>WQNJ02000041.1:6165000-8690000 GCA_016584745.2 Phylloscopus trochilus trochilus | reverse complement strand
CACACTCTCACACACACACACTCTCACACACACATTCTCTCACACACTCTCACACTCACACAAAATCACAAAAAAAGAGAGAAGCGCCCAAAGCGCTGCCGGGCAGCCACTGCCCCCTGGCGGTCCGGCGCGGCACCGCAGCCTCAGGTCGGGCGCGGGGCTCCGCTCCCGCCGGGGAGCCGCGTGTGCCCCCGGCCGGCCCCGGGGCTGCAAACCCTCCTCTGTCAACCCTGCACCCGCCTGCAAGGGCGGCAGCAGCAACTCCTGTTTGTTTATTTTACGTGGGCGGAATAAGCAAGTGGCTTGTTGGTGCCCCAAAACAAATCTGCGGCCGCCTCTTGGGAAAGCTGCTGCTCTCCTGCCCTTTGCCGTGCGCGCAGGGGATCCCCCAGTGTTGTGCCCATCCCAACCCACACCAGCACAAATGAGAAATTCAGAAGATGAGGATCAAAACCCATCGCCTGCCAAACCAGGAGAGATGACTGCTCTCACCCCAGGCAGCCCTTGGGTGCAAGAAGCCCGAAGCTGTGCCCTCCGTTGGTGAACCTCTGCCCAGAGATGCCTGCAGAGCCAGAGCCTACCCACCCAGGAGGCACACTGGAGGCAGCAGCCCTGCATGGGTGCCCCGTGCTGCAACACCCCCCAGCCAAAGCCGGCGGGCACCAGCGCCCCGGGCTCCCAGCGCCGTGCGTGCCCTGCCCCGGGGCAGGAGCGCTGCTCCACCTTCCCTTCACGCACACACACAGAGCCCCGGCTGCAGAAGTCTTCCGTGCCAGAACGATACACATCGCTTCTCCCAGCTGAGAAAACACCAGCGGGTGTTTTGCAGCGAGCACACGCCGCGGCCCGGAGCTCCCACGGCAGCAGCTCAGGCAGGCTGGGTGGGGAGCCCGGCACCCCGCCCGGCTCCCGGCACCCGTGTGCACCTGTGCGGCTCCAGGTGCTGCTGCCAGCGCCTCTCCCGGGGGCTGCTGGCCGCAGGCTGTCAGCTGCCTGCACCTCGGTTTGATGGCGTGTCTTTCAAAGCTCACCCTGGCACAGCTGGGTCCTGCTCTGGGGAGGCCAAATGTGAGAAGAGCCCCCAGTGCTGGGCAGGCACCTGCTGCAGCTCGGTGCTGTGCCATGGGGACGGTGTGCAGCTCCCAGGGAGAAGCTGGGCAGCTGGAGAGGATGGCACCCACTTTGGCTGGCAGGTGGAGAATGGTGCTGTGCTGGCACCGTTCTACCATGGGCACTGCTCGTGTGGGGCCCCCTCTCTGCTCGGCAGCAAGTCACCCCCACTGCTCACCCCTGCCTCCGTCTCCAGGTCCCAGCCCAGTTTTTCTGGCTGAGGTCACCACAATCTTCAGGGAGCTTGGAAAGAAGTACCCATTTGCACTCAAAATGTGGGTGGGCTGCTCAGCTCTCAGGTGTGGACAGGCATTTTTCAGGCACTTCTGTTCAGATGTTCAGCATTCAGCCCAGCCATCTCCAGGCTTTACCTGCACTTCCCTTTGCCCTATCAGCAGCAGCAACAGGAAGCTGGACAGAAGAAGGTTTGAAGGCAAAGATGTTGTGGTGGCCCTTTTGAAGAGATTTTCAGCTCTGTCCTAGAACAATGAACTCTAGCAAGGTGTTTCCCAGTTTTTTAGGAGAACTTCTGATGTCCTCCAGTATTTCCTGAGATTCCTAAGTGAAACCCCAGGAAATCCACTGACTTCTTCCTGTTTTCTTCCTGAGGTTGTTTTCATTTGTTGGCTGGTTCTTTTTTATTTTTGTTTTGTTTTCACAAACCTCTTTGTGAGCCTCTGATTAATTCAGCTTCTGATTCCTTGGCAGTCGCCTCTGGAGGCAATGCTGAATATTTCCACACATGTGATCCATCTTCTTCTTGGCTGCATAGCCTTCAGTGCTGGAATTGGGTAAGAAATGTTACAACAGAACCTAGTACACTGTAGCAGGCATGTTAGGAAATAAAATATTGCACAGTGCTGCATGAAAAGCTTTGATTAATTAAAGGCGTGGGCAGCTACACAATTGCATCAAATTATCCACGCGCCGTGGCAAAATGAGAGATAAAGGCATAGATTTCTTATTCCAAGGACATGGTCAAGCAGCCCCTGCTGAGCCTGCAGAGAGTTGCTGGCCTGAAGGTGAACAGGAGTATTTCCATGGAGATGTTTTCCAGAGAAACAGGAGGTAAGGGACTGCCTCTACCACCCTGTGCCTAGAAGGTGCTGCAATGCTCGTGTGTTAAGGGGCCTGGCCCCAGAGCAGTGCCCAGTGCCCTCCCCTCAGGGCAGTGTTTGGCCTCTCAAAGGCTGATGCTGAGCAAATACCCAGCCCTGAGCACTGGCCTGTGGGGGCCAGTCCTCTCCCTCTGGTCTGGGCCCCAAACCCACAACATCCTTTGAAAATCCTGAGCAGGGCTTCCCTTAGCTGGAGGAGCAGCCTGTGGTGGTTTCTGCCTGCCACTGAGGGCAATTTGCTCTCCTTAGAGAAAAGTTTTATTCCAGCTTCAAGTGACTGGGAAGCAATACAGTTGCTTCTATTATGGTTTATATTCTAGTTTTCCTGCTGCTTAATTAGTGATTGAACAGGAGGGAGTCAGTTGTTTAGGAGCTATCAGTGGGCAGGATTGTGCTGTGCATTGGAGGTTTAGGGCTCACAGTAAAAACCCATGCACCAAAACCACACACAAACTCGATTTTGCACAACTCTAACAGCTTGCCCCAAAGAAGAGATGGCTGAACGTGTTCCACCTGGCCCAGAACCTTATCATTTCACCCAAGGGTAAAATATTAGCGAGTAACCATTAAGCCAAGTACATTACAGTCAGGTCATGGGCAGCAGCTGTCTCAGATGATTTCAGCCTTGTCTCAGAGTTGAGGAAATTGGACATGACTGAAAGCCCTGCCAGGATTGCCAGCAGCCACACGATGGGGAGGTGAGGAGGTGAAGGCATCCTGGATCCTACACAGCAGTGACCAGCTGCTGTCTGAAGAGATCCCAGGAACCAGAGAGCTGAGTGAGATTGGGGTTTGTTTGTTTGTTTGCTGTTGTTTTTGTAGTGGTGCCCCTATGGCCAGGAAGCAGAACAGAAATGCTAAGGTGTTTCACAGGAGAGGAAGCCCATCCAGAGAATCTAGCTGGAAAGAAACTGTAGCTCTTGAGTCTCGTGTCTCCATTTGAAGTGAGGTGATGCTGGGCCCAAGGAGAACACAGATTTACCTGCTTAGGTCAGGGCATCTGGAATAGCCTTGACAAGGTTCTCAGGTAGTTGAGACAAGCAAATCAAACCCAGTGAGGTTGCAGAAAAGGATGCCCAAGACAGACATCTTTACTAATACAGGCAAATTTCCTAAGCCTGATTTTCTTCCCATCCATGCTGCTGTAGCTGGCTGTGAGCATCCCCACTGCAAGTGAGAGAAGATGCTAACTAGGGTGGCCAGGCGTGACAGGGAGAGAAAAGGTCAAGGTGATGCACCCAGAGCTGGCCTGTGTTCCCAGGCAGCACTCTGCCCTTTTTCCCCCTCCTGGGTAAGAACAGGATGATCCCTTTGGTGCATTTATCCCTGTTTATACCAAGTGTGCCTGCAAGGCAGAGCTGCCTTCAGACTACCAAGGCCTGGTGTACGGTGACTATTGGCTTGCAGAGCTACTGAAGGAGGAGAAAACAAAAAGTCCTGTTGGGTTTTCCCCAGAAGCTGCAGGTATTTAGAAGGAATTAGCAGGAGCCATGTCTTTTCTTGGGAAGGGTGGAAGTGCTGGAAGTGAGATGAAGTTTGAAGGCAGCAGGGGAGAACCCAAGGCAGTGCCTGGGATGTGCAGCACGTGGGTCTCCCCAGTACTATGCAGTGCTTACTGTGGGAGCAAATTGGGATTGCAGCTCTTCCCCACAGCCTGGAGCACGGGCTACCCAGCAGGAGGAGTTTCTGACCTGGAAATTTCCTTTTGCTGCTAGGCCCATCAAAAGAGCAGGAGAGATGTTTGTTATCTTCTGTCTGGTGGCGCCAGCAGTTGAGCAAGAGGAGTGGGAGGCTGGCTGCTGGTTCCTGTATCCGTGCCATCAGGAGCTCCCACCTCATCCCGCTGGGTGAGGGACTCACAGGCTTGGTAGCATTCCTGGTATGGTGCATCTCTCCTTTTGTTTCAGTGTAATTAGTCTGCAAAGGGAGAAAGGATGTGGCATCTTCCAGCCCAAGGGGAACTCAAGGCTCGTTAGCAGGGCGCGGGTCGTGGCTGCAGGGGCAGCACCTCGGCAAACAGGGAGGTGCCAGCTGAGCAGGGCAGGGTGTGCGCTCAGCGGGCAGGATTTCTCACTCCCTGCAGCGCCTGGCTTTGGTGCAGGCACGTTCACTCTCCCCGCGGCCTCTCAGGAGGCTCCAGAAGGGTGGGCGAGCCCAAGCTGCCAGGAAAGCCTGGTGGCAGCACCCTGGGCTTGTGGCTGGCAGGGTGCACCTGGCAGGTTGCTGGGCACGGAAGAGCACAGCACATCGTTTGCTCGTGGCTGAGCTTTCGGAAGATGCACATGAACATCCGTTCTCTTCTTAGCCCTGAGCGAGATGGAAAATCCCTCCTGGGCTGCTCTGCTTGCAGAGATGCTGTGAAGGCTCTGTGAGTCACCTGGGGAAGCACAGGGTGCAGCCAGGCTCCAGAGAAAGTCCAGATGCACTGCATCCCATCCCTGAGAGTCACTGTCTGGGACACAATTTGATGTGGGGATGGATATTCTGAGCATCTTTGCTCAGAGCACCTCAGGGTGTCAACCACACATGGCTCAGGGCTTTCCCTGGGCACTTGAGTGACAAACCCTTTCCCTGCAGCTGTGCAAAAAGAACGCAGCCATCACCCCACCGCTGCTGAGGCGTTCAGAGCCTGCCCCATCCTCCCCCAGTGCCACGGGCTGACTTCATTTTCCCTTTGATCCGCTGGTCAGAGGAAGGAGGGGCTCACACACAGCTTTTTCCAGAGTGCTTGGTGGGGGAAAAATGCTGTGGGAGGTTGGTGAGGGCTTTCCCCACCTAGACAGGGAGGCTGTCCACCCACACCCAGTTCTTCTGCTTGAAGGAGCCAGGCTGTGCCCTGATGCTTTAGGCAGGTAACTGTCACAGAACAGACAGATGTGAAACTACTCAGCTTCTTCTGCCTCACCCAGGGCCAGAAGGGTTTTTTGAAAACAAAAATAAAGGGGAAAATACAGTCTCCACCCTTCCACCCATTTTGGTTGGCAAATCAAATAAAACAATCTCAGAGCTGGCACCAGAGGAACAGTGAATGCCAGCTCCCAGCCTCTCACATGAGGTGTCGAAATGAAAGGAGATGAACAAACAACCCCCAGGTGCCTGGGGGCTGCAAACTGGTTTTAAGACGCTGGTGAGTTGTTTTTGGGTTTTTTGTTTTGTTTGTTTTTTGGTTTTTTTCCTATGTGGTGGTGGGAGCAGCCCCCCACAATCACCACAGTATCAGGAAATTGCCCCCTATAGCAACTTAGTCATCCCTGGGCTATGGGCACAGGTGGATTTGGCTCAGTGAAAAGGGCTGAGTGAGAAATGCATGTCACCACTCATGGGC
This sequence comes from Phylloscopus trochilus trochilus, assembly GCA_016584745.2. NCBI lineage: Eukaryota > Metazoa > Chordata > Aves > Passeriformes > Phylloscopidae > Phylloscopus > Phylloscopus trochilus. Next base: position 8,684,447 of record WQNJ02000041.1, on the reverse strand, counting down.
ATCCCAGCATGAGGCAATGCAGACAGTGACAACATGGTGAAGGGGACATCAGGCTCAGCCACCAGCTCAGATCTGCCCAATGGTGGCAGGGAGCCCTGCAAGGATAAGCTGGGTGCCAAGGCACCCCACAGCAGCTGGAGCTTCTGCCTGTATAGATACACTTGGCCCCTGCCTGTTGGGTTGCTGTAACTAATACGAGTCTTTAAAATACAGGTGTGGGGGGGTTCAGTGGTTTTACAGACAAAATTCCCCTGGTTAGGGCTATGTACACTCAGAGGTGCCTCTGGGTTTGTCATGAACAGACCTTATCATGGGTGCTATGAAGATCTCAAAATTTGTCAGGGGATCCACGTTCTCCTCTCTGTGGGGACGAATCATAAGACAGCTTCTTCTCCACTTTAGCTACAGTCCAGTTACAGCACTGTGAGCAGCTGGGAGATGCTCTGCAGGGCAGTCACACTTCTTCACAGCTTCTGCCACAATGCAGTCAAACCCAACCATTCTCATTTCTTGCACTGGAGCTGCCCAGGGCACACTGGTGGCCAAGTGGTGGCCTCCTATCTCACCAGGAAGGCAGGGACACGTGTTTAACCTGATGCTTTCAGCTGACATCAGGTGCAGAAGCACTGCAAGGAGGGGATGTGACACTGGGCTGTGCTGGGATATCAGCACCACTCCTGGCACTGCCAGGATCAGGCCAGCCAGTCCGATGCAACATTTTACCCCTGAGCTTAGGACTGTTAAAAAAAGCCCTGTGTGATGGAAGGGTGGTTTTTCCTGGTGGTTTTCCCCCCGTGGCTTAGCTGTTTGGCTCGCAGGCAAGGCTGGGCAGGAGGTGCTTATCAGCTCACCCCATCGAGGGTGCCCTGCCATCTCTGCTGCTAATCTCATTACAAATAAAGGAGGAGTAGAAGCTAAACTGAGCTCATATTAATTCCCCCTGCCCTGCCCTGCTCAGCTTCAGGAAATACCTACTAGAATTGCCATTCTCATTATCCAAACCATCCCTGGAAACAATCATTAGCTGACCTGCCCCTTTGCCAAGTGTGTCCCTCACCAGTCTGCTCTGTTTGCCCCCACAGTGCCTGCTCCCTCCAGGGCACACACTGCAGGCTCCTGCACTTGTGCTCTGCCACCACAGCCCCGCATGCTGCTGCCTGGCTGGACTGCAGCTGGACCCTCCCCCCTGAAGTTCAGGGGTGCTTTCAACCACAAACAAGGTGAGGATGGCCAGACAGCTCTCTGAGTCACCTGTTTTGCTCTCTCTCCTCTAGTGTGCTGCACTTATTTTTGGTGGGGTTGGATGCTGGCCAGGAGGCTGGGATGTGATGACATTTATGATTTTATTTTTCTGCATAACAAGAAGTTTTGCTAAATGACTAGGAAACAAACTCAATGCCAGCTTTCACCATGTGTTTAAAACAAGATAAAAGCAGTTCTGGGCTGGCCGTGGTATCCTCTAGACCTGTGGAGACAGCAGTTTCCACTGGGGGGATGGTCAGTTGGCTGACACACACTGTGCTCCCACAGGGTACTGGGGAGATCTGTTGCTCTCAGTGACATCTACTGGACCTGTCCATGTGCAGCCCCAGGCCCAAAGTGCAGGCAGGGCTGTGCTTGGGGTGAACAGCAGTGCAGGATCTGACTGTGCACGGCTGCACTCCGCAGTTCTGCTGCTGTGCTGACACCAAGGCACCTCCTTCATCAGGGTGCTGGTGTGGAAATGGAGTGGTGGGAGGAGAAGCACACGTGTGGGGCCATGCACACGTGGGGAAGAGCACAAGAGTGTCTTGGAACCTGGCCAGGGTTATACCCCAATGCACAGACAAGCAGGAACTCTTCCCCCAGGAAAAGGTGGCTCTTACAGTGGGGTGTGGACATCAGGAGCAGTTGTAGAAACAAAAGACTTCTTTCCTCTTTTAATATAGTTCTTCCCCAAAGCAGGACTAGCCCATTTTTATCTCACTGCCAGCTGTTTTGTTCTTTTCCCCCCAGGCTGGGCAAGGGTGTGGACAGGAGGAAACAACCTTTTTTTTTTTTTTTTTTAAATGACAATTTTTCATGGGAAGATGTTCAGCTGCCTGTGAGTGTTCAGCTTGGCTCTGCCCAGGTGTAAGCAGGACAGATGAGCAGGGCTCAGTGCAAACTCCATCTCTTTGCTTTGCCCACTCTCTTCTCTGGCCAAGCTGCTGCAGCTCTCAGGCACTCAGCAGCTGACAAACCAGGGCAGGCTCTGCTCCCACCCACGGCCACAGCCCCTTTGAGGTGGGGACACCCTTGCACAGGGACTGCCAACCTCACAGTGGGGATGGTGCCACCCAAATTCTCCATCACCAGCTCAAAGAGCCAGCAGCAGGAGGCATGCAGCTGGGGTGGGATACAGTGGCAGCAGCAGAGGGTTTTCAGCCAGGTTGGCTGCTGGCAGAGCTTGTCAGTGGGGCTCATGGGGTAATCAGAGCTGCTGTGTTTTGGGGAGTCAATCCAGAGCATGGGAAATAAAGAGGACATACAAAAAGTCCAAATAGACCATATTTTATATGTTTATCGTGGCCCAGCTTGGAAATGGGGATTAGTCATCATCCAGTGGAGCTGTTGGAAGCTGATTGTCCACATGGCCCTAAACCTACACAAGGACATTGGCAGGGTTCATTGCTTAAAATTAATGCCTCAGAAAGTCTCTCAGGCTAATGCCTATGGAATATCCAGGTTCCTTTAGACTGTAGCCACTGGACATAAAGAGCTTTAGCTACTTCAGCCTTGATTATAGATTCAGGAATTTGTAATTATCCACAAGTCTTATTTTCAGGTGAGGTTTCAGCTTTTGGCTGGAGAGAAGCTGTCAGCATCCTTACTCCACCTGGAGTAAGGGCCCCTACATCAAATCCAAGAGTTAAAATTAATTTCTCAGTCCAAGCCACCTTGGTGGCAACCCATCCCACTTGGATACAACAGATGCAAAAACCTACGTTGTATTTTGGTGCATACCCCAAAGAGTTCCGCAACTTGCTCCTGTGAGGCTACAGAGTGCCAATAAACTTGGCACCCACCTCTGCTGTTGCAGCAGAAATACAAATCCACTTCTGAGCTAGACTTTGCCAGAGCAGAGAGCTGGAAAAACAAACAAACAGGAGAAGCGCCTTTGACTCCCTGCATTCCCGTTTCCTGGCTTCAGCCTGGCCCAGGCTGCCAGCAGGTCTCACTGGCAGAGCAGCACAGTGCAAGGCATGGCCCAGGCAGCCCAGAGTCTTCTCCCTTCTTGGGGAATGTTTGCAATGAGTCCTGAAAGGATGTATCCCCCCGAGGCTGCTCCATGGCTCTGCACCAGAGCTGTTCCACCTGAGGTGGCTGTGGCCCTGGGCCAGCAGCTGCCCCAGCAGTGCACAGGGGCTGTGACTCCCTCCTGCTCACCAAAGTGCCTGGAGCATGCCCATGGTAGGGGAGTTACTGCACAGCTGGATACAGAGCAAGGCAGATGGACAGGCAGCCAAAAGCACACACACACAGTCCACGCTGCTCCAGCATGGAGAGGGGGCTGTGCTCTAAGGTCTAAGGCAGGAAACCCCAAAGGCACAGGTACCATCATGAAGCAGACCCTGAATTCCCTGGTCTCTCCTTCCAATATTTGACCAAAGAAAGACAAAGACGGGCCCAGATGTGTTTTGTTTATTTTCCCTGCATTTAGACACAGCTCTGGCAAACCACCACAGCAACAAACAAACCATGGCCTGTGCCAGCCCCTGCACCTCCTTGCAGGAGAACCAGCTGGTGGGATCCCTGGGAGGGCTGGGGCTGCACTGAGGGGCAGCTCTGAAGGATGCACTTGGGCAGTGGTTGTTGGGGGATGGCAGCACAGACCCACATGGAAGGTGCAGCATTCAGAGTCAAGCCTTGGATGCAGCAGCGTGGTGCACGTGGAGGGACAATGAAACAGGGGTCAGCTCTCCAAAGTGAACAGCTGCCCTCCCCTTCTTCTCCCCAGCTTTCCCTCTGGTTTTGAAAGGCAGATGGAGTTAAGTGTTTACAGAAGAGGCACTTAAGCAGGGAAGGCTCTTTGAAGGCAGAGACCTGTGGGCAGTTCTTTGGGGAGCCAACCTGATGAATCTTTTCAACAACCTATGAGGAAGGGAGGTAACAACGAAGGAATAAGCAATGCTGGTGGCTTGAAAATGCCCAGAGCCTTTTCCTCTGCAGATGCAGCATTAGAGGAGGTGCAGCAAATGACTCTTCCAGCATTTTCTGTGGTAATAGTTCCCTCTTCAGAGTCTGGGCATTTCTTTTTCCATATGCAGAGTTGCCCTCTATCTTGCCCAGGAGCAGCTTTTGAGGAGGTCTCTACAGAAGGACAGTCCTTGTCTACAGCCTTTGTAGCCAGTGATGGATGGGAAGAGGGTGCTTCTGAGACTGGGAGGCTTGAATAGGCACAAGCTCTACAGGAGCAAAGAGAAAAGACAACTCTCTATGGCAGATTTTAAGTGCTGAGAATGCCAAAACTGGCAGAGGGGAGCAGAAAAGGACTGACAAAAGAGTCAATGCAGCAGGGAGCTGAGCAAAGCAGCTCAAGGATGTGAATTCCAGCAAAGGTCCCTGCAGTGTTTTCTGGACAGATTGCAGCCCTGCAGTAATTTCAACAGCAAAGATTGCTAAAACCTGACTTTTAGGAACTGCATTCCAGCAGCAGAAGCAGCTGTTGGGTCAAAATAAAAGCTGTCCTTATGTCTGGGACAGCAATTCTGTGACTCAGTGCCTGTTCTGACTGAGATAGGGGCTGCTCTGATCCCACACAGGACTAAATTTAATGGTTGGGGAGGAATGATTTACTGGCTTAGCAGCAGTTACTTGCCTACCTGCTTTCACTGCAACATCCTCAGGCTGGGTCAGAACTACTCTGAGCAAATAGATACTGCCACACCATGAACATCTGCTGCTTCTGCACTGCCAGGATGGGAGGATGCAGCCAGGACACCCAGAGTGCAGAGCTGCATCGTGACCACCCAACACCACGGCACTATAACTTCCTAAGCTGCTTTCCAACAGGGACCCAGAAATTATGATTACAAACTTTGGGTTCTAGCAGCAGCAGACTGGGCTGGCAGCTCAAAGGATGCAGTGAGAAGCAGCATCCTTCACATTCCCAGGCCATTAGCAAGAGAAAGGACTGAACATGAGTGACAGACCCTATTTCACCAGAGTCAGCTGCAAATCACATCCCTTCATGGGATGCAGAGTCATGCCCCTGCTCAGCAGCTGATTTCCGGAAGCTCTGCTCAGAATTAATGCCCAAACACCAGCCTTGCATGGCTACAGAGGTATCTCCACTTTGCTAGGACTTGGGTTTTCCTTTGTTTTATCCCCTAAAAGGCATATCTCAAATGGTGAGGGACAGTCGTAATTCCAGTTTTGGTGCTCCTCCCCTAGCAGGAGGCAGGAGCAGGAAGACTTAGGACATTAGACATCAGGACACCTGAGATTTTCTCCAGTAGATGCTAAAGAGAAGCAGCTATTTTTGGTTGAGAAAGAAAAAAAAAAGTTCTCCAAGGGGGTAGAGTGGACCTGAATGAGTCCTGAGATGTGCTAGAGAAAAACAGGGAATGCTGGAAGTAGAGTCAGCCCCACCAGGAAATGCTGGCACAGAGATGAGGGTTCCAGCAAAAGCTGTGCTAAACACAGAAGAGGCACTCCTGAAACGCCACAATCATATTAACCTATTAATTTATACAGCATCTCTGTACAAAAATAGAAGGGTTCTAATAAGATTAACAATATTAAATAAATATTTAATAGAAAAAGTCTTTGGCCTAGTTCATAGCTCATCCTTTGGGTTGATGTTCATTTCACTGGGTCCTAGATGCTCCTGGTCCAACATCGCAATCACTTCATCTGCCTGGATTCGTTCCTGCAAGAGGGGAAGGGAAGAAATGGTAACAGCAGAGCTTCAGTGCCTGCTCCAGCTAATTCAGTGAGGCTCAGGCTGCTGGGAGGACACCCAGCAAGGATTTTACCCCAGAACAGCAGTGTAGGTGAGAGGATGGGGGGGAGCCTGGGACACGAGCTGGGGATTTGCTGGGCAAAATTAATCAAATCCCTTTCCACCTCAATACCTGATTCCCTTCTCCCAGCAGGGCTGCAGTGTTTGGAGCAGAGCTGTACTGTATTTCCCTCATCATACTCCACTAGCAGCCACTGCCACAGCACACCCTCCTCCTGTCCCCTCTGCTTGTTGCTGATTTCCAGCTCCCTGGGCAGGACTGATCTCCTACCATACAGGCCAAGCCTGGAAGAATTTCTCCTGGTGCAAAAAACCTGAGAGACATTGAAGTACATGTCTGAAAATAAGCTTTTCCCCACACCTCACAGCCCACCTCCATCACAAGGCAAAGGAATGAGGGGTTTGCATTCTCCTTGCATTTAATTTTGAAGGGAAATTTCAGTCTTGTATCTTTTATTTTTACAGACCAGAATTGCTACCAAAGGGAGGCAGGGGCTGGTACAGCAGCTTTTTAATACAGAATGTGGAGGGTGTCTAGTGAAAGGCATCATAGCCCAGATCTTCCAAGGCATCTTGGGTGCCGAGAGCTGGGCTCTTGGGTTTCAAGTTGCTGAAATGCCTGTGAGAGGACTTAGCAGCAGGACTCAGCAGAGCACTGAGCTGTGGATGGCTCTGGAGGAGCTCCCCATCCACCAGGCTGTTGCCACTAGGTGTCAGAAATGGCCAGCCCAGCCTGGACGGAGCCCTTCCACGCCGCACTCAGCACCCCAGCCCAGTACTGCACCCCGCGGGCCAAAGGCAATGGGTGCTTGTCCTGAGGTGACTTTACGATGCTTGTATCCCCAATTGTCTGTTCTATGTGTGCTGTATATTAAGTTCTGTACCTTTAAAACTGGTTCTGGGAGCAAAGGGGGAGAAAGAAGCAGCAGCAGTTTGTTTTGAGAAAACTGCCTGACTGCCACACGGCCTGGCTCCGGCGTTCTGAGGCACGGACAGCAGTGGGACAGAGATCTCCTGTGCTTTTAGTTAGTTTGAGCTGGCTGAGGCAGAGAATCTCCCTGGACTGCTTTTTTTTTTTTTTTTTCTTTTTCTTGGGACTGTTTAACTCTGCTCTGGACTGACAAAGCCAGAGGAGCAGCGAGGGCTGGCACCTGCGGCCTGCCGGGCCTGGAGCTGCGGAGGGAGTGGGGCTGGTGAGAGACTGAGGGAGCTGAGCTGCACCCACGGCAAGGACTGCCTCAGTCTGCCATCTCTCTTTGGAGCAGCCAGAGGTTTTATAGCTTCATATTATTCATTCTTTGTGCTTGCGGGCATCTTGTTTGTTAAATAGTTTTTTCCACTTTTCTCTGAGGGAGTTCTTTTCCCAGACTGGCTGGGGTGAGGGGCCGTTTGGGTTTGCTTTCCAGAGGAAACCCTTTGGAGGTTTCCTCCCAAATGTGCCCTAAACCAGGACAGTGCCCAGGACCAGGACTGGCAGGAAAAACCTGTCCTGGGGCCACCAGCTCATATCATGGGAGTGCTACTGTGAGGGGTGTAATGGGAAGAAAACAGATGTACTGGGACTGGTGAAAATAAGATAGTTCCTGTGGGATGCCAGGTATGCCCCAGCTCCCTGGACATCAGGATGGAAGGACTCACCAGCTCTCTGTACAGAGGGTCCAAGGTGAACCAGAGAGCCACAGCGCACCGCTGGCCTTTGGTGACTGCCTTCACCCCGTGGGGGTTCTCACCGCCCGACGAGAAGCTGATCATTCTCCCACACTTGGGCTTGATGGAGGCCTGCAGGGAAACAGCACAACCAGGCTGGCAAGGAGGCACACACTGGCTGTGGCTGGGCTCACCATGCTCCAAGCCTTGGGACCTCACTGGGCATCCCTCTGCATCGCCCCAGGACCTGGTGAGCCGGGACTCTGGGGGACATGAACAGCTCTGGGCATGGCTGGAAAAATGTTTGGGGTAAACAGGGAGGTGTGAAGCTTGCTCCTGCTGTGCAGACATCGTGCAGAAAGGACATAATGGCATGGAGCCTCTGCAAAGCCTTGCAGGTGACCACTTAGAGCAGAATGGGGCTGTGGCATAACTTCAGGAAGGTCCAGGGTAAGCCTGGCATGGCTGTGAAACACCTTTTTCTTTCTTCTCTTAGCAGAGTCCACAAGAGCCCTGCAGGAACTTGGGAGCAGCAGTGCCAACAAAATCAACCCTCAAGCACTTAAGTAGATACAATCTACACTCCAGCTTCTCTGGAGAGCCCAGCATGGTGCCCAAACCTCTGTCCAACCACAGAGTGAGTGCCCAACTTCCTTAATGGCCCCTAACAGAGGCTCATGCCTGAGCCACATCTCTTTCAGGGTCTGATGTCCACTGTGACCCAGTCTGGAACAAGAGATCTGGATCAGGTACTGCATCTGTATGGAGGCACCAGTTCATATTTGACCACAAGATGGGGTGGCAGCTCAGCAGTCCTCCAGGCAGGGACAACTACCAGCAATCCCTCTGTGCAGGGAGTGGGGAGAACCCCTAATCTGCAGGTTCCCTGCTTGACACGGCCTCTAGGGAGGGAGCAGATGGTCTGTGCACCTCTGCAGCACGATTGTGTATGGGCTGGTTGCAAGGCAGGAGCCACAGGCTGCTTGGGGAAGCCCAGAGCCCTGAGCATGGACTGCTGAGGAACAGCTTTTGGCCCACAGCACCAACTCACTGTCACAGTTTTGGCGTCCATCTCGGTGAAAATGAACTCGCCACCTTCAAAATCTGCGTTCATGTACAGGAGGGCACTGGGGAAGGAAGTGGGAAACCCCAGTTAGGGGAACACTGGGGAGGTCTCAAGGCTGACCCCCACCTTCTGGACAGATCCCACATTGCTCCACTAAGACATGGGTGGGGGACAGCCAGAGGGAGAGCAGACCCTGGGGAGATTCCTTCCCTTCCTTCCTACCTGTAATCCCGAAAGGTGTAGGCGGGAGGTTCCTTCCAGCACTCATTGGCCTCGGGGTCCAAGAGGCAGTTGTCAGCATGGATGGGATGGCTCAGATCATTCCTTCGCTCCTGCTGGCCTAGGCAGGACCATGTGGAGGAAGGGGGAAGGAGAAGGGATGGATGAGATGGAAATGTCATGCTCTGTGGGGTCTCATCATGGGATGGGAGCCTACCCCACCCCACTCCAGGTGGTGTTCACAGGTGAGAAGAAGAAAGGAACGGCTGGGGAGAAAAGGCAACATCTGAGGACCCAGATCTGCACAGCTCTGCCTGTTCCTGACTGCAGGGAAGTGAGATGGAGAGCTGAGACTGGGATGAAAAGGAGAAGGGACAGACAAGAGGAGACAAGAGAAAAGGAAGGAGAAAATAGGAAGAGTTGCAGAAATGAAAACCAAGAGACATTGCAGAAATTATTTTTTTGGGGACAGCAGTGCCCACTTTTTGCTGCTGTGGAATGCTGACTTTGCCCAGCCCTTGGCCACCAACTTAAGCATTAAGCAAAGCAGAGCTACTCTGAGCTTGGGACCCCCACTCACAAACCCCCCAGGGAGGGCTGAGCTGCTCCCATCCTCCCTGCTGCACTGCCAGCCCCGGCTCCTCACCGGAGAGGGCGGTGCGGCACACCAGGTGAGTGTAGGAGAAGTAGAGCGTGGAGTTGAGCAGGAAGTAGGACTCGACGATCCTGCGAGCCTTCTCGCTGATGTCGTAGAACAGCCGGGCACTCTTCAGAGGGACACGGCCCTCGTAGCCATACTGGGCAAGGAGAAGGCAAAGAGAGGTCACTGGCATGTGCAGGCTGGGAGGGAGGGCACGGGAGAGGAGGAGAAGGAGAAGGAGAAGGGAGCTTTACCTTGAGGGCTTTGAGGACAGTGGCTCCTTCAAATCTCTCATTTGGGGTGTGGGGGGAGGTTTTTCCTCTGTAACCGTCTCCAGCCAACATGATCCCCTGAAAGACGTGAATACAGATGAGGGGTGAACGGGTTTGTCAGAAGAGGGGGATCTGCAATGGAAGTACATGGCACCTTCTGCCCCAAATCCCCCAGGGCTGCATTCACTGGGCCAGGTGAGTTGGGGTGGAAAGGAGCTGTAGCTCTATGTGAACACAGGTGCTGGGTATCAACCACCCACCTCCCCACTGGGGATGTTCATGCACCCTCAGTCCCTTCCCAAGCTCAGTTAATGAGAAGGCTCAACCAGACTTGTGGATGAGCATCCTTTGGGGTTGTTATAACGTGGGGAAAGAGCTCTTTCTGCACAGGCTCTGTCTTGCAGCATGTTCATAAGAACAGCCCAGGATGGAGCAGCAGCCCCTGTGCTGCAGTTAAGGGTGTGCACTGGGGACAAGCATCCACCTGCTCTCCACAAGTATCCTGCCATCAGCTGCAACACTCAGCAAGGCATGAACCCAGAAGCTCTCCAGAGGCTGATGACACATTCAGCTGTCACGCTCAGCCCAGGGTCATTGCCCACTCACACTGGCCACCCTGTGCAGCTCCCGGCACTGCTCCTCCGAGATGACGTTATCCAGCAGCACTCGCTGGGTGCCATTCAGCTGCTGAGAGTTGTAGACAAACTTCACATCGCTGTAGAGAAGAGGGCCCCCTGAGGAGAGACACAAAACCATCCTGCTGAACATGCCCTGGCCTTGTTGACATCTTGCACAGTGGCTGGAGGCCAGCTGAAGTCACCCAGGTGTGCTGACAGGCAAAGAGCTTCACAGCAGAGAGCAGAGTTGGGCCTCCCATCAGTAACACAAGAAACAGAAGCAATGGGAACACAAGGAGATGAAATCAATTTGCTGCAGGAGCATCAGCATCTTCTACCCTTTCTCAACAGCTGCCTTGCAAATGCAAGGACCACAGCCTGGAAACACCAAACCTCAGTGGGACACTGGGGAGAGACAGGGACAGTGGCTAACTTGGCTCTCCAGCCCAGCTGTCAACACCAGTGTAGGTTCCCATTGCATTTGTGCTGTGTGGATGCTGCTGGCTTGGCATGCAAAGCCACTCTGCAACTGTCATCAGTGTTTTTTGTCTTCTATACACAGAGAAAACCTCACATGGTGCTGAGCTTGCAACAAGCATTGCTCTCCTCCAAGAAGGGAGGGCAGGCAGTGGGTGAGCCAGAGAACTCTCTGCATAATCCTCTTCCACTGAGGCAAAGGAGCTGCCATGGCTGTCCCTGGCATCCCTCCCTCACATCCAGCTGCCTCCCTCTGCCTACAAGCTTTTTATGAGAGGCTTCAATCCATCCCCATCAAATTTGACTGATAAAATACAGAGCAAGGCCCCTAAACCACCGTCTTTGGAAGCCTCTTACAGGCATCTCCTCAAAGAAAGAAAATGAAATAAATGGTAACAATAAACACCTAAACCAGATGTTTCTCCGGGAGAAAAATTAAATACATTTAAACTTTGAAGAAAACTATTTGTTGTCATAGACAGGCAATGAAATAGAGGAAACAGAGGCACAGAGTTCCTCTCACCATGTGGCACAAGGAAATTTCTCTGTGACAATGCTTTTGTAACTTTTATTTTTCCTGTCTATTGAGTCAAAACTGTGTTTTTGGCAGGTCTCCTTGGCCTATGAAGAAAACAAGCCCCACAAAGCCCTGTCATTAGCCCACAGCTTTATTTCTGAACAGTTAGGTTTCTTGGAAATGGAAAAGATAGGATGTTTCTGGTGTTCACTGTGCTGATTTTGTTGCTTGATAACCACACTTATTGCAAATGCAGCTGGATCAGAATCAGAATTCTCAAATCCAAACTCCTGGCATGCTCCAACACAGGGCTGAGTTTTCCAGCTCAGATGGTGTTCTTCCTCAGCCACAGGCACATGAGGGATGAACATGGGAGGCATCACTCAACATTTCCAACATTTCTTCTTGTTCCTCCCAGGGAACTAGTGGGGCAGCTCTGTGCCAGACAGTGAACCCTTGTCCCACACTGACAGTGTGCTCCCACCTGCTTTCCTTCCCTCTGCCTGCTCTAAGCACCAGCAGAGAGACAGACCTGTTTCCTGTGTCTGTGCTCTGTGAAAAACATCCCAAAGAAACTGAGGAATTCTATGGACTTTTGGGAGTGAAGGAATTGGCAGAAAGGAGGAAGGGGGGAAGGGTACAAAATTAAAATAGACTTCTCTCTTTCGGCCTTTTCTTTTTCCAAGTAAAGAGAAAGAAATAAAAAAATACAATAGAGAAAGGCAGCAGCTGGATGGACAAAAATCCCAGTTTCTTTTTGAATAGCTTCAGTTTTCTTTGTAAACAAAAACATTCTGCAAGTAAACCAGAATAAGACCATAGAAAGGAACAAAGACAGAAAGAAGGACTCTGAAATTACTTGGTTATAAACAGCAAACAGGCCAACAAATATAATTCAACCAGCTCTTGGCTTAAACAAGATCTTTAGTATCTTCCTGTGGTATTTGCCTATTTTTTGTACAGCTAGAGAAGGGATAACAACACTCTGAACCAACACTGAGCAGCTGGACACAACTTGGGCTGGGGAAAGCTGTGAAATTCCCCAAAAAGCACTACCACCCGTTGCATTGCAGGGAGGTTTAATTGCCTGCTGCTGTGGATCTGGCTTACTAGAGACACAAGACACCTCCTGGCTTGAGCCCCTGTTGTTTTGCAGCAAGGACTCTGTTTTGGTGCTTGGCTACAATATTGTTTTTCAAAATTGTTAAGGGGAAAAATCCTGTCTTTAGTAGAAGATGTTATGGTATTTTCTGTGGTTGCTGAAAATGTGCTGAAATCAGTTGAAACGGCTGCTGACAGGCTTATAAACAAGTGATTTCATGTGAGCTAAGACACAAAATCATAACCCAGTCTGCAAAGAGAAGTGGTTGTTAGTATGGTGTGATCCAGCACATTCAGCAAAGCATCAGGACAGGATGCTTCCAGCATCCATTCTTCTGCAGCCTGGGCAACAGGGAACACACTGATCTTAAAAGCACCTGGAGGAAAGACTATTGTTTGCTGAATTGCTTTCCCCACAGTGAGGAAGAACAAGCCTCCCAGCTCCACATCTCAGGGCTCTGTACTGAGTAACTCAGCAGGTGGGAAAAACAAGTCCAAGGGCAGAGTAGTGCCCTGGGATCCAGAGACCCAGAAATGCTGTGGCATTACTGAAGACTTCTCTGTCTCTTAAAAAAAACTCCCTTAAATAGGAGTGGCCCTCATTGCCCAGTGGCCACTCCTTGCAGTCTGTAGTCTCTAGCAACAGGAAAAAAATCCCCTGATTTTGTTGAAACATCTTCATCAGCCTTACCCTCCTTCAGCTCTCGATCTGGCTTTGGCATGGGTTTCTTTGTCAGGGACAGCCGGGGCCCCTCCTCTGGTTCACTGCTGATACTTGATGGGACACTGAGCAGCAAAAGAGAAGAGGAACATCACAGCTTTGGCCACAAGCTCTTGGACTCACATTTTTGCACCCTCTGGAAACTAATACACAAAAACCCCAAGCAAATCAGTACTTTGTACAAATGTCACAACCATACAGGCTGAAGCCCTCACCTGTCCTGTGGCAAACATTGCTTTTCTGGTAATGAGAGCAACAGTTTCCACCAAGAAAGCACAAACGCCAACAAATCTGACCAGCACCACTTGCCTCATCAATCAAGTTCCCTCTAGACTATTGCTGGTTTTGAGGCACTCAGCTGAAGTAAGGTCCTTGTGGGGATGTTTGCAATGGTAAGGGGCAAAGAGCCCTAATTCAACCATGATGGTGTGCTGGGTGGATGGGCAGTACCCCTGAGCGGCAGGCTGGTATCCCACCATGAGCACATCCCCTTGATCCCACCATGGGGAATGGGGAAGCTGCAGCTCAGCTGGGGTGACTGTGGCTCACCTGTGCTCGTCCTGGCGGGCGCCGTACCTGTTCCAGTAGTTCTATGGGAAAAGAGAGGACAAACTTCTTAATTTAATACTCCAGCCAAAGCCAGGGCATTACCTGCTCTGCCTGACTCCCAGGGACATCAGCTAGCCTCTCTGGCTCCATCCCACATAACTCTGGGCAATGACTTGAGGTCACCAGATTGAAAATGTGAACCCAAACTGGCACAGTGTGACGAGTACCTAGGAAGGCCAGCTTGCCCAGGCATCTCTGTCTCACCCCCTCACCATGGCACCATGGCAGTGGCTGAGACCCAGACACCATGGCAAGAGAGCTGGATGAGGCTGTACACGCCTCTCCTTCACCCCAGGAACCCCTTCTCTGCTTTGCCATCACTATTGTCCTATAGGGAACAAACCAGGCCAAGACCCAGCTCCTGAGTCACCTACACAGGACAGGATTTATAGGAGAGGGGCAGGGGGGAGCTGGTCCTACAGCTGTGGACTCCCAAAGGCCCTGGCCAGAGCACACCCAGGCGTTACCGGCTCCGTGTAGGCGTATCCCAGGCCGGCCGCAGCCACCTGCAAGAGGTGAGACTCCAGCCTGTGGCGCCGCAGCAGCGTTTTGGCTTCCTGAAAAGAGAAGGAAAACAGGAGCAGTTGCACATGGCCAGCCCAGCTTCTGCAAGAAAGCAGCAATGCACCTCTGCTTCAGAGGGGTTTGGTTTACATGCAATGCTGCAGACTGCTGTGGGGTGAGAGATGCTTGGAACAACCCCAGGCACAATGCTGAGCTGCTCAGCACAGGACAGAAGGTGTTCAGCAACTCATTTAGGAAGCCTGAATCCCTAAAACACGTGTCCATAGCTGGCAGAAACTCCTGAGCACCTCGGAGAGCCTCAAAATATTTGGGCAAAAGGCTGGCCAGAAAAACCCCAGCTGCAGAATGGGGGCAAATTCAGGCTGGTGGAGCAGGAACCCTGGCTGGGCTGTGTCTCAGTTCCACACATGAAGCCCATGGCCTGGCCCTGGGATGCACTCACAGTGTTTGGATAGGGGTCACAAAGCATAGCCAGCTGGAAATTTATTTTGAATGAAAAATCTGCAAATAAAGCACTGGTATTTCTCCTAGAAAACTATTGTGCAAAGCAAAAATCAATTCTTTTTTTTACAGAAAACTTCAAAACGCTATAAACAATTAAATGTTTTTGTCAACTTCAGGTTTTTTTCCTAGATTAATTTTGTGAGAAAAAACAACAATTTTTCTTGTTTTCCTTTCTATCATTTTGCTTTTGTTTTTTAGTACTTTATCAAATTCACCTTGATTTGCCTGGAAGTCAAGGAAATCCCCAAGGAATGGAAAAACCAGTTTCTGCCAACACTCCACTTATGGTGCAAGGGGAATGAGCAGGGCTGGGATGGGATGAGAGGAACCTCTGTATGGTGAGGAAGGCAGCCCCAGGGCCACAGATAAAGGCTGCCCAGACTGGAGAGGAAGCCTGTCCTGCTGGGTGATGGAACACACACTGCTTGGTTATTTGACCTCAGCCTAACCCTGTGATAGCAGAGCTACTCCCTGCAGAACAGGCTACTCTGAGCTAAGAGACTTGAGAGTAATGCTGAGATCCCAGCCTCCCCTGGGAAAATATTTCTCAGCCCTCTCTGAGGAGATGCTGCCCTTTGCTTGGTGTTTCATCACATTCCTCCTCTGTGTGTCTGGGCAAGAGGAGGGTTTGCACTGCTGGTCACTGCTCTCCCTGCCCCTGCTCAGGCTTTATTAGGCTGAAGTCCCCAGTTAAAGCAGATCCTGCCCACTGGCTTCTCCCCCACACCAGTGACTCTGAACACCCTGAAAACCACCACCTCAGCATCACCAGCGAGCCCAGCACTTCCCCTTCTCTTCTCAAAGTGGTCCCACTGGGGGAAAGCTGCCAAGCTGCTTTTATTTACAGCAGATTTTATTTTTTTTTGTTAAAGCCTCCCACCAAGAGCTCTCAGGTGTCACTCACTCTCACCTTTCTGGGTTTGATGGTGGCTGGATCCACTGTACCTTCCAAGAGACCCTCGTAGTAACCTGCATTCTCCAGGACATCTTCATCGTCCGGGTGGAAGAGCAGGTAGGACTTGGCACACTCCAGGGCTTTTACGTAGTCACCAACTGGGGGGCAACACAACAGTGGTCAGGGGGGCACAGGGGGCTCACACAGAGCCCAGGAGGGTATTCTGCAGGGAGGGAAGCACAGCCTGAGCTTCCCATCAACTGAAGAGGCATCCCAGCATTTCACAGGGCTTTTTTGATGCCATTTTGTCTTAACCGCTCCACCAGCAAGGAAACTGAGGCACAGAGACAAGACTCTTCTGCCATCATGCACAGACCAGATGGTACCCAAATTGGATCCAGCTGGATGGGCAGGATGTGGATACTGTCTTGCAACAAACTGCTTCTCATCTGTGCAGCATCTCTCAGGGCCCAGAGGGTTTTACCCACCACAGCAAACTTCTAACTGGGCAGAGGAATAAAGAAGCATGTACACCATACATGAACTGACTCCTGCTTTCTTCCTGTTGTGTTGATGAATGAAGATTTTTTTATGTTTGAACAGAAATTTTGACCCTTGCATAGTCTGTCGTTTTCAATAAAGAGCTATTATCAAAAGCCTGAGAGAGCAGATTCCTGCAGATTTCTATTTTCTTTTTATGTAAGAGAACATAACAAAATAGCACACAGAACCACACAATTGGCATAATTTTTTAGCACTGCCAACCCCTGGTATTTTGCCATGCTGCCAAATCCTGCAACTTTACTGTGAATCTTAAAATATTTGGAAATTCTCAAAGACTGGCATCTTGGGATAAGCTTAATATATATCTGTTATATATTAATATAGAAAATGTATCCATTCATTTCTGAAAATGTGAAACATATAAATCCCAAGGACTTTAATATCAAAGGGCAAATGAAAGGACCCTAAAAAAGCATGATTTATTTAGAGAATAGTAGTGTTTAAGCTAAAGGTTGGGCTTTTTAAACCTGAGTGATGACCTAAAACACCTCCATAAAACTATTTAATTGTTTTTCAGTCCACCTGACTTTTGAAAAGACAATTTCCAAAGTCCTTCGCTTCTCTTTCAGACCATGCCTCTGCGTCACTGTAGTGTGGACGTCGGGGAAAATGGCCTTACTCCCACATGGAACGATTTGAACTTGTACAGAAATGCACAGAACTCAGCAGGTGCTGTGAGGAACAGTACAAGAGCCTTTACCTCGGTAGTAGGCAAACTGCAAGTAGTCATAATGGAGGGGAAGGAAGTTTTCGATGGGCGAGATCCGGCCCGAGCGCGTGGCGAGCTCTCGGACACAGTCGTGCTTGCAGGCCAGGACCTGCATGTAGTGATCTGCCAGGAAAAGAGGGAGAAGGTGGTCTGAGCTGAGAAGGATGGTGACGGTGCCGAGACAAGGACAGACAGAGGTTAAAACCCCTGAGCTGAAGGATGTGCAACTCACACTGCTTTGGCCTAGCAGGTGAGTGTGCACCGACGGAAAGAGCTCAGGCTCCTCCCCAAAGCAAATTTGACAGAGTTGCAGTGACATTTTTGCCCCCACTAAGAAACTCCTTCCTCCTTCTGTCAACTGTAGAGGGAGCTTGAGCATCTCTTTTGTGTGGCAGGAGCTGCTGCTTCTGCCCAGGGAAGCTGGCGGCGGGCAGGGACTGCAGGTGGCAGGTGGCTCTTCAACCCCAAGAGACACAAAGCAAGCAGAGATGTGAAGACAAGGTGGCCACATGTGCTGCTGCATGAAATCCAGACTCCCTTCCTTCAGCTCACCTTTAATACTCTCCTTTCCTGCAGCAAGAAAGCTCCTGAGGGCACAGGGAGGCTTAGCTAACAGGGGCTGGTGCAGATTTGCAGCTCGGCCAAGCAGGGCCAGTGTGAAAGTCCAAGGTGCAAATCTGAGCAGCAGAAATCCCCGTGTTTGCTGCTTCTCAGAGATGAGATATCTCCCAGGGAATCACAAGCACATGGTAAACATCTGCCATTAACAAAGTTTCTTAATTGGTGGGAGTTCACAGTACAGGCGTTGTACCAGCTGTACAGTTTCAAAGCCAACACTGACATCTGATTCCATTTTGGAGCCTTTGCTGCAATGTACTTATGAATCTACTTTACTTGCTCTGTCTCTGCACACTATTAAAATCCTTAAGAAACAAACACAGGCTTGAAAATAACCATTTACTCAGCTACCAAAGCATTTCTTAGAGCTGCCACAAAAACTGCCTGAGGAATTGCAATGCAATGAAATCAAGTGGAAACTCAGAACAGTGCCTATTTGCTCTTGACAGGTAGTCTGAGTAGTTATCTGACTTACCATACACATCCAGGGTATTACATTAAGAAAAGCAGGCAGAGAAATGATATAAATCATATTGTTGTAATTTCAATTTGTTTAAGCATCCTAGATCTGAAATAATTAATCCATCACTAAGAAG
The DNA here is from genome assembly GCA_016584745.2 of Phylloscopus trochilus trochilus. Classification (NCBI taxonomy): domain Eukaryota; kingdom Metazoa; phylum Chordata; class Aves; order Passeriformes; family Phylloscopidae; genus Phylloscopus; species Phylloscopus trochilus. Next base: position 8,666,164 of record WQNJ02000041.1, on the reverse strand, counting down.
CACTGCTTTTTCTTGGTACTGTCAGAGTGCCCTAGAAATAAGCCTTACAGACTGGAATCAATTCACTGAAATGTATCTGTCCCTCAGGGGAGAAGGTGAGAGTGTTTCAACCCCAAGCAGCAGCACAGCAAATCAGTTTGGGATTGAAAAGAGAAATGAGTTTTGAAGAAACTTAACTCTATTTTCTTGGTATATTACACGCTCCCACTCCCTACTGAAACATCTGGGCCTGAGTGCCTTGAACCAGGGGTGAACTTTGGATTATGCTGTCCTGGAAGGAACCACCTAATTTCCTACAGAAAAGCAGTTGCATCACAGATCTTATTTCCCTTCCTCAAATCCCTGTTTCTTTGGGTGTCTGAATGGTGCTGGGGTTTGGGGTTGTTATGGCCAGGCACACCTGGCCAAGCCACAGCACTTGCAGGGACCATCTGGTTACTGTCCCTTCCAGGTGAGGGAGTACCTGCTCTGAGCACCACCACACCGTGATCCTGTGCTCAGGATGGGCCAGCACAGAAACGTCTCAGCTCACTGGGGCTGCACTCAACTTGCACAGCACAGGAACACTTTTTTGAAGAGCAGCAGCTTTCAGTGAGAAGGGTGCTGGGCTTGCTTTGCCACTGAAGGCTGCTCTCTTGACATGTGTCCTGGTCAAGGCTCTAAAAGCAGGCCTGATCAGCTGACAGCCACAGTGGTACCAAGTCAGCCCTTCCAACACTTCTGTTTCTTGCATGGCTAAACAAACCCCACCAGGGCAGCTTCTCATCCGGTATGCTGGTGGTTTCTCCTCTTGGTTGTTTCAATTAGATTTCCTGTCTCGACACAAACAGAATTATGCAAAGCCAAAAAGCAGTCTGCATCTGAGGGAAATATTTTCCACACAAGAAGCAAGATTTCAGGGCTTGATGCAACTCCAAGACCATAAGCAGATAAATAAGACTTCTGTCACCAAACAAACCTTAATTTGTTGCTCTTCCTTCCCTTACAACTAATTAAATGTAATCTCATTTCTACTGAGAATGAACTGCTTTAATCCTCTCTGGCTCAGAGCCACACATGCAAATCTGAAGATTACACAGCAACGCTCAATTCTCTCCAGAGATTTCAGTCAAGATCATAATTAGGTGGGCCTCCACTAATGACAAATCCATCCTTTTGGATGGGGAGAAAATCCATGTTACGAGACTTTCTGGCAACTTTCCTGGCCACCTGGAGCATGGCCAAGAGAACTCTGCTGCTCTCTTGATATGCTCTCAGAAAGAGCAAACATAAACAAAGGCCAGCAATGTCTAGATTCCAGGGAGGTGTGCAGGACTGTGTACAGGGGAAACGGAAGCCATTGCTGATAAAGCACCTAAACTTCCAGTGTTCCAGTTCTAACAGAACACTTCAAATGCTCCACACATCTGGAAATGCAATTCCTCTAGCCCAGCCTCTATTCAGGACCAAAACAAGATGTTCTAGTTCACTGTCCTCTGAGTTTGCACTTCCAGGTGCCTCCTGCAATGTTACTCACCAGCAGCAGAGATGGAAGGGAAGACACTTCAACAAATCCAGCCAAAGGCCCAAATTCAATAATTAAAAAACTTTCAGGGCCAAGGGTGAGAACTCTAAAAAAGCATAAAGATCTCACCTGCAATAGCTTCGTAGAGACCAGCCTTGTAATCCAGGTACTCGTGCTCCTCAAATCTCTGTGGTCCCTCACACATGATCTGGCAATCCTCATCCTCAGAGTAGTATCCCTTTAAGGCACGCTCCAAGAATTCAATGGCCAGCTCGTACTCCTCCTTGTCATAGTGCCTCACTCCAGCACTGTAGTCTTCCTGCAAAGCAGGCAGGCAGAACACAAATCATGAGCAGGCTATGCTACCTGGAGCACAGCATCCTGCCCTTGCCACCTGCAGAAGCTTCTCAAAAGAAGGTGCAAGGCGACAGGGACAGGACAATCTCTCCAGATACCTATCAGATATAACCAAACCACGTTTAAGCCATCAATGGGCTTTTGGACCAGTGGAACCCAATAAATGTGCCCAAATGCTCTTCTGAACTCCTCCATACTTAAGGAATCCTCAGTGCCACTCCTAGATTATGCATTATATTAAAAAAAAATTTTTGTTTGTTTTTGTCCTCGCACCAAACAACAACACTGAACGCCAAAGGAACAGATTGGTCCTGACCTAGGAAGATCTTTCTTAGAATGGCCCATAATGAGCACCTCCATTAATTACACCCAACAGGCACTCCTGCTCCCTTGAGTCTTGTGAAACTGGGAAGTTGGGGGTGGCCCTGGCATTTGACTTGGGCTTTTGCTTTGTGCAGGTGGAAACAGCTGACACTTTCTTGCCTGCCCCTCTGCACCCTCACCACCACAGCCAGGTGCAGAGTGCATGTGCCCTACCAGGTGGGAGAACTCGGGTCAAAAGAAACACACAGGAGTCAAGATCTGTCATGGAGGAAACACACAGGAGCTGACATCTGTCATGGAGGCTTCCATCAAAGCTGTCTGCTGGTGTGTGTTCACAGCCATGGATGACCCCAGAGCTCTCTGAACAGAGGGACCAGGCTGGGGAGGTAGCAATCAAACAAAGAGCAGAGAGCCTAGGGAAGGCAGGAGCAGGCTTGCCTTGAGTGAAAATGCTGAAAGGGAGAGTTTGTTTTGCTGTATTGGTTAAGACTTTCGCCATTCACAGACTCATCTCTCTTGGCCTACCAATCTCTCCTCTCCAGACTTCCTGATACTTAAGCTGGGCACCTCTTCAGCTCAGACTCACCATGTGCTGCCTGGCCTCCCGGTCAATCAAGCTGACCTTCCCTGACGTGGTCTTGTAGTTCTCGAGGTCCTGCTGTATCTCCATGTGCTCGGGGTTTGCCATGAAGAAGGTGTGAGCTGCATTTGCTGCCTCCTCCAGCTTGTTCAGCTGTAACAAGGGGAGAAAGACCAAGTGAGACTGGTGATGTAGCAAGGTGAACACAACAGTTTATGCTACACCCTCTGACATCCTTTTGACACCACTGGATTGGGAAATGATCAATGAAAACCTGAATGCAGAGGCTAAAGAAAGAAACTGAATTGAGGTGAAAGTTCCATTTAAGTGAAATGGAAAGAGCTGGAGTTCCTGAGAGCCAGACAAGTCACTGCAACATGGTCTGTGGTGATGGGATCCAGCCTGTTTTCCAGCAGCACATCCTCTTAGCTCAGCTACTCCAACTCCCTGCACAGTCCTAGGTGGAAAGATGCTCTCCTGAGATATGAGATGGAGAGAGGAGGGGAAAGCAGCTGCAAAGACTGCTCTCTCTACAAGCCTTGAAGGCTGAGCTATGTCCAGGCTGAGGGCTTCTGCTTGGAGATGGGAACTGAGGACCATTTATTAAGCTCAGCAGTGTATAGCTGCAAAAGACCAGACTCTGCTGATGGTGGCAGAGGTATAAAGAGAACTTTATTTTGATGTACCAAGTTACTTTGGGTTTAGAGATTCAGAACTGACATCAGTTTCACCCTGGAGAAAGCCTGACAAACAAACAGAACTGTCAGTGCTAAACATATCCATGGCAACCACTGGAAGCATCAGGAGCAGAAGAGAGGTTCAGGTGAAACTTCTGCACCAGCTAGCAAGAGAGAATCCACTGAAATACTTATTTCTGAAAGAAAGCCAACACCACTGAGTACCAGCAAGCTGCAGTCAGGTCTCTGGGATAAATCAGCAGTGACCCAAACCTGTCAGCCAGGGCCAGGCTAATGCTAGCCCAGGCTAGGCTGTATCCAAGTGTTCTTGATAGCAAAACCCCCCCAAGCCCTGTGCCACTGCTGCAAGGCTGCTCCTGAGGCACCAGAGCCAGCAAGCTCAGGCACATCCATGTGACATGGTTCAGCAGCTCACCTGCACAGGCACCCAGCAGACAAACCCAGCCAGCAGAATGAGAACAGAGGCCTGCAGGGAAGCATGAGCTGCACATCCTGTCATCCTGCAGCAGGGCAGACAGGCTCCAGGGCAGAGCTAGCCCAAGAAACACACTGGAATATCCCCAGGAGGAAGGTGAAAGCCATGGCATCCCAGCCCGCTCCCCAGGTCTGCACACCAAAGCACAGCTGTGCTGCAGTGCCCACAGAAACGCAAAAAATTTGCCTTCTGTAAACTTCAGAAGTTTTTAGGGATTATCTCTGTACTGTGCAGGGAAGCCAGATTTTACTGCAAAAACAACATCTATATTCCAGTCTTTCATTTGGAGCTTGCCAAAGGACACCACTCTCCATAATAATCCCTTGGCTTTCCAGCAGGCATGAAAAATGACTGTAAGAAATTTTTAACCAGGACAGCACGTAAAAAAGCAAAACCCCTTCAGAGCAGAAGTTGCTGGTTTGTTTCTGTTTGGGTTGGGCTTTTTTTTTGTTTTGTTTTTGTTTGTTTGTTTGTTTGGTTGGTTTTTGTTTGTTTGTTTTGGGTTTTTTGGGGCTTTGTTTGTTTGTGTTTTAAAATTTTTGTTTGTTTGTTGGTTTGGGGTTTTTTTGGTTTTTTTTTTTAAGAGATATTCCTATTCAGAAACATACATTCCATTTTGAAACAGATCATTTCAACATAGTCCCACTCTGGAAAAGTTCATTACAGCTGGACACCATCAGATGTGGGATAAAGGACTGACCAGAGCATCTCACAAAGGGAATTTTCAGGTCCTGCTGAGTGTCTCTGGGAATGCCACTGCAGCTGGTAATTAGAGACAGTCAACATGGAACAAGAGGTTTGTTGGAGACGTGAGCTGCTGACCTGATGCAGAGGACTGCTAAGAAGCCACTATTTGAGCTGCCTGGGAGAATTACATTCTTACACATCAGAGATTTCTATTCACAAACAGCAGCCTGCCTGTGCAGATTTAAAAGGGACTAAAGACCGCTCAGAAGGGGAAGTGATCCCTCAAGACACAACCTGCAATAGTCTGCTGTGGGATGTCCTTTTTCCCTTTAGTTCTAGATTCTTTTCAGGAAGCTGTCAAAAACTGTCAGAGATCTCAGGATGGGCTTAGTTCTTCTGGAAAACATCCACCCCTGTGGAATAGGTCAAGCCTGATTTCTAGACAACAGAAAATCCCTTTCAAACAAGGCTTACACTGAGTCTAGTCCTGCTGGCTCTACACAGCAGAGATGACCTTTGGAGTTTGCTAAGTGGACTCAAAGCAGAACATTTCAACCCAACACGTTTCAATTTATCATGTTCCATATTTGCCTTAGAAACATTCAAGTTACACAAAGAAGCCAACAGCTGCTAAGTTTAGGGGAGCTTTTAAGTGGGTGAGTGTATATAAAAGCAAAATTCCTAACTGCTAAGACACATTCAGAGTCTAGCTCTGACATTAGTTATGAAACACTCTGGGGAAACTTTTGCCAAAACACTCTGAATTCACAAGGAGCAGGATATTTTGGTGTTTAAAGGTCTGGACTGGGACTCAGGACACCTGGACTCAGTTCCTGGCCCTGTCACAATCTCACTGTGCAGCCATCGGAAAAAAAAAATGTTTTCTTTGTGCCTGGTTTTCCATTGTTTTTAACTAATAACAATAAAATAATAGCATTTCTCCCACAGAGTAGTAATTTTGTTTATCTGGATGGCAAGTAACTTGGGGGCAATAAGCATGTGCAAGCACGTGACACAAGGAGATTTAGATCTTTGCACAACCACTGCTGAATGAAAATCCCCAAGGAAAAAATGACAAATGTAGACTCACAACCTCAGTATGTGCTCTCAGGTCTGCTTGCTCACCCCACTGGAATGAGATCGCTGGACCATTGCTGCAGCTTTGCACCAAACCCTGTGTACTTCAGCCAGAGAAGGCACAAGAAAGCATCAGCACTGAGACAGCACTGGGAACACCCTGCCCTGTCCATTTTGACCTTAACAAGCCAATATTTAGAGCCAAGAAGGGGAAAACATAACACGTAAGTGCTTCTGGGTTCTGATGCTGGAAGATGTTCATTTTCCTCCATGAGACTCAAGAGTGGTTCATTTCACAGAAAAATAGGAAAAAAATTATTTTAAGCAGCAGGACCTCAGATGAAAGAATTTCAGCAAACTGCAAATGCTCAGTTTCACTCCCATCTGGGACAGTGCTGGCCTGGGCTTCAGTGGGATTGTGGCTTCCAGCCTGTAGAGGTGGCTTGGACTAGGGAGGCTGCTGTAACTGGAGCATTGTGTAGGAACAAACACAGGCTGGAGAAAGGATCTTGAGTGAGCATCTTGATCATCACTAGACAACTGAACCCAATTCTCATGGATAACCATTGAGAAAATCCTTTATGGAACCTTCATGGGCTGCATGTTGACACATAATGCTAAACAGACCTTTACTATTCATCGTCATTCTGGTACCTGTCAAGAGCTTTAAGCCAGCAGACTCCATACTGAGCAAACTGACTTGTACCTGTGATGCCACAGTCACCAACCTGCTGGGCTGAAGAAACAAACTGTCTCACTGAAACAAGTCTAACTTGCTGCTTGATTTTACCCCCACTTCGGCTGCTGGACCCCCTAAAGAGAAACACAGAGGATTCACCTCATCACTAACACCCTCCCCTGACACCTCAGACTGGCTCAGCCCCATGTGTGGGCAAATGTTCTGAATTCACACTTGCCTTCACTACTTGCAGACAAATGAGTTCTGACCAAAGCCCCTCTCGTGCCAGATGCTCAGCAAGCTGGCACAAACTGCTGTCCCCTTCCCTAGGGAAAAGGCCTCACAGCAGCACCATGGCTTCAGCTACAATGACCCAAAACTTGCAGCCCTTTAAGTTTGCTCTCTGGAACTTGGCAGTGGGGATAAGGAAGCGGAACAGGCAGGGTGCCAGGTCTGTGAGACAAGCACTGCACAGCTTTACAGTCAGCTCATGCAGCCAGGGCTGCCCTCCCACCACCACTCTGCTTGTGCTGCACACTGGCACACTGCAGCTTATGTAGGGAAGCAGCTATAGCCAGAACTATAGGTATTCAGCTACTCACAGCTCACCCTGAGATTTCATGGCAAAAACAAGGCTGAAAGAGGTGCAAAAGTCAGAGGATTCCAGAGAGAATGCAGCCAAAGCAATACAGATTCTGACTGCTGGAGATGAGAGGTCACAGGTAGGATATAGCCAGGACCTCTGACTATTTTTCAAAATGAGTTCCCATTGCATTGAACTTCATATGAGATATTGGCAGCTGTCATGCATTCTGTATCAGACTGTCCTAATCCAGCCTGCTTCTATATTAAGGTATCTTCATCACATAAAATACAGTTTCAATAGAAATTTCTTTTTTTTGACGGGAACAGAAGTAAGGTATATGTACTGGAAAATATGTCAGATCCTTGAGCATTCCTTGCCATGCCAGGACTGGACCTACCTGCACATAACCTCAGTTAATTGCAGAGCATATGAACTTGGCATGGAGTTGTGATGAAAAATTTCAAACCATTCAGCTAAGCTAGAAACCAAAGTCTCCAACCTTGCAGACAATCCCTGGTTTGCTGAACAGATAATGTTTTTCTAAACTTTTCCATAGCTCCACTGCTGCTGTGTTGTATTGAAGGCTTAGTGCACTGGGGTCTACAGAGGAAGGAGGCTCTGGAGCCTGCAAGCACAACAAGGGAAATAAAAGGTTCAGTGTCACGAAGGATTAATCTCGTTGTGTCTGTGCAGAGCTTACTGCCCAGGCGAGTAGGAGCAAGCAGGGGTGAGATGGCTATAAATAGCATGTAACCTTGTCTCAACTATTTTGTTATTGCAAATAAGAAGGAAGAAATTCTCCAGAGAAGTTAATCAGGAAATTTTCCCTCTGCTGATGGGTCACACATTCACAGAATGATGCTTGAGCTGTTTGCAGCCCACTATGGCACCAACTGGCCCCACAGAACCACCAAAATCAGAGAGCAAGGCAAGCAGAGAGCAGGAAAGGACCTTAATCAATGCAGGGAATAGGTACCAAGAGCCAGAGGTGTGAGGCCATCTCTGAGTTCAGTACCACACCATCCCCTGCTCTCCAAACCTTTTACCAGTTCTTTTGTCTTCCAACTCAAGATAAAGCAGGGCTGCCTCAAATCCTTGCTGCTGCTGTGATGGGGAGCAATAATGATACATTTCTGGAGGCTCCACATGTATCTTTTCAGAGGTTTTTTTCATTTTCAAAATGAAGACAACCTCCAGCCTGCTTTGGACAGTTGTTCTTAGACCACCCCAGCTTGTGTGCTGCTGCCTACCAATCGCTCTGGTAGACCCAAATCCAAAACAGAACAGATTTGCAGAATTGGCACAGGGACATTCTCTCAATTCTCTCAATTCTCTCAATTCTCTCAAGCTGTTTCTAAATTTCTCTCATGAGAAATTTAGAAACAGCTTGGCGTTTTTTGGTACTCCAACAACCAATTTTCAGGACACAAACATATATGGATTGGTAGGAACGTGATCAAATGAGCTAACTAGATGATGAATTAGTCTCCAGAAAGTGGGAGATACCTGGAAATGTAAAACCAAACCACTTCAATATCCTTTGTGGAAAAAAATTCTTTCAATTCATGAAGATGGAAATCATATTTCTTAACGAATCTCTCACTTGAGCCATGCTGAGCAGACTGACTGGATAACCCTGTCTGAAAGGGCCATTTGGCATTGAGAAAGCAAATTAGATTGACCCTTACACTCTCCCTTCCTTCCCTCTCTGACATGCTCTTCTTGAACTGTTCCCAGGCATGTAAGAATGAAGATTTCCACCCGTTTCTGGCTGTGCATTACATGCTTCAGCGCACACTTGTGTAACAAATCCTGCATGAGGAGCAAGGCATTTACTCACAGCAAAACCACTTCCCAGCAGGAAGGACCCTTCCCATATAAATCTCCCAACACACTGAAGCATTGCAGGATTCATCTGCAGAGCAAGCAGTGGGAAATGTGTTTGTGTTTACTGAACCTTTGGTCTGACTGATTGTGAAATACACTCTCAGCCACATTTTGTCCTGGGGAGACACTCAGTTCTGCCTAACAAACTCTGAGAGCAGGTAAGTTGTGTGTGAAACAGTATTTTCAATGAGGAAAAGGTGGGATGTATTCAGCCCTCAGGAATCTGTGTAGATGGTTACCCATGAAGCTCCTACACCCCAGAGTTTTCCTTGGCCAGACAATTAACCAGTGCCCTTGGAGATGACTAGCATGGGAGAAGCAATACACTCACACACTAATGGCAACAAGCAGTGCTTGGTACTAAAAGGTGGACAGTATGAAACCAGCCAGGCTTTCCACAGCAGAATATTTTCTTGCATGTCCTTCCTCCTGTTGTTATAACATCCCTGTGGCAGCCTGAGTTGTTGCTCACCTGGAAAAGTATCAAAGATTAGCCCCGGCATTTTAAGCTAATGAAATCGAGCAGCTGGGAACAAGCAGGATGGGACTATCCCCTCCCCAGAGACCACCAGCACTCCTGTAGGCCACTGCCTGTTAGACAAATAATGAACTTTCATCTGCTATAATGACTGAGAGCTGAGAGGCAGGCATGGAAGTACTTGGGAGAAGAAAGGTGAATCTTACTGTACACCCTGGCAAGGAGTGAGGGAGGCCTTTGCTACCAAGGGGGGAGGGTCTCATGCTTTTAGGGGAAAACCAGAACAAAACAAACTTGGCAGGCAGTTAAAAGCAGCTTTGCAGTTTAGATGTGAATTTTCACCAGCATCCTGCCTCCCTGCACATTGCAGCTAATCAAGCTGCACTGATTGATAACTGGGTCAGACTCCTAACCCAGCTGTCTCCACACTGGTATCTCTATGGAAGTGATTACTAAAACACTTCAGAAAAACACAACAGAAAAATCTGAGACAAGCAGAAAAATTCTTACAGCAGAAACTTTCCTCCCTTTCTACAGTTTAGCAATGGCTCAGCACCTCTTAGAAGAGTCAGACATGATGAGCTGTTGAATGCCCTTTGGGAGCCAGTTTCCTGTGCAGATGCATATGCTTGTCTGCTGCTACTTAACAACATCCAAACAGCTACGTGTGTCCCTAGAATACACCCTGCTCAGAAGACACATGGTTTTCCACCACCATCCCAGAGCCAGGAAGTCACAGTGACCTGGTGATAAATGACACTTGGTTTTTGCAGCCATTTTATGCTGTAAATGGAATTTTGTCAACAGGCTTAAGGCCTGTGCCAGCCTCTCTACCTCTCCCTTGGTCAATAGAAAGGTCTCCTGAAGAAGGTGCTGACTCAGACAGTGACCATGGTCAGTTTATGGTATTAGCACCAGAGCTTTAGTTTGAAAAGCAGAGTGCAGAGCCCTAAGGGTGGGCTGCAAACAGGACTGTGCTATCTGAGGAAGATGTTCTCTCTCCCTACCCTGATTTGTCATGGGGCAGCAAAGGCAGAAGCAAACAAACCATAAATTTCAACAAGAAAACAGACTCACAGCATATCTATGCATCGTCCCCTCACCCAAAACCCTTGACAGTCTTCAAGGAAATGGTTTTAATTCACATTTTCTCCAGACAGAATATTTCTTGAATATCTTTTCCAGGCTTCAAGTAATAAACCCTGCAAATAATGTCTGTCAGCTGCTGAATTCACAGAAACCATCATAATGGTGATGGACATTGGGGCACTGCAGATCTGATTAAATAAACCATCAGATTCCAAGTCAAGCATTTTGCAAAGTCTGTAGAAGATCTACAGACCTTGGGGTGGGCTTTGCTCACCACAAGGGGAACTGACTGACACCAAAGGGAAGCAAACTCAGCTTATGCCTTAGGTGGGTTTGAAGAACACTGCCATATTTGAAAAGAAATTCCTGTGTTGATTCACCACTGCTGGGCCAGCATGAAGGCATTGCACTGGAAACAAAGTTTGCAGAGAAAGGAAGAGAGTACAAGGAAGAAGTGAAAATATATCCATAGTTCTGCATAGTTCTGCAATTTAATCCTGGTTAGTCTGAAAAGCAAAGGAGAAGTCTTGCCAGGAACGCTACCTGTATGGGCTGCCAAGTTCAGTCCAAAGGTTCAAGTATCCCATGAGTCTTCCCCCAGCAGTGGCCAGGGGTGGACACTTGTGGGCAAGGCGTAAGGACATGGAGGGTACACAGTGACCCTCACACACAGGGCATTGTCAGATGTGTCCAGCAGCTTCAGGCTTCCTGAACCACGATTTGCCTCTGGACCCCTGTGCTTAAAAGCCACTGGTGGACCTGTCCTCCTGGGAGTTGTGTAATCCTTTCTGGAACTCATTTATACAGGCTGCAATAAATAAGGGATTCAGAAGATTTTAAGACATCAGCATAATATTTTCACCAGAGTATACATGTGTTTGAGAAAGACCTACCACTAGGCTATGTCAGAGTTCTCAGAAAACGTAGAAAAAGCAAAGTACACGTTGACTCATCTGGAAGGCAAGAGGCATTGCAGCAGCACTGCAAAACTTCTCAGGATCTTCCAATGCTTAATGTTCGTAAAATTCAAACCCATCTGACTAAAACATGGATAGAGTTTCCCATCAAAATGCATCTTCTGAAATGAAGGGACACAAAACAGGGCAGGGGAAGGGGTCCTCAAGACACCTTCTCATGCAGAACACTGAGAGCACGTCAGATCTCAAGGGCTGTTGATGAGTACGCTGACACGGGACGGACTGTATTGACTTCACAGCAGAGCAACCTCCAGACATGTGCCCTGCAAAATCTGACCCTGAAATTTCTGGGGGAGAGGTTCCTCTTCATGAGGGTTGACACACAGAACAAAAGCACACTGAAGAACTCACCACCATACATTCAGTTTACCCAGCACCACCGAGGAAACGTGTCTTTCATTTGGAGAGGATGTAACTCTACCCCTTGTAAATGTGCCTCTTACCCTCCTCCAGTTCCCCCAGCTGTGATGAGCACTGTTACTAATTTGAGGGAGGAATTGCTGGCTTTGAGAGCAGAGTAACACCAGTCCCCAGAAGGACACCTCTGACAGCCCAGGGGCAGTGTATGGAGATGTGTGCTCTGCTGCTCAGGCTCTTGGTGCAGCTCCAGAGACTCCTGTGGAGTTACACCAGGGCAGATTTGGCTCGTGCTCCAGACAGCAAGGCCACATACCACTTGGACAACTGCCTCCATACGTGACACACACCACAAGTCTCAGCTGGATTTGCTGCTTCTGAAATGAAAACACTTTGCTTGCTTTCCCCAGCCTTGGCTTGGTAATCATTACTAAACACTTATCAGCTAGACAGCCTTCATTTCCTGAGAGCCTGGACCTAATTACACCAGGAAACGTGCCGCTTTTTCTTCAGACGCTGAGAAATGCTGGTTTCTGAGTCCTTCTACTACAAAGTTTACCTTTGTTCTGATTAGTGGAGGCTAGGGGAGGGAAAAAGCAGATCTCTAGAGGCAAATGCAGAGATCATTCACAGAGATGTCCTGGCTTCACTCTACACCATTAATAGTAACAACAAAATGCCACAGATATTTCATCTCCCCTCCCTCTCCTATTAATCTTAGCTGAACCCTGCGAGGCCCCTGCAAAGAGGTATCACTTTCCCTGAACTGCAGGTAAGGAGTCTGATGTCTCACAGCAAATCAGAACCAGACCTCAGGGCTGCCGGCTCCCAATGCCATTCCTCGAAGGAGTGAAACAAGCCCTGGGGCTCCATCCCCTTATCAGGACACCCGATCCAGGGGTGGGATCAAGGAGCCTTTGCCAAATGTGGGCACAGGGAGCAGCGCTTTCAAACCCCTCCTTTGTGCCATGGGGCCCACTGGGATGTTGAGTTACAATTGCCCACTTGTAATAGAGCCCGGAGTATCACCATCAAATCAAACTGTTAGTTAATTAGTGTATAAAAAACCCCCATACAAATGCACAGTAATGGAGTTATAGAGCCATTAGCACCAAACCACAAGATCTGCTGCTGCAGCAGCATCACTTTTACCCTGTGAGCTGCCCAGGAGCTGCTGCCCATCCCGGGAGGGCTGCCAAACATCTAGATCCAATGGGAGAGACCTGTGGCAAACCTGCTTGGAGAACAAAGGCAGGGAGACTTGAGCTAAGGAGTCGTGCTTCCACTGACTGAGGCTTCCAGGCATTCTCATTAATCCGATTATCCTGGCTAGGTAAAGAACATACAGAAATGCAGAGTGGGTCCTCCCAGTGGTGTTGTTTTCCTTTCACAAGAATTAGCAGAAGGGCATGGGTGGGATGTTGTGGGATGTGTCATCTCCCAGTTTTACCAGTTCACACGTGGCCAAAGGAGTGAGTGACCCAAGGGGAAGTGGGCACATGTCTGTCCATGCCCTCTGCAAAAGGCTGATCAGTGGCACGTCCCACATTTCTGACTCTGGGTGCTCTCCTACAGGTGTGTACCTTCACCCTTCTTCCTCACAGCCACAAGCTGGAAATAAGACACAGACCAGTACCCTGGGCAAGAGCAGTCCACGGACTGGGCACTTGGTGTGCATACATTCCTGTACTGGGGGCAGATGTGGATGGAGCCAGGCAGGATGCCAGCCACAGCCTGGATGAAGTTAATCACACCCAGTGTTAAGCTCCATCTTTGGACACCCTTGTGGGCCTGCTTGCTGGAAACCCTGTACAGACACACTCCTCCACAACCTTCTTCACATCAAGGGCTGAAAAGCATCCGTGGTGCTGGTTGACCTTCACTGGTCGCACCAGCTCCTCAGTTTCTCAGTTCTCAACCCGCACCGGGAAGCAACATCCTAAAAGATGCACGTGTCACTTGAGGCACAACACAGGTGTTTATTCCATCACTGCCTGCGCTGCTCTGCCTGCCTGAGATGGAGAAAGCAGCTGCTTGGTGCAGCTCCAGAGAAGGATGGCAGCACTCTGCAGAGGGAGCCCTGCCCTGCTGCAGGATGATCCAGAGCCCGTGGGGAGCTGGACAGGAATGCAGCAGGAACCCCAGGGAGTGGTGTGTCCCACAGAGGCAGTGGGGACCCCCCTGAGCACAGGCTGCACTGGCACACTCTGTGTCCCTGCTGCAGCCCCAGCACTGACATCACCCTGGCACCCTGAGAGACAGTACCTGCTGTCCAGGACAGAGCTGTGCTCGACTATGCAAAAAATGAGGAACTGTCTGCCCTTGCTGAGGACACAGCTGAAGTCATGCTCCTGTAAGAAGCCAGCATTTTCCAAGCACTGGGGTTCTGCTTTCAAATGCTGGCTCTTGTTCTGATTTACTGGTAATTCTTCTGCCAGGCACTAAGCACCTCCATGACTCAGTTTCCCTGTAAGAGGAGCATAAACCTTTTGGCCCTGACTGCTAGGAGGCTGAATGACAGCTTCAGCAGAGGCTAAATATTTCAGATGACATCAGGGCTTAAGACATTGCAAGATTTTTCTGTTGATCTCAAAATTATGCATTGGACTCCTGTAAGAGCTCACTCAGTCCATATAAGTGGCTCTTTGTCACTGTTCCCATCCACACCCTGGTTCCTCTTTGAAAGGCAAATACCATAAAAAGCTGTTTATAGAGACTGAGATCTAGAAAAGAGAAGTCAAATAGGGTCAGGCTCTCTACGGCTTTGCTGCCCTGAGCTGTGGCCAGGGGCTGGCTTCCTGCTCCCCCCATGATTGCAGGGAACACTGACCCATTTGTCTGAGCAGCCTGCGACGTGGGTGGGTGGGTGTCTCCTGCCACTCCGCAAAGAAACATTTCATCTCCAGTGGAAAGAGCTAAGACGGAAAACGTGGATGATGCCAAGATTAGGAAAGACAATTAGGGAAACAGCAAGCGTCCCTAATCAATCATGCTTGGACAGTGAGGGTATTATGTGCACAAAGACTTCACTTAAATTCTTTTTTGCATTTATCCACAAGGAAGAACAAAAAATATAGTGGCTGAGGAAGTTGCCAGATGTTGATTCACCCTTTTGCTTTCTGCAAATGTTTCCATTTTGTTGAAAACCCAATCAGCAAACTCAAGAACCCTTAAAAATTATTTATTATTAATTAATTTAGAAAATAAAACCTGCAAGCAGCTACAATGGCAGCACATGGCATGGATGAAGGCAGAGGAACTCTGCCATCTAGCTGACTTCATGCCACTAATTTTTTCCTGGCCTGGAGCAGCATAACTGAACTGGTCTCTCTTTCACTGGTACCAAGTCTACTTTTCCATGGCATAGAAAAGAGAAAGCCTAAAGAAACAGATATGTCAGTAGAGGGATTTTTAAAAGAAAGGGCTTCCTACCATGCCTGGATGCTCAAACCAGGGCTGCAAAGCAACAGCTGTTTCTCAAGTACCATATCACAGTTTTTTGTCTCATGCTCAACAGGTCAGCTGGCCTGCTGGCATTTCTGGTCCCAGGCTGTTCAGGCAAAGGGGTCAGAGACTTAGGTACCCATTAACTGCACAGAACAGTCCTCTTTGTCAGCAGATGACAGCAGTCCAAAGAGATGGCTCAAAGCAGGGCCACTGCAGCCCCAAACATGTACCAGAAGGTGGGCAACTCCTTCTCTCACCTCACCCCAGAGAGCTCATGAGCAAGGTTCAAGAAAGGCACCAGAAGCCAAGTCTGGAAGAGGCGGACAGTGAGGGCAAGAGAGATACAATAAAGTTTCTCTTTTGGAAAACAGATGGAACCAAACCATGCAAAAAGGCTTTATGATCCCTCAAGCAGGAAATAAGTGATGACATACTGTCATGTTGCTGTGTCAACAGCTGACACATCGCAGCAGGGTAATTTCACAGACTCCCACGTTAGTTTAAAAGCTCTCTTTGAACCACAGAGCTAAGGCAGAGGCACTTCAAGTCTTGCACAGCAATGCAGACTGCAGCAGACCCACTGCTGCAGATTCAGTGCCTCAGGAACCAGCCTTGCACAGAGAAACCACAGCCAGCCCTGCCATCCACCAAAATCATCTGTGGCTCACCACAGACAGCTGCTGATAGAAGACCAAAGTACCAGCCTCTCTTCCCTTTCCCCCTCCAAGAAAACAGTACTCTGACCCAAAGTGTGTTCAAAGGGTTCATTGTTGTCTGGCCAACACGGGATGCTTGAAGCTGGCCTGGAAGTTCTCAAGGTTGTGGACAAAGTTCTGCACATCTCAAGCAGACTACAGCACTTCTGAGAGTCTCTTTATCCCTAAGAGGGCTTTTTGTTTGCTTTTAACATTATACACCAGAAACAAAATATTGCTCCTTCCCTCCTTCTCTTTCTTATTAGAAGCAGGCACTGGCATTTTCACCAATAAAATTGCCAGGCAACTTTTCTAAGGGTCTGCATGTTCACTTTCTCGGCTTTCTTCAGCAGTGGAGTGCAAGAGATGAATCCTTGAGGACTGGCTCACATGGTCCTGCCATTATGGAAACTAGGAAGGACATCTTCAGGAAACTCTGGGGATGGTATTTCACTATGCTGCCAACTGGAACTGCATTTCTTCTTCCAACAGTGGGTCCAGCACAAGTCACATAGATACCAGCAGAGAACAAAACCTGTGTCCCCCACAATCCTGATGGAAAGGCTACCCTTATTCAGCACAAATTCTGCACAGCCCATTCAATCTCTAAGGAGTATCTCCTTTTAGAATCCAGTTTCATTTCCCAGCCCATGATATTAGACACAGATGCATCTCCCACCGACTTTTTCTCTCAAGAGTGATCCTGCCTTTGGGGGAAGTTTGCTGAAGTTACCAAGTGAGCAACACATTGGAAAATGGTCTGGGCTCAGACATCAGAATAAGTGTTTTTGCTCATTAACCTAATAATTTACCCTCTCCCCTGCTCCAGGTTAGTGCCTGCATGCCCTGCAGCAAGCAGGCCCACTGGAGCATCAGCAGCAGATCTGCTCTGCCCCAGCTGCAGTGCTGCTGGCCAAAGCAGGAGGCAGTGATCCTGGGCCACGGCCGTGACTCACACTCCCAACCCTGCCAAGTAAGTAGTTCTGGAGCAAGGAGGTGACAGGCAGACTCAAATTAGAAAGCTGGTGAAACAAAATGGAAGAAAATCCTCCTCAGCTCTCCCTGCTCACACCCAGCATGGAAACAGGGAGTGCAAAGCATGAGAGGTGTCAGGGCATGGTGCTGCACTGACACACAGATGGGCTCTGGACCTTTTTCTGCCAGAGGGAAACCCCCTTTCCAGCACTTCACCACCTGCTCTAGGGGAGTGATGGCCATGTCCACGTGCTGGTACACAGCAAGGCAATGCCCTGCAATGGTGAGTCACCACACTTCAAAGGGTGCTGCCAACCACACTGGTGCTGGGTGGGTTCCCCTGCCTACCCTCTGCTGTAGAACATCAGAAGAGGTAACACATGCCCCAAGTATTTCCCCAGCTATTGCATATCAGGCTGGGTGGTTCTGAGCTCACATACAGGTGCAGGAAAACATCAAAACTTAGAGCCATGACAGTCACTAGCAAATCTAATGCTAAGGGGAGGCCAAAATACAACCCCAGGTAAGCTGGTCCAAAGAACAGATGCTCCAGGTTTGCCTGTTTCTCAACAACTGAACTCACAGCACTCTTGGATGGTAATACCAAATCTGAAGATGGGGAGAAGGGCACTTTTGAAGGGAGAAATCCATATTTCTATGACTGTACTCTGACCACTCTAATTAATGACCCTAACAAGACCAAACCATGTCTTTAACTGACAAGAAGGGGTCAGAGGCACAGCAGAGCAGCATGAACCACAGCCCACAAATACCAGTGAAAGAAATCTGAACTAGGATGAGTGCCCTGCCCATAAATCACATTTCTGTGAAGAAATCTGAAGGTATGGTGATGATGACCCCTCTTGCTTATGCTATGTCCCTGACCCAGGTGGCTTCCTACAGGAAAATCCACTATATCCTGTCTCACACACACACACACACTTTGCCCCAAAACCTTCTTTGCCAAGTTTCAGCCCACGGCTGAGATTTGATAGCCAAGTTAATGACTTCAGTATGTGTCAGTTCAGAGAGAGGAGGATGACAGAGTCAGCCTGGCTCTTTCCCACAGCCCTCTGTGACTGGTAAATAGGAAAAACATCAAGAAAGGGAGGAGGATGCTGTGCCACAGCCCTTGGGAAATCCTGCTGCGTGACTGGCTGGGCAGGGTGGATCAGCTCTCAAGCAGGCAGGGCAGATATTGTCAAGGAAAGAAAAGGGCTGATTAGGCTTTCTACCACTAATAATATCAAAATAGCATATTGCTTTCATTGGCAGCGAAGCAGAAAATGAAATGGTGCAAAAAGGAGAAGCCTCAGGTGAAGTGGACTGGAATAATGTCAGGTCTGCAGGAACGACAGCCCTCAAGTGCCCTTAATGCTTGAGTTTTTCTTTTGCACATCAGGAGGTCTGAGAGGTTACTCACCACCCCATGGGAATCCTCCCACACTCCTGCCTTTGCACTGCTGGTAAATTGGCAAGTGTCTGCAGGCTAAAGCAAGCCCCTGGGAAACACGAGCCAGATGGTCCCACTGCCCACTCTGATGGCTGGGGGAAGAACATCCTCACTTGCTACCTCTGAGAACAATTGAAGTTCACTTTCTTCAGCACAAAGGGGAGCAAAGATGCTTTTGCTGGCATTTAACTCCAGTAATGAATTTTGGTTCACGAGTCTGACCCACTGGCTCTCAGCTCTTAAATCTACACCTTCAGAGGACATCTTGCTGCTGCCCAGAATGACAGCTTAGATCTTGCCAGACTTTGGTGTTGTGGTTCTGCCATGCTGGGTCCCTCACACTCCACCACCCCACAGCCCAGACACAGTCTGGGCTCTCTGGGGCAGGAAGGCTTTGCTAACATGCCTCTACACTGATTAATAAACTAAAGCACTGACTTTCTGCGACTACTTACTGCTCTAGCATTATAGAAAAAGAAAGAAAATAAAAAGCAGGAATACCAAAGAATAATTGAAGCAACTTACTGAAACTCTCTGGAGTATTCCTAAGTGACCTAATGAGCTTTTTTATTATTATTTTTCCTTGCAGATCCTGTACAAAATCCAGAGCACATGATGGGAGGGAAGCAGAATGCATATGAGAGCACATTCCTAGCAGGTACACCCCACAGTAGGGCATAAAGGCACTGTAAATCTTCAGGATGTTCCCAGGCCAAGGCCTCCTCAAGCATTACAGGTCTTATCATCTAAACACACAGGCATGCTCACACACAGCAGCAGCATGTTGTGACAGCATGCCAACTGTCTGCAGACCTGCATGCACTTATATATAATACATATTCTATAACAAGGGCAAACTGTATGCCTGGAGTCAAAGCCAGGTGAAAGGGATCTGTTTAGAAGTGGTGTGATGCACCTCAGCTTCAGAATTCAAGCAGCTGGACAGAGTTCAAAAGTATTTTTCCTTTTTTTTTCTGTGTGCTGAGTGTCTTCTCCCCGACCACTCCTACCCCCGGGAAAAGCTGAATGCAAATTGTCTGTTAATTGACAAAAATAACTGAACAGACTGGGCTGCAGCGGGGCTTAGCACACTTCCCAGCTCAGCTGTCCTTCGACCCAAAATGGGCACACAGCAGAGCTCAAGAAAATGTCTGGAGACCACCAGGGTGTGAGGCTCAAACCTCCCCCTGCCCTGAGCTCCACTTGCCCTGCAGCCCAGAGACTGACACAGGGCCTGGCAGCCACACAGAGCCATGGGGACCTGCCAACCCCTGCAGGATGGGACCACAGAGGGTCAAAGGCAGGGACACTGGTGGCTGTGAGTGAGCAGGGCCATGGAGCTGGCAAACCCCTGCACCCTCCCCTTCTCTGGGATGCTCAGACCCCATGGCTTTTGCTGCTTTCAGTAGTCTGTGCAGAGAACAGATGCCTTTTCCATACACAAAATGAATTATTTCCTTGCTCTCGGGGGGGAGGACAATTCCCTCCCACACATCCATCAGGTTAATGCACATTTACAGCTCCTCCAGGGGAGGGAAAGACCAGGGATCCCCACTGCACCTCAGATGTTCAGCACTTTGCTTCCAACAGACAAGAAACCCCTTTGCTGCTGGAGGGCAGCCTGGCAGAGCAGGGTCCCTGAGAGTAGAATGGCACTGATGGGGGCCAGGATTTGGGTCTGCCGGGCTGCTGGAAGCACTTCAGCTGGCTGTGCCAGAGAGAAAAAAAATAAATCAGTAAAAAAAAAAAAAATAGGGGGCTGGGGAGTTAATGTCATTAAGTATCTGACAGCTGGAAAATGTGAGCAGCCATTGTCTGCAACCCCCCACAGCTCCTTCAGCCAAACCAGTCTGCTGAAAGCAGCAGCGATAAAGTGTAAAAGCCAAGCCTGGAAACACTGACTCCCCTCCCTGCCCTGCTGCCCTCACTGAGGGAACAGGACAGCTCAGAGGTCACCCTGCCCCAGCTCGTGGGTCCTTGGCTTCCCTGCAGCCCCTCCCTGACCTTGTCCCCCCCTGCAGCTTTGAGGCAGCAGCTCTGGGATCGGCGCCGAGGGGCCTGAGGAGGCTGTGGCAGGAGCTCTGTCATCTGTCACCCGCCCCAAGCAGCTGTGCTCCACCTCCACACACAGCTCTGCTGCTGCTGCTGTCACCATGGGGTGAGCAAACTGCTTCCAGCACAGCTCCTGTCCCCACTGAGCTGCCATGGGGAGGGAAGGAGCAGGCCAGCTACACCCCACACCACCAAAACCTCGAAAACATTGCTCCTGCCTCATCTCCCAATTCCACTGACGGGAGATGCTACACACCTTAGGACCTTGAAGCTGAAACAAAACTGGTCCCCTGCAGCCTGAGACATGATCTTTGCACTGTTTCCTCAGTGTGCATGAATGTCTTAGCATTGGCTGCATGTAAAGAGAAAGAAGTCCAGAGCTTCAGACAAATGCAGCATCTTCCACCAGCCAGCAGTGACCAACTGCTCTAGGGTATCAACAGCTTATCTATCCCTTAATCTTCAGGCTACTTTCCCTTCCAGCAGCTGACCTGGAGCCAATGCCACCTTCCCCAGGCACAGGCTGATCTGCCACTGATCTGCTCCCAGCAGCACCTTGAGCTTCCCACAGTGTCAAACTGATCTGGTGCCAGCATGCGTGGGAGCATTCTGAGAGCCCTGCTGGGAGGAACCTTGTCCTGGGGAGAAGGTTTGATGGTAAACTGTGGATTTTTCCCCTTAAAGCTTGCAGAGGAATTTCATCAAAAAATCTTCACAGTCTAGTTCTGTAAGTCCTGAACTCAGGCACTGAAACTACATCCCACTTAACCTCCCAGAATAATGGGCAAACAAACCAAAGATTCGGTTCCAGGAGATCCTTTTAAGCAACTTCAACTCATGGACAAATTTGTGGGACTCCTTTTCCTCAGTCCATGTAGCAAGCTTCAGGTTTTATCTGATCACTGATCAATCAGGCAGGCATTGAACCCTGCTGTTCCACCAGTCAAAGGACTTGAGGGAATTTCCACTGGTCCAGGTCAATCTACTCCACACTTCAACAAGAAATCAAGCAAGAAGATTAGCCTTCACAGCAGTGTGAGAATTAAATCTGACCTGTGTTCACACCCAGATGCTCCCTTTCACATACACACACACACTCTGAGGTCTCTCATAAGTTACTCTGGTGCACCAAATCCTGCAGAACACTGAAAGACACCAATACCCTTGGCCTGAAGAGCTCTTTGCTCAGCACCTCATCAGATGACACAGCTGCAACAGATCTACAGCAACAGCACAGCATGTTCACACTCCTACAGAGCAATAACCGAGATCCCAAAGACATTCATTTCCTCACCACTTCCCCTGGTGAGTCCCACGCACTTCTGCAACAAACAGGAGGGTTCTGATCAAGGCAATTCACATGGGTATAAGCCACGTTTTCCCTGGCATCTCCTTCACTGGATGCTCATGAATTCCAAAAACCACGTAAGAGCACCTCACAGCAGCTTGTTCCAAAGTCTCTGTGTTCCCTTCCAGGCCATCTGCCTTCCTCTACCTTGCCTTCGTCCAGCTGGGAAACACACATTTAATTGCATTCATTTATGTTCAAAAAGGCCTATTGAAAAGTAAGTGGATTAAAAGCTGGTCTGGAAAAGAAATTGAACTCTATTGCACCACAGCACAGGCTGTGTATCTGGGCTGCCATGTAATGCAGGCAAATGAGAATTCTCCTCTGCAAGAGGCATTGGGAATTTAATGTTGCAGCATAGCCAGTTGCAATGTACTTAGCAGATGTCTGAGGCCCACAGCCTCATCCATCTACCTTTGATCTTATGTTCCACTCCTTCCTTCCAAGTCTCGATAGCCATTTAACCACAGAGAGCCTCAGTGCACTTCTGCAGATGGATCTAAGCCCCTCTCTGAACTCCAAGGGCAGGAGCTGCACATCTGCAGGCAGCAAAAGAACACCCACTCATTCAGACCTTCACCCATGCCACTGTCATCCAAGACCCAATATCCCAAGAGGGATATTCTGCTTGAAGGTGGCCTTTCCATTGCAGCAGACAGTTAATGCTAAAAACAGGCTGGCTGGGAGCTGGTGACTGAGTATGAACATCAACACCTTTCTGTTTGCACTTCCCACCAGGAAGAGCAGCCAGGCCAATGCTGCTCAGCCTCCAGCTCCCCTTGAAAGGACCCCTGCACAGGCAGTGAAGAGGAAGAGATTATGCAAGCCTTTCCTACCTCTGTAAATCCAAGTCCAGTAGTGCAAGGTAGTAAAATACTACCAAAAAAAAAAAAAACAACACCAAAAAAACCAAACCAAACCAAAAGGAAAAAACAAAAACAAAAACAAAAACAAAAACAAAAACAAACCACCACCAAAATAAAACACAAATCATGTGACATTGGAGCTGAAGAGTCAGACAGGTGAAGCACCAGGTTTGTCCACCCCACGGGTGCAGAGACACCTGAGTGCACAGCAGTGAGCAAACACAACCACTCTGCTTCCAGCCCCTTCTGGTGCTGCAGTGCTCCAGGCTGACTGGCAACCACAGGACACCCACTCTCCATACACTCAAAGCAAACATGGGCATAGCCAGAAGCAAACCTGCATGACAGGCCATTCACATGAGAGCTGCACTCAGTGATCCTTGTGGGTCCCTTCCAACTCAGAACATTCTGTGATTCTGTAACTTGTTTAGCCTAACACCCTCCCTTCCAATCCATACCAAGCTGCTGGCTTTCAGAGTTGGCTCCATGTGGGGAAGAAGGGACACTAGAAAGAAAAATCTCTAACAGTTTTTTGCAGCCCAGTGAAAAAGTCCAGCAGCATTTGGCAGATCACTATGACCTGCACAAACCCACTGCACTCCAGGCTTTCTCTGAGCTTCCCTCTCCCAGTTTTGCTTGCCTCCCTTCCCTGGCACAGCCAGGATGCAGAGCTGCCACGCTCTTACCGTTAATTAAGCAATAGCAATTAGGCAACACATTTTTAAGCGGTTCCCTCACAGCCGAGCTTGGGAAAAGGCTGGCTTCAGCGTTAAACCGGCAGCTGTGTACAAAGTGCCAAATCAGTGCATCACAACGAGGGAACTTGATATGTAAACAGCCTTGTCACTAATTACCCCAATGCTTTCCAGTGAATCGCTGCGGCTCCCCCGGGGGCTGAGCGAGCAGACAGGGATGCTGCACGAAGCAGGGGTTGGTCTGATGCTTAAACCAAAGCCCAGGACACGCAACAGGAACAACCTCGCTGAATATTCGGTGTTGTACTAACAGAGCCATGGTGACGTGGAGTGGTCCCTCTCAGCACGACCTTGGAGGATTTATCCATCCGTCCCACGGGCTCTGGGCTGATGTTTATTCAGCAGATTGCATAGGAGAGAGGCTGGTTTTCCACAGCCCCTCGGAGCCGAACTCCGATGTTGCTGCTCCCTTCTCAGAAACTCCTTGGGAGGGGCCTAGCAGATAACAGGCGTGGGCAGGTTTCCATCGCACGGACAGGGAATTGGACCCAGCTTCCCTGCTCGCTCCAGCAGGAACCAGGAGCTTCATGTCATCCACGTGGTGCTGCAAAGGCGTTCCAAGATCCCTGAGAAAAGGGCAGAGCGGCTCTCCCACAGGCGGCGGGAGCAGCTGCAGGGGGAGCGGGGCCTGCAGGATGAGGCCGAGGCGCCAGGGCTGCGGCTGCGATGGGCCGGGGAGCGGCCACACGGAACAGCACGGCTCTGCTCTCAGCCTCCTCTCCGGGCCTTTGGCTTCCACTGGGCCGTGACAGCAAGGACACCTAATCTATGTGTTCAGGGGAGCCTCAAGCAAAATCTGAAAATATTTCTCAGGGCATTTTTGGTTGGTTTTGTTTTTTTAATAATGTCTATTCCTGCTCTGCTCCAATAAACAGGCGAAGGTTGCCAAGGACACCCAGTAAATCACACACATGCTACGCTCCTCTCAGCTGATTATTTACAAATTTCTGAAGTGCTGAACCTCTTCAAGCCGTGCAGCTTCTGCTTTCATCTGTAATATCTGTCTCAGTGCTTCTGAGATTTTCCTGCAGCCATCCTAAATTAACAAGGATCGGAAGCCAGGCTTCGTCTGTAACCCTAAAGGTCAATCACATCATTTTGCTTCAACATGCCAAACAGACAAGACGAAAACAAACATACGAAGTTTCTCAAAGGAATAAGAGTGAAGAGCCCTCTCCCAAAGGAAGGCAAAAGCCCTAAAACAAGAAGGATGATTTAAAGTAGTTATTTCTATCTGTCTAGATAGCTGTAACACATACAATGCCTGGATGCAAGACACCCCAAGCTATGTAGGCTTTCTTTCTGTTTTCAAGAGATGAAAAAAACATTCCTTGCTACTTTATGAGAATGACACCACAAAAATTCTGCATTCTAATTTAAGTGTAGTTTTGCATATCTGAAAGGAGTTAAGCAGCCCCAGGTCAGGCACAGGCAGTTTGTCCACACTCCAGCTCCCCAACAACTGTGCTATGCTGCAAGTGTGCAGGAATCCCACCCCAGAGAACAGGGAGATCTTTACAGCCTGAAACCACTGGGAACACCAAATTCCAAGTTCCAGATTAAAAGCCATGGCACAGAATAGCCCTGATTTCACCAACATGGGCAACAGCGTGCGCAGCACGTCCTGAGCTCCACGGGTTGCTCCACCTGGTACCACTCCTTGGGTTCAGTTCCCAGGGAGTCAGTGGGCACTGGGAGCATGGGGGACCTGCCTCAGCGCCGAGAAGATGGCACACAGACTCCCAGCTATCCAGGGATGGTGAGATGTGCCCCACAATCTGCATTTCAAGGATCCAAAACCAGAAAGATGAAGGCAAAGCCACGTTTCCAGCTAATGAGAGCGGCTGGCTCTCTGCCCCTGCTACTTGAGCTGCCCAACAGGCTTTCACATTCCAAGGGAGCTGTCAAAAGGTCAAGCGAAGAGAAAAATACTGTCACTAACAGTTCTGAGCTACGGGGCTAGAGGTGCAAGCATGTCAAAATGATCGACAGTGGTGTAAAGGGACTACACACAGCTGGAAGTTTGAGTTTTCTTGCTCCTGTCAAGGCAGAAGAAAATCCAGCATCCCGAGGTAGCTTCCAAAATAGTCTCTTTCCCTAATGCCCCCATTTCCATCGACATGTGACTAGTGGGGAGAAGTGGCTGTGTGTCACCACTCATGGCCCACTCCTGAGCTCCAGACCCTGTGCAGGGACTTGGACCACAATTCCCACCAACACTGCTCTGGCTCTCAGTGCAGAGAGGAAATCATACTCCAGGTGAACGTGGACTATGGATTTTCACTCCATGCTTGCAAGCTGTGCTTTCTCAGCAGTTAAAAATAACCAAATATGAAGTATCATGAAAGCTTTTCCAGGGACCTCACTTTCTATCTAGACAGAATTCAACTCTCAAAGTAACATCCCTCATTTCTAATTCATGTACTGCTTCACTGCCTTTAATAGCACTTTACCCCAAATCTGCACTTTCTCTTCTGCCTAAAGCACTAATTTCCATTACCTCAAGAGGTATCAAATTCCAAATTTTTGCTGCAGCTTCAGGTTTTCACACTCAGGTTACAGACACCTCATTAGGCTCCCCACATCTGGTTGAGGCTACAAGGTGTTCATTCTGTGACACGCCAGAATCAGTCAACACCACTGTCTGGCTACGTACAGGCTCCAAAATGTCTCATGTACAAGAAAAAAAAAAAAAAAGAAAAAAAAATTAAATTAAGCAGATGGCCCACAGAGCAGTGAGATTTGCAATTTTCTTCCTGGAAAACTTCTGGTAACCCCAGTTCCAAAAATAATACTAGGAATAGCCCTCTGTGTGGGGAAGGAAGAATTTTCTAAAAACCTTTGATCTCTGTGTTCCAGAGAAGGGAACTGACACATTAATCAGAATATATTGCGGAATGGGGTTACTCTCTCACACCACAGGGCAAAACCAAAGTGGGTATTTAAACATTGCTATCCAGCTCCTGAAAGAAATTTACTGTGTTAGTTTTTTTTTTTCTCCCTGGGATATTTTTTCAATTAACAAAGCAGAAACATATCAGTTCAACTCTTCCATAATCCCTACTATCATCTCTCCCCCATGTCACTGTTTATCTCCTACTAAAATTTCTTTCTAACAGTTTTCACCCAAAATTTTATGCAGGTTTGTATCTGGCCTTTTTTTTAATGTATGTATGATGAAAATTTCCAAATAGAATGAATTTATCCATGGCTACAAGCCTCATTTCACAGGCATGCACTTGGTGAGAATTTTGGTGATTACACTGAAGTGATAAATCCAGGTAGCCAACACTCCAGAATAACCCTGGAGCATCCCAAAACTCTGAAGGACAAATGGGATAAATGTCACTCACACACACCTCTCTTCTCACCTAGGTTTCATCACAATCCAGAATTTACAGGAAAAACACTTTCCAGATTGGACCCCCTGCATGCACCCCCCTTTCCATAACTTATCACCACTCACAGAGGTCACCTATGGAGGACACCCACACCTCTCCATCTCCTCCTTCACCTGATCAATGTGAAGGGCCCTTGTCATCTCATTCCTCCTTTTGAGGAGGCTTCCTCATTTTGGAAACAGCATCTTCAAGCTCTCACTGGCCCTTCTCCCCATCCCCCAGCAGCAGCAGAGCCAAGTCCCCAGACACAGGAGTATAGTGCTGAGCTCACGTCCCCTTCCCAAATTGCCTCTGTCTGCAGAGGCCACAAGCTGACAGCATTTGTTTGGATTCCATTCCTGGACAAGACCTTGCTTGAAGTGTTTGATTTTCTCCACTTCTTCCACTTCCCCTTCTGTAACATGAAGCAATACTTTTTCCCCTATAAAAACTGAAATTTGGAGCATGCAACCTAAATTTCAAGGTATTTATAATTTTTGGTCCATGCACTCTCAGTATTACCCTGCCAAGCACTACTTGCTGCTGGGAAGGCTGACAAAATGTGATCAGACATAAACAAGTGAACTTTAACTTCACTACAGGATGGAAAAGGGAAAAAGGAAATGGAAAATGGTATCAAACACTTGTCACTTTTGCAGTGGTGTGGGATAATAACCCTGCTCAGTGACAACTCACTCACAGACCGGTCTGCTATTATCTATCAGCAGTTTATGGCAGGTAAAAAGCCAGGAGGAAGGGAGGACAGGTTACCTTCTCTCTTTGGAGAAAACAGAGTGAAGGGGAAAACACATCTCTAGTTCTCCAAAGGAGAAGCCCAAGGAGCACACATTCTGTGTGGCTTTATCTATTGACGTGATTGGAACAGATGCCTGTCCAGCTGCTTATTGATGCTTACATCACATAGGATGTGAAGGGGTATAGGAAAGCAGAAAGTCTGCTACCCAGTTTGGATAGCTGGGATTTGGCACAGCTGTCTGACCTACATTAACTTTCCATCCACTGGAGTACTACTTGGAGGAGATTCCTAACTACTGTTTTTGTATCCTGTGCTTCTAGTTTGTAAAACAAGTTAGTTCACGAAGAATCTGAGTTACCTCAGAGGAAGAGAATTATGAGAGACTTCCTCTGTCTGGATCTGATAATTCATTATCCAGTGCAGGGGAATTGGTTATAAGTAAAACACTAAGGAACTATTGTCTTCACCAGAGGAGGCAACTTCATGGAGCTATGGAGCTGCTGTGGAGGTGGCTCAGACTCCTGCTATGACCTTGTCCAGTTCACCAGCTCCCAGCAAGGCAGGAGGCTCCCTGAATTACTGCCTCCAGAGCAATATCCTGCAGTTCTGCCCCTGCCCTCTGGACCCCTCCTCATGAATCTGGCAGCATTTTTCAGCCTGCACCCAGCATCTCCTACGTTGCTGGTGTGGAGAGCATGTGTGGCCAGTGCACTGCACACCATTATGCAAGGGCTCAGCACCACGAACTCTCCTGCCCTGGGAACTGGAGAATCCCACTGAACAACAGGAAGTATTAAATCAGCATCTCCTCTGGAAAAACACCACAAGAAACCACCCACGGGACTCTTCTGCTCTTGCTCTTTTGGCCCTTAAACCGACTTCCTCAGCAAACGAGCCCTCCCTGACAGGAAATGCTGCCTTTGTCCATCCCATCGACTCCAAAACATCTGCACATGCTGTCAGTGTTCTCGGGTAGGCAGCATCCCCCCTGGCCTGTGCCTGTGACAGAAGGAAGAGCCTCCCTCAGCAGGAAGAGCCCTTTCACGAGCACTCTCCTCTCTCCCTGCACAGCATTATTAACTCAGCCTTGGACCTACAAACCCAAAGGCCACACCTGCCCTGCCAATGATCTGATTTTGGCAGAAAAGTAAGGGCTAGAATAGCTTGAAGAATGTGGGCTGCTCTTGCAAACAGCCTATCTCACAGTAACATCAGTCCTGGCATTCTTACTGCAGGACACCAGCAAGAAATGCCAAGTCTGTGCTTTGGGGAAAGTGGAACCAAGTTAAACACGCATCCAG
Organism: Phylloscopus trochilus trochilus; assembly: GCA_016584745.2. Classification (NCBI taxonomy): domain Eukaryota; kingdom Metazoa; phylum Chordata; class Aves; order Passeriformes; family Phylloscopidae; genus Phylloscopus; species Phylloscopus trochilus. The sequence goes on along the minus strand of WQNJ02000041.1, from coordinate 8,637,380 downwards.
CACATCTGGGGCAGGGACAGGAGGCAAGAGAAAATTATTCTGGAAGGTCTGGTCCAGGAAGGAGGACTGAAAGCAGTTGGCTTTCTCAAGCTAGAATCAAAAACACAGAGGGGAGCTGAAAACACACTTCAGATGCAGGCTGACATATTAAAAAGAAAGGTGATGAGGAACCAGAGTATAGCCACTGGCTTAGTTTGTACCATGTAAAAATGTTTATCTAGGTATCAGGAAAAAGAATACCCAACTTCAAGGCCATTTTCCTTTGGGAATTCAGGATTCTCCTCAGGAGGATTTTAAAAACACATATAATAATCTGGCATGTACCTATCTCAAACAGATGGTTGGACTACATAAGTTTTTTAATTATCTCTCAATGCAGCATTTACAGGAGTCTTAATCACAGAGAATTAATTACAATTTCTGAAAGATCTTGAGCACTTTTAATTCAGAAAATTCGCCAGGCCAGATCACTTGCCCCAGTTCTTAATGAACCACTGCAATTGCTAACTGCTATACTGAAAACAAGCATCCTGTTTGTGCTCTGAACATGTTTTTCTGTCCTTCCTTGAGTGTCAAGTGCTGGCCACTCTTGGGGACCTTTACTTTAACTGGATGCAGCTGCTCTCCATGTCAGTTGTGTAAAAACAAATGCCAAAAGCAAACCTCCTCTTCCCCAATACCATTAATCACGTGTTTTCTAGTGCACACAAATGCTACTAAGAGTAGCAACAGCAATAACAAAAAGCCTGGGACAAGTAGGCTTTCTCACTAGAAAGCCCAAATGTGGTTCCTGCACTGCACTGCATGTCCACAATCTGTTCCTGCAAGGAGCTTCCAAGGAGCAGAATGGCAGGCAGTAGTTAGTGACACATCTGGTACTGGGCTCGAGTTTATCTGGGAGGCATCTTAATTGAAACAGAAAATTTGTAATTAAGAATGGAATCCCTAACAACCTTCCCAGCACCCAAACAGGAAATTCCAGGTAGGAAACTGTTTCTCATCCAACTCTGCCTCCTCTTGAAACCAGAAGTCAAAGGAGCCCTGTGTTGGCCAGGCACATCTGATTTTGTGCTGCCCCTCGGCACCCAGTTGAACCCAATGGTGCAGACATGGGAAAAGAGATGAGAAAGAGCTGCTGGGCTGATATCATGGACATCTTTGAGAACAGAGGAGAAGAAAATCAGTCTGTAGAGCCAGGTTACTGTGTCAGGGCCAGGCAGGCAGGCACTGGTGCACCACTGCCTCCATCAGCCTTCTCCTTAGCTGGTACCTCCAGCTTCTGCCTAATTTACCGCTCCCACCCCGGGCACTCATGAGCCTCTGATTGTCTCATGGTGGGAAACACACCTCATTTCAACTGAAGCATCTATTGCTTCAGAAGCATCAGCAAGTCACTTGATGAAATCTACATAAGCACTTGACACCTATTAGGATAAAAATAGCCAAAGGAACCGGATTCATCCCAAAACACACTAGACAATCCGCATTATTCAGGGGCTTAGACAATGTCAGATACACCTGCCTCATTCCCAGTCCTTCATCTCCTCAAGCAAGATAAATGGCAAAGAAAACAAACTAACACCCTCCAAACTTTCCTTCCTCAAGGCTCCAGTTTCCATGAGACTAGTCTGCCTTGGCTGTGAGCTGGAAATAACAAACCAGAGCTCTGTTCTTTCTCAAGGGCCAAGATGAAGAAGCTGTGCACAACCAAGAATGAAAAAAACCATGATTCTCTACATTTTCCAGGCTCTGCTCCAGGCTAGCTGCTTATAACTGAAGTTGTGAAAGAAGTACAGCAAGTCTCTTCCCAGATACAGTTTTGGTCACATGTCACAATATAAGCATCTTCCAGCATCTTCCCCATCAGCCTTCCTGAATCAGCACCACAGCAAATTCCCAGCCCAGCAAGGTTTCCCATCTCTGAGTGCCACAGGAGCTAGCACACAGCCCAAAGCGTGACAGTCAGAAAGTGTCCTGAGTCCCCAAGAATGAAGCAGGAAGCCAATCATCTCCCCAAGAAGCCAACACCAATGTTTGCCTTTGGAACTTCAACTCCTGCATGGAAAAGACATGAAAAGCTGGGTCATTCCTCTGCTCTTTCCCTGAAAGACAGATCAAGTACCTCAATTCTATTTTTAGCTGAAACCACAATGGGAGGTCTGCAAGGGTGGAAAGACCTGGGAAGTCTGAGATGCAGCCTACATCATGTCTGGGCTGCATTGGCGTGACTCAGCAAGCTGTGAGGGGTAAGATCAGCATCTGTGGTAACCAGGAGCCTCCTCCCCCTCTCCTTGCAAAAACGTGCAGTTGTGGCACAGTCAGACTCTGAGCAAGCAGTGTATTTGGGGGTGAAATAAAAATACTTTCCTTATCTAGCAGATTACAGCAAGGCTTTCTCAGCAAGGAGTGTGGAATGTCAGCTTCTCAGGGAAGCAGCTCTAGCACCACAGCTTTTATGGTAAAATGGTTTCCTGCATATCAGCCAGAAAGGGATCTGGGGGCAATGTCAGCATCCACTCAAAGACATGGCAAAGCTCTGTCTTGGAAACATTAAGAAAAGACCAAGAGTGCATCTCTTGATCTGACCCATTCACAAGTATGTATGTACCAGGAGTTGTTTCCCCCTCACAGCCCACTTGTGGGTTTGGTTAGGCCTAACCAGAATTACAGGGTGGCCAAGAGTGGCTTTACTAATGAGCCTGACAGCATCTGGCATGGGAAGGACATGAATTGCAGGTGTCAATTCATAACAACACCTTTAGAGCAAACATTCACAGCTTGCTAATGAGGAGATAATTCTTGTCCTCCTGCCAACACACACAGCTCAGCCCCCCTTGTGATGTGGTGAAGACTCTTTCCTTCTGCAGTGACCTGCAATGAAAACGTGCAGAGCAAACCCTCCCACCTGCACAGGAGTTTGAATAGCTACACCACTGAAATTAATTAAAAAATTAAGATAGGGATGGATTTCACATCACTGGAGAGGCTCATGCTCTCCAGAGCAGGGCAGAGAAGTCCTGCTGGTCCATTTCCTATTGCCACCCTTCTGGCATACATTGCTTTTTTTTGTTCCTTTTTTTAACATTTTCTGTGGAAGGCAACTTACTGGGCTCTTTTAGCCTTCTAAACTGAATAATTCTAAGAAGACATGGTGTGATCTGTGGCAAAGCACATGATCACACTTCTAGTGCCTTTGTATCTTCTTACAAAGAAGAAGGGTGGTGAGTGCCTGATGCCCAGCAGGTTCTGACCATAGGCACTGACCAAGAGCAGGGAACTCTTGTTCCTGCTTTCACCTTGCTGAACATGTACGCTCTCAGTAATTTATTGACCCCATCAGTGCAGGCACTGCAGGCTCTGTGAGATGAAAGAGCTCCAAAAGCTTGCACACCTGTTACTGGCTCTGAGCATCCCATCCTCTAGCACAGAGCAGAATCGCACGGTGGCTCTGTGCAGATTGCACATGAAAAAATCATTAGTTAGAGGGGGGGGAAATAAACTATAACCACCATGAAAGAGGAAAGCTGTTAGATGAGGGTTTTGTGCTTATTCACTCAGCTAAGGTAAACTTCTTGCCTTGGACCTCCCACAGCACAGCCAGAAGCAACAGCTTTTCTTTCTCAGGACTGAGAAGTCTTCTCATCTTCTTTTCTTTCTTCAACAACTTTGGACTGGATATGAGCAAGTAACATCAGTCATTTCTGCCTGATCGCTACCTTGCTGCTTAAGCAACAAATAATGTGATTAATGAAATTTTGAGGGAGAAAACAAAGGCTTTACTAAACATAAAACATCAGCTAAGCACTGTGAACTTTTCTTAAATTCCCTAGAAATGAAGAGCAGCTGCCTGGCACCGATTCCCCCAGCAGCAGTAACTGCAGCATTTGGAGCAGCTCTGGGTGCTTCTGAAAATAGACACGATCTTGTGCCAAAGTAAATAATCCCTTAATTTTATAGGTGTCTGAATATAAAAAAAGCTGAAAATGAGAGAGTCTGGGGAGGCACATATAATGCACTGCCTGGTGTCTAAAAAGGTCTTTCCTTTTCCTCTCCAAGCATCAGCAAGTGGAACTTGATTTAATTTAAACTGGTAACTTGTGGGGTTCAAATAAAAAACCTTTCCACTTGATGTTCAGTTTGCCATCGATTTCAGTTGTTGGGGCTCAGGCCACTGAAAAAAAAAAAAAAAAAAAAAAAAAAAGCAAAAATTTAAAACTTTCCCAAATTCTAGCAGTATCCCACAGCAAGGAAAAGTCCTCAGCAGCTCCAAGCAGTGGCTGCTGACAGAGGTTTGCCTCATTTTTTTAACAGGATATTTTAGCCTCTCTCCATAGCAGTGGCATCCACCGTCATTGTCTCCTTGGGTGAAACCAGATGAGATGAAAAATTGGCAGAAAAATACATTTCTTTATTCCTGGGTAACTCTTCTGATCTATGTTACAACTGGCAAGAGGAGTCAGGCTAGAAGCAACCTGGATGGGGCTTGGTACTGAATGTGGGAAGGGGATATTAGTGCTGAGGAGGACTTGTACCATTCTGGGGAGGGCTGAAGTTCCTCTGCCAGCAATACTGCCCCTAAGAGAAGGAACAATAGAGAAATCTTCTGACTGTTCACACCACAATGCCCTGCTAAACCAATGGTGAATCAGTGACTCAATACACAAGGCTCTGGAAGAAATTTTAGAGAGAAAGTAGGGAAAAGTCTCAGCCGAGCACATCATGAAACTGGAGTTATTTAAAGCACAGAAAATACCAAGAATGGCCCATGAAACAGCAGCTGTTTGGGACTGGTCTGTTATAAGCTACTCTAAAGAAAGCACTGAATATCCTAATTATGTTGAAAATTATACAGGTCACCTTCCATATTTAGTACAGATTGGCACAGAAATAGCCAGGGGACAGGACACATTCTTCTTTAGCATGATGCCATCCAGATCCATATGCAGTCTTGGCCTTCTCCCCTGTTATTTAAACTACAATAAGCTGTGCTCTGCATTCAAGGAAAAAGGGGGGTGAGGGAATGAATCCAGACCTTTGTGGGGAAGGTTTCAGTGAAAAGGCTGGCTGCTTTTCTGTGGTTACTGAGGTAATGAAACTTCAACAGGGGCTTAGACAATGTCAGAGTGGAAGAAATTCAAAGCATCTACGAGATGGGTTTTAAGTTACTCAAAAGCCTTACTGATAGGATTTCAGAGCCAGCTACTCTGTTTGGACACCAATGTGCAAGTGAACACATCTTTCCAAACCACACGCAGCCAGGCTGTTCATACTCCCAGTCTTGTCCCAGCCATTCATAGGCAGGAGTGTGAAGCAACAGAGAAATCAAATAAATGACTTCATTCCTCTGGGGATATGCGCAAATGAGAACAAAGAAGCAAACAGTTACAAATTCAGGGTGCCATGTTTCTGGCAAGTTTCTCTCTTTTGGGGAACTAGGAAAGATTCAAGGAATACAACTGTTACACTCGTTCCTAGAGCTCTGCACTCATGAGTGCCCACGAGTGTGTATGCACAAGCAAGCCCAAACATCTCCCAAATTTACAAGCCTCCCTGCCCAGCTCTGTGGAAGATATCACACAGCTGTTTAACACACTAACACTTGTGCAATTGGATACAAAGATGTATGTCTGGGGTAAAGCAGAGTTTGGGGTACTGCAGCCCCTGCCAGGGAAGTGTATCCTCTTTGCTAAGGCAAAGGCCAAAAGCCCTTGGAAAGCCTCACTATGTAGTAAAAAAGGTGTTTGTGGACAGGCTAAGACACTCCCAATTGCTAACCCAGGACCCATCAAAACACCAATCATGGGAATTTTATTCTGCAGCAATCCATGTCTCTGTAGTTGAGAAAATAAATGTGTCTATGGTTGGTGCAGAAAACCAATGTCCTATGGTAAATATGAAATCTTGTACTATGAACTAGGAAAAAAAAGTAATAACAGATTTTGGACACGTTTCAGTGATGTGAAAACCCAATGCACACTACCTGAGAATAACCCTGGTTAAACCTCTCTGCCTGCCTGGCCTAGAGGATGAGGCCCTCCCGAGGAAGGTCCAAATCCCCTGTGAAACAGTGCTGGCTCTTCCATACACCTGGCACACAGGCTTTGGGGAGTGAAAACAAAGCTACGGGGTCTTCAAAATCTTCAAAAGTGACAAGCTGAGAGACATGAACAGCAGCTGTTAGCTTTGTGCAAGGTTGAGACCCTGTGAGGTTTTACCATCAGCTCCTTCTTTCCCAGCCACAGCGAGCCTGCCTGGCTGCCTCAGCCCCAGCATGAACTCTTGCTCCAGTTTTCTGCAGGAAGAAGTTCAAATCCAACCCTTTGGCAAGTTCCTCTTTTGAAACCAAAGCAAATCAAACCCAACCCATCACTACTCATCCTCCTTAAACCCTGGTACAGGCAAGTGCCCTTCAATACAAGATCATTCCCATGACCTCTTCCTCTAGTTTGGAACAGGAGTCTGCCAAACACATTTGGTGCTGTGACTCCTTTCCCTTGATCCTTTCACCATTTCTCTTCCCTGCCCCACTTTTCTTGCTTACACTTCTCTTAGACTCTCCCATGGGTGGAAGACAAACCAAAATATGTTCCAGAGCTGAAATTTCAGTTCATCTCATAAATTTAGAATCAAGCAGAGTATCAAGTTTCCAAAACAAATTTCAGTTGATGTTGAAATAATTCTTTTTCCAGCAATGATTTTGTTTGTTTGTTTGTTTGTTTAAAGTAAAGCAACAGAGAAAGTCTTGCTGGAAAGGGAGAATCCCTCTCAGCAGCTCTACTCCAGTAGTGCAGCTGAGACAGGACAAGCTGTCAGCCCTGCTCAGCCCCATGGCTGATGGGTCTGACTCTCCTTGCAGTAGCTCATGCTGATTGTAGGGGTCTTGCTGGTGAGGTTCACCAGAAAGAAACAGGGATGTGTATAGAAAAGATTCACAGGGTAATTTATGGTGAGCTATAGAATGGGGTTTATGGCATTGAGCAGTGGTGTGACAGAGAGATGGGACTGGGTTTAGGGCATTAGGACATTTAGGACACTTCACCCTTCATCCTCAGCCAGATGTGTCCTGTGAAATGAAAGCTGCTGCCCTTGGACAAGGCAGCTGGCTTTTCACATTTAGTCCAGGTCCCAACCAGAAAATGTTTGTAACTCAGGAACCACTCCAAAGAAAACTCCTGAGTCACATTTCTTACAATGATCCTATCAGGCTTTGAAGGCCCAAAACAAGGAGAACCATTATTCTGCAGGCTGGCAATGATTTCAGACTCCCATTCATCTGAAATGCTCAATTTCCCCAGATCCCAGGGATATTATCAGGTTTTGTGGGCCCTTTAAACAGCAGCAGCAGGAGCAGCAGCTCAAGGAGAAACATCTGGAATAAACATACTGAAGGTACTGTAGTCAGTGAGATCTCTGCAAAGGTAGTAAGGAACACCTGACTGCAAATGTCTGCTGTGTGGAACACAGACACTGCTCTGCTAGCTGTGAAGGAGCTTTAACAAAGGGTTGGAAGCTGACCTGCCCTGGAGCTGCATGGCTGACATCCACGTCTCCTCCTCCACGTGCAGGACAGTTGTGACAGTGAATTGTCACATTTGTATGACTGCTCTCCTCTGAGGGGACAGTTAGCTCATGCCCTGCTAATAAACCAGGCAGCACTACTGACTCTGAGCAAACTGCTCCATAATTGGCCTTTTGCAGAACAGGACATCTTTAATTAATCTGCTACTGTTTATGTGTGCTATTCCCGCTGGAGCTCACTCAGAGAGCACGGACACCACGCAGCACATCTGACATTCCCCAAGTATGTGATGTCAGTCATGTCTTACAGTGCCTGCTGTGTAATTACTGCACATCAAACTCACTCCACAGATGGGCAAATCAGGGCACGGAGTGCTGGGCTGGAGCAAACCCAGCCATCCCTGCCCTGCCTCACGGACTGTCCTGGTGTCTGGGTCACACACTCCAAATCAAACACAGTTGGGACCATCAGGCAGTTGCTGTGCCTAAGCCTGAGGTCTGCCAGATCTCATCTGAGCACTGTGCAGAACAAAAACCCAACAGGCTGGATTCAACACACACGCTCCAGTGCACAATGCAGCTGTGCTTTAGTAAGGCATCAGGCATCAGCCTGAGTCATTAGAACAGATGTAAGTCCACAGCAAGTACAGGCACCACTTCAGCTCTTTTTCTTTCTGAATAAGCTGTGTCACACCCCCTTCCGTTTATCCTAACAACCTCCATCTCAGTGCTTTCAGATCAAAGGACAGAGACACCTATATCATTAGATATTTTACACAGTTTTATTGCAAATATCAGCAGGTCTCAAATCCCGTGAGGACTCTACTAAATCCATCACCAACTGACAGTGCAGTCCATCAGTCAGAGCAGTTGTCCTCAGCATGGACCAAGATCAAAGTGTGCAGCTCAGAAGGCTTCAAACCCTGCTATTTTCAGCAGCCTTTGGTACACATCTCTGTCTGAAATTCCCTAGCACTGACATCCTTCTGTTGTCACCCGTTACTGGTTGGACTAAGTCTCTGATTGCACTCAGCAGCACCCTGGCTCTGAAACAAGAGATAGCCAAATGCTGCTTTTGGCTTGCAATGCTAAGCAAAAGCAGATCCAGTTTTCCGTGCTCAGGACTGCTAAAGCACTAAGTGTAGATAAGAGCAGAGGGCCAAGCTTGCTGGCACATAAAAGGGAGACTACAGCACAGCCAAAATTCTACTGCAGTTTTGCAACAGGGGAATCTACAAGGATAAGCTCCAAAATCACAGAGGAAACACTGTGAAAAGAAAAGCAGATTCTCCCTTCCTTGTCTTCCTACAATCTTTACCTTTCCAATCCTAGGACTCAAGAGCAAACAGGAAAATTAAGTATGGCTGAACTGTCAGCTGTCTGGGCTTAGCTCTTCTCTCTCAATAGCACAGAATAACTTCCAAAGCTGTCATTAAGTGCCTTAAATAAGATGGACAGCAAAGTGGTTCATACAATGCAGTATTGACCCAGCTGTACCACTGACCAACTGGCACTTAAAAGCACTGATAGTAACATCAGCATTCTGTTTCACTTGGCACACTAACCCTGATCACTTCCCAAACACAATCCTTTCTAGGCTTGAGTACATTCTTACCCCAATAAAATAATCCCCCACTCAGGGGCTAAGCACTGCTAGCTCATATAACTGAGTATTCCCTCCCATATCAGGTTGTGCAGCACAGGCAAACACCAGGAAGGTTTTCCTGTCCATCTTCCCAGCTCCATGCACATCTGTGCACGCAGGAAGAGCCAGTGACACACACCTAGAGCATGCAAGAGCTCAACTGGCAATCCTACTTAGCAGGACTTTGTTACTCAGCACAGGCTGGCTGCAATACCAAAGCAACCCCAAGGAGCAGCACAGAAGATCCCAAAGGACCTGGAACCCTTTCTGAGCAGGGCTCCACCACTTAGGAGCTGAGCTGTAACATCCACTACATAAAACAGCAGCAAAGGGACAAGAATGTAAACAGTAAGCCTGAAACATGCAAACCTTCACTAATACTTCTCAAAAGCATCATGAAGGACACTATGGCTTCTACACTGTGCTTTTTAACACAGCTGAGTGTACTGACTGCTGGCAACTCAGTGACAGCTTTAAGTGCTGTAACTTTCAAACAGAAACTCCAGATGAATGGTTAGTCAGGTCCCTCTACCTGGTTTGGTTTGATTCAAAAAGGATTAGAAGCGGAAAATGGCACATAAAAGGGAGTCTGTCATCTTGCCAGATTTCACAGCAAGGATCCAAAAATACATTTGGAAAACAGAAGCACATTGATTAAAGAAACAGTGATTTGGAGTTAAAAACACCACTGTGAGAAGCCTTGTGCTTACAGTGCAAAACTCATTTTCTAGGGACTGTTTTGTTGAACAACCCAAACAGTAATCAGGTTGGAATGAGTCTCCCAAGATGGGAAAATCTTTTTTGTTAAGCTCAGATGTGAGTTTGGCAGCATTCAAAGAACCATAGCCTACTCCAAGTCCCAGAGCTTCAGCTATCACATGGAGGAGTCCAGCTGCCAAAACTGAAACTGTCCTGCACATCCCAGGCCATTGGGGAGCCACAAGCCTTGTCCTCTACAGAGCAGTGCCTTGCACAGCTGCCTCCTCTCACAGAGCTCACTGCAGCCCCCACAGCACCCAGGCCTGAACTGTGCCTGGGCACTGATGTCCCATGTTGTGCTTTTGTTACACTCACGTCACTGAGGGTACAGGAATGAGACCTAAATCCAGCATTAAAGCACTGAGTGTGCATAGGATCTGCCCCTTTAGAGGGCACTGAGTCTGCTCAAGGACTGCTCAGGTTACAGGGAGAAAGATCCAGCCTGTTTGGGTGGTGGAGAGCAAACTCCAGCAGCAGGAAGGGCGGCTGGGAAAGCACACAAAGGTCAGGCTGATGGCAGACAGGGATGCAACAACTTCAGCTCCCCCATGCAGGACAAAGTGCTGCATGAAGCCAGTCTGAGCCAGGCTTCAGCTGGAACTCAGCTGGAGACCACAGCCCAGACATTACCTGGGGAAACAGCTCTGGGGGGAGCCTGAGGATGTTCTTTGCATCCTCACAACACACAGGACATGCCTGCAGTGAGCAAACCACAGTCTTGCAGCCCAGCCTAGGCTGCACAGAAGGGACATGCAGTTGACAGCTGACTGGACAAGCTGCTTCCTAAAGTGGCACATTGCTTTTTTATTTGCTATTTGCCTGCCTTGTAACAGGATCCAAGCTGAAACCAAGTGTTACTGAGCAGCATCCCAGAGAGCCAAGGTAGCTGGCTGGAGGAGCCTGTGAGTGACCCTGGAATCAAAACTCCAGAGAAGCAGCAGAGATACCTGGGTGCCAGGGTGCAACACTAATGTTAAAGAAAATGGAGTAGGGCTGCCAACCAAGGAACAACCTGCCAAAAAACATTAATATTTAAAGTAAAAGGAGCAGAGGTGACCAGCTTCCCCAGCAGCCCACAATGGGATCTGCAGTTAGAGCAGAACCCTGCAGTGCCTACACACAGTGTGCTCTGAGTGCACCAGGGTAATTAAGAGCACAAGATGCACCAGCACCACTCACTCAGCAAACCCTGTCCCAACCACCTGCTCTCAGCAGCACAGACCAGGACTCTGCATCACCATGCAATAAAAGCCTCTCCCACACCAGCATGAGTTCCCTCTACAAAAACAGCCTTTCCTCACCCACCTCTGGAGCTCAGTGCATCTCACAACTCTTGGTTATCAGCCTGCAAACACATCCCCAGGATCAGTGCTGCCCACAGGTAAGAAAATTCCTGTCCATTCTCAGCCCCTGCAACAGAGAGACCAGCAGCTCCATAAATAGGAAAAATGGGGATAAGACACAACATATACCTCCCTTTCACTAAAACATTTTGCTTCATCCACAGATCCTTTGGATGAGGCTGGCAGCCCTGGATGGGGAAGTGTTTTCCGGCAGCAGAACAGTGCAACATACCACAAGTCAGTGCTCTTCCTTTCAGACTATTTCAGTGAAACTTTGCAGTTTCTCATCTGCTTCCAGAAACACAGAGTAACTCAGGTCACAGATACCCCAGAATATATATATATAAACCTTAGAACAGGCAGTGCCTTGGCAAAAACCACATAGAAAGCAGCCTTCTAAGCAAGGGAACCAACAGACTGTGCTTCAGTCCCTGGGCAGTCACAGCAACACCTTTGGCAAATATTTTGAAGGATATTTTCCAAGCTCTTTCTCTCTGTACCCCACTGATCTTTCCTGGGAAGGAATACAGCTGGCTCCACCTTCAAAAGAAGCTGCACCCGCAGCCCTGGGGGTGCAGATCTCCCCACTGCACCCTCAGGAGTCCAGCCCTGACCTCAAAGAGCTGTGGGTGTAGCAGTGCCCTACTTGCAATACTTTGAGGCAGGATTTGCCCACCCATTTTTTTTCAGGCAGAAGGCTCTGCAGATTCATGTGCTCCCACTTCTAACTTTGACAGGACACAGCACAGTCTCAGGCTCATCCTTCTGCAGGGATATGATGTGAGATCAAGGCCACCACTGCAGCTACTTTGGAAAACCCATGGTGAAAAGCAGCATGTTGGTGTCTAAGATGCATTTTTGTGATTTTTCTGATTTTTTAAATTCAGGTACACTAGGTACATTCTGGTGGTGCAGACAGTCAATTCTGGACAATGTCCCCTTATTTTCCTCTCCTTCACAAATTTTCTGCAATCTCCCAGATGTTCTCATGACCCTTAATAAACCTTCAGTGCTGCAAAGACAGAATTCTCTCCTGCCCATGGCCAACGCACATGTAAAACCTGCTGACTGCTCTGCACCCCTGGTGCCGGTGACATTCTCCTGAGCAGCCTGTCTGCAAACTCTGCCTGACCTGAGAAACAGCATTAGGGCAGGGAGCAGGGGACAGTGGCCACTGCCACCAGGCCACCTCTCAATGGCCAGCCTATCACCTCTGTGCTGCGAGGGGACACATTCCCTGTCCCACACCCTATCTGCTTCCCATCCCAGCACAGACTCAGCCTTTCATCCAATCCTGAAAGAACATGTTTCTCTCCTCCTATTTTTTTTTTCAGTGAACAAGAAGCTACAAGTGAGTATTTGGCCTTTACAACTTATGGGCTGCAGCCAAACCCTGCCATATGTTCCAGCTAATACATGTGGGCTTTGCTTCTCATCCAAGAAAGAAAAAAAAGAACATTTATGAGTTGGGATTCAGCAGGATCATGTGGGAAGGAAGGGGTGGGGAAGTGATGCTATTTTTGTTGCTATAATTATTTGGTGGCCAAATCCCTGACCCTTGACGTCAGCCCTGGAGGATCTGTTTAAGTGACCAGTTGTCATGGAAAGGAGAAGGACTGGGTGGGAGGTACAGGCTGATGAGGAACAGCTCTTTGCTGCCTGAACCCACCCACAGGCAGACCCCCTGCCTTCATTAGTCATCATCAGCTCATGGCCAAGAACTAAAAATGTCAATACCTTATTGCTGATACATTGGCTGGAAACAAAAGCATCCCAGGAAGTTTGTGCCCTCCTCCCTGCCATCCATTGCTGTTGGAAGGCACCAGCCAACAGCTGATCTCAGCTTCCCCAGTGTAAGGCAGAGAAGCTCCATGGCCCTCAGCTGGGTCACTCCGGGTTCACATCGATTTATCCAAACTCAGCCTGGCCTCAGTCCAGACTGCACACATGGAAATGTGCCCTGTGCAGAGCACAGGGGTTCCTACTCCTTGGCAACAAACCCAATCACAATGACTAATTCATACCACCTCCAAAGGAAAAAAGCTAAGATAAATAACCCCTCAATTCCTCGCTCCAGACGTCCAGCAGTGCTTTGAGCCCAGAATCCTGCTAGCAAGGCTCCAGCAGTGCTCAGGAGGTTGGCAGCAAATGTATCAGCTACTGACTGGATGGTTTCTCACCACTGCCGGTGCCATCCACGGTGAAGTCACCAGTTGTAGAAGGAAATGGGAATAATCCTTGCTGAAACCTCAGCCACAGCTAGAGAATGCTGGGCAGAAGTTTGCTTAGCAGGGCTGAGCTGCATTGCTCATTCACATGCAGTTCATCATCAGCTGCCGTTTGTTATTCCTGTGGCCAAGGACAACAAAAGGGCTCGGCAGAAGCCAGAGCAGAGCTCTCGGACGTATGGATGAGATTTAACAGGCAGCACAAAAAGCCACTTAACAAATCCCAGCACACCAAGGTGCATGGACAGGGCAGTTCAGCAGCAAGGCTCTGCCAAGAAGCAGCCAGCAGGGGAAGGTGCAATAACCACAGCAAACTAAGGAGATGCAAGAACAGGGAAGGGGCAGGTTCCTGGGTCCCATCCCAGCAGCACAAGTCTGGGCCCTCCTGCAGTACTGGTGCCCAGTTTTGTTCCACTTGGGATATTAACCTACACTGGGAGGCCTTTAGATCCAGGTCTCAAAAAATCCACTCAAACCATGTGAGTCACACCTGTCTCATCCATCATCCAAGCCACATCACCAGAGATTGCCAAGAAATAAGGAGGAATTACCATGTTTTCTCCAAAAGACTAAGAAATATTGCAGGCTGGGACCCACTGCAAATATATTTTGAGGCCCTGGCACAACTGCATAGCCATAAAGTGAAAAAGAAGAATTTGGCAAGACAAAAAGAGCAGCCCTGGCTATCAAATGGATATGTATGAAATGAGCTTAGTGGATCTAAGACTAGTATGTGTTTACTGGTTGTGTCCTGATTAATTTACTCTGTTAATTTACTACCACTTCAAATGATGTGGCAAATTGTAAACACCTTAGTTTTGTTTTCGGAATTGCTCTATTAAAAAAACAAACAAAAAAACACCAAACCCTCAAAAAACAGAAGAAACCAGCAGAAAAATCACTACAACCACCTAGTCTAATTTTTAGTACGTCACAAGCCCATAGTCAAGTGTGAAAAGTCAAGACTGAGACTCCTGTGAAGACACTGAGACACCATCACAACAAAGATGTACCCAGTCTGAATTTGCTGGCAGCAGAATTGAACCACTGGTCACCTCTTTCCCTCACTGGCAATACTTTCAACTCTTAACATTTTAGAAGCATTTTATTTGAAATTTTCAGCAAGAACAGGAGCAGGGGTACTTGGGTCAGTGTCCCAGGCTTAGGGCAGGACTAAATATCCTACTCTAAACCCAGGACACTGACCCAAGCATCAAGACTCAGAGCTTTCCATCCCCATAAACTGAGTTTATTTTTGTCCTAAATAATTTTAACTTTCTGAGCACTAACATTTACCCTCTGCTGAGGAGTAGGAATGCTTTCTCAGAAAATCTAAATAAAGAGACGTTCCAGGAGATTAATTCTGGGATCTGTTTATTTACCCAGTATCTGAGTAATACCAATTCTCAGGATTGAAGATAAATAAACACCACTAATAGTAAAAATCCAAATAATAATGATTATCTGACAGTTTTACTATAGGTCTTTGTCTGAGATGTCACATAAATCCTGCAAAAACAAGACCACAGGCAGACTTTGCAGGACAGGTGGTGCCTGTGATGAGAAATAGCTGCTCCTGCAAAGATTTTAAAGTAAGAGGGTTTACACATTATCCTGTGCTACTGCCCACGAGATGCTGCAAGTGAAACCACATCTGCCCAAAGGCTGTGGCTCACCAAAGGACAGGACCCCATTATCTGCTTAGGTCCATGCAGCTTTGTGGCACGAAGGAAAACTGAGCAAACTGTTGATGGAAAACAGCAGTCCTTGAGTAAAACAAATCAAATTGCCTAAGCAACTACATTGGTGTGAATCCAGAATTACTCCACAATCCCTAGGTAGATGATCCACATATCTGTCACAGAGACAAAAGTCTCTGGCCCTGTGAAACACACAGAGGTGGGCAGCAGTGAGTGGTGGAAAGGATTTGGTGGAGGTGTCTCAACAGCCATCCCGAGGGTTGGTACAGGCACTCAGACACCCAAATGTGGCTGGTGCAGAGATCACATAAGCACTGGCAGAGGACAGAACAATCAGACTGGAGGGGTAAAAGGCTGAGGTTTACATGCACAACTCTCCTCCCTTGGGTTTGGATTCTCATAAATAGGGAGTTTTCAAAGGCAGAACTGGAGTCGGGCAATAATCTGTATCAGAAGTGTTTCTGAAGTTTGGGCTCCCAGCTGTCTCTCTTGTTTCTCTCCTGAGGTCTTTTATCAAGTGATTATTGTGTCTGTTGCATTTCAGACATCTTGGTGGTGTGGGTGGGCAGGACAGCACAGTGTGACCCAAGGACACGTTCCCAGCAGTGCCTCCAGCACCGCCCCATCCGCTGCAGTGTGGAAAACCTGGCATTGAAGATAAAAGTGGAAGTTCTCCCCAAACAGGACCTTTTTTTAAAAAAAAAAGGAACAGCTTTAAAGAACAAATAAACAGCCTCTCCTACAACACGGAAAACCTAAACATTATTGTTTTATGCTTGCAACACATGAAGTCATGATGGTAACAGAACTGAGGGACATCTCAGACACGGCATGGGGGAACTCAAGCCAAAGACAGAATAAGCCAGACATAGTCAGGCTCTTGCCCCTTTTGCTCCACCTACGATCCGGCATTACTAAGAGGGAAACAATGTCCAACATGCTGGGGACTTGTTGTATTTATTGTTTTAAACCCAAGCACAGACTGAAAGCCTTTTTTTCATCTAGATTGAAGGTCAGTGGTTACACAGGACATACGTACAATTCCTGCCGTGCTCCACTGATGTGCAACGGGGCATTCAGGCAAGTGGGGAGGCAAGACCACTGCAATTCAGTATTTACAAAGTGGGAGGAAGTGCTCAGCAACAGCACACCAATATCCAGGGAAAATTAAAACAGGCTATAGCCATCAACCCAGCAAGCAGGCCCGGGATTGCTGTGGCTGGGAAGAGGATGAGACAAAGGAGAGAGACCTCAAGGGGAGGGTCAGTAAGGTAGAAGAGAAACATGATTTGGTTTTGCAATTGACACAGTGATCGACTTTTCCAGGTTACTTCTTTTTGGACCAAGCTGACTTGCAGGAGTTAGACTGGGGACTGGAAGTAATGCTCTGTCACAGGGTTCATGGCAGACCATGCAGGGCAAGCTCCAACACGGCTCTTGAGTCAGCAGCTTGCAGCAGCAAACACTGTCACAGAGTACATTGTGTACATTTCCTCCTCCATTCACTCTCAGAGCTAGAAAAGCCCCAAAAAAGCAGGGTTAGGAACATCATGGCCTGCAGGCTAGGTTTTTACAGAAACAAGATGACTAAAGCAGCAAAGCAAGGAGGACAAGACTAATAAAATATCTAAGAGGGCAAAGAGATCCCACCACACCCACACGCCAAGCCTAGAGGTTATTTCTTTGACAAAGACCAAGCAGCCAGCACAGAGCTGAGACTCACCAGCATTTGGCAAACCATGGGACATGACAGCAGAAACCCACTGAAGAACCTTTTCACTGTGGGCTGGAGAGCCCACTGCATGCATTGCATGTTTTCATCTCCTTCTCTGTTTCCACACCTTCTCAAACCCATCCCACCCTAACTGCCTCAACCAGATGTACCCACTATATTTCCAAACTACCTGAAAACACCAGCTATCCTAGGAAAGGGAGGAGACTTCCTACTTAAATACCTACTAAGAAGCTGCAAAGAAGTCTTGCAAACACATTTGGACTTGGGCTGCTTGTTCAATGCAATCTGTCTACAGTCTGTAGAGTCTGCAGTCAACCTCAAGAGCCTGATCCTGAGCCTGAAGCTGACAGAAACCTTCAGCTGAATCCACAAGCTGTCCCATTCCTGCAGTGCACCACAGCCTCCCCTCACATCATGCCAGAGTCACCAGACACGCTCAGATCACATCTGTGAAACAGAAAAGTGGTCTTCAGAAGGTCACTCATTCTGTTTCAGAAAAGTATGGAAAATTTAGGAAATAATTGATAGAATGATAGGGATGATCATGATCACATCAGAGGCTGACAGAATATGTTTTTAAAGAGGGATAGCACTGGTGTTTCACCTACACACATCATGAGTTCCCTGCCCCTTTACAGTGCTCTGTGTAGGAATATCCTACAGTGCAGGAATATCCTGCAGCCCAGTGCAGCTGCTGATACTGTCCAGTTTATAAAGTCTCAAAAAAGCAAAACAAAGGAAGTCCACAACTTCCAAATCTAGCACCAGCTTTCCATCAATTCACTGCAGAGTCCCATTCACATTATCACAACTGAGCCAGGCTGTGCTGGTGCTTGCTCTGCAGTGAGAGTGGGCGTGCAGAGGCAGTGGCAGGCACTCCCCAGAGGCAGTGGGAAACCCCAATCTGGTCCCAGGGCACCAAAAGGCAGCAGGGAGCCCTGCCTGCTTCCAGGGCATCTGGGTGGCTCTGCTGCTCCCAAAACAGCACAGGCACACACAGTGCTGGCCAACATTTGGCTGTGCATCTGTCCAGCAGGACTGAAAGCCTTTGCTTTTCCTACCCCACAGGAGTGTTGCAAGGATCAGTTCATGTATATTCAGCACCATTTTTCAAAGCGCTGCACAAGAGCCAAACCCTTCAATTTTTTTCATCTGTTCCTTGCTCTGTCACTCCCTCCTGACGGGATGTGTTTCTCCCCTCCTGAGAAACAAACAAGCACGAGGTCAGCAAGAGTGGGAGGTGGGAAGCACATTCCAGGCTGCTCCTCTTCTCTCAAACCACAAATGCCACCAAACCCTGCCATCCCTCCCAGTGCTCTGTACAAGTGCCCAGGATCCTGACCTCGTCATGCAGCCCCAGGGAGGAGCTGGACAGGGTACACAGCAGGGTGTTGAACTTCATCTCATTTCCTCTTTGGTTCCAAGAAGCAAAACACGAGGGTGAAGTGGCCAGCCCCGGAGCTGTGCAGCCTGTCGGTGCACCCACAGCAAGGCAGGGGGGCTCTGCACAAGCCCCACTTTGCAGCTCCCCTTTTCAGACAAAACGCTGAGCAGATGCTGCAGCCAAAGTCAAGCCAGAGGGTGCGGAGCTGATGCATCCCAGCCCTCAGGGAACATGCCAAAGCCTTGGCACTCAGCCTGGGCATGAGGGGATGGTTCACATCCAAGTGTATGACACTAGACCTCGTGTTTGCTGCAAGTGCAGGCAAATCCCATGTGGGGTATTTTCTCCTGTGCACAGGCTTGTTGAGCCAGAGCAAAAGGGCAGTCCTGGGAGCAGAGCTCAGGTACAGGCAGCAGTCAGGTGAGGATGTGGACAGATCAATGCAGGGTGCTGTGAGGGACGAGGTTGGTCAGAGTGCTGCTTACAAAACCCAAGAGCATCAGGAAGGGTTAATGAAAAAGGTGTTAAACACATGAAGAAGTCTAGTCACCTTCCCTTGGCTCCAATGCCCAACGCCCGGACAACCATGCAGGTAACAAGAACATCCACTACCCCATCTGAGAGCAGTGAAATCACTGTTAGCATGAACATAAAATCCCCAGATGCTGCAAAAGCAAATTAAGATGAGTCACAAATAAAATAAATTTTAAAAGGGCTGTCTTCAACACATTGCTTTGAAAAGCTTAGCATGCCATTTCAATGAGGAAAATAACCTCAGTCTCAGTAGAGGCATACATGCAAGAACAGCCCATAACCCAAAATTTTCTGGGGTTTTATATATCCATCTTATTGAAGTGGGAGGCAAAAATCCCATTACTTAATTTATACAAAAGTTTTTTTGTGAGTTTGACATCAGTAAGTCTGAAAAAGGCTTTGAAATCAGATTAAGATTTTCATTTTTTAACATGACAAATTTTGTGTCACTTCCCACAGGTGCTGACACTACATAGAGTATCTTTTATAATAAGGACCATCAGCTGCACTGGCATTGCACACAAGCCAAATAACAGTTCCAGTTCACCCTCAGGAATTCCTTCAGGAACTCGAAGCATCCCATGGCCACTGGAGTTTAAGCCAATGCAGTTCCAGTCCCTGACTTGTAAAACTGACATTATGGCAATGACAGAGAAGGAAGCATAGCAGAAGCAATGTAGCTATGATTTTCCACTAGGTTTCAGAGTGGTGATGGTTTGCTCCTTGATGTGTTGCTGTGCAAGCACTGCACCACAGGCACCAGCACTGCCTAGGGAAGATGTTTGCTTCTCTGCTTGGAAATGGATTTCAGCAGAATCACCCTCCCTGTGCTCCGCTATGCAGCTCTTCACCTATTAAGTTGCCTATAGCAACTGAAAGGTTATGAATGTGCTCAAATAAAGCAGAAATCCACAGGGAGATGTTCCAGAAATGCTTTAAACATTCCACTTGGCATGAAACAAAATTCCCGGAGTTTCTGTCCTTACTAGTCATGAACAGGAAGCCATACTACAGGTAGCTGGCTTGACAGAGCACGAGTCTTGAATGAATAAGAAAAATACCATTAACTGTCATGGTGTGGGTTGGTGGGGGTTTTGTTTTGGGGTTTTTTTTTTTTTTCTTCTTTTTGGCACAGAAGTTCAAAGAGTAACACCATTCTTCTCAGGGAAGGCACCAGTTATAAGGCAGAAGTTACTGGGATAGGAGGATGATACTCAGGTTGTCAGTATCCCGAGTATCAGGAGCAAAAAAAAAGTCCAAAACTATTGGACTTTTAGTCCAATCCTAAATACTGACTGCACACTGCTACTTTGAAGAAATACAGCAAAGTATTTCACATCACACTAGGATAATGACCATAAGGTCACTGGAACACAGGTTATGTAGCTTCCAGCCTCATGTACAGTTCCTGCTCCTGAAACATGGAATCAGTTCAGCTTGTCTGAACTGAACACCTCTGGCAGAGGGCATTGGGGGTTACTGAAGGGTTTCTGGGGTTCTTCTCTGCAAACTGAAGGCAGATAATTTTCAGAATTCTACTGTTACACTGAAACAAGAATATCCTTCCCCCAAAGCAAATAGAAAAAACCACCCAAAACAAGACAGGAAGAGCACAGGTGAACCAAAACTGGAGAGAATCGACGTTGCCATCCAACGTGTCTCGGGAACTGGTCACGACCACTGACCGCACACACCAGCGAGAACGTTGTGGGAGACCAAACCTGGACGGCTTGGGAGATGGCAGAGGGGGCACACCTGGGATGTTCGGGAGTACGGGAGCGCGGGTAACCCTTTGTTGAGCGCGGTTAGGAGGCCCGGGGCGGGCGGTGCCCTACCTGGATGTAGGCGCGCTGCAGGTAGCTGTAGGGCACCCTGCGCTGGAAGTCGGCGCGCACCTCCTCGGCGGCGCGGTGGCGGGACACGGCCCCCAGGCGCGGCTCCTCGCAGCGCCGCACGCATTCTGCGCGCCGCAGCACCGAGCCCAAGAACGGCAGGTCCCCGCCGGGGCCCGGGCCCAGAGCTGCCAGCCGCACCTGCGCTCGGCACAGCCGCCGGCACCGCAGCCGCGCCGCCCGCAGCTCCCGCCGGCTGCGCAGCGCCCGCTCCAGGCACCGCGCCGCGCCCGCGAAGTCCCCGCCGTAGTACGCCTCCACCCCGCTGGCGTACAGCGCATCGAAGGGCTCCAGCGGGCCGCTCTCCGCCGCGCACCCACCGCCCGCCGCCGGCGACGCCAGCAGCGGCAGCAGCAGCGGCAGCAGCAGGGCCGCCCCGGGCCGGCTCCCCGGTGCCATGCCCGCCGCACCGCCGGGGCGCGCCGCGGGCAGCGCGGTGCAGGGGCGATGGGGAGCGGCGGCGGGATGCGGCAGCGTCCGGGGCTCGGCGCAGGGGACTCGGTGCGGCGCGGTCCGTGCCAGCGGCGCCGTGCAGCGGATCCCGGCGTGGTGCGCTGCGGGCTCCGCGCCGCGCAGTCCGCCCGGAGAGCTCCGGGGAGCCGTGCGATGGATCTCGGTGTAATGGGGCGCGGGGGTCCCTCAGTGGGAGCGGGGCTCGGTGCGGCGGGCCGGGGCTGCGGGGGCCGTGCGGTGGCTGCGGGGCCGCGGCTCCATGCACGCCCGGCCTGTGCCGCCTCCCGCGCCGCCGGCACCTCTTAAAGGGCCCCGCGCCGCCGGCCCGCCCCGCCCGCTCCGCCGGCCCGGCCCGGCCCCCCCGCAGCCTGCCGGGGGCGCGGAGGGGGCGCGACAGCGGCCAGCGCTGCTCGGAGCATCCCCGCTCCCCCGCGGCCGCAGGGGTTGGTGAGTGACGTCGGGAAATGTGAATCGTCCCGGGGTGATGTCAGTGGCGGCAGCGGCAGCAGCCTTTCCTCCCGCTTCTCCCTGCCGTGCTCCGCACCTCCTCCTGCCGCCCCGCATCCCCGCGCTGGCGGCTTTATTCAAAGGATGCTTGGTTTTGTCTCCCTGCGAGGCTGCTGCTTGGAGACGTTTTTCGCTGGGTTCTCCACCCCGCTCGCCTTTCTTACCCCGCCACTCTCCTGCCTTCGGGAATTCTGCAAATAAATAATCTGGGATGGGCACAGCGAGTGGCTGGCGAAGCTTTTTCAGCTCTCAGCTGCGTGTTTGTCTCCATTCCTCCAAGATTTCTCTCTTCCAATGCTGCAATGCCCTGCCCTGCCAAAAATGTTACCTTTTTTTTGCATGAATTTTAAGGCTTTCTTGTGACGAGACACTTGGCAATGCAGACTGGTGACACATGAAAAAAAAAAATCTTAGTTGGCATTTTAAATAATCTCAGTGTTGAACACCTGTCACCAAGAAAGTTTTTCATATTAACACAGTTAATTTGGCTGAAATCAGCTGTTTCTGAGTGAGGTGGAACGACCAAACCCTGGATTTGGCTAGGTGCTTTACTGTAAAATGTTCTGGGCTCTGCTACTGCACAGTCTGTGTGTACAGCACTGTTCTCAGTAGGGTCTCTCACAAGGCATTGTGGCCTTGTTTCTTTCAGACATTTCAGGAATATCTCTACAGATACTGCCTATCTTCTCATAGACTAAAATAGCTGCAAATGGGAGATGCTTGAAATCCCCTTCGTTTGGATTTTGTTACTGCATCCAGCCAGATGTTCCTCATGGTCATGCTGTGCATCCCCCTCTGCTGCTCCAGTGACTTTGATCAAATCATGCCTTGTTTATACTGCTGTGTCCAGGATCAGAAACAGGGCTCCACAGTCTCTCATCAGGCAAGTGATCAGATTAGGGAGTCAGTTTAAAACAGTTTCACATAAAGGAAGTTTTTTCCACATGACTAGAGATTACTAGAGTTCTTGGTGAAGATCTTTCCCATCTGGCAAAGATTTCATAGCAATTGTCCTTCTTGCTTTCTTGCAAATTGGTACAAAATGTTTTAAAGGTTTGGGTGTCCCTCCACCCTTCTGCCTGCCAGGCTGGCATGCTGGGGAGGGTATTCACAACAGGGGAACCCATCACCCTGAAGGGGTATCTGCAGTGGGAGGGCTACGTGCTGTAACATTTGCCTGTGCAAAACAAAAGTCTCAGGTCCAGATAAAGCCTTTTGCAAAGAAAAGTTTATCAGCACTCCTCTGGGAGCACAGGCGACATTATGAGAGGGCTACTTAAACCTTCTCAAGGGCTCCAGAGGTGCCACTGGTGACTGCAGGAGTTTAGAGCTGGGGAGAACTCTGCCCCAAATCACAGGGATAAAATGCTCGGCTTCCTGGGTGCATTTTCTGAACGATGCATCTCAGATGATCTGTTTGCAGAAGTGCTGTACCTAATTCTGCACCGCTTCCACGTCAGCAACATCTCTGTGCTTGCAGTGATAACTGAGGCCCTGG
The DNA here is from genome assembly GCA_016584745.2 of Phylloscopus trochilus trochilus. Lineage (NCBI taxonomy): Eukaryota > Metazoa > Chordata > Aves > Passeriformes > Phylloscopidae > Phylloscopus > Phylloscopus trochilus. Next base: position 8,614,184 of record WQNJ02000041.1, on the reverse strand, counting down.
ATAGGAAGGAATGTTTGACTTCCTTCTCTCTCACTGGAGCAAGAAGGAAGTCAAACAAAATGTTTTATTTCACACTGCTGCATGTTCTGGTCCAGATTTTTTTTTTTTTTCATTAAAAGTCCTTTTTAAAACAGTGAAGAAAAAGTTCTTTGTTCTGACACCCTGCAGCCCCCTTCTGCTGCCCTTCTCGCAGGGTTTTCTCTGTAGGCAGCCACTCACTTTAGGACCAGACTGCCACCACCCCACTTTGCAGTCTCTCTGCATGGAGTCACACTTTCTTTGTTCACAGACATTTGGCTTTCCCTCACCTTGATGGTCTGTCGTTAGCTAATTGCAGCAAAGAGCTCCACAAGCTTGGCTCATACAAGGCTCTTAATCCAGTGTATCTCTCCAACATTCGGTGCAGTTGCCTGAACAATGCCTTTAGTTTTATGAGCCTGCTCGCTGCCAGAGCAGGAACCAGATGGAAAGAAGTTTTCTGGTCCCTTTATTGTGAGTCTTGTTCCTGCAGAAGCTCTGGACCAGTAATGTCCAGCAGTGCTGCTGCTACAGCCTCAGCATCATAGACAAGGTGGGCTTGCCTCCATGGAGCTGGAAAGGAGCTGGGTTTGGAGGCTTTGCATGTATGGAGGGTTTCACCCAGCATGGCAATTACTAGTTTAGGATGTTACAACTCTGAATCAGGCCCCAAGATGCCTGAGATATCCCTCATGCCTTTAATGAAAGGAATAATTCTAAACATGCAACAACTCAGCCCGTGTTCAGATGTTGATCCTGGCCCCTGTGCAGTTGTTTTGAAAAACCTTTTCCTACGTAAATAGGTTCATCTGAAGCTTTTTTTTTTTTTCTTGAAAACTCTGATATGTGAGTCAAACCACTGATGATTTGGCAACAAGATAAGAGTAAAATTTAAAATGCTTTTCAAAATGGCTTTCCAAAGTGCACTTTACGAGCAGACCTACATTTCAAGCCCTCTCTGTTCCATTTGTAGACTTGTTTTCATATTTAAACCTGGACAAACTTTATAATTCCAAATCAAACACAGGTGACCTCTTCAGCCATGTACCATAGTGAGATAGAGAGCTTTGAATCTGATGGAAAAGTACAACATATCCTAATTAAAGGGCTTTGGGGTTTGCCTCATGTAAAAAAAGTGCAAGTTAATTAAATATATGACATCCATTAGTTAAGTACTTTGTGATTTAGACCCAAATCCGTACCTGAATTCCATAGAGTGCCTCCATCTACCCAACATCTTTTTTATTCAAGAAGGTGTGGAAGTGGTTGTGAAAGTCAGTAAATGTCAGGAAATTAATACCAAATTTGAGACTCTCCTTCTAGGAAAAATCCATCATCAGAGTTGTATAAAACTAGTCTGGGTTTGGGCAGAATGAAAGGATGAGTGATTAAGGAGAAATTTTCTCTGTAAATTATTAATCTTGGTATAGCAAGATGTAGCACATTACAACAGTGTAAAATATGGATGAAGAGAACACAAGGTGCCTGCTGGGGATGCCAGTGCATCTGCTCCAGGTTTTACCTGTTGTTTCTTTGCTGGTGGCTTACAAGTCTGCTCCCCACAGCTGTCCCACTGTATGTCTGGGCTGTCTCTGATGCATTGCTCTGCATGGCTTGCTGATGACTTGAGACTGGCACAGGTGAACAGGTCTTTAATTATTCTTCCTGAGCATTTGAACTTTTACTTCCTTCTAGCAATATTTCTGTTGGCTCAGGACCTGGGAGCAGCTATCACTTTCTCCCAGACATCTGACCTGTGATCAAACACCAGCTGTTGTTATTTCATAAACTATCTCAAGAACCTGGAATGTCCTCTGTCCTAGCAGCCCTCTGTCCTGACATTTCTCCAATGCATGTCCATCTCATATCTTGCTGATGACAGCCTCGTTTTTCTTAATGACTTCCTCTTGACATTACCTCTGCAGAAGCACAAGATGATTGCCAGCAAAGCTGTGCTTACAGCGTTGGTCTAAGTGCATGACCTGCTCTTGTATCCTCACACAGACTGTCAAGGTCGTCTCATATCCCCCTTTGCAGCATCCAGCAAAGTTGCCTTGGCACAGGCTTGCCCACTTCTCTCTCTCTGCTGCACAACATTACTAATACCAGCCTTGACAGCTCATTCTTTTCTTTGTCCTTGTCTGTCCTGTCTCTCTGCTTCATTTCATGGACTTACTGTACTTCTGCCAGTTTTGGACAGGGTTTTGTGTTCTAGAATTTGCCATTGCTTCTCTGCTGCAGCACAAACCAAAACTAACTCCCGAAAACCATCTCTGCAATCATCCCTCCATTGTGCCTCTTGAAGCTTTGGACGTGTGCTTTAGTTTGTAAGTGCATTGTGATACACAGAAACCTCTGTGCTGCATCTGTTATAGAAACCTTAATACAAGAACACAGACAAATACAACATAAGGTTTGCTGTTGGCACTCAGCAGAGAAATACAATCCTATAAATCACATAAGCAGAAGATCCTTGTGTCTTCCCATGTGTAGACAAGAGTATAAACCTTGCTGAATTCCAAGTGCCTCCACACTTTGCTTACTTGGACTGGACTGCTGTTGTAAATTAAAAACCAATAAAAATAAAGTTCAAGAAGTATAAAATACAAAACCAAAGGCACACTGGTGTCTCAAAGGAGTTGGCTCAATGCCTGTCACGTTTGAGCTTGGATTTAAAATACTTCCATGGCCTATATTATTTGCAATGGCAACAATTAATAACACTGAAGAATTATTATATTGTGTTCTACATGCCTCTTCTCCTACACGGACAGACAAAAAGTTTTACATAACTGGAGCTGCTGTTATGAACAGGAAGGTACCTATAAATGACACAAACTGGGAAAATTGAATCGGAGACTCGTATGACACAGTTCTTTTCCATGCATAGTCCGGAGTTAATGAGACGTGTGAATGGTTTCATTGTGGAACTGTCTGAACTTTAGCTGTAGGCTCTGGCAGTTTCGGAGCGTGGACAGGGTCCAATTCATGGCTGCTGTCATTGGACTGAAGTCGGTGACACTGCCAAAAGGATGGGTCAAGTGCAGAGCGTGTGCTCGCACAGCCGGAGCCTGGCGGCGGCTCCAGGGGTCACGGACATGGATGGGTGACACCGGCTGGCCCAGGTGGCCTCTCTGAGGAGGGCTTGAGGGACACAGAATTCACGTGGGAGGGGCAGAGCCACAGGTGACACTTCCCTCTGACACTCAGCAGCCCTCTGTGGTGGTGTGTGAAGGGAGAAGAAAGACGAGATGGCAGAGAGAGGCCACACAGAGCAAACCTCCTCTTCCTCCTCTTCCTCCTCTTCCTCCTCTTCCTCCTCTTCCTCCTCTTCCTCCCCTTCCTTCCCTTCCTCCCCTTCCTCCTCTTCCTCCCCTTCCTCCTCTTCCTCCCCTTCCTCCCCTTCCTCCCCTTCCTCCCCTTCCTCCTCTTCCTCCTCTTCCTCCCCTTCCTCCTCTTCCTCCTCTTCCTCCCAGAATGAGGCCGATGGAGATGCCTGTGTGCGGATGGGGTGGCCCAGGCTCCCATGCAGCTGGTGTGGATGTTTGCAGACTCCCCACCACTCCAGGGAAGAGCTTCCCATGGAAATCCTGCCCGTGAAAACCTTTGGGGTAAACATCTGGCGGATTTGATTCCCAGGTTTCCTTGTGCTGGCAGCTCTGCTTCCTGCAGTGGGGCTGTTCATGCCAAAAGTGTGAGAGCTGAGCTGCTCTTGAGTGGCATGGAAGAATCAGAGTTTGGGAAAGTGAGATGTGGGCAGCAAAGTGGGACAACAGGAAAATACTCAGGAGCCTCTCAAAAGCTATCTAAAGCAGTCTGTGTCACTTAGTGGAAATGTTAAATAAACCCTCATTAAAATCAATATAACTACCCCTAAATCCAGTGTGGTCCTCTATTTCCTCTGTATGACGTCATGCTTGTTTTTCATATGCATTAATTTATAATCTGAGCACCTTGATGCTTTCTTTTTTTTTTTCTTTTTTTTCTTTTTTTCTTTTTTCTTTTTTTCTTTTCTTTTCTTTTTCCTCTTATCAGCTCTTGTTTGGTTTCAAAATATCATTCAGGACTCAGAAAACATTTAAAACTAAGATTATGCATAAGCCATGGGGCAGCTGAGCCAGCTCAGGTAGATGTTGCATCCCATCCAAAATACAATTCACAAACAGCAAAGTTTTATCCACAGACATTTATCCTCCCTACATCGCCCAGCAGTGAGAGACTGTGACTCCAAGAATAAATATTTGTCTTCCCCACAGAGCTCTCCACGTGAGCCAGACCCCAACTTATTGAAGAAAGAAGGAAATGTCAGGCAGGGGGAAGAGGCCCACAAGGAGGGCAACCCAACAGGAGAGAATGGGGAGTTGTTGCAGTGGGAAACCCAACATCCTGCCTGTGAAATCAGAGGGGTGAAGAGAGCAGCAGTGGAAGCCCGAGAGGCAAAGTCCACTGAGACATGAAAAAACAATCTGGCAATGGCAGGACACACTCAGCAGAGAGGAGCTCCCTGGTTAAACACCAGCAGTGATAACTGTGATCCATCCCCCACTGGGGACATCCCCCACCAGGACCACAGCAAATACCAACAGTGGCATGGCAGAGGTGTAGAGGGGGCTCCTGTGTTGTCAGCCTTTCCCAATTTTAATTTTATGATTCAGTGGAAAAGTGGGGGGCTGAGAGACTATGAAAGACATTAAGCTGACTTCTTTCACACGTTCTGGGTTCCCTGTGGCTCCCCTTTCACAGTCCATCATTCCTGTACATTAATGCACAGGAATTCTGGCTGCACAGGATTCTGACTGAGCTGCCCAAGAGGTGCAAACATCTACAGCCCCATCAGCTGCAGCACAAGGGAAAACAGGAGAAATTACATTCACCTAAGTATAAATTTGAATAGCTTTTGATCACCTTCAAGACCTGCCCTGGTAAAAAGTCACAAATGAGGGTGAAGTGCTGTTGGGGCAGATCACAGACACACTGCATGCAGAGAGAGAGGCCCAGAGGTGATTAAAACTACACTCCAGAGCACATTTGGCTGAATCGTTTTTACTGCAAGGTGTTAGGTTTATATGGCCATAGTTTTCATCCTAGAGAATCCTAAAATGTTCTGCTAATGCTATACACATAAAACTCACTTCACTACAGCTGCTAAGCAGACAGATTGCTGGCACACTGCTTCCCACCCAGATGTGGGAAGGGAATAACCAGCCCAGGACATCTCAGCAAAATCCTGTCTTAAGGGAAATTACTCCTGGGAAAGGAAGCAGAACTGGAATTCTTAACATTTTGTGTAATACAGAGTCCTCTGGGGCATCTTGATCACTCTTTACAAACGTAATACTGGAGTCAGAGTTCTGGAGCCAACTGTATGGCCCAGGGGCAAATGAGAGAAAACACGAAGATTTCAGAGTTGTGCTGGGAGCCTGCCATGGACCATGCCCATATTCCCCTGGCAGTGGGTCCATAACACCCACACTGCCATGCCTGGCACCAGCTTGGGAACACACTGCAGCAGGGGTACCTCCTGCCCTCCCAGTCCATGAGAAACCTCCTAATACTCGGTCCAGCTGAAAGGAATAAGGCAACTGAGGTTCTGTGGGCAGCTAAGGTGTGCAGGAGGTTGCACCATCATTGCTCCTCTCATCCCATCCCTTGTACCTGTGTCAATAACTGGGGAGAGCTGGATGCTCTGAGGGGTCATTCCTGCTGGAGAAAGGGCTGGAAGGGGTGAGTCGAGGAAGGAGACTTGGAAGGAGTGGATTAATGTCATTATTTGTTGAACTACTGCAGGCTAGTGGAAAACATTCAGTTTGGAAAAGATTCTGCCAATCCAAGCAATGACATGTTCCCTCATTCTCTCTCTTTCTTTCTCTCCCCCCATGGATAATATTTAGGCTTCATTAAAGCTGAAGTAAAGCTGGACAAACTCCCCTGCAGCAGCAAACTTACTCTGGTTTCACAGTGGTGTAAATTACAGAGAGACTGGACATGGGAACCATGGGTTATGGTGGAGCAGTGGTGTGAGGATACAGAGTGACTCCAGTTTGCTCAAGAACACGGTGAGATCAGTATTTGCCTCAAGCTCACCTGTGCCACCCTGTCCTATCCTTCTAAGGGATGCCAAGCTCCAGGGCAAAAAACTGCACAGCAGCCAGTGCTGGAGGCACAGAGGGTGACTGTAACATCAGCTGTGGGACATATGGCAAGAGCAGCAAATCCAGATGGTGATAATGAAGTGGAGAGGAGCAAATGCCCTGTCTCATTGAAGTGTTCCCTATAACCAGACAAACTGCAGAACAGAAACACCCTTGAAGAACAGGAAGGGAAATGGCCTCTGTGTTCCCTGTGGTGTAGCACTCTGTGAAAGCTGATGTTTCTCTGATTAGTGGCTGTTTCTCTGAGGGGAGCAGGAGAAGGCTGTGGAGGGAGCAGATTCCCAGCATACCACATGCCATGCACACAGGCAGGGAAGCAAGCAGCCTGAAATCACCCAGGACAGAGGAGCCAGCTCTCCTGACTCTCCTTGGTGTTCCTTGTTGCTGGCTCAGGCATGGAAGGTGAGCACCCCAGCAGAGAGGATGTCACTGGCACAGCCTGTTCAGTACAGCTCCAGCAGTTTCTCTGGGGCCTTTTTTTGGCTGAGGATGGACTGGGGGGAGGGAACAGATTTCAGCCTTACTGTAATCACTAAAAATAGACCCTAGTGTGCATTTGCTCCCTTTCTCCTACATTGCATTACCTCTGGGACTGGTCCAAAAAAAGATTCTGGAGGGTAGCCAAGAGAAGATGATGTCTAAACACAGTAGCAAGTACTCAGTTTTCCTTAATTTTCTGGTTTCTGTTTCAGCTTTTAGTGGAAAATAAGTAAGGCACAGACAGTGCTGCTTTTGTATCAGCTCCTTGCATCGAGGGTCTCAGCTGTTAGAAATTAGACTGTGGTTACTTCTTTGACCCCTGTCATTTCTGCAGAGAGCAGTGATCTGGTCTCACAAGCATCCCCCTGGCCAAGCCTTCAGGACTAGGAGTGAAATTTGCTCTCTGTGCCAGGTCAAGGGTGGTTTTTGAAGGATATATCCAGAGGAGGATAGCGAAAAGCTTCAGCAACCTTTTGCTGCATTAATCCATCATACTTTGACAAGCTGATGGCTCAAATGAGCTGGATCCTTTTTGGAAGGAGAAAAACTTCATGAAAAGTGGGATTTTAATGGCAAAAGAGATATGTGAAAGCTTTTATCTTAGTACCACAGTGTGTTTCTATTTCAGGAGTTTCTGACCTTTTCTTTTTTTTTGTCAGGAAAGATTGCTGTGAAGCTGGCTTTGCAAGGGGCCAGATTGTGTATTTATTTCTTTAAACATCCCCCATTGTTGTAAGCCAGGAAGGTCACTCAGAGCAGCAGCTGCTGAAGAGGCTGGCGGGCGCCCCAGAGCAAAGGTCACCAGAGCACTTCCAAAGGATTAGCAGCCGGGTGGGTGGAGATGCAGCCTAAAAAGCATCTCAGAAGGTCCTTGGCCACAGCTGGGTGCTGCTCTGAGGGTACCTCGTGCCAGGAGGGATAATGCTGTTGTCAATGACTCCAAGCTTTTAACCAGCAAACACTTGGATACGCTGGGCTGGATGGGCTTTGAGGGGGGATTCACTGGGGAATGTAGGGAGTGTGTTCCTTGCTGGCACACAGCTGGAATCTAGGGTGGTATTGCTGTGAGTCTCCACCATCCTTTTTGCCATCCTGTGTTTCAGGGCCTCAGTTTGGTTGGCATCTGCAAAGGCAAAACTGAACCTTTATTTATAGGTGGTGCCCCTGCTGCACTACCAGCAGCAACACTTACATTACAAATTGCTGGAAAGAGGAAGACACAAAGCTCAGTTTTGTTGGAGCATTTTCCACTGGAACAGAAATCCTTTTCTGCTGGAGAGTAAAGTGCTGTGTGAGAACAAGAAGGGGGTTCTACTCCACTTTGGGCTCAGACCTCTTCCTGACACTTTAGTCACAACAGAACTTGAAATCTCTCCTCTATGGCAGTCCCTGAGGGGCAGGCCAGAGCATCCTTGTGGCCAGGGGATCTTTCAGATGGAGCTCCAGGCAGGCTTTTACAGCTCAAGACTCAAATTGAGGTAAGATACATGACAAGACACTTCTGAGGGAACAGGGCTCTTACATCCCTGCTACGATCGGTCTCCATGGGACTCCAAAATTCTCCTTGGCCACTACAGAAGAAGCAGGCAAGGCAACAAGAGCCCACCCTGAGGGCTCAAGGATGCTCTCAGCCCTTGAATAGAGATGACGGAGCTGTTCAGAGGGCAAAAGGTCAGCACAGCCTTCAAAATTTTCTGAATGCCACTGTGGAAAATGCCCCCAAATTCCTGCAGCAGAGTGGGTAAAGAAACAATTCCTTACATCAGAGGGGGTTTTTCCATGTTCCCTGCAATCATGCAGGGCTCAAAGAGTGACGGAGCCCAAACAGAAAAGAAATAAGGGATTGATGGGGTATGTGATCAAACCTACACCCCTTTGGAAGTCTTAACCAGTAGTCAGTCTGTTGTTTCACAGTAACATATCTTGGGACAAATTACACTGATATGCTGTAGGATTTTCAAACACATCTTGTGCTAATTTTCCAAACTTCTGGGGAAAGGAGAGCGTTTGGGGGATTTTGTACCCAGTTAATTTTATGGAGTGCATTGAGTAAGGGTGGATTTATTTTCTGAGCTAGACATGGTTTCAAACATGGCTTTGTGTTTCTTCATTGAGGAGGCAGGGTACCGTTTTATTGCCTTGTGTAAATTGCTTGTTGTTTTATTGAAGCATAAAAACACTTGGCAAGGCTACAGCATCCCATTATCTTTCAATTGGGTGGGCAATAATTCCTTAAACAAACACAAAACCTTATTAAACCCTCAAATGACTAGGAATCAAAACAACATAGGAACAGGGACATCCAATATGCTGCGGGTAACGAAGAAATGAATGTGCCTTTTAACTACTGAACAATTAGATCTGGAAAACCACCTTGAAAGCTGAAATAAAAGCATGTCTGGTGTTAGCTCTGCCTGCAGTATTTCCTTGTGTTTCTTTCTGCTTCTGTGTCTGCCTCTGAGCCTGCTACACTGCTGGTTATAGGCACTGACCAAATCCCAAGGAACTGCTGATATTCTGCTTCCAGATGAGTTTGCAGATACTGATCCAGGAGGGAGAGGTGGCAAAGGGGAGGCTGGCAGAGATCCCTGTATTTGCTCAGCCATTGGAGAGGGATGTGTGCCAGTACTGGACTCTGCACCAGGGCTGTTGTGGTGTCTCTTTGAGCACACACAGGATGGAGATCAAGCCATCAGCACAGCCCCTTCTGCAGCAGTCCTGCTTCTGTGAGAGCTGACCTCATCTCAGAAAAACCTCAGCACATTCAGCACATTCAGGAATTTGTGAGTCATCCCTGGGAAACTTTTCTCCCTCTGCACTGACATCTGAGCAGAATAGCTCACACTGCACTGGCCAGAGCTTCCCTACCTGGTAGGGCTTCAGGGGGTTTTTCCCAACTTCATGAAAGCAGCTTGCAATCAGGATCCTCCATATCAGTGGCAACTGGAGTGGCTGTGCCCACAGCTTTTTTCTTCAACTCCTTCCTCCCCAAAGAGCAGTATCCTGGTGGAGATGCAAGGGACAGTCCCTAGGCCAGGGGGATGGCTCATGGACAACACAGCAGCCAGAGACAGAACCTGAGAAGACAGCAAAATCCAGCTGTGATGACAGTGCTGAGGGTTAATATTGCTATCAGGGTCAGTAGCAGGTCGCAGCAACCAAGGGCACCTCCCAGGGCTGTGGTTTTGGTGACCCACCCTCAACCCCCATCTGCTTTAAAACTGTCATTCCTTTTGGCTCCTATCCTCAGCATGGCACATCTGCAGCCAGGGGTCACCTGGGAGCAAAGAAGCTGGCTTTGAGCATTGCTGCCTGGACATGAGGGATCAGCAAGACCTATTAGGAGCACTGTGCTCCATGGAAGTGAGAGGCTGCAGTGATTTTTCAAGCTCATAGTGGTCAGGTTGACAGGAACACCAGAAGTCTGTGACCTTCTTCCTCCCTCAGCAGTCGTGACAGGTCTCTGCAGGACATTAAACGTGGCTCTGCAGAGGTCCCAGAGGACCCTACCCTGGAGAAGGACACACTTAAAAACATTCTTCAGCTCTGGGACAAACTTGACAGCAAGAAAGAACAATCAAGTAGAGAACCCAAAGCAAAATAACTCTGTCTTTTTTTACACTGTGGAGGCACCAAACTTCCCATCAGCTGGTGCTAGATTTTCCCTAATTGATGCTGTATCCATTCCACACAGACTTTCCATGAGGGGAAACGATGCCTGCTGAAGGAGCCCAAGGGAGGTGTTTGGTTTTCCAGGGGTTAGCATGTTTACGTTAAGAGAAACCCTTAAATACCTGAAGCCACTCCCATCTGCAGAGAGGGCCTGCTCAGTCAGATGTCTTCCCCAAATGTAGCATTTAGGAAAAAGGAGGCTAATTCCTGCTCTCCAATGGGAGGATGGTGTGGAAGGAGTTCGGACAGCTGGAGGAAATGGCAGTAAAGGATGAGGAATTCTCATAAATCATCTGTGACCATTTGGATGCTTCATTTTATGCTTATGCCAACATGCTCACTCTCTGGGCCAAACATCACTGATTTTGTTGGAGTTTCCCCAATGAGGCTTGGCTGGGATAAAATGGGACCTTTTTTCTTTAACTGTGTGTCCACTTTTTCATCACAAAGCATCACAGGAACTCATTCTTTCCCATGCTGCACCCCCAGCTTTGCAAGCACACAAACATTCCTGTGTGAATAGAATGAGCTTCTGTGCTCAGAAAAGCAATACTTGAGGTTTTCATGTGTCCAGCCCAAAAGCTGTGTCAAGGCTGGGTTTCTTCTGCCCTGCACAATGAGCAGGGTCAACACAGAAGTGGGCAGAGTTAGCCCCAAATACAAGAGGAACCAGCTGCCAGCTGATGCCAGGGGCTCTTCATCTCTGCAGTGGTTTGGCCATGGAGATTTCTTCTGCACTTAGCACAGAAAACCTGAAGTCTGAGACATTTCAGTGACATTCAGCTATGTGACACCCAGACAACAAATTCTAGCATGTGTGAACTGCCTCTCAGCATGTCAGGGAGAAAGTGCCAGGCAGGCACCCATGAATACAGCCCAACCTCTTCTCCTCACAAGACTCCAACCATCCTGGTTGCTTTCTTTTTGTCTTAGCTGTATTTTCTCTCCTTTATCCAAACAGCTAGGAGAGAAAAGACCAGTATATCCCTCCCTTAAACATGTTTTGAGCTGTATTTTTGTCATATATCAGTGCTACCCATTTATTTCAGAAAGGTTCTGCTGATTCCCAGCACAGACTGTAAGGTCAGCAAAACACAGAGCCAAGATCAGCCCCCTGGGGCAACTACTTCCCTCTGCAGGGCTGAGATAACTAACACTGCCCTGCACCAAAATGATCCCTCACAGTGACATGTCCACGAGAGAAAATCAGACAGAAGTCTCTCCACACACAGAGTATTTCAGTGGCTGTCAGGTTAAACTCTACTACCACAGGGCAAGAAACAGGCAACTGTGTTGGTTTACTCCAGTTATGGAGCTGGTCCAAGCATTAGATGCAAGGTTAATTAGGCACCTCATCATGAGACCAGGAAACAACATAACCTATTATATACACAGGATTTTTTACAATATTTATCTGTTATGACAGCACTCAGGGTTGGTGCAAAGTGCTGTAAAAATCCAGAATAAAAAAGCCTCAGTCCCCCTCTCTCAGGATCTCACAATATAAAAACAGAAAGCAGGCAGACATAGAGAAAAATGAATAAAATAGAAACTTATGATGCCTAAGTTCATGACAAAAAACAAACCTAGGGAAGCTCCCCTTTCCCTCATCCCATCCAGTCCCCAGTTATGGAGAAGGGTCCCAGCCTCCTGCTGCCTCCCCTGCCCTCAGCCCCAACCTGGCACCTTGCAGAGGGGAGAAGAAATGAACCCCTACTGTGAGTTACAGGATTAGTTGGGTTTGGCATTCACCCAGTAATCCAGGAAGATGAAAAGACATCAGTGTTGACCCTGGCCAGGTTTCTTAAAGAGGCACAGGACCCCAGAGATCCACAGGACCGATGCAAGCCCAGGTGAGGTTGAAGAGCCAGGGGCACTGAAGACAAACCACAAATAAATGGCTTTATCAGGTCATGCAGGGAAGTTCACTGTTCCTAAACTGGCTAAGGAAAATGAAGGATAATGTGAAACCCTCTGAAACCAGCGAGTATCAGAGCTGAGGGTGCTTTATTTTGCTTCCTGCTCTTCCTATGAGCTGAGTGCCCTACAGGAGATCTCCAGGGCATGTTATCCATTACTTACTCTTCCTTCCTCCTTCCCCCTCAGCACTGTGGTTTGCTCACACCACAGAGTAGATGTTCATGTCATATGAAACAATTTCATCCTTTGTTTTCTCCTCTTCAGCTTGTAGCTTCAGTGCAAGTGTTTAAATGCTGCTCTGAGGACACAACTTCATTTCCAGGTTTCTCTGACTGTTGTATGCTGTCTCTAAATGCTGCTCCAACACTCATTAATTTCTTTGTGCAAGAAATAAATACTATTAGCTCCATGTTATCTGTATAAAATTCATCCACACAAAATGAAAATGAAATATAGCAACAAATTTTGGTGTGCCTACTGGGGCATCCATGTGCTGATTTTTCAGAGTATGGCGTATCTGTTCTATCTAGAACACAATTTGATATCAACATCAGCCCTATCAGTGAGCATCTACAAGCCCCATCACACTGAGCAAGGGCTACAAAATATATTTCAGACACCTGTAACTTTTCCAGTTTGGGCAAAGCAGAAAACCTCCCACTCTAAGTGGGCACTCCCTGCCAAACCTCCAGGCTTGGGCAGCACTTTGTTTTCGCAACAAACCAGAGGCAAGAATGCACAAAACTGTGTATGTGTCCCAAATCCTGGCCACAGAGAATAGGACAATTATAGCTGAAACATTCCAAAACCACGGAAAATGCCTGAGACCACATGGAAACCTTTAGCTCAGAGCACTTAAGAGAGTCACAAGAAGGTCTGGGAGGTGCTGCCCAGAAGTGCAGGTGGGCCCCCAGCCCATGCTCAGTGCCTACAGGGACAGCTCTGCAGCAGTCACCAGGGCTGACCCTGCTGAAGGACAGGGTCCTGCATCATGGCCAAGCTCTGACATCTCTCCCAAGCCAGATGTCCCTTGCTGCTGGCCCTCGCTGGGACAGAGCCTTGAGGAGCACGGCTAAGCCTCATTAAAAGCAGCATGAGTAGGAGATGGCAGTGGAGGCCGTGTGCAGCCTCTGCATTCTCCTCCTCTGAGGCTGAACAGAAGCCCAGATGGATTATTTTCAATATCAACAATTATTTACTGGTCTAGGAGGGACTCTGCAGGATTGTGGCACAAGCTTTGTTGTCACAGCATCCAGTCCCTGCTGCAGTGAATAATTAAAGAGTAACTGCTGGAAAGAGGGAGAAAAACATGCAGAGTGGCAGAAGGTGGTGTGCAGCCCACTGAGCTGGGGCCAAGCTCCTGGCAGGGGCTGTGTGAGGGTGGCCCTGTGCCCAGACAGTGCTCGATAGGAGATGCACAAACAACTGTGCTGCACTGAGGCCTTGGCATGCATCTAGAGGGACTGTGGGGCTGGCCATGACATTTTTCCCTGACCTGTAAAACCACTTCTGGCCACTCTGGCTCATTTGAAATAGCAAGTGTTTGAGTGCTGGGCCAAATTCCAGATTCAGATAGCTTCATTATGCCTAGTTAAATGGTCATGGTGGGTTTTAATTAAGCTCATAATTCTTTTTGATTGCCTGCTCTAGGCATTTGTGCAACATCACCAGACACTAATAGACAAGTGTGAGATGGAATGTAGGGGGCTCTGAGCTCCCTATGGCCATACTGTAATTGTCATTGTTATGGCACCTTTCACAGCCAGGTAAACTGTCACTAAATCACTTGCACAGCAGATGTTTGCTGCTCTGACTGCAAGCAGGTGCATCTGCCAGGATGGCTGACCTTCTCCAATGAAATATGAAGGAAGATGGCTCCAGAGCAAGCTGTTAGGAGTCCTGCTTGGACTGTCCTTGCTCTGGTTTGCCTAGAAGTAGAGAGAAAAGACAGAAGAAGTTAAAGTAGTGGGCAGGTACGTGTTTGACTCTCAGGTCCTTTGGTGGCACTTGAGTCCAGCAAGACAGAGGCTCAGCAGTTTCCTGCACAGTCTGTGTCCTCCTCGCCCAGGGTCAGTGCTGGGCTGGGTGGGCTGATCTCCTGATCTCCTGAGTCACTGGTTGGTTCTACTGCTGGGACTGCCTGGAACAGCCATGCTGGGCATTCCCTGGGCATTCCCTGGGCATTCCCTGGGCAAGGGGAGCTGCTGCATGGCACCAGACCGAAGGCATCACGCTCACTTTGCAGAGCAAGCATGACTCCTTCCTGATGGTCTTGGTTCCCATGGAGATCCTGAGAACATCAGCACAACAAGATAACCCTTCCTCCTCCCCATCCTGGAGAGGTTACAAATAATACAAGTAATGCCCAGCCGTTGTGGGGTTCACGGCCCCACTTTCTAAAAGAAGCCTGTTTGTTGCATGGTACATTTGGGGTTGTGGAAAAATTTATGAAGTGTGCTTGTATTTGACAGCTTTTTCCAGGAGGGCTTTGAGTTGTTTTTCTTCCAAGAGTCTGCATTCAGTTACAGCCCGGAATATGTGATCTCACAGTGTTTGTATTTATACCTCTCACAAAAGCATTTTTACAGCACCAGTATCTATAGGTTACTGTGAGGCACCGGGTGAAGTCATTGCAAGGTCGCCTCAGGGTCACCTGCCTCCTACGTGCAGCACATCAGTTTGGCTGCAGGACAGCTACAGCTGAAGCTACTTTCTGTAGCTGTGAACTGAAGAAATACAAGCAGGGGATATTAAACTGATGAAATTGCACAACGGGAAGGGAAAAAACACCATGGGGAAAACACTCCCCTGGCTGGGGTCAGTCTTGAGCATTTGATGATGGAAGGGGGCTTTTCCATCGCCTGTCCCCACATCAGGGAAACGTGCAGTTCCCTGAGCAACAAGCTCAGAGGGCTGTGGCTTTCATGATTTCTTTAAACAGCCTCTGATGCCTCATGATTTAAAATTTCCGTAGTGAGATACTTTTGTATCTAGTCCAAGATTGCTCAGCTCTCCCGGGAGTGTTCTCCCCACCACACGGGTGACACTCTTGTTACCTATGGGTGTAACAGGAGGCTGTGAGTTGTCACTACACCCTGCAAGAGATTTGGCTCTTGCATGGAGGGCTCTTTTTGCCTCTGCTGAGCCCCTTTTCAGAGAGAAAAGAAGTAACCTCCTTACTGGAGGAAGGGAAAATATGGCATAATAGAACAGAAGAGGTGCAGCAAAAGTTGTAATCTCAACTTTTGACTCCGACCTTGCAGCCTTCCCTGGGCAGTTAGAAGGAGGAGACACAGCCTTTGTGGACTGAGTGCCTGGAACATCCATGATGTGGGAAAAAAGCAGCCCATGGACACTGTGGAACTCCTGGAAATCTGCATCTCAAAGGTCCTCCCGAAATGAGCTCTGCTGCACACACAGCTGTGTGAGTCTGTGGAGTGGGACTTGGACCTTGTTGTGTCATAGAAATGGGACAAACACAGGCCTTTTGGATAATTTGGCTCATTTACCAGATAAGATCTTTGCTCAGAAGAGAAATACCAGGCTGCATATTCCCACAACGAGCTGGGGTCAAGAAACACCCTTATTTTCAAACTGATCACTCCACTAAGATGATTCCCAGTGCTCCAAATGCCCAGAGCTTTTAAGGAAAAAATGTTTCTTTTTTCCCTCATTCAGGACTTCGTTGCTGTTGTTGGGTTTGTTCTGTTTTTATGAGAGACATAAGTGATAACACAGCCATTTCCAGAGCTCACTGCTGCAGATTGTTTTATTCTGTGGAAAACCTAAGCCCTCCTTTACTCATTAAGGCAATCAAATTTATTCTGCCAAATAGCTCAGAGGCATTCCAGCACCCACTGAAAGTGGTGGTAGCTTTCCCACTGACTTCAGTGGGCACGAAATATTCCCAAGGCTGGAAATCCCAAATTACCTACATCTGTTCTGCACATTTCTGAAGCCTTCCAGCTACTAACAAGACCATTGTGTTGGAAGATAAAGTACAGCTATACAAAACATTAGTGAGAATGTGTGTCTCAGTCTAAGTCCTGGTCTACTCCAATTGATTGGAAAACTGCCATAAATAAATCAAGATTTGGCCTCACAAGTGTGCTGGAAATCCAGGCCAGCTTCAGTTTGCTGCATGTGCAAGGAGCAGCCCTTGGCTTGGGCTTCCTGGGAGGGTATTATTCAATGTTATGGTTCCTACGGCTGCCCCAGGAGTTTGGATGTGTGTCCACAGCCCCTTGTCCTCATCTGCCTGGCTAGGATGGGTACAGGGGGGAGAAGGAGGATACAGTGCCCTGTAAACTGGAACAGTGAGAGGGGCTTCTCTTTGCTCCTTGGAATGGGAGGCAGGGCAAGGAGGAAAGTATAGGAGTGTTAGAGAGAAAGTACAGGAGTGCATAGGCTGTATTTTGGGAACTGAAGAGTAGCAAACAAGCAAGCAAGCAAGGGGTCTGTATTGCAGAAGAAATTGGGGATGCAGTGAGATTGAATGAGATTGTGGGGGGCATGTGAGGAGAATGGACCACTGGAAGGAAGTTATGGCCAGCCTGGTCTTTCTCTAACTCCTACCCCAGCTCCTTGTCTCATTCTGCTGTTCTCCTCCCATCTCTTCCTTTGGGGCTGGAATGCAGCTGAAAACTGAAGCAAGAGCAGAGGGACAAAGATGGCCAAGAGGAAGGCCTGAGGGTCATGCTGGATGCAGGCAAGCCCGAGGAGACAGAAAACCTGCAGGAGATGACCACGAGGGAGCTCCTCCCTGCTCCTAGGCACGGGGATGCTTGTCCAGGCTCTCATCCTGGGAGAGCTTATGCTCCAAAATATAAGATTGGAAAATTTCAGCCCATAGGAGATGGTCTCTCTGTTTCCCTTCCCATGCACTGCCCTGTCCCCCCAGAGGGCTGATAACCTGTCCCGGTGACATGCTGCTCCCCCCTCTCATCCCCCTGCTCTCTGGTATCCCATCCACTCCCACCAAAACACAGCCGTGCCTCAGCCCTTGATTCGTCTCCTCTTGGAGGAGTAGGATGAGTCCTTGCCACCTGAAAAGCATCTCCCTTTAATTGGGAAAGATAAAAAGGATATTTAATTTGTCAGAAGTATAAGAATTAAGTTCACATAGCTCCTGCTAAGAGAGTTAAGATGTCCAAGGCAAAGAAAAGAGAAGCGATAGCACAGGTAGGGCACGGGGCCATCCCCATTTGATGTCTGAAGTTACAGCTGGCAGCTTCTTGAAAGGGACACTCGGCATTTTAGGGACAAAGTCGTCTGGCTGTACGGGGAAGGCAGAAAACACGCTTTGGGAACAAAGTCACACATTTTAGTGCCGAGTGCGGGCTCGAGGGGATTAGCAGGGCACAATGCCTTCCTTCTGATCCGCCCCTCGGCCCTTCATTCCCTGCGGGGCGGGCGAGCAGCCACCCCTGCATTCAAGCGGGGGAGAAAGGAGCAATGGCAGGAAAGGCAGAACCAGGCGGCTCCTGGGCTAATTCCTGCCTCCATCCTGGGGGAACTCCTTCCCCCATCCTCCGCACCGTGCCTCGGCCGAGCCCGGGGAGCAGACGCCGGCATCCAGCAGCACAAATGAGCAGCACCCCCGGGGCTGGCTGCGATGCGGTGCAGTTTCGGGGCGCTGCGGTGCAGTATCGGGGCGCTGGGCTCCTGGCAGCCGCGGGCAGGGTTCCGGGCAGGGCAGGATTTGGGGCGGAATCCCGGGATCCCGGAGCGGCCCCGCTCCCTCCGCCCGCAGCGCGGCCGGGCCCGCAGCGCCCCCTGGCGGCCGCTCCCCGCCGGAGCCCCGGGGCTGGGCCCGCAGCAGCTCCCGGCCCAGGGACACTCATCCTCCGGGCTTTGTCACCTGTCCCAGCTCCATGCGGGTGCCCCACCGCCCGCTGCTCCCTCACTGCCCCCTCCCAGCTCTGGAACGCTCTGCTCCAGGCAGGGCTGCCGGGATTTACCATGCGGGAAGGCGTAAGTGGATTGATGCTGTTTGTGTGCTTCTTGCCAGCTTGCTCAGGATGGAGAGCTTGCAAAGCTGCAGGTGAAGCCAGGCCAACACCTGGCTTGGTCCGGGGGACCTGAAATCCCAGGCGTTGGTCTCTGCATCAGACAAATGAGCTGATGAAAGAACCGTGCTTGCCTGCTGGAAAAATGAATGGGATCACAGCAGCTTGTTTCACACAGGCTGATCGTGTCAGTCCTGACAAGGTCATGTACACAAGAGGTTGCAAAAACTCTTCTGGGAGTCTTAATGAGAGCAGTCTGCTTTAAGTTCTGAGATGAAGTGAACTCTGTTTGCCTGTGTGAAAGGCAGTAATATAACCATCACACTTCAGATACCTACAGCATTTTGAAGGGATTAACTAGTTAACTCCCACAGCCACTCTAAGCAACTTTTGCTTTCATTACCCCCATTTTATATATCACAAGTAGTAGAATTTCTCCAAGCCCAAACTTCAGAGCTAGCAGTTGCCAGACTCTAGGCCAGTGGTCAATCTAACTGCCCTCGCTGCCATCTTCTCCAGACAGATGGATGAGCAAGGCCTGTGCATGTAGGCACAAGAGACAGGGTGCAAAATACTCATCTGGCTGACAGGAGGGACTGTCCTCATGATTTCTTAGGTTAAAGGAACAGCACACATCCCACGAGCAGCCCAGGCTGAACACTTTGCTTCAAACAGAGCTGGAAACCTGATGGACTGACCACCTCCAGCTCATTTTGTTTTCATGTGTCAAGGAAAATTGTCAAGTTAAAAGCCGTGTGGGCCAGTGTTCTGTTTATTTTATAATCTTGTACAACAGCCTCCTGAAATCCTACTTGACAGTGAGTCAGCCCTGGGCAGAGGATCCTTTTTTCTTTCTGGAAAGTAAACCCAGAGTCTGCTCCAATATCTCAACATTCCCACTTGTGTAGTGTTTGCCAAGCTCTGCCCACAGACATCTCAGGGCAGGTCTTTCACAAAGCACAGCCAACAGGACATGAATTGTCTGGGTAAACCCCACACTAGGTTTTGTAGGATTTATGTTAGTAATTAGTAATTACTAATTATGAATTACCCTTACTAGTTATGAAAGACCAGAAGGCCCCTCCTTGGTCCTGACTGCCCTGAGGTATCAGTTTGATCTGGAGATATTTTTTGTGCTTAAGGCCTCCTCAGTCTTGATATCCTCCCCTCATAGATGCTAATCTGACTGTCCAACACCTGGATTGATGCAGAAACCCTGTGACTGTGCTTTCAAAGGTGTGCAAGAGCCTCCATCACAACTGCAGTGACCAAAGGAGCAGCAAGAGGTACTGGCCACAGCCCTGCATGAAGCTGTGACAGGCTGCTGCAGTTCCCTGTGTGCCCTGAGGAGCACTGAGTGAAGAGGGACACTGGGATGATGAAATATTGTTAGAGGCTCTGCTTTAACTGCTGCTGGACATTGCACTGAAGCCAAATACACCCTCCTGCCTTGTGCAGGGCCAGCTGTCTGTGACACAGGGTAACGGGCAGATGGGTACAGGAGCCTTGCACACTACTTGGACCATCTTCCCAGGACTTGCTGCCCAAGGCTTTGTGATCCTGTTCTCCAGAGACTGCTCTCACTCAGCAGTGGGCAGAACAACTGCTGGACAGTTTGAAAATGTGGCTGTCAGCAAATGGGTCACATCACATCAGGAGTCAATCTCCCAGCAGGGATGGGAGATAAAGATTCCACCCCACACCCTTCCTCTCCTCATAGCTAGACAATGAATTTCTCATCTTTGTCCTAGAGAAATCCTCTCAGGGGATGATCTGTAGGAGGATAAGAAGGATCTCCTGGACTGGTTCAAAGGGTTTGGAGGCAAAGCATGAGAACACACCACGTGGAGAGGCAGACAGTGGGGCAGCCGGGAGGAGCGGCACCCCGGTGTCGCAACCAAGGGCAGGAACCCGGTGGGAAGGGACAGACAGCAACAGACTGTGCAAGCCCGGCATGAGCAAAGCAGTCTGGTTGGAAATCCGCGCTCTGGGGAGCGGCTCAGTGCAGGCACAGCCTGGGTGAGCACCTGCAGGTGGAGCTGCAAGAGCAGGTCCTGAGAAGCAGCAGCATCCCCTGCCTGCAAAGCCCGGTGCTTGCTGGGTGAGGCAGGAGGCCAGGCAGGGCTGGAGAGGGACACAGAGACTCTCACCCGGCCACAGACTTTGTCTCAGGAAGGTGGAAGCTCACCAGGCTGGGAAATAGTCGTGTTTAGAGGAATCTATGGTGCTCTGCAATTGATTTCCTAACTAGGGTGAGAAATCTCAGAGATGGGGATTGGACAGAAGTGCCCTGCCAACAGCAGAAGCACCCAAACCTTGCCAGGGCTTTTGCTGAGAAAATAAGCTGAAAATGGTGTTCAGCACAGTTTAAGACAGGGAGTGGGACTACCATACCACGAACCTGTAGAGCCAGCCTCCACCTTGCCAGGCTTTCCAATTAGCATAAATATTCAATATTCACTGACCCAGAAAGACTGACCCTGTCCCCAGGGCCTGGCTGTAGGAAATCCTGCTAGACCTTACTCAGATTCCTGTCTTTTCCTGCAAGAACTCTGCTCGGAGGAAAAGCCTACATGTCACCTATTGTCACTCGAAACACTCTGTGACCTCACCCAAGTTCTGTGGAGAACTGTTCCTTTCATCCTGATAGACCTTACTCAGATTCCTGCTAGACCTCACTCAGATTCCTGCTAGACCTTACTCAGATTCCTGTCTTTTCCTGCAAGAACTCCACTCGGAGGAAAAGCCTGCATGTCACCTATTGTCACTCGAAACACTCTGTGACTCTGGAAAACTGTTCCTGAGTCCTCCTGGCACACAGCCTCCCCTGGAGCAGCAGTCAGAGCAATGTCCCTCAGCTCCCCACAGCTGTGTCTTGCCCAGGGGGGACACGGGGTTCCTGGTACATCTCCCGTCCGTGCCCCACGGCCCTTCCCTGCTCCAGGCACTGCGGGTGCTCCGCGCCCCCGCCCAGCGCTTCCCCGGCCGCTGCAGTTCCCCGGCGGCTCGGCTGGCTGCACTCTCGGCTCCGCTTTGGAAGTGGCCGGGCTGGAAGCCGAAACTCATCTCGGAGCCAGCCAAGAGCAGCAGGTTCCTGCATTCTTGGTAAAAGAGAAAAAAAAAAAAAAAAAAAAAGCCACACAAACCAGCAAGTGAGCAGAGCTGGGGGAGTTTAGCTGTAGCTGTGTTTGTGTCACTCCATGCGGGAGGGGGGTAACATTGGGGTGCTACAGCCCCTGCAGAACGCTCTGCTGGCTGCTAAAGCAGTCTAAGCCATTGCACTTTGAAAACAAAGTCCATCCCTATGCACCCCTCCTGGGTCAGGCATTGACCCCATTTTACCCGGGAAATATCTATTTTTTGCTGTTGTTTGGTGTGAGGGCAGCCCGGAAGGGTGGGGGTGTGCAAAGAGATGGTCAGCTGGCAAAAGAGAAATGCTCAGCAATACAGAACAATGTCTGCAGCCCGGTTCATTTCTCTGCCAAGCTCCCTGCAGCCCTCCGAGCCCATCTCCTTATCCCAGCAGCAGGATGCTGCTCCCGGCGGGATGGGAGCCCTACCCGCGGGTTCATTTCCCAGGCTCAGCTGCTCCGAAGTGACCCCGGGAAGGGGCTGCTCGATCCAGCTATCTGGGAGGCCAAACAAGGAGAGTCTTTCTTGGCAAAGGAGAAGGACCTGGGAGGCCCCCTCGGCTCAGGTGACCCACCTGACCCCCATCGCAAACAGCTCTAAATCCTCCCCCTTCCCCGCCGCAGCATTCCCGGGCACTCCCCCTCTCACTGGAGCCGGGCCTGGCTCTGCAAAGCACGTCAGTGCTGGCCAGCCCGGGAAGGTAAATATGCAGCTGGCTGACTTTCTACTTATCAGAGGGGGTTTTTGGCTGAGAACGGAGCTGACTTTAACCAGTGCTTAGCAGAGCTGGCACAAGCTGTCAGGTGGGCTTTGCCGGGCTCCCTGCAGGACCAGTTCTCCCAGATCCCTTTATCCAGCTTCATCAAAGGCTCGGTGTGGCCCCTGCCGGAGGCGCGGGGGTGTGAGGGTGGCACGGGGCACTCTCAGCCCCCAGCCCCCAGCCATCCATCCATCCATCCATCCATCCAGCCATCCAGCCATCCAGCCATCCAGCCATCCAGCCATCCATCAGCCGGGGCTCACTCGGGCTCTGCTGCCTTAGTGGTGAGCAGTGCATTTCCACGAGCACAGAAGGATGAGGATCAGGACTGGCACCGGTATCCCCCTGGATGGACTGCCTGCTCAGCAAGTCTTTAAAGAATGGTTAATTTGATAGAGATTAGCTGAATCTCCCTATCTACCCTCAGAGCCTCTCCCATCTCAGTTCATTTGCAAGAGAAAGCTGGAAAACGATCTGCCTCACCGCCCTTCCTCCACTGGTTTTCGCCCAGCTCCATCCCATCACTCCAGCAAGGCTGCTCTGAGTCCCCACATTCCACTGTCACCTTCTCATCCTACACCTCCACCAGCCTCTCCTCCCCAGCCAAGCCTCCGAGCACTTCCCCCTCTCCAAACCAACCCTCCCTTCCAGGATCATCTCGCTCTACCTTCTCCCCACCCCGGCCTCTTTCTTGCTGATTTTTCTCCCTCCATTTAAGCCTGCCAGGGAGGTTCGGGTATCTGTTCCCCATGCAGGGGAAAGCCCTCTGGCAAGGCTGTTGCCTTGGCTCCCTGCCACGCAGCATCACGGTTTTGGCTAGCCTGGGGCAGGGGGGAGCCCACGGGTGCCCCTGACAAAGACCAGAAAAGTCCAGAAGCGTGCCGAGGACTCTGCCTACGATTTAACATAGCTCACAGGTGCTCAGCACCCGGGAAGCCCGGTTTATGTAAGTGATTGATACTCGCCACCACGGGGCTTACCCATGGCAATGGCACATGAATCACAGCCGGTGCAGGTTTCAGCTCCTCCTTCTGGCACAGAGAGAAATGAAATGCACAGCTGAGATCCCGCAGATAAGGCGACACAAACGTGTTCCCGTTCCCAAGCGCCAGCAAGGGATGGCCCGTGCAGGAGGCGGGGAGCTGGCCTGGGGCTGCTGCTGCTCCTGCCCCGTCCCGGCACTGCCGGCAGAGATGGCAGCGGAGATGGCAGAGCTCTGCCCGGGGTTGGGGCTTGGGGGGCACAGCAGGGGACACCTGGCATCGCAGGGTACGGGTGACAGGCGGCACAGGCGGCACAGACTGGCACAGCCTGGCACAGCCTGGCACAGACTGGCACAGGATGGCACAGGCTGGCACAGCCTGGCACAGACTGGCACAGGCTGGCACAGGTGGCACAGGCTGGCACAGACCAGCATGGGCCGGCACAGGCTGGCACAGGTGGCACAGGATGGCACAGGTGGCACAGGATGGCACAGGCTGGCACAGCCTGGCACAGGTGGCACAGCCTGGCACAGCCTGGCACAGCCTGGCACAGCCTGGCACGGCACTGGCTGACACAGGCTGGCACAGGCGGCACAGGCTGGCACAGGTGGCACAGGTGGCACAGGCTGGCACAGGCTGGCACAGACCGGCACAGGATGGCACAGGATGGCACAGCCTGGCACAGCCTGCCACGGCACTGGCTGACACAGGCTGGCACAGGCTGGCACAGGATGGCACAGGTGGCAGAGGCTGGCACAGGATGGCACAGCCTGGCACAGGTGGCACAGACCGGAATGGGCTGGCACAGCCTGGCACAGCCTGGCACGGCACAGGCTCCGGGCAGAGGGGCTGCGGCCCCTGGGGAGCCGGGGCGGAGCGCGGGCAGGTGGGGTGAATCACGCTTTCCTCCCCATCGATTGTGGAAGGAGCCGAGATGGCTGCTACTGATACCGGGATGTGTGTCCTGTCCCCCTGTCCTTCGGCTGCACAGAGCCACAGGACTCAGGCCACTGAGGATTTGTAGCCCCTGACACAGAGACCCAGGATTTCTAAGATATTTTTAAGACATTTCTGATACTTTGGTTAGGAAAGTGTCACTACCAGTTCAGCATAGTTTGCAATGCAAACACCACAGAGAGACCACTTCCTCTGGAGCTGCTCAGGGGAGCCAGGACCTGCTAAATCTCACCATTGCCTTGTGGGTTTTTTTTCCCCAACTCAAATCCTTAAGGCTTGACCACCCATGCCTTTCTGATTCCCACCCATGCCTTTCTGAGATTCAGCAATATTATCCCTGGGAGTTTTAAACTCAAAGACATAAAAGAGTCGATGCAGTTAACCTAAATAACAAGCTCAGTGTTTCCAAGAGACAGTCTTTCACCAGCCCAGCCTGGCTACCCAAGGTGTGTGTGCCTCTGAGTGATCACACTGGGTACTATCTGGATATTGGCCATCAGCACCAAACCTTTCTATTAAACCATTTTCTGGAGCTGCAATGGTTCATCATAGCCCTTTGTTTCACATGGATGGAAACAGTCATGGCTCCGGTACAGGGGAGTATTCCAGCCAGGGGCACATCCTTCACCTCTCTACCCTTGTGCAGTGCTTGCATTGCAGCTGGAGCATCCCTGTGTTCAGACATCCTCTCTCTCTGATTTTTTCCCCTGTTTCAAAAAACATCAATTCTCAGTGGCAGAATATCCCCCTGATTTTAGGCAAGACCTGTGCTGAGAGTTATTGCTTAGAGGGTGCCAGCTCTCAATTGTTCCACACTTCAGTCAGGAATGCTTTTCTTTCTTTCTTTCTTTCTTTCTTTCTTTCTTTCTTTCTTTCTTTCTTTCTTTCTCTCTTTCTCTCTTTCTCTCTTTCTCTCTTTCTCTCTTTCTCTCTTTCTCTCTTTCTCTCTTTCTCTCTTTCTTTCTCTCTTTCTCCCTTTCTCCCTTTCTCCCTTTCTCTCTCTCTCTCTCTCTCTCTCTCTTTCTCTCTCTCTCTCTTTCTCTCTTTCTCTCTCTCTCTCTTTCTTTCTCTCTATTTCTTTCTCTATTTCTTTCTCTATTTCAGGAATATTGTAAGTAAATTCAGAGCTGAACAACAGTGGCAATGGAAGCCCTCAGAGCTGAGGGCTGCCTAGTTACAGGTATGGTAATTCCAAACTGATCCTCCTTTGTGCTGATAACAGGGCTGGCTATTGTTTTCCTGAAGTCCACATGTCTGAAAACACCGCAGGCGTAGATAATTGCAGTGAGCATGTGCTTTTGGATCTGTTTCTAAAACACGCCCGGGATTTAAGCTTTTTAAAAATCATGACCCTGATTCTGCTTTTTTCCAACTCAAAAGCAAAAATTCCCTTGGCTTGAAATGAGGAAGGGTCTAGCTCTTAAATACAACTTACAAAGGGGAAAACGTGCCCCTCTTTTCTTTTTTCTTATTTTGTGATGAAAGAACAAAGCCTGAAAGCTTTCAACACTTTCCCAGCTTCTTTCTCGTCCCCTCCTCCCTTTAATTTTACTTTAATTTTTACGTGTAGAAAGTCAGATCTTATCTGAAGTGACAGGACAATTTGAAACTCTCCTGCTGTCGTATTTTTCTCTGTTGATGATGCTCATTCGGTTAAGTTTTGTCTTTGGCTATAACTGGTTTCTTTCAGCTTCTGGTTGGGCCCTTGTCTCCCAAGGGCAATCCTTTCATGTTGTGCTACTGGACAACTGAGACTGGAAGCCTCATACAGATAAAGAAAGAAAACGAGTTAAGGATAGCTGAACGAGCAGGATGTTCCCACAGGCTATCTTCTGGTAGCAACCTAGGTACCTTTTGGCTTCTTTGTTACCTAACAGGGTAGTTAGTAGCGGTTTGGAGACCATTTGCTTGGGCTCTGAACTTTCATTTACTGTTGTTGGATGTGAGCTATTGCTCTGCAGTTCCTCCACCATCAACACACCAGCAAAGCACATGACACACAATAGAAACAGGGGAAAATTCCTGAATAAATTGTTCTTCAGTTAAATAGTTCTAGGATAGGACACAGGAAAGGTAAAAAGAAAATCTGACCTGTGTACCTGTGTGCATCTTCCCTATCTCCTTTTACACCCCAAAAAATTTTGGCCTGGCCAAGGTATAAGGTGCTCAGTGACATCATTGTGGGGCTGGCTCAGCCAGCAGGAATGTGAAGTTGTAAACAAGTTGTTACTCAGGCCTATTTCCCCCTGGTGTAGCAGGGCTGCATGGCTGATGTTTGTGTCCTGGGTCCTTCGGCTCCTCCTAGTGTCCCAGCTCAGAGGGATTATAATTACATCTCACCTTACCGATCTTTTTGGCTTGCCTGAATTGCTTCCACAGACCTGCTCGACTTGTTTGGCTGCTGCTTATTATTCAGCACAAGCCCCCACCCACTGCCCTTTCATGTACATTCATGTTTGTGTCTAAAAGCCACAGAGGGACATTTTTTGAAGGGGAAGGTGATGAGTGCTTGCTGTTGCCTGGACCCCCAACCCCCCAGAATTCTGGGGCCAGTCATGGGGAGGGGGTGAGTCCTGTGCTTGTCTCAGTGCACAGAGCAAGGACAAAATAGCAGCTGATTTGATGAGAGTGAGTCACTCAATTTCAAAACACAGAAAATTTACTGAAACGCTTCCTGAAACCTGAGTTTTGTTCCCACAAGGCAGAGGAGAAAATGCAAACCAGGGTACAGCAGGAAGCTAAAGTGAGGGTGTAGATGCAGACTCGATTAGGGACAGAGTGGGTCCCCTCCTGCTCCCTCACTTACAACTTCAGAGTGGGTATCACACAGGCAGATGCAGGCAGTGCTGATGGAAGCAGCCTCTCCAGGTGAAACTTTGCTCTCTCCAATGACTGGAATCATCTCCCAACTTCACACTGGCCCTTTGAGCAACATGGCTTGGACACAACCAGTGACAATCCCTCATGGAACATGGGGCTGCTTTTTCACTCTAGGCTTGATCCTACCAGTTGCAATTATGTGTAGAGAAACCTGATAAGGGTTAAGGATGACACAGGAGATTTCAGACTGCTCTGATTCTGCATGAAGAAATGGCTGCACAGCCCCATGAGCAGCAATGAAATGGAGAGGGGTTCTTGCAGCATGCATCTCACTGATTTGCATTTTGATGTTCCCCTTTACACAATGACCTCGGCCTGTGGACACAGCTAAGTTTGCACTCAAATCCATAAATCCTAGAGTCACTCTTGATCAAGTGTCTGATTCACCTAACTCTGAAGTCACACCATGATTTAGAAGCTGCTCCTCAGTAAGGTCGAATGGGAGAGCTGGGCTGAGTCAGCCACCAAGACTGCTGATCCACTGGTCTCAGCTGGTGGGAATGGGACAGGTTCCCAGCCTATGGTTCCTCACTCAAGAGTGTGTCAGGATGCCAAGCTTTCACCAAGCTGTGCTAAGGTGTCCAAGAGCTGAGTTCCGTAAATGGAGCAGCTCAGGCTGGGCTCCCTGAAGAGCTAATATGCATTTCTCATCCTCTGCCCTAGACACACTCAAAGCCAAATCCAGGGTTCTCTTGAACAAATACAGCCTGTGTTGGTGCTGACCTTTGGGATATCCATGTGAAAGAGGAAAGATTTAATTCATGTTCCTGCCCTGGTCAGTTTGGAGGCTGCAGATGTTCTCCCAAGGCAGTGCCCTAACCTTGAGCTGGTGGCTTCTCTGGGTGGCTTCCTGTCCCCCACTCCAGGTGAGGTGTGTCTGGGTGTGAAAACACTCATCAGGGACTCAGGACAAGCCTCACATGCTCCTGGTGAGTCAACCACCACTCTGGACATCTGAGTGACTCAGAACCTGTACCGAAAGGCTGGGCCCCAGCAGGTACCATCCCTCCATTCCTGCTCCTCATGCACTGCTGTTGGGCCAACACTGTTGCAGGAAATGGTTCCTGGCTTCTGTTTGGGTGGCTGGACACAGGCATACAGGGGGAGAAGGGATCATTCAGGTTTCATCAGACTTCTGAGACACTGCTGGCACTGGAGCAAGCCTGAGCATGACTGGAGTGAGGCAGTTGGGACAACAAATTCCAGGGGAGGAGAAACCGCACCAGAACAAAGGAAGTTTGTTTGGGGACAGAAACACAAAGAAAAGTCCTCATTGTTGCAGCTCTAAGAGAGAGATTAAACTGTTTCTAAAGTTAGGTGACTGCTCCCTGCCCCTAAGCCATTCCTCATTTGTCACCCAAATTATGTTTAGACCTGAGGCAGCACCTACCTGTATTAAACTGAATTATTTGCATCCGAAAAGAGTTGCTAAAAAAGAAGGTTCAGGCAATGCAACTTATCTTGCTTATCTGACCTCCTCTAACATTATGGTCCAAGGTGTTGTATCTGTGGCAGAGGCAGATGCAGAAAATCTTCCTCCACCTGGACT
The DNA here is from genome assembly GCA_016584745.2 of Phylloscopus trochilus trochilus. Lineage (NCBI taxonomy): Eukaryota > Metazoa > Chordata > Aves > Passeriformes > Phylloscopidae > Phylloscopus > Phylloscopus trochilus. Next base: position 8,585,673 of record WQNJ02000041.1, on the reverse strand, counting down.
CTGCTGCTGGTGCTGCCAGCCCAGCCTGGAGCTATGACCAGGCACCTGCTCCCTGCTCAAGGTGCTGCTGACCTTAATGGAAAAGGGGAGAGCCCTTTTTGGTGACTCACAGCATTGAATACCATGTTGAGATCAGTAAATTAGCTTGCTTTCATTTACAAGAGTGAGTGTTCTGCTGGATGGGGAACAGGGAGGCAAAGGGTGACTTGTTTATCCAAAAGGAGAAAGGACTTAGTTAAAGGACTTAGTTTAAGTTTCAGTGGCTGCTGGAATTCCAGAGTAAATAGCCGAGGATTGCCTCAGGGCACTTCCAGGTTGGAAAATCTGATGGCATTTTCAAACAGTACCAGTCTGCAGAGATTGTGATCATTTCTGGATTAGAACTGATGTGAGCACCCAATTGAAGCAGGGGTTCACCACTGGTTTTGTCAGAAGCTTGTCAACCACATTTAGGATGTTTTATTGTAACTCAAGGGCTTCCAATTCCATCAGCTGCAGTCACAAGCTTCTGTGATCAGAACCAAGGGAGGCCCTTTCAGTGGGGTCCAATCCACCCCCTCCTGCTCTAGCAAAAGGAAAGGTGAACATGTTACATCTTCTATCTGCTGCCTGCTTAGTTCAATCTAGATAACAGCTGGCTGTAGCTTGTTACTGTTTACTGGATGGTAGCTATGGACAAGCTCTGCTGGTTTGAATAGGAATCTCAACCAGATGAGAAAAGGGATATGATGCCAAAGGTAGCTGTTCTAGCAGGATAAAAGGAAAACCTCTTCCCTTCCTGTGTTGTTACAACAAACAAATGGACTTAATCTTTTTCCCAGTGGGACCCCTACACAAAAATAACAGAAATTGCCCCACAAATGGCAGCAGATCCAAGCTTTCATTACTCTTATGATACTGCTGGAAGTCCTTTTCCAGCAGATGCTGGAATCACCTCTAACATTCTGGCACTGGCCTTTGCAAACAGTCCAATGTGTGTGTGCCACCTACAGATGTGTATGCTTGCATAAACACACTTTTTCTCCTGATGGTCCTAGTCAGAAGAGATCCCCATTCTCCACCCTACTGAGCAGTTAAATTTTGCTCTGCTGGAAGGCTCCCTGTGCTGGGCTGGGCTATGTTACACTGACATACACACACACACTATGTTTCCAAAAGACAGAATTACCCTGAGAGCCTAACTTCACCAGTCAGCTTAAAATTTGACTGCTCATCTGTAACAGAATCTCACTAGCTGGTTTTCACAAATGAGCAAGAGCAGCTACTGCTGCCTTTTTTAATTGCTTCCATCAAGCTTAATGGCATGCTGGAGCTGAATGAGTGTAAATATAGAGAGGCGGGTGTGGGAATGTGTCCCAGGTTGCACCCACCACATTCTTCTGGTCTTCTCTGCAAGAAGATACCATCACTACAGTAACAATCCTGAGCCATCCCACAGGTTTTGGGACGGAGGGAGCCCACATCCTCCCTTCCCCACCTGCCCTACTCAACCAGAGATAAGTTGTGGGAAGCTGACGCTGCGCCCAGCCCGTTCCTCTGATCTGTGCATGCAGCTGCCTCCTCAAACAGAATTAAAGCCACATGAGAAACATCCAGCAGGAAAAAATAAATCTCTGACGTGGAAGAGATTTCACTGCCAACAGGAGCCCCAAGGGTCATGGGGATGAAGAGTTACTGGTGTTGGGAGCAGACCCATGCTTGTGGGGAGGGACACCTTCTCCCATCCAGGCTGGGTGTTATGGCACATCCAGCAGCAAGTGCATTGGTGGTCTCCACAAATATGTGCAGCCACCTATCCTGAGAAGGAAAACACTGCTTCTGGTACTGGGCAGAAACAGGCTTTCATAGGAAATAGCCTCAATTGCTCTTGAGAGGAAAAGCTATGACTCTGAGAGGAAACTTTCCATTTTTTATTAGCTACATTATAAGTTGTTTTGCAGTTGAATTCCATGGAAAGAAGGAAGAGTGTGTGTTCAGGTTTTATCAGCATTTTTTTTTTCTGAACTTCTTTTAGTTCTGCAAAAAGGTTAAAAACTCCAATGTCCTGAAAGAATCTGCTGTGGGAAGACATGAATGCTGTAATCACTGCTTTTAGCTCCCATTTGTCCAAGAGATTTGAATCAAAATTACCCATGTCACAGGGGAGCTCCAAACAAGCCTTTATCTAAATCTCATCGTGGAAGAGATTAACAGAGCCACTGCTTTACTTGCACATCTCTGCTCTAGCAGGAAGGGAGCAGAGCTTGCCCTGCACTTAATGTGCCATCTGCAGCTGTTGTATAAAAAATGCCTAAATGAACTAAACAGGGACAGACAATGTTCAGTTCTGGGACCCTCTGTGCTGTATTTGTCCTATCATTTCCATAGGTATGCCTTCTTTAAAATTAGTAGGAACGGCCAAGTTATGCCCCAAAAGGGAGTCCTTTGCTTTTGCTGCAGGCTCAGGGACAATGAGCTCAACACTGGCTTCTTCACCAGAGCTGTTACTGCGCTCCAGTCACGCGTGAACAAGTTGATTTAAGTGTATATATTTGGTTCTGTCCCACCCTTAATTTATGATGTATTTTTCCCAGCTCTGAGCTGTTTGTACGGCACCTGGCACAGCCTGACTGAAGCCACTGCTCAGAGGGGCTGACACCATTTATACAACGCTGAAATAATTGGGGTAGAAGTGCACCAGTGGAAACCCCTGCGAGTTCGTGTGCACTGCATGTCACTGCCCCTTTCACACAGCACAGATTTCATTAGCCAGGTGAATAATAGGAGGAAAGGGAGGGCTAAGTTCTGAACACCAGGACATAGATAAGCAAGTTTGCCCATATTAGAAGGAGGTAAGCTGGTTTAGAGTAGGTACTTTACAAAGCAGTTTGAATCCCCTCCAAAGCCCTTGTATTTTTGGGTCCAAGCAGACAAAGCAATGCAATCCTTCGAGAGTTCTCGGTGTTGACACACACTGCTGAGCTCTGTGTACACCAAGATAAAGGGGCAGCCTCCAGTAGTCCATTATTCAGTGCTAGACAACTAGATTATGATGGAAACAAGCTACTCTTTTGCAATATTGACATTGTGATCTATGGCAACAAGTTCTAAAAGGTCTGTCACATTTTGAACTACTGCTACGGCTGTAATTAATGTTTTTAACTTATTTCAAAACACCTGATATGTCCTCTCTGGAAAAAGGTTCATGCCAAGTGCAATTCCATGAGAGCAATTTTCATCTGGTCCTAACTTTGGTCTTTATGTAATCATCTTTCAAAGCTGGGCTGAGCCTGGCTCTGGGAACAAATTGTAAGGAAATTCTTATTCAGATATTTTCTTGCAGTGACAAGAGCTGCTCTGCATCAGGACTATCTCTTGCCTTCTGTAGAATTAGGTGTGTGCAAGGAAGATTTCATCATTTCTCTGAAACATAGAACTCCAGGCAGACTCTTACTTAATGTTCCAGTTTCTGAGGAATTCTGTGGAAAGCCTGGGAGCTTTGCTGACCTGCTTTGCCCAAGCAGCCATTGGTGCCAGACGTGTGGTCCTACCCCACCAAGTGTGGTCACTTGGCTGCTCTGAGGATGATGAAGAATTTAGGTGTAAAGAGCCATATAAGTCTTGTGGAGAGAAATGCTTGCTCTGGAGTTAGCTTGAATTTCAAACAAGTATTTTCTGTATCTGCAGGGCTTAGTCCTGCAGTCTTACCCTGAAAGACACAGCAGCAGACAGCCTGGAGCAGTCCCTTGAGCTCAAGTGCTGCACCGGTGTAAGCAATTACTGCTAACAAACCTACCAGGCAAACAGAGAGGCTTGTTTGAGCCACGACAATGTTGTATCCCAAAGCAGGACCTGATCACAGAGCAGTAATTATTTGCTGTCTGTCTGTCTAGTATCACCCTGGCACCCCAGTCAGTGTCTTGAGATCATTTGTGGTATTTCTGCTATCACTGTTGGTACTGACAATATTCTCCCTTCATTGCCTGGACTCAAAAAAAGCACCAGCTAGAGGAAAAGTCATAGATAGGGGGATGGAGCTATGTTTTCTGACACTGAAATCAGTGATTTGGGGCCAGTTCAAAAGCATTAGGGAAATCCTGCTTGGTCCTGTGCTGACACTTGAAGTCTAATTAACCTCAGCAGTAATTCTCAATGAAGAGTGAGTGTCACTGCAGCAGGTTCTGGGCTGTCCCATCCTACCTGGGTCTGGAGGGCTCAGGGGGCTGCTCCCACCCATGAAAGCCCCAACAGCCCAGCCCCAGCTGAGCTACTGCCCGTTATTTTCATAAGGAGGGCCCAGCCCTGTGTGGTGTTGTTTTCCATGTGGATGGAACACACCACAGCTCCAATGTGAGTGAACAGGTTAACATCAACACAGCCTTCTCCCCAAGCTAAACATATTACAGCATCAGCAAATTACAGGGCACTGTAAATTAGACTCCCTCTTTGCAGACTCTGCTTGCTGGGCCAAGGCCACATCCCTCCCTGAAGGAAGGCAGGGCTGAGGGTTTCATTACTCCTCATCTCCCCTGCTCTGTGCACAGAGCTGCCTGGGCACCGTCACATTTCTGCCCGTGCTCCCACAGCATCCATCCCACACATACTTCCCAAAGGATGCTTTTGTCACATTACAATATGACAGTGACCAGTAAATCTCAACAGAAATGACTACCCGTGGGTCTGGGTCAGTTCTGAGGCATTTTTACTCATTGGGAAAAAAAAAACCAAACCCACAACCAAAAAACAACATATGGAAAGGGACTGGCTTCCCCTTTCTGTCCCCACTTTCTGAAGTCAGGAAAGGTTCAGAGAAGACTTGAGAGCACCTGTGTTGAAATCCTGGAGTCAGGTAAACAAGCAGACCTGGCTCCCTGACAGATGTGTTTTGACCCATGTGTTTTTACCAGACCTTTTCTAGAGAATGCAGCGTGGAGAAATGTTATTGTGGGTCTGGGAAAACAATAATTAAAAGCAACCGTTGAGCTCTTTTTCCCTGGAAAAACATCGAGTGCAGCCCACACCGTCCCATCCCCCTTAGCACAGCTGGCAGCCGTGCTCGCAGGAGTAACCCGGGGCTGGCAGCTCCGGCTGTGCGGGACACAGCTCTGCCAGCCCCGGGGCTGAGCCGCTGCCATGCACACCTCAGGGCACCCACCCCTCCGGGAGCTGCGTTTAACAAAAAAAAGCAGCGAAAGAGGACACAGGTAAATGATTATTTACAGCTGCTGCGTGGGGAGTGTTACACAAGGGGAGGGTGGAGCGCGTTCCGCCGCCCTTCCACGGCTTGTGGGCAGAAAAGCCGATCACCGCCGTGATGTTTCTACTCCCCCAAGACGGAGTTAATACTGTTTACCTTGTAAGAAGAATGCTATTTCTTGCTGCTTTTATTTTTTTTTTCCCCTTGGCTGAGCTTGTTTTCAGTCTCCCTGGCTGCAGTCCTGCTGGGGCAGCTGGCTCCGAGGGCAGGCAGGAGTGCTGGGCTGGGAACAGCAGCATCCCATGCCTCCCACCTGCTGAGCCTTGCTGTGTGGCTCCCAAACTGAAAGTCAAAGCCCTTGGCTGCGGTGGGAGGTGAATCTGTGGCAGGGGAGAACACTGATACCAGCACTGAGCAGCTTTCACTTAACTGGGACTTCTCTAGGAGATTGGGAAGTAAGAAAACGTGGCACTAGGTAGTTACCACACTTTCTCCTTTTTTTTTTTTTTTTTTTTTTTTTTTTCCTTCCCTCTCCATTAAAACCCCCCTGCAAGCTATAGGACATTGGCAAAGGCTGTCTTTGTACCCCTCAGTCCTGGGGATCCTCTGCCCTGATGTAAAAATGCAGTTTTTCATGTCAGTCACATCCTTCACCTTCCTGGACAAGAGGCAGTGATGTGGCTTTTGCAGGTATGGAATTCTGTGAAGTACAAAAACACCATGGTAAGAATGCAGACTTGTGCAATGTCCCATAATGTGCCACCCAGCCTGGCTGTAACCAGCCAGCAACAGTCTGGTATGGTCAGATGGACCTGCCTGGTGATGAAAACACTTTTCCAAATAGTCCTTCTAGCAGGAGGAAGGATCTGTACAACTACAGTGAATCAGGACACAACAGACACAGAGCCATTCAAGAACAAGGCAAAAATATGGGAAACTTAACATCAAAAGTCTTGTTTCTGACATGAAACCTGCTTCTGGGCCTGGCTGATGAACCAGATAGGAGTGGAGGACAGCTTCTGAGCCTCAAGGCAAGCCCAGCAGATGTGCTGTCCAGGTGGGCTGCCCAGAGCTTGGCCCCCAGTCTGGGTAGGACCCACCAGCTGAAGGCTCCTTGTGGCCCCTGTGGCAGCAAAGCAGGAGCACCCACAGGCTCCATAGCTCCAGGGGCTCCTGGTGTCCACAGCAGGTCCCTGTAGGAAATGCAGACCCTAGGAACACCAAGTCCCTGACACAGTATGCTAGGAATCCAGGCAGGGCTTTTCTGGAAAAGCTGTAGGAGTTGGGATGTTTTCCAATTGAGCACATGAGGCTCAACAAAGGAGTGTTTTTCCCTTTCTGCTCAGTGATGCAGATGCCCGAGCACAGGACTTCAGGAGCTGCAGAAAGGGTCAAAAGCAATATGCTATAGAAGAACAAGCTCCTTGTCGCAGGCTGGACTTCTAGAAGCAGGGAAACAGCAACAAGGCAAACTGAAGAACCAGTGGGAGTGGAGGAATGAAGAGTCTAATGAAGGGGGACAGGGAGGACACCCTTGCAATACTGCTTGTGTTGCAATCCAAAGGCCAGTTTGGAAAGCTCAGATCAGCTGGATGCAGAGCCCAGGCTGAAACACGTGGTTGTTGTGAGCCTGTGGCTGCTCTGCTCTGTGACACCAGCCACCTCCTCTGCCAGCTGCTAAGGTGCTGAGGTGGTGGGCAGACAACGCTGTGAGCCTGTAATCCTGATGGGATACACACAGCTGCCAGGGCTTTGGCCACTTATGAGGTCTGACATTGCAAGATTTATTGAAGATGTCCCCACCCACTGCAGGGGCATGGACAAGGTGACATTTAAAGGTCCCTTCCAACTCAGGCTGTTCTGTGATCTGACTGCAGCGTTGACCACAAAATAACTTTTCAGGTAGACTTAGGTGTAAGACCCTGGAAAACACTGCTACCATTGGCAGCTTTTAGTTGTCCTTTGTGAAAACAGAGACAATTTTACATCACTGTCACACCACTGGCAGCCCCAAAGTTACTCCATGCTCAGGACAAAGGCTTGAGCTCTTTCAGTCTGGTTACTCATCTCGATTTGTAAATCTGCTGCTTTTGAGCAACATCAGAAGGTCACTGACATTTCAGGGGTTTCCTCTTAAGAAGTCCTTCATTAACTTCTTTCCTTTAGTAACACCATTGTTTCTGCTTCTGCCTTTTATTAAAAAGATTCTGAGCTTGTGTTTCACAAACAGCTGTCAACACTAGGTCTCTTGGCTGTTTCTGTGATCCTAATTGTCACTTTTCAGTGCTTTAATACTCTTCAGCTATGTGTTCAGAACAATACAGAAAACAAAGCTAAATTTATTACAAGAAGCTCATGTGCAAATCAGAAGCTGAATCTGAAAAAGGCATTGGGCATGGAGGATTTCTTAAAATTATTGAGTGGGAGAAGCCAAGAAATCCAACAGGCTGATGCTATTCCAAAAACATCTTGAGGTCTTTTACTCCTTTGAAATATCTAAGCAATATAAATGAGCATGTAATTCCCACTGACAGTGAAGTTCCCTGCATAGTATACAGAGCTCTGGCACCATGTGAATAATAAATAAGATATAGAAGAAGATGCCAAGAAGCAGTCAAAGTTCCCATTGTCTGCAGAGACAAATGCCATCATTCCACTGCAAGATGGCTTTAGCAGCAGGAATGTCAGTCACGTGCAAAGACTGAAATCCAGTGAGAAACTCCCCCAAACTTTCAACCCATGCAACTCCTTTTCTATGCAACCTCCAGCAGAGATGGCCAAAGGGTTGTAGAAAACGTGGCCGAGTGGAATTGTATGATCGTGGCAGAAAGGGAGAGGAAGTGAAAGTTTGGCTTTGAATTTTGTCCAGTTAGAAGTATAGCAAACAAACAAACAAGGTAGCCTCTGGCTCCTGCCTGTCTCACACACAGATCTGCATCTCCTGCAGTGGTCTATTTTTGCCAGCTGCTGAGAAGTCTTAGTGACCATTTTATAGGTGGGATTGCTTTCTTCTTTTCTTCTGCCCAGGAAACTTCAGAGTAGAAGTTGCAAAAGTCTTTGGAGAAGGAGTGAGCATGAAAACATGGGAAAAAATTAATCTCAATGGAAATCCTTGACTAATTGACAGGTTGGAATAAGAATGACCATAGACCCCAAACTATGCCAGGCAACCAGCCTGCTCCAGGCACTGCAAGCTCACTCAGCCAGCCACATGCCTGGCTGTTTTGCTCTGCCAGCTTTACATGGCCTAATTAGCTTTGTTCCTATTGTTTGTAATTACAAAAGCAAACAGCCCTTGGAGAGTGAGGGACTAGAGGAGGCAGCTCCTTGACTGAGCTTAAGAAAGTGTTTTAAATACAGTTTGTTTCTCATCACAAGTACTTAAAAATATGAAAGGGATGAACTCAAAACCCCAATTAACAGAAAAAGGTTTCCAGGGCAGGTAGAAGCAGGGGGCTAGAGCCTTGTTATCCTGGGAAGGTACCAGTGCAGGTTAGAAGACCCCATGCCCAACCATTCTCCACCTGGCCTGCAAACAAGGTCATGCTGTCACAATAGGAGCAGCACAGTACACTCCCTAAAGGGCTTTAGAGTGAGATGGAAGGAGTCCCATATGGATCAGCAGCACTCTCGCTGCTCTGAGTGCAGAACACCTCTCCTGGGAACACCTTGGCTCTGTGCCCCATCCCTTCCCCATTCCTGCAGCTCCCACTCCCCTGCAAGGGAGCCATCTGCCTTCCCCCTGCCCCTTCCTGCTCCACCCAGGGTGCAGCCTGCCTTGCCGAGGAGCAGAGCAGACCTTCTGGTTCCTGGGCTGCAATCAGAGCAGATTACTGGGTGAGTTTCTGCCAGAGGCCACAACTGCCTGACTCACTGCAGAAGATCTGTCCCCACCTATGTCTGCTGTAGATACACACAGCTAAACAAGCTCCATCCTGGCAGGCAGGCTCCCAAAAGCCCAAGTCCCACTCTTCACTTTTATGTGCACCGTTCCAAGTTCTGCTCAAAAACAAGAAATGAAGTAATAGTCTGTATTTCCTTAAAAAAGTCCATTTATTGAAATTGTTTAAACACTTTGTACAAGTTCCCAATACAAGCATCTGCTCCCTGGCTCAGGGTTAATGCAAATACAAAAGCACAGACTTCAGCAGCTCTTCAATGTGACCTGAGCTGCCACCTCCCAAGACAAGAGGTCTCCCGAGGCAGCTGCTGCGCACAGGCAACTCCCCATGGAGAAGGGGAAGCCACATGGCCCAGCTCCAAGTACAGGCCAACATCAACTCAAGCCTGAAGCAAATGCTCTGGTTGGTTTCTTTTAGTAACTTTATGCTGTAGGAGTCAGGTAAAACAGAGGTACAAGGCTTGTACAGACCACCAACGTGGTGCATAGCTCAGCCAGAGGCTCTCCCTGTCTACAGAAGGAAATCAAGAGATCTGATGCCTCTGAACATATACACCATTACAAAGCCTGGTCAGAAGCACCAGTCTCCTTCTTTACAAAAAGGCTGAGCTTTGGAGAAGTGGCACCATCCCTCCAGGAATCACAAGACGTAACGCCCACTGTCAGCCAACACCAAGTGACTGACTGGGTGTTTCAGGGAAAGGGGTGGGAACCTTTGATGAACAGCATTATTATTTTTTTTTAGATATGACTCAATATGCAAGGATGGCTATATCTTTAAAATGTTTGTTTCTTCCTCTTTGGTGAGCTTGGATTACAAGCAAATGCCATAACCTTTGGGTCAGTTTTCTTGGAATTTGCCTTCATATCATCACTGAAAGTGTTTACAAGAAATAGACAGGATGGAATGGCAGCGTGTGAGGTATCTTTGGGGAAACATCAGGGAGTGGCAGTGCATTCAGTTTGGTTTTACACAGCTAGCTGCATCAGGCCAACAGAGCTTGGGAAACTAAGCCCAGATGAGAAAGCCTCGAGGAAAGAAGAGAGTGTTAAAAGGTGACCTGTAACACACACCAGGGGATAAAGCTTCAAGCTCAGCTCCCAGGGTGGGAACATGGAGAAGCAATCACTGGCAGCACTCTGTGTCTAAGGAACAGCCACAGCCTCACCAGAGACACACAGTGAAAACAGAAGGCAATCCTTTTCCTTGAGCTCTTCCCTGGCACTAGGGAAACCTGCAGATGATGCTTTGGGAGTCTGGTAACTTCTGTGGTCTCTACCTTACACTGCATCTTCCATGAGGCAACAGCATGTGCATGGACAGTGTGGATTTCCACTTAAGTCACAGCAATTTGTTTCTGACCTTTGCATGCAAAGGAGGGTACTGAAGATGATGCCAGTAAGACAGTACAAGAGCATTTTACATCTCTTCAAGCATTCCTACATGTAAAGTCTTTTCCCCAAAATTATGTTTCCCCTTAAGCTATTGGTTTCATCATTCTGTATATAATATATGTTCCTTTAATTTCTACACACACCACACTGGGCTCTAACTTAATGGGATATGGGACTGAATTGTTACCTTCTATTAAAAAAAACAAAACAAACCTAAAAAAAGCACCAACATCCGTCTATAAAAACAGTATCATTTTCCCTTTTGCTCCCAAATACTAAAATTAACCCAAGCTTGGAGGTTTCATCTTTCCAGTGGCAATACCTATGAGTCTAGGCTAGCCTTCCTCCATGGGCTGGGAGAGAAAGGAGAAGTTATGTCCAGTAGCAAAGAGGATTACAAAAATATACACATTTTTGGGAGAAGAGGAAGGCAGAACCTAGAGCCTGGACTCTGCTCAGGACAGTGGCATTGTAGTGTCCTCTCCAAAATGCTTTCACTACCAGTGCTGGTGGCTCCTCTTCTTTGTTTCATTATACATAATCCTTCCCTGTGGAGGAGGCATTTTTTGGGTAGCCTCGGGTGGGTGGATATGAAGTTTCTCTCCGTGGACAGGAGCAGCAGAGGAAGGATCCCCCCAGTATGGCCAGAGATGAAGCTGCCCAGCCAATGAAGAGAGCTGAACCAAACTCAAATCTGGAGAAGAAAGAAGGGAGAAAGTGAGAATCACTGTAATCCAGAGGTATTACTTGAAGTAATGCATTCACACAAAGTAGAAGGAAGAAAAAACTGGGATGGATGTGGCTTCCTACAAGGCAGCAGCTTGGAGCAGTCAGGCTTTGTTGCCCCCAAAGCTCAGCGCTGGGTTTCTCCAGTATTTTGGGTCACCCTCAAAAGCTGCAAGCCAAGCTCTGTGCAAACCAGGCCTTTAGCATGTATTGGGGTAAAAATCACAGAAGTCCCACCAGTGAGGTCTCTCTGTTGTGATGTCACCTTAAACCCAAGACCTCAGAGCCACACGGATAATGAGTTCTGGTCCCAGCTCTTTCTGCACAGCCTGAAGCCAACCCAGCTAGTTCAGAAAATTCCTTTCCTTGTTTTGGGTGACTGCTACTCAAAACTAAGCCCTGGGGAGTATTTGTCATGCTCAGCTACAGTGTGTTACACCAAATGGGTCAGTACCTGGTGTTGACGGGGGTGAAAGGGTCATAGAAGGCCCGAGCCACTCTGTTGCCGTACCACGACGTGGCCACCAGCGCTGCCAGACCTGCACGTGAAGAGAACACGATGTCACAGCTTAAGGAAAACCAATCAGCAAAATCACTGCAAAAATAAGGATGCAGCAGAATCAGCATCGGGAGTAAAGCTGAGCTGCTGCTACCCTGAAAGTTCCATTTAGTGCTGGTTGGGAGAGAGGCTAAGAAGAGACTTGAGGTTTCCCACAGTTACGCAGCAGCAAAGGCAGGACTGCTCTGCTGACAGCCTTGTTCCCACTGCAGCAGGGTCAAACTCAGCTCTGCAAACAGATAGGGAAAGCATGAAGTCCATGGAGATTGTAATGCCAGTGCCATGGTGCCTCAGGGAGCCTGAACCTAAGCTCTCTAAGGAGCTCCCAGACCAAAGAGCACTTGGAGCAGCACATCAAGCCCTCCCACATCCTGCACAGGATATATGCCACCTAGGAAACAGCACATTTAACACTCAACGCATCTGCATGCTACCAACCTGAAATGATGAAGATCACCCCACCGAAGACAGCCATCCTCATCTTCTTCACCTGGTCATCTTCCATGCACTTCATGCATTTCATGCCTGTCACAGCAACAAACACTCCAACGAGCCCCAGGATTATTGAAGCCACCATCAAAGCCCTTGTGGCCTGCAGACTGCCTGGAAGACAATAGGATTTGAGTTACCCACAAAGCAAACTCAAGATACAAATTGAAATTCAAATTACTGGGCTCAGCAATCTTGTATCTAAATATTCCTGCTCCCTGACACACAGGATACATCCAAGCAAGCCATCCCTTCTCAGCTTTAGTCTCAAGACTCTCATGCATCAGGATCAGAGGGACTCTCAGCCTCTTCTAAAATGCATGGCAAACAAGGGCATGCAGCAGGCTTTTTTCAGGAAATGACCTGGGAATTGCCCTCAGACATCTTTTGTTCCTTGATCATTTGAATCCCAATTGGAAGGGCATATCTGTTTATCAAAAGAAGTATTCAGATTTAGGCTCTACCTTGACAAAGTCCTTAAGCACACGTTTAAATATGAATAGTGACATGCATATGAATAGTGCCACAGCAGACAGCAAGGCCCATTTACTGCTCAACACTTCCAAAACCTGTCTTTTATACAAATAACTCAGTGCTGATTTAGATTTTTTTTGTGCTACATTCTCAGTTTGAGTCCCAGAAGGTACAAAAATACAACTGTAAAAGAAATAGGACTTTCCCTGCCAATTGAAAAATACCTTGTTCTCTTTTCTACTTAAAATATTTAGCTTAATTGACTCAAAGATACTCAAATGCTTTAAGAGCCACTTCTGCTTTTGAAGAGTTGGAGCAGGGGGTGATGCCTCCCATAGGCAAGCATTGAATTTGACTGAGCTCTCAGCAGACAGACTTGATGTACCTTGGGCTTTGGTTTTTACATGGACTTATCTGAAGGCGTGAAGACAGTAACCCTACGAATGTGAGCTACTGGAACTTACCAAAGGGAAGTAGTAATGTAAATTAAGTCATTACGGGGAAAAAAAAACAAACCCTCAGGTGACAAAACATCTGACTAGCAGTGAAATAAGAGCCTGAGCTTTATTGTTTGGCAAATCAGGTTTGTTTGAACAGAATGAATTTTCATATACAGCCCTGTAAAACCCTGAGAACAAACAGGGCTGGTTAATAAAATGAATAAGCTCCAAGGAGCATGCTGTAACCAAGGCACAAGTGTCCCCTGACACAGACTCACGTCTGGAGTTCACCCCTCAAAACACCCTGACTGCATCCTGGTAGAGCTCTGCAAAGCATTTCAGGCTTGAACTGTAAGATTTACACCTTTAACAGAGCACCTGCACAGTCAGGGCTGGCATGGTGAACCCATCTGAGTTCCTGCCACAACAATGGGCTCTGTGGCCCAATCTGAAACTCAGAGCTCAGACTGGCACCGGCCAGAAGGAGAGCAAAGCCACAGAGCCACCCTCTGCAGTTTCTTTACTACACTTTGTCCCACAGAACTGCTCGTGCAGGAAAACTCCTGTGACCCACATCAACACCAGGCTCTAATTCTGCTCTAAAACAGATCTCGATCTGCCCCTTCACACACAACCTTATTGTTCTGCAAATAGATTATGAAACCAGTCAGAAACAACACAATAAGAAGACAAGAATCAGAGCAACAGGAAGGAACACACTTTCATAAGATGAGTGTTGGCTTTCTTGGGAAAAATTCCTCAATCAGCTGGGCTAATATCATCTCTCATTTCCTTCAAAGGGGAAGGTGACACACCTCTGCACCACCCACGTGTTAATCAAAACCTATCTGCTGCACAGATGTACAGAAACCCATTAACAAAGCCATTTGTCACTTTAGCATAAATCACCACTGCGGTTTTTAATTGATTCATCGCCAATGCCAGAGCTTACACTCCAAAAGTAATTTCTACCTTACAAAAGCGATGCCAATGTTCACAAAGACTTCAGCTGACAGGTTGCCACCCAAGTAACCAATTCAGCTGCCATACATTTAAAGCTAAATTGTGCCATACAGCAGAAGCTCTGGAGAGGCCCATGGCTGAATACCAGTCTGTACTAGGCATGGGAAACCATCTTTTCTGCAGAGATACCAAACCTGTTTTATCACAACTACGGTAAGTTTGGCTCAGTCTTGCTGCAGAAGAAATTATTTTATAGGAGAGGGTTTTGAAAGAGTTCTTTCATGAAGCTCAAAACAGGCAATGCTATCTCTAAAAAAAACAGTTATAAGGGTGGGAAGAAACATTTCACCTTCACACACAGTGCCAAGGGACAAACACAGGAAAATGCTGGAAAAAAAGTTTCTATGACCTCTAAAAACCCAACTATGAAACACACTAAAATCTCAAGATATATAAGTATTAACTGGACGCATGCCATGACAGCTTTGCAGAAGCAGCTGAACAAAATACAGCATTGTGAGCATTCCCCAGGCCTGCCCACTCAGCAGACGCTGGTGGGACAACTCCTAGTGCCCTGGCCCCCTCCTCATGCATGGCTCCATGGCATAAGGGGACAGAAACACGTAGGAAACTTGCAGTGGGACAGCAGAACAGGTTGGAGCCCTTGCAGAACGTTCTGTTCCTTTGTCCCAAGAAGCTGTAATGTGACATGACTGTGTTAGCCAACCATCCTCCACCCGCCCTGTGCTCCCAGCACAGCCTGGGAGGCAGTGCTTTCGTCCTCCAACCACTTCTGCAATGTGTGCAGTGCACTGGCCACAGTTAATCATCACACAAGCTACCAGTTATTAACTACACATTAACAGACGCGCTGTCAATGGAAGCTGCACATCCAGGGGCTGGGAAAGCTACTTTAATAATAGTTCTGTTGTTTCACATGGGCCTTTGCAGATGCTTTAAAAATCCAAAATTATACAAGTACAGTATTGTCTCAACCTGCTGAACAGGACAGGCTGCCGACAGCAAGCAGAAGTAATCCACAGCAATTTAACTTTACAACTTCTGCCATATTAGAGGGAAAACAGGATTTCCCCCACACTCCTTGCTGCTGCAGCTGTCTCCCCAACAGGAACAGGAAAGCCCAGGCAGTCTTGGGAACCCCTGGGGAAAAAACAGTCCTACACAAGGTGAGACAAACTGATCTGGCACCAACAACAGCTGTCAGATAGCAACAATATTTTGTCAATACAAACCAGTATTGACTCTGAAGCCAAGCCTTTTGACTGCTGGTTAGCAATGAGACACAGCCTGAAAACCCTATAGCAACAAAGCAGCAAGAACTGAAGAACAGAGGCCTAAAACTCCTGATGATAATTAATAATCAATGTGCATTCTGCAAGGCATAAAATACCACCCAAGTCCATAAACAAGCAGCTGCAGCTCACACCTGATTCACACAATAAACCCATTTAAAAAAATACTAACAAACCATTCAGTTATTGTTAGTAGTTTTGGACATGAACAACCTTATTCAGTTTATCTGAAGCCAAAATAATAAGTTTTCCTTCCCACAGATACCACTGACTGAGACAGAAGTAATTGCTTGTAACTGCCTTGCTATATAAAAAAATAGCTCAGTACTTCACCTGCAGATGTTTGAGGGTTTTCTCTATCAACCCATTTCCTTATTCAATCTGTTTATGTCATTTATATTGCAGAAAAGCTGTTGGGAAAGTGCCATGGGATTTTTGTAATGCCTGTTCGTAAGGCAAAATTGCTGTAATGGCTCTGTGTGCAGATTATTCTCTGATAGGGATGCTCATCAACTGCCTTAATTTAAAATGAGGACTTTTTCTTCCCTTCCCATGGGCCTTCATCCAACTAACTGATGACAGAATACAGGTGAAACAGATGCTGTGCAGTTCCCTCTAATCCTTATGAAGGAAGTTCCCCAGGAGTTACAAGCACCCCCTGCAGTATAGGAAGCACGTTCCACTGTCCACCTCTGAGAGAAGTCAGCAGCCTCCAAAGCCTTCCCACCGGGGTTTCATGAAAGCTGGATTCCCTGCAAGGAGCAAGAGCTGAGACCCTGCTGCCCTGCCAGCATGTGAAAGTTACTTTTATGCAGTATACAGGGGACTAAAGATCTGAGCAAGCAGTGACAGCTTCAGAGGTGGCCAGAAAACATCTCTGACACTTTGCATTTGTTCTCACTGCACCCAAAAGCTGCTAATGGCTTAGAGGCTTTCAACCCCCTTACCAGACCCTGCAAAGGCCCACCTTGCATACCCATCAGTGTCAGATTCCAGTCTGGACACTTTCAAAGCAACTCCCTACAGTCCAAAAGACTGTAGCGAGGTAGCAAGGCAGGACAGGGACTCTGGGTCCTGTTTCTTTTACAAAATGGGAAGGCTGGCAACTCCCTACTGCACATCCAGTGCAAAAGAGGCAAGTTCAGTAGGTTACAGTGGCCTTGTACTCTGCCCATCTGAAAGCAAGCAGGGTTCGATGCCCTCCTACCTTCACTGACAAATAAAGACTGGTAGTAAGACAGGCATGATACCACCATTTCCAGGTGTGTGGTTAGAAGACACTTGGGCAGCCCCTTTTCCCACAAAGCCTGGAAACTCCCTTACCAAGAGATTTAGTAAGACATAGTAACTAACACCAGCTACTAAAAGCTGCTTAGAAGCTGCTTGTAGAGCAATAAAGCCAGTGTATTGCAACAGACTCCCTCCCATCCATCCCTTCTTGCAGACACTCCAGGGCACTGCATAGGAACAGCCTCGGTGGCATTCCAAGTAACCCTCTACCTTCTCAAAGCCAGCACAAGTGAGACTGTTTTATCACTCAATCATGATTTTTCATCAAGAAGGAACATGGATTGAGAAACACGGTCGCAAATTAACCCTTAACCCACATGAAAGCACAGATACCAGCAGGTTCTACCTGCTTAATCGAGATCTAAAGATGGTGAATTGGACACATGTCCCTCATGCTTTGTCCCTCCCTAGGCCACCATCCCAACTCCCCTACCACCAGAACTCAGCAGCAGTAACCTGGGCATGAACTGTGCCTTCCCCCCACCCCTTCTCTTCCCCAGCTCCTGGAACAGGCTCAGCCAGGGTGATAAAGGTGTAGGAGGGAAGATTTCACATTTCAGCCATGTTGCTTGACCCAGAGGGCATTCAAAACCTTGTTTATTTTCTGGGCTAGGGCACAAAAGCTCATTATAGATGTACTAGGTTTGGTGATGAAGTGATAGATGAGTCTCAGCTTGTTTTAAGCACAGAACCTCTCCCAGGAAAACCAAACAGGTTGATGAATATCTTCAGCTAAAACAGCCTAGACAGGATCCAGAACATCTGCTCTGAACAGGAGAATGTGGTTAGGTGGGGCTGGAAACTTTCAGAGTCAGGTACCAGGAGTCCTGCTCCCTCCTCTCTAAGACCATCCCCCTGAGACCCCGAGGAGTACAAAGCCAGCTAAGCTCTACAGACCATGCTGGAGGGCCGCAAGAACAATGCTGAGGCTGTGCAACAAAGCCTTGTTGCAAGGGTGGCATTTGTTGCCTCTATGTCTGCGTGTGGCCACGCACTGCTTTTCACGTAAGCCAGCAAAACGCAGCCTTTCTGTCGCCTGAATAGGAGCAGTGACATAAGCCCTCAGCTGAACACAGCTGCGGGAGGAGTGCCAGCATGGGTGCACTCCAGCAGTGTGCCCACACGGGAAGCTGGAGGCCCCTCGGTTGGCTAATGGTGCTCATCAGCTTGTGCCAACCCCAGCTCTGCCTTGCAGCCAAACACTGACACATCCAGAGGAATGGCAACAGCTACCAGGTATTCCAAAACTTGCTGGCAAAGCCTTCCAGCATTCCCACAAACACGAGTTACTACAGGTGCAAGAAGGTTCAGTCCTTTCTACAGGGACAAAGCAATTACAGATCTGAGCCTCTCCCATCAGGGCATGAGGCTCTGACATGTGGCTCAGAGCACCTGGGGCATGTGAAGCCCTGGCAGGAAAGCCTGGCCAGGCAGAAGCTCTGCCCACACAGTTGTACCACCTTCACCAGGACACAGAAGAGCACAGTAAGGGAGCTCTCCACTGCACCTGTCCCGGGTGTGGCTGTTGAATTGGGTATAAATGGTTCGGGGGGGGTTTGTTTGGTTTGGTTTTTTGCACCTCCACCCAAACCAGCACTGCTGGTCCCTGCCCAGGCCTAGGTGGCTGCAAGACCTCGAAGGGACACCAGGAGAGAAAAGGACAGATAAGGTACATGTCCCCAGGTATGAACTGCTTAAAAGGGGGAAAGGTACAGCCTAAGCAAGCTGAGGGACAGAAAGAGCGAGGAGCCCTTTTGCCAGCCCTCACTGATTCTCCCAGTGAGGATAACATACCCTGTGATCTCCCTGCTATTTGAGAATTACCAGGCATGCTGCCCTGCAGAGCTCGGCGAGAACAGAAAAGACCACCACAAGCTCAGCCTCGGTCCCTGTCACCACCCTCCCCCGTAGCCCTGGAAGAGAAGAGCCCGTATTGTTCGCCGGACAAAGGTGAGGGGAGCAGCAGGTTTCGGCGCTCAGCCATGAATGGGCCAAGCTCTGGAGGGCCTGGGGCAGGTTTTGGGGAGCCTGTTCAAGGCGGGCTCCGCAGGCGGGTCTCATTTACAGCACAATGGGCTGCGCGCAGCCCCCGAGGCAAGGTTACCTTTCGCAAGCCATCCAGGGGGTGTGGATGGAGATTCCTCAGCCGCTGCTGGCATCTTCGCCCCCCACCCCCAGTGAGAGATAAGAGGCTGGAAGCTGAGCTGACACATAATTACCACTCCAAGCACTCCGCACTGCGCGCTCAGCCCTGCCCCGATCAGCACAGCCCCGCACCCTGCCATCGCCAACTGGGTGCGGGGCACTCCCGATGGGCGCAATCCGCACCTCCGCCAGCTGCGAGCCCCACCGGGCTTTGGGGCAAGGAAACAGCAGGGACACACGTGGGCTGGCCGCGAAGGTGGGTCCGGCTTCACCGCCTGACACACGGGATGGGCTGGGGGCAATCGACCTCGGGAACACTCCCCGCGGACCTCGGCTTACGTGAAACTGCCTGCTCGCTCCTTTGGGAAAGAGAAGGTGACCAAGGTGGCAATTATTATTTTATTAATTAGGGAGGGATGAGGGTGTTCCAGGACTCGAGATGAGACGAGGAGTATTGAGAAAGTAGTACATTTTTTTAAACCCCTTTCGGTCTCAGCATACGTTATCTGCCCCAGCGCTCTAGAACAGCTCTCTCGGAGGCTCCAGCTCGGCTCGAGCACCCGAATGACACCCAGCCAGCCAGGCTGATACCCCAGTGACACCCCAGCCAGCCAGGCTGATACCCCAGTGACACCCCAGCCAGCCAGGCTGATACCCCAGTGACACCCCAGCCAGCCAGGCTGCAGCCCCTGCTGCATGAGATGCATCGCCGTCCCAGGACAAGAGGCCCAAAGATTATCGTGGCATACTGGCCTGCCTAAAAACTCCAGGCAGCGCTACCTGGGCAGGAGGCCAGCTCACCTGCCAGCTCTCTGCTTAAAAGCTCCACGGGAGCAGCAGCGACTTTCCCAGAGAACAAAAGACCGAAACACTCAAAGGCAAACAGGACCCGTGCTCCAAAAGCCCACTCCGGGCACGCTACTGAGCTCTTCTCCCGCTCCGCCGTGCCCAGTGAGGGCAGCCCAGTCCCTGACTGGACCTCCACAGCCAAAAGCTCTTGTTAACAAACACGGAGCTTTCCGGAACACACGCAGAGAGTCTGGCTCTTCCTCCCCCCGGGACATTTTGGGGGGCGGGGGCGGGCAGGGTGATGCGGGGCAGCTCCGCTCCTGCCCGGGCACTGCCCTTGGAGCGCCGCCGCTGCCCTCCCGGGGAGGCGGCACTGCCCAGAGTGCCCCAAGGACACTTACCGGGGAGTGACCCTCACCTCCGGCGGGGAGAGCCAGCGGGGAGCCCCCGGAGACACGCACCCCACCCTCGACAGGATGAAGAGTCATGAAAGAGATGGGGGACCCCAAGCCCTGCACCTTCAACCCTGAAGGGACAGGCTGAGCAAATCCAACGGGGACAGAGACCGTGAGACCCGAGCGCAGCGGCAGCCCCAACCCGCCAGGCACTCGGGGTGGCGAGGGGTGCGGGGACGACACGGACGACGACGGAGATGGGACACTGGACGTGCAATAGGACTGGCAAACGCAGTGAAAATATTTCAGCCTGAGCTTCGACGCGACCGACACCGAGGCGCGGTAATGACCCTACGGCACTGGTACCCTCCGCACCGAGAGAAGCGAGAGGCGCTGGGGCGGAGGGGATGGCCCCGACGGGACGGACACCCCAACACCCTCCCCACCTCCCAGCCCCAACTTACTCTCCAGCTTGAGCAGCGAGTCATACACCTTGCACTGGATCTGCCCCGTGCTCTGCATGGCGCACGACATCCACAGCCCCTCGTAGAGCGCCTGGGCCGTGACGATGTTGTCCCCCGCGTAGGATGCCATCTTCCACTGGGGCATGGCGGTGCTGATGATGATGCCGATCCAGCCGAGGAAGGCCATGACGAAGCCCAGGAGCTGCAGCCCTCCGCTGGCCATGTCTGCGGGCCGGGGGACGGTGGCAGCCAGGGAACCGAGAGCGCGCGCTCCGCACTGGCCCGCGCGCCGCTCTGCCGCCCGCGCGCCGCCCCGCGCGCCTCTTAAACCCGCGCCGAGCGCGCCCCCTGCCGGCCGCGCCCGCCCTGCCCCGCCCCGCCCCGCCGGGCTCCCGCGGACACACCGGGAGTGACCCCCCCTCAGGGCTCGGCCCTGCGGACCCCCCCCCCCCTCAGGGCTCGGCCCTGCTGAAACCCCCTCAGAGCTCGGCCCTGCTGAACCCCCCCTCAGGGCTGCCCTGCTGAACCCCCCTCAGGGCTCGGCCCTGCTGAACTCCCCCTCAGGGCTCGGCCCGGCTGACCCCCCCTCAGGGATCGGCCCTGCTGACCCCCCCTCAGGGATCGGCCCTGCTGAACCCCCCTCAGGGCTCGGCCCTGCGGACCCCCCCTCAGGGCTCGGCCCTGCTGACCCCCCCTCAGGGATCGGCCCTGCGGCCCCCCCTCAGGGCTCGGCCCTGCGGACCCCGGCACTGTCCCTCCCTTCGGACAAAGCCCTCGCGGAATGATCCCTTCTGTCCTCCCACGCTGGCACCCCTGGGTGTTTTGGCACCTCGAAAGGATGCCCTGGTTGTGCTCGTGGGTCTGCCCCCTCCTCGAGCTGGGGGTGCTGAGAGCGTGAATTCCCACTCGCTTTCCTTGGGACTGGCAGCCCGCTGCTGCCCTTCACCTGCTGGAGCTGTAAACTTGTCTCTCCGGCTCTCCCTCCCTCCCGGAGCCAGCACAGTGGGCAGGGCAGTGGGGACGGGGCTGTGCCAGTCCCACCTGTCCAGCTGATGTGTGTGACCACCTTCCCCAGCCCACCTCAGTGCCGCCAGGCAAGGCAGGGGAGCACTTTCCCCCGGCAGATTCGCTGCCTGGCTCCTGGACATGCAGCACACGTGGGATAACCAGCTACAGAGGAGGCAGTATAGCAGTCATGGGAATTTTGAGTGCTCTGATTTTGAAGGGCTTTCAGAGAGGCAGCTGTGCAAACACTCATCATCCACGTACAAATCCAAACTTTTGAACCTAGCGTTTTAATAGGGACAGTGCTCTGTACACCTCTGCATTACTGGGAGAATTTTCACTCCAGTGATTTGCTAAGGTTTATTGAACCAGGAATTACATACCGGGAAGGAGTGTCCTCTCTCTTGGGTGTGTGTTTGTCCAGTTACTGTAGTTTCCCTTTCTCTTGCATGAATATTTGAATATTGACACATCCAGACTCAGAACAGGCAAAGGGAGGAAATGCTGTCTCCTTCAGAGGGCACGGCATGGGCTGGGTGGTGCTGCCTGCCCTCACCACAGGATAGAGGGGTCCTTCAGCCTGGACCTGCTGTAATCTCAAACTTCGAGATAAAGAGGTGATAATTCCTGATAAAGGTCCTGCTGGAGGTAGAGATGGGGTTGCATTGTTTTGACACCGTGTTTTGCTGCATTCTGATGACTTAGGAGATTTTGCTGGAGCTGCTTCCTGAGATTTGCAAACAGACAAACAAACAGACTCGTGATTACCTGACCTGTCCTGTGCAATGCCAGGGGGGTCAAAGGGGAGAAAAGCCACTGCAATCTTGCTCCACCAGCCAGAGACAAAGCAAAGCTGGTTTGCTCTGAACACACTTGTGGCTGCAGGTCTCCAGCAGTGCTGATGTGATGAAATCCACCCCAGTTCCTTGGTAGCAAACTTTTCCACTTACGCCTTTTTTCACTTTTGAAGGATTAGGGAGCTGTGATTCTGCATCTGAAGAAATGGTGTTTTCCTGTGTCTCTGTGGACCACAGTTTAACTCTTCTGGGAGTGAAGATGAAGAAAGCAGCAAAGTTTTCTTTGGCAATGAAGAGATAACAAAGTAGATGCATTTATCTGTGTATTCATGAAGGACTCTGATACAGGGAGCAGGGAAACCAGCGTGGTGCTGGCTGTTGGAGCTGGTTCCTGAGAGGAACAATTCCTTGCCTGGTAAAGAGGCAGGGCAGAAACTCATGTGAACCTGAGAGCAGCGTTGGGAGTGTCTGGATTTGATCACTGACATCTGTGTAGTCATTTCAGTCCAACAGTGTCCATCTGCAAAGGCATGTGCAGTGCTCCTGGTGCTTCAGAGCACTGAATTGACTCACCCCTTTCCTGCCCCTCCTGCCAGCCCCCACCCCGACAGACTGGGCAGCTCCTCACTGACTCCTGCAGTGCAAGGTCAGCTCTGGGCAGGGTTAAAAGTTACCAAGACACTTTCAGCAGGTTTACATCCTTTGTCTACAGGCTCTGAGCAGCCAGGAGAGGGAAGAGAACCATTCTGTATGGGAAGGTCTTGGACTTTATACTGAACCTTCTAGGAAAGTACAGGGAGGAGTCCTGGGTACCAATGGTCCACTGCACTGCTACTGGGAGGGACATTGAGAGTGATCTTGGGGAAATGCATGCACCAGCATGTGATGCATGTTTTAGCACCCTGACCATGCTGCTAGCTCTTGGATGGACTGAAATTCATGGCCACTCTGTCCCTGGGAAAATTTAAATTAGGATTTATCTTAGAGTTATCCTGGTGGCACTTTGGGGACAGTTTGTGCCAAAAATGTCTGTAGTGTGAGTCTGACTGCTCACACAGTAGGACAGCATTTGTGCTCAGTTTCTTTCCCTTCCAGAAGGACATGGAACTTAGACTGAAGACAGCAATATTCTCTTGCAGCCTACACCTGCCTGGAGATGGATGCTGTGCTCCTGAGGGGCTGTACAGCCATCCCATTGCTCCCCTGTCCCTGATGGTGCTGCACTGGGCAGTGCTACTGGGTGACAGAGTGGCCTTGGGTCAAACAGAGCCAGTGAAAGGCAGTGAGGACACACATCCATGTGCTCTCAGACCTCCTGCAGTCCTCATAGGCTGCAGCACAAGTTGTCAGTGTCTCTTTGACCAGTGGACATCCCTGACATTCTGTACAGAGTTTACTCAGTCCCCTCATGCACAGTGCCAGCCTCATGAACACCCAGTTTGTATTTTGCTTTCTAGGGACAATTTGAGGTTGATACTTTTTATTAATATTTCACGGAAGATTTCAAACCACAGAAACTATTTCTGTGGAATCATCACAAGGAATTCACATAGCAAGATAAATACTGAAACTCCACTTCTCCCCTTCATCACTCATCAATGTTCTCAGTGCTCTGGAATTTGCAGTGGACTTTACAGTATCCCTAAAAGTACCCAGTCTCCTCCTCTGAACTTCCTTCCTTTCTGTGAGACATGAAATACCGTATTTCTTTTGTTGGATGAGTTTCTGCTCTGCTTCAATGGACAAAAAAACCCCCCACCTCTTCTTACTCCATAATCACTGTCTTGCCTTCTCAGTCTGAGGGTTTTTTTTTTTCTTTCTTAATTTTTTTTTTTTTAATTGGGAGTCCCAGAGAGTTTTCACTCTATTTTCACCTAGTTTTTATATCTGACTTTTGGGAAATACCATTCCTTCAGATCATTAATCTCAGCTGAAAGTCCTGGGTTTATCCAAGATGTTGCAATCTCCTCTGTATTCTTTGGGCTAAAGGTGCTCCCCTAGTGACAGTCCTTAGTGATTGGCCTGTCCTTAAGTAAACATGTGAGTTGAATTTTTTTGTCCTTTACAATAGCATGACCAAGTGAGAAGAGGCGTGTGTACAGACAGTCCCTGAAAACAAACTGGGATGTTTCTGTCTACAGGTAGAGAGACTCCTCTAATTGTTCAGAGAGCTTGCCCTGTGTGCCACAGCCCTGGCTGCACCGGCCAAATGCTCAACACCTTGGTCATGTCGCTCCCCTGGGGGGTGTGAGTCAGAGAGCAGCCTCAGCGCTGTACTCAGCAGAGATCTCAGCTCTGTGGGTAGTAAACGATACCTGATTCCTTTTCTGGCAAAAACAAGCTTTAACACTTGCCAGGACTTGCAGGTGAGCAGCCTGGTTTCCTCCTAGACATTTCTTGGGGAAGGTCTCGCTCTGTGTGCCTGTGTTTGGGAAGCACAGGCTCACATGTGGTTCTCTGTCCTTGCATACAGTAAAGCCTGCCCCCAGACTCCCCTGAATTCATCCTTGAGCTACAACTCACGTATAAGGGTAAACATCTGATTACAAGTTATTGTAAGTATGGGCAGGTGCACAGAGCAGCAGGTGTGCAGAGCAGGCTGTTTCAGTTTCAGAGTGAAGGCACAAGCTTCACAACTGGACCAGAAAATGGGAATGGCCAGACAACAGCACTCCAGCCCATGTTTCTGGTGGCAGCTGGTTGTACAGCCAGGAAATAACACAGGAACAGTGACCCTTCCCCAAAGTGTGTTACAGCCCACCTTAATCCATGTCAGAATATATCTTGAGCCAGTGCCAGTACTTTTAACTTTAATTTTGTTCACTCAATTTTTCCTCCATGATTCAGCTGTTTTTTTAAACTTCTGGCACTTGCAGCATTCTGCAGGAAGGAGTTTTGTAGATTTCCTCTGTGCTTCACAGGAAAGTGCAACACCTCGTTTCTTTTGAACCCTGTGTTTGCTGATTCATTTGAAGTCCCCAAGGTTCTGGAGGAAAAAGAGCAGACTGGGAGGACCACATGCGTTTAGCTCAGGTTTACATTGTCTAGAAAAAATATTAAAAAGACTTCGTTGTTTATCTGCAGGCTGCTTTTCCTTCTCTCTCACTTACTCCTCCATCCATCCAGGAAAAACACCCCTGCTGAACCTCAGCTCCAAGCACTGTTTTGCAGGCAGCGCCCAGATGTCTTTGCCCAGATTTCAGGAGGATCTAAGACCTCTGCAAATCTTCCCTGGGATTAGTCAGGATTGTGTCCAGCCTGGTCTGCAGTGAGGGGCAGACTGTGTTTGACCATGGGAGCAGCTGAAGCAGCCAAAGATCACAGCTTGCAGGGCTGGAGGGGGCAGCAGCACAAGGAAAACAACCCTTCATCTGCTGCTCACTCCTGCAGGGCTGCCATTCAGTACAAAGTTTTACAAAAATATTGCTGGAGAAGACTTCCTTCAAATGACTCCCATTGCCCATAAACCACAGGGCAGTGAACAGCACCAAAACCAGAGCTTTTACCTACACAGATGAACTGAAATCATCATTTCCAGGAGCAAAGCTCAGATTTCCTCTTTGCTATTGAAATTTTGGTTGATGGAGGCAGCATCCGTTGGAGGGACTGACAGGATTTATTTGATACTGGTTACACACAGGGAATATATTCTGAAAATACGATTTAAAATAGGCTGTAGTAATTATTCATTCTCAAATATTGGGGACAGAAACAGCATAAGCCTATGTTTAGTCAGCAGACATGACCTGGAATTCCTAATCAGCTGGAGATAAGCCAAGCTAATAATCAACCTTCTTCTTGCAGTCATTCAAACATTCATATTTTCCCACTGGTTGTAATAAGGTTACAGTTTTGGGAGTAGTTTAATTCTGTTCTTCATATGATGGATTTCATCTGGCTGTAGCTAAAACGTGCTTATATGTAACACACTGAAGTTGTGTGAGGCTGGCTGAACTCCTGACTTCTCCTCCAAACCTGTCTCTAGTGAGGGCTCTGAAAGCATCAGGTCTCCTCCCTGGCTTCTCAGTTGTCACCTGTTACCTTTGTTTTTCCTTCTCTTCTGAATCAGCAATCAACAAATGACTACAGGACCCAAGACTGTGCTCCAGAATGCCCCAAAAACACTGGAATCTTTCTCGTCCATAAGTAAGTGGTTTTGGCATGTGTAAAGCTGTACTTTGTGTGTCATTACCCACAGCTCTCAGATCTCAGGGATTGCCTGTGCAAGGCAGTGAGCTGCTGAGGAGTAAAGGTGGTCCTGCACTTGGCAGCTCATGTGTTGTTCCCCAAAGCAAAACTGGAAGCTCTGACAGAGATTCCATGGCACGAAACCCAGCCCTTGGAGGCCAGGAGATTTGACCCTATGGTAGGATTTATTTTGTTTTCGATTTTTCTATTTTAGTATTGTTCTTTCACTGGACATTCTGTACCAGAAGCCAGATAGAAAACAAAAGTCAGACACAATCAAATTCCTGGAAACAATGAGTTTCATAGTACTAAAGAGGTAATGGTGGGAAAAGCAGGGAGTTAAATGTTGTAGATAGAGGGTAGCTTTACATCATATCAACAACAAATGTCATTTTCCAAATGTATGAAACTAATCGTAGTGTCATGATGGCACAGGTGTGGTGAGGCATCTGGGGAAGAGGTTCAACAGTGATGTGGCAGAGGGAAAGTGTGCCCTGTCAGAAGGGTCAACCACAACGTGTGGCCACTTTCCCCACCATGTGCCACTAGGAACACGTGGAGCACAGCAGTTCCTGGTGTCACAGTCCCAGGGCAGGAAAGGGGAAGCAAGGAGATGTAGTGAGACCCAGGCTGGACTGAGAGGGAGGCAGATCCATGTGCGTGTGGGTGTCATGCTCAGCGCATGAGCCGTGAGAGATGTGCACCAAGGTCCTGACAAGATAAAAATCATCCCTGGTACCATCCATGGAAGAGTTTTCTAGGTGCATTTCCAGGAGATGGACTCTGTAAAGACCCAGTCCTTGCCATCTACCCATCCTGTTTGCTCTCATCATGTTCCTGATGCTTCCAAGGTCTTGGTCATGATCCTCCAACACCAGTTATAGCAAGAATCACTTTTCTACCCAAATCTCACCAAGTGTCCACCAGGAACTCAATGATGGATGGTGCCCATGCTCATTTATGAACTTAATGCCCTAGTTATGAAATTGACTTCCTGAGACTGGCAAGAATCCAATCACTTCAGAATCACCACTGAAAATTTTTCCTCTTTGGAATAACCTCAGGTTGTTCTTCCTGAAATTAGATGAAGGGAGGAAGGGGAGATTGGAATGATATTACAGAGAGATAGGGAAGAGGAAAGATGCCTAATGACTACCTCTGAGGTCCTTCACAGGAACTGCTGTTCAGACAGTCCTGAAGACAGAGTTACCCCTGTGAAGTCAGAATTACCACCCTTTACATTGCCCAACCACTGACCAAGTGAGCCATCAAGATCAAGTACCTGTGAATCTGGTTTTGGGGGCAACCTTCACGCCAAGGAAAAGCCCAGGCTGTACTCAGCACTTTAGAAATCACTCAGAGATTCTCATCTCAGGGTATGGCTATGTCTCACCTTTTTGTGCCTGGACCACAACATCTGCCCTTTTCCTAAGCCCTTATGACAGGTCAGATAATTGGTGCTGGGAAGATAAAGTGA
This sequence comes from Phylloscopus trochilus trochilus, assembly GCA_016584745.2. Classification (NCBI taxonomy): domain Eukaryota; kingdom Metazoa; phylum Chordata; class Aves; order Passeriformes; family Phylloscopidae; genus Phylloscopus; species Phylloscopus trochilus. The sequence continues at coordinate 8,557,687 of WQNJ02000041.1, read as the reverse complement.
TCCAGTGTCCTTCCTAGAAAGACTCTGCCATAAGTTCTAGCCAGATTTCTACATCAGACTGTTAGGGGCAATGCAAAGATTAGGAGATGAAGTTTCTATCTTTTGCAGGTTGCTGAACTTAGTCCCTTTCACATGTTGCTAGGAATTCCTCTGGGGATCAATAAGACCAAATCTATTTGTGCTGTCCTTGGACACTGGAAAAATTCAAGATACACAGATTACTGTGCTGTAGGAAATCTCATGACATGCCAGAAACAGTTAACAACTGTTTCAGCATCCTCAGAGGTACACTGGCCCAGTACAACCATCTTCCAACAAGCAGTTGTCTCTGGAAACTGAGAGGAGTAGAAAGATGGGATTTGTAAGTATTGACATTCAGTGTGGTCAGTCCTCTTTGAGACACCCAAATCAGAGCTTCAGGCATTTCTGAAGCACCCAGTAGCCCCTGCCATGACACACGTAGCTGGATTTTTCAGTGGGGAGCAGGGTTAAACACTTAAAGGGTATTTAAATGTGGCCAGTTATTCTAATGCCTGTAAGGAAATGAAACTCTTGAAAAGCCTTGGCTAAATGTAAGACCCATCTGCACTGAAAGCAGAGCTGTGTATTGGCAGAGGAGGAGGGAAGGAGTTTCTTCCTGGACTTTCCAACACACCCTTTATCGCTAGGACTGAGAGAGCACACTGGAAAACCAAGGTCGTATTTCAGTGTATTTCAGTGCCTGGAGGGAGTTTAAAACCCCAGTTATCTGGCTGGAGGTCAGAGGCTGGGGGTGTTTCTCACAGCTGTGTCTCTGCTCCTGAAACTCTCCCCTGAGCTCGATGTACAGAGAGGCTTTGCCGACGGGTGTTTCGGGAGCGCTGGGCGAGCCCACGCCCTGTGCTGTTGACAAAGAAGGTGCAAATGGAGCTTTCAGCCTGAAAAGGGGGGAGGAGAGATCTCCTTTGGGAGAGCGTGGGTGGGGAACAACACATCTTCATGAAGAGCAGAAACTGAGCCCTCTGAACCAGGACCACCAGGGCAGCGTAGGGGTAGGGTAAAAGAAAGGGTAAGGACGTGCTGTGCTTTCTTTTCTTGGCGCACGGAGAGACTCCGATGTGGAGGAGAGGACAGGACAGTGAGTGTGTCGGTAGGGACAGATGCCAGGCAGGTGAAAAGCAGACATTGATTTTAAGAGACTCACAGCCCCAGAGCTCTGCAGGGAAACTCCTTGCAGGTCCTCTACCCAAACCTGCTCCCCACTCATCTATAACCAGATCTCAAAACTCTCCCCTGTTCATGGTCTGTGAATCACAGCAGCAAGTGTTGTCTCCGAGCCTCAGCTCTTGTCCTGCCGGGCTTCTCACAGCCTGCCAAACACCAAACATCCTGTTACCAAACTGTGCATTTCTAACCTCGCAGTTACTTTCGTCCCTTTTCTCGATGAGTCTCCTAGAGGTCCTTCGTCACTCTGATAAGCAGGTTGGTGAGTTTCAGCGAGAGGCAGAGAGGTCTGAAGCGGATGTTTCTTGTGCAGTGAGTCACAGGGGGGGCTGGATTCCAGCCAGGAGAGCCCTGCAGGGCAGAGCGCACCTACGGCCGCTCCCACCGCGCTGAGGTGTCCCCGAGGAGCAGCACGGACACGGCACAGACGCCTTCCACCGCCGCACCTCTGCCCTGTGCTTTTCTCTGGTGCTCTGGAGAGTGCTAAATGCCCACGCTGCTCTCCCTTCCCCTCCTGCACCACTGCTAAGTAGTGGCACAGAGCTTGTGCTTCACTCGCGTTTAATCACCCTGGTACCAGCGCACGGGGAAGGTCAGGCTCCTGCTGGGAAAGTCACGCTTGGATGAGGATGACGCCGCAGGGACGTGGCGGGGCATCAACAGCTCCTGGGGTGCCTGGGGACCAGGGCTGTGGACTGGAACTTGACATGCCGAGAAAAGGTGTGTCTGACCCACTGCCGAGCTGCCCTGCCAACACACACCTCCGTGGAGCTGGTATGCAGTGGCGGGCACCGCGCATTCTCCGGCGGCTTTCAGGAAAGCCGAGCGCTCACACACCTTCTCGCTGATAAGAATCTTACCACGCCCAGGCAGAGAGTCCTGCCTGGGTGCTAAAGAGTGAAGGACTGTGACTCCTCGCTCTCGATCGAAAGGCACTGAGTTTTCCCCAGCTCTAAAATGGGATTAGTAATACATCATTGGGATTATGTGTTTCTCAGGTGCGGGATTTCATAGGCAGCCATAAAAACTAAATTTATTGTACTGAGGATAACACGGCACTTTGAGAACCTGAAAAGACTGTAATGAAATGCTTGTTTTAGCATTTATTGCTTTGGAGTGACTAAAAAAGCTGTTTTAAAGGAGTGTGTGCAAGCATCATACCTGTGTGTATAATATACATACACACACGTACAGTTTTTACTTACCAGTCCTTTAAGCTCTCTCACCTACCAGAACATGCCTTTGCTTTCCTATTTTCCTTTAATCTTATGTATTGCCTGCCTTAAAAATCATAGGCTGCTCAGGAGTCTTACTATTTTCCTTGGGGTTACTGAGCTAAAGCCAAGCTAAATCCCAAGGTTTTGTGAGTGTATGAGCGTGGCTGAAGGGGTACATTACACACTGCTCTGTAATTTATCTGTGTACACATCTCACATCCAAGGATGTGAGCACTGCTCTGGAGGTGAACACACTTAGAGGCCACGGATGGTGGTGTGTGAAGCAGGAAAATGGAGGGGGTACAACCAGGTGGGAGGAGTGGGAAGGGTTGGGCAGACAAGGCCATGGCGCAGAAGAGCTCTTAGGGAAACCCCTTGCAAAGCTCTCCATCACCTCTGACTCCTGAGCCCTTCCTGCTGGACACGCCCCTGGCCCTGAACACAAGTCACCTCACGGGCTGCTTGCCTGTTTGCAGAGAGGTCTGTATTTCATGCATGAATGCACAGCATCACCACTTCCTTCTTGCTCCAGGCTCTCTGCTACACTATATATTAGAGACTGAGGAAGTAAAGGCATAAACCACCCTTCCATGCTCATGGGACTGCAACCTCAGTAGGGGTGTTGCTGCAAAAATGGTTTTGTCAGTAGACTGGTGACAACCACCTCCCAAGACTGGCAGTAGTTTCTCTCTCTCTAACATAAATAGCTTGGCTTTAACAGAGAGCACAGACCACCTTGTGTTAATGAGTAATAAAAGCAATCGACCCATGGTGCATTTGTCCCTGAGCTGGGACTGAGTGTAGTCAAGGTGATAAAACTCTTACATTAGCAAAGTTTTGCTGCATCAATACCACGCAGAGTAAGAGCCTGACAAGGCCAAGCTCTGACAGTCAAATATTAGGATACCCTAATGCTTTTGTTAGTGTCAAAGCAGTTAGCATATGTAGTACAGCCTGGAAATTCACTGGAAAGCTACCCTGAGTCATGTCAGTCAGGTTTTGGGCTATACAAAGACATCTTGGGAGGTTATTTTTGGAGAGCTGTTTTCTGAAGATGAGGGGACATCTGTCATGCAAGTTAGGAAAAAAGGACCATGATGAAAAACTGCTACAGACTTTGCTTCAAGAAGATGCTGACTTGTTTTAAATAAAGAGTATTAAACGTGTACCTTGCCATTTTCTACTAAATGAAGAATTTTGTATTCTTTCTAATAACTACAGCAGATTCCATGGGACTGTTTGGAGACATGGACCTTAAGAAGGACTAGATACTGGATTGGTCTCTCCACCAGGTGAAAAGTCACAAACCATCTTCATTGTGTTGCACACTTTGGAGCAGTCTTACACCAGAGAAAACTGGAGGATCTTGACCTGCTCTGCTGTCCTGGCCAGGATGCTCCAGAGCCCCAAGCTAGATGCAAATGGCCAGGGAGCCACTTCCTGTCCCCAGTGACTCATGGCCAGGGAAGCACTGGCATCCTGCTCTAGGAAGGGTCACTCACCTGCCATGCCCTGCAGGGAAGGTGAACACAGGGAGATGGAAGGAGCTGGGACAGTAACAGGTTGCTGGGCATGTGGAAAATAAACAAGACATCACCAGGACTACAGTAACAACTGTGGAGAGATGGAGTGAAGCACAGGCAGCACTGGTGCCTCACATGCTGCCTCCACCCCTTAGCAGAGTTTGCCTCTTGGTCTGACATCCATGGACATTTGATGGGCTGGGCTGGAAGAACGGAGTTTGATGTGCCCATCACAAAAGCTTAGAAACACCTCTCTGGCTATTACCATGGGAGATTCTCACTTTCCACCTCTGTCATGCTTGCATTGAGACACTTTCACCATGCGCCAAATAACAGAAAAACTTTATTTCCACTGTGCTCATCCTTTCTGAAAGCAGCTAGCATTTGGGAACAGGACAGAAGGAGAAGGCAAGGACATTCATGTGGCTATAATACATTTCCTGGTTAATCCAGGCTCTGTTGCTGTTGAACTCTGGTCTTGACACTGCTGAGGACTTAATGCTGATTTTGGGAAGGCTGTCTCAGATTTTTCAGGCCTTTTTTAGCTCACCACCACTTTTTCTGAGCTGCCACTAATAACAACTGACTAGGATGCTTTTTAAAAATGGGTGCAGACAGAGGTTAATGAACACAGTACAAGACAAGTATAGGAAGATGATGTGCATTTTCAGTACCTGTCTCACACAAATGCAATCTATGTACATACACATGCTAATGAAAGTCATTATCCTTTATGGGACCTGTGTGGCCACTGCCATGTCCCCAGGGGTCAGAACTGTGGAAAACACGAAGCTATTCTTGTCACAGAAACCATGAAGTGAAAATCATGGAGGTTTCTTTGACTTATCCAGATATTTGGATACCAGAAAACTCAGCAGAAAGCATCATATCCACACAACCACATCAAGATCTGCATCTGGGAAAGATGGAAGAAGAAAAGTTTCTCACTTGTCGGCCTCTGCAAATGGAATTAGGAAAGCGAAAGCAGAAAGCTGAAGCAGCAGAGCCTCCTACATTCCCTGGCTTTATGACCTGGGACTTTTGTTCTCCACTTAAGCCTCCCAAAGGATGTGCTGAGGACCTATTCCAGAGTCACCTCTGAGGAGTGGAGTGAGCCTGGCATCGAGGGTAGAAGTTGTGATCTCTGCCAGCAAAACCGTTTCATAAGGTTATGATTGGGATTACACGGGTTGTGTATTGTAAGAATAAACTTCTCACTGCTGTGGTATTTGAAGGGGAATCCCGGAGAAGCGGAAGCTTTGAGCAGCTCTGTAAAGGTGCCGCTTGGCTCCATCTGGAGGTGGCAGCTGAGATGACAGACACCGCCGGGGCTGGAAGCAAAGCTGAACGCAGAGCAAGACTCTGCTCCTCTGCCCCGTGTCCAGTACTTGCCCATTCAAGGCTGGTCTTCAGCCTGTTACTGCTTCTTTTTATATTCAAAAATAATGATCATTGAGGTGGTTTCTGTGCATTTGTACCTTTGAGTGGGAGGAATCTCTAGTCCCACTCCCCTTTGGTTTTCCTGGAGGGTGCCCTGGAACCCTGATGGCTTTCTCAGCACTGAATGAGAGAGACATTGAGAAGCTTCTTACAGAGGCCCCAGCCTTCTTCCCCTGGCAGCCTGTGTGACCCCTGCTCACCTGCAGAGTCCTGCAGGAAAACAGAAGTTTGCAATCAGAGTGAGCAAGAAGGGAAATTCCAAATAACTGAAATCTTCCAGGCTGGCACTAGTCTGAAAACTTCAAGATTTCCACATGGGAGTTGTACTCATGCCATGAGCAAATTGAGGCCCAGAGCATGAGAGGTATTGAGGTCTGACTTAAATTCAGAATATAGAGTTCCATACCTGGGATGGGGGTGGATGTTGGCTCTGAAGGCCCATGACTGCTGCCTTTTCCTTTTCCTCCCTGGTGACATTTCTGCATTGAACTAAATCATCATTGCACCAGAGACCATCAGGGTAACAACCAAGGGACCTGGGATCTACACCAAGACACTTCATAATTACTCCCTGTTAAGGCATCAACCACTGAAGAGGAATAAATGTGTGTGCACATGAGAGCTCCTCTCTGCATCCCTCAGCAGTGCTCAAACTTCTGCCCTGGAGAACAAGTCTTGAGTGTTTTTTCTAATCCCTACTTTGACAAAAAGTGCCATGGTACCTGGCTCCCCTGGCAGTCCAGGGCTCCAGTCACCTGCATGTCACTCCTGCACAGCCCCATTTCTCTCCAGTCAGGCATGACAAGGGCTGTAGCGGGGCGGATTGGCTGCAGCAGCTCCCGTGGGCGCTCTCCCCCTCCTGCTGACCCCTGGCAGGTGAGCACTGCTCCTGCAGCCATCACTGCCAGATGGCACCTGCACAGGTGAGGAGTCCCTGCCCTTCGTGGTCACTGTGACAGGGGGCTGGTCATCTGGGACACTGAGGCTCTGTCTCTAGCCCGGCTTTAGGAACAAGGCTGGGCACTGCTGCTCGCACTCCCTGGATGTGCTGAGCACCTGCTGGCATGAAGTTTTTCCTCCAATATCTGGGCTGCTTTTTTGCTTTTTTCTCTACTGGGTTTTTGATCATATCTACCTGGACAGACTGCTGGATGGTGAATGCTGATGACTCCCTGGAGGTAAGACTGAGGTGAGGGGTGAGGAGAGCCTGATCACCAAAATCAATGTGTCCTAGGGAGAGTTTGTTCCTGGTATCATTGCTCCACTCCACTCTCACGTTCTTTCTCCCTGTTGTGCTGGATGAAAGTGATGAGAATGAAAATAATTACTGTGGCAAGAGCAGGAGAACAGTGGTATTTTTGTGTAATTTTCTTTGCCAGACTTTTTTATCCATACTCTATCCATGCTCTTAGTAAGTTCAGAAAAGATCTGCAGGCTGCAGTTTTAAATGTGCATGAACATGAGAGGAGTTATCCTGTACCTCCAGCCTGCATGGATATTTTGGAGAGGTTTCTAGTTCAGGCTTCTTGGTGGAGACATCCAGCATGTACAACTGTGGTCTTCAAGTCTTTTTCTGAACAGGGGAGCATGGGGACTCAATGTCTCCTGGAACTCATGTGGACAGCAGCGAAAGAAAGGTATTGACAAAAGTTAATTGCAGGTAAGGGAGCAGATGGCTGCTCATGGGCAAGGTGTGCCCCAAAGACTCCAGGCCCCAAATCATCACTGTTTCTCCTGCACTCAATACTGCAAATTTGTAATTTTCTTCCCAGCACAGCCATTCGTTTCTCTACATTTAAGCTGCAGGTCCACAGTGTAGGAATCTGCTCTCTGGCAAATTCGATTGTTAAGGCAGTAAAGGTGAAAACCTTCCAAGACAGAAAGTTTGGCTGAATGTATCAGGAGGAAACTTTCTATCTACTATCCAGCACATGAAACCACGAGCTCCTCTGCATTCAATGATTGCAATGCAGCATTTAGCTACAGCACATGAAGGGGTGAATTATCCAAGGAAAGAAGGATAAAACTAATTACAAGGAAAACTTTTTTTTTTCTCTATGCCACAAGAAATCCTGACAATCTGACTGTCAGAAACCCTGAAGGGTGGATGTAAGTGCTGAGGGGATGATCCAATGCAGTGCAGTTCCTGGTGGTCAGCCTGTCAGCTCAGTGAGCCTCTTCAGAGAGCAAGTAGAGTGCACCCAGTGATGCTGGAGGGGATATGACTCTTCATTTGGGAGATATTTCAGATTCCTTTCAGGAAGTACTTAGGTGAAGGTATCAGTATATTCAGAAGAGCCAAGGGAATCCAATTTTGGGGAAAACCAGATGAGAGAAGCCCATCTCCTGAGCGAAGTGAGTCCAGTAAAGAACTGGTCCTTTACCCTGAGGCTGTGTAACCTTGTCTTCCTGCCGCAAAGGCACCTGCGATGGGCTGTCCGAAGTTCTCCATTAACACCCAGTTTGGTTATTAGCAACCACTATTCTCACATTCCGGCTCTGAGTGTGAATACTAAACAATGGAGAAAAACGCCCCCAGCCTTAATACCTGACCACTGATCTCCTTAATGACCCTAATGACTCACTGCCTCTCTAAACAGGGGAATATCCACAGCCAGAAAGGTGTAGAGTGCGCAGTGGCTCCTGTTTTCGGCTGGAAAAACAGTGAGTTAGGCAACTTTGGCTCCAGGAGAAGGGAACTCCATCCTTCAGCAGTTGCTGGCTCTTGGCTGGTTGCTTGGCTTTGACCCCGGCCCCCAGCAGCTGGGGAGGATGAAGCCCTCACTGTGTCTCACTGGAGAGGAGCATCCCAGCAAGAAGAGGCCAGGCCGTGCCAGGAGCAGCCACCTCCAGAGAGGCTGCAGAAGCCCTGACTCAGCTTTCACAGCCCCTCACCTCCCTTCAAAAACAACAGGTTATAGCCATACAGAAAGCTGTTTAAGCTGGTGACTCCCTGTGAAGCATCAGGACAGGGCTGGGTCAATTTTTGCGGTAGTTTGTGGTGGAAAAAGCCCATAATCTACTTCTCAACGAGCGCTGCATTGTGTAGACAGTCCCTCCCTGTTGCAGGTGGATTATAAATACCACCACTACTGTTAAGTGCTGCCTGTTTTACTCTCAAGCTGGGCTTGTAATCGTTGTCTGCTGGCACCTTCTCCGAGTGCGGTAAAACACTGTGACTAACGTCGCTTACGTGTTTGTCTTCTCCGCTTTCCCCAGAAGGAGAAGTGTGGCGCTTGTTCTGTAATTTTCTTTTTTTTTTTTTTCTCCTGTGTGAGAATTATTTTAATATTAATTATACATTATGAATAGGATATAATTATGTGTATTACAGTAATTACGCTGTTCGTGTTTTACATGCATACTTGTGTTAGGGAAAGCAGGTCCTGGCAACGTGTTTCGTCATGGGAGTGGGGGATGATGAGCATATGGCTGTGATGTTTGGCTGCTCAGGGAGTCCTCAGCTGGGCCCAGGGAAGCTGGAGGAGGTCTGTTGTAAGGGGAGAGAGGTGATGGGGAATAAGCACTACCAGCATGGTGCAGGGTCCAGCCATGGGATGGGGAAATCCACATCCCCACATGATGCCCCGTGCCCTGACCCCTGTCCCCTTTACAGCAGCGAGTTCCCGTGTGCCTGAAGGTCTGTGCTGGCAGCGCAAGGGAAGATGCCCAAGGGTGGCTTGGGAGCAGATTAACAACCAGAAGGATCAACAGGGCACAAAGCAGAGGGCAGCAAGTGTTGGCCCTTGGCAGCAGAAACCAGAATAGCTCAGCAGTGGCTCAGGGCAGCCACAGGTACCCACCTGTTCCTACCCCTCCTGCACCAGGCAATGGGACATTTATCCCTGGCTGCACACAGGCTGTGTGGACACGGGCTGGTTTCTGCTTTGCCCATGGCTCTAGCAGGAGTAGTGACAACTGAAACATCCTGAGAAACTAAAGACATGAATCAAGTTTTTGTCAGTCTGGGAAGGGGGTTATTTCACAGGCTGGACCATAACTGCTGTGCTTAAGACCTCTGTTTTGCTTGGAGGGTGACAAAGCCTGGAATCCTGTTAGTCTCTTTATAAATAATTTAGATGTAGATGCTGCGTGTAAGATTTAAAACACAGTAATAATATCAGCAAGTGAGGGAGTAAGTGTCATTATTAGCTGAATCCAGAGTAGTATAAATGCCTGTGGTGGTTTGGGAGGAAAGAGAAATTATATAAATACAACTGGAACAAAATGTAATTTAATAAAAATATGCTAATTTCAAGCACAGCCATAACAGTGGTGAGTTAAGACAGAAGAGGACCTGCAACTGCATTAAGAGGGCCATGGTATAAATACATTGAATGTAAATATGGCAATTTGTTTTACAAGACTGTTCTCTCAAAAAGCACAGAATAAATGAAATTATTTTTTTATCAGTGCTTCTCATTTTTCATTGTATTTTTCATTAAATGTGCCCTGAAATTCTCAGAAACGTTAAGCAGTTTTCATCTTCACAGAACAAAACATGTAGATTATTTTCGTTCGTATATATAAATAGTATCTCTTCTGCCAGTCTGAAGCAGCAAGTCATTTTTGCTCACCTTAGATCCAGAGAGCAGTATCACAGAGGAGGTGCACAGTTTGGCTCAGTCATTGTCTTGTGGAGAAAATAATGTGGTTGGCTACAGACTTCAATATATCCTGAATAAGACTTTATTACGTGTCTGAGATATGTTATTATCTGCTTTGTGATTTACACAGCACAAGAAAAATGAATTTATTGCATCATCCAAGCAAGCCTGGTCCCCTTCCCCTGCGTGAAACTCATTTGCTGGAAGAGTTTCTCTTTCCATTAACTGCAGCGGGTGTCGCTGGCAGCAGTGGGCGGGCTGGAGTCCAAAGCTGCACCGACATTAACTCTGCTCCTTGTATGAGCAATTCCAGGAATATTTGAGAGGTGCTTGTTGCCATATTTGCATTGGTAATGAAAACGCCTCCCGTATTAAAGTGATTTACGGAAGGCTGGGCTGGGAATGGTATCTACAGCTGGAGGACAGCGGAGACGATTAACCGTGATGCTACTGCCCCGTCTGCCCCAGTCTGCATGTCTCAGTGATGACTGAGGCTTGGGCACGCGTGGTCCCACGGCTGGCAGCACACCGGGAGCCCCGGGGCCAGGATCAGCACTGGCTGCCTCTCATTTTCCAGCCAAGGTTTACAGCTGAGTCACCTGAGGGCAGCCCTCCCCGGGTGTCTGCAGAGGGGCTCACATCCAGACTGCTCTGCACTCCTCTCCCACTCTCTGGGCTGCTCCTCCTCCGTCAGGAGGGTGGTGTAAGGAAGGGGAGTACAGGCATCAAAGTCTCGGGTTGTCTGGTCCATGGCCCTGCCCAGCTCAGCCTAGACAAGTGTTTGGCAATGAGTGAGCAAACCTGTGCTTAGGTGTTTCTAGTCAGCCACCCCCCAGGCTCCTCCCAGAAATTTCCTTCAACATTTTTATACTTACCAGTAGGCAAGGGTTTTTTTCCTAATGTCCACTCTGATTTTTTATTTTCCTCTAATGTAAAAACATTAGTAGGGACACAGAAAACATTGTCCTTTTCCTCTGTCCTTCTGCTTTTCCTCTCCTAGCTAAACCCTCTGGTTTACCATCATTGTAACTGGACCAGGATTTCTGTTGAAGGGCTAAGATGCCCACCTGCTGTGTTGGTGGATATTTTAACCTGTGGTCTTTTTTGTCTTCTCAACCCACAGGTGAGTACAAAATGCCGTGGCCTGTGGTGGGAATGTGTCACAAACGTTTTTGATGGGATCCAAACTTGTGATGAGTACGACTCCATCTACGCTGAGCATTCTGGTATGTGAGAGTCAGAGGTGTTTCTGCAAGTGGTGGGAGCATGTGAGTGTAGGCTAAGAGTATCTGTTCTACTCAGTGACAGATAATTTGAGGCATGTTTCTTTTCTCAGTCAGGTATTACTCCCAGGGGAAGCTGAAAAAAGCTGAACACCAGAAAAAAAATGTTCCTATGGGATCTGACCCCATTACCTGCCCACATTTCCATTCCTTGTGCACTAGAATGATCTGCTTTTGTCCTGCAGTGAAGCTGGTGCTGACCCGAGCCATGATGATAACAGCAGACATCCTGTCAGGATTGGGATTTCTCTTCCTGGTCCTGGGACTGGACTGTGTGAAATTCCTTCCCGATGAGCCTCTCATCAAGCTGCGCATCTGCCTGGCCTCTGGGGTTATGTTGCTCCTTGCAGGTATTTCCCCACTGTGTCCCCATTCTGTAGGACACCCTTTAGCAAAGTGGAGAAGCGTTAAAGCCTTCTTTTATTTTGGTTGGTGATTTTCTGTAGGAGGAAGGATCTATTTATTTGTATAATGCAGCTTCTTCTGTTCACCACCTGCCTCAAACAGCAGGTAGCTGATCTGCTTTCAGTTCATGCTTTGACCAGGTGACTTGGCTTTGAGTTGACTGCCTTCCATTTATTGCTGTTTCACTGTGGAGCAGTCGAGGTTGTTGATACAGCAAAAAGACTTTGCTGCAGGTCTCCATACCAGTTGCTGAAGGACTAGAAAGTCCTGGCATCCTGGTTTGGTTCCTGGCTCTGCTGTAGATTGTGTGACCTTGGGCAAGTCACTTAACACAAAATCTCTGCAGTTGATCTCTAATGAAAGGATAATAACATGTCTGTCCCTTCTAGGTGATAAATACCCAACTAGATGAGGTGCTTTGCTGTTACAGCCGGTGGGAGAGTTTTAAATACAAAAATAAATAGCCAACTAGGTACCAAATAATATCATTTGACTTTATGCCAACATCAAGCAGCTATCTCTTCTTCAATGTAAGCAGATTTAATAACTCACCCCAGCCACTGGGAGCATGTGTAAAACATGTTGAGAGGCTCTTTTAAGCATCTTCCATTCACTTCTCAAAATTTGTCTGAAAAGTATCATCAAAATTCTGAAAATCAAAGCAGATCAGAAAATTAAATTCTGGAGACAATTTTACAAGCAGCTGAGAGGGAAGGAGCTTTCTGCCTTTTGCTGCAGAAACCTGAGTGCTGGCAGTGTGCTGGGGGTGTGTGTGAGTGCCAATCCGTGAGGTGCAGCCTCTGCCTGGCAGCACAGGATAGCAGCAGCAGCCAGGGTGAATCCACCAAAGGCTGAGCATGGACAGGGGTCAAAACCTGCTGTCCAGGAAGGTCTCCCCACCCTGAGGTCTGACCCAGCAGACAGCATCTGTAGCTGTAGATTTGATCCCTCGTGGTTCTGTGTGTGGCCCCTCTGTCCTGCCCTGCAGGTCTCCCCGGCATCACGGGCTCCGTGTGGTACGCTGTGGATGTCTACGTGGAGCGCTCCTCTCTGCTCTTCCACAACATCTTCCTGGGCATCCAGTACAAGTTTGGTTGGTCCTGCTGGCTCGGCATGGCAGGGTCATTTGGCTGCTTCTTGTCTGGGTCCCTGCTCACCTGCTGCATGTATCTCTTCAGAGGTGAGGAAGCACAGCTGAAGCACAGCTCAGGGATGGAGCCATTGCTCAGGGCGGGCTACAGGTGCACAGGGTGGGGAAAGTCCTTTGCCGTGGTTGCTCATCTCCAGTGGTGATGTTTTCAGCTGTAAAATGGGAATAGTCTTAGGCAGCTCTGGAAAGCACATCAAGGTCTTCATGTGGGAGCTGAAGTGTAAGGATGACATAAATTGTGTTCTTGTTATGTCCCACCTTGGAGTGCTGCTTTCCCTGAATAACAACACTTTGCAGCTGAAAGTCACCCGACACTCATTAGCAGTTCCTATTTCTCTCCCTGTGCCTCACAGAGAGCAGTTCTGGAAGACTCCATTCTGCCTACTCCCTGAGGAAAGGCTATTCCTCAGCTGTGACCGTCGTAAGCAACGCGCATTTGCCATCCTCGCAAACAGCCACCTCCAAAATGTACGCGGTGGACACGAGGGTGTGAGGAGAAGGTAAGTGCTCCAGAAAGAGCTCTGCTTTTATCTGTAGGGCATTGCACAGAGACTCAAGCTCTTGTGGTTGTGATACAGATGCAGTTGAATTTCAAGGATCTACTCTATGCTACAATGTTTGCATTATGAGAGCTTCAAAATACCTTTCCTCCAAGAAAGTAAACTCTGAGAAGATCCTGCTTTCTGGAATCCTCTTGTCTTGGGTGCTGAGGCCGCTTGCATAAGCATGGACTGAAGTAACCAACACAAACTCTTTTCAGCATTTGTCTCAACGCTATTGGTAGAAGTGAGATAAAGCAGCCATCCCTGACTCAGACAGCAGTGTTCTGCATGAAGATCCCCAAACTGCAAGATGGATCTCTTTCATGTCTGGCAATGTGTCAACAGAGTGTACAAAGGAGAAGATCCTGGCAAAGGGAGGGACTGGCTGTCTGACAAACATCTGGACCTGGTGCAGTCAGCATGGGGGTCTGCCCCTCTTAGAGACATCTGCAGAGCTTTCCAGGAGATAAGAGCTGTGTTAAATGTCTGACCCTCTCTTTGGTCCATGAACCTCTGCACTGAGAAAAGATTGTAAATGCAGGTGCATTCTTCCCTGAAAAATACAGTCCTTCTCAGTCAGTGTTAAAAGGTACACTACAGATGCTTTAAACTCACTGAAATTTGGAAATTGCCAGCTTCGTTCTGCTTAATAAAAACATTGCTTGGACAAAGCGAGTGAAGATCCAAAATCTGAACTTGTGCATTACAATATATCTGCAGTAGCTAGAAACTAGGATAAATGATACTAAAATGTATTGTCCCTTTCCATCAAAAGATATTAAAACCTAGTTCAGGACTGCTGTCCCCTGCTGCAATCCAGGTTGCCATAGGCTGGATGAGGTTAGGGCATCACCCAGGTCTTCACTAGAGTGGGGGAAGAAAAACCCTGTATGGCTCAACATTTTCCCTAAGGATGGATGTGAGCATTTTTTCATGCCTTTAATAGAGAAAGAAGCTGAGACAGTTTTCTTAGGTTTGGTAGGAACTGTCCAAATTCAGTCCTTTCTGACCATGGGCACCACACCATATCATGGGCACTGAGGATCAAGATGATCTCCCAGCACAGAGATTTATCTGCTTAGGGGCAGTGGAAAAGAAAGGTGGAGACTCAGCTGGGTGTGCACAGTTGTGGGTGCTGAAGCACTATCAGAGGTAGGCTTCCTTCATGGTATGCTTGATGGGGAGGCTGGATTTCCTTCTCCCAGACAGTATGAAGTGAAACCTTATGTTACGTGGGCCAGAGGGAGATGGGCTGGCTGAGGATGGAGAGAGCTGTATCCCAAGCAGCACTTCTGATAACTCCTATGATGGAAAATGGAGGGCTGAGTCCTCTGATGGGTTATCCTGGAAGCAGCACCTTGAGCTGCAGCACAGAACTGACCAGCAAGGCCAAAACATGACCCAGCCCTGACACGGCTGCAAGGCGAGAAGCAGCCAGGGCCTGGAACAGACAGGACAACATCAGGTCCATGTTGCTTTGCTGCAGGCCCAGGCACCTCCACAGGGCTCAGACCACAGCACAACCATCTCAGCAAGAGCTCTGGTGGCAGCTCTGCTGCCCGGGCAAGGGAGGCTCGTGCCTGCAGAGTTTGTGCCTGCAGAGCTCCTGCTGCTGGGGCTGGCAGACATTTATGTCAGCCAAACTGAGAGCAGGTTACTGCCAACAGATGAGCTGTATCAAACAGATGTAAACACAGTAGGAGAGGTGATGGAGGCTTTTTTACAAGGTCCTAAGAGACAACGAGTACAAGAGTTATGAGCAATGTGATGAATTCACAGATTATACCAAGAATGCACAAAGAGATCTGGAGGTGACAGGAATTTTTGTCTGTTACTGCAGGAAACTGCATGCAGAGCTTGGTGGTTGTTTCTTTTCTTTTTGAACTTTTTAACAGCCACATCAGAAATGATTTCTGTGGGTCTTTGGGGCAGGAGAGCTGACACTGCTCTGCCAGGGCAGGGAAACTCTTGGAACATTTTTGGTTCTGCTTCCGGGGCTGTGTCCCTGCTCCCCTGCTCCTTCAGAGACACACTGGGAAGGAGATGGAGGGTGAACACACCCCAGAGGCAGAGCTGTGTTCAGTGACTGCTCCACTGCCCACATCCCTGCTCCTGCCCAGAGAGGCAAATGCTCCCTCAGCCTCCCTGAGGAAGGAGAGATGCTGCAGGCAGCCTCAGCCCCGCTCACCCAGCTCAGAGATGTTCCTGGGGAGGAGGTACCCACCAAAGACATCATCAACTCTGAACCAAAAACTCCCCAGCCTATGCAGCTAGCACATTATCCCTCCCCACAAACACTCAGGGATGCCTGCCAGCCTCCTATAGCTTTTTCTGAGCACAAAAGTTATTTATTGCCATGAAGATTTATTTCTTGTTTAGCAGAGAAGAAAAGCAGGTGTAATTACAAATCTCAGACCACTGATTTCTCCTGTTCAGTGCTTGGGGAGAATTCTGGGCTTTTGTCCTAATGGCCTTCAGCTTGTTTTAGGGTGGTGGGAGCTGTTTTGTGACTTGTAACACGTGGGTCACACTAAGCAGTGGCTCAGTGGGCACTGAATGTCTGTGCCCTGATCAGGGGTGAATTTTAAGGATTAGTTTCTTTAGTCCCTCCAGCCCTGTGTTCCTCATTGGGTACACAAATAGAGCATACACATACCCCAAATACTACCTTAACTCATCCTCCTCCAATACACTTCACATGCAAAGAATTTATTTACAAATATTCTTTGCATGTGAAGTAGAATATTGCATCAATGCTTGTGAGCCTCTCTTCTTCAGTGTCTGTATAGAATAAAGAGTTAATTCCTTAATCATACTTCTGTTCTAGCCAAAATCTATGTTAGGTTTTGAGGATCTATCTCTTGCACAAGAGGACCAGGTAAAGGTCACAGCAACTCTTAGTTTTGCTAGGTTAATGTGTTGTAACCAGTCCAGTACTACATTGCTTCATTATTCAAATTCTGCTGACAGTCTGATGTTTTTATCTGTTAATATTTAATTGTTAATCCCTGTTTGATTTAATACTGTCACTGGTTTCATGACTGCAGGATTCACTCCTCATTAGCTCATTATCAGGTCACAATGCAGATCTATTCTACTTTAATTGTATATTCATTAGCAAGAATCCTCCCAGAAAGTAAACAGGACTTATTTTTTTCTTTCAAAATCACAACCAGTCCCTAAGGCTAAAGATGTATCAGGTGAGCTCAGTTATCAAGGTATTTCCTTAATACCTACCTGCATTCCATTCAGCAGCAGCTCACTAGAAATGACAACAGACTGTTTTTCCTCTCCTGATGGCCATTGATGGCTTCCCAAGGCTTTTTGCTCAATTGCAATTTCCAGCTGAGCTGAGGCCCAACATTTAATCCATCAATTCCAATCGCTTTTTAGGTTTCTCCGTATTTTCACTGCCTTACAAGGGGTATTTTTCTATGTTTGGGCACCACAGTCTTGATTTCCCAGGGCATAGGGAGAGTCAGGGATTTAGCTGAGAGCTGGGAGTAGCACCTTTCTGCCCTGTGTGCCTGCCCCAGGGTGCTTCCTTGAACTGGGGCTCCCCATTGTCCTCTGCCCTGACAGCTCTGTGCACTCTGACAGGGATCTGTCTGGTTACAGGCTACAGGAAAACAGTAAAGTGTTTAGCTAAGATCTTTGCTAAGTTGATTCCATGCCTTACAGATAGCTATTGATTTCCCATTTTGATACAGGCAAGTGAGGGAGAGAAAAAAAATGACATCTGCAATGGCTGTCCTTTTCTGCCTGCAGCATCTCGTCCTCTCCCTGCCTCCATCAGCCTTGCTCATGAGGGCTTTTAATGTCTCCAGCTGTAATTAGTGCTCACTCCTACTGTGACCTTGTGAACTAGGCTATCTCCTACTGCAGTAGCATCAATGTTTCCCAAGATATGGATTTCCTGCCTGTCACAGACACTGCCATGTGATTTTTGGTGTGAATTCAGTAGATCTGAATTCAATTATTTCCAGCAGACAGGAGCAGGAATGCCGAAGTGTGTTTTCCTTACACGTTGTAACATCAGTGGGATACAATAAACACAATTGCCTTTGAGTGTGGCACCTCTCTGACCCGCAGGCAGGCTTTGCTCCGCAGGTGCTTTGCCAAGTGACCTGCTCTGACCCTGGGGGGGAATCACGGCTCTCCTGCAAGGACACGCAGAAGGCAGCAGCACACATAGGACCAGCCCTTGGGCACGGGGGAGTGATTTTGGAGGCTCTCTAGACCTCTGCTGATAGCTACAAAGCTCAGAGCCCAGTGCACATCTTCAGCAGCTGAAGACTTTGCCCCAGCTTAGACACATCTACTTAGAGTCATTTCATAAACTTTCCAAAAGAGAAAAGTAAAATTCCACCATGAATGCAAGGTTTTCTCTCTCAGCTGGGGCTGGACTCCCACAGTTTTCTCTTCTGCATCTGTTAAATATTGTGGGCCAGTGATTAATGACTGGAATACTCTGTCCAAGCGCCGTTTCGGCAGCGAGAACTATTTTCTCCCTGCAGTTCCCGGGTTCCCGCTGTAAAATGCCTTTGAGCGAGGAGGAAAAGAGCCAGAATTGTGCCATCTAGTGACCCAAAGAGAGCGGGCATCTGTCTCCAGCCCCGTCCTCATCCGCCTTGCGCAGAATATTCAGCCCATAATGCAGATCTTTAAATGACAATAAAAAAAATAAGTAATGAGCATATAAAATATTTTCCCATCTTTCATGTCCAACTCTCCTGGCATTCCAAACTGACGCCCTGTTATGACTCAGCTACTTCTGGTTTTGCTCTATTTTTCCTGAGAGCCACTTTATGACTTTATTATTCAGCTCTTAATCTGCAGAGGTGAAAGTCCAGCCACGTGCCTCACCATGTTCCTTTTGTCTTTTGCTTCCAGATGGTCACCAAGCAATTGGCTCCTCTGCACTGCTCCCATTTCCTCCCACAAGTCTTGCTGATGACAAGTTCCCCCACAAACACATCTACCTTCTAGTGTTTTCTGCTTTTTTCTGGTGCCATTTGCCATTTCTTCTCAAAGCCAGCAGGAAGTGTCAGAGGATGAGTGGCAGCCAGAGAGTCACAGCAGGAAAAGTGCTTTTCCAAGGTGAACCCTATTCCTAAGGTGATGAATTATAAGGAAATGGTTCTTCTTTCCTTGCAATTCTGGAAACATCAGCCAAACTGCATTAACTGCCCTCATTAAGAGCTGAGTGTTTATAAAAATATCAATTACCCAGCAAAATCTCTGCTGGTGTAAGAAAGGGAACACAGGTCTGGAGAAACCTTGTCCGTTCTGCTGGAGAACACAGGAGTGAGGTGGCAAGCTGGGAGAAGCAGCTTCCCTAGGGAGTAATAGGTTGGTGGAGCCACCCAAAATGCTTTTGTAGAAGGAAGAAACCCATCCTCTTCTCCATCCCAGTGACCAGGAAGCCAAGGACCAGGGCCCTCAGCCCCTCCTCAGGGTACTTCCCTTCCCTACCCCAAGCCAGCAGCGATATTAATTTATGTCCACCCCAGAGCAACCCTACACGAGCTGGTTTTAGCAGGTACCTCCTGGCTTTCAGCAGTTTTTGGAAGCTCCTGTGGCTCCAGCTATACCACAGCACACAGATTCTTCCATGCTGGTGGCTCCAGATGGAGCCTGATTTTGTGACAGCCACCAGCTTACTTTACTCTGAGCCACTTGCTGCAATTCTGATGGAATAATCTGGTTCCTTTTGTGGATAATTAAAGTGCCTCAAACATGGAACTGAGTGCACACAAGTAGCAGGGGAACAAACCCATTCCCTCGAGTGTTTCTGTGTACTGAGTCTTGCTTGCCCTCTGTTGGGTGGCTGGGGAAGGATGTACCATCTCAGGAATCACTGGTCCTTGAGAAAGAGGGATGCAGGGGGATTGGAGGCATTGAAACCTGAGCAGTCCTCGCTTGTTAGCCACTTCAGCCATCTGATTAGAAGGTGACATTCAACGAAATTAAAGGCAGCAATTTATTTAGAGCCAAGCCATTAATAAGCAGGAGGCAGTAATGTTTTATGCAGCACATAATGCAAGCAACCTGTGGAGCTCTCTGCCACGGAGGGGTCACCGAAGCAAACAGTGTGTAGGTGGGAATCAAGTGACAGCTGATTTAATGCCCACTAACAGGCTATGCAAGCTGCAGTGACAAACATAATCAAATCTCATGCTTCAGGGCATAAATTGAAGGGGTTGAGTGGTGGAAGCAGTTATGTACATGAAAGATCTGATCCTGAGAGATGCTGATTACCTGCAATTCTTACTAAGTTCAACCAGCAAAAGGACACTCAGAAGTTGCTCGATTTCTCCCCTGGCTAAGTCTGCACTTGCTAATTTTCTTTATTAATAAAACCAGTAATATTTTAGCCTGCTGGCACAAACATTCATTTGGCTACAAGTAACATTTATTTCCTTTCACACAAGAGTCAATCATTAAAGCTGCTTCTAAAATAAGATTTTAGGCAGATAATTTGCAGTAGTGCTGGCAAACATTTTTTTTCTCAAAATATGTTGCAATTCTTTATCTAGAAAATGTACTTACGTAGAATCATCATGAGAATATGATAACCTTTAGTGCATTTATCTTCCCAGTTTGCTTCCTGAGCATGGGAACTGGTGTTAACCTCACTCTACAGGTGGAGAGCTGCTCCATGAGGCAGGCTTCCATTAATCTTTTGGGATTCTAATCCCAAATTGGGCTCCTGGCTCCATGGGAGTGCAGAGCATGGGACCAGGGGTGACATTGCCTTCTGCAGCAGGAGAGGCCTGACTGCACCTCCAACCCCTGCCACTGAGAGAGCAGAGGCAGAGAGGTCAGGCAGGCTGAATTCAGCCTCCAGTGACCTGCCCACGACAAACAAAGGGGAATCTTTGCTTTCATCTGGAATTCAGCTAAGGGGGAAATTCAGCATCTTTCTTCAGTAATTTGAGAACTAGTTAGGCTAATACCTCCAAGGAATGACTTTGGTTGAGCTGATCCTGCCTGGGCACAAGGCAGTCTGGATGGCTTCTTAAAGTATTTTTCCATCCTGTCTGCAGTGATCACCTCAAAGAAAATGGCATTCCTTATCCTAATAGATTTCTGTAGCTAAGTACTAAGTACCTAGGCCCCTCATTCATGTCTGTGGGGAACTTCTGTGTGGGTCCTGAGCCATTCAAAGCTTTCTGGTCTGCAATGCTAGGGCAAGAGTAGCTGAGGACAGTCACCATGAAATTAACAGCTCAAATGAGCAAACTCACTTTTTTTTTAATGCTCTGTAACCAGCTCCTGCCACTGCTACTCCTCCATAATCCCTGTCTCTTGTTTCCTCTTCCCTGGCCATAAATTTGCTGCCTTTTGCACGAGACAAATCTGATATGCTGTGCTAAATATTTTAAATGTGGCAAACAATCCTTCATCACAGAGCGGCACGATTGCGCTGCGATGTATTAGAACAACATGACTTTGCCAGAGGGTGTTTCTTGGCACAGAGCCGAGTGAAGGAGCCAGCCCAAGCTCGAGAAGTAACTATCAAGTAATTTATCAACATTTAGTCCTAAAATACAAGGGGTTGCACCAGCTCAAGCAGCCTTAGAGAGATAAATCTAGAGGCTGAGCCAGAAACCCCAAATACAGACAGGCCTTTGAGGAAGCTTCTTGAAATCCAGAGATATCAAAATGTCAAGCTGAACTCCTGTGACAGATTCAACACATACTTTCGCCATTTATTCTGTTGCATTTAGTCTCGTCTTTCAGGTTCAGATGAAATATGTGCTGCTCTTCAGCCTCTCGGCCAACCTGGAAAGGGCTGATTTGTTCTCACACTCCTCTAGCACGATGGAAGATCTCTGATGAACCAAGCAGGATCACTGAAAGCCAACGTGTGGTGTCTAGAGCTTGTTTTCCTTCATAACATCCTCATAAGATGGAGGCAATTCAGTTCCCCCAAGGGTGAAGCATGGGGCATGGGAAGAGGAAATCTCTGCAGTCATGCAGGGGCTCAGGGATCCAGAGAATGGGCACGGAGGTGCTTCAGTAGCTGGGGAAAAAGAAAGTCACAACTGTGGAGCAAACAGGCATGAAGGGCAAGTGTGGGAGTGAGAGGGGTGAGCCCAGGAGGAGCTGCCAAACCACTTGGAAACAAGAAAGGCATGGATGTAATTTTTGAAGGATGGCATCACTAAGTCTTTCACCACAAATTCCAGATACAAGAAGTTGGGACAGAGGAATTTGGGTGGGTTTGGGGTGGGTCCTCCCTATGGCCACACTGTCTGTGACCACCCAGAGAGCAGGTAATATGTCCTCTGGGAAGGGCTTAGCCTAATGACAGGATTAGCTTTATTTTTCTTGGAGGGATGTTGTCTGGCTCAGCCTGCTGATGCTGCTGGCCATACTCCAGGTCAGTTCTGGATGCTACACAGTCATTATAGCCCAGTCCTCAAAATCTGGGTGCTCCTGGGGGAATGTTGAGGGTGAACAGCACTCAGGACAAGCTTTTGACAGACCTCAGGGTGTGTTAGCCAGTCGAGCTGGCTGCTGGGGTGGCTCAAGTTAGACCAGTACAGTTTTGCCTGAGTGAGAAATGAGGGACACGTGCTGGAAAGGGCTGCCTGACCCCAGAGCCTGTGGCTGCACGCGTGGGGCTGCTGCATGGCCTGGCACTGAGGAGGAAGTCCCACACATGTCCAGTATTTGCCTGGCCAGGCCCCAGCTAGGCACCTTTGGGACACAAGGACACACAGGGACAGCACCAAGGTATGGCTCAGGGAGAAGTGGATGTGGCTTCAGCCCCCCAGTCCATGGTCTGGACACATCCCCAGGATGCCAGAGCTGGGCACCCCACTGTTCACCAGCAACACACCCAGCTCCCTCTCAATCTGACTGCTTTTTACTGGGTTCTGGGTGGACCACAGGAAGGGCACCAGGGCCAGCAGGACCCTGCAGCAGGGACAGGACTAACCACAGAAGGCATCCGAGCTGCTGAGGGCAAAGACAGCCACGGTGCGCCGGGGGAGGCAGCTCCGCCGCTTCAGCCAGCACTGCAGGCAGCAGCAGATCCCGCAGGACAGGAGCACGGCCAGGAAAAACAGCACCAGGAACCTAAGGCAGAGGCAGCAGGGGAGGAACAGGACCGTCGCCATCTGCGGGCAGCACCGACAGATGGCCGCACGTCTTCAAATTAACATATTCATTAACATCTTTTGCAAATAGCCCTTAAATGTTGCGGTTTCCTCACCAGCACACTGGACGTGATCAAAGTCCCCAGAAACCAATGTCTCACTCCTGAGTGCTCAGCAGCCAGTGCTGGCTGGAAATTCAAACATTTCTCCCTGAAATCATCCATCCTTTTTTCCCCAGCTCAGTTGTCAGCGTACAGTGGGGAGGATATGGATAAATGATTTCCATTAGTTTGTAAAGACAGAACACAGGGACAGCCCAGGAGCAATGCTCTCTAGCTATCAGTCTTTCTTAATGCCTTTCTCTCCATATATCCATCAAAGAATATTATTTGCCAGTTTTTCCCCTTAAAGCGGATCTGAAACTTACCACACATACCAGCTGGTAAAGTTTCCATCGCTCTGCCCAACGCACCTAAAAAGGGAGGAATAAAAAGGACTTCCAGTCCGGTCTGAGGGGGCTGCTGTACCCACCCCAGCACATCTACCGACACAAAGACAAGCACCATCAGGAAGTAGAAGATTGAGAAGTTTTTTTTCCATGAAGGGAAGCCATAAAAAAAATTCTCTGTGTGGATGGGAGCAATGCAGGTGATGCAAGAAGCAGAGCCCCGCTTGTTTGCCTTTCAACACTGGCACCTGCCACCAGCGTTTTTGCTGAAAACCCAAAGGGTTGCCAGCCTCCATTTCCTCTTTTGAAAAAAAAAAACCAAAAAAAAACCACAAAAAAAACCACCACCACCACCACCACCAACAACAACAACAAAAAACCCAAACAAACAAACAAACAAACAAACTCCAAAAAACCCAAAAAAAACCACAAAAAAAAAACCCCAAAAAAACCACACCAAACCAAAAACCTCAACCCTAAGTGGCCTTTTCCTGGAAGTACTCATTCCTCTGCTGTGCTGGTGTGCCAGGCAGGAGCACAGCACCCCTGAAAGAGCCTGGGGTGGGGGCAGCCACGGGTGAGAGAATGAAGCCACACTCACCTCTCTCCAAGCTCACAGTCCGACCCAGAGTCTGCTGACTGAAAACACATGTAAATCAGAGAGGGTAGGTATGTTTTGTATTTTACAATTTACCAGTATAATTAATGTTCTTAGAGTGGGAAGCTGGAGAGGAAGAGCCACACGAGTGCTGGTCCGGCAGGGTTGAAACCAGACCTCTCCTTAGGGATCTGCCTCTGTGGGTCTCTGCTTTGAGCCAGCTCAAATCAAAACCAGCAGAGAACCTCACCAGGAGCTCAATAAATTCAATAGCTTGCAGATGAAAGCTAGGCCAAGGAGAAAGCATTCCTTTTGATGTGAAAGAGGGAAAGACAAGAGCAGGGAAACACCAGCTGGAGTCTCAGACCTGGTTACTGCACCGATCTTTGCTATTCAGAAATATCTGCTGAAAATGCCCCATAACCAAATTCTTGTTCTGTGGCTCAGTTTTGGGGAGCTAATTGTGAGTGTAGCAGTAAATTGGAGCTGTTTTGACCAGAAGTGTGCTCTATCCAGCATTTTCCTGTTTTCAGATAGTAGTGGTGCATCATTCCCAGAGTCAGGTTTCAGGTATTGCAAATATGTGAACCTGAAACTTGTTTTTCAGGTATATTTTCTACTCTCAGCTCAAGCTAGTTTATTTTTGCCAGCCTTGCTGATCTTAGCCTCAGTTTCATATATCTGTGCAAAAAGTAACCAGAGCAGTTCATCAGTATAATTGAATCCAATTCAATAGATTTTTTTGGCTGACTGTTGTTAGGTGTGTTATTACAGTTGCCCAATGTTGCTACAAAGAATTCAGATCAGGTATAGAATTGTGATAACAGTGGAAACAGAATGAACAAGATAGAGGAATTTAGATTTATTTCTCAGAAAAAAAACCTATTAGAATGTAATTTGTAAATAATTACTTTGGATTTCCCTCTGCATATATCCAAAAAACTTAGGGATTTTTAACTTTGAGTCAAACTGGAAGGCTCTGTTCCGAATTAAAAATTTATATCAATTATGCATAACTGAAAAATCTCATTTTAAATCTCTAATTAACAGGTTCTTTTTGTTATGCAAAGCTCAAGCCACTGTAAATAGCAAGAAATCCCCCCCAAATCTCTATAACATGTCTGATCCTGTGTACACACTGTCTCTCAGTCCCTAGTTTCACCAGAGGTCTTTGGGTATAAGTAAGTCTTTCATATAAAGCAATATCTGTGAAATTTCCTGAGTGGCTGAGACCCAAATGAGGAAGAATAGAGAAAAAGACAGAAGCTTCAACTCTTCCAGATGTGTCCTTTTAAAACTGAGCTGATTTGCCATGCCACACATGCACCCTGGTGCAGAAGAGTTTAATACTTTCGGGTTTTTTTTGCACTTCAGCCGATTATTAAATAAAGAGTCAAAAGCAGATAGCTGATTGCTCTGATTACTTGTATCCTGAGTATTCTTCATGGCTGAATGACAACCTCTGGACTCTCTTTTATCATCCTTCAAACCAGCTCAGCAGAGCCACCTTAGCACAGTTAAACTGCAGCAAAATGCGTCTGCTCTGAGGCAGGAATCTGTCAGAGCAGCCAAACACCCACTCATGCTGCTGAAGCCCCAAGCTCTTCCATTTCAATAGCCACAGACAGAATAAAGGACAAAGGCAGTAATGTTTTCTCTGTGTTAATTGGAATTTTTGTGAGCATTAAGTCTTCCCCAAATTCATTAGGTCTTCAAAAAAAAAAAAAATCCTTCACAAAGTAATAATAATAATAAAAAAAGCTGATGACTAAATTCTATAAAAGTTGGAATCTTCCCCCTGCAAAATCCCTAAAATCAGCCTGGTCCCAGTGAAGGGTTTGGTTACCTGGAAGAAGGTTAAACACAGAACTCCAGTTCCTGCTGTGATCCATGAAGTTAAGCACAAAGCTCCAGGTCTCCGCATTATTAGTGTGAGAAACATTGCCAAGAGCTTTGTTTGCAGCAGTGTTTTCCCCTCTGTAATTTGGTGCTTTTAAAACTCCCCTGCACATCGTGCCTGCAGCCAGAGAACACGTTACCCAATGGCTTCCTGCGCCTCGGAAATTACCGCTAGCCAGGGAGAGAATTTGGGTTTGCAGGGACACAAACAGCTACCAGAAGTTAAAGGAACACTGGTTCGAGGTCAGCACCTTGCAGTTGTTTCGGTATTTTCATAGCTGTTCACAAATTCCTGCTGCTGAAGCTTAGTTCCATATTAACCCACGGCTGCATTTAACAGGACCTGCTACAAATGAAAAGTCACTGGTGTCCGTGCAGTGGGGCCACACTTTCACAGCATGCTGCCTTCAGATGGAACATTGGCATTACAGAAAAAGCAGAGGTAGCTCTAGCCATGCCCTGTGCACTGTGCTTACCACCTCAAACCTGCACAAGGATGAAGGAAACCTTTCCCAGCCTGAGACAACCACCGCCACCAGTACTGCTTCTATGCAGCTGTCAGCATTTGCCAGGAAAATGCAGCTGAAAAACACCCTTAGATCCCCAATGCTTCTTACAAGGGACACAAAGTTTCACTACACATTCAATTCCTATAGAGCCATCCAGGTGATGTGGTTAAACAGGGGTAGAAGATGGTTTGCACCATATCACTGATCCCCTCAGAAGGGACAATCCCAGTTTGTTCAGCAGCCAGTAATAGGTTGTCACTGAAGTTTACAGCCCGTGGCTGAAATGCACCATTAACTGTGGTTCTTCCAGATTTTAACACAAAGGGTGTTGCCATGAATATGTTTAGTCGTCACTCCAGAGTTAAGCATTATGTTGGGATGCCATTACTTCTGTAATGATTGACAAAGCCCAGCTGCTCTTGAGATGTACCTCTGTGGCTTTGCTGCAGCTGAAAGGTCAGGAAGTCGAACCAACTGTGATATACATGCACAACACAGGTTTGTTATTTAATGTTCAAGTTTTGCATAAACCCAGGCCAAGCCCTGGTGCTCTCTGATGTTTACTTTCAGCTCAGCTCTAACAAAAGGCGAGCTCCTGAAATGATGCCCGCTGAGAAACATCTCTCATGATGGTGCTAAGTGCATGTGCTACACAATACAAATGGTCTGAACATGCTGTCCTGCTTCAGACCAATCCTTTCCAGTGTTGCTCAACAGTAAATTGCCAAACCAATTTCTTAGCTGTTTTCTTAAAGAAAAAGCTCCTGCAGTATAAAATTGTGCACAGCCTTGCTGGGAACTGTGTGACTCTTACAATTTCAGGCTTCAATGAGGTCATCCATCATTGAACTAATTTCAGTTTTCTTCCTCTCACAATTACTTCCCTCATGCCAGCACCCAGGGTACTTTCAATTTAGAGTCACCAAATGGATCAACCTCAGTATTTCAGGGGGCAGGTACCTCAATGAGCTCCCGGTACTGAAAAATAACATGTACCATCTGTTCTGGATCTATTTCCAGAAGAAAAGTGAAAGGATTGAATTCTATCACTGCTCAGTTCCTGGCCTTGAGGCAGACTTTGATGTTTTCTGCTGGTTGGATCCACACAGGGATTCCAAGGGATGATGGCGATTTGTGAAGTCTTTCCTGCACTCTTTGCAATGATGTCAAGAGAAGAGAGAGTTGGCTTAAAGGGGGCCCATGAATAGCCCTGTCTTTTGCTTAAGGAGTGATTCCAATACTGAAAAGAGCTGCTGCTTCAGCAGGAAAACTCTCCCTGTCCATGATCAGCTGAGCAGCCTGAATATATGAATGTCATAAAGAGCCTCAGCACTTGCTCTAAGACAGCTGGGACTGGACACCAAAAACCCAGAGGAGTTTTGCACTGAAATTTATGGTGGGCTGGGACCCTCCTGCTGCTCCCTGCCTGCTGTGGCACTGCTGCCTTCAGGTTCTGAAAAACCAAGACCCATCTTCTGGACAGCTCTGTGTCTGAGGGCCAGCTCCAGTCTGAGGCTTTTCTACAGGCTTTTTGTCATCCTCCCATTAAGAGATATAGGCACACATACTTGCACACACACACATGAAGATAACCTCTGCTCACTCCTCCTCTACTTACTGGATAAAAAGTTTGGTATCTCTTTCCTCCTCAATTATATTCACCTCATTGGTGCACTTGGGAGGCTGCTCCCTGATAGATGTTAACTCATGGCCATTAGATTAACATGCTGTTATTTCCTCATCACCTTTTGTCGTTGCTAGGTGACAAATGCATCTCCCAGGCAGCAAGGGGAACTACTGAAACATACAGCGATTTATGACTGTCCATTATTGCCTTCCTTAGAGGGCCTGGTCCTTTCAGTGGGAAGATGTGCAGTTCTAGGATCACCCAAAGGGTCTTTTAGAGCTGCCACAGAAACCACCTCCACTGCGGGCTGGCTGGGTTTCATGAAAGGGAAGGCAAGATGGGGAGACAGGAGGAATTTGGGATGAGCTGATTTACCTTGTCAAGTCTGAGAGGGCCAGGGTTGTGTCAGGGGTCTGAATTTCAGGAAATGGGCTGCAAATTGTTTTTGTGTGCACTTAGAAGTGATGGCCCATGTTTCATTGGGTATCGTACAATTAATTTCAGACATGCTTTTAGATTGAGCCAAAATTTCAGAGAACATCCTGGGGACTTCTGGATTTTGGTATGAGTGGAAGGCAATTCACTGGTAAAACAGAAGCCCACATAAAACACCTGGCAGCCTGTAAGCACAGCAAGCACCTTAAACTTGTTTCAAGCTCTTCCTAGGCTGCCTTCAGAGCATTTGGTGGTTATGGGGGATGACTTTTGGGAAAGCAATCACCTTGCTAGGTTCTGACCAGCCTCCCAGAACAGTCCAGAGTAAGACTGTCAAAGACTCAGAAAGAGAAGGAGGAGAGTAACAGCAGGAGAGGTGGGACATGGGACAGAATGGAGAACACACAGAGATATGGAAGGGAGACAGGGAACATCAGGGCAGTCCCACTCTCTACATTAAGGTCAGCTGACAAGGGTTAAGCATGTGTTCACTTTTTTATGCTGCAGTGTTTCCAAATCTCCACCACAACCAATTCTTGCTCCAGTTCAAGGCCACTGGGACCTCTCCTCTCCCTACTTGACTGCATCACCACGACTTTTGCACCTACATCCCTGCCTCCAACCCTCCTGGCCTGGCCTGGAACGACTCAGCAGGCAAATTCAGTTTGCAGCCCAAGAGAAGAGCAGAGCAATGGGGAGGATTGAGCATTTCCTCTCTGCAGTGGGAGAACTAAAGCAGCTCTGGTCTCATCCTCTGTAAATGGAAGCCACAAGGAGCTGCTCGTTCCCTACACACACACTGAGATGACTAAATCCAGCACTGGGGAGAGCTTTTTAAGCTAATGGCCAGTGCTGGCACAGGAACAAATGGGAGCAAACCAACCATGAATAAATTGAGGCTGGAAATGCAAAGAAGGTTCACCCCATCCAGAGCAGCAAGGTTGAGCAGCAGCTTGTCCGTGGGAGTGTGTGGGCATGAAAGCAAACAGCTCCTGGGACACAAGTCAGTGAGCTCCCACACAAGGTGTAACCACTTCAACAGGACTTTCTGACCCAGGGAGCCCCTTTCCCCACCCCATGGAACAACCCTCTAACACCTTTTGAGGTCCTTGGACCCTCAAACCCCTCCACGTGCACAGGAGTCAGCCAAGGTGGCCCTGGGCTTGAGTGAGCGAGGAAGGATGAACATTTTAAACCAAGCCCTGGTAGAGCTGGCATGGCCTGTTGTCTTTCAAAAGGATTGCACCCATTTGCTGGTCCCTGATGAATGGGGCCCTTTGTGAGCCCGTGCGGGGGATGTGCTGCACAGGGGGAAGGAGAGACTCGGGCAGGGACTGCAGTGAATGGGAACAAGGGGGACATTGTTCTGCTGCATCCTCCCCAGGAGCCAGCCTTCGGAGGTCACCCCTCAGATCTGAGGGGATTGCAGCTACCTCGTCCTGTGGGATGGTCCAGAGAGCCTTTTCATTTGCCTCGGTGTATCAGTAGGGAAAACCCAGCAGAGAATGGGGTCAGTGAAGGCTTCAGCCTGGCAGGAAGATAAAGAAAAAGGAATTTCCTCTTGGTTATGCATAAGAGATTTCTCCTACATCTGCATGCATATCCCATGCTGAGAATTACAGAAAAATGAATTCAATACACAGGTGTTCATATATTCATGGAAGTCAAAACTTTAAAACTACCCAAAGCCCCAGTATTGAAGTTTTGTAAGAAATTGCTGTGATTTGTCCAAAAACTGCTGTTCCAACCTTTTAATGAACACCCGAAATAAATACTGTAACAACTGAAATATTAAGTTTATTTGGAAGGACTGGGGCAGGAGCTTTCTTGCTCTGGAATTCTTTGAGAATGTATATTTCCAGCAAACATTTTGTGTGTGCTGACAATTTTGGTGCTGGCTCTGCTTTTACCATTAAATACAGAAATCAGTGTGCAGTGATTTACCGAGACCTGTGTTGTGGTGGGGCAGGGAGAAGCTGAAAGAGTTTAGATACTTTCCTCTTCCAAGCTGAGTTTTGTCTTTAAAATTTTAGTTGGATGCTAAAAAAAAAAAAAAAAACCACACAAAAAAACCCAAAAAGTGCCAAAAGAACAGGATTTAGGTAAGCCGAGCAGTTGTTTCATTGTGTGAGAATTCAGAGCTCAGAATTACATTTTAAGATCCCCTGCACCTGAGAAACAGATGATAGTTGGGCTTCTCTTATTTCTGGTTTGGACATTAGGACATGAGATAATTCTGAGCTTTATCACTGACTTCCCAAATATCCATCAGTTTCTGTGTGTTACAGCCCACCTGGAAAAAGAGTTTAAGAGATCTTTCATCTCAATCTCTCCATATACCACTCTACCTCACACAGAGCATGTCAGAAATCAGTTCAAAGGGCTGGATAACCCTCAAGAGTTAAGAAACAGAAAAGCAGAATTAAGGTTAAAGCTGATAAAATTAAAAGCAGCTTGAAAAGAGAAAAAGATGAAGTATACCAGAAATACAAAGTCATCACCAGCAGAAATTTTTCTCTTTTCACTTTCTAATGTGAAATTGAAGCTGATTACAACTACTTGAACTCTGAAGCCTGCTGCTGTTTCTTTGTACTCCAACAGGTCCTCCTACTTTTAATCAGTTAAAATTGTATGTGGATTTAATAATTAAAAATTATAGTTAGGCTTTAGTACCTTTTCATAATATCTCTTTTTTTTTGTTACTCGGTTGCCAGGGGCTAAGAAATTACAGTGAAAAAATTAAAAGCCTTTAGTATTTTCATGCCTGTAATTT
This sequence comes from Phylloscopus trochilus trochilus, assembly GCA_016584745.2. Classification (NCBI taxonomy): domain Eukaryota; kingdom Metazoa; phylum Chordata; class Aves; order Passeriformes; family Phylloscopidae; genus Phylloscopus; species Phylloscopus trochilus. The sequence goes on along the minus strand of WQNJ02000041.1, from coordinate 8,526,918 downwards.
ACTTAGCTGCTGGATGTAAAAAGACAAAAGGAGAATAAATTGCTTGAAAGCAAATAGAGGCTTCATTTTTCCCTGCCTTTGAGTTACAGATATCACATTGGACACCACATGGGAGGTTTTGGCTGAGAAATTAGCATGAGACTATCTGGCACATCCTGAAACACATTTTCGAGGCAATTTTCCAGGCAGAACCATTTAGCAATGAATGCTGAAATACATCGTGATGCTGGTCATTATCAGCTGGCACACGTGCTCCTTCAGCAGGAAACCCCGTGGCCCAGGGGTTTGCTCTGCAACAGGGGTCATGTGGGCACGGGGACAGGGACGTGTCTCCTGTGACCCCTGCAACACCAGGGCTCCAGGCACCACAGGGGCACCCTGTGCTGCGTCCTCAAGTGTAGGCACCTGCTGACATTTCAGCCTAAGTCTTTCTCTGATGATCCAAATACCTACTTTTACCACAACTGATTGCTTACCAGCCTCCCATGCATCTTGAATTCCTTCTGGGTGCCCCTTCTGGGTTTATTTTGAATTGTTGGGGCCTCAGGTGCAGCCTGTCCCCTGCCAAGCACCCCCAGCCCACCTGGGCTCCAGGCAGGGAAGGGCAGTGATTTCAGACCTTCATTCCTTGCAGGCAGAGTCAGTTCAGAACAGGCTATAGCCTTGCAGTTCAGAACAGGCTATAGCCACACTCGTGTGTGCCCAGAATTAGGGAGGGCTGATACCAGCACTTATGGATTCAAGAAACATGGGTTCAGCAGGCTGCTCTCCAGCCTTCCTCTTGTGACAGATAACATGCCAAATGCTCTGCCTGGGAACGTGGTGAGCTGATGCTTGGGGTGAGGTGCTGTGTACATACTCACCTTGTGCTCTCCAAGGATGTTGCAGCAACATGTCTGGGATCAGGGTAAGGATGAGACAATGAGGCTCCTCTGGGTTTGCTTCCCTTCCCCATGAGCCTCCAAAGCCCTGTACCATGGCCAGGCTGCCCTCTGGCAACCCAATTCAGAGCTCAACTCCTCTCCAGGCTGGTGGCAGGATGAGAAACAACGTCTGGAAGACCAGATGGAGAGCTTGCATCTTCCTCCCCGCTCTGCAGGAGTTTTCTGCATGTATAAACAGAGAGAGATATGGGGGATGCTTCCAGGGCAGACAGGGATTGCAAATAAGACCACGCAATAGGAAGGCTTAGCTTAGCCCTTTCTCCCCCTCAACAGCTTTACTGTTTTACTTAATCTCCCACTTTTACATCTTCCCCAAGAATATATCTGAAAAACACACTCCTGTTTATAATTTCAACACAAACAGCCAGGCTCTTCACACTCCTTTCTTTTAACTCACCCTTTGATTTCCCCACCAACTCCTGTTTCTGCTCTCTCGATTTCCCTCTGGCCAAGCAAAATTGTCCTAGCAACATGATCCTCCCAAGCTCATTTCCCCTCCATAGAGACCTGCTCAAATACACCAAAGCCCCATATCTTACTCTAAAGCAGATTTTTATAACCTCTCCATATCCCACAGGTCTTTGCAGCTCTGGAAGCAAAAGGTGCAAACAGTCAGAGCTCCCCTTGGAACAGGTGAAGTTAATCCTGTAGGACCTGTTCAATAGGAAGGGAAAATGAACCTCCCCTCCTCACTTGCTCTAATGACAATCTCTGTCTTCTACAGCAAACAAACTCCAACTGGCCAACTCCTTCCTTGTATTTGTGGGGGTCCTTTTTGTACTGCAACAGCCCTTAGATGTGCAGGGTGCCATGGGCTGTATAAATGTAGGGCTGCTGATACATGTGAGAGTGCAGATGTCAGAGAAGGGACACTTCCCAACTTCCACCTGGATGGCAATCACAATCAAAAGCAGACCTATTTTTTAAATCTCCCCATTCTTACAAGGTATTACTCCTGCATCACCTCTCCACTGTGCTACAGAGATCAATGAGCTCTAATCCTATGAGAGAGGAAGAAAATGTTTAGCTTCACTCCCAGCTGTGGTCCATGGACACATGGTTTGTGTGACAGAAGAGTCTTCCAGGGTCTCAGTGGGAACACTGGGGCTGGAACCCAGCAGTGCTTAGGTTCAGCTGTGTTGTGTCAAGTACAGCAGCTTTTACTCCTAAAAGGTATCCCTGAGGAAGGTTTTCTAGAGGAACATCCTTATAGCAACACCAGTACAGACACTGAAAGTCACAGCTCAGACACTCACCTCATCTCCTGTGCACAGACCTCTTCTTCCTTGATGTTCTCATCCACACTCCTATGCTCTCCTTACTCTTGCAAGCCCTGATGCCAGGGACAGAGAGAATGGGCCTAATCCCATGAGATGCAGAGTTCCCAGAGCCTGCAGGCAGGGTGGATGGTGCTGGGTCATCCTTGGGATGAAACCTGGGCAGTCAGGTCCTGCCAGGCACCAAGGGCCCAACACTGATGCACGGTGGGCCCTGAGTGGAGCACGACCATCTGTGAATTTACTATTCCTTCTCAAATGCTAATTAGTTATTTACATAAAACTTTGGAACATTTTAATTAGTTGTGTTAATTTTGAATTCACAGAAGAGAGCTATAAAAGTCTATTATATGGGACGCTTATTCAAATGAAGCTTGAAATGGCACATGGTGATGTACTCACAAATCTCCTGCCAACACAGTGAGAAAAACGAGAGGGTGGCCAGGCTTTGAGTGAGACAGCAGGAGATTGGCATTTCTGATGCACTGGGTAAAGCTGAGAAGCTGGTCCTGGTTAGGGAGGTGATCCTTTCCCACTTGAGGTCTCAGTCTGACAGTTCCAGATTCATATTGTCCCAATGTTGTTGCATTTGATGTGTCCTCCTCCTCCTCAGGGGAAGATTAACAGTTCTCTCTTTTCTATCTTTTCTATCTTTTCTATCTTTTCTATCTGTCAAACTATTTTTTTAACTTGTAGGAAGTCATGATTAGGTTTGAGTTGGTTTGAGATGATTCAAATCAGGCTAAAAATGGCTGACAGTTTATGGAGCCAGAGGAATCAGATAGATAGACATCAGTTCATCAGTCATACATCCAAACCACACTGTTCCTTTAGGAGATCAAGTGATGCAAACAAATGCACTTCAAATACAGAGCTGCCAGGTCTAGAAGCACCCCTTGCTCTGCATCAGCTCAAACCCTGGGACAGGCAGCACAAGGCAGCAAACCTCCCTCCTGCTCTGCACAGGCTGTGCAGCACCCCCAGACAGCACTGCTCTCCATCCCACCTGTGGGTACTGCACTGGCAATGAAGGCAGAGTGTGCTGGTCCTGCCTCAGCTGGGCCTTTATTCTCAAGGTGGGTGGAAAAGGCTTTCCTTCATCAAGTTCATCTTTTTCACAGCACTAAACTCAATTAAAGCCTGTAAGTGGCTGGACTGATAACTCTGTAAATCCAGCTATCTCAGGTTGCTACAGAATCTAAATTACCCCATCACCATTAATGCCAAGATAGAGAAATGTCCAAGCAGCTATTTAAAATGAGACTCTCTGCCCTAAGATTTCATCTGGCAGGGAAAACCATTTTCTGTATAAAATACAGCCCACTTTACCTCTTGAGGTTTAAGACTTGATTCAACAAATCTGGAATTACGCTATGGAAAATCATCTTCCTTGGTGGAAGGTAAGTGCCAGCATCACATCCAATTGTGACAGAGCTGCTGTCTGCCTGAAAAGCCTGAGGACAGCATGGAGCAAGGGAAACACAGTGGTCTATCCAAAATGTTATGAACAGAATTCATGGGTGGTAACTTCAAAAGTGAGAGGAAACAACGAGCTCTTATGTGGTCCATGACAAAACACCTGTTTTCTTGGTGTTCACAAGATGTCTAGGAATATTTTCATGTCATTTTCTGAAAAACAACAGAGCTGTAGAAGCATTGCACTAAAACAGATCCACTCCACTAAAATCAGTGGTTTAGCTGGGCTTCCTGTGCTCCTCTGAGGGCCCATAGTCTGGTGTTCTGCAGACTATTGGGCACCTAATGCTAGAAGGGCCCAGTTTTCAAAACAGAAGGAAGGTTTGGGCTGCAGAGATTCCATGGATATCTATTATTCTGTGCAAACACTGGAAAATGTGATTGTAGATAGCAGGGAGGGATCACAGAGGGCTGCCATGAGAGGCAAGAGGAGACTGCCAGGAGTGAGTGATCTGTTCCTTGGTCTGCAGGTTACACTCACAGAGTAAGAAGCAGAGATAAGTCTTGCTATAAAAGCTGTTAGGAAGGGGAATGGAGAACATGTTGTGAAGTTCAGCTTTATGCTGTCTGGGAAAGCAGAGGGACCAACCTAAGGATGGAGTATTTCACCTGCAGATGCAATAACTAACCTGGAGGTGTCTGCTGCCATCTCTAATGGCTTCAGGGGAAAGGATCAGGGCACACCTCAAGCCTGTGCAATCCCATGACAGTAATTTGTTAATTTGATGGAGGCCAGCCTGGGATTGTTCAGGCTTTATCAAAAAAGATACTTTGAGAATCATTGCCATCATCAAGGCAAGTCGGAAATATTCTCTGGGCAAGAATTTGCCTGATAACAACAACAGAAGGGAGTGAAGCTGGAAGGCACTGTCAGCCAATTGGCAGGTAGTTCATGGGTGTCAAATCCTTTAATCCAACCTTTTAAAGCTCATCAGAAGATTTTACAGCAAGTGTATAAATGCCATGTGGAATCCAAGGCTGCTGGAAATTATTTAGGACAAGAGCCAAACATAATTCAGGAAAAAATATTGGACACGGCTATGGAAAATTTGCAGAACAATATTTTTTGGAAAGCTTTTCTGTTATGATGCTTAAACTAGATTCACACTAACAGAGGTGCAGAAGAATTGTAACTCATAATTACTCTCTTACTTTCCTCTGGCTGTAGTGGGAGCCAGGACACCAGAATTGTGCTCAGCAAAGCAATCCCTGTTTCCAGTTTTGAGCTCCTACTGTTTATTCAGAGCTCACCCATTGACCCATCCTCCTGTCACAAACTGATTAAGTGCACATGTCAAAAGGATTGCCAGCAATCGACAGCAACCACTGGAAAAGAAAAGGGAGCTGGAGGGTACAAAACAAGCAGCTTTTCACCAGTGACTTCACTGTGAAGGAGCTGGAAGTCATGGCAAGCCAGTGGCACATGTCAGGATAGTCCAGAGGAAAGATGGAAACGGTGGGGGAGCTCAGCCAAGAGGAAGTGCCTGCAGCCCTGCCTCGACCTGAGCATCGATCCTGTTCTCCAGGTTCCTAAAGGCAGGCCCCAGGGTGGGCTTGGGATCAGAGCATCACCTCTCTGTGCATGAGATGCACCCCAAACCTCACCCCTGCTGCCACCAGCCCTCAGAAGTCTGTCTCACACTGCCCAGCACGAAAGCCTACATGGAGGAGCAGCTTGTAGGAGGCAGGACATGCTGCCTGTCCATCTGGGTGGATGGAGCAGGCTCTGTGTCTTCACCAATAGGTTTAGTCTCAAAGTCTTCCATCTGCTGGATTAAAGCTGTGCTTTTAATTAAACCAAGGAGGAAAAGTCAGAGGAGGAATGGTAGAAGAGAGTTTGGGGTGTAGGGGATGTGCTTTTCTTTTGTTTGTAAGTTCAGTATTTTGTGCATGAGAAGAAGTGGCCCAACCAGCATGGTAGAAACAGGTGCTGGAGTTAAGTTTGTCCATACAGGGCTGGGACATCACCTCCTGACCAGTCTCCCTAAGGGCTGATCTGTGCCTCGAGTGACAGCTTTGACATCTCCCAGCCTGGCCAGAACGTCCCAGGACTGCAGGCAGGGTGAAACAAACAAACAAACAAACAAACAAACAAACAAACAAACAAACTTACTTTCACAAAGGTGTAGATCTTTCCTCACCAGCTGGGAGGGGAGAGAAGATCTACTCTACACTTCCAGTTTTGCAAAGCTTGTGTACCCAGTTGACGAAGAACTGCACTTGGCAGATAGATAATGCACAACACATCCTGTAAACCTTTCCTAAAAGGCAATCACAAATTAATCATGCTGATTAAGTTCTTATTTTTTTTTTTTAGAGCATCATTTATCAGTTTAATTTAACATTACTTCAGTTGCTAAGGAGCCAGGATTGCAAACCTCCACCAACCAGGAATTATGAACACTAATGTCTGGTCATCTAATTGGAAAATATTACAAAACTCAAGCTGAGGTCTACCCTCTCCAGCCACACTGCTCAGTGAGACATGGAAATGTTCTGTATTGTATATAATAGCACTGTTTATTAGTCAAGACTTGTAACTGTAGGAGAGAACAGCAAAATCACAAAAGCCTCAGTAGAAGAGACTTGCAAATTAGTCTCATTACTCTTGAAATTGAACTGCTTTCCATGCTCCTGGCAGAGAAACCTCAAGGATACTGAGATTGCCTGTGTATTGCATTTCAGATCATGATCATCCTGCTTTACACAGTAATGTACTAAGTCTCCATCAGGCCAGTGATGGGAAGGGGGATGTTTACTTAGTGATGTGTGAAATGATGAATAAATCTTCAGGAATTATTTTGGGGGAGAGGGCAGTGAGAGAAGAGCTTTATTACATTCCCAGATCACCACCACCTGCAGAAATCCAGAAATGTTGCACATCTTTCAAATAATGAGCGTCAAATGGGGAGGAAAAAAAAATAAAAAAAAAGGAAGGTTCAACGCTGGTTCAAATTTCTGCACTACCAAAAACGTTCCTTCATTTCAATTAAATCTTGACCTATTTTTAATCAAAAGAGCCTGCTGTGTCTTTCTGCCTCAGAAGACTGACATTGCCAGCAGGATGCTGCAGTCAGGTCCCAGCTCCCTGGGGGGTGGTGGAGGCTTTCCTCAGGGTGCACAGCCTGCATCCCACGTTGTCCAGAGCCCCTCTGCCCACTGCCACCCCTGCAGGGGACTTACCTGCTGTCACACAGGAGTCTCAGGTGAACCAGCAGCTGGAACCCTAAGAATGAATCAGGCCCTTCAGCTCCCAGGCCTGGCACAGGCTGGGTCATTGCACTGGACCCACTGTGGGATCACAAAAAGGGACCTGAGCTGGCACTGAGAGGGACAAGGCAGAGAGACAGGTCAGTAATTTTTCTAGATGAATATTTTCAAGGAAAAAAAAAGATAGAGCAATGTTTTGAATAAACTCCTGTGACATAAATAATAAATAAGCAATATAAACTGTATATAAGGACATATACACACACATGCATGCATTATGGAGAGCTCTTCTTTACTCATTAATTCCCTCAGGAGTTAGAAAATCACAGCTAAAAACAATCATTTGTATGCAGAGATAGACTGCACAGAGAGACAGAATTTTCTGTTCTTACCAAGACAATACTTTTTGGAAAAACCCCAACAAATTAATGTGAGCCATACTCAATAATTTTGTCTAAACAAACAGCAGAAGAGATATTTTCAAAAAGTAAAGAAATAAAAAAAAACCTGATTGATTTTTATATTTGTAATTTCATAAGCTTTGATTTTATAACATTGTTCTCAAGACCTGAGCAATTCAACCTTTGTATGATGCTTCTAAAAACCTGTTTATTGCGCTAGCATGAAACAGGGGCAAGTACTCACCAGAAAAAAAGGTAGAACTCCACATATTTGATTTTCAGAGTGTTTAGGACAATCTTTCCACTTTTCTCATTCATTACCAAAGCCAAGAGGTTTCCAGTTCTCCCAGGGAAACTCGTGTGTCTGACAGGTGGGCAGGTGAGCCATGAGCCACCCTGCTTGTCCCTGCCCCTCCCTGCTCTCACCACCAGCCATGGTGGGCACAGGCAGTCCCACTTCTGTCCCAGCTCTTCCACTGCACTGCAGGTTGCATCTTTAAACCACAAGGCATGAATCCTTGAGCAGTAATATTTGATCTGAGATTGCATAATCTGCTGAGCATATAAAAACTGGGAAGGTTAGAACAGTGTCTACCACCAGAATGGGTTTGGTGATACTGACTGATTTTAAAAAAAAAAGAGGTTATTAAAAATATATATGTTTTCTCTGGACATTGGGAGGATGAGATGCTCCCTTTACACTTGATGGGACTTTCAATCAGTATTTCCTGCTTTTTCCTGGCTTTTTGCAGCATCCCCCTGACTTTATTTCTGATCTTGAACACTGAAGGTTTAATCAATCATTGCTCCTCCTGCTTCTGGAATCTAAGTGGTTCAAAGCACTTGTACTTACTGAATGTCATTAGGCCATGGTGATGAAGTAGCTCTGCTTGGATCTTTAATCCACTCCTTGTTATAAAAAACCCAGAAGACAGAGCTGTCTTTACCTGGAAGCATTTTATCAGTTGAAGCCCTGGACACTACTTGGAGGGGAAAAGGACTGATCTTCCACGTTTCTCTTGGCTAATCTTAAGGTTAATAGGAAGAGGACAACAGATGCTTTGTGAATTATTGCTTTGCAAATTAAACCTCCTTTCTGTGCTGAAGGCAAGGCTGGAATGTTCTTTATTTTGTTACAGAAAGCAGCAGTAGTTGATTTGATCCATAATACCACCAAATTTTATCTACTGCCCACCTGGAGAGTTCTTTCAGGGGGAGATGACGGATGCTACCAGCAATAACAAAAGCACAAGCCCTTTGGATATGTACCTGAAATGGAAAAGACTTGTTTGGCTTCTTCCAGGGGTACAAGCACACCTGGCTAGAGCGGGAGAAGCAAACTGGAGAGCTGCTCCCTGGGGACTTGGACAGCTCCCTCTTCTGCAGGCAGGCATGCAGGAGGCCAGTGGGATTCACTAGCTCTGCTACTGGGTGTCCATGCTCTGCTTTAGGCAAGTCTCTAGCAATCTCCTCAGCAACCCCAGTGAGGACTTGAGCCATGGCTTTTCAGAAACCACAGAGCCACAAAACTTCACAGTGCCAAGCACTCCCATGTTAGGGCTCATCAGGAGTTAACTAATGATAATATCTGTCATAAATACTTCTGGGAATGGCAAAACATCAGCCTGCATTGCAGTTGTGCCTCATTCTTTGTAAATACATGCTGAATATTTTGAACAAATAATTATTCACTTCAGACTCTCTCCTTCAAGATATTCCCCAGTGACAATTTTTGCTTCACATCGAAAGAAACTGGTTTTTATTTAACAAATTAAATGTTTGCCAGAATGGCATATTAAGAATCATAGAATGGTTTGGGTTGGAAGTGACCTTAAAGATCATCCAGTTCCGACACCTCTGCCTTGGGCAGGATCACCCTTCACTACACCAAGTTGCTCAGAGCCCCATCCAACCTGGCCTTGAACACCTCCAGGTGTGGGGCATCCAAAACTTCTCTGGGCAACCTGTGCCAGCTTCTCACCATCCTCACAGTGAAGAATTTTTTCCTGACATTTAATCTAAAAGAAACCAAACTCTCTGCCCCTCTACTGACAGGCAGGATGTGGCTTTACCAGCTGCTGGAAGGGACCCAACAGTGCATCAGGCAGGAGCTGCCTTGAGCTTTCCTTGAATTCCCAACAAATAATCCCACAGCTGCTTTGCCTTGAACATCTGGAACACTTATTTTGTTTGGGCATGTCACCAGTAAGTGTTACCTTCCCTACATGTACAAGAGCACTTAAACATTTCCTTAATTTACAGATTCCTATTTAAGGTTAAACTCATGTTTAAACAACAAGCAATTCTTCTTCTTTTAATTAAGACTTATACATGTTCCCATGTGTAGATGAAGCAATGAAGTCCTAATGAGCAGAGAGTCTAATTATGATCATTCTGTAATTGAAATAGTGGTGTGCCTCAGAATAAGACTGTTATGTTGCCAGATAATGGACTAATGAGCACCAAAGAAGTAGTAGAAAAGGTCTGTAAAAGACTCTTGCAGTTCTTTTGAGGACAGGCCTGTGTATAAACACCTCCATGTAGTATTCAGACATGTATAATGAAATATATAACACAATATGTCCAAAGATTTATATCAAGATGCTGGAAGTGGCTGAAGGTCAAGGGCATACCAAAAGCAATGGAATTAATTATTAATGTGAGACAGAAGGAAATAAGCCCGAGACAGCTGCATGAAGTGATTTAGGAGACAGATTAAAAATATAAAAAGGGAAGTCAGTGGGAGGCAGCATTGGGAAAATGATCAACATCCACCACAATATTGGTCCCATCGGCTGAAACCAGCTCCCTCCGTGTTCTGATTGATGAAATACACCAGAGTCCAGTATTTTTTCTTGTCTAAATGACCAGCTCTAATCATGAGCTCTACACATTGCTGCTTTCTTCATCATTCAGCTGGTCAGGAAAGAAAAGATAATTACAGAATGTTTGTTTAGTAATTGTCTGCTTCTATTTTGGAGTTTGCTTCTGGTGCTAACGAATGCGACTCCATTATGTCATTTATCATGTGAACAGTCAGGTTGAGAAACATTTTAAATCAGGAACTATTTTAGTTTGCATGAGAAATAACCCCACAGAACAACTGACAGCATGTGTGAGCAGAAAAATTCCATGCCTGAAAAGGATAGGTTAGGTGATTTCACCAGATAAAAAGCTTAAGGAAATATCTTTTCACCAGCAGAGCAGTGTGTTCACGGAGAAGGGAAGAGCTGTACCCCTATATTTTTCCTCACAAGTAAGTCCAGAATTGAAGTTATTTACCTGGCTTGCTAGGTATCATTTGCTTTCTGTTACTTTTTCTCCTATCACCCTTTGCAAAGGAGAACTTTCATTTCATTGGATGTGCTAAAAATTGTGCTTTGGACCTGACTTAAGTACAGGTAACACAGGTTGTAATTATATCTCAGGTGTGGCAAGAGCAGGAAAGTGGAGCTAAAGGAAAGAACCAACCAGACGTTACCCACAGATATATCTGGAAAGTGATGGGGACTCACAACTTATTTATAAACAGCTCCCTCCCCATTAACCTGTGTTAATACCCAAAACACTCAATTTCCTGTGCTATACTGTAGCACCAGGTACATCAATTTTTGCTGACTTAATTCATCCAAACCCAATGCACTTGTCCATTAGGGTGGGATCTCACATGTACTCCCCACCCTATGGACAGGTGTAATTCTTGGTGAATCTGAACACGGTGCCTTGGGCTCGGTCAAAAGGCTCCTGGGAGCACACAGCCAAGTGAGAACAAACTGGAAATTTCCTCCAAGGGTATTTTTTCAACCTCAGTTTGCTAGCTGATTTCACAACTGTGGGTTGAGAAACCTGTCTGAAGTGACTGGCCAAAGAAAAACCCCCCATCCATTTGATAGGGTGTCCTCCCAGTAATAGTGGAACAGAATTTGTTTGACAATACTTTGGGTAATGTCTTGAAGATGTAGATGACTAATAATAGCTGCGCCTTTTTTCCAGAAATATGAAAGTCATAAAAATGATGGTTTAGAAGGACCAAAACTATTTATAAACTGAAGAAGAATTCAGTGAAGAGTTTTGACTAAAAAGGAGTGGAGGGGAGAATTTTAATGTGCTTGAAATAGAAGTCAAAATCTTAAAGAAAAAAATGCAAATCTGAAGTATTTTAAGTGGTTTAAAAAAAAGTTGAGTGGCTCAAACATGAAAGGACACCTTTTGTTTCAGATCAGATGAAGATTTTATGTTTATCAGGATGAACAACCTTGATTTGAAATGTCCTCTAAGTTCAGCCTTCTCAGGATGGGCAGAGGACTCCACTCAGGATCTTTCATCCATGCTACATACAGAGAAATAGTAATACAGAGAATATTAACCGAAGAAAAAAAAAAATTAAAAGTTCTCAGGAGCATTGAGTTCCATCATGGGGTTTATAGTTCGTTTCCTTTTGGCCAATTACTCTCTTCAGAAATGTCCCCGGCATATTATCAAGACTAAGTGTTAAACCTGGGAGGTCGTTTCACTTGCAGCCTGTCGAGAACATCTTTCCATTGCTGGTTAACGACTTGTGAACTTCATTGTCAGATGCTGCTCTGCGCCTTTGCATCTCCCAGCTGATGGCTCTGTGCCACCAGCCGAGCAACTGCCGGGGTTCGAGGGCGCCTCTCGCCCTTGTGAAACTCGAGTTCATTCTTTTTCTGCTCCCCGCGCTTTCTCCCTGCAAATTTATGACTTGCTAACAAATGCGTTTCTCTTGATTCCCTCCTCTTCAGTGATCTTTAAGATCTCTCATTTCATAAGGAAGAGGCAGGTGGGAGATCTGCTTCCAAAAAAAAAGTTGTTTCCATAAGCATGTCTTGTGGAGTAAGGCTGCCTGTATATCCATCCAATTTCCATTGACTTAATTCAGTCTTTTTTTTTTTGCCAAGTTGCACAGCAGTAATTAACTGCCCTAACCGAAGTGTTTTCCTCAAGATGCCCACATTCTTGTGAGAGCTGGAGGTTTTACCCACACATGCAGGCAGCAGCCCTTCGTCATTCTCCATACAAATTGAATACTTCCTCTGCTTTCCTTTACAGCTGTTCTTTGAACACCAACCACAAAACTAATGAAATATTCCTGTGGCTCACCCATTCCTTCAAAAACCTTTGTCCAGGCTTGTTTTCTCCTGGGAGGCTAACAATATTTTTTTGCATCTTTGCAGTGGCACAGGGCTGCATTGCACTGGTCTGACACCTGGGAATCAATAGCAGTCAGAGTGAGAGGAATTACAGCACGTTCACAGTAATTGTGCAAATGCAAATTAATTTCTCCAAAATCCTCTCTAATGTAAATCCAGTGAGGTCAATAGAGGTAGAGCAAAACTGGCCATTCTGCTTCATCTGTTACCCTCACTTTTATAAGGATGGATAGCAGCTATTAAGAGAAAGGAATGTCCAAACGCCTGGAAATACACTGACCTGGGAAAAGAGCTGCGAGGATGCCAGAAATCACTCTCTGTGCAGATGGGTATGCTGCCTAACCAGAGCAATCATCATTGCCAAAAGCCTCCACCAGTGTGAACTGCTACATCTCCATTAGCAGTGTTGATTAACAGGAGCAGAGGGTCCTGCCCTTTGGTTAAAACACGCCAGCCTGTTACAGAGGAATTCCCGATTTTGGCAAGTAACAGCATCTCCCTACAAGGTCTTGCTAACCTGCAGCTGCCCTTTCCAGCGATTGTGTAAGGTTTTCTGCAGTTTCTCCAGTTCGCTCCTAAAATCTTCTGCTGCTTGTGAATCTGTTTATGAGCTGCACAAAAGAATTGTTTTCCTTAAGAAATCCTTAACATATGCACAGATAAACTCAGAGTCTAAAGGTTAATGTTGCTTCATCACTGCTGAAGTGAAATCAAAGATTTTAAAAGTCATTCTGCAGAATGATCTTGCATTTTTAGGGGAAAATAAACTGTTACTGACTATAATAATAAGATTTTGGAATATGCTAATGAATTTTTTTTCATTTATCACACTTGATGCTCTCTTTTTTCCATAACCATTGCAGTTTATTATCAGACAGTTATCCAGAGAAGTTGGGTTTTGTTCAGAAAAAAAGACTGTTGAAAAATTATTAAAGCATCAAAACACCTGTAAAAACTCTATGTCAAGACAGGAGGAACTCTTACACATAGGTAGGACAAAAATACACTGTATTAAGACTTTTTTTGCTTTTATAAGATCTTTTAATTGGCTCCATTTACCCAGGAAAGACAGTGTGTTAATTCAGTGCCTTTTCCCTTCTGCAATGGTGTCAGCAAACCATCAGCCAGAGAAGCCAGGAGTTTGAAATCGTCTCCAGAGACCACCCCCTGTAGAAATACCCATCAGTACAGAATTGCCTTGATGCCAAGGCTGTATTCAGCTTATCTAGCTTTATTAATCTGCTGACAGCTTGCCACTTCTCACTGGCATCACTGAGCAAGGGAGGTAAACTGCAGCCTAATTAATGGCCAAGCTAGAGGCTTTCTTCAAAGACTGACTGAGACAGATGCTGGTCTTGCCCAACAGAAATGCCAACCCAGTTTAAGTGTTCCTGCAACCTCCACAGTCAGGCAATTTATACAAATTTAGTGTGTTTGACTACAAACACAAAGGATATGCAGAAGGATGTCCAGGCATCCTAAACACAAACAGTGTCCAACGTGCATGTACTTGTGGGTCAGACACCTGCCAAGAGCCAAAGCCTTCAGCAGGATGAGAAGATATTCCTCTCCATAACTGCTTTGAAATAGCTTTAGTTTGTATGAAACACAGACTCATAGGACTGGAAATATCTCCGGCCTTAGGCTGTATCAAAACATGTGTGACAGAGATTTAAATGGACTTGGATGCAAGTCATGTAAGGTCAAGTTTCCATTTAAGAACCATTTGCATTAGCAGTCCTACCACCGTGGTAACACAGGGGAAGAGACACTAACGATATTTAGCACATTAACATGGACAAAAGCTCTTTGCTACATCCTCAGGAATAAACACAGACGAGCTCATAACGAAGCTGTGCTTCCAATCCCTCCTCATTGTGCAGGGCTCTTACAGAGGCTCACACAAAATGCCTCACTGGGCAGTGAGATCCAAGATCTGGTTTGGACATAGTCAATACAGCAGAGAATACAAATCTCTGTCGGTCAGGCTCACCTGACACATACAACTGTGACTCCTCGTGCATTTTGGTGAACAAGCAGTTCATACCTGCCTGAAAGCCATGCCTGCCTGCTCAGCCAGGCACAGGTTCCTCGCTGCAAAATGGTCTCAGCAGAAAATGTTCAGCTCCATGTGTGGGTAACATCAGCTCCCTTGACAGAAGCAGATGGGAGGTCCATGTGCTGCTATGTCAGAAATATCTGTCATTCTCCCGTTTTCCCTGTGTCCTGTGTCTTAGGTTATCAGGCGTGCTCCTCTCAATGCCAGTTAAAAGGCAGGTGTCAAACACAGAAGGCACGTTCATTTATAACTACACAGACTATAATTATATGTAGTCTAGGGCTTATTTCTTGAACTAGGAAGGAGGAAAAATGGGTTAGGTGGGTGTGAGTAACAAGCAAGAACATGTCTTTTAGAGGTTATGAAACTACCTTGATCTCCCAGTATCAGAAATGCTGGCTAAGAACAAACAAATCAGAAAACTCTGTGCAGGCTGAGAGTTGGGACAAAAACAAGGGAATTGGGAACTGACAAGGGAATAGTAACAAGTTTCTGATCGAGGCTGGGAACTTAGTATTGCAAGCAAAAATGGAGGAGAAATATGAGGTCACCACTACACCTTATTTGCAGAAAGATAAGTGCAATCTTGGGATTACCAGGTGAGATATTTCAGTGAGAAATGGGGACTTTAATGTCAGAGTATGAAGCATCAGCGAGACCTCCCCCCATTTAATACTCTAACCACTTTTGGTAATCCGTATGAACTTTGAGATTAATTGGAACTACAGCAGATGGAGGGAAGAGGTCTGAGGTGAACTGAGAGTCATTTAGGAGAGAAGATTGAAAAGCCAGTCCTGTGTAGCTCAGCGAGAAAGGGAGACAAGAACCATCTCCATAAAAACACCTGAGTAAGGAGAAGTGAGCAAGACAGCTACTGAAATGAGAGCCAGTGCTGGTGCCAGAATATCTGGGGAAAGGTTCCTGACCAGCAGGGACATGGACAGCCTGGGACAATCTCACAGAGGGGTAACAGGCACAACCACAAAATTGTTTAAAGTCATAGCATGGTCCTTTCATGGAAAGGACCATGAACAACATTATTCCTGGCACAGCAGAGAACTGGGCTCTGTGATCCAGGATCCTCCTGTGCTTGTAACTTAAAATTGCCTAACAGGACTAGAACAGCAGCAAAATAGAGCCTTTGGCCACTTGTTACTGGAGGTCTGTGGAATATTTTCACAGCAGTTGCAATGCCAGAACTCCAGTGTCCTGGCTCAACACCAACACATTCCTCCGCTATTTAAGTCCCCCCCGTGGTTTCACTTAGTAATGCTACTCTTTGCTCCCTGTCCAAAAAATTGTGGTACAATGCTGCCTTTTTGAGCTTAAAAATGTTTTCTATTTACTGAATTGCTCTTCAAAACGTAGTATAATTCATGCTAGGGTGTAACTGTGTTGCATTTTAACCTGCACAGAAATAGCATGTGCAAGCGTGGAGAGAGGTTGGGAGAAAAAATAGCAACAGAAAAATATCATTATGACAACACTAAGCCCAAGTGAGAAATATTACGCTTATTTTACAGTAGGAAACTTTTGTTTCTTTTAATACATAAGCAAAAGCATTTGAAACCTTTCCTGTGAAAACACAATAAGCAGGTGTAGTTTGGGGCTTTGCTATCAGCTGTAGCTTTTAACCAGTTTCTGGAAATTTGGTCTTGAATCTTATTTTATGAGCCTTTCAATGAAGTCTGAAGTTGAATTCTGGCTTTTGATCAAGATCAGAGAAAATTAATGACCCTGGCCTAAAGACCCTAATTTGCAGTGGCAGGCTTGGAGTTGGGAACAGTATGAATTTCCCAGGGTGTGTGTGTCAGTGACTGTTAACCTGCATTACCAGTATTGCAACAGTGCCTGGATCCTCCCAAAGAAGAATAATGACATGTCCGTCCCAGATCTGTATCTATGGGTGGCAGATACGACATAGAACAAGGAATCATCATCATCATTATTATTTAATTTTTGTAACAATCACCAGGCAGCTGAGCTACTCCCACTGCTGCATTAAGTATCATGACTAAAATATGCAACCCTTTTGTTATTTCATCTTCTGTGAGAAAAGTGGACTGTCGTATTTCAACAGACCATTTTAAGCACATATTTCTCAGTAAGTATGTTGGAAAATACAGCTCATAAAATGTGCCTTGCTATTCCAGTTTTGTCTATATTCAGTATTGCAGCCAAGTTATGCAGACACTTGAAGTAGCTCCAGAGAAGATTGGGTCCTGGAGCAGTGCAGGTCATAGGGAACAAAAAACACACTAATCTGCCCTTAGAGTGGGGTAAATTAGTCATCACAGAGCTCTGCCTTAACAAGTTGCTTTAATATTTGGATGGAATTGGGTTAGAGATGGCTTGAGTAGAGCTGATTCTAAGCACAAGCCAAGTAGGCAGATTTTCAAGGGCATTCACCACCAGGACACAAAAGCTGCTGAGATAAGAAACTTTCTGCCTAATTTTGCTGTGCCAGAACCCTGGGAAGGGAAGGAGAGAGGTACAGGAAGAAAAGTTTTCCTGCTGGAGCTGCAAGAACAGCACTGGCTTCCCACCACAGCCCCTTCCCAGCCAGTGGCACAGCCAGGCTACAGCTCCTCTTCCTCAGGGTGGGGGGGAGCTTTAGGAGTGCCCACCTTGGAGAGCTGGTGAGGCTGCTGAGGGCAGGGACCCCCTTTCACAGCAGCCATGTGTGCAGCAGTGCCTCATGCAGCCCTGCAGAGGGATGGGGACATGGGGGCTGTCAGTGCCTAGGATGCCTTGGCCAGACCCTGCTCCCCAGGACCGGTTTGTTGCAGAGGAGCTTCATGGGATGGGGTGAAATTTGGTCTCCTAGATATCCTGGAATCACCTTCTGAGGATAACAACTGAGGTGTTGAACTCAGTCCAGGTGTTGTAGCCAACAGTGCTAAGAAGTGCTGCAGCACTTTGAGCAGACAGGAGTTTCCTTAGCACTACAGGCTTTGTGTCCAGCCATTTCACTCTGCTGTCAGCCTGCCAAGATGTGATAAAAGTACCAATAAGGGCAGGTTACTCACTGCCAGGATGGGAGAGACTCCAGGCCAACCTGAGAGGACAATGAGCTTTCCTGGGCAAGGGCACTCCTACACTAGGGGCTGCACTTAAAACCACTGGTCACATTCTCCAGGAGCAGGTGCTGGCCCAAATCTCTGCAGATTTTTATTCCACTCCTGAGACTCCCTGACACTGCCCTTGCAGTCTGCTTCAGCAGCCCACTCCTCATCCATCAACAATTTCAGCCTCATCAGGGCTGTATCTGTGCCAGCGACAGAGCAAAACCGGTGCCACTATTCTGGGACGAGGCGGCATCAGAATGTCCAGGGAGACCTGGGAGGAAATTACTGGGAAGGAATCCCAGCACACCAGAGAGGAGAACTGGAAACTTTACTTTCCCAGGGGCAGGTAGCCCGCAGAGCGCTCAGGGGCTGCGGCAGCGGCAGGGCTGTGTGTGTGCAGAGCCCGCTCCGCCAAAAAGTGTCCAGAAAGTCTCCAAGGGCTCCGGGCCCGCTCCAAGGGCTCCGGGCCCGCTCCAAGGGCTCCGGACATCCCTCGGCCGCCGGCAGCTCCCGCAGGCAGGACGGCTCCGGCCAGGAGAGGGAGCCGTGGCCCCGCGCACCCCGCCTCGCACCCCGCCTCCGCCGGCGCGACCCGTCAGCTGCGGAGGGACGGAGCTGTGCCTGTGCCTGTTCCTGTGCCTGCCCCTGTGCCTGCCCCGGCCCCGGTCCCTGCCCCGGTCCCTGCCCCGGCCCCGCTGCCCCGCAGTGACGGGCGGCGGGACCGCCCCGAGCGCCTACGGAGCGCGGCCGCGGGGAAAGGGGCGGGCGGGGCGGAGCGGAGCCCGGGGGCGCGGATCGGGGACGGCGGCGAGGAGGCAGAAGAGGAGGCAGAAGAAGAGGAAGAGGAGGAGAGCGCGGCGCGCCGGGCACGGCTGTGCGCTCCCCGCGTCCTCAGGTGAGCCGCGCTGCGTGGGGGGGCGCGGGGGCCGCCCGTGTTCCTGTAGGCGTGGGCGGAGGCAGGGACAAGGAGCAAGGGACAGCGAGCTGTCCCGCCCCGCCCCGGCCGTGAACTTCCCCGCACGCCAAGGGAAAGTTTGTGTCGGAGGCGGCGGATTGCAGCCCCGGCGCGGGGGGAGCCGGGCGGCGGCGGTGCGCAGCGGGCAGCGGCCCCCGCTCCTCGGCTGGCACGGGGGGCGATAGGAAGGAAAGAAGAAGAACCGCTCGGGAGAGCCCGAGGAGCAGCGCCCGGCGGCCAGGGGCGAGGGAGGACAGGTGGGCACGGCGGGAGCGGGCGTGCGGGGCCGGGGATGGGGATGGGGAGCGGAGCGGAGCGGGGCCGGGGATGGTGATGGGAGCGGAGCGGAGCGGAGCGGGGCCGGGGATGGGGATGGGGAGCGGAGCGGGGCCGGGGATGGGGATGGGGAGCGGAGCGGAGCGGGGCCGGAGATGGGGATGGGGAGCGGAGCGGGGCCGGGGATGGGGAGCGGAGCGGAGCGGGGCCGGGCGCGGTGCTGCCGGTGCCGCCGCGGGGCCGGGGACCCCCGCGGACCTCGGGGCACCCTCGGCCGTGCCTCGGTGTGCGGGGACCGAGCCGAGCTGCGGGACCGCGGATCTGTCTCCGGCGCTCCTGCAGCCGGGCTGGCCGTGCCCCCGACATGCGGAGGGATTTGCCTGAATTCGCTCCCGTGGGCCGTGGAGGTCTGGGTATTCCTGGCTGGAGCGCTACACGCACCGGGAAATGCAACTTTAATTTTCATCCGGATTGCAAATTCTTGAGCCTCTGCTACCTGCTCTCTGCTGTCAGACGGGTCTCTGAGGTGGAACTGGGGAGAGGAAGGCGTCAGGCTTAAGCCGTAGCAGGGAAATAAAGTGGAAGAGACACGTCCAAGAAAACAGACTGGAAGCGATTAGATGCCGGCAGCAAATGGCCTTTGCTGTGTTTGTTGGGGGCAGCTGCCCCCTTATGTGAAGCAGTTTGAAGGGCGGGGGGTGTAATCTGGAGGGAAATACGATGGTTTCCTGAAAAAAAAGGGGGAAAAGGAAACCATCAGGACTTCACTGCTTCAGGTGTCCCTTTTCTGTGCCAATGTCACTTTCCCCTGTTACAGAGGCAGTGCTTGTTCCTCACTCTGGGCTGGTTTCTTGGAGTGTGCCTGTGCAGTGCTTGGCACAACCGAATCCTGATCTTAGGGCCTTAGGATGTAACAGTAAACTGGATTATAAATGCCCTCTCACATGCACACTTTCATCCTGACCTCTGCTTTGTGAACAGCTGGTTATAGTGCTTGGATAAAATACTGGTTGGCTTTACAGGTCTTTTTTCTCTTATAAAATGATGGATTTTGTTCCATGCATTCAGGGTTTTTTTTTGTCCTAGGAAAGGCTTTTCACTTCTGGATTTGGGAGATTGCATCAAGCTTCTTGTATATTTTTTTAAAAAACCTATCTCCTTTGTAATTAAAAAGTATAATTTCCCTGACATTCCATTTTTAACTGTGCCCCTCTCGGGCAAGCAGAACTGTCACCCAACATACGCTTCCATACCTAGAAGGATTGTGAGGTGTTATTTATTAACTGTACTGTGGAGAGTCCATATCTCATAACTTAGAGGGTCATTTATAACAGGTTGCTTTTGGCAGCTCTGGAAGATTTACTTGCTGTCTTGTATTCCTTGCAGGAGAGGCATCCCTTTTTTTTCATGGAGAGCATCACTCCAGCCCACAGGCTCTCGGGTGGGCAGGCTTGGTGCTGGAAAGGGTTCTGCTTTCTGTCTCCATTGCCTGCCTGTGGTGAGCAAGAGAGGGCAAGCAAAGAGGATTAAACTCCAATACCCAGATGTTCTTCTTCCCTGGAAATAGGCATGGTGTTGTTGCTGGGAACACCTTGCCTGGAGGAGCAGTTCAGGATGTAATGAGGGACATGGAGAGTGAAGACTTGGGGTGGTGCAAGCCTGTAGGGCACTGCAGTGGCTGGGAAATGTTAAGCTGGGAAGGGGGGAGGTGCCACATGGAGCTGAAGGAAGGGGCTGTGGGGTGAGAGGTTGTGTTTCTAACTCCATGCTTCTGTGCAAGGCAGAGGGCAGGGCTGCAGCCCTGGGATTGCTTTCCACGTCTCTGGTTGTAGCTTCAGCTCAAAGTGTCTGCATATGATATGATGCTTGCTGATGTCTGTCCGTGCCTCCCCAGAATCCAGAAGGTCCTCTGATCCCTCCAGGGTGTGGAAGAAAAGCTTGTCTATGAGCACTTCTGGGCTCTCCCTTTCCAAGCTCTGTTGGTCTGTGCAGGTGTTCTGCATTTGAGCATGAGCACGTGCAGTGGGGATGAGCACTGCCCTGTTCTGGGCTCCAGCAGCCTCATCCCCAGGGCCAGGTAGTGCTACCCAAAAGCACCTGGCACCCCAAAGCATACATATATAACAGAGACTTAAGAGGCCAGGGAGAGTGATGTGGCAGCAGGCTGGATGGTGCCTGGATACTTGGAGGTGTGGAAAATGCCTCCCTGCTGGCCCCAGAACTGTAATTTTAAGGTCTAAAATAAGCATTCAGGAAGAATGAGGCAGAAAGATTTTGTCCCAGCTTTATTCCTTTAAGACCTGCATGAACCAGATGCCAGCTCTAGGGAGGAAGAATTATACTTCTTCAGAATAAGAGGCCAAAATTTGAGATTTTATTCCTTCTTCTCACTTATGTTTGGGTTTCTCTGGTGGTTATTTTGGCAGGCTCATGATTCATATTTCTTTCCCCATCTGTCCTGGGTCCCCTCTTTTGTCAAGTGTCTTCACATTTCAGCAAGATTCTGACTTGCAAAAACTTGCCACAAAGCCCTTGTGACTGGTGGTGTGGGAGAGGAGGTGCCCCATGCTGCCTCTCAGAGCACAGGTTGCATTAGCCAGGTGGACAGTTAGGAAGATTATATCAGCATGTGAATGCATTCATGTCTTTTTTTTAATCATACAGTAACGGGGACTGCTTTGGGAATAAAAATAGAAATAGGGAAAAGCCTATATAAGCTGAAATCTGTGAACAGCGCCACGTTATCCACATTCTACAGTGGAGCTCTGCTCTCCTCCTTCCTCCCCTCTCTCTCTTGACACAGCTGATGGATTTCAGTGCCCCCATGAGCAGAGCCTGTCTCCTCTGTGCTGCCAGGCTGGTGGCAGCTCTGTACCTGGCGGGTGGGAGCTGGAGCATCTCTGGCTGGGCAGAGTGGGACAGATGCAGAGGCAGAAGGAGGCAGGGCTGGCTGTCAGGTGTGCCGTGCCTGAGCTGACCCCTCTCCACCCCCTGCCTGAGGCTCGGGGGCCCTGTGCAGGTGAGGCTCTGCCATCCACGGTTTGTAGCTGCTTTGCTCTGCTCCACCATCAGCAAGATGTGCAGCTGAGATTCACTGCTGAAATGGAACAAAGCAGCTTCTTCTTTTGGGAGGTATTTTAGGATTTCTCCCCCCCACCCCCACAGCAGTGCTTTTGCCAGGCAGAGGGCTGGTCTGGCGTTGCTCAGCCGCAGCGCTGCTCCGTGTGGGGCTTCTGCACACCACGGAGCCAGAGGAGCTCAGAGAGAGTGCAGGAAGGGAAGTGGTTTGGGGAAATTACTTCAAATGATGCCTAAGCTTTAGGGAATTTCAATCTTGGCCGGTGTGTTTACTGTGTTCAGCCTCAGAGGTCCCAATAAGACACATGCACAGAACATGGTATTCATAAATTCGGAGTCTTGTTTTGCAGAAGACAAAATACAGGAAAAAAAATGCAGAAAATGAGTACAAGTGTATGTATTTTGTTATAGGGTTCTCTAAAAATAGTTGCTTGTAAAACAGTGTCTTCATGCAAGTCGGGAATCATGTCTTTAGTCAGTCCTTTGTTAATTTAACAACTCTCAGTTTCATCTAATGGGAATATATCCCTAGGAATTCCTCTGACACAGGTTTCCCCTGAGTCTGGATGATTATCCAATTACAATTTAAAGAAAATTACAGCAAGGATAATTGGCTAAAGATAGAAGTATCTGAGAGCGTTGGGGAAAGAGAAGGAGAGAGTTTGAGAGAGTGAGAGCTTCACTTTCTCATGAGTAAATGAGAATTATTTCAGTCCTTAACTTTTGCAGTGAGTGGATTCAAGGTCCCTGGTGTTTGGATCTCCCTCCCTCTACTCTGTCTTGTTATGTGTCGACTTGATATTTAGATGAAAAAGTTACATTGATTCTCATGGAGTCTTTTTACATTTACACGTGTTAACAAAAAGAGACTGTTAAACTCTCTATTTGCAGCAGAGAATAAGGGATTTCCATGAATCCTGGGCTCAGTCAGGGAAGTGGTAGGTGGCTTCTTCTCCTGGGAACACGAGGAAGGTGCCAGAGAGCCATTAGCTTGGAAATGCCACTCAGAGTAGGGCCATCAAGAGCTGCCAGCTCTCTCCAGGTGCCCACAGGAGGAGCACTGCATGGGCCAGCACTCCCACCCCACGCCCATCACCGGTGCTGAGCGCCCCGAGCTGCCGTGGCAGAGCTTCCAGTTGGTTCAGGAGGGTTTGAGGCTGCCTTCAAACCCACTCACTCCTTCTTTTTCATTGCCAGCAGCTTTGTTTAGGCAAGGCTGGGCAAGCTCTGCCGTTTCACCCTTGCAGTGCCAGCTGGTGCCGTGGGTCAGGGGCTCCCTGGGTGCAGGTGGGAGCTCCGTGGTGCAGCCTGGCAGTGCCACGGTCAGGGGATGGAGTTGGGCTCCCCACCCAGCTCCCTGGACAGCCCTGCTGTTCTGCAGCTGAAACACGAAGATAAAACCTGAATCATTCACTTACACAAATAATTAGGAAGCCCCTTCAGCTTTACTAAGCCAAGGTGTTATCAGAATTAGAAGAGGGCTTTAAAAAAAGAGTAAAGAAAAGAGTAAGTTTTAATACCTCTCTCTTTATCTGGGAAAGCTGCCGGGTTTGCTTTGTTTGTTTGTTTGTTTTCCTCACAGTTTTGTTTAATCCCTCGTGTTACTGAAATAAAAGTCTAGTGGAGTATCTTGCCTCTCTTAGGCCTGATGCTGTTTATTTAGAGGGAAGCGAGATTTTTCCAGTATTCTGAGGAAGATTCTTAGGTGTTTGATCAATTTGTGTGTAAAAGCTTGCAACACTGTGACTTAAATGTTTACCCTTAGTGCTGACAGGATGCTGTGGAGTTGTTTAACTGTATATTTGTAACAATTATGCTGCTTGGCAAGAAAGACATGTTTTCTTCTCAGAGGGAATTTTTGTTGGGGTTGTTTTTGGCCTTTTTCTGCCTGGGAGTTGCGGTTATAGCTGCCTTTCTTTATCATTTTACTTTTTGTTTTAGATGTAAATAAAGAGCTAATTACAGTTAATCTCAGTGCAAAGGAATGAAATTTTAAAGAGTGAAAAATAACTCCCATCTGTTGGATTTGCAGTAACATTTTGGGGTTTGCCTTCTACTTGGAAGCATGCCAAAACTTATCTTGCCCAATTTAAAGTTTTCTTTGCACTATTTAAACTGAATTTTTAATAATTTATAAAAACAAACAAATGGAAATAGCTTTTCAAATTATGTTTGGTCATGTTCTTTATGTGGTGGTTGCTAAAATGTGAACAGCTCTAACTGAAATGAGTTCAAATCCCACCACCAAATTCTATAGGAACAGGTTGAAGACCTTCTGGAAAAGCATCTATTTTTCATACTAGTGTATTGCATTTCTCTGTTTCCTGCCTGCTGGGGCTCCACGTGCCCAGCCAACCAACTCCAAAATTACTTGTTCCAAGGAAACTGTTTCTTAAGTAGTTGCTATTTAAGATAGGCTCAGAACCCCATTTTTTTGTGGTGGGTATGTGTCACTTTTAGCCCCATCAGCTCCACTGACTGTTGAGCTCAGGGAATTAATCCATACTTTGCACTCATTTGTTATCTTTCATCTCAACATCTCTAAGCACTTTAGAGATATTAAGATGCACTGCTGTGGTGTGAGATGGGGAGAGGCTGTTCTAAATATGGCTGGGGAAACAGAGGCACAGATTTCAGAAGCCTCTACTAATGCACTCAGTTCAGGGGACAGCCATTTATAAGTTCTCTAATGCCTGATTATCAGGGAGGCACTACAATTTTTCATGCACTGCATTTGGTGATTGATGCCTGCATACAGATTTCATGTATATTAGCCAGAAACTCATATTTCTACCCTAAACTAGAGACTGTTTTAAAATCTTCAACCTTAGAGACTTACAAGAGCCTAGTAAATGGCAGTGTAAGGAATCCAAATTCCCAGTTATTTTTTTCCTCAGGTTAGTCCTGTTGCAAAAAGTAAAACCTCGCCTCCTTCCCACCATAGTAACATCCAGGGCCCCACCTACATGAATTTATTAGCAATCTGTTGAGTCAAAGCTCTGAGATGTGTAAAAAATACTTAATTTGTCAGTGAGAGCCATGCAAATTCACTCTAATACAAATAATTGGATTTGTTCTGTTGAGAAATAGCCCCTCTTCCTTCAAGCACAGATGCTTCCCTGCCCTTGTTTTTAAGAAGAGATCTGGGTAGTGGGAGGAGGATGTTGCTGCCCACCTGGCAAGCTGTGGAGGTCTTGAGGGCACCCAGCCCCTCTGAATGAACACAGATGTGCTGCTGCATCCCAAAATGTGTTGCTCTAGCAAATGGTGCTGGTTGCATTTGAGCCTGGGTGACTGAAGGACAGAACTCAGACTCCACTGGAATAACACCCCTGTGGACTGGGATGGGATTTCCCCCATATCCATTCTCTTGAAAAAATAGCTGCAGTCTCAGTGCATTTACCTTTCTTCTCCTTCCTTATTCTCTCTCATGTTGCTAGGTGGAATTTTGGGAGCCTATTTAACCCTGCCTCCTTGGGAGATTTCACACACACAGACTCCCTGACCCCAGGCCATGGAGAGATAGAAATGCTTTTCTGCAGGCTCATTGTGTCTTCTCCTATTGCACACAGGAGCTGTAGCTTGCATTTCAGCCCTGTTGAATAGTCCAGGAGGGTAATGTTTCCTCCTTACAAATATTTTTTACCCCCTTATGTGACAGGTGCAATGACTGTGTAGTTGCTGACATGAAGTGTCAAAGAGCAGGAGGGAAACTCAACCCAGCTGTGTTGGTTTTGCATGGTTTTTGGTGGTGATGGAGGGGCACAGAGATGGCTTCTGTGGGAAGCTGCTGGAGGCTTTCACCATGCCCAGTGGAGCCAGTCCCTGGTGGCTCTGAAGAGGGACAGGCTGCTGGCCAAGGCTGGGCCAGTTGGAGTGTTGGTGGTGCCTCTGTGACAGCGTATTTGGGAGGAGGATCAAGACAAAGTGAGGCAAGTGCAGTTTTTCTTCCAGTCAGAAAAGAGGAGGAGGTAAGGACGTGTGAGGGAAACAAAATGGAGACACCAGGGTCAGTGGAGGAGGAGGGCAGGAGGTGCTCCAGGCACCAAGACTTCTCTGCAGGCCGTGGTGAGACCATGGTGAGGCAGCTGTGCCCCTACAGCCCCTGGGGATCCACAGGGGATGCAGAGATCCACCCACAGCCCGTGGGGATCCACGGGGGATGCAGAGATCCACCCACAGCCCCTGGGGATCCACGGGGGATGCAGAGATCCACCCACAGCCCCTGGGGATCCACAGGGGATGCAGAGATCCACCCACAGCCCCTGGGGATCCACAGGGGATGCAGAGATCCATGCACAGCCCGTGGAGGAGGTGCCCATGCCAGGGCAGGTGGATGCCTGGAGGAGGCTGTGATCCACTGGGAGACCCAGTGGAGAGAGGGGGCCCTGCTTCCAGGCTGGAGCAGCCTGTCCTTGCAGGACTGCACCCTGTGGAAGAGTGACCCACGCTGCAGCAGTTTTGGGAGGACTGTCTGTCCATGGGAGGGAACTCATGTTGCAGCAGTTTTGGGCAGGCTGCTGCTTGTGAGATTTGGAGGCAGGCTGGAGAAGTTCAGGGAGAGCTGTCTCCTATGGGAGGGACCCCACAATCTCACAAGGGAAGGACTCCTCTCCCTGAGCAGGAGAAAAATATCTTGGTAATAAACTGACCCAAAACCCCTATGCCATGTCTCCCTGTGCTGTTTGATAGAAAGGAAGGAGGGGTTGGGGAAAAAAAGGTGTTTTAAGGGCATGGTTTTGCTTCTCATTATCCTCTTCTGACTCTGCTAGTAATAAACTCACTTTGTACCTCTAAGCTGAGCCTCTTTTGCCCTTGGAGTGTTTTTTTCCTGGTCCTTATCTAAACTCATGGACCCTTCATTAATTTTTTCTCTCCTCTGCCCAGCTGTGGCAGGGGAGGGTGAGCAGCTTTTGTGGGTGCCTGGCATTGGGCCAGTGACAAACCCTGACACCAACTTCCCACAGACACCCAGTGATGACTTCCTCTCAATGCAAAGATGTGAGCCAGCAAGGGCTGGGGTCAGCACAGATTTGAGAATATGAAGCCATCTACTTCCTGGCATTGAAGGTGCTCAGAAATGAAAATCTCAGAGGCTTTTCAGATTTTTTGGCCCTTTTCAGCAGGGCTTTAGTGCATAGCAGTATTTCCTTGTGTCTCTGCACCTCGTAGCCTTTGGAAATGTCAGCAGCGCATGTATTGCCTTTTGTTTGTCATTCAGCTGGAGGAATGAATTTCATTGCCCTTGTGAGATCAATCATATTCTCCCCAAATAATTAATATTGATGACAGTCACGGCATACTGCTGCCTGCAGCTCCATCTCAGCCTTCCCACTGTGTAGGTGCTGTGGGTCACAGAGCAGACTTTCTCAAAGGAGGCTCCTGGACTTCAAATTTCAGGGTGCTGTTCTTTGAAGATTGAATTTCAAGCTGCATTGATGGGACCAGTGCAGGCAGAGCCTGAGCAAGTTCCCTGTGATGGTGCAACCGAATATTTGCAGAGAGAAATGTTAGAGCCATGGGGAGCAAAAGGAATACATATCACAGGGGGGGAAAGGATTCTCTCACTTTTGTTTCTCTTTTCCTCCTTTTTTTCTGTGTGTGCGTAGCTTTTTTTAGTCCCCTTTGCAGAATGCAACTATACTGTGCTGACCAAAAAGGGACAGGTATGCTCTGATAGTCACCAGGAGGACCAAGTGGCTGGGTTGGGAATGTGGAGGGCTGGAAGGACCTCCAGAGAATTGCTTTTAAGTGAGGTGCTGTCTTGGGGGAGACTGGTAGCTCCTGGGCTTTCTATTTTTATAGTGCTTTAAATTGATTGATGTGTAAGGCACACTTGGAGCAGCCTGTCTGAGCTGCAGGACGGGGATTGAAGCATCTTGATGTCTTATTCTTGTTTGCTTTTACTTATAAGGTTAAATGGGATTAAATTAACATGATTAATATAAGTACCAGGTGTGGAAATGCTGTGTGGCCCAAACTTGAAAAAGAAAAACCCATCTGACTTGCTTTTACCCTAGAATATGTTGCTCATCCCAGGATACCCAGTCCTGGGTCACTTGAGGAAATCATTCTCTTGTGCCTCAGGAAGAGCTGAGGCTTCCCCACTGGCAGCAGCATGGGTAAACCTGATAGTGGTGCTGGAGACATTGCAGCTGCCTGAGGAATTTGTGGCACCACAGGAAAGCAGATTCTTGGGAAGTCAAAGAAATGATGATGTGCTCTGGAGCGTGGTGGTGCTTGGAGGATTTTTGCCTGTTGTGCCCCTCTCTGGAGGAGCAAGAAGGGAAGGATGTTGTCTGAATATAGAGCAGCCATCCTGGGAATCTGGTCCTCCTCTGGAATCTTAGTGCTGTGAGGGGAAGAGATGAAGTGAAGGAGCAGGTATGTAGCTGCCAGCAAGGGCTTGAACTTAAGCAAAGAAACTCTTGGAGTGTTTTTGACACTGAGCGCCTATTGCAGGTGGTGCTGAGCAGGGCTGGGGGCAGCCCTTGGTGTGACAGGGGAGATGTGGAGTGAGGCTGCAGGGCACTGGTTGGATCAGGCTGGGCTTGCAGGGAGACACCTCCTGGGAAAGCTGCTTGGGGTTGGAGAGTCCTGGGCCTGTCCTGAAAAAGGCATTAAGCCCATCTGAAAACCTGCTCAACTCTGCATTGTACTCTCTGGATTTAGAGACTTGTGCTGAGCTAGCTTGGGGCTGCTGCTGTGCAGTGTGGATGTGCTACTGTGTCCAGTGGGGCAGTGGAACAACCTCCTAGGGAGGGTAGTGGAGCTGCTTACATACTAAAACCATTTAAAAGGTCAGGAGGCAGAATGTATAAATTAAATGCTTGTCAGTTGTCTCCAAGTGTTCCATGACAGTTAATTGGAACTCTTCCAGTGAGGGGGGATCTCACTTTGGATTCCTTAAGTCTTCTCAGGTCTTTGAGCCACACTGATTGCAGATTTTTTTTTTTTTTTTTTTTTTTTTTTTTTTTTTTTTTTTTTTTTTTTTTTTTTTTCCTGTGCAAAGATTATAGTTCCTGGGTTTATTTTGTGGTAGCACAATATGTGCGTGCTTCTCAGAGCTCTCCCTTCACTGTAACATAGCTGTCCAAAATAGCAGCATTGTGTCTGCCTTCATGGAAGATCTCAGCTCTCTTTGAAGCACGGTGGGAAACTTTTCATTCCCTGGCTATTCACACATAAAAAATAGACTATCTTAGCTGGATTCCTTTTGCTTCAGCACAGAAGGGCTCTTGTAGCTCAGTGTTTGAGCTGCTCGGTGGCCAGCGTGGATCCGTTTGTCATCTGTGCTGTTTGATTTTATTGCTGTGGCTCTACTTGCCCCTCTCCAGCCCACTCCACAGATCTCTGGGCAATGGTCCCAGCTGCTTGTTTGACTTGTCCAGGTGTGCATGTTTGGTAGAGGTGACAGAGAGCTCGTTTATTTTCGATGTATGAAATGCAGTGTGCTCTGCCTGCTAAATTGGTGGCAGAGTATAATCGGTGGCACCCTGGAGTCCAGCAGAGCAGTGTGCAAGATCTGTAGCATTTCTGCATTTCCAGGTCCTGAGAGGACCCCAGAGAACTGCAGAGGGAAGCAGGGGATTCCAAATTTCTTCAGGTACATTTTCAAGCAGCCCCTCCACTTGTCTCTGCATGCCTAGATTGCACTTTTTTTTCTTTTGAGAGGGAGAAAAAAAGCTTCTTCCTCTGAATTCTCATTGTTAGCATTAAATCTGCTGAGCCAAAAGGATGCCAGGACATGGTATCTAAATGCCAATAGCAAATCACAAATCCCCTGCCTGGAAATCTCGCCTCCACGTCCCAAACATTGGCACTGGCACAGGCAAATCTTGCACTACCAAGGAAGCTCCCAGGAGTGACTCACTGTGAATGAAAGTCTCCACACTTCTTCCCGAGCCTCTGAGCTCGAGGGGAGGCTGCTGCCAGCTCTGCCCTCGGGAGCTCTTGGTGCTCTTGGAAGGGCAGCCTTGCTTCTGCAATTTGTGCTGCTCCATTGAAGGAGAAATAGCTCGGGATCACCTCCCGTGGTGACTCTGGAGCATCACACTGCTGAGCTTGCTCATCCCCATGTTGGGGATTTTGTAAAATGTCATCATTAAAAAGCCATCAGGCTGCAGCCCTTGGCCTGGATGTGCAGGCAGGAAGCCAGTGAGGGGCCGTGGTGGGTGACAGGCAAATGGAGCCCCCTTGGATGCCTGGTGTCATGTCCTTGGCTGGCAGTGAGCTGGCTGAGCCACTGGTTAAGAAGACTATTTCCAGATTTTCTTGTTGTGTGTTTGATTTTGGTATTTTGTAGAGGTGTTTTGGTTTGATATTTTTCCCCTTCAGGGTACTCAGTAGCCCTGGGTGTAAAGCTGTGTGCCAATGGCCAGGTCTGGCCAAGCAAGGCAGAAAGTCCTTTGTGCTGGTGACAGGAGACACCTCTCACCAGGGCAACTTTCCATCTGACTCCCACTAGTTTAATTTTTTTTTTCCCTCTGCAAAAGCAGGTGTGTAATATCTGCTGTGATTCTAGCTGGTGAAAAGCTTTCAGGCTGCTCAAATTTCAGCATTTCCTTTGGTTCTGATGACATAAATTACTTTTGTAATAGAAACATTTCAGAACAAATTCCTCTCAGCCCGCTCTGCTGTCAGGCATGCGATGTCCTGGTGAGTGCAGCTACCCTGGCACAGGTGGGACTCCAGCATTGTTTTTGCAGGTCCCTGCCTTAGATGTGTCACCAGTCTGGGTCACACCTATGGCTCCTGCGATATCCCTGATTGCAGGGCAGGCTTCAGCTCTGCTTGATTCCTGCTGAAATGTGCCTGGCTGTTTGGGAGCTGCTGCCAAGACAAATTGGGCTCCCTGCCCTGAAGAGGGATGTGGATGTTTTTTCCGAGGACAGCGTTGGGGGCCCTCTGGTCACTGTGCCTGTGTTTGAAGTGATGAGTGTGGCGTAGCATGCACGAGAGCAGGCAAAGTGCTGCGAGCAGCTTTTGGTGCTCATCGTCAAATTGCTGCTGGATTCCTCCCTGCTCTGTTCCTGGGAGCCATCTGGGGATGAAAATTGTCCTGGGGAGTAAAGGCTGGACTTCCAAAACCCATGGCCTGTCTTTCTGCCCAGGTGTCACGTTCTGTTCCTCGGGAGGGCTGTCCCTGGGACTGACCAGCTCTCTGCAGGAGGGGCTCCTGCTCCTTTGGGCAGGACAGAGTGAGACCATGGACACCACAGCCAAGGGCAGTGCCAGGCAGTGCCCACGTGGCTTCTGGAGGAGACGCAGGGTCAGAGAGACCCTGTGCAATCCTTAGCTGAGTGGCACCAAGATGGTTTATGCTACAGTAATTCCTCCTTTTGTCTGACTTACTCCTGCACATACTGAAAAGCAAAAGTGTTTCCTGGAGGGCTGAAGGGCCTTTTCCCATTTTCCATTAGTGTTTTTGCTGTTACTTGTCTGAAGCTGCTTTTTCAGGCTTCCCTTTGTCTGCCTTTTGGAGTCTTTGAATTTACTTGAACTGTGCATCTATTTTTCCCCATAAGAAAATGCAGCAAACTCTTCGAGCAGCCTTCTCCAGTGCTGCTGTGTGATGGTGCAGGACCCAGGGCTTGTGGGCACACTGTGATTGGGAGCAGAGAGCTGTGCCCCTTTCCTGAGCACCAGCTCTGCTCTGCAGCCCATCAATCAACCTTCCTCTCCAAGTCCATGTGGCATAGAACCAAAGCATTTCCTAAGCTAGCCCACTCCGGATTTTGCCAGCCTTCCTGTGCCTGCATCCCATTTTTGGGGGGCTGTCAAATGCCTTTGAGTTGAGACAGAATTACAGAATGAAAATAGTATGTAAAACCTGCTTTGTCTGAAATTATTTATTTCCTCTTTCACAAGTTGCTTTATTTTATATTCCCTTTCAGTCAGAGCACTTAGTGGCAAGGTTCTGAAGGGTGCTTTTGTTCTGCAGGCCGTAGTGTGACTTCTCAGTGAAAAGCAAAAAACCTATCAGCTCTCCCTAGAGGCCTGTGGTTAGGAGGGACAAAGACATTTTTCTTGGGAAATGCAGCATTGTTCTGTAGAATTGGTACAGTGTCTTTGAGAACAGGTGTGCAGTAGTTGAGTGCAGTTCTCTTTGTTAATTACTTGACATCTGTCTTTGGTTTTGTAATTGCTTGGAAAGTGCGTGGGCTTTACGGGGTCCATGCTGCTAAAGGCAGGAGGGAATGATGCCCTGCTGAGGTCTCTTTAGCAAGGGTGTTTTATTAAAAGGTGTTTTATATAGGAATATTCATGGTTTTTTTCTGACATAAGAGCCACTCATTGACCCTTATTGACCAGTATTGAAAAAATCAAACCTTTCCACCCCTTTTATGTTAAGAGCATGAGACACTTCCATGACTGTCCTTCCCCCACCCCACTCTTTTTTGCCCCTCAGTAGACTGAAGGTGAAAGTTTGAAGAAAAAAAGTGCTTGGGAAGGAAAAGGGAACAATTCCTGATTTGAAACAAAGTGAACATTTCAAGTAAAGTTCCTTAAAAAAAAATTCTAGCAAGGGCTGTGATGGATCATTTTCCACAACCGCTCTATGAATTATTATTAAAATGTTAATTTATGGAGACATTAAGAACACCTCAGAGTGTATTGGTCTCGTGAGAAGTTCCTGGAGTGCTGAGGCTGTATCAGAGCTCTCCAGCTTCCTTCTGGCTGCTCTGATTGCCTGCTTTCTAGCTGCGGTGTGATTCCTGAGCTCTCCTGCTCACTGATTTTATTCCTGGCTCCCTTTAGCATTTCCTTCTATTTTTATTTGCATTGGGTGCCTGCAGTTGGGCGAAGCCTTCTGCTGCAGCCTGGGTTTGCACCCCCTGGCCTCTGGCTCATTCAGTTGCAGCCACAGAAACTGGTGTTTGAGTGCAGTTCTACAGAATTGTGCAAGGAGCTCATCAGACACCACTGGAATTGCATCACAGGCAGGAAAAATGGCAACATGCTCTCTCCTGTCACGAAACACAGAAGCAGCTTGCTGGGAAAGGTTGAGAAAAGTCTTCTGTTCCTGGCAAGGCCGAGGTAGTCCTGTGGCGTCAGGCTCTCAAGGGCATTGCAAAACCCACCCCTCTCTGCAACAGGATGAGATGCTCTCCTCCTGTGTCACCACAGGGCTGCTGTGGGAAGACCTTTTTAGTTGGGGGATATATAAATAGCCCCAGGTTTGGGGCTGTTTGGTGTATGGGTTTTTTGAGTAATTGTGTGTCACAGGAATGGAGCTGGGCTGGCAAATGCTGGCATGGTCAGGGCACCCAGAAGTTGTGATGCCTCCCCTTGACCAGCCCTTGACTCTGTGCGTGTCCCTTCCATGGCCCTTGCATTTTGTGTGGAGTGGGAGCAGCCAGGGCTGTGGTCAACTGTGTCCCTTTTCTGTAATGGAGAAATTGCTGTAATCTGACAGGCTCTGTGTCCGTCTGTCTCCACTGATAAGATCTCTGGAAAGCCTGGAATGAACCAGAAGTAAATCACTCTGTGTGTAAGGCTTCTGATTTTATAGCTGGGTAGAGCAAGAAAGAAAGGATTTTCCTACTAGTAGCCAGAGCATGGAAATCTTGGATACCTTGCTCTTGGGAACAGAGACCTGGTGTCTCTGTGGGACAGTTGAAAGGAGCATGTTCCTGTGAGCATAGCTAATGGATGTAAATATTAGCTCACTGCAGAGTTCATGTATCACCAAATGAAATGTAGTAGTTTATTTTGGCCTCAGGCCATGCAAATGGCCTTGCTCAATACAAGGCAAACTCATCCAAAGTCTGTAGTTCCTGCTTGCTTCAGGGCTGAATTCAGTCTGATTTGTGAAAATGCAGGAGCCACTGGAAAATAAGGGTGAGTTAGGACACGCTGTGCATTTAGCTAATGACAAATGGAGAGGGAACTGTGAGGGATCTTTATTATGGGAATGATTCCTCACCACTGTTTACACCCCCTCTCTTCAAGCATCTCAATTACCAAAAGTTCCTAAATTCCTACCAGAAGTGCAGCATGTTGGATCTCTCTGTCCAATCTGATGGCATAAAGATGTTTTATCTTTTTTCAGCATTTCCAAGGGGTAGGAGTACTTAATGTTGTTTCTTCCCTATGGAGTCTTAAATAACATTGGGAGCTGGTTGTAGGTGGCAACAGAGAGGGGTTTGATAAGCAGCTGGCATTTCAATTTGGAGGAAGGTGGTAGGGGATGATCAGCCCTCTCAGCTGGACCCCAGGGAAAGAAAACAAAACTCACTTTCTTCCTTGCTTCTTGACCATTTTTGAAAGCCTGATGGCTTCAGAGGCAGTGTGCAGCCCTTTCTGTGGACTGTGCAGGGAAGAGCAGGCATGCTTCAGATTTCCTTTGTCTCTTTGAGATGAGCCCAGCAGAGGGAAGGCATTGCACAAAGGCTTTTCAGATGTAAGCACTGAAAAGGAAGGATTCAATATCCGCTGCTGGGTTTTGAGTAGTGCAGTTCACGTGTCACATTCTTGTTAATCTCTGCAATCTGTGCAATCCTAGGTGTGCTCTGCTTATGCGCAAAGCCTTCTGTGTACTGCGTATATTCTGGACAGGTTTTTGAGGGACATGTTTGAGGGAGCTCTGTGGCTTCTCCCCCCACACTTTTAATGCACCTGATGGAGCAGGTTTCTCTGTCATCTCATGAACACATTCCTGACAGTATCACCATGCTCATTACTGCATCTGCCTGGCAGAGCTGAGATGCTTTGATGAAGTTCAGCCTTTTAACCATCTCTTCTCCCTTTGTGATCTGACAGCACCCAGGAATATCAAATGTGACCTTAACCCCTTTAATGAGAGCATCTAGTAGATGTCAGTTTTCATGACTACCAGCTTATAAATTGCATCCTGAAAAACCTAGAAACAGGGAAATTTAATTCCAGTGAGTGAGCAGCTCTGAGAGCCAAATGCCAGATACCGGAGCGGGCAGCCAGTGAAACTCTGGCAGTGTACATTTATCTCAAATTACAGGAAATTGTGTTCTGTAGCGGGAATGGAAAAGTTTGGGATTGTTTTTTGCTTATCACTACTGCTTAGAAAGTATAAGCCTTTGTTTAGATCATTTCTGAAAAGTGTACAAACCTGGTGCTTGTTTGCTCCTGTGAGTTCCAGGGAGGGTTTGACTGGGGAGAGCTGCTGAGGCCCTGTCTTGCCCCCACTGCCTGCAGGAGCAGGGTGAGGCAGGCTCTGGCAGCCAGCCCCTTTGCAGGTCACTGGCAGCAGACCTTGCCAGCTGGGGTTGCTCTGGTGTGGCTGTCCTGTCCCAGTGTTGGACACGCGTGCAGTGCAGATGTGCCGCAGCCACCGCCAGAGCTCTCTGCACTTTTTCTTAGAGGTGAGCAGAAGGAGGTCTTGGCAAAGGACCTTCTTTTGGGGGTCGAAGCTTGGGATTTGTAGCCTGCAAACTTCCATTTGACTCCTTGTGCTCCCTGATACAGACTATTCTGGTGGCTTAAGTCAATGAGCTGGGCTGTCCTCTTCAGAGCCATCAGCTCCCAGGCTTGGCAAGCTGCCTGCAGGTGGAGTGACGCTGCCGTGCGGGTGCTGCTCTTAAGGAATCTTAATGAAATGAAACAGGGATGTGCCAGAATTAAAGGATCACTGGGTGGATGGAGGGATAAGCACATATGCTCAGAGTTAAAAATGGCCTGCAGTGATAAAAGAGTGTCAATTAACCAGGTCTGTGTGCTTTGTCTCCCAGGATGAAGATGGTCAGTGTCCTGCTGGTTTCACTCTGGCTGTCCATGGTCACCCTTGGCAGAGGCTCAGGTAAGGATGTGGCATGTGATGGACCTGCACACTTACTGTGCAGAGAAGAAAACTGTCTGCAGTGAGTTTGGAGCATTTACATACAGTATTTCTGGATTAAATGGATGTGTTAAAATACTTTAGCAAAATACATGAACACAATGTTAGTTCTGGAGGGGTGTTGTACAATGCTCTATGTGGAGACAACCAGTGTGGTGTGAACAGGTGCATAAGCAAATAGCAACAGCACCTCGACCTAAAAGTGCTTTGCAAACTCAAGCTGTCCCCTTTGTCAGTATCATTGTTGCCCCTCTGTGAGGGATGAATCCAGGGCTCGGCCCATGGAGCTGCCTTGTCACTGAGTTGCAGGAAGGACCCAGGCTTGAACCTGAGCTCTGCTATCCCTGGTTGGATCCAGAGGGGACTGAGATTCAGCTCTCCAATTCTGACTCATGCCTCAGAAATGCAAGGGGAGAGGGGAACTTCTAGAGTAAGAGGAGCTCTGATACCCGTCTCACTGAGTCACTTTCCTGACAGGAAATATGTTGTCATGCTCGCAGCTCCTCTGGCACTCGTTCAGCCCAGCTCTTGTGAAGAGGCAGATTGTGCATGTCTCGGCTCCGGACTTCCTATTTGGGGGTGGAAGGAGACAGCATGATTTGCAGGAGGCAAGTGGAAAGGGGGAGGGAGGAAAGAACAGGAGCTGGTTTTATGGGGGGAAGTGTTCAGAAATAAGGGCTGAGCAGGGGTTTGATGAGTCCCCCCCTGAACTCTTGTCCCTCTGCAATGCTGGCAAACAAGCAGTTACAATCCACCCCGAGCAGATGAACAGCTCTTCTGTCATTCTCTCTTGGACCACACTGAATTATTGTGGGCCAGATTCACAACGTGCACTTCAGCAAGGTTCATCTCAGTGCAGTGTTCACTGCAGAGGCTGAAGCCTGGGAGGGTTTTCTCCTTGGGCTGCCCAAGGGCTGCAGGCACTCACAGTAGGCTGTGATCTTTAGCGGGGGATGTCCCATCCTGGCTAACAGGGGCTGGGTGGAAGTGGTGAGCAAAGGAGAAACAGCAAAGGAGAAAGAACACGTGGCCTAGGTCTCCACTAAGCCCTAGGCAGTAGGAGTGCATGGGGAAGGAGGGACCCAGCGACATGGATCTCAGCTGCTCGCTGGGAAAATCCCTGCTTTGCTTGTGCTTCTGGACGAGCTGTTCTGCTCTCCACCAACGCAACATCCTCCTCCTGCTGAGGCAGCATTACAACACCCCACGTGCAGTCATCTTGGGCTTTTGCAGAAATGGGAGGTAGGTGCAATTGAATCAGGATTGCCCAGAAAATGTTAGAGCAGCTCTAAAAGCTGATGCAGTCGGCTGGGAAGAAGCTGATTTCAGTCAGGTGAAATGAGCACCCTGGCATTTGGGTCACACAGGCCCATGCCAATTGATCTGGCAGAATCAGAACCCTCCATGCATTTCAGCAGGACATTTAGTACTTTTTAAATATTTCTCCTTTAGCAGAGATTTGCTGTACAGGGTGGCCAGAACCCTTGTCGAGTGCTGCAAGAGTGTAAGTCAAGGGGTGATACATGAGACATGAGATCAGTTAAAATACACTTCTCCTGCAAATCCACTGCATTTCATTTCCTGCTGGTCTGTGGGTGTCAGACACACTCCTCAGTTCAAAGCTTCCTTTTTGTGCCATGGACTTCATAAACCGGTTTGGGCTGTCAGAATGTCCTTTGTTATTCATGATGGGCTTGGATGGCTGCTTGTACTTGGATGGAGGGGCAGCCGTCTGTGCAGCCCTCTGTTTCACTGCAGGGTTTCCTGGGACTGGCACCAAAAGGAGACTGGAGCTCGTTTCACCCTTGCAAAGTCATAAATACAGAGCAGTATAGGAGACTGGTCTTGTTCTGGAAATGTTACAGCATTTGGGCTTGGTTTTCCTTATTGAAGCAGGGCATGTAGGTGGGGGGAGCAGAGCTGAGCTTATCTGCAGTGAGTGCAGAAGGGCTGTGCGCAGCCTACAGCTGCCCTGGTGGTCACCTAACATCAAGCAGGGCCTTGGAGATGGGTAGCTCTCACTGGGGAACCTGGCTCCTGGGATATTTAACATGTGTGACTTGGTAGGGATTTGTCATTTCAGCTGAGTCCTTTTCTGTGCTTTGACTATTAAGTCATGTAATGCTGCATTGTTGGGACCAGCTCTCTCTCTAGCCCAGGCTGGGCTGAAGAAGGCTGGAGGCAGGGACAGGAGTCTTGTTGTGGTTTGCTGCCACTTTTCCTGCCTCTGCCATCCTTCCCAGTGGAGCAATCTGGTCAGCAGTACTGACCAGGGACTGCCCAAGCCAGGGGTACCAGCTCTGCTGAGTCCCAAGCTCTGTGAGCTTACAGAGGAGGTAAGGAACCAACACTTGCTAAGTTTCAGCTCTAAAATACCAGCACTGCTCTGGCTGCAAGTGGTCTTTCCATCCAGTTGAGCCACTATGGCTGTCAGTCTCTCTGGCTGTGTGTCAGAAAGCTTTAGCATTATGCTTCACCCTGCTTCCTACTGGAGAGACAAACCCACAAACTTTATTTCCCCTCCAGATTTTGCCTACAGCACTGTGGCTCTAAACATCTGTTCTCTGGGCTCTGCTGTTTCTGCTGCGTATGGAGGCTGGTGCTGAAACAGAATCAGTTGCTGAAAGGGAGGTGCAAGCTGTACAAGGGAGGAAATGTGATCTGAGTAGTGTAGAGTAAAAGGCGTAGAACCCGAGACTGAATTGGTGGCTGAGACTTCTATTTGCTCACGCTGAACGCGTGGGCAAATCTTTTCCTAGTCTTGAGAATCTACATGATTGGCAGTGCACGGGTTTGAATTCCTCACTTGTGACCTTTTGGGTCAGTGTTTGCAGTGGTATTCAAGGTCTTCTGCTTTCCTTGCCTAGCTAAGCCATCCTTAAGATGGAACTCATGTTGTGGGATGCTTAATCAACGCAGATGTTCTGATAGCTGGGGAAGGATAACAAAAACCGAGGGACCTGGGTCTGGTTGTACAATAGTTTCTTTGGCACTACAGAAGTCATATAAATATACACTGGCTTAAAAGAGATGAAAAACCAGTCGGATAAAGAACATAACAGCCAGTATGAATACAGAATAATGCTATCTTCTTGTTTCTGAACAAAGCTGGCCAATGTTAGATACCGACTTATTTATAAGATACAGCTGTAATTGTGCTTCCTGTTCCATTTTTTCTCTTTGCTAACCAGGCTGCTCTCTCACTTGCCAAGAGTTCTGAGCTTTTGCAGGGTGAGGGCTGGGAAGATGTCTGTGGTTGGGAGTGTTGTCCTAGGGAATTGCAAAAGTGGAGGAATATTGCTGCCAGGAGAGGAGGAGCAGCCTCATGCTGATTCTCTAACAGACCCATGTAGTGTGAGCAGGTACCTGCTGTGCATAAATAGCCCTTTAGTGGGGGAATCATCATGTTTGCATAGGAGGTGCCTCTGTAGCTCTCCTGGGGGGCTATCAGACAGGCTGTGTGGTAGGATGAGCCCAGGACTGGGCCAGAATGATACCCCAGCATGGCAGGTAGTGGCTGGAAGGCAGCCAGGAGCTTCTCTCCTGGGAGCTTTATTTCAAGCTTTGCTGTTATTTCCTGGATGGTGAACATGTCTATTTACACTCCCCCATATCAGTGGCTTTCAGCTACTTTGGTTTTGTCTGCTCTGAAGCTCTAAAGTGCCAGATGTCACCGATGCTTCTGGGTTCAGGTGGTGGCTAGAGCAGTGGAGTTCTGTCTGCAGTGAGAAAGAAACAGAGGTCTGTCTCCAGAGGTCAGAGCCACTGCCTGTACTGTCTCTCCCAAGTGCTGAATTGCACTGTGTGTCTCTCTCATGCTTAGCAGAGAGGCAGAATAGTTACTTTTGGCCAGGGGAAATTTGCAGATTAATAAATTACTGTCTGTAAAACACTTTGAAGA
Organism: Phylloscopus trochilus trochilus; assembly: GCA_016584745.2. Classification (NCBI taxonomy): domain Eukaryota; kingdom Metazoa; phylum Chordata; class Aves; order Passeriformes; family Phylloscopidae; genus Phylloscopus; species Phylloscopus trochilus. The sequence goes on along the minus strand of WQNJ02000041.1, from coordinate 8,487,286 downwards.
TGGAAAGCCCTGTGCAGCTCCTCAGGATTATTACTATATGGCTCTTATTCTACTGATAGGGTTCCAGTGGCAGTATTTTCCTTATGATTTGTGACAGCCCCAGAAGCTGAGAAGCTTATTTTAGTGTGTAAAGTCAAAAGAAAAATAGATTAAACTGCATTATTGTTTTCTAAAGAGACTAAATCCCTCCCCCACTATCATCTCCTGGGATTTCCTGACTTCCTCCTACTCTTCCAATCTCAGCTTCTTGCTGTCCTAATTTAGGATGTGATTTTATAACCATCCATACCCATCTGTGAGCTACTGTGGTTGTAGAAGTTTATGACGCTTGGGGGCATGAAGTCATTTGGCACTGAGGGTGTTGAAAGGTGCACAGCCCCGGAGTGGATGGAGATAAAACCCGTGGAGCAGAGCTGACCTGGGTGCAGACATGTCCCCACAGCTGCCAGCCTCCCTCCACACCAGCCAGAGCTGTGGAGATAAAACCTCACGTCTGCTTCTTGTCAGCTGAGGAAATGGGTTGTGAGGGGTGAGCTCTGCTGGCGTCATCACAGTGTGACCTGTCTGCATACAAGTGCAGGAATGTATGGAGGAAGGCAGCCCACCTTTTTGGGTGTGTTGCTGATATGGTATTGAACAGTCACTTCTGCTCCTCTGTGTGTATCAAATAGGGCATCAGGGAGCTGTCATGTTCCCTTCCCACAGCTGCAGAGTTGTGCTCTCACTGTCAGACTTTTTGTGGCACCCAGGTGACTCTGCTGGACTCTTGGACCTTTACAGTGCATTTTACTGCCTGCTGCCTTTGTTCAGTTCCCATCCTTGTCCGAGGACAACTGCTGCAGCATCTCTGTAATGCAGACATCCCTGTGGGATGGACAGGGAAGAATTGCTGACTGTATTTTAAAGCAGGCAACAGAGCACCTGGCTGAGTGCAGTAACTGGGTTGCAAGTCTGTTGGCAGAGCCAGGAGTTTAGCCTGGACCTTGTCATGTCTCTGTGTGGTGTCCTAGGCACACAAGAGTCCCTGCCAGCTTAAGCACAGCTCGGTAGTGATGCTGATCAGATCATGCTGCATCCCCTACAGATGACTTTGCAATGAGGTGTTCCATTTCCTGTACCTCTCCTCTTCCTATGCTGCTCTGTTTTTTCACGCAAAAATTTTCTCAATGAAGCGGGATGGAAAGTAGCTGTTTGCTCTTCTTATCCTTCAGGGAAGCAGTTCATGCCCCTACCTTTATTGTTTTGATCTCAAATTTAAAGAAAGCCTCCAGAAGAATATGTCAAGCTTGCTAGAGAAATCTGAATATATATTTTTTTTCTTGGCCCAGTTGCTGGAGGTAACCAAAATACTCTGCCACATGCAGTAAACAGCTTTATGCACAGATAGAGAGTGAAGTCACAGAGCTCACTGTGGAGGAGTTCTAAGAGACACAAATAACAACTACCCCATGTTACAGGCTGTGCTAGATGAGATAAGGCGATTCAGAGTCAGAAGCTTTGGGCTCCATTACAGAATCATCGTTTTTTGGATGTCTTGCTTTGGCTGCTTCCTCTGAAATCAACAGAAGTTTATGCAGTCAGCTTGTTTTTCATGACTTTGGCAGAGGCAAGTTTTCATACCTGTTTAAATTAGACACTCAGGGTCTAAAGGTAATCAGCCACAATGTACAAGTGCTTTTTGAAACTGAGCCATTCTGCAACAGAAAGTCCTTTTCCTTCTTCTTTTCTCAGCCTCTCCTACCTATTCAAACGATAAATGCACTTGGGGGGAGAGAGAGGCTCCATCCTAGTGTGCAGCATCCAGGCTGAGAGGCTTCTGTGGCGGCATCACAGCTCACTGGCAACACAGGATGAATATGATGGAACTTGGGAGAAGTGTAAAACCATGGCACCAATGCCATCACAGCAGAGCTGCATGGATGGGGTTGGGCTGTGTAGGAAGTTTGTGCCAGGACCGCTTCCACCTCCCTGCTCTACTGGAGAGGCTGTGGGAGGAAGGCAGTGAGGTTATGAGAGGCCTCTTTGGATGCGTTTCCACTGGGAGTGAGATTATAAATTTCTGTGGAGTTGGCACAGCTTCTGAGCCTCCAAGGCAGCATTCAGCTACAACCAGTTTCTAGGTGTTCTGTGGCCACCATCACTGCTGCAGAAGTAGTGAGAGCAAATGGTGAGAGCCAGCTGATCTTGGCTGGGCCTTACCCAACTTCTGCGTCATTCCCACCATCTCAGCATGTTTTGGTTTGTGCCTCTTCTCTCCGTTAAGGGCAGAGCTTCTCATTTGTTTTGTTCCATGTTTCTCTCCCTCTGCTGTGTTGTACAGTCAGATGGGATACTGCTGAGCAGAGAACACAGCCAGGGAGCAGGGGGTGGTCTCGTGTTGGTGGAAGAGGAAGAATGCAGACACAGTGGGGAGAGTGGGTGCTCCTGGCACTGCCATAAATGGGAGATGCACCCACGTGTGGTGCTGGCCACAGCTGGTGCCTCCTGTGCTCACAGCATGGCTCCTCCATTCAGCCTGGCTTCCTCTGCTTCCTTCTCACTGACTGAGCTTGAAAGATGGTGGTAAGGAAAAAAAAATTTTAAGGTAATTATGATTAATTCTTGCTTAATTGCTTTGTGTGATCAGCTTTTTGTGCCTTATTGATGCTGATTCGTGCATCACGATAATGGGCTGGCCTCACTGTGCCCCCTGGGTAGAGGCTGACTCATACCAGCTTTGCTTTAAGGTAATGCAGCAGGGGCAGATGAAGAAAGTAGGAAGCTGTTGAGATATGGCTTGACAGCCCCAAAAAGCCAACTGTGTCCTGGGTCACAGCAATAGAAGTGTGGCCAGGAGGTCAAGGGAGGTGATTCTGCCCCTCTGCTCTGGTGAGACCCCACCTGCAGTGGTGTGTTCAGCTCTGGGGTCCCCAGTGTACAAAGGACATGAATCAGTTGGAGTCAGTCCAGAGGAGGGCACAAAGTTGACCAGAGAACTGGAGCACCTCTCTTATGAAGACAGGCTGAGAGAGTTGGGGCCCCTCAGCCTGGAAAAGAAAAGGCTCTGAGGAGCTCTTGGAGCCCTTCCAGTACAGAAAACTGCAGAAGAACTTCTCACAATGATGTGTAGAGATGGACAAGGGAGGATGACCTTAAGCTTAGGGAGGGTGGGTTTAAATTTGGTATTAGGAAGAAATTCTTTGCTATAAGGGTGGTGAGGCACTGGAACAGGATACCCAGAAAAGCTGTGGATGACCCATCCCTGGGAGTGTTCAAGGCCAGGTAAAATGGGTCTTTAAGAAATGTGGTTTAGAGAGAGGTCCCTGCACCCACAGCAAGGGTGTTGGAACTGGGTGATTTTTAAGGTTCCTTCCAACGCAAATCATCCTGTGACGGTACAGCCCCATCTGATGCTGCAGCTGAAACAGGGTGAGGAACAGGGGTCATTCAGCTGGCAGCACTGATGGCTTCATGTCCTGCTGCCACTGCACAGTCCCAGTCTGCCTGTGAGGCAGGCCCCCTCGAGGCACATGAAATCAACGTGTGCATCCTTATCCTCACCCTTCTGTCCTGCCTGCACTTTGTCTTCCAGTTCTGGAGATGGGTGTTTCCTCCTACCATGCAGCCACCCTCTAGCCTGTATGGTCCTCACCCCTTTTCCTAAGCAGGGCTGTGCAAACAGGACCATTTCTTGCCTTTTTCCTGCGTTGTCTATCCCAGGCAGGTGTTATGGGTCATAGGCTGCCTCGCTGTGTAATTGCAGAGCATTCTGCAGTCAGAGGGGTCAGGGGTATCTGCAGTGCTCTTGATTAGTACTGAGAACAAGGTGGTTTCTTTCAAAATTGCTTTGCAGAAGCATTTCTAGGAAGGTGCATTTGTGGGATGGTGTATTTTTAGAGAATTTTACTGTGTCCCTCAGGTGTGTGTGTAGTGCTCCATTTGCTGCAGCATAGAAGAGACATGGAGTTGGCTATAGCTCCATTCCTCACTAGTTTCCATTTATTAGGGAATCTCTGGAGTCACAGCATGAATGCTGATCCCAATTTATTAATCAGGAGCTGCTCTTAAATCCAGCAGCTGTTTTGAGCAGGAAATGTTTCAAGAAGAAACTCACTTCTGAGGTTTAGCCAGTGAAAACAAGTGTGAGTTACTACAAATGGGCACAGCACCACAGAAGTTAGTGCTGCTTCTCACAATTAGAACAGGGTCCTTACATCTTCTTTCTGCAGTGCTCCCTCCAATATTGTTGCTGGAATCAGGATATATCAATGTGTGTGTATATTTGTTCTGTTTGTTTGTTTTCATAGTGGGACTGCTTTATGCCAATGAAGGGTCAGTCATGCCGTGTTTTTTCAGGCTATCTCCAGTTTAGACTGACACACAAGTAGTTGCATGCTGATGTTAGTGTCAAATAGGCTCTGAATATCCAGTAGAGCTTAAAATAGTGGAAGGAGCACAAACGTTGTGGGGAGTTGTTCGATGCAAATAAAATTATAGCAATAATAATGTGAGCATCCCTTCTACTTAATGGATGTGTGTGGACATGTTGCCCCATCTGCTGGGCTCTGCTGCAGAAGTGCCACCAGAGCAAAGGCTGCTGTTGTCACAGGGAGAAGAGCACTGTCACAGCTGAGGAGGAGGAGGCTCGCAAAGCTGTGTGTGAGGGGAGCCCTGCAGTTCTCACAGATTATATCAGGCAGAGCCCGGCTATCTTGGGAGTAAAACACCCCAAAACGTAGAAATAGCAGTGTGACTGTCAGCATGGCACAGGGAGGGGGAAAGCTGTGCAGAACACCATGATTTCTGTCCTCAGTGCTTTATGAGTTAAGGACACTTTGCTGCAGCCTGTGGTCTTCCTGCCATCTCTGCTCTGAGTGATGGGTCATGGCAGCACTTCCTGAGCCCTCAGATTCGTGCTGGGTGGCTTTGCCCTGGCAGCCAGGAGGAGTCCTTGCCTTGGGAGGGAGCCTGGCATCTCATACTGCACGGCTGCTCCAGTGCTCTGGGTGTAGCTGTTCCTTACCAGCAGTTCTGTGCTGTGTCTGGGGTTCAGCTCAGAGCCTGCAGCACCCCAGGGCGGGGCACACGTGGGGAGCCTTAGCACCACCTGTTTGCTGTGATAGTGTCCCTGAAGCCAGGCCAACTCTGAGACAGAATCTCCAGGTACAGCTCTTAGAGTAAAACAATAACAGTCTCCTCTTCCCAAGCCAAGAAGGCAATGCCTGGGCATTGTTTTAGAGAAATGTAGGAAGAAAAAAAACAAAATAGTTGTATTTATTTTCAATAACTCATCCAGGGTGAACGGGTAAGTAGTTTTACAGTGCTGATTTATGGGCTATTGCAAAATGCAAGAGCTGCTTATGATTGCAAATTTCATTGATCTTGACTCCAAGAATTTCAGTACAGTAATGTTTTATATAGTTTCTTCTCTACCCAGTCCTGCCATTTGAAGTAATAAGGATGATTTGCCTTTATGCAGCCCAAGAGGAGATGCAAGTCGAGTGCTGGGAAGAGAACCTGGGCATCCTGATTTACAGACCCTGGTCTGCTCCTTTCAAAGGGGAAGCCTTTTGTTACAGAAAAAAATGCCCTGTCTCCATGAGTAACAGTCCCTGCTTTATCGTGCTGTTAGCAGGCAGTCTCTGCAGGCTCCTTTGTCTCATTACCACTCTAAGGACACTTGACCATGCTGAGTTCACGGCCACACCAGCATAAAGCAGTGTGCTGGCTCCAGTTTGTCCTGATCATGGTGGTGATGGGTCATTATGCTCCTTCCCATGGTGTGAGGCTTTCAACAGCGGTTTGAAGCCTCTTTGGAAATGAGCCTCGGCACTGCCTGTGGTAGCAGCCAGTGTATGTGATGCTGTGCACTTTTGGAAGATCTCTATGTTTTCAGATGAGCACTCTCCAGATATTTGGGTTTGGGGTTCCTCTGAACAAACCTTGTGTTCTGGGTAGTTTCAGTGCCTTTTCCTAGCCCAATTCATTCTCTTCCTCCAGAAGTAGCACTCTGTCATATGGGTGTTTGGCATACTGCAGAAGGAGCAGTGCAGCTTGCATTTACATTTATGTGTAAACCCGCCAGAAAACATTTCTATTCTTACTGGCCCAGATTCCTCCTGCCCATGACTAACCATTGCTGAGCCACAGGAGTTAGCATCACTGCCTTTTAGTGCTGCAGGCCTGTCTTCTCAAAGGTTTATCTCTGCTTTTTTTTTAATTAAGTATGAATTTGGGGGTAAGCTACATTCCACTGTCTATTTAGGGAAGAATAAATGCCAGAAATCCTGCTTTGGGCCTGTGAAGTCAGTTCAGAAGAATTCAGAAGAATTGGGCTCAAAGAGCATATTGTATTCTGTTTCTCCTCTCAGTCTGAGTTCTTCTAATATCTGCAAATGGGAGAGGCTTTGCAGTGTTGTCTCTGGTGAGCCTGTGTGTGATGTGCTGAGACACTGCTCCCAAGGACTGCTGCAGGCAGCACACCCCTCTCCTGTTTGACTCATTTTGGGTTCTCAGACGTCAGGCTGCCCTAGCAAATGCCTCCCAGCAGCTCCAAGAGAGGCACTGGGAAATGTGCCATGCTGTGCTCTGCCTTGTCAGCATGGGGAGACAGGAGGTGCAGTGACAGCAGCTTCTCCATGTGCCTCAGTTGGCTCTGACAGTGCAGGTTGCTCTCAGGTTTGCTGACACCCTGGTACTGTGCTCTGCTTGCACCGAGTCCCTGCCTGCCTGGACATCCTGATGGGTAGGAGGAATGGAGTGGAGAAGAGTCATCGGAAGAGAAATGGGTTTGGGCTGTGCTTTTTGTCATGAAACTGTTTGCTAATGACAAGAATAATTTTTTAAAAAGTAATTAAAGAAAAAAGCTCTATACAGATTTTTCTCACGCTGGCTGGTTTCTGTGTCAGTCCAAGTCTGCTGTGAGCCACACTGAGCCGCTGCCTGTTGCTGAACTGTGCTTGGGGTTTGCACCTGGGCACTGCCTGGGAATACAACAGAACCTGCTCCTACCTCCTCCATACTGTCCCTTCTGCCTCCCAGGCTCCAGTTCTAAACTTCACTATCACAGTCTTTCTTTGTCACTTACTACTGCTTGTACTCATTGTGTTATCCTGGTGTGCACAGGTGTCACATGAATCCATCACAGGAAAGACAGTCCTCATTTCTGAAACCCACAGTCTAGCTTCTTCTGATAGGGAAAGTGACCCACAGCTCTAAGGGAGGGTTGATGTTTGAGTTATTTTTTTCTTTTTCCTCCTATTTCAGCACATCTGTTTCCATCTTCTCTATCTTCGTGTACGGATGCACACACACACCTCTGGCATTGTTGTCATCCAAATTTTGTCTTCCCACATAAGACTTTTGTGGTAAATTTTCTTGGAGCTCTCTAGGAAGCCTAGTTTTATGCAAGAATATCCTATTCTATTGTCCTGATGAGAGATAAATAGCTTGGCAGAAACGTAGGAGGTGTACGAATGAAAACAGAAGTTTCCAGGTTCTCCAGAAATGAACACAATGTTCTTGCTCTGTTTTATAAAAGCTCAGTTTGCTTTCATTGAGAACACTGTGGTTTTGCCTCTGATTTTAATGGAGGCAGGACCAAGAGCTGTGGGGGCATGGGCAGAACTGTTTTCCTCCTGCAGACTTGCAAGCTTAAGGCATTTTGTTCTTCCTGTCTCAGAACGCTGCGATGACTGGGGTGTGGATACCATGAAGCAGATCCAGATTTATGATGGGGAGCCTGCCAAGATCAAATGCCCCCTTTTTGAGACCTTCCTGAAGTACAACTATAGCACAGCCCATTCTGCTGGCTTAACCCTGATCTGGTACAGGATCGCTCAGGACCGGGATCTGGAGGAGCCCATTAATTATCGCCTCCCGGACAATCACATCAGTAAGGATAAAGACACCCTTTGGTTCTGGCCTGCTCTTCTCAATGACACTGGGAATTACACCTGCATGCTCAGGTAGGTTGTGTGGTGCAGTTTCTGTACGTCTTCAGTGCAATCAAAGGACTTCTGTGGAGGTGGGGAAATGATCTGTTAGCACCAGATCTTTCTGTGGGGAGACGACCATTTACATAAGCATTAATGGGAAAAGAATGTTACAATTATAAGACCACTCAGTGCTGAGCCAATTTACACGGCAATAATGCTTGGAGCCTTGCAGACACTAATGAGCATGCCTCTCCTTGCTGCAAGTGTCCATGAAAATATTATTGCTGAGCCCATGGCAAAATCCACAGGCGCTCACCATTAAGAAGTGATCTGCATGTCTAGAGTAAAAATAGCTTCAGATGCAGGGGTAATGTTTTGACTGCACGCTAATTTGGCAAAGATTCATGAGATGCAGACTTCTAGGAAATTAAGTGTCTCTAACTGTGGTGCAAAATGAACATAGCATCTGCTATGCACAAGAGCTCTTTTTGATCTTCCTCACGTTGTCTTTTGTCTGTGTCTTTGACCTTATGATCTGCTTTAGCAGCAGGGGAGTGGATGTTGCTTGTTAGTCATCTTTATAGGCTTTTGTCAGCTTCTGTGGCCACCTCTGGTGGGGTTTTCTTTCCCATTTAGAAATGAGTCAACTAAGGCTGTACATACCTCATCAGTGCTATGATGCTCGTTATTGCAGATGTAATTTTTATTTCATTTCACTCCACTGCTGAGGGAGTAAACAAGTTTCAACTAATCAGCCCTGTTCCCTTAGGAACACAACCTACTGCAGCAAAGTTGCTTTTCCCTTGGAGGTTGTTCCGAAAGACCAGCACTCCTGTGTGAGCCATTCCATAAAACCCACTGAGGAGATGTTCTACTTGGAGCACGCCAATCAGAAGATCACCTGTCCAGATATTGATGGGTTTTACCCTGCCAGTGTGACACCAACTGTCAAGTGGTACCTGGTAAGAAGGACTCACTTGGGCAGCAGGGGGATGCAGTGGTGTGTGTGAAAAAGCAGTGGTTGGCATGACAGTCATGGAATGGCGTTTCAGAGTCTCCCCAGTGATGATGCTGCCAATGAAGCTTTACTAATTTTAAGAGCTCTGCTTCCATTGAGTTCAAGAGTATTAAACTGCTTCTGGAAAGGAATTGAGAGCTAACACTGAAGCTTTTTTGACCAATGAACAAGTGAAAAATACTCCTAGGAGGGATTTAGGTGGCTCAGTTCAGTTATGGGCAGCCTGACCTGCTGTGTGTGAGCTTCTCACTTCCCTGTAAAGGAAACTGTCATTCATATTCCCTCTTCTTTAAAAACCTTCACCTGTTAATGAAAATTGCATCCTTTCCAAAATCCTCTGGAGTCAGGAAGTGAAGTTGTACATTAGGCTGTGCAAGGACAATGGGTGTCCTGTTTGACACAATTCAGCAAACCTGTTTTCTGAAGACTGAGACATCTCTACCCCACCCTCCATATGTTTCTGATTATTAGACTGTCTCCAGCCATCCTCAGGCTCTTGCCTACAGAATTACTGCTCAATTTTATTAAATTTGATTTCACTCTTTCTCTCTATGTGCATGCTTTTAGTCAGTAGAGAATAAGAAGTCTCAGGGGACATAAAGTCTGAGAGTTATGGGAATAAATTCTTTAATAATATCTTATAAAGTGCTTTTGTGTTTCTAGATGGAAGATTTTGTATAAATGAATTAACTAATAAGAGAAGTTGTAAACAAATATATCTGCTGATTAAAAGGGACCCAAAAGGAGTGCTACACCTCTAAAACCCTTCAGGAAAAAGTTCCTCTTGTATCAAGAGGAGCCGTTTCACTCCAGTAGCTTAAATGCTTTACTTGTATCGTTCATTGAAATTCACATCTCGGCAATCAATTAGCAGAATGAAACAAAAAGCCCCTTGGAAGTAATTTTTCAGGCAGCAAGTCATCCCATGCCTAATAAAAATCATTAAAAATGGTATATGACCCCTGTCTTAAACTACCCCATTAGGATGTATCTGATTTGGAAATGTACCATTCAAAAATAATCTCTTAGAAAATGTGCACATCTTTGGGTTTTATGACAATCAAGATGTTATCTGCATAACTTCTTTCTGAAAAGGGATCTCCAGCTTGGTATTTTGGCAGTTTTCCTTCCTTGCCTGACAGAAAGAGAGGAGTTATTAAGGTTTATGTACTACTGCTAGATTCTCGTTTGCTATTTGCAAATTCTGGGGCCTCATCCTCAGCTGAAGTCAGCCAGGAGAGCTTGATTAGTCCCGAAAGATGGACATCAATGGGGTACATGTCCTTTAGTCTTAGTATCCATTTGTGAATATGTCATCATTTTCTTCTTATCACTTTTTACTTTTATTCTTCACTCTGCTGAGGTGCTCACTTTGATTGCCAAGGTACTTCTGGAGAAGAGATCTCTCCTTTATAAAATTGTCTGTGTTTAAAGTGGGATAAAGCTATTAGGGTGATCTATTTCATTTTCAAGGTGAACATAGCAGTCTATACATGCTCAAAGTTCATGGTATTTAGGTCTGACCTACATCATGATCTCAAGGGTCATATTAATAGTTTTAAATCAGATCTTTGTAATAGCATTTAAACCAATATCTGTACTTCTGAATCCCAAACTCAAGTATTTTTTCTGCCTGATTCCAGAACTGCAACTCAGTGGATGGCTTCTATGAGCGCTATCCCCAGGGGCCCAGGCTTGTCATTGGCATTGTCCGCAGTGCGTATAAAGGGAATTACACTTGCATTGTGACATTCAAGGACCACGGAAGAACCTATAATCTCACCAGAACCATAAAGATGAAGGTGGTGGGTAAGAATGACTTTAAAATGTGTAAAATGCATGTGGGTAACTGCAGAAGTGGTAAAAACAGCTGGAAGAGTTTGTTGCAGGATCCATTTGCAGTTGTATTCAATCTGCGTTACCCAACTGACCTGGCGTATTTTTTTCTTGCTGGGTTCAGAATTCTGTGACTGTCCCAGAACATACTGCAGTAAAGGTCTCTCCACCACCATGTTAAATGCCCCAGACACAGAGAGTGGCCAGGCTCAGGCGGGTGAGGTTCAACCCATGAGATGGCCAGGGGTACCCTCTGCTGGCATGTGAATGCATAACCTTGGCATTCCTGCTGGTGGTCTCCTGTGCCCTTTGCTCATCACTGTTTGTGGGATTGTCACTTCATAGCCAATTTGTCTTGATCTTCTTGGAGTCTCAAAGCCATTTATGCTGGAGTTGAGGCTGCCAATCAGCCAGGCAGAGCTCCAGGTACCCACTGCTTGGATACATCCGTCCCAGGCACAGAGGCTCAGCCTATCTGCCAGGGAATTGAAACCTAGTTTAAAAACCTAGTGAGCTGTAGGATACATTCTGAGTTCCATGGAAACAGCTGCTTTAAGGGTCGAAATAAATATTTGTGACATGAAATGATGTTTGTATTTTGTTTTTTAGAAGCAGCAGTAAAAAGAAACTGGTGCAGGCTATGCCTTGTGGGACATGAGAAGGTTATGGAGATCTTCTGATGTGAGAGGCCCAAACTAGCTTACCTAAACTTTGGGGGAGGCTCAAACTATGGATCTGGCCTGAGTTTGGGGACTAGGATTAGATATGTGTGTGCATGGAACTCTGCAGCAGGAATGCATCACAAGTTAGACTGGGGAATGTGCGGTGTGGCATGAGGGCATTTGGAGTGAGGCTGCAAGGATTCCATATTCTCATGAAGTGTGGGTCCCTGTGGGGGCTCTCTTTTGTCTCCTGCAGGATCTCCAAACAAGGCCTTGCCACCACAGTTCACCTCTCCAAATGAGAAAGTTGTGTATGAACTGGAAGCAGGTAAAGTCCAACAGTTGCAGCCTGACAGTGGGAATGGGAGACCCAGCCAGGCACAAAGCTCTCCGCTTCCACTGCGTCTCTGGTGCTTTCCCTCACAGAGCACAGGAGCTGCCATGGATTGCCTGGTAGATAGCGTGGGATGCCAGTTCTTGATGCCAGAATAGGAGAGCACAGCTTTAAAAGCTGATTTTTTGCAAGCACAACTAAAGACAGATAGTTATGCACGGAGATACAGAACTGCACCTGCAGAAGCAGATGAAATGGGGACACTCAGCTGCTTAGGAGAATTCCTGTGGGACCTGGTCTCAGCCCTGGCCCTGGCTGTGGTTTACTCCCATCCTCTCTCATTCACCCCTGGAGTAGCTTCAGCCTTCTAGCCAGTTCTTACTCATCTCCCTTTTTTTTGGCTGATGACTTCATTATTAATGACAGCTCTCCTTCTGCTGACCTCACAGCACTGGATAATGGGGTACCACACCCTTTTCCTCACCCCTTCCCTCACACCATCAGTTTTGCCTAATAGCTTTTTGGAGCAATTCCCTATATCAAATGGATTGTGTCCCATTAGATTGCTGTAATAAATGTGGTGGCAATGATGATGATTAGCACCAGAGTCTTCACTTTAGAGAACAGCTCTTTTGGCTCAGAAGGTCAGATTTCATCCATAGTCCTCTGTAAGATAAAAATCACTTACAGGCTGATCACCAAAATATTCACACTCCCAAGTCTGATCTTGAGCAGAAGTCAAATTCCTAAAGTAGTATTTCCAAACTAAAATGCTTTTGTGAAGCTTGATCCTTCACTTTATGGCATCTGTCCCCTGTGCAGAGGGGTTGATTAGCACTGCCTGGCTTTCCAAGGAGGGTAGTTGTCATGGAGCATGTCCCTTTGGGTGGGTTGCTTGGTGCAGTCAAGGAATTTGTAACACATTTGAGAAAGCAGGATGGTTTTTTTCGATTTATCTGTCTGTCACAAATCATCATGTCCAGGGATGTTAAGCTGTTATTACAGTTCTTGTCAGAAAGTGGATGTTGGCCTCATTCCTTCGTGAAGGGAGGCAGAGCTCAGGCTGATAGGATTTTGGAAAGCACTAAAGTAAGGGTGGTGCTGTTCCTGCACTGCAGTACCTTTTCTCCTAGGAGATGATGGTCCTTTCTTTACAGGTGATGACCTTATCCTGCCCTGTGAGGTTTTCTTCACATTCCTGAAGGACTCCCGGACTGAAGTGTGGTGGACCATAGATGGGAAAAACACAGATGACATCACGGACCCCAAGATAAAAGTCACACAAAGGTAACAGGCAACATGAACCTTCATTTGTATCGAATTCCCTGGATCCTGTGTGGTACAGGTGTGTGACAGTACTAATGGAGTGTGTAGTCTCCCTGCTAATGAGAAGCCCCTGTGTCTGCACCATGCTGTGATGAGCACCAGGACCTCCAAGGAGGAGGCTTCCAGACCTGGACAGTGTCATATCTTACAGATGGATTTGAGGGAGCTTTGTTAACCAGTTCACATCATCATTTGTTCAGGTCCTGGTAGTGATGCCAACAGCTGCTGCTGTTGTGGGACTTATAAAACAAGGGCAGACAATTCTATTTAGAGGAGTGTTCCCAAATAGCATAAGGGATAAAAGTATTTCAGAAAAACAGAGGCTGAAAACAAAAATGTAACATTATACATAGTATTGATTAGGAAGAATAGAGATTCAATCACATAAAGAACCCAAATGAGGATCAAGGTCCCTTTTTCTGGATGCTGAATTACAAGTGGAAGGCAGTCCCTGCCCCAGCTGATTTGCAAACCAATGTAGAAAAAGGAAAGGCAAAAGGAAATACTGTATCCTCATTTTGCAGACGGTCAATTCAGGCAGAGAGAGACACAGTGACTCATCCAGGACTGCATAGGGAATGTGACGTGAGCCCTGAATCTTGAGTTCATGAGATTGTCTTGTTTATAGGCAAGAACTTCCATTTCCTCTAAAAGGCAGTGTGGCACAGCTGCAATGAGGAAATTATGAGTGGTAAAATAAATATTAAGGAAAATCAGATAAAGGAATAGCTGCAGCTGTATTACAATCTGAAGTGTGTATTGATTTATAAATATCAAGTTATGTGTTTTGGCCTTTTTAAAGGAAGAGGTTATATCAGGGAAAGGAGTATTTGTCACTAAAAACTTGCTGCACTTTCACATATGTAATGCTCTAGTTTTTCTGTTACAGTGAAATTGCTAGAGATTTTGAAGACAAAACTCTGATAAGGACTCTAACAGTTGCAAAAGCCACGGCGGAGGAGCTGAAGCGGAATTACACTTGCTATGCCAGGAACGCCAAAGGCGAGGAGCGCAGCCAGGCCGTGGTGCGCATGAAGGGTACGGTACCTGGGGCAGGGCTCTGCAGGGAGGGGGCTCGGGGGGCTCTTGCTGCTGCCTTGAGCCTTGCCCTGCAAAACAGTGAGGGAGCAGAGAATTCCATCAGGCCTTTCTGCTCGACACTGTTATGTAGGCACTGCTGTGGTACTGCACCACTTTTTGGAGGCAGGGAACAAAGGGCCCTTCCATGGGCAAGTTCCTGGAAAGAGAAAGGACAGATCTGTTGTCCTTATCCCATCCGTGTACCACAACTAAAGCAGAGCTGAGGGGACAGGCTGCTTTAAATTATTTCAGGTTATTTGGTTGTGTGAGGGTTTTGCATGACACAACAGCTGCCAGTTGGCGTCCTCCTGAAGACAGTCTGCACTCCTTGGCGTTGCTCAGGGAGTGAGACAGTCACACCACGACGCTCTCTGGTTTTACTCCTTGCTGTCATGATGCTGCAGTCTAGATACAGCCACCTCAGCATGGATGGCTGATTCAGCTCTGTTCTGTGTGGGCTTTTCCTTCATCTTTTTTTCATCAAAGATTTTGTTCCTGTTTCCCAGACTCACCTCGCAGTAATAAAAGCTATGTGAGGCTTTCTGATTAAGGTGGATTTTTCTGTCTCTTTATCAGCCTTATCTAGAGCTTCAATACCTGCTTTTACTGTGAGCTAGACCTCCCCTCTCCCACAAGTAATGCTGCCATGCTTTATGTAGCTCACACCAGACACCTTCCCTCTACTCTGCATTATAAGCATGGGAAGGCTCATGGAGGCCTTTACTGGAAGATCTTTTTCTTCTTGGTACTTGTCCTCCTTCTTTTTTAGTCTCATTCCATTGAGACAAACCTTTTCTGGATTGTTAGGGAAGAACAATAAACCACACACATAACTGAGAAAGGCTGAAACCATATGTCACTGTGTTCATACTCCATATATAATTCTTCTGGGATGATAATATTTGTACATGTAGCGGAAGTGAATCTGAAATACTCAGGTTCTTTCTCTATGTATCAGTGCCTCAATGCAGTTTTCTAGTGGACCAATCTGTACTGTCCTCCCTTTTCCTCCCCACATCTGTTCTTGGTTCCTCAACTGGGTTTGTTCTAAGCAAACATGGTTACCCACCACTCCTTCTTCCTGCCCTGTTCCACAGCAAAGCCCAAGAACCATCCCTAGCTGCTTCTGGCAGAGCAACCTTATGCTAAGCTCAGTGCAGCCCATCCCACTGCACATCCCAGGTGCATCAGGCATGCCAGAACCTAACCCCTCAGCACCTGGCTTACAGCTTTTAGCAAGTGGCTCTCTATGTTGGCTCCAACTCTTTCATTACATTAGGTCATATAAATTTCTTGCTTTTTCTGGATGATTTCCCTCTCCTTCTCATGTACTTCTGCTGCTCATCACCTAATGAACATTGATAAATTCCTTGCATTTTCGATTTTGTAATTCAGTTTTATTAGAAACTTACTAAATAGTGGAATTTGGTGGTGTTTCCACTCCCTGTTGTTCTTTTATTGTGCAGTTTGCCAATTTGCAAATCAACTGCCACCAACAGAGTTGCCCAGGGATATGGTTAGAAATTTTCTGTCCTTAGTGCAAAGAAGCAGCAGTGGTTTGACAGACAGTGTATGAGTTGGAGGGGGCCTGTGATGTTCTGACTTGATGCTCACAGGTTGTCCTGTTTGTTTGCAAGCATTTCAGCTTTTCTGTAAGGAGCTCTGATTCTTCTTTCATGGTAGAAAAGAGTCAGGCCATGGCTAGTTATATCCTGGGTGTTAGTCTGGGACAAGCCACAAGACATGTGTCTGTTTGATAGGGAGGGAGAGTGGTAACCATTGCCTTTATTTTGCTGCAGATGCTTTATCTGCATCTCTTAGGAGCCAGAGCAGTTGTGTTGCCCCAAGAGTTTGCTGGTACTGCTGAGAAGGTCATGTTCATGGTCTGGCTTTGGACTGTGCAGGTTTCTACCACCAACAAATTGATCTACCACCTGGCTGCTCCCAGGGTCTCACTCAGAGACAAAAGTCCAGCTATGGACTTGCTCTGCCAGCATAACCAGACCTAATAACCCATAATGGGGCTCCAGGGTGGCCAGCCATCACATGTCAAAGAAGCCTTGGTTTGGCCACCCTACTCTGAAGGGTCAGCTTGGCTCCTGGCTGTTCCTCTGTGGTGTTTGGCTGCACGTGACACAAGCTTGTTCCTGCCCAGCTGAAGGTCCAACCTGTTCTTTAACCCTGACCCCCTGTTTATTTTTGTACCCAGTTGTAGCACCCAAGTACACTGTGGAGCTGGCCTGTGGCCTGGGGGCCACCATCCTGCTCGTTGTGGTGCTCATAGTCATCTATCACGTGTATTGGCTTGAAATGGTCCTCTTCTATCGGGCTCATTTTGGAACAGATGAAACCATTCTAGGTAAGGAGTTAAAAAACTTTCCTTTATTTATCCCGCTGCAGGCCAGGCCCTTTGTTTTCATACAGGAATTTTCCTATAAGCTATTTTTAACCCTCTTCACAGCATAATGACATTTTGACCTTCCATTTCTCTATCTACATGCAGTTGTTTGGGTCACTGCTCATTAGAGCAAGGGGAGCCAGGCTTTTGGCTCAGGGAAAAGGAGAAAGAAATCCTCTGTATTCTCTACAGAGGTGGAGCCATGGGCATGCCAGGCTCCCCAGGGCCCTGCCCTGCTGATCTAGCTGTGTCATCCAATCTAGATTGTCAAGATACGTCATCAGGTTTCAGTAAGTCCTTGATTTCCCTGGTGACTCCATGTAAAGGATTCATGGTCTGATCCAGAGCGATCTGCTTTAAAATGTGGGAAGGCATCCAAAAGGATGGATGTGGAAATCACCGTTCTGTCCTCAGTTCTTCCACAGCTTCCCTGTGTTACCGGGAGTTCATTGCTAGGGACTCTGAGGTGAGATTTCCTCCTCTGGAGGAGGAGGAGGGTGTTTGAGCCCTTGCAGCCTGTGGTGTGAACCTGCCACGGGGGTGCGGCAGCTCTCAGAGGGTGTAGGCAGGGTGCAAGTCTCTGTCTGGTGGGACTGCTCGTGTGGATAGACAGCAGCGAGAGGGAGCAGAGTCAAAGGTGTCAAAAGACAAAAGAAGCCTGGACAGAACGGGTTGGGCTGTGCAAATCTTCATGCCTGAACCTGCAGTACCTGGGCTCCAAGTGAGCCTTCCTGCCTGCTTCTCTTGCAAGTGAAAGGCCCAGCATGGGCAGTATCACAGGTGTCCCTTGTGCCGTTTGTGTCTCCCTGTGCCCCCCAGATGGGAAGGAGTACGACGTGTACGTGTCCTACGCGCGCAACGCGGAGGAGGAGGAATTTGTGCTGCTGACGCTGCGCGGGGTCCTGGAGAACGAGTTTGGGTACAAGCTGTGTATCTTCGACAGAGACAGCCTTCCTGGGGGAAGTGAGTATCTCACAGGGGGCTGTGCTCCAAGCATGCCCTCTCTTTATTGTTCTTTGAGGTATTGATCGTTGATTGCAACAAGCCTATCCAGATTATCTTTTTGGGTTTTTTTGTTAATGAACTCTATATGGTGTCTTCTAATGTTTTTTGCTTCCATGACAGTGTTGCAGATGCTCCAGGCCACCAAAATGGTAGCTGTGGGGATGGTGGTTGGTTGTTTCAGTTGCTCTTTCCAGGAGTGATGTGCAGGAATGTCAGCGTGGAGAACCAGAAAACTGACCTTCATACAAGCCCTCTGAGCTGCCTCAAAAAATGGGATAAAGTCAAGGCTAGAAGAGGCAGGGAAAGTGTTATACTGGATCAGCTCACAGAGAGTAATGGTGAATCCTTGTAAAAAGGAGTGAAGTAGACACAGGAGTGTCTACTTCAGGAAGGAGTAGAAGGTGCCAAAATTAGCGAGAAGATAATGTGTGTCCCATTCATCCTAGGGACACAATTAGGGAGTTTGTGTCTAATATGGCATACAATTAAGCTACTATTATTAGAAGTACTTTGTTGCAGGTAGTGAGACTCATCTCTTCAGTAAGATGTAGTCCTTTCTTACTGTTTTGACATAAATCATACAAGGTTCTGGACACAGTGTCTGCTTCTGGGAGGTAGGGAATCACCAAGAATGGAAGTTTGTGAAGCTATCCAGATACACATACTTTCACACAACTTCCACAACAAGGGCACAAATCTAGACAACACTCTTGATTTTCAGTTTTTTGGAGGCTGAGTTGGTTATATGATCCTGATGCCTATTAAAAGTTCAAAGTCTGAATTTCTGTCAGTGCAGACCACCTCACTTTGAATTCATGGGCTTTGGCTCAGGACTCCACAGGTGACAAAACCTGTGCTGAGAAAGTCCATTGTGGGGGGTCCCTTTTGAGTAGGAACTGGAGGGACTGCTGGATTCTCAGCTCACCTGCCTGACAAAAGGAGTAGAATCAGTCAGGGTTCTGTTATTTTTCTCTCCTAGATTGTTGCCAGGATCTGGGAACACCTTGAAGTTTGAGGGTAAAGAAATATGTGTGTCTCAGTGAGACAGCTGTAATCCTGGTGCTGTCCTCCTTGAAGAGAGCCTGAATGACATGGCAGGGCACCCTCCAGGCTCAGTGTGCTTGATGCTTGAGCAGGTTTGCTCAGAGCCATTTTCACCAGATGTCCATCTCCCTCCTGTTCCCTCTGCTGCTTCTTGCCCCGTTCGCTTTGGAGGGTGTCATTTTCCTCCCAGCACAGCTCTCCTGGGCTCTCTGTCCTTCATCCTTACCCCCAAACGTTCCCATCTCTGCCCCCCTCAGTCCCTGCCAGCCTTAAGCCAGCGCCAGCCCTGCAGAGCACTGCCAGAGTGGTTTGTCACTGCACTGCTGTCCGTGATGCTGCTGGGGCTTCCCCGGAGCTTCTTAGCTGGGATTTGACTAATCTCCTTCTCAGGAAAGCACGGCGGGCCAGGAAATAGCTTTTGGCAGCTGGTGTCATGCCTCTAGAGTGTGCATCTGTGTCATGGGTAGAGTTATGTTGTCCTTGATGAAGAAACAGTGGGAGATGGATTATCCCGTGAGTTAGCTGACAGGAACTAATCGGACATGCTTGACAGCTAAATGAAGTTGTCTGTCAGCATTATTTTACTCTCCATTGTAATTTCTGACCAGTCAAGAATGTTCCCATATCAAGGAAGTGTGGGAGATCCTGCAGCAGAGAGTACAAGCTCTGGGATTCGCACTTACAAGGGATTTTCACATTAATTACAGGAAGGTGGCCAAGGACAGTCTACCTGCAGATATTAGAAAATTAAAGAGGATCCACAGTTACCATGATATTTCTCCAGCTCAAAGGGTGTCATTTTTTGGACACTTCACTAAAAGTCTTCAGAGTCAGTTCTAAAAATGCTCTAATCTGCTTTCATAGATGACGACAGCAGGAACAGGCAGATGATAACAGGAGTTAGGATGGTAGCATTACCAAAGCAAATTATCCCATGAGGACACTTGGGTATTGTAAATACTTACTTTGTGTGAGGCAACTGAAGCAAGAGGAGTGAAGGGAGTATCCAGAGTAATTCTGGACATCTGCCAGAGAAGAATGTAAGGATAGACATTCAAGCTTCCTGAAGCCTCTTTAAGGGGAGTCTTTCCCTTGAGTTCTTGTGTTATTCAGCTGGCAATTTCCCTGCTTTGCTCCAGAGAGCCTCTTTTTGCCCTCTCACTAGAAGGAAGCTAAATCTCAGCCTGAGATCAGCAGCCCTCTTGGTCACAAGGCATCCTCACAGCACTGGGTGGTGTCACTGATGTGTAGTACAGTGACTTTTAGGTGTAGCTCTCTTGGTTATCTCTGTGTAGCATGGGGAGGAGGAAATGCATCCAGGTAGTCTGGATCTGATGGAGAAAATGTCACTGTATGGGGTAGTGGGAACCAGCCATGGTGTAGGAGGTTCCAGCTGGAGTCACAGGGTTGAGAAGCACCAGTGTAGTTTAGAGAGGGCCTCCGAGGGATTTATTATCCCCTTCAAGAGGCACCTGGTGTCACAGCAGCAGCTTAGCAGCATGTTCTTGGGCATCACTAACCACCTCAATGTTTCTTTCTCCCAGTTGTCACAGACGAAACCCTGAGCTTCATCCAGAAAAGCCGACGTCTGCTTGTTGTCCTGAGCCCCAACTACGTCTTGCAGGGGACACAAGCCCTGCTGGAGCTCAAGGCTGGCCTAGAGAATATGGCCTCCAAGGGCAACATCAAAGTCATTCTAGTGCAGTACAAAGCCATCAAGAAGAGCAAAGTGAAGGAGCTGAAGCAGGCCAAGGCGGCCTTGAATGTCATTAAATGGAAAGGCGAGAAATCCAAGTTCCCAAAGGGCAGGTTCTGGAAGCAGCTGCAGGTGGAAATGCCAGTGAAAAAAAATAGCAGGAGTTTAAGCCTTGATGGGTTGATGCATATCCCTGAAAAATGCTTGACACAATCAGAAAACAAACCAAAAAGCATGACAAAAATCCACAAGTTAGGCCAGGGAGTGGGGAGGAACTCAGGGTTTTTTCCATGAAGGACCATGTCCCAAAGCATTTCAGAGAATAGTCATGTTTTTCCTGCAGCTTTGATACTGCTCTGTCAGTAGAGAGACCAAAGATGCAAACATGTCCTTGTTATCAACCACACAAGCCCTGTGCTTAAGGTCTAAATTTGCTATCCAGGTGGGAGGCATCTAGCACCTTGTGATAGCATGGCCAGTACTCCTAGATCCAGTTCCTATGGGACCTTCATTAGCATCCAGAACAGAGCTTCTTTCCACTCCTAAGAGACTTCACTCCTTTCTGGTCCTCAGTCCCTGTTGCAGAGGCTGAGGAACAGTTTGCAAGGTGGCTCCAGTGTAAAGCCTTTCCTGCATGCCCTGGGTCTGTAGTCCCAATCACTTGTGGGATCACAGACCCCTGCTGCACTGTGGGGAGCGTAGACTCTTGAAGCTCCTCATCTTTTCTCCCCAAATTTCCTTTGAAGAAGGTGCAGCCAATGGGAAATGGCTGTTAACAGAAGCATTAAAAAACCACCCACAACTCTACTGGGTGATATTTGTATTGTAGCACCTCTAGTAACAAGTGGTCAGTCTCTGGGACTCTGCAGTCTCACAAGTACCCCAGATCCTTCAGAGCTGCTTGTAATCCAGGGACATCTCTCATTAATACAGGCCGTGGAACATGTGAGAGATGTTTCTTTGCAGAGTAAACTCAGGGGCTTCACAAGCACTACAAGCAACTCCAATGTACTACTGAACCTGCCTACTGTCTCTTGCCACTGGCTGGGGGAAAGCATCATGCAGGGTGCTTCCAAGGTCTTTGGGATGACACTGGATAGAAGTCCAACTCAGAAGGACACCCCACAAACTTACTTGAACTTCCTAAAAGACTACTAGTTCTGTCCATGTAGGTAAGACTATGAGGACAGGCTGAGAAAGCTGGGGATGTTCTCCCTGGAGAAGGCTCCTGGGAGATCTTTTTGTGGCCTTTCAGTGCTTAAAGGGGGCTTTTAAGAAAAGTGGGGACAGACTTTTTAGTAGGGCCTTTTGCAGTTACCCCTTTAGGGACAAGGGGTAATGGTTTTAAACTAAAAGAGGGTAGATTCAGACCGTATTTGAGGAGCACATCTTTTACAATGATGGTGGTAGAACACTGGCACAAGTTGCCCAGAGATGTGGTGGATGCCCCATCCCTGGAACCATTCAAGGTCAGGTTGGACAAGGCTGTGAGCAATCTCATCTAGTTGAATATGTCCCTGCTTACTGCAGGGAGGATGGCCTTTGAAGGTTCTTCCCAACCCAAATTATTCTATGATTTTATGAAGACTCTGTCTTCAATGCCCAATTATGAACAATGTCACCATTTCTAATTCAGGGCTTAGGTTTAAACTTGCTTTGGCTTTACAAAGCAATTCTCTCCCCATCTTGATTCCAGCAACATTTGTACAAAACAGAAGCACAAAACCCTGCTGTGTAGGTGTCCTTGCTTCAGCAGGAGAGGGCATGGTGAGTAACCCCCATCACACAGTTCATGCTGAGGAGGGGAGTTTTCTCTCTCACAGGACAGACCAAAGCACAGTGGGGCCCTGGCATTGACTGGTGCTATGGTTCACAATGTTTTCAAATAAAACTTCAGGCTCTGGAGGTGTCTCCATACTCCTGCAGCTCCTACTTTAAAGACCTGCCCATTGAATTGAGGAGTTCAGTATTAGATGCACCAAGTGCGTGCTTGTTTTTATTGGTGATGGTTGCTCCTGAGTCACCTTTGACTCATACCTTCATTCTGCTGCTGCCCAGTGGGTGAAGCATAAGCATGCATAATGGCACTATAAAAGCACTACAATTAGGAGTCTGTGCACTGTTCACCCAGCTGAGCTGGGAGCTTTGAGGGCATCCCAGTAAAGAGCCCAGCCTTAAAGGTGTGGGACTGAATCCTGGTATCAGGGAAACCTTTTGCTATTAGCATTTTATGATTACTAATGTTATTCCAGGGCTGCAGGGAGTTACAGCCCCCCATGCCCTTTGTCAGGTACTGTATGTCATGTTTAGGAATGGTACTCAAAATTCAGTGCTTCTCCTGAAACCATGTGCCCCTCATTTTCCCCCTCTCCCTCCCCCCGCAGAGGGCAGGAGAGGAGAATTGGAGGCACAAAAGGTGAAGATCCTGGTGTGAGATAAGAAAAATTTACTGGAAGCAGCAATGAGATAGGAAAATGAAGATTAACAACAACAATACAGGTGATTGAGGGTACAAGAAATGAACGATTCCCATGAAAAAGAACCCTGACATTTGACCAATATCCGACCATTCCTTCTGCTGCACTGCACTGGCCCAGCTGCACCCTGCTGGGACCCTTTTCTCTCCAAAAGAGATCCCCTTCCCCCCACCCTTACAAATGTGGGGTGGTATAGAATAACTTCAGTGTCCTGGACATGTCCCCTCCTGACTACTGCAAAAACTAACCCTGTCCTGGCCGGAACCAGGACACTGTACAAATATGTAACAAATAAGGCTTCTTTCCTACCATCCCCTTCATCTTTCCCACCCTAAGTAAACTTTGATTTATGCAGGTAAAATTGCAGTCAGCTTCACTGGAGGCAGTGGAGCTCCTCATCTGCTCAGAGGTGCTTAAAAGTTTAGTTATGAGCTTTTCTACTGTGGTTGTCTGTGGACGGACAGAGCTGCTTCCCACACTCCAGAAAACTTATTTTTTAAGAGACAGCACCCAAACTTGTGCTCGGCTTTGTTGAACCCATTGCAACCCTGTCATTGTGCCCAGCTTCACCTTCTTGTTTGTGTTTTAAGCATCTCAGTAATCAGCTGCCAGATCTGCAGGCAGAGGGAAGGCCCTGAGGCCAAAGCAGAGCTGTGTTAGATTCCCATATGATTTTAAAAAGATTGACTCCCAAATACTCATAAATTGAATTGACATCCCAGACCTCACTACATTACATCTCACTTTTGGCTGAGTTACCAAGAGAATTTATGCTGATATTTTAGTAAGTCTGATTATTTTAGGAAATTAAATCCATCCCATGTATTTTGCTGATTTTATTGAAAGAGTTTTCCAAATAATTAATAGATCTGGACTTTCTCAGGCATACACTGCAGTGGCCTTTGGGTAACATTGCAACCCCAGAACAGGGTTACTGAGAGACATCAGCAAAGCACCCACAAGGCAAAAGGTGAGATGGTTTGGAAAAGGCCTGAGAGGTCAGAGGGAGCAGTGTGGAAGAAATAGTCCTGGAGCAGGTTCCACTCACCCAGGAGCTTTACCACTGGCTTTGCTGGGGTCTTTCAGGCCAGGGGCAAAGCCCAGTCCCAGCTGTAAAGCAGATCAGCAAGTGCCTCAGATACGCCTGTCATTTCATCCTTGCCACATGCGGTTTCCATTGTGGGATTCTGTCACAGCATCCATCTGAATCAGTTGATTCATTTGAGTTTCTGTGCTCTAACCTAACATTTATCAATATGCAGCTCATGCAAAGTTCCTCATTGTTTTTTCATCGGGAAACAGCGTGGCACAAACTGGAAAAAATATCTTCCCTGCCGGTGCTGTTTGATGTTGTACAGCTGTTCCAGAGTTTTCCCTTCTCTGTATGTTTTTGCCTTTGTGTGATTTGGTCTGTGAAGTGTCAGTATTATTTTATTTTGCTTTTCAATAAAACATTTTCATTTTTGCATTTCAGTCCTTGTGCATTTCTCATAAGTACCATCTTCCCATTACGTCTGTAAAACGCTGTTAAAGAAAGACGATTGTGTGTAGTCCAAACATCAAGATCATTTGGGGCTCCTCCTTGGAAAGGGACATTTTCTTGGTTGTTACATGCTGTGCCTGCAGAGGCACCTGAGCTCCCAGGGCTGTCCAAGCAGAAACAGTGACATACAGCATTCAGATGTCTCACAGCAGTGGACATGCACACACAGAAGTCTCTGATCAGAAGAGTGCTCACTTGGCAATCACAAGAAAGATAGATGGGAAGGCAACATAATCTCTTTGCTTTAAGGATCAAATCAGAATTTTAGAAATCTGCCCAAACCATAGAAATCAAACTCACTCTCAGGCTACTTTGCCCATCAGCTTCTAGGTTCAGTCAGCTTCATATTTTCTCATCCAAGTCACTTTCTTTTCCATTTCCCATGTTTGCTTGCGTACAGGTAAGTTGAGAGACAGCCCAAACTTCCAGACTGCTAGCAAAATGAGTAGCTGTGACAATCTATGGATTTGGGCTCTGTAGGTATGGGATCTGTGACCATAACCCTTACAACCTCTCACATCTTGCATTGGGGAGACACAAGTAAACCAATAAAAATATGCCGTGTCTTTTGCAAACATTTAGTAAAGATGGATGGGTTTTTAGTAAAAAGCAGATAACCAAGAGTACTGAATCCCCATGCCCCTGCAGTGTCATTGCTGCCTGTCCCACCCAGTGCTGTTTCACTGGGAGGGAAGATCCTACCTGCACCCCGTGAAGTGTCTGCTCAGGATTTTTCCTGAGTTGGGTAAACATTGCAAACTGAACATCTCAAGGTATCCTGGTCAGTCAAGTCTAAATGCATCCATTGTCAAAATAAAATGTATCTTTGGAAATTTAAACACCTTCCCTGCCAAAAATGAGTCTAAAAAAATGATTCTCAAAAAAATATAAGTCTCAAAAAAATAAAAAAATAATAATAAAAAAAAAAAAAAGGCGCCTCAAAAAGTGTTGCAAATTCAAAGTTGATAAAAGAAAATGAGCACTGTCACCTCAATCAGAACATTTCATTTCAACAGCATCAGAGTCATTCATGTTAATTGAACCTGGACTTTTTGAGCAGGCAGGTAGAATAGGTGATCTCTCAGGGGCTGCTCCTGCTCACATTTTGCTGTGGTTCTGTGATTCCAGTTTGAAAAAGAAAGACCTTTCAAACCAGCAAAAGAGCTTTTTCTTTCACAAACTGTTGAAGCCTAGCTGTTTTCAAAATAGATTTCAATCAGTTGTAGAAAAGTTTGAATGAGGTCTGGACTTAGTAAATTGGAGATGGCTGCCAATTCTTTCTGCCTTTGAAATAGGGTGGTAAAAACATTTCATGGTGGTAAGTGACAATTCTGACAGAACTGACTACCATCTACTTTTAGTTTCAATGAATCCGTGTTTTCCTCTGTGTTTTGGGAGTAAAAATCCCCCTTAACTTCTTATACAAGAAAAAAAACCCCTCAAAATAATTTGATTTTAATTCCATTATTTTGTTAACCAAACAGCCCTACTTTTTCCATTAGGATATTACTGTATAAAGACTTTTCCTTGGTCTCCAAATAATCTAGTGACAATGAGTTTTACAGCTAGTCATGCTTCTTTGAAAAGAACTGCTCTGTACAATATTAAAATAATGTGCATCCAGATGCAACACAGTACACCTTCTGCTGTGAGATAAGAGTCAGCCAGGTGCTGGGAGAATTAAGAGGCATTGCCATTGCAGGGAAGGAACAGTATTTTTATTCATAAAAAGACCAGTGTTCCACTGTCGGGGGAAGAGGAGAGTCTCCAGCCTGAGGAATGAAGGCTTTAGCAGTGTGAAATGGAAGGGAAGCAGGAAGTAGCTCTTCTTCCCAAAACAGCTCTTTGAAAGACATTCCTAGAGGCAGATTTCTCTCTCTGAATGTGCAAGAGCTGTTACAGTAATGATCCTTGTCCTGCTTGAACACCAACTTATCCTTGGGTCCCCTCTCATCTCAGGCACCAGTACTTAGTAAGTGTATGGGTTTTTAAGTTTTTTTAGTTTTACTACTCAGCTTTTGTTAAATTGCTGAGTGCCACAGATATATGGTTCCCATTCTTTCCACTGCTCAGCCTTTAGTCACTACACCTTCAATATGCTTTCTGCATCCCAAACCACAGGTAGAAGTCCAAGGACATCCTTCAGGTTTGCTGTTTTTCCAAATTCGTAATAAAAGAGATGTTGCTCTTTCCTGGCACAATTCCAGCTAAGCTTCTTGCTGAGCTTTACAACTTGCAATTAATCCCAAGAAATGCTTTGAAGGACAGTATTACCATGCCCCACGATGCCTAGGGGAGCTGGTGGAGGGGTTTAAGGCTGACATTTTTGCTTTCCAAATTTGGAGGTTTCTACTTAAAGATGAGAGAACATGACAGGGGGGAGGTGGGTCAGCCCCTGCAGTTCGAGCTGGGGCAGGATGACATGATCACTTTGATCCCCTGATGCAAAGAATTGCTCAAGCTGTGGGCAGGTGGTTCCCAAACAAGACCTACCCTTTATCAAATGCCTGCAGTTCCCTGGGAATGACTGATGCTGTGCAGGGCAGAAGTCAGAGTACAGTCATGGCATATCCTGGCTTCTCATTTACCACCTCAGCCTTCTCCAAAACCCACTGCGCAGCAAAAATCCTGCCATCAGGAGTGTGGGCAAGTCAAAAGTCACAGTGCTTGTGCCAGGTTTCCCTCTGTGGGAAGAGGGATCTGTGCAGGTATGCCACCGAACAGCTTCCCCAGCTTTTCTCTCCCCGCTCCCTTCTTCTTGTGCACCCCAATTCCTCTGCCTTTATACTCTTAGATACCACTGAAGCCGTGTTCGACTTCATCCAGAGGAGCCGCAGGATGATCGTGGTGCTCAGTCCCGATTACTTGACAGAGAAGAGCATCAGCCTCCTGGAGTTCAAGCTGGGCATCATGTGCCAGAACGCCATAGCCACCAAGCTCATCGTGGTGGAGTACAGGCCGCTGCAGTGCACCCACCCCAGCATCCTCCAGCTGAAGGAATCTGTCTCCTTTGTCACCTGGAAGGGGGAGAAGTCCAAGCGCTCCGGCTCGCAGTTCTGGAAGGCGTTGCGGCTCGCCCTGCCGCTGCGCAGCCTGAGCGCCAGCGCCGGCTGGAACGAGAGCTGCTCCTCGCAGTCGGACATCAGCCTGGACCCCGTCCAGAGGAGAAGGAGCCGCTTGAAAGGGCAGCCCGACCCTCGCGGTGCCACTCCTGTGACTCTCACCCGCGGAGGGACGGCCTCCGAGTCAAAGGCCAAGCACCGAGCCAAGCACTTCCTGACGTGCCGGTGTTGCGGGACCTACTGCCAGGGCAGCAGCAGACACAAGCAGCAGGCCGCGGCCGAGCCCCGGTGGGACAGCCAGCTCTGCAACCCGGGCTCGGGCAGGCCCCCGGCCCCGGGGCTGCAGGGCAGGGCCCGGGCCGAGCCCCCGCCGGCACAGGCCCCGGCCCTCGCCCTCTGCCATTACAGTGACCTGTCAAACAACAATGACTTCTACGTGCTCTAACCCACAGGCTGAAGCACTGCTGGTGCTGGGCCACAGAAGGAAACCCACCGCGGCCTCAGGATATTTTTACCATGTCACAGGCTGGCCCGGTGCCATGAAGTGTCGGTGCCGTGCCTGCACGGAGGACTGCAGCAATGTCACTGCTGTGACCTGAGCCGGGGCACCTGCAGCCGTGCGGCTGGGGGCTTCCTGCCCGGGTGCTTCTCCTGAATTTAAATTGCAAACTGGAGCTGAAAACGTGTTTCTCTGGCGTTGCTTTTCCCACACCGTGGCTGTGTTTGCGGCAGGGCTGCTGCTGCGGTCGGTGCAGGAGAGCAGGTCCTCAGCTGGGAGGGAGGGAGCGGGGAGAAGCCTTCCTGCTGGCAGTAACCTCTGGAGAAAGGGGAGCGAGCCTGCCTTTTGCAAAAGCTAAAACTTTGCTAATGAGGGTAATGGGAGCCCCTGCCACTGCAGCTATCCCCTGTGGTCTAAAAGAACGTGCTCAACAGTTTTAAGACGAGCCCTTTCTCTCTGAATAAAATGGATTTCTTTAACCTGCTGTTGTAAAAAGTTCCATAGGAACTGGTAAATGCTGTAGCACTGTTCACCAGGCAGTGCCTGGAGGTATGGTTTGGTCAAGCTGGCTGAGGTCTCCTCCTGTTCCCAGAGCTTGCTTGGTTCCTACGCCTGCTTCACCGTATGATGAATTTGTTGTGCCAGTTGAGGGGTCTTCAACGCAGCAGGAAAGAAAACCATTACAGGGAATATGATTTTAAAAAATATCTCTGAGTAGTCAATGAGCTCAGGGATAGGAGCAACACCTCAAACGCTCACAGAAAACCTCTGGCGCTGAATCGGAGGGGTCAAAACTCAACCACACTTCATTAAATAACCAAAAGAGCCTTTGAACAGCCTCCTTGGGGCTGCTGTTTCGTCAGTCTGTTGAGCTGGCTGTCAGCAGTGTTTTCCACTCTTCTGCACTGAAAACTTCATTTGTCTCATTCCACATTGTTTAAGGACTTATCTCCCCACCAAGGAAGGGTGCTAATCCTGGGAGTCGGTTGCTTGCCTTCAGCTGATGCTCTGGCATGACACACCCGCTAAAACACTGCCTTTGCTTTCTATTCCTGAGACCAACAAAGGTCTCCTTCACCACTCTAGTCAGTCTAGTAATTGTGTTATCAGGTTGACAAGTAATTATTTTTCTTCTGCCTTGAAAATATGATCTGAGCCCTTGGGGTGCAGGGTCTGGTAGCCCCCAGGACCCCTACCTGATGGCCTCAGGTGAACTTGCTGGAGCTGTGAGGAAGGAGGGGGCCACGACTCACCCATTCAATAGTGCTGAAGTCCAGTTATAATTCATATATCACTTTCCTTCCCTCAATAGACCCTCTTCCTCAGTATTGCCCTGACTTTTTTGATCTTTTCCTTCTGAGATCAAGCACAGCTGACAGCTCTCCTGTTACAAGCTTCTGTGAGCTGAATCCTAACAGCCTTCTGCAACAGACTGAGAAATAGAAACCAAAAAACCTGGTGCTGAGTCAATATAAATAAAACAAGGGCAACAAACCCCTACCAACTCATAGGAATCAAAAATTCAGACTCTAGAGAAGTTTCCAGGTGTGGATTTCTCTCTAATTTCCATCAGAAACATTGTAAATTGCTCAGAAAAGCTTTGTCCATACGTGGCTAATCTCAGTGATCAGAGGAGAAGCAGGAATGAGATATTTGGAAAGCAAGCTGATACATTGCAGGATGTGCTGTAAGACGTAATCAAAATGCCATGAAATGACTCCAGTTGCTTACAATTAAATGTGGGATGGTAATGTCAGTGAGTCTGGTAGTGCTGAAAAGTGCAGCTACAAAATATAAATAATTTGTAATCAATCAGCCTCCAGAGTCAACATATTTGTTATTTGTTGGCATTTAAACAGCTTTTATTTACAGACTTTGCCCTTATTTGAGTGTGGTATTGTCTCGGTCGACTACAACAATGCAAAGATAGAGGAAACAACAGCTGGAGCTCCTCACAGATGCACAAAATGGCCAAATGCAGCCTTTTGGGGCAAGCTGTCATCTCTTCATGAAAGAACAAATGCAGACTAGTAATGACCATTGCTTTTCCTTATGCTTTGAAAGAGCCAGTGCAATTTTACCACTCCTTTTCTGACTCATCAAATGGATCCAGGGTCTTGTTTGCTCTCATTAAAAATACTGAGATGAGGTGGATTCCAGTGTGTGCAGAGACCCTGCCCCCCAAGGCCAAGGTCCCGGGGGCCAAAGGCACGTGACATTGGAGGGATGTCTGAGCAAGGACCTGGCAACAAACCCTAGAACCAATTTCCATTCTGTTTGTCTCTCATTCTAAGGAAGTTGTTAGAAACACCCTAAGTCCCAGCTTGATGTCCTACTTTAGGGCCAGAGTTGCAGAGTTGAATTCTGCTCTCTGAGAATCTGTTAAAATCTGTTCATGTCCCATCTGACACCTACTGGTGCAGATGGACTGTAGTCACTGCTCTTTTCTCTGGTACACGTGCATTTGCCAGTTGAATATAAAAATGTAATAATTTGCAAAGTTAACTGGCAGCACAGTATTACAAACTCCTTCACCCCAAACAGTTCTTTCAAAAGAACAGTTCAGCAGGAGCAGAGTTAGTACATATGTAGAATTTCTACTATATCTTAATATAAAAACATTCATGCAAAGTTGCATATTCTACCTATGGCATGCAATGGTGGAAGGCTACCAGGACATATTTCCCCTGCTACCTAGAAGTTTTTAAACTGTGGAAGGCTGGTGCTGTCAGGAAGACTCTGAACACAGATAACTAAACAGTTAGGGGACACAGACAAGTCATGTGGTCCATCTCAACATCAACCTGTCTTCACTTTAGTGACAGCAAATGTCTGGTACCTAAGAGGTTTCTCCCTAGCAAGTGCCACTGGACATACCAATAATGGGCTTCTCCTCACAACTGAAGTGCCAGATGAATCACTAACCTGCAAGAACTAAGGAACTCTCTTTCTACCATCAAACAGATTTTTATTCTCATCTGTTACACTAGATGCTGATCTCAGAGCCTCTGATCTAAGTGTATTTATAGCGGACATTTTCCCAAACAATGACAAGATTGTGAAGGAACCAACAGGTGCCAGAAATAGGGAAAAATTGCTTCAAACCTTTAATCTTTGCTCCACATTTATATTTTATCTTCCATGGTTGATTTATCACCAGTATCTATGAAGGGCAGCACCACCTCCAGGATGGTGTTTGCCCTGTGTGACACACCCAGCCTAGGAGTATAATCCAGAACCATGTCAAGCAGGGGAGGGCAGCCCTTGTGGGTGTGCAGAGGGGGATATAGGTGCTTCCTGCTCACCACCCAGGCATTTGGCTTCACCTGGCATCCAGAAAAATATGGTGCTGTTCTGGAAACGCACAAGTTGAAACACTATGGACCGAGCACGCAGCAACATGAATGACCCTGCAGCTGCCTGTCCAAATCCATGTGAAAGAGGTGCCGAGGTTTGACTGTTCTCCCCACGGATGTTCACACTGGGTACCATCACTGGTCATGCTGGGGAAAGGCTGTGGCTCTAAAATGATAAATGCACCACGCAGGCTGCTTTCGCAAAGATGTTAATGACAATAGAGATGCTGCAGAATGGTTTACAGAAAATTATGACTTGAATTCTTCATAGCACCAGACACAGTGATGGCCAGACATCAGGGGACACAGCATTTACACTGTTATGCCTGTAATCAGGCTAATGATTTGTGCTTCAGTAAAACGTATCTGCCACAAAATCACTTGGCTTGAAAACACCAACGAGTTTTCCAACTCATCAGTATTTGTTCAAGTGGATAATCAGCCTCAGCCTTAATATTGTGCCTGATTGTTGTGTAACCTGGGTTTTGTTTCCAGATTGGGTGGTGGTTCTACTCCTCTGCTGCAGCAAAGAGACTTTTCAGGTACTTTTCTGTCTGTGGGAGTACTCGCATGCTATTGCCAAATCATCTGACAATCCATTGCCCACAAAAGAATTGTTTTCCAAAAGGTTTTCTTCCTTTTCTTTGCTATTAATTATTTTCAGACCGTAGGTGGCAAAGTGTCTCTCCTGTTGTCTGGGCTGCACAAGGAAGTGAAGTTCCTGACCTGCAGTTACTCACTGCTTCCCACTGACCCTCTTCTTCATCCCACTGCATCTCACTGGGAAATCAGACTTGATTGCTTGTCGCTTCCAACATCTTTCCCAAGGAAGTGCTAGGGCTAAGGTGTCTCCTGGCATTCCACTGGCATGATCTTAGATGAATTGTTTGTTACAGTGCACTCTGCCTGCTTGGGGCCAGTTCATCAGGCAAGGCAGATCACGCTGCATGCTTGGTGAAGCGAGAAATAGCGATGACAGGCAATCCTTGTTCCATCTGCTGTGGTTATTAGCAAATGATGTTTTATTTATCTCCAGATCAGCCATGAAGACACTGAGACACTGACTCCCATCAGAAACTTGTTCAATAATGAGTTCTTATCTTCTGAGATCTACAGGTTAATGGATGAAGAACCAAACCCCTGCTATTAGTGTGTTCAGGGTGATGCTTACAAAACATTATCACATCTATGTGCCCACAGTTACCAGCCAAGCTGGAAGTACTATTGATGGAAAAAGGTCATTTGGGAATATCTGCTCCCATTGAGCTATTTTCACTGGCTACTACTGATTACAGTGACACCTTGAAATTCCACATGTGGGCAGTTCCATATTGACCAGTCTGGGAATGAGCCTGTAGTGAGCTGTGTAGATTCACAAAGAACTTGAGTTTTCCATTCACAGCAAATCCCATTTCTTTGATGTTATTTTTTTCCCTCCTCTCCTGTCCTCAATCAGAACAAAATCAGCCCAAGACAACATCAAAGTTTTCCATGAAAATGGAAAATGTGTGATTGCCATTTAAAATTATATTTTATTTAACATAAACACATTTTGAAAAGTTTTTAAACAAAGCACAAAATGTGCTATACCGAGAGTGTCAAAATCAGTCTGGTATTTCACTTCTGTTTTGCTTACAGCATGCTTTGTTAAGACTAGTGCCTTTTAAAACACTTCAACTTAAATGAAAACAGCATTTTCCTTTGGAAAGCAGATTTCACGATAAACACATCAGATCTGCATTGGTTATCAAAACTGCCCTTTTCTGCATATGGGCCCAGCACTCTCAGTTTTCAGTATTTGCAGTTTCCCAGTCTGCTGATTTATTAAAGATTTAGGTCAGTGATGTCACGAGCTCCCTAACCAGCCCTCTAGCAATTGAAAAGCCTCAAACTATATTCTTACAACTTGCTGGAAAAAAATCAACATGTTTGCATATCAGATTGTATCAGCTCCTCAAATTGCACTCATGTTTGTGTATCAGGTCCAAGAACTTGGCTGTGGATAATACCTTACTAGCTCTCTCCTCTGTACACTGCCAACACAAATGGGGATGTCTCTGCAGACAGCAATCCATGCCTTCTGCTTTGCTCTCACTCTTCCCATGTACACTGTTGCCAGTGAAAGAAAATACTGCTCCGTTCATGCTTACATTTTAATTGCATGCTCCTTTCTGGAGGCAAGCAAGAGTAACATCTATCATTTTGTTTCACATCTCTGCCTCGAAAGCATCTGCTCCATTTGGGGATGCAGGAGAGAGCAGCTGCTGGCTCCCATTCAGTGTCAGCCTCCCTAGAACATGTTCACTTACCTGCATTTAACATCAAACAGCATTTCAAACTCACTCCATTTCAAATCTGCATACATGAAGAAAACTCACCCCAAACTAGCCAACAAATATCTGGTGTTTCCCCCTGATATCCACATCTCTTTTGGCTGGTTTCATCCACTCCAGCAGCACAATACTGTCAGAGTCCTATCTGACCCAAACAGTAGTTTTGGCTCATTTGGCACCAAGCTGGACCTGAATGAAGAAAAATGAGGGTATCTAGGCTATGTCAACACATAGCTACTACCCAGCTTCTCAAATAACCATCAGACCCCCTGCAGGGCTGCCCTGTTAGTGCTGTGTCCTAGTTTTCTGATGGCTTGGCTTCCTGCTCCTTTTTTCCTTGAGGACTTTGAGGCTACAGTTTAATAAATGCCCACAGTGTCATCAGGATCCATTCATATCACTAATTTTAAGCATTTCTTATTGCTTTTTTTGGGGGGTAGATAAGAAGGCTTAAGTAACTGGGCTAAGTTACCCTTTTCCCTGGGGACACCTTGCACTTCTGTTTCTTTTTGTTGTTATCAGTGAGCCAGACCTCCCCCACATGCTGCCTCTCACTCCTGCCAAGCTCCTACACACAGACATAATTGGGAAGATGCCCAGAGCTCGCTCCAAACTTAATACTTTGCTCAGTCCAGCTCAAGTGCTTGCAATTCCTCTTACATGAATTTTGTGCCAAGGGGGGACCCAAGGTCACCATTTTGTAAAACTAGATCAAGATGATTTAGCTTCCCATCTTCTTTTCTAAATTAGCTACCCCTCTGTCTTGCCTGTCTTAATCTGAAGCTTCCTGATAACCATTGCCATGCACACAAGCAGCATCCAAATATTTCCAGCTGCTCTGCACCCTGGCCTGACTATTAGAGAGAGACAGACTTAGCAGGTGGCTGGGGCTCACCATCTGGCTGTACTCCATCCCAACCTGCTTGCTTGCATTCTCTTACTTATTCTTCTCTGAAGTACAGCAGCTTGTGCCCTGCCCTTACAGCCCTCTTCTCCATCAGTAGCCAGATAATCCAGTCTCCAGCATATTCTTCCTCTCCATCCTCCATGGCTAAGGAAGTGTGTGCCTGGTGCTACACAGATGTCAGGGGACCCCTTCTCTAAAGGGTCTCTACTCTTATTTTGTGCAATCCCAGCTGTCTGACAGCAAACTT
This sequence comes from Phylloscopus trochilus trochilus, assembly GCA_016584745.2. Taxonomy (NCBI): domain Eukaryota; kingdom Metazoa; phylum Chordata; class Aves; order Passeriformes; family Phylloscopidae; genus Phylloscopus; species Phylloscopus trochilus. The sequence goes on along the minus strand of WQNJ02000041.1, from coordinate 8,452,547 downwards.
CCTCAAGGTACAGGAAATTTTTTCAGTTTGGCCCTGCTTCCAGTGCAGAGGTCAACACAACAGATGCTTTGGGGCATTGACTTCATCAGCAAGCCTGGCCCAAGTCTGTGTGCAGATGTCTGTCTGCCAGTTACCAGCAAAATGCTGGAGCAGCCAGGTTGGAGCAGCCTGCAGGGTGTCACCTCCTGTCACTGGCTGTTTCAGCTGGGTGAGTGGCTTATATTTAGTCTCTAGTAAGTGATCTTATGAAAGGATATGGGACAAGGAAAGATGTGGCAGAGAAAGTAGATCACATCATTCCAATTAAAAAAAGGTATTCATCCTGGCATTTCCAGTTATACTTTTATGTTTTTATTTATGATAGGGTTATTTTCTTCTTTCTTTCTCTTCTCTTCTCTTCTCTTTCCTTTTTTTTTTTTTTTTTGGAAATACAGTACTTGGCAGGCAAATAGCAGCTCTCCATTATACTACTACAAAGTGAAACTGTCATCACTCATTTCATAGACTAAAGGCAACCTTTATTCTCTATTTAGCCAATGCTTTTACAGAAACACTGGAATAAGGAGAGCAAGCTCTACAGCTTTTGTTGAGGATTCCTTGTTGCCTGGCTGACACCTTAGCAGCATTTCCCATTGTCACCATTATCACTGAATTGGACTTACTACTTCATTATTTGATTTTTGTTGCTTTCCTCTCAGGTTGGCATTTGGCCTTTCTTTCAAAATACCTTGTGCTGCAACCTCCCTCCTGGTATAACCAGTGAAAGTTTGAAGCTTTTGCTAGCTCTTATTGTCTGCAAAAGCAGAGCAGACTGGATTAATATTAGATTAGTTACATTAATATTTTCCTTCATTTTTGAAAGATAGAAGTCACCAAATAATTAAATAACATTGCTAGCAGGTGTCAGGAAAAATCTTTGCATTAAGTCCCACCTGCAACAACTCCTTTACTGCCTCAAGCAACTCTCTTCAGGTCACCTCATTAAATAATCAGTCAACGTTTATTAATCACATCAGCTGTGTCTGATGAACACAGCTAGACAAGCAAACCTTCACAGAAATGTCTGAGAACTGGGGCTGGATTGAGATGTATTACCAGAAGGTCACCAGAGATGACTTCTCCTATGGATCACTATGGTAAATTATGACTTACTACCTCCCTTGATAAAAGGTTCTGAAAGGTGGATATTTGAGTGCTTCCAGATACCTTAGTCTAGTAAGTGCCCCTGGTTACATGCAGTCTTCATAGCAGAGAGAGAAGATTTTGCAGCCATTGAGCTCAGTTTGAAATACGACTTCTGTGTTGTCTCTGTGGAAAAACGGAAGGAAAATGTGCTGCTGTTTCCCTGCCAATTTCAGAACAAGCTCCTTTGGGTATTGGGGATCCAGATTCCCAGGAGCTGCACTAGACAAGATTACTCACTCATGTATCCTCATGTCCTGTTGCATGCCAAGTGTATATTTTAACTAGTGAGCTTAACAGCCTTCAGTGTTCTTGCTCCCTCACCACGTTTTTGTGGAGTTATTTATGAAGCTCCCCTACATAGCAGTTGCAATGCACAGGCTATGCTGTACAATCCCAGTCTGGATCAATCCAGAGAATTTCTTTTCCTCTCTTGATCCCCTCCTCCCATCTTTTTATTATTCCTTCTCTCCTGACCTGTTTGGTGTTGAAGAGACGTACACAGAATCTTGCCTGGCACTGTGTCCATGACTTGGTCTGCACAGAAGTATCAGAAAATCAGTCATTCTAAATACACGAATCTGTACCAGTGAGCACCTTCCCCACTGTGCCATCAGCCATAGCCAGTAGGGGCTGTGTGACACATTACCAGGGTATCACACTTTCCTGAAGTGCCTCTGGGGTGGGGGAAATTGTGAGTAGGTTACTTTGTCCTGTTCTGCATTTTCAGGGATGTTTTGGCTCCTAGGGTAAGGATTAATATATGAACGTGAAGGCTTCATTTTGTTTTTCCCTTGTAACTGGAGTCTTCTAGCAACTGTGCTTCCCTGTTAACCCTTGCTAAGTTTGCACTCATCGGTAGAGATTAGTGGTGTTTTCTACAGCTGGAGTCAGGCAGGGCCCTTCAGGTGCAGAGCAAAAGGCAGGTTATGCCCACAGGGAATACAACCAGCATTTCCCTCTGCACAGGGCACTTCAGAAAGGTCAGGAGATGCCTTGGAAGGGGCCCTTCAGATAGGCTGGCAGCTCAGGGATCGTCCCGCTCCAAGCACTTGTGCTGGCATCTACCTCTTGTGTGCACTGGGCTCATTGATATTTCTGCCACAGCACAGCATGCCTTGCCACTCTGATAAGGCAGCTCTCTGGGGACATCTTGCTTGCTCTGGACACTCCTGGGTGGAGGCGTCAGCTCCGGCCGCGTTATCGTGCGCATCGGGAGCGCTGTGATATTTGCTCTGTGCTCCCAACAGGAGCTCTGCTAGCTCCCCCCACCTCCTTCAGACACAGATACACACACTTCAAGCTGTCCAGTGTATTTCGAGAGAGCAGAAAGTATTTGCTAAAAATATTTATGCAGAAGTTATTTATGGCCTGGCCCACATCAACCCCGTGGCAGCCGTTACACAACGCGGCACAAAGGAGCCCTTATCTGGAGAAGCACACAGCCACTTTTGCAGCCCACAAGTCACCAAGAAGCAATTCCAGTGGCTTTTCAATCAAATCAGGAGGCCTGGATATTCAATTTAGATGTCAAGTCTTGTCGAGCAGGCTCTGCCAAGCTGCTTTCTCATGCTTCTCAAATTGAAGGGTATTCTGGTAGAGGGGATCAGAAAATGCTGCACCATTTCAAGGTATGGCAGCTTTTTCTCAAAAAGCTGGAGGCAGGCAAAGCAGATCTCTTGAGATGGAATTTGATTCAAGATTAGAATTATTTTCTCTCTCTGCTTGCTGTAGAAAACATCTCAATAGCCTATAGAAGGGAAAAGAGACTTACCCCTTGGCTGACACTGGGCACATGCCCAAAAGGCTGGGCAGAAAATGTAGTTTGCAAATGCACTCTACTGCTAGAGCAAGAATTTAACCAAGGTTGCTTTTGGTTAAAACCCTAATAAAGGTATGGGGAGTTTACAAACCCCTTAATAATTAAAAAAAAAAAAAAAAAATCAAAATTCAGTGCAAGGCAGATTCAGCCTTTTGTTCTAGACTGTCTCAACCTTCATTTTTTTTTTTTTTGACTACATTTATGATCTGCAATGGCCTCATGGGTACTGATCTTTAAAGGTCCATACTAAAACTCCCAGCCTCATCTGTTATGGTGGGGATGTGAGACATGAGCTTGTGCAGGGGGGATGCAAATGTACCAGAGGAATGACAGGAATATCAGCACTTCTCTGCCCAGCTGTTCAGTACCATGAGTTAGAAGTGATTACAGCCCAATTCCTCAGTTAACTTATTATGAGCGGGAAAAAAGCCAGGATCTCAAATTAGGATCACATACATTGGTTCTCTCTTCTCCAAGAGGTCACTAATGTTCTCAAGGAATTCAGGTTGATTTGACATGCTTGTTTTCATCCAACCCCCTGGTGCCAGGTCTTTATGGTTTCCTTATCCATTCAGTACTAATAATGGGATGCTCTGTAACCACTCCTATGTCCTGGATCTTGGAAAGGCTCATCCCAGAGCCTTTGCCCATCCCAGAGCTCTTTGCCTTCTTCTTAAGATAAGTATTTTACTTGCCCTTTTCCATTCCTTTGAGACCTCTGATGCTGTCTTTGCCTCCTCAAATGCAATCACTAATGGTTCAGAGGTTTAATTAAGCTAATTCTTTCTATAAGCACTCCAGGGGGAATTTCAGCAGCCCTTGCCAGTTTGAATACATGGAATTCTTTAAAGTCTGGATATTTCTTGAAATCATTCTTTCATTATGCTCCCTCACAGTAACCTATTCTGTTATACAATTTGCTCTGCTAGAATTTACTTGTTTGTGAAAAATAGAACAGGATTCATTTTGAGTCCTTCAGTTTTAATATTTTATTTTTCAGATGTTTGCTTTTTTTCCCCCACAAAGCAGTAAGTCAGTAGCATCTTTTGTCACAGGTTATTCCTCTTTCCCTTTTACCTCCAACTGCCTCCTTTTGAATGACCAGGCCCAAGTGTTGGCTTCTCAGGACTCTCATTCAAAAAAAAAAAAAAAAAAAAAAAAAAAAAAAAAAAAAAAAAAAAAAAGAGCGAGAGAGACACACACACACAAAGAAACCTTCAGAGTCAGAGAATCAGGTGGGATATACATGCTGATAACACCTGTCTTTTGGGAAAACCTTCATGGGACTGCAAGAGTTTATCAGCAGCACTTGGGTAGAGGTGGACAACTCCAAAGAGAGTTTGTGCCCTCTTGTGCATTTACTAATTTCAGTGTTGTTAGATCTGCCTTGAGTACATTTCATCAGTCTGACTAAACTTGTCTCTGTGTGTTACCTGGTTCCCCAGGCTGAGGGGGATGGCATCCCTGGAGCTCCCCCAAGGAACCTCAGTGCTGCCTCAGCTGTGTCCAAGTCTACCCTGTGGCTCTGCAGAGCTGGAACTGCCTGGCAATACCCAGGCAAATATTTTTGCCACAAAGGACACAACTCTACATGAAGTGGCCATGAAACTGGCTCACTGAGGTACAAATCTGGGAACTCAGAGAAGAAATACTTCTAATTAACCCATTCTATTGCCTCCTGGCACTCCGGAGGTGGTCTGCAGGAGGGCTGTCAGCTGTCACTGTTCTGAAAAGAGCTACACATTCTTGTCCTGATGCTTTTTCCACCTCTTAGAGATGTCAAGAAGATCTAAGGGCTCTGATCCATGAAAATCGAATTATTCCATTCTAGTTTTTCAGGTCTAAATCAGTTATGAGCTACTAAGATCAGTAGCAAACTAACGTGCAATAACAAACTGTGCCAGAGACTACCAAACATCTGCTGCTGTGGTTTTCCTTCCTCTGAAGCACTTGGTTATTATCAGAAGCAAGATCTTGAACACTTGGTTATGGCACAGTCACACCTATGACTCTAAAGGGTCAAACCCCAGGAAGTTTTTAAAAGCCTCAAAATCAGTTTTAGCCTATCAGCATTTTCCAGCTGATCTGACTTTGGAAGGGCTGTCTGCATCAGTGTTTAATCCTCTGGGATGGTAAAGCCAAGCTTGGATAGACATCTGCATGTGCTGTAGATGATCTTGAATGCAGGTAAACAATTAGCCCAGCTGAGGGCAGCCCATGTGTTAGAGATACCTTTTGGGTGTACTGGCTTTAAAGCTGGTTTCTAAGTAACCTGTAAGAGCAGGACGCTGCTCGAAGGTACAGCTCCTCTCTGCAGGCCATCTGGTGGCTGCTGGGGAAAGAGCTCTCAGACAGGAGCACTGAACTCATTCCACAGCCCATCTTCTGGGACGCAGGCATTGCAAGTAGTGGTTATTCTTGGAGTAATAAAGTTAAAAATCCGGTAAGACCACTCTTAATCATCTACTGGCATGAATCAAGCCACCAAATCCGTGTCAGACCCTGGCATAGACATGGGTCAGCAGAGTTTGGGCAGCTGTAGCCTAGAAAAGCCTATCAGAAAACCATTTGTGAAAGTGATTTTGGTGTAGAAAAACAAAGAAAAGGAGCATCCTTAAAAAGCTACAGATGCTAATGTGAAGCTCTGAGTATCCAGTATGGACATGGAGCTGACAGAGAGTGGTTTCAAACATGATTCACACTTTGTGTGAGTCTTTCCCAGTTTCTTCTAAGTTCTGCGCTATGTCCAAGCAATTTAACAACCCAAGCCAAACATTTTTCCTCTGCCAACAGCATCCCAACTGATGACACAGCTTTGCAAAAAATCCTGTTTAGAATTGAGTTCTTAAGCACAACTCTAGGTATTGTAATAGTCTAATGAAATATGTCTAGTAATGAGTGACTGAGCAAGCCATCTAATGCAGCCTCTCCTCTTTCATTCACAAATTAGCTGGGACGGACTTTGTCTTTTTTTGTTGGTTTTGTTTTGTTTTGTGTTGGGTTTTTTCTCTTACTCTAGTCAGTGGTGTGAGAGAATGGTTCCAGCCTGCCTGAAATATTCCTGTTAATCAACCTTTGCATAAAAGCTCAAGGCTATTTCTGGGCTTAAGTTTTCTGTTAAAATTCATTTATGTTCCCCAGGCGTTTTTTGTTGAGTGAGCATTAGAACACAAAATGTCTCTCTTGTCTTAGTATTTGAGAAAACACTAATATCAAAGCATCTAGACCGAATCTGAATTTCTGTAAAATAGTTTATGTATAAATACACAGGAAAATTATTTTGCAATCACATGATAATAATCCTATTTGTGGTCACCAAAAACTAGCTGAATGAGAGTCTCCAAATAGAAGTTTCTTTTCTATAGAAAAGTTGATTTATTTTAATTTCTGTGATACTAAAGAATTTAACTCCATTTGCATTCTTGGATTATCTTGGGTTGTAGCAAAAGTCTCTCTAATTAAGCAAAGACAGACTAACATCCTCAAAATTGAAAATGTAAGAATTTATTCTTAAGTTTAAAGGAAAAGTTTTCTCTACAGTGTTTTCCAAGAGTTTGCTTTCCATATAGTGCAGCAATTGCAAAAATCTAGATATCTATTCTAATCCCTCTTTTCCCTACTCATTAAACAAAGATCAGTGTTGTTATTTTTCCAAAAAAGAGCTCTTTTAATAGTCACACAGACCTATCTCACAGACTATCTCACAGTCTATGGCCCCATAGATCACAAAATATGAGCTCATGTTCTGAAGAATTGTCGATTGTTTGCAAAGAGTTTGTAGGCAACATGGCTTTGGAAAGGAATTTGGAGCAACTATTTTTGCTTCCATTATTCATCCATTCCTTTTCCACCCAAATAGTGTCTTTTCAGTTCCGAGGCATGTGCAGACTAGAAATAGCATCAGCCCTGGGGGATTTTCCTTTACCAATCCCTTGGACATTCATTTCCCAATTTAGGGTGTCTGTTCTCAGCTTTTCAGAATAGCATCTCCTTCCCTTGCTCCATCCTGCATGGACAGCAGGGACAGGCTGCCCCGGGAGAGAAATATTCTCAATTGGGCCAAACAAAGTCAGAACAACCCCACTGCTTGTCTCCCAGACAGCAGATGTAGTTGGACATGAATCTTATTGATGGGAATAGATGGTACAAGATTTCCTGGATTATCCTTAATAGTCACTAGAGGGCAAAGCAGGTCTCCATAAAGCAAACCTGCAACCCACAAGGGAGGTTCCCTGGCTCTTGCCTTTGTGTCATGAGACTCTGATGTTCTGTCTGCAGGGACAGAGCTGGACTGTCCCAGCCTCACTGCTGACTTACCTGGTTTGGGACATACTCAAGTTGGCCCAGAGCCTGCAATTCTCACGTGTTTCTGGTTTTGGACACAGTGTTGGCATCTATGATAATGTTTTGCTCATGTAAAAGCATCTTTCAAGGTCAAGGTCCTTGTGGTGCAGCATCCATCCAGTCTTGCATCTTGCAACTAGGAGATGCCAAGGGTAAAATACATTGAGCTGTTTTCCCTAGAATGTCCTCCCAGCCAACTGTGGCTTAGATAATTCAGGATGCACAGCTCAGACCTTTGCAGATAACATGCAGTTCATTCTTTAATTTCTGATTACTTTCTGCATCCCAGTAGCCCTTAGGTATTTACAGTGCTCTTGCACTGAAGTCATGAACTTGGCATTACGTGAAACAACCACCTCCTTTGGTCTCTCTTGAACATGCTGCCTGATTGCTTCACACCATTTCCCCTCAAGCTGATATCAGAAGCAGAAAGCTGCAGCCACCTTTTCATCCTCAGCAAGCCCATTGTGAAGTAAAGTAGCTGTGCCATGTTCTCACCTATTATTTTTCTCTTCTTGAGTGAAAATTCCTAATGTATGCAGTGCTTTGGACATTGATTAAATCATTCATCTTGCATGGCAGATCAAAAACCACCCCTGGAAGTCAGTGTGAAGCTAACCAGGGAAAACTGACTGAGAGGAAGACCTTGGGAGAGCAAAACATAGAGATGACAGCTCCAGGGCAACAAAACAGTTTTCTTGGCATGGCTGCAGCCTCAACATGTGAAAACCCACCTAAGCCAAGATAGCAAGAGATGCCAATGAAGCCTGAAGTATCTCATGTGTAGGAGTAAAATCTGTTGACATTGTTCCAAAAGTAAGCTGTTTTCATGTTGGTGTGCACTAAAAGGCTTTTGGAGAATGTTTATGCAGCAAGAAGCCCTGACTCTTTAAACGGGAGACTTATGCTGCTGAACTTTGTGATTCTCAGCATCTTGGTGAGTATTAGGCCTTCTGAATTAAAATCAGATATATTTTGGTGTTTCAAAAATAAATGTTGGGCTTCCAGACCTGCTGCCTGGAACATAGTTCAATCCAAAGTGTTCCAAATTTGAATGAAACTCTTAAAAACACCTTCCACTGTTCTCATGGACCTGAATCCCCATTTTTCAACCAATTCAGCTGGAAGTTTTTGAGTACTAAAATTGAAATCCATGTCTGCAGTCACAGTGCTCTGTCAGTCCTTCTCATGCAAAGAGTGGAGGTTGCTGTAGGCCAGCCTACATGGCAGGGAGAGTTGGGCTGACAGCTCCTGGTGCCACAGAGGTGGATTGAGCCCCACGTGGAAAAAGCCAGCCCTGAGCTGACAAGGGATTCCATATGAGCAGCAGGGTTTCCCTTTCCAGAGTGCCAGCCTGTTTTTTGCTGTGCAGAAAGGCTTTTCAGTCCACAGATGTGATGGCAAAGCTCATAAACAGCACCTCAGACGAGTCAGTGTTCCCAATTCTGAGCCAAAATCAACAAAGCCTTTGCTCAGGCTTGGCTGTTGGGAAATGATAATTGCTTTCTGAGTTGTGGACATTTAGCTCAGATCTTCTATTACCCTGAAATGAGCAGATGTAATGTAATGGTCAGGGAGGTCTATGACAATCCAAAGAAGGTTGGAAAAAGCCAGGGATCCAGTCAACAGGATCCCAGATTTGCTCCCGTGGGCACCCAGCTCCAAGTGGTGCTCTCAGCAGAGACTGGTGAACTAGTGGTGAGCAGCACAATGTGATGCAGAGTGGGGCCAGGGCATGCAGAAGCTGCTGAGCCACTGGCTGGAGATTTTGGGAAAGACCAATTCTCCCAGGTCATGCTGAGAGTCCCATGAAAGTCAATGGGAGGATGTCTTTTATTTAGATGTACTGATGTTTGACGTTACTGCAGGAAGACAAGGATCTAAGACTCAAGGTTTTTTTTTTTTACTTTTACCCATTTAAAGTGGGCTAGCTGAATGCCTAGTCTGGACTTTTTGTTTGCAAAGAAGCCACAGCTCACACTGAGCACAGGGATAATTGTAAGTTCTCATCACTTCTGGAAAATGGGCCATTAAATAGGTCATTAAGTATAGCATTAGCTGCCTCATTTCAGCCATCCAGGCTGAAGAGATTTGGCTGTTGCAAGGCAAACAGAGGCTCAGATTAGTGCTGGGTGCAGGCTGGCTGGCCATGCTGTTGTCTCCTGCTGCACCACAACAGCACAGGCAACCTGGGAGCCTTCAAAGAGGTGCCATCATGTCCACACTGGCACTGAATAAACTCCTTTCTCAGGAGAAAATAAACTTTTCCTGAAACCATGTTTCCAGAACACAGAGGAGATTCACAGCCTCATGGACATCTGAAAGTGGCAATCAGAATTTGACGCTTTTAGATCATTGATTCAGGACTAGTTCAGGTTGGCAGGTCATTCAAACAGTGGCTCTTGGCATCCTGCTGTGAAAGGAGCTGACTTTTGTCCCTTTGGGAATCTGTTTGTCCACAGGAGAATGCCCCTGTGAGGTACCCCATGCAAGTGGTCTCCTGTGAGCACGGGGTGGCCATACCACCTCAGTCCAAAGATCCAGCTCTTCCAACGTGCTGTATCTACTAGTGGATCCATGGATAAACATGTAAGAGCTTGGCAAGGACATTTAAATCTCCCAAATGCAACTGTTTGCTGTTTAGGAAGGGTCAGAGCCAGAAGCAATTTCTCTGTCTTGAGCATTTCTATACATTTCTATTTCAGGAAGTTTCTCTGTCCTCCTCCTTCTCACACAGACCTATTGCATCCACACCATCCCTAGACAGGAACAAATCAATCTAAGAATTGAATTGCAGAGAATAGACATGAAGAACAGTTGGAAGCAGCAGGAGAAAGCAAGCCAGCTTTCCTCTGGCTCAATTCCTCCTTGGTGCAGCTGTAAGGAGGCCTTTTCCCAACACGCTGTCTTTGCCACAGCTTTGGATTTGCTAAACCAAATTTGTGAAGAATCAGGAACATAGAGAAAAAAATCATTAGTGAGGTATTTAGCATGAATGTGAGCAAAATAAGCCAACTGTGGGGCTATGGGATGACCCCACCCAAACCTGCCCGTGTTCCATAGGTCCCGGAAACAAACGTGAAGGCTCAAATAGCATCTTTGTGCTACAGTGAGCTCTCTTTTTTGAAACATTTAATGATAAATGTTTAAACAGCTGCCCTCATAGGATTCAGGGAAGGAGAGCAGTAAGGCATTGTCTTGTATTAAAGCCACAACTGGACTTTAGCCAGGACTGAGGAATTTGTAGGTGACATGAGTATATTTTTCATGCATTTTGCTGAATCCCCTGCATGGTGTAACTTTCTCCGTGGGAGACTTAGCCAAACAGTCTGAAGAAAAGAAAGAAATGTGGACAAACCAGCTTCTGTGATTTATTGCCTCAAAGCCATTCAGTAGAGATTGTCCCAGCTGGTCATAGGCTGGGTGCTTATTTCCTACTTCAGTGGAGGGGAAGAAGGGTACTGGATGCACATTTTGCCCAGATAGAGATCTCTATTCTTTAATTTATCTCACACACTTAGGATAAATGAATAGTAGTGTTGATCTTATCTCATGCTTAATTTCTTGTTTATTTATTTATTTATTTTCTCAGTCCTCTTGCCCCCCCCCCCCCCTTTTTCTTTTGCCCACTCCCTTCAAGATGGGAAGGTTTTAACAGTAGCTTTATATGTCAATGGAGAGTTGATAAGACACGTAAATTAATAACTTTAGTAACCACAGTGCCTCATCTGGTGCAATCCCAGAGAATATAAATACTTGAGGACTACTAACTGTGTTTTCCCTCCCAAATATCAGTTGAGATTACAGATCCATTGATTAAGACTGCTGTGAAGCCCTGAGTATGGGTCCCCATCAGTGTTTCAGTTCAGATCAGGAGCTCTCTGTAAAAGTAGTTTGGTTTGCATTGTGGTGCCATCTTAAGGATGCTTGAATTACTGTCCCTTTGAAAGAAACTTGTCTGGAATATTTGGTTCCCTAACCCATTTCTAGTTCCACTGGGAACTAGACTGTGGATGGCAAGAATTAAAAAAGAGGCAAAAAAACCAAGCAGCAAAGCCTCAAGCAATAAAGCCATGAAATGCATTTACTGGGGATGTCAAGTCCTCAGCAAAAATCTTCCTGGTCCTTGGCTCTGCTCCTCTTAGTTCTACCTATCTGCTAATGAAAATGTAGTCTTAGAAAATCTACAGGTGATCCTCAGTGAATTTGAAGGCTTCATGGCTAAGCAATTCCAGCATAACCATAAAGTAAATATACAAAGTTAAATGAGTCCGGCTGTGTTTTGTGTTACCTGTCTCCTGCAAGTTCTGTGAAGTGCAGCTTTTTCTGTTGCCACAGATAGGAATTGTTTGAAATATCAGTGTTCTTTTTTTATTTCCATATAAATAAAATTCTTATTTCTGCAATATAGGAAATTGTTTGGGCTGGGAAACCCTCATTGGAAAGGGAGCAAATCTGTGATTCTTCTGATGGACCTGTATGTGCTATGGGACTTCAAGAGCAGCTCTGAAATGTACAAAATTCCATGCCAGAGCATTTTCCATACGTCTAGAGACCTATTTATCATCAAGGTATCCATCCTTTGGGGTGTGATCCTCTGCACCCACAGCACCAGCATCCCAGCACTGATAATGGTTGGTTCTTCAGCCTTGGGGACAAAGATCCACTGAGCATCACACAGGTGCAAATCCCATCACAGGTGTACATCCCATCACCTCCCACAACCTTCCTCTCTGCTGCCCCTTCAGACGACTTTAATTAAATCCCTCATTCATCACAGCCTCCTGAGGTGCAGTAACTGCAGTGTTCGAGGGGCAGAGGGTGCAGCACAGGGGAGGCTGCACTGGTGGGATTGGGTTTAAGTGCTGCTCACTTGGATGCCTGTGCAGCCCACTCTCTCTCCTGACTGCACGCTTTGGTTTGTTTTCTGGTGACAAAGAAATGCAATCAACTCAACTGTGACTGATTCTTTTTAGAGGGAAGGAATGGAAAGCGAGTGAGATAGTCTGACATACTCACACCTGATCCTCACAAAGCTGCTGTGCAGGCAGGAGGATGGGCAGTGATTGTCAAGCAAGGTGTCCTGCTCCAAGCTGAGTCAGAGGATGTGGAGGGCAAAAAGCAGAGGGTGCCTCTGCCACCTCACTGTTCCCAAGGATTAAACAGCCCCCAGAAGTGAGCTGCTGGGTAATTTTGTTCAAGTATTGGCAAGATCTCTGAGCTTGCAGTGGCAGATTGTGAAAGGTTTATTTGTTTGTTCCATGGGGCTTTCCATAAAACTACTGAGCATAAAACTAAAGCAAGTTTCTTTATCTTTCTCTCTCTCGCAGACACTTGCACACAGGTGCTAACACCCCCACCTGCTGCTGCCCATATTCAATGAATAAGAGACAATCACTTTACCTGCAATTTTCTTACCCTAAAAAATGCAGTTACAAGGAATATTTAGGAGGAGGTTCATGATGGTGCTTTAAGTCAGGACCAGATTTGATGTCTAGGTCTGCAATACATTTTTTTATTATAAATATTTTGTAATTGGAAGAAAAAAAATAAAAGGGTTATGTAAAACATCAGCAGTCTTGCTCTTTTGCCAAACACTCCTTTGGCTGAAAGTTTGTTCTCTATTATGATGTGTTACTTCTTCAGCAATCCAAGAGTTTAAACATGCTTTTTTTTGCAGGACTTTTAAGGAAATTGTGAACAATTGAAGTGTAAAGGATTAAAAACTCTGAGAAATAATAACCTATTGATTTTACTACCTTCTATTTAATTTTTACCCCTGTGAGGCCTCATACACTAAAATGCTATGTCATCAGCACCCATGACACTAATTTATGGGGTTTTTGGGGTTTTTTTTAATGTGTTACACCCTGTCTGGTGCCATCTGCAGAGGTCAATGCATGTAACTGCAGTTGCCCTTCAGTAGATGTCTGAATTTGGGGATCTATCCTTTTCCAGACCATCTCAGTAGAAGCCTTGTCCTCTTCTTGGTCACTGTTTTACCAGGCCTTTGTGGACACAGATTTCATGGACAGAAAACTGATACAGAAAGAATTAATCAGCCAACTGTCCTTACAGACATGAGATCTGCATGTGGAAAATTCTTACAAACACAGACTCTGAAACTCAATGTAGGGCTTTGGGATTTAAGGGCATATTTGAACTTAGCAAAAATAAGCGACTCAGTGAATATGAATAGTCACAGCCTCTGTGTTTGCAGCTTTTGTATCACTTCTGCAAACACAGTGGTTTATAATTGACTGAAAGGAGAAATACATCTTGCAACACCCACCAGCTTCTGCAGCCTGGGTGATTTCCCACCCGAGCACCTCACTGGTATATTTTTATCCTATGAAGAGGTTGCAGCATCTTGCTGGCCATGATTTCCTTTACCTAACAGGTGCTGGTCACACTTTATTTTGCAAATGAGGCATTTCATGAACTATCATGAGAGTTAAGAATTACTAGAGCTGAGGAGGTGGAGGTGAAATGGAAAGAAAGGGAAGGAGGGCAAAGAATGACTTTGCAGACAAATCCTCCACACAATTGAATCTTTGTTGGCACAGAAAAAAACCCCACACATCAGAAAAGTCACGCTTCAGTTCTCTGCTGTTGCATTATCTTTTTTCTTTTCTTTTGCTACTTCGAAATACCTACAAGTATGCTGCCCTCCTTGAAGCCAGCTCCTTGAAAATGAAGTGTACATTTCAAAGACTGTGTACAGTATAACTCTTTGTGTTTGGCTTGGAGAAATATTTGTTGGGTGCAAAGGAAAAAAGGAATTTAGACAGTTGGTAGTAAGCAAGTGTTCCTCCAATACCTGCTCGAAATATATTGAATCTAAGGACATGTCTTGGCCATGCTAGGCAGAAGTTGCATCTCGTGACGTTAGGAGAGAGTTGGAGCTCTTGACAGGGAGTTGCAAAATTGAACACCCCACACTGAGCACCCCCAAAACCTGTGAGGCACACACCCAGAGAGGGGTAGGTTCACACTTGTTAGGGTGTGAACAATGGCAATGCCCATGTGGAGATGACATCAAGGACTGGTTGCCTCAGCACCTGTCTCCAGTCCAGGGCAGGGTCCTGAGCTCCTGTGGCACATCTGTGCTGCAGGCAGAGCTGCCATGAGCTGGTTTGAAGAGTTCTACATCCACAGTGGAGCAGCAGTGAAAATATCATCTTTTCTGGCATAGAGCCACTAGAGCAGTGATAATGGAGAAGTCTGGGACACTCTCAACTTCCCATTTGTTTTGCTCTCAGATAAAAGCAAAACATTCTCGGTCATTTCCCTGAAGTGGGGCCATAAAGAACACATCTTTAACGTCAGTGATGGCTAAAATTGGATGAGGTTGTTCCTGTGTTATGGCAATCAATTCATCCATGTTAGGCACTGCTGCTGTCAAATGCACTTTATTGGCATTTAATTTCCTGTAATCCACAATTAACTGCCGTTTCCCATTCAACTTTTTACTGGCCATACAGGAGAGTTATATGGGGAATGAGTGGGAACAGCTATTCCATCTTCCCTTAAGTCCAGTATCACAGGGGAAATACCTTCTCTGCCCCTCAAAAGGGGGATTTTACATTAGTTACCTTTGAAGGAAATAGAGAACTTCACCTTGCAGCAGGTGAAGTGATGAAAAATCCAAAGCAAAAGTTCAATGCCTGCCCTTATCCTCAGTCCAAGACCTGCCCTTTAAGATGTGCAAGCCAAGCCTCTTTATTATCTCCAAACTTCTTTCTCCAGAGGGAAAAATGAAGACTGTTCAATTTTTCAATACTGCTGCCAGTTTCTGTTACAAGTTGCTCCCTAACACCCACTGAAGGTACCACTGGTGAAAGAATGAGAGGGTATTTTTTAATTCCAACTTGACAATTCGACAGTAATTTTTTTTCTTTCTCTTTTTTTTTTTTTTTTCTCTTGGATGCGTTCATGTCCCCAAAACTTCTAAAGCAGGACTTCTGGTGAGCTGGCAGGAGAAACAATGGTGAATTCACCCCCCAGGTGACATGTTCTACCTGCTCCATGTTCCCCAGGCAAACCAGGGAGGACAACTGACTTGGAACACCTTTTGTTTGCTGAGCATGTACAGATGAGACGATTAGCTCAAATAAGTGGGTAGGACTGAACTTTCTTAGCATATATTTGTTCTGTCCTCATTTCTTTTCCTTTGGACTCAGGTGCCAAAGCACGTTGCCACGATGAATATATGAAGACCTTGGAAAATTAGAATTAAATATGTGTATTTTTTGTAAGTTGAGACATCACAGAAAAGGGAACTCTAAATCTAGTGTAAATAGCTATCAACATACTTCTGTTTGTTTTTCAGTCCAATTGTCTCAGTGTGCTGTACCTCATGTTTTAAAATAATACTTGAGCTGAGCTGATTCCAGGCTGCATCTCCTTCTCTCAGGATTCCTAAGCAGCACGTACTCAGCCAAGGAGAACAGGATGGGCACTTGTGTCTGACATTCAAAACTTCCACTCACCACCCACCCAGCACTTCATGGCTGGGCCAGGGGTGACACACATCAGGATTTTGTGCCTTGCTTGGGCACTGAACAGAGCAACAAAAAAGTTTTGCCATGTTCTGTGTTTTGTTTTCCTTTCTGTGTTATTTTTTTAATTTCCAAACTGTTATAATTGTCTGTGAGTTAGCAATTCTCTGGGCATATTTTGGAATTAGCTTGATAAATTTGGGGTTGCTTGAGCCAGGACTCGAATTCTTTCATCTGCATTCAGAGAATCTGGAAGACTTTTTCTAAGTTTGTTTGAAGTCTCAGGTTCATGCAACTGCCTAAAAGAAGTTCAATTTTATGCATGCAGAAGAGGTACCTTGATGCTTGAAATAATTTCCAGGGAATGATAATTTCTCACAGATTGTTTGACTTTCATCATCAAACACTCAAAAAATTACTCACTTTTTGACTGATTTTGGCCTGAAGCTGTCCTACAGCAGAACTGAATATTCCAGGACAAGTCATGATTTCAGCGTATTTTGAATTCCAGACTAAAACCAAATGTGGCTTCCCTTGAAAGGATTAAAAAACCAATTATTATTTACTTTTGGAAGACAATTTGGAATTAAAAAATTCAAACGTTGAGTGTAAAAGTTCTTCAATGGCTTAGAAAAACATCATTCTATTTTTGGCTTTTCTACACTTCTTTTTCCATTTAGATGAAAACGATACTTTGGTTGACAAGTTGCTCAGTTAAAAGCTCCCCTCTGGCTGTCTGGCTGTCTTCTTGCTCCTCTCCTGTACAGAACTCAGCAGAAAGCACAGGAACAACATCAAAAGCATCACCTTGACCTGTCCAGGCAGAGCCTGTATCCTGGGCCCATGGTCTGAAAGATGCAGCTCCTGGAATCAGAGTGCTCCTTTCTTTGACACCTATTACAAAGGATTTCCAGTTAACACAAGAACAGCAACTTTCCTGCCCAGGGACCTCTGAAGTGAAGTATTCCTTGCTTGCTCCCATGATAAATGGGAAAATAGAGGAAGATATGGCCAAGGAAATAAAATAAGCCAAGGTCAAATCTAATTAAAACAACATTTTCCATTGCAGGAACAATCAGGCTCAGAATTCAGTGTTATCTTGGTCAAGGTACAAGATACATGAAGAGCCTCGGACTTGAGATGAATGTGCATCTATCTCTGCCTGGACACACACACACACATCTCCAGAGGTATCCTAAGTCATTCTAAGATATTTGCACATAATAGTAAGCCTTCTGCCACCCTGTTTGTGCCCCAAAGATATTTAACCCTAATCTGTACTAAAGATCTGAGTTCCTATTGAAGTCTAGGAGCACAGACAGGCTGGAAGACCCTCCTGTTGTCCTGCTATGGAGTATGCATTATTCCTGCTCAGTCACTGTGGCTGGAGTGCTACAGCTCTGAGCAGAGGTCTGCTGAGCCAGCCTTGATACTCTTGGAGATGAAAATGTGCAAGCAAGAAACCTGCCCCCCCAGAGGCTCATTTTTAGGTGGAGGAGGCCCAGGCTGCCTACACAGGCATCATGTCCATAAGGCAGCAGGTTCCAGTGGAGTTAGGGTACCTGGGACCTGCCAAGGATTGTAGGAGCATGTCCAATTTGCAAGTTTCAAAGCCATTGGGAAGCAGTGAGTCAGTGGAGGGATCTGATAAATTCTTTGTTAGAGGCTTGTTCCAGTTCTAATTAATCACATTCAATAACAATTCAATTAGTGCCATGAGTTAAAAATTACCAAGTTAGCTGCATGTACTGAGATGGACACATTAAGGGCTGAGACAAAAATAGTCTGGCAAAAATGAGAGGTATTGAATAAGGCAGTGATCCCCTGGGACATTACTGGAAAATGTTCATGGCTATTTTCCATGTCCTCATTCTCCAAATGCTTCTGGTATTGCTTTCCTTCTCTGACTTGGGCCCTCCATGGCAGATCTCACATATTTTCTCTTACTAATGGACAAGAGTGGAGACCACTGGTGTGAGTGGGTGGTTAGAGAGCAGACTGGAACCTCTCTTAGAAACTCAGTCCCACTCTGCTGAGAGCTCTCTGTACCTAAAACATAACGAAAAGCCCTGAGAAGATTAATGCAGACAAAACAACAAGCAAAAGGAGTACAATTGAATAGGATCCTTCTTCCTGAGAACCAATGTTCCCAGCAGCTCCACTGCCAACCCTCAGGCTGCTGAACACCACACTCATGTCTGCCAAGAGAAACACACTGAACATCACCATCCCTCTGACTTCTCCTATCAGCCATTTCTTCATATATTTCTTTTAGTTTCATGTATTTAATCTCCTAGAGTTTTTACAGCTCTTGGATTGTGTGCATAGCTTATATTGCATCAAATACAATAGTGTTCTGACTTGGACATTTTGGCTGGTAAGAAAAAGGAGGTGAAATGAAAGTTGTCATTCCACACTTTATAGCATTGAAAAGATAATGATGTTGGTATTCTGAAAGAGCAGAGAAACTTCTACCAAGAAGAAACAAGAAATAATAGAATTAAAATATTCAATGATTCTTTTAATAAAATAAAAACTAAACAATAGCAATCATCTTTGGCAAGCTAGGTCTATAATTTTCCCTGCATCTTTGAAGTGAAATGCCTTTTGGTTGCTTTGTTAGGCATTTCTTCCTCCATTTTGCACTTTCTAAGTTCTTTGGGGTTGTTTCACCAGAGGAAAAGGGAGCACAATCAGAACATCCTGGAAATCGGAATTGTTGTGTACACACAGGCACACGTGCACTGATACCTGTGCCAGACAGCAGCAATGTGCCATTGCTGTCTCTATATGCATCAAGCTGGTACAGATCCTGCAAGCAGACCCGTGGAGCAGATCCCCAAAAACTGAGAGTGTTACTGAATATTTCTCCTTGTTGTTGAGTCAGTTTATTCTGGCCTGGAAGTGCTGTCATGAAGATTCTTCCCACAGGTTGCAACATTTCTTTTAATTTCAAGAGTCAAGAGCACTTTTTGATTCAAAAAGATTTCTCAAACCAAACTTGTCTTGCCTTTACCTGAACTCAGATTTTACTGCTCAGAAAATATCTAACTGGTGTGTAGACAGACAGGTCTTTGTACCCAGAGTATCTCCATTTGGCACTTCCTCAGCAAGTCAGAGTATTTACCTCTAATCTCATTTTGCACAGAAAAATACAAACAGATTCCAGTTGCTGTCAATCAGAGCAATATATACCACTTTGGGTAAATGATTTGGGAAAAAAATTACTGAGAGCTGTTTTCCCATATATCAACAACTGGGGCAGTGCTGGTGATGGGGCTAATGCACAACATGGGTGTAACTAATGAAATGGGAACTCTGAAGAGGGAGCAATGGCAAAACCCATCCTCTAATGCAGCAGCCAGATGAGTAGTGGGAGTGATTTCTTCAGCACACAGTGTCTCTTGGCTACCAGCACAATAGGTGTTGGTGTGCTGTTGCATGATGATTTAAAGTCCACCACAATAATAGGAAAAGAGCTTTTGATTAATTTCTTTGAGCTTTCCATTTGTCTTACAGAGGCAACTGTTTATGGTTCAAGTCACAGCTGCAGAAGGCTCTTTCTAGACAGATTTAAATGGATGGGCACCAAGCAAGCAGGAGGCTGCAGAAGCCCCCCAGCATCCCAGAGTAATTCCATCACTGTCTTCTAGTGGCTAGTGGCACTGCTGACAAAAGTGCCATCACAGCCCATTAAGCTGCTGCTTCTACACACATGTTGGAGCCCTGATAGCACCAATGGCTCTTCATTGTCCTCACCAGCTCCACCTCCACCCACAGCCCTTGCTCATCAACCCACAGATCCTACTTAGGCTCCGACTGGGCCACTGAGCTCTAGTTTGAGCTATGCTGCAGGACTTGGGGGATTTGCAGTTTGGCCATGCACTTTCCTGGCCATCAATCCCACTGGTCCAGATTCATGCACAGACTGACTTCTGCCCTGGCTCTGGATGTGCCTTGCTGCTGTGGATCCACATGAATCTGACCTGTGGTTTGACTTCAAACCTGCCCCATCACCATGGATTCTCCAGCAATCTGAATTCTCAGCTGAGCCTGGCTGCTTTCTGTGGCCTGCCTTGCCTGAGTGCTGTGGTTGGGCTCCTGGCTGCTGAGGCCCAGTGCTGCCAGTCAGCTCTTGCAAATGTGCTGGGCACCTTTAATCCAGAAGATTTCAATGCAGTAGCTGAATTTCCGAAATCAATTGATTTAGCCATGGAATTGTCTGGGCAGTTTTCAATGTGGGTAAGTGCATTAGAGGTATGCTTTTACTTTGAGGGTTGCCTCTCTATTCTGACAAAAGGGGATTAAAGGATATACTGCTCCTGCACCCCATGCAGACCTTGCTATGGAGAAGGAGGAGTTGCAGCAGCCTCTTCTCAGCCACTGCCTCCTCCACACACTCCTTAGCTGGGTGCAGTGCAGGAATTTGGCCCTTGACAGGACCCTGCACTCACTGAATCCAGCCTTGGCACAGGGAGTGTCAGGTCTGTGACCCTTGCAGATGTCAGTAGTAGGTGAATAGGCATGACCAAGACCCCACAGTATGCCAAGTTTGTAAACTCTTTTTGTCAAGGGCTATCTTTTCAGTGCCTATGGAGTACCTACCTTTGTGTGGTTTTGGTCATGATTCCAGGTGCTGCTGAAATGTAAATACTTACTAGAGTAATATCCAAGCTCTGGCAGCTTTTGTTTTGCTTTTCATAAGCTCACATACCAGCGAGGGCTGGAATTCAGGATTTACCAACAATAGACTCTGCTCTAAAGGGGATGCTGTTGTCACTGGCACTGTGTAAAGGTGGGTGAGGTATGTTAGCAGATAGACATGGTTACTCTTGGGAATAAATAACTAGGATTGCTTCTGTGAATGCCTTGGGAAATGTTTAACTGTCCTGCTTGTTGAAAATACTTGAATTTACATAATCCATTAGGTTGAAATGATCTCTGAGATCATAGAGTCCAACCTTTGATCAAACACCATTATGTCAACTGGACCATGGCACTGAGTGTCACATTCAGTCTTTCCTTAAACACCTCCAGAGCTGGTGACTCCACCACATTGCTGGGCAGCCCATCCCAATGTTTAATCACCATTTTTGTGAAGAAATTCCTCCTAATGTCCAACCTGAACTTCCCCTGGTGCAGCCTGAAACTACATCCTCTTGTCCTGTCATTGGCTGCCTGTTAGAAGAGCCCGACTCCCACCTGGCTGCCCCCTCCTTTCAGGGGGCTGTGGGGAGCAGTAAGGTCCCCTCTGAGCCTCCTTTTCTCCAGGCTAAACACCCACAGCTCCCTCAGCCTCTCCTCACAGGACTTGTGCTCCAGACCCTTCACCAGTTCCATTGCCCTTCTCTGGACTCGCTCCAGCACCTCAATGTCCTTCCTGAATTGAAAAGGCCAGAAGTGGACACAGGTCTCAAGGTGTGGCCTCACCAGTGCTGAGTACAGGGGATATGTTGTCCAAGTTCCTAGTTCTTGAAAGAGTTGTGGGGTTTGAAAAACTAGTTTTTGTTTCAAAATCTATTTTGTCATGTGGTTTAAATGAGTTATTTCAAGGGGGAAAAATTCCTTCAAATCAACCTATTGTGTTTTGAAACAAAACCAGAGCCCTTGCTGTGCAAACAATAGGGGCTGCATTGCCAGCATCTCCCTTGCCTCAGCTGCAACAGACCATGCACTTTATGCTGCTCGACTGGAATCCAAACTGTCGTGTCTGAGTGTTCAGGACAAGCTGGTTAAAGGGGTCTGAGATCAGAGAACAAGGCTGAGGGCTGCAGTCTTCCAGGGAGAGGGATGAATCCTGGGTTTCAGGGTGTCCTGCTGGTTTTGGTAACTGGTAACATGTGGGGGTCATAGCACTCTTTGGTGTGCTCCTTCAGGCAGGGCTTGCACAGCCATACCAGGTGATGCCAGTCTTTAATTCAGCATCAAACAGACTAATACCTCAATCTGTTGTATTTGACAGAGTTGCTTTGTGAGGGAGCTCATTTTTCATGAGCTGCTGTTTTCTCTCTTTCTCTCTTTCCCCATTTTCCTCTGTTTGATCTTCCTCTGACTTCTGTTTTAATTTTTCCCTCTGGCCAGCCTGCCTAATCCTTATCTTTGCTTGAAAGTTTTTTACTGTTTGAAAGCTGAAATTGTGGAGCATATGGGCACTTAATGCAGGCCACCTGCGTGCATCCAGGGACTCTACACAGCCCATGAATTGTCTGCTTGACAACGTCAGTGTAAAATATTCTGCAACCACAAACACCAGATAGGAGACAGGCTGCTGCCAGGACATGGTGGACACCCTAAATTGTTGTGGTTCCTTTCTGTCCTGTAAATGTTGTTTATTTGCATAAATTCAGAGAAGCCTCCTGGATTGCCTCAAAGCTGCAGCTGTTTCACTAAATTAATCTCAACCACCTCAACTGTTTTGTGCTGCAATTTTGCCAGCACCCACTGCAGGCACAGCTGTAGGGCACAGCAATTTGTTTCCATATGTTCTTCACACAGCACATGCAGCAGCACCCAATGGTGCAAAATACTACTAGTGGGACAGATCCAGTAATTTTAGATCTATTTATTAGGTGCTTGGAGTCTGGTCTTTTAGCAATTTTGTAGACAATTTATGCAGTGGAGCTTCAACCTGCAATACAATGCAAGCAGCAGATAGTTGTAATTATGGTGTTAATAAGTGGTGTTTTGTAAGTGGTCTCCTGGCAAGATGTCCCGTGTAGGCTGTTATGCAAGCCATTTCTCCTTTATCAATTGTTGCTAATTATGTTTTCACTGTGAATGATCCATTAACTAGCTTAGCACAGCAGAGTTGAACAAGAAAAAAGTATTACATTTGCTCAGAGAATAAGTAGAAAAAACCATAATTCTTGGTTGGATCCCTCACTGCTACTTGCTCCCCTCAGATGTGTTCCTTCTCACTGTTTATTGCACTTCAGGCCTCATGGGCTGTATGGCTTGTAAAGGGAGCATTCAGGTGATATCATCTGTTCTCTTTCTCTAGTGCAAGTGATTCAAGGTCTAAATTTTTTATTCAAAGCAACCCAGCTTTTGCCAGATGTAAAAGCATCTTGTAATGATGGCCAAGATGTGATTTGAATGCTTTAACAAGTAACAATGGCATCAATCATCCACTTGGAAGGTGGAGTTGCTTTCAAACAAATCTGGATATAACCTTTCCTGGAGGTACTCATGAAGGAACTGATGCAGGTTTCTCTTATATAACAAGAACTTATTTTATGGAGCTTGGATACAATTAATTATCCAGAAAAGCAGTGGCACTAGTGGGTAAAAACTTTAATTGAAGACTGATGTCTGTATAAGCATATATACAAGGGACAGGCCTAATTTGATTTGGTTTCAACATCCTAATAGTATTGTAAAATAGTTACTGAGTAAATGAGATTCTATTAAAAAAATGACTATATCTTTAGATAATCCTCATCTTTGTCTACTGAGCATTTTAAATATTTAATTGGGAACCCAAAGGGAATATGGATTTATGAAGATGCTTTTTTTATAAAGCAAGAATACACAACATATTGTCCTCAAATCCAAGGCTCAAAGAGCAAATGTGTATTTGAAAATATGAGGAAAAGATCAGGGTGTTAACCAAGCCATTACAAACAAGTGGTGAAAAGAAATTGTCTGCAGTTCAGTTTAGCAACACAAGTGGGAAAAGAGAAGCCAGGCCGAGACTACTGAAGACTGTCAGCACTGCCACAGCAGCCCATGATGAACAACACAGGATTTGGAAAATCTGCATGAGCAGCCCCCCACTGGTAGTGTGTGCTGATGCTCCACAGGAAGGGCTCTCTTGAAACCTCTACAGAGAGCACAGGGAAAATGGGCAGTGTGAAGACTGTCTGGGAAATCATGAGCAGATTTCCAATGTTGTGCTGCTCTGGGGAAGAATTACAGACCCTCCTAGTGCACCTGGAGCAGCTCTGTACCACTCCTTGACTCAGGTGTATTTCTGCAAAAGGGGTAGGGAACTTGGTTATTGCAAATACCTGCTGCTATGATGTTTGTGGTTTTATCCCTTTATTCTGCTATATTTTATTCCCTTTGATTAAACTTCTGTAGGTTGCTCTTTTCTTCTTATTCTATTTTAAATTCCCAGTTCAACTCTCCAACTTGTTTAAGTAAAGGCTGGAGAGGTTAGGGATTGGTCGAAAATTGTCAAAATTCTTATAGATTCAAGAGGTGTGTCATGTGTAAATATACAACTACTTCTCCATTGGGGTATCACTCATGGCCACAGGACAGGGGCTCCCCTAGAAGGCTGAAGGCAAGCAGAGGGCATCCAGATTTCTCCTTTGTCCTCCACTCTGTAGGAAGAGCTGGAAAAAAGCCCAACTCTGTGTACTGCCTCCATCTGGAAACCTGGAGGAATCATTGTGTGTATTTTAAATGGCCTTTCAGTGAAGTGGCTTGGGATGATGCATTCAAGATGGGAAAATAGTGGGAAAGGTGATTATGAGCAATGCTCTCCCACAGTGATGCAGAGAAAACTGTTCTCAGCTAAGACTAAGAATCTTTCACTTGTGCAGGTGATTCCAAAAGCAGGAAGAACTAAGGACATGGAGAGTCATTTCCCATGCAGCTGTCAGATCAATTTGATAGTGATCAATCTCCTCCACATCATCTCCTCCCTGTGTCCATTTGGTGTACAAACATAAACTTCCAGGCTGACTGGGACTGTAACTCTGAACAGTGGGGCAATAGGTGCACAATCAGACCTCTGCAAGAAGTGTGGTGCATTGATGCCAAGCCTAATTTGGCCTCTGGATCAGAAATAAATGGTCTGTTATTGCAAGCATTTTTCATTGAATATAGATGTACTAGCCTAGCCCCAAAGATTATGGTTTGCTGGAGGATACTGGTTTGGAAGAGATTAGATTAACTAAAGAGTGATTTTTAAAGGGTATTTTTCCTTTAAGCATGATGAGGGTGTTGAAATGATTGATAACCATTTTCATATAACTAGAGTCTGAGAAAGAACTTGGTGGATAAATGCCATTTAAGATAAAGGTTTCAATGAGATTTGCTTTCAAATACTTTCAAATGTATAATTTTTTTCACAGAATCACTTTGAGCAGCTGTTCCAGCTGGATGGTGAATCCCAGATAACTGCTTTCATACCCTGCCTGCACAGTAGCAGACACTGCAGCCAAGGGCTGCACTTGTGCATTGCACCTTGCATGTCTGTGCCCTACACTGCAGCTTGTTTTAGCAAGAGAATACACTACACTGCTCTGGCCAGAAGATGGCAATGAGAAATGAGGTTTTACACTTTATTTTTTTTTTTTATCAAGTATTGTACTATGATGCTTCAAGCCGATCACAGTTTATATGTCAAATCCTTCCAGGCAGGTGGGGTTTTTTTGTTTTGTTGTAATAATTAAAAAATGCCAGCTTCACCTCTACACAGATGAAGCCACCAGCGGGCTGTGTCTGAGCACATCCAGCAGGAGGGAATGTAGGTGGCAGTTTAAAATCAATTTTCCCTTGATTGATCCTTCATATCTTGTTTCCATGGACTGCACAGTGGTTGTAAAGGCCCAAAACATTTAGCACCTGTGTTTTAAAGACTTTGGGAAGATCAGATGGCTGAAGAGTCACTTGAGCACTGGGGCCCAGGGTAGCTACTCCCCTGGGGCTTCAGCTGACAAGTTTTTAACAGTGTGGAGGAGATCTGTTAGAATGTGTTGATTTCTAATGTAGAAATGTAGTTTTAACACAAGGTTCATTGCCAGAGATTCCTCAGCACCAGTGGAAATGAAACTGTGTAGTTGCCCTTCAGGAGCTGGAGACACAGGAGGATTATTACTCACCTGTCCCAGGGACATGAGAGTGTTATTCCTGGTGTGGCAGCTCTGGCTCCATCATGAGATGTATCCCCCAGAGCACTTTGTGCTGCATTTCTTCTGGTTTTACTCTCACCTCTACAAAGACCTTGGTTCTTCATACAAGATGAGAATTTCATGGGAATCTTCAAAAGATGTTTCCCTTTAAACTCTTGCTATTGTTTTTATCATGCTGACTCCTAATACCCATCAGAAGTAGCAGAGCAGAGTTGGCAGAGCAAACTCACAGTGGTAGAAGAGGAAATTTCTCTCCTCCTTTAGTATTTCCATGATTGACTGCAATACCCAAAAGCTGATGGGAGTAACTCAGAATGGAGCAGTTCTTCTGACCTGAGTGAATGATCAGTTATTTCAAACATCCCCCTCAAACAGAAACAAAGATAGTAAAGTGTTTGCAAACTTTGCACACTCTATTTTGCTGACCCCCAGAAAGTGAGATGTGTTTCCAGAAGGAAAATGGACAGCAGGAGAATACTGAAGTGATCAGACAAGAAGAGAATTAAAGCCACCAAGGGGACAAGGTCAGCAGTTAAAGAACCAGGCTGACAGCTTGCCTTATTGCCTGATCCATGCTGATTCCCTCAGGTGATCCCTTGGGATAGGAGCTCCTACCCCACCATTTCACCATCCTGCTGAGGTTGTTTTAGCTACACAAACTGACTGCAGCTCCTGGGCGTGCTATTCTGCATCTCCTTTTTGGGGCAGGACAGCACTTGAGGCTCTCCCAGTAGGGTAAGGGAGCTTATCTGTGGTGTGTGTTGTGCACCATGATGGCAATTTAAGTGTAAGTGATTAATTTTAGCTTCCTTGTTTGCTCTCAATTCAACAGTTACAATGAAGACTCTCCAGTGTCCTCTGCTGTTCTTTAACAACTCAACCAGACCTAGTGTCAACAAGGAAACAGCTAATCAAAGGCTGCTGGCGTAAATGATCAGACCCAGGACAGCACAATGAATGCCCCATGCCCACTCTATTTGCCTTTCCTTGGCTTTGCATTAACCTGGCACTGCCATCCTCCTCCCCTGTGGGCTGATGATCACAACCCTATCATTTTATGGGACTGGAAGTATCTGAGCAGACCATTTTCTCTGCTTGTTATCGTTTGCTAGGGCTGAGAGTCAGATTTCTTTAGGGACAGTCTGCAGAGGTTATGTCCCCGTGGGAAAACATTGTTTAAATAGTCCAAATTGGTTGATTTTTTTTCATGGGACACTTTCTGACACCCTAGTTCATGCTTGGGGAGGGTTGACTGCAGTGGTATATGGCAGAATGCAACATGAATGTGTTCATTCTCCTGTGTCACTTCATGCTGAATGGTGATTTTTTGGAATTACTCTGTCCCTCAGTGATTGCTCAGTGCTGGGATTACAGAAGCAGATCTGTGGAGCAATCACTGTTTGTGGTGAAGGCTCAGCCAGCAGGATGATGGATGCCAGGCAGAGGCTGAATATTTCCTGACATCTGGGCTGTCTGTCAGAGGCAAAGATGACCATTCATCCTCTCCTGCCTGTTCCCAGGCACCACGGACTCAGTGGGGGTGTGGGGATAACAGCTGGAGATGAAGGTACAACCAGGAGCTGTGTGTTCAAATTTGCCCTTGTGCAGACAAGGTTTGTCCCTGATCTTTGACCCTGGCACATTTTAGCTGTGGGCTGTGTGGTGCTGAGCCCTTCCTCTCCTACCTTGTGTAAGACTACAGCAAAGAGGCAAATCTGACCAGGGGATTTCTCTGCTAAGCAGAAGTCAGCAAAACCAGAGACAAGTGCAAAATGCTGCAAATATAGGTTTATTGATAGAAAAATACCACAGCAAGGTAAAATATTATCATTTCTGTCTTCACATTTTCCCTTTTTTTCCCACTGTTTTTCTCTAGTTTCTGCTTCTTTACCGTTTTATGCCTCATTCCAGCCTTTCACGTGCAAGTGTATTTTGTTAGGAGGTGCAGAGACTCCACTGGACTGACTTGAGTCCCAGTCCAGCAGGGTACTTGCTGAGAAGTCAGCTTGAAGTTGAGTCTGAAAAAGTGAGTCTCAGCTATACAGGACTTGCACAGAAAACCACCATGGGTGGATGCCTTCTTCAATTTTTTTTTTGACAGAAGAGAGGTGCCAAGCAATCAAAACCTGTTTACACCATGGCAAGTAATAAATCAAGGCTCTGATATTTTAAGCAGTGGGTGGTGTAACATTCATGAAGGAAGAATAGGAGTTCTGCCAGCTATGATGGTTATTCATCATCTTCTCCATCAGTTTAGCCAGTCTCAGGTATTCAGGTTGTCCCCTCCTTCTTTTTATTTCTTAGTAAGCATTACTTTATTTTCTAGGGAGCACAGAAATAAGAATGGAGAACGAACATAATGATGACAAATGGTTGCTTTGGCCTTCTCTGGGAAGACTGTGATAACCTTGGTCTGGTCTTTGTTCCTTCTGCCTTGCCATATGAGTTCACTGAGGTGGCCCTAGACTGGCAGACCTCCAAACTGGCGTGTGTCTGACATTGTTCAGTGGGAACACTCCGTGCAGACCCAGCACGCTCCTCTCCTTGGCATCAGAGGAAAAGAAACAAAAGGCCTTGGTTCCAAGTTTGTTGGCTTTATCAGCACACATGGTTGCCTCCTCTGTCTCCCAAAAGCTGTTTCAACCCCAGGACCAGATCATTGGTACTATCTGGCAAATCCCTCTTCACTGGCCAGCCATAGACAGTTGGCTTCCTTGGAGCTGATGAGTAATGCTTCCCTACTGCAGGCTGGTTATGGGCATGGACAAACAGCTGAACATCCATAAATCACTAATTATTGTCTCTGTCCACCTCCTTGCTCAGCTTAAGCAGAGTTTCTGTGCCAAACTGATTCTTCCAGAGCCTTTGTCTCTGGGCAGCTTGATCTTCCAGGTGAGAGAAGATGTAATGGACACTACTGATTTTGAGAAGAGTTCCAGTTCAGTCATAAAATGTCTTGCAAATATGTTCTATTTCAAAGCCTTTGACACAAAAATTCTTAATTTTCCTTGTCCAGGGTTTTTTTTTCTTTATTTTTTTTTTAAATAAGAAAACAAAAGGTATAATGTCAGTGCCCAACATTCAGCCCTGTTTTCAGCTTAGCTTTAGGGACAATCAGTCAGTCTGTAATGGTAAAAATTGTTACCAGATTTCTCAGGTTACTACAAGCGATGAATTACAGTGGAATTGCAGAATAATGCAGTCTGAGGAGGGGCTCACGTCCAGGATTAGCTAGTGCCTGTTAGAAACTGTCAGAGAGGAGAGGCTTCCAATTGTACACTCTTTTTCCTGGGCTGAACCTATTGGTTGGGTGACCAACTGGGAAGTACTAAGTTGGATGTAAGCATCTGGTGCCTCTGATCTGTGTTAATGGGGGATAGCAAGAGACAAAGTATTATTCCACTCACATTAAACATTAAACATGAAAGAGTTGTGTTTAAATGCCCTGGGAGAAAGGAATTAATTGTGTCTTTTTGATCAGTGGGTGGTTCTTCTAGATTTGATACTGGCATGTGTCTGACTTGGTGCACCCAACTATATTTTTGAACAGCAGTAGGAGTTAGATTATCCTTTCAAAAGGGAATTAACACCCAGCTGGGGTTAATGCAGAAACATCACCAAATCTGCATTGAGATGCCTGGGCAATAGCTACAATTTCTGGATTCTGCTCCCAAATGCATTTGGATGAAGGTAGAAAGTATAAGGATAAAAGTGAAAATCCATAGTCCTGCTTTATAGGGGAAAAAAGGAAAGTAGTGGATCATGCTCCAGTGAGTGTTGGCTAGTCTAAGGCAGGTGAGTGCTGACAGATTTTTACTTGCACATAGATAGTGCATGAAGAGATGGCTGATCAGATGTGGATTTAGAATCACTGAAATATTGAAAATGTGAAGATAAAAAGAGACATAGAGAGGATTTCTGTTCCACATTTCAGCTCAAAGGGGTAACTTCAAAGTTGAGTTGGGTTGCTCAGGGCTTTGTCCAGCCACCTCCTGACTATGTCCAAGGATGCACATCAGCTACCTAAATCCTTGCTTTTATTGTGAGGAATTTTGTCTTTATGTAGCAATGTATGTATCCTTAGTTGTTTATGTGTAGCATAAAGAGAATGGGGAGACAAAGGCCAACATCATTGTCTCTGAGGGTTTCCTAGAAGGGACTTGAAACCCTTCAGGAAAGAAAAGAACAATAAGTGGATGTTGATGCTCAGGAGATGAGTTTCAGCTTCAGGGCAAATAAGAATCAAAGGGAAAGATGTCCTTCCCTTATAGCTAAGTGAAAAAAAAGAGCTTAAGAAACCAAGAAAATTAAACTAAAATAATCAAATGCCTCTCACCATTCAGTGCTGTTTTTCTTCCATGAGCATTACTTAGCTCCTTGCTTCCCTGTCTATTGGTTTCCTGTTGCCTTAGAGTCAGAGAAGAGAGGTCTTAGGGAAGCACTTGAATTCCATTCTCCACTTCAGGGCCTGCCAGGGAAGGCAATGGGCTTCCAGCTGCCCTGGACAAGGCTGGTTTGCTGACCCCATGGGCTAGTGGCCAGTACATTTTCTTTGTTTGTTGTAGCCTCCGTTGGGATGTAGGGAGAGTGCCAGCCATGGGTTTCATTAATTCCACCATCAGTAGGTCTGAATTCATTGCCACTAATACAATGCCTTTTTTCTATCTGCTGTGCCAGGGGTATTTTTTTTTTGACACCATGTGTGACCTCCTGTTATTTCTCAACAAATGTTGGCAGGCACAGCACAGCTGGCAGAGCAAAGCAGCACAGTGTGTCACAAACTGCTGAGTGCATCCATGCTGAAATGAACAGCCAATTCCAGAGTGAGCTGAAAATTAAATCAATAAGAAAGAAAAACATGCCACTATTGCTCCCCTTTACTCCAGCTTTGACTGCTGCTTCCCATTGCATGTTAAGTCTTCTGACTTGGACTCAGGCAATAGCCAGAAAAAGGTTATGAGAGAGTTTCAGAGTTATGTTTTTATATCTCTTCTATCCTTCTAAAACTTCCCCAGACTTCTGTAAAACAGGTGTTTCTAAACTGTTCACAAACAACTTAGCAATTAATTCCTTTCTCTAAGCTGATATTCAGATTCTGATTTTTTGACTTTACAGGAGGCCCTGACCTGTTCAGATAATATATTGCAAATAATAATTGTAGTGAATGTTAACTGTTTCCAACAGTGGATAACCCACTTTTCCCATCTTCCTTTCTTCTCTGGGGTTCTGTGCCTCTCCCCTGTTGCTGTGGAAGATGAGAGCAGGGTGAAGTGCTGCAGTTGGTGGCAGGCAGCCCAAGCTTTGCTGGTGACAGAAGTAGCTGTCATGGCTTAAACTGCTCAGGTGCAGGACAGGAGGACTGGGTAGTGTTGCAGAACATGACTCCTGGGGATATTGGGTCTACTTTATTAATAATCCCTTTTATGTGCTACAGAGCAGCTGTGCCATCCTAGGAACTTGCCCTGCACCAGGCATCCTGTGGCCAGCCCCAGCCTCTCTGCTCAGCTCCCCTCTCTGCTCAAGCCACACCAGAGGGCTCAGACCCTGCTGTCAGCCCAGGGCTCAGGCTGCTGGGGGTCACCCAACCCCAGAGTTCTTTGGCTCAGGGTGGTTCATGGATTCAACCCTGTCCCTCAGGGTGGGTAACACACAATCACATCTGGGCTCCTGTCTTCTGACAGGGCTTTATTGAGCAGTTTTATTTTATTATGATGCATTTAATTTGACCTGTTTTAGGATGACCATGGTAGGAGGCAAGTGTTCATGGGGTAGGTTTCTGCAAGGACACCCTCTGCCCTCTGTCAGAGCCATGTGTATAATTCTGTGTGCTCAGTATGGCACACTGGACTGGAGAGTAGGGGGGTATGTTCCCTGCCAACAGGCCTCTCAAGATGGCAAGGCAAAAAGAAATAGCTTCAATACAACTATCCTGCAAGCCTGGTTCTTCAGTGGATTGTCATTTTTTTGGCACCGAGGAGAGCATTTTAAGCTGATGAGAAAATGCAATAGACTGATTTACTTGGATGCTTTCAATGTTTCTTTGACTTTAGCCAGGGGAGCCCAAAGGGGGAGTAGAGAAAACCAAAATATAATGCTGCACAAGGCTTGTTTGTATGCACTGGGGCTTGCAGACATTCGCTGAACTTGTACCTGCCTGTGGGCCAAGTGGAAAAAGAGGGCAGGCAGAGGGAATTTTTGCTCTTGCTCAGATTAACAACCACTGTCATCAGCCCCAGGTGAGGCCATGCAGCTTGGAAAAGTTGAGAAAAGTGTGTGTAGCTTATGCCTGCTCTTTCTGCAGTCACAGTGTCTTGCAGAATTTCTGATTGTTGGGCCTCTGACTCCCCCTCCTCTCCCTCTCCTTGGGGATGGTCTGTGGAGCTGGGCCCCCCAGGTGGCACTGATGAGATGAAATATCCTGTGAGCAGGAAGATAAATCTTAAAGGATAGAAATAAACCCATTTCTTATCTTTTCATGAGCAAATCTTACTTTTCTCTCTGCGAAAGAGCCCATTCCAGATCAAAGCAAAAGGTAAGCACAGATGCTGTTAGGTGCCCTGGGGCAGTGTTGTCAACAGGAGCATCCCATACCTTTCCAGTAGAAGCATCTCATTCCTACTCTGTTCTCTCAAATTGGCTGGCCTCTTGTCTCCTTGATGTCCCTTTAAAGACTGCAGAAGGGGTCTGTAAGCCACGGGGGTGACACTGATTGTTCTCTGGCTGAATGTTTTGATGGCAGAGGATGGGACAGGCAGAAATGAGGATGTGAGGATAAACAAGTCCTGACAAACAAGCAGTGGTATTGGTGGCTCTTGGAAAGGAGGAAGTGTGACCCATCCTTGTGGCCCCAGGGCTGGCACCAAACCTTCTGCAATAGAAGGAGAAAGAGAGGGAATTGCAGAGGCAGTTCACAGGGGAATGGTGACAGTGACAGTGACTCAGTCCCTGGTGGCTGCTGCTGCAGCTGAGCATGAGCCCATGCCTTTGCAGTTGTTATTCTCATAGAAAAAGTCAAGTCCTGGAAGACTTTACTTTTCAATTTGCAGTGCATTGAGGGAGCTCATGTCCCTGTTGTGATGGGGGGCCCAGTATTGCACCTGTGTGTGTATCTGTGTATCTCTGGAGCAGTGACACGCTGCATGGCTGTTTCTCATGTGGCAGCTCCAGGACTTCATTATAGCACAGAAACCTGGACCAGCCCTTGGATAAGGGCTCACTGGTCTTGTGTTCCATCATGCTGCTGCCTCTAATTATACTCAGTACTATCTGATTAAATGAGTCTGGAATTTACTGACTACTCCTTTTCTCTGCTGCCTGTGTCATTAATATCCAGGGGCCCAAACTCAAGAGTATCTGCTTTTGCAGCCCTTTCATGTTTCTGGTCACATCTTCTGGAGAACTAGGCCAAAGGTTGAGTGTTGGCAACTTCTCCCTTCTTGAATGATACAGTAAAAATATCTGGAAGTGCTTCAGGTTTCTGGAGTTGTGGTACTGCTAGTCTTCTGTCTATGAATTCTGGATTAAATGAGGACGTGCTTTACATAAAATTTTAGGTAATGTCTGCCTGTATTCACAGCTCAGTTGTTTCTTTGGGTGTAGCCCAGGAGTCTGAATAGCCTGTGATTTATTGCCACCAGTGAAATGAAACAGAACCACTTTCTCTGATTTATATGCTCTATTGTAGTTAAATATTTACACAGTATCAAGATCTTAGTAATTGAATGGCTTACAGATAGGCAGCAAATGTTTATATACCTCTGGAATGGCCACAGGGCCATTGAGGTAATGATATTTCATTCTGATAAAAAGTCTTTTACTAAGAAGAAACTTAAAGCTCTCTCAGCTCCATTTTATTCTCGGGGTGGGACTTAGTCATGCTGATTTCAGTGGGTTACTGCAATTCTCACAGACTGTAAAAGTGACACAATTCAGAAAATCACTTCTGTTGAAATGAAGCCGTTGTAGTGGAGGAACATGGGATCTTTCCCCCAACAGTGTTGTTGATTTCTTCAGGTGAGAAGGCAAGAAAAATTACTGGTCTAGTATCACTCTCTGAAGGAACCGAAGCTGGCAGGTTTGAACAATACCTACCAGCATTAAGTCAGTGTTTCTCCATTCACTTGCAGAAAGGTATAGCTAAATATTTCATGATCCATAGGTAAACAAAATTAGCCCTGTTTCCTGAAGCAAGAAGTGATCCTGTCATTCCTACTTGTTCTGTTTGATTCTATCTCCAAGTGAGGGAACTGGAATTCAAGGCAGGTGCAAACAATTACAGCTGAGTTTGGATATTGCTGAGCTGATCTTTGCCTTACAGTAATATTCAGATCTTGGGAATGAGCTGACCTGGATTACACTGTTGGTGAAGAAGACTTGGAGAAGAATGTGTATTTCTTGGAAAGAGGAGTTGCTTGTGTCTTGGAAGAGTGTGGTTTTATCACCAAAAGAGATGTCAACTTTTCTTAAAACCAGAGTCTCCATAGAGGCTTTCCATCAGCATAGATTTTTCTTTTTTTCATCATTTTTTGACATTGTCAGATAATTTTGCACTCCTGGATTTCAAATTGGACTAGATGAGCAAAAAGTAGGAGAGCAGCATAAAGGTAGTTATTATATATTCTGTCTCTTGATTACTGAAAATCATTTTAGCAGCTGTCTTTCATATAATTCCAGAGTGGATGTTGGAGAAAACAACAGAAACAATCAATGTATATTTTAGGTCCTATTTATAAGTGTAATTTGGAAAAACCTTTTAGTATGTGGGAGGGTATTGGGGATCCTAGTCTGGAGGAAGGAGAACAAAGTTTACTACAGAGTGATTAACATTTGTGACATAATTTCCTATATAATGGACATCTTATTCCTACTAGGATAGTCTAAATAATCCTATAACATAGAGTGATGATTATTTTAATTCTGTAGTAACAAATGTTTCTGTAGAATAAAGCTTGATACTCAATCAAACATGCAGTGCTTTGGAGGTTACAAAAGATGCTTTTCTCTTGGTTTCTCTGTCCCAGCTGGGAGGCAGTTGATAACCTCTTTGTTCTGCATCTGGAATAAACTGCAGTTCATAACACTGGCAAAGGGGAGCTTTCCAGCTGACACTTTCTCTACATGCAGTGATATGGAGCAGGATTCTCTGAAATTACCCTGCCTGTTACCCAGCTGCCTCACAGCCTGGGCAGAGGAGCCGAGCACTGTTTGTACCTGTAAAGTGTTATGGTTACCAAGGATGTAGCCCCGTGAACGTGGTGTTTGTCCCTGCTTCCTCACCCCGGGTTGTGTCAGGTGAAGATTACCTCCAGATCAAAGCGAGCTCATTTTTCTAACCAATGCTATCACGTGTGACAGCGTCCTTCGAGCCCTGTTAGCTGCTGGTGACGGGACAGGGCTGTCCCAGCTGTCGTTTGGGTGGGATATGGCGGGTCCCTCTGGTGGGGACCCTTGCTCTCCGTGATGCTCTCGCCCCCCGTGCCCGCTGCGGGGCCGAGCCGTGGGGCCGTTTCAGCACCTTGGCCAGGGCCGGCGGCTGCGGCTGCGGGCGGGAGCCGGCAGCGGCTCGGTGGGCACCGAGACCACCCAGATGTGCACCGAGACCCTCCAGATGTGCACCGAGACCCCCAGATGTGCCAGCTTGGGGCCACAGCCCCGCAGCGGGAATCGGCACCGCTCCACACCTCTGGCTGTAACTGCGCTGCTGTGGCCTCGGCTGAGCGGCTGCTGCTTTCTGCACATCTGGGGCACTGACAGCACATCTGGGGCACTGACAGCACGTGTGCGCTCTCTAAGGGGCTGTTGGGCCCCCATTCCCCCAGGTGGAAGCTGGCTTTGATTACACTGTTTGTGCTCCTGAAAGCATCACAAAGCTCCCAGTTCCTGTGTTCTGTGATCACTAACGGGGAATAATGTCATGGTGGAAGGTGTTACACATGCAAACATGGTTTAGTAGATAAATATTCAGAGGGATCTTTGACTAATAACAGCTTTGGAGGGAGCAGTTGTTGGGAGTTTCAGGTAACCATACCAGTACTACAGCCACACTTCGACTGGGATTTTTAAAAATAAATTAGGGAAAATGGGGACCTCAGACCTCCCAGCTCTTCATGCTCATACTGATTTTTATAATCTGTTCCTTTTGAACTATTATTATACTGATTTCCTTGGGCTGCACTGCGTTTAAGTATTCAGCCTTGAAATAACTCAGTGATGCACAACTAATGAAGCGGAGGAATGACTGGAGAGATGGCATTTTAGGTGAATCACAGCTCATTCCTCAAATTATTTATAGACTGCTCTCTCTTTATGACAGGATGTCATCTACCTGGCAACAGGCCAGAATGTTTATGAATCATCTCATAGTATGGCTTCTAGATGAGGGCAAAAGAGATTAAGGAAGGCTCACTTTGTATCTTTTCATAAGCAATAAGCCATCTCCATTCCAATGAAAAATCTCTCTGGTCCCAGCTGGTGCACAGTTACCAATAAACCTGCTCATGATCAGAAGGGGAAGTTAATAACTAACACAGCTTTGCTTTGTTGTCAAGTAGAGCTGAGTAGAGGTTTGAATTTTTTAATCAGGCTTTTCTCTCTCATCTCCAGTCTCTTTATGTGACACCTCAGTGCCATTCTGAGTCAAAATCAGGAGTACTCAGAGTACTGTAATGAATCAGGTTGTCTGGGATCAGGGTGCTCAGCTGCCTAGGAAGGTGTAAGTCTATTAAGTGGGAAAGCCAGATGCTGCAAAAACAACAGACTAAAGGCACAATATTTCCCCTCTGTCCTTGCTGTTTGGTAGCATGGCATCTATTCCTGAGTCAAAGCAATAATGGTTTACTGCAATATGCTATGCAAGCCCAGGCTGAAATGAGCACACCTGTGGCTGTCAATATAGTTGGATCTGGTATCATAAAAACACGGCATGTCCTTGTGTGGGCATTTGTGATTGCAGGAAATAAAGGTCCCTTTCAGTTCTCTAGGGAGATATGTAGGTGCCAGGTGGATGCTGTGCTGTGTGAGCAACAGCTGCATGGTTTAATGGATGCTAAAGTGGGCAGAAAGAATTGCATCAATTGGATGTCAAGTTTTATTAGACATAACTTAGTGACAGTGGTAAAATGGACATTTACATATAATCATAGCCTTTTAAAATCATAAAAATAATGAACATCAACATATTAATTGTTAAATTAACTTCCATTTCTGTTAGTGTGCCTTTCTAGAAACATGGATTATTTTAAACTATGCAGCTGCACGTGTTATATTCACATAATATGGCAAACTTCAAATAAAAAAAATAAAAAAATGTTAATACAAGATGAATATTTACAGACAAGGAAGTTCACTGCTGCTCAAAGAACCACCCAGGGCCCCATGGCCATTCAAGTCATAGTTCCCCATCCTGGGCCTGGTACTGATCCTTGGCAAGAAGGAACTTTCCAGAGTTTGCAGCAGCAAGAGTTATGTTTTGTTAATTAGCTATGAACTAGTCCAGCGGTGAATTCCAGAGAATCCAAAGCACAGAAACCAAGTGTAATACCAGAGGCAGCATCAAAATCCAGAACTTTTACTTCCTGGCCCTTGTTTCAAAATTGCCTGTTTATTGAAATTAGAAATACCGTACCAAGCTGAAACTTGTCTCTGCCATCTCCTGGCTACCAAGCTGTGATGGCTGCGTGAAGAACTGGATTTTGTTTCCACTTTTTGCTTTCATTGCCACTGATCTCTAGCTACCTCTGGGGCATAAGATGTGTCACAGGCTTCCCTGGACTTTTCCTCAGACATTCCATGAGCAGCAGGGTGGTTTTGAATCTCTTCCCCCACTGGGAATGGATACAAAGGACAAACAGGGAGGATCACGCACAAAGGAAGACTGAACACCCATTCAAAGTTCCATGTAGGCTTTGTACAGGCAAGACCTTCTCCCTCACATCTTTGCAAGCCAAAGAACTGCACTACATTAATGCAGCTTCAGTGCTTCCAGGCCCAAGGAAATCATGTTGGCACAGCAGCTTCAATCAACATATCAAGCCAGCATCAGCCCAGGCAGTAAGTGTCCTCACATCCCACCATGTGACAGTAGTCTGCCATGAGCCTCTTATTCATTTTCCAGATCTATTATACCTGTAGGAAGGCAAGATTTTCAGAGGAACCAGGCTGTTTAGAGTGAGGTACACTGAGCAATAGCTTTCTTTTGGCAATAGGAGCAATATTAATCTAAAGAAATGGTTTGGTCACTGGGCTGACTTGCTTGCTGTGGGTTGGTGTTAGACAAACTCTGTTTCCGTTCTTCTTCATGTAACTCAGGAAATACTGCTTCAAAAGCTGGTATCAGGGTAAAACAAATCACTCTTATTTATTTGTTAAAATGCTTTGGGGATTCTTCTGTTTCCTTTCCAGTGTGCTCCCTCTGTTCCAGTACCCAGCAGCATCATTACCACAGAGAACTTTGCTCAAGCAGCTGCCTACATCAGAATTTTAAGTTTTCATGTGCAGGTCAGAAGCACCCATTGACAGGAGCAACACCATAGGATCCTCTACCCAAACAAACTCCAGCAAAGTCAGGCTCAGAAAAAAATATCACCAACAGGAACTCAGCTCCTTCATA
Source organism: Phylloscopus trochilus trochilus (assembly GCA_016584745.2). Taxonomy (NCBI): domain Eukaryota; kingdom Metazoa; phylum Chordata; class Aves; order Passeriformes; family Phylloscopidae; genus Phylloscopus; species Phylloscopus trochilus. Next base: position 8,414,228 of record WQNJ02000041.1, on the reverse strand, counting down.
TGGACTAAAATTCAGGAACCCAGAGGAAAAGAAGAGGATTCATTCAGGTAAATTACTCCCTCACATTCATATTTTATTGCTATGAGACAAAGGGTCAGTCATCCCTGTACAAAAGGCTGGTAAAGGCTCAAGCATCAGTTTGTTCCTACTGAAATCCTACTTCAGGACAGTACCAAATATCTGACTTTTGTTCTGGCTCTCTGCAGGAGAAGTTCTCACTTGCAGTGATATAAAAATGTGGAAAGGAAATGTCAGGCAAATAGAAAGCTTTTCTCTCTCTTCAGAGGAAGAAGCCCTGATTTAAGATATGCTGGTAGGACAAAAGCACTTATTAGTGCTGCTGTCTCCATAGCATTGAAATTCAGATATCATAGCATTCTATGGTGTTAGAAAACCTAGACAGAGGTTTCTCTACTTCTGTTTTACAGCTGCTTTGAGAGATGTGGCATCTACAGCTGTGTTGGGTGTAGTCCTCTGGCCACACTGTCTTATTCCCAGTTTGCTGTGCATCCTCCACATCACCCATACCAGAGGTTCCCATTACAGACTCGGGTTAACTTCAGGCATTTTCTACACTACCACACACATCAACAAAAACTCCAGTGACAGGAATATTTTCTTCAATGCTCTCTTCTATAGTGGGGCAAGGGGAGAATAATAGAAAAGAAGTGCATTGAGAAAGAAAAAAAAAGAGTTTTTTGTAGGACAGGATTTTTCTTCTGCTTTCACTGAAAAGCAGAAAAGTGCTACAGAAACAGTGGTCTTGTCTGACAAGTCTTCATCAATCGACCACAATTTTATGGACTACAGCAAGCCCCACCCCAAAAATACTTGTATTTATTCCATGAGCATTGTTTGGTTTGGGTTTTTTTGAGTTTTCGTTTTACTGAGTTTTTGTTGTGAATTGCTTTTGTAGTGGTTGTTGTGTGGGTTTGTGGTGGGTTTTTTGTTTGTTTGTTTTTGTTTGGTTTTTTTTTTTTTTTGTTTATTTGTGGTTTTTTGTTGTCTTTTTTTTTAGCTTGGCTGGCTTTTTAATCCAGTGAAATAATGCCTAAAATCAATGCTTTCAAATTGTCTGTTCTGGAAGTCTGCCATACTTACTTTAAAGTAACCACCCAGAAATACAGTTTATTTATTTAGAAGTCCTTTGGGAAATCATTACTGCTCCTGATGGAGTGTCTCAAATATTGCAATTCTAAGGCACAACAGGCTATTAGGAAATATTTTTGTCCTCTAAAAATAGAGGAATATCCAGGTTTTTATAGGAAAATAAGCCTCTGGAAGAAAATCCTCAATTTTGGTTATTTTTACTTAAGTCCTTCCTCAATGTCATTGGCCCCATTCTGAAAGCAAGTATAACCAAGTCAATCTATGTTGATACTTAGGCATCAAACTACTGTAGAACAGAAGACAAAGGTAACAGAGAACAGTGCTGGTGAGCTTCCTTCATGTCCATTGACCTCCTATCATTCAATCATTCATTTAGCACTATTAAAAGTCAAGTCCTGTGCAGTGCTAGAGCACCTTCTCTCAGAGAGTTTTAAAGCACTCTCAAAGTGTTGCTGGTCTTACCCTCAGTGCATCACAGTTTGGCAGACAGAGAGAGGCAGGAGCTGACATTGAAGGCTGTGGTTTCCAAAGACCCACTCCAACCACTAAGTGAAACTGCCTCCCCAAATCTAAAATCCCTTTATTGACAGACAAAATACCTTTAAAATATATTAGTAAACACATCACTCTCTTAATCACACCTTAGGAAGATCTCCTGCACTTGCCAAATCACTTGTAACTAAGTAGCCTCTAGGCATTAGAAGTAAATCCTGTTTTTATTTTGAGGCATCATCAAAGAATGTGACAGCACCATGGAACTGCAGGTAAGTCAGCCTTGTGCAGCACCTAAGGCAACCATGGGTACTTGTTAAATCCAAGACAATCTGTGTAGCCAAGAGAGACATAAATCACTTAGAAACTACTGATCCTCAGCCTCCAACCTAGGCCTCCTTTGTTATCCGTGGGTATCTGTGAGAGAGGTGCTATCTCTAAAGTGAGAGAGGTGTATTCCCAAAGTGGTTTCTAGTTTGCTGCATGTGGAAGTGATCATTAAAAGTGAAAGCCCTCCAGCCTGGAAACTATCAGTAACAAGGAAGAGCTGATGACAAAAACCCAGGAAACAAGTAAAAGCAGGTATCTCAACACAGGCACAAGAGAAGGGAATCCAGTTTGAACATCTAGGGCACAAAATTGTCCAAGTGCAATCTGGAGTCACATCTGTGAAAATCTGTGAGGGGAATGAGGAGCGGGTTAGTGACAGAGTAGCATTTAAAGAAGCCCAAAAGGGGTCCTTTCTTCCTGCCCGAACCTGTCTCATGCACAAGGTAAAGTGTGACTCCTACATCCCCTGTGGCTGACCCTTGCTCCAGGGTGCATCATTCGGCCTGCTTGGGCACCCAGGTGAATCTCCATCCCCCATCATCGTCCCTGCGCACAAAGGCCTGTCCTTGGTGGAAGCTGTGTGTCCTCACATTGCGGTGGGGACTCAGGCACGTTGTGAAGGCCACTTCTGTTTTGTTGGGTGACAAGCCACCAGTCAAGTAAGGCAGCCCATAGGCTGGGAGGGAGGAAACACTCGGCACTGGTGAGGAGATGCATGGTGCTGAAGAAAATTGAGGAAGGAAAGGAGAATCCTCGCTGCATGGATGGGTGCTGCTGCTGGCTGGAGGCACATGGCTGCAGCTAAACAACGCTGCTGCTCCTTCCCTGTGCTCATAGTCCACTGCTCCCCCAGGGCTCAGGCAGTACGTGTCTTTTCTGAGGTCTGGGGACAGGGCACTGTAGTTAGCTGAAGTTTCATCGATGGTGTTCACATCTTTTAATCCTAAGGTCTGCAACACCCAGCTGTCCACAGCAGGGCTGGCTTGCTCTTCACAGGCAGTGAATTCATTGAAGAGGTTCCTTCTAGCTTTGGAAGCATGAGGAGTTTCTTGAGGAACAAAGCAGTGGTCCTCTTTTAATCTCCTCTTGGTACTTTTGAGGATAGTACAGGTTTTTTGCCCATGGCCAGACAGTAGTTTCTATTAAAAAACCAAACAGAACAACAGGGTGGAGACAGAAGATTAAAATTTGAATTTCCAGATACCTGAAAGCAACATGTTTCTGACCTCAGATGAACAAGATGGTTACTACTTGGTTACTACTGTCCTTACAGAGACACTTTTTTCAACCTTCTGCATAAATATATGGCTATGACCAACTATTTTGTATGTTTACAGTGTCTGCAACAACCCTGTCCCTGAAAGAGAAGAGTGTGACCATGTCAGTAAGACCTGTGCTTTGATGGCATTCCCAGCCCTGAGCTCTGTGCCAGCAGTGCTTGGCAGGTGAGCAGGGCACAGGGGCAAAGTGGCAGCCTGACGAAGCCTGACCCAAAGTGACTCCAAAGTAACCCAAACTGCTGAAAAAAAGGAAGGATGCAAAGGTAACTCACGCTGGGACAGGGGTGATCCTGACCAGGCAGTGCTCAGAGCAGTGGCCTGAGTGGCCCTGCACTCATCACTTCACCTCAGTTGTCATTATCCCAGGACAAGGGCCCTTCAGGCATCCTGGGATGGTCAAAGGAAGGCAAGAATAAACAAGGAAGGTCCCTACCATGTCATGAATTCACTGCTCAGACACCTCCCATGAGAGTTCCACACTGGACCCTTCTCCACATGACACAGGGGGTGGTTGTGTCTCCCTGCTGTGCCCAGTGAAGGAGACCTTTTCTACTGCCAGGAGCCAGATCTGGCCATGGGAGGGAGGGCATGTCACACTATCAGCTCATCAATAGGATGGAAAAAGAAAGTCTCCTATGTCCTACAGTCTTTTTTACCTCATGCCCAATCCAAAGAGTTGAGCAAATAATCAATAGTTCAGTTTCTTGGGCAGGGCTGGAATAGCAAAAAATGTCTTTAAGCTGACAAGCTATTTTTGTTTTCATGACAGACAAAGAATTCAAATGTTAAAAAAAACCAAAAACAACCCTTCACACTTAGTTTAACAGAATGTTTCACCCAACCGTAAGTGTTAAATTTTGTATTTCACCATTAAAACCAAAAAACACAACTTTTTAATTAATAAACTGGGAAAAAATAAATCCTTATCAAAGGGATAATTGACAAAACAGAGACATTCAAAAATATATATTCAAATTTGAATTTCTTACTGAAAAAAGCACTAGAGGGAATAATTTTACCTTGACTATATTATCTTAGTTTATAGCTAACTAATAAATTATTCCAGGTGCTTAAACTTAATTATTCCAGGTCTCCACAGTCAGAACCTGACAGGATATTATTCCTGGAGAAAACTGTCACCTTTGCGAATTTAAATGTGAATGTGGGTTGCACTGCAGGTTGTCTACACACTTTGATTTTCCATGTATTTTACTGGCCTGTACCTAATCAACCTGTTCCTTCTGCACACATTTGTATGACAGGTTTGAACACAATACCTTGGCTTTTTCTTCCAAACACTTAATCAGGGCAGAATTCAGGTATTGTCGGAGGTTATTATTTTCTTCATGTAACCTAGCAAGTTCCTCTTCCTTCTGAAGCAAAGTATCTTGAAGCTGTGGAATAGAGATACTGATGAATAGGTGTTGACACTGTAACTTAATAGCAATTGCCCTCTGGTACAAGCTGCTTGGATTTGATGATCTGGGTGTTGCTTTGTGAGCTCAACCCACCCCCTCCAGCCTCTTGTCCCTACAAATCTAAGTGGCATGACTGTTCAGTTTTCACTTTTGACTTCCTTTAATCTTTAAGTGAGTGCTCGAGAAGATTACTCTGAAAAACCTGCAACCACAGAATAATAATAGAAAAGAATTACAGGTAGCCCTGTGAGCAGCCAGAAATGGTCACGGGCATGACAGCAGCTTCAGGATCTCCTCTTGAGCTGCAGTAAGCATCCCTTTGCACCCCTCCTTCCCATTTATAGCTGGCTGGTGCAAAAAAAAAAAAAAAAAAAAAAGGAGGAGGAATTGCAAACTAACAATTTATGGGGGTAGAGTGCAGAAGGAAGATGCAGTTGCCATTCTTTATGATACAGCAGCACTCAGGATCTCTTCAATTGTGGACCCTACTGTGCCAGCCCTGATACATATACAGAGTTGAGATAATCCCTGGTCTCAAAAGCTGAACAGGAATGGCAGATACCTAACACTTTTCCATGGGAAATCTAAGTGTTTACAGATAGATTTTTGGCCCCTGATCATAGCTCTGGAGACTTCTTTAGGAGGACAAAGAATCTTCTGCCAAGGACCACAGAAGGTGAGCTGAGCACAGCCTCAGTCAAGAACAGACTTAAATGATTGAGGCAGAACCAAAGAAAGAAGTACACTGACATCTGGAACTATGGTTTGATTCCAGGGACCTTTAAGTTAATATCTGAATTTTCTCTGACTTCAGTGTGTCAAAACATCATTCCAAGTACTTAATCAGAATCATCAATCTGGAGTTCTTTCATCTAAGACAGTTCAGAGTTTCTCATGTCTCTTGTTGAGATTTACAAAAAATGAAGGATAAGAGAAAATAAGGTAACAAATAAAACCTATTGATCAAAATGATTGATCTTCCATGTAATTAGGCAATTCTGGTGGAATCATTTCCCATGAAGTTAAACCTGGTGGAATCAGGATGACACACACTACCTATTTTTAGCCAACGGCATCATCAGAGACTGAGGGACCCCCTGTTCATGCCGCTGGTTTTCTTTAGTGCCAAGGCTGCTGCTGCAATATGATGTAAGAGGGGAGGAATGGCTGGGAAACCCCAGCACAGTTGGTCCAACTTCACAGGACAACATGGGGGAGAGATAAATACTTCACATAAGGAACAACAGTTCTGTGTCATTTCCGACATCTGTGCCGATGACAGGGAGACACCCCATAAGCCAACTCAGGAGGTGCCATACGTGACATAAAGTTCGGGAGCCTCGTGGGGTGAACCGGGGTGTGCTGCGGGGCTAGGAGCCTTTACCTGCTTGTTTCTGTAGAGCTGGGAGGACAGCTGGTCTCCCTGCCACGCCGCGTCCTGTGCACCGAGCTGCGGGCTGCAGAACTGCCCTGCGGACCAGAGCGAGGGTTAGCCCGGCCCCGTACCGCTCCCGGTGCCGGTCCCGTACCGCTCCCGGTCCCGTACCGCTGCCAGCCCGGCCGGGGCCGCGGCCGGTCCCGCCGCCCCGGCGGCAGCTGAGCGCACTCACCCGGCGGCCGAGCCTCCCGCCGGCCCTGGCTGTGCGGCGGCTCCGCGGCGCAGACGGCGGCCCAGGTCTCCTTGGAAACACCGGCGGGGGCGGACCAGGGGCAGGCGCAGCCCGAGCCCCCGGCGAAGTCCGGCTCCGGGCACGGCCGGCCGGCGCTCTGCGGAGGGAAGGGGCCGAGGCGATGGGGCGCTCGGCGGGGCCCCGAGGAGAGGCGGTGCCAGCCCGGCCCCGCCGCGCCCCGGCAGAAGAGCCCCGGCGGGGCAGCGCTCTCGCCGCTGCTGTCCCGCCACGGCCGGGCTGTGCTCAGGTGCCGTCGCAGGGCGGCCCCGCTGTCCCTGGCAGGCGCCGCCGGCCCCCGAGGCAGCGCCCAGCCCTGACCCGGTGCCCGCTCCCCGTTTTCCCGGCGGCACCGCTCCGTGCGCCGAGCGCGGGCAGTGCCGCCCCGCCAGCCCCCGCAGCACTGGGGCTCCGAGCACAGCTGTGCCAAGGAGGCGGCTCAGTTTCCTGCAAACCCTTGGGAAACGCTACGGTCCTGAGTGGGTTTAGGGTGCAGGGAGGTCCCATGCTGTCCTTGGCCACCATGGGTGTTCGACTCAGCTCTAAAACAGCAGCATAGAGCCAGCAGAGTCACCTCCTGGCCGTTCGCACTCTCTTCTGCCCCTGCGGTTCTGCAGGAGTCCCAGACCGCAAAGCCTGGGGTTGTCTCTGGATTCACCCTTTCTCTCTCCTCCAAATAAGCCTAATCTGCAGCAACACTAAATCTCTGCAAGAAGGCAACAGCAGAGCTTGAAACCTCAGTTAGGGAGTCTGCCCACCCATGGGAAGGCACAGCAGCAGAGACTGCACTGGCAGGTAGAGGAGAGTCCTCTTTCTTTCCCGTCTTAAGAGGGCACAAAATCTATTGCATTCCCCCAAGGGAGAGACCAGCTTCTCCTCCTCTGCCTCGAGGTCGAGAGAAATGCAAAGAGGACTTACCATATTAGTGGCAGAATGAAATGCAGGTCTTGGGAGCACGTTTCTGTTAAAGCCCCAGAGAGGTTTAAATGGCTCTGAAGGAGGGGGAGAGGGGGGAGACCGGGGAGGCGAGTTTAATCTAAAGGAGCTCCCAGTGACGCCTCAGAGCTCTCCTGAAACCCAGCAATCTGATTTGGTGTAAAGCTGTCAAACTTGTGACGTGAATAAACAGCAAACTTGCTGAAATCAAAGTCATTCTGGTCCCACAAATCAACACAAGGAAGGAGGGAAAAGAAAAAAAGAGAGAAGTAAAAAAAAGCTTCCACACACTCCAGGGCAGCAGTGAACTGGTGTGTCTGAGTTTCACTCCAGGAAATGAACAGGCATCCAGGCAATCATCCCACATGTTCAGAATAAGGCTGCTGGTGTTGCTGGTGAGTTTTTTGATTTGTTTTGTTTTGAAGCCTTGTTTGCAGCTGTAAAATCCAGCAGGAAGAAACAAGTTTGTCCAACCTGCCTGGCTGACCGAGTGGGTTTTGCCCAGCTTCTCAGAGGTGTATAGAAGCAAATATGATTCAGTGCACTTCTGTGGACAGTTCTGAGGAAGAAAGTGCAGGTGTCAGAACAACAGAGTCTGCAATGACAAGCTCCTGCAAATGTCTCACTATATCCAGAATGTTTTCTGTCAAGCCCCAGGCTTCCAGAAGATCTCAGGATATAAATGTGGCAGTGGAAAAAGATTTACTATCTAAAGGATTTACTACCATAACGTTGCAAAAGCCACTAACAGGTGTGTGAAAGGCAGAGATTGTCTCCATGTAGTCACTTCTGATTCGTAACAGATTCACGTAGCAATCAAAATCCATGGACAAACTTAAGTTTTTCCAAGGGGGAAACAAAAAAAAAAATCAATCCAAGAGTCTTCACTGAGGGTCTGTCTTTGAATAGCATAGGGGATGGTGGGAATAAAGCCAATAGCAGAGTGGTTGTTCCACCAGGATCCTGCCCCTGCAATGGCAAGGGCTGTCCCAGGTGCAATCCTGACCTGTCTGCAGCCAGCGAGGATGAGGCTGGACCAAGGGCAGGCAGTGCTGGCATATGGGATGGTCTTTAATTTCTCCCCTGGAGGACGCTCAGTGCTGTTCTCTAACAGCAAGCCTCAGGGACAATACCTGAGGGACAAGCCAGGAGAGCCATTTGCCTTCCACTCTTATTACTGGCTGCTTTCCTAGGTTGCTGCCCAAGGTAAACTGGCAGCTATACCAAATTTAGCCAATGCCATCTCTGGCCTCTATTGTTTGTTGGTTTGGTTTGGGGGTGTTTGTTTTGTTGGGGTTATCTTTATTTTTTTCTCCATTATAAGCGTTTCAAAAAGGCCTCACACTCCGAGCCTACAGTGCCTGGGGTCACCCTTTATTTTTCTTAACCCGCAACACGGCACATTTGGTAACTGCTGTGATAACCCACTCCCTTCAGATGCCAACCACTGCACGGCTGTCATCTGTTGGCTACCAAGGAACAGGAGCTCTGTGACAAACGCCCAACAGGCGCCGATGCCCAGCGCAGTTCCTCGGCCGGTCTGGTCGCTCTGCGGAGCTGCCCCCTCACAGCGGGCACATCCCAGGCAAGCACCGCTGCTCTGGGGCCCCGCGGCCGGCAGCGCGCTGGGTAATGGCCCGGGGGAGGAGGGTAAAGCCGGGACAGGAGAGGTGCAGGGGCGGGCAGGCTGGAGGAGCCCTCAGCGCCCGCAGCAGCCCCGTGCGAGAGGCGAACGCCCCGTGCATCCCGCCGGGCCCCGCCAGCGCCTCCGGGCCCCGCAGCTCCGGCCTGGGGCGCCCGGCGATGCTGGGGCTGCCCAAGATGGCGTCATCAGCCCGCGCCGCCCCCCGCGCGGGGATGGTGCCGGGGGGAACCTGAGGGGCTCCTGCTGCCCCGCTCCCGGTGCCCGGACTGTCCCGCTCCCGGGGCTCGGACTGCCCCGCTCCCGGTGCCCGGAGTGCCCCGCTCCCGGTGCTCGGACTGCCGCGCTCCCGGGGCTCGAGCTGTCCCGCTCCCGGTGCCCGGACTGCTCCCCTCCCTGTGCCCGGAGTGCCCCGCTCCCGGTGCCCGGACTGCTCCCCTCCCTGTGCCCCGACTGCCCCGCTCCCGGTGTCCGGACTGTCCCGCTCCCGGTGTCCGGACTGCCCCGCTCCCGGTGCCCGGACTACTCCCCTCCCGGTGCCCGGAGTGCCCCGCTCCCGGTGCCCGGAGTGCCCCGCTCCCGGTGCCCGGACTGCTCCCCTCCCGGTGCCCGGAGTGCCTCGCTCCCGGTGCCCGGACTGCTCCGCTCCCGGTGCCCGGACTGCTCCCCTCCCGGTGCCCGGACTGCCCCGCTCCCGGTGCCCGGACTGCTCCCCTCCCGGTGCCCGGACTGCTCCGCTCCCGGTGCCCGGAGTGCTCCCCTCCCGGTGCCCGGAGTGCCCCGCTCCCGGTGCCCGGCAGGCCCCGGAGGGCGTGAGGCAGGTGCAGAGGAGGCTGCAGCGGGTGAAGAGCCGGGATGCCCTGCCGGGGGCTGTCCCGCATGGCACCTCGCGGCGCGCCTGTCGGGGCAGCAGCAGAGAGAGGAGAGCTGGGTGTCTGAACAGCACGTCCAGGAGATAGACAGGGGTTGGAGCAGCTCTGTTATGAGGACAGACTGAGGGAACGGGGCCTCCCCTTAGGGGATCCCATTAATGCGTGTCACTATCTCAAAGGTGGGGATCAATAGGAAGGTGCCAGACTGTTTTCAGTAGTGCCCTGCGAAAGACACAATGGCCATAAACTAGAACACAAAAAGCTTCATGTCAACATCTGGAAGAACTTTCTGTTGATGGTGGCAGGCACTGGAAGAGCTGCCCAGGCAGGGTGTGGGGTCTCTGTCTCTGGAGACGTCTCAAACCCACCTGGAAGCCCGTGACCCCTCTGTTGTTGGGTCTGCATGGCTGGTGTGGTGTTGGCTGGGGGCTGACAGTTCTCGGCTTTCTCGGCTCAAGGAATTCAGCTCAACTCACCAAGGCTGATATGCTGGGGAGTGAAAGGTGGTGTATGGGGAGAAGACAGTCAAATCAGAGCCCTGGTAGGTTTGGGGAGATACCCTTTGGGTGTCTTCCAAAGAAAGAAAAATGCTGTTGTTGCAGGAGAGAAACACCTAATTTTGCGAAATGGTGCATAGATGGTCACGATGATGGAAGGTGTTGAAGTCACAGTAACAATCATACATTGATGTGTCTGGACCAAAGCTAAGTAACAATCATCTGCTAATTTTCCTGTTCATCTGGAGCTCTTACTGCTGATTGCAGTTAATGATGGACTTCTTTAATTGGGAATAAAGTTCTGGGGCAAAACGTTTATCAAGACTACTGTATTGCTTCAGGGGAGATTCCACTTTGAATGTAATAGCAGCTCTTTTCTGAAGTTCTGGGAACACACATTTAAGTGTACTGCAATGTGGTAATTACTGTATGTTCTTTGTATCTATATTTTCTTTTGTAATTTCTACAATGTTTTTTGTTTAAACAGCAGTGGTGAAGCTAATCCTTCAGATTAATATTAAAGACAACAACAACAAAATCAACAAAAAAAACCACACCCCAAAATAAAGTTTTTTCTGGTTTGTCCCCCTTTTATGTAAAAGTGGCCTTAAAGTTGCATTTCCATCATAGTGAATGGGCTCTCAGAAGGGATAGTACACAGAAGAAAATCACATTTACAGATAATTTAATATGAGTTTTATGCCAGGGCTTACAACAGTTACAATATGGGTTACTTTGCATGCTGACACCTGCCCTGGTGTCCAAACCCACCCCAAATCCTCTTTACTTGTCCTGCCATATTACTGCTACAGTGCTTCTTATCTGTGTTAAGAGTGGTTAAGTGAATTAGTGACAAAACAGAGGCTCATTTATAACTCAAGATATTAACTTATAGACAGGTACACACAAGTATCTGGCACTTGCATGAATCTCTGATCATGCTTGTGAACCAAAGGTGTGAGAAATTAAATCTCATGAGACTGATTTGAAAAAATGCTTTTGAAAGGGAATTTATGCAGATACAGGTTCTGGCTGTTTTTCTGATCAGTCTTCCTCCTTGAACGCAGGACTAAAAGGCACTTCCCAAATCCTGTCCCCTGCTGTTGAGACATTCTTAAACTTTTCAATCTCCCTCTTAAAACTAATTAGGTTATTTTCCTTATGTTATTCCCACTGTGAGGCTACACCATACTCTGAGCTCTGATGGCTGGACACTTTCTAGTTTCCAGGCTGAATGTATTCATAGCAGGTATAATCCCTTTTGTCCTTGTGCCAAACTCTTGCTCGAGTTTAGACGCTTCATCTCCCTCTCCTGTGCTTAGCCTTGGTGTCTTTGCAAAGTGCTGTCACACATTTTCTTTAGGTCAAAGAAGGCAGGTTCTTTTACAATCTTTCCTAACCTTAGGAACTCATTTCAGAAAATATTCCAGCTGATATTAACCTGTTTTGTATGACCAAAGTTACTCAGGTTTCTGTGTAACACACCACTGTTTAGAGAAAAGCATGGGGAAATATTTTATATTTTCCTGGTGTATTTTAGGGCAGTCTACCTTTGTCATCAGTCTCTCACACTGGTTACTAAACTTGAAATCACTGTCAGGTGGCAGTGAATATACCCGTGGGCTTTATTTCCTGTAAAATGCAGTTAAGTCAAACTGAGTCTTCAGTGCTGTTGGGCTCCAGCTCTCCCATGCTGATACATTTTGGTACTGTGAAGTTTCACAAGAGTTTAGAATAAAGGAAAAAAAAAATGACTACAAGATGGAAAAACTACAAAACACCTTTCCGGGTTTGCCTGCAGTTTCTCACAGCCAGAGTGGTGAGTCCCCGACTAAAGGATGGAATTTATCTTAAAAAGCTGATGGTTTTCTACATAGATAATGGCACTTTTTATGTATAGAATATCCTTACAGGTGAAATGTTTAAGGACCATGTTTGAATAGCATCTGTGTCATGTGTTGTGTCCACAAGTACTCCCCCATCTGTTATCACCTCTGCTAACAACAAATCTTGGGTCTCTCTTTTTGGATGTAGTTGTTGTTTCAAAAGGAACAGCAGGTTCCTGCTTTGAAGAGAGATCTGTTAGGTAAGCTGAATACAGATAACTGAAGATCCAGGACTAGAAGAGACTTGCTCTTGTGATGCTGGTACTGCTTTTTACTGTTCAAAATTTTACTCCAATTTCCAGTCTGACTTTGTTTCTGGACATTTGTGGCTTTAGCTTTTTCTGTTTTGCCCTATGTGCCATTTGATGTGATATAAACAACAATCTATGTCGTGTTTGTCTGGATTTGTGTAATTGTTTTTCTGTTTTGCCAGCCATCTGAGCAGCAGTCCTCTAGTCTGCACTTGATTACACCCCCAGGTACAGGAATGAGTTTTCCCTGAAGTGGAAAGGCAAATGGAAAAAGTGCAAGTTTTATGAACACAGAGTATGTTTACAGAATGCTTGCAAAATGTCATTGGGAGTGAGAGGATAAATAAAATAATGAATTTTATAACTCTGGGGTTTTCTTTTGAAAGTTTTCATTAATTCTACTGGTATATTGACCTTTTGTCAGAGGAGGACACTAATTGCACTGGCTTAGTATCCTATGGACATGTTCTCTCAGAACTCATCCCAGGCCCTATTTATTGCCTGTTTCTTGCCCTTTCCTTTGGCTGGAATTGTATAATAAAAGAACTCTGAGGTCCTGATCTCAGGGCTGTTTTTTGGTGAGTTGATGGCTTCTCCTGAAAACTGCAGGTGGGAGTTTGTTACTGTTGCCAATCTTATTGGCGTATGGAAGAGAAATATGTTCTACTCCTGGGTCTGATGTTGTACAGTTTTATAGTAGCACTTAAATGCCTGAAACTTCAGGACATCACCCATTTACGGTATAGACCTAAGTCAGTCTCTGCATCTTTGTTTCAGTTCCTCATCTATCAGTCAGGACTGATGTGTCTGCTTGGATTGCACATTTCTGTAACAAAATTGTCCTCATGTAGCCCCTGGCCAAATGAGTCCCTTTGTTCTTGACTGAGACCAATTGGCTCCAGAAGAGCAAATTAATTGTGAACTGATAAATTTTCATGATGTTTGGGGGTTAATTGGATGGGAGGTTTAATATAAACCATGATGTAGTTATGGAAGCAAAGCCTGTTCTTGGCTGGCATCAGCAGCACGCTGCTGCTGTCCATGTCCCTCATTCCAGAGGTTCCCACTGCACTGAGCTGCCATGCTGCAGCTAAGTAACCTTTACATCAGAGAAAATGATTCAGCAGTGCAAACAAATGCACTGAGGCAGTCCCAGGGTTAAATAACAAATGGCAGAAACAGTTTTTCTTGAGTGTGCTCAGAGTTTTGACCATCGTGGTTTTGGGGAAATTGCTGCGCCTATGAGAGAAAGACCCGTGTGCTGAAAAGCCATGTTTTTCTCCATGGTGTTTTCTATTGAAGTCAAACTATTTTGCAGGGAGACCTGCCAGAAAAGCTTAGCTCAAGGGTTTAGTCCAAATTAGGATGAATTTTCATGGGACCAGATGCAGAGCTGACTGGGGCCTCGTGTCTAATCATCCACTGATGTGTGCATCTGCCTGCTTCTAACCTGGCCCGTGAGCTCCTCCTGTGTGAACGGTGCTGCCAGTACCAATGGTCTGGGCTTCACCTATTTAGCAGTGCTTTTCCTCTTGGCTGTGGCTCAGGAGTTGGCAGTCTGGCTTCTCTCCATCTTGCTTTGGGTGTAGAGCTGGGCACTTTCCATACTTGGCTGGCAGTTGGGATGTTTGGCAGAGATCTCTGATCTGAGTAAATATGTGTGAGGGCGTCTCTTCATTGCAGAGCTGTATGGCATTGCCTTCCCTAATCAATAATGAAAGAAAGATTCTAGGACGTGTGTAAATGTGTTGGGGGTCAGAAGGTGAAGGATGTTGTTGTCATGAGCTGAGAAAGATGTCAGGGTTTTTGTGCATACTTTTCAAAGGCTGAGTTAAAGCAATAAGTCACTGGGGAGATACCCTAGTAAAACAGCTCTGTCTGTATACACAAAATTTCCAGCTCCTAGTCCATGCAGGTAGTGTTCGATGAACTGGTGATGAAAAGGAATTAGTTGGCTGGTAATTCATCTAAAAGATTGGCAGAGGATTTTACAGGCTTACACCAGAGCTGGCTGGAGACAATAATCTCTTTTCTCGAAGAATGCCGAGGTCCTGACGCCCAGCTCGTTGGAATGAAACCTGAATGCTTTTTAATTCTCTGTGAGAGATTTTTTTCTTTCCCCTCTTTGGTTTTTGTTTTTAGGAAGGAACAAAATGTTTCATTGTGATTTTGTCAATTATTTTGATATAATGGATTAAAAGAGTAAATGTCTTCCAAATCCCAAAGCCTTTTAAAAGAATTCCATTCAAAACACATCAGAGCTGTTTTCTTCCCTGAATTTTTGCTGAAATTTAATTTTAACCAAAAGTTTACACACTTCAATGGCAGCATGACTTCCCTTGTAGCAGTGATGTGCAGTGGATAATAACTGCAGACAGGATTTTTTTAGTCTGGTCATATTTTATGCTATCCTAGAGGATAAAGGGGTGGGGGGAGGTTTGTATCCATTTGGCAGCCTCATACTGTGCCAAAGCAATGTAAAAAGGCCTGAGAGTGAATAAGAAACAAGAGAAGTATTTGGTTTTTAACTGCTCCTGGATGAGAGAGCAGGATTCATCCATGCCTTACTGTAATTTTACAATTCCATTGCAAACTGTAATAGTACAGCAGGGAAAGAAAGAAGAGGTTAGTACAGTGCAACAGAGCAGGCTTTAGAGTGGAAATGTTCTCCTGGCTCCAGGTTCTTGTGTCTGGATCTCCTGAAGTGACTGGAAGGAACAGAGACTTAAATGGCAGCTGTTGAGCTGCCCAGAAGCTCATGTGGATTCTGTATCACCTCTCTCTCTTTCTAGTGAGACAGAAATGAGACCTCTTGCCACCCACAGAAGCTGCCATGACAGCGCTGTCATCCATAGCCAGCACTGAAGCTCAGCAGACTCCTGACATGCACATGGGGATTTTGTTGGCTCTGGTCAATGTTTGCTGACCTCCTCCTTAGAGCTAGAAAGGTGTACTGTTGCTTGAGAAATTGCAGCTTCATTTGAACTGAACCAATTGCTTGAGAAATTGCAGCTTCATTTGAACTGAACCAATTTAATCTGGGATTATCAACTATTAGCTGTTGGATGTTGTTTTGCAGTTCCTTAAATTTTAAGAGTTTTGTGTTCAGGGACAGGGCTTAGACCTTTCTGTAATCTCCAGCACCCAGGAGATACAAATCTACAAGGAAGTGTCTGGGCAAGCACCCTTGGTGCCTTTGGCACAAAGGAGTGTGGCCCCCTGGAATAAAATATTTCACTGGGAAACTAAAAGACCCTACAATGCTTCATTCTGGGCTGGCTGCTGGCCTACAAAGTGCCCTTCAATAACTTGCTTTTGTCACTTTGTTTACCCTAAATGTGTGATAAGGAAGATGGAATGTTAGGTGTTCTTACTGAGGAATACCCCTCTGTAATTGCTGTCAGTTTTATTTTCAAAAGTAACATTAATTATAGACTTCATTCTTTTATAAATGTGGTTTGGTACCATGAATTTGGAGGGTTAGCTTATTGCTGTAAGTGTTTTGGTTTTCATTCGCTCCTGGACCCTGGGTCGTTTTATAGAAAGATGTCACAGGTGGACACTAGAGGGCTTGCTGCATCCCTCCCTCCTCTCCCACCGGGCACAGCAAGGAGGTTCAGCTGAGTAAATCAGGAAGCTTTCACTCAGGGTCTTACAGCTGGGTTTAAGTTTTGAGGACAGGTGAAACTGAGCAACATGGGGGAAAGGAATTATTTTATGCTGCATTTTCAAATTTCTATCGGCTCCAGGAGGATGATAGCACTTACTCTGCCTTACGGCAATAACCTTTCCAGGTGTGTTTTCAATCAGATAAAAGGTGGCAGTGGGAGCACTGAGAGCACAGGCTGTGTTTCAGTTAAACACCCAGGCAGGCAGAACGATCCCAGAATGAGTTAACTACAGGCATTTCAGCATTTAGTTGTGGATGATCAAGTTGCCTGTGTAGCTTTGCAGTACACAGAGGTGTGAGCACCATAGGAGAGGTAGGCTCTGCATTCAGGTGTTGTGAATTGCTGTCTGGAAGCATCCAGCACTCTCCACTGCCCATAAGGAATCTGCCCTGTCAGTGTGAGAGTTGCCATGTGCTTTCCCAGATCCAGGAATATCTGTCCTGTCACAGCACTTTGCTCAAGTTGAACACAGCTCTGTGTGAGCACACTCGCCTCAAGAGCCCACGGTGTGCCCAGCCAGACTCATCCTGGCACCACTGTTGCCTATTGCTCTGCTTTACCTCCTATTTAGGCTGCAACTTAACAGTGACTGGTTAAAGAACAATTATATCACTGGGTTCCCCCTTCAGCTTGTGCTAAGAAGCCTTTGACCCCAGCACCAGGCAATAAGAGGCAGAAGGGCTGTTATTAATGAATGTGCTGCCTAAAACCAGCCTTGCAGCAATGGGTTAAGCAGGCTCCATCCCTGTAGACGGTCACTCACCAAACTCTTTTTTGAGTTGATCTGCTAGGATTTCTCCCTCTCCTCCCTCCCCTTCCTCTTCTCTCTCTCTTTCTTTCTCTTTATTCTTTTCCTCAGGTCTCTTGATTTCATGCTGGCTTTCTAAATTGAGGATAAAGTTAATTCAGTGCACAATGCCACAGCTGGAATGAAATATGGCCAGTTGCCCGCGTGGAGGGGAGGGCTCTGTGCTGCCTGGGGGTGGCTTGTTGCATCTCCTAAGGCCACTCTGGGCTGTCACTGATTTATTGATAGTGCTCCTAGCAATAAAGCAAGAAGTTAACTAATTATGAACATATGGTTCAGCTCATGCTTGACTCAGCAGCCACCTTGTTAGCCTGGAGCTGCCTAGGTGTTCAGAAGCAGGAGAGGAGGGAAGTTTTGGGTGGAAGGTGTGGTCCAAAGTCCCACTGACAAGCAGAGGGAGACTTGATTGATCTTAATCTATTCTTTTTGTTAGGAGGCAGCATGCTGCTGTCAGGAACAGCTTGGTAATGACAGATTTGGGGCCTCTAAGTCCTTGTGGTTATAGCCAGCATGCGACACTCGGTCAGCTCTTTGCGTGCTCTGTACTTAATTGGTCTCAATGGTGGGGTCTGAAATGAGACGGTAGTTCAAGGTGCAACACATGCTGCACCTGAAAGTGCAGCCTGGGAGCTGCTGCACAGATGTCAGCTTTTTACCAGTGAGCTTAGCACTGGGGACCCGGAGGGTCCGCACAGAAAGGGACAAGGGGCGTCTGAGAGGACCCTGCCGACTTTCAGTGCTTAATATGGAATTAATTAGAGGAAAACTTGAGAGAGAAGGAGTGTGACTGGTAGAGGAACAAGGAGGGAGGCGCAAAGAACTTGTTAGGAAGTTAATCAAGGTGAATTGCAATTTTGCCTGCATTGAGTGGTCAGCATGCACAGTCTGGACACAGGAGAGTCTTTAATGGGAATTGATACCAGCCAGAGGGGGGAGGAGGGTGTCTCTTTCTGTCCATCTGTTGGTCTTTCACAAGTGAATTGGTCTCTGCTACAGGATTCAAAGCAGTGTAGTTAGAGACTGGGTTTTTGTGGGCGTACATGGTCTGCAGAAAGAGTGAGCTTATTTCTGCCCAAACTTTTAAAAACATTTTAGGGTTCTTAGATTTCATTTAACTGTAAATACTGAGCATAGAAAGAAGACAGTTTTAATAACAGGCATCAAAAAGAACTCCAGGGATTAGTGACTTGACCCAGCCAACAAATGGATCATTTTATGACTACCTAGACAAAGCAAAAGTGGGCAGAGGAAGCTATCTGTGTGATGGGGTGCATTAGCAAGACCACAACCAGCAGGCTGAGGGAGATGTGACCACTACTAGGCACTGCATATGAGGTACTGAGTCTGGTTTTGGTCTTCATAATGCAAGAAAGTTGTTGTCAAACTGGAAAATCAAACAGGAGGGCCAATAAGCTGGTTAGGAGGCAGGAGAATTGGAGGTTGAGAGCTGGCCTTGCTTAGTTTGGAGAAGAGGTCTAAATGAATCTGATGACAGTCTTCTGCTGCTGTAAGAATATAGAGAGAAGACAGAGACCAACTCAGACATGCACAGTGAAATTCACATTCAAAAGCTGGGAGAAGTTATGTGTCAATTAGATGTGAGAGGAAGGAAAGGAAAACCAAACCAAACCAACAAAAAAATACTCAGACATGATGAGCTAGAGAGGTCATGAAATCACCATTTTGGTGGTTTTTCATAAAAAACAAAACCAAAACCAACCAAACAAACAACAAAAAAACCCCACCCCAAACAAACAAACAAAAAAAACCACAAAAACCCAAAAAACCCACAAAAAACCCTTTCCTGGGCCAAGTCCTGAGCAGTGTGATCTAAACTTGGAAAGAATTCTTAATTTTTCTATGACCAGGCTGTAGCTGGAGCACAGCCCAGGGCCTGGGACAGAGGCAAATGGCTCATATTTTGTCATGTGCTGCCATGCTGGCTGGTTTGTGGCTTTGGTGTCACACCACGATGTTCATGATGTGACATTATTGTTGTTGCTTCTATAATATAATGAATTAGGGCAATTAATTAATGGGTTAAGTTGATCTGTACACAATAATTTGGAATATAATTCACCCAGATACAGCAATAGCTTTTCTTAGCAGAGGCTGTTCTTTCAGCTGTGATTAGCTAGTTAGAGCTGAAATTATTTTTGAGGCTAAATTGCTAGATGCCTGTCCCTCATCTGTTTCTTGGAGAGGATGCTGCAGGTGAGTTGAGGACCAGAATGTGAGTGGTTCCTGTGAGATCTCACATTGCTGCTGAAGATGGTTTGAGTTCACCTGGTTGAGCTGCTCTGCTGCAGATTGGAAGAACTGATGTCTCTTGACATGTTCATCTCTAGTCAACAGTCCTCTAGAGGAGGTGAAGGGGTAAATTCTCAGGCTCTTAAATCTGCTCTTACAGTGTATTCCTGGCCAAAGTCTTGCTTTGTGTTTGCCTGTGAGGACCTTCTCTGGCTGAAATCTTTGCCTGCTGTGTAACCAAATAGGAATAGTTACATTAAAGAAAAAGCACAGAGACTAAATGTTCAGACTTAAATTCTCAATAAATTCTTCATTAGCTAGTATCACTCTAATAGTGTGAGAGGGAGAAATCTGAAGGAATGGGCACTTAATCCCAGCATAACACTTTATAAGTATGTCTGCATGGTTCAAAACAGCTTTGGAGGAAAAAAGAACCAGGATTTGGTGCTTCCCTATCTCTCTTGGGATCATCTCTACTGTGTTTCTTACCCAGAGATGCAGTGTACTACAGTGGAGACCTTCTTGTTGTCATTCCTTGCTGCAAAAATCAGCCACTGCCTTGGTTTGTAGCAAGTGCAGGTTATTTACAAAGATGAGACTCTGGTTATGAAAAATTCAACTGAATTTAGCTGAGATTTGCAACTGGATCAGTTTGTGGTTTTGTACCTAACTCAAAAAGGGAGCTGGGGGTAAAAATTAGGATGTAGATCATAATCCCAAAAATACAGTAAATACTCAGAAAAATGTGAATTTGAAGTCTATTTTCAGACATGCTGCAAGAAAGATCTCCTAGCTGCCAAATTAGGAGAAGCTTTTCTGACTTAAGTTTGAAGATGGTTGTGCCAAGGCAGATCTGTAACTTAGTAGGAGCAGTTATTTGGTTTAGCTGGTGCCAAATGGAAATTGGGTAGCCATGATCATAGTTTTCTAGGCACCTTTTTTCTTTGGAGTTGGCCAAAGAGCGGAAAAAAAATCTAAGCAGAACTCCCAGTGCCAGCAAATGAGACCAACACATCCAGATCAAAGGCAGAGGCATTCTGCAGTGAGTCCCTGCAAATTGGAAACCTTTCTTCTCTGCAAGGAACATCATGTTCCTGTGAGAGTGTGCAGGGGACATGGAGCTTCTTTTCCATGTGTTGGTAAAATAACTTGCTCCCTGGTGCAGGAGTTGCAACACGTGTGGGTTTGTACTCCAAAGCTGATTTCTTTGTCAGAGAGACCTTACATCACTCTGGACAAACTCTTCAGGTGCTTTCCCATGTAGAATTCAGTGATATTTCCCCATCTGCTAATTTCTTCCCAGCTGCAACTGGGATCCAAGTCCTGATGCTGCTGTTTCAGTACCAGGTGCTGCTCCCTTTCCCTCCAAATGCAGCTGCAGCCATTAGGGTGACTTGCATCCTGCTGCACGCTGTATGCCCGATCTTTACCCTACAAAGGCATTGTTTAAAGGGCTCTGAACATTTTGAACAAACTGGCCTGGCAGGGGGACTCTCAGCTTCCCCTCCTTTATGGGCACAGCAGCCTGTGTTTGTAAACAGAGCCTTAGAGGAGTAGTGGGAGCCACTGGAGGACTGTCAGCTGCGTAATTGGATGTCAGCGCCCTGCCGGGGACGGGGTAATGAGTCATCCTGCAGGAAGAGAATGGCCTTGAGAGAAAGGCAAGGAATTGGACAACAGCAATCACAGCGACAGAGGAGCTCTGAGCCCGCCTGTTGGGATGAAGGCAGAGCAGCATTTGGGGACACAGGGCTTCCCTGTCTGGATTTTGTTAAACAGAGATTAAGCAGGCTCTGAATTTGTAAAGTTGAGATATTATTGCTGGAGCATGTGTTTAAACAAGTGCTAGTGTGCTTGGGCAGTGATCTAATATGCAATATAAACACTTTCAGTTTATAGGTTTTGGTGGCCTTTGTTTTTAGAAAAATACCTATGGAAAGAAATAAAAATAGTATGTTAACGGGGAGTTTAATGCAGGAAATGTTGAGAGAATCGTACAAGGAACAATGCAATCACTTCTTCAAATTAGGAAGTTTAGTTTTCCTTTTGAAAACATAAGTCAAAAATCCTTTTTGCTGAAAACTGTTGTCTAAAACAGAGATTTTTTTTCCCATGAGAGCCTATTGTTAAAAAAGTGAAGTTTTTTTGAAGTTAGCATTGTGTACATAAATTCACTTTATTCAAGAGAACATTTTGATTTGGAAATATTTATCAGTGTAGTTACATGAATAAATAAGGAGGTTTCATATCTCTTTCAAGAGAGGCAACAGAAACGAAAAAAATTGGATATTGGTATTAAGTTCTAAAATAAGGGTATATGCTCCCATTTAAAACTATTTCTGCCAAAGAAAAAGCTGATAAGAGAGAAATAGGTAGACACACAAAGAAAGGTATCATAAAGGTTAAAAAGAATTTTTAAAAAGATGGCTGTAAGAAATCCTGGTAAGTCATTACATCTCTCTGTATGCTCTAAAATGAGCTGCCTTTAGCTAACCTGTGCCTGATGGGTGTTTACCTAGCCAGCTCTTAAAAACAGAGAAGAATGGAAGATCCCTTACCAACCAATTCCAGCATGCCACTGTTCTTAGTGCAGAGATTTTCATTGATACTCAATTTGTGGTAGCTTAAGTTCATTGCTTCATGTCCTGCACTCCTTGAGCATAGAATAAATTCACCTCTTTCAGCAGCATTTTCTGTATTTGATACCTTTCTTAAACCTTCAGAGGAAACATCACATTTTCTTCTTCTTTCATGGTATCCATATCACTAATTGTCCTAGTGTCTATTTGCCATTTATTATTTGCTGTACAACCAAGAGAAGATGGGGGAGGAGGAAAGGTAAAACTAGACCCTGCTGCAAAGAGAGTTTGTTAGCCAGGAGAACTTTTGTAGGTAGGAGCCACCTGTGAATTGGAGTGTCAGGGGAATGGAGTCAGTACTGGATATAGCCAAGCCACAATTGTCATTCTGAAGTCTGAACACATCTCAGCTGTGGGTGGCCCACCCTCATCCTATCCTCTGTAGCACAGAAGCACTGAACTCCCTGATCCTAGTGCAGCTCATGGCAGTAGCACCAGGAAGACCTAAATGCCCCTAAGTGCCCTCAGTGCCCCTAAGCCATTCAAAAATGGACATTGATGGGGCTGAAAGCCAGCAGAGTAAAGGAGGAATTGGCTTTCATCCCAATTTATGCAGCATTCTGTTTTTTTTTTTTTCAAGGGCTTCTCTGAGGTTTTCTTTATAGACAAAAAAAAAAAAAAAAAAAACACAAAAAAACCAAAAAACCAAAAAAAAACCAACAAACCAAACAAAAAAACCCCAAAAGGACCAAGCAGTGTTTCCCTTGATCTGCATTCATCTGTAGAGTCCAGATCTGGTCTGAAACAGTTGAGGAAAAAATTAATTTTGCTTCTGAAATTGCTTAAATATTGCATAGTGGCCCGGAACTGGGGGCTTCATGGATAGGGGAGCTCTTCTTTTGAGGGCTGTGGATCCCTCACTAGTGGTGATTCACAGGAACTCCTGTTTGCCCTGACTCCCACTTGTGCCTTCTAAAAGGGTGGCTGTTTTGGAGATAAAGGTTTTTAATGAGCCGGGATGTGCAAGAAAAACCACCCCCCCCAAAAAAAAACCCCCCAAAAAAAACCCCACCAAAAACCAAAAACCAAACTTGCAGAGAGCTTTAGGGACAGTGTGGTTCCAGTTACCTGAGGGAGGACGAAGTGCTGTGTCGCCTCCTTCCACATGGACCTGGCTTATGCTAGATCTGATCTGTGGAGTAAATCAAAAGGCTGTCAATCCTGCACCAAATTAAAACAGAATCATGAGAATTAATGTGCTTTATAAATGCAGGTTAAGCACACTATAAGCACACTGTAATTATAGTCAGCTGCCTGGCTACTGCCATCCAGTAGCAGTGGGCTTAGGAATTGACCATACAATTAATAGGAGCTTATATTAAAGTCATTAGTAGAGTTACAAAAGCTTTGTAACAAGAGTGTGACCCAGCCTTGGACAGAGACAATAAGGGTTTGTGTGCTATAATTAGCACACACAAAACCTCCCCATTAACTTGACAGTTTTCCATTTGCCTTTTAAAGAACCGAGCAGTGCAAAGCACCCTCAGCCCATCAGAGATATTCCAAGTCAGTCTGGAAGTATTTGGGATCTCAGTGTTGTCTTTCTTTGGTCAATACCAGCTGGTCAGCTGAAATACCTGATGAATAACTTATATATAAGGTCAAACTGCCCCCACTCTGCCTGAGTGCCAGGAACAGCAGGCAGCTGCTACCAGCCCTCTGAAGAGATGAACCTCTTTTTCTCTTCCTTGCTCACCTGTAAAAAGTAGTTCTCAGTACAGAGAAACATTTTCACCTGTTTCAGGGCCTCATGGTTAAGAGAAGCAAATGCAGGAGGGAAGGAATTTTTTCATATATGAACTAAAGTATTAGAAGAAATCTCACTTTGAATTCAAGACCAATATGTCAGTATTTATGATCCATGACAGCTGGAATCTTGGAGGTCACACTGCAGGTCTAGGATAGAACTGGAGAAGGATTGTGGGAATTAAAGGTAACAAGCTAGAGAGTTGTTGGAACTGCTGGTCTGTAGAAACAGATTGCCATTTTCAGAAAAAAACTTGTTTCCAAGTGGCCTCAAAGAGTATCAGTCATTGCATAAAAATAATTCCATATTTCTTGGTTTCTCTTCTTTTAACTATGCAGTCTCTGCTGGGGCTTTTTCTAAAGCACACATTGCTGGTGGGCTCTGGCTTTCCTGTAGTGCACTAATATGTAATACAAATGACATCTGTCATGTTTGATTTGTTCTGGTGCTTAAGTTTGGGGAAGAATAGCTCTCAGTTGTGACAGGAAGTTTTGAGCCTCTCCCTCTGAGTTGAACTGCTTTGCAATTTGTTATGGTCAGTAAAGAGAGTTGCTCTTTGCTGAGGCTAAAATAAAATCCTGCTAGTGCACTGATCACTAGTAGTAAATACAAAGATAATGCTTCTAGAAGTTCCTGAGCTTGAAATTCCTCACAAGTAGAAGAGTATATGGCTGTAGCAGTACCCTGTTCTTGCATTCTTTCCTGGACAACCTCTGCTAGCCACAGCAGAAGACAGGTTGTAGAGGTAAATGGCTCATTGGTGCTGTTAAATCTACATTTTGACAAAGATTATTTGATTTTCTTTCACCCCTTCTCCTCAAAATGAGGGCAGATTACCCAGCTGTGCAGTGTCATGTTGCTTAAATTGTACAATATGTACCATTTCTTATCCTAAAGATGGCAATAGCTGGAGGGTTCATGTTATCTGGGGTTATGCCAGCAATGAGTTAAAAGAGATGGTTGAAAATGAAGTGTTCCAGCCTAGACAATTTTTTGCTGTCTTATTGTTGTCTTGAATGCTGAAAAACTTTGAGCATCAAAATTCTTATCGAGTGACATTTTTAAAATTAAATTAAAATTTTAAGTAGATTTCCTGCTTCTTTTGGTGTAACCTGCAGACCTCCTCCATGTTTTCTCAGGCTGTGTCCCTTGGTGCCACTTGGTTCTTGGTTTTCTGTCACATTGCTCCCTGCCTGGTGTCACAGTCTGTACTTGGGGTGCAAATGCTTTGTCCTGTGCTGTTCTTATGACCTGAGGCTTGTCTCATGATTTTTTCCCTTTTAAGAAAAACTCTTTCCTTGCCTGAACCTTTCAGTTTCTGCTAATTCTGTCTTTTGTCCTTTGGTGTTGGCATAATGAATAATGTTATAAAGCTGTGTGGAAGATGGTTTGCATGAAGCACAAGCAAATAACTGATTCTCGTTTGCTTAGAATGGTAGGGGAAGCAATGTTTGTCTAGATATACTCTGGTGTGCCTGCACTTTTTCTTTGAGCAGAGTTCATGTTTTTAACGTGCATGTTTGGACACAGGAGTGTACACCCAATCTGCTTTGTCACACCCTTGTGTGCACTCCTGTTGTGTGCCCCGAGTCCAGATAGATTTCATACACACGGCCTGACCGTCTGATCATTGCTATTATGCTTCAGAGTATGTTTTCAAAAATAATTTCCTGCCACATTCCTGACTGTATTTGTAGGCTGGGTTTATCCTCTTCCCTGCTGCTCCATGATCTGCCCCTAGGTTACTAACAACCCCAACAGACAGCCTGGCTCATGCGACCTGCTGCTTAGACACAGATTAACTCCCCACCAGCCATATGGACTACCAACTTCACAAATTCCTCTCCTTTTGCTTTCTGCTCTCAGTAAAGTTAATGGACAGTTTGCTGGTAAAGAAAACATAAAACAAAACCCCAAACCTGTGACATAATCACCTGGGTTTAACCCAACTGGCCCCTCCATCTGCCTTTACACTGGGATCTGTGCATGTAAAGCAAAACCTGGTGCTGTGCACGGTGCAGGTTCATCCTGGTGACTTTCCCTTATGGCACAGGTACTTGCTTACAATACAGTGGAATTAGATGTAGGCACTATGCATATATTGCACACACATAAACATATATAATTGTATATTCTTAAAAAGATCCCATTGTTTTGGTGGGCTTTAGTTAGTAGTGACTCTTGTGGTCATTTCTTAAATGTTATTACACTGGCAGACCACATTTCAAGGTGATTTCTCCACTTGACTCTGCAAGATGCAGATTTGGGGAGGAGTGCATGAAAAGCCAGAAACACAGAGATTTTACCAGAAAACCAAACCCTTCAATGCCAAGTTTATTTGATGCCCTTTCTAAATATTATTTCCTGCCTGGGTCTTAGATGTAGGGTGCCAGGATGCTCAGGAATTACTGGGCTGAGTCTCGGAAGTGCTGAAGGCCAGCATTAGCAACTGTCAGTGGTGTGCTCTGCCCCAGCCCCATGCCTGGACCTGTTGTGCCTACAGCTGCTGTCCAGGCTGAGTCCTGACTGGCTCTGCCAGAGCTTCTTGCCACCTGGGACAGACAAGGACATCCAAAAGAGATGGTAGCATTAGTCTGCACTCTGGAAAACATGCTGCCCATTTGAGATGCAAGTGGAACTATCTTAAGCCACCTCAGGCAATCACTAGTCATGAAATACCCTTCTGTCACTGAGGCTCTCATATTTAAGGCTTGGGTTACGGGCACACTGCATCCAGCCACTTGTGAATTATATTTTATATCAGTAGTTTGTACCATACCTTTATCTGCAGTGTGTGTTTGTGTACAGGTAACCCGACTCCTATAAATATGTCAGATTATCATCTTTATAGCTGTTGCTTGGATATTTGGTTTTTTGCTAAAAGTTGGATGCTTAATTTAACTCTGGAGTTAAGACTTGCTTTGCATCTTAGATTGCAAGCATTAGTTTATACAGTCTTTCTATTTGTTTGCTAAAGGACTAAATGGTTATGGAAAGAGGAGGACTTCAGGTAGCCCAATGAACAATAAGATTGGTGAAACTGCTGTCAAAGTTCCAGCAGTGCTGTGTTTACAAATGTGTAATTTCCTAAATGCTTCTGGAGGGGCTCATTCTTTGAATGTTTGGGCAAATAAGGAATTTAAAGCTTTAAGAACAATCAAATGAAAAATACAATATAATATAAACTTTGAAAAGGAAATAGATTTTCTTCCATGTTCTGTGACTTAAGTAGGAATATTTTTAGTCTCTTTGACTTTTCCATGTGTATTGCCATAGAAATTCAAAGATAATGTATTAGACCTGATCCAATACTTTACAGGCTCATCCCTTCTCAAAATTAAAAGGTTTCCTAATGATTTTTGGGTTCTCCAAATTTTTCAGTCATTGGAAAGAAGGAAAAAACAAGACTCCTCAAATTATAAAGGAACTAAGTATGATCTTTCCAGTGACAGAATACAAATTGGGATAGAATGAAGGAAGAGAAAGACACTCAAGTCTTTCATATTTTCCAAATGACTGAGAGAGGCTCATAAAAAGACTTCTATTATTTCTTTTTAGAAAAAAAATTCACTCCAAATATCCCAACTTATGATCAAACTTTTGCTTTTGTACTGAACATGTGTAGAGGCATGTATCATGTGTGAGAAATGCTGAAAAAAATTTGGTAGTTCCACATTAGATGGTACATTTGACTTGCTTTGGTTCCTGCCTCAAGCCATAGTTGCTACTTCAGAATCAAGTAACATAAAATTGAAGCCAGAATCCATGCTTTCAAACAGATGGGATTTATAAGTGATTTTTGACAAGTGCTGATTATTCTGAATGGTATATGCAACTTCATATGCATATACTGTAAATGGAATTGCCTTTAATTTATATGTACAATCAGAGGCAAGTCTTTCTTCTGGTTTTGTTCAAGCTGGTAACAGAGAAATGAAATGAAAGGGATGAGCTGGTTTCCATATAGATATATTGACTGATTCTGCTGGAAGTGTTACCTGAATAAGGACAGGTAGAGCTCTCCCTTGTTATTGGGATGCTGGGAAGCTAAATATCTGGGAAAACCCATCCTCACTTGCAGGTTTTGTGACCACAATATGCCATTCTTTGCTGCTGAGGGGATTTAACTGTGTGAGTGACTAGAAGGATCCCTCTGAGCTTAACGGTGAAAATCCCTCATTTTCATCTGAAAACTAGATTAAAGGTTTGTCATTTGAAATGGCTGGCACTGTCCTTTGACTTGCCTGTTTTGAGCCAAATGGATCTCACCCCCTGGATGTGCATGGCTGTTCTGGCTGTCTGAGGACACATGGCAGAAGCAGGCCTGAGGGCAAGGCAGGCTGGGAAAGAGAAGTTACAAGGATCTGTCTTTAGTCTTTGTGATTTTTGGATTTTTATTCCATTCTAAAGTTTGAAATACCCCTTCAGCAATGAGGGAAATCCAAGGTGCCAACCCATGGTGTGGCTGTGCAGCCAGAGCAGAGCACCTGGAGCTGGCCAAGAGTAACTCCTTTGGTTTCTCCCAATAAGAGCAGTGCCTGAGGAGAAGGAGGTTGTGGCTGTTTGCTGTGCTCTGCAGGGTTTATGTGCACCCTTAGCTGACTGATGGCAGGGTCAGAGGAGTAGACACCATGTACAGTTGTAATGCCTTTTCCTCTCTGGTAATACCCTTCCAGCTTGACTCCTCTGTCCCATCCTTGTGTAATGAAAATTTCTCAGCAGGGTGGTGATTTGTGCTGTGGCCCCATGTTCTTGGGAGGAGGGGCAAAGGGGGAGGAAGAGATTTCTTTATCAGCAAATACCTTGGAGGTGGATGCAGGATATTTAGGGAGCACGTGCAAGCCGCCATGTGAGCAACAGGGAACCAAAGTCTTAATGAAAGCCTTTGACAGGAGGGTCGGGCTGGCTGCTGTGGTCCTGGCGCTTAGCTCTGGTGCAGACGCCAGCCAGGCCCTGCTGACATAATCCTCTTAGGGACAGAAAGAGTGGAAACCGTTTCCATTTGCCCCGTGTTCTGTTGGGAGCAGTGTTTGCTGTGTCCAAATCTTCTATATTTCTGCCTATCCTCTGTCTCTGAGGCACAGCAGGACATCTTAGGAAGGGAGAAGCGCTACAAGTCATGCCCTTCCTCAAATGGACCTGGATGGATTTGGGATGGGGAGCAACAGGAATAGGTCTGCCTCCTATGAATCGCTTTGGGCATGGACTGGCATTCCCTACAGCCTGCATTGCTGCCTCTGTACATCTGTGCTTTATTCCTGCTGACTTTCTTCTCCAGTGCTGGACTACACTGCTCTTCTCTTGATATGGTTGCCTCCTTAAAGATCTCATGTAGAGTCACTCTGCTTTCCACAAGCTGTCTTCTGAAGTTTTGATTATGGTTTTGTACCTCTTGAGACTAAACAGATTCTGAGATCAATATTCTAGGATACTTCATTTCTAGTATCAAAATTCCAAATCCAACCACCTGTTTTTTAATGTAGGGAAGAAAGCTCTGATCTAGGTCTGAATTTTGCTAATCACAATCTGAAACAAGTCTTCACTTTTTTTAAGAAGGAATTACAAAACAAGATTTGCCACTATATCTAGAGAGCCTGAGCAGAGCTTCTCTCTGACCACTATCAAACAGGCCTGGAGAGATGTTTTGTGCCTCAGAACTCTCTCAAAGGAAAGTGTAATACCCCAAACCCATGGGTAAGGGTTTACCATCCTCAGTCTAAAAGGATGGGTCTCTGCATGTTCAGAGAAAGAATCAAATCTTTACACCCTGTTTTTGCTTCCATTCGTGATTTCTATTTTGATTTTTTTAAAATGCTTTTCCCAGTCTTTGACACTTTGTAGCATTAAATTAAAAGGTTTTTACATACCTAACATCTGTGGTGCACTGTCCTCCTGCCATTCTGGGAGAAGTTGGTTTTAGTCATGTGGGGTTTGGTCTTTGTACTGGCCAGGTCAGGTAGAGGAGCAGCATGTTTATTTCAATATTAAGCTGTCAGCAGTTTATACCAATATATTGTAAGGAAAAAGAGGTTCCTGAACATTATTAAGTCTTTAGTTTGGGATTAGGAGGTTTTAAGACAGATTTAATTAAACAGAGCAGGGACACCTTTATGAACTTGAAGTTGGGGTTAATTCGCTCCCCTAATGTGCTCTATTTCTTGATTACACAAAGATGAAACAAATTCCATGTCCTACCTGGGGAGCCCTGGATGGGAATATGAAGTTTCATCTCCAGACAGTTCAGTGCCCTGTCAGTGAGGCCATGATTAATAACCATGTCAGGGGACTCTTGGTGCTGGAAAGAAATGAACTGGAGCCACGTCTGACAGTGAGCCAGTGCCACACAGGGAGCTTTCATGGAGATCGTGGTGCTGCCTGAATGGACCTGATAAAAGAGGCCCTTCAGGGTTACAGCAAGGTGGGGGAAGAGGAAAGTGGGATCCAGAAGTTGTCAGGAGGTCATGATTAATGGAACCAGAGATAGACAAATTTAAATAAGCACCTTTGTGCTTGGCATCTTTTGGACTGTGATGAGCTCCTTTCCAGTGAAGTGGTGCAACGGGTCAGATGTAATTGGAACTTACCCCAACTGCCACTGCCACGGTAACCAAGCACCAACAAATCCTTTTCAGAGCTGTCTTGAGCTTCTGATGGTTTTTCACTAGATACTTCCTACTTTTGCTTTTTTCTGGCTCCCATGTCTTGGTGTTAAAGTGGCACAAGATTTGCAGAGGAGAACACTGTGACTGTGTTCTCCTTTGTTACACCTGCAGAGTTTTTTATCTTTAAACCTGTATTCATACAGACATGGACCTGACATCGGTGAGTTTCGTGCTTGATGCATAACAAAAAAAATTAGGCATGAGTGTATTTTGTTAGGAAAAATGAATGAATGAGAAATTTGGGGATATTGCAATGAATTTTGTTTTGTAGAATCAAGTGTTTGCAGAGCTTGAAACCCAAAAGGGACCACCTTGCCTCTGACACCATATAGCTCTGTCAGTTCTCTTAGTTCTCTCTACACTGAGGTTTTGCATGTGGTTAAAACATCCTCTCCCAAAAGGCACCTGCCCTGATTTTGAAGAGCTAGAAGACAGTGTCACTGTGTGAAGGACAGTGCCATTGTGGGGGAAACAGTTCCAGTGTTTAACTGTTGGTGTTACTTGAAGTGTTCCCCTTCTTTCCATTGTGAGTAGTAGCTTCCAATTATTGAATGAAAGATACTGCATGTATCTGGAACAGGAAACATGCTCACATGTGGCTGTTGATCTCATGCTACTCTTCTCTTTTACTGGACTGAACAGGAAAAAAAAGATGGTTCTCAACCCAAATATACCACAAGTGTTAGACAAGACCAGGGAAAAGCTGGTTCCCTGTTCTGTAGTTTCATGTCTCTATCAGAAATGTACAGCTATCAGCTCTCTTTAATTAAAAATAGCTTCAAATCCTTAATTTCTTTGTGTGAACTGAAAACAGATGAACATACAAACCAAAGCTTTATGCTTTGCAGTTACTTTGTCATTTCTTTTTCGAAGCATCTGTATAAATTTGATGGGAGTTCCTGCTGTGGGCAATCACAGCTGAACACTGAGTCAAGGATGCAAATAAAGTCCAGATTTTTAAAACGTTATTTCAGAAGTCCTGCACAGTTAATGCACTAAAACCTTAGAAGTTTGGTGTGGGGGGGTTTTCGTTTGTTTATTTATTTATTTGTTTGTTTGTTTGTTTGTTTTTCAATCAGGCCACTTTATACACACAGTATTTGGGAAAAAATTTAAGTCAGGGAACAGTCAGGGTTTGGCTGTGTGTAGTATTCTGAATGCATCCTGGTGCAGACTTGATTTTCTCATTGGGGTTTTTTTTTTTTATTGTTTTGTGCTGTTTCTGGAATGCCAAACAACGATGTTGTAGCGCTGTTGACATGCAGATCTGGACTCTGACCCTGCAGACAGTTAGGGAAGGGCAACAATGCCACCTTATGTCCTGATTTGTCACTGCCGAGCCAAGTACTTGGTTCAAGTCAAACACGTTCTGAGCAAGGAATGCTGCGTGCTGAGTCCCCCCTGCTTTCTGGAGTTATTTCTGCTGGGCCAGAAAGAATCTGAGATGAATCTGAAATGACTGGTGTTTTGGTAGAGAATTGACTCCTACTTCAGATGAGTTGGAGAGCATGAAAATATGGGAAAAAAAAAAAAAAAAAAGACAATTTAGCCCCAAAGTGTTAACATCAAAACCTTTGAACATAATGCTGCAAGCCTTCAATCCTATAAATATTTACATCAAATGTGTCCTGAGTTATTAATTTGCATCAATAATTTAAAAGATTTTGAAACTAAATGACACTAAAACGGGAACTGCATTGGCAATAGACATTTACAGACAGTAGGTTTCTGTTTGCTTTTGACTGTTGCAGTGTTTTCTACAAAAATTTGAATTTCTTAGAAAATGTAACTATCTGAAACTTAGCAGGAATATATTTTATAAAAATAGTTCAGGTAGTAGGAACTAATTGAGCATTGGTATAGTGAGATTCAAAATGAACATTTAATAAGGTTCTCTGATTATTGGTTTGTAGTCCCAGCCATTTGGAGGGGGGAAAGTGTGATTCAAGAATTAAGGAATACAGTGTTTTCACTGAGTTTCTGGTTGAGAATGATATGGAGGGCAATCTGCTGGAAGGCCATTACTATTTTTCTCACGTAAAGGGGATGCAGTCCTGCCAAGTGGGTGTTGCTGAAGTCCTTGGAACTTACTGAAATAAGCAGAAGTTGAATATGATGCTCTCAGAGAATAAGTGGAGAGATAAAGCTCCTTCAGGTATAAGGCAAGACTACTCTTCCCAATAAAGACTTTCTGCCCTGGTACAAATGTTTTCTCCATGTTATTAAATTTCTGTTGGGAAGTTGTTATGCTGCTCCAAACACAGGCACACTCAGGGAACAAACAGGTTTAGAACATAATGCAATAAGCCAGCAGAAGTACAAAGAGCCTAATACTTAAGAGTGCCAGAGGGCACAAGTTTTGCAAGTATGGGGCTTGCAGAAATTATGAATTAGATAAAATTCTTTAAAAATTTTGAGAGCAGGCATGTGATCACACTGGATCATGGCAGAGGAACTTCTGCAAGGGTTGGTGACCTTCAGAAAGAAAAGATGTTTCCTGTAAGGCAACAAGCTCAGTCTCACAAGGGGACAGGTGTATGCTTGGTTACCTGCTGCACGTGTTGACACACATTTAGGAATTTGCCACAGTAGATCTTACTAGAAATAAGTTGGCAAACTCACAGCTTTAGTGGTCAAGTGAATATTCTCACATGGGTCAGCTGAATGTCTTGAGTGATTCTCTGGAATTGAGAATTTATACAGGACCCTTAATTCAGCAGAATTTCAGAGCAGCCAAAGCTGTGCTTCCAGTTACAGCTGCTGGCTCCTCTTTTTCTCTTCCTGTGTTCTGGGGGCTGCTTGCCCAGTATTCCACAGCCCATGGGAGAAATGGGGTCCTTTTCTGCAGGAAACGGCACACAAGGAGTGTTTCATTTCTCTCAGCAAAAAGAAAAAGCCCCAAAAAGCAGCCACAACCCAGGTTTTGATCTTCCTATTACTACAGAATGGATTTGTTTTTCTTCATAGGCAGATCGCGTGGTAGGGGGTTGCTGTTGTCTAAGCAACTTCTTTGGGATGGAATCCTTTAGAAAGAAAGGGAAAGAATCCACTCACTCTCCTGCTTTTGTAATCTCATTCCAGGGTTTTGGCATCATCTCTCTGTGTATCTGTTGTGCAGTTTAGAGAACATTTTACTCTGCCTTTGCTATCTGTATGCCCTTCTGGGTTCCTTTGTAGGTAACACCTCCTCCTTGGATCGAGTTCATTTCATTTGCTTTCCTCCTGAACCCTTATCTTCTTGGTTAAATAGAGTGCTGAAATAGTTGGCAAACTTTGAGCATCTTTAATTATCATTAGCAAATTGTTGAGAACACAGCAGACAATTGACAGTCTGGTCTTCGGAGTGCCATTAAAAGAGATTAGAAAAGACTGTTTGTGTGCGTTGTACAAATTTGTTTGTTTTCTAGCAGTGAGAGTATAATGAAAATGTCCCAGCCAGACTTAGCTGTTGCCTTAGTACCAGTCAAAGCCTGGGACATACGAGTGAGGCATCGTTGTTCTGGGTTACCCAGGACCTCTGGGTTGCTGAACCTGGCACTTCTGAGCAGAAGGCTTGCAGGGCAAAATGAAATCCCAGTGCAGACTGAGTGCCCTGCCCCTCCTCAGCCTGCTGAGGAGTGTCTGTGTGCATGGCACTTGCAAGTGGATTATGAAGCCACTTGTATATAATGACATCACTTAATTATATAAATGGGTAATGTACAGGGTGAATACCTCAGGTGGGTAAATGTATTATGTCCAAAAGGATCAATAAAAATGCTTTAGTGAGGAAAAAAAACAGAAAACAGGGGAAAAAATGGGTTAAGTTAGAGGATACAGGTGAGGGTTATGGGTTATGGGTTATGGTTACAGGTTAGGATTACGGGTTAGGGTTACGGGTTAGGGTTATGGTTAGGGTTACAGTTTTGGGTTAGGGTTACTGGTGTGTTCTGCCTGGCTATTGAGACCATTGATGAGGCTGCTTACTTAGGGATGTGTTCACTCTGATCCAATGCAGCAAACATTGTCTTTGTATAAAACTTCTTTCTATTGACATAATTTTCTCCTAACCTTATATTCCAGTCTTAGTGAGTACTGAATTCTCAGATCATTTGGGTATGAATTGAGGTATTTTCTATCCAAAGCTGAGTGAACCCTTTGAAGCTGCAGACTACTGGGCATAGAAGAGAATCTAGATTTGTTGCAAAGATTTTGTTTCCTTGAAACTTCCTTCCACTACTGCAAAAAATAAAGTTTATACTTAGTGTCCCATGAGTTGTACCCTTTCCTATGTGGCTGCTGTGCTTTGGGCTCCAAGGCAAGTCCCTGTGTGAATCCTACAGAAAAAGTTGACAAAGCTGCTATCTGCAGCTCTTTGTGGTAGAAGGACAGCAGGTAACAAATGTTGAGCACTCCTTTTATCCACTTTGCCTGCCTAATATTAGTTAATCCATTGTTAAACCAGATTTGCTTGGGATGTGGGAGTAGCTTCTGCAGTGACAGAGATGAGGACACGTTTCCCCTTGGCTGACCTGCTGTGCAGGCAGGGACTCCTGCCTGAAGATCTGAGTAGCTGCTGGTCTGTGTGTGCTTGCTGTCCCCTGGGACACCACACTGAGAGATGCCAGAGTGGCTTGATGAGACAGTAACAACACGGGTGAAAATATTCTAAATTTTCACTCATGTCATGGAGGAGTTAGGCAGAGAAACTGTAACTGCTTCAGAGGTGGGAAGAAGGCTCAGCCCAAACAGGTTGAGAAATGAGTTTTTGACCCTTCCTGCAGCTCCTTAGCCCCATTGCTGCAGCATGTTTTTACCCACAGCCTGGTGGGGCAGTGTCTGTTTTCACGTGGCGCTGCACGTGATGCAGTTCTTTGGTTCTTCCTCCTTTTGACCCCCTAATCAATTTTTTCCACTTTCATTTGGGAAGAAACAAAAGGTTTGGTGGGGAGAGAGAAGCAATTTCCTTTTAATTGCTTGTTTGTCCTTGTCTGTTCTCCCATCTTTTCAGATTTCTCGGAGCAGGGTTGGGAGTGTTTTGTCTCTCTTATTTTCTCTGGTACCGATGGAGAAGAATGATATTTTCTGCCTGGATAGAAACCAATCACTTCTCCAGACCCCCTTGAAAAAGCTTAATTTGCTCAACTAGTCAGTATTCCATCTTCGTTAAAAAGTCCCAGACTGGAATTTGGATTTAATCCTTGAACTCACGTTTTTGCCTCTCTCCTTTGCCTTTCACATTCCCACTACTTTCCAAAGTACTTTCCTCGCCACATTTTTTGATTGCTGTGCACTCAAGTTACCCTTAGCTCAGGAGGGAAAAGGACAGAAAAATACCCCCAAAACAAAAGCAAATAAAAAAGCCCCTACCAAAGTAAATAAATAACTAGACAGAGAAAACAGGCTGCTAGTTCATTTTCTTCTGCCTTTCCCTTAAGGCATGAGGTAATGCCAAATTATTCAGTGTGTGATGCAACTGCCTGATGGACATTCAGAGAATCCCAGTAGTGGCAGTTTACCCAAGTGCAAATTGGCAGTGAGACCAATTTCTCCAACAAGAGACTATTTAAAGCCACAATGTGATGCATTTTTAACATTTTTATTCAGCACAGGATTTAATTGCTCACTGACAAACCACCTAGACATTTGTGCCTGGGTGTTTGTGACTGGAATTGTTTGCTATCTGTGGATTGTTTCAGAACTGTTCAGTCGTCAGCTGCGAGACTGATGCAGGAATGAGAATTTGTTCCCTTAGCACTTGCTGCCTGAGATGGATCAGGGAAGGTTTTACCCTCTGGTCATGTCTTGCCTCTTCAATTTTTCTCCAGTTATTTTTTCCTAGCAACCTTTACCCTTCTGCCAGCTTGCACACCCCTTTGGTGGGGGTGGATGGCATAGGAAGATGTCCTTGGCTGCATTACTTGCACCTAGGAATGAAAACCTGTAGCATGGAGAGGTTAAGTGTGTTGCTGAGGGATGTGGAGGCACCTGTGGCATGGAATGAGGAATAGGCACAGCTCCTGACTCAGAGCCACCAGGATGCTTTGGCTGTGCAGATGAGCTTTGCACTCACTGGCTTTGCAGCAGCACAGCCCCAGCACAGCTGGGCTGGCAGAGCTCTACAGCTCTCCCTCAGGCTGTGTCCCTGTGGGTTATGATGTCAACACAGCCACTGTAGGCATTTGACCACAGCCCCTCTAAACCCTCTTGGGTTTTCCAAGCCTTGAAGGAGTGTCACTGCATGCCAGAAATATATTACATACACTTCCCATCAATGGCAAACTGTGATCCTCAATCATCTGTGCATTTCTGTCTTTAATGCTCACCTGGCTTTTGAGGTTGACTTAACCTTACCAATTAAAACCCACTAGCTCTTAAAAAATGTGTTGCAGCAAAGTCAACTCGTTGTTACATGGGACCCTCAGCATTCACAAACTCAGCTGGTTGTGGCCTTATCTGCTAAATGTTTTGACATCCTTGGACAAAGTAGCTTTGTGTAAGTCACTGAAGGATGGTGGAGTTGCACACACAGCCCTGCAGCTTTATTTCAGTAGGGCTATCCAGGCAGTTGAACCCTAGCAGTATCTTTTCAGAGATGTCAGCAGTGAGCTGGTATTTTCTGAAACTAAAGCTCCAGAGTAACCCACTTGCTTACCCATGTGGGTTGTGGGAATCACTGTGTTTTCTGCAGTCTCAGTCTCCCCACCTGCTGAGAGGCAGCAGCCATGCCTTTGTGCATTGGTTGTCTTCCTTTGTGAAACACTCCAAGGCTGCTGATCCTGGGCTCCCTGCAGGAGCACTGCCAGCTCCTAGGAGGTTGCTGCAGGTACTGATTATCTGAATATATGGGAGACAGGAGGAGAGCCCAAGTAAATCCAGAAAGTCACACTCGCAGTAGCCTTCCTCCCATCACAACACAGCTTTGGGTGCTCTTTGCTTAAGTACTAATTAACAAATGAGCCAACGGAGAAACACTTAAATGATTGGTTTGGTTGGATTGTCCATTCCCTTGGACCACCTGGGCTTCTTTATTATTTTTTTTTTTTTTAACCTTTTAAATCAAAGCAATGTGTTAAATGTGGTGACTGTGCTGATATTGCACAATATAGAACCACCAGCTCCTGAGTCAGATCCTTTTGCTGCCTGTGCATAGGAAGTCACTGCAGAAACACACTGCTGGGACATTGCACTTGCACATCTCATTGCATGGCAGGAGCCCAGGCCAGCACCCAGGAGCGAGTCAATGTATGAGATCAGTTTAATCCTCCCTCAGAATGCTGTGATGGGGAGGGGAAGGACAATGACCCAGTGCCAGCGTTTATTTTGTCCACAAGTTCAGCTTGAATAGGGAGGAGAAGGTGGTGGTGGTGAGGAAAGGAGAGGAAAAAAACCTTCCTGGAGTTCATTGGGTCTGGAGTGGTGCCAAGCCTGGGGGGGTGGCCCACGAATGGGGAGTGAAGAAAAGGAGGGAAAGAAGAGTGGAATGATGATTAGAAATCACAAATGAAAGAATCTTGAAGAGGGGGGTGAAGAAAAAAAAAAACCAACAAAAAAACTTCTCTGCTTCTCTGAATATATGTAAGGAGGAAAAAAATTCCTTGCTTTTTCTAAGAGTCCTATTCATTAGTAAATGCACTTGCCCTGCTGCCAAGGGAAAAGGAGCACCCTGAACAACCTCCTTGGGAGGCACCTACTGGCTCAGCCTCAGTGCGAGAAAAACAACTGTGTCTGCTGAGGTTTCTCTTGTGTTCATGTTTCTTTTAGGGCTCTTTGGTCTCTATCTCCTACTCCAACCTCACCATGCATACATCTCCAGGCACCCCAGAGATCACTAAGGACAGCCCCTGCAATCTGCTTTGCAGTGTGGAACCACAGGGAATGCTTTCTCCTGCCTCACCTCTGTGTATTGCTGCCAACGTGGAGCTATTCCACACAGACAACACCCCCTCACGTGAAATCACCAAAATGTAGCATCCAAATGTAGGTGGGACTTCACAACCTGGATGTCTGGGTGGTTTGAATAACCCACAAGCCCATGGTGTGTACCTGGGCACACTCAGCTGATTTGCCCAGTGGGACCAGGGACAGGCTTGGGCTGTGTGCCCCACAGCTCTGCCTGATAGCAGATCATCTGAGCCCAGCTCTTCTTTCTTCTGCAGACACCCTGAGAGTGAGCAAGCATCAAGGAAAGAGGCAGAGGTGACCCTGGAGGAAGCAGTAGGGTGTGGGTGGTATCCGCAACAGCTTTTGGAGGCAGTATAAGTGGCTGCTTTACAAGGGGGCTGCTTGTGGCTCTGCCTGTGCCACAGGAGCCTGTGTAAGGGTCAGGAGACATCTGCTCCAGTCTTGCCTTTCTCATAGAGTTATTTGATATGCATTTTACTTTTATTTCTGTCATGCAGGACAACTGAGGCATGTTCTGTACACAAGCCCCCATGTACACCATGTGTAGTCTTGTGGGCTTAACAGCACTTTATTTTTCCTCTTTTACCTATCCTTCCAGCTATTACTAGTCCTTTCAAAATAAAAGAGCATTATGTATATCCTACTCCCTCCTTCATGCAAAAAGCAGCTTTTAGATGGAACTGCTTTCCCTGGCAGGCCTCAGTGCAGAACCCCAGCTGGGCAAGGCTTGCAGTTCCCCTTTGCTGAGCACCTCTGGGGTCCCCATCTGTCCCCGCCGTGGCTGGCCCAGCCAGGGGTTCTGTCTCCAGTGCCCACTGCTGGTGAACTTGCTCTCCTGTTTCCAAAGTCAGACGCTGTCTTTTGTTTCCAAACTCTCCCAGGCAAGGTGCATCCTCCCCTCTATGCCGTGACACACACACCCCTCGGACACCTCTGCCTGTCACGGCGGGAAGGTCTCAGCATCAGTAACTGTTATAAGTGTGTCCCAATAATTGACTGGACACAAGCCCAATTAAAATAATATTGGAATTTATTAAGCAAGCAACAGTAAGCAAAACAGCGCTGGGCGGCCGGGGGATCTCCTGTCCCACCACAGCTCGCACCATACCACAGAAAGTCTCTGCTCTTTATACTTTGCAGCTTCCTGTGACACGTTTCTGTTTCTTTTGTGTTTGTGAAGTGTTGCGGGGGGGTCTTCCCAGTGGTTGTGAGAATGAGGTCCCATCCCTGCAAAAACTGGTTGGTCAGCTTCTGCTTATCTTTTGTTTACTTTGCCGGATGTCTGAAGGAATAGTCTTGATGAGATAACAAGGTTTTCTCTGTAGCATGGTTTAGTGAACAATTACTGATGGTAATTTATTACAGTAACCAGCTCCCACCTGCCTCTCGTCCTAGCTGAAACTTGCCTTCCTGGTCAGGGTTTCAGCAGGAAAACTGGCGCTTGGCAGCCTCCAGCGGCAGCTGTGACCCCGGGTTGTTGTTCCTCAGGCAGCGAAACCCCAGAGCCGTGATGCAGAACCGCGGCTGCTCTTCGCTTCCTCCGGCGGTGTGAAAGGGGCTCCGGGCAGCCCTGTGTCTGTGCCGGTGGAACGTGAGCCTCAGGGCCGCTACATCCTGCGGCGTGTCCCTCGGGCAGGCCGCCGTCTGTCCGCTGTCCGTCTGTCCGCTGTCCGCCTGTCCGCTGTCCGCCTGTCCGCTGTCCGTCTGTCCGTCTGTCCGGTGTCCGTCTGTCCGCTGTCCGGCTGTCCGTCTGTCCGGTGTCCGTCTGTCCGCTGTCCGTCTGTCCGTCTGTCCGCTGTCCGTCTGTCCGTCTGTCCGCTGTCCGTCTGTCCGCTGTCCGTCTGTCCGCTGTCCGTCTGTCCGTGCGCAGAGAGCCCCATCTGGCGGCGCTGGGCGCACGGAGCGGAGCCCGACGGCGCTCCCGGGAGCCAGGGGCTTCCAGCGGGACAGCGCTTGGTCTTACGTGGCCTCAGGAGGGAATGATCCAGCCTGGCAGTCCTGGGGGAAGAACTCCCTCCTCCAGAGACCAGCTCCGGGAGGACAGAGTCTTTTTCGTAGCGTCTGAAATCTCCCCTGGCTTTATCTCGTTTTCCCCAGTAAGACACGCATCATTTTCTTTGAAAACATTGTGAGTAAAAATAGAAATTAATAGGAAATGTGTTATCTAGGAAGACTACTGGATAAAGGTAAAATACATCCTAGCCCCTGGTGTGGAACCCCAGAGGAGTGCAGATCTCTGTATGTGTAATGTGTGTGTGATGATTTTATTTTCTTTAAACCAGATGTGATTGGACCCAAATTCAATCCGGATCTGAATTTCCTCGCCGATCAGGTTTCCTTTGTTCTGGCTCCTCATTTTAATTTAATTTAGCTAGAGAGGCAGGAGCACATGTTTCCTGGAAGCAGCCTGGGTGATGCTGGATCACTAGGTATCAACAGAGATGACTGAAATGCCTTATGTGAGTGCTGAGCAGATACTGTAACAGTTGTGGAAAACCCTTATTTTATTATGAGTGCCACAAAGAGTGACTGTTTAATCCAGTAGGGCAGAATAAGCGCATTTGAAAACTGGAAGTGTAATTGATGCAGTCTCTCTTCCTGCTGTTCTCACCTCAGTGTGGCATCAGTCAAGCATGCTGCAAGCATTAATTTTTGCCTGGTCTTTTAAATTACTTCTGATCACTTTTTATCTCATCACCTGGGCTCTTTGAGGGTGTCAGAGCTATGGGACAAGGTTTAGTGTGTCAGAGTTGTCTGACACTAGAGAGAACTCCCCTGTTCTTCCCAGCCCCTGCCAATCACCCTTGCTGCATTCCTTCT
Organism: Phylloscopus trochilus trochilus; assembly: GCA_016584745.2. Classification (NCBI taxonomy): domain Eukaryota; kingdom Metazoa; phylum Chordata; class Aves; order Passeriformes; family Phylloscopidae; genus Phylloscopus; species Phylloscopus trochilus. The sequence goes on along the minus strand of WQNJ02000041.1, from coordinate 8,373,366 downwards.
GGTGCCCACTCTTCACTGGCAGCAGAGTCCCGTGTATTTCCTGTGGGAATACACAGGACAGAGAGTAAAGCAGACTTCATTAGCATAGCTGGTTTGATAACCAAGATGCCATGGCAGGAACAAACAGAACTCTGAAGATTATAGAAGATGGGATTAAACCTGCTTACAGGAAGAGAAGAGATTCAATCAAACTTCTGCAAGCAAAAGGTGTTGTAAAATGTATGAGTTCTCTGTTTGATCTTTACCTCGATTATTGTAGTGGAAAATTATTAACCTTTCTGAAATGGTATATAAGCTTTTGGAAGAGCTGGGTAAAATCAATTTCTGATCACCCAATCAATCTTCTTGTCTCTCTATCAATCATCAATAATTTCCAGCTAAGGGGAATGAGGACTGCAGGAGCCATGTGATCCCAAAGAGGTTGTAGAGACTTTGCTGCCAGCAAACAAGCTCAGGTGCACTTGCCCATCAGAAGTCAAACCGAGGGCCCCTGGATCACCATCCCCTGGCTGAGGGGGCCATGTGCAGTAACACTTAACTGCAGCACATCCCAGTGTGACAGCACAGGGCTCAGTTATCCCGGGTTTTCAATTACTTCACAGGAAGCTATTGGGAAAGAAATATTCCTGGAGCAGCCCATCAAGTCTAGAGTTGAATTCCTCTGTATATTTTTCTGAAGTGATCTCAGATTATAACCCTTAAAAGTGGAAATCCGGGGGGTGAAATTTGCTGTGCAGTGTAGAGTATGTGAAAGGGGTGAAGAGAGAATTCCTTTTGCCTTACACTGCTCTGCTGCATGCTGAGACCTGCCTGAGGTAAGCACAGGCTTGAATTGTGCAAGATGTCATTGGTATTCAAACCTGAATCACTGTTCCTGTAACTTTCTTGTGTAGGAAACACATATTCAGGAATCCTTTTGCTTTACATTTACATAACTGTAAGATTGACTAATGTTAAAATATGGATCAGATTTTATCAGAGTTTTACAACCCTTCCCAAATTATGTTCTTGGCTTGTCCTCATTTAGCATCCATATAATTGCTAAACCAAAATTCCAGTCAGTGAGGAATTGCAGGAAGCACAAAGCTGCAGGTTTGTTTTGAGGACCATTTTCAGAAGCAGCCTTTATAATCAATGTAAAATTCTACACAAAAATCAGGCTGTAATTTAGTTCAAACACTGTTATTTTGTCTATAAGAAGATGTGAAATCAATCATGTTTAGCCAGCTCACTCAAGGGAAACTGAGGCAGGAGCATATATCCATTGTGTGTTAAGGCAGAGCAACAGACCTGTGGGAAGGGCACTGTGGCTTTAATACTGCAAAGAGCATTTTTGCATTATTTAACTTATAAATACATCTAACTGGGGACTGGCTAAATATCCATCCCTGTTCTCCTGCTGCCTTGTTAGACAGTCTGCTCCAGGGTGGAATTGTAGCTACAGCTGTGAGTAACTTGGCCTTTTCTCTGCATGGCAATAGTCTACTGTAACGTGTGTCACCTCTCTCAGGTTCAGTGACACAAAGCATAATGCTTTCTTTCTTGGCATGCTAGGCACCTGCAGACCTTCTAATCTGTCACAGTAATAAAGACTTTGCCTCCAAGCAGCTCCAGTGAATGATGGGGTTTTAGTGCTGGGACTGGCTGCAGATGCTCTATTGCGTGTTTAGTGATGAATGTGTAACACTATAGTGCTGCAATCAGTGTCCTCTGCTGCTGTAATCATAGTCAGGTTGTTACAGTGACTTCCTCTAAACCTGATCAAGAATTGTAAATGAAGGTGCAGCTCATTTATTGAGGAAGGTCTTTGACTCAAGTTCATTTGAGTTCATAAAACACAGAGAATTCTTGGTTTTAGGGTTTTGGTATTAATTTAATTGTTGTTTGATGGTTGTTTTTTGTTCAGTTGGGTTTTTTGAAACAGAGTCTTTCCTATGTGCTTAGCAAAATTCTGATGCTTGTTTAATGTTTATTTATTAAGCTGCTTTTTTGTGTGATTTCTCTTACAGCTGGCATTGGGCTTTGTTCAGCTCTAGAGGATGCTGCTGCTGTGGGGATGAAACAGTGAATTTCTGTGTGTGTATGTGTACATGTGCTTTGCTAGGTTCTGTCCCCCCTGATGCAGCCTCTCACACACACAGCAAAAGGTTGTGTCACACTGGTGGGACAGTGAATTGTCTGTTGTAGATCACAGAGGAGACCCACCTGTGGGGTTATGAAGATTTCCTCATGCCAGAGACTCTTGTGGGTGAATCCTGGCCAGGCAAACAATAGCGGGAGTTTTGCCATCGACGTCAGTAGAGCTGTGCTTCCACCCAAGGCCCCTAACGAGATGTGATAGACACAAACCAGGACTCTCCAATGAGCTCTTCTGTATCCCATTACTCACCTCCCACGCCAGCCCTTCTCCCTTAACAGCCCATGGCACAGCCTCAGGATATTCTGCAGCCTGTGTGCACGCAGAACATCCTGGCTGGAAACTGGAGATAATGGCAGCACCTTGGCTCAGTGACATCCCTTCACGTGCTGGCTCTGCCCTTGCTCAGGCTGCTGTATCCTACAGAACCCTCTGTACCACACTCTGTGGTTTTCCTGGTGCTCCTTTCGAGAAGCCTGGCTGCCAGCTCAGGCTGGGGCAGTCTTCATGTTCCTCCTTCTCTGAATATAACAACTACTTAGATAACGAGCACTGCTCTGCATCCTCCTAGCTGAAAACCACAGGCCTTTATTTGAAAAGCAGGTCACTGAGGAGTGGTTATGAGGGCTCAGATTGATTCTGAGAGGTTATAAAGCCCTTCCTAAAGCTCATTAAAAGCCTGCTGCACAAAGGGAGTTGCATCTTTCTGAGGAGTCATCTCAGAGTTGTCACAGAAAGGCAGCTTAATGTGAACTGTCATGTATTATTTAAAGTTGTGAGTTTTGGAGGAAGGGAAGATCTGGAAATGGGGGTGGGTGTTTAGCTGAGGGAAACCATGTCCTGGCCTTTTGACTGTTAGGGGTATTAAGTATAAGTCATTTGAAGGGTGTTAGCCTGGGTGAGCCTATAGGCTACTGAAGAACAGCAGCATCTTGGTAATTTAAGAGTTTCAGTATCAATACAAGGGAAGTGATCAGGAATAGGCTGATATAATTCCAGGAGCCTTCCATTGTGTGGCTGGCCTGGCTGCAGGAGAGCAGCATTCTTAAAAACTGGAAAACACCTAGAATTAATTAGTTGTGGGAAGACTTCCAGCCTGTGTTGAATCTGCACACCACATAAGCACACACATATATTTTAGCAAATTCATTTTTCTGTTCTGTTTTGGGGTTTATATGATTGGTTTCAAATTCATTAAGGGTTGAAAACCTGTCATTGGACAAAAAAAATAAAATAATTTCTTTGGTGCAGACAGATGACTGTCAGTTTGATTTAAAGTCTGTTGTGAGTGAGTGTTTGCTCCCTACTGCTCCTATACAGGCAGGCAAATGTACAATTATGTGGTAGATATGCTAAATGTTTATTAGTTTTTCAAGGCTAACCACAAAGTGGAAATTCAAACCAGAAGTGGAATAAACTCTCTTTCTGGAGGCTTTCCCCTGACTAATGGAAGGAAATGTCTCTGGGCTGGTTGGTGATTCACTGCCCACAGCAGAGGCACCATCCCATCCTGTGAGTCGTGGTCGGAATTCTCTGTTGGACTGATCACATCTGCCACTTCCTGCTCTCCTTACCACAGGGTGCCAACACAGTGTCATTGTTTGCCCTTGTGCTCTGAGCTCTGCCTGCAGCTCCTTCCCCAGCACATGGAGATAGCAGGAGTGTACATCAGAGCCCCCAGCCCAGTGCCCTGTGCCACCCTGCAGGGAGCTGGGACAGTCCTGCACTGCTGACTGACAGACTCAGCTGAAGAAGGTACCTTTGCTTCTGCAAAGCTGCAACACCTAGACCTTCACAGGGACAGGGAGAGTCCAATGCAGGTTCTTGTTCTATGTGTCTGGGTAGCTTGGACGTTTCTCTTTGCTGCTTTGGGATCTCTGATGTGCAGCTGCTTGCTGGGTGCCCTCTGGCAGAGGGACGTGGTGCATGTGCAGACAGACACACAGACACTGCCACTTCACAGCTGTAGTGCTTTGTGTGTGTGCAAAAGCCTCTTCTCCCTCAAGAGGATGAAGTTTCAGATTTCATTTCATAAAGTCAGAAAAATGCATGCCAAAAGCATCAAGAACCTAATGGAAGAATCAGTCTTGGAAACTGTTTATGTGGAAAGGGTTACTGTCACTCCAGAGGGTTGGTATGGCTTTGCTTAGTGGTGCTTGAGAGTGATGGAGCACTTCACCAGAGCAGCAAGATTAAGGCACTGTATTTAGATTTCTCCCTTTACTCCCTTTGAATATTTCTGCTAGTGAAAAGCAGAGGAAAGAAACTCTTTCAGAGGAGAGCAGCAAGCTGAGAATTTGCTGCTTGCAGGCATCAGCTCTGAGAGGCATTTGACCCAAGTGAAGGAAGACTGGCACTGGCAGATGCCAGTTTTGAACTGGAGAGAGCAAAGTTAACTACAGAGACAGAACCAGCCTTGCAAAAACCACATCTGTGGTGCCACGTACACCAAATAACCTGAAAGAGTGGGGTTTGTCTTCATAATAGTGACTTAGAGGGCCAAATAACACTTCTCCAGACCTTTGCCTAACAGCCATGGACTCATCTTTCAAATGATGTCAATATGAAAAATGATTATATATATATATATATTAGTTTGGAGAGATATATCTTTATTAATCTTCCCTTCCCTTCCCTCTCACTGGGTCTTTACCATCTCTGTGGTCTATTTGCCTCAACCCAATTTCATTCCCAGATTTGACTGGTCAGGTTCCCTTCAGTCCACAAAGCTTTTCAATGACAGCAGCATTGAAAGGAAAAATGACAAATCTGTTGCCATTTAAATTAATATTAGACCAGAGGTAAGTTTGGGGACATTTTCTCCCAACCTGCACTTTTTCAGCTTTCCACATGGTAAGAGATCTTTTCAATGGAACCACTACAGCACTTCTTCCTTTGTTTTAGCACCTGATAAGGTGACCATTACTATGTCTCTCTGATATGTTTTATTCTAAATGACTGGGCAGTCATGGCTGAGTTTGCAGCATCATTTTGTCTAGAATATAAATGAGCTGTTATGTGGGACTATCTTATTTTTTTTGCCCCTTGATAAATTGAATTACTCAATTGGACTTAATTTGGTCCTTGCCTCACAAGTTTACATTTTAAAAGAAGACAAGCCAGAAAGGAATTAGAAATAAATGGAAGCAGAAACTCTGTTAACTCTTCCTGAAATGTTTGAAGGCAGTTCTTAACCTTTTTCCTCTTCATAAGGAGGGAAGTTTTTTGCTATTAACTACACCTGCACAGGGCCTGGTGCAGGTTGCATCTACCAACCCTTTGCATTTGCTTGTCACAAGACAGCTGAGGTACTGGAACCCTTTGTTGCTTCTTTTCCAAGTGACAGTGAGCTGTGTTCTAATTGTGAAGCTGTGATGGAAGGTAAAATGTGTCCATGTGTCCAGTCAGCACAGAATTGCTGCTGTGCTTCCTGGGCTCTGCCAGTGATTTGCTCTGCAGCACCTGCAGCAGGTCCTTACCCCTGGATTTCACAGGGAATGAGTACCTGGAAGAGAACAGCAGCATGGAGGGAGTCTTGCTGGAAGTGCAGAGTGAAAGCCTGTCCTGGCTTTCTTCCCGTGGAGGTGATTAAAGGACATTGTATACCAGGCACTCCCCATTCCCAGCACAGGCATTCCTGCAGGAAGCAGGACCTGCCCTAGGGTTACTCCCCTGATGTGTGACTGTCACCACGGTTTTCATCTATCAAAAAAAAAAAAAAATTGGCTACTTTGCTTGAAGAATCAGTACATTTAAATTAAACAGGACTTTCATTTCATATCTTAGAAGAATTGCTTTAGTCTGTTTTCTTACTGAACTGCTACATCTGAGGCAAAAACTGTCAGGTAAAAGGTATTTTTAAGAAAACAAACAAACCAAAAAGCAAGGCAGAGCTTAGACATATTTAAAGCAATCACAGTTTCTTTGGCATCAATTCAGGAAATTGTTGTGACATGTTAGTGACTTATAGTGAAAAAATCCAGGTCCTGGAGAGAGGGTGATGAGATAAATGTATGCTTATGATGGAAACAGACCTTGTTAACAGCGTGTGGCATTTGTGTTCCCCTTGGATCACTGGTTCAGGATCAGAAGCTCTCCAGTGGGAAACACAACTGCAGTTTTTCAATGAACACCTGACAACACTTCATTTCAATGGCTCTTTTTCTGGCTCTACTGCAGGCTGTGTGTTTTATTTTGGGCATCTCACTTGGTCTCTCAGTGGTCCATTTCCCATAGAGCAGGGATCTCTGTCCTCTTGTGTGAGCCTCTGGAAGGATCTGGTGAGGCTGGAGTGGATTCACCAGTGTGAAACTGCAACACACATGTGCAAATCGCTGTCTTGTGTCTGACTGCAATTTCCAGGAAAGGTTTCTTATGGAAAGGCAACAAAGCTCAATTCAATTTCCCTTCTGCCTTGGCATTACATTCTAAAGCTGTATCTGTCTTGATGCAAACTCTGGTAATGTGGGTGAGGTCTCTACCACACAACCCATGGAAGTAAATAAATATGCCTTTTAAAAAAAGAACATTAAAGTCTGATTAAGAGCAAGTTCTGAAACGCTATCAGTATTGTCCTGTGTTTAGTTGTGTGTCAGGGCTGTTCTTGTTCCTTTCAGCTTTGGTACAGTCAGTTCCTGTATGTTATCCAACAAATTTTAGGGGATTATAGGAAGTTTCAGTATCAATAGACAACATCTGGCTTTCTGACATTCACGTCTGCATGAAGTAGGATCTGTTCTGCAATTCAGGAGCATCATTATAATATTTATTTCACTATTTCACAAATACATGTCTGTTCATCCTCAGTAATTCTGCAGGGATATGCACTGTTTTCATTGTGTTTTCCGTGTTGCTGTGGTTACAAGGAGATACTCCACTTATTATTTTCCATGTGCCAGATCTGTGCCCTGGCTATTGGCCCAATTCTATGAGGTATTTAATACCTCCTGAAAGTGTCAGAGTGCTGTCAGCTCGCACATAAACCAAAAGTTACTGAGGGCATTTACTCAGCCTCGCTGTTTGTGTGTCTGCTGCCAAACATGGAAGATTACCAGTTTGATGCTCCTCTTTGGCTGCAAGTGATGCAAGTGTCAGCCTGAGTAGGAACATGTGGGAGAAATCAGGTGGATTAACCTCTCTAACAAGAGGGAAATCAGCTGATATTAATCAGCATTTAATATCTAGCAGTTCTTTGTTTCTCCAGACTTTGTCTCACAATCACCTGGATTTCTTTGGTAGAATACCTGAAAGGGTAAATTGTGTAGAAGCTGTACAGTTAGAGCACACTTGAAATCCAGAGGTAAGCTTCTCTGGGTGTGGTCCTTTTTCCTTTGGTCCTAGTATCATCTGCAATAACTGCCCTGGGCACTCAGTGCAAATTGGAAGAGGTGCTTGGCCAAGTCACTCCATTTCCTTTTGCTGCAGTTGAACTGAACTTTGCTTATCCCCTTTCTGCAAAACTCCTGTTCATGTGCTTCCCCTGCCATGGGTCCTTTCCCAGCAGCGTAGGATTTACTGACATCAACTGTGGCTGGCAGAGCTTCTGGGGAGTTAAATTCTGCCATACCCAGGCACACAGAAAACTCCATCAACAGAGACTTTTTCTGTAGAAAATCTCACCAATTCCACTTCATCCTGCCAGGCACTCACTGCCCACTCCTCATGGTAACAGTTGGCTGCAAGACTCTCCAGCTTTGCCTGTGATCAAAGTAAGATCAAGTCTTTAACCAAAGCAAGTTCTGCTGCTGCCTGCAGGGTGTTATTCTGTCAGTATTGCTGCTCCTCCCTGGCAAAGGCTGAGACCCAAACCACTCTGCACCATACATGCATTTGCTGGGCCAGAGCAAACTGGAGAGCAAAACTGGCAATTGCTGGGGATCCTACCCCCACTCTTTTTACTTTCTGCAATGTCTGTGAAAACTTTTAGGTTCAGATTTCTGGAAAATTCAATACTGATGCCTATTTTTTTTTTCTGTGCAGTGGGGGTGGATTTCACTTGGAGCTCTTAAATTCTAAGTTCTTGTAACCCCTGAGGAATATGCATGAATAGTGAGGTGTAGCCTACCATTTAGAGTGGCACCAGACAGTTAATGGCCTCACATAACTTTGGGGTGTGATGAAAGCATCTGATTTCTGACTAATGCAATTCACAGTTCTCTTAGTGCCTAACACTGAGCTCCATCTCAGGGTCTCACACTTCAATGTGTGTATATGAAATGAGCATTATAGAGCCACATGTCACCAGAAATAGCAGAATTGCTTTCTTCCCACTGATCACTTACCTGTGCAGAACAGCTTCATGCTGCAAGGTGGAATAATGACTCTCAGTTGTGTAAAACTACTGTATTTCCCTTTCAGGAGGTTGCATAAGTGCTTTGATAACATGGCAAATCCTGTAACAGGGAAGTCTTGTCTTGCACAGAAATTGCCACATTGAGGTCCCATCTAGTCCTATACACCACAGCCTGCAATACATTTATTTCTGAAGTCCAAGAAACCCTGCAGTGGACAGCCATGGAATTAGTTATGTACAGCTGAAAATGTATTTTTGGTGAGATGTTAATTTCTAAAAGTACCCTTTCCAGGCTTTGTTATTGCAAACCTGCTATTAATCTTCATTAGTACAGATTCAGTGCTTTTGGGAGCTGTTTAAATGAATGGTACTTTTAAAACTCCTATGGTGGAGCAATTAGAGAAATACTGGTTTTCTGATAAAAGGATACACCTGAATGCTATTTTTCATTATCAGGGGAGGGAGGAGAACCCGGGCTTGGTTTTTGAGATTCTGGGAAACAGAAACTTCTCATTCTGTTGTGCTTTGGGCTTCTTTTGTAACTATTGGGAAATCACTTGAATTTGGATAAATGCTCACATTGCTGTGGCTTGACAGATTATTGCAGATCACTGAGTCACGATCACTGTCTCCATGCAGGTGCTCAGCTCTCCCTTTGTGTAAGGTCTTGTTGCTTAGTGGAGCTTCCTTCATTGCCTGCTAAGCTGGGGCTGACTGCTCTGCACTTGCAAAGAGGTGAGAGCCCTCACAGGGGTGGCTCCTCCAGACTGGGTGGTGCGTGGTGGTTTACTGGTGCCACTGGCCACTCTGTGTAAAAAGTGACATAAATTCACATTTGCCTCACCCTGTGGCTGGAGCCAGATGCAGGAGGGCCAGCCTGAACATAAACCAAGGGTCTGCCCTGCATGGCTGGTGTTTCTCTGTGGGAATAATTGAAGTTGGCACCCAGAGTGTGAGTTGTAGCTGTGTGGGTGACCACAGAGCTTGGCCTTGAGTGTGAATTCATCTCTGAATTGGGAAAGGTCACGTATCCCCAGAAAAGAGGTCAATGGTGAGGGAAAGAGCAGAAAATATCAAGCTCAGAAAACTGCTGCTTGTACTTTAATATTGCCATGAAAAATTCATCCCATACCCATTGTTGGCTCAAAGGCTAAGAAGCAGGCCAGAATAATTTCTGGAGGAATTTGAATCAAAAGTAAAGAGTTCTGGTTTGGTTGGGTTGGGTTTTTTTTGGTGTTTTTTTTTTTTGCCCCCTCAGATTTTACAAAACTAAAACACTGCTTTTCCCCAGACAGTAACCAACACCAAGGACTGACACACAGTGATAATTTTATTCAGAAATTAGGGTAAGTGCTTTAAAAAGAAAGTGCCAGCTGCTCTGGAAGGGTAGAACAGGATTTAAGACAGAATTGGCTGTATTTTTATCTAGTCCAGGGTGTTTTATTGTCAGGCTCACTTGGAGGAAGCATTGGGTAGGGACACAGAGGTCCTGAACTGTAAGATTGATGGTGGCTGTTCCAGATTAGGTAGATGATCTTAGAGGAGTCACATCCCATCCCTTTGTCTCCATTTCTGGTAGATAATTACATCCCACTGCTGTAAAGTGCAGTGAGACCCTCCAGCAAGAGGTGTTATTCTTATCTTTATAACAAACACACCATGTACTATGTTTAGCATCCCAGGTGCTGCAGCTCCAAAGGCCTGGAGCTCTTCATGGACAGGACACAAAAATTATCCAGTCACAGCTGTCATTGCTTACCTTCCAGTTCAACCTGATTTCCTGGGTATTTGTATGGGGAAGAATGGGCTGGGCTTAAGTGATACACAAGTTAGCTGAGATCATGTCTGGGGAAGGCACATGTTGAGTAAGGATCACCAGTGTCACGTTTGGTTTCCGTAGTGATGCTACAAATAGCAAAAGCAAGCCAAAGGAGGTTGCACGAGAGCACTAAAACTGCTTCTCTCCGGTCCTGAGGATGTGAATTTGTCCAGTTTGGCATGCAGGTGTAGCTTCAGGAAAGCATTAAACATGACCATGGCAGGAGAGCAGCACAGATGGTCCAGCTGCTGCTGAGTCCCCTGAGCCTGGGGCCTCTTGCTCTGGTTGTACTCCTATCTCCTCGATATTCTGAGGTGCACAGAGGAATCTGTTGTGATACTTGTTCTCTACAATCCCATCCTGTAAGAGAAATGGAAAAATAACACTCCTGAGAGTCCACAGTCTGGTAGGACTTAGCTAAAGTAGAGTGAAATTAGAAATATGCAGGAATGAAGGCACAGATAGATGGCGTTGGTCTAAGCCTTCAAGATGTTACAATACCATGATATCAGCAGTTGTTATTTCAGTACAGTTTCTATAGTTTTTTAAATTTTTGTTGTTGAAACCCCTGTTCAAAGTTGCTCTTTACTTGACAAAGTAAGACAATTTCCATGAACATGTGCTTCGATTGGTTTGCACTCTAAGCAAACCAATCCGGAGACTTTATCAAGAGACATTATTTCTAGTATACTGTAATAATATAGTGTAACTATATTGTTTCTTACAGCTGGGGGGAATGACATGGAGTTGACAAAAATGGGAAAATAGTAATTTCAGGTAATGCCAAGGCTGGTAAGTTTTCAGTTGCATTTCTGTCCATTTCAAGGTGATTAGCCAGAAATAGAAAAAGTGGGCGAGAGAGACCTTAGCCACATAGGGAGTTTGGGACAAAACAGATCACTCCCATAAAAAATCCTTATTGAAACACCCCCAGTGTTGGATTATGCTGCCAAGGAGTTGATTGGGCTGGTGTGTACCATGCTGAGTACCAAGTGAGAGACCTGAGCTAGCTCTGAACAAACACCTGTGTCTCACAGCACCGTGTCACACAGAGCATGGGGCTGTGCCACATCAGCTTGGCCTGGCAGCAAATGGCTTCTCCATCTTTTTCAGCAGTACTGATTCACTGATGTGTTATTCACATTCATCTGCTGTGGGACTGTGTCAGCCCCACATGGAAGTTCCCTCTGTTCCCAAACAGAGCATTTTTCTCTCTGATGTGGTCAGGAGAGTTTGGCCAGCAGAGATGAGTGTGGGCAGTGACAGGAACTGGGCTTGTTTGGGTGAAAGTCAACAGCACGTGGTGAGCTGATCTGTGTGGAGCCAGGTGGTAAAACCTAGAGTCTTCAAGAACAAATTCTGTGCTCAGAGCCCAGAACTGGGCAAGGTCCATGATCAGACTGGGGAATGGTCAGATGGGGTGAGCCTGATTGCACCCCAGTTTATAACAGCACAGAGGGGGCAACAACACTGGGCAGCACCACCCGTGACCCAGGCTGATCTGTCATTCACATCACACCATTTTTGTGTTCTCATGCTCCTTGTAGCTCCTCCTGCTCTCCTCTTGGTGGATGTATTAATCATCTCTTCGTTGTGAGACTAATGAACCTGTTACCAGAAATTCTGATGATGATTCGGGAAAATCAATGAAATAAAGAAAGGCTGTTAGCACACTACCTTGGAAGGTCACTGCTAACAGGAGGAGATATTTTCCTCTTGTCAATGGTATGGCTGGAAGCTGTTAATGTCATGCAGCCCCGTGCTGCATGAGACGAGTGATGTGGAACTTGCCAAGTTTTATTCCAAGGGCTGGTGTCTGCATCAGAAACCTTGCCACTCCAGTGAACTTATGGGAAGGAGTGGAAAAGGATGGGCAAAGATTTTTTATACAATATTTGTGTGTGTTTGGTGTTTTAGCAAATTCTCTGGATTTTTATATGAAGTGAAACACCAGTGGCACAGCCTTGAGTGCTCAAACATTGGCTGTTCTCTGCCACTGTAAGTACAATCCAGGTATATTAGGCAGGTGACCTGTGGAGATGGGGATGTTTTCATGCTCCTGTACAAGGAACTGGTGAAATACCTGGAAATGGAGCTGCAGTGCACAGCAGTAAAGCTCTGGAAATTGTCTGAGTGCAGGCTGGCAATGTTTGGGCAGTTGTGTAGGTGTGAGCAAGCAGCTTGGGCTGTAAGAGCAAACAGGCTCCCATGCTGTTTGTCACAAAGTGCCTGGGAAACTCTCACCAGAACAGCCTCTGCTGTGGCAGTGAGTGCTGCCCTGCATCCCCCTTCACCCCTGGGGCCTTTGGATGTGCCACAGACCATTTGGCAGGAGAGCCAGGAGATAGTGCAGGAATGCCCCAGGGGCTGTCCTGCCAGCCTAGGGAAACAAAGGACAGGAGAGCCACTGAGACCAGAGCTGGACTGAGCTGCTGAGCTCTCTAAGGCTACAGTTGCAGGACAACTTCCCTGGAACCTTGTCATTGGATTTGGATAGTCTGCTGGGCTTCCTGTACACCTGTGTATTCTCACTGAGCATCACGAAAGCATTTTGGCAAGCACCACAGGTAAAAGTTCCCTTCTGTTACTAATATTCCTTTTCCTGCATTTTAATTTAATTTCCCCTATCATTCCCTCTTTTTCCACTGCATGTTTCCCCTTGAAAGCTAAGATTGCATGAATGGATGGATATTTTTTCTTCCCAAGTGCATGTAGCCTTTTCTGCTGTTTGAAGAAATTAACATTTGGGTTGTAGTGCAGCTGCAATTCCCATTAAAGTAGTAAAGTGAAACCAATCCACTGGTGGAAGGAAAGAAGCTCTGACTCCCTTCCTCTGACAACAGATCTTGTGAGGAAAAGAAAAAGCCCCAGAAGATGGCAAGGGAATCTGCTTCCTATGCCTGGGCAGTTTGTAGGGTGTATGGCTGCTGATGGAGTCTGCATGCCATCAGGAGCTTTGCTCTGGACAGGAATGCAGGGCAAACCCCCACGATTCTTTTAAGTATTTGACTTATACTGGTATTACCCATAGATGTGTGACCCAGATGGATGAGCTAAAAACTTCTGCAAATGAAACTGTGTATGTGGAGGCTGCATAGGCTGGAGGAAAAGGAAAATTGAGGGGAAGGAAGTGCCTTCTTGAATTTAGTTCTGCTGCTGAGTGGTAGGAGGTTGGGAAGCAACTTTTGCTGTGTTTGTTTATGTCCTGATCAGCCATGTAGGACACTGTATCTTACCCTACAGCTGCATTTTAGGATTTCTATTTGGATAGAAATACGTTGCATACCAATGAAGAAGCCTAAAACAGAGGCGAGGCACAGAGAGAGGAACAGTGGTAATTTTGCTGCTTAATAGTGCAACTTTGGGGTGTAATTCTGGTCCCCTAATCCAATAAAAACAAGTTAAATTGTCATAGAATCTGTGCATGAACAGCAAGTGGAAAATAGAAGTATTAAACAGTTTAAGTCCAATGTTCCAGTCAAATTATTCTTAGCAAAGTGAGTCAAGTTATTTATTAAGAATGCATTTTGTGAGGAAATAACTCCTCTGTTTTGTCCTCATTTATCTGTTCTCTCCCAGTATACTTGTTCTTTGCCAGATAATTTGGACAAGCACAGATGTGTGTGCTTCTGCTTTTGTTCATGTAAGCTGATCCTCGTTCCATGTTTGTGGCATATCCAGATGATGGAGTATTTTCCTCCATTCTGAAAGGAGTGACCCAAGTGCTGTGAAACTGCTGGTAAGGCTGACAGAAGAACAGCCTAATTTGTGTGAGGAATAAGGCAAAGTCTCCAACAAGACCATGTGTTCCACACATTTTGCATACTCTGTCCTGTTCATGGATTAAGTCCTGAAGAGTTACTGGGGACAGCAGGGGGTGGAGGAAGGATGTCCATACTGTGCCATGCAATGCATATCTTGGCTTTGCCTTCCAGTAAGGCTTCCCCTTCCTGCTCTTTTAACACAAGACTGTGAAAACACAGCTGGTGTTAAGGTATCTTGCTGGCTCAGGTTACTAAAGATAAAACCAGAGTAAAGGACAAGTTTTTTCTTATCCAAAAGGTGGATCTATTTTGCTTTGGGTGCTGCAGGAGCTGACTCATGGGAAAAAATACAAAGGAGTTCAGAAAGGAGATGGCACCAGACTGATTACAAAGTGGCCAGAGTGAGTCTTTTGCAGGAGTTGCAGGAAATGGGAATCTTCAGGCTCTCCACCTATGCTGTCTCATGTCTTGCTCTGTGAGCACGTGTCCCTTCAGTCCCTGGCAAGGTAGCTCATGTTGATGAGATTCTGTGGAGGAGTTCATCTTCAGGCCTGGCTTGTCCCAAACAATTACGTGATTGCTACTTACTAGGGTCTGCAATGTCCTCCTCCTGCTTTAGCCATTTCCCTCTGACCTCTGCTGCTGACAATGCCTGGAGATTATTACATAAAAGGGCTTTGCTCTCAGCCCTTCCCCATGGTGGGGGCCTGTGAGATCCAAAATACTCCTCCAGCTCTCCTTTCTGTGTGGTAGAGTGCTGCCTCTTTGCCAGCTGGAGCAGATCAGCATCTTTCACCTCACACCCTGTATCTTTTCCAAAGGATAGGTTCTTGGTGCTTTGTGCTGGCACATCAGCTGGGGACTGAGTTCAAGGCAGTATTGCACATCTCCATGGTGGGCAGCAGCCTCAAGAACCAGCTGCTGCAGCACTTACTCTCCTCTGTGCAGAATTCCAGTTGCACTTGCACAACAGTCTTCACTGTGTCAGGCATCCAGAGGATTTTACTGGGATGTAGGAAGGGTGGGTAGGACAATATTGTACCAACACAGTCTTTGTGAGTGATAGATATGATGCACATTTGTGTAGTTTGAATTTCAGCATCTCAGCAGTTCATCTGAAAATAGGCAGAAGGAGCAGAGGAGGCTGCAGCATGGGAAGGAAAAAATGCAGAACAGAATTTCAGCCTTCAAGATTGCTGGATCTAAACTGTGTTTTTTCTTTTCTTTTTCTTCCTTTAGACTAGGAAATGAATCCCTGGTTCAAAGCTGTATTCCTCATATAAATCAGGAGTAGCTGTTAAAACTGAAAGGGTACAAACAGGAGCAAACCTGGGCCTTTGAAATTCAATGAGAATTGTGGCTAATGAGTGGAGGCTGTTAAAGGCAGGATTCCTGGTATCTCAAATTGCTGCTCACTGCTGCATTGGCTCTCAGTTGCAGGGACTGATGCAGCAATGCAGTCTGGGTTTGCAGTTTCTAGATCAGGGCATTTGCCCTCCCAGCAAGCCAGAATGCAGGATCTGAAATGAGAGCAAGGGAAAAGAAAATTGAGAACAAAAAATAAATTGTATAGCCCAGCTGGCAAATATTCCCAGGCCACAATTGTCTTTGGCATCCCTCCACCCCCTAAGGCCTCCAATGGTTCTCTGGCCTTCACCACAAGAAAATCAAGGGTTTAAAAATGCAATAATTAAAGAAAATCTTGATGACATTATGGTTTGGGAGTGTTTGGACACTAGTGTTGTGTGAGCGTGTTTGCACATGTACACCCTGCTTTGCTGAAGCTTGAGCTGTTCAGTGGCTGACAATTTCTACCCTGGGGGAGAGGCAGGATGTTTTAACCTGTTCTCACTCTGAGGATCCGGGAGCTGGGGGGATGATAAGGCACTTTTTGTGGAAGAACTTTTAAGATGATAAGTCTCCTGCCTTGCTTTGTGCCAGCCGCACCCTGCTGACCTACAGGGCCTTGGTTCCTTTGCAGGGCTGGATAAAACGTGTACTAATTATACTCATGGCATGATGACACAGCCAGCTTGATCCAGGTGAAGTTGCTTGTGGTTGCCTCAAATGTGTACAGGAGCAGAAAGGTGATGGGGAGGGTTTTGTTTGTACATAACTTCTGGAGCAGACCCAGGCACTGTGTGGACTGGAGCCTCACCTGTGGAAGGAGGAGACAGAATGTTCAACAGGATCATTCATCTACTTTATCCCAGACAGTCCCAGGTGCAGTAGGGATCCATTCCTCTTCCTGTCCTGCTGGCATCCTTCACAGACAAAGCAGTTCTGCCCCTGACATATTTTTTGGGTTTTTATTATTCCAGAGTGGCTGGGACAAGCAGTTACCCTGGATCTGCCCTCACTTTGGGGTTCCAGAGTGGTGGTGGTGGTGTTCAACAGTGTATAAGTTGGAATGAAACAGCTGAGTTTTCATTGGGAAGGTGTAGAGCCTTTTGCAGCTAATCCTTGACTGACCCATCAGTGTTTCTGCACTGACAGAGTGAAGGCCCTGGAGAAGAGGTGAGCCCTATGAAACATGGGGTTTCCCTTTTTTTTCCTCCATTGTGGGCGATGTGTAGATGGGACCAGATCTCCACTTCTTTCATCTTGTGCTTTTATGAGCTTTAAAACTTTTTTTTTTCCCTGAGGACATCATCTGGAGTAGTCACCTGCTGATAGTTTGAAACAGTCTTAAAGGATTAATTGCTGTCAAAAGCCAAAATAAAGCCAGGAGATGACAGAGGGGATAACTGGGTGCAGCACTGTCCCTTCCATGGTACAGATGGGCACAAGGCACTGTCTCCTGTGGCTGTGGGGAGCTGCCAGGCTGCTGGAGCAGACCTCTGGGAGCAGCCTCTGCTGCTGCTGCTAATGGGTACAGGCAACTGTTCTCTCTGTGGAAGTACCATAAATGTGGAAGGGTAATTTTACGATTAAAAATACTAAAATCTTCCATATGGAAGAAAGGCTTTGACTTTTTTTTGTGTGTGTGTGTGTTTTAATTGCTATTTATTTTTCTCATTGTGCCTTAAATATACATAGCACCATCCAGCTGGCTGAACCACAGAGCAGAACGAAGTATCTGCCCCATCTATAAAGGCATAAACCTATAAATGCAGATGACAGACTGAAATTTCAAATCTTTGCTCTGTTCACATATATGGAAGTTTTACCATTGGCTTCAATGAGATCAGAACCAGGAATTGGCTTACATGAAAGGAGTGTTTGCCAAGTGAGCACAAGCACATGAGTCAGAAGTTTTGGGTTGATTCCTGATGTTCCACTCTTTGCCTGATTCCTTCACTGCTTTCAGCCTCAGTTTCCCCTATTTATCAGTGCATAATAGGCTGAGGATATCTCACCTATTTACTAATTTAATTGGAATAACAAAACTCACATCTACTACTGGTTTGTAAAAGGCTTTTGAAACTCCACAGGAGGTGCAATTTGGTTGGCATAAAACCTGTTTGCATCATAAGCATTATCATCTCTGCCATGAATTTGTTATTCCCTACAGTTGTGTCTACAAAAAGACCATGGCATCATTTATAATGCTGATATTCAGGTACAAAGAAGCTGCAGTCACTACTTGGAGTAAGTGTCTGATTTTCTTGAAAAGGATGAGAGGGACGAGCTTTCCACTTCCCCCACAGATTGTAGGTTGGTTTTGAGAGGTGTCCAGCTGCAGAGGCTCTGCAGCCACAGCTCCAAGTGAGACAAGGTCACCACTGCAGGGCTGTGGCTGTGGTCAGCACAGACACCACTGTGATCAGCTGAGGACTGAAATCCACAGGCATGGCTTCCTAGAGAAAGCAAAGTGGAAGAAGACACTCAGTGGTATAACTTGCTGTTATTGTTGGCTGATTTCAGCTTTTCTCTCAGATGCCCCCTTTGTGCTTAGTGCGTGGTTTATCTGAGTGTATGGCTGTGGTTAGAGTGCAATGCACAGGACAGCAGAGTCTGTGTTAATAAGGCAGTAATTTAGTAATTGTTGTTCCTTGATTCAAGCAGACATCTCTACTACTGGGATAGAAGCTTTTTTTTCTGGACTCCAAAGATTTTGTGTCATGCTTCAAAAGTATTATTTTCCTATTATTTTTTTAGCTTTATTATTCAAGATCCTCAGATCTCCTGCCAGGCTTAGATTATCTTTTTTTTATACATATCTGTTTGGCTTCCCATTTAAACCATCCATTCATCCAGTTTCCATAAAACCCCTAATAACTATTTTAAAGTTTTTGTTCTTGGCTCTTTCTGAACCTATAAATGCTGGTTTGAAAACCCAAGCTGAGTTCTGTGCAAATAATCCTCTCTACCATCTCTTTTCCTCTGGTTACAAGAGGATCCTTCAGTGTTTTGCTCCCCAGCACTTGTTAGCTATCAGCAGTTCACATGCCCCTTGTTTGGGGGGGAAGAAAGTAGATGTGGCATATGATCCACCTGACAGAGGAAATATGAAATATGATGGTTGTGACAAAAACGGAAAATAGCAGCAGGTAAAGTAGTTTAAAACACAGTTACACTCCAAAGGTGTCTTTTCCTTCTGCAACCCCAGAAGGAAATGTCATGTGCAAGCCCCTGGGTGAGGAGACAATTCTGCTTCCCAGCAGCTCTCAGCTTTTGTGTGGCAAATATGAACCAAGCCCACACCTTTCCAGTGAGTGCTGCTCATTCATGGGGAAAGCCCTGAGGGACTGGTGACCTGCCCCCAGAGACCTGAATTCAGTCTTGGGATGTGTGGGGTGGGTGTGGTGAGAGGAGACAGCACTGCAGCATCCAGGGGCTGACCTGTGCTGCTGTGCAGCTTGAGACTCAGCTTGGAGGGAGAAGCAGTAGAGGAATTCCAGCAGAACATCAGTGCCTTGGAGACACAGGGGAGGTCTTTTGGATGAGAAGTCAGCCCTGTTATCCTTTTCCCTGGGATTAAGACTTGGCATTGATAGCTAAGATGATGTCTGCTTATTGTGGGAAGGTTTTGTTCTCCTTGTCAAAGAGCAGAGCCTTTCCTGCAAAGCTCATCCATTGGAGATTTCTCACTACACTTGTACCAGTGATGGTATGAGCTAAATCAGGATGCAGAGAGAAATGGCATGGATTTCATGACAAGTCTGTCAGGGGAAGATTAGAATCAGGCTCTTCCCTTTTCTTTGTGTTGTGTTGGCTCTTTGCATTGTGAAGGTGCTGGGCTGCTGGCTGCTGATGGCAATGGAATTGCCTTTACAGAATCATTTAGGCTGGAACAGACCTCTGAGACCATGGAGTCCAACCTTGGATCAAACATCACCATGTCAGCTAAACCACAGCCAAGTGCCAAGTCATTTCTTGAACACCGTCCAGGAATGGTGACTTCAGGCCCTCCCTGGGCAGCCCATTCCAATGTTTAACAACCCTTTTCATGAAGAAATTCTGCCTGTTTGTGTGACCATGGACACTAGATTTGCTGCAGCTATCAGAGGCAGCTCTTCACTTAGCAAATGCCTGAAGTGAGGTGGATGCACACATCCATTTCAGGCCCTTCACAGATGCTCAGACTAACTGGCATCACAAGCAGGAGGCCAGACCTGGAGCTATGGAGCTCAATGGAAAGAAATCCATATGTCTTCAGATCTTTGGATCTGCACCAGACATAAAAGGAAAATCTTTCAATATACTTTTTTTCTGTGTAGAGACGAAGTGGGGCCTCTGGCCAACATCTCAAAAGCCAGGGCCTAAAATTAGACCCCTAAAATACTAAGAGCAGTGCGTGGTTCCAACTGATACCAAGTTAGGAAAAAGGGCCTGAAATAAACAGATTCCTCAGTAACCAAGATCCTGTTTTTGAGACAAGTGTTCATTCTCACAAGTCAAAACAAGAAGAAACCAAAAAGAAAAAAAGAATGAAAACATCAAATCAAATCCCAGCAAACCAATGATATTATCAGCCAAAGCATGTCTTACTAGAATGTTTTCCAAAATTCCTCTGGGAGTACCAGTGAGCCATGAAGAGGATATTGCTCTTTTCTAAAGTATTAAATTGGGGGTCTTTTGGAACACACTGCATATATGTGACAAATCTGTTCTGCTGTTAGATCCTGTATCTGCTCTGATTCGTCTCTCCCTTGTGAAATTTCTTCCTTTTCCAGGCCTGTGCTATTCTATATATATTTTAAACTTTTTTTCTTGTTCTCCTGACTTTGTGATGGTTGGTGTGCTGATTTGTCTCTTTTAGCAGGTAAAGTGAGGAAGCAATTAGCTTCAGTAAAGGCTTTGTAGAGAGAATAAGGTTCATGTCAGGGACTATCTTGCTTTGAGAGGTGTATGCAGACATTGTTCAGTGCAACCCTGTTCCCTGGTTAAAGCTGCTGGGAGTACTGAAATATGAACATCAGAAAATACTAATAGGAATGACAGCAGTCCTGAAAATATGTCAGACTTCTTTAGAAATAGCTGTTGAATCTGGTTTTCAGCCCTCTTCTAAGCTGGTGGTTTTGTTTCTTTCTGCATATGATGAAAGTGGCCATGGTACTGCATCTAGTATTATCTTTATGTCTCAATTAGGAATATCTATTTCATCAGTTCAGGATGAATGACCAAGCAATATGGTATAGGAAGCCTTACAAGATGATTAGTTCTCTTTTTATTTATTTATTTATTTATTTTATACATAATGGTATATATTTTGCATATATTTATTGTTGTACTTGTATTGTCCCAGAACTCTCCTTGTCAGACAAGGTCTCATGGTACAGTTGCACAACCAGAAGACAGCTTCTGATCCAGGAAATGAGGCTTGACTCTCCACCAAGGAAGGGAGCACTCACACCAGCCTCATTCCTGCAGTTCCCCAGAGTGAGTGCATGGAGCAGTGCAGGCTGCTTTGTGCACCAGCTTATTTTTGGTGTGAATCTGGAGAGAAACTGGGAGAGTGAGTGTGATTGCTGGCTTAGCCCTCAGGTTGTTTTTCTTTTTTTTTTTTAATTATAGATAAGTGACATCTCTAAGAATATGCCCCATGAAATCCACATGTGAGGAAGCATGTTAAGGGCACCCTGAAAAAAGTAGCAAAGAAAAAAAGATGTCTCTGTGGCTGTTCAGTACCAGAAATACAAACTCTCCCCAGTTTTGCAGTCTTTTGACATGGTAAGGCTGTGACCTGCTTTGGGACCACAGTGGGTGGCTTAGCTTCTCATCGGCATCTTGCTCTTCTGCAAGCAAAATTGGCTTGTCACCTCCAGCTTTCTGCACAGGAAGTAAAATGTGTGCAGTCCACCCAAGTCCTTGTCCTTTAGTAGAGGCAGAGGGACCTGTTCTGCCTTGCAAGGAATATTCAATTCCTGTGAAGCACAGAAGCATGGGTGTGAAATGCTAGGGCACAAAGCAGCCCAGAACTGGATGCTGGCCCCACACAGGGGCCATGGGTCAGGCTTTGCCAGCTGAGTACACGGCAAAGAAGGGGCACGGTTGGAGCCATTAATTCCTCACCTAAGGGTGGAAGAGCAAACATCCCCCACTCACACATCTGCTTAGCCAGCCCCTTTTCCAAAAGCCGGCGTGCTCAGGTTACACAGTGCTCCAAAGTCCTCGCTGTTCCCAGAGTATTTCCTTCGCTCGTTTGCCCGGCGAGGGGCACAAGGGAAAGCAATGACTGCTGCAAAGGTGGAAAATGCAGGTAACGGCTCGGTCTGATCACCACCCCACCGTGGAGAAAGCTGCATCTCTCCTAACCACAGAGGAGGTGTTTAGTGCTCAGGCTCAAGGCAAATATTTCCTCTTCACTCAGCAGCAGTCAGACAGGATGTGCCAAAGCCAGCCAGGTCATGTGGCGTGAGGAAAATGAGCTGCATGGAACTGTCAGCAGCAGCAAGAGCCCCAGAGCTCAGGCTCAGCTCTTCTCATGGTGCTGAAACACGACAGCCACAGTGCACAGATGCAGAGATTAAACAGGTCTGAGGGCAGAGCCATTGGCAGGTCTTGCATTTAACTGAGGATGGCAAATGACACTTGCACCCTTCTAGCTAAAGTCTAAAAAACACACACCGAGCATCCCTTCCAGGGGCAAGCGGACTGGTGCAGAGGATCCCTTTTCCTCCAAATGCTTGCCTTTGTAAAGCATTACCAGGTTTGAGGAGGGGCAAGGGGGGTTTCTTAGGAGTAGCAGTAGCCTGAAACTGTTCTAACAAGGTGAATGTGTGGATGGCTCCAACATGCTGCAGCTGAACTGTGATCAAACTCTTACCCAGCTCCAATGGTGTGTCACTGGAGCTACATTGCTGCAGTTGATGTAATTGAGCTGGTTTTGACTAAAGTATTGTTAATTTTCTTTGCAGTAGCTGGGGTGGGGTTGTGTTCTGGATCTGTCATGGGAAGTTCTGAAAATTCCAGGGATATTTTAGAACCTTGTTGCTGAGCAGCACTTACACAGATGCCAAGGCCTGTCCTGTCTCACCTCACCCCAGCAGTGATGGGAGTGGGGGTGCACAGAAAGCTGGGAGGGGACACAGCTGGGACAGGTGACCCCAACTGACCCAAGGGATATTCCAGACCATCTGACATCATGCTCAGCAAGAAGCTGGAGAGAAGGTCAGGGTCAGGCAAGGCTGCTCAGGGACTGGCTGGGCATCTGTCTCTTGATGATAAGCAATTGTTTTCATTTGTATCACCCTCCTTCCTGAGGGTTATTTCTCTCATTTTGTTAATTTCCTTTTCATTAGAATTTGTTATGGTTATCCTATTTTAATTATGAAATTGATCTTAGCTCCAATTTGTTTTTTTTTACTTTTACCCCTGGAATTTTATTTCCCCCACTGGGGTTGGGGAGTGAGTGACTGTGGTGCTTTGCTCCTGGCTGGGTTAAATCCTGACAGCAATAAGTGAATGCACCTAAAGTGAATGTAACAGCCTGGGCTCAGACCTCAGAATAAAGATATAGACCTGCATGTGCTTTAAGCAAAGTATAGATTTTTCCTTCAGAAATGTGGGTCTAAAGGTTAGGAAATCCTGCTTGCACTGTTGTAGACTAATGCATCATTTCAGGCTGGTGTCCTGCAGGTCGAACTCTTTCTGCTGGCCAGCAGTAGTTAGATTCTTTACTTTCTCTCTGGATTAAGTCCCAGAGGTGGTATTTTATTCATGAGTAAATTGCAACTCAAGTCCAATTTATGACAGAATACTTGATGTAGAGGGTGCTGAAAGAAAACCATCCAAGTGAGCCTTCAAGAAACTTCAGTATAAAATATTACTTCTCTGCAGATTGGTCTACAGATTTATGTACAGTGATGCTTGACTGCACTCACATACACTGACTGTTCATCAGGGATGGATGCTGTATACCAGCTGTTGGTACCCCACAAGCAATTTTTAAAATTTTTAAATCCCTAAAAAGTTACTAAAAAGACCTCACTAATTATAAAGGAATTGTATGAAGAGCAATTAAAAAAATGTCAGTTAGGTATTTGCAATATCAAATGCCAAGCCACATAGTTTTGTTTAATGAAATCAGTTTCCAGTAGAGTTCATAACATCATCAATGACCTAAGCAGTGCACCTGACAGCTCAGCTGCCATCTCGAGCTGTAAATCTGGGTAACTAATGGTATATCAAAAAAGAAAAGGTCAATAAATGCAGAAATGTGTGGAGAATCTAATCTTTCCCTGGCACTTGTTATTCCTCCCTTCTCACTCCCATTCTATAATCTGTCACATTAAACTAGTCATGCTTGGCCAGAGCCTGATCAGGACAAGTTCCTGATAAAGCTGCATCTGTTCTTGCCACACAGCATCAGATGGACAAAGACAGTACCTGACTGCAGCCCTGGAAACCTCTGTTCTGGAAATGCAGATTGGGAAGGAGCCATAAATGTATGTAAATAAATTACATTTCAGAAAGAGAAGGGAGAAATTACAGAAGTCAGTCATCTCTTCAGGCACAATTTAAGGAGTTTTTATGAGCTTGGTTTTGTTTTGAATAAAACAGCTACTGTTGAGAACAGAAATGTCTTAGGCTTCTGAGCAGTAGAGCTGGTAGTCTTTCTGTCTGCCAGCACATTTTTCCCCTGCTCCACTCAGTCCAGAAAGAAATGACTCAGTCAAAAGGACTTCCTTCCTTTCCCTTGGGTGATTATTCCACAGCCTATGAGGTCTCCCCATTAGGAAATATTTCCAGTATCGTTTTCCCTGCACTTACTTTTAAAGTATCATTCTATGACTAGAAATTATCCTAAACAGTGCCCTTCCATCATTAGTGTTTCCATTTCTCCTGTGCTTCTCTGTGGTTATCACATGTCCTGTAGCATTTCACTGGAGTTTAGTTGGGCTGCAGATGTTTAATGTATTTAACCTTTCCCTGTATGCCAAGCACAGGACTGGCACCAAGACATTTATACACCATTAAACAAGGGAGGTGCCTGCTAGATGTAATAACTTTCTTCTGGTGCTTTCATGGTAGAGAACAAGGGCAGCTTCTATTCTAAACTACATGGAAAAGGTGCAACTGCTGAAGAAGAATGACTTATAAACTGACTATATATAGAAATACATTAATTTAGCATCCAGCCATGATTTAAGTCCACAGGGGAAGCAGTTAAATTTAATTGACATTGGCCTCTCAAAGAAAGAGGTTGCATGTATATGTGCACACAAGAAATTCCAACCAAACTGAGGAATATTATTACTAGGATTCTGTATTTTTACTGCAAAAGGATATGTCTAAAACCACCAGAGTCTTTAAGACTGTGGGAAACATTGCAAATGTCACCACACTATGTCTGGATGCATAATATATATGTATTTTCATGTGTTGGTGTATTTGAGTTTCTTTAAATTTTAAGATTTTCCCTGAATTTCCTCAGCTCACTTCATGAGCAGTTATATGATTGCTGTATTCTGTATTACCCTGAATTGTTGATATGTGCTATCCATTTGAACTCCAAATAATGTTTTCTTAATTAAAGGTAGGGCTAATAGCTCTGTCTCTTATTTAACTTGTAAAAATTTAGCATTTCCCTTTCTTTGGTTGCTTATGAATTTACGAAGTTTTAAATCATTGTGTTGAATTTTTCTGTGCCATCTCTGTCTATTGAGCAAAATATGGGGTGTGTGTGAATGCAAATTATCATTTCAGTGATTTTTTTTTTTTTTAGGTTTTTCTGAGAACAAGGCAAGAGGAAAATGTGATATAAAAGTGCAAGAACAGTCATACCAGGTCAGCCCAGGCGCCTGTCTCGCTCAGAGTACTCACTCTGAGTGGCCAATCCTGCAAGCATATTTGACACTTCCTTCAAATATTCTCCCTGCCTCCAACAATTTGTGGCTGAGGGATTTTAGAACCAGACACAATATTTTGTGCTTAATAGCCCTTGAGGGATTTTCCTTTGGTGACTTTGTTTTTGAATCTGTGTAAGCTTTTGGCATCTAGAATGTAATTTGGTGAGGAGTTCCACTGTTAAAATGCACTCTGGTTGAAAAGAGGTCCTTTCTGGTTTTTAAGCGTATTTCCTGTCATTTTCAGTTCAAGATCCCAAGCTGTTACATTGGAACTAATCATTTTGAGAGCCAGCCTCTGCCAAACCCCCTCTTGGTCCTGATTTTGGATCAGGAACAGCCACCTCAAAGCCCTTTGCTATGCAGACCAAGTAGAAGTATTTAGGATTGTTTCTTCCTGTATGCATCACTTCACATTTTTTTGACACTCAGTGTCATCTGTCCATTTTCTGCACCAGACAAACCATCTTGTCACCTTTACCTAAAATTTTCCATAATAATTTCTTAATACTTTGGAACACCTAATTATTGGTAGTAAACTGTCTTCTAATTATTGTCTGCCCTTTCTAGATCATTGCACAAATCTTGTTTTTTCAAGTTAAAAATGCCAAGAGGTTTCTTTGAGCAGCTTTAGCCACTTCATATGACTAAAAATGGAACTAGGGAGTCAGGAGTGTCAGGAACATGCATATTGCTATGCCCATGAGCATCCCAAAATTTCTTGAGTCATGTAAAAGGGAATGTAAATTCATGAGCCATGTAAGAGATTCTTGACAGCAATGATTAAGCAAAGCTGCAGATGTTCTGTTTCAATGAAAGATAAGTACCTTTTATTTATGTAACTTTAAGGGGATGACTTGAGATACCAAAGGCCAATAGATTTTGGTTAAAAAATTAAATAGCAGACCCAGAGCTGATTGAAATTGCTTAGAAATCAGTAGGGTGCTGTATCAAATGTAAAAATAATGTTCCTGAGTTAAGAATGAATAGGAACTAGTCCAGGAAAAAGTTAAATGAACCTTCAGCTGTACATGCTTGAGTAAATCTTTTCAGTGGGGACACATATTTTGAAATTGAAAACCATACTTAAATCCTTTGCTGGACTCTTTGAGGAGTTGTATAGCTGTCTGCAAATATTTATGAGAATTGTTTGAAATGTATAACCAGTTTGAAAATAACCTCTTTATCAGGGGGCTTCTGACTGATCATTAGTTGTTTGTTTTTCATGCATCTCTCCCAGATTCCCTGTGAGCTGCAAACTTTGAGAGTCTTCTCTGGGGTCAGATTTGGTCCCTATGGAAGTTAAAAAGGGGCAAAGTTCATCAAAACAGTATCAACAGGATTTTATTTTTTTTCCTTCAAGAGAAAGTTTCTTAATCTTCTCCATTCCTTCCCCCTGTTCCTCTCCAGGAGACCCATTCCACACAGACCATGGAATTTTGGCCTCTCATTTATATGTGGAAGAAAAGCAAATTACAGAATGTTGGAACTTCCCACAGATCAGAAATTCCCCTTTCCAGGCAGTTCTTCATGAAAGTGTCCTTGTGGCTTCTGTGGCACTTGGCTTCCTTATGTAGGATTGTCAGGCAGATGTAGGAATACCTGGATGGGGGAGAAGGAATTGTAAGGTTACAAACCCATCACCTTGCATGAGGTGAAGCTCCCTCCCCCCCTGGGGACTCCCAAGCCTCCTGTCCTCCAATCCTTTGGGAAATCTGTTCCAGAGCAATGGCTCCTTTGCTGAGTCAGTTTAACCTCTCCAGCTCTAAATGGACAAAAAAAGAAATAACATTATTTCCAATGTGGAAATTAAGGAACAGCAGCAGATATCTCAAGGCTCCCTGGATTTTCTATCTTGCACTTAGGGAACATATTTTGACCTTCATGAGCATCTTTGTGAAAGACTTACCAGCAGTGGTTGAAGGAC
Organism: Phylloscopus trochilus trochilus; assembly: GCA_016584745.2. Lineage (NCBI taxonomy): Eukaryota > Metazoa > Chordata > Aves > Passeriformes > Phylloscopidae > Phylloscopus > Phylloscopus trochilus. The sequence continues at coordinate 8,346,193 of WQNJ02000041.1, read as the reverse complement.
CTTGCACAATTGTAGAAGGGAAAAGGAAATCAACCCCCACTGCAGCAACTTCATGAGCATTTACTCTAACTTTAAAAATGTTCAGGGAGGAGAGATAAAGACAAAACCAAGGAAATGAGTCAGATTCCCAGGGAGAGGATAGGAGAGATGGTGGGATGAAGGGATGTGCCTTTCAGAGCCTTGAAGTAAGAATCAGGAGAGATTCTTTGGACATGCCTTTCAGGTCACTGCCTGGCACTATAAACACTGATTGTGATACCCCAAAACCTGGATGGCTGCACTTTTAATGGAAGTGCCTCAGAGCTGTCCCTGAGGACGTGATGTTGGAAAGGGAGACAGAAAATGGTTGTTTCCATCTATTCTAGTGCAGATTATCCCTGGAAAAGACCACTGCTCTAAGGCAGAAGCTGCTTTATATGGCTCTGTTCAGGCTTCAGTCTGCTTTTCAGTTACACCAGGGCTAACTCCTTGAATTTCAGAAATTTTTGTTTTTCTAATTGACACCAGTAAAAAGAGAAGAAAATCAAGTGATAAAAATCTCTTCCAGTAAGTGATCCTGGAGCTGTCTTTGCCATTAAAGTCTCTCTTCACAGCAGGGTCTTAAACAAGTTCAAGGCAGGCATGTTTGTCAGTTCAGGAACAGACACAAGAAGTGCCTTCCTGAGCCATTGCCTTAAAATAATTCCACAAATGGCCTCTTGTGCAGTGACATTTTGGAAATGTGCACCACCTTATTAGAAAATTCAACTGCGAGTACCAGGCACTCTGCTGAGGTTCCTGGGATGTCAGCCCAGGATCTCAGCAGCCTTCTCACCTCAGCATAGCTCAGAGAGGCAGTTTTTAAACTAGGATCTTTCTGTAAAAGAATAGACATTGTGACATGGGAAGCCTCATAAATTGAAAAATGTCAGTTGGTTTTGCAGAAGTTGCTTACTAATTTTCACCTCATAAAGATTTCAGAAGGGATTCTAGCACTCTGTTAAACTGCTGCAGTGAAGCCTTCCATGTTTATTCATACACACCTAGTAAACTCCCTGCAGGAGCCAAAGGGCCTGGTTCCATCAGCACACAGCTGGGGACTTCTCTTGTTTTCGTTGTGCTGAATTAATGTTCTCAAATGTGAGCGAAGTGTGTACATTAAATGCAGATGTTTTTTCCCAGAGGAGATGTGAGAGCCCAGCTCACCTCTCTAGTCCAGGTGCTCTTGTCCAAAGAGGGCTGATGGTTAAATGCCCTCCTTTGTGCATCCTTACTTTCGCAGCTGCAGCCAAATCTGTTTTCTGTTTGGAGCTATTGGCTTGATTTCAGCCTCTGTCCCCTCATCGTCTTCCCTGTCACACTCAGCACAGGTGGGTCTGGCACCCTGTTCAGGATCTTAGAGGGCAGGATCCCAGCCTAACATAGGCTGGCTCAGCTCCAGCCAAGTTTATTGCCCAAAATCTCAGCTGTTGGGAAGTAAGTTGGTTTAAAGTCACTGCAAAAATCTCTGCAGCTCTGTACAGTGATTTGTTTCCCCTTTCAGGACATATGCCCCATGGAAAGCTGCTTAAAGCTAGTGGAGTAAAGAAGTGTTTTCTCTGTTTTCAGCTGGTCTCGGAGTCCTCCAACCCTCCTGAGCCACCTTTTCATTTCAGTTACACCAAAGTAAAGGCTACCGAGGACAGAGGAGCTGCAACACCAAAATATTACTGTGAAATACAAGAAACCTGATACTTATTTTGTTAGTTTATTCTTCACCCTGTGCTTGTGTCTTTGTGTGTCCCTCACCTTTGTCCAGCAAGATCTCCTCAGTGTTCCTGCCCCAAGCCTCCCCTGGCAGCCAACCTTCCAAGCCAGACAGGGGTTTGCTCTGAGTCACTCACAGGAGCACTCAGGGTACCCCTCCTGAACACCCCCAAATGCATTTTTAAGGTAATTTCAGTGGTTAAGCTTTCCCCCAGTGCAAGTCAGCAGGAGCCAGCAAAGTGAGCAGCTTGGGGCCAGTGAGAAGGAGAGAAGTGTCAGGGTTAAGCTGCAGTGCAGGAGGATTTTGCATGGGTGTTAAGGGCTGTGCTCCTGGCAGGCTGAGCCAGGGTGGCTTAACTGTCTGGACAACATCTCCTGCATCTGTGCAGGTTTTCTGCTTCATTATTTTTGTTGAGCCATATACCTCCCTCATCTGGAATGCCTCCACTGATTTTCGTGAACTTCTCAGGATTTTCATCCCCTCTAAAGAACATTTAGTTCATTGCTCCTCATACTGACACTGCCTCAACCCTGTAACGACTGTGGCAGATGGGCCAAAGGCAAAGTTGGGCTAGGCAAGAATATCCTCCATTGGAAATTCTGGGGCAGATGTTGCAATCCTCTTTGTGCAAATTGGATCCAGTCAGTGTGTAAGCTGGCCAGAATAAGTATCTAAACAAAGCTGGTGTGAAGTGGGTGTGCAAAATGAGTGGGACTTCCATTTCACTGGGGCCAAGGGGAGGTATTGAACAGCATGAAAAGAGAAATATAATGCAGAGATGTGTGTGGGCATTTAGCTGCATGAAGAACAAGGGAAAATAAAACCCTGTACAGGATTATGCTATTGGTGGATCTACCTGCTGGTATTTTGGTGAATTATTGTTGCTATTACAGCCATCTGGAGAGTGTAAAAGGGATGAAACTTGTAATTATTTTTTTTAAGGCATTTAGGACAATTTTCTTAGTTGCCAGCTCTTTGGAGGGCAGTACCCAAAGCAGTTCTTGTGGTTCACTGGGGGAGGGGAAGGGGCAGGTGACCTGCCCCGTGTCTGCTGGGGACCCTGGGGGTGCAGCCCTGGCCCCACTCCCGGGCTCCCCAGGAAGCTGCAGCGCCTGCCTGGGTGCTCAGTGTGCTCAGGGGCTGCTCCCAGCAAGGCACATCGCTCCTGCCAACCCTGAAATCCATCTCTGCCCCTCCGGTTTGCTGCTCCTCCTTCTGCTGACTGTGCGGGGCAGGGAAGGGACATTCCCTCTCTCCCCTGCCTCCGGAGTAGGTGTGACCTCTGCTGCCCCGGTGGAAGGGGAAGGGAATGTGTTAATGGCTCTGTGTGGAGAAGGATGATTTTTCCTGGCAGCGCTTTTAGGTTTGCTTCCAGAATATGTATAGTTATCATTTATGTGCCTTTAAATTCTTTCCTTTACTCAGAAGAGGTCAGTGCATAGAAAGAGAATTTGGATTATTAGGCTGCTGGCACTGACCTGTGTTTTCCACTGTGTGTACTTGGAATACAGGTTGGTGCCTCTCCTCATTTGTTTCCTTTTTCCTTTCCCCTCTTTCTGCTCCCCCCCTCAGTAAGACGTTGGATTTCTCTTTTAATGATAAAATATTTTAAAATTTTAAGTGATTCATTAAATCACTTCTTTAATTTCACTGGGAATCTTTAGGGTTGCACATTTGCTCTCCTGAATGCGAAGAGCCCAGTGAAATGATGGATGCATATTAGTGCTTCAGTCCTCAGTGTGTTCGGAAGACACCAAATTTGTGTCCTTGCTACTGGAATAAGAGCTTTGAAAATGCAGGATCTAATCCTGTGAGGTCTCACAGCTGTCAGTCTGAGCTGGTCAGTTTGCAGATGGGGAAGCTGCTGATGGGTCTCTGGGAAAGGAGAACTCCTGGCCTTGTAGTTTTGAACCACTGTTAATGTCATGATAAAGGCCACCTTGGTCTGTGTGATATTTCTGCTACTTGAAATCAATGTTTTTCAGAAAGTAGTTTTATTTAAAGGTAGGGAAGTTATTTTTCATTATGAAGATGGTTGTAACTAGAGAGTCTCTGTGGTACAATCCATCAGCATGTTCAGCTCCTCACTGAAAACTCAAGCCCATGCACAGATGCTTTTCCCCTTTCCTCTGCCCTTGTCAGGAAGGTTGGCATTAGATCACGTTTAAGACCCAGATCAACCCAACCCATTCTATGATATTGTGCTGCAGGGTTTTGTCCACACAAGGCCGTCTGTTGTGAAGTGGGATCTGTGTTTGTGGTGGCAGTTCCCACTACAGAGGAGAAAAGGAGTTGCCCCTGTCCCCCCACAGTGATCTCAGGGCTTGGGAGTATGGAGACAGTGGATATACTGCCATGTGAAATGGCCTGGGATGCCTGTGATGGGATAGTAGCAAGTTGTGGTTCCTAGGAACCAGCCCTATTTCAGAGCACACAACAGAAATACTACTGCTTCTGCTGCTGTTTTGCTCTACAAGAGATATTAATATAAAAAATAGACTAATTTAGAAATAACTGTCTTCTCCCAGCTGGCTGTCATGACAGCAAAAGCCCCATAACAGAGCAATTCCCTGAACCAAGGTTATTTCTAAACCACTTTGAGTTTGTGGAAAACAATTTGCAAAATTTTGGGGGGTTTGGGAAGAAGAAAAGTCATTTTACAAATCATTGTCTGCTGCAGAAAAAGCAATTGTCATGGACATAAAAACACAATATGGGTGTTTTTAGTGTCTCAAGTCACATGCCAAATCAGAGGGCTACCAGAGAACATAATTTCAGCACTGTCAAACAGCTCCTGCTCTGCCTGTGTGGTGATTATCCTCTCAGTTTACAGATCTTTGCACTCCTGTGGTGCTTAAATGACATCACTGTAACCCCCTGACATTTGGGTAACGTGAGGAGCAGAGAATTCTCGCAGCACCTACAGTCATCAGTCACTGTCAGCCTGGGCTGAGGTTTCTCCTCTCTAACCGTGGGGCTGCATGGCTCAGACAGCTCTTTCTGACACTGTGCCTCCCATGGCCCACAGAAAACAACCTGGAGAGTCTCTGGATGATGTGCCTGGCTGCCCAGAGGCTCCAGAGCCTGGGCAGGCAGCAGGAGAAGGGAGAGGTTCAGTTTATGAACCCTGGCTGCTCCTCAGGGTGACGCTGGTCCTATGGAGTTCTTTGTGTGGCGGAGAGTGAGGGACCTGCTTGGGATGGAGGGGAGTGAGGGAAACCCCCTTTGGTCCAAGGAGCTTACAGATGGGAACAAGAGATGGAAGAGATGGAAGAGATGGAAGAAAGGCAGGATTGAGGTGCTTCAGATAGTGACTGTGTGGATAAATGCCTTGAAGAAAAGGGGTCTGACTTTTTCTCCATTTAGTGTCTGCAGACAGGCTCTGGCCTTGTTTGTACTGGTGTCAGTCACAGTGCCTCTGTTGTGCCACTTCTGATAAATAGAATAGAAGCCTGAATAGAAGCCGGTCCCTTGTCTGGGCTGGGAAGAACCAGGGATGGCTAGTAGCTGGCTGCTTTTTCTGCCTGTTTGCTGTTTATATGGTCTACTGTGAACTAAAGTCATCTCTGCAGGCATCAGGCACTCCTTGCTCCTGAGAGCATTGGAGCTCTCCAAGCATTTTGTATGAGCAGGACTGACACCAGTGGCATTGCTGTGTGCCCAGGGATGGCTGTGTGGAGCCAGACATGCCTCCACCCAGGGCAGGGTTTCTGCCCCACGGGATGAGCAGAGATGAGCTGTCTGTGGCAGTGGGACAGGTCTGTTACTCTTTCAGCAGCAGTCTTAGTGGCCTGCCTCACTTTTTTGTTTGTTGGTTTGGTTGGTTTTTTGTTTTTGTTTTTCTTTTTGGTTTTGTTTTTGTTTAATATGTCCTTGTGTCATTTATCGTGTACTTTTATTATCTGTTATTTTATTGCAGATTTTGCAAAAAAAAGTCAGCCACTTCTTCTATGTTTACCTTAAGCACATCTGATGTTCACAGCTTCCATCCTCTCCCAATGCCATTTTTTTCTCAAAGACAACCAGGCTTTGCTGTGGCACGGCTGGGCTGTGGCAAGTGTAGATGCTTCAGATCCCATCTTATGATGCAGCATCCCTTATGGTGCTTGTGTTACATGATTTAATTTGTGTTACAGGATTCAGTTCAGTATCCCAGCCCCAGATCCTCTCTGACTGGTCACTGCAGTTGTGTGCTTGCTGGCAATGTTCTTGATTTGGGGCTGTGAGACAGGGATTGGGGTGCTTAGTCAGTATTATCTGTTCTGTCTCACTCCTCTGGTTGTTTAGTTCCAAATGTAGTCTGGATACCTAATAATTCCAAAAGAAATTTCTAGAAGAACCTCAGAAAAACCGTCCCCAGTGTATAAATTACTGTGTTAATGCAACTGAGCTCCTGTGGCTGGGATAACAAATCATTTTCAGATGCCGTCAGCATTTTTTTTTTTTTTTTGTGCTTTGTCCCTGTCCTCCCATGACCATTGCTTGGAGAGTCTACACACTCGAAGGAATAGCTTTGGGGGGAGAGCTCAAATATCAAAGGGGAAAAAAAAGCATTCAAACCTAAAAGCTGACCATAAAGCCCAGCACATCATTTTCAGGAGCAGAACATTATTGTTACTCTGCTGACAAACCCCTTTTGAGGGCAGCAGCAGCACGGTCCAGCACCATTTTAGATTTGTCTTGCAGCCGCACGTAACCAAAATAAATATATGGTTACATAAGAAACTATGTTATATGCTTGCTCCCTGGCTCCAAGTGTAACTGTAAAGTAAGCACAAATGCAGTGTCTGCCCTTGTGGAGGTAGAGAGCAAACCTCCTTCCACACACAACTCCATGGATTCACACCTGGGATTAATGAGCCAAGCAAGTTCAAGGGAGGTGGGTTTGTCCCCTCTTCTGAGGTCCTTGTATAAGATGTGGAGGCCTCCCCTGGAGGTGAGGACAAGGGACAGATATGGAGAGGCACCAAGCAGGCTCCACAGAGTGGCCACGTTGCAGGGAGGGCACTGTGAGGATTTTGGACATGGCCCAGCTTGGTGTGAGTAACTGAAGCCCAGAGGATTACCCAGCTGACATGAATCTTGGGTGATTTATGCAGCTGGTTAACATGCCAGCAGCAATGCCTGTAGTTCCAGGGACTTGCTGCTGCATGGCACAAGCCTGCTCCCCACTGTGTGTGACCAGAGGAAGAGTTATGCTGAGGAGCTGTGTCACTTCTAGAGCTGAGCTTTGAAATTTGGCACCAAATCATCCTGCTTCTTTGCCTCTGAAGCTATTGTAAAACTATATGAATCATTGTTTATTTTCAAAGGCTTGGACACTATAACTTTAAACAGGGTAGAAACACCCCTGGAGGAACCCAGAGATCTTCATGAAAGACAAACCTTGGCCAGCAGAGAGGAAAGGTCTGACTGTGTGGCTGGCACAGTGCAGAGGTGGACAAGAAACACACAGCAAGAATAAGCAGTCAGTGTTAGGACCTTGAGGTTTCTGAAGCTGTCAGTCTCTCATTTTTATCAAACATAAATTGTTCAGTTCCATGCAGAATGAACTGGATAATGTTCACTTCCCTGTACTCCCTATGGGATTAAAACTGGGGCTTCTCCCTCACTTTCTGCCTAGAATACAGAAGCCAGAGAGAAGAAAAAAGCTGATAACATGAAAAGGCATTTTTCATGTCATAATGTCCTGAATAGGACTTTATAGCCCTTGGCCATAGGATATTATACAGTGCTCAGTCTTCTGTCCCAGTCTCTGAACCTGTAGTGCAGTATAATAATGTGTGCATAAATACCTAAAGAAAACATAAATTAGATACAATCTGAGGCACCTGAGCAGCAGGATAGTGACTGCTATAAAAGCCCACATGGAGGTGAATGTTGCCAATATGAGGAGCCACAGATGAAAGGAGGATGATATTTACCTATGAAGGACAAATGAAATAACACATCAGAAAAACAAAGTCTGAATTGCTTTACAAAAGAGATCAGTGGTATAAACTGATGAAAACAAGGCCCAGAGAGCTGAATCCAAAGCCAGCTAGTCGAAGCAGAAGTGAAGCTGAGGCTAACCCCATGCACCTACACAAGGTAAAGGTTGACTATCTGGAGAACAGCTTTTAGAAAAGAGCTGAGGGTCCTGGTGGGTGCATTGACCATGAGCCAGCAGTGACCTTGCAGCAAAGAGTGCCAACAGCACCCTGGGCTGGGTGAGTGTGTGCACACCTGGCATGCTGGGCTCCCCAGTATAAGAGAGGTGTGGGCATACTGGGAGGGCCACATCTTGGAGCATTTGTCTTACGTGAGCAGTGGGTGAGAGAGCTGGGGTTGTACAGCAGAGGTGATCTTATCAATGCATATAAACACCTCACAGGGGAGGAAAAGACAGAGCCAAAGTCGTTTCAGTGGTGTGCACTAAAAGAGGCAAAGGACACAAACAACTGAGTACAAGAAAATACATTTAAACATCAGATTTTTTTTTCTTTTTTTTTTTTTCTTTTTTTTTTTTACTGTGGCAGTGACTGAAGAATGAACAGGCTGTCCAGAGAGGTTGTGTAGAACACTGGCAGAATTGCTCTTGATGACCCTGCTTTGAGGAGGGGTGTCGGACTAATCAATCTCCAGAGGTCCCTGCCAAGCTCCACCCCGCTGTGGTTCTGTAACAGGACACAGCTCTCCTGAATCCCAGGGTAATGTTTGAAAGGAAATATTTACTGGATCCTGGGCATCTGCTCTATTTTGATTAAATACTGCACACAGAAGTATGTGATCAGGCTGTACATGCACAGGTGGTCAGTGCATATGCATGGTTACCTGCAGAATCCCTCCATATGCTGCAAACCAGCACATCCAGCCAACCTGTCAGAAGAAAACATAAAAGATTGCTAAATTTCACCTAGACAGAATTTCCAGCTGGAAAAAGGGAGGAAGGATGTGTCTGGGGAAACCTGGCCATGTGCTATTCCTGCCTCCAGGATCTTGTGTTAAGTCTCTGTACAGTGCAGTTTCTCCTTAAATCCTCACCTGATCAAAGAGGGTCTTTGCACACCAGGAACAGTACATTCATCACTTGATTATGTGGTGGGTTACTTTATTCACCACTCCTTGTATTCTTCTCCTTAAAACTTCCAAGCTATTCCAGACAAGGGAAAGTAATGTGAGTGTGTAGTTGTACAGAAAGGCTTGCTGCACTTCTCATACCAGCACACCCAGCTCATGTGGGCACAAGCAGTTCCTGCAGCTGTGCCATACTTAAGTTTATGCACATTGCTTGAGAAGAAAATAAGCTGTAACAAGAGCTTAGTCTGGCAGTTACTTTTACTGCTTTTTATTGCAGCTGTGTCTTACAGTTCTCTGCCATTCTACTTGTTTCTCTCCTCTCCGCAGCAGCACGACTGCAAAATGCATGAAGGCAAAACGCTGCCGGCTGGGTGACCTGGAAGGTGGGGAGGGAAGGAATAACAGAGGAGCTGGGAATCGGCACTCAGCCCTTTGCACCCATGAGCGTACGTGGATGCATTCAAACCGGCCAGCACCTTCCTCCTGCTCCTGCAGGAGCGCTGGGGCTGTGGGCTGGACTTGATCTTGAAGGTCTCTTCCAACCTAGAAATTCTGTGATATTCTGTGATATTCTGTGATATTCTGTGATAGTCTGTGATATTCCGTGATAGTCTGTGATAGTCTGTGATAGTCTGTGATATTCTGTGATATTCTGTGATAGTCTGTGATACTCTGTGATAGTCTGTGATAGTCTGTGATAGTCTGTGATATTCTGTGATATTCTGTGATAGTCTGTGATACTTTGTGATATTCTGTGATACTTTGTGATACTCTGTGATATTCTGTGATACTCTGTGATACTCTGTGATATTCTGTGATACTCTGTGATATTCTGTGATATTCTGTGATACTTTGTGATAGTCTGTGATATTCTGTGATACTCTGTGATATTCTGTGATACGATGGCCCGAGTGCAGCACGCCCGGCTCAGCCCCGCGCGGTGCGGCGCCTCTAGAGGGCGGTGAGCGCCCGGCGGAACTTCTCCTCTGCTGGAGCGGGGTGATGCCTGAGCTATAGCCCGCTCTGATCCAGCTGCAGCTGTTCAGGGAATCGCAGCCTCCCTGCAGAAAGGTGCAGGGTCTAGCAGAGACAGGTCCAGCTGAAGCGGTAGAGGAGTTGAAGTGGACAAGTGATGTACCAGACTTTGGCTCAAGTGTTAGGACGGATTTACGAACTGTTGTGAGATTGTTAATTCTCAGAAATACCAGAGACCTTCATTTCTGTGACAGCATTGGTTTGCTGTTTCCTTGTTTTTTTCCTTTTGGTTTGCTGTTTCCCTTGTTTTTTTCCATTGCTTTGCTGTTTCCCTTTTTTGTAACAGCAAAGAGGGGAAAAAATCAAATCAGCCAGCACAAACTGCTCTGAATTCCTGGGTTTACACTAACAGCATGTTCTGTTTGGATTCCAGCACAGCACAGCCCTGCTGTGCAAGCCACCAGCCCAGGGTTGGACTTACCAGGAATGAGGGGACAGAACCTTCCTTATTAATACCATTTGGTGCAGGAACTATTTCCGTGGAGAAAGAGCTTCCCAGCCCCACCTTTCACAGGACTTCCTTTACCTGCATGTCAGGTAGGAAAGGGGTGGTGAGATTTCCTGCAGCATCTTGTGATGCTGTGAGTGGTGCACATGGCTCTGCCCAGCTTCCACACCTCGGCATCTGACTGAAAACTATCACTAGCCTTCCTCTTCTTCCCCAGACTGTTGTCATCATTTTGCTGGTTAGCTGCTTTCTTTACTTCTGCATCTCTTGTCCTGGTGCCAATAAACAAAACTCTACCGTACTTCTCAGTTCTGCAAGAAAACAATGAAAAGTTGTTTGAAATAAAGCATGGGTTGTGGACAGAGTTTCAAGGCAGGCACATCTTTTCTTCTTTGAGCACATCTAAATTTGAGCTGCACCTGCACATCCAGTGCTGTGCTGCATGGCCACATTTGTGCCTGGCTCTGCAGGTGAAGTGTGTGCTCTGCAGCCAAGGTGCACACTTTGCTATGCTGTGCTGTTATGCTGTGGCACCACGGCTCCTGGGCCACAAAGAGTTTGTTTCTGTGGCAGGGGCCATCAGCACACAAGTCTTTGACAAGGCAGGCAGTGTGAAAACATCAACACTCTTCTCTCCTAGCACAGAAAGATGGGGCTGGTTCCCAGTTTGTTATCTTTATATTTAGTGTCCAAGAAGCATAGTTAGAGGAGATGGAAATACAATCTATTAATTTCTATTTCTGTGCTGCCAGTTGAGTCAGGACCAGGCTGACACTGGCCCAGAACTATCACTGTTTGCTTGGTGCATTGAGGCATCTGTGTGTTTTTGTTACCCCTTGTCCATTAGCTCAGGGACCGGTGTGTCCATAGCACAAAAGGTCCTGTTGCTTTTCTTGGCCATCTTCACTCCCCACGTCCATCTTGGGCTGGGAGCCAGTGGCATGGGCACCGGAGATAAAACATATTTTATTTCCAAGCACAACCTTCTGCATCAGAGCATGCCTTGCCTTTCAAGAAGCTGTCCTTTTTGGGACTTCTGCTTTGTTTTTTTGAGAGCTTTTCAAGGACTCATGCATGTCATGACCCAGCACCTATAGCAAGCACACAATTCCAGCACAGAGGAGTTTTAAAAAGTACATGTATATAAACTGCTAGTAGGAAGCCTAACATTCCTGAAGAATGTTACTGTCTTCAGTGCTATTTTCTACCTTCACTTTGTGGGTTTTGTTTCTCCAACTCTACATAGCTGCAAGAATTCATCTTAAATGGAAGTGGCACAGCAAAACCTCCTTTGATAGTTTGCAGATTTAAAAATAGCTGTCTTAACATAGGTTTTCCTTCCAAGGTAGAATGTACCTTCCACTGGAACACATTCATGCCCATTGTTAATAGAGGGTCTCTTTTCCATAGTCTGTCTTACAGTGAGTCATCTGCTCTCTGGCTCTATGTGTCTACATGCAAATAGGTGGGAATTAGCTTGGTTTCTGAAATTCTCTCTTTTGTATTGACTGAAAATCTGGGGTGGTTATTTTTGAATGTTTCCCACTCTCCAGACAAGATATGAATGTAAAAGCAACCAAAGTAATGCTGGATGTTCTCCCTGTACCAGCAATGTAGCTGTAAAATGCTGTGTTTTGATTAATCTGGTGGAATGCTGTTCTTCTTTCAGACTGGTTTCAGAATTGGGCCAGTTTTATCCAAGGAGTTTATTGTCTCAAGAAGTAAAAATAAATTGAAGTCACTATAATTTGGAATATCTCATTTTTTTATCTCAGAGCTATATGAATCAGTATCAGCTGAGCACCTGGCTCATGGAGATCAGCTCTTTATTTTGAAGAATACAGTTTCTAGCTCGAAAAGGAAAAAAAAATAGCACTTGGATTATTTATTAGAATTTTGGGGCAAAGCTTGCAAAACTGGAAAAATGCTCACTTTTGCTAACTTCAGTGTGGTGTTTACTTCCCATGCTAAACCCAGAACTGGACTGTTCCTGATGACACATTCAGTGTTTAGTGAAAATATGTATAATCCCAGTAATCAGAATGCCTTGGGTCACAAGCCTTTACTCCATGCCAGATGAATCAAAAATTCCTGAGGACAGTTCTTTTGCTTTGGCCATAACACCTGCTGGACCCTGCACTGTTCCTGTTGGTTTGTGAGCGACAGATGTGGGATGCTGTGGGAGGAATCAGTGGTTGCTGGAAAGGGTTACACACTTGGAAGAGCTGGAAGGTGAAGCTCCCATGGGATAATTTAGTGGCAGAAGAAGGAGGCTCCTTGGACCACAGCGATGTAACAGCACTGCTGCATGTTTTAGTGGGAGAAGGGAAGGACTAAAAGTGCAAAAATATCAATTATGTTGTATTCATGTGCCATTCCTAAGCCTTTACAGACAAGGCCTGACAACTCCAAATACAATTCCCACAGGCAAGGGTGCTGGAGAGCAAGATTGCTCAACACTTACACAAGTGAACCCCTGCTAACTCCTGCTCTCTGAATCAGAACTTGTCTGCTTATGGAAAACAGCCAGCTCAACTGATTTGCAACCAGTGTTGAAAGATTTATGGAAGTTCTTGTAGGACCATGAAGGCAGTAGGGAGATGAGTTTGTCTTTCTCTTGGATGGTAACAAAAAAGGACACAGGTCTTGTGTCCTTACCTTCTCCAATTTCCATTTTATTTTGTCTTCATAGTTGAGAAAAATCACATTATATTTGTTTATTCATTCATGGTTAAGACAATAAAGACTCCTTCCAAGCTCTTGGTTGCCCTAACTTAATTATAGTGTAAGTATAATTAAACCACAGTCTTGTTGAGGAGATCTGTTCCTCAGATGCTCTGCCAGCAAAGTAACCACCATATAGCTTTTTCATTGTCTGGGAAGCTTCCTTGGCAGTCTTCACTAGAAGGTGTCAAAAAGGTGTTAATAAATCAAAGTCAATTTAGAGTTGGAAATGAAACACTCTAACACTCTAACATACTATTCATTTTTATTAATAGTATTTCTTATTTTGTTTTGTTTGTTTGCTTATTTGTGTGCTTTGTTTGTAGGTTGGTTTGTTGGGGTTTCCTTTACCCCAGAGAGAAAACCCACATGTGAGCTGGTAAACTGTCTTATGTTAAGGTCAGAAGCAGCCTATGAAGGAGACAAATTACCCAGATCTGAGTCTTTCACACCTCCTAGTCAGAGTTGATGATAGCTGTGTGTATCAGGGACCATTTCTGAAATCTTTCAGATTTTTTAGGAAGGATACAGTGATAAATTGTGAAATAGAAAGTAACTTTTCTTAAAGGAAGAGCCTCAGAGTGGGTCCAATAGGTAGAACAAAAGTGGCTGGAGCTTTGCTATAGCATCACTGATCTATGGAGAGCATAAAAGAAAATTTTGATGCCAGTTCTTAGACATCCTCTTTGGAGCCAAAGGAGGTGACACTACAGCTGCACTTCTGTTGTTTTTTCTGCAGTCCTCCCCCCTCTCCCTCACTCTTGTGAGGTGCTGGGTTGTAGATGGCTGTCTTAGCTGTTCTGCAAGCTTTCCCCTGTGTTGTGATACACCAAAACACCTTCACTGCTAGCACTCAGCTCTCTGTCATCAGCTTACACAGTCACAGCCCAGGTCTCCTACATCAACACCAAGCGAGGTGCAGAATGGAGTCCTGCAGAGATTCTGCTTGAAGACCCTAAGATAAGACCTGTAAAAACTCCCAACAGGAGTAAATGCCTGTGAGGGCCACCTTGCATCTTTCCAACAGAAGAAAGAAGAAGAAGAAACTGAGTGCCTGGAACTGCAGTGGCTGGTCAGCAGCACCTTGTGGTCATGTGTCACAAAGGTACCCCATAAACTAATAATATCTCATTGTTAGGTTGTTGTTATAATTTTTTCCCCCCCCTGAGATTGTGCTTGCCTGTTTTAGACACATCAGTCAAGTACTGCAGTGTCCTTGGACTTCCAGCAGCAAATCACCACCTAAATACAGTAAAATGGACCTCAGCCCAGTTCTCTTTCTGCAGCAGCATTTTCAGCTGTGTTTCAGCAGTCTGGTGGTGTTTGGCTCTGCTCTTTTGGTTCTCTTGCTCCTCCAGTACCCACAGAGCCCATTGGGACTTCTGCAGCTGCCATCACTGCTCTGTTACACCCTGCAGTGGAGAAGAGTCTCAACCTGCCTGACACTGGTGTGGCTGCTCCTGTGGCCAGCACATTTGTGTATTTCTGCAGCATTTCTGCAGATCTGCTCTGGGCCACCTTCCCCCATCAGCCTGTACTAAGAGATGCTGTAGAAACACAGAATGCCTGGGGTTGGAAGGGACCTTAAATAGGACCTAGTGCCACCCCCCCTGCCGTGGGCAGGGAGACCTTCCCCTAGACCAGGTTGCTCAGAGCCCCATCCAGCCTGGCCTGGAACATGTCCAGGGATGGGGCAGAAGTCCTTGCTTTGCCTCAATATGGCTAAACTCTTATTTTTCTCTAATCACTTTGATCAAGACAAATGAAAGCAAAGTGTTTGCTTCCTGGCTGGCAATTTTTTCCCCACATACTGCAAATTTCCTTTTATTGCCTGTGGCTTGCAAGGAACAGCTTTTGGCAAGTCAGAGTAAAAACTTCTTTGAAAGTACAGTGCCTGTCTATTTAGGGAATAAAATTATTGTGAATTAACTCCGAAAGAGTCTGCGCTGGTTAGAATTTTAAACCCCAAAACAGGTCTAAAATGCTCCACAAATTTATTAAAACCTGAGATATTTTAAAAGGGGCAAAAAAGAGGATAGACTTACTCTAGGGAGGCAAACAGGGAAAGAAGTAAGTCCTCTGGTACTGCCTAGGAAAGAGAGGCATCTCCACAGCTTATGTTTTACAATTCAGTAACTTAACAATTCAATAACTTAACATTTCAAGTGTCTGAAAGACTTAAGTTCTTGTCACTTGCTTTACAAAGCACACCCCTTTCCTACTGCTTAGCTTACAGTGGTGTTTGGTCTACTAAAACCACACTAATTTCTTTCTGAAGTTCATACAGTCCTTCTGATGTCCCCAAGAAACAAAGCTTAAAAAAATCCCTCAGTAATAACTCAGGACATCATGTTTCTGTACTGCAGTTTACAAGAGTGAGAGTTTAGAGGAACGGTGATGCTGCTGAAAATCTTTCTACTCCCATGACTGTCTGAATCTTGAAATTGAATTAAAAAAAAGAAAAAAAAAGGAAAAAAGGAAAACAAAACAAAACAAAACAAAACAAAACAAAACAAAACAAAACAAAAAAAAAAAAAAAAAACAAAAAAAAAACAACAGAACAAACCCGTAGATCTTTAATTATAACCTAATCATTTTGATCACAGCAATAAATATAACAAATGTGAGGCAAGTATGTGTGTGAGAGTGCAGGACAGAGAAAGGTTTAGGGCAAGGATCAGTGGAAAATCTTTAGAAATGATGTAAGAGAAAGCAAAGGCAGGGATTGGAGTTTGTAGCCTACACCAGAGACTATAAAAACTCTGAAAGAAAGCTGAGCATTAAGGATAAGTTAGGAGGAAGAACATAGCAGGACCATTAAGGTTGGAATTGATTGCATCCAATGCAAGGTAAGAGGAATGAGGACAGAATGTGCTTGGGATGTTTTGTGTCTTCTGCTCTCTTTACAGAAGCTTTCTTCCCTTCTTTGTTTTCCTCTTTTTGATGTTTTCTTCAATCTTTTTTCTATTAACAGACATGCAAAAGGTATAAAGATGCCCAGATCTGATGGGAAAAGCACAACTACTTTTTCCAGTTTGGAATTAAGATAATAAGATGCCTATCACCTAGGATTTTTGGTAGTAAAACTGGGCTAATATTCAGTGGAAACTTATTTCGTTCAGTTCATCAGGCAATATTTAAACAGAATGTGTCAGTGCATTTTACAACAGTGACAAATTACTTTTATGCTCTTGCAGTGCTTTGCAGTAAACTGCTGTCTGTGTATATTGTTATGGATTTTCCTTTTGTGTAAGTTATTGTCAAATGCATATTACTTCTTAAAATAAGCTGAAGAGCTGTGACAGAATAATTCTTTTGCATTACTAGATATCATATGTAGTGGACAAGTTTGCTACATCTAACATATTGGAAAACATGAGATAAATGATTTAGGAAAAGTCTTTAATTTATGGATCTGCAAAAGGATTTTACTATATCCCATATTACACAAATGTTGATCCAAATTCTGCTGCATTCCTGCAATAGTAGAATAACTGCAAAAACATTCCTCCACTAGCAGAGTAATTATCATTATCCAGTGATCTGACTAGTTCAGTTTTGTACCTCTGTAAGTGAAGGCAGATTCTGATTCTGTGATAGTCATTGTAATTTCTCCATTCTGAGTTCAAAACTATTTCACTGGGTTTTTTTCCCTCCCACACTGAAGTTGTGCAAGTAAATACATGCAAATAACGTTTCGTTTAGATGTCCAGAGGCTACAGTAAAGTTCAGAATCCAGTAGTTTTTGAAGCACTAGCATGCAATGCCCTTAGCTTTTCTTGCTTGGTTTTTCAATTTGAAATGATTGTTCTCTCATGGGGAGTGCAGATCTGAAAGCTGAGGAGCTGAGAGGACATTTTGTGCCTCTGCCCACTGCTTAACTCAGGAAACTTATTATTGCTTTTATCTGTCTCTGCTCACCTGTATTCAAAACACAGCTCCATCTACTTTTCCTGTAAAATACTTTGAACATTATGAGGAGGAACAGCCAAAAACCAAGCAAATCTATGGTGTAAATTATGGGAAAACTGCAAAATATATCTGACTGGACCAGGCATTCTTATTTTTTATAAATACCTGCCAATCTGATTTCAGCAGATTAGGACTTTGTTTTCATTCTTTGAATGAATGACAAGTGCCTTTTTGGGCTTCCTGAGCAGCCAATTAAAACATACAACAGTTTTAAGAGCTCTGTTATACCCTGACAATGATTGCAAGTTCTTGCAGCTTTCCTTTTCTTCTTACTTAACTCAGAGAGACTGGCTACTCTCTAATTTACATTTGCAATGCATTTCCCCCAAGGCTTTTCTTCTTCAAGTAATATCCTTGATCAGAATGTTTAAGGGTTTATCCAGTAAATCAGCATCCGTGTGTGAATCTCGTTAAGAAATTCCAATGCCATTCTTGTCTCTTAAAAGCTTACCTTGAGTGACATTTTTATTATACTTTAAATGGTCTGGTTTTATATTGATAACCTATTTTGCTAATACACTCTTTATACCTGGTGTGAAGATCTTCTACTTGTCACTCCAATGCTGTTAGGAAAGAAAATGATTTTTCTAATATAGAAAACTACAATTTATTTCTTGATTTTTCTTGATGGAAACGTTTCTTACTTTTAGCTTCATATGCTGAAGATGGCACTCTAACAATGAAAAGTTTTTGGTTCTTGTGGTAAAGAAGAAAGAAAGCTGAATGTCAAGTTGTTAGAAATGTTAAGAAAAGTTGGCATGTTTAGTCAGTGTGTATATAAATAGTGTAAGGTTGACTGTTCATTGGCAATTAAGAATAGTCTAATAATGTTTTGTTTTCCATTGTACATACCAGGAATACTGCAGCTCACTCAATTATCTTTTGAGAAAAGGTGCAAATAGGTTTGTTTTTTTTTCCCACTAAGAGATATTTTCTCGCACTTCATAGCATCCTTCTTGTTTAATAGCCCCTCAGCTTCTAGGTGGGCTTCATCACTTCTGCTTGTCTGTTGCTTCATGGTCTCCTACTTTTACGGCATACATGTGAGTTTGGGGTTTTTAATTTTTGAAATCTGTTCCTAAAAATGGATTTATTACACAGTGTGATAGTGTAGAAGTGTAGGCAGCTTTGCAAGATGTCCAACCTGTGTCCTCCCTGCCCATTCTAAAGAAAATTGTCCTCATTTGTTCTGTGTGACCATTTGATCTGCCCTGTTCTCAAGGGAAGAGATGAGAACCATGACTGACTAGCCTTTCACAAGTGTTTGCCCACCTCTGTCAGTTAATTTGTTCCTGAGTTGTGCTTGTGTCTGTTCAGCAAAGGTGCCCTGGCAGGGCTGTGTTCATTTGTGCACTCCTTGAACTCCTCATGGAATGGGGTGAGGATCACCTTTCCATCCTTTCTCTACACGATGTGAATGCTGCTCTCAGAGACCTTGTCTCCTCTGGGCAGGGTCCAGGCAAGACCATGACTGAAACCATGACCTAAAGCTCTCTTTTTCTGAGTACAAGTGGCAGGAACAGCTCAAGCATCTTCTGAGCCAAAGCACAGCTGTCAAACAGGCAAAGGTGACCAAGGTGGTGATATGAGAACATGCCAGAACACTGGGATCATGTTACAGGGAGCACAATTATTGAAATGAAGACACTGGAAATCAATCAACAAATCTTGACTGCCTTGAGAAACCTTGAAGGAACTTCATTTTCAGGAAGTGGAATGTGCTTGGCCTTGAAATACTGTCTGACAAAACATTTCTTTGGGACACAAAAATACCTAGTTATCTCAAAATAACTAATCATAGGCCTCTTGCATAAGTTTATGTTTTTTAGTTCCTCTAGATGAAACCTAGTTCCTCTCTCTAGTTCCTCTAGATGAAACCTACCTGCCTCCATTTATCTCTATAGCCAGAAAACTGAAAATGGAAGGAAATATACATTGTAGTAGTTGTCAGTGTCTGTACCACATATAACAAAATATATGGCATTGTTTAAAAATCTACGCCTACTCCAGAAAACACATTATTAATAACATAAAGGGCCTGACACTGGCAGCTTACATTTCATTTTGTCACAGAAGTCCCATGTTGCAGTGTGTGGCTTCAGTATCTTTTAGAAAGCAATTATATGAGAAGTGCTCCATATCTCATCCGTGAGAAAAAACACCACTCTAAACTATTTTTGAGCTCTGGGTTTTTTTTCTGAGAGTGGGATTAATTTTGATTTTTCTCCCTTTTCTTCAACATTTACATAACTACAGGATTGCATCTGAGAAACACAGGGTTCTTCAGCAGCTCTGAAATCACTAGAATTGGTGGTATTTTTGGCTTTGTGGTGATATATATGATCAGAGGACATATTTTACAACTTTTAAAAGTAAGGTAAGTTTGTTCCAGCAGGAGCAGACTTCTTAGAGCTTCACACAAGCCATTTTTAAGTTGCTCTTTTGGTCAGATAATCATCCATCATAATTTTTTTGGCCAAGGTACCTTCCCATCAGGCATGCAATGCAAGCATAGCAAGGCCAGTGTGAGTGCTGAGTTTGATTAATCAATTCAATTAAGATAGGTTAACAGCAGCAGTTAATATTCTATTTTGTGGTGCTGGAGCAGTAACAAAATAGCTCAGTAAGTGGCTTGCAGACACAGCTCTGATTTCTCCCAGCTGGCTGGAGACCAGAGACCTTCCTGACCAACAGGTGAAGAAGGTTTCCCAGTGCTATCTCAGCATTACAAGAGGAGCACTGGAGGCCAAAGAGACACTCCCAGGAGCTTCCCAATGCCTGTGGGACAGCCAAGCCTTGGCTCTGTATCAGCTGATTTTGGTAACACCCAGGGCAAGACCTCAGGGGTTTCTGGGCTTGGCCACAAGGTGCTCACTGCAAGAGCAAGGTCCTCCTTTGCAGGTGGCTTGGGCACGATGTGCTGGTGTCACAGCACCAAGCAGGGCACAGCCATCAATACAGGCTGGCAGCTGGAGTGAAGGATTGCAGTGCAAGGCATGATGTCTTGCCTCGATTCTCTTGCTAACAGGCCAGTAAGAAAAATAAGTCCCTTGTGATTTATGCTTGCAGAGTAATCTCTGCAGTAATGTGAAATATCGCAGTTCAAATGGGTAAGAACAATGATGGCTGTTACCATTTCTGACAGGCAATGGGTTTGGAGCTTGGTGATGAATTGCATTCTGTCTGGGGTTTGTTCAGCCCACTTATCTTCAGGATGTCATTTTGGGTTTTGTTTTTTTTTTTTCTTTGTAAGAAAAACATCTTTTAAGTCCTTTGGTTTGATGTTGGAGACTTAACAGTTTCTGTTTGGTAAAGCATTTTGCTTTCTTGTGATCTTTTCTTGGAAAATGGCTCTGCACAGGTTCCCAAGTAAAAGTTTTGTGTATTTATCCTGCTTTGATAAGGTAGAATACTGTTCTTTCTTTTATCTTTAATTTTATTTTAATTGGACCTGCAACACAGATACCTAATTATATGAGGAATTTTTAGTTTTGACACATTTCAAGCTAAAGTATCGCTAAGACACATAAATATGTCTGAATTTCAGACTTGCGAGTACATTTAGAGAAGGGAAAACCATATTTTATGTCAGATAACACAGGACCCTGAGATACTACAGACATGGAATTATACACCAAATCCTTGACCTAGCTCTGTGAAGTTGGTGGTGAAGAAATTTCTGGAAGGATGGAATTTCAATACATGTAGTAAGGGCGCATCTTGAAAAGCTTGTCAGAGCTTTGCTTATTCCCCTTATTGTAAATGTTACATTCAGTAACAAATGTTGTCCAGCCTCTCTTAAAGCCTCTCTTGGAATGTGTCAAGGTTAAATATGGATGGGGTGAAGCAATAGCCAGTGCATGACTGGGAAAACCCCTTCTTGGCCAGAGGGCTCTGCTTGGCCAATTGCAACACATGAGCTCAAGGAGAAATAGCAATAACTTCTTTAATAACTAAGGTTATTAAGTAAAACTAAGTGCCAGACTGACAAAAGAAAGTGTGATTTTAATTGTATTTACATGGTCCTCACTGCATCATTAGTTTTGCAATTGCCTTTCTAAGGCTGAACTGTTCCACTACAAGAACCTTGCCTTTTTCTCCTGCCTTGGTCCCATTGCTGCATGAAAATCAGTACAACAGGGTCTTGCTGGACTAAAGTTTTGCTCCCTTTTCACCTCTTTAGCTGCTTATTTCTTTGGGAAGTAGAGCCAAGCTTTAAGTCCTTACAATTTCCTCCACTTCTAATTTCACTGGCATTGAGTTCTGACCAGTTAATCAAAAGTCTGTAGAGTTGCAGGTGCCTTACTGTTTATTTTCATTAGTGTACCAGTTGCTATTTTTAGCTCTTTAGTCTTTGAGTTGAATGAATACCAGCACAGATCTTAAACCATAATAAACATATGTTTTTAACCTTGCCATTTATTTTTACATCTCTGTATCCAAATAATCAGGATGTGGTTACCTGTGAAGGTAGTAGACTGCAACTTCAAATTTCAATGCACACCCACATACAAAAATACACATTGTAGAGAGGTACAGCTTTAAAAACACCCAGACAGACCCCTGTGTTTATGTCAAGAAGTGGCTGTTGCTGTCAGACTGAGAGACAGTGGTACCACCTGGCTGAGAGATTTGACTTCGTCCTTTGAGTCCAGTGAACTGTCTGCTTCACCCCTACAGAGAAACCAGCAGCTTTCCTCCTAACTGCCCATCCCTTATGGACAATAGTAAGAGTAATAATAATAATAACTATGTATGTATATATATTCATATATTCTTTGTGTTTCTGCTTTTGCCAAGTGGAGAGTCAGCAAAGAATTGCAGAAGCAGACTTGGATTATACCCTGGGGCAGGACCTGGAGACAGAGAAATCAGCAAATTAGCAGATACTTTTGGCAAAAGGCCCCAGCCCAGCTCTTCCTAACATCATCTGAAGCATTCCCACCTGGGGAATTGGAGGCACATCAGGTTCTAAGATCTAGATCCAAAAAAGGGCTTAAAAAATGGAGGCTAAACCAATGTCCAGGGGTAACCAAGCACCTTCCCCATTCTGAGCCTCTCAAAATTCCCTGAATTATTGAAGAGCTTGGTGGACATCCAAAGTTCTGCAGCTGTGGCACATGGTCAGACCACCACCAGTCTCAGCAACACATCCCTTTGCAAGCTTATTGTGAATAATTTTATTGCAGGATGCCATTGGAAGTTGTGGCTCCCACTGGATCGTGTTGACAATTAGCAAAATGGAGCCTTTGCCTTCAAAAAACTACTGGAGGGGTATATGACTTCTGTCACAGCTTTAAGCACCTCTCCAGCATGTGGGGAGGTCAGGATCAGCCTGGGCTACAAGCCAAAGTCCCCCTGCTTACAAGTGAGCATCCAGCTCATCTGGTTTTAAGGCAAGTTTGCATTCCTCACTGCTGCTGCAAGGATTGCACCACTGTGCAGAAAGGAATCAAAAGATTGGCAGGGCTGTATTGGAAGGAGCAGAGGAGGGAGCTGATTCTGCATGCAAGAGTGAAGAGCATCCAGCTGGCATTATCTGGTTCCTGGGTTTTATGCAGTTACTCTGACAGATAAAACTTATTAGCAGCCATGGGGCGAGTCTCCCTTTGTTTTTATCTCTTTAAGACCTGTGGAGCAAGGTTCCTCAGGGGATGCAGCTGTGGAGTCATTTACAGATTGTTCTCCTTTGCAGATGCTGCAGTTCCAGCTCGTGGTGCTGCATTTGGCCCTTGTGATTGCCCTGCTGTGGTGGAACTCCAGCTCTGTGCTCCTTGCAGAGGCAGCTCCAGAGGTAGGTGAAGGTTTCAGGTGGCTGTCACATAACTGCCCTTCCTTGGGCGTTTTTAGCCACAGAGTGAGGAAGACACTGGAGTATCCAAACCCTGCTGGAAGGTGAAGGATCAGTGCTGACTCTGTAGGGGTCAGGGAGGAGCCTCAAGGAGAGAGAGATGCACATTGCATGGCTCTGGGCGGGGGGACAGGCTGAGTGAGGCCTCACCCAAATTCTCAGAGCCTCTCCCAAAACACCTGGGGATTTCCTGTGTGTTAAAATGTTGTCCAGTGGATAGAGAACTTCTTGAAGAGGGAAAGGAGGTGATGGCAGGGGGAAAAAATAAACTTCTCTGACACTGAAGGGAAAGTTTAATTCTTCTTCCTAAAGACACATAATAGCATGAGAAAGCTGCATCTTTCAGAAGCCATAAGGAGGTCCCTAGGAGAAGATCACCTGCACAAAAATTACAAATTAAAGGAGAGGGATTAGACCAGGAGGGGAAAGGAGCAGAGTCACTTGTCTAAGCTTGTGAAGAAAAGCAGCAGATGAAATGGATGAGTTGTCTCGTATTTCACCCAGGATGATATGCAGGGGTTGCACCTGAAAATACTTCTACTGCTTTCCCTATTTTATGTCATCTTGACATAAGGCAGATTTGGCAGAAAGGTATTTATGTAATTGTTTCATGCCATTAAAAAAAAAAATCAAGTATGTAAAATTTTACTCAAAGTAGCACTCTTTGCCTCTACAGTTCTTACATGGGTTTTAAGATCAACTTAAACATTAGATGGCTACTGAGGAATATTGAAGGATCCTTGCTCTCTGTCTTCACATAAGCATGACCTGATTCTCCAAAAGTGCTGTAGGAGCTGCTGTTCTGGTGCCACAGACACCTGGTATACTGCCTCCATCAGCAATAGATTTTTGTGAAAAGAATGTAAGAACAGAACATCTTTTCAGACTTCTAGATCTAGAGACCTGTGCTGGATCAGGGCATGTTTTAGCTGCAGATGAGCCAGAATTTGTCTTTGAACCAATTTAAAATCTCAGCATCCACGACATTCTTTGGCAATGCATTCCTCTTCATCTGTGTGCTGTGTTTAAAAAGTAACTCCTTATATTTATTTTAAATCCACCATCTGGTGACTTCACTGGGTGGACTGGGAAGCTCTTTCTCTTGAGGAAAAAATTACTAGTTTTTATTCATTTCATTGCAGTTCCTAAGTTTGCAAACCCTCGACTATACCACCTACACCCACTCTCATCTCTGCTTATCCCTGAAATTGTACTTTGTTCAATGCTTCACCAGAAGAAAACTGTTTTCTACTTCTGGTTACCATTTTAGCTGTCACTTCACTTCTTCCAATTCCATTTTATCTTTTGAAGACAAAGTAAGTGGAGTTGCAAGGTATTCAAGGGCAGAGGCTCTTTTTGCCCTTCTAGTTTCGACTGTTACTGCAGATATTTATCCCCACTAACCAGAAGGAGGAGTTCAGTCTGTTTCAAAGGCATCATTCAGTTGTAAACCTCTATGAAAGTTTTATAACCCTAAAGGAGAACAGAAAGGACTGTTCTGTGTACTTGAGGCTCACAAAAAGCAGAGTCAGGGAACAATGTGAGATCCTTTATAAAGGTTTCAACAGCACTGCATCTTTGGTGTGATCATTGTGGTTGTGTGCTCCTCCTCATATAAAGGTCACAGTTTTATACACCCCATCACTGCCTGCCACTCCTCAGTAGTGGGGAACATCCCCACCAGAACTGGAGTAGACAAGGATATTACATCATCCATGTGCTGCCTTCCTGCACACGTGTACTAAACCCACCATGTGTGAAAACAACCATAGTGGTGTGCTTCTAAAAATGGAATAAAACCTGTTTGATGGTGCCACTTATAATGTTTCTATCTGTGAAGATCAAGTGAACAAGAAGGTGCTTTTCATTCAAAGAAACAAGGATTTGGGTTTGCTTTTCTAGACTAACTGTTGCCCTGTATTTTTCTGTTACATGCAAAGCAACAATTTCACTTTGATTTGTTTCATTTCTTTCTCAACAGACCCCAGTATTCTCAGCTATTCTTATGGCAAAGTTTTATTTTGAAATGGTGTTAAGCCTAACATTGTAATTAAGGTTCAAGCTGCTGTGTCAATTCAACAACGTGTTCTTTCCTTTCCTCCTCCCCATGTAATGTTACTGCAAAATTTCTTTGAATGTCAGGGCTCAGCAAATTTTTTGGGACATTTTTTTGGATAACAATTAATTAATATGTCAAATAGGGACGGAAACTTCTGTAGAAGTTTTCATTACTACTTATTAACATTCATTAAAAAAACAAAAATCAGTTTCCTGAAAATTATCAGAATGGATATTGGAGTCAGGCAGTGGTGATTGCATTTTTCAGAAGGATTAAATTACTCAGCTCATGCTATAAGTGATACTAATCATGGTGCTGAGATAGGGGAAATGGGATGGCCTGCAGAATTAGGCATTGTGAAGTAGCAAATTTTTGTATTTCTTGCAGTAATAATGAAAGCAAGTTCAGTTCTATAAAAAAAATCCAGACCTTGACAGCAAAATCCTGTCAGTGGAAAAAGGCCACATTTCAGAGAAGGAACTTGGTTTTAAAACACTGTCCCAATTTCAGTGTCCTGGTAGTTCTGTATTTACAAGACTGCTCCTATGGCACTGGTTGAATTTTTTTTTTTTTTTCCTGGGACTTGAGCAGCCAGTAAACTGAACTTTTACTGCTTTCTTTTGCAGCCTCTGGAGCTGCCTTCTGCTCTGGGCGTGGGAGACCATCCCATTGGCAGTGGAGAGCAGTCAGCCACTAACCTGGCAGCCAAGCTGTTCCTTCTTGATGACTTGGTGTCTCTGGAGAACGAGGTGACCGAGACCAAGAAGAAAAGAAGTTTCCCAGGGTTTGGCTCCCCGATTGACAGAATTTCTTCCTCGTCTGTGGATGCTAGAGGCAAACAGAGGTAAACTCTTAAATGATGCTGCCAGTGATAAAGTTGGAGGCAGGCTGGTGCTAGGTGTTCTGGGCACAGATGGGTTAGCTTTAGCCCCCAACAGGTTTGCTGGTGAGTTGTGAGGTGCCTCTGATCAGAAACCATTCAAAGAGTGTGTCACCTTCAGCTGTGACCTATGATGTGTGCACCAGTCCATTTATTCCTCCAGTGCTGCACAGCTACCTGGAAACATTCCAGTATACATGATTTTCCAGTACACTTCTTTCCACTGGTGTGAACTAACATTCAGTTTCAAGCTGCATTTCTGATCATGAGCTTATTTAAAGCAAAAAATGTGCCTGAGGTTCTCAAGCTCTGGGTGCTCTTGAGAGTGGGATGGGAAGGAGGTGCGGTGGAGTGAACGTTTTGAGCAGAAAGATGAAGGACACATCATGAAAACGGGCAGGCAGACAGTAGAATGAGCTTCAGGACCTCCACCAGCTTTGGATAAGTCAGGGTTTTATCAATAGAGCAATGTGTGTTTGAAGATAAACTTGTTTATAACAGGGCTAAGCAATGAATGATGCTCAGTGTGGCTGGGGAGAGACAGTGAGTTTGGGGCACAGTTTTAGGGGCTGTTCCCTGTATCTTCCCTGTCTTGTTCTGCTCTTCTGGTAACTGTCTTCTCTTGGATGGAATCCCTAATGCCACAAAGAATTTAATAACATGCTTAAAGCTTAATCTGGAGATGGAAAGTATTCACCAGAGTCAGTCCATATTACAAGTACTTTTTCCAAACAAAGTTTTGCAATATTTTCTTGTTGTTTTTCCATTTATCCACCCTGTCTGCCACTAGGATTGTATGGCTGCAGCCAAAAGTGATAAAACACAAAATTCTTAAAACCTTAAGTATAATTATTCTGTTCTGTCCACCCCTTCAAGATATCAAAATCATCTCACTCTTCATTTGCTTTTTAGCAGGTTTTCCCTTTTCAGGCAAAGGAAAAAAAGGTCATCTTTGAAGCTATGCTTTTTTTTTGCAGAGGTGCATGGTATTCTCAATTTTTCTCTCTCTTTTTTTTTTTTTTTTAATGGAAATCTTTCACTCTATGTGCAGTAAAAGGGAAAAATTAAACAAAGAAACAAACAAAAAATTACCCAAAATAATTACAAAAAGCAAACAAACAAACAAAAAAAGGGAAATTGTGGTGAAAAACAGCTTGTGTCTGAATAATGAGTTCATGAAAATGAGTGACACGCTGCACAAAATTCCCTCTTTCCCAGCAGCATCAGCACAGTTTGCAGTTTTGAACTGGGTTTGTCACGCTGGGGGAGCTGTTTAGCTTTTAAATTTGGGGTTGAGCCATTTATTAGAACCACCTGAGCTGCTTTGATCGCTGCAGTGATAATCCGATGCCGCCACCAGCACGGACCGCAGATCAGACGGATGCTGTGAAGGAGTAAAAAGGCTTTTGCTAGAAAAGTACCTTTAGATAGAAACAGGCAGAGGCTGCACTAAGAGGAGTAACAGGGGGAGTGCCCCCCTGTCAGGGTGTCTCAGCCAGCAGGTAACTGCTCATTCCTGTACCAGCTGAGCCGCTCACCTTCGGAGTTCAGCAAACTCGTTTGTGAAAGCTGGTAAGCAGATGGAGTCCCCGAATCAATGCAGTGTCTACAGTGCCTGGCACGAAGCAGAAGCTTTTGGAAAAGAGCAGATCGAGTGTTAGTCCACCCAACAGCTTGCTCTGACACCACCGATCACAGGAGAGCCCAGGCCCTGCTCTGGCACCAGCATCGGTCTGCAACGCTTTGAAAGGAACGGGGAAAGCGTGCAGGGAGGCAGGAGAGATAGAAAGACCCACAGGCAGACAGAGAGAAGGAACCTCCGGGAATCTTAGACAAGGCTGTTTTAAGTAGAAAAAGCCACTTTGTCCCTCGTAGGCGGCGACACGGGGACACCGCGGAGCGGAGGGCGCTGCCGTGCCCCTGCACATCCCTGCACATCCCTGCACGTCCCTGCACATCCCTCCTCATCCCTGCACATCCCTCCTCATCCCTGCACATCCCTGCACGTCCCTCCTCATCCCTGCACATCCCTCCTCATCCCTGCACATCCCTGCACGTCCCTCCTCATCCCTGCACGTCCCTCCTCATCCCTCCTCACCCCTCCTCATCCCTCCTCACCCCTCCTCATCCCTCCTCATCCCTGCACACCCCTCCTCATCCCTGCACACCCCTCCTCATCCCTGCACATCCCTCCTCATCCCTCCTCATCCCTACACACCCCTGCACACCCCTCCTCATCCCTCCTCATCCCTGCACATCCCTCCTCATCCCTGCACAACCCTCCTCATCCCTCCTCATCCCTCCACACCCCTGCACATCCCTCCTGTGTGCACACAGCCTGGCAGAGCACGGCCCATGGGACACTGACACCGCCCCACCCTCTCCATCCAGCTCCGGGGATTTCATTCCCCTTTTCTCCAGGCAGGCTCGGGATGGCTCTGGCAGCCCCAGTGTCCCGCCTGTGCCTCCCCACCCGCGGTGCTTCCCTTGGGGGACCAGGCTGAGCATCCTGCCTTTTCTCCTCTTTGCCTTCCCCGGGGCAGCAGCCCTGGAGGCGCTGGTGCCTGAAGAAGGGACAGGCCGAACACGAGTGGCTCCCTCTCCTCTGCGATGTTCTGTAACTGCTCCAGCACCGATGTGTGCTCCCCTCACACGGGAGACACCACCAGCTCCCATTCCCTGACCTCACGCGAAAAGCAGAGGGAGAAGAGTCAGCGGGGATGCTGGAGTGGTGGCTCTGGGCTGCAGGCCATGCAGGGCTGTGAGGACAGGAGCCTGCTCACATGAGACCCAGGGCTGCACAGCTCTGCCTGGGGAGTGCACAGCCCCAGAGCCGCAGCGTGGGGCAGCTGGACAGGGCTGGCACAAAGCTGGGCTCGAGTGCACCGCAGCATTCTCTCCTGCTTGTTACTTTGCAGTTTGCCAACTTGCAGGAGAGAATTTATTTTTATTTATGTTCCTCAACAAGGACCCATAAAGAATTAATCTTCCAGGGCTTCTCTTGGGCTTGAGTTTCGCTGGCAAGTATTTCTGAGGGCAAAAGTTGAGGTTATTCTCAGCTGCAGGAATCCTTGCCATTTCCACAACTAATTAAAATGAAACTTCTGCTGGTGGAAAAAAAAAGCTCCAAAAAATGCTGAATTAAGATAGGAAAACTTATTATTTTTTATAAAAATAACTGCAAAAGATATTGCTGTGTAGAAATTCTTTCACATGTTCCTCATGCCCTCATTCATCAAATTGTCAGGAGATTCACCACACATAGGGAAAAAATCAACCCTAAAATCTTCCCATTTTTAATCTCATCAAAGGACAGCTCCTATACAATTATGATGAACACTACATTGCCAGAGGACCTATAGAAAAACCCTGCTAGAGCATCTCTGACTTGTCCTCTCTATTACTGTGCAAAACGTTCTACCTCTATGCTTATCTTAGCCCCAGCTGGCCCTGGAGCTTTCAGAGACCCAGGTAATGGGTCACCTGCAGTATGTGATACTGTGCAGGAAAGGATTCCCCTTTATAAATGCAGTGAATCACCTTTCTTTTATGAGCAGCAGTTAACCTGTGAAGTTAGTTTTGCTGCCAAGTAAAAATAGGGATAGTGGATCAAGCTCAGCCAGTCTGTAAAACAGCTGCAGCCTTTTGCAAGACAAGTGCAGCGTCTTATTTTCAAGCACACCTTCGGCTGTTCCTGCACACTATCCTCTCTGAACAATAAGGTGTTAGTGGGATGAATGGAGGAATCAAACATGTAGTGACATCTTGATTATTCAAAGATATCTTTTCACATTTGTTTCCCTCCCTCTCTGCCTGTTTTCCTCATGCAGGAAAGTGCTTGAGCTGCCTAAGAGGAGGTTTGGAGTTCCTCTGGACCGGATTGGAGTGAGCCACCTCAGCAACACCAGGGGTTAGCAGTTCCTGCAGGTAAGCCAAAGTATTCCAGGCATGGGCAGGCTTGGAGAACCCACCTGTGCTCTGCTGCTGAAGGTACCCAGTCATGTCAGCAGGAGTGGAGTGACTTAGGGAATGATGGCTTCTTATAGCATGGAATGCCCTCATTTCCCACTGAGTACTTCTCTACAAGCAAACAAGCATCCTAACATTTTAATCTCCTCTAGTCTACCCTACAATGTGTTTGCCCAAGCCTTGCATTTCTGACATCGGAAAATATAATGTTTACTGCTTGGGTTTTTTTGCCTACAGGTGCTTCTATTCTGAATGAGTGATGCTGTATTGGAAACATTACAGAGATATGGAAGATGCCTCACAGCATGTCTTGTCTTTGCCCAATGATACGGCACTCAAGGAACTGACCTCCTGCAAAATCTGTTTCCAGTTGCATTTTACAAATGTTGCATTTACAAATAATGGCATATTCAGTTCATCAGGTCAGAGTGCTCTCACAGCTGTGTCACTGGTAGGAGGGAACAGAGAATATGTATATATTTTTATTGCATGGCATTTATCTGTTAAACTTGTAGAATTTTATTATCTTAGTCAGGACTGAGAAATTTTTGATTGAAAATAAAACTACCAGAGATGCCAACAGCAGTCCATGAAAAGCAGAGAGTTTGCTTTGCACATTTCTTTCTGTTTGGTAGATGAAGGGAGGGTATAACAGTTATGGGACAAAGCTGGAATGCTTTTGAACTGCTGTTTGGGAGGAGATGTTTTCTGCCTTCACTAGGAGTTAGTCTGAATAAAAACAGTGACAAGACCTTAGTATTTGTCCTGATGTTTTGAGTAGTCTCTCTCTTATCTCTGCACCATATTTAGACTTGTTTTCAACATATGGCAGATCCTGAAATGTGGTGAGACTTCTGGTGGATGAATACATTTCACTCCTCCCTATGCATAACATAGGATAGTGTCCAAATATGAAGTCATCCACTTCCAAGGTCATCTGCATCATATGCCTTATTTAACCTCTTGGTGTGTGCACAGGGCATGGTCAGAATCCAACTCTAAAAGTTCAAGTATTTCTCACTCTGGCAAAACGTAAACATGTCCTCTCCACCTCATTTCAGAGTAACAGGTTATCTTAAATCCTCTTTCATCCTTTTCACTTCTTTCCAGATTACGAAATATAGCTGAGAAGAGCTGTCTGCTGACATCTCAATGCTCAGATTCCTAGCTGATGTTTTTTAAACCTCACATTCTCTCTCCTTCTTGGACTTGGGTCCATGTCAGCTAAATTCCTCGGATTGCTATTCTTGGGTATAAATCATCCTTAGCATTGCAAAAGAAGATCCATTGAGAAAGGAATTATGCAGGATTAAGGAAAAAAAAAAGTTATTCTTGCCAAACACCTTGTGTTAGAGAGGAAGTAATGCTGGAGATGGGAATTAAGTGTTAATTTCCTGATCTTGTATGAGGCACTAAGCCCCTGGCCATCAGCTAGTGAAATGGGGGAAAACAAGTCAGCTCAAAAACCCAAAAAAACCACAAAAAAATCCCAAAACAACAACAACAACAAAAAAACAAACCACAGCACAACCAAACCAAAAAACAACAACAACAATAAAAAGGTACTTGGGAAATCAATGAGACTTAAAAGCTTTTGTGAGAGGTGGGGCTTTGGGACAATTGCCCTGGTTCAGCTGTGGTGGGAGAGATGAGGCTCCCACACAGAAGGGCAGGTAACATCTAATTCATGTGCTCTGACATAAAGGGCCCTTTGGCCTCTCCCATTTTCCTCCTTGCCTGCAGCCCTGCCCAGAGACCAAGACTGGCCCAGATATAGAAAAATTGCAAGGAACTTCACTGTTATTGATATTTCTAGTATAGGCTGATGCTGCTGAGAGCAGCAGTACAAACCAGTGACTCACATCAAGAGGTGTCCCTATCTTTGCCATCTGCCAGAGCACTGCAGCTGAGTTAGGAGATCATTCTCCCTTTGATGGGTGAGCTGTCAGTGCTTGTGTTTGAGGTGAAGCACTGCAGATGCTTTCCAGACCCAAGCTCTCAAAAGTCAGAGAAAAAAAAGAAGGCCTGTAAGTCAGCATGTGATGATTATGGGTTTCTGCTTCCTGCTTTTTTCCTGGTCCCACTGACGATTTTCAGCCTTTAAGCTTCCAGGTAAAGGGCCTGAGGACTGGACTCAATGGGTGCATGTAGACTGACTGACTCAAGAGTTTCAGTCCATGCTAGAAGCAAGTCTGCAAATGCAGCCCCAGGCAGTCCTCTGCAGTGCATTGCCACCATCCATCCTGAGCCTGCCCTGCAGTTCAGGGAACATTTATCTTCTTGCACTGAGCTCATCCAGACAGGCTGCTGATAATCTGCTTGCAGGGCAGCCATATGTATGGGGCATGGGCAGATTATGGAAGTGGTGACCTGACCACTCAAACAGCTGCCAGTCAAAAGAACCATGGACAGAGTCAGTGTGTGACACATTCTTGGAGACTGAGACCAGAGAAATCTGGTTCTAACTAGATTTGCTAGCTAGATCTGGTAACTCTGCAAAGACACTGCTGGATCATGGAAGTATTTCATAATTGGCAGGTATTAGCAGGGACTTCAAAAAAACACAAAACAAAAAAACCCCCCAAAACCAGAAAAAAAAAAACCCAAAAAAACAAAACCACAAAAACCCACAGAAACAAACAAACAAACAAAAAAACCACAAAAAACCCCAAACAAAACAACAACAACAAAAAAACAAAACAAAACAAAAAACAACCAAAAACCAAAAAAAAAAAAACCCTACCCAGAAACCAGGGATTTAAAGGCTGAAAGTTGTGTGCAGAAATGGCCTTCATCTGAAGGGAAATGTGAAAGCAAAGCAGGACAGAGGGGTTTCTGGAGGTGTTGGTAGAATGGGGAACTGAAAGGTTCAGTCCTGCTCCCCCTGCACTGTGTGGATTACCTGGGAGAACGCAACAGTCTTTCTGTTCTTTTGCCTTGTCCATCAATGAGCACACTGAGACTTCCTGTGGCTCAAGAAGCACTCTTTAAAATCTGTAAATTGGCAAGTGCTGTTTCAAATAGGATGATGTCTGAAAGGCCAAACACCACAATTTCTTTTTGTAGACAACGTTGGATGGCTCCAGCCATTGTGCACAGCATGGAGATCAGCAAATGTGAAATGAGGATAAACTCAGAATCCATTGCACACTAGACTTGCCCTGTGCTGCCTGGATTTGCAAATCCGTTCAGATGTCTGTGAGGATTTTCTTCTGATAAATCCACATGATCTCCTAGAATGTCTCTGGGAAATCCCTTTAATTATTGCCTGTGGGTCATTAACTTTGGCAAGAATGACTGCCCAAGCATGGGTAAGGTGTGAGCAGCCACTCTGTGGAGGAGAAGGGTTCCTGTTCTGTGTGTTTAGGAGAAAGGACAGGACCCCCCCAGTGCCATGTAGAGAGTAAGCCTGAGGGGAACAACATCACCTCTGCCTCTAATTAGTTAATAAATTGCATTCAATACATGCTGATGTCTGCAGCACAAGCAGCTAATACAGCAGCATAGAGTGCCTGTCAGGAAATAGGGGATAGTTTGGGTACCACAAACACTTAAATAACTGCACTGATAGGATGTAGCAGAAAATCATTACGAAGCAGCACGATGCATTGCACTCCAGGGAATTCCTGTCTGGGGTCAGAGCAAGCTGTTAAATATCCGCAGACACGGTGTTTGTTTTCCTGACTTGCTGAGGAGTTGTCACACCGGGTCAGGAAGGCATGGCTTCAGCAAACAGGTGACAGATGGAGCCTGCTGCTCTGGCCTTTCCTTGCACTGGGATTTCCTGCAGGCTGAAGCCATCTGAACTCAACACCAGCTTGGGGCACTCAGTGCAACTCTTGGAACACGCCTCCCTTTCAGCTGGAGCACCAACATTTTAAAGAAAGAGAGAGACTATTCTTGGCCACAGGGTATAATTTTCTCCTGGATTTGGTGCCAGTGTGAGGGTATGTGAAAGTGTGCTCCCACGTACCTTTCCACTCACACAAAAGCAACAGAAAATGGGAAATGTGCTCTGAATCACCACCAAAGAAATAACAAACAACTAATGGTAACAGGAAACTGTATTTTGCATGTCATTAGACTTCACTGATACAATCAAGCAAGCTGGCTTCATTCCCTAGATGTTGGTTTTGGCCTGCAACAGGATGAGTAGGTCTCCTGTTAATGAAGTACATGCAAGGTACTGCTGTGGTAAGCCTGTGCCTCTTGCCAGAGCCCAAGGCAATGAGTGTAGGATGGCAATTACAGCTTTGGGAGAGGTAGTTTGGAAGAATATGTAATATGCGAGCTGCAGTTAAATCACATGGCTCAACAGAGCTGGAGACACAGTTCATTGCTAGCCAAAATCATTCCATACAGTCACAGTGGCTACCAGATCCTCAAAGCTAACCTCAGGACTTATTTTGAATTTACATTTTCAGGAATGAGGTCCTTTTCTTTTGCAAATAAATGTGGGTAAGCTGACTTGAGATGAATATATGTAGGAGTCACTAGTGGATTGTGATCTCCTTTTGGACAGGGCCAGATATAAACAATTCTGCAGGAGAAAAGGCCAGCTAGCACCTGCATTGACCATCCAGATGAACAAAAAATCTCTGCTCAAGACATCTCTTTGGGGTGAGTAGGTAGAAACCAGTCGGTCTGGTCTAGTCCAATGAGGACAGTATCCCATAAATATCTATGAAAAAGACCCAGCCCCAACCCATTCCTGATCCTGGCCAAAAGGAAGGGTCTGTTTTCTCAGGCACATTAAAACCCTAGGTGTTCAATGGGAGCCTTTCTCCCATTGTGAACTCCACGTGAACCATGAAGGTAACAAGAGCTGACATCAAGGGAAATGTGCTGCACTTTGGGTCCCTGCAGGGGCTGAGAAAGCAAAAAACACATGCTTCTGTGCAACAGAAAATCTTTATTGGAATGGTATCCAAAGGATCCAGAGCTCTCTGCCTGCCCTCCCCTGTGCACACTGTGGGACACGGCGAGGAGCAGCTCAGGCTCAGCAATCCAGCCCTGAGCCCTTCACATCACACCCAGCCTGCCTTCTTGTCCCAGCAGCGGCCACCAGGGCAGCTCAGACCTGCTCAGGAGGTGACAGGAAACCCAGACACAACTGAGAGACACATCTGCAGGTGTGGGCTGAGCCCCAAGCCCGGGGAAGCTGAGTTAGTGTTCGGTGCCTCAGGGGACCTGGTGAGAAGGGGGGAGTGTACAGTGGCAGCAGCCTGAATGGCACACACAGGACAGCACAGAAAGTTGGGAAGCATCTTCTGAGCAGAAGATCATGACAGGTTAAACCTGGAAGAAAGGAACAGCAGAGAGTGGCAGTGGGCTGCCAGCTCCTGTCAGGGCCCCTGTTAGACTTGGATGTGGTGCAGGCATGGAGGATGGCTTCCAAATTAGCAGCACGATGAGGGAACAGAACAAACTCTTAACATGTTAATACCCAGCAAGGCAGTTTGGGGAGGGCTCATCTTCATCCTCCAGTCCTGACAAGCCTTCAGATGCAGTATTTCCAAAAGCAGGCTGTGGAGGGATACAAAAGAAAGGTGTCATTGTACAAGGGACTTTTTCCAGCTTACCATTCTAGCCCTGGAGAAGTTTTCAAAAGACCCATGTGTTGAGAGAGCCAGAGCATGCAGCCAGCATTGTGGTTTTAGGACACACCTCAATAACCAGCTTTGAGTTCATATAACACTTTTAGAGGGTGTTTCTTTCAGCTGCTCATAATGGGGTCTAAAAGTTGTCTTCATGTTGCTTGATTTAAAAGGTTTCCTTTGGTTCTATGTCAACAATGTCAGTAACCAGCTTTTTCTTTCCTGTCTACTGGTCAGCAGTTTTGCTGCTTCAGAGGTGTGTGCAGGGGTTTTCAGCTGTGCTGACTGGAAGAGCAGGATGCTGACTTGGAGAGATTGGATCTGGTTCTTACTTTTCTTTTAAACCCAGTCATTACCACTCTGCTACCAACCATCCTCCAAACAACACTGATTTCTGTAGAATCTTCTAAGAGGACTAAATTAGGGAAAGACGTATATTTTGGTGTTGGAAAAAGTAACTGTATCACAACCAGCATGAATCCCATGTGAATTTCCTGTTATCAAGTATGAGAAGAGATTTATACCTGGTTTTGAAGGCAGGATCTTGGAAGACAACTCCTACTGAATCAGCAGTGCTCATGCTGAGACATGAGCTCCTCCCAGACTGGAAGGACTTTAGATGAAGATAAAGATTGCCTGCTTTCATTTCTGTCAGAATCTGATTTAAACCTGGCAACAGGAGGTAGTTTTATCTACATTAAACCTTCCAGGCTGGTGAGGGCACGAATTACATTAGCCAAATTAATGACAGCCTCCAGGGGTGCTTATAAATTGCATATTGCCTAAGGATCACCTAAGCATCTAAGCAAGGCTTGCACAAAGGGATTTCTCTTGGCTGTCTGGCAGTTGTCAGCTTCCACGTGCACAGAGCATGTGGGCTAAGGGCAGAACCAGCTCCTTTGTTTTTAGGCCAGATCTGTCATCAGTGACTTCTCGTTCACAGCTGCTACTGCTTTGTGGAGGAATCCACTGAAAGCCTGTGTGAGCAGCACTGTCCATGTGTTTGTCAGGGGCAGCAATATTCTCCTGAGCCACTGCATACAGACCGGACAAAGCCTGGAGACCAACTGAGGGACATACCAAATCTTAGTTCCCTGCATTCTTGGTTGAGTTCCACATCCTTTTTAGCTGTTTTTCAGCAGCAGACAAGTGCTCCTTTTTTCTCAGTGGGGAGGCACTGACCCTGGCAGAGGGGAATGCCTGCAGTCCACATGCCTCATTATGCCTCCAGCAGTCGCTTTGAGGCCAGAGCAGAGTGAGGGGTGCACTGTGGGGATGTGTTCATACAGAACTCCCCCCTCAAGGGCAGGCACTCGTGGCTCATATAACCTCATGTTCCTCTGTGAAAAGTAGGATGTGACACTGCCTGCCTCCACGAGGTCCTGGATGTGCAGACCTGGTGTATCTGCCTCGACAGCAGACAGGGTTGGGGGACACAATCCTTCTCACCAGCTGCTAAACCAGCCAGCCATAAGAGAGAGCCAGGACTGCTTGAAAAGCTGCCAACCAGCTGTTTTTCAGCATATTTGGGGCATGTTTACTGTGACTGTCTTTGTTGCACAAAGGAGGCCCTGGAAACGAGAGTGGGCAGCATGGCTGCAAGGCTCAAATTCAAAACCTACCGCGTTTTTTGGGCTGGGATGCTGAGAGACTTTCCAAGGCATAGGCCACCTCTGACCCGTCCTCAGCTGAGAGCTGATCCTTCAACTTCTCCAGCTGTTTAAACAGAAAAACAGCAGTAAATAATGGCCCCATCATGAGGGGTTTCACAGAGTGCTGGGAAATGCAGGGCAAAGGAGCTACATGTAGATTGGCTTGCAACATCACTGGGCACTGGGAAGGATGGAGTGTTCCCTGGAGCAGGACCATTCCCAGAGGATCTGCCTTTGGAGCACTCATAGCTCCTCATGTCCTCCTTCATTAAGCTGCTTGTTTGGTGGCAGTGGTGGGCACTCCCTGCTCTTTCCCTCCACCCTAGGGGTAAGCCCCTGTGAAGAGGAGGCTGTGTAGAAGGATACTGCAGCACTGAGGCAGGGCAGTGCTGGGGCAGGAAGTCTCCAGGCATCCAGACACTGCAGCAGAGGGCATCACTTCTCCATTGCCCTGGGTTGTCCCTCCTCTCTCTCCCTCACAGTCCTTGCTCCCTTCCCTTGGTTATAATGTGGACAGTCTGCTGCATTTCTTCATCTTTAGCTGCTCTCTTCTTGTGGACTGGGAGCATCTACGATCATCATCCCGACTTTTGCTCTGGCAGAGCTGCTCTCAAAAAGTCAGAGCTCATGTCCCTCAGCACTGGAGTGAGAGGCTAGTGTAGGACCTGGCAGCCTCCTGTCTGGCATGATGCACTGGGATTTTTCAGTCTGAAATAAAAAAGTGCCACGTGGAACTTAGCAGGACCTCCAGCACCCATGCAAACAGCTGGAACAGCTGGACCTGGCATGAGAAGGAGAACGAAGCACTTCCACTGCTTGCAGTGTTTGGGACTCAGTGGGAGCCACACCAAGGTTGCTGCAGACCTTTCCCTGTTCCTGGGCAGTGGGTGTAGGATGGGGATTCCATTTGTATGTGTGTGCTCTGATCAGCCCAGCAGGGTCACTCTCACAAGCAGAATCCAGAAAAAATTCTTGTTTAGGCAGGCCGTGGCTTTCCCTCCAACTTCAACATGTTACCTGAGGCAGCCAGCTCATACAATGCCTAGGAAGGAAGCATTACCTGCTCTTCCCACTCCTGTTTCTCCTATGGAGATTTCATTTGATTCTTAGTTCTCTCATGGCTTGGCCTTCCCCGGCCTTTCACTGGTGACAGAGGCAGGAGCTGCTCTGCTTTCATTGCACCAGTCTGTATCCCTGTTCTCTTTTTCACCTTTTCCAGATTGTGCAGCTGTTTAGCCCAGGTTCCTGGGATTTTCCCTTTTCTCGATCCATGCTTAAATTATAGCAGCAGGGGGAAGGGTAGCAGGATGCAAACATGGAAGGATAGGGCATAAAGACAGTTTACACAATTGTTTAACTACCCATGCAAGAACATGCACCTATGTGTCTGTGCATTTGCTCCTCTCACCTCTTCCAGCTCTTCAAATTTCTTTGCCATCTCCCAGTCTGCAAGGAGGGAGAGAGTAACATCAGTATCTGCATTGCTTCCTGAAGCTCAAATTAAAAACCATTTCTTCATTTGCCCTCTCCAGAGGTCAACAAGCAAAGACCTAGTTATCATTTAACTCCTGTTAGTGATCTTCAAATGAATGACAGCAGAAACACAGAGAAAAGCAGGTTTTCTCTGCTGAATCCTGTGGGACCCTATCCTAATTCTCCATTATGAGGGAGGCTTCTTTACTGCTCACCAGGCCCTAGGGGAATTGGCCCAACAAGGTCACTTACTGTGTGATACCAATTCAGGTGAAACTCTTTGCTGCTTTTTAATTTTTATCCTGCTAACTGTAAATCTCTAATTCTGGCTTTTCTGTCACTGGCTTTTATATGAAATCCCATTGCTTCCTTGAGGACTTGTTTATCCTCACATCACCCATGCAGGCAGAAGTCAGAAGACACAAATTTAGCCTAGCATAACTTACTGATTTTTAAGTCGGCAAAGATCCAAGCTGGCAGAGTGGAGCAACAGGAAAAGCC
The DNA here is from genome assembly GCA_016584745.2 of Phylloscopus trochilus trochilus. Lineage (NCBI taxonomy): Eukaryota > Metazoa > Chordata > Aves > Passeriformes > Phylloscopidae > Phylloscopus > Phylloscopus trochilus. The sequence goes on along the minus strand of WQNJ02000041.1, from coordinate 8,307,247 downwards.
ACATAGCAGCAAGTGCATGGATTCCACACTTCCAAATGTTAGGGGAGCACGAGGGCCTGGGGCCCAGCCTCATAGATCAGGCTTAGAGATCTCAAGGCTAATCAGTACTGCACTACTGTCAAAAAATTATGCAGGTGGATGAATGAACTGCCTGTGCAGAAAGAGGGGAGAGTTGGGTGCCTAAGAAGAGGATCTGAAATATCCAGCTGAACTGAGAAGAGCCTGGAATAGCACCAGGGAAAGCTGCAGGGGTGGGGAATTTCAGTCTCACTGCTCTTGAGGACTGAGGTACCTCATTCCAGACCCAAACTGATGTCATAACCAGTTAATTTTTTTAATAAGACAGATGAGCTCAGTCAAAACTGAGTGACGGGCTACAGTAGTTCTCCTGGGAGGGGAATGCAAAGTGATCAGCTGGTCTTAAGTGCTAGTTTGGGAAAAAATGCACTAAAATAAGCAAAAGAGCCAGGAAAGAGCTAAAGAATGTTTTTGCTGGGCCTCACAAGCAAACCAAAAAACAGTCCTGGAGCTGCCTCTTTTCTCTGTTCCTAGCCTGGCAGCAGGCATTGTTCTGGATCATCAGGGGGATTTAAGACATAATTCCCCTTGATTTCAGATTTCAGATAAGACTTCAGCACACAGCACACATTGCCAGACTTGGATTTTTTTTTTTTTTAATGTTTGAAATCGGGCAGGAGGGTGCCAAGAAAAAGTTGACTGCCCTCTTGGTTTCTCCTTCAAGAAAGAAACAGTTTTGTTGAAAAATCCTGAATATTTTCTGATATTCATCCAACAGTAAAAGCAGCAGTTCCTAAGCAAATCCATTACATTAGGATTCAGTTTGAGAGATGAGATGGGGATGGGGGTGGGGGATGGAATCAGAAGGTGTGGGCTCTGTTCCTGGCACTATCAGCAGTGACCTCAGGCAGATTCCTCCAAAGTATGTCTTTACATACCCATAAGGTAGAGACAGACAGACCCTGGCATATCTGTAAGTCAAAAGTGTCACTTAAGAATTATTGTTATTAACATTTTTACCTCTTTCAGAGTTTCAAGTGCCTGTTTTGGCTTGACTCTTTGCAAACTGTAAGTTTGGCCAATGACTGCTACGAATAGAAAATGAACAGCGGTTGAAATTTGGAACAGATTATCTCAGACAGGGAGAAGGAAGTTAATTTATGGATGAAGCCTTGAGAAACTGCCTGTTGTAAATCCTGTGTCTGTGCTCTGCTCCAAGATTCATTATATTCAATTGTCTAGCAAAAAATGTAGCCTTTCCTCTAGGAGTAATAAGTGCAATAATCCATAAACTTATCATAAAAATGTTATTTCTTGAATGCATCCCTTTTGCAAGAAGAATGCCTTTGTTAGTATAAGGGCTTGATTTATTTATGTTTATTTATTTTTCCCAGGCTTGCTTAACCACTGCCCTGCTGCATTAACAGGGGTCTGGGGAAGAGCTCTGAGTGAGTTTGATAAATGGATTTTGATAACAAGGTTTTTGCTGGGCCCACCTCTCAGCTGTTTTCACAGGGAAGGGCAGCTTCCTGCTCCAAGACCACCACATCCAGCCCAAGCCCTGCCCTGGCTGCAGTGGCCGTGGGAACAGCTGACCTCTGTAATCCACTTGGTGCTTGTGATCACTGTGCCTCACGTCAGGGAAAGCCCAAGTTTCTCTTCAGCAAGTCTGAGTTCAGCCACTGGAGGGTGGCTTTTAAATTTGGTGTCTGTTGACAGAGGACAGGCAGGAAGAGCTTCTCCCTGGCCCATCTTTGGTGGCTGTGTGGGGAAAGCCAGTTGTCTCAATCTCTTCCAGCAGCAGCAGGGGCTCAGGCCCAGGCAGGAACTCCCCCTGCCCAACTACAAACCTGCCCCAAACTACACCTGACCCCAAGAGATCTCACTGGAAAATGAGAGATGCCCCTGTCCCAAATGATAACAAGATGCTGCTGTGTCTCAAAAGCACATGGGGCTGTGTGGGGTGTGGGTGGAGAGGTGACTCCCAAAGCTGGTTCAGGGGCTGGGCAGTGACACAACATCTAAGGGATGGCAGGGCCACAGGGACTCAGCAGAAAATTTTCTTGTTTTTACTTTTGTACACACATGTTCCCAGCAAAATCTTGAGTGTCTGAGGATCTAGGGCACGTGGGTTTTGGTGGCTTTACTTTGCATTGCAAAAGCAGGTCCCAGAGCCCCGTGATGGAGAGCATCTGACATTTATCACATGCAGGCACCATACCAGGTACTGCTTCCACTTTCTGAGCAGTTGGTATTTCTGAAGAACCTGAGAAGCAGGTTCCTTGCATCCATGCAAACACAGATTCAAGAAGCAGAGATCTCCCCTCCCCTCCCCTCCACTTACCAATACTTTCTGGCCTCCGCCACGCGAATTTCTTATTAAGGAGCAGAGTCAGCAATGTGTCCTCGTGATTTGTGTCTTCTCTCTCTGGAAGCACTCGGTTCTCTGCAGCAGATAAACCACATCTTTCTCAATCTCATCAAATTAAGAATCAATTAATCAATTAATACCATTAATCTCTTAATCAAATTAAGAAGGATGAGAAGTGGAAGGAAGAAGTCTCCTGTCAGCACTCATCAGGGTGGAAGGAGCTCGGTGGAAAAGGAAGGTGTGTGAGCACAGAATAAAATGTCCAGGCAGTGAGGGCTGCGCAGTGGAAGGGTGTGGGGATGGGGAGCTCTCCCTGCCAGCCCCGGGCTGCTGGCCAGTTGCACTGCAGCCTCATCAGCACAGAGAGCTGGCTGCAGAGAGATGGAGACATCACCTTGATTTACACAGTCCCCAGCTCTTCTGCAAGGCGGGTGGAGCGGGCGCCTCTGCAAAGCCAGACAGGAGCCCCTAATATCCTCTCTTCTCAAAACTGCAGGAGTTCCCCCGCTCACTCCATGCACCTTCCCAGGGCTGACAGAGGTGGGAAGTCCCTCCTGACTGGGCTGAGGTGTGGGTACCACAGCTGAAAAGCCCTGCAGCCCCACAGCCCTTTCTTGAGCTCACTCGGCCTTGGGGCTGCTCTGTCTGATTGCCAGCGGTACAGAAGGATTCTTCCTGAACGGATTTCAAGACTGGAGGAACTTAAAGCAAGATCATGCAGAATTTTTCCAGGAAAAATCTCCCCAAGCTACTGTCTTTAAGCAATTTAGAGCTCTCTAAGAGGGCCCCTTTAGGGCACTTTCTCGGTGGTTTTGCTTTAGTGGTTGTGGCTATGCCCTCAAATGAATGGTTATGAAGGTCAAGGGTTCAGCAGAAACCAACAGACACAGGGATGGGGCTGCTCAGTGCCCTGAAGGCTCTGAGACCCTCCCAGCTCTGCTCAACAGATTTCCAGAGTCATCTGAGACTAGAATGTTGCACTAATTTTTGAGAATGACAGAACAGTAGCCAGACTTTACAGAGAGAGTGGCCATTCAAAGAAATCTTTGGTCTGAACAGCCCTACTCCACACTCAGACCCTACAAAACCCTAAGAGAATCCTGCAGAATTCCACGGAAAAAATCTAAGAAATTATACAGAAAGGCTTTTTTTCTCTTCTTGCAGGATCTTTAGGACTTCTGCTCAATGCAGTCTCATGTGGCTATCAGCCCCTCTGAGGGGGTGAATGCAGCTGTTCTCGGTACACGTGAAACAAAACGTTGCACCAGGCGAGCCTGAAGGATGCTCAGGAAGAGTATGTGGGAATCAGCTCCATTAGCTAACGTCACATAAATCTGCAGAAGCTGAGGGACGCTGGCCAAAGGGATGCTCCAAGTGTTTGGCCAGACCCAACCCTGCCTCACGCTGCGGCTGAAGCCGCTGGTCCCGATTGCAATCTCTGGAAATAAACCCAGGGGAGGGAGCAGAGCAACCTGCAGTTAGCATGGGCTGCCATAAACCTCATTCCTAACTATGAAGGACAGTTATAATTTTAAAAATAGCTACTTTTCGTTTTTCGGGGGATTTGCTACAGGGAAAAAAAAACAAAAACAAAACCCCAACACTATAAACACTCCAGTGAAAGCTAAACAGAGGCAGGATTTAGATAGAGTGGCCTGGGGAATGTTTTGGTTGTAATTACAAAAATAAATAGGTGATATAAGAAGAAAAATGACTTGAAAAGCAAAGTTATTTTCAAGCCTATATTTAGTGGATCTTTCTTTTTTTCCACTGCCAAGCCTCTTTAAGAAAGAGCACTAATGATTGACATTTCCCTGCAGTATAAATCTAAGATTAATTTAAATTATGGGAGAGGTACATATAAAAAGAAGTTCTGTGAAGAAAAAAAAGTTCAGCATCACTGTACTACTGACATTTATGAACTGTCAAATCTCGTATGGTACATACTGGAATTGCTACTCTCTGATATTTTAATTTTTTAAAAATTTTCTTATGGGAGAGAAAGAGCTACCCTTACCAGATTTCACCAGATATTTTCACTGATTAGCAGAAGGTGTCATACAGCCAGCTGCAGAGCAGAAGGACAGCTTTAGCTCATGATAATATGAACAAGCCTCTCGCTAGCACCCATGTTAACAGATTGTTCAGTATAGCTCGAGGTTCATTTTGTTTCCTTTCCCAGAGAAGTGAGTGTTGCATTGGCCATGGCAAGCAGCAAAGAAAAAGATAACCACCTACCTGTGTCATGTAGCCTGTATTCCAGCTTACCTTGGAGTAAAAAAGGGTCTCCATGTGTAGATGGGACACACAGAGCCATGGTCAGGAGGGTTAGCACTGCCAGACACAGCTGGGCAGACCACATCTTCTCCACGTTCCCAGCACCCAAAAGCATCCTTCCTTCAGGCACGGTGGAGGACTTCAATGCAACCAGCGCCAGATGAGCTCACTTTTAAGAGGCAGTGGATGTGCTGTGATTGCAAATGGCCTTTGGAGGAGGGGAGAAAAATATCTCTTGAGATATAATTCAACCTGTCAATATGATTCACTCCGTTGGGAGTGGACAGAACAACCCAGTAACATATGTCAGATGGAACCTGTTCAATAGATCTCATATCAGACTGATCTAATGAATTCTGATGTTCCCACAGGCGTGCACTGCTCACGCACGTTGATACACATTCCATACGTACACACATTAAAAATACTTTTTCGGGGCTGCTGCTTTAACAGAGTTCAGGCATGAGGACTCCCACGTTAGCATGGAAGATTTGTCTAATGTAAGATTTGTCAATTTGTCTAATGCTGCCATATTTTACCGTTTTGGACAGAATCAGGTTAATGGGGTTTTGTAATTTATCATCTCACTTCCTAGTGCCTGTATTAATTAATGTGAGATATAATGAGTGCTGAAGTGGTGGGAAACAGAGGGGGAGAGCTCTTTTCATTTAACTGATTGGAGAATGTTGAGTGTGTCTTGCTCGCTGTGACTTATGGCTTTGTCAACGGGAAAGGCATCACACCCTATTTTGGGATTATGTCTGAGTGGGGGAGTGCAGAGTTGGCAGTAGGTATGGAATACGTCAAGGATGGGCAACAGTCTTCAGTCTTTTTCTTGGGGAAAAAAAAAAAGAAGTGGAAGGTCAGATGCTGGTTCTGGCTACACAGCCTTGTTTTATAATTTTAGGGCAAAGTACTGAGAAACATTGCATATATTCCACGTCTTGACTTCCATTTGTTGCCTATCCATCACTACTGATCAGGGACCTGTTACTACTTTTCCACAACAACCTTACCAAGAAAAATATTGTAATAGTAACAGTGCCAGGCTTTGTTCTTCACTTCTCTTCTTCCTGCAGAACTGAATCATCTGTACTTGATGTGGTTTAAGCCCAGCCAAGAACTGCGCACCACAGAGCTGCCAGTCTACTCCCCCCGTGGTGGGACAGGGGAGAGGATCAGGGCAAGCTCTGATTTGTACATACACTCCTAGTGACTCACTGTGTGTGCTTTTTTGACACCACATCACACCAGATTACCCAAGATAGCTTCTTCTGATGGTACCTGCACTTCATCTTAACTAAAAGACAGTATCATTTCCATGTTTGGGCTTTTAGTTTCAGGTCCCCAGCTCTCCCTACAACTTGTTCTGTGCCTTGGATAGTATTGAATGACAAGCCTTTTAATAACCCTTGTAATATTTTGTTATTTGATATATTATTACCAAAAATTAAGGGGAAGAGGTTCATTTTTTATGGGATATGCCTATAAAAATGAATGTGATGTTTCCATTAATGAAGAGTTTTCCACTGAGAAAATATTCCAAAATTTTCCCTGGAGATATAATATATACAAATTAACCAAACTTGTAGTTTCCCTCAGACTTGAGAACTAGTGAACAGCTATCTGAAGTGCTCATCTTCTTCAGAAAGTTCTGTTTGGGCTGAGGGACATCTATGTCCTACTGGAACACTTTTCCAGGCTCCTCTGTCTCCTTAAGATTCCAGTTTCAAACTGGTCAGAGGCGAGCAGTCCCCATGAAGCAGAGGCCACAACTTGATGAGCACCACTTTGCACAGGAGTCCAGGCTGGAAAATAGCAGCTCTGACTCAAAACTGCACCCCTAAAGGAAGGTCAGGTCTATTTTAATTTAGCGCTAATAGCTAAATCTCAGTCTGTCTTGAGATCTGCTGTAAAATTGATTTTGCCTGGACACAGAAGGTGAGTTTCTTCATCTCAGATCTAAGTTTATGCAAACTCTGATCTCTGACTGTTTTTCCCTACCTTTGGATACAAGATCTCATGGGCTTTTGGCAGGCTCTTTCAGGAAGTTGAGCTATTCTTGGGATTTCCTCTCTCACTGCAGAGAAACTTCAGTTCTGGATCATTGCAACTGTTCAGCCCCCAAAGCAACTCATGTAGAGAGTGTGCCAGACCTTTCAAATGATGGCTCTGGTGAAGGTGGGGAGCTGCCATGCTACATTTACGTATCAGAAGGAAGATGACTGGGTGCTGTGAGGAGTGGATGCTTTCAGGGGATGGGTTGGTGGAGAGAAGCTTGGCAGTTCCTGCCAGGCATTAGTGGAATTTTTTTATTTTTTGAATTTATGAGATAATTGATTTGCACTGTTGGCAAATCTCTTAGCTCCCACCTGGAAAATTCCTTTGCTTTTACCCTACTAGTCCAGGTGCTGGAAATAATATTACATTTTATTGTTCTTATATTTTTATTCTCCATAGGAAAACAATGCAGTCTCCACATTCTTTCTATTACTTCACTCACTGACAATGTCTGATAACTGATAATGCCATTGATAATCATCCATTTATGTCTGGAGTTCAAGGATAATGAGAACACAAAGATGTAAGCTCCATCTCTATCTCCCACAATCACAGTCTGTCCCTTCATGTAGGAGTTTCTCTTTTAAGAAAGGTAAGCAGACTTCAGGCAACCCAACACAACCAAACTGGAAAACTGACAAGGGTCAACAGCCCAGAGGGTAGGAATGGAAAAGACTTGGTTCAGGCAGTGCCACCAAAACCAGCTGCACCAGCTCTCAGTGTGAGAGAGATGAATAGGAGTGTCAGTGCCTGGAGGGTGTTAATGCTCCTGAGCATCCTCAGGTGGGGCCTCACCACTCTCTCTGCCCATCAGCTCAGGAGAGCCATTGAATCTCAGTTTGGTCTCCTGTTTATCCCAGAGCTATGCTGGAAGAATTCTGGTCAGGAGTTCAGCTATGTCTTTGCCTGACTATGGTCCCTATTGGTCTGGACCCAGACCTGCAAGTGGATGTCCCTGCTTGACTGTGGATATGTCCCCTCTCTGTGGACCTGTCTGGTGCTCACTGAGCTGTGTTTATCTCTGACTGCTGCCATCAGGCCTGATGCTGACCTGATGTCAGTGTATTGACCTCCACCTTGACCTGGGATCTGCCTCATCATTGTGGGTTTGCCTGAACACTGGGGCTCTTGACTGAACCTGGCTGCAGTCTCTGATCCTGCCCTGCTTTCTCCTCTCAGGATGAGTCCCTGTCCTGTCAGCATCACGGCACTTGGCTCCCTGTTCCTTAGGGAACAGCTGGCCCTGCTGCTCTCTGAGATCATCTTCAGCTCCTCTCTGTGCATAGACTCCTTCTCCCTGCCAGGTGGATTGGTAGATCTTGCAGCAATGAAGATTTTCAGGTATGTTACATAAAATCCCAGTTTCTCTGAAGTTGTTTTGGGCTTTGCAGTTGGCTATTAATGAGGGTAGGCCTGTAGCCTTCAAGTAACCTAACCTGAGTTTAATCCTAAAGCAGTTACCCCTGCTGTTCCACAGCAAGCCTCAGACAGGTGGAATGCAGTGTGGGGGGGTGAGTGACCTGATGCAGGAGGCAGCATTGAGCTGCTGAAAACAGGAGAACATAAAAGGGCTACTTTCCAGAGGCAGCTTGGAGTGGCAGGTTTCCAGACCACTTTGTATGCTGTACATTTGGGGTTTGGAGAAAAAAAACCCAAAAACCCACAATATTCTCTCTTTTTCAGAGCTTCCTGAGAACATGAAACATCACATGCACCATTTATTACAGCTGAACCTCATCAGCATCCACAGGCTTTGTCATGGTCTTATGGACTCCACTTAACCATAGCTTGTTTCATCTCAAAGCAAACAACCTGCTGAGGGACCACTTGTCAGGGAAATGCCTTTAGTTAAAGTCCTTAAGAAAACACAAATATAAATGGTGCCACAACCTCTGCACCGAGTGTGGGACTTGGCTGCAAGCAGGTAGCCTCAGCTGGTAGAGACAGGACTTCAGTCTGCATGGTACGTATGGGGAGATCCATGTATCACTGTTTTCTTGCCTAGAATAAGATGAGGGTGAAGAATAATGAAGAAAATTGGAAATGGGGAATGGACATGCCGTGTAGAGGGGAAGACAGAATGGGGGATTGACAATGCCAACAAATCAGGGAGAAGTTGGTAAGCATTTAGCAGGCAAGAGAAGAGAAGAGAGCTGCCCTTATGGCAGGGGTGAAGTGAGCTTTGTACACAATGTCAGAAGGACAGGAGTCATCCTGCTCTCCATCCTGGGCAATGGGTTAGTGCTCTCACCTGTCCCACCAGATGCCTCTATCCCCTCTGTCCATTCACATGCACAACAAACTGTTTCCATCTTCTGTAGCCAAGTCCTTCCTTTCTCCCGTGGTGTCTGCCTTTCTTGCCTGTATCACCACTGTACACTTATTACTATTTATCTCTTCTGTCTACATTCCTATTGCATGTCTGCTCCTCTGGGTCTCCAACTGTGCTTTATCTGATAGGAATTAAAGGAGAAGGTACTGAAACGCACCCTGTGCTCTTCAGCCTTCATCTCTTACACTTTTAATGTCTGATTCCTCCTCTAACCAAGTCACTTTTATGCTGGAGCCAACTTGAGAGAACAAAGCCTACTCCAGAATGTTATTTAAAGCACCACTGGAAAGTGTTCAGATACCCTGCTGATGTGTGGTGCAAAGTCTCAGCCAGAGCAACTTGACTGCAGAGAAGAATTAAAATATTGTGCTCATAAGCCAGGAGACTAACTCCCCTTGCAGCTTCCTGAGAGGAGGGAGTGCATAATGGGGAGGGAGATGTAGTTATAAAATGAGATTCTCTGTTCCTTAGGGGACTGTTAAAACCAGCCAATATTTATGAAGCTTTTAGTCTGACTTGCACAATTTGTTCCCCTTTCTATGTGCTTGTCTTTGGGGCTCAGCTGTTGCTTGGCCTGTTACTGACATAAAATTAGATGCTGTGGTTCAGTTGTATCCTTGCTCAGAGAAAGAAAAGGGAAAGGTCCAAGGTGTTGTGTAGAGCAGCTCAGCTGCCACCTCACTGCGGGCAGCCAAGGATCACACACAGAGGGAAGCACCACCAGCTCACATCCCGTGAGCATTGTACCAAAGACAACCAAGTCCCTTGAGGTTAAGGCTGTGGAGGGTAAGGAGTGAAGCTGGGCTGCCTGTCCAGCTTTCACTTCCAGTCCAGCATTTGCCAGGAAACCATTCAACTTCTCAGAGAGCAAGCCAGCTCCACAGTGTTGCCCTGGAGTGAGGGGCTGAAAGAGTAAATCCAGAATCTAAAGGTGTTGGATGTGGGAGGAGGCAGCCTGTGGAGAAAAGAGGGAGCAGAGACAGTCATGCCTCAGTTCTCACTTCTGCCTCTTAATGCTGAGCTGAAGCACCTTCTCCAAACTCAGCTTCCCTACTGACTGGGATGACTCAGCTGAGGTTCCTGGTAAGGAGAGGATGACATGGAAACCTCTTCTGCTTTGAAATGTGTCATGACCTGCTGGTCTCAAAGACACTTCCAATGATGCCCCTGAATGGTAAATATTGGTTTGCCTGTGTAGGACTAATCTGACCTCCAGGCCAGGACAGTGTCCTGAAGAGAGATGATCTGCAATGACCTGGTTAAACCACCAGATTTACCCTGAGCTTGACCCCTCTCTCTTATCACTTGCCTTCTCCAAGCCCCAAGTTCATCCTGGATGATGAATGTAGATTGTGCACATATTACTTTGAGTGAAAACAAGGCTGGGTAATTTCCTGCTAAAAATAACAAGTAAGGGCACTTTTAAGGTGGTGGAGGTCAACTCTATCTGCTAAGAGTGCCAACTTTCACTGTCATTCTCCTTTCCCTCTCTCCCTGCTCTCAGTTACCATCTGCTGTTTTGGTTTACTGAGAAATGTTGCCCATTTTTTGAAAACTGTCACTACAGGTTACCCAAGGGAGGGCTTGGAGCATACACAGAGCTGTAGTGTTTTGGTGAAACTTGTGCAGGTAACCATAAACCTTGCCTTTTGGAGAGCCTGTCTTCTTACTTAGCTTTTCATTTGCACCCTGATCTACTGAGACTGTGAGAGTTCTGTACATGAAAAAGAGTGTTTTGTTGAATTAACACAAATATTTTATGACTGTAGACTTGCACATACAAAGTGACTTGAAATGAGGGCTCCAGCTGAGGCTGTAAGACATATTCATGCCTTACCACTCTGCAGCTTGGGAAGCAAGCTGGCACAAGTGATAAGACAGGAATTTTTAATTTTTATTTTATATATATATATATTTAATCCAGAAGAATACGAGCATGTACAATGATATTAGGTGACTTTTTTCAGGTAGACCTAGAAGTTTTCCTGAGTGGAATATAGCCAAGTCACTGCTAGGCAAGAACTGCAGTTACTTCAGCCTCCACCAAATTCCCTCTTACAATATCAGTGTGCTGAGGCTTTATCCAGGTGGCAGTGGCTATTAATATCTGAGAATGACCAAGGTGCTTCATCACTAGCTGCCACATTTGTTGTGCTTCTTATGCCTCGACTGCCTGGGCTGGCAGGCAGCTCCCTGCAGTGCACTAAGTGAGTAACTTCTTATTCTGGTGAGTTCTGTGTTTCTGACATAGGAGTAAGGAAGGACACATTTAGCTACTTTTTTTCTTCCCTCATCTACTATGTAACACTTTCAATAATACTTTCCTCTAAGTGAGATTTTTGGAAGGCATACCTCACTTCAGATTGCACATGTTTACTCTCCAGCATGACAGTCAAAAAACCCCCTTGTTCTGTCATGACATGGCTCATGATTTTCCTAGTGCTCCTCGTTACGTTACATGTAAGCACAAGTTATGTTTCCTCTGCTCATTCTTTGCAATCACCCCATCCATTACCCCTGGTGAGCTTTGTAATACCTTAATCCTTGCAGGCTTCTGCTCTCCTTGTTCTTCAGGGAGCCTGAATTCCCACAGGCACCATTCAGCTACCTACGGAAATTACACACCTGCTTCTTGGTGCTCTTTGCCAATGCTGTAATGTTTGCTTCCTCTCATCCAGCCCTTCTGGCACAGGACTTCAAACCTCTCTTGAAGTGTCTTAGCTTAGAAATGCAAGGAGGTTGATGTCTGAAGTGTTATTTTTTTTTCCCCTGTCTGTTTTTTCTCCTGCATCACTACATCACCTGCTTCCCTCCCTGGGAGGCTCTGCAGCATCCTTGCCCCAGGCTGGGGGCAGGTCCTCTTTGAGCCCCCAAACCTTGATTTGTATTTATCACAGAGGGAAAACAATGCACTCACATCCTTCAGGCTTCCTGCAGATTGGATGGAGTCCTGCACTGGGTTTTACAGTTTTATTCAGGAATTTGACTTTGGAGAGAAAAACCACAGCCCTTGTCCCCAGAAGGGTCAGTTCCCTGGCCTCAGTCACCACTGACATATTAAATTTGGGCACGGCCTTGTGCAGCACCTGATAGCATGAGAGACCTAGAACCATTTTTTCCCATCCCTTTGCATTAACCATTAATGGATGCACAAGCTCCTGCCTGTAGGGTTATTATCCTCTTTGTCTATTCGGACAGCAGCCTCATCAGTTGGAAGTGAGCTTTGCCATCATTAAGGAGACTTTAACAAAGACTGTTCTGTCGAAAGTGAACATCTTGATGAGACTTAATTTATTTCACAGTTGTTGTTATCCTGTTGACCTGAAATGACAGCAGGAGACTTGGAGAGGTGCCCAGTTTATTTAAGAAGCAAGCACAAAACAGTCTCTCCCTGCCTGGAGAAAGATCTTAGCAACATACAGCAATCCTAGATCTTAGTCCCAATGCTCTGTCTGGCAGCTCCTGCTCATCAAAGCTCACTGTGGCTTTTCTGATGGCCAGTCCAGATTGTGTTGCCTTTTTTTTTTTTCTTTTCTGTTTTTAAGTATCCCAGCCTCTCCTTTGTGCATCCTCCTAGGAGTGTCTTCAGTGCTGTGAAAGCTGGGGAAGCATTGTATGGTGTACCAGCATAACAGTCTGGGTTTACTCCAGTGTAGAGCAGCAGATAAGATGCCTGGATCTTGCAGGTGGGCAAAGTTCCCAGTTCTGGAGCTCCCTGGTATTAAATACCTGTGTGGTGGCACAGTCCAGCTGCAGTGCCATGTCTGAGCCCCAGGCGTCTGGTGGAGCACACCCCTCACAGATGTGCCTGGTAAATGTGGTCTGCCATGGAGAGGGGCAGGTGCAAAGCAGAGCCAAACTGGGCACACAGTGCAAGGACAAGGGTCCAGATTTGCAGGCTGCAGCCAGGAGTCCACCAAGACACAAGGAGAAAAATCACAGTGGGAGGTGGTGTGATCTTTAGCCTTGGAGATTTTCAGACCTCACCTGGGGAAGGCACTGAGGAACCTCATCAGATTTTGAAGCCAGTCCTGCTTTGAGCAGGGGGTTGGACTGCAAAATCTCTTCTGAATGAAATTACTCCACGAGAAGAGCTAAAATCAGATTGAATTATGCTTTTTTTCATGGGAAACAATATGGACTTTCCTTCCAACAGAAGATCCTGTGAGAATAAGTACCTGCTTTTATAAAAGATTGGAGTGTCATTGTCTTGTTATCTTCAATAAAAGGAAGTGGTTACTTTTGTCAGCTGTATTGGGATTCATACCCATTGCAACACATACTACTTGTCAAGCTAGGTGCTGTACAATTTGCACAGGAAAAGCTGATGACAATTCCTCAGAACAAACACCTTTCATGCTTTTTGCCTAGAAGCTGCAGCTGTAGACACAATGAGAGTTTGAAAGGTGATTTGAGATCACCACACTGAGGAGCCCTTTGGGGGAGCCTAAGATGTGATGCTGCTGCAGTGCTACCATTACATCAGTAACTCATTCCCTGGTTCCTGTTTAATTCCTTCTCATCCTGAGTCCTGCTGTGGTCATTTTTGGATCTTCTGTAATCAAGTGATTCATGCCATCTTCCAATTTCAGAGACTTCATCTGAATAATCTCTCAAAATGCAAACTAAAATTAGAGAGAAATCTGATGTCAAGAAGGCAAAGAAAATACTTTGGTGTGTAATACACTGCCTTAGGGAACAGGTTGACAGTGTTGACAGGGTTTTGCCTGCGTTACCCTTCCCAGGAGCCTTTCTGTGCTCTGACAACTGGAGATGTTCCTTGCATTTCCAGCAGCAAGAACAGTGTGTCACTTACTTTGTGTTCCTGTAGCTCCCTTAGGTCCTAGCAGAGCTCACCATCCACTGGCTATCACTGAGCTTCAGCAGACCTTGCAAGATAAATAAATATAGCTACAGGAAGGCATGAGGAGCCCATAATTTGTGTATTAAAAACCTGAAATCAGGAACTGCTCTGCTGTGACTTCAAGCACTGGGTACCAGATCTCACTTTAGTGAAGTTAAACACATCCAGGAAGATGGTTCACTCATAACAGCAGCCAAAGACACATCAGCCCAACATGAAACCTACTGAATGCAGTGCAGATTTATGACTAATTTATGTTGCTGGTTTTGGCCCTAGACAGACAATTTAATATGATATAAATTCATTACTGAAGACTAGAGCAAAGAGCTCTAGTGTGTGCAGAGTGAAGTGCATGACCATTGGGATGGACAGCTTTAAAGCTTTGTTCATAAACGTAGGATCATAAAGTGGGTCTGTTGCATTAAAGCTGCTGTGTAAATGTGAATGCTCCAGGATTTCAGCTTCTGCTGCTCTGACTTGAATACTTTATAATGAGAGAAGGACAGGAGAAAACCATACTCTGGGTTTGGAAAGCTGTGACCTGTGTCAGATCAGTACATTCATTGCCACTTCTCCTGTATAGTCCTGGTTGCTTGGCCTCTTCTTTTGTCCTCACTTTTGTCCAATAAAAAAATCTTATTAAGTGATCAAAAAGCTTAATTATGAAAAAGGTGAAGGATGTCCAGAGGAATATACTGAGTTCAGAAAAACACTAATTTAGGAGAAACTAGAAATGGATTTTAGACCTGTCATTAGCTTGGAGCTGGCTGAAATCACAGGGCTTATTTGCAAGAAGTCCAGTTGTACTGCTTGTGTGGATGGCAGAGGGATTAGAAGGAAGAGCTGGGTAGAGCTGGGACTGTGACAGGAGATAATCTATGTGAGCTGCCCCTTGGAGGGGCGAGACCCTGTGACTAATCCCCATCTGTGTGATCATATGGAGAACCTGTGGAATGGGACTCAGCTGTGCACCACTCACCCCTCTGTAAGTGGGTACTACAGCCCTCTAGGCAAGGAGGCCCATCAGCTCTCAGTGTGCCAGCACACAGAAGAGGTGTACTAGGTGTGTGCAGGGTGAGAAGGGATCACAAATACACACAGCTCTGTGGCTTTTTCTGAGCAGGAGGCCAAGAAGTTGAAGGGAAGTGAAGGCAGTCAGATTGAAGACAGTCTATGCATACCCACATTTGAATAGGGCAGAATTCAGGACAGACAGTTCCTGAGTTTCAGGAAACAGAACTAGAAAATTCAGGAGTAGCACAAGGCTAACCTTCTGGAAATAATTTTTGTCATGTTCTTTAATGTTTTTGCTTTTTAATAAAATTGAAATATTGGTCCCTTTGATGTTTTTTTCTGACATCTGACATCCTACTCTCCCTCTCAGCTCCCATCCCAGTCACCCACTGTGCAGAGCTTCCCAGAGCCTGCTGGAGAGGGGGAGCAGGGGCTCAGTCTCTGCCTGCTCACCAGCGGCATGGAGGCCATGGGCCATTGGAACAGACTGGGAGCAATTAATTTCAAATGTGGCAATATTAACTTCTGCTTGCATAGTTCTCAGCGTCACGCTTTTATGATCAAACATAACAGCTGACATGAGTGACTGAGTGTGCTGAGCACAGCCCAGAGAAGCTCAGACATCCCTAAACCCCAAATCCTCTTTCTCTTATCTTCTCCCCTTTGCCCACGGAACATCATCTCGTTCTGTTTCTTTGCTGCCGGCAAACCAAGGTGGGCAGCAGCTGGGAGTCCTCCCGTTGAGAGCTGGCACCAAGCCGTGTGTGGCAGAGCACTGCCGGGGTTCAAAGGCCTCTCACGGTGCTCCGTGATCGGGAACCTCTCGCCGGCACTGCCCTCCTCGAGAGGTGCCCGTCCCGGCACTGTCACCGCCCCCGCCCTGAGGGACAATGTGCGGGGGCCGTGACACCGCTGGGCGGTGGCTCTGAGGCTCCACCGGGACACGAGTGCTTTTCCCAGGCCGGCGGAACAGTGTGAGCAGGGGGTGGGATGGTTTGGGGATGGAGGCGCAGATGCAGCCGGACCGGGTACGGGAGAGCGCCCGGAGCTGTCCGAGCGGTCTGACAGCCGGTGGTGCGACAGGATCTCCGGCCGTGGCCTCAAAGCAGCCAACACAACCACCCCCTCGCCAAACAATAAAATACTTATTAAAAAAAAAAAATTAAAAAATCCAACCCCCCTAAATGTATAAATAACTGCCCTCGGAAGCTGCCCGTCCCGCTGAGCTGCTGCCCGAGCCCTGCCGGGGAAGGGGAGGGGGAAGCAGCCCGGGACGCCCCCGCCCGCCTCCCCGGAAGGGGGGCGAGGGGCGGCGAGGCGGCCCCGCTCCGCCCCGCCCGGCGCTTTCTGTCCGCTCTCCCGCGCCGTACGGCCCGGCCGCGCCGGCTCCATCCGCTCCCAACTTTGTGGTGCGGGGCGCGGGCGGCACCGCCGCGCTGCCCTCAGCCGGGCCGCCCTCGGCGGGGCGCGGGCCCGGCCATGGCCGGCATCGGCATCGACCACTCCAAGCTGGGCAGAGTCAAGGAAGGTGCGGCTCGCCCCGGCGCGGGGAGGAGGGGGCGCTGGACGGGACGGGGCGGTGTGGGGGGAATGGGAGCGAGACAGGGGAGAAACTGTTGGTTCGGGGTGGGTTTTTTAAAACAGCATTATTTTATAATTTCCAGGCGCCGCGGCGGTTCGCGGCGCTGGCGGGAGCCGGGTCAGCGGGAGGGGACGGGGCGCTCCGTGCTCCGGCCCTGGGGCTGGCGGGGCTGTCCCGCCGCCCGTGCGGGGTGTCCGGCGTGCCAGCGGGTGCCGGGAGGGGACGAGAGCTGGAGGCCGGCGGCGAAGCGGCGGCAGGCGCTGGACAGAGAGCCGCGGCCGCTCTGCTGGCCCCGCTCCCGGCTCCCCTCCCCGGCGAGCGGCGGGGGGCGGGCTGGCAGCGCCGCTGCTCCCCGGGAGAAGACGAGGAGCGGCGCTGGGGGAGGGCGCAGCTCTTTGTCTGCGCCGGGGCCTCCGCCGGCGCCTCCGCCGCGCTCCCCCCGCCGCGCCCGGGCAGCCGGGCTGGGGGCGCCGGCCGGGGCTGCGCTCCCGCGGGGCGTGAGGCAGCCGGGGCACCCCGCCGGAGGTGGACGAGCAGGGATGTCTGTCCGTCTGTCTGTCCCTCGCAATTACGGCTTGGCCGGATTCGGAGGCTCCTCTCGGGCCGTTGGAAAAATGGGAGCAGAGCTGCGAATGTCCACAGATTTGGCGATTTGAGGGGGACTGGTGATTTTGAGGCCCCGGTTATAAACAGTTACGCTTGCCGGTTTTTATGAAGACTGGCCTGCACTGAGCTTGGGAGCGCCAAGCAGCGGCTCCCGCCCCGCAGACCCCCCCGTGCCCCCCGCGCTCTCAGGGGTCCCGCTGGCTTGGCCTGGGCTCAGGGCACGGATTCACCTTCTCTTGGGCTGGGCTGGCCTCGGCTTCCCTGTTAGCACAGCGTCTGCCTCACACGTGTGCCTTTGAGCTCAATTAAATGTGCCCTAGAGCTGCTTTGGGTTTAGAAAGCTTTGTAGGAGATAGTTTGTTCTTTCTGACAGTGATTTGTGATATAAACCAGTAGAAGCTCTGTCATAATCACGTTAGTTTAGATTTACTCTCTAGTAATAGAGAGCAATGGTTTCCTGCCTAAAAGAAATTAAACTTCCTTAAAGTTGTTTCCCTTGCCACTGATTTTTTTTTTTGAAATTTCAATTCTTACAAAATAGCAGTTGTAAATTTGATGATTTAGCAGTTGTGATTTGATGATTTATGTTTAGAAACATATTTTTGTGCAGGCAGCTGGGGATTCCTTTTGACCTCCTGTCATCCCTCAATGCTTCACTTAGTGTTACTGGAACAAAAGCTGAAGCTGACGTTTTAGGGGTTAATGTTCGTCCTATTAAGTCATTAGCAGAACTGTTATTGGCCATTTTAGTGTGGTCAAGATCTCATCCTCAGAGTCTGTCCACACATGGTTGGTTACTCAAGAAAATGAATCCAATTAACCTTTCCAGTGGGTTGGTTAAAGTGAATTAAGTCCCTATGTAGGTGCTCATATTCACAATTTAAGTAGGCTGGATTTGATTTGCCCTTATTAATTTTTGAATTGAACTAACTGGACTGAGCTAAGGTGGCTTACGTGCTGAATGAAAGTACATTTACAGCGTTACAGTGTAACTCAAGCAGTCCATGGGAAATTTGCACCTATGGTACAGTGTGGATTAAGCTTCAAGAGTGTCCTGTTACTACGATCTGTTGTTACTTGATAGCAATGGGATTAGAGTAGTGTCCCAGAGCAACGTGCAAAGTACAAGAGGTTTGAGCCATGTTCTGCAAAGCCCCAGGCATGTGTCACGCTTTTAGTTTAATGGCACCACTTGTTTTTGTTTTGGAAAGTGTTGAGACTGAGCTATGGTTTGGATTAGGTCTTTTCATTCTCTGTGTCAATGCCAGCCAAGGAAAGAAGTGCATTGCCTGCCATACCGAGGGAAATATTTATTGTTCCTGATAGAGAAATCACTGTTGATCCTTCTGGAAAAAGCATTCCTTTTCTTTGTTTGGGTTAAAGGTCGGCTTAGTCATTCATTAACAGTGAAGAACAGCATTTTGGTTTGAGTACTTTGTTCTCCACCAGCTCTGCTTTGGGAGAGAAGGTGTTGTGTCCGGATTCTCCCTTCTCTGCTGAGAGACAGTGTCATCCTCCTCTTCCAGGGTGATCTCAAAATCTCTTTTAAAAAAGTGGGATCATTTCAGTGCAGCAATGGCAGTGAAAATCTGATAACTGTAGCTAGCTGCTGCAGGAAGTCTTGCTTCTTGTGTTTACTTCCCTCTTTTATCTCTAAAAGCATTTATATCAGCTGAAGGCCTGATGTGGATGGCATTTTGCTGGTGAAAACCACTTCAGCTGGTCTGGTTTCTTTTGTGGGCAGGGATTTACTGGTGTAAAATACACCCTTTTCCTAGTATAAACTGCACCTTGCTGCTGCAGCCTGGTGTTACAGACCCATTTTTTCAGAGTAGTAGAGTAGATCTGACCTCTGACATCAGTAAACCTCTTGTAAGTTACTAGTTGAAGGTCTTGGTGTTAGTTGCAATCTGTGGCCTGTGCTTCTCTGCCTGCATTTCTATTCATCTCCCAAGTGTCTGTGATATATTTGCTTTTCACAAAGCAGCCTTTGCTGTTTGCTCTTTTGACCTGCCTCAGGAGATTGCTCAGCTTTGTGTGTGTAGATCATTTTTACTAGAGGTCTCATTTATGAGCCTTTTGGTGATAATCCTAGAAACATTATTCTGATTAGCAATTATAAAGCAAATAAAACTGTCTTGGGCTCTGCTCGATCTCTGACTGCCTCTCCTCTCCTGTGACCTGATGCGTTACTAGGAGCTGTGTTTGGGAAGGGCTCCACCCTCTTTTGGCTGCCTTCTGTGAGGGAGCCCTTGGACTTGAGAGGCGTTTCTGGCTGCCTGCAGGCAGGCTGAGCTGCGCGGGAGGTGTTTTGGAGCTGTGCAAACCATACCCCTCTCTGGAGGATGTACCTGTGGTCCTGTCTGCTGTTGCCTTTCCAAAGGTCTGAGGCTCATCTTTATGAAGGGAGTACCTGTCTGCTCAGGCTGAGGCTCAGTCCCTCATCCACTGCAGTCTCCAAGAGCCATCAGTTGTTGGCAGCAGCAGAAAAAACCCAGGTTTGGGCATTCTCCCAGGGCCTCCTCATCTTCCTGCCAATTTGAATCCTCTGTGAGGAGAGAGAAAAGGGAGAGGTGGGGTGGGGCAGACTCTAAACTCTGCCTCAGCAGTGTGCAGCTCTGGAGAACTGTGGAAATTTGCAATGGGTAAAGTGTTTTTATTGAATTTTATTTTTAGTAGTAGTGTAAAGAAATGCAAGAGTGGTATGTCTGGGCTGATGATTAGAACTGACCCTGCCACTGCTGTCTGAGACTCCAGCCTCGACAGAGGCTGATTATGGCACCTGTGCTTGGAGAGACACAACAATGCTCACACTGTGCTTTCTACTCTGTTAAGCACCTGATTTGACTTTTGGGAGCTCCTGAGCTGTACATTCAAATGCTGCTGGTTGTAACCTGCTGCCTGAGAGGCCGGTATCCCAAACGTGGCAATAAAAGATACAGCTCTGACTGCGACCTTGGGGAAACAGGAAGAGTTTGAATATTTTCTGTCCTGGCAAAGCATTCTCTGGGCCAGGCAGTCTGGCTGGCTCTTTTTTGCCTTAGCATAAGTTGAATAAAAGTTTGCTGTTAACATCAGTCTTCCTCTTCCTCCCAGCCACAGACCTTTCTGCTGACCTCTGCAGCTTAACATGACCTGTGCTGAGACTCCTGCAATAAAAACCTCCTGGCTACTGACCCTCCAAGTGACTGGGGAGGGGCATGAGCTCTGAGGTGTAATGTGTCAGGCTCCCATGGAACAGACTGAGGTTACCGACTTATAATGAGGCCTTTGGTGCCTGTGTGCTCAGCAACACGACAGTGGACAAGAGAAATTTGATGTCTGTCAGAGGTGGAAGAGGATTGAGGATGTGTGAATGGCTGGCACGGTGTCTGATGAGGAAGGATTCTGCTTAGGGGTTTTTCAGGGGAGTGATTTTGGGGGGTGAATTGTCAGCTGTAGTCATCTGAAGGAAGCACTGGCCTTTAACTGGATTAGTATAATCAGGGCAACAATTCTGAGAGCAGCTGAGGGTCAGCTGGGTCATTGTGAAGCCACCTGCCCCATGCCCTTAGGCTCAGGCTGGGATTTTTCCTTGCAGCATCATGATTTTCTGCTTTGTGACTTCCTTGTTTAAGGGCTCTGAGAAATTCAGGCAAGATGGATGGCTTGAGGGCAGTGGGGAGGTGGAGAGTGATGGGACATACACAGGTCACTGGTTCACATCCAGCTCTTCTGGGCAATAGGAGATCTGTTTTTCCAGCATGCATGAATTCAGTAGCTGAGGCTGTGGCACTCATTTCACTTCTAGTTAAAGCTGGGTGAAAGTTTTATTATGCATTCAGTGGTTCTGGGTCTGCAGTGCTTGGCAGAGATGGGCAGGATTAGCATATTTCATGCTCTTGGCTCTGAAAGGTAACTGAGCAAGCAGGTCTGCCTCCTCCCATCCCTAAATCCTTAACACTTGTCCTCTGTGAGCTGCTGTGGAGGTTGTACTGAGGCAAAACGATTGCTTGAAAAGCAGTCTTTGGCAGAAAGACACTCCAAGACTCCTGTTGATGCTTTTTGCAGAGATGTTTCCTTGGCTTCTGACAGATTTTTGGATGGGATAAGAGGGGATACAGCCTATTTTTGCACTGATTCCTGGGGACACAGGGATAGCAGCAGGGAGGTTTTCTCCCATTACATCGTCCATTGCTGGTCACCGAGTAATGCTTCCAGCTGAGTGGTGTGTTTATGGTCACCACGGGCCTCTGTTTAATCTTTCGTTTCCTGTGGCCTTGGGAAATGTCAGAGGATGCCAGGCAGGGGTTGGAGATGGCTGCTGCAAGGAGCAGGAAAGGCCAATTCTGCTCTCTCTGGTGCAAGAAAAAACCCACTTGGAAAAACAATGGGATATGGCTTGGGGCTGTGTGAAACTTCTGTTTTGCTGGAATAGGCTTTCTTTTTCTTGCTCAGTCATCCAGTTCACATGAATGTGCTGATTTATAGGACAAAGCAACAAGTTCCCTGCCTGCTTCCTTCTCTGCTTTCCAGAGTGTCCCCAGCTAGTTAGCTTCCTGCTCCCTCAGGAGCTCTCCTGTGTAGTGCTGGTTTGAAGGCTGAAGGACTGAGGAAGAAGGTTGGTCTGTTGGTGAAACTGCCTTAAAACTTGAAAAGCTTTAGGTTCATTTTCTGGCATGACACTCGCTGCTGGCTTGACCTTCAGCTGTTGTCCAAGAAGGTGATAACGACAGCAGCTGTTCTGCTGCTGGTTGGCTGCATTGCAGGGAGCAAAGGGCATGTTTGCTGGACATTTCCAGTGGGAGAGCTGCTGTCTCCCTGGAGGCTGATGTGTGTCAGCAATGCTCTCTGTTCACCTTACAGCAATGGCTTTACCACAGAACATGTATAGGACTTCGTGAAGGTCCCTTGAGACTTTATTTCTACTTCCTTTTTAAGAAGTTGAAATTGGAGCCTTCCTGCTGTTTCCTTTCTCAGTACTTGAAAAGGTACCACACAGCTCACTGAATGAGTGTGGTGTGGCCTTGACACTGTATGGGTGCTGGGAGAGACTTTTAGCAGGGCTGTAAAGAGAGCAGGAGAGTGCAGCATCAGGCTGTCTGTGTAAGGGTGCAAGGCAGTGGTGTTGTGAACCTTGCCTTGAGCAAAGGGGATCAGTTAGACCTTAGTGCTCATAAAATTTATCCTGTAACCCCAGGCACCCCGTGAATTAAGCTTGCCAGAAGTGTTATTCTTCCTAGGGAGAAAGGTGTAGATGAAAGCCTGCTCAGAGCCTAGCACAGCCCATCTACACCTGCCCAATTATTTTGTGTCAGGCTCCTGAAGCTCAACTAATCATTATTTTAATTGCACACCAAGCCATGATGTCACCGACACAATGCTCTGTCAGCCAAACTAGAATAGTGAGATCTTTTTGTCTTCAGCCTGGGTTGGTAGAGGTTTGGTTTGTGTGCTTTTGGCAGCTCCGCCCTGCATTTTAGGTGCTCTTCAGGACAGAAAGTCAAAGTGGGTTTGTGAGTGAGTCACTTTTCTTCACTTCTCTTTTCAAAAGAGATGTAACAAACCATGTGCAGTAAAACTGAGTTCCTGTGTGCGTTTTTGTTCATCCTTTCCTGAGCCCTTTTGCTGAACCAGAACTTGGTAGCTAGAGGAGTGAACTCTACGGGGAAATGTTCTGTGGGCTCAGTATGTGGTGTTCAGTAAGTGATGACAAAGGGGAAAAGGACGTTAGTGAGGAAATATTTGAAAACACTGAGACACAGCCCTTCCATAAGGACATTGACAGGGGTGACATGAGAAGTAATGGGGCAAAAGGGAGGGAGGGAGGAAGTTCATGCAAGCAGGAATATTACCTGGCAGTGAGAAGGCAGGGGTTTTAATTCCTTTCTGCATTGTATGTGTAGCATTGGCTCTTTACATCCAGACAGGACAAGAGCCTGGAGCGTGCTCAGGCTGGAAATGCTCCTCGCAGAGAGGGACTGTTGTCACTGATTTGGAACATGGCTTGGAGTAATGCTGGTCTGGCTCAGGGCAGCCTCCCCTCATGTGGAGATGGAAAGCTTCTCCACCTCTGCACAGCACAATGACTTTGAGCTGCAAAAGCAGCTTATTATATCTATCTGTTCTGGATACAGTAAGCATTGCTTGTAGCATCCTGGTCCAAAGAAATGGCCTCTCCCTCTGCTCTGGTGTTGGTTTTATTATTGGGATGCTGGCTGGTGGGATGGGAAGGATTTATGTCCTAAATTCACCAGCAGTTCCTGGAGCCTTTGGCAGTGCTGCTGAGGTGAGGTGGTGGAGCACAGCACGGAGAAGGCCTGGGAATTTTCCAAGCCACCAGGGTGTGGGCTGTTTTCAGGCAGGCAGAGCACGCTGCCATTCGCAGGGCTGTGCTCTCCTGCCGGCCATCTGGTTGGCGCCAGGTTTCCAAAGGAAGTTGATATTGGGAAGAGGCTGGGCTCTCCTGACCTTAATTGCAGTGCTGGAGGGACTGACTCCTTGGCTAGGGCTGCACAGCCCTGCCTGGATTCTGCACATCCCCGATGCAAGGCGGAAAAAGCAGGTTTGTCTCCAGCTCGGTGCTCAGTTACCTGGTATTCCAGGCAGCTGGCATTGCCCACAGCATCAACTCTGCCTGGGTAACAGGTGAACTTAACTTGGTCCTGATTTAACTGTTCTTTTTTTACTTTTTCTCTTTTTAAGAAGCTGTGAGTATGCATTATCACCTGAAGGTGATACAATTCCCAAAGCAAAAAATGTTACCTTTATTGACCTGGAGCTCATTTAGTGCTCTTGGAGAGGAGAAGGGGCTGCCAGCCTACTTCTTCCTCGTGCTTTGCAGTACATATGGGCTCAGGTACCAAAAAGCAGTTTGCTTCAGAAAGATGCAGGGAGCTCTGTCTCCCTGTCCATCTGGCCTCAGAAGCCAGGGATATATTCTTACCCTTGTATGCCAGTGTTTTTAATCTGTAGTTGCACTTGTGGCAGTGTGCCAGCACAAGGCTGTGACAGGAAAGGAGACATGTATTGTTAGTGCTGCAGCTTTACTGATTTGTGACTTGTAGATGGATGTGGAATTTTGACTGATCTGGGGCCAGCTTTGGTACTTTGTGTTCCCCAGAGCTGACTAATAAACCTGGACAACTTAAACACAGGAAGCAAGGGGGGAGAGGGGAGAGCACCCATGAGGTACAGAGCAAAGGAAAAGGGTTTTGAAACAAACCAACAACTAACTAACCTAACTGGTTAGTTAGGTAAAGGATGGTTGTTGCAGAGCAGCTTTGCAGTGCTGGCAGCAGCTGAACGGGTGGCAGACAGGAGTCCTTGCTTACATCCTAGCAGCCACCTTTCTAGGGAAAAGGAAGCTGATGGGAATCTGTGCAAGAACTGGAGCTGACTGCAGATACCTTCAGCTTCGAATGCAGCAGCTGGCAGGGTTTCCATCAAGGCTGGGAGGCTGCCCAGAGGCCCATCCTGCTGGAGCTTTGCTTCTCTTGGTATCTGATCTGGAGGAGTAAAACCTGGCTGGTTTGAAAGTGCACTGACACTGTGGTGTGTCCTTTCACCTGCAGCTCTGGTTTAGCCACAAGGCATGGAGCAGTCTCTGGGTTGTCTCTAGTCATCCAAAGGCTGAAGAGAAAGTGGCATCTCTGGGGACTCTTTATTCTGCTTGTTTTTTCCAGAGGTTATTGTTTGTCTATACCACTGCAGGTCACTGTTATGTAAAACCACACTGGGGTTTAGAGAGGAACTTGAACCTTTTTTTGGCACTTGACGGCTTCTGTGTGGGTGTGAGGTTTCCAGCAGTCAGCCTTTTGTAAGCAGTCACCAAACTGAGTCAGGGCATGAAGCTGTACCAGAGGGGCATTCAAATCTCCCTTTTTTGCATCCTGTCTCCCTTGTATTTTGCTGCATTATCTTTCAGGATTAAGCTGGAGGAGAACCCTGTGAGAGCTGACACTTTGCATTATCTCTGCTCCCAGATGCCTCTTTGGAGCTGCTGTGTGGGGTTATTCACCACAGCCTGAGGGCTGAGAAATGCTGTTGAGATTTCTGCAATCCAGGGTGCCATGGCTCCTGAAAGCCACCCTGAACCACAAAGTGGGCCTGCCATGTCTCTGCAGAGAAACTGCTGAACTGAACGAGGGGTTTAGCTGTGCATTCATCAGAGAACGGAAGTTTTGCCTCTCTGGGAAACTTAGTGTGTGTATATATATATAACAGAGAACAGAAATTTTGCCTCTGGGAAACTCAGTGTGTCCTTCTGAACGTTTTGTGTGGTGTAAAATTGGCTAAAATGCTGAAATAAAAGCTGAATTAAACAGATGAAACAAGAGGATGCAGTGATTGCTGTTGGAGAGGGGTGTGGGGTAAGGGAGCGTACAAACAGTGCAGATCTCTTGAGATGCGAGCTCCGTGCCCCAGCAGTTTTCCGAGTGGGTGGCTGTTTTGAGGTGCTCTTGATAAGAGACTGTTTTTCTATTCCCCTTCCCTTACACCAGTTTAAATGAGTGGTGTTTGGCTTAAAGCTAAAGGTGCCATGACATTCTGTCTGCAAAAGAAACCAAAAAATCTTCCAGAAAAGGGATATCATATGATCCATGGGGCACAGCTGAAGGCATCTTAAAGCTACAGTGGTGCTCATGGGGCCTGTATGTGCCAGGGATTTTGACCTCTCCTGGTGAAGGCAACTCCTGCCCTGCCCTGCAGTGATGTGTATGGTAGTTTGCCTTTGGGCTAAGTGAGGGTAAAGCACAGCTGTTGGAGTCAAGTGTTGTTTGTTTTGCTGTGGTCCATGGTTGGGAGGAAGTGGTTAAAACTAACTCCTAGGAAAACTTCTCCCTGCCTTTATTGTTGGTTGTTGCTTTTGCACATGTGGTATTAGCTCAGTCAACTGAAGCTGTGTCAAGTGCTGGAGAGGATGAACTACACAAACAGTTTTTGTTCTTGCTGATGATTGAGATTATCTTCTTCCATACACAGACTCAGTTACATCTCAGATGTTGTGAGGGAGGTGTTTGGGTGCCTGAGGTCTTTTTGACTGTGGTGTCAAACCAGCCAAGCCATCCCTGACAAGTATACCTACCTTGAAGTTTCTCTAGTTGTCCACCTGGATGTTACTGGTGAGTCCACAGTGCAGTGGCTGAGCTCACTGGTGGTCTTTTGGGTGTAGGCAGTCCTGGACAGGTGGTTGGACATTGGAGCAATCAAGAGATTTCTATGGAGATGAGTGTTCTGAATCTGACAGGTAATGAATGACTTGCAGACATTAACACATATTGTATTATCTATCTGCTCTCTGCTTTAAAACCTTAATGTATTCTGTATGTTGAGCTCCTGCAATAGAAAGCAGCAGCTGTAACAGCAATGTTGGCTGTAGGACTTGGCAGTGCTGGACAGCTCTTGTGACTCAGGATACTCTGTGTCTGAGGGCCCAACTGGACATGGCTGAAAAGGGTGAATTTTCAAAGCATGGGTGTCATTACATCTTAAGGCTCAATGCCATTTTTAGGTACATCTGAAAGCCTTGGCACAGTGTGGCTGGAAAGCTGCCCAGTGGAAAAGGACTTGGGGATGCTGGTTGGCAGCCCACTAAGCATGAGCCAGTGTGTGCTCAGGCAGCCAAGAAGGCCAGTGCCATCCTGGCCTGGATCAGCAATAGTGTGGCCAGTGATGGTCACCCTGTACTGGCCACTGGTGAGGCCACACCTCAAATCCTGTGCTCAGTTCTGGGCCTCTCACTGCAGCACTGACACTGAGGTGCTGAGTGAGTCCAGAGAAGGGCAGTGAAGCTGGGAAGGGTCTGGAGCACCAGTCCTTGAGGAGCTGGGTGTGTTTAGCCTGGAGAAGAGGAGGCTCAAAGGGAGACCTTATTGCTCCCTACGAGTCCCTGGCAGGAGGTTGCAGCCAGATGGCCATTGGCCTCTTCTTCCAAGTACCAAATGATGGGACAAGAGAAATTGGCACAAGTTCTGTCAGGGGAAGTTTATTTTGGATGTTAAAGAAACCCCATCTTCAGCTCAATGATGATCAGTGATTGAAATAGAAAATACTTGAGTCACCGTTGTAGGAGATATTAAAAAGATGTGTACATGTGGCACTATGGGATATGCTTTAGTGGTGTGCCAGGTGAGTGGTTGTACTTGATGACTTCATGTTTTTTTTTTCAACCTAAGTTATTCTAGGATTTTGTGATTGAAATGCTCCAACTCAGTGTTTTCTTCTGGAAGTAGAAGAGAGGGTCTTTAATATTCTCGACCTACGGGTTGTGCTTTAAGCTTTGGGAATGAGAAGACTTGCTCTTATTTAGAAACATTGCAGATGAAACCAGATGGGGTGGAATTATCCAGTGATGAAAAACATGGCAGCCTTCTGTAGAAAAGCAGAATGAGTAAATCTTACCAAATTTTGTGTCTGGGGCTTGCTCAAAGGATAACCTTTTGAGGTGCCTTGTGCTATTTTTCCACTGTCTTGAGTATCTCCAGTTTCCTGTTTACACTGCAAGCACATCACCCTCTGCTTTGAGGTGTTCAGCAGATACTCTGTCAGCTTTTGGACTGGTCTGTAGTACAGTGTGCAGGTTCCTTTACAGAAATGAGATTGCCAAACTAGTCGCCTTGGAGAAGGTACTTTGTGAATGTTGAGGATTTGTGTCCCAAGGCAGGTTAAAAAAATATAATGAAGTTTTGAGGGTTTTATTCCAAAATGCATACAGTCTTCCTTTTTAAAGCATTGTTAGACAGGTGAGAGCTTAATGTTGAAGAATGGTGCTGACAGAGCACAGAAGTCTCATGGCCTTGACCTGAAGGCATTTGGCTTAGAGCAGAGAAGATAACCTCCTCCCCAGATCCCAAGATGTTCTTAGCTTCCAAGCCAAGACTGCTAGTTAAACCATCAAACATGATGGTTTGGTGATTTATTTATTTTTAATTATTTTTATTTTGCATTTTTACACTTTTGAGAATTAGGCTGAGATCCCTCAGTTTGGTTCCCCATGGAGTCACCCAGTCTCCTTGTGCTGCCTCATAGCTCCCAGCCATGTTGTGATGCTCTGGTTGAGCTATGGCTGAGAAGCAGAAATTGTTCTCAGGCTGCCCAGACCTGCCCTCTGTCTGGGATCCACCTTCTGCCTGTGTGATTTTCTGATTTCTTTGGTGTGATGGGGCCTGGTGAGCAAGGCCCTAGGAATGTCATCTGTGGAACTGCAGCAGCCAGACATGTCCAAGCCAGCCTCTGTCAGCACCCACGTGTGGTAGCAGGAGCTCAGGTAAATCCTGGTGTGATGGAAGAGGCAGGGCAGAAATGGGAATTGCTGAGGCTGGGCCATGTATCTCACAGAGCAGCTTTGCTGGGAAGGAGAGGTCCCAGCTGCATGTCTTATCTGGAAGCTGCCCTCAGGGCAGCCCCTCACCTCCAGCTGGGTGGCTGCTTGGTCAGATTGGCTTTGTTTCAGGGACATAATTTGCAGAGTTTGGAGACGTACCTGGCTTGGAGTGGCCTGACCAGTCCCTGCTGGTAGAGTCTCTAAGAGATTTCAACTTGCTTTCTAATCTGCAAGAATTTACATAACTCAGGCATCCTCCTGAGACTGCTGGCTTGTGAAAGCCTGCATTTGCTGCTTGCCATTAATTTATCAGCTCTGTAGGCCCTAAAAATGATTTTTGGCTGATGATACTTCTTTTTCATGTTACTTTTGTCTTTCCTCTCCCTCCTGTCCTTCAGATTAGGATTCAAGAACTGCAGATGCTCTAAACTAAGTATGACTCAGCCCTAGTTTATTTTGTGAATTACCCAGCACACAATGCTGATGGGGAAAATGCTGGGAGTGGAGGGGGTGGGGAGCAAGAGATGGTTTTTAAGACCCAGAAGGAAATGCTTGGAACATGCATCTGTGGTCCCTGGGTCATTGAGCTGGCCTGTATCCTGGACACATTATATGGGCCCTTGGGACCTGCAGTGGATGTCAAAACATGATCTAAGTCTTCAAGCAGGAGTGAGGGGGGGTGTTTTGCTGTGAACCTTGCTTGAAAAGCCAGTGGGGGCTGACCTCTTGCTGTGACTGTGTGTTGCACACTGCCCATTCTGGGGTGTTACCTACCTCTTTGTCACACACCTGGGTATCACTAACAACATCTAAGGCTGCCTTTGCTCCTCTGTTGTGGTTACCTCGATCTGTTTGAAGCAGTTGGGGGTGTTAGAAATGCTGAGCTGTGGAGCTGAGGTAATACTGGAGAAAGTTAGTGAGGTGGGTGGCAGAATATAAAATGGAAGAGGTTATTTCATGAAATTTTGCTGTGCTGTTGTACCTAGAGACTTTCTTATCTCAGCCAAAAAAGCAGGGCTGCAGCCATTCTTCCAAGAGACTCAGGTGCACCTATGTACAAAAAGGCATATTTCCAGTGGGAGCTGCCAGAGGAGAAGACCTGTGCTTGGAGCTTGCAGAGAGGCTCTCAAGGATTCCTCAAGACAAGTGAGCTCCCTCTTCCATGCATGGATTTTGGATCTTACCACTGTTAAGAGTGATGCTTCTGCCCTCATCCTCCCCAGCTGGCACCTCTGCTGGCCAGAGCAGCCACTGGGATTTCTCGGGAGGCTTTTCTTTATGGACAGATGTGCCAGAGTGTATTCCTGGTCTGCTCCCTGCTGTGCCAAGGCAGATTTGCTTAATCAGAGTATGGTAAACCTGTTGTGAATATTTCCTGTTTTGCTGGACTTGCCAGTTGTAGCTGCTCTGATTGCACCCCTGCTGCTTGTTTGACTGCCTGGTGGCTCCCAACCACTGCCCAGGGATGGGAAGTCAAGTTAATTTGCAACAGTGAAGATAATATTAATTTCACCTTTCAATTTTTAGACATACAGTTAGGCAGCAAGGAAATGGATTTATTTTCCCTTAAATATGAAGCCTTTGAGAGAGGAAAAATTGAATCTGTTGTCATGGGGGCCATCCTATTTCTCAGCACAAACCCAGTGTATGTAATACCTAATAATGGTTGTGCTGTAACCTGCTGAGACTGGGCAGGGAATGAGAACTAGTGCTGATGAAACTTCATTTCAGACCATGCTTTGCCAGTCCACATCTCCAATTACTTCATAGTTGCCTCATTGTTGGATGTCAGTCTTTAAGGATTGGTTTCCTTGGCCTCACTTGCAGCTGCTGTCATGCTTGGCTTGGTGCCACGGGTACTGGGTCTAGTTGTGAGGGAATGCTCTGCACTGCCATCAGCCCCAAATCTGCTAGGGAGGTGCAGATGTCCCCATCCTTTGCCACCTGGCTGTCTGACAGTGCTGTGTTGTGTTTGTAATGGGATGTTCTCATCTTCCTTAGCACGTTGTTCTCAGGCTGATGGGGCTTGAGAATAATGTGCTCAGATGAGCTGGAGGCAGCCAGCCCAGCCAAGTTTCTGACAGTGACAAAAGGTCTTCTTGTGCTGCCTGCCCTGCCAGCAGCCACAGCAGCACAGAGAGAGCTGTGTGCTCGAGCTGTCTGTTTGGGTTTGTAACAGGAATGTGTGTGCAGCCAAATGGCTTCTTCAGCTATGCTCAAATGATTCCAAATGTGTGAACCAAACCCAAGGCTTGCTGCTGTCCCACCACTTTGCTCCATGCTGTGTCCTCTGTGAGGTGGGAGCACCAGGGACCCCAGACATTGAGGAGCTTCCAGTGTGCATATCACTGGTAACTAACTGTCCAGCTTCCCTCTCTCTGTACTGGACCTCGGTGGGTTAATATCTCTGGTTTAAGACCCAGCCCCTTTATTCATGTCTAAGCCCTGCAGCTTGGTGGCTCATCCCAGGGCAGCTTTGTCAGTGTTGCAGAGATGTGGGACAGGTGGTGGCAGGGCACAGCCTCAGGTCTGGCTGCTGTGTGGCCTTGTTAGGGATGGCACTGGACCTAGGTGGCTTTGGGTCAGGAGCTGGAAGTTGCACCAGGGATGGTACTCTGGCCTATATGTGCTTCTTGGCCCAGGCACTGAGCTTCAAAACAACCCAAACAGGAGCCCTTGTCCCTGCTTTACATCAGTGACATCCAGCAGCTTTCAGCTGTAGTCTGTAAGAACTGAGGATTTGAGGAGTTTGTTTTGCTTGTTTGTTTGGAGAGCCGTGGACAACTTCCAGCACTTCCCTGGAGGAGCAACTAGAAGCAGCAGTCCTGTCTATGCAACACAAGTCTGTATGAACTTTGTCTTTTTATTTTGAGCCCATGCATTCTTCAGGAAGTCTTTAGTGGCCTGTCAATCCAAAAGGGTTAAACAATCATCGGTGTATTGTAGGAATAAAGCTCAGTGATGGAGATGAGACTTTTCTGGGGGTGGTGCAAGACTGTTGAAAGGTAAGGAGCAGCGTCCTACCATGGCCCTCCCACTTTCTTGCCCATGTGCCAGGCATGTTTCTGTAACATGTATTTTTCCAAACAGTGTGTCTGAGAAGTGTGTCTGGGTGTGGGTAGAATGGAGTAAAATGTAAACAAAAGCTGAAGTCCTCCTGTGCTCATGTGCCTCTCTGGGGAGGATGGAGCAAAGGTCTGCCAGCACCATCAGCACCATGACTGACTGACAAGGCAGAGCTCTTGAATACCACAGGGATCAGGTCAGTGTGTGAACCTGTGCAGGATAGGTTTGGGAAGGGCTACAATGTACTTTTATAAGCATTTCTTGTAGCAGCGGTCCTTATGCAAAAAATAAATACGTAGCTCTGAAATGTTCATCCTTGCTCCTGTGCTGCCTGCCTTGTCTTGCTGGTACAGCTGTTCAGGCAGCTGTGTTGTGGACTTGCTCAGAGACCTATTGCAGTTAAAAATAACACTTCCCTCCCATCCTCCCATTCTCTCTTTTTTGTTTATTTGGTTTTTTGTGTTTCTGGCTTTGTTTGGTTTTTTGGTTGTTTGGTTTTTGTTTTCAAACAGCCAAGAGCAAGTGCTGCTTCTTAAATACATGGTGGTAATAACAGCCCTAGATTTGGGCAGACTGGCTCTGTGCTGAGATGTCTGATTAGCTCTGGAGTCATGGTAAGGCTCAAACCTCTGAGTTGGATGTGTCCTTCCAGCAAGCCAGATGATGCTTCTTGTGAGCAGGAGGTGGTTGTTCCACAATCGTTCTAGGAAGCTGAAGTAGTATTAGGGATCACAGAATTAGTCTCTAGGGAAAGATCCCCTTGCCCTACCCTGTAGAAAGCATGTGTTGGTGATCACCAAGCACTCTGGGTTTGTCACCTGTGAATAGCACTGCTGCCCATGACTCAGCTGTGGCTTTTCCAGATCTGTGGCTACAGGCACAGGCAACATTTCTTTGTACAGAAATGGCCACTGGAAGCATTTCAATGCTATTGAGTTTCATATCATCTTTCCTTTTTTAAAAGAAGTTGCAATGAAAAAAAGCAACAACAAAACCTTAATTACACCATCCAGATTTGTTCATGCCTTAAGTGGGCCGCTGTGGGATCATATAACTGTAACCTTTGTCCTCATCTCCACCCTGCTGTGTGTCACTGTCCTTTCCTGAAGTGTTGCTCCAGCTGTTAAGAGCTTTTGTCATCTTAAAACACCCTTCAATGCAGACTGAACCAAAAATTCCATTGAATATGGTAAAGCATTATTTAATCTCTTGGTACAGACAATTAGAAACTCTTCCAGGTATTTTGTGGGAATACCTGGGTGTGCAGTAACATTTTGATGCTTCTCTAGTCGAGCATGTGCATCTGTGAGAAAAGGGAATGCTTGTGGGATTGTGTCTCTGGAAAATGCAGCTACTGTCTCATTTCCTTTGTGGTGGTTGAAATGTTTTATCTTTTCTGACTCTGAGTTCTTTCACAAACAGAATCCTCATAAATTCCCCTTGTACTGTTAATGCAGTTCTGGGCTTTTGGGGATTATTTTTAGTTTATCTTTTAGGCTGTGCTTGTGCTCTCCTAAAGAGAAATTTTGGTCATCCCAGAGGTTTTGCCAGTGGAGTGCAGCAGGAGGAGTTTGTACTTCCCTCTGTGGCTTCAGAAGCACCTTGTAGTTCTCTTTGTGATGTGTTTCAGGTGGCAGATATTCCCCTCTGTGGGTGCTGTTAGATTTCTTAGCTTGTCACATTGAGGGAAAAATAAGTGACAAATCTCTCTAGTGTAAATTTTTGGTGCCACTGCATTAAAGTCCCCTTGAAGCAGGCAGAAACCCCAGGTCTGGCAGATGTGTGGAAAGGGGCCCTATCCAGCAATCTGGGGGACACATCACTGTCTGTCTGGTTCACAGAGAGGCTGATGTGAACCTGCCACCAAAAGGCTGAGCCTGATGCTCTGTGTCTGTCCCTGTCCCAGTATGTATGTGGCTTG
The DNA here is from genome assembly GCA_016584745.2 of Phylloscopus trochilus trochilus. Taxonomy (NCBI): domain Eukaryota; kingdom Metazoa; phylum Chordata; class Aves; order Passeriformes; family Phylloscopidae; genus Phylloscopus; species Phylloscopus trochilus. Next base: position 8,273,830 of record WQNJ02000041.1, on the reverse strand, counting down.
TATTTTGTTGCCCTACTGCCTATCATAACAAGTTAAAAATACACTCTGGTGTTTTTCTACAGTGTAGGTAGAGCATTCCTTTGAAAGTTCAAGTGGGAAAGTGATAGGCATTGGCAAAAATCTGCTGCTTTTAAAATGGTGCCAAAGGGAGTTCATCTGTTTCCTATTTCCCTTGTCTCAAGGTCATTTTCAGCATCTTTTGAAGAAGCTATACTTATCCATGCCCGTAATGCTGTGGTTGATCCCATATCTGGTTCTAGGTGCAAATCCAGCATCTGCACTTCAAACATTCAGTGAAGCTTACAAGAAACAACTGAAAACGATGCCTGAGCTGGTAGAAATGCCTTGCAGTGAGAGCCATGAAGCTCTGTCTGCTCAGCTTTGGAGAGGTGCCAGTGTGCACGTACCCTTTGTGCCATGTAAATACTTTTCTCAGACTCTTTAGCCTGGCACAGAAAGTCACAGTAAACACAAGTGGTTTTAGCTGAGTGCAGTCAGTGTGGACATTGGTATAAATATATAATATATATTCTGTTTGAATGGAATGCAGTTTTGTACATGAGGTCTGATCCACTGGTAGCATGGACAGTTCTATTCTTGAAGTGAAGGTTGAGGGGAGAGTGGAGAAGGCATTTTATGCCAACAAGGACGAAGAAATAAACGCACACAAAAATAGACATGATTGCAGGAGGGGGGCAAAACACAGGTCCTGACCTTGGCTGGTAGAAAGCATGTTAGAAGTCCATATGTCTCTATGCTCCCCTGACTCCCATAGCTCATTTGATGCTTTTGTTTGGTTTTGTTTTTTTTCTGGTGCTAATTCTCCTTCCTTTGTTTCCCTGTTCAGTATGTCGAGACTTCGCTATTCTGGAAGATCATACCTTGGCCCATAATTTACAAGAACAAGAGAGTAAGTAGCAATGATCTTCAGAGCAAACTGAAGCAAGCTTGTCCCAACAGATATCTGGCTTTATTTGATTTTGCTAAGAAAAATGCTTCCTGCTTTTATTTAATTTTTTTCCTTTTAATGGAATACAGTTTATTATTGCTGTCCTCACTATCCTGTAACTGTACACTTTGCTCTGCTCCAGTTCACATTGTACCCCAGAGATAGTTGTGCACATATTTCAATTTTGTGCTCTCCTTTAGAGTTGAGTTTGTTTATGCCATTTATGATAAAATTGCGTGTAGGAGTGCACTTGGGGTTTTGTTGCTGTGCAAGGTTTTTAGAAATGACTAGCAATTTTGGAAGCTTCAAGTTTTATAGTCTCACCTGAAGTACTACCAGAAGAGATCTGTTTGTTTACTTATTTCAGAATTGCCAGTGTCTGCCTTTTGAAAGGAGCCTTCCTTTTCAGACGTTTTGAGGTAGGGCAGCTGAACACTAGAAGGGTTTATAAAGAAGAAAAAAAAGTACAGCCAGGAACTTCAAAGTGACTGGTCCTTTTTTTTTTAATGATTTTTTTTTTTTAACATGGTTATCTGTTATTACTTTGGGTATGTTTGCATTGCAGTTTCTGGTGTGGTGGCCTCTCTAATCAGCTTCTCACTGATTTGGTGTCTGCCAGTACCAGGTGCTAATGCCATTCCTGCTGCTCCACCAAGGGTGCAGCTGCTCGTGCCCTTGGTGCTGGAACCTGAGACCACTGAAATAAAGATGACTCTGGGCTGCAGTTCATGTAGCTGTTTTTTCTGGCAGGCAATAGCCATGTATGGAAAAGGACTAGAGTCCTAAGTTGCTCTGTTGCTAAATATAAAGGTGGGGAGATTTTGGAACCGATTCTGCTGAGAGTAAGAGGAGTTTTCTTCTGTAGAGGTTCTTGAGAGCAAATTAGAGAAGTATCCATAAGAAGTGGTTTAGGTTCAGCTCACCCTCACTGGTCTCTGGTGGTCCCTCCCAGATCCACTTCATCTAGGGTGATTTTCTGTGGTCAGAAAATGAAATTCAAAGCCTAAGAACTATTCCCTATAAACCTGGATGTGTTAAGATATGCAGAACTTGTTTTGGTAACAGACACGTATACAGCCCCCTCAGTGCTGAAAAGAGGCAATCTCAAGCTGCTAGCATAATTTCAGTTCAGGACTTTCCCACCTTTAGAGAGATTGCTTGGTGTTTCCCTGCCAAGATCTGTCTTCCTTTCTGGGCTGGAATCTCCCTCCCACTTGGTTTATCTTGTTCACACAGTGAAGTTCTGCAGCCTGATTTGAAGGTTCTTGCCTGTGTTTATTTCCAGTTGAGCATCACTTGGCTACAAATGTTCAACGTAATCGTCTGGTGCAACATGACTTGCAGATGGCCAAGCAACTGCAAGAAGAGGAGGATAAGAAAGCCCGTGCTCAAATCCAGAAACACCAAAAAGACTTGTGAGTTTGTGCTGGGGATCTTGGAATGGGAATGCTAGTCCCATTTGGTCAGAGCACTAATACCAGCTGCTTTGAGCTGACAGTGTGTGGGGCTCATCAGCCTTTTGCTTTTGTTTCTTTTTTACTTTGGCTGTCCATTGCTGCAGAAGTATTGACACCAGGCTCTGGCACAGAGGGATGAGAACAGGGTGGGAGCAGGTGTTCCTGGAGGCCATCCTGCCTTTGATACTGTTGCCCGTTAATCAGAAAGACCCTTCCTATTGCACTGCTTGTTGTCAAAATGGGGTAACCTAGCCACTTGTGTTGACCTTGTTCCTGGTTGAAGTTTGAGGATGAAGGAACCTTGCCACAGAAATACCCAGTGCTACAGGGGAATCTCCCTCATGTGGAAATTGCAGATGTTGGTGTGTTTGCCCTGTGCCTAATGAATGCTTTTGAGGAGCTGGGTGTGATGCCTTTTGGTGTCCTGCTGTGCTGACAGCTGAAAGCCCCTGCTTGTGCTTGCAGCTATTCAGTGTGAAATGACCTGGGAAGGGGAATTGCTGCTCCAGGGTGGCTCAGTGGGGATGGGTGTTGGGGGACAGGCCTTCTCTCGCACTCACTGACTTCTGCAGTGACTGTGGCAGGGTGTTTAATGAGTGATCCAGTTTGCTCTGCAGGTTTGCTCAGTCCCCACTCACCGCATCTTAACCCTGTGGTCTGTGGTTTGGCTCTCTGTGTGCCACGGCTCTCAGCTGTGGAGCTGGTGGAGGGGTGAAACATGGCAGCACAGGGCAAAACAAACTGTGCTTTCCAATCCAGAGTGGACTTGCAGAGCACTGGATGTAAGAGAAGGTTGGTGTGACAGGCTCAGCCAGATCCCACTCGTGAGAGGTGGCTGGGTGGGGGTCCCTGCAAAGACAAGGTCTGTGAGGCAGGATGCATCTCCCAGCAGCTGTGCTGCCTCCTGGCTTTTGTTGGGCTCTGGGATGACACTCACCACGTGCAGTTGTTGGTGGATCACAGAGCCTGGGTGGCTCATCTGACAGGACCAGTGACAGAGCAGAAGAGCTCTGTGTTGCAGATGTGGGAAATACAGGACCAGCTTCAAAGCAGTGGCTCATGAAAGCTTTGAAGCTGGGGTGTGACAGATCAGCCCGTTCCCAATGTTCCCAGCACACTGGGACAGACCTTACATACATATGCATCTCTCAAGCCTATGCTTTTTTTCAATAGTTTTGTCTTTATTACCAATTAGAGATGTGAGTGAGTAAATGACAACGTAAAAATTGATTTTGTATGGCAGGCATGATTCCACTTGCTGGGAGCTGCAAACAATTTTCTTGTTGTGGGACTCTGTGAGATGGGATTTACAAACTTTGTCAGCCAAAGCACAGGCAGAACTGCTGATGTAAAATGTTGTGTCAGCAGCAGTTCTGTGTCTGAGTGCAGGAGCTCATCTGCAAGAATAGTAAAAGAAGTTGGAGGCATCCTTTTGTAATTGGATCTTTTTCTTCCTTAATTCTTTGTGCATTCCCACTGTCTCTTCCTTGTCCAAGAGTAGCATGTTCTGGCAACAAAATAATCCCTGTTGTTGTTGCTTTCTGTGTCATCTAGGACAGTTTGGCACTACCAGGTGATGGAAGGAGTAAGAGGGCAGAGCTAAGGGGTCTTTAGAAACAGGAAACAAAAAAGTTCTTCAAATTTATTTGCTTTCTTTTCTCTTTCAAATCCTAATTTCTCTCAGAAAGACTTTGTAAAGGTAAATGAGAGAATACAAACATTTCTTTTAAGAATTCAGGAAAGCATCAAACCTGATTTTTGTGCTTCTTTAAAAGCATCTCTCACATCTAGCTGAGCAGCCTGCACATTGCTAAGCATAGTAGCAAGATTACTAAAATAAAATAGTGTGAAAATATGTTCTTTCCCTGTTTTGCTCCCAGTGCTGTGATAGTTCTGTTGCACTGATGTGAACAGTTCCTTTGAACAGTTCCCTTAAACATTCCCTTTTTTTCTCCTTATCTGGAAACAACTAGTAGCTGCAGTCACTGTGAATGGGAGGGAGCTTTCTGATCACACAAACTTTTAGGGTTTTTTTCCTCTTTTTTATAAATTGATGTAGAGTTTTCCCAACATTCTTAACACTCCTGGCTGCCCAGGAGTCAAGAGCACATGAGTGGGATGTTCAGGAATGGTGCTGTTTATGTTGCTCTGGCTGATTTCAGTCTGATGGGCACTGGAGCTCACACTAAGGAAACGGAAGGACAAGAAGAGCTGTCAAGGCTCTTGAACCTATTTTCCTATGCTCACACAAGTTAATACATTACTTTATGTTGACTAACTAATCAAGTCTCAGTATTTAATTACTGCCGAGCAATAAACCCCCAGATCTAATGCTCTGTGGCCCTTCAGTTCTTAGGAATTGATGTGGGGTATTCCAAGACGTGTCATCAGAAAGAAGAAAATGCTTTTGTGTTTGCAATACTTCTCGTGTTCATTTCTGCTAACAGAGAGGCAATGACCTTGTTGTCTGGGCTGTGAAAGATGATTAGTTGTTTTCCTGTCCTGTTTGTCTGCAATAGGATGTATTTTAAGCATTTAGCAAGTCAGTTTGTGCTGATGAACTTGGCACCTTAGCTCTGCTCACAGGTGCCAGGGGAACTGGAGACGTGCAATGCCTCAATATGTCTGACCTTTCTAACTTATTTTCTCCCTGGTTTCATGTCCTCAGAGCCTGGGGTTGTAAAGGATCCACTACCTGGCTCACTGACAGCCTGCTCCCTAGGATTTGCTTATTCAGCTATTGTTTTGCTGGGAGCTGTGGTTCTCTGTTGGTGCCAGGTTTGCCAAGGTCCCTTTTTAAAAAGCAGGCTCAAGAGCTGGATGTGCTGCTGTGTGAACTCCTGTGGCTTTGAACACATGTGTCCCCAGAGTCAAATGAAACACACATAGGCACATGCAAAAATTGCCACCGGATTTTTTATTACCTGGATGAAAGAAACTGATGAAAGAAACATGTTTAACCTATTGATAATTCCAGCCTGATTGCATGTCTGCTTCCAAGGAGCTGTTGACAGAAATAACCTACTTCCTGCTGTGTGTGCCTTTTTGTTGCCTGTGACAAATGAATTGTTTTTTAGTGACATCTGTCCTCTAAACCTTCGTGTTGCAATGTCCTTCCTCTCCACCCTTGCCACATTCTGCTTCTCTCCTCCTTCTTCACTTTCTGTAAAAGGAGGCTCTGTTGTGCCACTGGCTGCTCCAGCCATGCCACATTTCTTGGTTTTGCAACAAAAAGTGCTTGTCTGCACTTAAAGGTGTTTTAACTCCCTCTTCTCATGTCCCAGATTCTCTCCCAGTCCTTTGCCTCCAGAATCACTAGGTCATTTATGCCCAGATTCTTGCTCAAACCTAGAACTAGTTTCTGCAGCCCACATAGCACAGCTTTGCCATAACTCGGTCTGCTTCAGTTATTTGCTTGTCTTCCACTTTTGGTTGTCTTGTCATCACCTGTCTGATCATTGTCAATGTATTCTTCAAAAGACTGTCTTCTAATAAGTCAGGCTCTCCTTGTTGCTGCTCCCAGTTGTTCTCCTCCTATGTCTTGTCTTTCAGCAGTTGCAATTGTGGGGTTGACTTTTCTGACCTGTTTAGAGCTGCTCTTTAGCTTAATCTCAACAGTGCTGAGAGAGAGAGCTTTTAGTCTTTCTTTTCAAATCCCCCAGCCCGTTTCTGAATTGCCCTGAGGAATCCTTGGCCATTGTTCCAGCCTGTTTGCTGGACATAAGAGAATGCTGCTGAGTGTGGCACTGTTCTTGCAGATGCTTTTCAGCTTTCCTGGTCTGTCTGCACAGCCAAACCTCTCATGTCTCAATTGCTCTGATCTCTCCCTGTCCCCAGTTAATGCAATCTTGTGTTCCTGCATCCTTACTGGCACTGGGGCAGTGGCTTGATCTCCCTTGCTTTGAATCATGTTGCTCCCTTGCCTCTTGGCACTGGTCCTGCTTTTGTGTCTTGTCCCACCTCCGTGGCATTTCTCATTCATTACTGAACTGCCACCTCCAGCCTCCACTTGGCCTATGTACCATATTCCTACACTTCCTTCTCCTTGGCTTACATGTGAAATCCACTTCCTAGAAAGGCCTGTGTTAACCATGCCCCTGAACCCCTCCTTTGATACTACATGTCCAAAACTCAGCAGAATTAGGTTGTTTGCAGACTCCTGAGCACTACCTTGGCCTGCCCTATTTTGTGGTACCTTTCTTCTTTCTTAGCAGTCTACCCATAAATCTCTTTTACTTTGTACTCTGTGGATGTTTTGGGAAGTATTTTCTAAATTTGGCCACCAGTAAGTACAGGGAGTCCTGGTCCCCGGTGAGGATTCATAGCTCCTGACTAACACTGAGTAACAATTCTTTTATGTAAATCAGGTGGATTTTTTTTTAGCTCTTTTATCCCTTTTTGCAGGCTGACTGATGCCTGTGACTTCAGCTGCCTATAATCCTTGTCTCCTTGCCTTCTAGGGAACGACAGGACTGTGAGATTGCTCAGGAAATCCAAGTGAAGCTCGCCTTTGAAGCGGAGGAGCGCCGCAGGCAAGAGGAAAAAGACGAGGTAACCTTCAAAGCTGCAGGGATGGCAGGGCTATTTGTAGCAGCCCTTTCAGGGCAGTCGTTTCTTAGGCAGTAGCTACATGAGTTGGCTTGCATGGTGGCAGTGTTTGTCTTGACAGATCTCTGTATGCACAGAGATTTTGGGGAGTCCTGTTACAGGAATAAGATACAGTCATAGTCCTCACACTCAGGGGTCATAAGGGTTGTTGATGCCAGTGGCCTGCTAATGAAGAGGGCAAGTAATAGGTAAGTCTTGCTGAGGTGTTTATTGCCCTGCTGTAGGAAGCTGTTAATACTCTCTGAGACCTGCTTGCTTTCTCAAATGAGAGAAGATAGGTGCTGCTCTTGGGAGAATCCTGGGCCATGATTTCTTTGTCTTTTATGCAAAGATTTCAGCAGGATTCTCAGCCCAGCCATGTGTTTCTGGATTCTCCATTCTTCAACTTAGTCTTTCACAGCCTGAACACTATGTTACAGTTTCTTGCTAGCAGATTTCTGTTATGACTTCAGAATGTTTCTCTGCTGCTTTTGCTTGAGAGGGTGGTGTGGTTTGTTCATAGTGTACAAAGGATTTTGCTTGTTGGTCATCTCAGTGGATCAGCCTGTCAGACTGAGTTTTCAGGAAACCCACAGAGCAGAGGAACACCTGTGAGAGCCTGGGCTGTGTCCCCATTTTTGATTTCAGATGGTTTCCTGAGAAGCCTGAGTTGTCTCAAGATGTTCAAGAGGCACTGGTGGCATTCTCTGTATAGAAAGAGCTTGAACACAAGGCTGTTTTTCCTGGAAGAGCCTGAAATAAGAATCTGCCCTTAGCTGACAGATGTATTGGGTTTTTTTGCAAGACTTCATTTTCTTCTTCTACCATTAATTCCAAGCAAGTATTGAAGGGCTGCCCAGACAGATGGGAAGGGCTTGGCTTCCAGGTGGAGCTTGTGGTAACAGGGTGGGAGGAACCCTTTGGCTACAGGACTTGTGCTTAAGAGGCAGTAATATGTCATATTTTTATCAGGAAGGTGAAGGAGATGCAAAACTAATGTTGACTTGTAGAATTGCACCTTTCCTTCCTGCTTTATGTAGAGAACTGCAGGGATGTCAGTGGTCTGACAACAGCTCCTTGCAGCCTGTCAAACCTGCCTGCTGACCATCTTGTGCAGTTGGGAGCAGGCTTCAGCTGACTGTGGCTTAAAGCAAGGAGAAGTCATAAATATTCTATCTCTTCCTGCTGGTACGTGGGAAGTTCCCAAATGTGGCTGAGGACTGAGGCAGATCCTTTCTGGAGTGCAGGGTTTTTAAATGAAGCACTAAGCCTGCCTGCCCTGCCTGCTTATGAATCCTGTTTGTAAGAAGTGGTTTGTGTGGATTTGCAAGTCCTGAGCTGTCTCAGTCCTGGAGATAATGTGCTTTAGCTCATATATTTATAGACTTACTGTACTTGCTAGAAAGGTTAACCTTGTCAGGGGAAGGAGCTTGTAGAGGTTTGTAATGTTTTGGTTTAGTTTGTTGTTCTGTTTTGAGGCGCTGGTTTTTTTTTTTTTTTTTTTTTTTTTTCCTTTGGGGAAGGAGCCTGTGGCATCCCCAGATTTTCCACAAAGCTGGTTTTAGAGCAGATCTGATCTGAATCCTGAAATAATAGTTTGTATTTGAGCATCCATCCAATGGCTTCCAGTGCTGGCTTGGCTCTGGAAGGTGTTGACTCTTAGTTTGCATTTCAGCCATGCCTTTCCTGCCTGCAGTGTCCACTTTACATGCATGGCTTTGTAAAGGTCCTGAGGATTAGGAAGGCTTAAATGAATAGCATCCAAAGGGGCAGCATGCCCTGCTGCTATCTCCCAGCTTTGCTCCCTAGCTCCAGACTGGCTTCACTGACTCACAAGCTCCTGGGCCCCAGAGGAGCAAGCCCCAGGGAGCTGTTTGCAGTTCCTAGGCCTTGTTGATCCATTAGTCATCTCGAAGGGAAACCAATTAGGAAAATGGAGTGTTCTTCTCTTTGGCATATCTACCAAACCTGTGACAGAAGACAAACGGCTGCAGTCCCCACTGTGCTCCTGCCTTGTGCCTAGTTTGCTCTTCCTAATGTCCTTTCGATTTTCTTATACTTCAAGTCTCTGTCTGTCAAACTGATGCATTTCTCTGCTTGGCATCCTGTAGTCCCTGAAAATTACAGCCAGTGTGGAGTGAGTTCAGGGCTTGCTTTGGGAACTCCTTCCAGTCAGAAGTGCCTTCAGCTGGACAGTCTTTGCCTCTGTGTTTTTCTTTCCCTGGCAGAGTGCAGGGGGGAGATCCAGCGTGCTCCTGTGAGTGGGTGTGCACTTCTGTGACTTCCAAATCCATGTTGAAAGTCTGTGCTTGCACACACAGTCCTGTCTGCCCTGCTTTGGCCATTAGGGCTTAGCAGGCTTGTGTGCAGGAGGAGCAGGAACCTGTGAGTTTGCCATGATGTTGGAATCTCAGCACTGGGCCTGGGTGAGGTTGAATACTGGTTGCTGACGTGGTCCCTTGTGTCACCCATTAATTTGAAAGCCTCATCCAGCCCAGGGGTTGAATTTGAGTAACTGTTAATGCCATTTCTGAAAAATTAAACTTTTTTTGGTAAGGATTGTAGTAATTGAATAAAGAACTTGACTACAGGAATCTGGAGATACTTTTTAGTGGTGATTTAGTGTCTGTTTTCTTCCATCTCTGCAGGATATTGCCCGTCTCCTTCAACAGAAAGAGCTGCAGGAAGAAAAAAAGCGCAAGAAGCACTACCCAGAGTCCCAGGGACACACAGGCTATGAGGAGAGCTATTATGCAGAAAATGGAGGTATGTTTCTGCAAGATAAAAGGTCAGGAACATGGCAGTGTAGGTGAACCTGGTGGTCTGACAACTGTTTAAGAAACTCCCTTTATCCTACGGTCCTGCCTTTATCACTGTAGCATTACATCAGTTTCCGGGCTCAGAATCAGGAAGTATTCAGTTAAAAAAAACCAAACAACAACAAAAAAACCAACAACAAAAAAACAGAGAAGACAATTTAATAGTTTTAGTCCCTGAAGGTGGCCTAAATGACAGGGATAGGGAGTGTGGTGTGTGTATATGCAAGTACAGCCACGCATGCATGTTTTAAAAATGCTTGTGGAACAAGCAGTGGCTGATAAGGCAGTTACTGCTGTGTGACACTGAGGGCACGGGGAGAAATGCTGGTGAAATTCCATGCTTGCCTTTGGAGACGGTTACATGTGCTCATTTGTGATGCTGGCACAGCTACATGAAGGAAGAAATGCTGGTTCATGGAGATGTGTTTCAAAAATAGCTCCTTGCAGGTATGTACCCAAGCTGTAAAATTAGCACAGCTGCCTTGAATGACTTACTGAAGAACAAGGTCATCTCTCCAGAATGTCTCTGCTGTGATTATCATTTGGGACTGTACAGTGTGGAAATGATTTGATCCACAGTGCTCTATTGCTTCCTTTTGGTCAGCTTCTGTGATTGAATACAGACCTTCTTTAAACTGGGAGGAGAGAATCAGGGTGTGTTTAATTATGGAGCAATCTGGGGATGGCTTTGCTGTGCACTGGTGGTGGTTCCTGCGTTCTTTCTTCAAAAATGTGGTGGGGAAGATGGGTTGCTTTTTATTAACAGATTGTGAAGATGAAGATCAAACCTCATTTCTCATTTTAACATTAATGCCATTGGCAGTTTTAAAGTCTTTTATTTGAACTTACACAAAGTATTTTAGTTTCAATCTGGAAGCAGTTCAAAGATAGCCAAGAAAGCACAAAGTTCAAAAGTGCAAAACAGTAACCAAGTGGAAACTTCATGATCACAAGTCCTGCTACGTGTACAGAGCTGGGAAAATTGATCTTGGAGTCTTATGGCCAACCCACACTTCAGGTTTTCAGAATTAACTGGAAGAAGTCTGAAAAAATGCAGCATAGGTGACAGTGTGCATGCAGACATGGTAGGACAGGATGGATTTTTTTTTTAACAGATCAGTTGACAAGACCTGTGACTTTCTGAAGTAAGATTGTGGTGTGGATTTGGAGAGCAGGATATCTTGTGGGTCTAAGTTTTCTTACTGCAATAATCCATAATTTTGAAGGTGAGGTAGGAGGTGTTTGCCTGATCACTCATAGCAGTGCTGCTCTTGATCTGCGCTCCTTAAAAGCTGTAAAGGACTGGAGTGGATTTTATGCCTGGATCCTCTAGCTTGTTGTTCTGAGAACTCTTAATTACTTGAGCACCTTTTGATTAGACTTCAGCAGCCTTGGTTTGTATTGTCTTCATTAGTTGTGAATTGAAACAAATAAAAAGCCCTTGCTTTGTTTAAGTTTCTTTTGTTTTGATGGGGTTGGGGTGTGGTTTCGGGGCTTTTTTTTTGTTGTTGTTTTTCAAGTCTGAGATAAATTTATCCACATCCAGGAGGAATGTGGATTAGGCCTATTGCTCCAAAGCAATCTGAGCTCTTTAAAAGTGGAAAAATAAACATGAGAAAAGGCAGAGTTCCTCCCAGAAGTGTCTGTGCCATGAAAAACATTTTTGTATACACTCAGTCACTGCTTCAGAGAGTAACACCAGGGTGTGTGGAGTGTTTACATGGCCCCTGTGGAAGGTGCCACAGGAACCAGCACCTGCTGATGAGTTAATCACCCTGAGATACCCCAAAAGGAAATCTTCTGCTTGGGGTGTCTGGCATGGTTGTGTAACCTGCAGCAATCCTTTCCCAGCACAGCCAGGCTTTGCTCTTTCGTGTTCTCCTGCTCGCTGCTCTTGTATTTATTGAGCTTTCCTCAATGACAAAATTGAATTAATTTTTGGACCCTTGTGAGTATTGTTCAAAAACTGACTCTTGCTTTCAGGCTCTGGTCTCTGTTGTTCAGTAAGTCACCTGGATTGTTTGATTGGGTATTTGTTTTCTGTAAATCATATGAATGGTCTAAAATTGAACAGAAAAAATCCAACCAGTTAAAGAGCAACCACAGTGGTTTTCCTGTTACAGTTCTTGGACTTTTAAAAATACACCTGTTCTGGATAAAAGTCACACAGACTTGTTTTGAAGGTGGATTTTCTGTAGGCTCTATTTTTACTGGCTCTGAAAAAGTTTTTTCTGAATAGAATGACTTGAAGGGAACATTCAGTTTTGGTGTGAGGTTTGTTTTTCTCCCTCTGATATCAGGATAGATTGTAAGTGAGATAGAGCTATTCATTAAAACAGAATGCAGTTCATGTGCAGCGAAATCTATTTTAAATATTTTGAGATACTATAAAACAAACTGGACAGTTGAGGAAAGTCTACTGCTGCAGGGTTTTTTTTTTTTTTGGTGGGGGTTTTGTGTGTAGTTCTGTTTCAAATCAATCTCTGCTTCAAGGCATTTTTTTTCATTTTGAAAAGCTGCTGTAGAGAGATAATAGTTCACTCAGTGCAATGATTTTTCTTAGCAAATAGGTTAGTTGAAAAAATAAATCAATTAATAGATTGTATGCAGGCAGACTGCTGCAACCTCCTAGCTGTTTCAGGTTTGTTACTGAAACTAAAAGCTGAGAAAATTTCTACCTGCTTTCTGGAAAGCACGGAGGAAACAACCCCACCAAAATGCCAAGTAAGCAGCTTTTCTAGCTACAGTGCTGAGGTCAGGAGCCTGGGTTTTGTGAAGTCTTATTTTGACCTAAAGTTTCTGTCCATAAGCATCTTTGCATTCAGAGCTGAAATACGTTTTTAGATGATGATTAAGTGCAGGCCCTGAAACTTGTGGGTCTGCAACAGATACACAACAGACAGTCTGTGGTGGGGGATGTTTGTACACTGCAGCTATCCTGTTCTTGCATTTAAAGAAAAAAAAATATCCTATCCTACCTGTTTCCTTCTTTTGTGCTTTATGTGGGTCTTTCCCCAGTTAGGTGAGACTGTTTTTTTCTGATGAAAAACCTTGTGCCTGAAGGCAGGGCAAGGTACCAGTGCTTATAAACCAGAGTCCAACCTGACCACTCTGCTCGTCCCCTCCTGGCCTTATGCCCCTTGTTGTCTCCCAGCCTTCTTGCATCTTGTGCCCTTCTTTGCAAACCTTTCCCAGGTGGTTTCAGGATCCTGCAGCAGGGATGTGTCATCAGGAGATGAGCTGCTCTCTTGGCGGTTTTTCAGTCCCAGTGGCATCATTAAAAGTCATTTGTCTCCATATTGACTTGTCCTTGTCTAGGAAGTGCTCAGACACTTCTGGATTGGACCTGTGCTTTCTGCTCCAACCTTGCCTCCTGTGCTGCCCTGCTAGCCAGGCTGCCGTTTCACTGTGTCCCCTCTTGTATCCTGCAAGCCTTACCTGTCCCTGTTCCTGTTCTTTCTTTCATCATGCTTTGCTTGCATTTCCAGCACCTCGTATCAAGCTCCTTCATCTCCCTGCTCTGAGTCTGGCCTGAAACCCCCATTAACCCCTGCACCACTAACCCCCTCCTTGTTTGTCCCCCCATTGCTCAGAGCAGCCCTGGGGTGACCCCAGAGAGCAGATTTCTGAAGCTCCCAGAGCACACAGTCATGGCAGGTGCAGGCACCAGCAGAGAGAGCACCGAGGACCCCCCTCGCCTTTGCCCGGCGGTGCCCCCAGGCACGGGCACTCCACCTCACAGGGCCGGCAAAGGTCTCCTCAGCTGAGAGAGGCCAGCAGTGGCCATCAGCAGGAGCAGAAGACAACCAGCCAGGGAAGGTCCAGGAAACATCCCAGCCTTGACCTGGAAAGAGAGACTGAGCACCGTGCCTATGATCACAGCAGTAGCTGGGAGATGCGGGAGAGGAGGACAGCTGGCAGGGAGAAGGAGAGGAGACCTCTCAGTCTTGACCTGGAGTTGGAGCATGGATTCACAGAAGAAGCACGGCACAGCAGAAAGCCACCAAGGCAAGCCAGAGAAAAGCACTTTCCCCTCCTTGAGATGGATCTGGAGGCAGAGCAGGAGACCTGGCATCGGCATGGCAGACAGCACCCTGAGAAACACAGATCTCACCATCAGGGCCACTCGTCACACAGGATGGCACGTGACGAGAAGCTCTATGGTTCTGAATCTAGAGATGACCATAGGAGGGGTGAGGCAAGAACCTACAGAAGGGCAGGACACAGGAGACACTCCCCCTCCCCTCATGCTGTCAGCCAGGGGAAGGTTGGAGACTGCCAGCGAGACCCAGGTAACCAAATGATGGGGAAGGTGTGCACAGGTGTGGGGATGGACCTTTGTGTGCCCCATACTGGTGTCTGAGACATGTTTGGCTTCCTTGAAGATGCTTCTCTCCAGTATCTATCTGCAGTGTGTACACAGGGAATCTTGCCCAGGTTTCTCCCTGCTTTAGCAGGATTCTTCTTATCCATTAATGTTCTTGCTCTATGTCCTGATGTTCCATGGCATTGGAGAGGATGAGTAAGAAGGTATTGTTGGAAGTGATGCCCTTGGTGTCCTTTTGTTTAAGAAAACAAATTTCTCCCCCCACCTCCACCAAGAAAACCAGTACACCATCCCCAAAGAAAGACCCCCAAAAAACTCCAACCAACACCCAGCCTTTGTGTTTGTGATACATTTTGTGCAGTGGCCTCCTTGTACAGGAGGAAAAAAAGTAACAAAACCTGAATGTTATGTTATGGTTGTATTTTGTGGAGTTGAGGTGCAAGACTGTAAGTGAGTACATTTTGCTTAAGCACTAAAAATCTCAGCAATTTTCATCCACTTCTTATTGAAAAGTTACCCTACTGGCAACTTAATTAATTCACTTTGGGAAAAGTTCACTAGTGGCATTGGGCATCCAGCTGGGTTCTATTTATAAGATTGTTGCCAAAGTCTGTGGAATTTTCTGGGAAATATGTACCTGTGTAGTTCTTGCTCAACAAGAACTTGGGGATTGGAGGCTTTAAAGATCGTGGTCCATCTTTCCACTTACAGTGGAAGTAGGGGTGACCTAGTGAAACTAGGAGTTTAGAGACTTGGATCTATGTCTGTCAAAGTGTGGGGCAGCTTATGCTTTAAGCCATTTAACTGATCTTCACCTGAATAAGGTGAGGAAGATGATGTGTGTCTGGAGATACTGGGACAATTATTCTTCTTTCTCATGATATGAACAGTTTTCTTAGGGAAATAGGAGGTGTTAATTAGGTTTAGCTTTAAAATAACAGAACTTACTGAGTTCTATACTCAGTACAAGAACCGAACATTGTATGAACCTCAAAATGCTTACTTGTCTATTTTCTCATTGAATTGTAAAATTCATGGGTCATCCCATGGAAGAAATTTCCTCAAAACTCATGTGAGCCTATCCCAGGTAACCCTTGCTGCCCATGCTGCTTCCGCAGTGTGTTCAGACTCTGCTGTGCTCATATCAAATGTTGGGCTGCTCTCTGCTGCCCAGTTTTGCCACTGTATCTGTATCAATGCAGAGTGACAAATTATAATTCTTTTGCAAGCATTGCTGTCACCAAAGACTACTTCAGAGGACATGGCCTGTTGTGTTGCATTTGTTAACTAAGAGAGGGTGTGTCAGATACTGCTGTGTGCATAGAGAAACCTCAGCTAAAGGTGCTCTCACACCAGTGGTGTGGCAGGTACACTGTGGTGATCTCTGCTTCTCTTGAGTGGAGGGCTTGCAGGTGCCTGAAGAGATGGTGGGGATCTCCTTACCAAAGAATTTGGAGAATGGTTGAGTTGATTGTTTTCTCTCAATTCTGTAGGCACTAATTTGAGGGGGATGAAACAAGCCATGTACAATGGACCCCGAACAGAACAGGAGCTGTCTGATGCAGAGATTGCTCGGAAGCTGCAGGAGGAAGAGCTCCTGGTAAGTAGAGAGGATACATTGGTCAACTCAAAGGAACTAAGGCAATCAGCATGGACAACTTTAATTTGTAAATCTTTAATATGTGAGAGTGACTATAAGACCTAAGGTCTTGCTCCTGTGCGTTCTGCTAATTACCTTTGTCTTCATACACATGAATATGGAGTGACAGTTGGCTTCCAACTAGTAAAGCCCTATTTTCTGAAATAAACACTCCAAAATTAAAGTAGAAAAGCAGAGTGATACTAAGTGGATATTTCCAGACAGGTGAAGATGGCATGTAGTCAGTGTGAGCAGCTCACAGATGAGACAGGCCATTGCCCATCTTTGAGATAGAAGGCATCAGAGTAGGAAATGCATTATGGTGTGGCCTGGCAGATACAAGAGGGGAAAATTCAGCTGAAAAGCTGAAATGGACGATTGGAGTTGGCTTGTGAGGTATGTGTTGGGGTAGCTAAGTATATTTGGAGAGTATGATGGTGTATTTGTATGGCCCTGCCCAGTAGGTTAATGAGTATGATTAGTTCAGAGATGGTAATTTTTTATCTCTGTTTTTACTTCCCCACTTTTTCCCCCCCAGGCTAATGAAGCAGATCAGAAGGCAGCTCAAGTAGCCCAAGATGAGGTGAGCAACAAATCAAATACTTCTGGAATTCCGTTACTTGCAGAAGCTGCTAAACAGCCCTTGTTTCCTCTGAGCCTCTAGTTGTTAATTTCTCTCCTTGTAGGGGAAGCTTGGGGTTCCAGTGGGATTTTCTCCCAGATGGGTTTGGTGTATAGGGAGTTTCATTGCCTGTTGCAACCATGACAAAGGCAGGAAGTTCATGATTCTGTAAGAGCATTTTTTGTACCTGAGCCCCATGGGAGCTATCCAAAATGCTGTTAAATGAACAACCAGCTCCTTTAAGGAGAAGCTATAGAGGGCAGAAAGCTTATGCAAATGCAGTTCTGGTAAATCGGGGAGCTATTGGACATGCTGCATGTCACCAGTCTTAATTTTGCCCTGTGCCTTGATTTCTGATCACAGATGGATGAAATCCTGAATTTGCACCCTTCCCATCCAGCAGCTGTCCATGGGAAAGGGTTTGGATAACTCAAGCCCACAAGAGCAGTAAAATTGTCTGACAGAGTCTGTGTTTCTCTTCTAGGAAATTGCTCGCCTCTTGATGGCTGAGGAGAAAAAGGCTTTAAGAAAAGAGAAAGAAAGAGAGAAGTCTTCCTTTGAAAAGAGGAGGCATGATCAAGATTGGAAGGTATGCCAGGCTTCAGGAGGCACCACAGATAAGGTGCTATAACGTTATTCCCATTTCCAGAGGGAGGTGAGTGTGTATGGTGAGAGCAAAAAGGTGGTGATGCATCTAAAGGGTCTTGCTGTCTGTTATTCAGCTGCTTCCCAAGCCTTTTGGAGCCACCTCCTTGGTTGGATGCTTTTGGCTTCAGCCTCAAGCAAGGTAATCCTTGGGCTCTGGCCTTGGAGGATGGCACTGGATGTCACAGCACCTTGTGGCCTCCCTGAAGTACTGTCAGTCCCTGGTGCAGGGCCTTCCCTTTGCTGAAATCCTGACTGCAGCAATAAAAGCAATAGTTGGTTCTGTTTGTGTAAGGGCAATGCAGCTGCTTCAGTTGTCACTCTGCCTTGTAACTGGCTGTGCAATCAAAGTCCCGAGTCTGTCGTGCCTGGTTTTTGTAGGAGTAACACCAGAGAGGTTTGGCTGGCCAGCATGGAAGGGGATAGGAAACAGATTTTATGGTCAGCAATGCTAAGGTGCTAAAGGGGATGTGGTGTTAATCTTGGGGCCATATGGTGGCAGCTCTGGTGTTTTCAGCCTCCTTACTGAGTCTCAGTGCTTGCAGGAGCACAGCTGCCTGCAGCTGGTCCTTCCTGCTCAGCCCAGCCTTGTGCACAGTCATTACACCCAGACTGTGTTCAGCCCCAGCTTTGGAACAGTCCCTTACTGCTGTCACGTCTTAGCTTCAAAATTGAGTTTGGCTCAGCAAGACTGAGTTTTGTTTACTGAAAATGAGTCCTGATGCAGCCATTTGCATGTCTGGCTGTAGTTAATTTTGTGTGTAAACCAAGCACAAAAGGGCTGTGTGGAATTGTGGCAGTCCCAGTGTACTGGCTGGTGTCTTGCAAGGCACACTGACAAGCTGATTTCCCTTCTTCTCATCAGCCTGATGCAGGCGAGTCCACACGCCCAAGGTCAAGAGATGGCCCCGAAACTCAGCGACACAGAAGTGACAGGCCTTCAAGGTGAGCTTGGACTGGCTGGCAAGAGTGGGGAATGCAGTTGGGAAGCTGCTGAGAAGCTGAGTCTTTGGGAGGAGGTGTGGAATGAGCAGCCTGACCCACCCAGAAGGGACTCAGTGGAGTGATGGGGGGCGCAGAGCTCATGAGGTGTTTGGTGACGTGTGTTGCTCACTGTGCTTGTGGCACTTGTCCATCTTGGTCCCCATGCCCGGTGCTGACAGATTGATGAGCTTGTGCAGTGACATTTGTTAAATGCCAGAGAAACACTGAGAGGGTTAAACAGCTTCTGGGGCTCTGAAACCAAATGTCATCCCTGGGCAGGAAGGAGTAATCACTATGGCATTTGCACAGCTGCTACCGTGGTCCTTGCTCCCAGTTAAGCCCTGTGCAGAGCTCCCACTGCTGCATGTGAACACCACCCTGCAAGCAAGAGCATTGTGCTTTGGGATGTCTCATCCCAAGCTGGGAACATGCTGTAGCCCAGTGCTGCTTCTGAATCCCTTGATACTCAGGGTCAATGCTCTTCATGAGGTACTAAACCCTGAAAGTGACCCCAGTGGCTTTGATTTCCATTCCAGAAAGGAGCCTAGAAATTCTTGTTGAACTTGCAAAAGAAACAAAAAATGGAGCATGCAGGTGAGACTGAGAGAAATCATATTAAAATGCTCTGGGGGTAAAACTGTGCAAGCATTAACCACTTTAAAACACTGCCCTTTTGAGTGAAGCTTGCAGCAAACTTCACAATGGAAATTCTTCATTTCCTGACAACTTAAACCATTATTAAATGAAAGAGGTCTGTGACAAGCAGTAAACACTCTGCATTTCTCACTGTAGAAGCAGTAATGGGCTGTGCTCAGAGGAGCTGTTTTGCAGGCAGAGGGTCTGGGCCAGGCAGGGTTTGCATCAAACTGACAGTAACAGACTGGACAGCTGAGATGTTGCTCTTGCTGCACTGCTGTGCCTTTGAGTTATTTCCCAACGCTCCTTTTACACTTGGCAGGTCACAGCCTCTCCTGGATGACTTTGAACGCTCTCGGTATTACACGAGCCAGCCCAGCCCCTTGCGCCAGATCCCCAAACCTGAGCACTCTCCTAAAGGTAGGAGCAACCCCGGGGCTGCCCAGCACTTGGGTTATTGTCAGCTCTTTCCCTCACAAGGAGCCTGTAGGGGACAGAGTGATTGAAAGTGATGCAAATAGGGAAAGGGAATAGGAATTAATGCCCCAGCAGGCAGGCCATGCTGGGCAGTGTTTGGGTTGGACTTGCTGAGCACGTTGCAGGCTGAGAGACTAAAAAACTGAATTGGTTTGCCTGGAATTTGTCAAGGTGCTGTCTGCATGTTCTCTGTGATCTCTTAATGATGAATGACTGTAAATACAGGTAGCAAATGACAAAGAAATGACATGAAGACAACATTATGATGGATTTTAGGTGACTCACTACTCTCAAACAATCCAATACAAGACAGAACCTCACCTGTCTGGCAAACAGATGGGATGATCAGACAGAAACTTGTCCTGAGAGCAGGCTGGTTTTATTCCTGTAGCATCTCAGCGCTGCTTTGGAGGTTTGTTTCCTGAAATCATTTGGCTCAGAGCAGTGTGGGTAGGGTCACCCCTGCAGTTGTTTTAAACCTGAATGCCCATTGTCTGAGTTATCTGTAGAGCCTCTGGGAAAGGAAGGGGGCAGTCTGAGTTTAACTCAATCTCAGATTTGTTCCATCTCCACTAGTGAGACTTAAATGTGGACACTTTCCAAAATTTGGTTTGGTAAACTTATGTTCTGTCTTCATCAAGCAAGCAGGAAAGTTGATGGCACTTTATAGAGTCTGCTTGCTTTAGTGAGACTGTGCAATAGGGCTGCAACACCATTCACACCCTGGAAGAAATGCACATTTCTCCCTGTCTTGTGGATCTATCCTTCCTTTTGCTTGAGTCACATAACATACAGTTCCCATCTTGGCCTTTGACTTTAGCAGTGCCCTAGAAGTCAGACAGACAAGAGGGCAGGACAGTAAAATATGACTGCAGGTAGTAATTTTTTCAGCAGGATCTACTCTCACAGACTCTTTCCTTTCTGTTTTGTTTTCCAGGTTCCCATAGGAAGCAGTAAACTGTGCTAGCCTTTGCTTTGGTACTGACTCTTCTGTAGCAAACATTACTGGAATTGCCAGGCAACTTTCTCGATTCCTGACCTGATGGGAGGCCCACCCTCCACTCCCAGGATCATCTCTTTAAGTGTCATCATATTAAGGAAAATTGTTTGTTTCGATTTCTTACTCATCTGTGATGACTTGAGCAGTGCAGTGTAATCTAGCTGCCACTGAGCTGTGCAAATCAACCAGCTGCTCAACAGCTCCCTCACACACTCTTTTGAGGCTTTCTTTTAAGTTTGGCTGGAGCTTTGACAAATAGGACAAAATGAGATGCATGTACAATGAAGAAAAATTGAAGAAATGAGTTTGATTATGGCAGTACAGCAGAACATCAGGAGTACAAGTCCTTTCTGCATTAGGATAACTTAGCAAAGAGAGCTGTAAGAGGAACTGTGTTTCTTCCTGTGTTGGATAGGACAGCTGAGCCAACCTGACAGTCCTATGAGCTTGCAGGAAGGAGAGAGCATTGTCAAACAAATACCAGCAAAAGCCAAACCCTGCGACTGGTAAGGCAGAAATTGCCTATGAAATAGAATTTTTTAACTGCTGTATTTCTTTCTATGGTTTCTAACAGTCTGAATAGAATGTGTATAGGCATTTAGCTCCAGGATATAGGATAGAACAGTTAAAAGGAAAGACAGTTTCATTTGAAATTAGACTTTGTATGCATGACTTTTAAGAGTTGCCAGGAAGTTCAAGAAGCTGTGAGCTGTGTTTTGGGAAGACTCATATGAACAGGTCTGTGTGTCTTGAAGGGACCTCTGGTTACCTGCTTTGAGCTTCAGTGTGGTAGAAGCCAAGGAATTTCACTGAAGTAGGATCTCCTGTAACTCCCAGCTCAGTTGTTGATGCACTTGAGACTTGAACAGAGTAACTTGTTTCTGAACTTGGATGTGTCTTGTAAACATGGGGCTGATGGAGGATGGGCTGTATGGGCATTGAGCATTAAATTCAAAATCTACAGTTACAGGCAACCTGAACCAGACATGGAATGCTGAACAGTTCACATGATGTCTGTGCTGACTGCTTTTCCTCTCCACTGCTCTATCCAGCACCCTAGGCAAGCTCCAGTCAGGAATAAAAAAAATCATTGCTCTCTAGGGCACAGTAGGGTCTGCAGGTTTGTTGTCCATGCAGTAATTCCCTCCTGGCTTGTTTTCCTTCCACTTTTTGAAAATAATTTTTCTCTTAAACAAAAAAAAAGTAGCCTTTTCCCTTGGCCTCCTCTCACTTCAATTCTTTTGTCTTTTTAATAGTTTTTTTTTGCCATTATTTTCAGCTGTGTTTTAAACTACAAAGCTGAACATCTGGGCACTATCTTGGATTCTGTTCACCAGGGCAGGCTGGTTGTTCATGGGCCAGCCCAGTTCATGGCAGAGAGCTTGGCTGCCTTGCCCCTGCAGGCTAACTCCAGTGCCAGCACTGAGTCTGTCTCACCACTCTCTCTGTTGTCCCCAGCAGCTGCAGTTCTGCCTCTGGCTCTGCAGAGGAGGGGAGCCACCTTTGCCTGGGGCATGGAAACATGGACTTGTCCTCACCACAGATCTGCCTGGGAAAGGGGCCTTGGCAGCTCTTTGGAGCTTTGTGGGGAGGGAGCACCTCTAGGAAATAGGGGGAGAGCATGGCTGTCTGCTGTTCCTCTAGTGCACAACTCAAGCCCCAAGGCAGCTGTAAGGCTTTAACCTTGGCTGTTGTCCTTGGTCAGAATAGTTACTGGGCCAAATTACTGGGAAGAGAGTGCAACTCCTTTTCCACAGAAGTTGCAGGGGCACATGTCTTGCCTTGACCAACAACTCAAGAGACTTCTATTTCCTACCCCCCCTGACCTGTTGGCAGCAGTTCAGTACCTGTGAAGAACCACATAACCCCAATAGATCTCTGCTCCAGGGATACCCTAACCAAAACCCTTGCCATGTAGGACTTTGTGTATGAGCAGAACCCTGCTACCTGCATACCCTTGCTTCCAGACTGTGGCTTACCTGCCTGCATGGGCTCCTAAGTGACTTGCAAGGTCTTGCTTGCTGCTGCTTCTCAGGAAATACCCCAGTCAGCCACTAGATTTTACTGTCCTTGCCTTGTACCCTCTTCTCATTCTGTCTCTGTGCATTCAGAAGTGTTCATGTTGTTTAAAAGGATTCAGGAAAAAAAAAAAACAACATAAATGCTATATTTTTCTTTCTTATTTGATAACTTGGCCCAGTGTGGCAACGTCATCTACCAAGGTTTTATTTTGTAAGAATTTATTTTTGTATTTCATGTAACAGTCAAACTTTCTACTGCTGAAAATGCCTTTTTTTTTTTTTTTTTAATCTTCTTCTGGGCTTTTTCCTTCCATTGCCATCAGAGAAATTGTTGTTGTGAGATGGATGCCTGGTGGGTTTGTAAGAATTAATACTTCCTGCAAACACCTTAGTCCAGGCACTGCTGCTTGTGCCACCTGGTGCACTTGTGAAAACTGGATGGAGAAAAGGCCTGCCAAATCAGAAAGAGGTTGAGCTTTGTACTGGCTGTGCTTGTGGAAAACTGGTGACTCTCTGCAAAAGGCAAGGGGCAATCACCAGTGAGGAACTAGGCCCTCCATGGGCCTCTGTATCTTGCTGTGATGGATTTCCTTGCACTGCCATTGGCTGGTGTAGCCTTTTTCTTAACCTAGTCAGAGAAGTCATGAAGACCCTGAGCCCTCTGACATTTGAAGAACCTATTAATTCAGGAGGGATGCTTGGGAGTATCCAAGTTGTTGGTGTCGATGGTAGTGAGTAGAACTGTGAGGCAAAACTCTGGTAGATTTAGTTTGGAAACTGGGTAGGGTCTGCAGAACACCTCAGTGCCTGCTCTGTGGAGCTGTAGCATCTCCTTAGTGGCCAGTCAAGCTCTCCAGCCAAGACACCAAGAGAAGGATCCCAGGAGCAGCTCCTGCTTCCTTGGATGCCTCTGGGGGTGCTGAATGCTTTATGGGCTGTTTTGCTCTGTATCTTCCCTTAGTCCTCATCATTTTTTCTTTCTCCCTACCTTTATTTGTTTGCTGTCC
Organism: Phylloscopus trochilus trochilus; assembly: GCA_016584745.2. Lineage (NCBI taxonomy): Eukaryota > Metazoa > Chordata > Aves > Passeriformes > Phylloscopidae > Phylloscopus > Phylloscopus trochilus. Next base: position 8,250,660 of record WQNJ02000041.1, on the reverse strand, counting down.
CTTTGTAAGTGTTTCTCCTATTTTATTACTCCATAGTCCATGTGAAAAGGGGGTTCCTAAAGTTTTGCTAGAAGGGGGAGAGAAATGCTAGGAATGGCAGCTGAGGAAAGCAGATAGTAAATGGGACAAGAACAGAACAATTGTTCATCTTGGACATGTTGGGGTCCTCATGCAGCCATACAGGTGAGAGACCTCCTCAGGCAGAGGTTGCAACTGGACTTGCATATTTAGTGACTGCTTTTGGAAAGGGTTTCCATGGTCCCACTGAAGTCAACAAGAGTTAAGATTGTGGATGAAGGAGCCACTTTCCTTAGGGCTCTCAGTTCTGCTGAGAGTCAGGAAGATGCAGCTTGTGTAGGTGAGATGCAAATCAGCAGCTTGTACATGTGTTCCTGGAAAGAGGCACAATGAAGCTGATCTTTTTAAAAAACACTCAGAGCAATATATTTCCTGTGACAGGAAAATGTTTAAGTATCTTGTTTACTCTTGCCAAGTTTCAGTAGCTTTGCCTATGGGTTTGCTCTGGATTTAGTAGCATTTAGTTGGAGCCCTTGCTGGGACCCCTGCATCCCTTTCTGACTCTGTGCATTAACAAGACATCCAGCTCCACATGGAAAATTCATCTCCTTGAAGTCCTGGCACTTCCTGACCTTCCTAGTAGGCTCATCTCAGCAGCAAGAGCTCTCACCACCTCCTCACCTCCGTCCAAAGCACAATGGTCTGCAGAAGAGAGGTCGGGTGACCTGGAGGGATCGTGCCTTACACGCAGGGATACTCGATGTCTTCAGCAGGCTGACCTGAGTCACCTTGCTATGAAACACTGTCTTAATGTGGACTGGACAGCTTCCTGCAGTAAGAAGCAGTTGTCGTCATAGGGATAGATCCAGCAGGTTGATTTTGTCTTTTTTTAAAGAACTTCATGGGTTTGGACTTGGTGGGGTGAGGAAATATCAGCTGTTAAGGGATAGATGAATTCTCATCATTGAATTTCTCCTCTTGGGGAAGAAGGATAGAAGTTACAGATGCTGCAGTCTGCTTCTCTCTCTATAAAAGGGATCTTGTATGTACAGTATTTTTATATCTCTGCATTCCCACCTGTCAGGATTTGAATCAGGATTGATAACATTCTCTACTTATGGAAAAAAAAAAATGGGTTGTTATTTTTACAGTGCTAGACTTCTGTGTGTTTATTTTGTGCCAAATTACAGCCACTGTTACATTCTAGCATTTTCATTCAGTTTATTGCTGTTCGTCAATATGTATATTATATATTTTTATTATCAAGGTTTTTATTTTAATTCATATTATCCTGTATGCAAACTAACTGTGGATTGCTAATTTATATATATATTAAGGGGAGCACTTGGAGACAGTGTGAGGATTCCCCTACTTAGTTTACACTCTTGTAATTGAGCACAGCCAGTCCATGAAGCTCACTGCTTCCTTCACAGAGCCATCTCCTGTGTGTTTGTCCCAGGAGCAGGTGGCTCCTGCTGTCCCTCCTGGCAGCAGTGGCACTGCAGGACTGTGAGGGATGCAATAGGAACTGGAGCACAGCTCCCAGCACGGCCTGACGGGTGCCTGAGCTCGGTGCTGTGCTGTGCCAGGCAGGTGCTGCAGCAGGATTGCCCAGCAGGGTGCTGGTGCCTGAGGTTTGCTCTTTATCCGGCCCCAGCCAGTTGGTTTTGCCCCACTCTCCCAGGGTGTTCAGGGCTCAGTTTTGCAGTTGCTTTGGGAGGTGGGTGTGGGACATAGTCCCTCACGTGGAGCACACCATGGGCAGCTTGTCTTCTTTTTATTGCAGAGGACAGGCATACACCTGCAGAGATCCCAGTCTGCTGCACTCCAGCACGTCTGTGGCTGTGCAGCACTGCTGGGGGGTCCTGGCTGTGCTGCACACAGGTGCCACTTGGACTGCCCTGCCCAGGACAGGCAGTGGGACGTGGGTTTCATGTTCAGGAGCTGTCCAAGCCTCAGCTTCTGGAGATACTATCAGCCACGTCCCCCACACCAATAGCACAAGGCAAGGCTTAGCTGGGCAGTTTGGGCTCTTCAGGAGAGTCCCAGAGTGGCACACACAAATGAGCATTTTCTACTTCATGGTAAACAAGTTCCACTGTATCAGTGTTCACTCTAAGTAGACTCCATGGTCTGTCTCCAGCTGCATCTGTGCACTGCAATATAGTTAATTGCCTCAAATAAATAACTGCAATTGTCTCATTTAGCTCTTCAGGGTAAACTTTCAGCCTGTTGAATCGAAATATTAGCCATGCAATGAGGTGGATTAGTCAGAAGGCTTAAATTCCTCAGAGCTGCAAGTGTATCCTGCATTGTAACAGCTAATCCTTAAGTATGAATTGCACACTGACAATAATCTGTCTATGCAAGCCTATTCTTGGTTTTCTTTTGACTGTTCACTCTATAATTTTACCAGATTTGGCATAGAACTTCTGAATGACATTTAACCAAAGTATCATGTCTCTGTGTGTGTGTGTAGCATGTTTTGCTTCATACTCATCGAATGTAAAGGGAACATTGCCTTGCCCCATTTTGTTTAATAAATAGCTGTATTTTGTTATTTACCACTTCCTTCTGTCCCTCCGTGTGCTTTTCTGGAAACCTAAGTGGATTACACAAAAGCAGAGGAAAATAAGACTTTGTTCCACCCTTTGTTCCTGAAACATAGCTGCTTCTACCAACAATTACGTTCTTCCACTGTAATAGATGTAGCAAACAAACAAGATTTTGTATTTAATTTGATTATTTTGTCGACAGACAGATGGAAAAAAGGCTATGTTATATCTTGGAAAAGATCTGGACTGTTTCATTTCCTGAGACTGTGATACTGGAAAATAAAGCAGTATGATTATTTGCAAGGATAGGATGCTCTTGCTTATTTCATTAACATAGCTTTTAAGTTTGCAAACAGCCTGCTTGAAGATTCCCTCAAACAACATGTACCTACCTTCGTGGGATAGAATGCAAGAAGGAAAAATGGCAAAAGCCCTGGGACTGACTGCTGTCTTCAAAGGCATCAGCTGAGGATGCAGCCACATGCAGCTCAAACATGAGCAGACCTAATACCATTGTCATGTCACAAACTCAGTTTGTGACTGAACATGCTGAAATAAACAGAAGGTTACAAAATATAAATTCTGGATCTTACATCCAGACTCTAGGCCTTTCTTAAATGCTTATTTACTCATTTCTCTCTGCTTGCCAAGAATAAGCATTGCACAGGGGAGCAGAGAGCCCTTTGGCACAGGGTCTACCAGGCTTTCCTTCCATGGGCCAGGGGCTTGGGCTGCACAAGTGACTGCTCTGACTCCAACAGAGTTCACTTCTGGGCTGGGCTAGGGTCTGTGTCACACTGCTGCTCCAGTGCTTCCAAGTGCCTTGATGTCATCTTTGCCTTCACCAGCAGCATCTCAGAGTCCCTTGGGTATTAGCAGTGGGTGGAAGTAGGAGTCAGCTGGCAGGGGAAGAGCCTAGTTGTAAAAACAGGGCTCTTGGGAGTGCCAAGAGCTCTGCCATCTTACAGCCTATTGCAGCCTCTTGTCTGGAGTGACCGGGTCAGTCTCTTTTCTCTGAAAGGCTTCTTTCATGCCAGCCTTGGCACTTGCTGAAGCACTAGGCTGTGGTGGGAGCCAGGCCAGCTGGAGCCCTGAGAAACATCTTCCACCTGGTGCAGTGATGTGCACACAGAACTGGGTGTGGGGACCCAAAAAGAGCACTGAAGAGCTCCTGGGGACTTTATTCTGTACCAGAAAACTTCGGTCTCTCGTTTCTAAGTTGCATACAGCTCTCAGACTGTGGGTGTGCCATGGTGGGTGGATGCATTGTGTCACTGGTGATGGATCAAGGTTTCCCATGGGCCCTCCATCTGTGAAAAAAGCCAGTGGAGATTGCTGAAAGTCACCATTGCTGGGTTCCCAGCAGCCTGACTGCATCTTTGGCTGCTTCATGCTGCCCTGCAAGGTGGGAGGTGCAGGTGGCAGCTGCTCTCTCCTGCCTGTTGCATGTCTGCATCCTCATCTCCCACCCAGCTCCATGCTGGCAGGGGTTCCCTTCCTGGAACTCATGCTCCTTTTGTTCAGAAGGCAAATCATGGCTGCAGAGACCCAGAACCTAAACCAGGTGTGCTATCTGAGGCACAAATGACTTGCTGTAGTACACGTGGTAAGTATGTATCATTCCCAACTCATTTTCCAGAGACCTGGTGGGTTAAAACATGGGTGGAGGTGGAGAACTGCTGTGTGAAACCCTGGCTCACTCCTGAAACTATTGCTTCTCAATTACAGTATTGAGCAAAGCTAGTCCCTACATTCTTTGCACTGTCCTGCTAGCAAACAAATGACAGCTCCTGGCACCAGTCAGTTATCTCAGGCCTGAGGTACACATGTCCATCACCCTGATTTCTTCTTTCAGAGACAGTGATCCTTGAACAGTGCCCTGAGTCGATCCTGAATCACTCTGGCCAGAATTCCTGTCACAGTTGTTGACAAAAATTAGATTTACTAAAGCGAGACCTGGGATCAGGCTGCAAACCAAGTTTAAAACAAGCACAGAACTCGAGGCTGGCAGCTGGGTATTTGTTGAATGTCAAGTGCTTCCCTGACCCCAGAGAGCCCCAGACAAGCACCCAAGCAGAGAGCTGCCAAAACCTGCTCCTGTTTCATGTTGTTGCTGGTGAGCAGCAGCTCTGAGTACTGACACCAGTTTTCACAAAGTCTCCTTTCCCCTGGCACTGCTTTTGCTTAGTAACAGCTCCCATGCTGCCTTTCCCCCCCAAACAGATCCTGACTCCCCCTCAGTGACTCACCCCGTGGCCTTTGGGCTTCAAACACAGGCACAGCCCCTGGCTGGTGCTGGAGGCTCAAAGTCACACTACACAGGGTTTCTATTCATGTGCAAACAGCGTCACAACACGTCACAGGACAGGCTTTTCCTGGCTGTCCTAGATGTGAATGGTTTCTCCTTTTATTGCAGACATGGTGGGCACAATGCAAGGTTTACTTGTGAGCCAGAGGAACTCTGAGTCTCGCTGGTGGGGTTTGTACCCAGGTGAGCAGAAGTGCACCAGCACCCCCTGCCCTGGGCTGAGCTTGGAGCTGTGACAGGTTCTGACCCAAGAGGGCTCTACACTGCTGCCTTCCTCCCCTCTTCACCCTCCCCAGGTGCAGACAGTGTCCAGAGTGCTGACATGTGCATGACACCAGAGGGTGCTTGGGGAGAGTGAGCTTCATCCCAGCAAAACTGAAAAGGAGCTTTAAGAAGTGCTGGCACAGCAGTTGGAGGTTTACCAAGGGGAGTTTGGGAAGAGGATGGAATGCCCACATACTCAAGGTTTATTCCCACCACTGGCACTGGCTGCCAGCTGCCACACAGCACGTTATCCCAAAAAGTTCTGTTCAGCCTGCCAAGGGACACAGAAACCCCTCTCAAGCACCTCACTGGTGTATTTATATTTGCTTGTTGATTGCTCACAACTGATGAAACACTGAAGGCCAGCCTGAAGGTGCCTGTTAATGTCCAGGAACATCCTGTCCATTACGTGTGCAGACAGGTCTGGAGGAAGGAAGGGTTTGCAGTCCCCTGTCCTCCAAAGGCAAAGGAGGACACCAAGATCAAGGGTTTCTCAGTGACTTTTCCAGGCTGCTGGCAAACCTGGGCACACTGGAAAAGTCCCCAACCTTAGGCAGTGAGTCCTGTGCACAGACAGGACTGTCACTGTTGCCACAGGGGACCTGGAAGAGTCAGTGCAGAGCATCCCACAGGAGCAGAGGGATGCCTTGCTGCCACACCTGAGGCAGAGAGGACCCACAGCTGCTCCAGTGTGGCCTTATTCCTTAAATTGTATTCCTTGGTACCACACAGCCCAGACTGAAGTTAGTGCTGATCACCTCTGTGCAGGTTTTGAGTCAGTCCCAAAGTGGGAGCTGTGTGAGCAGAGCTCAGGGCTGCAGCATTCCAGCCCAGCCTGGCAGCAAGGCAAACACTAAAATATTGTGTAGCACTAAAGTGCCTTCAGATAAAGCTCCATCACAGCTCACACTGATGCCTCTGCACTCACTAACTCCCACGGAAATGCTTTGATACCTCTACCCCACACTTACTGGGTGTATTAACAACCTTTGAATTGCTCATGTGAGTAAAATTTACTCAGTTTCTGTGCCAGCTGTGGTGTGCAGTCAAGTACTTCCTAATGAGAATTCTTTTTCTCCCAAATATCCTTAACAAGGGATGGGAAAAAAAACCGTGGCAGTTCACCTACCAATCCAGCTCTCCCTTGAGAAATGAAGAGCTAATTAAAAACAAAGGTTTGAAAAATAACTTGGATTAATACAGATAAAATTTAATAAATTTTGGGAGGGAAAGAAAAAAAAAAAAGGAGTCAGGAAGGTGGAAAAATGCTTTATTCTGAAATTTTAAAAAATAATTATTTAGGATAATAAGTTGTTAAAAAATTATTTATTGTTAAAAGCTTTATTATCGCTTTTATGTGATTATTTTTGCCCGAGGGCCCGGGCCCGGGATGCTCCAGCAGCATCCAGTTCTATCCCAGGGCTCTCTCTAGTGGCCAGAAAGGAAAGGCTGAGCAGGCGCTCCGCGGAGGCAGCGCTGCCCCTGCCCCGAGGGACACACACCTGTCTGTGGGTCTAGGGACACACACCTGCACCCAAGGACACGCACCTGTCTGTGCACCCAGGGACACAGACCTGTCTGTGCACACAGGGACGCACAGCTGTCTGTGCACCCAGGGACACACACATCTGTCTGTGCACCCAGGGACACACACACCTGTCTGTGCACCCAGGGACACACACATCTGTCTGTGCACACAGGGACACACACACCTGTCTGTGCACCCAGGGACACACACATCTGTCTGTGCACACAGGGACACACACACCTGTCTGTGCACTCAGGGACACACACCTGTCTGTGCACACAGGGACACACACACCTGTCTGTGCACACAGGGACACAGACCTGTCTGTGCACACTGGGACACACACCTGTCTGTGCACACAGGGACACACACCTGCACACAGGGACACACATCTGTCTGTTCACACAGGGACACAGACCTGTCTGTGCACTCAGGGACACACACCTGTCTGTGCACACAGGGACACAGACCTGTCTGTGCACTCAGGGACACACACCTGTCTGTGCACACAGGGACACAGACCTGTCTGTGCACTCAGGGACACACACCTGTCTGTGCACACAGGGACACACACATCTGTCTGTGCACACAGGGACACATCTGTCTGTGCACTCAGGGACACACACCTGTCTGTGCACTCAGGGACACACACACCTGTCTGTGCACTCAGGGACACACGCACCTGTCTGTGCACACCGGGACACACACACCTGTCTGTGCACTCAGGGACACACACATCTGTCTGTGCACACAGGGACACAGACCTGTCTGTGCACACAGGGACACACACCTGTCTGTGCACACAGGGACACACACATCTGTCTGTGCACACAGGGACACATCTGTCTGTGCACTCAGGGACACACACCTGTCTGTGCACTCAGGGACACACACACCTGTCTGTGCACTCAGGGACACACACACCTGTCTGTGCACACCGGGACACACACACCTGTCTGTGCACTCAGGGACACACACATCTGTCTGTGCACACAGGGACACAGACCTGTCTGTGCACACAGGGACACACACCTGTCTGTGCACACAGGGACACACACATCTGTCTGTGCACACAGGGACACATCTGTCTGTGCACTCAGGGACACACACCTGTCTGTGCACTCAGGGACACACACACCTGTCTGTGCACTCAGGGACACACGCACCTGTCTGTGCACACCGGGACACACACACCTGTCTGTGCACTCAGGGACACACACATCTGTCTGTGCACACAGGGACACAGACCTGTCTGTGCACACAGGGACACACACCTGTCTGTGCACACAGGGACACACAGCTCACCCAGGGGCTGCCATCTCAGGTGCTGACAGCCCCCAGCACAGGGCAGAGAAGCCACGGGCTCCCCTCTCAGGGATGTGCCTCCTGGTCGGACCAGAGGAGCACAGGGAAATGCAGCCCCATGCCTTGGGGTGTGCAGAGAGAGGAGTGAACCCGGGACAGAGGGGTCCATGGTGCTTTAGGGCTTTAGCCCTGCAAAGCTCTCAGGGTAAGAAACACTGCCAGGGGGCTCTGTTGGATGAAGGCATTTGAAACCCTCCAGACATCCAACACTGCTGGGCTGAGCATCCCTTTAAGGGATGGATGGGGGAAGTTATTCACTGCAGAGCTGTGTCAGGCTGGGCACAGACAGAGCTCAGCTGGAGAGCTGTCACTCTGCCTTGCTCCTTGCAACACACTGCAGCTAGGAGCTGACAGCAGAGACAATTCCTCCTCTAGGCTGACCAGCAGTCTTTGGAGTCCTATATTCCTTTAAATTTATATATGTATGTATCATTTGGCAGCATAGGTGGCAGTAGCCATTGGCACCTAAACTATTGAGAGCTTGCAGGGTAGTGTTTAGGCAATTTTCTTATTTATAGTATTGCACATCTTCTGTTTATTTCACTATAGAAACTGCAGCAAAACCTAGATTTTAAGAATGTTGAATATGTGGCAGAGCTGAACACCCCAAAACTTTTAAAAATAGCAGATTTGAAGTAATAGAAGCCCCTTTGCCAGTACACAGTGTAATCTAGGGAAGACTGGGGCAGTACTTTTCCCTGGGCTCTTGCCTCAGGCCCAAGGCAAGCTTGCTGTGAGTAGAGCTGCCATGACCTCAGACTTGTGGTGGCAGCCACAGAAATGCTGTTCACTGCCAACACAACACATTGGCTACTAGGACATTATGGAAAAAAAGAAAAAAGGAAATTTGACAAGTTTGAAAGCATTACATGAAGTCAAAACTCCTCAAAGAACAGTGAGTTCTGCTTGACAAATAACACAAGCATTCACACAAGCACTCACACCCAGCTCCAGCTAGGAGCCAGAGTCTCCACCACCTTCCCCTATAAGCTCTTAATGCCCTGAAGCAAGTGACTCCTCCCTTTTGCCACCAGCCCTTCCCAGCTTGCTCTCCTGGGGACAGGCTTTTTCACACTTGTGAAAGACTCTTTCCCATCCTTCTGATGGTTTTAAACTTTTCTCTCCTTTTGTTGAGAAGTGTTTTTGTTTACTCTTCAGAGGATTAAAAAATGATTCTTCCATGCTAAAATTAATTCCCTAGCTTACCTCCCCCATGTTTGTTGTAACTTTTGGTGTGAAATACTTCAGCCTGTGGTTCAAAGGCAGTAAATTGTTTTCTTGGGCTTGCAGTGCTTTCTGTTTTGAACAATCTTTTCATATTGTGGTGTGAATCCCAGAGAAACCTGTGGCTGATGCTTTGAAGCTTACAGTGACTTTTGGATGTGTGGCACCACTGGATACCCATTTGTCAAGCAACCTGTCTGAAAACCTGGCCTGGCAGCCTCCCCTCCAAAGGGGCAGGAGTGGGTGGCTTCTGCAGTGCAGGAGGGTCTGGATGGGGTAAGGGCTGGTACATGGCTGCTGTAGTAACCTCCTTGTAAGGATTTTAAATGTCTTATTGGGCTACCGTAACCTGTGGAAGAGAGATGTTCTGTAGCAGAACTACCACTTAGTGCTGTAAACGGCAGGAGGAAGCACTGGAGGAAACCTTTTTCTTGTTAACCCATTCCCTTTTTGCTCAGCATGAAGGCAGGAAGAGCATCACTGCTGTGCAGAGCACTGGGAAATTCCCTTCAAAATACCCATCCCACTCTGCTGGTGCTGCACAAACCTGAATCAGAAAAGAAACCCTCACCCCAAGCTGCTTGAGGGGCACATGGAAGGGAGAGGCAGTCTAGCTATAGAATAACATTTTAAATAACCCCAGTTATTAAGATGTTATCCTTGAGTTGGGCTGCTATAGAAGTTCTGATTTCGTTTGTTGTCTTTAATGGCTCTTCAGGAGCACAGCTGCATCTGTATGCCAGAGTCCTGTGGACTTAGGCTCATCACCATTCCTGCATCCAGTCTGTCTTCAGGTTTTTTTGTATGTCAGTTTTTATCCTGTACAGCTTAATTGGGTTCTGTGTTACTGAAAGCTGCTTACTACTTAAAGAGCATTGGAGAGTTGCACTGAAATATTCATGTCCAGTGCATTACTTCATTAAGGAAATGATCTAAAATGAATGGAGATTGAATTATGCCCAAAATGCCTATAAAACTGGATGCTGACTGATTACTTAATGGTTCTCCTGATACGTGATGCATTAGAGGTCTCTGTTGCCTTTAATTTTTCATGGGCTGAGCTCAGTCTTGCAGCAACTCCAGACTGCTGGTTAATGGCATTTCCTTGTAACTAAGCATATTGCTCCTTTTTTTTTCTTTCCCCCTGACATACATGGTGTTTTCATGATATATGAATTGAAGTGTCCAAGTGTGTTTTGTGCTTGAGAATGTATTTGGGGTCACCAAAGGGATTACTCCCCTTTCAGTGCTCAGAAGCCAGCCTGTTCTGAAAACACTGCAGCTTCTCAGGAGAGTCCTTGTGATGTGTTTTGCCTTTAGCCATGGAGAGGTAACCGTCTCAAAAGTACATTGGCTGTGGTAAGAAAATGGTTCTGTGGTTGAAAGTGAAAGAGCTTAACCTGGTGCTAATCATTCTCAAGCATATTAGGAAAGCAGAGAGCTTTTACCACACCTTTGTTTTCAGGGCTTATAGAAAGCTCAATTTGTTTTTGAGTAACAGAGAACGAGTTCTTCCAGCTGTGATCAGGTAATGCAAGCAGCAATATAAATGTAACAGGACCCAAAGAACACTGTTACAGCCCTTTCAGACACTGCTGCCCGCACTTTCAAGCATATTGCATGTTCCCCTCTCCTCCTGAGCCTTCCTGCCATTTGTTCATTCCTCAGGATGATCACTCTGTGCTTCCAAGGTGGAGATGCTCCAGCCTGTGTGGGCTGGGCAGGGCTCTCAGGCTGGATCTGGGGACAGCAGGGCCTGGAGTACTGAGCTGGGACCTGGCAGGTCTGCCTCTGTAGCACTTCTGCAGCATCATTCCTGCTTCTCAGGGCCTGCAGGAGCAGCCTGCACAAGCCTGGTTTTTCAGGACCTGTGCAGTGCCTGTTTCAATACCTGGAAAGGATTTATTCACCCACAGACAGTGTTGGCCTGGCCTTCTGCAGCACAGGAGTCCTTTGAATCTTCACTTGCACAAAGGAAAATGTCCAGGATTTAACAGAAATGCCTTTTTAAAACAGAAGTTTCGGCTCTGTTTCCCTTTTGGCCTGTCCCTTAATCTGTCTCATGCACTAGGGAAATCCAACCCTTGCAAAGTTAATTTTATTAATTGATGCTTATTGGATTATCTTTCAAATCAAATGAGCTTTGGCTGGGTGAGCTGGAAATAAAGAACATGCAGGGACTTAAAAGCAATTTAATTCATTAGTATCCCTCTGCTAGTAAAAAGTAGCTCCTGAAGAGCCTGATTTCCTGAAACACTGGGGATTCCTCTACAGGAAGGACAGTTGTAGCAGAAAATGGGAGATCTGGGGCCATCTTCCAGTTCAGTGGAAGTGCAGTGTTGGCAAGGTTGAGGGTACCAGTGAGAGGTGCCTGGTGCCAAGCAAGGTGTATGAAACATGTTGCCAACAGCAGGCCTCTCCAGGGGAAATCTGGGGTTTCAGAAGCATGACTTAGAAATTCAGTGTACTGACACACTTTGGCCTGTTCAGGAAATGTGTGTGGGATGTGCCTGGCTCAGGCTGACATCAGCTCCCATGGCTCGAGGAGATCCAGACACCCTGCAGGCAGCACCCTCTGCATTGGCACAGCAGTGCTCTGCATCCCAGGAGTGGGTGGCTGGCAAGCTGAAAAGCTGGGGTTTATTCTCTCTGCTCACTGAGATGCAAAGCCATGTCTCCACTGAGCCAGGAGAGTGTGCTGGCTACACAGGTTTGCTCTGATAACACTCTGCTCTCCAGGCCCTGCTGCTCAGGCTGTGATGCTTTTCTGATGAATTGAGATCTCAGACCCAGGGAAGTGCTGCAAGGGGGAGCTTTAGTGTCCCTTGGAAAGGGGGAGCCCTGGATCAATCCTGCTTCTGCAGTGATCCAGGCCTTGGCAGTCTCACTGGATTAAATCCTGGAATACCCATGGGCTAGGGAGCCAAGCTCAGCACTCACTGGATGTGTAGTCCTGGGGCAGCCTCACCCTCAGCACATGGATGGAGTTGATGCAGGTGAGGATTCCAAGGAGCTTCTGGGAGCTGTGTCCCTCTGGATGATGGCAAGCAGTGAGCCTGGGGGCCAAATGCAGCAGCCAGACAGCAAACAAGTGTGTGGATAAATAATCAGAGATGAAGGGAAATCAGGATTACTGTGGAGTGATGCATGGGGGGAAAGGCCACAAATGCAAAGGAAGGAAAAAGAGCATTTTTGTTGTGTTTCCTCTAAAAGAAACTGGGGGGGGGGGGGGGGGGGGGCAGCGTGGTGGTGCTTTACCTTCCTGGGGAAAGGGGAATATCTTAGTCTAAAATACTCCACTCACACTGCAATGAAATCCCAAAGCAAATCTTCTGGCTTCTGACAGCGTGAGGTTTTTAACACAGTAAATAAAGCAACATGTTTTCTCAAAGTCAAAAAAAGGACCTGTGGTTTGTGACGAAAGTTATTAATAAAAAGTGTTCTCTTGGGCAGTGAATTCAGAGGCAGCCTCATCAGACAGTTATTACCAGCCCAGCACCACCATTCCTGAGACAATTGAAATTTAGCCTCCTGACAAAAAATTGATTTTGAAGATTAATTGTCCCCTGTAGCACAGTTTTAGACCATCTGAAACACAGAGAGGACAGTTGTCCTTTGGGTTTAATAGAGCTGTCTGTTTGATATCCACAGAGCTGGAGCAGCTCTGTGCAGCTCTGTCCTGACTTACAGACCATAGGTGGCAGTTTCAGAGAGGTGCCACTGCCAGAAGAGGGAACATCCATGGGTGATGTCCATCCCAGCTGCACTCCTGGAACCTGTGCTGAACTGAGGGTAATGGCAAACAAACTTTGTATTTTAAATGTGGAGTTTCCTTGTGCAGCTCTGACTGCAGCAATGTCAGTTCTCACAAACTGCACAGCTTTTAAACCTGAATTGGAAAGACAAATCCAGCTGGAAAGAGTTTATCTGGATGTTATTTTCAAACGTGTATGAAAGGGCACTGCTGGGAGCCCTGGGGAGCTCTGGTCTCCCCAGAGAGGACATTTAAAGTGCAGTAAAACCAGCTTTGCTCTGCCAAAGACAGTTATTGTCTAGCTACTGTGGAGGTGTTGGTTTGAGCTGGAGAAACTCTCCTCTGTGGAAATTCTTTTGGGATATACCTTTTTCCTTGCCTGACTTCTTGTGCTTTGAGCTGAAACTTTGTCAGTGCACCTTCACCCTCTGAACCTACCAGAGGTGAGCTTTAGTGAAATTGGGCAGAGGCATCTTAGGCACTGCTGTGGGTGCTCAACAAGAGAATCCACACTGGTGCTTGTGAAGGAAAATAGGTTTGGCATGCTCTGCTGCTCAGGAAGCAATGCATATTTGATTCTCCCCAGAGCCAGGCAGCTGAATTCAGGTTGGGTATTAAACCTCCACAGGCAACAGTGGGAGAAGGAGAGGAGAAGCTGTGTCTTAGGGGGAAATTTGTCATGATTTAATGTTTCAGGACTGCAAGGGCTGCTGGTTCAAATGAGTGCCTGAGCCTCAGTGTGAAACCCTGGTCTCTTGGCAGGTTTAATCCAGGTTTTCTGTAACAATTCCATCACACATGCTTTGCTTTTACACTGGCAAGCTTACAGCAGCAGGGAGACTGAGAGCTGACCTAGCCACATCCTTGGTGGGACCTGGTGAACAGTTTCTTCTCTGCTCTGTGGCTGGGGACAGATTTCCTCATGCCTTCAGCCTGGCCTCTCAATTCAAGTTTCCATGGCCTCTGTCCCAGGACTCTTCCTTCTTGTTCCTTCTAGGACATTGAAAACTTGAGGAGTTGTTCCAAGCAGGAGAGACTGATTGTGCATCTAATTAAGATGGTTCCTGGGGAAGCTGAAGACCTGGAGGCATGAGCATGGTTTCAGCTCTTTTGCAGACTGTGATGGGAATTGCTTGAGAGTGGGAAAGCAAAAGTCTCTTCTGAAACAGCACTGCAGGAGGCAGAGACCCTGTTGTGGTGTTAAAGAGTTGAAGCACAGGAGACCTGTAAGATTGGCTTGCAAAAGCTGTGACTGTCCTTCACCCCTGACACCTGCACACAACACTTGTCCCCATAATTCCGCACCCTCTCAGCTTCTGGTGTAAGAGAAAACCCCTCTAAATCAACTGTTTTAATACAAGATCAAGTAAGTTGGTTCCCAGAAGGCACTGGCAGGCTCCTGGCCTCATCATCAGCTGGGGGTGGTACCCACCAGCACCTTTGGGGCTCCTGGGCTTGCTGCAGAGGTCCCCAGCCACAGTGTATCAGAGGGGAAGGTGTAGAAAGGAGCAAGTGATGTGAGTTTTGGTCTAGGATTAGCTTTGAAATTTTTTTTCCAGCTCTCTGAGAGAAAGACATCTTCCCTCTATTCTGTTCTGCTTTGTGTTGCTGATAACCTCACAGCAGAGATTCAGGGAAAAAATCCCAACCAAACCCAAACTACTGCTACTAGTACTGCTACTAAATAGTAACCAATTTACTTTATACAGGGAGAAGGAGAGGGGGGGCAGACTCCAGGAAATAGATTTGCACAGCTTGTTTACTGTGATGTCTCTCTTGCCTGAGCACAGGCCCCAAGGCCAGGTCTCCTTTAGCAGATTGTTGTGTTGAGGGGCTTTGTCACACACCCCACAGGGCCAGCATCTGTGTGGACTGGTGGGTGTGTACATTCAGTCTTCAGGGATCCCCTTGTTTCTTTTCTGTACTGTTTGGGGGTTTTTTGTTTGTTTTTGTGGGTTTGAAGATTAGTTTTTTGGGGGGTTGGGTTTCTTTTTTGGCTTGTTTTTACTTGATTTATAATCAAAAGTGAGAAATGAAGACTAAAATGAAATAGTGTTGAGTAAAAACATGGAGAAAATAATCCTTTCTGGGTTGTGAATGGCTCAACTTTGCTTAAGCTGAGATGTTCTTTTCTCCTCCCCAACCTTCCTCAACAAGTCTGCAGTCTGCTCAGTATGTGCAACTGGATTCTTTGGCCACTTGATGTCTCTGTGGGTTGTAGAGAGCCGTGGGTAAATGAATAGAGGTCATTCTGGAGCTGGACAGAAGCAGCAGCAGTGATGGGTTTGCTCCTCAGGGATGAACCTTTGATAGAGCACTGTGCCATTCCCCTTCCCTGCTTGTTTCTGCTAATGAGCTTCAGATTTTCAAGACAATTGGAAAAACAGGGAGATTTGGTTAGCCAGTTTCCACGGGGAGCTGATGAGGCTCTGCACCCCTCAGTGCTGTAGGTGTGGAACCTGCTAGAGAAATTTGGGACAGGGAGTGTTGGCCAGCCCCATTTCTGTCTGCTTCCTCTCAGAACTGCAGTGGCAGAAGGGGGCCAACATGCCAGGCTGTTGCAGTGTCTCCCTACAGAAGATGAGGCTTAGCAAGTGTGAGGCCAAAATCCTCAGCATTGCTTGGTGGGTCTTGCACAGGGGAGTTGCTGTGTGCTGCCACAACCAGGAAACCCAGCTCTGTGTGGGAGTGGGTCATAAGGAGACCTGGGATGTTCCTGTGGCTTTGCCAGTGTGCCAGTCTGTCCTCTGGGACTGATCACCCCGTGACACTGGCACAGACTGAGATTTCAGGTGGGACAGAAATGCTCCTTCCAGTCTGACACCAGCACCGTCCTAAAAATAACATTGGCCACAAGTCTTTTGTTTATGCCTTATTAAAATCTGGACTAGCTTTTGCTGGAGCCAGACTGTGATATCTCTGTGCCTTCAGCAGAGGAGATATGGATGGGCCTGAGATGGCTTTGGGCACTTTATAGATAAACTGAATGTGATTACAGCCATGGTTCCACATGGAAAGGCCTCAGGAAAAGAAGTTTCCCATACTCATTTCTGTCCATGGTGATAAACTTCAGTGTGATAGTAGCTGGCAGATCCAGCTCTCCTGTGTTAAATGTGTGCACAGCTGGCTCTTCCTTCAAATCCTTCTAGTCCTAAGGAATTTGAAGCTTCATGTCTGCAAAGCCAGATCTGCCTAGATACAGGATTTTCCTCATGGTGATTCAGTTGGACTGGTGCTGTTCCCTAGGAATGTACAGAACCTTTTTAGGCATAATTGAAAGAAGTCCAGTGACCTTTTTTCCAACTCAGTAAGAAGTTCTGAGGTGTTTCTCTCAGACAAGCAGTTTTAGCTCACTGTATGGGTTTTTGGTTTGGGCCATTTATAAAGCTTCTGCCTGCAGTGTATCCATCACTTTTCCCAGAGCCACTTCAGAGGGAGGAGAGCTTTGTGTTGGAAAGATGGTGACTGGGAAAGTGCTCATCTCCAGCACAACAGCTTCCCAGGGCCACTTCCCAGCCTCAGGGCACTTGAGCAAAATTGCACACAGGACTCACACTACAATTTGCTGTTACTTGTGTGGGAAGATAAACTTGAAACATCTCAATCTATCTGCTAAACTGCAATTTATAAGCTACAAATGGCTGAGTCTTAGAGGGGAATAGCAGATTTAAACCAAAACTCTGCCGTTCTGTCCCCGGAGGCAGAGAGAGACCAGACAAAAAAAAAACCTGCCTTGAGTGGAGCATATGGATTTATAGAGGTGACAAACCCTCTCAGGAGGTGTCAGCAGTGCCATGGGCTCTGTGCTGCAGATCAAAGCAGTTGGGGCTTAGAAGTGATGGGCTTAAAATGAGTGGCAAAGGCTTGATGAGGAAACAGTCTGGGAAATACAGAGAAATAGCAAAGGCTTCTCTGTTCACATGCTCTGTTCCTGTACAGTTCACATGAGAAAAAGAGGGACTTTGTTTATTAAACATCTTTCTGTGTCTTATTAATTCCATTCATCTGAGGATAGAGCAGCTCCCTCCAGAGTGCTTGTTATTGCTTGCCTGGAAATCAGTCAGGCTCTGTCCACGAAATAATGTTCTGGTTGAAGCTCCTTGTTCAGTCAGTAATTTATGCAATTGCTAGGAGACTGCTCTAATGGCTAAATGACTTCTATTAACATAACTTTAATTCTGTACTTTTAACAGAAATAATTTATGCTTCCTGTTTCTTCAGGACCCTTTATTAGACTTCAAGTCCAACTTCTGGGGAGAGATCAAGGCTTTGTCTTTTCACCAATGATTGCCTCAAGTTTTCTTTGAGGCTTGAAGCTGCTTGAATTTTCTCGGTAGCCAGACTGGGAATATGGAACAGGTCTTGGCAGGTGTCACTTCCTAAAGCCCCTTATCTTCTCCCAGGGAAGTGTTTGTCAGAACTCAGTTACACAGATAATTGTGGTCAGGTTGGTTTCCCCAAATGGCTGCTGGTGCTTGCAAACTTAATGCTTCTAGTAAATGTTTGAGGTTTTGACTGCACTTATCTACTGAAGAATAAAGAAATTCTACTGATGCTTGGTGCAACAGCTTCTCTAATAGCTGCTGTGGTCTCTCTCATTAAGGCTGATAGCTGTGATTTCCTGCAATAGCTGCACCAGCTGGTGCCCTGCCATGCCTCCATTTTTTCCCAATTAGAAACTGAGCCAGTTCCTCATGGCAGATTATGGCCTGCCAGGGGGATCTAGATAGGAGGAGAAAGTGCTTTGAAAATTTAGGACAGAAAGTACCATAGAGGAGATTTAGCAAGAGGTGCCTATTAATTATAAAGGTGGTATAAATTCCTAATCTACAAACTGTTTTATTAATGGTGGCCATCATTAATACAAAACACTCAGCTAAATGTTGCATGAGCCATGGAGCAACAGCTGGGAGAGTCCTTGCTTTGTGTTAAACAAAACCACCTGAGCACACAACTGTCAGGGTGGGGAAATTCATGAAAACTTGCTTCTTCCATCATCTCAGAGGAGAGAGTTTTAATTGGAAATAGGCACCATATGTGGAAGAATCCAGTTGGAGTCCTTCAGCTGGATTACTTTGTAATGCAAAAGAGGGAAAAGCCTATCTCCAGTTATGACAATATATTTTGCCAGCCTGCACTGATGGAGTGTTGCCAGGGAAACTCTCTAATCATCAAAGAACACGTTAGTGTTAATGTGATTTTTGTAGGTCTCCTAAGAGAATGGCTTATGTCCTTCCAGGAGAAAGGCACTGCTGAATAAATCATCCAGCATTCCTTACCAGTGAGACCCTCCTAAGCCTACTGAACAAATGAGGATTATTCTCCTGAAAGGAGACATGGTTCTCCTCTGAGCAGCACACCAGGCATGCTGGCAGCAGCTGCTTACAGCTGGAGGCATGTGCTTACATGGAATTTTTTTCTTGAAAGATGCTGCCCAGAGAGCCCCTCAAGTTAGCAGAGTGGCTGGTGGGACAGCAGAAACATCATGCAAGCAGGTCATTAGCCCTTTTAGGGGGATAATACAGTGGCAGACAATTCTGGAAATGAAGTTGTCCTGTGCTGCTTTGTTCTCCAGGCATCCTTGCACCTGGTTATTGAGCTTTCTGCTTTCTCTGCCCCTGCCACCCAAGGGCTTTCCTCTTCCTTGGTACTGCTGCAGAACTGCAGAAGCTGCAGAAGCTTCTCCTAACCTGTGGAGAGCTGTGCCTGAAGCAGCAGCCACAATCTCTCCCTCAGACTGCAATGAGCTGCCTTTCTCTGCAGCAGGCAGGAGGTACCTGTGGAAGTGAGGCTGGAGTTTATAACTAACCAAATCTTTCCAGGGGTGTGTTGCTTTGGATCTGGGCTTTTGAGAGAGATCACAGCAGCCCAGAAACTGTTTAAATAGACTGTTCCATCTTGTGGGAGTAAGAGCTGGGAGGTTTCCCCTGACTTCAGGGGTTAATAGGTACTCAATTGGTTTAGGATTTTGGCTGCTGGTTATGGAGCTCACCTGCATGGGACACATGGCACCAGAGTGTCACCTAAAACCCAGCAGCACCCACCATGGCAGGACCCCTCACAGATACTGTTTTGGTTTTCCCTCTTACTCAGTGCCTTATGTGAAGGTGGAAGAAATTTGGGCTCCTGTGCATTCAGTCCTTGGGTCTGCTGGGAACACAGCACAGCCCAGGTGCTGAGCAGCCTGGCACAGGTAAGCTCTCCTATTCATCATATTTTATTAAGTTTTCAGGAGGTGAAGGGGGAAGCACATTCCTTGCTCTGTTTTGGTTGAAAGACTCACCTTGAGGTCAGGCAGACAGTTTTATTCTATGTCTGCAGACAGCCAAATTAATTTCTAGGGCTATTTAGCCAGAGCATAAGGTTTACCAGTGTGTTGTCCTGGAAAGCTCTTCTAATACACAACCTGCATCAATTACACTGCCCTGCATCAACCACCCTGTCTAAGGGGGTCTTCCCTGGGTTACTTACTTTTTTCTGCCTCTTCTCTCCAGCCTTGTATAAAACAAACTACAAAAGTCAAAGAAACACAATCTTTCTGGCTGTCTGCCCACAAATATTCCCTGCTTATCCTTTGAGTGTTGGGAAGAGCTAGTGAAAGCACGTGGGGCAGCTTTGGCTGCCTGTGGCTCCAGGGTCCATCATTCTCTGAGATGATGCCTGCAGAGCAGACTCTCAGCCCTGGGGCTGTGTGGATTTGGATGGGTTTGGGACTGTGGGGCCTGAGCTGTCCCAGCACAGCCCAGGGAGCAGTGGAGGTAACTCTGACCAAGCTGCCTTCTCCCTGCCAGTGGCAGACTGTGCTGGAAAGCTCTGAGTGCTTTTCTCTTCATTCACCCTGCCAGGCAGATCTCCTGACAGACAGTGCCCAGGAGTCAAAGTCATGGAGAGAAGGGAGGAGGAGAGGGAAGCTGTGTGTAGGGGTTGCAGCCAGAAGCTTTGGGCATTGATGATTTCTGCCCTGAAGCCAGAGAGGAGCTGGCAGCGCCAGTGCTCAGCTCAGGGGTTTGCTGGGTGCCCTGGAAATGGGTGGGAGCATTAGATAAAATTTTTGTTCTAAATTTAGCTGGAGACCACTGGGACACAGCAAGCCAGCACTGGGAACTCTTCAAACACTGTCCCTGTCCTTGGGCCACACTGTCCCCTCTTGGTGCTTATCCGGTAACTCTGGATAACTTTGGCTAGTCATGTTGTGTGCCACTGTCCCAGTGGAGACACAACTGGAAAATCTGGCCCATTTTACTTTTAACAACTGATTAATCAGATTTTAACTATTGTGTGGCTAGTTTCTCATTGCAGATAACACTGATGATAAACCATGTATGATTTTAAGAGGTGTTCATTAAATGTTAGATATAATGTTCTGTATCTCTTCATCTCCTCAATCTTCTTCTTTTTTTCCAAAGCACAGTTCATGTTTAGATAATTTTTTACATTTTTTAGAGCTCTCTGCAAACATTAACTAATTAATCCTCTCAGCCCACTATACATATGCTTTAATTAATGAGTACTCATTTACTTAACTCACACTGTCTCATTAAATATAAATTGAATATATGTTTGGGAACTTTAACTGGAAATATTAGTGGAGATTTATTCAGAGAATGAATGCAAAATATGTTAATAGTAGCTGGAGGCAGCACAATTCAAATACTAAGGTATTTAGTGAAAAATACGTTGTGGTGTCAGTGAGTGTCAGTGAGCAGTCAGACAATTAGCTGTTCCTACAAGATGCATATGTTGTCGTGACCTTGAAGTCATCATTCACTCCCTGTTGTTACCATAGTAATCCTGATAGTTTGCTTCCCATAATGTCTGTCTATACACTTTGTTCTGTCAGTCGAATTTTCCAGGCTTGCTGGGCTGGCAGCTCGCTGTGAGTTCCTCAGAGCTGGGCTGTGCTGACACAGACATGTAAATGCTAATGCTTAGGCTTGCTGTGGACACTGGGGTGGCCTTCTGCCTTGTCATCCAGCCAGCTGAGCAGCTTGGGCCTGGTAAGTGTCACGATTGTCTCAGCAGCTCTGTCTGGAGGCTGCTGTGGGCAGGAGGAGTGAAACAGAAAATGTCACAACTTCCCATTAGCCAGCATCACTCCTGGAGGGGACAGGGCATTTCCTGCTGCAGGCTGGCCAAGCTCTGCTTGCAGGAACTGCCCTGTGACAGCTCCCTGCAGTTGTTTAGGGCCACGCTGCCTTGGGTGTCAGTGAGAGTTAGAGCCCAAGTGCTCCAGGTATAATTCTCTCGGCTCTGTCTCATCTGGATGCATCCTCAAGCACTGAGCTGTTTAAGTGCTGCCTGCCACCCAAGAGGCAATCACAGCTCAGTGATGACTGAAGTGCTTTCCTGTGAATAAATCTAAAAATCAGAAGAGGAAGAGTTGAGGGGTTTTATAGGGTTATGAGTGTCATTTATGTTGCAGACATGTAGTTAGAGATGTAGTACTATTTGGACACCTTAGATTTGGGTTAAGTCCTCTAAATCCCATAGCAGGTATAGAAAATTATCATTTGAAGTCTCATGGATTATTTAACTCTTTCCATTTTCCCATTACTTGGAGAAATAGTAGGCCAGAACTTTGACTTGTTGCCAAGAGGCATCTCCAAATGTAACTGAACCTTTCCTCTCTACAAAACTGTGAGATTTTTCTCCTGAGTTTTGTTGACAAATGGTAAAAGTGTTTTATTTCCCTTTGTGTTTAGTGCCTCATGAAGAGCTCACTCTTTGTGTGTGAGAGACCCAGTGATGAGTGGTGAGAGATGGAGTTCCTGCTCATCCCACAAAGACCTGTTCTTCTAGAAAGAGCATCAGGCTCACTTCAGTTTTGGTTAAGGTTTGTACATGCCATTGCCAATCTGAATGTGTTTTTAAATAAGTAAGAACTTTCCATGCACAAAAAAAAAAACAACCAAAAAACCAAACCTCTTAGCGGTGTCTGATCTTATAACTAAAAATATGTTTATTTACAAGTTTTGTCTTAGCTGGTTATCCCAAAGACGTATCAGGGATCTGGGACCTTTTTCTGGGTCTCCTCTTTCTTGTGACTTCCTGTATCAATAAAACTCTTGCAAGCTGAATGTAAACTCCTTATGCAACATCTGACACCTTCAGGAAGGTTTTCCCTGCGTACTCACTGTGTCTTTGCAATCAGTGTTCTTGGTGACACACAGAGTAGGGCAAAGCTCTTCAATTTTAAGGCAAGTGGGGCTTAGGAGGAGCAGAAATGTGTTCTGTTGCTCAAGCCAGCAGATTTGTGTGAGAGCACACATCAAGAGCAAGTGCATTCTCTATGGCACAGCAACACTTCAAAGTCAGCTTCACTCTAAACTGTAATGAGGAGCTGGTGGCATAACACCAAGGTTACTACAGGAACAAGAAACATGATTACATTTTGGAAAAAAAACCATTGTAGGCACTGTTTTCCATTGAAGATTCTGGATAAGTAGTACTTCTTTCTCTTCTGTTTTTACCAGAATGCTGAAAGCATTCAGTAACATTATTTCCTAACCATTTTTTTTCCTTTTAGCAACCTTTTGTTTTGTTCAAAAAAAAAAAAAAAAATCTCATAAAGATGTAAAAATAAACACGCTGGATCTAGCCCAGTGTCTCATTTACAGCAGCATACAGACAACTATAGTGGTAATTTTCTAAATAGTCTTGCTTTCAGCAGTTTGTGGTGCAGGCCTTTTGTACAGCAAAGGCAGTGTCTGTCTTTGTACTTTATTCTTCAGAGAAATGCTCCAGTTTTTAGCCTGTGTCAACTTCTGTCACCCACAACATCCAGAACAATGAGCTCCTTGGCTGCAATACCCACTTATGTAGAACTACCTCCTTTAGATTGTTTTGAAGCTGTTCTTATGGTTTTGTCTGGAGCCCTTAGTTCTGATTTGGAGACAGTGCATGTGCAGTCTGTACCTGTTTCCTGTCTCCATGCCACTCCTGATTTTATGGATATTTTTATGCTTCCCTTAGCTGTTTCTTTTTAGGATTGAAGAAACCTAATCTTTTTAGACTGGAACCATTTCAACTATCTTTGAGTGCTTTCTCAGGATGAAAGTACAGGTATGTAGAGCTGTCATTCAAATGAACTCGCTGGCTTGTCCTTAACCTGTGGGAATAGATTTACTGAAATCAGTGCCATTCTCAGAAAATGAAGCTTTGGATAACAGGGAGTCAGACTATTCAGACCAGTCTAAAGGCACCTGAATAAGGTGACCTTGCAGGATTTTTTTTTATTATTATTATTTTTTTTTTGGTGCTGTTTTTGTGCCTGATGAATATGGGGGAAAGAGCAAAAATAGTTTTACTATTTTAAGATTTTTCTGGTGGATTGGAAGTGTGCAACGCCACAACTATAAGTAAAGGAAAAGGCTACAGTGAAAAGAACATAGGAGGGGATTGATTATACTGCCCTGTTCAGAATGATAATATGGGTTTGGAAGAGGTTTGGAATGTGTTAAGATGTTAGTCAAGTCTTACTGATGCTTTTTAATTTTCATTTGGATAGCTAAGGGTAATTCATTTTGTTCCAGCTGGGAACATGTCTAGTGAAAAGGATAAAAAGTTGAATTAAAAACCTCTTAAGGCAGTTGCAAAGAGAATAAGCATTGCCTGAGAGGATGTGCATGGTCAGCCAGCTCTACAGAGTTGTTGCCTGTCCTATGATCCTAGAATCCTAGAATTGTTTGGATTGAAAGGGACTTGGAAGAACACCTTGTTCCAATCTCCCTGCCCAGGGCAAGGGCTTCATCCACCAGACCAGGCTGCTCTAAGCCCCACTCTATCTGGCCCTGCAAGGGATGGGACATCTACACCTTCTCTGGGCAACCTGTGCCAGAGTCTCACTACTTTCACACTAAAGAAAACCTTGGATGTTGTGTTTTGAACTCCTTCCTGGTGATCCATCAGTTCATCACAAAATTTCCTATACCAATCATTATTCAAGTCCCTTGAATAAAGCTCCTCTAGTGCTGCCCTGAGGACTCTTTTCTCTTCCTGGGCAGCTATGACAGCTCAGAGTCCTCAGGAGAACCTGAAAAGGGATTTCTTAATTACTTATTTCTTAACTGGCAGCACTTTTTTTCCCTGTGACCTTTATTAGAAAACAGTGAGGGGGAAACAAGAGGAGTGCTTAGTGTGCTCTGGTCCTTGGAATTCCTCTGGGTGCTGCTCTCTGAGATGCTGTGAGATCCTGGCTGCAGCAGCCAGGCTGCCTGTGTGTGTCTATAAAGCACCTGTGACAAGGCCTATTTAGCACTTGTACCAAAAGCCTCTGGAAAGAGGGACTCAGTGAGCCAGGTGTGATGTAAAATCCTCTGGATTTGTCTAGACAAAGGCAGGTTCTATTTTGTGATTGAATTCCCTGACAGCTGGTGCTTTTTTTTTCTGGGCTTTGCCAGGGAATGAGAAGACCAGGTGAAGTTTGATAGCTTCACCAGTCATACAAAACATGGGTGGGAAGAGAAAAATGCAGGCAGCCCAAGGCTCTGCCTAGCACAGAAAACACTGGGATTGATGACTGTAGACTGTGCTTGCATGTGAGTTTTCAATATCTTCCAATGTCATGAATTTTGTTGGGAGCAGTTTAAAAGAGAGATGGAAGAAAAAATTTCATGTGGCTTTGGTATTCTTATTTTTTCCTCTTATATTCCTGTTTTTCCTCATTTAGTACTTTTGTTTCTTGCCATAATCCTCAAATCAATATTTGAAAGAAGGATTTTATGTGGGATCAGCTAAAAAAAATACACAATTGTTAGTGTGTGTGTGCATGCAAAAGTTTAAGACTGCTCTTGTTGGCCAGCTGCAGAACAGGGACACAAAGTCAATGTCTGCAAAGAGTTTGCATGATTAAACTTTAGAATTACTTCAGTATGATCCCACAGAAAAGCCTCATCTCTTGATTTCCTCCAGGAAAATCTGGCTCCCAATCTCAATTTGGCAACTCTCTTCTTGGCATGAAGACATACAATATTAAACCCCTTACTCGTTTCAAGCTGTAGTATAAATGTAAAATACTTGAATAATCCATTTGAAGCTGCTACTTATGAGATTTTTTTCTGGAGCCAATTTTGCAGCCTTCAGAAATACCTGGGCTGAATTTACCTGAGAGAAGAAAATTACTTTCTGCTTACCTAAATCCACCCCCACACTCCTGCCACAGTTTTCACTGGTTACAGGAGTCTGCTAACTTCAAAGCCTTCCCCAATTTGCAGTGTTGCTCTGGGTTGTTAAGCACACAGGACCTTGTCCTTCTCCAGTGTTAGTACCACTGGTATCTTGATGAGTTCAGAGATAAACGCCTCCATAAAGCCTGTCTGCTGCTTCTCCATTCATCTCTTTATTTTGCAGTGGGGGAAAAAACTATTTTAGTTCTTTTTATTTCAATAAAAAAGCAATATTGCTTTTTTAATGGATCTGGGTTTTTCCTCTCTGCAAAAACCTCTTGGGAGAATGTGGTTAGGGAGAGATGACTGAACTGTTTTTCTGTTTTGTGGGAGATATACCGGAGGTGAATGGAGAAGATTCCAATTAAAATGCCTTTTTTTCCTTGCTCTGTCTTTGGCAAAGTATGCCCAAGGAAGATGAGAAACTGTTCCATTTTAGCAAGGCAAGTACTAACAATAGAAGTCACAGGAGTTAGAGAAAATTGGGTTGGAAAGGCCATAAGTGTGTGCCTTTCTTTCTCTTTGAAGACAGGACTGACTCACCTTGCTGTGCCTCTGAAAGATCCTTTTCTAAACTCTTCATGTAAGATCTTTATGTCTGGAGCATCCAGATCTCTCATGCACAAGAATTTCCAGTCCTTCTCCATTTTTTTCCTTTGTCTAAACATTAAGAATATTTTTGGAATTTCCCCTACTGCAGTCCAAGCCCATCCCTTCTTGCCCAGACTACCACAGATGAATTTGTAACTTCTTTTCTGTGGTAACCTTTTGTTTGCAGAGCACTGAGTGCTTCCCCTCTCCTTTTTCTAATCCAAACAGTTCCTGTTTCACCCTTTTCTAGCTTACTGAATTTTCTGTACCTCTGAACATTTTAGCCTGCATTTCATCCACGTGTTTGTGACCTTGGTTCCAGGCCTGGACACAGCTCTGGCAGAGCTGGGCAAAGAGAAAGACTTTCTAACTGTGTATTCTGGGGAGCAGAGGGAGTTCTTCACCCTGGAGAGTTTCTGGCTTTCCAGCATCTGTCTGACCTTCCTGTCTCATGATCCCACCCCCCTCAGCCCATTGCTCTCCAGTTTACCTTGATACCAGTGAGTTATTCCAGGTGAAATTCATTGTTTGTTTGTCCTTTATTGAATCACGTTGTTAATTCTTTTTCCGTAGTTTGCCACAACTACTTTGAATTGTTTCACTTCTCACAGCGTGCTGATGGCTCTTCCCAGGATAGCAATGTCTGCAGATGGAGGAAATGTGTGTGTCCCCTCCTTGTTCCCTTCTGTGCTGGAAGCCTCCAGCAGGAGCAGACCAGGGCTGCTGCCTGCTGCCGTTTGGTCTGTCAGCAAGCCAATGGAAATGGATCCTGGAGTCTGGTTTTTCCTAGCCCCTTCTGCTCATCACAGCTCTGCCTGTTCATGTTTCCCTAGCTTGCCTATGGCAACACCTCAGGAGGACAGCATTCATTGGTATTTGTGCTTCTTTACCCACAAGGTATTATTATTCCTTCAGAAAGAAATTAGAATGGGTTTAAGTGATTCAGTTTGGGCAATGGTCAAATTATTCTAAAGTGTTTCCCACCTTACAAAACAAAGACTATTCTGGGTGGGAAGGGACCCACAAGGATCATCAAGTCTCTCTCTTAAGTGCATTGCCTGGACTGAACCCATGACTTTGGTGTGATTATCACCATGCTCTGATCAGCTGAGCTAATCTCCTATGGCTCTGTGATTTTTGGTGGTCTGGTGAAAGCTGGCATGTCTCCAACACCACAGCTCCTCCTTCATCTCTCTCAACAGCCCCTCAAAAGACCCTTCATCCTCTGCTGATTCCCTTCAAGGCAGTTTCATGAGGGGTGAATTGCCTGGAAACTGGAAACAATGAAAAAAATGAAAGAAGTAATTTCAAATATAGAAGGGCAGGCTGAACAGTTTCAAACTAAGACCTCTTTGCTTTCCTCTTGTCTTCCCCCCTCTTCTCAGAACCCTACCAAAAAGTAAAGCTTTTTATCCTCCTGACTTGCTCCGGGTTCAGAGGGAACTGAGGCAGGAGTGATAAGGGCTTGGCTGAGGGATTCAGGGAGGTCAGAAAAATAAGAACAGAAAATCAGGGCTGAATTAATACCTGGTGCTCTGAGTGGTTCTTTGTGAGCTGGTGCTGCCTGCTGTGCTGAAGGCTATCAGCTCTGATCTGAGCTCCTGTCTGTCACATATCCTCAGGGATGTTACTGGTGTGCCTCAGTTTCTCTCTCTTTTAAGATGAAATCTATGATCCTGAAGACCTCTGCAGAGAGTTTTGAAAGCCAGGGATGAGGAAAGCCAGGGATTTAGTGTGCATGCCCTCAGTGGAGGCTACAGCCTGAGGACCAAGGACTATTTACCTGGACTGCTCAGTTCAGACCTTTGGGATGGCACTGGTGCTCAGACACTTCTGTCTGGGGCTGGCAGGGAGCTGCCTTTGGGGTTTGAGAGGAGGAATGAGTTGGCTGTTTGCTATACAAATCAGTGTGGCTGGGTCAGAATTAGCCCCTAAAGGTGCACATTTGTCCCCATGTGTCCCCATATGTCACTGTGTGGGTCCTCTTGGAGGTCAGAACAGTGATAACACAGCCAAAGTGCTTTTGTTACCTAGAATATATTGTATGTGTTGTCTACAAGAATTACTTAATTTGACTTGTTTTTAAGGAGTGGCAGACTACCCTTACCAATCCATGGAAATATTTCCTATTCTTTCACAATCCCATACAGCTGCTCTTTTTTTCCCAGGCAGCTGTTTCTGTGCATGTGTCAGAGGGATTTGTCTTGCTTTATTAGTTGAATTTATTTTCTTTCCAAAGCAAAACTGCAACTGATGTAAATGAGCACCTCATATTTCTTTTGGGCTAGAGCCATCTCAGAGCTGGGGCTGAGTAGCTGCTGCTGTGCCACGTCATAGAAATCACAGCCCTGTGCTTGCAGCTACCCAGACGGAATCTCTGGCAAATTAGATCAGCCCCAAACTCTTTATACAGCTGCTGCACAGCCAGGGACCATTAGATAATGAAATGGGGAGAATAATGGGCTTGATCAGAGCTATACCCCACACCATCAAAATCCCACTGCTGAGACATGCCTGGCAGTATGAGTGTGCAGCTCTGCAGCTCTCCCTGTCAGCATCAGGAGATCCCTGTGAGCTGTGCTCTGCCTGCAGGAAGGGTGCTCCTGAGGGCAGCAGCCACTCTTTGCCTGCTCTTTATGATCATTTCCCCCAGGTAGGCCATGGGGATCACACAGAGCTGCCCTGTGGTTTGGAGGGAGTAAGGGACTTTTCTGGATGTGTGCCTAAATCTGCATTGCCATCTTAAAGGTCTCATCTCTCCTGGCAGGGAGGTGCTGCTGTCACTGATGGTGACAGTCATGTCCTGGCTGGGAGATGGAGCTGACCAGGACTGATGGCTCTCAGGTAGATCCTGTAAAGCCAAGTGTTGGACTAAACTGTTGTTTCAATCAGTAACATAAATACATTTCTTGCTTGGCCCTGGGAAGGTGGGAGCTGTATGGAAGAACAGGCATTAAGGTTATTTGTTGTCACATAATAAAATATGGGGCTTCCCCAGCAGTTTGGAGGCTTAAAGCACATTTAAACCCACTTTTGAAAACTTATTAAACTGGGAAAAATATATTTGAACACCCATGCTTTGCAGTAAAAAGGACTTTCCCTTCACCAAGGAATTTATAGTGCTTTGGTTACCTTAACACCAAGGCCAAATTTGCTTGGTAATCAGGCATGCATTGCATTGCAAAACCATAACAACAGCTTCTCATTTCTGCACTGTGTTATTGAGATGCCCAGGGAAGGGAGGAGTCCTGCAGCAGCAGGAGCTGAGTGCAGGGAGACAACTGTGCAAACAAAGCCTTGCCTCGGTCACTGATCACACCCGCCTGAAGAGGATTCTGGAATTTAAATCACAGCAGATGACGCTGGCAGCTTTCACTGGGGAAGCCTCACACTTGAATTGCAGAACTTGCAGAGAGAATAAATCCTGGAGTGTGTTTGGATGAGCCTCCCCAGCACCTTGGAATGCAGTGCTTCTTCACCTAACTCTCCAGTGGTGCTGCTTCTTCTCTCCTTGCCTCATGCTGATCTAAGAGCTGGGCTGGAGAAGGGAATTTCCCCTGCTACTTAACTCTATTTTTCCCTGTTTTCCTACAATGTCATCATTTTTCCTACTGCTTACCGTTGCTCACACTACTCCACTCCTTCCTCTCCAGGCAATCCCACATATCCTGACTCCTCTCTGAGGCAGCAACTCCCTTCAAGGCTCAAAACTCCGCAGGGAGGAAGGAAGCTTTACCTTTTCTTGCCTTATTATAAGGACTCAAGGGCTTTTCTTCCTTGGCTGAGACTTGCTGCTGAAATATCTGGTAGTCCAGTTTGTTTATCTGGCTGCTGGCCTTTGAAGGATGTGCTGCCACAGAGTTGTCATGAGAGCTGCTGGCTGGAGCAAATGAGAACAAATGAGAGGCGGAGAGATTATGGCCTGAGCAGCAGCAGCCCTGCCAAAACCTGGCCCCACGTCCAATAGCTCTTAAACTGTCTAACAATTCAGACTAAAGGAGGTGCCTCACAAGAGGTGCTGGCAGGCAGCAGCTCTGCCTGAGTCACCTTCCAAGGGCGGCTCGACAGGCTGCACTTCCAAGGGGCTGCAGGCTCTGAGCAAGAGAGCAAAGCAGTGCCCTGCTCCTGCCGTGTGGCACAGCTGCCTCCATGCCCAGGGGAGAGGAGTCACCACCTGCAGGGGTGCTGGGGTGGGCACTGAGGGCTGGAGATGGGAGCAAGGGCAGGATGATGGCACCTACAGCCCTCCTCTATGGGGTCCTGAGCAGGGGGAAGAACCTGAGGGTGTCCTCAGCAGCTCTCACTCAAGCTTCTGCCTCAGAGAGATCTTCAGGCTGAATTGCAGCTCCATGAGAGGTGCTGTCTCTTTTTCTAAGCCTTTTCTGTGTGAGGGGAAGGACAGGCAAAGCCTGGAGAGGAGGAATGGTGATGGGATCAAAGCCTGCAAGCAAGAGCAGGGATCGGCTTCCCAAAGGCAAAGGAAAGCCACAGAGCTAAGCACTGTGGAGAGGGATGTCTACAAAAGGTGTTTCTGAAGACATCTGAAGGCATTATCAGAAGTTAATGCCAACATTTTCTGTAAATTTACTGTATAGGTGTCTTGCTGAAACGGAGAATTACAGTAATGCAGATTAAACAGATAAAACCAAGGTACAGGATGGGGAAGGGCTCATCCAGGGCCACATGGTGTGGCAGTGTTGAGACAGGGTTTGGTTTCCCCCTGGTGCCCTGAGTGACCAAGATGCTGAGGATCTCTTGTTTCAGTCCATGGAAAGATTCAGATTACTAATTGCATTTCTGCCACAGGGAATGGGGCTTGCTGTGTCTCTTTGTTGTCTTTCACGTGTTTTAAAATAAGAAAAAGTACTTGTGATGCAACTATAAAACCAGAATTCCCTGAGTGAGACAGAGAGCTCAGGCTTTCATCTGCCATTTTAGAGACTGTTTCTCCACAAAGTGGGACATAAAGTGAGCCTCAGAAAATAACTTTTTTTTTTTTTAAAAAAAAGTTCTATTGTCTTTCAAATTCACTTCCCCTCCTAGTGAGAGGGGATCAGAGACACAGTTAGGTAAGTGTCTGAAATGGATATGCTCAGGTAGGTTGAAAAATTTTTAAAATGCCTCATTATTGTAGTGTAAGCCCTCAAAGCATCCCAAGGAAAGCAAGAGGAAACCTCCATCAACACTCAATGCTTGATGGAATTAAACACAGCAGATTATTCATTGGTTTCTTACAGACACAAAGGAAAACAAATTAGGCTGTTCACAGCAAAGTTGCCTATTTGGTTAGTAAGTCAAAATATCCTTTCTGTCTCTTCTTCAGGTGGCCACAGCTGCACCATTAAAAGTGGGATGTCAGGGAAAGAAAGGATTGGGAACTGATAGGAAGACAAACTTTTTTGAGTATGACAGGGAGATTCTAAAAGGAAAGAGGGAACAGAGGAATTATCAAACTCTGCTGTATCAGTGAACCAGTACTTTTTATTTTCATGGTACATACTGAAAATCACTAAGGTTTTTTTGTTTTTTTTTTTTTTAATTTTCCTTCTTCTGTATTTAAGGGTGGAAAAACATTAGAAAAGAACAGAATGAGGAACTGGGACTTCATCAGGTCATCTGATCTTAGACAGGTGGAGGTGGTAAAATATCCAATAAACAGTTCAGGAGACCTCAGCAGGAACAAACGTCCAATAACTTTTAATTCCAGTATTTTTGAAGGGCAGATCTGTATTAGTCTTACCAAACCCTGATTCACTCTTCATATGCCAGTCCAGTTTCAAAGAATTCTGGGAATGGTCGGGAAAAGGAAAGAAATATAGGAGTTTTCTTTGCTGGTCACTGATCACTGCGAGTTGCCACCCTACAAATGAGCCATCTCTTTAAAGCTAGTTCACTGTTCACTTGCTGGTGTTGCTTAGAAACTAATTTTCTAAAATCCCACGTTTTTCAATGTGCTGGCAGAGAAACACAAAGGTAACTGATAAGTCTGTGAACACTTCTGGCAGAGAAGGGGTAGGGTGCACTAATGATCATGCAATTCCTGATGAGCTGAAAATTTGGGTGTCTTGTTTGACGTGGGATATACAGATCCTAATAGCCTTGATGCTTTTCAATATTTGAGTCTCCTCTTCTTGAACGAAGGTTGTCTGCATCAGAAATATATGTAAATTGGGAATGCAGAAGCAATATTAATGTTTGCTCTGCATGCCTCAGTGTAGCAGGGTGGTGATGAGGCTGAAGGACAGGCTCCCTCTGTAAGTCTGTGCTGTGCCTGGGGTGTGAGCAGGCACCAACACCAGGGCTGCAGGATGGCTCCAGTGCCCAAGGGATGGACCTGCTCGGCTGGAAGCTGGCTTTCTAAATGGTTTGGCACATGAAAATAAATAAATAAGGAAACAAAGCAAGCAAGCAAGCATGTGAGGACAGATGAGGTTCCTGATTTGCTTGAATGGCCAATGTGTGTGTGAAAAAAATCTGTGTGCAATTTTAGCGCCAGAGAAGCACCAGAAAAGGCAATCTTTATACTTTCTGTCAGACTCCTATTGCCTTGGGGACTCTCATTCTATACTTGCCAAGCAAGCCATTTGATTAAGTACTAAACCTGAAAAAAAGTAAATAGCCTATTTAAACATGTTAAGCACAACCTGTCACCTACTTAGATGCTATTTAAACATAACCTATTTAAATATGCTTTCACCTAAGTCCATGTGCATCTTGTTTCATGCCACATACCTTGTAAATAGAATTACTTATAATAACATAATTGAGGTGATAAAACACAAGTACCACCAGCTTTGCTTAAAAAGTGCAATGAACAGTCATATGGGGTTTCAAATATGTTGTACTGCCAGTCTGTGGCATCCATTAACATCTGAGAGAAAAGGAAATTCATTAACAGAGCTCCACAGCTGGCATCTGTACTGCACTACCAGCACTGCTCTTTGTCAGACACTTTAAAATGTTTGCATATCTCCTTCATTTCACCAGGCACCTGAATTTGTCTTCTGTACTTTCTGTTGAGTTCAAAATCTGTCTGAAAAAGGAAGCAGGGACTGGATGTAGCTCGTCTATCATTTCCTGTCTTCTTGTCCTGTCTTCTTTGCCTTGTCTACACAATCTTTGAGCAGACTAAGAGGATAATCCTATTCTGCACCTCCTTGCAGAGTCAGGGCCTCTTCCATGCTCCCCCACACCTTGTTGCAGGTCTAAGTGCAGGAAAGCTGATGAGCTTTGCAGTCTGGGGGTGGCAGTGTGTTCTGGGGCAGGCCAGCGATGTGGCTGTGGCTTGGTATGACTGTGTCCAGCTGAGGTGTGGCTTTGCATTGCCATCTCAGTCAACCATTTGATGTGGGTTTTTCCCACTGCCACCTTGTCCTTTACACTGAGATCATAAATCCTTCACACCCCTGTTGGGTCTGTGAGAGTACGGCGTGCAGTGACTCTGTCCAGAGTCACACGGCTACGACACAGCTGACAATGCCACACAAAAGATTCCACCAGCATCTCCTCCAGGACACGAGTGAAAGAGGCTTGGACTAGGAGTTTCAGTCATGCTGTGGATTAAAAATTGAGGTTTGTGTGAAGAAGATGATTTTTTCCCCTTATCTTATGGCTCCTTGTGGGAGTCCAGACAGGCAGATGGTTTTTGCTCGCTGTAACTGTCGGTATGAGAACATGAAGGGTGATTTATTGCCATTTCCATTAACTGCTCCTAATGCAAAGAGGAAATGTTAGAAGTCACTCCTCCCTGGAGGAGAGGTGATGCTTGACCTTCTCTTGAAAGAGGGAAAGGAGGAGGAGAAATGCTAGGAGAGGATGTTCTGCTGGGATGCTGTCACTGGTAACAGCAGTGACCTTTTCCCTGTGGTCAGCAGGTGGCATCATGAAGATAAATTGCTTCAACTTGCAAGTTAAAAGATCTTTGTGCTGAGCAAGAAAATTAAAAAAAAACCTTCCAAGAGTCAAACAGTATTGCAACTTCAGTTCATGTTTTCTAATTTTTTTATGGAAATAGTTGCTGTGTGTAGAAATGTGAGGCACCTATTGTAATTTGACTTCTAAAACTGACTGGTGATGGATGTCTTGTAGAAGATTTTAGTTGCAAGGTTACACCAAACTCCTCTGTCATTCTAGTGAGAATGAGAACTACTGGGAGAATTCTGGCACTCCTGTCCTTAGGGGTCACTGCCACTAAAAAAGCACAATATTTTTTCCCCCCATTGAATCTCAGAGTCTCTTTAGGAAGGGTAATCAGTGACAGTACATATGGTTCCACTCCATCCATACCCATTTTCACTTCCAGTACTATCCACTCAGTAGTACCTTAAAGTCAATATAAAATAGAGTCTGCAGAATTGCCATGGTGATAGCTGCAATTCCTCCCTTGTGGTTCCAAGTGATCTGGAAGGGCAGCTCTGACAGGTACTTTCTAATTTATTGCTCAACCTCGTTTTCTGCCCATGGAGTTTATAGGGAAGGTCACTCGTCACATCTCATTTCTTTAACATTGTCCTTATTCTCCTTATTACAAAGCAAAAGTGGGATCAAATGATCAGGCAATGTATGAGGGGAAAGAAGAGCAAAAGTTTTTTGAGCAGCTATGGACCTTCTGCTGTTTTAGATGTTGGTATTCAGTGCCTGTTAGATTTCCGCAGGAATGTGGACAAAGACACGGGAAGTAGGACATGTGCTCAAAGGATCTGCACTTGGAGTACTCAATCCTGCTGCAAACCAGAGCAGTCCCTGCCATTAGCAGCTGAGCAGCTGCCTTCGGTCTCTGGAGAACAATGTACCTGCTGGTAATTAAGCTGTGGGGTGTGCAGGCTGTCACAGGAGTGGGGCAGATCACAGTGGTGGTCAGCAGTTCCATCCCAGCTCAGACTGCCTCTGCAGCCTCTCCCTGAGATGTGTCTGCAGGCAGCTGAGAGCACAGACCTGCACCACCCTCCCTGCAAATGGGGCCAGCCAAGATCTCAAGGTTCAGCCCTGGGCTGCTGAGGGCTCCCTGTGATGTGGTGGGAGCCTTCCAGGGGATGCCCAGTCTCTGGTGCCTCACACTGTGAGATGACAGTGCTGTTAGTGCATCTCCAAGCTCATTGCCCTCGGGCACTCCCTGGAGAAAGCACCCTGTTCACTTCACCAGCGGGAATCAGAAGTAAGAGTTACTGTTCCTAAGCTGGCCAGGTTAGGGGACTCGGATGCAGATTTCAAATACTGCAATGTGTGTTGGTCTGGGGACTTGAAAAGAAGGGCTGGACCTTCCTTGGGAAAGAAAGGGATCAATGTTCCTTGGAATAAGTTGCAAAAGAATTCAGGAGGGGCTCCATGCTAATTTCCTTGCCTTTGTACCCTCCTACATCTTGCCTTCAGCCTTACACGGTTTTTGCATTTCTGGGTTTATTAAAATGAGTTGCCTTAATATTAAAATACTTTCCAGAGCTGAAGGAGTTAACTCCTTACACTGAGGACAGTGCTATATTTTATATTTTATATTTTATATTTTATATTTTATATTTTATATTTTATATTTTATATTTTATATTTTATATTTTTATATATTTTATATAATGACACAGAATACTCTGAGAGTCACAGAGCTGATATTTAGCTGGTCCTAAGTAGTGAGACTCAGAAAGCTTCCAGTGCCTGGGGCCGTCAGTGACATTGCAAGGGCTGCAGTGGGAGATGGATTTGGTTCTAAGGTTTGAGGGGAGACACAGGTGATTTGCATACTAATAGCACAAAACACATGGAAAAGCAACTCTAGTGCTTAAAGGGCTTTTATATGAGGAGTTACAGCCTCAACAAGATGGTCCAGCTGGCCATGATGAGGATGAGGTGCTCTCCAGATCAGGCACTGGTCAGGAGCCCTCCCCATCCCTGTGCTCTGCAGGTGTGTCATTTAGGGAACATCCTGAAGCTGAAAAGCAGGCAAAGGTGGATGATGTTAGCCTTCCTTACTGAGTTGCCTCCCCCAGCCCAGGGAATTATTTCTCTTATAGATAATAACCAATCATTCCCAAATGCATCACTTGAAAGGTCTTTAGGCTACATGCCAGGATATTGGAGCTAATAGGGAGCCGCGGGATGGGGATGGATGGGCTTGGTTGCAGCCTGGGGATATTTATGTGTGTGTACACACCGTATTTCAGAGACTGTGAAAGCAGCGTGCTTAGACTCAAATTTACCATGGAAAGGCTCTAAACCCATTTCCAAACCGGCAACATAATTTAAAAGGCCTTGCAGCGCCTGGGATGACTCAAGCAGAAGTCCTCCCTCCCCCTTTCCCCGTGTCACTCACATCTCACCTTGACTGCAGGTGGCTGGATGTGATGGATCGGGGGGGGGCAGGGGACAGCCGGAGGTGGCGGCTGTGACAGCCGGGGGACTGCTGGAAAACGTGAGGGCTGCAGCCCCGAGGCTTCTCAGAACTCGGCAGAGCCCGGAGGAGCGGGCTGGGCTGCAGGGGAGGGAGGCTGGGGACGGGCTGTGCCCCGGCGGGCGATGCCACCAGCCCCGGCTGCTCGGCGCTCCCAACTTTCTGTCAATGAGCTCTCGTGCTCCGCTGACGAGAAAAGCAATTTCTGTGCAAACCTGTGAGGTGTCTTGAGGGACTGGCTGTATCGAAAGCATCTCCTGGCGCTGCAAAAAAGTGGGACAGTCTTCCTTTTCCCATTAGGTTTTCACTGTGAATGGATTTTTGAAGACAAAAGCTGTAAGTCAGCCCTTTTTCTTTCCTGTTTAATATATAAAAATCTCTGCTGTGTGCGAGTCTGGTCTGTGCAGGATCCATTCCACAGTGAAGGGAACTTGGCACACATACTGCAGTATCATCCCCCTTCTGCAGTAGATGTGCTGTAACAAAATGAAATTCATTGTCTGCTCCCAGCAGGAGCCCGTCCATCCATCTGCTACCTATCATTGTCTGTCTGTCTTAGAAATTTAAGCAGCCACCTTCCCCTGCGCCTGTCACAAGGAGGCAGTAATAATAGTAGCCTTTGACATGTCCAGCCCTTTTCTCTCTTCCCTTTTCAAGTCTTTGTTAAAAGCAGGGATTTTCTGTGGGGAGGAAGAGCACAGACAGAAACGGTGTTCATATTGCAAATGACTTCAGGGAAAAGGTTTTTCACACAGGAGAAAGGCACCTGGTCTTCTGTGGGGGAGGTCAGTCCCCACTGGGCCCCCTGGCTGGATAAACCTTTCTCCCCAGCTGCTGGAGGCCTTGGGGTCTGCAGTGCCCAGGGCAGCAGAGCTGCTGTGTGTGCACAGGGTGTGCTTTGCAGGGGGAACTGAAGGCATTGATACAGCCATGGCTCCATCTGTGGAATTTTTTGGAAAAACAGACCTCCATTTCAGAGTGGTGACAGAGAAGGGGCCTTAATCCCAGCTCTGGTGTGCTCAGGGCTGCCCAATCCATGGAGCTGTCAGACAGCTATGCCTCCCACCAGCTGCTGTTCATGTGTCACAGCTGCCCTGGGCTGCAGCCACAGCCTGTAGGAGATGGCTGCAGTGACCTGACTGCAAGGGACAACTTGCAGTTAACTTGAAGTCACCAAGAAGTCACAAATAGCTCTAATGGAAAAGGAGTGCTCAGTTGCCATCACCCAAGGCAGGGTGAACCTGCACTTTGCCTTTATGCTTTCCTAGACAGGTACCATCTCCCACTCCACTGCTTGCTGGTGGGATATGGGTGGACTGGACTGCAGCGTTGCAGTGGGGAGTATCAGGGGTGCCAGGGCATAAAAAGGAACTAGGAGACCAGAATTTAGACATGAGAAAAAGCAAATGTCTTCTTGTCATTCCCCAGTCTCTATTGTGAACCCTCTCCTGGCTAAGAAGGTTTTTTTTTGATTCTCATCTAAGGGAGAGGAAGGTGAGGGTGGAAAGGCAGAGGTCAGAAACCAAGGCTCTCAGCTCTTTGCTGTCAGTGGGGAGTCTTTCTGCACCTCAGTGCTCCTTGGTACTCTGAGCCATATGGGCTGTGAGCTTTGGAGGGGAAAAGGAGAAACTGTCCTGGCTGTGTCTCTGGAATATGACCTACCCTTGAGTGCCATCGCTTCAGCCTTGCAGGGGTTCACCCTCAGCAGCTATTCTGGATCTGAAAGTTAATTTCCTGGGTCGTTCTGACATTTCAGAACTGGTTGTGTCACTTGAAAGTGACTCTTGTTGCTGAATTTCATAGGCACAGAGCTTGCAGCTTGCTCTGCGTGGCTCCAGCAGAGGCTTGCAGGGAGGCAGGGGTGGTACAGATACCCTTGGGAGGGGACAGATGAGCCCTTCACTCAGTGTGTGGCCTGAACTTTCTGAAACCTTGAAGACACCATGCTGGCAACAAACCTTGCTAAAAAATGTGGCATCCTGGAACAGTTGCCAGCTCCATGGGGAGGCTGATGGCAAAATGAGTCTCTTGGGTCTGAATGCTGTAGTCTTGGAGCTTAAGACACAGAACAAGACTCAGGACTCCTGGGTTTAAATCCTGTAAACTTTTGCCTGCCTTTAGGCCTCATAAGACATTTAATAACTTTTTGCCGTTAAAAGTTAAATATATGAATTATAGGAAGTCCTAGTAGAAATTATGATGGTGACTATTAAGTAAACAGTTCATCTTGAAAACTGGAGATTGAAAAGGTTAGAGAAACTCAGTCTGGAAGTGCACATATATGGTAAATATTGGCCATATAAAAACAAAAACAAACAAACAAACAACCCACACCCAAAACAAAACAAAAATTCCTGGCCTAAAAACCCTATTAAAACCAAAGACATTTTAATGGAGGTTTGTTTCCTTTGTGAGGTGGTTAATCCTTACAGTGGCTACATCAAACTAAAAGGTCTAGGTCTAGGTAGTTTGGAAAGCCAATTCCACTCCAAAGAATCCAAGAACAGCCTAGAATAATGCCAGATTTTTGCAGCTTGCTTTATAGAAATACATCACTAATGTACTGCATTGTGGCAAAGTGACAGTCAGAATGGGTACCAGAAGGGACAAAAAACATGCTGAGCCCAGCTAATGCTCTCAGTTTGGTGAGGTCTTTCCCAACAGATATTTCACTTAGTCCCTCTGAGGAGCAGCTCATCAATAAACAGGTTGGCAGCTTGGCTCTGGCTCCAGTTTTCAGAGGGCTCCTGAGATGGTTCTGGAAGAACTGGCCTTGAGGGGTTGCACAGCACAGGCAGCTGTGGGCAGGTGCAGTGTAACACCTCATGGCAGGTCAGGCTGTGGTGAAGCTGTGCTGGAGCTGGACACCCTCCTGGGCATTGCTTTGTGTCCTGGAGAAAAGCTTTGTACTGAGCCAGGCTTGCAGGGAGTGTAGCTCCCTTTGGAGTCTTGGAGCCAAGAACTCCACTGGCTGTGGTGTCCCAGATTTCACTGCTCAAGAAATACGTGACTTTCTCTACAAGACCTTGATCTTCTTACCTTTAGAGGGTGCAGTTCCTTCCATGACAGATCCTAGGTCAGCTCTTGGCCAAAACTCGAAACCCTTTTGAGAGACCAAGCCATCCTTCATGAGACCCCTTGGATATGTTCAATTCCTAGGCTACTGAATGTGTGCAGTGACCCTCTCCATAGCAACCAGTGAAAATGTCAATAATCTCTGTTATTGGAAACCATGGGAAATTCACCTAGGAATGAATACAGATTTCACTGGTTTAAGCACTAAGACAAAAGCTTTTCAAGGATCAGTCATTTCACCGCCAAATGAAAACAGCTTGAAAAATATATTAAGGACATTTGAAGAGTTTTGGTAATAAAATAAAACATTCAATAAAGAATACTTTGCATTTCTGTATTGTCTTTCAGCAGTGATTTACTGTCAGGGTGCTGCCTGGATATTGCAAAGAAAGGTTTACTAGGAATACAATAGATAATAAATTAAAGAGATTAAATCTCATCCCTGTGTGTATGTGTTAATAAAAGATCCCCATAATACTCCTGGAATACAGGAAGTATAAAAGACAATAGTGAAAGTATAAAGAGGAAATAGAATGTTGTGAGTGACTAAACTAAACTAATCAGTGGATTAATGGAGGGGCAGTGTGAGCTCACATAGATTTGAGCAGAGCTCACCATTGTATGCGGAGAATAAAACCGACCTTGATATGAAGGGCTGCAAAATGTCTGAATGCACTCCCCTGAAATGCTGTGCATAAAATAAATTCCATCATTAATAACTGACCCATGTTTTCCATTCTGAGGAATCCAATTCACCTCCTGACCAAGCAGCAGGATAGTTTCTGGAACAGGAGGGGAAAGTGTAACTCCATTATATTGGTACCTGTTCTCTCAATACAGGGATAGTAGGCGTAGATCCACAGCAATATCAGTCTTTCAGAGGAATTTGCCATCAGGAAAAAAGTTTGGATACCTTAGTACCTGTAGAAACCTGGCTCAAATGTATTGTCCAAGTTAGTTGTTAGAGGATAGAAAGCCCATGCTTTGGCCTCTGACAGCCTTTAACCCTTGCTTTTTGGTTCCTCACACAGTAAGTCAACTGGAAATTGCTCTGCTTTTCTCTGACAGCACACACTTTCTTAGCAGCCTGTTTTTCTGGGGCTTTCAGGCATTTGTGAATTGCTTCTATTCTTAACAATGCAATATATAGAACTGGAATGGGTGTCTACCCAAATTAATCTTTGAAAGCACTGCTATGTTTCTCTTCATTTTCATCCATGTCCTTTTGGATAGATGGTGTCTGAAAAGACACGCATGTGCACGTGTACGTCCATACATGTATGTACAGACTCAGAGACACATATTTAACATCCAATCTGTCCAAATGTAAGTTTTGAAAAATATCAAATCTATTACTCAGAGATCATGAGAGGATTGAAATTATAAGGCTTTTTTAAACATATGTTATTTTGGGTTCAATGTATACTTGCTTCAAGCTGCTCCGTGCAACCATGGAGATGAGAAAAGTGCTTTCAGAAAATGAAAGCCGGAAATTTTTAAACAGGATAATTCTAGTAGCTGGGGCTGTGAGTGGCTTATTAAGAAGTCTTGGAACTTAGACTGATGTGGCAAATTTGACAACAGTGAATATGAAATAGATTTGTGGAATGTAGTGGTGTGACCCTGGTTACCTGTCAGCTGGCAGGATGCAAATCCCCCTGTACAGCTACGAGCTGGCTTCATTTCTTATGCCTTGTTCTTCTGTTTATTACCTCCTAGTTCTTAGATAATGGAAAAGATGAAAGCTGGCACATTTTCTCCTTTGAAAGACTCGTGTGCAAGGGTAATTCACTGGTGAACGAAGCAGGATAGCCTGGAGCAACACAGGACCAAAGCACTGGTCTTTCACTGACCACAGACACTGAGTGTTGTAACAGCACCTCCAGGGAATACAGGGCTAGGAAAAGTGGACAAACATAGGTTACAGAACTCAAGGAGAGGGATAGGATTTTAAAGGAAGGGTGTCTGGGATTAATATCAGAGTCTGTCAAACACTGGAGAAATCTAACCAAGTACGTAGAGAGAGAGTGAGATTTGGCATTTAAGGGGGTATTTTGCTTTGACTGTTGGGAGAGGATCAGGGTGCTCTGTGGAATGCTCACATCAATCCAGAGAGCAGCTCCACTGCAACAAGGAAGACAAAGCACAGGAACTCGTGAAGGGTGTCTTACCCTGAAATGTTCTTTATATTTAGTGCCAGGCAATGAGGCACTGTGTTTAGAAACCTGCATATTAGAGGTTTCTGAATAGTTATGCTCTGGAGTTGAGGGAGATAATGATCTAGCAAAATGTAATCTTCAGCCAGTGGTGAGTTGGAGGAATCAGGGGGTTTTTCAGGCTGTCTAGTCCTGTTTCTGCAAAGCAAGGAGAGCAGTCTCCAGCAAGCATTCCCTAGAGAACAGGTTGGGGTTTCTCAAGGAAGGAAAGGAAACCCACGCCTCTACCAAGACCAAGGTGGCATCTTGGGCTCCCAGCCAATGCTAACAGCTCTGTGGGTGACTTGGTGGCTGTGCCAGCTCCACACCAGCTCTGCTGGCTCAATGCTGCTGCTGGGAAGGCTCCTGCAGAGTCAGAGAGCAATGGTGCTGAAAGCACCAGCTCACTATGAATATATAAGTAGCTCACTGCATTCAATTAGCAGAAAATTTGGTTTGTCTCATTGCTGAACAATTGCAATGTGGAGAAATTTAATTTTATGGTGGCTGAGATCCTTTTGTATGAAATGACAAACTATGGAAATTCCAGCAGTACAGTTATCTATCATGAAGCTATTTTACAATTCCTTCTACTATACAAATGGCACAGTGAAAAAATCCCTTATTAGTTTAGACAGCAACAGTTCTCTTTCATTAACATTAAAGGATTGACATTAGTAGTACAGTCCTTGCACTGCCTGGTCATGATGGAAAGTCTCCCTCTCAATTAATAGCAGACAATTTCACCAAAAGCCATGTTTCCACATGTTGGGATCATCAGGCACCCCCTGGCCCCTCTTCATGGCAAAGAGAAGGATGCAAGTTACATCCAGTGGGGAAACTTGTACTCCTGTCTCTGTTTCCAGGACATTTACTGGGAAAGCTTCAGTTTCAGAAGAAGGATTATGAAGTGAAAGGCCTCAGGTGGGGCAGGTTGGCTGTGGGAGCTGAAGATGCCGTAAGACTTTCTCATTCTTCTGGTTCAGCTGTTCTGGCTCTGGAAAGTACTTTGTTTCAGCCCTGTAGTTCTGGAAGAAAATATACCCTTTTGCTTCAGGGCTTCAGCATATGTATGATGAAGCAGCTTTCTTTCTGTGCAGTTCATTCCATTAATGTTTCTTCTAAAGTGATTGGTACTGACTGCCTTCCTCAGCACTTACATTTGTTGTTGTTAAAGACAGGATAATGTTTCGTGGTTATCCTTTTCAATACTATTACAGTGGAAGTTGTGCACCAGGCAGGGGGAATGATGAGGAGACAGGAAGATTTTCCCAGCACCTTGTAAGTTTTTTTTGTAAGTAAGAGGTATTACCCTGGGTACCAGCATCTGAAAAAAGAAATTTCATTTTTCTTCACATGTTGCTCTGTGTACAGTAAACAGCTCTGATCATCACTAATGGCTTCTCCTTCCTGAAAGTCTTATCTTAAAAAAGAGGTCACGGACATCAGTCCAGGCTGAAAAGTTTGGATCTAAAGTCTGCTCTCTGTGTCATAAGTTCTGGGTTTTTTTTTTTCTTATCCTCAATAGACCAGCCTCAAAGTTTTTCCTCAGAAGCTGTTGCAGATCTCAACTTCCCCTGACAGCAGCAGTCATGCAGAGCTGGTGACCATCCACAACCAGAGAAAGGACAGAGGATCAAAAGGCTGTGCCCTGGAGGTCACATCTGCTGGAGAAGGGGAAAGATATCAGAAAAGCCCTGTGGGGTGTATCTGTGTAGGTGGAGTTTGTTCTCACTCTGATATCCAGCATTTAGAAACACTATTCCAAAGACACAGTGAAAAAATGTGCAGAAATACAAGCAAGGAGGAACCTGCCTCAAGCTTAAACTTTTTTTAAAAAGAGGTCAGAGGTGATGTTCTCAGAGTTGAAATGAGAAACAGATTTTTTGAGAACAAAGGCATCACTATCTGAACAGATGTAATTTTTGGTGACTGGAAGCTGAAGACATAAATTCCTGGTTAAATGAAAAATGTAATCTCATCAGGGAGGCTAATTCAAAATTTATCTCAAGATGAGGAGAGTCTTACTTCTTGGAAGTTTTACATGAGCTCAATTATGAGACAGTGTCTGGTCATGGCTATTCTGAGTGATTTTCCCTCTTTGCTGGGCTGCACGCTGGGGCAGGTGATCACAACAGCTATTTCTGGTGGGAGATTCGTGCTGGTGTTTTTTATGGCACAACAACTCTGTGAAGAAATCTTTGAGTCACTGTGGCTCTTGATAGAGCTCTTCTGCCAAGCAGAGAATGTAATTTAAATGTGCACTGAAGAACAATGAAGGTGCCTTGTTGGCAGCACCTGATATATTAGTCTTTGATAAGGGATGCAGATCCCTTAAATTATTTAGATGAAGAGGGACGTTTAGTTTGTCTGAATGTCAGATCTCCTGGGTGAGAGCAGATTCGTTTATAAAAAGAACTGCACTTAGTGTGTCTGGAGGGAATATTGATTAAAGGAAATGTTGGGAAGGAGATACAACACAGGACAGGGTGGGAGATGACCGACAGATTAACACAGGTTAATTCTGAAAGGGAACAACTGATGTGTTCCAAATAATGAGCAGGGATGGAGGAAAGGAGGGAAAGCTTGCAGAGCTGCTAAATATGTCGTTCATGTCTTGGGCCTGTTTTCCTTCTAAGATGTGACACCACTGAGAAATTAATGGGAAAATTCCAGATTTGTGAGAGCTCTTTGAGAAGAAGCCACAAGAACCTTCCCAGAGTACGCTTGAGTCCTTATGGGAAGAGCTGTTCTTGGGAGGCAAGATGTGGTTAAGTGTGGGGTTAGGCTGTGAAGGGATGGAAGAGAGAGGAAAATGTGAGGATGCAGAATATATGCCATGATATTTTTGAGAAACTGGGCTAGTCTGTAAATCTAACTTGCATAATCCTATTAAATGTAGGCTCAAAGGACCTCAAAGGTCACCCTGTGTTTATCCTTACCACACTTTCCTGACAGGCTGGGAAGTGCTGGCCAGCTGGGGTGGG
Source organism: Phylloscopus trochilus trochilus (assembly GCA_016584745.2). Lineage (NCBI taxonomy): Eukaryota > Metazoa > Chordata > Aves > Passeriformes > Phylloscopidae > Phylloscopus > Phylloscopus trochilus. The sequence continues at coordinate 8,206,254 of WQNJ02000041.1, read as the reverse complement.
GAGCTGTGGTATTGTGGTTTAACCCATCTCACCCAGCTGATGGCTTTCTGAGCTCTGAGATAGAACCCAGAGGATCCAAGCAGAGGGTGACACTGGTGCTGTTGAGTTCTGGGAAAGGAGAACTTCTGCTGGTTTCAGGTGTGCTTTTGGACAACAATTTACTGCCTTTCTCCAAAGAAGGCTATAGAGCTCATATGTGGCATGCAGGATGGGCCAACAGGCTTTGTATGCTTGTTTGGTTTTTTCTTTCCCATATTTCACTGTTTCTGAAATTTTAGAGTTTTAAGGAGCGTGTTTCTTTATAGTTTGATGGAAATCTCTATTTCCAGGCAATGCTACAGACAGTCAAAATAAGAAATTTTAAATTGTTGAAATTTAGATTTTTCTGTCGAGGAGGGACATTTTCCCTCTGGAATTTCCTATTTAGTTTCCCTTCAAGCCATTTCTAACCATTCCTAAATTTTCACTGCGTGGAGGATATATTTTTAAAAATATTCCTATGTGAATACTCTTTCAGAGAAATAACCCTTTCCTCTCTGAGCACTCTGTACATGTATGTACATGTCATGAAGATGCAAAGGGAATCCTGAATCTTCAGTTCCCTGCAGGAATAACTGCAAAGCTGAGACATCAGTCCTTCAGCCAGCACAAGTTTGATCTCTGTTGTCTTTTCTGTGGATATGAGGACCTGGATGCTGCTTTTTGTGATCCTGTGTGTCATTTGTGCAGTTTTACAGTGAGAATGTAATTTACTTCTCCAGAGCAGCACCTGTTCCTGCATGTCAGGAAGGAGTAACCTTTATGTGAATTACTTTGGAGATTTTCAAGCTGTGGTCCATGGAACCCTGTCGATCTAAAGATTAGTTTTACAAGCTCATGGAAAATAACTTGGAAAAACAAAAGCTTCCCATCTGTAGACTCAAATTTGTGGCCCCAGGGGGCCACATTTCCATCTGAACATTTGTAGGAGTTTACAGATGTACAGAATTTGGAAACTTCTCATGCAGAGAGATCAAAATGAAAGCATGCAGAAGCTGGTTTAGAGTTGTAGGAGACTTGCTAGAAAACCCTGAAACCCCAAGATCTGAAAAGTTCTGGTTTATTTCTTCAGTAAAACCAGGATGGCTGTTGGGTCCCAGTGGCCTAATGAGTAAAAGCACAAATACAGGAACCAAAATGCTCTCCTAAGGTCTATTCAAGGGTTTAAAGAAAGACATCTTGATAAATATGAATGATGGATAAAAGAGCTTCAGAGATCAAGGTCTGATTAAGCAGAATATGTGATCAATTCTAAATCCCTTCTGTTAAAAAATTCAAACAATTTGCCTCAAAAATAGGAAAACCTGCAACATTTTGTCGCTACTGGGAATCATTTACTCAACTGGGTTGTTGGTTACAGTAAGGATGCTACTGTGGGTAAAGTTAGATCACTGATCCACATTTAAGGGACAGGATCTTAAAATAAAATAAAATAAAATAAAATAAAATAAAATAAAATAAAACAAAATTAAATTAAATTAAATTAAATTAAATTAAATTAAATTAAATTAAAAATCCACAAACAAACAAACAATCAAAAAAACCCCATGGCAGAGCTGAAAGAATATTCCCTAACATTTTTCACCTTCCAGATCTGCAGCTCGAGGAAGGTCATGTCACCAGTGCTCATGCATGATGGAGAAGATGTATTCAGCTGTGCCACCATGATTATCTTTGTTGTGGGGTGGACTCCCAGCACATGAAACATCATTACCTGAGGCTCTGCTGTGGAACAATACACTGCTCACAGCTATACCTTTAGTGATTAACCTGTGTGATGTGTATGTGCATCATCTCTGTTTTTGTGAACAGACACATATTCTGGTCTTTGCATTCTGATTTTTCATATATGTTAGAATAAATCTTCAATAACTCAAGAGATCTAATGCTTATCTTAGTGACGAAGTGTGGATTTGCTCCATGGATGTTTATGAAGTTACTTTGTTTCTATATCATTTTGACAAAGGAATCAATTACAGTGAAATTGCTTTTTGTGTGTTTCTTGTTACCTGCAGGGCGTATTTTCAGGGAGTAATATCACATCCTAACTAGGTGGATAAGCAGACAAGCATATTTCTAATCAGGATAAATGAGCCCTGGTGAAGCACTGAACTAACATTACACTCCTGCTTATATCCAACTAATTCACTGATCTCACAATCTATCTCTGGATGTATGATGAGATTTTTGGAGGCATACATAGAAGCAATTCAGTAGGCAATGTACACAAATTTTCAGCCGAGTCTAGGTGCTTAAGTGTTATTAAGACCTTTGAAAATTGCCTTTGATATTCTGAATATAAAGTCAAAGAGGGTATTTTTACTTTTGATTAAAAATTGACTGAGCAGGTGTAAAGACATATTGCTATTAGCTGAAGGGGAAACATTTTCTAGAAAAGCATACAAAGTCTTCCTTGGGTTTTTATTTATTATTCATCTTAAAGGTTGCAAGAATAGATGGATAGAGGAAGAATGTGATTTTTTATTACCTGAATTTAAATAGATTGCCCTATTCTCCTCACCTTGAGGAAAGCCTGTTAGCTAGCAATGCCAGGAGGGGCCCTAGGACCTTTGCTCTTCTTTTTCTGAGTGTCTGTGACACAGTCCCTAAATGCTTGCTTCACTCATCACAAACCCCATGAACACCAGCTTGATCAGAGCAGTGGGGGCAAAGGCAGAGCAGGGGGTACAGGTGTCCTCATTTTGTCCTTCTGGGGTAGCAGCTTTACACTGCCCTCCACATCAGCCTGACAAGCCAACCAATTTGTGACTCCCAGGGACAGCAGGAGGAGCTGGCAGCTGATTTGGAATATCATTGGAAGGGGCTTGTGTTGTGGCAGCACATGAGGACAAGGCAGGATAACCTCATGAGGATGTCATTGAGGCAGATGGGTTTGGTGTGGTGTTGTATTCCTCTGGGGAATGGATTTTCCCCAGAAACCCCTGAAGCCTGTAACCATGTAGTTTGACCCTTCTTTCCTATCTTGACCCTATTGGCTCAGGTCCAGTTATCTTTCCTGAGCCTGAGACTAGGTAAGTTCCTGTTCTTCCTTGTTCTTTCTCCCTCTGCCCTGGAACCCTTTGAGAATAAAGCCTTGGGCTAATCCTGGGGGTGAGAGCCACTTTGGGAATCTTTTGCCCTGTTTCCCTGAGATATTCCTCCAAAGCCTCTCAAGAAATTGAGCTACCCACAGGAGCCCAGGGGGCAGAGGGGGAGTATTTCAGTGTGGCTCACATGGGGGTAGCAGGGCTGCAGGAGGGCAGCTGTCACAGGAGGCACAACCAGGCTTGGCACTGCCCCACCTGTGTGAGAAGGGTTCCAGCCCCTCTGATGGGAGAAAGCATCCTTTTGACAGTCTGAATCCCAAGGTAAGAAGGTTTATGCTTCCAAAAACTCTTGTTTTACAACAACCATTAGAAGCCAGGTCTTCTTAACACCAAAAATTTCCATCCTTGTTTGCATTTCGCCAATTCCTTGGATGTCACACTTGTCATGGCACCTACAAAAACTGACTCATTCCTTCTCTAGAAAAACACACCACAAGGTCTGACCCCACTCCACTTTGCTTCAGCCCTTGAGTCAGGGTCGAACTGGTTCTCTGTATCTGCCTCCCAGCAGCTGACTGTACTTCCCAACACACCACTTCCCCTTCACTGAAATGTTCCATGGAGACAATGTGCCACCTTCCCCCAATGCCAAATGGTGAGATGAACTCCTCCAGCCCACTCAGGGAACACTGGCCTTGCAGTCCCCATGTGCAATGTGGAAATCCAACAAAGAGTCAAGGTCTTACCTAAGGCTTTTCTTACCTACAACTGCTTTATTCTTAGACAGCACTAAGGGAGTTATAAACGTGGTGTTTGAGGGAAATAACCAGTTTTAAACACAATCCTCCACCCTGTCTCTGAATTGCATTTCCAGTTGTTGTCTATAGGTGCAGTTTTGCAATTCCTCCTGATTTTTCATCTTTCTGGCTTAACATTATTGTGTGTTAACAGGATGACCCAAACTAACTGTTTTTAAAGTGGTGGGTTTTGTTGTTGTTGTTTTTTCTTTGATCCTGCCATGTGCTTGCTTGCAAAAATGAAGTTTCAGCTTACTCCTGGTTTGTGTGGAAGTGTGGGTAGCTGAGAGGAAAGTGGCTCCATCTTAGCACTTCAGGCATGCAAAAAACCAAATGGGTGGATGGTAATGGCATTTGAACATAGATGAGCAGTAGCAGGTAGTCCCTGGTGCCCATGCTTTGCCAGCCTAGCCTCATCCTTTAAGGACATGAAAAAAAAAAAATCACATGCTCTTATCTGCTCTCCAAATGTCAGCCAGAACCTAACATGGACACAGGTGTGCCAGCAGGAAAGAGATTCCACCTGTGTGTGAGGAATTGGCTTAATTCATCAGTGTTGTGGTATTCCTGCACAGGCTTAGGATCAGCAGTGCTGTGAAGAGGAGGGAACTCAGCAGAGGTCAGCCCAGGACAGGACTCATAACCCTGCAGAAGCAGTGAAATGGGTATTTATCCATATTTTACCAGATCATGCTGGTATTACAGCTAAGGCAATGCCTTATTCTCTTGAAACCTCAGTCCAGCCCTTACATCTAGTACTAAATTAATATTTTAAAGTCTTATTTTTGTTATAAATATGTGGTGTAAAGGCAAGAAGTTTCATCTTAGCTGCTCCTTACCACAGAAAAAATAGGTTAGTGGTCTCCTGAGAGGTCCTTGCTTGTCTCTTCTACTCTTGACCGAGCACTTCTCTTTCCTACTGAGCATGGTTCCAGCTGACAACATTTATCTGGAAAGGAGTAAAGCAAGCCTGAAGGCACAGAGCAGGCAGTTCCCATCTGCATTCTTCATAGCAGTCCCCTGCCTGATTTCTCTGCTCTGAAGGAAGGGAATAAACACTGAATACCACAGAAGAAATGAAGTACAAAGTGTGGCCTCTGCTCCCAAACCCTTCTCCCCACCTGATGAGAAAAAGTGTATTTCTTGAACCAACAGAGTCATGAAGAGCTTTCAAAAAATGTCTTACAGCTCTTATCAGAGCGATGGATCACTGCAAAAACAAGCTGGTGTTAGGTCCCCTGAGGATGTTTTATTTCTGTCAATTGTCATCTTCTGGTTTACATACAAATAAAGAGAATCCCAGGAAAAAAGCACAGGACAGGAAAGCAGCTGTTCTGCAGCTCCAGAAAATGACTTCAATTGTTTTGAGGTTTTGTCTTTGGCTGGTTTTGGGGTTTTTTTTCTTTCTTTTTTTTTTTTTTTTTTCTTTTTGGCATGGAAAAACTCTATAGCAGGAGGAATTAGAGGGACAAAATTAGAAGCTATGTTTAACAATAGAGTTAATCAACAAATTTAAAATAAGATACAAAATGAATAAAAAAAGGAAAAATCTGGCCAAGGCATTTGGGAGTGTTTGGGGTGAGAAGGGAAGGAGTCAATCCTAGAGCAGGGACCAAAGACATGGCACAATCAGATGAGTTTTTCTTGTCCTCAAGGCTTAGCTGAAAACATTTTATAGGTGTGTATCAAGTTATATTATGTCTTTATCTCTTGCATGGTAGGACTTAAAAAGGCCACTCCAAGGCAGTATGATCTAAAACTGGTCTGGGACCAAAGCAGGGCTGAGCCACCCTGGGTTTTTTTGGTAGAAAACCTCACGTTGATGCCTTGAGCTTTTCTATGTGCAGAAATTGTTTAATTTCTGTAGGGTACCTACAGCCACCAACATAGGCTGTCCCTGAAACACTTCTGCTGCTGAAACAACAACGTGTTGGTAGATCCCAGGGTGTCACAGAAAAAAAAAAAAACAAAACACAAACACAGCAACATTCCACTGTTGGCATCCTCAGCACTGCCCCCCAGGCTGAATCCCTGCTCCTCTCCAGATCTGGGGAGCAGCAGGACCAGGTGGACCATGATATCCAGAAGGGGATACAGGAAATGCCTTACAGCCAGGAGCAGCAGAATGTCAGGATGGGATGTGAAGATTAGAGCAGTAAAGTGAATAGCAGGAAATGGAATGTTTTAAATAAAGTTAGTTGTTTATGGCTAAATTAAGAGCCTCTCATTAATTCTCTAGTCTGCCAGAATATGAAAACCTAATGATTCCCTCTAAAAATACCCTATCCAAAACACAATTAAGAGGCTATTAGTAGGTATAGAGAACAATAAATAATAAAGGCTGTTGATTTTAATTATTCAGAATTGACAGCTGGAAATGGAGCGTTTGCAAGCTGAATACACTGGTACCTTTAAAAGAAAAGAGGTACATATGCCTGTGCAGATTAATTCTAGGCTATTTGCATATTTTACCTTGGAAAGTAATCTGAGCAGAGGCAAATATGATGCTCATTTCAAAGTCTTTTGAGAAAAGGGGGGAGTAGCAAGTGCTGGCTGCTGCTGCTCTGTCTCACCAGCAGCAGTAGCTCCCGAGCACTCTGCAGACCACATGCCCACAAATCTTCTGGCAGATAATGAAGAAGAACTATGCAACAGTGAAATGAGCAGATGTCTGCAGTGCTGAAGGAATTACACGAAGTTTAGATAAGGTGTCAGGAGTAACTTCACTCACTGTCATGCAGGCTGTAATTTTAGGCAAGTACAGCATAATTACTGGACAAATGTTGCAAACTAAACTTCCATAATTTTTTAATTTCAAAATGTGACTACTGTAGCAATTTTTATGAACCTCCCATGTCCGTACTCTGCTTTCCTGGCAATAAAGCTTTACTCACATAAATTTTTCAATACAGTAAATTTTAGAGTTACATGTACTACTAAAGTGAAATTAAAATTTCCATGAGGATGATTGTCATCCTGTTTCCCCCAGATACAGAACCCATACTGTGGGCAGTTCTGTCTAGATGATAAAAACCAGCACATTAGAGCCTCATGGATTTCAAATCCCCATGGTTACCTGCTTGCAAGACCACAATTTCGTGCCAAGAAATAAAATATTTTAGTAGATGCAATTTATAGGATTGAACAGTAATATATATAAAACAATTAATATCAGATCACAAATATGCCTTGAGAAGGAAAAGTAGAAAAACTCACACTGTAAGCTAATTATTGCAAGTTATTTTTAGTCAGCTTGTGAATGATTAACAAGGCTGTAATTTGGCCAAGACATAATGGATTTATTTATTAGAAGATATTTATTATTGCAATGGTGATTATGGCTTGGGCACTGGAGTAAGCCAGTTCCCTTGAGTAACTGCTGCTTTATCAAACTTATTCTTCAGTATTTCAAATGGCTTAATAATAATGCAAAAAATACACAAGGCAGGTGATATGTTGCATCCAGAAGGTTATAAGGATAAAACCTCTTTCCTTGCCAAAGGTGCCAGTAAGCCCTTATTGACCACTAACCCAAGAGAATCTGTCTATGATCTCATTTTCCCATTTACTTCCACACTCAGTGAGTTCAGATATTTAGGGAACCACAGGTGAAGGATGGTGATTGAAATGAGCAATGTGTGTAAGTCTGATCCAACAAGGAAACATCCTTGGCAAAGTCCTATGTTATTGCATCATGAATGATCCGAAATTAAAGCAAATTCCTTCTAGGAGAAAAACCCTCATAACTGGACAGGATTTTTCCTTTGTGTTAAAGAAAAAGGAAATGCAGAAGTCATTCAGAAAAAGGAAATTCAGAAGTCATTCTTCCCTACATCAGGGAAGAAAAGGTTAACTGGGTTGTGTGATGTATTTTCAAGTGATTTTCAGGAAAAACTGACATCTGTGAAGGCAGTCCACTGAGGTATTTCAGCTGCAGGATCCCCTCTATCCAGCACCAGGAGGGGAAAAACTCCATTCTTGCCTGGACTCAAGGATCCAAACATTTGCATTTCTTCCCACTGAAAAGCAAGGTATATTATCTGTTTAGTTCAGATATCTAAATTCAGGTCAAAGGGATGGCAATCTAGCAGCAGACATATTCACAGCCAGGAACAGGAGATGAAAGGGTTGCTCTTCTTTTTCCCAGAAAACTTCAGTAAGAGTAAGGTAATTGATTATAAAAGCTGCCAAAATGATTTGAAATGATGTAATTTCAAATCTGTTGAGCAATTCTTTTCTGAAAGACCGAGCAGGTCAGAATTACAGATGTGGGAATATCTTATCTCATTAAAGTCCTCCCTATTCTTCAAGACCCTGCATATGCACAATTATATATTCAATTTGCAATTGAATTTAATTTACATGCTTAATGATCCAGAAACACAAGAACACAGTTAGAGGCGAATAGAAAGTTTGGCAACAATCTCAAAATAAAGAATGGTTAATCAATCAGATGCCTAGGTTATGAGAAGGAGGAAAGAAAACAAGGACAGGCAATGAGTGCTGAAACAGAAACAGAGTACAGACCACTCTGAGAGCAGATAATCAGCCAAAAGGATGCAAGTCCAAATAATGTCTGAAAAGCAATGTCAGGCTAAAACCTTACAACTGGAAATGTTGTGCACACTCTGATGAGAAACTGAGCACGGGATGGTAAATCCTTTAGTTGTGAACCCTGAAGGACAGTACCAGGATAGAGGAAGAGAGACTTGCACTTTATTGCTGCTTTCATGTGCTAAATCTGACTTTCTTCTCACTTATTGATTTCAGAAAATGAAGTCCTGATATACTGTAGGCTAAATGAGAATACTAATAATAAAAAGTATTTCTTACAGCTATGGAACTACAATGATGTACTATGCTGTAATTCTGGGAATGCTATTAAGTGTTTGATTGGTGGCATAAAGTTACTCTTTACTGCATCCATCATCAGAGTTTCTCATGCAGATGGATTGCCTTTGATTAATAAGGAAGGGAGCTAGAGAGCAACAGGAAGAATCCAGACACCAGGCATAACTCTGTTGAGAACAGGTTGGAAGATTTATTCCAAATTCACTTTTCCCTCCTTGTGAGCTGGACATCTGGCTCCAAACCTGGGCCAGGTTTCTGGGCCACCACAGAAACTGCAGAGGAGGCTGGAAGGAGTTCAGGCTCAAGAGACAGCTGGGTCACAAAGTAGCATGACAGCTCCCAGGGTGGCAGCAATATTAAAAAAAAAGAAAAAAGAAAAAGCTGAGGTTTTAAAGAAACTCTTTCAAAACAAAAAAGGTTCTGAAATTGTCTGTGCAGGAAAATATTGGCTTTACCAGACCTTAGAAGTTTCAGAGGACTGTGAGGAGCCTGCTTGTGTCAAGATTCCTACTGAGAAATTGTTTGATATCCAGTGAACAAAGTGTGTTAATATCCTGCAAGCTCCTTGCGGGATCTCTTTTGCCCTGAAATACTTTGAATTTAGAAGGGATTTCTGGGCACTAGGCAGCACTCTCACTGTGTCCAGCAGCAACAGTGACTTGCAAACAGTTCAGCCAAAGGCTGAGGTGAGAAAGAATCTTGTGTGATCCCATCCTCAATCTAGAAATTCAGCTGAAAGAAGGAATGTACTTGGCAGATGTGATTGAGACTGTAGTAAACAGCTTCATAAAGCAGCCAGTCATCTCACTTTTAAGTGACAGTTACATTTACCTCATTTCAAGTAAAGAGTTTGGGTTGAGGCACACCGTTGATCTTAAGAACAAGTACAAATAACCTGCAAGCTCCCTTTCTCCAAAACTCAGATCGTTTATTATTCTAGGTTGCTTGCAGCATGGTTGCTTAATTTCCCCTTCGTTGTAGATTTTATTCTCCCCTTTTTCTATATCCTATCATTCCAGGGGAGCAAGAAGTTAAAGGGAGCCAAAGGGAGAGATTTCAGTAAGATCACATCTGTTAGTGGGAGAAACATTGCTGGAATATTGTCTTGTCATTTGCTAGATGGTGTTAATGAAAACATTATGCAAGTTGCTGTGGGATAAGAGAGGCTCATTGCAGAAGCAAACAGATGTTTCAGTACCAAAGTAAAAATGCTGGGAATAATTTTAGCTGTAATTAACGTAGTGCATTTTATAACAAATTTGTACCTTTAAGAGAGTCTTGAAGCTGTAACCTTGAATTATATGATTGTTTTATGACAGATGTCAGTGGAGCACTGTGGAAGTTTTCTCTAGTAGGGATGAAGACACCACACTTTATGTGTCTTCAAAGAGGCTTCTGTGAATATTAGTGCAATTGCTCCTTCATAGGCATGGTCCCACTGCATGCTAAAAACCACTTCCTTCCCAGCTCCATGATCACTTCACTCCATAACTTTCTGCAATAATGCTATTGCTGAGGAGAAATTCCCTCCTGCTTCCACCTGGTGATCAGCTCCTGCCCTGAAACCTTGGGACTGATTTAATAGCCCTCATAATTTCTGTGCTGTCCAGCAGTGGTGGCTGTTTTCTAGGATACCTCGAATGTTGAGAGGAATGAGTAATGTCATTTAGAGGCTTGAGCTGAGAATGAAGACATTAGGAACTGAGTCCTTTGCAACAAATCATTCTCCCCACAAAGAGTAATGGTCACTGTGCTATCTTTGAGCCTGTGGTGTGAGCATGGCTGTCCCCCCATGTCAGGGTCCACCAGCCTCACTAAGACAGGGAGAGATGCTTGCATTAGTAACCCCAAGGATGTGCTCACTGTGCCAAAGCAAGAGGGATGTGCTTTTGTGCTAGGAAACCACAGCTGCCTGAGTTATTGTTGCAGAGGGTATATCCTTGTCAGCCTTAACAGTAATTTATATTCCCAGGTCAGGCATTTACAGGAAGTCAGCAGTGTCAGTAGGGGATGAATCAGCAGAAGCTGCTTTGTGGAAAGTAACCTCTGGAACAGGTCTGACAACCAGTCTCCCTCAAATAGTTATGGCTCCTGATGGGCTCAGAGATGTTCTGACATCCACTAATGAGGATGGGACAAAATGGTCCCTGTAGTTTGTAGGTCTGGGGCTGGGGAATTTCTGCTTGGCTCAGGTCCATGCAATCCCATGCAGATGGAAGTGCTGACAGCAGCAGCGGGGCTGGGAACAGTCACAGGGGCTGGATCTGTAGCAACACTCACCTGTGGGACTGCTCATGTAGGCCACACAGGGCAAAACTGTAGAAAAAATAGGATTATGTATTGAGTCTGGGACTACTGAGTCCCAAAGGAAAAGCACTGCTGTCCTCCCCCAGGTGTGGGGATGTCAGCAGTGCAATTTTTGTGAGCAGCTCAAGCCCTGATCCCAGAGCACTCCCAGAGCATTGCACTGCACAGGGTGATGCTGAGGCCATGGCATGACCAGCACAGCTGCTCCTTGTTCATCACTGTTCTCTTCTCCCACACTGAATCTGAAACTTCTGTCCTTCCTAGTGCTGCCTGTGTAGTAAAAGCCTGAGCATTACCCCAGCAACTGAAAACTTCTCTCCCTTTGTGTTGAGATGTGGGGCAAAAAATCAAAATGGTTGGATAGTGAGTATTTGGCCAGCTGTGGTAACCAAAAAGGGCTGTGCAACACATACAAGTTCACACTGTGTTGGCGTGGATATTAATTTGGACTAGGCTTCTGATGATGTATAGTCTGTGATGACAAGGGTAATTTTTTTTCATGTAGTACTTTCTACCTTGTTGTTAACTGAGCATTAAGGAGTCCTAAGTCATAGCCAGACATTTCTTTTACTCCTAAATCACCCACAGAATCCTGATAGGAAGATAATTTATCAATAAACCAAACAAATTCCAGTAACTGTAAATCAATGGGAAAGGATTATTTGCCAATTTAGCTTAGATATATTTTTTTTATTTCTTTCTGGTCTTGCAGATAAGGAGACCTAGTTAAAATGCTTTGTTATACCCAGTTTACTTTTCTCTGCCCTATTTTAATGATAGTGGGCAGCATATTCTCCCCAGCATTAAAGGGACAAATCCTGCTTCATAATGGTATAAATCCAGGACAACTCCACTGCAGAGTTCTTTCACAATACTTCTGTAATGTGAAGGAAGAATAAGCCTAAAAGTCTTGTATTGCAGAAAATAGTAGAGAGGCAGAAGGACAACTGGGTTAAAAATCCTGATAAAGAACAGTTGTGTGAGATACCTGTAATGACAGGAGCTGGTTTGGAAACTGGGTGAGGAGAAAAAAACTACCTTTCTATAAATGCTTTTCAAAATAAAAATGTCAAAATCTCTTTTAAAAATCTGGCATGAGATTCAGTTCAGAGAAATCACCAAACAAGTGGGTTAATTTTAATGTTGATTTTACTGTGGGGAATTTCTTGTGGCCAAGGCATGGGATGTTTGAGGTGCAGGCACCTGGGGCACTGCAGCAGTCCAAACATGCTGACCTCGTTTCCAGATGAGGCTGTGAGCTGAGCCTAATGTTAGTGCTGAAGAGCTAGAAATAAGGCTTTATGTTTAAAAGACAAGATCAGAAGTGGGATCAAAATGCAGCTGTAGTAGTCAAAATTCTTCCAAATAGCCAAGGTCGAGGTGTTCAGTTTCAAGCTCTTGTAGACTTTCCTTATTTCTCACCTTTGACTTTCCTATTTGGCTTTTAAAACAAACTTAGAATTACTCAAAGTTGTTCCTGAAAGAAGAAGAAACCCCACCCTTCATCTGTCTGCAGCGAGAGGAAGCACAGATCGCTGCCTCCTTAGGGTGAAGGTCAACAGACAGGCTGGTGTTGAGAATCTGTGTAGCTGCTAAACAGGTTTGCATCACCTCTTCTCCTACATCCATCCCTGTGTGCTGACCTCTTTCCTTGCCCTGCACTATCCCTGCATGAGGCAAATGAGAACACTGGCTGCAACCTGCACCAACCATCCTTGCTCTGCTTGCAGGCCTTTCTAACTGTACAGTCCAGCAGGTCTGCAAATCTCACTTTAGGGAATAGTTCATTTCATTTAAAGATGTTAATTGAAAGGCCAGGGTCACTTACAAGACAAGAAAAGTAGAATTATGTCTGGTTTAGAGTTGTGTTGGGTTGCTGATGCACCTGGCTGTGCCTCCTCAGCTGTTTCAATCTTGCTTGCAGCGCTGGGAGTGTTTAAGCCCTGGGCAGCAGCTTATTTCCCCTCACAAAACTTCATCCTGCTGCTGCCCATTTCCTTTGTGCTTTGGAGGTGTTTGGTGGGGTTGTTGCACAGATCTCTGTTTGACACAATACAGCTCCACTGGTGGGATCTGTCCTCTGCTACCCAGCCGTGTCCTCGTGCAGCTGAGGGCTCTGGAGCTGAACTCAGTCAGCCAAAGGTAAGAGGCAATCCTCAAAGGTGCTTTGGGATGTGTGAGAAAACCCAACCAACCTATTTTTTTCCATCTGCTAGTTGTTCAAAAAGGCATGGGGCAGAGAGGGATAGGGAACACTGAAATGTAGCGAGACTGAAGTAGAAAGATCAAACAGTGGGTGGTTGTGTTTGGTGGGGGAAGAAAGAAAAAACGTGTTTTGCATCAGGAACAGTATCAGTATAAAGTCTGGGAATTGCAGAGAAGTTTCTGTATGGAAGGTGTCTGTAATGCCAGGCTAGGTAGAGCATGTGGCTCTAAAGCACCTGGCACTGGGGAGGCTGTGTGCAATGCACAAGAGCCACGAGCTGCTTTGTTGTTGGCATGGGCTATCTCCTCCACTGCTGTGAAAAGAAACAAGGGCAGGAAAGGGGCTGGACTGTGCTCCAGAGGCAGAAATGTGGGTCAAAACCTCCAGGCTGAAGCCCCCACAGCCCCTGCTACCAGTCTGAGTGTCCTGGCAGGATAGAGCTGAGGCTTTCTCTCCTCTAACACCAGGGTCTGCTGTGTGCTCTTGTGCCTGTGGACTGTTGTCCTGAGCTTTTTTTAGTTGGCATTTGTGATTTCTGAACAGTTATTTGGTGAGAAATCCTGTACTTGAATTCTGTGACTAAAATGTCTGTTGCTTTATTTTCTGCTGCTACAATACTAATTTTCACCTGAGATTTCTTCTGGAACTGTTGTCCTCATCTTTGCTTGATTTTTCTGATAGTACAGCCCTGAGACTTTTCCAGGTGCTGTGTGAAAAATTGCTATAATTGGAGAGGGTGTGAGAAACAAGAACCTCCTGTTTCCCACTGCTCCCATCAAGATGAAAAGAGAAATTAGAAAAGTTAAGCTGGAGCCAATGTTTCCCCTGGACAGTATTTTTCTTACTTCTTTGTCAGCCTCATTTACCATTTTCCCAGACTGTGCCTCAGTGATTTGGATTAGGTGAAAACCCACAATAACTTGAACAGCTCAGTATGCACAGCACAAAGAAGGACTTTTATAATGCAGGGATGCTCTTTGCATTCTTGCCTCTGAAAAAACTGAAGTGGAATAAGAGACTGTGCAGGAGGATGAAACCAGTCCCTACTTCATTGTTAAGGGCAGGATGGGTGAAGAACTGAATGGTGTAATTGGTTGCAATGACCCTGAACTACCAGAAGCCCCTTCCACAAGACATGCAGTATTCCATGCTAGCATGCCTTTTCCTGAAAGGGATTCAGTCTCACACAGCTTTGCCAGCAGGCATTTGATTCATGCAGAAGCCAAATAACTGTGGGAGGAATAAAACCTAAAGCAGGGAAAGAAGAAATGCAGGCAAATTCCACCAGGTGTACTAGAGATACAGCTGGTGTCAGTGCCCAAAAAGGATGGCTTCCTAATCCTGCCCTTTTGAGATAATGGGAATCAAGTCTGGAGTGTGACTTTCTTGGCAGTGCTGGGTTAACAGTTGGGCTCAATGATCTCAGAGGTCTTTTCCAAGAGAAATGATTCCATGATTCTGCACTACAGTGTGTGGCTCTGGATAAGTCCTGGAGCTCTAAAGTACGTCTGCAGCAAACTGCTGCTTATGGGGATGTCATGAATAATTTAGAGTGAGGATGCACGTTGAAGAACATCTATTCTTTGCTACTGAGCAAAAGGGCAGCCCAAATGTGTTCCCTTGTTTGTGTCCATCCCCAAATGCTGTGGGAACAGATACTGTCCACTAGCTCTGCAATGCATTAATCACAGGGGTATACCAAGGTTAATTGTTCTCTGCCCAATTCCCACTTGGTTTTTATACTGGCATTCTGTCACTGAGTTTAATATTTGTTTATTTCTGCCAGATTCATAGCAAAGAAGCAGGATCTTTATCTTAAGTCTTTCTCTTAGAAACAGAATTCCTGACTGGGAATGAATCATGGAGAATTCAGTGTTTCCCCCCTCCTGCATCCAGTCCATCACCTTCCCTGCTGCTTGTTACCCTGAAGTGGCAAAGACCAGATTCAGGTCAGAGACCACACCAGAGTGTTGAGGTTGTTTCTTTTCCTGTTTGAGTAGGGATGGGTGTGAGGGGAGATAGGACAGACTTTAATTTATGGTGCAAATACTGAGCTGTGCTAGAAGAGGCTGATGCACTTCAGGAGAAAGCTGTTCTAAGAACAGCTTCTGCCTTTGTGCCAAAGTCTCTCCAGAAATTTCTGAAATTTAGCCAAGAGGGCTGTTGGGATAGCAAAATACAGAGAAACATTCCCAAAAGAGTGGTTTCTTCTGTACACAGGCAGTGGCATCCTGTATGTTCAAGACCTCAGTTCTGGACAAAAAAAATAAGACGACCTTAGAGATCCAAATGTCTTTTCTTCATGTTGAGACAGCAGGATCACGGTGATCACCAAAACAAAAATGTGCATTGACAGGGGCTCTAAGCTCTAAAACAGGGGCTGAACTAAAGGCAGGCAAAGGAACAAAGGTAGGCAAGGCTGCTCTCTGGTGATAACCAGCCTGTTCCCCAGCCTCCAAAGATTTGGCTACCTTGCATAAGTAGATCAGCTCACAGTGCTCCCTCCAACAACTCTTCTTACTGCCTGTGCCACATTCCTCCCAGGAAAGAGTTTGAGGGTCAGCCAGACTAACTCTTCCTCATCTTTCCTTCTTACTTAATAGAGAGGGAGTTAAATGACAGAATGATAAGCTGCAGGTCTGGCTAGATATAAACATAAGAAAGAGGAGGCTTTGAGACTGGCTTATCTCTCTATGCTTCCGCAATGTCTAAGAAACCACAGAAATAAAAGCAGAACCTGAATAGTCTTTTTGTTGTTGTTGTTTTGTTTGATTTTTTGTTTTGTGGTTGTTTGTTTTTTTTTTCCTTTTTGTCCAGCTCTCAGGGTTTAAAAATACACTTTGAAAAGTGCAGTTAACTCTCCAGATTTAGGATATTTGCAGTAAACCTGACAATGCTGGCAAACTAGCAAACTCATTTTGGTTGTGTAAGTAGCTGTTACCTTGAGATGTCTGATTTTGCCCATTTCCCTATACCCCCTAGCATGCAACCTTCTAAACCCTCTGCAGGTTCAGTCCCTCCCATTTGTGAAAATTTCAACCAAGACCCCTCCAAAAAGCAATGCTTTGTACAGGAATTGCCTTGGGTGAGGAAAGCCTGTGGCTTTTAATGTTAGTGTGATACCTGCTGTTTCACTTTTCCAAAACTTCCGTGACCACCTCCCCCAAATCCCACCCCAGCTTTCAGTTTTTACCTCTTGTTCATGCAAGAACAAGATGAAAACATGAATACACTCTTTAAGGGTATGGAAGATTACAGCAACTGATGCAGAGCCCAAACTGCTCGAGTTCAGTTGAAAATTTATAATTTCAAACTAATTTCATTAATTCAGTGGCATGACTCAGTGTTTTTTAACACATCTTTGGTTCAGCAGTAATATATTGCTTGGGTAATCTGCTAATAGCTTCTTTAGAATTGTTGTATTGAAAACAGCCAGGTTTGGATTGCTTCCCCTACTCCTCTGCCCCCCCCCTTATAATATTGCAATGGGGTATTTGTCATGCTGCAGGAGAGGAATTCAGAAAATTGTATTTTCTGCTGTAAATTAAAAATATGATAGTAGGAGTTCAAGATAGCTGTTCTGTCAAGGGTGTCACTCTGGGAATGGCTTCACGTTCTGAAACAGCCTGATCTGGGGACTAGATTTTTGCCAGCCACTTACAGACTGATAAAAAAAAATTCTGAGAGCTTATCAACACCAAGGAAGGACTGGAGTTGGAGCTAATTAACTTTTATCTAATTTGAAGTACACATGCAGGTATTGATAACTATTACATTAGGTGTCCCTCTCCTCCAACAAGCCACATGTTACGGAGAACCCGCTCACCCGCTTGCGCTGCCTCCCCTCGCCAGCCAGAAACCTTTCAGGCTCATTTCTACTGATAAGAAATGTCAAATACTCCAGGCTTCCCAGCAACAGCCAGGAGCCCGAGGGGCTGCCTTCACAACCAGCTGGCTTGATATCTTTGTCTTTCAGGTGCGTTGTACCCATTAGACAAAAACCGTGGTGCCCGTGTGCCGCGCTGCGCTGCTCCCTGACGCGGCCGGTCGAGCCAGGCTGTAAAAGTCTCTCTCCAGCACACAAATCTTTTCTTTTTCTTGTTCTTGCTGCTCCTTGTACTCTCTAGTGAAACAAATACATTTTTAAATACCATGCCATTACTATTTAGACGTTTCCTCCTTTTTTCTCTTGTCTTTCCTTCCTTCCTTCCTTCCTTCCTTCCTTCCTTCCTTCCTTCCTTCCTTCCTTCCTTCCTTCCTTTCTTTCTTTCTTTCTTTCTTTCTTTCTTTCTCTCCAGGAAAGAATTTTCACATTTCTGTCACTGCTCATGCCTGTAAATCTCTAGCCAAACGTTTTCATGGCAAATACTCTCCTAACATATAATTTGTGGGCATCTCTTTGGCTTGCTGCTGAAACATTTAAAACTTCCAGGCCTGCTATTCTGAATCACTCCATAATCACACTTTTCATGGCAGGCTACAGAGTGACTTCACAATATAGGGAAATTGCAAAGAGGGCAGGGCCCAGGAGTATGCAAGAAGCACTGTGATCTGCAATATTTACAGTCATGTATTATAATGTAGAAACTGTGTGATTGTATGTGTGTGTTGTGATCCAGATCCTCTTGTGAGAAAGCAATTCCCTTCTCCACAACTGGCTCTGCTCCATGTGATGTGGCCTTGTACAAAAACAGTACTCCACAATTAGACAGAAGCAGTTTGAAAGGCTGTTTAGAGGAGTAGAGGGACAAGAATCATGGTTGGCCAAATCTGAA
This sequence comes from Phylloscopus trochilus trochilus, assembly GCA_016584745.2. Taxonomy (NCBI): domain Eukaryota; kingdom Metazoa; phylum Chordata; class Aves; order Passeriformes; family Phylloscopidae; genus Phylloscopus; species Phylloscopus trochilus. The sequence goes on along the minus strand of WQNJ02000041.1, from coordinate 8,188,232 downwards.
CGATGCTGAGTTACAGGCTAGCAGATTGGCACTTGCCTGCATATGATAGCAAGTTATAGCCATGGCAGGTGCATGAACAGCAGACAAAGGTCTCCATTGCCCTCAGCAGCAGGAATAGTGTTACTCTTTCTCCCCCTTCTCCCATCCTTGATTTTTTAGCCTTGGATCCCCAATACCTCTTGTTTTTCTGCTGTCAACTTGCTTAGGATGCTTCTCCGCTCCTGGAACATTTATTATCTACACAAGATTTTGTTGCTCCCACTAAAGGGTAATCTCTCATGTTCCACAGAGAAATGAGGAAGCACTGCTCAGGTTTGACAGGAAAGGCAGTTTGGAGGATGGGGAAGAGCAGCCTTGTTGATCACACCATAACAAAACCCTCTTGAAAGAAGCATTGACTTAACTGTGTAGTCTATTGCTGATAATGGATGGCTGCCTGTTTCCTGTTGGGAATATTTAATATATCTGCTTTAAGGCTGCATGGGGACTTGAGGTTGGCTGGTCCTATTAATAATGCATGGGATGGCTGGATTTAAGTAATTATTATGCACAGAGTATGGTGCAGTGACATATTGGTGCAGAAAACGATTCCTTTAATAGGCTTGTTCCTTTTGGCTAGATCCCTGAGATAACCAGTTTGTTTGTTTGACAGGTTTATACCTTTCTCTCCTCCTTAGATTTTCATTAAAACTGAACTTGGCTTTTGCTGAGCAACTGCACAGTGTTCAAGAAACCTCAGAGCTTTCAAAGGTAATGGGGTGGTGGGGCACTGCCCTGGGCACTGACAGCATTGGCACAAATCCCTTGCCCACGCATCCTCTGCAGGGATGGGTTTGCTCCGAGGTGTAAGGCAGCCTGTAACACACTCCATGTGCAGCACGTGTCCAACAGGAGCTGTTCCTGCTGCCTGTGCTCCCTGCAGGTGGCTCTGGGAGGAGGAGGCACTGCTGGAGCCCACTTCTCCACCTCGTGCCCAGGGTGGAAGGTGCTTCCATGTGCAGAACATTTAGGGAGCCCCTTACCTTGCAAGCTCAAATATGGTGAGGAGCCCAAAACTGAATTAAAGTAGAAGAATAAACGTCTCAATTGCTTGAGTGGGAGGAAGGAAGAAAAAGGGAAAATTCAAGATCTAAGAGAAAACAGAGGTGGAATTCTTCATACTGGGATTCTCAGGGGTGGATTTGGGCATGGTAGTAGTCCAGTGTTAAGCAGGACAATTTCTTTAATGTGCAGGTTTTGTGAGCACTTTGCTGCTCTATTTATTTGTAAACTGCTGCCTTTGGGAGACAGCTATGGCTTGAAAGGGTTGATTACTGAGTGCAGTCCCCTGAAATGCATTCAGCCATTTTCTTTGAATTAGCCAAGCTGATGTGGTTTATAAACAGAGAATCTTGTAGAGACTGATCATTAAAGAAATTTCTATCTTCTTAAGCACTGACATCAGTGTCGCCACTGGGGGGGCAGGAATTGGTCAGGAATTCCTTTTTGACTGCATAAAACTCTTCCATTTTGCTTTCTCTTACAATATATGTTTTTTTTTTGTTCAGGACATAACTTTCTCTACTAAATATAACAGGAGATCAAGAGCACTGGCTCCTTTGACAGCTCCTCACATGATAAGAACTCTCCAGACACAGCAGCTTTTGATTCCTTCTCCTATGTGCTGCCTTCATCATGAGTCAAAGCACTTTATCTAGAGAAGAGGGTCTGCGAATCCCATGCCAGTTTGTTGCAATCTGGCAATCTTCACTTAATTAACTTACCACTAACTCTTAGCAGCTTGTAATTTTTTTTCCAGACAACATTTTCATGCTAGATCCCCCAAAAGCCCCACAGCGTGTTTAATTGAAGATATGATAATTGTAAGTTACTTTGCTGCAGCTGTTTAAAAGTAAAAAGGAGGAAAAGAATCCATTAAGGCTATCTGAATTATATCACAGGAAAAAGTCTAATTTTGTTATATATGCCACCCTTAGGCTGAGCAAAATTGTGACTTTCATAGCCCAGCCTGAGGGTGGTTACTTGACATTTTTTCCCACTTTTTTTTCCTGAATACTTCAGAGATAATGTTAATGTCCTTTCTTGAGTCAAGCCAACAACAAGAGTGTTTTATTTCTTTTGAACTTTAGATTGGTGGCATCTTGAGTATTTTTACTTCAAAGACAAACTCCCTGTGAACAGGTCAGGAGCTGGGGGCTTGAAATAGTTTCTGGATCTTTCAGATGAGCACCCAGGGAGTCAGGCTGTTCCTGCCCTGGTGGTGAGAGATGGAGATGTGGTGTATGCTTTGCTGAGCACTGGTGTTGTGCTGTCCTTTATCCCCACATTCCTGACTATTATGTCGGTGAATCTGTTCCTGATCCATTTTTTTTGGTATTTTTTGATCAGGCATGAAATGATTGGGCTGGTTCAGGAAAGGCTTTGCATGAAGAATCCAGCCAGGGAACTCTCAGTGCAATCCCACCCACTGGACAAGTGAAGGCATCTTGCAAAGTGGCAAAGGAGAGACCCCTGGGGGCACTGAAGGTCCCCCAGCTTTCCCTGGAGTCAGCAGGTTTAAGATCACTCATCCCAAGGGCCAGTCTAGGCACAGCCTCATTGAGAGGTGTCCTGCAGAGAAAGACCTCAGTTTCAGCTCCTAGTAATGGGAGCTTCTTGCAAACCATTAATTGTTTTGTTTGAACAGCAGGACATGCTCTAAAACTCTCTTGTATCCCCTTAATAAGGACAAAACTACTACAGCCTCAGAGTGCAGCATCACTAAGCAATAAAACCCTGTGTATATATGACTCTTTTAATGGGCAATTTGTTCTGATAGTGGAGATTATTGATAATAAACAGTAATTTTAAGGGCTTTGTCCTGTTGCCTCTAGTCAGAAGAATTTAGTTCCCATTCCTTCATTTACAGAACTTCTTTTACACCCCAATATGCAGCTGCTGGACAGACACAGACTGAAAGTTTTTAAAGTTACTGGCATGAGCTGTGAACTTGCTAGGCTTGTGTTTCACAGGATTGTGATGCACATGTAAGATACGAGTGCGTTTTCCTTACCTCAAGTCTTCAAGAATAAACTTGAATGGAATTTAATTCTGACCAGATTGCTTGGGGGAGTGATCTCCACTGATCACTGACTGTAGGTAGATGGGGCTTCAGCCACTTGCTCATGGGGATTTTCCAGTCTCACAGGAGCTGAAATCTTCTCCCCATGAATTTCATAGTGTGTGTGCAGCAGCTGTGCTGAGACAGCTCTGACCTGGCCCCAGGGATTGCACACCCCTAGGCATGTGAAGCACATGGGTGTGTACCTGGAGAACATCTTGCAATCTGGTTTGATCTGGAAGCAAAGCAGCTCTTGCATTTAGAGACAGCTCTATGATGCATAACAAAGTGTGGTAAGGAAGGATGGGGGTAGGGAAGATTTGCTTCCAATGCTAATGGGGAAGCATCAATTGAGTCTTGAAACGTTTCAGGCAGCCCCAAAATGAAGGAGAATCCCCTGTGTGCATGACCAGCTGCTACCTTTTACCTGGAACAGGAGCTATATTGCATCTGCTTTATTTATTTGCATGCTGCTTTTTCTTTGTGCTCAAGGACGTGCTGCCCTTCCTTACAAATGAATGCCCAGGCTGGCTTGGAAGCTTTGAGGAATGGGGAGGTGAAACAGTCTGCTATGTTATGACCACAGCAAAATGTGTTTTGTGTCCAGAACAGTCATTATTAGAAAGAGGTGTTTGAGGGAAGTGTTCATAACATTCTTCTCAATGACAGTGTAGCACAGTGAAGTAGAATGTTAAAGTATAAAGCTTCCTGAGTGAATTACAGTCTTGAGGTTTGGTGTTTGGTTTTGGTTTTTTTCTCCCCTCTAAAGATGGAATACAGGCTCTCCTCTCATCCATTTTAAGTTCTCAAAATGACAGACATTCCTATGGGATTAAAAGCACACTGAATCAGAGATCACTAAAAAACTTTATGGCAACCCCTAAGGAATAACTCTTCTGAATAGAGGTGGCTTTTAGACCAGCATTGTGTGACAAATCAGCCTTGAGGACTGTTTGCAAAGGCATTACAATGACACTTCCCTAGCCACTTACATTTAAATTTTGTGCCCATGGAAAACAACCGCCCTGGCTTGGTTTTGCTGGTTTTAATACATTCTTTGAAAGTAACATAGCTCAAACATATTGGATCTGAACTGCTGCTCCAGGGTTCCTGTGGGGCTGGAGCAGCTGGAATTGCACTGAATCACATTCTTTGGTGCTGGTGGGGTTTGATTGGGGTTTTTTAGTGTATCATCAAAGTAACAAATCCCGTAGCTGCCTGCCCTATGGCTCCTCTGCAGTAGCTGGTAAGCAAGAATTGATATATTTGCACTGACTCCCACTCCCTAAGCACTGAACAAAGCCCTGTGCACTGAGGTGACAAAACCAGGACTTCCTTTGCACTGCTACCATCCAGTCACACCACTAGGAACCCCAGTAACTGAATAGCACAGCAACATCAGCTGCTGTTCCTTGGATCTAGAATAGTGGCTGATGTAAATAGTAGCCCCAAGGAAGATTTACAGTGATATCCACCCAGGACAGTGTTGCTGAGCCATCAGCCTTCAAGATAAAACTGCCTGGACCTTTTTTTTTTTTTTTTTTCTTTTCTTGAGGGTAGCTCTTAAATAAGTGGCTCTTCTCACTTGGCTCCATTTCCTCCAGTGCTAAAAAATGCAAGTGTTTCCTTTTCTAACATAGCGTGCTGTGGGGATTGGAAAGCATTTTCAAGATGAAATGGAAATCTTGCAAAACATGCTGAGATTTCCCCAGAGGACCTTACAATGGAGTGCTAATGCCAGGCAAGAAATCCCTAAACCCGTGACTTGTGATACCCTGTCCTCTCTTATAGTCACTTTGTAAAGTCTCATTCAATATATTTTGCCATCAAGGATTGCTTAGACAAGGATTTGCAGAGAGAGTTATGCCCTATAAAGAACCTCAAAGACCTTTTTTTTTTTTTTTATCAGTTAATAAAAGCTGGGTGATAAAATATTTTAAAGCTAATTTTTTTCCCCTAACTTACTTTGGAAATTGTTTGGAAAGTTTGGAGCTGTGCTGAGCCACCAGAGAAATCTCATGCCTAAAGGCTCATAGAATAAAAACAGAGCACAAGCTACAAGAAACCTTTTCCTTAGGACAATACTGTGACCTTTAATTTTTTTAAAGTAACTTTCCAAAAGGAAGTTGTGCTCTGAATTACTTACACTGCCTTCTTGCTTCTGTCCTGGCTCAGTCAAAATCCAAGGCATGCTCTGATGTTGGCAGCCTAACACGATGATTTGTTCTTGACTTTTTTCTCTTTTTAAAAAATTTTTTTTAGCATATTGGGCACAAATAAGCTCTCAATCAAGATTAGTGCATGGACATCTCTTGGTGTAGCCATCTCTGTAGAGGAATGTATTAAGAGTAGTGTCAGATATGATTTATCTCTCGTTTCTTTGCTGTCCCTCTTGCTTCCAGTGGAGGAATGCAACCTTCTTCTTTGCTAGTAGATAAAGGATTAGCATTAAAAAGTGCAGTGTCCCCAGAGCCAAGGCATCTCTCTAATCTTTTTCTGCTCAGGAGGAGATGGTGCCTGCTGGCATGGACATGCTTCTTGTCCCTAGGGCCCCTGCCCATCTGGCAGAGAACCAGCAGCAAACTTGCTCCCAGCCCTTGCAGCTGAGCTTCTGCTTTCTCTTCCTGGACAACATGTTTATTTTGAATCCACCTCCAGCCTCCAGGGCTCACAGAGCCCACCTTTCCCTAGTTTAGCAGATGGATAAAGACAAGTTTCGAGAACAAAATGCAGATGTCATCTGCAGTCTAAAATTTGAAGTTCTCTGATAGAGAACCACTCAACAAAGAATAAGAATCAGAACCAATTTTATCCACTTTAAGCAGTAGCTTTGTTGTGTACACAGAGACAGAACAAATTAAAGCAGCACCTCAGCTCACTCTGAGAATGGTGCATGATTGTGTACTGGTGGCACTAAACATTCAGGGCTCCACAGTGCAAGTGGAATGGTGCACACCTGAGTGAACTGCTGCTGCATGATTGGGTCTCAGTAGATTTAAAATCCCCTGCCTGTGTGCAGCTGCTGGTCAGAGCAGCTCATGTGGCAGACAACAAATATGCTGTTCCCTCTGATGAACTTGGGCTATTTAGGGATAAGGCATCATTTATTTCTCTTTGTAAATTAATGATCTGTTTTGTATTGTTTTGGTTTTTTAAAAAAATAATTTGCTAGTTTTGCAATAAAATTGTAGAGCTTACCCTCTGCTGCCCCTGGGGTGGCAGCTGAGGAGATGATTTCTTCCATGGAGCTGGGAGAGCTCACAGTGTAGTTTGTGCAGCAGGGGAGCTGCTTCATGAAAGAAGATTTTTCTGTCTTTTTACTGCACTTAGAGATGTCCTGGTGCCTGCTTCTATGCCACTGGTTCACACTGGTTTCAAGGCAGAGGGTGAAAGGACTTTGGGTTTTCTTGATGGGGAGGTAAGGGACATTGATGTTGTCAAGCTGAGAGCAGGGGGAACAACCATCCTACAAACTGGGGTTACCACAGCTGCTGATGCCTAGGAGTCTATTTGAATTCCTTGGGGTTTTTTGCCACTAATACACTAAGGCAGAGAGCTAAATAAGAGGAAATAGAGGTGCCTGTAGAAAAGAAAAATGATACAATTAGCCCTGCTGGAAGAGGGAATTTGTGCTCTTAGGCAGGGTCAGCACGCAGCCACTGCACCATCATTCCTGCTGCTGCATCCAGCCCATGGTGGGGCTTGTTTGTCTGGAAGGTGGTGGGGTTTGTATTTATTCATCCTCTGATTGGAGCTTGGGCAATAAAGGCTGAATGCTCAAGGAGAGACATCAAAGGGTTCCTGTTTTGTGCTCAGAGGGGAACTGGAAGTGACCCAGCAACTACTCTATGAGTTTAGAAATTAGAGGGTGTTGACTAGGCTTTCTCAATTCAGATATTTTTTGAATTCTTGATAGTTATTTCTTTAAAGAACTGTTGAAATTCCATGTTGAGAGGGAAACGTTTCTGGAGATAGTTGTAAGAAAGATTTGGAAATAGCATTTGTTAGTGCTCAAAATCAGCAGGAACAGAACCCCTCAGCACTGATAAGTTGACCTGTTTGAAGTTTCACATGGAAGAGGAGGAACAAGGAACTGTTATTTTGGTGACTGTTACTAAAAGATTCTGATCACTGTTCTTGTAAACTAGGGATGACTCAGCTACCATTTTCACCTTTTTGAGAAACACAAACCAGTCTTTCCTATATGGAGCTTGGGCACTGGATTGTCACAGCTTTGGCGGAGACCAAGACTTCCCAACAGGCTATCTGAGGTCTTGTTTATAAAGATATTTCTGTACTCAGTTCTCAGTTTTAGTAGCACATGCCTCCAGTACCTCTGTGCTGAAGCCTTGCCTAGGTGTGGCCATGGAGTAGAGCTCAGGAGGCTGCTTTCTTTAAGGCGACTGATGCATTCCACCAAAACATTTGTTAAATATTTTAACTGGCAGAAAGTATGAATTATGTTTTTAAATAGCCATCCCCAGGCCCCAGCAGTCTTCTGCTCCCTGGATGTGCTATACCAGGGCTGTTCATTCCCTCAGCTCTTGATGTCTGGATAATGCTTGTCCTTGAACACAAGGTAAAACTTCCCTGCTTTTAAGCTGTCTGCAAGCCCAGCTTTGAACAATAGACTTCATACAGAATTAAGATTTATCAGTCACAAGAATCTGTGCTTGAGCAGTCTGTTCAGAGCTCTCATTCTCTTCTCTTCCCTTGACCAGAGGAAGTTGTCTTTTCTTTAACTTTTTGCTATAAAAGCAAATTCACTTAAACTGCATGCTGCTTGAAAGGTCCTTTAAAGCTGTTATACCACTAAAAAAATCAGGCAGTGTCCAGACCCGAATCACATCTTTTTTTTTCTTCTTCTTTTGCTCATCCCAGTGAATAAAATCATCAAGATTTCTTAACAAGGTCTTATTTACTGTTAGTTTCCTCAATTTTTTGGCTTAAAAATATCCTCTAAATTGTCAGGAAAAAAAATATAGCCAGTGATTGTCAAAACAAAATATTCTGAACTGTTCTATTCCCTAAAAGCTTTGAAGGTTTTACTTTTTTCTTTTTTTTTTTCCTTCCTACAGCTTGACTGTGATTAATTTTTAAAGGCCAGGGGAACTCTGAGGAAAAAGCTTGAGCCCTCAGATAGAAACATCTACATTAGCAGTGTTTGAGAGCTGTGATCTGAGAGGAACGGTTTAAATTCTGTGTAGAGTGAAAAAGGGATGCATTCCCAACCATCCTCTGCCTTGCACGTGGGAAAGCTGTTGCTGAGCTTTTCACACTGCTTGGTGCTGTGTTAGCCCTTGTGGAGCTGAGAGCCAGGGGCTGTGCTGGCTGCTGCTGGATGGAACAAGGCTGAAGCAGGTGCTGAAAAATGCGCCCCTGGGCAGGCAGGAGTGCCTGCTGGCATGCTGAGTGTCTCACAGCCTGAGCCTTTCACTTGCAACCCCCCTGAGAAGAAATGATTGGGGAGCAGAATTACAGAATTGAAGGGAGTGCTCAAGGTCTTGGCAAGGAGACTCTGAGGATGAGGGGGCAAACTGGGATCTGAGCTTTCCCAACCCAATCCTGCTGGTTTGCCTGGAGGTGCCTGTGACCCCCTGTAAATTTTAGTTCCTGATGTTTTTGTTTTGTTTGTTTTTCCTTTATTCCCCTAGTCAAATCTGGGATGCTAAAGGATTCTTCTTTCATACGTTTGCAGTTACAAATAGTGGGAGAAAGGATGAGATTGATGAGGATTTCTTCAGCAGGCAGAAACCTGTAGTACAGAGTGCCTTCCTCAGAAAGGTGTCGAGGGAAACCCCAGCGCCGAATCCCCGCTGCTCGGATGCGATTTGTGCTGCCTCGAATGGCTCCAGAAACTGCGCAGCTTAATTAACTTCATTAGCGAGGGCTGGGGGAAGCTTCGCCTTCAGCCGGCACCCTCCGCCTTCTCAGCCCTTCGCCTCTGCCCTCCCTTCCCTCTACCTGCTTTCCTCTAGATGGCATTGCAGGAGAAAGGGAATTCAGATGGAAAAGGAGATTATTATTTTTTTTTAATTCTTTTTTATTTTTTTACTCCTGGAGGAGTTGCAGGAACTGCTTTGCATTTTGATGGTGCTCGATTATCTTATCCACTAGACAAGCACACACAATATTAATACCTCCCCTGTCAATCTCCAACAGGATGCAGATAAGTATTTCTTCTGAGCGGTTTTATTGACTGGGTTTTCATCTAAACAGCCTTTCCAGCTTCTCTCTCTCTCTTTTTTTTTTTTTTTTTTTTTTCCTGTCTGGGTGATTTAACTATGTTTTCGCAGGATATTCATGTTTGTGCAGAAAAAATAAAAATTATGTGTGTCTTTTGGTATAAAAAGGCCAGGGAAAATTTTGGGAAAAAACCCAAAACCAAAACAAAACCACCTTGCCCTTCTCACTTATCTCCTGGATTTTTCGTTTTTTAATCTAACTTGCTGAGATTGCAGAAACAATTTATTCTGCTCTATTTTTTTTTCTAGTTTGTTTTCCTCCTGCATTTGAAAGTACTATGTGCATAATCAATTTCTCCCTTTCACTGTAGTAATTCCTCTTTTTATGGGATGTTCAGGCAAGCTGGAAAAAAAAAAAAAAAAAAAAAGGAAAGGAAATTACTTCTTCTAAGACTGCCCACACTGGCTGTGGGACTGAGATGCAGATTGCTATCTGGGGAATTCAGTAATCTCCTTGTAGTCCTCTTAAAGTTTAGCACACTTTCCAAATACTTTCTTTTGAAGAGGTTTTGGGAATGGAGGTCTGTGAGCAGGTTTCTGTGCTGACAGACAAATGGTATGAGCTTGTTTGCCCAGTGAGCAGGCTGCTGTGGCCGGGCAGGTTGAATTTTCTTTCCTCAATTGTCCTGTTAGGAGCTCCTTACTCCTGAGCCCTGCTCCTCCAAGAGCTGAAAGCTGCATTCTGACTCCCAGCCCACGTGCATTTGTGATGGTTTCATACAGAATTCTCTTTCAGCTCCAATAGTTCTTCCCTGCTTACTGTTAAATCCTGAAGCAAAGAGTTTGCATCCCCTCTTGGCCTTCCTTTTGACAGGCTAAATCAACCCAGTCTGTTTAGCTCTCTTAAATCAGTCTATCCATTATTGAAATCATGCCAAGAGTCTTCTTCCTGCCCACTTCTAGAATGAGTTCATCTTTGCTAAATTGTGCCTGAACCACATACATCTTGGATAAATACCTTGCAGGTGATTTGTACCTGGCACTGCTGCTCTTGCAGGGGCTGGCTCTCCTCTGAAGCACTCTGGGAGCACAGTGACCTTTTTTTGTGGCTTCATTATGGTAATTCAGTTGTCATGGGATCCACATCTTTTCCTCCTCAGACACTTCCAACTGCAAGCATGTAGCTTATAATGAAAATTCAATTTTTATTCCAAAATGAATCTATTTTTGTGTTAAATTTAAATACCACTTCCGTTAATTCAGTAGTCAGTGTCATCCCTGCCCACATGGTGCTCCAGTCCTCTGCTGAAACCTGTCTTGTTAAAGCCAACAAAGTTGGTGTCACTGGAAGACATCATCTATGTACTCCTGTTCTCATGGTTAGGAGGTAATTTTGGAGGTGGGCTGGGAAGTAATTAATGCAACCTGCTTTGGTAAAGGTTCTGGGGCCCAAGTGTCCTTCCCCTCTCCTGGCAGTGAAGGTGTTGGGTCAGTCACATTAAACCCCCCTGTGGTTCATACAGGGTGTGTTTCCATCTGCTATCCACTCACTCACAACGTACTTTACTTCAAAATCTCTTCTAAGAACTGGAAGACTTTTGAAGTCAGCCTAATAGATCTCTCACCATTAGTAACTTAATGTGGTTTTCGTCATAGTTTCTTAAATATAGGCACTCTTCTGCAGCTCTAAGGTTACATCTGCAAGCTCAGGAGCTATTAAAAGTTCTTGTTATAAGAGCTGCATCTTTTTCTGACACTGTTTTTAGGAGGGGTGACTAGAATATTTTTATTTTAGAGCCATTTTAGCTGTGGTAATTTCTTTGCATCCCCTTGCCACCCATTACCCTTTCCATGTGCTTTGTGTGGTCAGGCTGTGTTTACAATATTCTCTTCTCCTTGGTATCCAGACATGGGCAGTAATTAAAAACCTTTAATTTGACTAACAAAACTTCTGTTAGGAATTAAAATTTTTATTCACATACTTTAAAAAGACATCAAAGTAAGACTCATCCAAAGGAAAGTGTGTTTTTGAGATTATATTTTTGTAATCTGTTTAGGTCCTAACCTGTGTGCTCTGGGCATAAATAAATCAATGTTACTTCAACTTCTGGACTCTTTCCTGTTAAGGAGGCTCTCTCTGTGTGTAAATATATATATATATGAGAACTGCCTGTTCTGAATAGTCCCAGGAGCAAAAGGTCAGAAACACTCCACCAAATTGGTGGCTGCTCTGCACCAAGGATTTCTTGCCTGAGGGAAGTTCATGAAAAGAAGTATCTGCCTTCATCTACCCTTGTGAATCTGCTGTATCCTGTGTGGTGGCCAGGCAGCAACAACAGAGCCACTGTGTTTATCTGGTGTGTGTGAGTGGGTTGTGGCCCCCTGAATGCTCCCAGTGACAACTCCTATAACCTGGTGTGCCCAGGGGGTGCAGAGGTGGATGAAGGAGGGGCTCAGGCTGGTGCTGCTGTGCCACCCCTGAGGGCCAACCTGCCTGGGGAGCCCCTGCCCTGAAATCCACACATCTGTCTATGTGGGAATATTGGTGTGCTTAGACCAGGTGCAGCACCCTGGGGCTTTGGAAGAGCAGAGCCTGGGGAGACTGAAATCTTTGTGAAATTGAGTATTGATTGCTTTTGCTTGGAGAGTTTTAAAAATCTAGCCTTAACTCAGGGCCCTAAGACTTGGAGGATATCACAAATTATTCATGTACATTCCACTAAAGGGAATTTTTTTATCAGTTTAATCTTCCACATTTAATGCACCTCTAGCACTAGCTCAGCTGTGGTGTGAAAAGTGGAGTTACTTGCTCTTTTCCTTATTCATCTTTTCCTTTATTCTTTCCCCTGATACCATTTAGGGCTGGTAAAGTGGTGAATTTTAACCAAAATATTAGCTAAGACACAGGAGAGAAGTTTAAATGAAACTCCTGACATACCAGGAATGCAGCCCAAAGACCAGCCAGAGATAATCAGATTGCACCACATTGGTGTAAGCCCTCAAGGCATTCCCCTCTGGATGTGGCCTGGGTCAGACCTGCTCTGACCTGGCCCTGACCTGCTCAAACTGGGAAAATTGTGCCCAGGGTGGGTCATGTGTGTCAAGTTCTCTACGGTGTGCTTCTGTAGGAAACAGGTCCAAATAATGATCATCTCTTGCTGAACCAAGGCAAGAATGCTCTGAAAGGAGGAGTTGGTTATTAAAATGGAATTTGAAGGGCTTTCTCTGAGCCTTTTAGGTTTATTTTTCTTTGGTTTCTGGCTCTGTCATTCTAATAAAAAATATTTACTTGATGTGTTTATTGATGTTCACTATTTTAATTAAATCTGTTTTCCAGAAACAAAAGACTTTGAGTAATGCTTGCAATAAATATCATGCTTGAATTCTTTGAAGATTTAATTTGAAAATATTCATTTGAAAAATCAAGCAAGGTCCAGTGCTGACACTTTGGACAAAGCATATTTGTTTCCTCTCTCTGATTGATGACATTATCTTCCCAGAGCTGCTGCTCCTCCATAAGGAATGCTGCTTGCTCTACATAACACATTCTCAGTTCCCTTTACTATTTGGTCATTGTTATTGGAAAGAAACAACTCAGGAAAATAACAGAAAAGACTATTTGCTCAAATATGCTCCTCATTGCAAACATGAATAGGGTTCACCTCCCAAATTGATTAGTTTTTTCAGCTGTGCCCATTTCTTTCGACTCTGGAAGATGATTTCTTGGTGCAGTCAACTAAATAAGCATAACATTCCCTACTCTGAATTAGTAGTTGGTTTAGACCCCAGATTTCAGGCTCCTCTGTTTTCAGCATATCCAGCCATGTAATTATAGAGAAATATGGAGTAGTAGGAGATAAATTTAGATAAGCTGGGCATAGTTCATACTGGAGCTAGGCTTTGTATTCACCTCAACCTTCTGCTTCAAAATATCTCCTTTCATTTTGACCTGACAGCTGCTGCTTCTTCACCTTCTACACAGGTATTGCTTCACTTTCCCAGTCTTGAACCCCCTCTCTGATCTTTCTGGAGCACTTTCTCCCTGCAGTGTTTTGAAGGAGTTACTCAGGTGTGGGAAACTGCTGATACTGTGTGCTCTGTGTTTGAATGGTGTGTGTATATCTATGTATTTTGCCCCAGATATAAAATTTAGGCCTGGGGATCATACAGCCCAATTACCAGTGGGAGCTCTCCTGACTTATGCTAATTAAATGAGGCCCCTTTTTTTTTTTTTTTTTTTTTTTTTTTAATGTTGATCAACAGTTTGCTTCCCATACTGTGCTGAGGAAATAGTATTGTGGTTTGTGCAGAGCTATGAAGAGTCTCTATGGAAACAAAATATCAGAAATCTGGGGCAATTTCATCTTTTGTACCTTACACAGGGAACACTTGCTACTGAGATCAAAGTAAATTCAAGTTTTCTTCATTTAATTGTTCACAGTTCGTACCAGGCATCTTGGCAGATTCAGCTGTATATAATCTTTGCATGGTACATTGTGTCTTGATTAAATTTTGAATTGAGAATGGGGACAATGTCTTCCTGCATTCCAGTCAAGGCTGTTGAGGTGTTCTTGTTGATGATGACACCTGATATCTATCATGGAGATTGATATTTGCAATTGTGACTCTTCCTTTTTCTGGGGCTTTTTTTTTTTTTTGCTTTCTCTGTGGACAGTTTGGTTCTCATCTGTTGCCTTGTAAATGAACTGATAGGAAAAGCTTAGATGGAATTGGTGTAAAAGCCTGAATAATGAAGTAGTTCCTTTAATAAGGAAATGATGGGCCAAATGATGGGTTTGGAATTAAATAATTGTGCTCCTCTGACAACAGAGTCAGCCTTTGCCCCCACCAAAGTTTGCTCTGTGGCAGTAAATTGTATGTTAACCTTATTACAGTAGTCCTTATAGCATAATAAGGAAGTCTCCATATTATATTCTTTGAGGGGAGCTGGCAGCCTGAGATTTACACCAATCCCCACTCTCCTTGAAACTGGGGGTTTGGGTTAGTAGGCTAAAATGGCAGGAAATTGTCTTCAGATTCCAGGGGTGGGTTTGGGCATCAATCACCTCTTAAAAAAAATAAATAAATCTACAAACACCTTCCCACTGAAGGGACTGATACCTAAATCAAAAGAGAAATGTCTTCTCTGACCCTGTGCTCAGTTTGCAGAGGGGAAAAAAATGTTACTAGCTAGCTTCCCCCAAAGCTTCTTGTTCTATTTCTACCCTCTTTTAAGTTTGTCTCAGGGGAGGAAACAGCATTGGCCAGGTAAAATTGAGGAATTCCCTGCTCAAGAAAACAAGCTGTATCTCAGCAGGGTGCTGAGAAACAACGGCTGGAACAAAAAGCAGAGGCTGACAAATTAAGGGAGCTCTAAGATGCCTTTTAGGTTATTCTTATGTGACATTATGTGCGACTCCCTGGTGAAGCACTTAATAGAAAAGGACTTCTGTTGATGTAAAATCAGAGAAAAGGAGAGACTGAGATAAAAATCCCAGGGCTTTTTGGGGAATGCATGAGTCAGATTTCTCATGTGAGAGATTAGAGATTTCCTCCAGGTAGGCAGCAGCACTCATTGCCACGTGCTGGTTACAGCTGTACAGCAGCTGGCAGGACACACTGGCACTCAGGCTCTGCTCTGGGTGACTCTGTATGAGGAGAATGGCTGGGGTTTGATATTCAGATCTTAATTTCTGTACTGGGAAAGTCCTTTCCCACACTGCACATCTACAGACAAGAGAAAATGCCAATGAAACTTTTTTTTTTTTTCCTGACCAGCATTAGTCATTTTTAGTTCTGAAAGCTGAAAATGAACAAAGCCCACTTCTAAACTTCCTGTACCAGGTGTTGCTTTCATTCCTTGCAACTGTTGATTTTGTTGCTCAAACCAATATTGTCAGAGAGAAAAGTCTTTCTGGGTTGCCTTATCTGATTATTAGTATGCTAGAGCTGGCTGGAATCTGCTTTCTTCCCAGACTGTATCCTTCCCATTTCCCTTTCCTTGACTTTTTTTGTCTTTTTTTGGATGGGGAAAAATTGGCATCTGAAAAGTCAGAAATCAACAGCAGCTCAGTGAAATATTTTTTACTAAAAATGTCACTTAGATGCAAATTCTTTTGTTTTTCGGAAGGCAAAAAGAGATTTAAAAGGCACTTGACTGAAAAGAGAAATTTTTTTATTTTTATCAAATCTCCTATTTTTACATTCAAAACCACTTGAAATTGAAAACTCCTCACCACAATTAATGTGCATTAATCATTCATCTTGGCAGCATCTGTTCTGAGCCACTGCTCCCCCAGATAAATGTTATTATTCTTGTACTGAAGGTAAGTTTCTATTGCTAGCTGTAGGGATTTTTTTTCCACAATCTTAATATTCAAATTTCTTGCTTACTCTTAGAAAATATGGAAGTGTCCCCTTCAAAATTACTAGCATTCTTCAACTGACACAGATTCCAGTGGATCATCCTAGGGATACATCATTAATATATATTATTCAGATCAGGTTCAATTATGAAAGTTTAGAAACCATGGAGTTCAATGTCAAATTTTAATGCTAACACAGCATTAAGGCTGAGTGGACTCATTTGATGAATGGCAATAATTAGTAAATATCAGTTCTCATCAAGGCTACGTGCTTTAAGCTGCTTGCTTTTGAGAATAATATGTGATGTGCAATAAATACATAATAATCTGGTTTTGTCTCAGAGATGCTCATTTAGAACCCCTTTTTTGAGCCCTGTGGGGAAGCTCGAGGGGCATGCCCTTCATCAGAGAAGTTTCTTTGAGTAAAAGACCAGGTTATTGAACACAGAGGACTCATTAGTGCAGGTAGTACTGCAAAGCACCATTTGCAAACATTCCCTTCTCTTCAGCAAAGCTGTTTGGTCACACTATGTTTATCCTTGGTGTTTGCTATTCTTGAATATTTGCACATATGTTCTGGGGAAGCCTGCTGTTCCTGCCGATACCAATCTGCATGGGAACCAAGGGATGTGTCAAAGGAGTGCATCATCATCTCCTGATGATTTATTATCCTCCAGGGTAAAAAAACAAGCTAAACTTTTTAATCTTCCTGAGGAACAAAAAGAGTAAAGGACTTTGTGGCTTTTCTTCCTGCACATTGTGAATGGATGCAAATGTTGCCAAAGAAGCCCCAAGTCCCTGGAATAAAATGCTGTGGAATAAAGTACTATGACCTGTTACTCAGTGTTGTCCTGCTTCATCCTCCTGAGATGTCCAGTCCTGCTCAGCTGTGGGGTTGGGTTTTTCATGTAAAGAAAGCCTCATTTGAAATATGATGGGCTGAGGAATAAAACAAGGGAAGTGTTGCCAGCAACACTCTCTTAGGAGAGCTGCAGAAGGATGGGATAAAATGAGCTGACAGATTAGACACAGACAGAGCCTTTTCCCTCTTGGCAAACTGGGGTCATCTAAATAGCATACATGAGAGATGCTGAAAGAAAGGGCACATTTGGGGAAGAAAGGCAGGTAATGCATGCTAAAGGGGAGATCAGCTTGAAAGTGATGACATTGGGGGGAAAAAAAATCTCCTAAAGTAGCAATTAGGTGTTGAGTACAGTTTTTCTTCTCAGGTGAAGTTATGGATGTGTGTTCTTGGGAATGTTGAGTAAAATCATCTCTGCAGGTCCTGTGAGGCTGTTGCTGTTCCTGGTGTCTATGTTTTCATAGGATCCTGAGACTCTGGAAAACATCTGGAAATTTGCTGTTGAGGTGACCTCAAGCTGAAGCGTCTTCAAGAGTGGTTAAAGACTCTGTTCAAGAGCAAATCAAGGGTGGGCACAGCTTACTGACAGCTGTTTAGAGGGGAACTCAGAGTGGTAGCAGATTTTACCAGGCCCTTGAGTCACGACTGCCAGCTGGAAGTTAAACCTGAGCTAATGTATAGATTGTTAATAAGTCAAATATTAGAATACTCTACCTAAAGCCATATTAGATGCTCCAACACTTGTGATCTCCATCCAAACAAGAGGAGCTTGGTGTGGCAGCACTCGAGAGCTGTTCATGGATGCTGGAGGTCATGGCTGAACTCTGCTGCTGGGCTTTTCCTTGGACACAAAGGAAAAGGGTGAGATTTGCATTAAGGAGGGAAAGGATGGTGCAAGGGATGGAATAAGCAATAGTGCTTGCTGATTTTAAGAGTCTAAAAATGAAATGACAGGAACCAAGTAACTCTGTACTTTATTAATTCTTCAGAGAGATCAGAGATTGCTTTTAATCAGTCTCCGACAGATATTTTACTTCTTTTCCTTGTAGTTTTCCTTGTTTTCTGTGCTAAGGAAACACTCACTGAGTTAAGTGGGGTAATTCATCTCCCGTGTGTAGGAATTGTTTCCATAGCTGAAGCTCAAGAAATGTTCCCAGTGTTCATTTATCTTATCAGGACCCAGTTTCTGATTTTTAGGAGAGTGACCTCAATTTTGTGGGGTTTTTTTTAGGGGGTGGTTTTTTTGTTGCTGTTGTTGTTGTTTTGTTTGGTTGGGGGTTTTTGCCTTTTTTGGGGTTTTTTTGTTTGTTTGTTTGAGGTTTTTTGATTGTTTGTTTGTTTTTTAATAATTTTTGGGGCAAAACCCAGCATATGCTGTAAGTCCAGTAGGAATTTAGGCAGTGATCTGGTAATGGAAAGGTATAATCTGCTTGTATTTCTTCCAGACACTTTTAAACCTCACCAGAAAAGGTGTATGTGATCTTTTTATTCCTTATTTTCATGTTTGAAAAAGAAACCCTCTGTAGTGGTAAATGGATTATAAACACATTTGATCTGAAATAAAATCTTTCTAGTGAGAGGGGGAAGGAAGGAGACTGAGCACCTAATCTGAAAAATGTAGTGTTGGCTCTGAGCCCACTGCCCTCGGTTTGTATTCAAGTGAAAGGCTTTCTGGGCAGCTCTGCCCAAGTCTTAACCTGATTTTGCTGAAAGCAAGCTGTCTTCCCCATGTTGATGAGAATTATGAGCAGCAGCATTTCAATATGTTTTCCTTGGTGTAAATTAGGAGTAATTCAATTGATATGAGAAGTGTCTTGGGTAGAATCGGGTAGGAAATCTGGATAAAACATTTGGGGAATTTTTAGTCCAATATTGCATAGGCTGGCTCAGTTCAGAGGATGTGATAAGTTATTGTTATTTTGAGGGCAACAGGTTTCATTTAAGCTCTCAATAACCACCTAATGAAGCATAGAAATGGTTCCCTACCTATGTGCTCCTACAGCTGAAATGGAGGAGGCAGATGGAGGCAGGGCAGCAAAGCTGAGGGGTTGTGACCTTACCCAGTGAAGGCTGTCCAGGAGCCCAGGAGCAGCTGGGAGTAGGATCAGGGTCTCCTCAGTCCCAGACTAGCATCTAATTCAGTAGAACAAGCTCCTTCTAAAAAATGATACCTTTGATTTTTTCAGAATATTTTAACATTTTATTGCCAGAGATCTCTGCTTTATCCATATAATAAAATCAGCCTTAGTGTCTGTTTTCAGACAGCCATCTATTTTCTGTGCTGATACTAAGCTCCTGCTCAGTTTAGCTTCTTTCTCAGGGGAACGAGGGGCTGCAGAAGCCCAGCCAAGGGATGAAGTTTATTGCACTGAAGTTACACCAGGTGCCAGGTTTGGAGCTCTGTTGCTGCTGCAGCTCAGTCAGGGGTGAGCAGTTCTTGTTTCTCCCAGTTTTGACTCGAGCACAGGGTGTCCCACAGATGGGAGCACCCTCCTGTGCAGAGACATTCCTGTCCCTGCACTGCCAGCTAGAGAGCCCAGAAAAGCCTCCTAAAGCTTCACCCTCTCCAACCTGTGGGATGCTGTGGAAAGCTGCTTGGCAGTCTGCCTGCACACACGCCAGCCTAAATGCTGCAGTGGGTGCCAGAATGAGAAGGAACCACAAGCTGCCAGGCCAGTTTCCAGTGACCCATCTCCTCCTGCCTTCTGTCCCTCCTGGTGTGCAGAGCCACAGCCTGGAGGCTGGCACAGGATGAGTATCCAAGGGAAATTCCTCTCTTAAATGTATGTGCTTGGTAGCGCTTTTGTACGAGGGATGGTTTAAATCTGATTTAGTTCAAAGATCACTTTATGGTTCATCTAAGCAAGTAGTATCTTGGCTTGTTTAGGTGGCTTGTATCATTACCCGTAAAAATTTTGTAATTGCTTTTACTTCCCAAAAGTGTGGTCGTGATCTTCTTAAGGAGAAGCTGTGGTCATTAATCTTTGAGATTAATAATTTTATCCACTCATCTGAATTCAAGAACTTTTAATATTTCTCAGCCACAAAGTAACAGGAAATGCTTCATGGGAATTCTCCCCAACTCCATTTCATCCACTTTTTCTACCACAAAGGTAGAAAAATTTCTACTGAAATATCAAAAATATTTCAGTTCTCACATCCAAATAGTTGCCAGTGTTTTAAATCCTCCAGATGAAAGCTGTATTGTAGACTGCCTTATTTGCCTTTTTCCCACCCAGGGAGATAGGTGCTAGCAGTCTGGATGACTCGCCAAGGCTGTAACGAGCATGTCTTAATGCAGAGAGATGGAGCAATAACCTTCAGATCCTGGGGCAGTCTGGCATTTTATTCCTGCCCTTTGATGCCTGTGTTTTGGATTTTACAACCAGTGATGCTTCAAGTCAGTTGGCTCTTGCTTAGACATATATTTTATCGTTAGAATATTATTATTGTTTTCAAGGCAGAGCTAGCTACCTTTCTTCTCTACTGAAATGTATTTAGAGTCTTAGAGAATGTGCAGTTTCTATGGATGGCCTTGCCTTGAAGAAATAAGTGGCCACCATTAAAAGAAATAAATTAGTTCATGCTTACTGAAAACCACTTCTTCGGAGAAGATGAAGGAAAAACTTTATTGTAAAGCACCTTTCTTCTTGTGAGGTAAATGAAATGAGGCATAAAGTAGTACAAGACCTTATATAAAGGATTATTTGTGTGTGGAGAAGGAATATATATAAAAAATACCATGACTGCTACAATAAGTTTTCAGATTAACCAAAAAACCTCATCCAAAACTAAAGAGAACTAACTGACATTTAAAACTTGCCAGAAAATTCTTTGCTAAACCTTTCAGTCTGGGAGTACATCAGTGAGACAATAGCTTATATGAGATTTTGCACACACTTTCAGGGGACTTTTGAATCATAAAATGTCCTGAGTTGGAAGGGACCCACAACAATCATTGAAACAAAAGAAAAAAAAAATCACATAAAGCCCCCAAACAGCACAGATTTAGTTGCCACAAATCTGAAGACAAGCAGTCCCAAATCTAGGGAAGAGATTTGACCTCTGCTTTCATGGCATGATAATGTGCAAAGCTGGTGGTTGTTAACCCTGGGATGGTTGAATTCACCCCACTGAAGTGCAGTGGTTTCTCCCCACAGCTGCACTCCCCAGCCCAGGGAGCTGCTTGAAGCTTTCTGGGTGGGTTTTGCTCAGTGCTGCTGTGAGTGAGCAGCCTCCAGTGCCTACCTGCAGTGCTTAGCAGCAGCCAGGACATCTCCTGGTCTTTTCCTACCCAGGCATTCCTGCAGAGCCTCCAGCACTTGTGTTTGCTCTGTGTCCTGTTGCTGCCCTGGCCCTGGGTAACCCTTGCTGCTCCCTGATTCTCTCCCACCTCTCTGCTGTGCTGCACCTGGTGCAGCGTTGTCTGCAAGCGTGAGAGGGAACATCCCAGTGCTTCCTGATGCTGCAGAGCCTTGGGAGCAGCACAGGTGCTCCCCAAAGGGCTGTGCAGGTCAGAAGCCCAGCTGGGAAATGCCCATCAGTGCTCAGGCAGTGGCAGCCCTGGAGCTATAAATGACTGCACCAGTGGAAATGTGCTAAGCTCAGCTGATGGCACAGCACAGATTTAATCGTTGGAATGATTTCCCCTGAGCTGTGGAGATCACCTCCTTACATCTCATTTGCTTTTCTTTTGTATTTTACATAGGGGAACCCCACAGTTTGGAGAAATATCTTATCTCTGGTTATTACAAAGAACTGCAGCTGGCTTCCTGTATGATGGAAAGGGGTGTCAGGAGAAGGGATGCCTGGACTCGCACAAGCACAGCTAGTTGAGTTCATCCCTGTAACTCCTTCACTCCCAGACCAGTACAGAGCCAGCTGGAATAATTTTGTGCTGCAAGCAATAACTAACAGCACAAGAAAACATCTGTGGGGAGACAGCCCAGTGCTGTACTGGGAGTAATAAGATTGACATGGCAAATGCATCTTCCAGCTGTTGTCATCTGCAGCTCTAAGGTTTTGAAGTGTGCTTTGAGGAAATCCCCCTTCCATGCCTGCTGTCTGGATGCAGGCAGCAGGGTAGGAGCTCTTTGGGTACCATCTGTTGATGGCTGCTGTGGGCTGCAGTGATGAGAGAGTGGAGGAGAGGGATCAGCTGAAGGTTAGACTTGTGGAAACATTGATTTCTCAGTACCTGGAAAATGTTGTTTCCAGATTGTACCAGTTTTCTCTGCCTTTGTGTATGGGAGGGAGTTTGGCCTTGGAAGGAGGCAAAACAGTTCCTTGACTGAAAAATAGTGTGTTTCAAAAGGAGTGCTTGGGAAGAGCCTGAAGTTTATACCCTCCCCATTGTTTCTATCAGTTGGTATCAATGTCACAGAGAACTGCTGAAGGAGACCTCTTTACCAAATACAGATTTATTGGATTTTGTTTGCTTCTAGATTTTGTATGAGAAAAACTTTAACAAAGTTGAGCAACACCTGTAGCCTCATCTTTGCATATTAGGAATATTGGTCAAATTCAATCCTAATCTCCTCAGAAAAATGCCTTTAACTGAGCCACCCTGTACCCCACTACAGCCCTTTTGCAGAGACCTTGCAACTGGTGTCACCATTCCTTGAGCACTGAGAGTAAGCTGAGCCTTGTGTCTCTGTCAGGGAGAGACAGGAATACACTGAATTTTCTGTTCCCCTGCTGTACAGAAGGTTTGAACAAGGAAGGAGCAGCATTACTTACTGTTTGAATTGCAATAACACACAGCACCAGGGTGCTTATTCCAACATCAGCCATGCAGCAGTGCCTGTATGAGGGCAGCTTTGCAGATCTGTGGGTCAGTTGTGTGTGTATTACTTGTCCTAAGGAGTTCTTATATACAGCCAGGGTTTAAATTCCCAGCAAGGTCTGTCTTCTACAGCTGGGTGTTTGTATCCAGGATTTTGTCTCCTTTTCCAGGTGGCTGGACCATCTCTCTTGTCCACCACTGCAGCAGTGGCTCAGATGCTGAAGCCTGCCTTCATCTGAAACCTGTGCTTTCAGTGCCTGCTATTCCAGAGATACAGGGGATCTAAAAATGGGTTAAAACACAATCTCATTTTGTTATGTTTGCACCTAGGGTTTGGATTAATTTAAAATCGATTTAAATGTGACTTACAGATCTGTTGTGCTATTATTCAAGGTAATGAAACCAGCAAGATGCAGATCTCCTGTGCCAGCCCCCAAAATGATTCAATACTTGCCTCCTTTGTGGGTGGTTTTAAATGGAAGGATTATGTATTTGGCTGGTGGGATGCCTTGCTGTGAAGTGTGTGCAAGCAGATATTTAGGCCATATCTGCAAAGGCTGAAGCTGTGAGCTGCAGCAAATGAGATTTCTTTTTAATTTTTTTTTTAACTTATGTATAGACTGTGAGGAGACTCTTCAGTGCTCTGTAGATAACATAATCCTTGTCTTCAGGAGTTCTTTGGTCCAGTACTCAGCTGGTGTTCCAGTGCTGGATGCAGGAGGAAGAGGAGAAATGCATCTTTATAGAGAGGGGACAGTGAGTGAGGGAAATCCTACTGTAATCCAGGGAAAGTGGTTCATCTTGCAGTGAAAAAGGCAAGAGCCTGTGCCACTTATTGCCTGTCATCACTTGCTGAAATAATTATTTTGATTTGTAAATGAGATTCAAAGGAATTAATGTGTGACTTTAATGTCTTTATTTAAAAGCATGAGAAGGACTCTTCAGAGAATGTAATTTCATTTTGTGCTTGCACACTGCTAAGCACAGTGCAGTCCTAACAAACAGCCAGGCTCCTGGGTGCAATCTCAGCTTTACTAACAGTAATTCAGAAAAGCAGAACTGAATTGCAGCTCCTTCCCAAGGCATCATCCTCCCTCCTCTGAGAAGTGCCAGTCTAACCTGACCCTCACCAGGATGGACAAAGCTCCATTGTCTGTAACCAAGAGGTTCCTCAGCTTTTTCAATCACCACCTACAGCATAAAGCTGGGCCTTGTGGTATAATCTGTAGACCAGCAGCCCTGAGCTATTTAAGAAGCTGGAGAAGTTTTTGCCATTTGAGCAAAGAAATCTTGGCTTGGCTCCAAGTTATATTAATTCTCATCCCAATTTGGTTCCTCTACATGGCCATTTTTATGCTGTGACATAAACAGAGGCAGTGCTGCAGTGCTGGCAGGCAGCAGCACCAGAGCACCCAGCTCTGGATTTGGGACCCTGCACTCTCTCCTAGGCTGCACATGATGGAGGGGAATGGAGCCTCAGGGCTGTCATCACTGATCTCTCTGACTGTGCTTTACTGCAGTGGGGCTTGCCTGGGGTTGAGTTTCCATGAAAATAGAATTAAATAACTACTCTGCTTTTGGGGCTCTTTAGCAATCACTGAAGCTTGGCATGGAGCTGGAGAACTTCCTCTGGGGTACCAGGAGCCCTGGACTCTGTGGTTTGTACAAAGCCAAATACAGAGTCCATGCTGTCTGAGAACTCTTTTTTTCTTTTTTTTTCTTTTTTTTTTCTGAAAAAATCACATTTTCTTTCCCAGATTGCTTCTGAAGCCTGTTTTCTGATTTTGCTTCAAAACAATCTGATTCTCGCATTAAAGGCTTTTGGGACCTTTTGTTTTTAATGAATGACAGAAAAAACTGGCATTTCATGTTGTGGTTGCTGCTTTTTCCCTCTGCTCTAAAAACAGCAACATTTTGAGCCAGCTCTGCTTTTTTTCTCTGTCACTAGGAGATGTGTTTCAAGTGTATGAGATAAGAGTGGTAAGGGAAGTATATAGCAATTGCTCTCCTCATGCCAATTCTGTCCTGCAGGAATCAGGAGGAGCTGAAAGGCCAGCCGAGTGTTTATTTTGAGATTACACTGATGTTAAATCAGTGCTGAGCATGCCCATCTAATGCTGCCACACAGGCTTGGTGAATTCTTGCCTGGAAATTGTATTAATACAAGAAATGAGAGACTGAACTATATTCGTGACCCTAACAATAGGAGTTAACTTCATTTTTGTAAAGGGGACTGGTACCAGGTTAAGACCAGTGGCTGGGATATCTGAAGATGGTGCACTCTATACTGAGAGGCTGAAAAGTGGAGCTTTCACACTTTTTGCCCTGAAGAAAGTCCTTGGGAATTTCTATGGCTTTGTAATTGTTTTAAAACCAGTGCAGCATTCATTTCAGGTTGATGGCAAAACCCTGTGATGCTCTTCTCCCTTGGGCTACTCCTACCTGGGTGTAATAAAACACTCCTCCAGACAAGTGCCCAAAAACCACTATAACTGGTCTTCCTTAAAATTATTTCAGCAGTAGCGAAGCTGTGGAATTGGATGGCTTTGCTAAATCAGCGTGAATGAGAATGTGATATGAGTGGTGTTATCAGCAAAGTGCTCTCACCAAGGTACACCACAAATACTTATTTTCTGGTCCAAGATTTGCAAACTTGAAGAAGAAAACCTTTTTTCTGTCAAAATGCCTCCAAAGTCTGACACAGAGTTCCCAGCTAATGACTCCATCTGGAACACAGTGAAGTCCTGGGTGTGCAGTCATGGCAAAACCATTTGCAATCTGTAAAGAAAAGCATTAATAAATATTTAAGCCTTTTTGTCCTATTTTATTTTCATTCTATAAAAGCAAATACGTGTCATGCTTAAAGACCTCAGTAATTCCAGCCCTCTGATCTGCAATGAAAGAGAAGAATAGTATTAAAAACCCCTTAAGCCTGTGTTTGTACCAGTTTCTAAAAGACTGTGTCGACAACTGCATTAAAAATTATGAGCTTTTCCAGAAGATTAAGATGTTTTCAGAAAAAGATACTCAAACCAGCTGACAAACTAATTTCAGTGTTTGCCCAGTCATTTTATTTGTTAGTAAAATTGGGAATGAGATGATGGCAAAACTGGGCAGGCATTACAAGTAGGTTTGGGGTTGTTTCTGCAAGAGGTCTGTTTCATCCTGGAGCGGGCCCCTCGGTGCTGCCAAGCTGTGCCTCCTTCCTGGATGCTTCTAAGGCATTGTTATGCCTAAAAGAAGCAGTCGTGCTTAGAAAACACATCTGTTTAAATACCACAAACCCATCCTGTAGATAAATGCAGGAGTGTAGAGGAGAGTTGTTCTCAGGAACATCTCTCACTGTCCACCAGAGAGGCTTTGCTTGTCCTTCCACCACAACAGCTCCTGCTTGGCACCCCAGGAGATCTGCTGAGGGAGAAGAGTGCCTGGCTTTAGCAGTGTTGGAACTTGGGTAAAGTCACTTTAAACTCAGCAGGGAAAATGAGTGGATCTGAGCTGCTCTACCAAACCTCACAGTGAGGCTGGATTTTAATCATGAACTCTGAGGTGTTTACTGACTGCAACGTTCAAACTTCATTTTTTTTTTCTCCCAATATCTATGGATTCATAATGTTCTGCTCTGTGGCCTGGAGACATGATGGAATTTTCTTCTGTATTTCTTTATTCTGAAGGACTTCCAAAACCATCTCTGGTTTCAAGAAAAGGGATAGCAGAATTTCAGTCTCTGCCCTTCCAACTGGTTGACTTTGCATTCCTTGAACTGTTTGCCCAGCTCCAAGAAAATATTCCTTTGCTGCCTCTTCCCAGATGTATAACTTGCTGCTGCCATCCTTACAAAGTAAAGGACCTGTCTGTTTGGAGAGGGATGCAGATGCTCAGTTTCTACCTTGCAGCCCCACTGTAAGCATGAAGCCTCTGTGCTGGCCCTTCTTCATCTGTCAGAAGTCAGGCAACACTCAAAACAAGTCAGAATATCTCCTGCAATATCTCTGTATGGCTGCATCTCACTAATCTGTCCCTCAGACCCAGGATGCCTTCTGTCCTCAGATCTGAGACACAGCCCTGAGACTAAGTGGGGTTGGCACACCTGAAGGACAGGATGTCATCCAGAGGGATCTGGACAAGCTCCAGAAATGGTCCCAGGGGAATCTCATGAAGTTTTACAGGGTCAATCAGGAGTTGGTGCTACACCTGGGTCAAGGCAGGCCTTGGTGTCAGTCCAGGCTGGGCAGGAACAGATGGAGAGCAGGCCTGGGAGAAGGACTGGAGGTGCTGGTGGATGGGAGGACATGACCCAGCTGTGTGTCCTGGGCTGCATCCAGAGCAGAGAGGGCAGCAGGGGGAAGGGAGGGGATTCTACCCCTCTGCTCTGCTGGGACCCCACCTGCAGTGCTGTGTCCAGCTCTGGGGGCTCCAACAAAAAAAAAGGACAGGGACCAGTTGGACTGAGTCCAGTGGAGGGCACAAAGGTGATCTGAGGGATGGAGCACTTCTCCTAGGAGACAAAGCTGAGAGAAAAGAAAAGGCTTTGGGGTGACCCAATTGCAGCCTTTCAGTACCTGAAGGGAGCTGACAAGAAAGCTGAGAGGAGACTTTTTACAAGGGTGTGTAATGGCAGGACCAGGAGGAATGGCTTTAAGCTGAGAGTAGGTTTAGGTTAGGTATCAGATGCTCTTTACTGTGAGGGTGCTGAGGCCCTGACACAGGTTGCTAGAGAAGCTGTGGATGTCCCATCCCTGGAGGTGTTCAAGGCCAGGGTGGGCAGGGGTGGGAGCAGTCTGGTCTCGTGGAAGGTGCCCCATGGCAAGGAGGTTAGAACCAGGTGATATTTATGTCCCTTCCAACCCAAGCCTTTCTGTGATTCTACGACTGACCAAGTTGCTCTCCTTCCCTTCAGGGCACTTGTATTTGGGTGTTCTGGCATCACTGATATATGTGGCCAGCTGTTATTTTCTCTAAAATTTGTATGAAATCAATATGTCCTGACATGAAAACAAATGCCATTCTGCTGCTGTGGAAAGGCACAATTTATCTTTTGTAGAGAGCTGTCTGCCAATAGCATCTTAATACCCAGAAGAGGTCACCAGGATTGGGATGATTGAAATTTTCACTTTCAAATGCATGACTTTTTTTTTTTTTTTTTCTGCTGTTAAGCAAAAACATTTCAAGTGAGCCTTGTAAATTTTTGCCAGCCTGAGGCAATCAGCTTCTTTAAAGGGTATTTCTTATTTTAAAATACCATAAAATAGAAATAAGTGCACAGGGAGATATACAGTCCACCCACTACTGATGTATGTCTTTATGGTATAGGCATACATTATATATGGTCCTATGCATCTGCCAACTGCTCAGCTTAAAGGCTCTCAGGCTTTCCTTTCTAAATCAATTTTTGTACAGAGAATTATAAACATTTTGTCGAGATATGCAAATAAAAGAAATTTGCCAATTAACTTAGAGCAAAGCAAAGCATCAAAATCAGAGACAAAAAGATAAAATTCTTGGTCTTGCTCTTACCACTTAATACTTAGAAACTTCCACAGCTGAAATAAATCTTGTAAGAGAAATTCCCCAACAGTGTAGTCCCTTCTTAAAATTTCACCAGTCTTGCCAATCAGAACCCCAGTGCCAAGGTAACTTGTTTCCTACAGATTCAGGATGCTAAGTAAAGGATACACCTACACAAGCAATGATGCAATGCTTACTGATTTAGGCATGTGCAGCAGGCCAGATTGGCTGCCTGTCTGTCCCTCCTGAGGAAGTTCACCACCTCACAGTCATCCTGGCCTGCAGCCTTAGGACAGTGTGTTAGGATGGTTCTGCAAGTGCTGTTTTAAACATTCCCAGGCACCTGCAGCTCCCTGGCTTGCTAAGAGCTGCCTGGTGAGGCTGTAAGTAGTGCCCATGTTTGCTAAATCCTCTGTCAAACTTAAATAGTTTCCTTTCACTTTCATTGGGTTTAGTCAGTACTTTGGCACTGCCTAAGTCACACTGAGCAAACCCCCCAGAACAAGACATACATCTGTCTTTATCCTTCCCACCTTCCCAGCTGAGAATAAACATCTGCTGCAAATAATTCAGGGTAGCTGGAAGGATTATGGTTGTCACCACCCAGGCACTATTTGTGGTTAGAGCATGGTGGCCACAGGCCTTGGTGCCAGGGATCAAATGGACTCATCAGTTAATTGATGTCATCCTTGCCTGTGGCTGAACCCTTCAGTCCTGGTGCCTGTTAGGGAGGAGTAGGAGGTGGCAAAGAGCAATAGGCTGTAAATAGACCTGGGGAAAGAGCTGCAATACCTAAACCCAAACATTAACAATGTTAAGATTAATTATGGGAACAAGCTCTTGCGTGCAGCTTGGCAGAAATTCCAGTGGGGGATTCTGCTGGATGCAATGGTAAGTTACAGGCAAAAGCTATGATTTAAGCCCATATTTATTGTCTTTAATAAAATCAAATTGTTAGTAATGCTGAGAGCTTGAAAGGGGAGAAAAGCTCCTGTGGTTTTTTATGCTTTAACTCATAAATACAGCTTTCATCCTAAGAATGCCAGTGTATTATTCTCTGCATTCCAGGAATGCCTGGTTTAGGGGAGATGAAATGAGTTGTCCAAAGTCAGGAACAATTGGACTCCTCTTTCCCCTTTGTTTTGGTAGGCTATTGAACATTATCTGTTTTCTTTTAAAACCCCAGTTCTCCCAAAAACTTGGGCAATTTGTTCTTATGTCATGTCTGTAGAAATTAGGTCTCCTGTTCCAGGCTGCCAGATTGCCTGAAAGAGAAAGCCCAGCAGGCACTGAACTGGGTGTTAGGCAGGCATAGAAAAATATAAATTCAGTGTCAACTACAGTTGGTTTCATGCTAGTCATGAGATTTCATGTCATACCTCCCTCTGGAAACTGCACAGAGCAGCCATGAAGCACAGCAGAAGTGTTAATTGCTTTGTGTTGTCCTGCACATGGTGCAATTACTGTGTCATCGTCTGTAATGGACTTGGTAAAACAGAGTGAAATTTGTCAGATGGAAAACTGGGGAAAGTGGTTTTCATTATTTTTAGTTTCTCCTTGCTTCATCATCTTACTAGAGGAAACTGAATTGGACAAACCCTCAGCAAGAACAGCCTGAGAAGCAATTTACCAGTAAGCAGAAAAGAAGTGGTCGAGCAATTTAAGCTGTTGACAGAATTATCATTTATAAGTTTATTTGTCACTTTGAGGGCTTTGGCTGTTTACTGTGTCACATGGGTAATTCTACTGGTGTTATGGGGCAAAGAATTGGGTATGAACCTTACACAAAAGGTGTTTCCTCTTCATGTGCTGTGTCCAGCTAAGTCCTGCAGGGTGGGAGGCCTGGCTGGGTCTGCAGTGCATGGCCCAGGGCATGAAATGCCTTTTTCTTTGCAGTCCATCTCACACCTGGTGCTAGGGGTCTCTAATGACTTCAGCTATCTTTGAATCAAGTTCTAAATATCAAAAACCCTTTCTGCAAAAATTTCAGAGGTGAGCTCTGAAACAAGTACATAGATCAGGTCAGCAGATAGAGCTGTGGGGCTTAGAGGCTCTGGTTTAGCATGTGAGACAAGGCAATTGCCTGTTTCTGGTCAGGTTTGGGTTTCAGGAGGGAGCTTTTCCCCTGCCCCTTCTGGCTGTGTTGCAGTGCAGAGATGTGCAATGAAGCAGTTTTGTCAGTGGCCATCTCAGTCACTGTGTCACACTCAGCACCCTGCCCTGAACATTTAGGTACACTTTTCCTTAGTTATCAGTGGCACACATGGATTCCTGATGGGTTGTGGAAACAATAGCCTTGCTGAGTTTTGTTTGCTATGTAGTGTCAATGTTTAAAAAGAACTGGTTCAAAGAACTCGGTTATGTGCAGCATTTTTGTGCTTGACAGCCAAGACAGAAATGGGCATTTCATCCTTTACAAGTTTGATTTTATTTTGTTAATCTGATGGTAGGTGCTGTTGCATTTTTAGTCTATATTTATCTGTGGATCACAGCTTAGCCCACTAAAGCTGGGCTATTTGCCATCACTGCATCTTGTGCAAAGCATGTTCCAACAGCAGTCAACTTACACCCCCCTTGTCTTTCCTCTGCCTGCCCCAATGCCCTGAAATGATTCATTTGATGTATTACCAGACACATAACTGAACTTTTTTAACTTGCCACATCAGTCCTCATGGTGGAAGAACTGGTTTCTTAGCCAGTGAACACTGCTGATATGTTTTGTTGGTGTCTTGCATTGGTACTTCAAATGCTCCAGTGTCCAGCCATAAATTAATGCCTTTCCAAGTGAGATATAGCTGGAGGAGAATTTCTCCTCCCTTTTCTTGCTGATGCATCTTGTTTGTGAGTGCATGTGCTATACTGCAATGGTGATCTTTTCCTACTGCAATCATTGCCTATCATCTTTGTCTATCAAATCTTTGTTTAAAATTAATAATTTGCAATAAACTTAATATTCTCAAGAAGTACTAACATGTCTTATGTCGAGCCCATTGCCACAACATCTGAGCATTTCCAACAGCTGAAGGGATTTATCTGCACAGTGTTCTAAAGAGGATAGAAACATCCTTATTCTGTAGCTGAAACTGAATTTCATTCTGAAAGCTGGGAGATTTGGGGTCTGTTCTGATATTATCTCCAGCTACAACTTCTTGGTTTTCTCTTTTGGAATAATTGCCTCGAAATTATTTATTCATTAATCCCTTGTTAGGGCCAAGCCTGCCTGCCCTCAATGACTTTTTCTATTTCATCCTATCACTAACAATCTGGCACTTGTAGCAGTTCAGTGAGTGACAGTTGTACATATTCTGCAGACTGATTGAGAGAGATTATTTCTACTGAGGTAAGAATTATTCTGACACTCTCATTACTGTCAACTAAAAATTAATGCAGCCCTGAAACTGCAAGTCTTAGTTTGGAGCATCTACTAATTGTTGCCTAGATGGAAAGGCACCCTCCATGGATTGCAAGAGAAAGCTTCTTCAGGGATAAAATGGGAAAAAAAACAAAGTAACTACAGGACTCAAAACTTGACACTGTCTTCTGAGAGCAACATGATCTTCTCTGCTCAGGCACTATTTCCCCTTACAAAGAAACTTAAAAGACAAACACAGCATGGGTCAGTTTGACATTTTTAGAAGAAATATTCCAGATTTCATTCTGAATGTACAATGCATATATCTACAAAATAGTTTATGAATTCCAATATATATATGAGAAACTAATTTTTAGACAAATAATTGATAGTTAAAAGGTAATTTGGACCATCTTTTATCCTTCAATTTTTCATTTTCTTAGGACGAACAATTGGGTCTGTTCTGGGTTTAGTAAGATTCTCAGTAACATAAATGACAATGGCACTTTCCTTAATTATTGCCAGTGCTGAGCATGAGAAAGACTGCTGAGTAACTGGTTCTCTGTGAAGGAGTACTCTGCTGTATATAATGAGTATAGACACACACACACACACCTTGAATAGATTAACTCCCTTCAGCCTCTGTAGATGTGATAGAAGAGCAAAGAGTTTAGAAAGGTTACAGAGATTATTGACTTTGGTGCTTGAGTTGAAACTGAAGCTTATTTGTGCTGGGCTATTCCAGCAGCCCATTTACAGGAAAGTTTCTGTGCATTCACTGAAATATTTTATTTCCTCTCTTTCCTATATGAAAGCCTTCCCTTTTCCATTCTTCACACTCAGAAATACTAGGAATGCAGATTTATGTGGCTTTCTAGTACCTCTTCTCTATTTCTAGCATGCTAATTAAATCAGCATAGGGTCTGTCTTTTAAACCCTACTGTGTATTTAAGAGTTTATCTGTGCTATCTGACTCTGACTGGTTTCAATGACTTCAGGAATTGGTATTTCACCCAGGGGTATGTATCATCCCAGACAGCCTCTGTGCATGCTAGGGGCTCTGGCTGGTTGTGCTCTTGATC
The DNA here is from genome assembly GCA_016584745.2 of Phylloscopus trochilus trochilus. Taxonomy (NCBI): domain Eukaryota; kingdom Metazoa; phylum Chordata; class Aves; order Passeriformes; family Phylloscopidae; genus Phylloscopus; species Phylloscopus trochilus. The sequence goes on along the minus strand of WQNJ02000041.1, from coordinate 8,155,993 downwards.
TTTTAATTTCTTTTTCCTATTCTGAGCATGCTGCTTCTAAAAGTGACAAATTTGACAAAATGGTGACACTTTCAATTTGTTGGTACCCATGCCCTCGGGCAGGACATATTATATCTCTGGGGGGAAATTGGAACTCTAGGAATCCAGAACAGAGTGAAAGAGGATTGAATTAGAGATGAGATGCTATTTGACTTCCTCAAAAATCCTAAATCTAGGGCTGCAGACTACAGAACTAGCAGCATGTCTCATGAAAGCTGCCCTCGCACCTCCTGGTTCCTACTGGGATCTCATCCTCTGTTCATAGGATTCTGTCAAGGCATCTTTTTCTGGATTGACTCTGCACACCCATTCTGTGAACCCTTTCAATAATATCTCTCTCTATCAAAGCTACAGCTTCCAGGTTTCAGCACTGCAATGTATCATACCAGCCCTCAGCATCCTTCCCAGCCCCCAGGAAGGCAAAGCTCACAGCATGAGAACTGCACAACAACTTAACAGGCACCAGAAGCACAGAGGCCACAAACCAAAGGGAGCAGCACTTGCTGGTGGCTTAAGAGCCAATTTGGGCTGATATGTAATAGGCTGGGGTGAAATGAAACTCCAAGAACTCTTTGAGACACTTACCAAGGCTACCTTCTGTCTCTCCTACGTGTTTGTCCCTGAATCTGTCCCCATGAAATTGCAAATGCAAAAACAAACCAGGCTATTCAAACTCACTGTACGTGCATTAAAAACAAATCACCCCGTCCCACCTCGGGAAGGTAATTGGCAAACCCAGAGTGCATGAAATAGCTGCAAAGCTGAGAGCAAAGGAAGGAGTGATGAAAATATCAGCCTCCAACCTGTGTGTTAGTGATGCATCTGAGCCATAAATACCAATTACTGGGCCACCAGCTGCAAGTCAGCCTTATAGTTCAGGGCTGAAATGTCCTCTTTTCCCTCCCTTAGTGATAAAAAATGAAGAAATAAAATTAAATAGGTTAAAGAATAAAATATCTTCTGGACCTCCAAGAACTTGAATTTTTGCTTATTTTTGCACTGGTGAACTATACAAGTAACCTTGGTAGAAATCACCCTTGCCAGAAACTCTTTAATTACATCCATAAACCAGCCGTGTCCAATTTTGTCTCTCCTACAATCTGTTGTGCTGCTGTTCTGCAAGGTCTTTGTTCTACAAGGTCTTCTCTCTGCGAGATTCTGCTCTAGTGTCATGTCTGAGAGGGGGCAGAGGAGTTGTGAGCAAGGATGAAAACTGAGAGGAATGCTCTTCCATAATACAGTATGAAAAGAATGTAATTGGTATCTGTTCTTGTGGGGTTTGGCCTCTGCTTCTCCCTGGACCCAGGACAACAGCAGAGTATCTCTTGTGTCTGGAGCAAAAAAATTTCCTTATCACAATGAAGGCAGGCAGCACATACACCTCAGAATCCCTGCAAAAGTAGAAATAAGAAGGAGGTTCCTTCCCAGCCCATTATTTTGGGGACCTACAGAGGTCCCCAGAGGTCCCCTCACCTAACACAGTTATTTTCAGCATGCTTATTAGTCTTGCACAAAGTTCTTTCAGGTTAAAGATGGTGTGAACAAGACCCCAGCACATAAAATAAAATCATTGTTCTAAAAGAAAAAAGTGAAAAATCTGTAGCTTCTCCCCATGATCTTGCTATAAATAATTTCTTGGTTGGGCACTTCAGCTTTTGTGCATTCCAAATTTGGATTCCAATGTTTGATCAAACTTTGTAATTGCTGGTAATAGATATTTGGCTATAGAGCAAGTAAAGATGGGGTTAATTCAATGTGCTGCAGTGTTAAGCTAAGCAGCAGCAGTATGCAGTGTACACTGATGTTTGATTTTAAATCTCATCAACAAATAGTCAACAAATAAGGTTTATTGCCAGGCTAATAAACTGTGTCCCTCACTGATTGAAAAGCCTTCACTGCCTCAGCTCCTTTGAAGTCCTCTGTGGTTTTTTACCCTGATACCAAGACAGTGTCTGCATTTTTATAGCAGCTTGTTTAGGTCCTCTTGCCCTTCTCCAAAAGCTGTTACTAACCTGGAAGCTTGCTCACCTTCCCCATTTGTTTTTGCATAATTTGACAGTGACAGAATATCAAGGTTTGCATTGCTGTGTTTGACTCCTGCAGGAAAGAGAAGGTCTCAGGCCATTGATGGCATTCTATCAGGTCCTGTCTCTTTTATGCTACCTCCAAGGTCAAGAGGGAACATTAGTCCTGGGTGGGCACACCCTGGCTTCCTGCTTTGTGCAGCTCTGACATCAGATCTCACACTGCTGAACTGGCTGGGAACAGGATTTTGCTGTGATGTGGCTCTGCCTGCTGGATCCGAATGCCAAGGAGCAATCATTCTCCCTCCTGTCTCCTTTCAAGAGTGGTGAACTGCTGTTCAAACACTTAAATAGTTTTGCTTTGACTTTTTTTCTAAGACTCTTCTACGAATGTCAAACTAGATTTAGAGCATCACAAGTTTGCCAGAAGCGTCTGCTGAGCTCGTGGCTTCCAGACTATGCCACAGCACTCTGTAATGGTTCAAGAAGAGGTTTGGTGAGAGGGCCTTGAAGAGATGCAGGGGGATCCTCTGCCCTCAGACACGTGTGCTGAGGTTGATAATACTTGCCAACCTAAGGAGCTGAAGTTTTAGTGGGTAAGGAGCTCACTGCCCATATTATTCATTGGTAAAAAGAGGAGGTTTTGTTTCCTTGGCAGAAACTGCTGGTGAAAGCCCAGAGGATGATTTTCTCTCTTGTTTGTTTAGTGAACAAATACAGTTCACCTACAGAAGCTATCTGTCAAGAACTGATATGTTTTGGAAGTTAACATTAGCTCCTAAGAATCTCAAACCTGTATGGTGGAAAAAATATAGAGAAATTTTACTGGAAAAAAAATCTACATCAGGCAGAGTGGGCAATACACATTATTTGGTTTTGGCTTCAAGTTCAGATATTCTGTTGGCTTTCTTGCTGGGAAAATCCCATCCCAGTGGAAAATGATGTACAGGTAACTTTGCTGTAGTGACAATGCAGAGAACTCACTGCTGAAAGTGAGTGACCCATCCTTAGAGGTGGATTGGACAAGAAATTGCTTCTTCTGAGAGACTCTTGTGTCTTTCCCAAACTGAAGGTAAAATCAAGCATTAATGCAAAATGTTACTGCAATCCTGATTGTACCAATAGGATCTTCAATGTGGATGATTAGGTAAAACATCTTATAGGGTGCAGTGTACTTAAACTGCTCTCAGGAGCAGACATGGTCCATTGTGTTTTATAAAACTAGGAAACTTTAAACATTTTTTTATTGTTCTCCATAATATGGAGCATTTAAACTGTCTCATTTTCCCCATAATCTTTGCTCTGCTGACTTAAAAATATTTTTAGCAAGCAGAGGCACGGATGAATGGAATAGTCAGGAATTATCTTCGCAGTGTTCATAAAAATACAAATGCAAAATAAAAATTCCTAATGCAGAAGTGGCCGTTTGTCTGCCAGCCTTCATCTCTGCCTTCTCCCTGTATATCTGTGGACTTGGAGGATGCAGATTTTGTTTCCTGATCAAAGCTGTGATGGATGGGGATGACAAGGCTCATCAGTCCAGTGCTGCTGCTAGCCCCCCTGTCAGCAGCAGCCTTTCTTCAGAGTGAGTTTCTGACGTACTGCCAGGAGAGAGGACAGTGATGGGCTCTGCTGGCCTTGGCGTGGGTGGCTGTTGCTCTTCCCTGTTGAAATGCCTTGCTGGTTGGTGCCTACATGAAGCTTAAAACCTTGCACTGAGAGAATCCTAAGATGCTTGTCCCCTCCGTGTCAGTTCAGGCACTGCCATTATCAGATGGATGGGATGAGCAGGATGGGTTTGTCTTTCCAGCAGTGGATGAGAAACAAAGACTGGAGTAAATTTCCCTTTTTGTTTGTGTGTTTAGATTTGCTATCTATTTGTAATCCCATTTCTTCTCCACAGTATCTATGCCTCATTTCCCCATCTCAGCAGCCTCAGTAATTCCACCTACCTACTCCACGGGGGTCTTATGAGTGCTAACATTGATAATGCACTCTGTGATTCATTGATGAACATGGATGTGTATTTATGTGTCAGATACCATTAGTGCTATCCTTCTTTTAAATAATGTTTCTCAGGCTATGAGCACTAATGAACACAACTTTCCTCTATAGATCATCTGCCAGGTGCCACAGCAATCCTTAATGTAAAGCTAATGACTTTTTCAAACGAATTTAAACAGCCTAACAATGAGATGTCACAGAAAAAATTAAGGATGCCATCATGTTCAGAGGCTAAATGTATGTATAATATGCAATAGGGAGTGTGAATGCATTCTTTAATCTCAAATTGCATGTTCAAAACCAAACTACAGCCTCAAATTTTATTCAGATCCCTAACAACAAAGGCGCAGAGATGTACTTTCATCCTTAACAATTTTTTTTGCCTAGATTAACTGAGTGTTTCATGTTCAGATAGTGCTGGGTCATAGTTACTGTTTGATTATTGACATGAATTGAAAATAAAGTGGTGTTCTCTAATTGTGGGTGTGAAAAGAGTTATTACCTAAAGCTGCCCAAGAATCAGTAGCTATTCAAACTCCTTTGAGCATGTTTAGTTACTAAAACAATCCAGCATATGGACTCATGGCCATGGCAGCAGTGTAATCACTCTCTGAGAGATCCTTTCGGGGGAGGAGAGAAGGGAGAATTTTACAGCATGCTGCCATGAAAAGTGACATTTTACTTCGTCTACTCAACCTCCTTTGCTGAAAGTAGTCAAGTTTCTGACAGATGAAAGGCACCTCTGTGTGAATGTCGGGGGTAGGAGTTCAGATCCAGTAAGTTATTCAGGTAAATGGGTGTTGTTCCTCCTTCCAGAAGTGGTTTCTTCTGTGCAGTAATCTCAATTTAAAAATGCATGCAGAGATTGGACCCCGCCCTGGGATTTAGGGTAAAGAAAGGCACAGATTAACAAAGAAATAGCCTCTTCCAGAAACTATTTAGGTTTAAAATTTATTTTTACAGTTCATTAGAAGCTAAATGCTTCTTTGAAAAAAAAAAGTCTAAAGAAATAAACCTAAAATATATAGAAAATATGTAACTAGGAGGAATTGAAAACAAATCTATTCTTTATTACCCTGGCCTATTGTTAAGCACAGGGCAGTCTATTCAGTCTACTGCAGAGTGGCAGGCAAACAGCCTTGTTTGGGGCTCTTGAAGGACTAAAGAGCCATCTTCACCTACTGCTTTTCTCATTACCTACAACAGCTTAGAATCGCTAATTTGTTTTAGCTCTCTTAGGTTGGCTTCAGAGCTCTGGGACTTCAGTGGGAGATATCAGACAAAGCCAGATGTGCCTGATGCAAATCAGCACACAAAGCAGCATTTGCATTTATCGATTCCAAATATTTTCATTAGAAAATGCATTGGAGTCATTTTCTTACTAAAATCCTGTTCTTCTGGTTGTATTTTACCTCATTTTTCTTTTATTTCAGTGCATTTTATTTTACTGGGTTATAAGTGAGAATAACTTCTATTGATTCTGTTTATTTGCATTTTGCTTCTGCTTCAGGCTGGCTTACTTTGTTCTTCTCTGGATTTCTTTTTAATTGTTTGAAATAATTTAAATTCAGGTTCAATGCTCTTATTCAGCTTCTGTTCACTGCATTTTGAGCTTTTATATGTGCAACCTATACGTGTCTTATTTAGATGGTGGTGTGAATAAAGGAGATTTAAAGGCACTCAGCAATTTTTTAGCAGCTGCTAAAAGTGGGCATTGCTTCTGCTCTGAATTCCTTTTGTTTCAAAGTAATGCTGGCTCTGCAGATGTATTCACAGATAAAAGTTCCAGTCAGATTGAACATTTTATCTCTCTGAAGTAATGTAGCAGATATCACTTCCCATGTAGCTTTTACATTGTTGCTTTTTTTTAAACTGGCTAAGCTTTTCCTATGTAATTTTTTTTTTTTTTTTTTTTTCTGATGGAAACATAAACATAGTTAAAGCTGCTGAGAATACTTTGATCATGAATGAATTCTGGCATGCAGCTAAATCCCAGTCTGGACAGGGGGTGTCCCTTTGCTGCCAGTGATGAGGTGTTTGTGTTGGCAGAGGGGGATTGCTTACCAGCAATGGCTCGTTTGGCTGCTGATGTGCAGAGTGTGAGACATTGATGTACATTCTTGTTATGGTGTAAAGCACTCTGGTGCTCCAGGGGCTGACCAACAAAAAACCGTATCCAGGAACAAATAACAGTAGAGCTTTTGTGTACTCACATGGCATTTGCTCTCAGCTGGGACAGCCCTGGTGACAGAAGCAGGTGCCTTTTCCACAAATAGGTCAGACCAAGCCACAGGGACCTGCTGGCCACACGTTCTTTGTCCTCAGCAAGTGCAGGGTAACACAATGCATTCCAATTTCAACCAGGCCCACTGATATCACTGACAATCAGCTGGGATTCAGAGGGTTTTGCCAACCTCACATACTCTGTCTGTGTGCCCTAATCCACGTTAGAAACAGTTACACTTGCCCAACTTCAAGAGTGACCCACAGCTGATGATGCTGCAGACCTGCTGTCTCTAAGGACAAATGGGATCATCTTTTACAGTCCCTGGAGGTTTTCACTGAGATGGCAAGCAGTGAAATGGAGCAGCCCAAGGTATTAGTTGGCCTCTGAGCCACGTACAAAAGTGGTCAGCATAGTCATGGTGCCAGGAGAAGGAGGCATCATACCTCCTGATAGATACCACCTGATAGATATCTGTTATCTGAACTCTGTTAGTTAGTGACTGGAGAAGCATAAGAATGTGGAAGAAGCACAACAATTGTACACATGGTTGTCTTCCTGCGAAATAACTTGCTTAAATTTTCTCTAAAGACATAGAGACATAAAAGTGGAGTAAAACCTGGGGAAGGATGTACCCTCTCATTCACTCATCCCCTAGGAAGGTGCAGCTCAAGTCACAAGCTTTTAATCCTTCCCACTGGATTAATTTATGGTGCAACCACTAAGATATGAGGGATTTAGAAGGGCCGGGCCTTAATGCGGATTTCTGTTCCTAGGTTACATGAGTTTAGTGTATTAACAGCCCCAAGTCTGCAACCCTTGTGCAAGTATAAATCTGTGTGTTTCACCTCTCTAGGGACAGAAGGGGAGCTACTTCCACACATAGAGTCTTGTCCTGAAGCTTCTGTGTTGAGAACAATCAACCCCAAGATGTTTCAGAAGTGTGAAGGGCTGTGTTCTTTGTGGCAGCACTTGAGAAACTGCTGAACACAGGGAGTTGAGCTCCCAGGATCTTCAGCTATGAGAAACCAAAACAAAGGCTGATCCCTTCCTCTCCTAATGCCACTGTTACTGTACCTCAGGGCCCTCTGACTTCCCTGACATGCTGAAGCATCCTTTCTGCCCTGTCAAGGTGACAGCATCATTACTCCTTACAAATTCACTTCCTATAAGGTATTCAAAGGATATCCAGTTCATTCAAATGCACCAAGTTTAAATGTATCTTAATTTATGACTGTGTTCTAATCACCAGAAGATGATGAATATAATTAAAGATAATGAATGGTCCCATTAGTCTTTTGCTTGCTGTGATAATTCCTGCAGACAGACACTTCCTTTGTCTGTGTGGTGTGGAAAGATGCCTTAGCAAGGGAAACTTCTGTTGCAGCAGATTCTCACCCTGGAGCTTAAGAGTTTTATTTAATAGCTAGTTTGGGAGCAAAGAAGAGAGAAGGAGCAAACCTCTATGCTGAATTATATGCAAGTAATTGCTGAAGGTGGAGGTAGAAAGAGCTGATCATACCTATCAAATTTTGTGTCCCCCTTATGGAAATCCTGGAGTTCCCCCACCATATGCTGCTATTTGCACCTCATGCTTTCTCAGCTTTATATATCTTGCTGAAAAGATTGCTGGCAGCTTTATAATATCCACTATCCTTCCCTTACCTTCCAGGCATTCCAGACTGGCTCAAGATTATGCAGTCTATTTATTTGGCACAGGGGTTTTCCATCTCTCAGCTAGTTAATGAACAAGCCTGACACTGTGATGCCTTTATGCTGCAGCAGCATTGCAGGCTCCCCTTGACAGGGCTGCAGAGCTGAACCAGGACTTCTGAGACTCTTCCTGCTCAGTGCTTGCATTATACATGCAAAATGTGTGCCCTGATCTGCCCCCCTCACTGCCCCGTGATGAGGGCAGAAGGCAAAATGCAAACATGGTGTTTTGTTTGGTGGGGAATGGTGAGGTGGTAAAAGCAAGCATAAAGCTCAAGTTTGATTTTGGGGGAATTTGTTCAGTGCTGAATTGAAAGTTGCTTCCCAGTGTGGTCTGCAAGTTTTATGATTCTGCTCTGTTTGTCACGACCCACATAATTAATGAAAACCTGGAATGCTCTGGAAGGACTCCCTTGAAGGAGAAGGATGGCAGCAGAACCTCAGGAGTCCCCACAGGCTTTGCATCTCCCTGGCAGCAGTTTTCCTAGCTCACCAGGACTGCAATGAGGAGCTGTCACTTTTGCCTAAGAATACTTTCTGTGGTTGTGTCGAACCTTTGGAGAGGTTTTCCACCCTCTGTGCCTTCCTCAAAAGATTTTCCCTCAGGCCAGGCTTTAAGTTTGTTTTGACACTGACACAGTAAGGGCTGCCACTAAAAGCCTTTCAACCTTTGCCAGGTTGCTCAGGAGTTCAGGCTTGCCCTGCCTGACCAGCATGGCACAGACATGGGGAAGGCTGTGCACTGTGTTTGCCCTTCCTGGCTCCTGCCAGGCTTTTGAAACTCATTTACTGGGCTGCACACCTCTTCCAAAACAGTCATGAGAGAGGCACACTCTGAGGGCTACATTTGCTCTGAGACCAGAGAATCTCTGCACCAAATAAGAGCCACTCCTAGCCAAAGAGCAGGAGATGCTCCTAATCTCTCTCTTTTGACATGATCCCTCCGGGCTGTGCTCAGCAGATGTTTGAGTTAAACCTGTCAGCTGTGGCAATCTGATGCTTCAAATCTGTTTTGAGACCCAGCAGGAAAACCTAATATCTCTGGATGAGGGGATATCAAGCTTGTTCTCCTTGCTCAGAGATTATCAGATGCGCCATGAGACACAGAACTTCAGTAATATGACTCACTGCTTTTGATCTGGCAATTTCTTGTTATCAGTGTACGTGCAAAGATGTCTGCTTAATATTATAAAAATATGCAGGAGATCTCTGTTCCTAAGGTCTGACTAAAATCCCACCCTTAAGTCCTGTTAACATCAAGAAAGCAGGGTTGAGCCTGCAGCAGTGGACATTAACTGACTTAACAACCCGGTTAAATTCTCCAGAAAAAAAGCTGGAATTTCATGTACTGAGGTTTAGTCCCTCCTGTTCTTAAAAGGGGGGTTTTGAATGCAAATGTCTTTTAAAAATTTTTGAGTGTTATACCCATTACAGATTGTTATTGTAGTGCACCACAGATGTGGAGACTGGTGGGAGCACTACATCCACTGCTGAGGGAAGCTACAGGTGCGTGAGCTTGGGGAAAAGATGGAAATGAATAGTAAGGAGACATAAATGGGGTAGAAACAGGAAAGAGCAACTTAATAGTGATCAGGGTAACACCTCCTTAGAGCCACAAGTTGTCTTCAGCTTGCCTTCTACAGATCTTGTTGAGTATCTGCTTATATTTTTGAGATGTAGGGGTCTTGACTAACAGTTGAGTTTTCAGAGGAACTAAACTCTGTGAAATTAGCTCTTGCTGAATAACTTCACTACAAAATAAAGGGAAGAGTTTGTTTTTTTTTTTTTCCCAAGTGAAAAAGCATTTGGTTTTTATTTTAAAGAGATAGGACACATTTCATGCTGAAACATGATTTTTAATATTAAAAATTGCCTATAAATAAGGAAAAAAAAAGGGTTTTTTTTAAATCTCAAAAAAAACCCCAAAAAAAAAAAACCAAAAAAACCCCAAACCAACTATCCATTGCAATTTACAAAAACCTGGAAATAAAAATACTTAACAAGCAGCAGGGGGATGGAGTGGGTGCTGGGTTTGCTGGTGAGCACTCCCCCTGGCAGAGCTGGAGTCGCTGCAGCTGCGGGTGGCTCTGGGGAGCGGAGCAGGGCTTGCGAGCAAATTTCCCTGAAACGCAAGAACGAGTGCTTCCTTGAGGAATAACTACCCAGGGAATTGTCAGGACCATTTGCTTCTTGTGCAGAGCTGTAGTCACTCCCGGAGTGCTTTCCTCCTGCAGGAGGTGCCAGAAGCGGGGGCCCTGCTGGCAGCCTGGTGCCCCCTGTCCCAGGCTCGCCTGCCACACTCTTCAGCCACCCTGACAGTTGATTAATGCCTCGGCTGTGGAGTGACAATTCTGCTTCACACCTTCATCCATCATCCCTGCACCATTTCCTGGGGGCCTCAGGACCCTGACAAATTGTCATATAACCTAGCGGGGACTTGCTGTTCCTCCAATTGTCTGTCTGAATAAGTGTCCTGGTTTTTTCAGAAGTTGCAAGAGGGAGAAAGAGAAAGGGCTGGAAAATGGCTTAGATGCCTACCGTAGGAAAAGGAGATTGGTATGATTCAGGAAGCTGGCTAATTCACCTTTTAAAACTTTTATCCCAGCCATGTCCCCATGGAAAGCTGCAAAATCCAGTCCCTGGCTCCCCATGGATGGGGATGGTTTGAGGTGATGCTTTGCAGGAGAACAGTGGCAGGGCTAGGAGATAGGTGAGAAATGAATCCTGGTGTGGAACCCAACCCTTCCTTCAGGCTCATAGGGGTGCCAAAAACGTTTGTGTTCCCATGCCCCAGTTTCCCATTGTGGGATGGGTGGCAGTGATGGAGAGCAATGAGTCTCCACTGCAGAAGGGACCTGGGAAGACCCCACAGGGAGTCCCAGCGAGGGGGAGAGTCTGATCTGCTGGTGGTGTGGGACTGGCTGTGAGCCCCTCTGAGCCTCTCGGGCTCTGCCTGCTTTGCCTGTCTCTGCAGAAGGACAAGAAGCTGCTGCTAAGGTCTGGCATTTGTTTTTACACCTGAAACACAAAAGGAGCTCCCCCGACACCCTTCACCATGTCACGTTGCGACTGCACATGGAATCACTGCTCCTGCCTACGGAGAAAGCAAGATGAAATCAAGTTGAGAGGCATTTATCTTTTTGCCTTTTGGGCAGGGATGGATGTGTGGCTGCTTGTTCTGAAGCAGAGAGGACCAGGAGGAGGGAACGGGATGGCATTAGTGAGAGGTCCCTGTCTGCCACCCGCAGGGGACAATTTCCCCGGGACAAAGGTGATTTCTTCTTCTTCTCTCCGTGTCCTGCACAGTGGTGTTTCCCTCTGTCACAGGGTCAGCCCGGGCTCAGTGCAGGTTTGTCTGGGGACCTGGCAGGCTCCGACCCAGGCACAGGTGAGGAGCTGCCCCCAGAGCCCTGCTTGCCCCTGGATGCAGCAGCACATCAGTTCTTACCCACTGTGAATCTCGCTCACGGCCTCAGCGTGTGGAGAAGGCACCCGAGAGACACAGCCCCAGAGCTGTAGGTTTCTGTGTCAGGAGAGCAGGGATTGCTTCTCAGTACCTGAGAAAGATGCATCTCCTCTGATTTACAGCTGCAACCACAAAAGTACCTCTCCTGCGAACAGTTCAGCTTGTGTTGAAGAAGGAATCAGTGTATGTGCACAGATGGGGGAGGACAAAAGCCCTCTTGGCAGGTACAGCTTCAAAAAGACGTGGGAGCAACTGCTCAGAGCCGTGGAGAGACCTTGTGCAGCAGGGGAAGGACTGGAGTGCACTCAGCTATCCACACCCTGGGCAATCCAAAATTGAAAACTGCTGCCTCTGTGATGTCAAATGAAGTTAAAAAGCCAGATAAAAAGGTTCACAGCAAATATGGGGTGATCGTGAAACCATGACAACAACATGCCAGAGCAATGGAGGACTGAGGAGTCCCCAGGAACAGAATACTTTAAAAATCCTGGATTTGTTGACAACTTACTGTCCAAATAGACTTGAGCAGAAACTGTAATAAAGTATAAGGTTAAATAATAGTTTGGTGGTAGCTGGTAGGATGAAAATATAACCTAGAGTTACCTTAGGTGATTATAATACTGAAACTCACATCCCCAGGAAAATTTCCAGGTGCAAATTGTAGTATAGTGAACTGGACCAAGACCTCCACACATGCATTATGAATTTTGTTACAGAAGCGCACATGACCCATCATCTACTCTTGCATCATTCTTTCTCTGTTATCTTTTTGTGTAACACACTGTACACATCTCCTAGGAGGCCTACCAGTGGTGTTAGGTGCCTCACATCCAGTTCTACAGAATGGTATTAAAAAAACCCAAACAGCTAAACTCTGTGTTGACTGGCTCTTGCAGACCAGGTAAAAGACCTCAGCTTCAGGGACAACATGTAAGGGTTTACATAGAATATGCATGACTTCATCATTGAGTCTAGTTTGGAACAGATTCAATGGAACAAGAGTATTTTATGTAAGGTAGTTCTGTTGTAAATGTGTTTTTAAACGTCTATACAGGATTTTAAAACTGATTTTGGAAACTTGCAGGTGTTATGGTACCCTTCTCCTTCTGCTTGGAGATGCCTTGTGATCACAGAATAGGAATAAGTCTGCAGGGAGACATGAATTTAGTAGATCAAGCATTTATAATCTTTCTCAGGGTGTTGTGTGATGCTGTGGACTGAGGATATATGCAAGAACCAGCCTTATGTGAGGTAGAAACCACCTAGGCAGGTTCCCCTTGGGAATGTCTGGCTGTCTGGGAGGGTTTTCTGATTTGGGATTTACTCAGGAGTATTACTAGGACAATAGGAGAAATAGATTGCTCTTTTATATTTAGATTGCTCAGGGTTGTTCAAGAATTCAGCTGCAGGTGCAGGAATCTCTCTCCTGGCAGGGCAGGAGGGAGAGGGGCAGTTCAGTGTGGGTTTGGTGGGCTGTGCCTGCAGGCATTACCACTGGGTAAAGCCAGGCTCCAGCTGCCATTAGGAAGCCTTAGCTTCCATCATATTATAGTTTACTTATTTGGTTTAATTCTGAGCTGTAAAACCCTGAAGTGACATCTCCAGGACCTGCTGGTGCTTCTGCCTCCCACACTGGGAGTCAGTGTCACTGTCAGCTGAGGGAGATTGGTAGGAGAGGAAAGGAGCCTGAGCTACACCACCTCTGAGTCCCCCCTGAGTGTTATTCAGACAGGGAGACCTCTCACCTGGAGAAAGATGTATCATGAATAAAGAAGAAAAAAATCAAGCTGCTTTTTTTTTTTTTTTTGGCTGGTCTAGACAACAGATTAGATTTCTTTGCAAAGCTTATACCATCCTCAGGCATCTGTCTGGGAACTCTTTGAGGGAGACAAACCCTAGAAGGGGAAGGACAAAATAAACTCTGGGTGACTCTATTTGAGCATTTATTTGGAGCAGCTTTGCCTGACTTTAGCCAACTCCTCTGCACTGCCTGAGTGCTGCATCTCTGGGTCGTGCAGCTCTGCCAGGACCAGTCTGAGCCAAATCCTTTCCAGAGCATAGATTTTTTTTTTTCCCCTAATGGCACAGACTGCTACTTCTGACTGTCAAATCCAAGCTGGGTATTTTCTCTATGCTGAGGAACTGCCTCTCCAATCACCCTGGTGGGGATGGATGTGCTTGTTTCTTCCTCATCAGTCTGCAGTTGCCTGCAAAGGAGAGCCTTGGGGGTGGCAACACTAGCACCACCTCCAGTCACTCCACACCTTCCTCTACTCACTCCTGAGTCATCTTTTTTAATGTGGGCAGCACATCCAAAAATGACCGTGGGGTGGGAAAGTTTCCTTACTGGGACCTCAGATGGAGCAAATCCCATCTTCCCAACACATAGGCTTGGGTTGGGATACATCCAGCAGGTTCCTCACATTTTATTATTGGAAGTGTCAACAACACTGCAGGTAACAGCTGGAGAAGGAAAGCAATTTGATTCTTTCACAAAAAAACTTTTGACCTTTTCTCAGCCAGTTTCCTACATTTTTTTTTTCTTTAATAACAAGGGTGACATTTTGAGGCCTTTGGAACTCCTCCAGTCTCTGTCTACACTTTCATACTTCAACTATTTTCTGAAATAAATGAAAGCTCTAGAGCCAGCTGCATGTTTGAGAGGGGGTGTCAGCTGCACACCAGAGCAGAGCTTGGAGATCTGCAGTCTGCTGGAACAGGTGCCAACCACCTCCATTTAAAAACATATCTAGGAATATAAATGTGCTTGTTGGGTTACGGAGATTCCTTGTCTTTATTTTAAGAAAATGCAGGAATGTCCTTCTCTCTCTGATGCCTGTGTGTATTACAATGGGATTCTCTGGAGCACATGCTCTACCTGTTCACTCCTGGAATCATTGGGGAAATAGCAAACCTCTGTTGGCGTGGGAAGTGAAAGCTCCAAGAAAGCCCTCTCCCTCTGCAGAAAAGGTCACTCATGCCTTGTGCTCCTTTGGCCAGGCCTAGGGCTGACAAACATTGTTGCTGGGTTTGTTGTTGCTATCGTTTCTGTTTGTGGTTTGAATTCAAAGGTCAAATTTGATTGAAATAACTCATGGTCACTTGTAATCAAAGCTAATGAGCAAGTAAATAGTTCAATAATTTAAAAAAACCTCTCTGCCAATGAGTCACTTCGAATTTGTCCAGCCAGGGATGATATTGCAAATCTAAACAAAACAAGTCAAAACACGTGTGCAAGCACACTGAGTGGGACTCGCATGGGAGCAGAGACCATCTGGAATCACAGTTGTTCTCACAGCCAGAAGAGGCAGAAAGATGCTGTCAAACAGGAGAGGTGCACAAGCAAGCCATGGGAATTTCCTTGGCCAGTGTGGAAGTGGCTTCTGAGCTTTTCCATCTCTTGATCAACCTCTGCCCTTTGTTCTCTGTGCTGCACATGTTTTGTTCCAGGTCACAGGTACCAGTCCCTGCCTGTGTGCAGGTGCCAGGCTTGCAGGTGCTGGTAAGGGCACAGTGCTCCTTGTGCCAGAGGTGCAAACCTAAGCACAGGTCTTTCTGGTATGGCTTACCAGCAGGGTGGTGTCTCAGCCTTGAACTCACCCAGGAACACCTCCAGTGTTTGACTTTTGGGAGAGATTCCACATGCTGGCAGCAAAGGCAGGCAGCCCCAGGGAAAAAGAGCTTCAGCTGGGTTGGTGGCTGGACTCTGGGCTGGCAGGAAGCATCTGGTGAGCTGGCAGTGGGAGCCTGCCCTGAGTCTGAAGGCACTTTCATATCCAGCCACCAAATGGCACAAAAGGCAGTCGTGCAGCTTCAGTGAACGTTGCACACAGCGCCCATCAACAAAGGCATTTCACACACACAAAACGCAAAAGGACAGCAAGTCCAGGCTGTGTTTGTTGTCTTTGTAGCTGTTCCAAAGACTCCTAATCTCAGAGCCTCCTGGTTTATTTTTGAGTCTAGCTTTTTGGGTCTGTTACCACCCCTGACTAGCTCTAGTCTGAGTTGCAGCCTGTATCATTTTGGCTTCCATGTGCCCTGTTTGCAACCACCACTGCTGAAGGGAGATGAGGTGGGAGAGTCGTTACACAAAGAGCCTTGGTGGAAAAATACTGTACTGAAATAAGTTGAGAGCATTTTCACCACTTGGAAAATGCTTGGAGGAGTGACAGCATATGCTGTTCTGTCATTAAAACAAAAGCTGTATTTCAAAAGCTCTTTTCCCCCAAAGATATTATGCAGATATTGCCAGTCTAACAGGAATGCAGAGTGGAAGAAGAGCTGAACAGAGTAGCTGCCACCAAGAGAGGTGGGGGCAGGTGACAGCAATACAGATTTCAGTGGGATGCATTCAAGGAGGAAGATGGCAACGTAATTTGCCAAAAGCCTCCTGGAGACAGTTAATAAGCACATGGAAAACTCCCCTTGCTGCAGAAGTAAATCATCACAGAGCAAGAGGAGGGGTTCCGAAATCCTTTTTGGCAGGGGGATACTGGAGAGTGCTTTGATGTGGCTCTTCTTTGCCAGAAACCTCCCACCTTCTTGCTGGATTTGGATTTTGCTGGCTCACTGGAGCAGGTTGCTGCCTCCTGTGTATCTCCTGCTCTCAAGGGAAAAGAGGAGGGAGCATATGGGCAGAGCAGTCCCAAAGGCACATCCTGAGGCTGAGCCAAGTATAAGCTCTGAGCTGATCCTTGCACAGAAATTCAAGCTGGAGGACAGAGCAGAGTTTGAACATTGTGACTGCACTGACACAATTCATGCAGTGTGGAAAACACTTTTCCCCAGGAAGCTTGATGACATGAAATATTTCCTGAAACAGAACTTTGAAAACCCAGTGCAGCTGAGTCCACTACAGTCCTGTGAGCTGGACAGTTCCAGTTCAGACTATGCATCTAACAAGAGGAAACTTCTTCATCTGGATTTGGGTGGAGCACATAATTAGCTTCATAATCCCCACCAACCATACTCAGTGGAATAGATTGTATGAAATATATCTTGCCATTTTCAGGTTTTCTCTGACATAATTCTGTTTTAGGTCCGACAGGGTAAGAAGGGCTTTGAAGTTGACCTTACCTTGGTTCTCAGGAAAGACATAGTGGATAGAATGTAGAACCATTCTATGTTTAACAAATAGCTGGGAGCATCATTTTCTGATTTCCAGGTTGCAGATGATCTCAAATTCTTGTGACATGGGAAGGGACTGAGCCACCAGGGCTGCCATGGTGCAGTGTCCTGTGGCTCCCCAGGCTGCATCTGTGTCCGGTCACTCTCTGCTTTCTGTAATTTTTCATGCAAGATTTATATGGTGCAGGGGCCTTTGGAAACATTGTTTCTGAGCTGCAGCTGAAAAAGGAAATGAGAGTCTTTACAGTTTGTGTTTTATACTGCTGTTAAAATCGAGGCAGCACTGTGCTAAATTTCTGGGAACTGGGCCTTTTCTAATAATCACCTATGCTTTGCTGTTCCCATAAAAAGCCTTGTTGAGATGTTAATTTCTTAGAAGATCTGCAGAGCCAAACCTAGCTGAGGACTCTAGCCTGGCTTGCAGAATTTAAAATAAGTTATCATTTTCTGAGGACATAGTGATTGTAGACCTGTGTTAATTCAGGTTAATTAATGTTAAATTAGACAGGAAAGTTGGAAAGTGCTCTGTGATATTTGAAGAAACACTTTCATAGCTGCAATTTAGAACATTTCCAACCTGTTTCACACATTCACACACACACACCCCAACATTCCTGCTGTGCAGTAAATGAGGGTAACATTACAGACCTACAGAACATTCCCAGCTTTTTTCCAGGTGAAAAGACAGTTGAAAAGTCTGTTAAATTTAAAATCAGTGGTGTATTTTTCCTCTTCCAGAAGATGTCTAATTAATTCCTGTTTGCTACGTCTGAAGTAAAATGAACATGGAAAAAGCCTGTGCAAGTTCAAGTAAACCAAGGGTGTGGTCCCCACTGACTTGTCAGCTCAGCAGTGTTCATGTCATCCTTCTCTCAGAGGAATCAGGAGCTCAGATCTTCTGAAATGTGCAGAAACCCAAACCATTTCCTTCCTCTTTCCTCAGGGAATTCCTTTTCATACCATGGCTGCATCCCTGCAGCTTTCCTAATTCAGAAGTTTCTCTCTTTGCAGCTGATTCCTCTCTCAGACCCTTCTCCTCGTACCTCCCCTCTAAACTTTTAGGTGTGTTTGCATCCTGAAGTCACTGTTGTTTTTAAATTTAATCATAAAGGGGTGGAGAAGGGGGGGAAGGGAGTGAAAAACGTGTTAAATGAAGAAGAAAATCAATTTTGCATTTGCCACATCTCAGCAAACACTTACCCAACCCTGCCCCTCCCCTGCCTGTCAGTGCCAGGCACTGTGGCTTAATCCCTTCTGCATCGTTTTCAAGCTGGTTGCATCAGGAACTGGTTTCTTTTCGATGCTCTTGACCTTTGAGTGAGGACTGGTGTCCTTGAGGCATGAGGCAACTCGAAAACTCTTCCTTCCCCTCTGCACTTCAGAGAAACTCGGCGAGGTTTGTGTCAGCTCAGACAGCGGCACCTGGTGAGCAGCATCCACTCTCATCTCGGGTGACACTGCCACTGCCACCTGCCTGCTGCTGAGCACCGGGGGATGCTGCTGCAGCCAGGAGATGGGCAGCAGCCCACGCCCTCCTCCCACCCTGCTGCAGCCAGGCAGGGCTGCTCCAGCCCAGGGAGGTGTAGCCCTGGTTGGTGCCTGTGATGTTTTGGTTTCCCTGAAACTCTTTCCCAGAGACCTTTCTGTCCACAAGAGGCATGTTTTCCTAACTGTAACCTAGGTTTACATTCCTTTCCCTAGGAGGGACTTCTTCTTGATGTCCCTCTGACCTGACCAATGTAATTGAAGAAGTTTGTCCTTTTTCCACCCATTGGGTTGTTCTTTGTAGAATAGTATAAAGGGAGGAAATTGCCAGGTAATAAAGGGAGTCATTGTCAGCCTTCTGAGTCGGAGTCTGTGTCTGTGTTGTGGTCTTTAACAGCGTCAGGGAGGGGAAAAGGGCACCAGCTGATGCTGCTTTGGTTGTTTCCAGACGCCAGGAAAAAGAGTCTGAAGAAGGAGAGCAGGGGACTGTTTTGGATCCCAGCACCCACACAGGGTTTCTTCTCTGTGTTCTTAGCCTTTTATCTTTATGCTCACTAAAATCTCTCCTTCTCCCTGCTCACCAGGCTCTTCTCAGGAAATGTTTAGTGCTGGAGGAGGTGTGTGATGTTGGGAGTTGCAAATGCTTTCAGGTTAGATCAGAGCTGTCAAAGAGATTTTGTTCTGCAGGAATAAGGCACTGGCCGCCTGTCAAGTCCAAATTGGGTACCTGGCCAGGTCTGTGTTCTTCTGCCTGTGGGCTCTGGTTTCCTTCCATGGAGCCCTACATCTGGCACAGGAAATGTTTGCCAGACAGGAGAATACACTGAGGTGGAAAGTAGTCCTGAGTTCCACATTTCAGGTGTGCTTTTTGTGTCTCAGCAGGCTGTGCAGCATGAGGTTCCCAAGGAATAGGCCAAGCAGTGCAGCCAAAGAGTCACAACTATCTAAACACACATCCAAACTTTTGTCAGTGTCTGCCAACTAGAACAGAAATAGGTGAAAACCTCCATTTTGAAAGAAAAAAAAATTAAAAATATGAAAGATTTTTGCTTCACTTAAAAGTCTGAAATATTCTTCAAAAAATGGGAGGCTTCTTCTTAATAAATTCTATGACTAATGTTGTCAAAATGCCCTAGAAAACACCCCTGTCTATCTCATTCTAAGAACTTTGCTCTAATGTGAGATTTGAAATTAAATAAATAACAATAATATTGATTCCTGCTCCAGCTCTGGCATGAATTGAGTATTCAGCCTAGATGGCTGGAATAGACATACAGCCATGGATGTCTTTGTTTCTAATATTAGTTAGCTTGTTTAATCTGACTTGTCTTCATTATCAACAGCTATTCATGTGTGTTATGTGGCTTGAAATTACCCTGCAAGTTTTTCATCAAAGAGCTCAAAAGACAGCAGCACAAAGGATCTCTCTCTGGTTTTTATTCCTCTGCCAAACCTCAGTTCCAAAGTACCAGGGTACTTAAGCAATTCCTGCTGGAGTTTCTGTTTGTGTTCTGTTCTGGAGTTTGGGTTGTTTGGCTGATGCACAGCTGTAAATGAGGCTATGAGGAACACTTCATCAAGATGGCTTGGTTCAAAGCCATCCTCTCAATAGAAGATGATTGTTATACTTGGGCCCAGTGCCTAGAGGAGACAATCTTACATAAGCAAATAAATAGTGTATCTGCTTTTCATCAGGGCAGAATGGACATTGCATGCAAAACTTTGTAGAGCATGAGTAAAACTTTGTGTAAGGAATGTCTTGGGACATTTGAAAGCTTTGTCTTAATGTCCTGCAAAATTGTAAGGAATTGGCCCCTTTTAAAGTTCTGAAATTCAGGCTGAAATTCTATTCTAGAATTATTCTGGTAACATAAGAATAATTAATCTGTGGAATTCCACACCAAGACAGGCTCAAGAGTGTCAGACAGATTCAGGTTTGACTACAGCAAGATGCTGTAAGAGACTGATTTCAAAGAGAGGGCATCTGAAAATCAAGAGAGATTTCAGAAGGCATCACCACTAGGTTTTCAGCCTCTCCAGCAGCCTCTGACCCTGCTCTGAGATGGGCAGAGCCACAGGTGAGGCAGAGATCACATTCTCTGAGGCATCTCTGACATGTTAACGTCTTAGAACTTCTCTAACATTTTATCCCAAGCAAGAATACCGTTGTTATCAAAGAAATCCAAGGTCAGACTAGATGGTAAAAATGGTTGTTTCTATCACTGATTTCAAAGAAAGGATCAACCACTTTTGCAACATGGTCTGACCTACAGAACAAAGGCAGAAGAAACCTTATAATTATTTATACCTTCCTCCAATTTATAACTTTAAACCAAAACTAAGCTCATGTTTGAACTAGATTGGCTTTCTTTATAAAACTGTGCAGCTCCCACTTGCAGTTCCCCAGGTGTTCTGTTCCCATGGTTATTTACCTGAACTTTTGAACATCTGCATCTCATTTCAGTATGATTTTTCTTTCTTTGGTGATAGCAACTGTGACCTTGTTATTTCTCTGACTTCTGATCATGCAGCTGGGTGTCTCACCACAAACCTAGCTGGCCTGAGTATTCAGCAGAATGAAACAGCCCATGGTCACACATTTCCCTTGATAATATTTGCTGTTAAGTGGCTGTTTTATGAGATGCTCCTTAGTAAGGCGTCAGTGCAGAGTAAATTGGGGGATATAAAATATTGGCTTGTTTTGCAGGATGCAGGCACTGCAGTTTATAATGTCATCAGTGCTCCTTGTAGCTTTTATTCCCCCTGCCCCAGGTTACCACTGCCCTTACTCTCTGCCTTCAGACCAAGGAGCAAATGCCTTGGTCATGCTCAGCCAAATAAACCCACTTGCCTCTGTGATTTAAGGAGAGCATTTTTATTTACTTCCCTTTTAAAGCAGATAGATGGGGATTATCCTCCCAGCATTTAAACTATCTCCTCTGACAGCTCCTTGCATCAAAACCTCCTCGGTGATAATCTGAGAAGAAACAATCCTTGGCAGGGATGCCTGTGAGGGTAAGGGGGGTAAGGGAGGCAGGGGTGGCTGCTGGGGGCTGGGGAGCTGGCTGGCACCAGGAGGTGCCTCTGCCCTGCCTTCCCAGGCTCTCTGCTACAGCAGCTCATTCTACAGCCTGTCTGCCCCAAAGTGCCCACCTGTTTCTGGTTCTGCTGGGCTGTAATGAACAGTTATTACCAGAATAACTACAGGCAATTACTCCACTGGTGTTTGCTGCAGTGGAAACTTTAAGGGGAAACCTGCAGAAAGGCCTTCTGGGGTTCTTCAGTCCTAGCTCTAAGGAGAACTTTAATTTATTCAAAGACAAGAAATAACCACTTCAGCTGTTGTTTCCTACTCAAAGGTCAGGCTTCAAATACCAAATTCTGAGTACAGACTTCTAACTAACAAGCTGCAAGGCTGTCATTATTCTTATAAATAAATAAACCAATAATTTTGTACAGAGTGTCCAAGAGGAAGGATGATGTTATATACACAGACACTTTCTGAACTGGAAAAGGATATGTTTTGCCTTTCAAATTCTCTCTGATGTATTCAGTTGCCTATACATGTAACAAATAATCCCATAAATAGAATGATTCTAAAGGAAGAAGTTTTATAACTGCTTTGAGTAACATCTGTAATCATGAAGAGGAACTCCCCTCACTGTGTAGGACCAGCAGTGGCACTACAAAATGAACCATATAAATTGCTCTGAAAATACTAATTGCAGCCTGATGAAGTTTGCTGCATCTCTCTGATGTTTCTATGATGTGATGACAAGCCACCTACTCGATTTACATCAGCTCACTTCGAGAAAGCAATTGACTGTTAGAGAAGGATCATTATTTAAATGAGTTCTTTTTAAAAGATTAAGTCAAGACAGGAAATTGCCAGAAAGTGTGAGTGAAAAGCAGGGAAGTTCAGGTAATCTACATCACTGCATCTCTTAAATCTTTATCTCCCCATGGCATGGGCTGGCATGTGGTGGACTAGAACTGCTCAGGAGCAGATGCAACAATATTTTCTGATCAGAGGAATGATCTTCTGGTTTGAGAAGTATCTTTATAAAACTATCCTATTCACTGGCTATATTCTATTATGTCCCATTTAGGAACTGTTCATATATATGATTATCCATTCTATTATGGTATTCAGCTCTATTTGAAGTATTGTCCTAAATTAAAGCAAAAGATTAAAGCAATGCTCTGGATTAAACTATGAAACCTTCTAAGAAAATTAGACTGAACTATTTCTTCTGTGAGTCATAAACTGGCCTTTCATTCTTGTTGCTCTGGCAAGAGACAAGCTCCAGATATTCACACACTTACAAATACTGAAATACCTTTTTTTTAAAAAAAGTAATTATTTATTTAGGTGATATGAAAACACAGTCTGGCAACTTTTGTTGTTCTTCTAAGCACTACCATGTGAGCCTCTTTAAGTGTAACCCATCTGAGTCACATCAAATGAGAATCATTCAGAGATGTCAGCAGATTCTTGTCAAAGGGTAATGGTCTCCTGCTGCCACATGAATACAGAGTATTTATCAGAAAGAAGTACCAAAGGGAAGTGAAGGAGAAACATAGGACAGAAGTATTGAAAAAGGTCATTGCTCTTGTGCCATTGTTACTTCGTGTTTGTGAGGAGGACACACGGGAGGAGCCTGAGGAGCTCTGGTGTCTGTGGCATTTGTGAGCACGAGGGGGCTGTGCATGTCCAGCCAGCTGGCAGTGTTCCTGTGGGGAATGTTTGCAGGTGTTGGTGCAGGAGAGCAGGCAGGGGTCTCCTCCTGCATGGTAACGCGGTGCCAGAGTGCAATGTCACCGACCCCATTATTAATATTTTAATTTGTCCCAGGACAAATAAGGACAGGTGCAATTCCCATTACAGTGGGCAGACTGCTGTGGGGGCAAGGAGCAAGAAGATACAGCTCCAGCCAAGGCACTCTGTTGCATTGGTCTTTCTTGTCTTCCACTGAGGCACCCCACGCTACTGAGCGGTGCAGCAAGGCCCCCAGGCAGAGGAATGTTGTTACTTGCCCCTGTATCAGACAGTCAGCAACAGGTTGTTGCTAACATAGATCGGGCCAGGAATTGTTGCTTTGGGGGATTTTTTGGCACAGCTCAGCATGGCTTGTCTAGCTCTGGGCACATCCACTCAGGATGATCAGGAGCTGGGTTTTCTCCAGTGACTGCCAGCAGAGTAGCTGACCCTACACTTGTGCACAACCATTAGCTGCTGTTTCTGTTTTGGAAGCTGCATTTCATCTCTCTTGCCAAGCACCTGTCATTTTTTGAGCATTAATAACTGTAATAACAAGCAGAAATGAAACTGAGAGGTCCCAGATTGGCAGACTTTTAAAGATAACTCAATAATGCGTAGTGACTTTAAAAATTAATTTATAAATATTTAAAGCTATGAATATTTCAGTCTTTTCAATTCGTTTTGTTAATTATTTAGCTATAAAGCACATATCACATTCTTTACCTCCTGTTCAAATTGCATTTTATTACATTTTGAAAGCAGATGGCAGCTGCAGCAGCTCAAGATCTAAGGCTGTGTTTTGCAAGTGGCTCCTTGGGTCTGTGTTTCCAGGGAAGAAGTGGGGAGTATTTGATGCTTTTTTATTTTTTTCTTTTTCTTTCCTTTTTTTTTTTTTTTTTTTTTTTTTTTTTTTACATGCTGAGTTTCTTTCATTTGCAACCTAGGTAATGATTCAGTCACACAGGCACTTGCTGCCCTCATGTGCTTTTGCAAACCAAGGCTTGGCATATGCACATCCAGAGGCTGAAAAAAATGCAAATTCAGGAAAAAAAAGTACTTTTGCCTCCTTGCTAGAGACCACACCTTGCATTCATGGCCAGAAACAGTGAGGACCCTCCTTTGCAAATAGCCAGACCATCAAAGATTTAACAACATTTAATTAACATCTTTGTGATAAATGAACAGTATCACAGGCCAGATCTTCTTATTATCCTCATCACTCTTTCATTAGACAGATAAGTGGCTCCTTCATAATGATCAGTCTGTTGGAGCACAGACTGACATTTTATTGTAGGCTTGTGCAATATCCAAACTAGAGGTAGACAAGTGCAGCACAGCAATAGCAGGGAATGCTGCACTGCAGCCAGTCCATTTGGAAGCCCCGTTGACTCTGTAAGAGCAACAAAGCAGTGCTGAGCTGGAGGAAACTGAACCACAAAATCTGTTGGAAATATGCTCAGTATTCCATTTCAGAAAACCCATTCCACACTTATGAGGAAAATATATGGAGAGAGGAGACCCAGGGTGGGTAGTACACAGCCATGTGGACACAAGTTGCTTTACTTCTCTTCAGAGACTATCGAGGAAGATTAGAGCAAATAAAGGCCTAATTTAGTTTCTGTTAGGTGCCTGACTGATAGGGTGGAGATAAATCACACCTGTGTTCCCAGAATTTCATATTTTTGTCTCTAACAGAATTTTCTTGGAACTGCTCTCAGAGCATAAAAATATCAGGCACCCTAGAAATTCATGAGACTCCCATCCTTTATACTGGACATCCAGTGCAAGCCTGTAGTGTTGTCTGCATCTTTAAAATATGTAAAGTGGGAGTAATATTTTCTGTTGTCACAGAGCTGCTGGCAGAGTTAATTCATTAATTTTTATGAAGCATACAAATCCTGTGGTGGGAGAGTCAGGCAGGAAAGCTAATGAAAAAACTTAAGATGGCTTTTGGGCCAGGTGGATGGGTGGGAAACAAAACCTTTGGCCACGTACCAGTTTCCTCTTCAAGGAGAAGATAAAGATTATGTTAAATAATGACTTTGTTGCTAATGAGAATCGCCCTTGTGTACCTGGAGCAAACACTGCAGTCAGGATTCTCCTCCTGCAGTTTGCTTTGCTGTAAACTCTCTAGTGAAAATCACCTCCTGTGCCTTGGATCCCTGCTCCACACAGAGGGGATCTCACCCTTTGTGCTGGCTGGAATTGCCCTGAACTGTGCTTCCAATCAGAAAATGCTGTCTTGAAACCAGACATTTTCCAGGAATCTTGTAATTGCAGGGACCTTTCATCCAAAGCAGTCAAGCCTTGGCATTCCCTGTGCAGCAGATCCTCTGTAGGGCAATGACCTGAAAGCCAGTTACTCGGTTATAATGTGAAATTATTAAATGCAATTGCAGTCTTAATGATAAAATCTTCATCCTTCACCTCCTTCCACCCCGACAGTGTATTCCTGGGCTCTTGCCTGGATGGCCAGGGCCCTTGCAGTCCACTCAGTGCTGCTGGAGCTGTGAGCTGGCAGTGCCTCATTGCTCCAGTGAGGGGAGAGAGCAGGAGGGCTGCCCTGGACATGCACTCCCTGCCCCTTGCACTGCTCCTCCCTGGCAGAGCTCTGCACGGGCACAACGTGTGGGCTCCTGCCAGCCCACCTTGGTGCTTTGTACCGCATTTCAAGTCTCAGCAGCAGCTAAATTCTTGCTCTGCTTAAATGTGACCTTGGGAATTCAACCCGGAGCCAGATGCTGCTATTTGTGCCTCTGCAGGGATTCCCTGCTCCCACGAGAAAAGCTGGTAGCTGCAGGGCTCTGTATTCTGCAGAGTGACAGGAATTTTGCTCGTTCTTGTTGCGCTCACTTGTGGTATCAGGATGATGGTGTTCTACGCCAAGTGTTCAAAGAATTTTTCTTTTTTCTCTTTCCGTTTGCTCTCAGTCCTTTGTGAATGGATTTCTGCTAGATTTGTCTTACTGCTGCAGTTATCTATGCTCTGATTAGTCTGACAATGAGGCTACTCTGTGACAATGAGTGTCTTTGCTCAGCTAGCTCTTAAACTGCCCAGCCTGCCCTCACAGGTTTACTTGTCAGGGTTTCAGAAGCCCCACCGTGCAGCAGACTTACCCAGCTGGATTTGAGACATATTGATCCCATTCTCCTCACCAAACAAGTTTTGCTTGGCCTGATCATCTGTTAAATTTCTTATTTTACTTGGGATCTGGCATTTCTGGGAGATTTTCACACCACCCTCTGTGGTGATTTGCCTGAGACCAGTTGAGAGCTGGAATGAGTAACAAGCACTTCCCAGACCCATGTTTTACCCCTGTAGCTGAATGTGAGAGCAGCAAACCAGACAATTCTTCTTGAGTTCACTGCTAGGAATACAGCTCAAAAACTTCCAGCTGTAATAAGGTTAATGCAGCAGGAGGTAAAACAATAAATGTGAGAAGAAAGTTTTTGAGAAAGGACAAAGGGTGTATTAATCTTTCCATCAGGATGATCCCTAGCTCACATATGTAGTACTTCAAAGTCGAGACTGCATTTCATCTCAAATCTTTTAAAGGACCCATGTGCTTGCAAGCTGCCTTCAGCAGAAATTCAGGCAGACAAAGTGCCCTTTTCTCTTTCCCTTTATTTTATTTTATTTTAATAGTTTTATGGAATTTCCTATGTCATCTGAAAGCATGTCTCATTGCTGAAGCACTCCTTCGTGAAGAACTTGCCCTGGTAAGCCAGGTACTCAGCAAGGGAAAGCAACGATCATGGAGAAAAATAAGAGTAAGCAAGTTTGCCACATCCCTGCTGATGTTTCACTTGACTCAGCGCTGTATGAAGGTTTTGTGACAGGAGCAGCTCCTTAGCACCAAGGTTATAGAGGCTTCTGAGAAATGTGATGCAGCTCTCCATGAAGCCTGTGAAGTCTCTGGGTTCGAAGTGTGAGTGCCTCAAACCAGCTACTTTTCAAGTCTTTCTTTTGGGATGCAAATCTTAACCCCAGGGGCCATGAATTGCTCACAAGTTAGATGGCTGAGCAAAGGAAAAAGACTTCAAAGGCTTGTTGTCCTTCTTCAGGGGAATCCGTGCTTCTTGTGCTGCTCCCTTTCCAAATCTCAGCAATTTTATCTGGCTGCTTGAACTTCACTTTCTAATCTCAAATCCCGTGTGAACAAACGAGGGCGGAGTGTGACACTTCAGAGTCAATAAAAACAGCTCTCTGCCATGGGCAAAAGCAGGATATTTTCTTTTGAAAGCTGCCTGGTGGTCATCACCGTGCAACTCTGCTCCGCGGTGAGCAGCTTGCAGGCAGGAGGAAGGAGGGAGCAAGGATCACCTGGCTGGTAGGATCTTCCCTTCTGAGCAGCACACCCAGCAGCGTGGAGGTGACAGGGTGACAGGGCTGTCACCTTTCTGTGCTTGAGGGGAGGCCCGGGAGAGCCTGGTCCCTCCCCGCTGGTGACAGTGGTCCCGCATGGCACAGCCGCGTCCCGGGGGCAGCAGCAGCAGCAGCAGCAGAGGGTGACCCTTGCAGCGGGCAGTGCTGCTTTCCCTGGACAACACCTGCACGCCTCTACAGATCCAGGGATTCTCCTGCCTTGCCGATGGATGCAGAGCTTGTTCCCGACCACGGAAGCAGGATTTTTTTCCACCAGCCCCCTGCATCGGTGCTCATTCCTCCCTTAGCCTGCACAGCCCGACACACTCGGCAGGGTATTTGCTCTGTGTTGGGATGAAAGACCGAATATCCTGCTCCAAAGAGTGCACACGTCTTGCTCAGGGGGGGAGGAGAAAACAGGCAAAAGGAGGAAGCACTGGGAGAGCTGTACCTGTAGTCACTGTTTCTCATGTTTGCATTTTTCTTAAACTCTTTCCCAGGGATTGAAGCAGTAAACAAGGCATGTACTGTGAAGCAGTAAACACTCTATGTAAACTATCTTGTTTTTCACTTTTCCCTCTTCTGAAGAGGGACTTTGCTTGTTGACCCTTGATGTGGCCAATGGGTCCAGGGATCCCACCTCTTAGGTGGGCACATTGTAAAAAGGTATAAAAATAGGTTCTGAGAATAAACCAGCCCCTTTTCAGAGCTTCAGCCTTCTGAACCATGTGTCCGTGTCTCATTGATCGTGTCCCACAGCGACATGTACCCTTACTGACTCTCAGCTTCATTTGAAATGGGCTCACCAGCAACTGCTGCTCGAGGGGCTGGCACTGGGACCACAAAAATACCTGCTGTGTCCCAGCTGTGAGAGGGTGAACAGGGTCTTACTGAATGTGAGAGGACAAAGGAGGACAGGGTTTGGTTCCCACCTTGCCAGTTTTTAAGGGTGACTGCTGTCCTGAGGAGAAAAGGAGAAAGCCTGGCACAGCTCAGATTTTTTTTCCCTTGGTCTTGTTCCACTGCTTTCTATGGACTGCTCAGGCTGCTGGAAGCTGATAATAAAAGAAATACCTTCTATTCCAGCTACTTGTTTTTTTTTTTTTTTTATCAGTTGTCTGTGGTATTGAATATCTCACCCACACTTTTGAGCATCAGGCAGGTTGTGATGCCTTGCTGTGTATGAAGCTGGCACCATTGTGAGTTTAATGCCACATGTATCCCTAAATACAACACAGGAAATCATGTTGGTGTTTGCAAAAAGCAAAGGTTTTTTCTTGGTGACATTCCAGGATCAGGTTTTCAATAAAAGAAAACTGATTATTTGTGGACAGAGATAATGTTCTTCAGAATGGTTTGTCCACTGGGTGTTTGTTATCATAATTAAATTTATTGTTCAAATTAAACAAAAGCAAGCTTTTCCCCCAAATTAATTAGTCTTCATAATTAGAAATTGTTTTTCAGAAGTGCATTCAATTTATATGCTAGAAATTACCTAGATTATGTTTTGCTGACAGCTATCAGATTTGGCCATGCATACCTAATGCTCAGAGATATATTAATTACCTTGCTTAACTAGCATGCTCTAATACATTAATAACTCTGTGCCTTGGAGAACTACTGCTCGCTGAAAGCTTTTTATTGAGATGCAATTTCTCGTGATGCAAAGTTCCTGCTCAGATGACATTCATGCTTAGGCAGAGTTACTGAAAACCATCTGATAATAAGGTTGGAAGCCCTTTCAACAAAACCTGGTGTAGCTGGACAGCTGAAGACTGCTGGAAAGCAGTGGTTTTACAAAATAGGCTTAAGTATGCTTAAAACAAATTTATCTTCTTAAAAAAGCACAGGAAAGGCAGGGACATCTTCCACTAGACCAGGTTGCTCAAACCCCCATGCACTGGAACACTTCTTCACTGCATGGAAAGGCAGTCATGGGACAGCAGGATTATACCAAAGAACAGACCAAAGGGTCACAAGAAATGGGAAAAAAAACCCCTTGGGGACAGTCTGGTTGTTTGACTCCTTGCACTGAAAATCACTGGCTAAGCTCAAGACTTACTGGGCTCTCCTGAATCCCCATATAGTGCATTAACCTCATTTTTTTTTCGTAGAATGGAAAGGTCCTGGGTCTCAGATAGGAAAATATTCAGATCTTGAAGCACTCCCACAAAGGTTTTCTACTGTTTCTAATGCAAACAGAAAAGAAAGAACTTCTACCTACTTTCAAGCCACAAGAGAGGCTGTGCACCTTTTACAAGTGTTTTTCTTCTCCTGCTAGGTTTTTTTCTAGATTCCTTTTCATGCTGATAAGTGCTTTCAAATCTAGGCTTATGTTTCATCAAAAAAAATTCTCTTTGTGTAAGGTATATTCAGCAATGTCTCCCCTCCTTTAGATTTAGCACTAGTTTGGGAATAAAGCAGCACATCTGGTGAGCTAAAAACTCCAGTTAAGCTTGTTCATCCCTATTCACTTCAGTACTTTGGTTACAATTTTCAACAAAGGGAGGTTAAATTCCCCAAATCCCAAAGAAAGGCATACAGCCCTGTGAATGCTCTATCCTTAAATACCTGATTTACTGGATCAAAATAAACTTAAGCATAGGTTTATACACACAGAGATCTGGTACAGCAATTCCATCTGGCTGAAAAAGAAAAGAGACCACTAAAGATTCGTTGACAGTGAACTGGCACACACTCTGTGTTTAAAAAGCAGTCTTTCCACCTTAAAAACAATTAAAAAAAAAAGCACATTTGAGTTGATCCAATAACCAAGACATTCAGCTGTGTGTAACTCTGAATCGAGGCACTATGAATATACATGTGGCAAAGACTGAAGCCAAGGTAGACACAGCTGAGTGCTGAATTCCCTGATGAAGCAACTTGTTCTTAAAGTCCTTATTCCTACCCATTTATTTTAATTGATCCCAGTCTGTGCGAAGTTATTTTAATGGTCTCATTATTCCAAACTTCTAATAACTGAGTTTTAAGAGGAACATATTTCACAAAGACAACTTCAGTAAATAAGATCAAAGCTGTTCTGGGCTGACTGGTTTGGGTTTTTTCCTCTGCAAACAGAGACATATATGCCTGATGCATTTTTCAAAAGTAGGGATTAAGGGAAGTCAGTACTAACATTAAAGGTAGGAAAGGTTGAGACATTCATCAGTAGTTTGCTTTCCAAATGTCAAAAATACTGTGTTGATTTCCTTCATTTGAGGGACCAGGGGTTTACCAAAAGCACAGATAGAATTTCAGGTGTTTAGTTCTCATTTTGAAGAATGCTTAGACTGTAGTACAATGTCCCCTTTGCCTGCTTTCAATTCCTCACCTTTATTAGGAATACAGCACTGGAAATGGAAAACAGCAGAGGGAAGTGCCAGGCAGTGATAATGTCAGCTCACAGAGCTGTTCTGGGAGCACCTGTGAACAGCCAGGAGCACCACAGAGGCTGGAGGGAATGGCCTCTGCAGGCAGTGACAGCTGGAAGGACAAGGCGAAGGAGAAATTACCTCATTATTTTCCTAAGTAATACAAACAGCACTTGTACTGGTGTGTGGGAGTTCCCAGAGCACAACTCAGCTTTGAAATCAGGCGTTGGAGAGGAACACGTACAAAGAGCCCTGCAGTGCTGCCAGTGCTTTGATAGCCTACAAGGGAGACTCATTTCCCATTTTTCTGCATAGAGAGAGTCACTGGGCAGTCAAGGGAGGCTGGGCTTTGCCAGGATGCTTGTTTATAATATTGGCTCAAAATAGGCTTGCTGCTTGCAAACGTGGTACTGGTGAGGAGACCTCTGAAGGAAGGGATTGTCTGCTGTGAAGTTCTAGGACTGACACAAAAGTTAGAGGAGAAATTAAATTCTGTCCAGATACTGTATTGCTTTTCTCACTGGGTTGCTGTGACATATGGTACTAATAAGCAAAGAGGTCAATAGGATTTGGATTGTAGCACCAAGTAAAACACCGATAGTTCAGAAATCTAGCCTTCTTCCTAATTTAGAGGTATAATATCACATGTCTAAAAACAAAAGGCATATTTCCACATTCCTTTGGGAGAGAGCAGAATTTAATATAGTTTCTGACCAATCTTTTCATTGTAGATCAGTGTTTATGGGTTTATCTCTCTTGTGCGCTTTTCTTGTTACTCTTGGAGTGTTCAGCCAGATCTTTGGTTACTCAGATAGTTCATGAGGCTTTCATATTTTCCCTTCTGTAAGATGAGAGTAATGTTAGTTACGTGGAGTTCTCACCACAGAAACTGGAGGAGATCCATTGGTTAATTTTTGTAAATAGATCCAAGGCTATAAACCACCCCAGAAGTGATAAATATCAGTATTTTTAACATGGCATTTTCAATGGTCCAGGTAGTTTCTCTGCAGAGAGGTCCAGCAATGTCAGCCATCAATTTAAGAACCTGAATCTATCAGGACAGTAATACATTAGCTCCCAGCACACTGCTCTGTCCTCCCGTTGCAGTTACCTTGACAAATCACTCAGTTCAGAGGCACTGCATCAAACGTTATTTCTCTGACAGGTAAACCAGGATGCTTCACTGATGTTGTGCATGGGGGCAGATGCACACCTCCATGGAACGCTCAGTTCAGGGAAAGACAAGGCATTGCAGGGTGCTATGAAGAGGGACTGTGCCCAAAAGTGGGGGGAGTTGCTGTGAGGGTGGTGAGGCACTGGCAGACATTGCCCAGAGAAGCTGTGGATGCTCCATTCCTGGCAGTGTTCAAGGCCAGGTTGGGTGGGGCTTGGAGCAACCTGGGATGGTGGAAGGTGTCCCTGCATATGGCAGGGGGCTTAGAACTGGATGATGTTTCAAGTTCCTGCCAACCCAAGCCATTGCATCTCTCTGTGAAGGGGAGTGAGTGGTGATCTGAAACATGTCCCCTTCTGTTTTTGGAGGGATGGATGCCAGACGAGGTGCTAAATAAAGTCTAAGTGACGAGTGGGATGTGTGACCCTGGGAGCTGGAGGAAGTGAGAAGGACCCTAAAGCTCCTTGTTTATTTCAGAGGGTTAGAAGGCAAAACTGCAATTTTGTTTTTAGGGAAACTTGGATTTTCAGAGTTTGAGGTAACACAGGCTTTATGGACCTAGGGCAGTTCCATGCTCCCACATGGAAGTTATAACCTGCTTGTTAAATCCATGCTGTATTCCCTTCCTCTGGTGGACCTCTCACTCCCATAGGAAGCAGGGTGGCACTGAATGGTGGGCCTCTCTAACTGTGGCATAAACAGAGGGAAGTCAGGTAGGAAGAATTCCTCTGAGGCTGAAAATAGAGATAGGCTCACACTTTGCATCCTGATATTTCTGAGCTTTTCAAGAGTGATGGCCATGGCCAGGCTGCTCATATGGCCATGCTGCAAAATCTGAACTGACAACTTCTCCATTAGTGGAGAAAGGCTAGGGGGAATTAACTTTGTGGCACAGCTATCTCTGCTGCCTTGGTTAATCCTTGCAGCCTGTTGCAGAAATAATTCAGTCGCCGTGGGACCCAAAGCTGAAGCAGCTTGACTGGCATCAGCCAAAAAGCCCAAAAAGCCTGCAGCAAATCTCTTTTAATAACTTACAGCATGTACAAGATTTTGCTGTGTCACATCTTCAGTTTTTGTATGGCAATGGCAGGTTAACAAGCAAGCTGATTGTGGCTCAGCTACCAGGCCAGAACCTCAAATAGGTTTTTCTCTAAGCACATGGTCAGCACCAAAATCTAAGGAAACCTGTTTTTTTCGCACAAATCCCAGTAGAGTTGAGGCAGAATTTCTTCTAGAACAAAGGTATAAATTATGGTAGTTGTGAACTCCTATTCTCCTTCTTTCCTTCTCCTGTAACGGGATTTTTTTTTTTTTTTGATAGGATGAAATAGAGCTAAGTGTATTTGTGTAAATTTATAGGCACTTGCTTAAAAAAAGAAAAAAAAATATTTGGGCCAGGTTACGTCCATGGAATGCTAGATCACGTCAATCAACTTCTCAGCATTGTGCACTGCCAAAGCAATTTCACTTTAAGTGCTGGAAAAAGTAATTGGGTTTGAATTGCAAGTTGTTGTTCTCTTGTGTTCAAGACAATATTTCACTGTTCTCTTTTCAAGTCATTTTTCTCTTCCTAAGTGTTATCTCTCATGTCTTTACAGCAGAGCTTGATATCCATCCTTTTGGTTCAGGTTCAGTCCTGGGAGGCTTTGCAAAACCTGGGTATGTGTGAAGATTTAAATCCTTGCTGCTTGTGATGGAGCCAGTGTGGTGTAGTAAATGTGTCTGCTTCTGTCTGGAGAAGCTTTACATTTTCTGCATCTGAAGGACCTAAAAGAGATCTCTGAATTGTGATTTTAAACTCTGCAATGGTGTAACTTCCTCCCACAATCCAGGGCAGCATGGACATTTGCACCCCAGACACTGCAACAGTGTTTTTCCTGACAAAGACATATTCACATTGAAAGGGGGGAAAAAAATAAAAAAAATTGCATGCTAGAAAAAAATAATGCCTGGGGTTTGTTCCTGGTTGTTGATAGGCTTCCAGGGCTGTGAATGATAATGTATGTGTGACAGTGGAGAAACGAGCTGTGTCTCCAAGGATGGGTTGTGATTATCCTGTGCTTTTACAATTTTCTCCGTGAGCACAGGAGCAAAACCCAGTGCAGTGGGCAGCACCGAGTGCCTCTGCCTGCTCTTTGCCAGCACACAGGAGTTCACTGTCAGCCTGGAGCTGAGCAGAGCTGTGGGGATGTGGTGCCACAGTGCCGAGTCTGAGCCAGGGCAGGCTCACAGCTCCTGGGCAGGCAGAGCCAGCTCAGGTCAATCAGCAATTCACGTGGGTTTAACAGGGAGAAAAAGGCTTGCACACCTGCCTGGATTCGTGTTCCCACTGCAGAGCAGGAGTCTGGGTGTTTCCTCTCCCCTGCTGCCCCAACAGCATCAGAGCTGTGTCTGTCACCTCTCTGGAAGCACCAGGACAAAGTGCAAACACTAAGAGCGCCCAGACATCTGGAGTCCATGCCCAGGTTGCTAAGAGGGCAAAACCTGGCTTGTTTCTCTTGAACCATTGCAATTTAGTGGCTCCCAGAGAGCAACCATGGCCCCCATCCTGCAAAACTTGAATTCTTGTTTAACCTGAGCCTCCCCCAAAGTCTCCCTGGCTGGGCAGGCTGCTCCCTGGTAGGAAGCTGCAGAGGGAGCATTAATGCTTGTGAAGAGGAGGGGCAGGCACTGATCTCTGCTCTGTGCTGACCAGGGACAGGACATGAGAAAATGGCCTGAGGTTGTGTCAGGGGAGGTTTAGGTCGGGTATTAGGAAAAGTTCTTCCCCCAGAGGGTGGTTGGGCACTGGAACAGGCTCCCCAGGGCAGTGGTCACAGCACCCAGCCTGACAGAGCTCAAGAAGTGTTTGGACAGTGCTGTCAGGCACTTGCTGTGACTCTTGGGGATGGTGCTGTGCAGGGTCAGGAGTTGGACTTGGTGATCCTTGTGGCCCCACCCAACTCAGCAGATTCTGTGATTCAGTGATCAAGGCTAAAATCCAGCAAAAGCTGTATCCAGCTGAATCCGTACAGCAACTCAGTTAATGAGCTAATGCAATTTTGTGTGTGATATTCTTTCACCTTTGTTTAGTTACCAAAAGTACTTCTTAAAAAGGGAGAGAACCTCTGGAGAACAAGAACAAAGTCTATTTTGTAGTCATTACCAATTAAATATTTTCATCATAATGAGATGCATGTTAGATTCAACTTGTGCACAGAAGCTTTTTTTTAAAAAAAACCAATAACAAATTTTTCCAGTTTTTCTTCAATCTCTCAGAGTAACAGGGAGATTAACATTCTGAATAATAAAAACCAAGAGCTAAAATTATAATAATTAACTCCAACATTGCATGTAATATCAAGAGAAAACTTTCTTATTATGTATGTTGTCTTTAATTATAATTTAAATGTTTGAAAAGGAGAAATTAATTATAGTTTTTGCCCTGAGATTGGCAAAACGCAAAACATAAAGCTGATAGAGGATGCTCTGGAGAACATCTTACCCACCATTCAATTTAAATGTCATTTCAGAGCCCAGCCTCCTGATGAGTTGCTTAGATTTCCAAACCATCGTATTCCCTTGTCATTAAAAGCACAGTCTGAGTCCAATTTCCTGACCTTGTGCAAATGACAATATCCTTCAGTAATCTGAAATGGGAATGCTCAGATCATCATACCTTGGAGTAACTCACTTCTGGGGGCTCTGCTACAGTAATTTTCAGCATGTAGGTGCTATTGTGGCAGAAGGCTGAAAACAGCACTTTTGGACCTGATCTTCAGTTAATTTGTCATGAACAGCCCATAATCTTTGCAGAAGCCCAATGTTACCCCTACTGCCATGCTGCAGACCCCTTCAAGTGCTACAGGATAACAAGAGAGCAAAAATGACAATGCCCATACTAATCAGAGACTTGCAGATCTAACACTGCTTATAATGTATCTGCTGCTGTTCCTTCAGTAAACAGAAGCCACTTTTCATAATTATTCCTTATCAATAAGCTTAGATAGGTTTTACAAGTCATACTATCTATCACATGCCTAATTAAATGAATTAGGGGCTTTTTATTGCTGTTGCCGATTAGAAGAGATCTTCAGAACATTCCTGAAGTCTCTAATTATAACTTATCTCTGTCTATTTGTATAATGGCTAAGTGTTGTACCACTGAAGAGCAAACTCATATAATCAAATAACATGTCCTTTACCACTTGAATTAATAAGGGTTGCACAAGTCCAGGTTTACAATTAAATGAGTCCTGGGGAACATCCTTGAGGCCAGGAGAAATTTGTTTCAGTTTGAAAAACAAACAAAAAGGTATTCATCCAGTGGGTTTTGCTTTATAAAATATGTATTTTTTCAATAGTAGGAAATAATTGCCTGTGTTTTGCAACAGTTGAAGATAAAATATGGGGGTAGCACCTTTGGAGAAGTGTTCTGTAGGTCTTGGAAAGATGAATATTTATTCTCAAGTTGAGGGAAAGTTATAATGCTATACTGTTTCAAGTGTTCTAATTTAACACTGATAATTATTTAATTTAAGTGAACTTTAGAGATTAATTTTCAGGGTGATTTTATCTCAGCCTGATTCCTAACAGGAAAGGGACTGTATCACAAGAGTCTGCCTCTCCACTGGCAGCTTTTTGTGATACTGAGAAGTTTCATGTGGTCCCTCAGAGTATGATGGGTGCCTCTGGACCTCCAGGTTACAAGTATATCTTTGCCAGGGTACAGGATTCTTGCTGTTATCACAGGCATCCCATCATTCATCCAGGAAGGCAGGGTTTTTGTTTACATATATATATGTATGTATGTATGTGGGCATGTATAAATCTACACATAAGATAAAAAGAAACAAAAAAGGAAAGGAAAAAAAAATACACAAGAAGAGGTATGCAGCATCTCCAGCCATTAATAAACAAAAGACTCTGCAAAGTGCTTCTGAGAAACTCTGGTCTGAGCTCTAAGTATCAAGTCAAATTTCAGCTGCATTTAAAGGTTTTTGGGGACTCTTTCAGCAATGTTACTTTGTTCAGTTCTATGATTTTTTACCATCCAAATGGACATTTTGATGGAGAGAAATGCCTGTTACCTTCTGTGATGTGCTTTATCATCTGAACATACATCATTCAAGCCTGTGCTTCCTTCCTTTGACTATTATTTCTCCAGTTTAATTCAGGTTCAAAAAGTTAAAGTAGTGTCAAGTGATCCTTACGTACCATCGACTGTGGCTGAGCTGCCTCACAGACAGGGAGTTTGTCCTAATAACCAAAACAGTAACATTTTATCCCAGTTTCTATCAGCTGTTAGGCAGGATCTGCTTGTGCCATCATCAGATGCTTTTTTAAATTTTATATTTAAACTCATAGATTGAAACTTAAGAGGTTTTCTCTGAACTGCAGATGGAGTGGGCTGAGTCGGGCATCACCCACTGGTGCCAGCTCAGGATTCCCTTCACAAAGCAGAGGAGGTGACCAGCCCAAAGTCACATTTTCCACTGGACTGGTCACAGCATTTCCATGAGGGGCATCCTTGCTGTCACATGGTTTTCCTGATGAGGGTTGTGACCCCAGTCCCAGGCACTGCCACCACCTCTGCTCTCACAGCTGACCCAAACCCTGAAGCATCTGATAAAGTTTTCCCCGAGGGCAGATGATAAAGGATTCCTCTTGCATTAAAGCCCTTTAGAGAGCACAGGCTCCAGTGTTTTGCCCTGGGTGTTGCCAGCACAAGTCAATCTCTTGGAGCACAACCAGCACTAGATGCTTTGCAGCCCCCAGCAGAAGCTTCAAGAAATGATGCAGCCATCCAGGGCTGGCAGCTCTCCTCTCTTCCAGGCCTCTCGACCGAAATGCAATTTGTTTAAAGGGAAATGCAGATTTTGTGGTTTGATCTTTAGAATTAATATAGAGGCCAATCTGTAGTAAAGCAAGGGAATGGCTGTATGAATGTTGTAAGCACTAGGAAAAAGTGTTCAGCTTGTAATTGATACAATTAACATCTGGTGAGATAAAGGAACACCTTGGGAGTTTTCTTCCTTTATGTAGTTTGTAATTTTATATCCTGTTTGGGTGGAAGAGATGCTAGTTCTGATTAAGGGTAGAAATCCTAGCTTGGACCAGGTTTTTCTTGTGCCAAAGCAGTGGCAGAGCTGTGCTACATCAGTATGTGTCACTGTGCCAGTGCACAGTCACCATGTAGTGTACCTGCTGCAGAACTGCTCCCATTTTGCGTGGCAAAAACAGGTTTAATCCACAGAAGCATCTGCCTGTTCTCATTAACTTTTCCACTATGCAAACACTTGTAAGTAAAATCTGTTGTCTGTCACATGTAACGTGATCCAGCAGCCCTATCCTGCTTGATATGGGCAGCTTCTCAAAGGGAGACAGACTAGGATGTGCTCCATCATCCCTTGTGCCAGCCACTGCAGGCTGGGCAGAGGGGAGGAGCAGGCCCAGGACCACTGGTCTGTGCTGTAAAAGAGAAGTGATAACAACAGCATCTCTTGGGCTCTTCACAACCTGGAAGTAAAGGAACAATATCAGCTTATTTAATTTCACCTATGGTGATATTTGAAACTGATTCTCCTAAAAATATCGTTTGAGCAGTTGCTATTCTGCTCAAATGTTCTACCAATATTTAGAAGTAAATATTGGTCCTTTTTTCCTTTTTTTCTTTACAAATGCTAAAAGAAATTAGTTCAGAGTGACTTGTGAAATGTAGAAAAAGGTCTTGGCTGATTGAACAATGAACATGGACACCTTAGACCAGCAACTTACTACAGTGAAAATGATCAAGAGAGTAGAGTAATCAGACAAATACAAAGTTTGACTTACCACAAAGCTGGAAAATATTGCAAAAGGCAGAGGACTGTAAAGGAGTTGCAGAGACCTGTGAGAAGAGATGAGCCTCTAGAGTTCTGGTCATTATACTTTGGTCCACAGGTCCCAGGGATCCCTCACGTGACTGACTAGTCCTAGGGGATGCACAAATGGGGCTAAGGACAGGGATTTTCTTCCTTTCTCATCATATTTATGACCTCTTCTGTGGAATGGCTGAAGATCAGCAAATACCAGAAGCTGATCACTGGTATTCAGTGATCAAATGTTCA
This sequence comes from Phylloscopus trochilus trochilus, assembly GCA_016584745.2. Lineage (NCBI taxonomy): Eukaryota > Metazoa > Chordata > Aves > Passeriformes > Phylloscopidae > Phylloscopus > Phylloscopus trochilus. The sequence continues at coordinate 8,117,151 of WQNJ02000041.1, read as the reverse complement.
GGAACTGCCTGGGCATGTACTTCTTTTGTTCCTCCCTATGCCTGTGCTGACCCCAGAACCAGTCAAGGAGAGCCTGCTTGAAAATGCAACAAGAAAGAGAAGGAGAAAAAAAGAAGCATCTGGCTTGGATCCTGGTCAATAAGAATGTGTGCCCTGCACCCCAGGACTGATGACCCCAAGCATCTGCATCTTGCTCCCCTGGGGCAGTGGCTGCTTTCCCAGTTGCTTCATCCTTTTGGAGCCAAGTCTTGGCTTGTTAAGTATTTGTGCCAAGCCTCCAGAGGCAGAAGAGCCCACAGGGGAGGGATGTAGCCTGGAATGCCTCTCCAAGACTGGTTGTAGGATAAAGAAAGCTGAGCTCAAACAACTGGGCTACACTGAAATTCAGTGTCTGAACAAACCACAGACGCTTGTTTTCTTCTCCCTCAGTAACACCACATCTGTAGGAATGCACAGTGACCAAACTCCATTAATTCCCTTTAAATTCAGCCCCTGATTTACAAAGAGCATTGTTCCCACTTTCTAGGACTGTGCAGGCCCTGGCCCTGTTTTCTGGTGGCAATGATGAGGCAAACTGCCCCAGCCATTCTTCTTATTCATTTTTCCTAATGCATCCAGATCCCTCCCTGTCACTTAGCCATGAGTTTCAGTAGGATTTTCATTGAAGCTGAGAGAAGCAGTTTGTACCTGGCTGAGCATGTGTACATTGATGTACATGTACACGTATAAGCATTTTCCTTGGCAGGCAACAATTAAAGAGTCCAGAACAGCCCTACTGATGATCCCAGCCAGGCAATCCAGGCAATAACTTGGCTTGGCTGGAGGTCAAGAAGCTCTGTCTGTTGTCTGTGAGCAGAGCCAAGCCAGGCACGTTGGGATGCCAGGAATTGTTGAGCAGATCTGGGAGCTGGAGTCAAACCACAGCTACCAGCTGAGAGGCCAGGGAGGTTTGAGCTCTGGTTTGCTGGGGTTATCCCTCCTTTGGAGCACAGTCTGGGTTACACTGGTGTTGAGAGGCAGAAGGCTGCTTATTAACCCAGGGAACCTCATGCTTCAGATAAATAACAAGGTAACACTAAATGCCTTGAAGTTGCCTCATAACCACTTGGAGAATCTCTGAGGATCTTCCATGCTATCACAAGAGCAGGATGCAATTCAAGTGTCCTCTTCAGGTCCTCTAACTATCCAAAGGGATGGTGCTCAGATGCTTATGATTGGGATAGCTGAGAGAAGTAATTACTGTAATTACACTTGTGTCTATGTGCTGCAGTACTAACGAGCCATATTGCACTTGCTGTAACTAAGAAAGCCAATGGAGATAAAGGGCAGCCACAATTAGCAGCTCACAGGGCTGCTCCTGGAGCTGGTGTAGTCTCTTCCTCTAGTTTGGATATTCAGGTAAATTTTCCTGCTGGCAGCTCCAGCTGACACTCAGTGCATTGCCCTGCTGTTTCCTCCTTCTAAGCTGTGAATTACCAGAGTCCTGTGGCCATAGGTGAGGTAAAGTTCACTGATCTTTCATGCCTCTTGACAGGACCAGGCACATGAACATGCAGCTCCACTTCTAAGAGTGAAAGGGCGAATTTGTACTTCGCAAAGGAAAGGATTAAAATGCCATCAAAGGTGAAAGAATAAATTTTCAGGGTGAAAACTTCAATTTCAATGAAATTATAGCAGTAGACCTAGATAAATGTGAGGGTGGGTTGGCAGTAAGTTTGGAGGCAGTCCATTTGCTGATTAAATTTGATTTTATACGTATAGCCACGCTAAACCCCAATTATCGTTATTCAGGAAAAGCACCTGGATTAATCAGACCTGCCACATCCATCTTTTTCTAATGCTTGTTTCACTGGCTGTGACTCCTACAGAGAAAAATTTCACCAACTGATTAGTTTTACAGCTCTTATATTTCTAAGCTGCAAGTAGGAAGAGCCAATATCAGATCTCCCCACTTTCCCCCTCCCTTCCCAAGCAGGCTGAAAGAGCTATCTGCAGGGAAATTGGGAAACCTGCCTTCCAGCAGGGCTCCTGGGAACATGGGGCCAGGGCTGCATGCCCAAGGAGCGTGGCAGTGCTGGGGTTTCTCCCTTATTCCATAAGTAATGTCACAAAAAGTGAGATGCCCCAATATTGCCATTCTCTCTGCAGGTGAGGAGCGTGGTGGGATCCAGTGTGGGGATGAAGCAGGAGTGAGATGCAGAGCCCCAACACCCAGTGCAACCCAGTGACAGACACAGACACAGGTGGCACCACAGCTGCCTCTGTCAGCATGCCCCTCCATGGGGAGAGTTGCAGGGGGAAAGATGGGATGAGAGGAGAAGGTGCTGGGAACAACAGTGGGACTGAGCTGGCTGGCTGTACCCTATGGGCAGGGGTGGAGCAGCTGGGCACTGCCTCATTTCACTGATCTGGACTTCCTCAGTGCTCCCACCCCCTCCGTACCACTGGGTGTGGAATGTCACCCTGCTCCCACCCAGTGATAACCTTGTGTCAGTGAAGAGAGGATGCCTTTAAATCATGTACCTCAGCAAGAGGCAGCTCTGGCTCTTCCCACCGTGAGAGCTGGGCTGTCTGAGGGATGCAGGGTGAAGAAACACCCAGCCAGGCTCTCTAATTGTTTCTGGCCATTGATTGACTGTAACAGCCCGTGGATTCTCAGGCTATTCCCTGCTAATTGAAATGACTGTGGAAGAACAGACTTTGCCGCTACTCAGACATCTCTTTTGAGCCAAAGGAAATCTATCCCTTATAGTTTCCTCCAGCAAGTGAGATGACATCAGCTCTGTGGGTGGACAAATGTATTGAAAACCTGTCAAAATTCATAGTATTTTCAGAGATGCAGATATGCTCGAGCTAGAAATGCTGTTATAATCAGCTAATGTCAGCTCCTTTCTATCACAGAGGTTGGAGAGTCTCACCCAGGCGTTTTGACAATTTCCAAATCTAGAAAAAATGAATCTGAAGTCAGAGCTGAACTGCTCAGTAAGAAGGTCATTAATACTGAGACAGATGAGACAGAATAGATTCTCCATATCTTTTCTTTTTTCTTACAACTACGTGACTTTCCTTCTGATAAACTGATACTAAGGAGAATTATTTTACTGATCTAAAATGTGCTAACTGGTATCTTGTGGCCTGTATCTCACAGAAAATATGAATGCTTTGTTCTACCTTTGGCATCCACAGATCTTTAAAACATGGGATGTCTGAGAAGTGGGTTTGTGGGCTGCATTTCAAGATATGTGACAAATCTTACTGGGAACCTACCAACATATTAAGGGAAGTCTGGTGCTTGTGAGCATTTGTTTGGCTGCAGATTAAGTACTGGCCATGAAACAACATGCCCTGAGGACATGCATGGATGGGTTTCACAGCACCTACTCTGCAGTATGAAGGACAATTTGGAGAAGATCAAAAATTGTTTTCCTCCCCTTTTTGATCTTCACATTCATTGTACCTTTCTCTTTCTCCATACCTTCCCCCTGTGAGTAAAGAACATGGCTGTGTACTTCCTATATTAAACAGCTCCAACTTTCTTTTCTTCATATGAACAATTATTGTAGCCCTCCTGCCCTCTCTTCTTTCCCAGAACATGTTTTCCTTTGGTTCTGATGGATCAGTTTGCACCAGTGAAACTCAGTGCTCTGAAACCTCACATGAATTTTACAGCCATGCAATAAGATTTTGAAGGTTAATAGCACATTGTTATGGAGAAGAAAAGCACTTGAAGAAAAGCATGGAAAATTACACACAGATCAGAAGTTCTGAAAGATTTTGCAAGTTCATAAAGCCTTATAAATACAAAATGAGTTTCTCAAAGGGGCAGTCTGAACAGCTCCCGAAGCCAGGAAAATCATTGTGTAAATAGTCTGAGCACGGTGCAATGCTTTCTGCACACCTCCTGGCAATGCAAATGTTCACAGCCCTTTCCTCACAGGTCCTGGCTTCATAAGCAGCCACCAGCACAGCTTATATCTTTGCTGGATTTCCCAGCCTATTTTTGAAGAGCTGCCTGACTTCTATTCCATGCACAGCTTTGCAGTTCCCTACGTGTCAAAGCTAGGATGGGATTTCCACCCCCACTCCTCTCCCCACCCTTTACTGCATCACTGCCAACTCCACAGAGTGTCTGATCCCTCCCCAAGCCAACCTTTCTCACTTCACAACTTTTCCCCTTGCAGTTTGAGCTGGGTTCCCAGTGCAATCCCAGTCTGTTATTTCCTAGAAGACAAACAGCCCAGCAAGGGGAAGTATTTTAGGGCATATTCCTTCTCATTTTCTTTCTTTGCTTCAATCTGGTATCAAAACCCCTTTTGAAAGTGTCTCTGCTGCTCTTGACAAATATCCAGAATAATTTGACTTTTACCCTCTGCTCTGGATTCTTCTCCTCTCTCTGTCTAGGAGAGAGGATTCTTCTCCTCTCTCTGTCTCTGTCTCCTCTCTCTCTTTTTGCCTAGGCAAAAATCCAATATCATTCCTGCTGAACAGCTCTTGCCTGCTATGATGGCTCTGCAAAGGACTTGGAGATAACACAGCCACCAGGACTGAGGGCTTGGTGACAGTGGTGAGTCCAGCCAGAATTTTTTTGTGCTGTGTGCCATTGTGCCCACATGCAGAGCTGTGACTTCCTGGCAAAACAGGCTTTGCTGGGAGAAAAGTGCAGACAAGAGATGAGAGAATCTTGACTTATTGAGGATGCAGGTAGTAGAAAGCCCCCATGAGCCAATGGGAATACGATGTAAAATATCCAGACCAGGAGATGAGGGTCTTTGGAAGCTCCTGGTGAGCAGCCTGTGAATGCTAATGCTGCTAATTAGTTGAGGGAGATGCTGTTATAAATAGAAGAGCTGACTGAATCTTTTTTGTGGCAGATAAGCGTACAATGAGTTTAGTAATTTCCTGTTTAAGAGCATGGTGATATTTGTAAAGCTATTTTTAATTGTTCATTACTGTTAATTACTCGGCTTTTTTTGAAAAGAGACTGCATTATGAAAGAATTGAACTACATTGGAAATTATCATCAATCAAAATGCCCCCTTCAATCTGACTGCCAGGGAAGGTTGTTGGGCTAGCAGGCACATGTACTTTCAACCAACAGTGATTTTTCAGGCTGACATCAATTTTGAGCACTCACATTTTTATTTTCATCATGTTTTTCTTTTTTTACTGTAAACAACTTTCTTTCCCTCTGTCCATGGGACAGGGGTCTGCAGGATTTTGCCTCAGACTGGGAGAAGAGATTCTGCAAAGCCCCAGCTTTGTCTGAATTGCTGTTCTCACCAGAGGAGTGACCCACAAGACATGAAATATATTCCTATGTCAGAAAACCTCCCCATCTCTAACAGGAGGGGAGTTGCAGCAGACTAACAGCTGATGCTTCATCGCTCCTGTCCAAATGTTGTTGCCCACATGCCTGACAGTGAATTAGCTGCTAATAATGGATCACCAGACTCTTCTGGAGTGAAACATTTACAAGAACCGACATGCTGCCAAGTTTAAAGTCTGGGAACACAAGGCAATTTCAAACCTGTCATTTCCTCACGGAAGGGGGATTATTGCTTCACTATCAGCAAAGATACTGTGTTACGTAGATTTTCTGCCCTTGAATTATTTGGGTCGCATGGGATGGCCATGGGTTATGTTGAAAAATACATCTTTTGGGTCTGTTTATGTACCAAATGTATGTCTATATAAACATCCACTGTGGAATTCACTGGCTATGTGCACACCCAGTGCAGGTGCACAGACCATATACACGCAAGCCTCCGTGCTTACAAACTTGCCAATTGCCTCAGACAGCCCCTGTAACAGAGATTTATTGCCAGCTGCCCCTGTTCCTGGCAGTCAAGGTGCCTCCTGTGATAGGTACAAGGAGTGAGTGCAGCACCCGGGGCACTGACTGAAGGCAAAGTGTCTTTATCCTTTGTGCCATAAGCCTTTGGCTGATGTGGCTGAACTTCACTGCTCTACCCAGTGAGAGGTGCTCTGAGAGCCATCTCTTGATCACAGCTTTTCTATAGCTGTGCTTGTTTCTGCTCATCGACACATTAAGGGCTTGGTGGATGATAAAGTTGCCCGTTCACGTGGAGTGAGGATTGTGCTGTTGCATCAAGAAGGCAACAGCTGATCCCACTTTCATATTGGGTGAGCCACCTCATACTCTCTGCTGGGCTTTGCAAGAATTTCTATGGATGCTGGTGCCCAGCGTGTACAGAGACTCAAGTAATGCATTCACATGCCTGCACTGCAGGAAAGAGGGAGATGGATTGGACCTAGTTTTTAAAATATTTGAAATCCTAAATCAGAAAATGTATCTCAGCCATGTTCTGGCTTTCCATAAAAGCCATGCTTCTGCTGCTGAGTGTCCCTTTTACTAGTTAAAGGACAAGAACTGTGGTTACAAATTCAAAGTAAACTACTGGTTTTGTAGAAAAAAACACTCTACAATTTTAAGCCTTGTTTCATTTTTGTTATGATATTGAGGCATATAGTGATAATATGACACACTAATATTTTGTTCGTATCTGGTAATTAACAATATAAATATTCTCAGGGTGCTCTCAAGTCTTCTCTTTTGCACATTCATTTCCTTTGCCTCACAGTCTTTAGTTAAACTGGCTTGAAAAATCACATTTTTCAAAATGTGCATGTTTCTTGCGGAACAGTTTTAACTTGAATATAAGTTGATTTCTTGCAGCTCCTCAAAAGCTGAGAATTTATGCAGAGTATTCAAGGCTAATTTCCTGTAGTTTTCCAACTGAGGCTGTCATGATCTACAGCAACCAGCCTTACATGAGATATAGCAATGATCCCATCTTCTTGTGTAGTGAAATAAATATGCATGTGTGATGTATCTACACATCTATAGTATATGCACTGTACATATGTCTTTGGCACTTCACTTAAATATGTCAGTTAAAATAATGTGCTTGAATATTTAGACTGTAAGTAAAAGACTGGGAGGTTATGAACTTCGAATAAATTCTGATTGTTAATATGCATATGCATTTACCTTTTCAGGGCAGTACCTGCCTTACAAAATGGTGTTGTACTGCAGAATTGCCTTTGATTTACAGCAGCATCAGTGTGCTGATTGACTCAAAGGAATTGAGACAGCAGGTCTGGCTCTGGCATAAGATTTAATGTATTTCTTTTAACTGTTTCTTTCTAAGTGCGAGGCAGCTGCACCAGTAAGGAGGCACTGGCATGTTTTAAAAGGGCATTTCCCTCACAAAAGCAGGTATAAGTCACAGGAAATCTAAATTCCTCGCTGCATGAAAATCAGAGGGTAAAGAGAGGCTGTTTGGAGGGTTCATTATTTGAGAATTCCTTTTAGGAAGCTTTTCATCAGTAAATCTGTAAACATCATTGCTTCTTACTCTAAGCCAAGTAGGAAAAAACATAATTTTTTTCCTGTCAATGCCTTGGATTAAAAATGACTAAACAAGCATTTGTGGCAGGTTAATTGCTCCTTGGGTACTTGCAACCCCTGCACAGAGTGGGTGTGAATATTAACTCCAGCAAGCAGCAGCTTTCCACACAGGGAGGCCGTATTAGCCAGACGTGGATGGTCCCCAGTAGGCTCCTACCCAGACAGCGTGTGCAGCACAAGGTCAGCTCGACCTTCCTCCCCTGTTTCTTTATTACTTCTGCTATTCCTTGGCTGATTCAAAAAAATCTGGCGTTACAGAGCTCCCAAAGCAGAGCAGCAACACTGAGGTGGAGGGAGGGGAGGACAAAGAGGCTGGGAGTACAACTATTATTCTTTAAAGAGTTCATAGCATGAATCCTATCTATAAAACTATGGCACAAAAATGTTTAGTCCATGTTTCAGACCCACCTGTCTGTCACACAGGCACACAAACACAGCTTCTCTTTTCTCCAAAGACCTATATTCATATTAAAGCAAATAAATGGTGCACTAACATTTGGATTCACCTCAGATTAGTTGGAATAGCATCTACTTACACTTGGAGATTGTCAGGATAATACACAATCCAAGCTAGAATTGTGTTTTTATGACTGCATATAAATATGTGTCCTAGGGCTTTGATTTCTCTTGGTATTTCATTCTGCTCAGATCTCCAGCTCTCTGAGTGTGGGCACCCCTGGAAATGTGGGGAAACACTGTGAGAGAAGTGACAGCAGAACCAAAGAGTGGCCAGGGCTGATCTTTCCACTCAGGTCTTGAGATTACTCAGAGGAGGGTGCCTGGTCTGCTCCCCAGAGGCTGTCAGCATGAGTGGCACTGGGATAAAGACAGGTTACTTAGTCTGACTGGGGATGTAGCATTAGAAATTGAATGTGCAGTAATTGTCCATATTCATCCAACCTCTCTTTGCTTTTGTGCCTGATACAACTGTTAATGCATTTATTCTTGCAATGCTGTCTTGGAGCAGGGCACTTCTGTGATCCTTTTGAAGGGAGGGAGCTGAACTGGAGTCACCTGGCGAAGGTCAGGCAGGACAGGGAGCAGGACAGGGAGCAGGACAGGGAGCAGGACAGCTTTCTTAAAACCTCAGAGACATTCCTGCCTTTGAGACTAGCCCTGGGGGGGGAATGGGGATTGAGCAGGGCAGGCACCCAGGTGGGGAGTGACTCACTTTTACCTTTCCAGTGCCCTACACTTCCCCAGATGGCTGAGTGTCAGCCACAGCTAGCAGTGGTACCAGCTGCATTCTCGGGACATGTATTGGTGACACTTGGTCATGAATTTTGGCATCCAGGATAAGGACAAAGCCTGCTTTGGGCATGGGAGACAACCCCAAGATGCACACAACCAGCTGTGATTTTTTCTGTGATGTGTTATCATTGCTTTGTACCCTGTCATATAGTTTCTTCTTACACATAAATTCCTGCTTTGTTCTGCTTTCAGTTTTCTTTGCTGTCCCCAGAGATTAATGCAGATCACTGTGTGGATCCAGCTGGACAGGGGGCACAGAAGGGAGGTCATGGCCCAAGATTAAATTTCGCTCTTGACCTCATCCCTAGTTTTAATTTTGTGACCAGAATGGAAATCAAGTATAAATGTATGGACTTTGAGTCTGTCTTAACTTTCTGACATATCTTAATAGTGACATCCTTGTTGACCCTGCAACATGAAGAATTCTGCAATAATTAATTTTGTCGCTGGCTGTAACTTAGGCTTTTAGCTGGATTTAGCTCCATTGACCTGATCCCATCTGCTTTTGTGGGTGAAGGGAGATGCAGATGTCTCAAAAAGCAGCCACAGAGCCAGGTTCTTCTGCAGTGACTGGTCAATATTGATGTAAATAACTAACTGCAGTGGCCCAGCAGCAGTGCCCAAGTTTGTTATTTCAGTTGGCCCAGCTGGTGGGCATGAGGGCTACAGCCAGGGCTGTTCCCAGGGCCATCCTGCTGCCCTGCAGTTAATTTCAGGGTGTGTCCCTCTGCAAAGCTGGCAGAGCAGGTATGTGAGTGTGATAGCACCTACTCAAAGACATCAGTTGTACTCCTTTGCAGTCTTTTCTTTTTCCTTTTCCTGCTGTGTTATTTTTACTCCGGTTTGAACCAGTGTTTAATTTGCCTCTTTTCACTTCTTGCCTCTAATAACAACTCTCTCTCTCATCTCACTGCTTTGCCTGATCATTTTTTCCTCCTTCTTTGTTAGATGTCTGGTTTCTCATATTCTCCTTTCTTCTGTCCCCCTGTCTTGCACACTCCTCCTCACACACATTCTCATGCATTGTTTATCTGCACAGCTCCCCAGGGCATGTTCAGAAGGTGTCTTAAGAGGCAGGGGAGAGGGTCACAACCCTCCAGCTGCTCGGACATGTGCACACAGAGAGCCCTTTCCACGAGGGAGGCAGGTTAATATCTGCCAAAGAAAGCCAGCTCTGGTAGCCCAGCAGTGCCAAGCAGGCAGTGCATGGAGCCTGCTGCCTTTTGATGCAAAATGTGCCCCTTTATCCATTACCTTGTCTCCCTGTTTGCCCTGTTTTCCCTGTTTCCATTTCAGCAGTGTTTTGATGGCATTTTCTTAGAGCCTTCTCTTGTGCAAGGCACTGTGAGAGTGCAGTTAGCAAACTGCATCCCTGTCAGTAAAGAGCTAAAGATGGGAACTGGCAGCCTGGAGGAGGAGGGTCTTTGCAAACCCACACACCAGTTCCATGGCCACACAAGGGTCTGGGTCCAGGTCACTGGACTCACTGGACCCCTTTTTTCCTTTTGATCAAGCTGTTGCAATGGTGCCATACCTAACTGTTGGGCTTCAGCCAACCTCACCCCCTGGACCTGCTCCTTTGCTGAGGTGTTTCAGACCTTTAGAAAAGTATAAAGCATTAGGAGTCCCTGTATGACAATTGGAATTCATGTGGTATAGTTTCCTCTAGACTGGTTTGCCACAGCTGGCTGACTGTGGTCTCTAAGGGAAAAACTCTGAATTTTGATTGTTGTCCATCCCAGTGTCCCATTTCTGACATCTCTGCAGTGTGTGCCCTGCTGGAAGGACTTCTGTGGTCTCTCATACCCAGAGAGTGATTTTCAGGCTTATCTGCCTGTCTTCTACCACTCAAATATACTTGGTTATAGCATGGCACTGGCTTCAACAAAATGGTACAGGCTTGCAGTAGGATTGCCAAAATTGTGTTTTCCTCATGAAAAGGGCAGCCAAGCTTGCCACAAGACTGGTTTTCTGTCTTTCTGCATTTTATCCCTTGGGCAACAAGCTGGCTCCCCACCCACTTGTAACTAAATATTGAAGAGACCTTCAGCTGCCTGTGTTTGTCCTCACCTGTGGCACCTCCCAGCCCTGGTTTAGCTCCTGGTGGCAGCAGGTTCCTCCAGGCAAGTGTGGGGCTGTGGCAGCCCCAGGCAGTTCCCTGACCAAGGCTCCCCCTCTTCTCTGGGGCTCTTCTCTGGGGCTCTTCTCCACCTGCTGCAAGGCTCCAAGCCAACAGAACTCAGTGCAGGGAAGAAGTAAGAGTACAAACAGGGATATTGAGGGTGACTCCACATAGAGCTGGGATTTATCTCCCATCTATCCAGCTCATGCATGCACACATGTATTTTGGGTTTTCAAAGAGTGGGAGTAGTCTGGTCAAGTTTTCCTTTTGCATTTTCAATTTCCTTCTCTCCACCCCCGCCAAATATCTCTCTCTAGCAGAAAAAGGCCAGGAGTGTAGTGTGCCTAAGATCTGCCAGATGAGTGACCACCTGCTGACCAAAAAAACCCTAAAGATAATCACCAGCCTGTTTAGTTACTCTTGTATTGTTAAAAAGAGCTGAGAGCCTGTCTCAGTGATTGAAGTGCTCCTTCAACCCTAAATACTGCCAGACCCAGCCTGAAGGAGTTTTCCCTGCTGTTCCCAAAGGTGTTGGGCCAGCCCTCAGTGACTTTGTGTCCTGTCAGCACAGGATGGTGCAGGACAAGCCTCAGAGCACCGCAGCCTCCTACCCTGTGGGAACTCAACCTCATGCTGGAGTCAATGAGGTCCCATCACCTGTGGATGGAGGTGGCTGCTGCCACCACTGATGAGAAGGTTGGGGTCTGACAGCCATGAGCTGCAGCAGACACAGTAATTGTCCAGATGGTCAAGTAAGACTGTTTTTTCCCATTTCTGTGAGAGTTCTGAAGAATTTGTAAACTGTTTTCTTGCTTGCTGTTTTGGAACAGAAATTAAAATCTCAAATGGTTGATGGCAGAGCTGTAAAGGAAACAAGAAGTTTGGATAACCTCAATATTTCATCTTTGATTTTGACTTCCTAACGTTTTATTTACTTCTTCAGAAGCCAAGAAAACAGCTAACATGCAGAATAAAAGTGTGCATTAAAAACAGAAAGGAAGAAAAGTTTTTCCCTGTTCTTTTTCTCACAGAAGGTCTAAACTTCCAGCAAAGAAACATTAAAAAAAAAAAAAAAGAAAGAAAGAAACTGATGGGTGAGAGGAATAACTGATGACTGAAGGGGGTATAGGGAATGTGCTCTTTGTGTATCTGCTAAATCATGAGCCAAAACTAAGAGTCAAACTGAAAGACATCCGATTAGTTAACAACCTCTCCATTTAAGTACATTCAAAAAAGTCAAATTATAGCAGGAAGAATCTGGGCTCGCCTCCGTCTCTGCCCCAAAATATCATTGTTCATTCTCACAGCCTGGCCAGAGGCCAGCTGCTTCCAGGCTTTTAGCCACAGAGTGTATTTAAAACCCATTCTTGTTCCTGTTTTCCTGTCAGTCCGAGTGAAATCACTGTAAATAACCATTTTCAAGTGTGCCCATGTCCAAACAGAGACTGTTGCTGGGTTCTCTGGGGTTGGTTGGAGCAAGGGGCTGAAAGGATGAGGAGCTCCAGAGCAGAGCACTCCAGCCTCTCCAAGTCTTCTGCTGCAAACATCTGCTCAAGCCTGAGAAGGGGTTTTTCCAGCCAGGATCAGGCTCTTCAACAAACCAGGGGGAGGTTGAGCTCTGCACATAACACCAGTAGAACTCTGGTCAGTGCAAGCCCCTGATGGTGGCAGTCCCTCACAGCCTGCTATGGGCTGGATGAAACCCCAAGAAAGAGACAAAACTATTGCACAGACCAAACCAGAACAAACTAAACAGGTGAGGGAGGCAAAACTCCAAGGAAAGCCTCCAGCTGAGAGTGTGTTTGGCCATTGTTTTTCCTGTGGATCTAGGTATGGCTTTTGTGAGCTCCCCAATCAGCCTGACTGCTGTAAGACAACACAGGACCAGTGAAGTTCTCTCTTATTTCTTTTAAATTACCTCTGCAAGAAAATTAATAAAGAACAAACAAAACCTTTCCCCTCCCTCTATTTCAATTGCATAGTGGGAACAGGGAACAGCTGTTTGGGTTTGGGGGTTTTCTATATTTTCTATAGACATGGACATTTTCCTTTGAAAATAAGTGAAGCAAGCAAGCAAGCAGCAGAAAGCCAGCTCTGATTAAACCCTAAGCCTCTCAGCTGTTGCGTTCATCTCCTTTGCCCTGTTTGCCTTCCTTGCAGTCTAAAAAAAGCTTCTCCACTGTGCAGGGCCCTTTTGCCAGGGGTGGGGGTGGGATGGCAGTGGTGCTGAGGATTGCCAAACCACTGTGCTATCGAGGCCACTGCACTGCTCCATTCCAGCACTTGCCCCCACTTACCATCCTTTTTGTGGCACCTCTGGGGAGCTGGTACTGCCACATCCACTGGTGTATTTCATCAGGGGGAAAACAGGTACTGCATCCCTAATCTGGTTTTGTGGCAATTCTGCTCTCCTAGGAATGGAGGACCACTCAGAGAGCATATGAGGTGCAGTCAGAACCACCCTGCTTCATTCCCTGCAAGGCTTGCTGTGCCCCTGCTGGGTTCGTGTGCTCAGTGCCCGATTTCCCCCGCAGGCAGAAGACCTGCTCCCAGCACAGAAACATTTCCAGACTTACTTCTGTCCTCTCATGTGAGAGCTACGGGCTGGTTTGATCCTCTCTCAGTACTCAGATATATATATCTCTCATTTGTAGGATGTCTCCATCTCTGCCTGGCACTGTGTTTGCTCACACACATGCACTCGCACAAACTGTAGGTGGCACTTTGAGAATTAGCAAAGATGCTGCTGTGTCCTGTGCCGGGGCATGGCTCTGTGCACCAGCCAGGGGAAAGGAGGAACCAAATAAAAAAAAAAAATGCATCAGTTACTGGGGAGGAAGGCAGAGAGTGAGCAGAGCCTCCCGGGAGAAAACAGCCGCTCGTTCCTCGCCTTCACTGGGACGCGGCGTTCAGCTGCTTACAGCCTGAGCGAGAGACGTGCCAATACCCCCTTCTTTTCTTTACAGTATGTTTTATTTATCTGCCTCGGAGGAGGAGGTTTGCTGTAGTTATCACCCCAGGAGTTCAGCTGGATGGATACAAATGTTAACCAACTGGAGGGGAAGCAGCTTGCTCCAAAGGTTTTATCGTGCTCAGTAGACAGCGAGCGAGTGCCAGGCGTTTACAGAGCTCCTGGCCCTCTCCTGCCCGAATTGTCAGGAGGCAGATTCAAACCACACTGATCAATTTGCTGTCTGTCAGCAGCTGGGAACTGAAGGACAGCCCTGGATCGATCCATTCTTGGAGCACTGTCCTCATTTCAGGGATTACATGGTTTCCTCAGTGCTGTATTAACGCTTTAGGTGCAGGGTGTTAAGTGAGCTCGGGGTGTGGTTATCACTTTTGCATGCTATCTTAGAGAGTCTATGTATATTCAGTTTCTGATAAAGCTTGCTTGTGGGTATTCAGTGTTGCTCTATATGAGAGGGAGGCTAGCCTCTTTGACTGTGTGCCAGAGGGACAGGGAGTCCCTTCTTTCATTCAGCATAAACCTAGATTTTGGAAATTATTCTGTGCTTTTCATGAAGCTCTGAATGCCTTTGGGAATGTACAACCCTGGTATAATACTAAAGATGAAAATGGAGAGAAGTCTGCTGCAGTTCACATGCTGAGAAGCCAAGAAATGCTTCTCAGCCTGCTGAAGTGGCATCACATGAAAACTTGCTAAGTTTCTGGCCTTTCTGGCACTGGGAGAGGATATGTGAATGTCATCATTCATTTTTAAAAACAACTAAGCAGCTTAGAAGTCTGTAAGAATGGGGCCATGTGTGAAGAGTTTCAAGCCTTTGTGTTTTGGAAATTGTTGCTGTCTTAGCCTTTGGAGATGACCTTAGGATCCCTTCTTCGTGTTTCTCACTCAGAGAGCTGCTCTCAGCTGCTGGGATGTGGAGCCCAACAGCACCTGAGAAACCAGACATGGAAGTGCCATTTTATGGGCATATGGTGTATTCTCATTTGTTTGCAACAAAACTTAGCAGCCAAAAATGTAGAAGTGAACTGGGACCATACCCTGTAAGTCACTGGCAGGGGCTCTCAGAGCTATGCCTCGTTAGATAAGCAAGGCCTGGGGAAGACATCATCTTCAGCTGATGCTCCTGCCTAACCAGTGCTTGTTCTCACCATTTGGGCACTGGGTTAGGATCCAGTGTCAGGCTCAAGAGCTATTGACAAATTATTTCCATTCCTCTTTCCTACTTGAGCACCTTTGTGCACTGATTGCTGCAAGTTTGGATGGAGCTGAGTGAGCAAATGGGCTTCTTTTTGCCAAAGGCCATGGCCCTTATTTATCATCCACCCTGGTGCTGGTGAGTCTGGAGAGCTCTGCTTAGGGAAATGAGCTGGAAGTGTGTATAATGTGGGCTCCACTACAGTCTTTTCTTTCTTATTCTTTCCATTTTGTGTCAGGTGGATGCATTGAAGATGCCACTGTGTTAATCATGGGGTTAAAGCAGAGGACTGCATCTTGCCTGTATCAGCACAAGGGATTGGATTTGCAAGGTTATCCAGGACCCTGTAGAGCACAGCTGCAGGTAAATCTCCATTTGCAATCCAAGGTATACCTAGAAATATTTGTCTAAGAAGTCTGCATTTCAGAAGGATATCATGACTGATGAACCCCAGAATCACAGCATTTTCCCACCCTATCAATGTTTTTCTGAAGTTTGCTAATGATAAAAACAACCACGCAAAATCCACAACTTTTGTTTTCTCCCCCCTCCCCCCTGCCAGACTTTCTCAAGTATGACACCAGCCTGAGCCCTGCTCATTTGGATCCTCAGCCTTCAGTGCCAGATGACAACAGAGCCAGTGAGGCATGTTTTGTTAGCTTTGATTATGTTCAGTGTGCTGTAGCACAACAGCTGGAATTATTGAGATAATCTCCCAGCTCGTGTGGGGTGCAGTGATGTTGAAGGAGAGGTAGGAAGTGAAATGAAGGAGAGCTGGCAGCACAGGAGCCAGAGTGCTGATGTGCAGGGGCATTTCAGCAGCCAGCAGCTCTTTGGGGTGTTTGTACCCTGTGGGTCTGGTCCAGCACTTAGGGGGGTGCAGTGGAAGGTGCATCATCACAGGCTGTGTTTGTCTAAGACTCATTTATCCATGTATAACATGGGAGCACTGGTTCTGGCTGCTACAGAGGCAGAACTCACTGCAGTGCAAATGTGCTGGTCACTTTTTACACTGGATATTCACAAGGTCCTTTGAAAACAAATTCTGCCTTAAGTCTTGTCCATGGAGTTAATGGAGGGTCTCAGTGATGGCAGCTGTGAGCAGCCACACCTTGAGGCTGGCAGAGAAACCACTCCTGAAAAGCACAGTGAGATCTGCCTGAGCATGCAGGGACCTGCAGGAGCACTCTGCAGGAGCAGCCTTCTTAAGGAATTGTACTGCTGTATCTTAATCAAAAACATTTATCTGAGTTTGGAAGAAGCTGAAGCCTGACCAGGTTTACTCTGCTTTGGATGCAAAGATTGTTTGTAAAATCAGCCAAGAAACAGTGGATCCTTAGCTTAGCTTAAGCTTGCAGTGCATACAGTCCTCCTAGGACCAAATATGTGAGGCTATTTTGAGATTTACAGGGGAGAAGGCAGTAAATTAAAATGTCATAACCATAGTGGTTGAGAAGTCTTGGAAATTAGAGGTTGATACATATTCTCTAGCTAGGTGTTATCCCAGCTTTCAGTTCCACCTAAGCTGGAATTGGGATTTCCTGAAGGTAACTAGCCTGTTTGCAGCAGTTACATCCCTTGTTCAGCAATTGTCATCAGCCCCTGAAGCAAAGATACAATTTGCCTTTTTGATCTTCACAGGTTTCTTCCAACCCAAATCGCTCTGTGATTTTACTTTTCCTCTCCATCACACTGCTGTCCTTTCTTTCTCTACCAGAAGTGATACACCTATTTCTGCAGGTATCTACAGTTCCAAACCAGTCTCTGGACCTCAGGTAACTCTCAGGTAACCACATATGCTTACAGCAAAACCAACAACCTTAAAAGTAAGCTAAGGAGGCTGTTTTGGTTGCTACATGTATATAACTGTGAAACAAAGACCCTAACATGCCATAGTAAACTTTACTTAACAAACTGCTTAATCTCTACAAATGTTAACCTCCAGGTTTTATTTACTGAGCTGGTGTTTTATGATGCCATTGTCTAATTGAAATGTGTTCATTCCTTCTCCAAGTGCCACTGCTAAGCAATTTACTGATATATTGCAGGAGGACTGGATGGGATTTTTCTTTGTTTCAGAGTAAACTTGGGAGACAGATGGTGTTCAGGCAGTGCAGATGTGACAGCTTCCATTGCTTTCTTTATGGAGTCTTTCTTGCCAGCTAAACACTTTTGTTTTCAAATGGCAAAACTGTAATTTTCAGAGGGCCCATAGAGAATGGGCAGGAGTACAGGAGGAAGGAGATTTAGATTTGTGCCTCTTTGGCAATGTGGCAGTTTGCTTCCAAAACCAGAACTGGAGGTTGCTGGAGCCCAGTTCTTGTCAAGGCTTGAGCTCAGGCCATTGCACAGACAGGAGCAGCTTGGATAGTCCCGACACTTCTCCCTCTCCTGTTGAACTGCCTATCTGGAGCTTTCAAAAACAAACCTTTGGCTCACTCTTCTGCTACAGAAAGAGAGATTGAGGCTCACAGAAGGGATCTGAGCTGCACAGCACCGGGAAGCAGGGGGAGGAGGGCTGGGAATAGAGCCCAGCTGACCTTGGTCTGGAGCCAAGACCAGCCCAAATCACTCCCCTAAGGGTGGCTGGGAACAGAGGGCAAGGGCAGGCAGACCTGGTGCTGCCAGTGGGAGCAGACTCCCAGAGCCAGGTGGCATTTTCATTCCAGCATTCAAACACCTGTAGATTGGGGACATTCAGAAAAAAGCATTTGTTAGCAATGGTTTATTTCCCCTCAGGTGCCTGAGGCAACAGCAGCACTGCCATGTGACATCCTTAGGAGGCTGTTGATCACCACAGGGAGAAAGCCATGCTGTATTGCACACAGGGAGGATTACTGGTTCTATTCAAACTCGCCCTCCTGGATTATCACAAAGGTAAAGAGCTCAGCAGAAGAGGTGTAGCTCCATTCCTTCCCTATAAAGCATCCTATGGGCAGCCTTACTGCAATGTCATTGTGCAGCTCAGCCGGGAGATGGGCTGGAGCTTTTGCCTCTAGCAGTCCTTGGGACTCTGCTGTTACTGTGGATTCTTTTCACCATCAGCCACCTGCCTGCTATTCACAGTAAAACACCAGGAGACAGTGATAAGGAAGGCCAGGCCTGGCTCCAGCCCATTTCTTAGAAGTTGTTCACCTTTCGTAAGCCAGTGCTTTGGACAGTGAGTGTTAGAGAATGAAATCTGAGCTGCTCTGAAACCCACGGGACTTGTGCCAACTGGGCTGGAGTTTCAGCCTGGAACAAAGACTAGAGCTCTCTGAAATACTGCAGAATGTGAAATTTTGGCCTCAAGCCTCTCTCACTTTTGAATTAAGAGCTGTACTTATTTATTTATTTGTTTTTGCAAGGGGCTCTAGAAGCCAATTTTCCTCTCAGTGAAGACAGCTGAGTCTGTGCTGCCTGCCTTGGATACTCAGGGCCACTCTCTGGACAGAATTTACTCCCTGCTCTGGCACCAACCTGGTAGGACAGATGTGGTTGGAACAAGATCCCTGGTGAACCCAGAACAGAGCTGGGCACAGCTGGCAGCTTAGTCCAACACTGCTATGAAATTCAGGCAGCTGAGGGCCAGACAGGCTGTCAGCAGCTGATGCCATGCATTTCCCTCTGCACACTGCCTGTGCACACGTGGCCAGGGGATCTTGGGGTCTGCCATGCATTTCTGTCTGCACATTGCCTGTGGACACAGGGCTGGGGACATCTTGGACAGTCCTGGCTCTCTCTAACAGGATTAGTTAGCAACAGTGCTAGAAATACTCACAGCAGCCATCTGTGGAGAGATGACCCTGTCTCTGTGGGTTTATAGCAGCTGCATTGCTTTAATGTGCTTCTGTTCATGGGCTGCTGTTAATTTTCATTAATTTCATACCATTCAATGGAGAAAGGAAAGTCTCTGGTTCAGAGCAAAAGCCACCCTAGGACTGTGAGACTCTCATTAATCTGACAGTGGCAAGAAATCTTCCACAGTCAGGAGAGTGTGAGAAGGGATCCTACTGTTCTGCCTGCAGTGAGGGCACTGGGGACACTGTGGGTAAGGTGATGGAAGGGCTGTCTGCTCCCACAGCAGCAGCCCTGCCCCCAGCTGTTGTCCTCACATGCTCCCACCTGTCCCTTCTGCCACTGCTGCCTCTTGGCTGCTCCTGGGGTGAGTCTGCTTCAGGGGTTAAACCAGAAAATAATTTTCCTTTGGTTCAGTGCTTTGGCCTAGCTCAGACCAGAGGCAGCACGAGCATGAGCTGGGACAGCCCCAGCCCTGGCTTGGCAGAAGACAAATTGCCTCCCCAGTTTCACTCAGTCTAAGAGACAAGCTCTTCTCTGCTTGTGGACCAAGCCCACCTTCAAACCCTTGGGAGTTTGGTGCAAGGATACAGCATGGATTTGGTCTTTGGTTTTAAAAGGGATGAACTGTCTGCAGGAAATCAGCTGGGTTTGGCTTCTTCTCTTCCTGATGGTGCCATCTCTGCTGCAAATTTGCTGTTAGAGGGCTATGGTTTCAGTTCATAGCTTCTAACATATTTTGTTGTTTATCAGTTTATGCAAGGGGCCCATGGCTGTGCTGTGTGACTACAGAGTGCCAGTGTAAGGACTGACAGCCCTGAGGGTGCAGTGCCCACACTCCAGGGCCAACTCCCTCTGCCTCACGTAGGTAATGCAGTGTCAAACCAGGTAAGTGGGGAAATATTAAAAATTCAGCACCTTAGCACATGTGCAAACATGCCAACTGGAAAGAATCCTCAGAGCAATGAGATGAAACATTTTGAGTTACAGACAAAATGTCTGTGCTGGGGTACTGAAATACATGTATTTAAAGTGCTGTTACTGAGGTTTAGTGGCAAACCAGAATGCAATCTATTTAAAAAATCCTCCCTTCATGTAATGTTGCTGTAGTCCACTTTATTGCCCAGCATATCATGAAAGACAATAGTATCCAGCTTTTGAATTGGTTCAATACCAATTACTTTTCTGCTTCAAATATCAAGAAGCATTTTTCAAAAAAAATGGTTTTGCTTAGATGTTAGGGAAAATAAAATTAGCAGACATCAGAACTCTGTCTTGAGAAATTTTCTGCAAAGCAGGTACAAGTATAACAAAAGTAATTATAAGTGAGTGCTGAATTTATTTACTGGGATAGTGCCATTGTTAGAGATATCAAAATCCTTTTTTATCTGTGTCTGCACAGTAGGTTTTTTGAATGGGTCTCTATGCTTGCAGCAGTAGGAGGCTCCAAGTTTCTAATGAGGCTGTAAGAAGTACAAAGGAGGTTTTCATGGCAGCAGGGAACTCGAGTCACATTGGATTTTGGAGTGGAGCAGTCCCCATTTGAGTTTGTCCAGTGGATCCATGTCAGACTGGGTTCCTGAGGGGAACTTATCCATTGTCTGGGCTGCATCACATTGGGGTGGCCATGGAAGGTTTAGCTAATTCAGTGACTTTTAGAAAAAACCTCTTGTGGAGAAGACAAGGGAAATGCAACAGATCTGATGTTCAGTCAAGGACAGGTTCCTCTCTGAGGGTGTCATCATGGAGGTCACCATGGAGCTCCTGCCTCTGGAGAACTCTTATTCCAGCAGGGAGCTGTACTGCATTCCAAAGCAACAAAGTATGTGTGCACTTAACCAACCCAAGCTCAGCTCCTTTTGCAAACCAAAATAAATTGTTTCCATGCCTGCCCGGATTCTAAATTAGCAGAACAAACAGTCATTTAAAATGAATGATTTCAAGTCAGAGGAATACAAATCAGGGGCTGTGTTTTTTCTCATTGGAAAAATACTGTTCCACTAAAAAAATACTACATAGATTTTTAATCTTCTACAGATGCAATAGAAGATTATAAAGTGGTCAATTGGAAATATAACACATCTGGCTCCACATCTGACATATCCCAGATATTGACAGATCATTCTTTTTGGTGCTTTTACATGTAGCAAGGGTTATAAAGGACCACATTTTTATTTGGCTTATGAGGCCCTGCACCCAGAAAGATTTTACCCCAGAATCCACCAATATGAGCAGTTTCTGTGGTCTGTTATGCTCTGCAGAAACCCCAGAAACTGGCAAAAGACAGCATTCAGATTTTGCTGGAGGAGAATGGTGGTGCAGGAGAAAGGGAGGAAGGAGTGCAGTGTCTGTGGTGTCCTGTTTTGAAGGGGAAATAAAATAGAGGGATCAGGCAACATTAGCTGAGGCTTCACACAAAGCTGTTTGGAGTTCTTTCTACAGCTCTGCCTCAGCTGCTCCTAACTCCTGAGCTTTGGCTCTGTCTGTCTGCCATCCTCACCAGCCAGGCTTTCCTTCACCTCAGCCAAGAAATCATTTTTGCATGGAAGGAGGTCAGTAGGTGATCCTAGTTCGGAGGTCTTCCGAGGAAGTGTCAATCCAGGCAGGAAAGCTGCTTGGAACAAGTTATAAGAGGTTACCCTCGGGCAAGTAAAGATGTGTGATGAGCACATTACTCCAAAGGGAGCTCATAATTTGATACAGACCTCTGGAAGCTACCAAATTCCAATTGTGCATATTAAAACTCTGAACGCTCCAGGTCTGATTTAGGCTGCTGCAAAGTCAACAGGAGTCTCTCACTGCCTCCAGTGGGCTTTTAATGTGATCCTTATTGAATAAATAATCAAGAAGTAAACCTGCATAGAATCTGATTACCTGGTCTGCAGCCTCTGAATGAACTCTCTGCTGCACTGTGGAATTACAACACTGGCATGTGAGATTCCAGTGAACTGAGAGCAGAATTTCCATTGCCCAGCCAGGTACCTCTGGTCAGGCTAATCTCTGACTTCTGCTCTGAAATCACCAGTCTGTGTTACACGAGAGGTCAGACTCTCTGGTTTACAACTGTCCTTTCTGCCTTTAGTAATCTGTGATGAAATCTTTTATACATGAACTCCAAGCAGCTGCAAGTGCCTGCACCAGCTGGCAAACCTGCCCCACCACCACTCACCCTTTCTGCAAGTCACTGTGGCCCCAAGGCTGCCGAGATGGTGCTCCAAGATGATCCAAAAGATCTCTCTTATTTACCAGCACAGCTGCTTGTTATTCTGTCCAGGAGCAGTAAAGCTATCAATTGCACAGAAGGACAACATTTTAGGGCACACTAAACAGCAAATAATCCTCTGCTCAGGATATTAAAATATCACAAACCACAAATTTCTCAGTGTTATTATTTTGTAGCAGACATCTGGTGCACCAGTCTGCAGAGTGAGGAGGTGATGTGCTCATATCCAGTCTGGGTTAAAAGGGGATGTCCAGATAGCCTTGTGCAGTCTGCTTCTAGTCAGGAATTGCTTTAGCAGACCTTTCATCTCTGATACATTTTCTTACAGTCACTGCCACGTTTGAATGGCATGTTTTGTTTCCATGATGAGGCTGGATGTATCAGGTGGAGCCTTGGCCAGCATGCCTGACACAGACCACCTTCTGAGGGAGAGGGTGTCTGCAGCCAATCCTTGACACATTTTTTGACCCACCCACCATTTTTGGAACTTGGAATAATTGCTCTAATTTCTGGCTCGCATGAGGTCTTTGCCCTCAAATTCTCAAAAGCAGTTTTTAAGGTGCTGACCAAGTCAGGATCTCAGGCAGGCTGAGTGCACAATGCTCTGCTCTCATCAGAGGCTCCTGCAGGGCCAGGTCCCTCCAGACATCACAGGTGCTGACACAGAGGGGATTACTGAGGAGGGAAGAGGGGTACAGGCCTATAGGCATAGATGGACAGACAGACAGATAGACTCACTTCCCCTCCAAATCCAAAAACTTACAGTTTGTATTCCTTAGTCCTAATGCTGGCCACACTGTTAGATAAAACCTGCAGACGTGGAAAAGAGGAACTTCCATGAAGTTAAGATAGAGGATGAGTGGTGTCATCTGGCATTAAGTG
This sequence comes from Phylloscopus trochilus trochilus, assembly GCA_016584745.2. Classification (NCBI taxonomy): domain Eukaryota; kingdom Metazoa; phylum Chordata; class Aves; order Passeriformes; family Phylloscopidae; genus Phylloscopus; species Phylloscopus trochilus. The sequence continues at coordinate 8,094,298 of WQNJ02000041.1, read as the reverse complement.
TGAGATTTTGGAGACAAAGGAGAACAGATTCCTGCACTGTACTCTGGAAGGATACTGGGTATGACTTTGGGGGACACAGGAGAGGTGGCACGCAGTAAATATAAGGTCTGGATTTTAATACCAAGAGTCTTCATCTTATTTCCTGTGATCCTCTGACACTGTGCAATCATTTTCTAGCCCTGAAAATGATGGTCAAGGTTTGATAAAAGGTATAACTCATCAGTATGTGCAGAAGCCTCTGCAAAATCCAGATGGGAAAATGACCTTGATTCCTGCAGTTAAAGAGAAAATGAGGCTTGGGCCACATTAATTCCCAGGGTTGCACATTGATTTCATTGGAGTTGCCTTGGGGGTGAGTTTGATTCTCAACTCCTTGAAGTTTCCAAAACAAAGCAGAAACCAGGTGGGTGACAGTATGGAACTGATGTTTTTGGGGTTTTTTGTTTGGGTTTTGGGTTGGTTTTTTTTTTTTTTTCTGTTTTTTTGTTTGTTTGTTTGTTTTGGTTTGGTTTGGTTTTTTTTGTTTTTTTGTTTTTTTTTTTTTTTTTTTTTTTTTTTTTTGCAAATCTGTAGGAGTAGGCAACTATTTTACAAAGAAAAGATAAAGCCTTCACTTGGAACCAGCTCATGTTGACTTCGGAAAGATTTCCTTTTACTGATGAACATGTCTTTCTGTTTAAAGTACCCCCAGATCTGACTCTCAGGACTGCATCCATTCTGTCTCTCTCTGAAGCCACCATCTGCTGATGTGTTTGCAGTAGCTTGTCCAGAAGAACATATTTCTGAACAGAAAACTGGTTTGACAGAATTAATATTAAGTGGGATCAAACTGCAGCTGTTGAAGTTAAATTTCCACAGGGATGTGGACTCCACAGTTTGGGCATGTCTAGAACTAGATTATTGTGTTATTTGGCCATTAAATATTGTCACTACTGAGTGTTTTTCTTAATTTAAATGCTACCAATTTATACAAGGCCTATTCAATCCTACAGATGGAATAAAATTCTGAAATAGTGTTTGAATTTGGAGATTCGAGAATGCAGAGGTGAGCATAGAATTTAGAAGCTGAGTTTGGTTTTACAGGGGCAAATATGAAAGTGGAATCCAAAGATGGTAATTTGAATTGGACCCTTTTCCATGACAAATCTACTTACCCCGAGGGAGCTTTCCCTGGGAAGTTCTGTTTCCACACCCTGAATGCACAGTTTGAATTCAGATTTAGGTCCTACCTGGTAGCCCACGCACCTTGCCGAGAGAATCATGAGAACTTACCAGTGAAGGACAAGTCTCACAGTGCCCTAACTGGGACCTTGTGAAAATGCATTACATTCTCATGTGAAAACTCCTCATCTGAAGCCCAGAGGAACTGAGCTGGGAGTCACCAGAGTATCCCATCTGTTTGTGAGATAACGTTTTCTCCTCCCACAGCAGAAGACAGTGTTTTCCCTATTAGTTCTGCTTTCTGTGCTGTCTGATAGCAGGAAGAAAAAAACCCAGTGAAAATTAAAAAATGAAAATAATGCAAAGTTAAACACACCTCTTTTTGATCTTCAAATTGAGTTGATGTCAAGTAAAGCTTGTTCCCTGTGCACTGGCTTGCTTCTTTGTTTAATACTGAATTGAATGAAACCCTTTGATTTGCCAGCTTGTGCAGTAAGTTGGAAAATAAAATTAATAAGTGTCAGTGTCAGAGTCACAGCGTGTAAGTGACCCCTGTGAGGCACAGTCCAATCAGAAGCTCCTCACCTCTGCAGTGTCCTGTTATCATATGATCAGATCACTTTGTGATCCCCATAACCCCTGCTCAGGGCTGCTCCTGGCACCACAGCCCAGACTGGGGACAGCACAGCAGGGGAGCTGATATCTCTGCATCTCAGATTTTGGGGTTCTTGCTTTGAGCTCTGCACAAATCAGGGTCCTGGGAAGCAGAATTGCTCAGGACAATGAGCTTTGTTTTCCTGTCTTTCCTGGCATATTTGGAGGAGGCATGAGGTGCCCTGGGGAGGCCTCTGTGAGGAGCCCCTCTGCCTTGGGCCAGCAGCTGAAAGCCTGAGCAGGACACTTGGTTTGGGCTCCCACTGCTGCCCGAGCAGGAACTGCTCTGCCCTCTTTGGGCCAGGGTGCCCCAAGGACTCAGTGAGGAGGATCCCCCAGGCAAACTCAGAGCTCTGAGAAAGGAAAGCATCACTGTATGTAGGATACAATCCAGCAGCTGGATATAGAGACTTAAATGTCCTTGCTAAGGGACTGGCACTAAGAAGGATCCGCTGGTTGCTTTTCTCCCTGCAATTTTTTTAGAGCTCAAGGAATTAAAATTCACCAAAGCTTTAATTTCTGAAAAATTTTAAGTCTGACATAATTTTTTCCTTCACAAGTCATTTAGTTGGACTGACCAACATGTTCCTCCTCCCCACTGCTGCTCCTTTATTCTTGTATCAAGCTATGAGAAAGAAGGGTCTTAACCAGCTCCCTAAGATGCAGATTGCACACAAGGGTAGCACAGCAGAACCATCCTGCTTTCTTCTACCAGCTCTGTTCAGTATTTAAACAGAGTTATTTAGTTCCCACGGGGAAAATTGTACTAGAATAGAGAAAGGCACAGCACGCAGCTATTATTGGGGCAGTGATTGTAATGAGCATGGAAAATGGAACAATATATATCCTATTCTTAATAGACTCTTGGGAGGGTTATCCTCTGCTATGCCTCAGATCCCATATCCAGCCTTCTTTTCTTTTTTAATAATTGGTAATGCCTTGTTTTTTTTTTCCATTTGTATTGATCAATAAACATTAATGGCATTCTCCAAAGATGGATTATGCCTGTGCCTGCACCAGAGTATTTTGAATAAAACAACCCCCCTTTTTTTTCTTTTCAAGTAATTGTTTGATAAGAGATCCTTCCTTTCCAGAAAGGACATTTGACCACAGAAGGTCAAATTTTTGTGCACTGAAACTCCAGTTGTCTCAGCTGGGAATGCTCCAGAATCTGTGTGAGCTCCCTGTGTCATCACCACAATTCCTGGTCAATGCTATGGTGAGATGGAGCCATGCTGGCCTAGACCCCCTTTACCATGGAAAAGGTGCCTGCAGTCCAAGAGGGAGGCAGGCTGGGAAGATGTCCAACTTTCTGTGCATGCAGCAGTTCATTATGCAACTGTCATGAATAGAAATCCTCTGTCCTGAAATGGGAGTTATTAAGCTTTAACTTCATGGCCACAAATGTATCAGCAGTTTTGAGATGTTCCTGCTCTTAAACATGATGCTAAAAATGTATCAGCCTGGCTATGGAATTTTGGGGGGGATTTTTTGCCCATGATTGTAGCTCAGCAGCTGAAGCAGAGCAGTCAAGCTTAGCTCCATGCAGGTGAGGAGGATGTGAGCCTTAATGCCTTCTGCTCCATGGAAACAGCCTTCCATCTCCTTGAAGGCTGAAGCACTGGTGGTGGGAGAGGGAAAACGTGAATGCCATGGAAACATCTCTGCTTCACTAAAGAAGTGCAGTGCTGTTTCTTTTGGTTTCACTCCTAGGTGTGTGCAGTGGGTCACCCCACAGCAGCAACTAAATATTTTGTTTCAGTTTTGGGAGAGAAATCTGCCCCTGAAGACACTCACTTGTGTCTTTTCTCGTCTGTTTTTAGTTTCCTTGATGCAATGACATACAAAATGATCCTTGCCATCTATGACCAGGACTACACTATGCCCCAGTTAATAGAGTTTTAGTGCTGGACGTGTTTTGGGGCAACATCTCCTGCATGTTAAAAGTAGTGTATTTTAGTGCATGCCCATTAGTAAAGGTTGTGTTTGGTTTGTGTGCTTTAACTAATGAGAATTCTATGCCTTCTTTGTTTTAGGAAGTGTGGTCCTCATGAAGATTTTTCATGCCTGTCATGCATCCAGGCTGCAGTCTTGCTGGCGTGGGACCAGGAAGGATAGCGCGCTCTGTTTCCTGCCGGTTCTGCTCAGCCTTGGGTGCTTACACCATCTCCTCTTCAGCATTTCTCGGGGTGTGGCAATGATACCTTTCTGGGGCAGTAACTCTCCTGGTGCACAATCAGTGCAGTTTAAGATATGAAGTAAAGTGAAGCCCGTGACAGCTTGAGGGATTGCGTGGGCCTTTATCAGCCAGAACCTCTCTGAGCGCAAACACAAAAATGTTGTTGACAGACAACTTTCATAAATTGCTTTGTTGAGTGTCAGCTTCACTTTATAGCACATTGTCACATGCCAGTGCTGACACTTGTGGCAGAACTTGCTGGCAGAGTATGGCATGCTTGTCTGTAGCTTTTTCTGCATTTTCTTCCTAGTAAAACCCTTATGGTCCAAACTGGAGCCATTTTATCGGGTTTTGTCCTTGGTGCATAGGTGAGAGGGGATGTTTTACACAGCACCTACAGACAGAACCATGCCAAGATCACAATTAAAAACGTGGTGAAAAGAAATGAATGCTTTAAATGTACTCATATTTTTGTGATGTATTTTCTGCTGCTGGACTTCTAATGCCAAAATCTTTGCTGAGTAACAGATGCTGCTATAAAAGGTTTGCTGCAGCCTTACCAGAGTTAACAGTACCTATGGGCCAGGTTAAACAAAAATATCCTTCTTTTTTATCATTTACTTTTCTGTGCTAGGTGTGTGCCCAAAGCCATGCCATCATACTGAGGAAATTTGTCCTGCTAGTATGACATGCAGCCAGACAGGGGTTGTGGTCACTATAATGTTAAACTCAGTCACAAAGCTTCCTAAATGTTTGCTATATGTGTGGCTAAACAAGAAAAAAAAAAAAAAAAAAAAAAAAAGAAGCATCACTCATAAAAAAAGAAGCATCACTCATCAAGACTTTAAACAAGAAGAGCAAGAAGCAATGAAGAGACTGTAGGAACTTCAAAGTAAGCAAAAAAATTCTCTGCGGATTCCCTTTTTCCCTGAAAATTGGGAAGGAGCATATGGATAATCAACAAAACCCACATCACCCCCTTGAGATAAGGCCTGGAGACAGAGCTTGCAAGACACTTGTGTAATAAAAAAAAAAAAAAATGGATGAAGCTCTACATGGTATCTACAAGCTGTGGATCCCCTGGATTTCCCCAGGCATCTGGAGGGCTTTGGGGCACATGGAGCCCAGCAGCTCCCAGTCAGCAGCTGGTGCAGGTGGACACTGTGCTGGGCTCTGCAGCCTCACTGGTTTTTGGGCTATTGTGATGACAGGAGTCCCTGCATTACACCACGAGCTGACTTTTGCAGTTTCCTAGAGGTCAGGAAAACCGCAACATTTCCTCAGCATTTTCATCATAAAAACTACTGGATGTGGCACTTGGTGCCATGGTCTGGTTGAGTTGTTAGGGCTGGGTTGGACTCGATGATCTTGAAGGTCTCTTCCAGCCTAGAAATTCTGTGATTCTGTGATTCTGTGATTCTGTGATCATGGTTTATGCCATCATATGTGGCTCATGGTTAAGAAGAGAGTAAGGAGAGCCAGCACTTAATTTCAACACATGGCAGAAGACCTGCCCCGAGGTCTTGCAGACACTGGGTGAGAGCAGGAGCAATTGGCTCTTGCTGTAGGCAAACTCAATGTTACATGAAAGTGATTAGCTCAAAAACCATGGAGCAAAGGAGCAGATTATTTTGACATTTAGGCCTGAATATGACATTTCCGGGATTCTTGTAATGATTTGGCCAAAGACTATTAACAAGGCAAAAGCCCAGTGGGGGAAGTGATAAGTGAGTCCCACAATGGAAAAATTAGCACATGGTAGCACTGGGTCTGCTGTTGCTTTTTGGGGCTTAGGCAAAGAGTATCCTGCACATAAGGCCATAACAATTTTCAGTCTCTCATGCTGGAGCTGTTCTGGATGACATCAATGCCCTTGGCAAGCTGCCCATGGCTGAGTCCAGAAGAGGCTTGTGGTATCAAGGTGTGCTGGGGGTGTTCTGTTCTGTGCTAGGTGCTGGCCTTTCCCTCCACTAGGGCAACTGGAAAAGCTGTGGCTCAGTACCTAAACCATGGCCCGGTGTTTGGTGACTTGGATAGTTCAGGAACATGACAGCTCAACATATTACCCTCGAGACTCTATTTCTTAAAGCGTACATGTCTCCAGCGAGCCTTTAATTTGGGGTGCTCTCTAGTTTGTGAGGGAGCTGAAATGTAGGCAGTGAGTTACATCAGGTGGGGCTGGGTGTGTGCTCCCAAGCTGAACATGTCTCAGTGACCTCACTCCAGTGTCGTGGGGCTGGAGGGCAGCGGGAAGTCGCTCTGACATGATGTGCACCATGATGTGCCTGCTGTAGGCACAGCACTGGGCAGCAGAGCCATGGCAAGAGGCTCCTTATTTCAAAGTTTCAGCTTTTCCAAAATACAAAAGGACATGCTTGAAATTCATTCCTTCATGCTGATCCTGGGAGTCTTCCATAACCTTGAGATTTGGCTGTCTCTTTGCTTCCCGTACGGAGGCGCTCACCGAGCCCTGACGGGCCCCAGCGCTGCCCTGTGTGTGGGGAGGGAGGCACCGGGGCAGAAGTGGCTTTGCAGGAGCTGGCACAGCCCTGGCACAGCCCTGGCACAGCCCTGGCACTCCCAGCAGCAGCTCTGCCTGCCTGGCATTGGCCGGGATGGCACAGGAGCCTCCACAATTAAGGTGGCATTCGGAATTTCACAGGTGCCCGTTATGACGACGCCACACCCACCCAGCCTGTAACCACAAGGCTTTAGGCCGGTTCCCTGTATATAAAGAACTGTTCTGTCCCCTCTCCAGGCCCTTGGGTGATCGCTTTTTCCTTTTGTTTTCACGCCCCGCAGGACCTGTGCCCATGGCTGAGCAGCAAAGGCTCCCCAGGCCCCTCAGCCCGGGCAGCGCCTGTTTTTGTCACTGCAGCTCCATCCCTGCTGCTGCTGTGCCGAGAGCGGTCAGAGACGGGAGCCCATGGGTGTGATCTGTAACGGGACACCAGCCCACAGCGCCCGGCTTCAGCCCCAGCCAGCAGCCAGGCCTCACTGCCGACCCCCGGCCCACAGGGAGAGCAAGCGCCAGCCAGGGGAGCCTGGCCAGTCCCCACTAAAGCCCTGGGTGCTGCAGGTGGGCTCAGCACGGGGCATCCCTCACCCCACTGCCCTCCCCATTTGGGAATTCATTGCTTCTGAAGGGCTGCTCCATCTGCAGCCCTGGCACTGGCAGGACTCGAGCCCAAACCCATATCCAGGCTGCTGCAGCGTCCCTGGGGCCTCAGATCATCACTGTGGCGAGACTGGGGACTGGAGGGGTTTGCAGCCTCTGCTTTAAACATGTGTGGTATGTGTGGAACCAGAACATTTAGGGAGACCTCAGCTGCTAGAAGGAAATGTCCTCACCCTGGCACAACTAGACAGGCACAACCACCCATGCTCCCCTACACCTGCTCCCTCCTAGGCACACCCCATCCCCATATCCCTCTTTCCATTGCTGAAATCCTGTTACCCTCTCGTACAGCACGTCTTACCATTTCCATCTGACAGCAAGGATTTCAGCAGCATTTCTTGATGTGTTTCACATTTTAAAGCAAGCAGCTATCCCTCCTGCCCTTTATCTCCTAACTCTACCCTAATAAATATGATCGCTTCATCCTGTGAGACCTGAAAACCTATTTCTGAAATTCCCCTGGCAACTAATACAGTAAAATAAGCCTATAAATATAAATAATTATGATAAAAAGGCATAAAATGCCAGACTTGGGTCAAACACACTCATGCAGTGACATTAGCAACAAATAACTATGCAGGGTTTGAATGCAGATGGAAAAGGCTGAATAAAGAGTAGCTACTTCATTGCCCATAACTGTCAGGCTCCTAATTCGGGCAGGCCATATTTTACTGATAGCAGAGCAACCACAGTCATAATGCACCCCTACCTTTCCTGCTTTGTGAAAAATCTCATCCATCCCCAGGGAAGCAAGGATGTTAAAAACAGTGGTGTGAACATGAGGTGAAAGGATAAGACAGAAAGCACAGTCATAGGATGCAATTCCCATGTGTTTGTTGCACATCATATGCTAAGTTCAATTTTCCAAAAGCTTTGTTTTATTTTTAAAGGTAACATCTTTATTATTATTATTATTATTATTATATTTATTAGTTGTTATTATTATTATTATTATGCAGAGATGAGATTTTTTCCCCCTTTGATCACAGAGCAAACAGTTTGCTTTTGAAAATGTTAATGGAGTCCTGATTTAAAACATTTTTTCTTCACTTTTTTGTTGTTGTTGTTTTTTAAAACGTTGCAACAGGCAGGATCTGGGTTTCGATTTTCTCGTCCTACACAAAGAAAGATTCTGGAGTTCACACTCCAAGCCACTACTGGTAGGTCCTGCCTTGCTCAGTTGTCATCGTCTCAGTGTGGTTTCGCCAGGTGGGGTGGGTAGGTGGGTGGGAGGGGAGGAGCTGGAAGAAGGGAGGGTATTTGTCAGCTATGTCGAGTCTTGGTTAACAACTTTGCCTCCATTCATGGTTGGTGTCCCTGAACTTTTCCTTGAGCGTCCTTGTTTTTCTCCAATTTCATGCAGCGATGGCTCTCTGTACATGCACACTGCAAACAGAAGAAATGCCCATTAACAGCCCTGAAGTCACAGTCATGACCACAACAAATTATTTCTTTGTATATGATGCTGAAATTCAGCCCCATTACAAACACACACACCCACACTTACAAAGCCTCTATTGACCCAGCAGCAGATTGTGTTACCAAGCTGGATCTGTTTACCTGCCCTTGCTGCCATTTGCTTCTGTCTCTGTATTCCTTCAAAGGCAGAGAGATGCAGCAGATTGACTCCTCACAGATAAATCTTTCTAGGCTTTATGTGCTTTACAGTTTTTTCATGTTATATTCATATATATAAAATAAACATTTTAGCTCACAGAACCATGAACTGCCTTGAGATGCTGATGATCATCTAACAATGCGTCCAAGAATAACCTGGTTCCCGGCCCTTGACCTGCAACAAAAGTCCTTGAGAGACCTGAATCAAAACTACACCTGCATCTGAGCCATGCACACGTTCTGGGTGTTGAGCTGTGGATCTGAAGTGGTGCCTCAAGCCCATTTGGCTCCATCAGCCAAGAGCCGAGGTCTGCTCTCGGCACTTCCTATTTATTGCTCTGTAAATCAAGCCAGCCAGCCAAGGTCAGGGCTGTGAGCAGACACATGGGACCAGTTCAGTGACAGTGAGTCAGGAGCTGTCCCAGCTTCCCATGGTCGTCTGGCAGCACCTGAGAACAGGGTGGCTGGAGGGCACCTTCTCTCCAGACCCTGGCTATGCTGTGTGTGTCCTATAAAAATGTACTTGCTGGAGCCCAGACAGCCAGAGAAGGCAATGTCTGCCCAAGGCATGGCTCATCCCCATGTCCTGGGCAGGACAAAGCATTTATCCAACTCACCACGTGGACTCAGTCCTCACGGCTGCCCTTGTGCCATGTGAGGTGTGCCAGAGCAGGGCATGGGCTGCTCCCACCAAGGAGAGAATCTCTGATGAGCTCACTGCAAATGTGGCAGGGTGCAAATGTGATTGTAAGAGTGAGGCATCTCAAGGGCAGGCACAGCAGAGCTGAGAACATAAGGCAGGTCCAGACTGCAAATGTCATGTGCAGATCTTTGTAAAAATGAGGAAATGAAGAAATGATTGTGTACTGCTTCATTCTGTGAAGTTGTCACATCACAAACAATGGCAGAGAGCTCCAAAACAGGATAGAGCCTATCAGGGTTTGGTTCTGGGTAATCAACAAGAACAAAACTTTAAAAATTATCTGAAGAAAAAAAAACAAAAAACACCCCTGTAGGAAAAGGCAACGTAAGTGCTTGTATCTATCATCTCCCCTGATTTGCAAATAAATCCCAGCAATTAGAGGCAGGCTGAAAGTGACATTATTGCTCTGCGCTTTTACTCCTGACTAGATAAACAGTTACAGCACTGTGCAATAATACAGGACAGAGATAAAGTGCAGTCAACTGTGTATTAATAGGAGGGATATTGAATTGAATATATGAGCAGTGAAAAAATACTACTTTTCCCATAGAGTATTTTTCATGCAAGGCTTTCAAAGCAGTTGAAACACACACACAGTGCCTCCCAGCAAGGCTGAAAGGATTGGTAAGTGCTCTGTAAACTGTCATTGCTAATGGAGCCATTTTTTTCATGAAAATTAGAAAAAAGAGAAAATGAAGGAGTTGTCCCATGGGTCTGGGCCAGGATGAGCCCTGCCAGGAGTGCCCATCAGGTCCAGACAATGGATGCTGTCTGCATGTTGCAAGGAAAATGCATAGCATGGCAGCAACAGATGGAAGAGGGTTCTCAGAGCCCCTTCCACTCCTGAGATGACCCTCACACCTTGGAGAGTGCCACTCAACAACATCATGACGGTGAATTTGCCTGATGTGGCAAAGCACCCAATTAAATCCGAAAGAAAGTATGAAATGGTTAACAACTGAGGAAAACTTGTGCTCTTGTAATTTCTTAGCCTGAGTTGCAGAGTCTTTGGACAGCACTGAGGGTGTGCATCACTTCTGTGACTCACCTTATTCTCGGATGTGATGTTTGCCCAGCAGAATTATGTATCTGTGCCAGTGTTGTCCCAGTGCCCCTAACATTCCATACACAAAGTTTTGTCTCAAGTGCACTGTTGCCTTCATCCTGATTTCTCTGGTCCCAAGCTGGAGCTGGAGGGACCTGGACCTCCATGAGTTCTTCCCCCAGACAGCTGCAGGTCCCAGGCTCATCTCACCCACACCCATCCCCAATAACCCACAAGGACTGGGCACAGGTGAATGCTGCAGCAGCACCATGCCATGCTGCCTTTTCTGAACTCCCTGCCTCACACTCCCTCCCAAGGTCTTTGGGCAAAAACCTTGATCTGCTAACAAGGCCCACAGAGTAAAGAATACAAACCAGGCTACAGAAGTAAAAAACATTTGCAGCTATAAATGAAGGAAACCCTGTACCTGGCAAGCAAATAGGGCAGGAATTATAAGTCTGTCTTCCATTCTAGTGCATGATACAAATACTGATGTGGGGCATGGCTAGAGACTGCTCATATTGAGCTTTTCAGACAGAGCTGTCAAAGCCTCTGTACCAGACAGGCTGTGCCAACAGCCCATGCCAGAAAATCTGTGGCAGTATAGGACAAGCATATTTTCAGTACTTAGATACACCTACAGGATCAGCAGTACTTACATAGCATCTTGCACAAGAGATGCCTGGATATTCTGAGCTGTGGCCATGGCTCAGCAGGGGCTGTAAACCCCCTGCACTGTGGCACACAGGTGTGTACCCCTAGGTCTGCACAGGCACAGGGCTTCAAGGACAGCCCAACATGTTGTGCAACACAGGCTCTTGGACTGCAGCTCGTTCCTCTTTGTACTGAGGAAGTCTGAGCGTGACTCACGCAGGGAGATGTTAGTCATGGACTGGGGAGGGGGTGTTTGCAAATGGACTGTGCTGAGTGCCCAGATCTTCCCGGCTTTGAAAGTACATCTTTGGGGTCTAGGACTGCAGCAGTCACTGGTAGGTCTCTTTGGGATCCCTCTGTGTGCATGTATGTGTGTAGACACAGTTCCCTGTCACCTGCACTGAGGTAAAGCAGCAGCAGTGTGACAGTCATGCCTGGATGCCTGGGAGGTCTGCTGGAGCACACAGCACAAGGAGCTTTGGAAGGATGAGCAATTCAGCTAGAACAAGAGTTCCCCCCCTGCTTTGCCTTGCTTCTCCCACCCACCCACACCCACACACCAAGCCAAATACAGCCCTTAATGTCTGGAAACCAAGCTAATGCTTTGGAGTTTCAATCAGATAATCAGCTCCTATGCCCCAGATTCCAATCAACACATCCATATTCATGCTTTAATTGGAAAGTGCTGTTAGCTTGATCTGCTGAAGAGCTGCAGGCATTAATGCAAGGGGTAAAGGCAGTGGAGCGGTGCCCATGTCTTGTTCTTGTGGCTTTCGATTCCCTGCTCCCCTGTGAACCAGCAGTGCCTGCCACTCACAGGCACAAGGGAACAATCTGCACAAAGAACAAACTCACCAATTAGGAAGGAGACTGAGGGTACAAGTGAGGAGGAAGGGGGTGGCAGGGACCATACTTCCTGAAGGCAAAGGCGTGGAAGAGGCTGCCTGACACCCAGAAACAGCTCAAACTCTTGCCTACATGCTGGCACAGAATCACACTCTCATTTCTGCTTCCCAGACACAGCACTGGCACACCACCCACATGATGACACTGAAATCACCCTGGGCATCAGGGACTGCCTGAGTTTGGGAAGCAATGTTTTGTGTCCTGACCCTAGCCATTTCTCACTTGCCATCACTGCAAGATGAGGAGATTCAAGGGAAGCAACAAACTCCATTTCCTTTCTCTAGAACATGGCAGGAAGCTTATTAAGCACATTAGATATTTCCCATCCATCCATCTTCACTCCCTGTCTTTGTTTGCCCCAGACCCTTGTGAGAGGGGATGAATCCCAATTTTTCTAATTGGGGGATAATCCCAATTTTGCTGCTCAGCAGGTGGGCAGCCCTGCAGGATCACCATGTGCCCAATGGTGGGTGCCTGGCTGGATCTGGAAGCCCATCCTCTGCTAGCAGCCCAGAGAAGGCTCCTTGCCTTGACAGGCACCACAGCTCTGGGTGTCAGTATCTGCCCAAGGGGCTGCATTTGCCAATGCTTCGGTGCAGGGAATTAATTGCCTGAGCAGCAGCACTCAGGGGCACCAGGGAGTGAGTGATTAGGCACCCTCGTTTTCTGCCTCTAATTACCGTGTTCTAAATACCAGCTGATGCATTTCAGAGGCATGTGACTTCGTGTCTATCTGGTGGTAAAATGTGAAGGATGCTCCCAGGTGGAATCACACTTGGTTCAGATAAGGAAGGCAGCACAGGATGGCAAAAAGCCAAGCAAAATCATGGTTAAAAATCACATTTGCCATCTAGTAAGATGATCAAGAGTCTGATAGGTGAACAAGTGAGTTAGCGTGGGACAGAAAACGTACCAAAGCCTGCCTACTTGGAAGACAGATCCAAGAGAGGAGCTGTATTAGCAAAGACTTATACAGTGTGGAGATCTCAAGGTTTGATTTTTTAAGGATACTTTTTAGGATGTTGGGAAAGTGACATTTTACATGGGCAAGGTAGTAATAGTATAAGGGAGAATGTTTTAAAACTAATAAAGGAGAGATTTAGGTTAGACACTAGGAAGAAATTCTTCTCTGTGAGGGCACTGAGGCACTGGCACAAGTTTCCCAGAGAAGCTGTAGATGCCCCATCCCCAGAAGTGTCCAAGGCAAGGCTGGATGAGGTCCTGAACAGCCTGATTTGGGGAGGGTGGCATCCCTCCCCACGGCAGGGGATTGGGACTAGATGTTGTTTAAGGTCCCTTCCAACCCAAGACTTCCTATGACTCTATGCTTTATGTATTAAGGTGACACCTTTGAAGCATTTTCACAAGGCCTACTGCATTTTCCTAGTCAACAGTGTCTTGTACTTCTTCACTGCATCTGAGGACTCTTCCTTAACAAAACTTGGATGTTATTTCCCTGAGGAATGACACTGAGAAAGATCTGGCTGCTTGGATACTCATCAGTGGTAATAGATGGATCCAGACTAGTCATTAACAGGTCACCTTTGTATCTGAGACATGTTCACATTATGAGCGCTGAAGTGCCATAAATTCAGAGTTAGGGGCTGCTCTGCTGACTTAGATGGAGGAAGTTTTCTGCTTCTGTCGCCATATTTGCCACCCTAAATGTTTTCTAGTTTGGGCCAGGAGAGAGAGGAAACTCTCTTTGGGAGAGTTATGTTTGGAAATTTTGTCTTCAAGGAGAAGGAAATATAAATAACAGAGCACATCCACAGCAAGCAACTGATAATGTTCCTACTTAAATGACTGGAAACTTCTCATATTGTTTGAGATGGATTTGGATATTTAGAAGAACAAGAGGCATTGTGGATGGTAGGGTTCTTCCAGCACTAATCATGACAGACACTTAAAGAGACTGAAATTTCTCTAAAAGATGGCTTGTTGTCCAAGTGACAATTATACTCAAGCTCATTTCCTTGTGCAGTCTAGTTCAATCTTGATGTCTTCCCTTTAGGGTTCATTTAGCTTGAATAATCAGTGATCAGAAATAAAAATATCAAAAGAAATGTGTTGCGTATGTGTGTTTTGAAGCAAAACTGGCACCACAGAGTACATCAACTGCTGCCTACCAGGCTGTTTGCCTTGGCTTTGCCTGTGCACAGATGGGAGAGGAACTTAACGTCTCCCCTGTTGTTACTTAGTAAGTTTCTTGTGCTTTCATATTGATTAAGCTTAATCTTATTTCCAGAAACAAACAGATCCTACCTCAACTAAACTAAAAAACCTCCTACCAACCTAAACCCCAAATTTTCCAGTTGGTATCTATTGAATTTTGTACAAAATACCTTCAGCATCCTGCCAATCTACATGAATCAAAACACTCTGAGTGTTTAGCACAGTAGAAAGCCGTAGCTGCTAAAAGCCATAGGTAACACACATCCATACACAGATACCATTGTGTACATATGCATATATGCTCCCATGAGTATGCAGAAATTATCTATGAGGATATTTCTTTTTTATGTATTATTTTGCCATCCGTTTGCAATTTCAAGGAGACTTCTGAATTCAGAGATCAGGATGAAGCAATGGGAATCAAATGAGCTTGGGCAACAATCTGGACTTTTTTCTGTTTCCCTTCCCTGTGAAAGCTCTCTTCACTAAACTGCTGCATAATTTTTCTGTACATCAGAAACAACTGGGAAGTTTCATCTCAGAGATAATGGCCGTTGAGTGGTAGTTAAAGTGACTTCTAGCAATGGATGTGGCACCTCTCCTTCTCAGGGGGAGTAGATTCCTCCTTCCACACGTTCCTGTGTCAGCCATCACGTGGCAGGGCTAATGCTGGTGGTGGTACCCAGCAACAGGAAACCTGGGGGTGTGACTGTGGATGGAAGCTGCAAAGTTCCTGTGGATGGGAGCTGTGTCCTGAATAAGCAGCGAAGCCCACACACTGGGGCAATCCACAGCATTCTGCAGAACCGACACACAAATACAGCAGGAGGGTGCTTTGAGTATTTCCTTGGAGTCATAACAAAGAGAAAGGAGCTGTTAAAACAGGGGAGGAATTGCCCCTTTTCTGTAACGTCTCTGCTTGCAAGCTCTGCTCACGGGGACTTTGATGGATGCGGTGCAGAGAAGTCACGTGGAGACGAGCGCGTTTTACTCCAGCCCTCCCCGCAAGCCTGGGCTACCTACAGTGGATCTCAGGCTTGGGAACAGAGTCGTCCGTCTGGAGTCACAGTCCCAGACAGCTGAATGCTTTGGGAAGCTGACACGTGCCTTGGCTTGGGAGACTGCCAGCTCTTTGATGCAGCAGCGCTCACAAAGCCTGACTGCAAAGCATGTGGAGGAGGGAAGGAGTGGAGGAGCCCTTAATTTGGCTGCCAACTTCCAAAGCGCTCACTCGCTCGGGAGGTTATGTGACAGCTGTGATTGAAGCAAGTGTGGGAGGATGCAACTGCGGGAAAGGGAAGCTCTCAGGCTGGGCTGGGTTATTCAAAATGAAAGCCAGAGCGGCATTTGCTGGAATGAGATCTCTGCTGTGGGTCAGGCAGCTCTGTTAAGGCGAGGCTTTCCACGAGGAGAGCCACAGGAATGGCCTAGTTTTAATGCATGCAGAAGGAAACTACCGAGCCGTTCAGCAGACACCATGCATGCTAGATTGAAAAAGAAGCCTGGATGCAAAGGGTCCCACTGATCAGTGTCAATGCCCAGCCAGGCAGCAAAGAAATACCAGGAGGAGGTGGAAACCCAGCTGTGAAAGCTGGTGCATGTAAAAGACTGTCCTTGCTGTCGAGGCAAGAGAGAAGCTGGTGACCAACCCCATGCCTGAAGCAGGCCACGTTCCTTAGCAGAACACAAGGGCTTAGGGTACCAATCCCACTAATGCCTCAGATAAACAACAAAAGGTTCTGGCTGTAGAGAAGCTGTTGAAAACAAGCACAGGACAAGCAGCTCCAGGACATTCTTGGCTCTTTCAACATTTCCTGTGCAAAGGCCACAGATAGTCTGGGAATGCTGTACTCTCTGATGCTTTGCTTCAGATGGCCTTCTCCTCACTCACAACTGCCCACCCCTGAGCTGAGAAGCCTTTAGAAAGCCCACTGCTGTGTGGAGTGAGCTGTGGCCTGCCCCACTTGTAAGTGGTATCTGTTAGGAGAGCATCAGTTCAAACCTTCTCCCACAGCCAGCATGGGGTAGTGAGAGGGAGCACAGAGCTGCGCAGCCAAGGCCAGCTCCAGGCTACTGTGTCCCTGAAGGGGACAAATGGCAGGACTAACATGGGGACAGAAAGGCATACCCACTTTGGGGATCAAAAAGTAGTGCTTTTCCCAAGCAAGAGATAAGAAGTGTTGTTTCCAGAATTAAGTTAGTACCTGTTAAGTACTAGGCTTATCACACTATATCTCCATTATCAGGGGCCAGCCCAGAAAAAAGCAAAATACCCTGGAAGGAGCTGAGACACACCTCAGAGAGTGTAAAGGCATCAGCAGGAGGGCAGAACTTCAACCCCACAACATTCACTGAAGCCTCACACTGTGATGAAGACATATTGCATGACAGCATCCCATCTAACTTTGGACAACTCTACCTCCCAGTGATTAACTAGGATATCTTGACATATGAGGAAAAACAGATTTAAGTTATCTTAGGGTAGACATATAAAGAACATCCACAGCTGTACTGGTAGGACCCATTTTTCTTCTGTTACTATGAACAGAGTGCCAAAGTCTAAAATCAGGTGAGATAAATCCTGTCTCTACTGATGCTATATGGGACTGGAAACCTACTGAAATACACTGGTAAAATCCTCTGAGAAGATAAGATTATGATCACGGCTGCATCATATTGCTTTGGAACTGCTGGCAGCTTTTCTTTACCCGTAATTTCTTGGTTGCTGGTCTTTTAATTTCATCCTTTAGCACCCCAAAGCTAAGAAACCCCTTTTGAGACTAGAAGAAAAGCGGAGGAAATGCTAACCCTAGCATTTATCTGAAGTGCTACAAACATTTCTTCTCCTTGCTTTCTGCTCTCGAAGCCCAACACTCCCACCCAGGAAATCCCCACTCTGAAGTTGTTAACCCCCCCTACCCAAACCCCACCAAGGGAGAAAGTGGGTGAATTCCATACCTTCAATGGGTTTGGGTACAAAATGTGATGAGGGTTTGGTTTTTTTCACACGGTTTCCCTTCATAATTTGACCTTCTTTATTGAGTCCCAGGAACCACGCTCGTCCCGATTCTTGCTGCCGGTACAGCGTGGAAGAATAGATAACGTAGTAGTTTTCAAAGACAGATTCTTTAAATTTGCACTCTGGTGTGAAAACATCCTGCAGTAAGAGGAAGAGAGAAGAAGAAAAAGCAATGGAAGAATTAATCACTGATCTTTGAAATTAGGCATGACTGAGTGATACACAATGGTCACGCATTGCAGTTAACAACAGAAAACAACAGGCATCTGCAATGCCAGCTCCCAGCAATAACACCCATCTAGACCACTCCCTGCTGAGAGGCAAGGCACTCCTTCCCAGGCAAAACTGTGGTTTGCAAAACAGCCTAGCCAGTGAACAGGCATGAAAAATGTGCAGGAAAAGTCAGAAATTTGCCAGCATTTAGACTGAAATACTAAGCAAAAGAAAGAAAAAAAAAGAGAGCTGAGAAGCAGAGACAGCTTTGTTGTTCCTGATGCCTTCTCCTGCCTTTGCTCATACCTTTCCTGTGATGGGAAAATGTACAATGCTTGTTGTCTAAAATAATGAGGTTTTCTTCAAATTCTTAGAGGCAAAGGGCAGTTTATTGAACCATTTAAGAGGATTCAAGGAAATGAGAGTACAAAAGCAAGTAAACCATTTAATTTCAAAAGCCATGTGAGGAAATGCTGGCACAAAGCCTGGAAATCTTTCAATAAAGAAGTAATTTTAAAGATTTCTGGCATAAGTATTTCTGCAGGCACTGAGAAGCATTTCCACACCTGTCCCAGAGCAGAGCACATATGGATCTGTCCAGGACATCCCCTGAGCCTCTGATGGCTGTGGGAGTGGCTGTGCCTTTGCCACTTGTGCTGGCTTTGCATGAAGCCTCCAGGACAAAACTACACTCAGCTATGGACTAGTACTTGTTATGTCCCAGTATTCAAGATTTTCACAACAGAGAAACATTAAACCTCTTTTAAATTATCTGACTGGTCAGGGGATTCTGTGACAATAGGCTCCCAAACCTTCAGTGAGGTTGTTGTTGTTATTAACTGTGATTGTTAGTGGGTTGGGTTTTGTTCCCAAACTTTGATATTGAGCAGAAAACTTATCCTGGCCAAACAAATTCTCCCACTAATTTTCTAAAAACTATTCTTACAAAAAAAAAAAAAAGTTCAAGCCAGAATGAAAATTCACTTTCTGAAGCAAAACTGTTTCAGAAAAAAAAATAAAATCCTTCTCTCAGGTCCCAGACAAGGCATTTCTGAGGCTTGTGAGTGAAGGCAGATGCTTCTACAGGCAAGTGATGCTCCCTCCCAAACCTTCACCACTCCCAAGTCTTTGGGAGCTTCTCCAACCTTGCCAGTGGAAAACCCATGACCAACAACTGAGCAAAGCATCTGGAGCAATGCCACGTCTTTACTGCAGACCTTGTTCAAGAGCGAACATTCTGAACATTCAGCAACACTCAGGAACGTGCTCCCAAGCGACCTGGGGGTAATATAAAGTGTTGCTGGTGTGACAATAAATCCAGTGTGCAACAGACCCGCAGAGACTGGCAGGCTTGAAGCTACAGAAGATAAAGCACAGCAGAAAGCACAGAGCTGTGCTGCACACGTGAATCTTGCATCAATCATTAGCACCACACAGGTAAAAACACCATCAGCAAAACGGGCCATTTTGCCTTATCTGAGGGAGTCCTTCTTGCCGGAGAAATAAATATTTTTAAAAGAGAGTGAAACAAGTTAAGAGAGATCTAGATGACTTAGAGCACGATAAAATGGTGTTTGAAGTAGCTTCCCAAAAGAACAGTGTTTAAGTGTTCCTTAAATCTGCCCTTTATCTCCAGGCTTTGTCTTGCCTGGGAAGGCACAGCTCACCTGGGAGCTGGGTTTGCAGGAGCTGCCCCTGAACTGTTGGCCTGGGGGCACTCCCTGGCACCAGGCCCAGCCAGGCAGCAGCTCTCAAACCAAACTGGACAACTCAATCCCCTTTCCCATGCCTTCATTACCCCATCACTAAAAACCTATCATAAAAATTCCCTTTAAGAGGACTAAAAAGTTGGCAGGCTGTGAAAGATAGCTCCCAATTTGACCTAAACATGGAGCTAGGACTATTTTAAATGAAGGAGAAAGATAAAAGCTAATGCGTTTTGAAAATGTTGTTTCACAAAGAAAAAAAAAAGATATTTTAATTAAAAGTTATTGCAAATTAAGTTTTCAGCTCAATATCTATTTTAAAATTACTGCAGTATAATATTTTATGACATGCAGCAGTAGTTCATAAAAGCAGATGCTGTATTGTATACCCACTTGTACCAATAAACCAACAAAACTTATATTAAAGTAAATGCATGTAAAGACATCAAAATAATGAAGATTTAAAAAAAAAAAAAAGAAGAAAAAACTATTGATTTCCTTTAAATGTTTATGCTCCCCACAAGCAAACAAAAGCATCCCATTCGTTGTGTGAGTTGGCTGGATGATTCCTCTTCTCCCATAATTCAGTTGAAACAGCACTTCAGGATATGAACCATGGCAAGACTACTATGAAACACCCCAGCTCTGTCCATTCAGCAGCTTAGAAAACCCACAGATTTGACAGCTAAGTTCTAATTAAATAATACTGGGTTTATCCACTATTACCCTTCTTCTTAAGTACATCATCACACCAGCAGCAACTGTGCCATGTGGAGAGAGACACTCATGGGACACTGCTCATCCTGCCACCAAACTGACATGTCCCAGGGTCCTCAGAGGTCTGAGCAGCCGAAATCTCTGTGGGCACTACCATGGACTTGACACAAAGAGCAAGAAGATGAAGAAAGAACCAGATGACCAGAGAGGAGACAGGGCAGAGGAGCAGGACACAGACCACTCTCCCAAGCACTGCCTGAGGATTTTGAGAGTGTCCCATGCAAACCCTCATGTTTTTCTTCACTGGTGTCTTCTTGATGCCCCACGGCCAGCCTTCAGCTACACTGCATCATTTAGTTTCATCACATGCCTTTTGCCATCAGCTTTGGGGCTACCAATAACAAAAGGCTACTGGGATATTAATGGCAGAACCTCTCTACAAGCTTCATTGTCAAAATGAATTGTGCAATTATGCTGAATCAGGTGGGAACTGCTGTTTCAGTTCTCTTAGGCTGAGATGAGCTGAGAAGAAAGACAGAAGTGCAGGTGAGCATAACAGGCTTCACAATACCAAAGCAGTTCGCAGCAGCCACTGCTGCACAGACAGAAATCTGAGATAACAGAAGGCATTTTTAAAAGAATCACTGATCTACTGACCACACCTATGGGGCATGCACGATTTAGGGTTTTTTTATTTGTTTGGTTTTGTTTATAAGATAAATTCACTTTTGATGAAATGTGCTAGATGGGCAGACCTGGAGTACAATATTTTCTCTTCATCTCAGATAAAGAGTGGGTAAACATAGCAAAGGGATGCTCAGACTGTACCCCCTGCATGCTTCTGACAGGACATAAGGACATCTTGCCCCAGAGGTAATGCTATGGTAAAGCCCTGGGGTCATGAGCACCACTTCACTTGCCCACGTGCTGCAGGAACCTTTGGAAACAGGCTTATAACAAGTCCCACTCAATTATTTTCCAACTCTCTCCTTGATGGAAATAGCATGACCAGGTACAAGACAGTGAGAGGACAGATGGCTTCTATCTTTTAATCACCAGTCTTTTTCAGTCTTTAAATAAAGAAATAAACAGTGACTCTATTTTCTGCACAAAGTCCACAGAGGTCCCCTGTCAGGACTGTGATGAGCTCAGCTCATTCAGAAAGCCCACCAGTTCTTCTCATTAAAGAGTATGCTTGTGATTTGTAGAAAAAAAAGATTCTCTCAATTTAATTCAATGTGAAATATGTCTCTGACTGAATTATTTTTGCATACAAAGTAAATAAATACACTTATTTGTTTAACATTTGAAGATCTAGAGCCTGAGGTATTTTGTTAAGTGTCTACAGATATTACGGAAAGTGGCTTGGAAAAGCAGTTCTTTTTTTAATTGTTAAACTAAAAACCTGCATGAAATATTTGCAAGACAAATGTTAGTAATTTACATGCAAAATGATTAGCATCTTCTCGCTACTTTTTTTTTGCATCTCCATCCAGTCCCTGGAACAAAAGGCAATTGTATTAAGACAAGTAATTAGATTTGCTTTGAAAAAACAAACATAGGTCTGATTTGTGCTAACTGTAGTTTTGCTGTATTTTCACAGCCTAAAAAAACCCAACAAAACAACACAGTAGCTATCACACAGAAAAAAAGGGAGATCACATCCAATGACACTTGGAACCAAAAGGAGCTAAATGGATGCATCTGCCATTGGGGAGGATTCAGTGTGTCAGACCTGCTCAGGGAGGATAAAGGTACCACGGATTGGCCCAGAAGTTATTTCTGGGTTAGAAAACCAAGATGTTTCATTTACCCTTGATCCCAGTACTGTCACCTGCCATCTGTAGATGGAAATATGGATTTAATAATTCCAGGCACAAGCCAACCTCTGCATCACTTGAGCTAGTTTGGTTCTTCTGGGAGATGTTGAGAATGTCTGGGCCCATCTATCCCTCACCACAGCACAGTGGCGACGGTTTGTGAGAGAGCAGTTTTCTTAATCCACCACAACTTTCACCTAGCCTGATCAGGTAATTTAACCCAATCTCTTTGAACAAAGTAAGTTTGACTGAACTTTCCTCTGCATTTCTGTAAAGCTGGAGAAGATCCACAGACATTGGTGCAGAGACACTGCTGTCTAACCTGGGGGCACAAAGCTGCAGGGCACTCAGTGATGCACTGGTGCCCTCCGAGATCTCAGCTCCTCCAAAAAAATGCCAGCCCAACAGTGGTGCAGCCCTGGTGCAATCACAGTGCTGCCAGGGCAGTGGACAGCCCTGGTGCTGCTCAAGAAAACAGTGACAGCCCCTACCACACCAGCCAGGGAGCATTCCTGCCACTGAGCATCCTCAGCCAGGAGGTGCAAAAGAAGGCTCCCCAGTAAGCAAGAGCAAGGTGCTTCTGGGTTCTGAGCACGAGAGCCAGCAATCTGCTCCCCAGAAGCCCCTGGTGTCCCCAGATCATGGCAGAAATGGTGACAGGTTTCCATGTGCAACGCTCAGAGAAAGCTGGCAGGAAACTGTCACAGGTTGCTGTTGTATTCAAACCCAGCTGCTCACTCAGAGTCCCTCCAGACTGGGCAGCTTTGTTCATATTGCTCACCATTTCCCTACAAACATTCCCAAAATTGCCAGATAAATAAAGATTTTTTTTTCCAAGATCTCCTTTTATTATAACCCAAAGGAGAACAGCAAATACACACATCCACAAGCAAACCTAATGACTTAATAAATTTAGTCACTGAAACTAGCAGCAATAAAAGAAAAAACCCATTCTGCAAGTAGTTTGTGCCACAGTTTAGGAAAGGGATGTTAATTATGAGTGTTGAAATGTCTCACTAGCACACTCCCAGAGTAACAGTTTTCCTTTGTTTACAGCACTTATGGGTTTCTCTTTTACGTTCTGCGCAATTACTGAGCCAGATCTTCAGATGGGATAGAAGCACTAAACTGCACCACAGTCTATGGCATGGCAAGGCTTCCCTCCCAGAGAATCTGGCTCAGGATACTTACTGATGTTAGTGTTAATACTTAAGAGCTCATCAACTCATTTAAAACATATTAAGTAGGAATCATAAATATCAGCACAGCTATCAGCAGTGGCATTTCACTGTTGTTGCAGAGGCAGCACATGGAATGATTTGATTGTGTTCACTTGTCCGTATAAGCGCTGTTCCATCCTGGGGAAAAGGATGGCACTGTAGAAGAGCATCTGTTTTATGGTGCTCTTTACCCAGTAAAGCCCATTCTACATTCCCCACTGACCTCAGTTAGGGCAGGGTTTCATCAGCACTCCTCTGATACTAACAGCACTGAGAAATTCAGCATTGAAGTCAATATGGATGGGGAAGACACCAGATTCTTGAAGATATTTGGGCTTCCAGATGAAATGCAAATGCTCAACTCCCATTTAAACCCCTGAATGCTCAGAGACTATGTCTTTGAATATCTGAGAAATTGTGACCACAAACCTCATAGGACAGCATTTGATCCTGGCATACTCTTATTCCCAGGACGGGTCTTTCACCCCAGAGGTTCCATTGACAGGGTAATCCCTGGTAGGATAAGCCCTGTGCAGACCCCAGCAGCACTGCAAGGGGCGAGATGCCTTGCACAGAGTCCAGTGCAGTTCAGTGCCCCCTGCCTCAGTGTAGCTTCTCCCCTGACCTAGGGCTGCATCTGTCTGGAAATGCTTTAAAATAATTGTAGCTGAGCTCTCCCTTGGCATGTGATCAAGAACCACAAATGTGCATCCAAACTTTACATCTCATCACATCTTTGTCCAGATGGCAGGTGATATTCTCCTCTTCACACTCCACTCTTCCTCCCCCTTCTAGCTCCATAAGAGATTGGTGACAAGTCTTCTTGGTGGCCTTTTAGAAGTAGGAGAGAGCAGATACATTTTAAAATAACAAGCTGCTACATGGGAGTGTACAGCAGCGCTGCAGAGTAGAGATTCACTTGATGAGGCAATATGGTATCTGAAAGCATTCTGACTCCGCCTGGACCATCTGTGGGCTGGAGGGAACACGTTTTCAAATAAATCATCATCCATGCAGGTCTGTTCTCCAGCTCTGGGAGCTGGGAAGCAGCATTAGCAAGTCACCTAACTTACTGCCTCTGAAAATTTAACTAGAGGGCTATCTGCCCTCACTTTTGTGGGAACTCTCTGTCATCCAGGTAAATAATTGTTCAGCTTGCTTCCTTTTAAAACGCCCACGTGAGAAGTGGAGTGCAGATCTGCTAAGTCTTGTGAGCTGACCCAATATTCCTAGACAGGCAAAAAACCCCAAGTGCTGGACAAGCCTCTGTAATTAGGCTGCAGATCTTTATATCCGGACAAAGGTCGTCCTAAAGCACCTTTTAACGTTCAAGGACTGATTAAATCATTCACGTCACCATCACTGAGGAATGCTGGAGACAAAGGTGTGATTGCAGCATGGACATGCCCAAGGTGTCCTGAAGCAGCAAGGACATCTGCCCAACAAGCAGCAGAGTATTGACCAAAGCCCACGGTAGATTCTGCAAGACACTGAGCTGTTCCACCCCAGAGAAACCAGTTACCTCCATCACAGTGAGCACATGCAGATCCACACAAGCCACAGTCTCCCTCTGGCTATGAAGCAAATGGGTTTTGGGGATCCTAATCCAGACCTGTCCATGCCACCACAGTTCAGTATTGGGTTCTTCTGCTTTCAGCTCTTGGCCTGCCCACCATGCAGGCACATTTTCACCAAGCACTTTTTAAAGTGGCCAAATTCACTGCATTGCCCGTTGGTGAGCTGCTCCTGCAATCCTCACAGGAACACAGCTTTCAGCTTAATGATTGCTGACAAGAGCATAACTGGGGATGACTCTTCCAGCCAGGCTGCTCACTTCCATCCTCCCTGGAGAGCCCAGGGGGCCTGGAAGAGAGAACAGGCTCTGTCAGTAAGTCCTGGGTACCAATGACTGCACAGCACCGTGGGCAGTGTGACCTGCAGAAGCCAGCACATGGAGCTCCTCACCCATGTGGCACACTGAGCAGGCACATATTTTGCCCTTTGCTTCACTTTTTCTTAACAATGGACCCCAAATTCAAATTCATGGTTGCATGGAGTAAATTTTCATCCCTTCTTTTTAAAATATAAGGTATGTTTGGAGTTTACTGGATTGATTTGGGTTTTAATTTTGGATCTTGCTTCAAGCTGGAATTTTAAGGCCTCTGAAAGTTTGGACTGCTATGAACTGGAGTAGCAATCACAGCACGGCTTACTCATGTGGCACTTGGCCCATCCAGTGCAGCACTGCTCTTCCAGGAAAGCAACTGCTTCCCACAAAAGGGGTTTTTCCTGACACCATTGTCTCTGGTGTTGCATTCCTGGCAGCCTGGGGATCTGGTGAAACCCCAGGATAATTTCTAACCTGGGAATCCCAACTCATCTATTGTCTTCTCTACATTCTGTTTTCCTGACAAAGTGTCTGAAATTGCTAACAATTGTTATCAACTCTGCTTACTCCAAAACATCATCCAGAAATACATTTTTGCTTTCAGACATAATCATCATGAGACAAGACGGCACTAGATGAAGATATGTTAGTTGTGTACAAGAAAAACAGATTTCCTAAATTAGCATCGTACTGCTTCATCTGCTAAAGCCTGAAATAACTATGAAGAAAAACAATAATGTAAGAACCCTCGAAACACAGCCAGATGGGATGCTCTGAACCTCTGATCTCTGTTTCTTGGCATCAATCTGAGTCTGAGCACAGGGTAGAATAAATGGATTTGTTGCCTTTGGTTACGTTTGGGATCCTGCTATTTTTATTATTGTTGATAATAATTACAATGTATAAAGTAATGGTTATGCATTTATAAACATGAGATTATTTTCTTCTGATAGTCAAAAGAAACCTTTCAGAGGAAAATAAGCAGTCAATATTGGTTTTATCATGTTATTATTTATATGAAAATCATCCTCAAAGGCTCAAACTAGACTATAAATGCTGTGGCCATTTAATAAAATACCCTCACAATGACAGGACGACAGGGTAAACCTTGTAATTTCTATATTTTTGTGCTTAGGTCCTGTGCACTGAACGACCAGTCAGCTGGCTGGATGCCCTGCAAATAGGAGGTGTCAGTGAATGGAGAAACAAATTTCAACCAAGTTCCAGTTCAGTTTCTTAGGCAAACACCCCCTATTTCTGACATAAGTGAAACTGCCATTATAACAATGTCAGCAAGGAAAAGGACTGAGAATGCACCCCAGCCCTTGTAAAGAACAGTCTTACAAGTGTTTTATGGTTTTTAACACACAGATGAAATTGTCCTGTTCTCACCCAATGGTACAGCCTGCACAGAGTGCAGGTCTGAGGGAAGAAAAGGGCCTCAACCCAATTTTCTGTGTATCTCATTTTTCCTCTGTAGTTCACTGTCACGGGGGCAGAAGATAAGAGGACTTGCCAAGGAGCTCACCAGGCCTATTACAGCCCTGAGATGCTGATGTGCTGAGATAGCCTCTCTGCTTTGACTCTTAAATTCAAACTGTGAGACTCACTGGAAACACACCCTACCTTTCTTAATGCTGGAAAGATCTCCCCTGCATTAAACCAATTTCAGAGTTGTCATGACCAGGGCTGGAAATTCAATTTCTTTGCTGTTGAAATGTCCATTTTGAAAATGAGTAGTGCTAGATTATTAATATTTTGACAGCTTACTGACAGTTTGGCTACACTGGGCAAATTAACAGAAAGTCCTGTGGTCTAAAGCATCAACTGAGGCTGGGGTGAGCTGGTGTTGGACCAGCAGGTTCTTACAGCCAAGATGAAGTGTTATGAAGTGTGACAATTTATGTGGCTTTTCCCACCCCCCTGTACCCACTGCTGCAGCGCCTACACAGTGAGAAGGAAAGGTTCACAGAATATTCTTGGGAGGAGGCCAGCTCTGCTGCCCACTGAGAGAGCCAAAGGGAGCCCTCTGAGATCTGTGCCTCAAAGCCTGGGCCCCAGCAATATTTCTGCTGACAAAGCTAGCAAAAAACATCCCTGGTGCTCCCTTAATATCTGCCAGGGTGACACTCAGGTGACACTTCCCACCCCTCTGCTCATCATCCCAACCCCCAGTGAAGGTAGGTAGGTGCTATAAAGGAAGATTGTGGAGGGTGTGCAGGCACATTTCTGCAGCTTTTAGACATTTATTTACTGGTTTTCTGAGAATTAAGAAAATCAACCAATTCTGCTGTGACAGAATTTCCATCCACATATTGACCAGGGTATCTATGCACAGCTGGAATGAGCTGACAAATCTCACAGCCCAAAACAACTTCACAGACAATACCAGGCTTATTAACACCTTGAATGGATTTCCATGGTATGTATGTACTGACAACTCGACTTGCTCTTTTTCTGTTAGTTTCCTTTTGATGTGAAATAACCCGTGGACAATGCACAAACATTTTGAATGGACCCAAACTATGCCACAGCTCTGATCTGACTGTTCCAGTGTATGCAGCCAACTGACCCATTGTAGCTGATGTTCTGCTTCCCAGGAATCAGACAGATGGAAGCATATCATAAGGGATTTTGCAGCAGTGGCTATAGTGAAATTTTTCACTCTGTTGCACACTTTGCTAGAGAACACAGATTAGCTTTGGCATCTGATCCTGTTCAAAAGCCAACTAATGACTTCAACTTGCAAACTAAGATAATATAGTCACTCTAGAGAGAGTAATATAACACACTAACTCTATTTGGCACAATGCACAGTAAAGCAGGAGACCATTTTATTGTGGGAGTAGTATACAGAAGACTGTGCAAATGTCTTTAAATTATATGACCCAAAATCAACAGAGCAATCCAGAATTAAAAATTACTGCTTTCTCTTTGTAGCTACTTATTGCAGCATGTAGGCTCAGTGAGATCCAGGGTTTAAAATTAGGTCTGAAGGCATTTGATTATTTTTTACACAGACTGTGTAGGACTAAATGCACAGACTGAAGCTGTTGGTGTCAAGGGCTGGATGCTGGTGCTGTAGACATTTCAGGATGGATTCAGTCTGGTCTAGCTGCCACCATGGTCTGACTATCTAGTATTTTAGGGGCACTCCCAAAGAGAACCCTTCAGTTTAGTTTCACCCAGAAGTGAAGCTAGTTTGCACAGCCTGAACCACTCTACAGTGCAAACTGAAGAGCTGCATGTGGTGGTGACTGGAGGGATTTTTCCAGAAGTGCAATCCTGGTCTAACTAAAGCACTAATCCCAGAGACAGCTGGGATACTTGGCTTACTGCAGTGGGGTATAATAAAGTAGGCATGTGATAATGTGAAATGTCAGTGTTCTTAAAAGGAGTCAAGGGCCCTGTGTGCCCTCTGGAAAGGAGGGATGTGAGCAGCCCCCTGTAACCTGGGTAGGGGCTGTGCACAAGGTCCTCTTCTGCCATGTGGAGTTTGCATTTCAGATTATTCCTTTAGGATCTCAAATGCCTCAGCCACACTGGATGTAGTAACACAAAGCCTTCCAAAAAGCACTTACCACCAACATCCACAAACAGCTACACTGCCCAAAGTAATAACAGAACAGTTGCTAAGCTGCCATCTGAAATCAGTACCTGGCTTGCAGAAAGCCTGGAGTTTACTACACGTCACAGCTGGATTCTTCCAAGGTTTGAAAATATTTTCCTTAGCATGATAAATTTTAAAGAAATAATATTTATATGTTCCAGCAAACACGCTGAGGGGGAAGGAAATCTCAGAGTTGTCCTGACTATATCACTGGAGAAGAAACATGTCATTCCTGCTTTCTTCTGTGCTGTTACAAAACCGGGGGAAGGATAAAGGCCCCAGTGAACCAAAAAAGCCCAACAAAGTAGAAACCATTTGCATAACAGTCCTTTCTTACCATTTGCAATATTTCTTAGTTTCCATCTGTTTTCATCAATACTAAGTCCTGAATCATTAGTGCAGCAACATGAGCACAATTGGATCTAAGAATCACTAAAGCTGGACTAAACATTCTGTTCTAGGAATAAGCAATGATTCATGAATGCTTGTATGAAAATTGATATGATCACTTCCATAACAACGGAGATGAAGAAGATGAGAAGTCCTGTGGAAACATAACTTCTGGTGCTGGGAGAAACCTACAAAGATAACCTGTGTCAAAGTGTCTGATTTGACTCAGCCAAAGGCAGGGACTTCATGCAAGCAGAAGGATCTGGTAAAGTTTTGATGATCTGTTCATACTAATGGACTTGAACACTTCTGCCCCCACAACCTATGGCACTGGGGTCAGCAACAGGCAAGGTGTCCCAGCTTATCCTGTCACAAACAGTGTAGCTAGGAATGACCATCACCATACAGCACAACACAAAAGTATCTAGAAGGTGGAAATCTGTTAAGCAAAAATTCAATCAGGCAAGAGGTAGAATGCCTATCAAATCACTGGGTTTTATTTACTAGTTCCACACTACTGCATCTCAACTGACCTAGGCAAAGCATATTAGCAAACTTCTAATTCACAAATACATGCAACTGCACTTAGAGGAACACACAGAAAGTAAAAGCACCATGGGGATCATTTTACTTAGAACAGGGCAGTAAAAAATATGAGGCAAGTGAGGCAGAAAAGAAAAATAATGAGAGTTGTGAGATTTTGCTTTTTAAGCTGGCCATTAAAAATAAACTTTCAACTGACAGGGATGCTTTAAAAAGTCTGCCTTCTAAATGTAACTTTGATATTGAGAAGTCTTGGGTTTTGTTCTTTTGTTTTTTTCATTAGCTTACATTTGATAAAAAACCGAGGCGTGATAATCCTGGCACTACACATTTTCAAAAGCCATTCTTTAGCTGCAGCCTCTTCAGAGGGTGCAGATAACATTTGCATGGATACAAAGCCCTTGCAGAAAGAATGTTCCTTAAGGGCAGAACTGGCTGTAGGGTTTAATATTGTAGGAACTGAGACTCAAAATCAGCAGCATTCACATTAATAGCCATTAAATTATTTATTCATATCAGGCTCTGGAAGGCAGTAGATAGACTAGGCTGTTCTGAAGGGCTCAACTCCATAAACTTTGTTGCATGACTTACTTTCAGTTACCTTTCTGAGGAACATACATTCATTATTACAAGCCTTGGCACACATTAATGCCTTTGGTTCCTTCTTTCCCTGATTCTGTGAATGGGGAGAAAAGTCTGTGCACCAAGTAATGTCCATATCCAGGAAGCAGATGCCATAGTGCAGCACAATCCGTGCACCAATGCAGCAGAACAGAGAGGGTACAGTGTGGAAGAGACCCCCTGAATTCTTTCTGTCCTTACTACAAAACAACAGTTCTCAATAAAGCTCCATCTATAACCTTCCAATTACAAATTACATAATCCAAAAAATACTACAAAGCTGTTTTGAAATATACCTGCTTCAACAGTTGTCACTTTCTATTTTCCAGCCAAAATCCAGCCCAAAGTCCTGACAAACACAAGCATCAGGTTCAGGGGTCTCAAGGGACTCCTGTGGAAAAGCTCTGCAGGCAAGGGGGGCTCTTCAAATGATCCAAGAGCCTGCACCTCCAGCCAGCCACAACCTCACTGCTGGCTACCTCACAACCATAGGAAAAGCCATCTGAAAAGCATCACATATATCTTGTGAGGCCAGAGGGACAAGCAGCAGGGCCACAAGAACACTGACCTGAGCTGCTAATGCTGCCAACAGCGTGGTACTCTGCACTAAAGACGTTCTCAGCCTTTTTTCACCCCCACTTATGTCCTGAGCCCTACTTGACCTTGATCCATTTAATTACATCCATCACCAAATTACACTGTAGCAGAATGTAATTATGCAATCAAGTAATGAGCTATGGTTTCACTCTTGGTCTTGTGTGCAAAGCCACCTTTGAAGAGGGCGATGAAAGAAGCGATTATTGTAAAAAGACAGCACAGCCCATGTACTAAATACTGGTCATGACGCAGGGGAGAACGTCTGCTGGCAACATTGATCCATCAGCTGCTTTTAATGGGCAGCTGAAAACCTTCTCTATGCTGCAGCCTCACAGATGGAGCCATGGGCTTCATCCTGATGCCAGACATACGCTCACAACAGGCATGCTGTGTGACCTGTGGGCCTCCACATCTCTCCAGCCAGCAGCCTCTTTCAAACACACTTATTAAAACTGACTAAAGAACTGCTGCACTGCTGGCCACCTCCAGATTGGCAGTCTGGCAGTGGCCAGCAACAGCACCAAGGGAAAGGTATAAGAACAGGAGAAATGCAGTGAAAGCTCCTCCTTGCTCTTGGCAGTGAGGAGCTTGTGCCTGCTGGGTCCAGCAAGGGTGTCCTGGTGCGTAGGCAAAGCACCCAGCTCCTGTGGCACTGCAGAAGTGTGCAAAGCATACTGTGTTCAGAGCTGGCTGTGGCAGCTGATGCAGATCCCCAAGGAGAGACAGGAAGCGCCTGAGCCAGGAGAGGCTTCAGTGAAACATTGCAGGATGCAGGATTCCTGGTGGGGCTCAGCTTGGAAGAGCAGCTCCAGGATTACACTTTGCTGCCCAGCTTGGTACCTGTCAGGTCTCAGCCCATGGAGAATTTGCCGTTGTTGAGATTTCAAAGTGTTTGGGAGGAAACGGCAAAAGAAAACCTGATATTTTATGGAGATATGAAACTGCCAAAACCAATTCTGACCATCATACTTGTCTGTGTCATGTCATACTCACATTTACACAGGCAGCTCACACAAGTAGGATCAAATCCATAACGCTGCAAGCAGGGTGAAGGTCTGTCCCTGTAGGTAAACAAATGGTGCCTAGCAGCAGAGCAACTGAGTATTTCCATTTATCATACTCACACAAAGATCCAACAAGAAAGTCCCACCGTGGTGAGGAGGTAATGGACTAAGAGAAATGAGGTCAGTTGCATAAGATCCTTGAAAAGGCTGTGTCAGAGTCAGTATCTGGATTTTCGGAATCCTAGCTTCCAATGTAAATAAAAGCTTTCCTCAACTGCATTCAGGACAGAATGGGAAGATACTCATGTGCCAGACAGAGCAGGATCCACTACCTAAAAGCTCCATTCCACATCACCTTCTCAGCCCAAGATCCCTGGCACTGAGGCACAATGTTGCTGTGCCCATCTTTTTTCCCCCTCTAGCAGGAGCAGCACAACGTCTGGCAAAGTGAAAGTCACTCAGCAGTGATGCCGAGCACACGCACATCAAAGGGCCCCGAAAGGTCTATGGAAATGAATTCCCTATCGTCAGCAGCAGCTTCTTCCTTTGCAAAGATAAATAGCTTTTTATGCATGCAGTATATGTGCTAGCATGTATTCTCCAGCTGACAATGTTCAGCCTCCAGTGTAACTTGTCAAAGCCTGATATGCTTTCCCTTTATCAATGTGGCAAACTCCTGAACACCGTGTGCTCCAAGCAGTGGGCTGCTGTCCCTGTAGGCAACACAATGAAGCACACTGTCATTCTTGCTGCTGCACTCTGACACATGCATCTCCTGCTGATCAAAAGCCAAAACAGAGCCAGATGCATCTCACAGCTTCTCACCAGCACAACCTCTCTAACCTGTGGATCCTCAAAAGGCTCTGAGATGGGGTGCTTTGGCATGCACTGACTTCATGTGATGAAACCACAAACATCGATGACAGGTGGGGTGACCACAGTGCTTCAAGGGCCTCTTCCTCTTAAGAGTTCTAATTGTGCTGTTCATTTTGAACTGAACAGGATTAGGGCCATCCCAGCATGAATCATTCATGAAGCAAATTCCCCCAGTATTAAGCTGCTCCCCACCCCTTTGCACTGCTTCGACAAAGGTCAAATCTGTGCAGACAGTGACTAGAATACTGTGGGATTAGGAAAATTTGTGGCCAGATACTCAAAAATTGCTGAAACCAAACAGTTGATGCAAATCTGATGACCAGGGAGAAGATGGGGATTCCTGAAGTGTATCAGGCAATCCCTCAGCTCCAGAAGCCATTTGAAAGTTTAAGGTGTGCACTCAGGGACAGAACACTGGGGAGATGTGTTGGCATTCACAGCCATGCAGAACAACTGCATTGACTGCACTTTTGGGAGAAATATGCTGGGGACAGCAGGGAAGCACAGTGATTTCATCTTCATCATATTTGACAACAGCCCTTTCAGGAATGACCCTGCAGAGTGTTTCTTAGGGCAGTCTGGACTGGGAAAGGGATGTGCTTTCTCCCATGCTTTTCAGGATGCCAGTTTACTCTAAAATCCCCAAACAGCTTGTCTCCTTTAGTCTCACAATATGGGTAATGCCACATCATACCTACTTCTTCCCTTTCCTTTAATTTGTAGCTTAAAATGGTTTTCTTCCTCTTCCCATTCCTCCTTCTTTATTCTCTGTTGTTTTATTTCACCACAGTAAGCTTCTGTTTCTGAGACACAGTTTTAGATAACTGAGATAATCTAGAAATTCAGCTGCTCTGATGGGTCCTTCAGGCACAAGTCACAGGCACTATGCCCTATAAACATTTAGAGCCTCTCCCCCTCATTTCCACTCCGATTGACTGCAAGAAGCAGCTTCTCTCTGGCAACTTCCAACATACAGAAATGTGAGGCAGGAATAGGGCTTTTCAAGCATAATGAGAAAGAGACATATTGTTCTTCCATGGGAAACAGCACTGCCACAATAGAGCAAGAATGTAACAGCGCCGAGGCCTCTGTCAGCATCTCAACCCAACACAGAGAGCCTGAGCCCAGCAGTCAGCAAGCTGTCTTGAAGTACTGCACGCTTGAAATTCAAGTTCCATGCAACTGGTTTCAGCACATCCACTACCCTCTCTCTGCTGCAATCCTGAACCATGACACAGAGCAATGACAGATAAAGGCCCCTTGGCTGGCAGCCTAATCCCACCTGACACTAGAACTAAGAGCTGTGAACTGGTCCAGCCTGGGCTAACACAGCGTCTTGTGCCCACCATGGGATGGCACAGAGGTCTCCCATCCCTCCCGTGCTCTCACATATGTAGTTCATGGTACATAAACAAACCTTATCACCTCTTCTTAGTGATAATAGCAGAAATTTGGGAAAGAGCTTCTGCAGAATCGTATTCAGGCTCTGCTCTTCTCAAGCCACCTTGAGAGCCAGCAGGGATCCTCCTGGGGATCTTCCACAGCCCTGATCCCCCTGCAGGCAAGCAGGGTGGCCCTGCAGCGATGCCATCCCGGCTGCCCTGCGGGATGTGAGAGTGCCTGTCACACTGTGCTAAGGCTTATCCATGCCTGTCACTCCCCCACAGGAAACAGGAGCACACACAGCAGGCACAGATACTCAGCAGATACTCAGCATGTCCCAGTGCAGCAGTTACTGTACAGGTGCTGCAGAAAAAGGCTCCATGAGTTGAACACATGCTGTATTTTTAATATTCTAAGCTGATTTGTATATACTGTGCTGCCTACACATGTGCAGCTGCTGCTTGTGTGGGATTTCTGCTACCCTGGATGAAACCTCAGCATTGGCCAAACCTCCCTCCTTCTGCCTAGGAGAAATTTTAGTGCTGAAAAGGCTGCCTCACTTCTGCAGCCAATAACCTCTGGGTCTACCCCTCAACTTTTCCAAACTTCCTGTATGCAACCCTTGCAGCAGCTGGGAAGTGGTGCAGAGATGTGGCTCCTGCCCAAACACATGACAGTTTATTGCTGTTGCTGTCAACTCACTCTTGAAAGTAATCCAAACAGCAACAGTGAGCAACCTTGGCCAAACAGGTTAATTTCCATGGAAAGGCTGTTTCCAAGGAAGGAGTACAGGCAGCACGCTGTGACTGATGGTTGGGAGCAGCCGTAGGCAGAAATTCATCCCCCAAGTGTGTCACCAGGACTGAAGGGGGTTTGCACAGAACAGCCCCAGTGCAAGGAGCTATCTCTGCTATGAGGAGAAAAGGAAAAGAGGAGGAGAGCAGAGCTCACAGACCTGGCTGCTCTCCTTTGCAGCATGCACTGACTGCAATCCTGGAGGCTGGAGAGAACTGTGGGCAGTCTCATGCTCACAAAACAATCAGAAATTGAAACACAAACCAACCTCAAGCCTCCCTTCACCTAAAAGATAATCCCTCTGGTTTGGCCATGTGGAATTGCATACACTACCCCACAGCACTTGTACACAGGGAGTAGCAAAAGCATTTTTTTCTCTTAGTAGGAAACTCCTGTCATATAATCATTCCCTTAGGTACTGGGCTTATGGTGTCTTTAGCCTAAAAATGCAAGAACAGATACACAAAATGTGCTTGAAACACTCTAGGCAGCAGGGGTATCTCCTCCCTTCTGTTTTTCTCTCCTATTTAAGAGCAGGTCACCAGAGAATTTCAGTAACTTTTGCTCACCAATCCTCACCTTATCCAAACAGCAGTCTTCCCAAGACAACCACACTGAGACTAGACCTTGGCCTCAGCAATGACAACATTGCCACTGTTGGGAGAAAGGAAGAGAAAGAAAATCCCTAACACAGTTTGGGATCCAGCAAATGCATTCAGATTCATGTTTGCCATCTGTCCTCTATTAATAATAAACAGATATAGCCATTTAGCAACAAAAACCAAAACCAAAACAAAACAAAACCAAACCAAAAACAACAGAAAAAAAAAACCAAAAAACCCACCACAAAAAAAAAAATTAAAAACAAACAAACAAAAACCTGGGCAGAGCCTGGAAGATACAACAGAGGAGGGAGTTTAGCTGGTAGAGAGACACCCTCATGTCCTGTCACAGAAGGGTGGCTGTGTGACAACACAGGGGTCCTGACAGCTCAGGGAGAAAGGCATGTTTTTAAAAGAGGCAGTCTGCACAGAGAGCAATTTGGTGTCAGTGGGTTACATGGTTTGTGCTTTCTAGGTTTGATTTTGTCCAAATCCATATACTCATTGAAAGGACTAAAGTGGTGCTGCAGCTTGTTCTGCCTGCGAGGATTTCATTGCAGTGTGCTTGTCTCCTTGTCACTTGGAGGCACAGAAACCAGGGACCACACTCCAGGGAATTTACAATGTCAATCATCCCTCCTGTATGTACGGGAGTATTTAAGGCAATGATTCCCAGAGTCTGAATATTTTATTGACGTTATGGAGACTGGAAAAAACGTTGATGTGCATTGTCTCCATCTTGGAAGGGCCATCAGGGACCTCATGCGATTTGGAATGTTGACCTTGGTCTGATAGTGCCTGTGCAAAAATTGCAGCCCCCCTGGTGTTGGATGAGGTTGTTCTTGGAGGGCTTTCACTTCTACCTGGGAGAGGACAGGTTAATGACTGGCTGTGCCTGGCAGCAGGATTTCCCTGCTGCTCTGCCAATACAGATATAATATTAATTGCAACGTTCTGTGTCTTCAAAGAAGACAAATACACCACCCACAGATAGCTAAAACTTTTCTGATCTCCTCTGACCTTTAAGATCCCTTCATGAAACTTTCCTCTGTATTTTAAATGCTGCTTTTC
Organism: Phylloscopus trochilus trochilus; assembly: GCA_016584745.2. NCBI lineage: Eukaryota > Metazoa > Chordata > Aves > Passeriformes > Phylloscopidae > Phylloscopus > Phylloscopus trochilus. Next base: position 8,057,951 of record WQNJ02000041.1, on the reverse strand, counting down.
TATTATTGATGAACCCTTCAGTTCCACCTAGTGAAAATCCTTTAGACATTCAGAGGATCGGAGATCGGCTGTTTGGACAGGGGACAAGCCCCTTTCTGCTAAGGTAATATTTTTCAAATCGAGAGTCACCAAGCAATGGCAGAAAGAGTGAAACAAGATGAGAGCTGGAGATACCAGCCTGGCTCCCAGATGATTTCCTGAGTGTCCTGCCAGCCTGAATGTGCTCTGGTGCTTGATTAATTTAAATTGGGAGTTTCTGAAAACAAAAGGTGTCACACTCGGCTTCTAATCAGAGCACAAAGGTCTCACAACTGCTCAGCAGGCAGTGAACGCCCAGCTGCACTGCAAGATCTTCATTTTTCTAGGCTCTTCTGCCAGTAACGATATTTTCACTGTGTGGCTCTTTAAGCCGAGACAAATAACCTCAACAGCAGGGCAAAAAAACCTCTCACAACTGTGGCTCTCAAGTAATTACTCCAGGGACCTTTGTGCTGTGACAGCCTCACTCAGGCACAGCCCTGGCAGCTGCTTTCTCCTGAGGGATGGAGCCCAGCACTGCCTGTCTGAGTATCCTGCTGGTCCTTCCTGCAGCTTTCCAGGGTACCTCTACCTGTCTGAGTTTCATACAGATTTGGGAAAATGAACTTTCCTTTATCCTGCGCATTCCTGGCCCCAGGCTATCCAGCTACCACGAAAATACAAACCAGTGGCTAACAGAAATGGTTATTACTAAAAGGTTTCTTGCTACATTACTTTTTCCACAGACTCTCATTTTACATCAAAACAGCCACCTTTCCAATGCATGTATGCACACTCAGTAAGCTATGAAAGTACAACTTTATTACCATGCATTTATCTCAAAGGGCAAAACTGAGCCAAAAATCAATTCAGGTTTGCTGACAAAAAGCAAAATGCTAATACTGGTGTTAGGGAATCAAAATGTCACTCCTTAGCACCTGCATGAATATTAATAATTTCATTTTTTACATAACATTTTTGTTTCTTTTGCTTCACAGCTAGTTTGCAGAGTAGCTTAAACCTTTCTAAGGTTGACCTCAAACCAGTTCATGCCCTTTTCTGTGCCAGATGTGCTTTCAGGTTTGAGGGTCAGAGGCCTTTTGCATTAAAATTAATTGACTTTGAGTGGCTCTTTTAATTTTGTCATCAGTTGAGTAATAACCCTGAAGTTTAATGGCTTCAGATCTGTATGTGTCATATCACAGTGGATGGTTAGAAGTGGGAACTTGGCCCTGCATTTTTACATCTAAAATCATCAGTCTTTTGTACTTCAATTACTGTCACAGCCAGACTGTACCAGAGCACAGTACATGCTTGGATGCCCATCTCCAAAGGTAGATATTTAGCAGTTTCAACATGCAGTCCCTTCACTTGCTCAAGATATGAAACAGCTCTGGCACCTTAGCTCCAGCTGAGCATCAAAAGGGAATTAGGCACCTAAGTCATTTAAGCATGTCTGTAAATCCTACAAAGCTTCTGTAAGCATCTTTCCCCATCCAAATACTATTGGAAATCTGTGTTGTAATGTAGATGTGAAGTAGGAGATGCATAAAGATCCATAAGTACTCTAACTATTAGTGCTATTAAAGACTTACAAGTGGCTATGCTGTTCTATATGCAGGGCTCATTAATAACAACAGGATGTGGGATGAGGCTTGAGTTCTAATGCAATAAAAAACATACAGCAAACAAATTACTGTGTGCAAAACTGGAATGTAATTATTATCCTGGCCCAAACCAAAGGAAAATTTTTAGCCTTATCTGAGAAACCAACGAGACTCCGGGAGAGCCAGCTCACAGAAACACTGAATATTTGCAGCTCTTTTTTTGCCTGGTCCTGATGGCCCTGCAGTGAGAGCTGGGAGCACATCATCTCTGCAGTGGAGGCATTAAACTTGGCTGTGCTCGCTCTCACCATTTGAACTCTTTCAAGGGGAAATGTGCTGCTGTGATTAACTGGGGTTATTAACAGTGCTCAATGACTTGTAATGCCATTGGTAATCAAACAGGTCTCAAAAAGTGGAAGAAGAGGAATTGAACAGAATTAAAACACACAGAGTGCCTACAGCCTGCCACCCCAGGTCAGTGACGTGCCTGTGCCTACAGCCTGCTATGTATATATAGAAATTAATTCACTGACTGCAGATGCACAAGATGAGGATGGAATATGATTCCAAATGTCTTTGCTTAGAAGACACTCAAGCAGTCAAGCATCATTTTAATGTGGAAATACTGCTGTCGTATAAATCACTGACTTCAGGGCCAGGAGTATCTCTAAAGATCTCCAATCTCTTGATCTGCTCTTAGGCAGCAGCAAATATACCAGACCCAGTCCTTATAGATACTTGCCTGACATGGTCTTGATTCCTCCGTGCCATACTTCACCTTCTGCCAAAAAAAAGAAGTAAACGCACTCCATCCTCCCAGTATTTTGTTTTCCTCCTATCTCTTTTTTCCTCCTAGACTTGTTTTTTTAAGTTTTCCTGTAATTTTCTTAAGAACAGAACCCAGAACTGACTCCAGTCCTTCACCTGAGGAGCAGAATAACAACCCTTCCTCCTAATGACATCCATTCAGAGTTAGACTGAAAAGCACTTTTTTTATAAAAAGATTCCCAAGCAATCTTTACTCGTGTTCAATTTGTGGTCCACTGTAAGTTCCTCCTTCTTTCCTGCAGTGCTACTGCCTTCCATATTTTTCACACTTTATCTGTGCACTTAAGTCTTCTTTCTAGAGCGTAACTCATAAGAAACTTGTCTTTGCTGAATTCTGCTCTATTGATTTTGAGTACTTCTCCCATGTATCAAGATGATACTTTAATTCAGGCTATATCCTTCAAAGTGAATCCCAATTTGGCACAAACCACATATTTTTTCTAGGAGTACGGTCTCCTATCCATTATTAATGAAAATGCTGGCTTAAATCAAACTCAACACGAACTGCTCAAGACTTCTCTGAGTCTGTCCCCTATTTAACTGCAACACACTTCTATGCAGAGTGAATTCTTTAATTATGTGTCCTCCCACCTTACATGAAGTTAATCCAGCCCCTCTTTGTCCAGGGGTAGGAGGGGTAGGAGTTCCTTGCAAAGAATTCTCACAAGGTTCACTGACACCACAGTTCATTGCAATCCCATTCCTTCACTCTGGCCTGTTAGCTCAGACAGCTGCTCTGGCTCTGAAGCAGGTTTGAAATGAAAAGCTGTAGCATCTCCCATGCTTTGCACTGATGCAAGACCACAGCCCTGGAAGAAGCGAGCAGAGCTCACCACCCTGCATCCTGCTGCCCCTGCATAGATACAGAGGGTCTGAGAGAGCCTAAGGCCTGGGTTTTTCAAACTTACATGTTTTTCAGATACATAACTCCTTTCTGTTCAGAAATACGGGTTTAGGCAGTTAATAATGGTAACTGGAGTGTAGAAAAATCAGAGTAAGTCTATAAAAATTGGATGGACTTTCATGCAGCTAATTTTTTATACAGCACTTTTCTTCCTCTGCTCTTCAGCTGCTTAATAACTATTTCCCCTTGGAACAGCCCCTCTGTGTCCTTGCTTTCTCTTGTTTTTTTCTAACCCATCTTCAGTTAAATCTTCCCAATTCAGCTCTCACCCTTTGAGAGAGGGTTTGAAAGCTGCCTAGCTAAGTGATTTGCTCAAAGTGCTCTGTTTGACAGAGGTGGGCTATGAGAGCTGGGAGGAAGGGCAAGCCCCGAGGGGAAGCAGCAAGCAGGTCTTTGGAACCAGTTCAGATTTTGTTAATGAGCCTGGCAGGTAAATGGAAGGAGCCAAGAGCCTATTTGGCTTATCAGCAAGGACCCTTTCTAACCTCTACTTAATTAGCTTCTATTGATTTTCAGGATAAGAAAAATTTCTATGAGATTCTGAGCAATTTTAGGGGACATGCTGGACTGATGAGAAATTTGGATTCTTCCCCACTCATCACCTAAGACTCCTCTATTTGCATTTTTTCTTCTACTTGGATCAAGTTTCACCTTTTTCCAGGGCTGAAAGCACAGGTGGCAAGCAGAAGGACTGGAGACAGCAGAGAGATGAGAGCTGTGTAAGAGGAATCTGGGTGAGTTTCAAGCCCATGCAACAGGCAGTATGCTGTACCCAGCCCATCCAGGTCTGTAGATGAGCTCATGTCCAAATTGCTGTAGCAAAGTCAGGCTGCTGAGCCTGCAGAGCCCCTGGCCCCCTTGCCTGGGCTGTGAAAGGTGCTCCTGTGGCTCTGTCACACCATCACAACTACCTGTGTGTTTCTTCAGGTCAAGGTCCTTGAAATAACCTGAGTGTCATGGTGAAGCCCAGTGGTGATGGTTCTAGAGCATGGGATCAAGCACTGCCTACCCTGGATTCTGTGTCAGCAGGATGTAAGGGGATACAAGACATGCCAGGATAATTTTGGAGGACTGCACATGGATTGAAAGAAACCACACCTGTCTTGCTCTTTCCTCTGTTCTGCCTTCTGGAGAGCTGTCACTACCCCAACAACCTCAGGGGAATCAGACTATTGACTCCAGAAAATAGCCTGTGAGTAAGTTACTATGCATCCAATGCAAACAGCTGGGGAAACTGAGCCAGGGAACGCCAGAGAGAGCAAAATTAGCCAACAACAGACAGAAGGGAAGGGTTGGCAGATTACCTCAATCCTATCTGCTGGAGAGTATTTTTTTATCTACTCTGAACGGACAAACTACGAGATGAGATGGGAATACTGGGAGTTGGTTAGTCTGGTAGTTACTGTGCTTTGGTTTCCTACTAACACAAGAAAGCTGACTCTTGCTGTGTTTGCCACACTAATAATGAGAGAGGCACCACAAATGACTGAGTTTTGTGAACTCCAAAGCAAGGATTGATATACAGTAACAAAAAATAAAAAGACAAAAGAGGAAGCTGACAAGACATGCTCTGTTCATTTACTTGACACGCGTAGTTTGGTTTTTAATTATGCATGCCACTGCCTCACAGGGTGCTGGGGACCATTTCACCACAGCTTATTCTGGAAAGTAATTTAATTCTCAGTAACAGGAATCCTCACTGCTTCTCTGCCACGGCTGCTAAATCCTCATTTTGGGACTGAAACAGGAACTATTACTGGCATACGAGTGGACAGGCTCTGTGGAAGTCAGGGAAACGTGCACACATGTTACATGGACACTCATGTCACAGGGGCTGTAAATCAAATTCATCAATCAAACCAACTTCAGCCACTAAAAATCTTCCTTTTAAAGTGCACTAAAACATGTATTTGCAGAGACAAGCACATATTACAATGTGTCTGTTCAACAGAAGTCTTGCAGACTTAAGCAGCAGATGAATTATACCAATGAACCTAAGATGGCAGAGCTGCAACCTGAGAGCCCTGCAGCAAATATATCTCCTCATGCAGTCAGAGAGGAGAGCAGGGATCCTGCTTCTCATCCTCCACCAGTCTGAGTCTTCAGCTGGGCCAACACTGCCTGATGCCAGGCACTGACTGTCTGGGCAGAACAGAAGGAAAAGCATGCTCTTTGAGCTTTTGATGATTTTTATCATTATCTGCAACTAATATTTGGGTTCTGTTGAGACCAAGAGGATATTGATTACTAAATCAAGGGCAGGGGAAGAAGGAAAAAATTTCAAAAATCTAGTGACATGATCATTTCAAATCACTTCCACTGGGTGCTGTGCTAATGAAAGATGGTGCAACCAGTTGTGCAGAGCTCAGCTCAGTATTGATCCTGACAGATCAGAAAAACCTTTTCATGTCTAAAAGGGCAAAAACTGTCAAAACCATCAAGGACTTCTTCAGACTGTATTTCCCCATTTTTATTTGCTGTCAAAGAGTCCCAGTTAATATCTGTATTGGATACAGGCAAGTCCAGACACAGATTATTTTTTTGCATGCAAGTTCTTTTACTATACATAGGAGTTGCCACATCAGATTTGACCAGGGGGGTTTCCAATAAAATCTCCCCTCTCAGAGCAGCACAAGCTGCTTCAGAGAGCATGTAAGTGCTCCCACCAAGGCATTAAAGGCATAGCTTGCCTTGATGAAAATTTCCTCTGTAGCCTTAAAATTTAAAGGTTGGATTAAATAAAAAGTCACTGAATCAATTCACCTCCTGGGGAAGCCAAATCCACAGGCATAGCATTTTTGAACCTCCATGTCCTACCACAAAGCAGTTCGTTGTGTAAAAGGAGATTGAACTGATGCATAAAAAGGTAATAGATTTTTAAGTAATAGAAGGGATGATAATGTGGCCTATAAAGGGCCATCATAAAAAATGTCACACACTGACCAAGGATGGAAAATGACACTGGCACGTTTGCCCTGACATGTCGCAGCTGCAAGGACAAAATACAAAAAAAAAAGAAAAAAGTGAAGGAATGTTACCACTCCATCAGACCCTGCCATTTGTGTCCATGGGACCGTGACATGGCTCCATGTGGATATCCCCACTGCCAGGCAGCCCTGATCCTGCAAAACGTGAGGCTGTGTCTGAGAGGCTCTCCTGAGAAGGAGTGAGATGGCTGGATTAACCTCGAGCAGCATGTTTGATGTGCATGGAAACCCTGCCAAGGCAGTCTGTCACTTATTAAGAACATTTGTCAAGGTTGTTAAACAACCTTGACAACAAACCCAGAGGCAGCAGCAGCAGAAGGGGGCCTGTGACACTCCCTGAATCTGCTTTATTAAATGTAGCCTCATTTGATTCAAACATCAAATGAACTGGCTGTGATCTCTCCCATCTGAGGGTTGATAGGAAGGGTTTCAGAATCACAGCCTGCACAGGTGGCCGGATGTCTCCTGTGGGAAATCTTCCCAAACCCTCCCTGGAAAACACCTACACATTCCAGCAGGGCACTGCGTTTATTCACAGTGCCTTCAACTCTCTCCCTCTGGCCTCCCATGAGTCGCACAGGGGCTTTGCAAGGAAGATCCTCCATCCCTTTTCAGCCTTTCCATCAGCAGGTGAGGGCAGGCCAAGGGCAGGTCCCCAGATGTGCTCTCCAGGTTGGACACAGCCAGGATGGATTAACTTGGCAAGGAGGGAGGTCATATGTGGCAAGGCCTGAAGGGCATTCTCTGTGACTGTACACCCACGCTCCTGTCACCATCCTCACCACGGCTACAGCCAGCCCTGCCTGCCTGAGAAAGGGGGGTTTGTGTCTGACTTGGGGACCTCCACAGGACATTCACACCTCCTGTTCTCAAACAGTTCTCTGGTGAATCTAAAGAATGACAAATAAGCAAAGCATAGCATTGCCTAAGAAACATTCCAAAGCCTAAATGAAACTTCTGCCATTGAGAAGTGCTTCATGAAAATGAAAATATCTGTGCATTGTACAGGGTTCCAGTGGGATGTCTGTGGTGTGGGTCTGGGCCTTCATGCTCCCCCCAGGTTTGGGTTCTCCAGCAGAGACTGGGCACCCCAATCTCATCAGCTGTCCCCAGACTCTCATGCTCATGTGACACCAAGAGCTCTGTGGAACAGAATGATTTTCCAGCCACCCCTTATCACTTTGCTATTTGAAGTCTGGAAATCTGCTCCATGATGGGCAGGACACCCCACACAGGGAGGAGACTGTGGAGATGGTCTGGGCAAAGACCCAAGCTCACCTACTGCCTGGAAGAGGGGGAGAGAAAAATGGGAGATGAAAACAGTCCTGACCATGAGAGTAACTGGACATCAGTCCCAAAGGATTATCCTAATGTATCACACAGCTCCTCCTCAACACAGACTGTTAATTGAGATGATATTTTTGGTTACTTTTCCTTTTTTTTTTTTCCCACTTAGCAAACAGCTGCTGGCAGTATCTATTAAGAGGCTTTCCCCAGCTTTACTTATGCTTTCAGGTTCTATTCATAAACCTGTCACCAGCAAATAAGGAATGGTTACCTGACACTCAGGTAGACCAGGACTCAGAACATATGCGATACAGAACAGATGAAGTAATCATTTCCCTCCGGCAATATAGGGTAGAGGTCAAGAGTAAATTAATTCACAATTCATAAAATTGTTTGCAGTTTAAGGATACATTCAGCTTTTTTTTAATTATTATTATTACTATTATTATTATTATTAGGGATTGATAAATATTGTAACAACAGGAGGCTGTCACTGGTTTAATTAACAAAACTTTTGGTATCGTGTTGGTCCATAGAGACATAGTTGAGCTGTACTTCTACAAAATTCTGGGCAATAATGTGGCTTGTGCCTTGCTATATAAGCTCAGTTGTGTTCACTTGCATATGCCTGTCCTTGTTTCTCCTCTCAAATGCAGCCTGAATGGAACCATTTTCATCAACTACAGACAAGGAAATCAGTGTAATATGGAACGCATGTGAATGATGACTGAGGAATTGTATATTTTATGAACAGAAGAGGCGGATGTATTTTTCTAGATAAAGGATCTGTCTGTGTTTGGAACATCCTGTTTGGGAGAGAACAAGAGCCACTAAATAATATTCAGTCAAAATGTTCTGAGCTTTGGTTTGCATTTATATAAAAATATTGTTTCTTTATGCAAAGTTTGAACGTGATGTCTCCTTTCTATCCTCCGTAGTCATAAAATTAACACTTTTATTGTGGCCTCTGGCATCTTCTATTATGTCCTTTAAGTTTGATCTTTTACAGAAACATTTTGTGGGACTCTTGAGTGGATATTCTGTGAGTATGTATCTAATAAAAGTCAATGACATAGTTATTTGTAATCATGAAAAGTAGACATGAAGAACATGGTGTGCATCCTAACCCACCATTTGTTCCTAGGACACTTTGATGCCTCATTAGAGGTGAGATCAAAGCACCTTATGTCTGTATTCCCCACTCTGAGACACACTCCTTCTTTAGATCTCTCACTCATTTCTGCCCAGTTCAACCACTGTAGTGGTCAGTGGGTAATCCACAGCCTCCATCCACCACAGGAGCTGTGGGCCAGGTCAGATCACAAGGGGAACCTGTGGTCTGGCTTTTCTGAGGTTGATGGCTATCACTCTTGAAGACTTCACGCATGCCAAGTTTCACCCTGGCTGGGAGCACCAACACCTGTGTGCAGATAGGTGTAAATCCACCACAGAGCAGAAAGGCCTTTAGGGGAAGTGGGACAGAAATCACGACCTTCAATCAAGCTTAACAGGCAGCCTGATACAGAAAAACCTGCAGGACCCTTCTCACAATGCAGATAGGGCTAAAAATAAGAGAGATTATGGACTTCTGAGGGCTTTTCCATCCCCAGCCATGCCGAAGATCAAAGGCTGAGCTATCTCCTCCCTGGGCAGGAAGAGGAACAATGTTCATGTCAGTGATGAATCAGCCATGAAAAGAGATACTGTTCTGTTTTGCTAACCTTTATTATGTATGTATGAGGGGAAAACACAGGATGAAAAATTATTCTTCCTGACACACAACAAATAAATATCTTTGTGTTTAAGAAGTTTTTGTTTTCTTTATGTCTTTAAGCTTAGACAATGTAGAACTAGCCAGAGTGTATCATGACTGGAAAATGTTCCTGCAATGCGTGATGAATCTAAAACAACACTGTGCATGTCAAATTATCAGAATTTTAGGGGTGGCTGCAAGAGAGACCTGAAAAAACAGGTGCTACACAGCTGGCCCGAAGTGCTGCAGAAATCTTGGGGTGCAGTATACACCCCAAGGGAATCCACATTCACATACTTCAAATGGAAACTATACAAATTCTGTTAAGCAGCACATCTCTCTCAGTTTACACTTGATCACGATCACTATGGAATAACAACTTTTTAAACAGCCTTTACATTCTCCAAGAACTCAGGTTTCACTCCTGTCCACTCACTCACCCCTTGTATTTCAAATCCAAGAGCATGAACTGAGTACAGATGGATGAGTGCAAGCCAGCTGCTCCAGTTTTGAGGGTTACTGACCGGGGGGGGGGGCCAGTGAAATGTGAATTTCCATCTCTCAGAAATGCAAGTGAAGCTCATGTCAAAGAGAGAAGCAGGAGGGCCCTTCCCATCTGATCATAGTGCCAAAGTCACAGTAGTTCCAAAGGAGGCCCCACCCCACTGTGCTGGGGGACAGAGATGGTGTGAAGGGCAAGTGGAGTCAGGTCCAGCACAGAGCAGAGTCATACCCAGGACAGGTATGTCCTTACTAAGACCATTTGGGGTAAGATTTTCCCCACATATTAAGTAAAACGGGCTCTTCACACCTCTTCATCTGAAAGTCCGTAGCAGTTTGATTCACTCCTTGTGCTCTGAATGTCTCCTGAAACAAGGAGACTCTAAATCCAACTGCTGGATCAAGCCTCAGGAAGAGAACTGAATCACTGATCATTCAAAATAACTTCTTTTACCCATTTGAGGTCATCAAAGCTTTTTTCTCTTCCATTTTGTCCATTTACTTGAATGTTTTATATAACTCTCATTTTCACCAAGTGGGAGTTCTAGGCTCTTTATGACTTCTTTTTAATCTTCTATTTTAAATAGGAAAGTAGTTTTAATGGAGAACTGGGATTCTTGGCTAGCAGTGGATGAGAAGGAATAGAGCACCCAGAGGGGCTGGTAAGACGGAAATGCAGGGAGCAAACACACATCTCATCCCAAAGGATCAACAACTGGCAGTAACTCCAGTGACTTCCACGAGCAGTAAAACATCTCCTGAGACCTCTATGAAAATTACAGGAATCTCCTGTTATTTGGGCAGTGGCATTAACATGTATGGCATTACACACATGTACAAAGGGACACAGGACCCAAACCACAATTTATCCTGCTCCAAGGCAGGGAGGGGAGCTGGCTGCTCTCCAGGCTCAGCAAGAAGGACTGATGGGGTGGTGTAGACCCTTGCCAGCACTTGCTGTGTGCCAAAGGCATGGCCAGTCTACCATGGCAAGTGTCCTGCTGCTGGCACAGCACTTCACTCTGCCACTCAGTTTAACTTCAGACAGAGAGGGAGCCCCATATTGAAGAGAGGGAAGTCTATTGCTACAGCTTCTGCAGTAAAGGTAATTTCAAGTAATAAATAACTTCTGCAAATTGTGTGCCACTTTAGTGATGCTGTGCTTGGTAATTTATACCAGGTACTGCTCACAGGGTGATGAAAGATTAATGGCTCCAGTTTATCGAGGCCACTCTGCAGGATGTATCTATTTGCCTCTCCAGGCACCAGCAGTGGCCATATCTAGGGAAGACGACACTTTTCCTCCACAACAGTCAACATAGTTTTGCTTTTCAGTGTTTCTATCTCAGCCTTGACTTTAGGCTCTCTGTGCACAACACTGTCCCTTCCCTGGATCCACAGATAAAACTGGCTTTTTGCCACGAGTACAAAGAAAATATAGGAAGTTCCTTCTATTCTCAAATTTTCATGGGGAAAAAAAAAAAAGTCTTGAAATAGCCAAGGAGGAGTTGATAAGGGGAGAAGAGGAAAGTAATCCCAAAGAGTATTTCAAACTGCATTGTTTAAACTTACATTTCCTTGACATGAAAACACAGAAAAAAACCCATTGAGCTAGTTTTCATTACTGACAGCCTAATATTGATTTTAGACTAATTCTCTATATGTAAATGAAGTAATTAAAATCTCCCATTCTTTGCAATTAGTCTTTTATTGTATTTTTCTAATAAGCCAAGCCTTTGAGTCCAGCAAGAGTAAGAGGTGATAGATAGGAAAGATGAAGGAGTTTTATGTGTCAAATGCTTCACTGAAGTATCTCAAACAAACTGAGGTACAATGAGATCCAACTATAAATCCTCAGCCATGTCTCAAAGGAGTATGATCTAAATTAGTTTAGCAGCTCTTTTTCCATCCAAAAAATTTGCTTTTACCTTTCTTTCACCCTTCTCTTCAGCCTTAAGAAATAAAAAATGTTGCACAAGATTTAGTTGCAATAATTCTCTGGATCCAAAGAGGTGGTGGATGCTGAAGAATCAAGACACAAGACACAGGGACTGAACCCACAGCCTTATTAGGAAAACTTCTTCTGGAAATGTCTGGAATGTTCTCAGCTCAAAGCAGGGTAAGATATTGATGTATTAAGCAGTAAAAAAAAAATCAGGAAGGGGAGAAATGAAAGTGGAATCTGTCATAGCAGAAAGGACATTTTCAATCAAATCATAATGTTATGACATATCAATGTCAAAATGAAAACTTTGTTTCACTTCATCTAATTGAAATATTGTAACATCTCATCAATTTGTCATTCTCCTCTTGAAAAAGTCTAGTTCTGTGAAACTCGGATTTGCCAACTAGAAAATGTATTAGATAATTGTTGAAGTAACTGCCTGCACCACCACTCTGACCTGTGGCTTGCCCTGAGCACAGCTTGACATGGCACCGGTGCCTGGAACCTTCAGATTGTTTCAGTTTTCATGGGCCTACTTAAACTGAGAGTTTAAAACAGGCTCTTGCACTTCTGCAGCATCTTTTGTCCCAACGTGCCTCATAAATTACACACCTTCTAATAAAATGCATCCCTGCAGGATGGAACATGACAGTAACACATTTATCTATGGTGTGGTCACTTGCACCTTCTCAGGGCATTTCCAGTTGAAGGTGAAGTGCCAGCTGATCAGAAACATGTTGAACATTTATGTGAGCTGGGACAAGAGGGCATCTTTGTTTCCATCATACCCAAGGTAATATAATTATATTCTGTGAATATGCTGTATTCTATTTGTGTCCCTTGCTAAACCCAAGGCTGCCTGTAAAACGAATGGAGCCTGTGTTAATATTGTATGACACAGAACATTAACGACAGAGAGAACAATTTCAGTGTATCCTATACAGACTGATTCGGAGATAAAGTTCTCAAAAGCCAGTCTGGCAAATACAACATCCTTTTAGTGTGTATTGTAAAAGGACAATAAATTACAAACATCAATATGGATAGTAGAAATCGGAGCCTGTGGGGCAATCTTGTACTGAATTAAAACAAATATCTCCTTGACTACAGCGGAGGGAAACAGCAGTAGCATCATATTTCATTTTAATAGACTGCAGAGAGGTTTGCCTGGGGAGAAATCAAAGTGACTTGATTATCCCATCGTGTTAACTAACATCTTATCACACTCAGGCTCTGTCCCTAAACCAATTTAAAACCCTGCCATAAGAGGCTTTCAAAAGGGAGATCTGGGCTAAAAAGCATTAAGAATAACCCCTCTGCTTTTACCCTTTATCCCATCGTGTTACAAACAGATGTCCAGGTAGCTTTAGGTTCTGTAGCAGAAAGAGGCAGAGGAGAGGCAGTAAAACAAAGTATGTGCATATTTTATATGCAGGACCTGATGCTGGTAGCCTGAATTCAACCAAAATTCTGTTGCTCAGGATCCTGTGAGGACCTGGCTGCAGAGTTTGACCAAGGTTCTGTCCAAAACCCTTCAATATCTTTGACTAAAGCTCTCTACCACCTCCTCCTGATGTTTTGTGTCTTCTGACTTCCTTCCCCTCCAGGCCAATTGCAAGCTCAGAGCAGAAAATGGACTTAGGCAACCTCTCTGCTGCTCATCTGCCTACCTGCCTGCTGCACAGACAAACCACTCTGCCTTTTAGTTCTCAGGGGCTTGGGGCTGAGATTCACAAAGTGCTGCAGCTGCACAGGCTGGGACTGGTTTCTCCAGGATCCTGATGGACCTTTTCAGCAGGAGCCAAGGAAGAACTCTGCTTCCCCTCTGTGCTCAGCTGGCCACCACGAGCAGACATCCATGGAGAAGCAGCTCACTGTTCTGCAGTGGAACTCCCCATGCCATTCAGTTTCGATGCATTTGCATAGCAAAACCCAAGGGAGAGTTTTGTGATGATGAGAAGCAGTAAAAAAGATATTGCTAAAAATAATTAGCATTTGAGAATCAGTTTTAGAGGACAAAAGGCAGTGTTATGGGTTGATACTTCCCTTCAAGAGGAGAAAAAAAAAGTAAGTGAAGGAGAAAGTTTTACACTCTCATAATTGAGATTTTTTTCGTACCCTGGCAATCTAAAACTCAAGAAATGAGCTTCTCCTCACAAATTAACATCTTCACTTGTCAATTTTTTTCCCCCAGAAAAACTTCACTTCGCCTTTTTCAGACAGCTTGGCTCCTTTTGCCACCTGCAGCAGTGAAGGCCAAATGCATGGCTAGTCCTGACTTCGAGGGAGCAGAAGGCAGCCAGGGCACAGGTGGTTCCTCATGCCACATCCTGTCAGCTCATGTACAGAAGAGACAGGATATGTGCCAGCTTCCATCACCATCTTTCTATACATCTATTTTGGTTCTTATGCAGCACTCATAACCATGACAACTGCCTGCCCAAACTATCAGACATATGCAGAAGCTGTCTGGTTGTCTTGGCAGCGATGTTCCCAAAGTGGAGACCAACGGAAGGAGAGCCCGGGCTGAACTGCCCGAACCACCCTGCACAGCTCAGCCCAGTTCACGAGGAAAGCGAGTGGAAGCAGCTCTGCTTTTCCCACTGATGCTATCCCACTGCAAGGCCGGGTCCCTGCGGCAAGGAGCGAGTCAGTCATGAGCCACTGTCACAGCAAAGCGCTTCCAACACTTCTGTGCAGCCTTAGCTCAGCCTATCACCATGACCAGGATGACTCATGGAATCTCCTCCTTGCAGAATGTTTTGGAAAATATGGGAGCAGTCCAGGACCAAGGTCTCTTGACAGTAACTGGAAATGGGGAAGTACCCTATATTAGGTCTCATCCTGATCTCTATCAGTTAGCAAATGCCTTAAAGCTCAAAGCATTTTCATAGTATCCTGTGATACGCCACAGAGGAGTCCATAGCTCTTCCTTACTCCAGCTTGTAAGATGAAGATGGACTTGCAGAAGAGCCTGCAACATTCTCCCTGCAGCCTCAGGCAGCTCCCCAACTGCTGTAAACTCACAGCCCCTTCTCTTTGCCACAGCCGTCGCCCCTCTTCTACTATCACATTTTCACACACATCCTATTGGAACATCAAAACTCATAGTAAGTCAATGTTACCTGTAACAAGGCAGAGCAAAGGCAACTCAATAAACTGTCAAGAAACTAAGCAAGGAAGGTTGTACATGACTAGGAGGGATAAATTTGTTTTGTCCCACACCTTCTCTTCCACCTGCTGAGCAAGGATAGGCTAAACTGATACAGGGGCTACAGGGCTGATTGGTTCAACACACTTGAGAAGAGGACATAGGTATGCAGGAGGACATCTGTTGGGGATGGATTTCTTCTACTCCTGGCACCGTTGCTGGGAGAAGTGAGAAATTCTATCTTGCAAGCCTTAGATGGACTTGATAAACGGCCCAGAGTTGCTATCCTGGAGGCTCTCAGTTAGATTTGCTGGCACAGCCTGCGCTGTCAGGGAGGACATTTTAGAAAATGGGATGGTGATCCATCAGTTTGGCACTGCCACAAATTTTGCTCAAATCTGAGCTGGGAGGTGGAAGAGTGGGCCAGGCAACGAGGCTGAGGTGTGACAGAGCTGGGGACTACCCGCACACAGCACGGGTTCTGCTGCACACACATCTTGGGAGCTGCTTTCCACTTTGTGATTATTTTCAGACCCTTCTGAATACAGAACAGATCCCAGGGCGTTAAGTACCAGGGTACTCCTGGCATTTTGCACTCTCTTAGGTCCCATTTATCTAATGGTGTTCATCCGTGCAGTGCTGATGCCTCAGAATTACATTGCATTACCAAATTTTGCTGTTGTAGGTGAAACTATTATTAAAGTTGTCTGACAAATCCCGCGATAACCCCGTTTTCACACGCTTATAACTTTGCCAAGTTTTAACCATTAAACTGATAATTTCAACTATTTCAAGATGAATTCATCTGGAAAATTTCAGCGATGACAGCTCAGTCATTTACAGGAAAAGATATAAGAAAAATATGTTAATTCTGGTGAAGTTTTCCTGCAGAAACATCCCTCATCTTCATTCTTCAGAGTAAAGAATATTCACCCAAGCTTTAGCTAAGCTGATGATCTGTGAAAATGAGCAGTTCACACATGAGTACAGGGGAGATGTGCTATAGTTCAAGAGCTGTTATTTCCTACTGATTCTGTCCAAACTGAATGCATTCCAGTGAACAAATTCCTGGCAATTTCAACTCTGGATGGTTACAGGCTGTGCCAGGACTGCTTCGAATTGACAGCAGAGAGATTTCTTTTCATCTATCTTCTCTGCTGGATCCTGACAAAATGGATGAGTTGGCCAATTTGAATACAAATGAGAGAAAGTTGGACCACCAACCACAGAGACAAAAGGAAATGTGGGAAAAGGAAGTAGGCAGGAAGCAAGCTAGGACTGAATGGGCAGGGTTCAATAAGAGAAGATACTAAGACTATTCCTTTTCAGGGAATAACATGAAGGAAGAATTAGTACAGACTGCTAAGGACAAGAAACCAGACCAGTGGGCAGACAGGGCTGTGCTGGAAGGGAAGACCGCTGTCTCCCTTACTCCAGCCACTGATGCTTTCCATGAACTGGAGCACTTTCCCCAGGAGGCACCTCAACAACCCCATCCCAATACACCCTTCTTTCTGCCTGGTTGTCCTGGGGACTTGTTCAAACTCATGATCCACTAGGTATTTATTTACACAAAATGGAAGTGTGCAACCAACGTACCAGGTCCCAAATTCTGCTGTTTCACACAATCTGCTTGGAGATGCAAGTCTGGATGCTCTCAGCCAACAAGGATCTACCTTATCCTGCTAATGAGCTACCCAGCCAAGCAGGGGAACACACTCATATGCTTCTCATCAAGACTTTGGTTTCAATCTAGTCTTGTAAAATCTTTTTCCATGTCAAGTAAAAGAAGAAATGAAGTGAGAATTCTCATCAATTCACAAACAGCAACAGGTGTCAAAGATGAGAGGGACACATCTTTAAAATTAGTATCTATTCACCTTCAAGGATGACAGTGAACCCCTACAGGAGTTTCTGGGGAGGAAGTCCAGAATCCACACATCATTTGCCCAGCCATAAAATCAAGTTAGGACAGAGCCCATCACTCTTGCTCACAACTCAGGACCTTACCAAGGGAACATCACCACAATCAGCTTCCTCCGGCAGAACAAACTTTGCCATCCAGCCCTTTACATACTCCCAACACAGAAATGAACTGCAGAATACTCCCAGCTGAGCTCAGTGTCACATTGTCTGCATTTTCTGACTTCACTGGCTGTTTTCCTACACAATTAACTCACCAGGTGGATATATTAGCGAGAGGAAGAAAAACAAACCCAGCCGACTTAAGTACAGTAAGTAGAGCAGGAAATTGGTACCCATAAGCTCAGCAACTTGCAGAATATTAATCACCAAGCCACAAGTGAGACAAAACCATCATAAACATCTGCATTTCTCAGCAAAGAGTGAGAAGCCACAGAAAATGCAGAGATGAGCAGGTGATTAACTGCATTTAGCTTTGGGAAAAAAACTGAGCACTCGCTCTCAGGTGTGTCCTGGAGACAGCCAGGGCATGGCTGGAAAAAGCCCCTTAGTGATACCAGTGTTTAAACATAGGAAAACAACTTCAGACATTAACAGAGGCTTCCACTGCAGGGGCCTTCGGTAGCACCATGATCCATGGTTCATAATTTCCTTGCTTTTGCCTGTTCCAATTCACAGGCAGCATCCTACAGAGGCACATTTATAAACACTTCTGCAATTTTCCAAGGGAATACTTACAGGGGTTTGGCCATTTATAATTTGCTTCTCTCAATGTCATTAATAAATTACTTCCATTTAAAAAACCAATCTCACCATTACTGGACTTTTGGCAATAAAAAATTACTGTTCTAAGACAGAGGTAAATTACTAGAGGGAAAGTACCCTCCTAGTCCACCACTGCCCTATTCCTGGCAATATCTCATCATCTCTTTCACAAGTTCATCAAGTTTCACTTTTAAATGAGTTATTGGATTGGATTCACTGCCAGGCAGTGACCATTTGTTCTTGTGCCAGCTTTGGCCTTCAGCATAAACATTGCTGGTATTTACCCCCTCGTGGTAATTTATACAGTAATTATAATGCATTTTCATTTTCCATTTTGCTGGGGACTAAACAAATCATTTGAAAGCAGATCATATGAAAAGATTCTCTTTGAACTTGCTCAGCTCAACCTTTTCTAATACAACTAATTCACACACAAATCAGACTGAGTGTCTGCAGTGATTTTTTTAGCATTTCATTATGTGTTCAACTCTCTATGGCCAATCTGTGCCTATTACAACTTGTGTGGTTATTTGGCATTTTCTGAGTTGCACATCCCTACTGGTTCACAGTTTTGTAACAAACATAAGACTGCAAATTCTTATTACTAGGCCAAATTCTTCAATATTCACAGAACACAACAACTTCTTGTGTCACTGACGCTTCACAAACCCCAGCACCCCAGAATTACTCTGGCGTTTCCTACACAATGCTCCAGTTGCCCACTGCAGTGACAGCATCTCCCAGACCCGGCTTTCCACATGCTTCCCCCAGTTAAACTTCAGCAGCTTTGCAGGCAGGACAGGCTCATCCTGCAGCACAACCTGTTGTCAGCTCCATTGCAGGGATCCTCCCTCCCTCTGCAGTCCTCTGCTAATCCTGCCCTCCTGACTGCACTGGTAACACGTGTGGCATGACAGCAAATGCTCACTGAAATCCAGACAAATCAGATTTACTGCATTCCCCCTGTCTAGCAGACCAGTAACAGAATAATCTGCACAATCTACCTTTATTAAACTCAGGTTACATTTTATCTCATCTCCACCATTTGAAACTATTTTTCCCTTTCTGGATCACACTGAAGCCAAAAGGATGTGCCTCTACGTGTCCATAATGTTTATTCTGCTCATTTTTAAACAAAATTTCCCAAATTCCCCAGTATGAAGGACTCTTCCACATAGCCTTCATAAAATGAGCAGATGTCTGTGTGTCAACAGACTCACGATTTGGAATGTCAGATCCTTCAGCAGTCTGGGGCACTGTTTCCTACTTAGATGGAATGACTTCATTCTGATTCCTAAACATTTTCTTCATCCTCTCTGGCAACAGATTAGGTGATGAAGAGCACCATTCCTTCTGTTTACATACTAATGGCTAAACAGCATTCCACTAATCGTTTTCTATTATTTGTTCTTTTTTCTCTTACTTTATTTTTTTTTTGTCATCTCATTCCTCTTCATATTGGTAATTCTCATTTCTCCCCTTTGCTTTCTGACCGAAGAGCAGCACCTTTCCTCACTGAATAACATTTTACATTTTTATGGACTTCCTGCCTGCCAATATCCCATTTTTTATCTTTGTGGTTTTTTTTTTTTTCCTGGGATGATGATGATTATTATTATTATTATTATTATTATTTGCTTTTATTTTTTAAATCTCTTAGACTAAATGTCCTTCTCTGGCAGACTTTTCCTAGGTCTGGTATATTGATTCTACAGCTTTTTACCTCTCTCACAAAGAAAAAAAAAAAATCCAGGCCCCTTTTGTATTCAAGTCAGGAGTTTTACAGCCTAGTTTGCCTCTATAACTAGTTTTCTTCACTTTTATGGAATAATAAATCTTAGTTACAGTTGAATATTTAGCCCTCCATCTAATTTAAATTGACACAACTCATGGTCCCTCAGCTGAAGGTCACTTTCTATGTCTAAGACTTCTATAATAATCTAAATATTTTGCAAATCCATACTGCTTTTTCTTACTTTAATAACTATTTGGGAAAGAAATCCATGAATTATCACATCCTGGTAAATCTGCGCCCAGAGTTACTAGCAGTATTTGTTCTCCAATATCTATTTGGAAAATGAAAATCTTTCAAAATGACATAATTTCTGATAGTTTTTATCTCACCAATAATGTGACTGAGATTTGTGGGTCTCAAATATGCCTTAATACAATGAAACACATTTTTTTTTGTGATTGAGTTTAACCTAGAATAATTTCTTCACAAAATTACAGCCAAATCTCATTAAAGGAGGCTGACTACATATCTCTGCACCTCTGCCTTCAGCAGAGCTCATTTGAAAAAATTCTGACAGGCTGTATCCTGCTTATTCCTGCTGAAAGAGGGAATTATTTTCCCAGTTAATTCCAATTAAAATAATTAAATCATGCAAGCTGCTATGCCCTAGCAAAGTTCTATATGCAGAAGTGCTACTGGTACCTTTGGTTGCTAAAACTGGGAATGAAAGAGTGCTGCCAGGAGCAGAGGGGGAGGTACCCACCCCGAGACAGAAACCCCCGTGTGCTCCTGCTGCTGGAAGTCTGCTCTGAGTCTCAGGGCAAGGATTCCCTGGCATGGCCATTGATGCAGGAGCAAAGCAACCCAGTGTCCCCTTCTCCCCCAGTGCTCTGCATAACCCACTCCCATCAGGCTGACAGAGATTCAGACTGCCTCACCCGGAGCTGTGGTGAGTAATTCTCACCTTCTCCTGGTGAAAATAGAGCTGGGCTTGTCCAGTCTGCCTTCCCAGGGAGATGAAGAAAGGAGGTGCTGAGGCATCAGCCTGTAACATGCTGCTGCATCTGTGCTGATGGGCTGCTGACAGGCTGGGACAAATCCTTGTGCACATCCCTACTGCTTTTTTTTCTGGTTCTCATGTGCCCTAAACAGAGAAGCCCTGTCCCCCAAAGGGGAGCAGGGGGTGTTCACAGAGCAGTCATTGCTGCCTCAAGCACTATAATGGCTTTCCCAATAAAGGAAGTGTCACAGGAGGCAAGTAACAGGCAGCAAGTGAGGGGAAGAGTTAAAAACCCTAATAAATGGAGGCCACAGAGCCTGCACCCAGAGCGGGCACAAGGAGATGCTCACGACCTTTAGCCAGAACAGAACAAAAGGAAAACAACCACATTCCTCTCCCTCCCACAACGGAACCTAAGAGTCAAAAATCAGGAATACAGCACATGCTGTTCCTCTAATGAGCTGGGAAAACAACAACACTGCCTAAGCACCAGATGTCTAGAAGATCCTTTAACTAGTAGATTTTAGGATCAGATGTACCTATCTTAGACATCCACAATTAATCCAAAATCTAGCAGACTAGAATATATGCAGCACAAACCAGAGATGGTGCTTCCAGGAAAACCCAACAGGTACAAAAGCTGGGTTAAAAGAATACTGTCATTGCTGAAATGAAAAGCTGCCAAGAGATCAGAGAATGGAGCTAGGATGGAAATGCTGCCAGCATCCTTCTTGCAGGATTGCTGCAGGCTCTCCTCAGATCTGTGACTGGACTTTACAGCAAATACCAGCTTCTTTTTTCAGAGAAGATGCTTAAGAAGCTTTAGGGCATTTCACTTAAACATCTTCTACTAATGGTCAATTTGTGAGACAGACAGTTAATTAACACACGCTCAGCGGAAAAGAAAAGCTTTCTCCAGCTTCCAAATTACTTGTTCTTTGCAAATGAGAGGGCTTTTTCTTCTCTCGCAGCAAAAAAGTCTCTTTTAAAGGGGTATCAAAAGAGAGGGTACTACTAACTCCTGTCTTCCCACCCCTTGATTATGGGCCAGGTCAAAGGGACACATCCCTAGCAGTGCAAAGACAGTGATTTCCATCACATACCTGCATTTATATCCACTACACACCTGGAAAGCTCCATTTTCCAGCTAAAGTCACTGAACCAGTGCACTTCCATCACCAGGCTGGAATTTCCTATGTAATTTGCAGTGTTCATTGCTGGTTTCCTGAAGACATCCCCCTCTTAGCCAGTACAGCACATTACATGCTCAATTTTCTCCCTTAACAAATGCCAATACCTTTTCCTCTCTTAACATATCCCCTCTAACTCAACCCTCAGCCCTAGAATTGTTTTTGTTGCCCTTCTCTGAATTCCTTCCAATCTCTGAGTCATAAAGGAGGATTTATTGGACAAAAGATCCACTTTTAATAATGCCTTCTGCTGTATAATTTCACTGCTGAAGCTAACTCAGGCACCTTCTGTCCTGTTGGACTGTGGCTGGGAACAATCCATGACAGCACGTCTGGAGGAATTCTGCTGAAAAACTCACAGTAGCAAAAATGTCAGATACAAAATGAGAGGCAACACCCATACAGAGAACTTGGGTGACTGGGGAAACCTGCCAAGAGGGAAAGCAGTTAGAAAGCACTACTGCCTTTAGTAACTTTTACTTTGTATGTGGTCACAGGTCTATACACGGAAGTTAAACAATTGCAAGCCCGCAGCCTATGACCTCTGCTCCCCCAATTACATGAACAAGTGGGAAAAAACCTCAAGTTGTAATAAAAACTTATAGGTGGTTTCTGGAAGCCTTTAATTAACACTGCACTTTCCAAATGGAACAAGACAATCTCTCTCCCTTCTCACTGAGTAAGAGAAAAAATGAGCTCCCTTTAAAGGCAGATTATTGGGAATGTTATTGCCTGGTTCTGAAACGAGAGGGCAAATTAAGTGGCAACATTTTTATTACTGATGATCATCTCAGAGCTTCTGGAGTGTCTGGGAGGAGGGCTGGTGCACACCAAGGAAAGCAACGCACAAAGGAACATGTTACGCATTAAAACAGCGAGTATTGTCCAAAAAATGGGAATGCTGCGTGGACAGTGTTGGGCAACAGGCAGC
This sequence comes from Phylloscopus trochilus trochilus, assembly GCA_016584745.2. Classification (NCBI taxonomy): domain Eukaryota; kingdom Metazoa; phylum Chordata; class Aves; order Passeriformes; family Phylloscopidae; genus Phylloscopus; species Phylloscopus trochilus. Next base: position 8,035,426 of record WQNJ02000041.1, on the reverse strand, counting down.
TGTACTAACTCCTAGACCACACATCCCTGGCAGTAAACGTTTCCTAGTACAGAGAAACTGGTTTCTCTCCCATCCGGTCTGTTCAGACTGAATTTCTGTACTGGCAATAATGACTAATAGTCCTTGTCAGCAGTGACTGATAACATGTCCTGGATGCAGACATCAGCCAAGAGGTGGAGATTTATTAGGGTGGTATTGAGCTGGACAGAGAGGAATATGGACGTGGAGGTGATAGGTTTTGCATGACATAACGAATCTCTTCCACAACCCACTTTCTCATGCCTGAGTCTTCTCTGTCCTTCCTGTCACTTTCCTCCTACTTCTTACAAAGGAAACTATTAACGCAAATGCAAGCATGCACAATTTTTGAGGGCGGGAGATTTTTTTATTGTTGTTTTTTTTAATGGCAACCAGATTGTTCCTTCAAAACAACCACGACTTCCAGCAAGTTAATAGCTCCAGTCTATATCTGAGTGCTTTATTAAAACTGCTGTGCCTTCCTCTTTTTTTTAATCACCTAAAGGCTGATGCTGCAATACAAAAGACATTCATGTAGCATAATGCGGAAAGAGGCCTGTATGCTCCTGAGACACTGAATACTGATTATTACCTCCCTTTTTGATTACTGGCTTCCCCAGTAAGTTTTAGTGGTCTTTGCAGATGGCTCTGAACCTTTCTGCTGGAATATTTATGCACTAGCTTATTGTAGCAGGTTGCTCTGCTGCTGCACTTCTTTCCCCAGGTCTAATCACGGCAACATATTTGCATTTTCACTTTAAAGACATCTAAAGACATTGGATAGCTTTATTCTACTCTGTGGTCCCCTAGCTTCCAGAGCCAGGAAAACTACCTCAGCTGAGTCTTCCAAACCATCTGAAGAGACCACTAAAACATACCAGGGATGCCAGGAATCAAAGAGGGAGGAAATCCCTCCAAGGAGGGAAACTCCACAACCTCCCTCGGCAACCTGTGCTTGTGCTCAGCCACCCCCACAGTAAAATAACATTTCCTGGTGTCCAGACAGAATCTCCTGTGTTTAGTTTTGTTGCCCACTGCCTCCAGAACTGGAGCCAGCTGAAAAATCCAGCTCTGCCCACGAAGTTTGCCCTGTTGTTTCCTAGGTCACTGGGCTAATGCCCCCAGCACACGTGACATTGAGAGAAAAAACTATGAAACACGATGAGATAGGAAAGAGAGTTCAACAGCTAAGACAGGGGAGTGATGAGTTTTCACCATGATTCAAAGTAAATTCTCAGGTCTTCCAAAGACCTTTTCTACCCCACTGCTCCAAGACCCTCTTAAACATAGGTTTCCTTCTGTCAGGGGTCCATCTAGATGAGTATTTTTTTGCTGGTAGGGATCAGTACTTAAACAGAGAAGTTTAAGAACACTGCTGACAGCCCTGAATCTCCAGCAATCCCTGGTATCCTTCACAGCCACCATATTTCGTGAAGAATATTTTTTTCTCTTTTAAACTTGCTAATACTCTCCTGGAAAATGTCAGAGATATTCAGACAGCGAGGTTCACCCTCCTCTGAGGTGTCTCAGTGGGACTGTGCTTCCAAGGACTCACCTCGATGCTTGAACTCATCTCCTTGTCTCTCTTCTCTGCACACCAACCTTTATGACACTTTCACTGCCTCTAGGACCTGCTTAGCCCCACTATATGCCTACACCTAATTACTTCCCTATTTGCTCTGCTCTGTCACATCACATGAAACTTTGTAGGCCCCTTCCAAACTGCTGTGAGAAGACAAGCAGTCACTCAGGATGGATGAAAACCCTCCAGTCCTGGCCCAACTGGTTCATTAAAATACTGCTCCAGGTAAAAATGACTCATGGAATTTTGCCTCACAGCTTGCCATCCACAGAACAGGACAGTTCATTCACACTTTCCACCTTGCAAGTGCTTTCTCAAATACATCAGCAGGTATTCCAACACTAAAGTTGATGGGATATCCCCAGCAGAAAAGGACAGAGTAACAAAGCTATGGAAGTGCCATTTGTCTGGGCAATGAAGGTGATCTAAAAAAACCAAAAAACATGAAAACATGACAATAACTGAATGGCAGTACTTCATTAGGAGTGTATATTTCATTTAGCTGAGGTTGAAAAGGGCATGGTCATTGAATTGCTGAAGGCTTGAAACATCCAGAAACACATTTCTCCTTCTCATTTATTCACCGTAATCTAAAGAACAGGTTAAATAAGTCCTCTTTTGCAGTCTGGACAGTTACTTTCTGCTGAATCTGCAGGCACACACTAAAGAACTATTCAGTGGCTTTTATTACCAAAAAAAGAGAAAAAAAAAGAAAAAAAAAGGAAAATTACTAGTAGGAAATTTTTAAAAAGGTATCTAGTCAGGAAATAGCATCATTTCAGATGCTTTCAAACCATAAAAGGCCATAGAAGGAGAAATAAAAACTGCAAATTTTTATTGGATTTGTGATTAATCCCCCTATTTACTGAAAGAATTGCTTCTAAATATTTATTTTTCTCTGGATATGTATATTTGAGAAGTCAAGGCTATTGTGTCCATCATGTATTAAGCTAATACATTAATACATTAACTAATTTGTCTGAATGGGCAAGAGTCATACGTAAGCCCACTTTTTCAAATATGTAAATCTGGTTTGTGCCCTCAACATTTTTGTTATGACAGCCTCAGAGTGTTACAATTTACCTACCAAGCATGTACACTGTACTTGCTATGCAATTACACATTCTGAGTATGGAAATTCGTCTTTGTCCTACTCAGTGTGGATTTAGCTTTGTACAGATGACAATGTAGTTCCTCTGAGCTATTCCTCCTTCCTAGCTCCAAACATTTTTCAAAGGAAATGTGGTCAATATTTGCATTAGAACTAGAAGATTAGGGTCATCCGCGATGGCAGGTTTAAAAATCCCACTGCAGATTTGAGTGGTGGAAAGAAAGCAAGGAAGCAGCTGTAGCCAGGCTGCACAGAGCTCACCATGCACCAGCAATCATTGCATCATTGGCTCCATCACTCGAGGACTCTATTTGGATGGTCAAACTCTTAAGCACAGCCATCCGTTAGCCCTGGGAAGATTAGACAGACAGATGGCTCCTACAGAGAGATGAGTTAGAAAGATGCAGGGAGGGATATTTTCACCACATGGATGCTGCCAAGTTTTGCAGAGCACAAGAGGTGCCCTGAGGTCTAGATCAAAAGCTAGTCCCCCAGGATCTTCTGAAGAAAAACATTTCCTCAGTTCAGCCAAGAACTTGACCAGAGGAGTAACAAAAGATACAAGATTTCCTGTTGAGTCCAGGACATGCTCATGTCCCTTAGGACTTAGTTACTGTATAAGGGCACTGAACCAGCCCCAGAGATAACCAGCTTGAATAAGATGGGTATGAACAGCTCCTGGCTCCCAGAGCTAGTAATGCATGGAAATACAGCAACAGCCACTGCAGCCTTCTCCTAGCTGTGTTTTCAGTATTTAAACCAAAGAAGAAAAGTGAACAGAGAATCTACTCAAGGCCACCAAGTTTAAAATACACTTAGAATGCCTGTCAGCTTTTGCTCACCTCACGCAGGTTTCAATGATTCAAGATTCAAGAGTTGCAGGAGGGAAAGTCATCATTGACAATTACACCAATGTTCACAGAAACTGTGAAACTGTTAACCATAAAGTATTTTACAATTTGAAGTGACACTACTGTGAGCAGATTATACCCAAGTATTTGAAGATATGATTGATGACTAGAGGCACAAAGAAAGGGGACACTGTGAAAGTGAAGATAAATAAAAGGACATAACAGCCTAAGAAGCACATGCTGCAGACTCTCTTGTGAGGTCTTTGGAAAGATGTTCCTTTGAGAACTGTGTGGCTGAAGCTTTTGTTGCAGAGCACAGAGCTCTTCACAGCTTCCTCTTGCTGCCCTCAAGGCACCCACCACCCCTGCTGAGCATGGCAGTCCTCTGCTGTAGAGGATAATGGTGTGATCATTCCTAGGGAAGACCCTAGGATGGAGGTGAGCTCACACCCCACCACAGATTTCAATGGGGTCTTACGGCTTGACTGTCTTGGTCTCTTATGTTCTAGAGACTTCCAGTACTCAGTACTTTCAGAGAAAACTTTGAAAAGATCTCCTGGCTATAGAAAATTTCTTTCGGACAATCTCCAAACAGATTACAAGAAAGACAGTCCTAAATGATGAGCACAAAACTGAGCTTTTGAAGTCTGTAAATAAAAGGGGAAAGAACTGCAGGGCTGGTGCTTACTTTGAAATCCCACTGAAACCACAGGGAGCTGCAAGTATTTACAGCACCACTGGTAATGAAGTAACTAGGTGTCAGAACAGTGATTTAGCTGAAAAATATAATATCTAGCTTCTGGGTTTATTCCTTCAGGTGGTGGCAGGCCAATTTATTCCATTTGGAAGTCAGACAGTAATTTCCCTACTTCCCTGCATCATTCCAGCTTGACAAACCTGAAAACCAAGTGCTTTTTTTTTTTTTTTTTTTTTTTTTTTTTTTTTTTTTTTTTAATGAATAATAGAGCTACCCCAAATAGAAGCTGCCTCCAAACACTGCTGAGGTATTGGAACACTTCTTTGGTTGAGCAATGTGGGGCAAACAGGTCAAATAGGGGCAGGATGGCTGAACTCAAGACAGAAACCTAGGTACATCTGGGGCAATGTCAACCCTGGAAGGCTTCAGGTGCGAGAGGCTGATGTGAGCTCATCTCTTTCACAGCACTAACAACCTGATAGGAAAAGGACACGTGAAGGAGAAAAATCTTCTGAGGTAAAGAACAGTGCAAAAACCCCCTCATGCTGTCATGTAGTCGCTCTCTTATCTGCTCAAGCTCTTACACAGTGCCCTTACCACAGCATCCGAGTGCCTGTCAATCACCGACACGCTTATCTCCACACTGTCTCCGTGGGAGTAAGAAAGGAACCTTATCTCCACCATAGAGATGAGCAGCTGAGGCAGAGAGATTAAGGGCTCGATCTGGTTACCTCAACACAGGTTCCCAGCACCATCTAAAATGTCCTGGGGCATGCAAGACATGCACAGGGCTGGTAGGTAGGACACAGGTCCCAAGGGAGATGCATGGTCTTGTGGAAGCCAGGCAGGGGATGCTGGCAAGGCAGGGGATGCTGGCACATTGCAGAGGGAGAGGAATGTCCAGGTTTAGACAACTGAACTGAATCATCAAGTCAAGGCAAGGCATTTTTGTGAGAGCAGGGAGCTGAACCCTACAGATTGTCCTAACAGCATCTTAAGTACAAAACTCCCATCTGCAAAGAGGGATACAACATTTTTTAAAAATGTTGACTGCAGGCCTGTTTTATTACTAAATAGTAGTACCAAGCTTTGTGTGCCTGGGATTTAAAAAAAACAAAACCCTACTGTTGTCAGGAGCCTGTGTACTGTCTTCCAGGCTCAGTATGAACACCCATCCACACCTTTTAGCCACCATCAAGAAGATCCCTAGGGATCTACATAATATGGAGTTATTCTCTGTCAAACTCAATAAAAACATAGATTGTCATTCAAGGGGCCAGAATCAGTATCAGAGTGGCCTTTTTCCACCAAGTCCAGACCTCATGCTGAGAGGTGACTGTACTTCATTGTGACAGTATTTACAGAAAGACACTTTCATTTTAGCTCATGGCAAATCCCTGATGACAATTTAGGAGCTCATAATGAGCTTATTGAGGAAGAATGAAAGGATGCTCAAGGTCACAGCACCCATAAGAGTGCTATCAGTCTTGACATGAACAGCAAACAAGGTTTCCAAACAGCTGCCAAATCAGATATAAGCTGTATGCAGAGAAGCTGTGCTGGCCTTGCTACAGGCTGGCATTTTGGTGCATTAGGCTGAGGACAGACTTGCAAAACCACTTGAGCAATTTGGACACTTGGCTCCCCTTTGCAGCAGCTCAGTGCAGGAGGTGGTGGTGAAGCACAGCCTGGCAGGCTTGGTTGCTGGAGCGAAGCTCCTGCAGCCACACAGGGATCCCTCCTCTGCCATTTGTCCCCTCTGGGTTGGACTGTGGCCATGTGCCCTGCAAGTCCACATCCTAGCTGCTGCCTAAACAAATAATGCCCAGGGATGAGTCTGATTTCAATCCTTCCTTCTGGCCTCCCTCTGAAGATAAAAAAACACACATCAGAAACAATCCCCAGCCACAACAGGTACCCTCCATTGTATTCACAGCTTCAACAGTGAGCAGAATCTGATCAATGTCTTAATTTACTTAAGCCTCACAAAGACTTGAAAGAGGAGAATTATTTTTATGTTATTATTTTTTATATGTGAAATCTGATTAGAATAATCCTGGCAAGGCAGAGAGTGATAAGCAAATAGAGTAGGTGAAAAAATGCAGTTTTGAAGAAGGAAATTGATTTCCTTCCATCCCTCCAAATTTGAATAATGAACTTTCACAAAGACCTTCTTTGCATGAAACTCAAAGATCCAAGAAACTATAAAATACTTTGTTAAACCTTTAATAAATGGTCTCTCAGAGTTCCTTATAAAAACAGAGACTGTTGCACAATGGAAGTTTGAGACATGCACGCTTGGAATCCAGAAGGAAATGCTTCTATGGGGATGCAGAAATATTTTACAAACTACTTGAAATTAGCCTGTGTCATGCAGGAAGCTGAGGCTATGGGAGCCTGGGTGCTTTGCCACTAACAAGTTACAAACCAAAGATATGTGTGGTCAACAGGCACCTTTCCCTTTTCTACACCTCTCCTTTCTTGTGTAAAAGGTGGATAATTCTTTCCTTTTTCTGGAAATCACTTTGAGCTTTCCAGTAGACAAGCCAGTCTTGCTATTACATCCCAGAAAGACACAATGATTTCCAGTTTCCAAAGCAGGAGCAATTTTTAATGAATTACCATTTTTTCACCAAAATCATCAACCACTGTTAACAAAGGACATTCACTGAAAAGTCATACTCCAATGCCCCAAAAAGGAATTGGTCTTTCACACATGCAGTGACATGAGCATGCACCCATTCACTAGACATTATCCAAAGACTGAGCAGGAGTCTCAGGGATGCTGGAATAAATACACTCATGCCAGTTTGCTAATGAATACCATGAATACCTGTTGGTTTGCTCAAGGTAGTGACAGCAGACACTAAAATACATCCCTCAATACCACAGAAATTGTATGGTCCTTCCACCATTGCTTGCCTTGATACACTATGCTTTACAGCCATGATTCCACCACTGAAAAAACCCCTCTGTAATAGTATTTTCTGTGAGTCCCACCCAGTTCACCTCCACAGAAAACCACCAGTGCAGAGCTGTCCCACAGTTCTCATTAAGTCTCCGGTCATGTTGGGATGGCACAAGATGCCCTGCAGAGGGGATGACACAGTGCATGACACTATACCAGCACTGTAAAGCACTGCTGAAGCTCTGTGAATTCCAGACAGACTACCCAGCAATCCACTTGGATGGTTTCTAGAACTCAAGTCTGAAAAACCAAGTATTTCTGCACAGTCCGAGATGTTTTCTCAGTGGTCAGAGAGCTCACTCTGCTACTGTCTGTTACTGGTTTCTTCCAGCTGTCACTGTCAGTGGCACTTACTGGAGGTGGACACTGAGGTAAATGCACTTACAAGGGCTACCCTTACATTCATCTCAGTGAGAGCAAAGGGACGTACTGGGTGCTCAACACCTCTGAAAGCAGGGCTTTAAGCTATCTGAAAACCCATGCCTGCTTTTGTTACTGCAAACAGTTTTCTTGCAAGACCCGGCTGTTCAGCTCCTGGAGGCCTCAGCACATACCAAGTGTTTCTTTTCAGAGCACTGCTTCAATCCTGAGCTTCTCAGGAGCAGTCTCTAATTCTCCACCTGCCATCTTGTGAAGCTGACACCATAAACAGCCCCAGCTCCTCGGGTGGCTGAAAAAGAGATATCTGTGGAGCCCTGAGCAACTGCACTTGACATATGGTATTAAGATGTGCAAGGGAAAATGGCTGGCAAAGGACGACTCTCCTGTGGTTCTTTTGCCTGCTCCCATTATCCTCAATGATGATTGCTAGGGACATAAATGCTGAGGAGCCAGAAAAGAAATGCAATGGGAAGACAGAGGGAAAAGCAATCCCAGCCTACACAGTGCACAGCTATGAAAGCAAACTGATTTGCTCAGACACAAGATACTACACAAACTAGTTGTGCTTCTGCTGATGCACCAGTTCCCTAAATAATCACAATGATACAAAAGAAAGTTTGTGATTAATGCAAAGTATTAGGATCAGGAAGAACAGAAGGCCTAATCCAGCCTCCACGCATGACCTTGGGCATGTCACATCATTCCTCTACACTCAGCCTCCTTAGCTACATGATGGAATTTCCCAGTTTGAGTGGAAAATTATCAGAGAGCACAGGAGAGCCCACGAGGAACTCACAGGACATCCACAGACACTTCCTGTGGACAAGACTGTGGTGAGCCTCTATGGAGACAGACAAGCAGAAGGAAAAAAGACACAGGGACAGCATAGGACGGCATAGCCAATTGCTGTTCAGCAACAGCTTCTGCAGCATGTCAGGAGAATCAAGGAGGAGAAATGCTTTGTCCAGCCAAAATGCCCAGAGCAGTAGTAAGAGGTGCAAGAAGACAGAAGTTGCTTTGGACAAGCCAGTGTAACAGCTGTGAGACTTTTTCTCCTAAGAACTAGGAGGGCAACAACCAACATTATGGAACCAAACTGTTGCACATGTGCACAGCACTCCTCTCCTAAGCTGGCTGGATCCCTGGCAAAGATCCTTCTTCCAGCAGTGTGCCCTGCCGTGCTGGGAAGGAAGGGGCTCTGTGTAGCCACCTAACTGGCATGGGAATATACAGTACAGAAGAGTGGGCTGCAGGGAACAGACTGCAGGCACCAGCTGCAGAGGGTGATGGCTCTCCTTGGCACCAAGTACAGTCCTATGCTCAAAAGCCATCAGCTGCCCCAGCTCCACCAGCAGCACTTACCCAGCTTCAGGAGTAATGAGAGAACCTTTCTGCAATGCACATGAATCAACTTAGAGCAATATGGAACAATGTGGGGAGTCAAGCCACCAGAAGCAGGAAAGTAACTTTAAAGGCATGTCTGGCATGAGTGTATGGGATCTGAACACTGAGTGGGAATACCAAGAACTGCCCTTCTCAACCTCTGCCTGCTTCAGACTCCTGCTGTGGGAAGCAACAGCCCAACATGGCCACAGTGCTTGAGGGAATGTCAGAATTAGGGTAAATCTTTCTCCTCATCTCACTCTGCACATGCCTAGGAAGTTGGACACTATCTTTCTTGGTGCCTCCTCACTCAACAGCCTGTTCAAAATCCCTCAGGTTCTGTTTTCTTCTCTTCTATTTCATGCTTACAGTGGTTTGGTGGTGGGAGAGAAAAGGCTGTGCAGGAGATTCATACTGATTCCTATCTCAGGGGCTTTAGAAAGAAGCAGATAATCTTTGTCCAGCTGCAGTCATTCCTCTGCAGTGTTCCAGACAGCAGCTGAGAGTCTGTAATGTGTACATTCAACTTCCAAGGGCTGTTATCAATAATGCATTTGATGCACAGCCTTCAGCAGCTGACCAAAGAAGTGTCTTATAAAGAGAAGGAAATCCTTTGGTCTTCACAGGAGGAAAGTGGTGAGGAGACAGAAAGACTTACCATCATTGTGCCATGTCTAATTTATGTCAAAAGGCTGTTCTCATTTCAGAAAGATTTTAGCATGGGGCTGGTGCATAGGTATGTATTTGGAGGATTAGGGAGCACATTGTGAATACCAAAATAATTTCAGCTTTCTCTAACTCCCTAACTTATAGGGAAGAGCTGCATGAAGGGCTACCACTGCTCCCAAAGCACAGCTCCTCTGCACCTCAGATACCAGGACTATGTGGGAGGTGGCAGGGCACCCTCATAGTCTCTTTATTGCCTTCTCAATGGCTGAGACATCAAAATACCATATTAACCTGTGACTTATGCGTGTGTGTGAGGGATTTATTGATTTCACAGAGGAACGATTAATTTAATGTCATTTAAACATTTCAGGGCTTGTCAGGCCTTTCCACAGAAGAATAGCCACCTCCACACAACAAAGTATGCAATCCCTAGTTCATCAGCAGGGAAGGAGCTCCCTTTGTTAATCAAGCAAAAGCTGCTGAGAAGCAGCTGTTGAGCTGCTTACCACAGGTGTGGTAATACCTCAAGAATACAGTTTGGATCTGCTAAGATAAATCTGCTGGTTTGGGTATGGTGCCCAAGACACACTGATGTGAGAGTAAGAAGTGAATAAGGAACAGGAGAAAGGATGACAGAACTAAGGTGAGCAGCAGAAGCTGTTGTAAAGTGTAACTAAAGAACAGCAAAACTGCTGCAAGCAAATGAAATTAGTCACAAAAGATTAAGCATGTAACCTAATTGCAGGCAGAAAGATGATGATACACCATAAAGGGCCTAATGGGTACCAGTCCAACTACAATTACTTGGTTCTCCAGTCCTGCAAGCAGCCTGAAAACAACTGCTGGTGCAGCAGAGAGTGTTTCATTTAAGTTTGGTAAAGGACCAAGCTGCAAGTCCAAACTCTGCTCTGAATCATACTGTCTGGGCTCAGCCTCCAGCAAAGAGAGGATTTTCTCCTCCTATTCATGATGCAGAAGACTCCATGACTTTAGGACTGAAATTCTCAAAATCCCAAATTTCTCACAATCCTGCATCTATCGTTACACACTCTACTCCCTCCTGCAGTGCACCACTGTGTGGGCCTAGTAGCCATCAGCCATGGCCACTGGGCCACTACACACCTCTCTTTTCTGAAAAGAGTCCTGAACCCACAGGCTGATGAGAATTACTGACAGCACAGACAGGAACGTGCAAGCACGTGCAGTGCCCTGCTCACTACCCTGCACTATCACAACTCCCAGGACAGGACAAGGACCAGCTGGTGGGATGAATGAGCTTTGTACATGTTTGAGCTCACATTAAGATTAATGTGTGAAACAATCTGTTCTGCAGGATATTGGTTAAACTAACTGGCTGCAGAGGGTTTGGGATGATTGATAAACCAACCTGCTCTGCAGAAGGTCCAGGGTGAAGCAAAGCCTCTATTGTAACAATGACTATCTTTTTGCCCTGAAGAACCAAGGATGTCTGAATGTGCCTGTCCCCATGGCGTTGGATAGCATCTTCTCAAAACCCTGTGGGCCCCACCCTACAACCATTCCAGAGGCAAAACCCCCCCCCCCCCAAAAAAAAAAAAAATTTAAAAAAAAAACCAAAAAAACCAAAAAACAACCCAACATGGAAAAAATGCATGTAACATGCATGTAACAGGTGTTACAGCAGATATTAATTCATTCAAATTTTACAAGTTGACTAATATAATTAAATGCCCTAGAAATAAACAACCAGCAGATCTGACACACTCAGCCATTTCCCCTCGAGGCTGACATTTTTAGTCTCCCAGGAGGGTTGGGCATATTTTGTAAGAGTGGCTGTGGTGGGTGAGCAGGACAGGCTCTGCCTCTGCTGCAGGCTGCACTCCCAGTGCCCTCCAAGCCCTGTCACAGGGCCAGCATGCACAGGACACAGCCTTTGCAGTGCTGCTCTGGCACACCTCAGGTGCCATGAGGCCAGATGCAAGGACCAGGCAAGGCTCAGGAGGCCCTGGAGCGGATCCAGAGCCGTGTCCTGCCTCCCTGCTCTGCTGCCAGGCTGCCTTTGGGCAATGCTGCTGGCAAGGTGCCCCTGAGCTCCTCCCTGCTCACGCTCAGCTCCAAGGCTCCTGGCACAACCTTGCTGGCCATCCTGTGCCTCTGCAGAGCCCAGCACACTGTCAACACACAACACCTCACAACACATCACAGCAGGGACAGCAGCACACACAGACCCCTTCCACTCCATGCTGCCTTTCAAGGATGGATACACTGCAAGAAAAGATGGGTAGATTTGGAGTCTTCCTTGCAGCATGGAGTGTCTCATTCAGAAAGATGCCAGAAGAATCATCTGGAAGGGGCTGGTATTCCCCATAGCCTGTGTCCCTGTGACAGAGGTGACCAGGGACACACAGATTCACAAAAGCACCAACTAGAGCACTTCACTGAACTGTACATGCACATTTCAGGCCAGGTTCATAACTCCTGCTGTGCATGTCTGCTTCAACAATTTCAGGAGGTTCCTGTGCCAGAAGCCAGCCCTACATCTTGAGATACATGGTAACAGAAGTCGACAGCAGTCTCTCTGAACTGAGTTCTCATGATCCAGAGACCTTAATAAATTTATTTTTGTTTTGCAGATGCTTAGTCAGGACATTACCCTTTGACAGCAAAGCAGGGATAGTTCCAATTCCCATCCAGGCTGATCTGCTACAGTACCCTACATTCCACAGTTTCTGCCAGTCTATCTTGAAATAGCCCAGGGACTTAGTCTCTCTTCCTTTTCCTTGGAAAACAGCAATACAATTCAATGTTCCCCATTTTTAAAGTTTTCTATCACTCAGCTCCCAGTTATAATTACATGCACACAGTCAGTAAAGTTTTTTCCTTGGATTTTTTAGCCTCTCTCTTGCTTTCACCTCCAGAGCTGTTAGTCACTGTTTGGCAAAGTCACACCATTTTCTAGTTTCAGCTGTTCCGTATTTGAGTTTTGTATTATTAGAAGAGAGATCCAAATCATTTCATTAACACACACCTGACCTCAGTCAAACATATTCTCACTCAAAACTTTCCTTGCTTCACTTTATATCAGTGTCCTGGACTCAGGAAGGACAACATTTGTCCTCCCTCCAATATAAAATAAAATAAAATAAAATGTGAATGATAGTCCCACTATAACCCTGGATATCCTGGAGTTTTGTCTAGGTTCCACTTCTGGAAAACAGATAACAGACAAATTATTTGATAATAATTTATTGTCAAAATAGACACTGGATAAATGGTGTTAAAAACAAGCAAAGCAGGCCAGAGAATTTTTGGAAAAGCCAGATATTAGCCAGGTAGGGGAGAGAGGAGCTCAGTTACCAGGCAGGCCTGCATCCCCCAGCTAGCAAGATGCAAAGAAATGGCAATGAAAGGGACTTCTGCTGTAAATACCTCTCCAGAAGGACATTTTGACAGTCTCTTTTGGGTTGTGCCTGCTGGGATAAATGCTCTACCTGCACATCATTTCTGCTAAACAGGGGCTTCACTGCACACTGTCCTGTCCTCAGTCTAAACATATGTTAGAGCTCCCTTCCAAAATCCAACTCAGACATTGCACTGCCATTGACTGTTCTGCCTTAACCTCATCATTTCCTCGTCATTGCAGTGATTAATTGATTACACACAACACAGAGGAGAAAAACAGGCAAGCTCCATGCAACGTTAGTGCTGCTTAGCACCTGCCCCAAAGGCTTTGCCCACCTGCTTATCCAGGGCTAGGCCTGTCTGGCCTCAAGGAAATCAGCACAACAAACACTGTGCAGGAGATGGCAGCCTCCACTGATTCATCTCTCTGGTTTTCCACTCTCGCCTTCACTTCAATTTACAGGAACCCCTCCCTGACGATGTTTTACCCTCCCTTCACATTTCAAGGGAATCATGTGGGATCAAAATGCTCCACCACAATCTAAACATTTTGTTCTGATTTTATTAGGAATAAGGTAGTATAAACCACTCTAAAGTTCTTTCAAAATGGGAATCTGTAATGTTTCTTTGGGGAAGTATCAAAATGAGATGAATCAGCATCTCTGGAGCATTTTTCCCCAATCTTCTTCCAAAATGAAATTTCAACAAAAGTCCATAATTCATCCCAACACTGACAGACCACTGCTCACAAGGGGAATGGCCCATCCCTGCTCCTCCGGCTGGTGTTAGGTAGACCATTGCATGTTCCTAAATATCCTGTGCAGCTAAGGCTAAGAGAAGAATATTTTTATTGAAGCTTACTTATCCTTTATCATTTGTATTGCTATCATATAAGACAAGGTAACAGCAGCTAGGAAAGCAGGATTAGGCCCTGCTGTTATTGATTTTTTTTCCTCTGAATGTCTCTTGCTTGAACAGCAAAGTCTGATCTAACTCATTCCAGATGTGAATTCAAGGTGCACAGCCCCATCCCTCCCTGTGGGAGCTGTACCACGGTGCTGTGCTGGGAAGTTCCAAGAATACAAGTACCCCAACAGGATACCAGATGAGAAACCTGCCCCCAAAGAGCCACAGAAACGCACCATGCCACTCTCCTCACCTGACAAACAGAACAACATGGATGGCAGCATCTCACCAAGGGAAAAGGAACCACTTCATTAATGAGAGTTGTATTTAGAAGTTTTACAAGTTCTACCTTGTAGAAGTTTCCATGCTACAAGGATGGCATGGCCAGGGTGCCTGCTTGGAGATGTATTTTAGGAACATTCAATGCAAGGCAGAAATCTGTTCCCAGGGGCTGGCTCTTCTCAGGGCTGCTGCTTCCTTGATCCATTTTGTTCCCATATTTATGAAAAAGTCAGGGGACAGGAGGAGTTTTTTATCTCCCAGTTAATCCCTTCATTCAGTGAGCCCCTTTAAACAGCCAGTGAAGAAGAGTAGATACTCTGGAGAAAAATTAAAGGCACATTACATTGGTCTCCTGCTGTGCTTTGCCTTTGGAGACATTTCTCTCTCCCTCCACTGACCTGGCTTCTTAATGAGGTATGTAAACTAGGGAATCCCCATAACAAGCATTGCTTTCTTACAAGGTTTTCAAAATGTCCAGGATACCTGTCTGGCCTATCTGTACTTCTGACCAAATCAACTAGTACCACTGGAGCTCAAACAGGAATTAAAGAAATGGCACTGGCAGGAGCAGGTTTAACACCCCAAGCCTATTAGGGGAGAGAATGCAACATTATTGATTCCAGCCCCTGACCTTGGAGTGATGTAAACAGGAGTGCAGCAACCCTAGAGGAGTTGTAGCAAAATAGTTATAGCATTGCAAGCAGATTAAAAATACAGTTAATATACATACTTCCCCAGATGCTTGTTCATTATTATTCAAGACATGTTTATTATGCAAAATGATAAAGCAGAAAAAAAGGAGAGGAAAAGAAAATGCAAAGACACACTGAGCTTTTAGCATGACTGGGGTTTTCTCAATGCTGCTTAGATTTTTTTTTTTATTGTACATAATCATTCCCTTATTAGCAGGAATCTTTGAAGTGATTCAGGCTCTAATTTCAGCATTTCAAACTCACAGGCTTATACTGAAAAACCATAGTGAGCTCTTGTAAGCGACCCATTTTTTTCCTCTGTATTCTCTATATCTGCTACAGTTTTCTACGTCTTCCCAATAAATTATGTATCACAATTTGCCATTTCAAAAAATAATCAGAACTCCAAGTTAAACAACAAGGAATATCTGAGAGCAATACATTTTAGAAGAGAAGAGTTTTGCACTTGGGGCAAAACCAATCCCAGCTGCAATGCCACTGAATTATACATAGGATCATATTGAGAGAGGCACTTTCAGTGTACTTGGAGTGATTGGGTGGACATGTGGAGACTCTACAGCCCCATGATGAAGATCTGCTCCAGGAGAACCAGTTTTGCTCCCAGGCAAAATACTTCATAGGCACTCCCTTTTCCATGCCTCTGTGAGTTGTTGCAGGAATAATAGAGGGAAAGCTGGGAACCAAGGGGAGAAAAGTTACACAGAAGTGAAAATTAATTTGGTGCTGAATTTATTAATTCCAGACAGACAGGAGAGCATGTTCTGAGTCTTCTCCAGTTACGATTAGGCTGTAAACTCACTGGAGCGGGCCAGACCTCTTTATTCCATTTTTCTGAGTCCTGTGCAACAACCAGCCCATGGTCTCAGCTTCCTCCCAAGCCCTGACGCACTGCAGCCCTTTGTAAGTTATACCCACTGCCCATCATTCATTCTGTGCATTTTTACCTTGGCATCAGATGTTAACAGTGGATCTTCAGGACAGTCATGCCCCTCCCCAGAACAGGTGCTGATTGAAACCTTTGGGCACCAATAGGGAATTTACAGCTGCTGTACATTACAGAAAATCAAAAGGGAACACACCAAGGACTCCACAAGCTTGCTATGCAGACAGTGGCTTGTATCCTACTTTCTGCAAGGCAGGATGGCTCCAACCAAAACATGATTTTTCTTGTCTACTTATCACCTAATTCCCACATCAACCTCAGAGATAGCAATAACCGAGTCTGGGGGAAACAAAATCAGGTATCTAGTGTAAGTAAACAACGCACAAGTCCCAAGCAGCTGCTTCCCAAACAAAGAAGATTTAGGATCTCATAAATTTAGGCCTCTAAAGCTGGCTAGGAATATATGGTTGGCATCAACGCAGCAACCCAGCCTGACACTATCCCTGCTTGATCAGATGAGGTAGGGAAGAGGAAACTCACTGCTGAAGGTAGCATTGTGGCTGAGCCATAGGCAGGTCTTGCAAATTCCTGCTAAGTGCTGTCTCACCACGTTTGGCTTTAGAGGACTCTACTCAGTCCTGCTTTTGTGCTAATCAACACAAAGAAGACTTTTTCCAGGGGCTGGTTATTCTAAGCCCATTCATTCAAGAGCCCATTGGCCTAAACTCAGAAGGAGTTGGCACAAGCCATCCCTAAGACCAGGCTGATAACAACGTCTGGTTTGATCCAGGGCAAAGGATGTCAGCCAAGACCTCAGCTGTCAAACAGAGATTAAACATCACCAAAAAACCCCATAAAAGAAAACCGAAACAAACCCACAGTGATGACATGTTCAGTTACAGTGTCATTCTGGGTTCAAGAGGAGGGAAATACCCCAACCCAAACCAAAAGCAAATAAACAAACAGAAAAAAACATTACCCTGGACAATTTTATCTGAAACCAGTCCTGGTCCTGAGGGTCAAAAAGTCCTTACAGGGCTTCCATGCAGCATGGAAGGCAGCTGAGCAATTCACTTATCAATTGGCTCAATGTTATCAATGTAAGCGAACAGTATCTGTGGGGAATGTTGACCCATTTTTTTCAGAAAAAACCCACATCCTCCAAAAAAGGCTAGTGGAAAAAAAAAAAAAACAAAAACAACAGGTACATACACAGAGAGAGCAAAGCTGTAGTTTAGGGTCTGCAAAGCAAAGAGCAGGGACAATGTGTTCCTTGGTGTGGTCAGCAATGAGGTCCAGGTAGCATGGCCTGGGGACCCTCGCCTCAAAAGAAAACCTGCAGGATCCAAAACAGACTGCCTAAACATGCTGAGCTCTTCTCAGACATATCCAGTTCTTTCATGGCATCCTGATCTCATCCCTTGTCCTTTATGATGAGCTTGACCCACACTCCCTGCTCCTAACACACCTTATCCACGAATTTTCTATTTTCTTGCCTTGGGGTTTGCTCTCAAGCACAGTGAATTCATTGATTTACTGCTTAAAGACAAAGACAGAGCCACAGCCACCAGTCATCGCAAGGAAAGCATCCTAAAAGGTCCATCATCTTGGAGTAGAGTATCACCCATTTACTGCAAGCAGAAACCTTGGAACACATTGATAAAATGAGCAGTTTCACTCTTATTAGCTCAGACAGAGCTCAATGCCATCAAGCTGTGGCATGTAATGAGGTTCACTTCATTAACCACCGGCCATCACAGTGCATCCTTCCCCATCAGCCTTCCCTGATTAACCTTCCTACTCAAGACAGGCACACTTGTTGG
Organism: Phylloscopus trochilus trochilus; assembly: GCA_016584745.2. Classification (NCBI taxonomy): domain Eukaryota; kingdom Metazoa; phylum Chordata; class Aves; order Passeriformes; family Phylloscopidae; genus Phylloscopus; species Phylloscopus trochilus. The sequence goes on along the minus strand of WQNJ02000041.1, from coordinate 8,017,778 downwards.
AAATAAGCAGGCCCATTAAACCACCTCACTTGAATACGTGTATGATCTGGTGCTTTTTGGATATCGCATCCCACTACTACTAGAGAGAGATAATTTTTCTCTGTATCTCCTCTAGTCTCTCAGCTGCCAAATATCATTTTTCCAACTCTCTATTCCTTCTTTTTCCCAAGACCCACACCTTTCCCTCCTCTGCACTATTTGTTCAGAAGATGATGACCACTCATTGGTCCAGGAGGACCCTGTTGGCTGGCTGTGGCTCTGTGACACACTCTGATTTCCTGCAATCCTCATTTACAGGACACTGATGGTACAAGGAGCCTCAGCACTGGGCCAGAACCGTGTTCTGCACTGCACAAAAAGGACAAAGTATCAGTCCTGTGCCCCTGACAATGTGCCCAGAGGGATGCATATACAATAATGCAGTACCACACCATGTTTGGTATTACCTTTAGGACTCTGATAGCTTTACAAAAAGAGGAAGTTTTCATTGTTAGTAAACCAATTTAATTTATTTAGAAGCAGTCAATTATGTTTACTGGGCTATGAAAGAACAGGAAGCGTCTGGCATCCACAGAGATCCAGATTGATCTCTCTGTCTCTTCTTGACAAGCAGCCAGTTTTGAGACCTATCTCGCCAGGCATACTAACACATCCACTTGCTTTCTACCCTGATCTGCTAGGGAGACAGAGTGTTGTTACATCCCAAGGGAAAAGGAGAAATCCCAATCATGTGAGTGGTATAAAACTGACCAGGAACAAAGATGGAAGAAAAAAGTTAGGGAAAACTGCATAGAGCAACCCAAACTGCTTTCCTTTCAGTGGTCCCATCTCCATGTTCACATTCACTTCTGAAGCAAAGTAAGTGCCCAGACAAGAGCAGAATTACTGCACTGTAAATTTACACAAAAGCAGATGAGATTAGAATCTGGCTATGCACTGTAAAGCTATCATAACTATAGAAATGAGAAGTGTATTATTAACTATCACTTTTTACTATGTAGAACTAGAACAAAGTTATTTGAAGCATAAAAATTCTGGCAAAGGGCTGCCATATTTAATAAATCACCGAATCAATTATTCACTGTGAAAATCAATTACTTAGTTTAAATGAGAATCTTATGAATAACCTCATGCCCTTTCATGCCATCTAAGAAAGTTATAAGGGAATTAGTTGGCAAAAATTGCCACACTTATCTTTTATGTGCATTAAAAAGACCACACAAATACAGGGAATTTCTGCCAACAGAATAGTCCAGAACCCTTTTAAGAGAGTCAGGGTACTGCTGCGGATTTACACTGCAGTCAAAAGCTGAGTATGACCCATTAGGGCACCACCTATGATCAGGTATCTGGGTACAATTCAGAAGCAATCCCATTGAGTCCATGCCATTTCACAAATGAGAGATCAGAATATGACCAGCCAACTCTATACAAACACCTCAACAACGTGACCTACATTAAGTACCTACTTAAAGGAGCAGAAAGTGTATCTTCACAGGTCAGGAAATACTGCCACGAATCTCAGCAGAGACACTTTAAAGTGAATATTGCATGGCCTTGCAGCAGCTCCCCCCACTCCTGCTTTTAAAGCTTTGCTGATACGTGACTGTTTTCAGAAAAAGCTGGAAGTCCCAGCGCAGTCTGCTTCTCCCACCTACAAAACCAAGGCACTCCAGGAGCCCAACAGTGCAAGGTACTTACTGAGCTGTAGAGATACCCCTCAGCGTTCATGGCAACGTACAGACCTGCCTTCACCCCTTGGATTGCCACCACGCGAAGACCCACAGGAATTAGATTGAAAAGGGCTGTGGAAGGAAAAGAAAAGCAAATGTTACAGACACATCACCCTCTGTGGCCACTGCTGCTTTTGCCCCAGGGACAGCCCGCCCCACTCCTGCCTCTTCACAAAAGAGACTGCACTAGGATCAAGCCTCCTGTTTCCAGCTACAGGGAAGGACTGCAGCCATGGAGCTGATGGTGAAAGGAAATTTTTAAAAGTACTGAGTTTGGCTGCCTCCCAAATGCCTTAACACACCCATCAGTCTGTCTGATCACTGCCTTTGCAATGCCAAGGGCTCATCCATGCTCCCAAGCAAGAGCATCATGATGGCTTTCTGAGGGCCAGCTGAGCCAGGGCAACTGCGCACATACAGACTTTGCCTGTGGCAAACACAACAACACAACTCAGTTTAGCTCACCCTGAAACAATTTAAGCCTAGTCACACTTTCCTGCATTTGCCATATGCTGAAAGAGTACACAGACAGCGACCATGGCCAGAAGAATGCAAATTAACTTGACTGTGTGTTTGCCCATGTGATCCTAGGCTGTCTAGGGAATGAAGAAACTCCAGAAGAGATAGTGCTCCATTCTGGGATGTCAGCACTGCTCCCCATTCAGGACCAGCCCTGGAGAGGACTGAAGAGGACAAGATCTTCAATTATTCAGTTTTACTGCAGTCTTATTGATTAAAGCATTGCAACCACTTCCTCTCAGTTAATTACTTTATTGCTTGATTCCCACCCAGCAGACCCTGTATCTCACTGAAAGACTCTTCCCATGAGTATATACATTAATGTACTGTCAGGCTTTTGCTACATTTCTAACAACATGGGCTCAAAGAGGAGGCTATTATCAGCACTGATGGACTAAGCATTGAAGCATTAGCTTGGCTTTGTTTCTACTGAGCTTTGTAGGATGGGAGTATTTAGATGTTGCAGGATCCCTAGTGCTTCAGCTTATAAAGAGCTAACTAGAACTCATGTCAGGAAGCTGAAGATACGGAAGGATGGGCACAGGGTCAGGCAGAAATATAAGCACAAACACAGTGGAAATACTTCACTCAAGGTCTCTTCCCACACAACAGCCTTGAAACAAGAATATGCAATGTCACTTTGCTCAGGACATTGACCAGGTGTCTTGACTGAGATGGTTTCAGGGTTGCCTCCAAAAGAGGATCCATAAATTCCAGTGCACATGAGTATCATTTTTTCTTCACTCAATTCCCGAAGAAGACTGGGTGACTCCCTTCAATGAGCTGCCTAAAATGGAGACACCCCCAGTCTAGTGAAAAAAACCCTACTCTCAGTCTCAGCCCCTTCTTGTGCTTTTAAGCACCATATTCAGTAAAACATCAAAGCATGCGCTGAAGTCTCACCAAATCCCGTGCCTGTATGTGTGTTTTTGGGGGAGAATGTCAATAGATGTATATGGAAAATGCAGTCCAGGCTGAGTATTGCTCTGTGGATAACTGGGGTCAAGGACAATGCTACTCTGGTACTGTCCCTAGACAAGACAAACACATCCCAGAGTAACTACTCAGCATTAGAAGTGTTGCCTATCCCTTTTTCCCTACCATGAAGGTCTAAAACCTTCTGCAATTAACAAGTCTGTAAGCAGTTCCCCTTCCCTATTTCTTCCTCCTACTGAAAAATGGAGCATATTACTGCTAATAATGAAACAAAATGGGCATCATCATTCATTTCCTACAGCCAATTTGTCTTGCATAGAAAACTTGTGACAGACCATTCAAAGCATTCATTAGGCAGCAAGGTGATAACACTCAGAATTAGTGGTTCAGAAGTTCCACTTGGAAGCATCCACATGTTTCCAAATCTCTTTCCACCTCTACAGGCAAAGGGAGCAAAGGAACAATCCTACTGTGCTGTGCTACAGCAGGAAGACCACAGCCAGTTCCCAAACTCCCTGGGACCCTGCTGCACACACAATCACAGCAGAGCATCTCCTCCTTAAATGCAGGGGAGCAAATGGGCAGGCAAGCATAAGGACACAAAGCTGACAGAGGTGACTGGCAGCCAAAAGAAGTTTTAGGAAGCAAGGATCTTCCACTATGAAAAAAAAGCAGCAATTCGGGTCAATCAATTTTGTAAATTCCCAGAGCTATGTCTGCACTCAGATCCAGAAATACCTTTGTATAAGTTGATGCCTTTTACTAGCATGCTTCCAAATAAGTATTTCATATTTAGAACAGATTTAAAAGCTTACAAGCTTTATAGTAAGAATGTAAACATGGGGGGAAACCCTCAATCAACCTCAAAAGCAAGATGTCTCAGTTTTTATCAGGAAAAAAATCTGACTCATTGAAAAAGCAGATTTGAAAATGGGAAAGAAAACTAGCTGTGGTAGAATAGAACTGGACACTGGGTGTGCTGATGTGAAAAAGAGAAATTTTTAAAAATGCTTTTAATTTGTACAGCAAATGGCACATATTTTATGCCATCTGCAGCTTCATGGAAGGGACAAGCTCTTTTACTTCACAGGCAAGAGAAAATACCTGAAGATTTTGAATATTCGTGCTCCTTTTCTTTCATTCCATCTTACCATCTTCAACCAGTGGTATTTATACCTGGTCCTACTACTTCTAGCACACTCCAGTCCTAAACTCATGAGTATATTGTCACTGTTACGGTAATCTATCAGCTAAATTCTGAATGCCTCTTTCCCTGAGGACCTAAGTTATCTACAGAAATGGAAGAGTGAGGCAAGACCTGCCATACACAAGGCCTATGCTCAGCTTTAAACAGAAGCAAGTCAGACAAGCTGAAGTCATTTATAACAGGTGATTTGTTCTTGAGCAAGACATTTGTGCTGCACGTGAATGACAAAGAACTAATGGAGGATGCAATAGGCAGATCAGCCTCAGTGCATGAGGTGGTGAGGATTGAGATCCTGAGGGGAGTAAGGAAGGCTGCTGAGACAATCAAGGTCTGGTGCTCTGGTGCAACATGTAATGAAAGAAGAAACAGAGGGAACTGCATTTGCTGAACTCAAACAAGGGAAAGCTACAGACAGATTCTTCTCAGAGGAACACAATGAAAGGACAAGAGGCACTACACCAAAGATTCAAATAGAAATGAGGACTGTATATGAAGAAAATTCTCTACAAGGAGAATAGTGCAGCACTGGAACTGAGAGGTTATGAGAGGTGATGGAATAGCTCATTCCTAGAAAAGTCTGAAAGAACTTGACAAGGCTCTGTACAGCTGAAGATAACCCAAGCAGGATGCTGGAATGCAAGCCTCCTTAATCTTTCGCTGTTTCTGGCTGGAAAACCCCAAACAATATCTGCCTAGAAAGCCCCAAACAATATCCTAGATATGCTGGGCTGTTTCCACCTGGCCTATCCAGTTCCCCCATCATTTCTGTACTGTCCATTTGCCAAAACTTCTCAGATGTTCAGCAGGATGATGTAGGCAGTCAAGGACATCCACTTGCACTTATGAAGGGGCATTACCCTGCTCAGCCCAGGGGAGAGCAGTAACAACGCCAGCACTGACAGCAGCAGTGAGCCCTGAAAGGCCATTTGAGATCACTGGAGCCAGAAGGAAAATATACTGCCCCAAGCTGGGGTTCAAACATCACAGGAGGAACACAAACAGGGGCCTCATACACCATGAAAACGCACCCCAGTGGGAAGAAAACTCTTCACATATCCCAATGCCAGTAGCCAGGGAATGTGCCCCCTTGCTTACACTGGGATGGCATGTCTCTAAAGGCATGGCAGAAGGAACAGATGTCCCAAGTGCTGGCTCCTGAGAAGCTGGCCAGACGCCCATTCAAATGCCATTAGAACTTGGCTTCTGGGGTTTTTTGTTTGGTTTTTTTTTTTCCTTTAAGTGAGAGGAGGTGGAAAATAAATGCCATCAGCTTCAAGAACACACATAAAATGGGCAACAGACAATTAATTTAAAAATTGCTTAAATATTAGCAGTTCCTCTTGTATAAATAACCGGGTTTTTATTAGAACTTTTAATTGCATCAGATATATCTGAGGGACATGGCGTGTCTCATTTTAAACGTTTATTTTCCCAGAGTAAACCAACCTAATGCATTCCACGAAAATTATGCATCCTTTCACAATGTTAATTTGAATAATCAGTGTGGGGATACAGAACACAAAGCAATGTATGGAACACGGTGTTCACCAGCTGTTTAGCTGTGCCAAGATGACTTCTGCATGGAGAATAGATGGTCATCTAGGGTGGGAAGGATCCTCCTCTGGCGCTCAAGAGTGCCCTTCCCTGCTATGGATGCAAATTAAGCAACCCCTCTTCAGGGATGGGAAAGTATTATCTATCTAGCCTTTGATGAGTTTTGCTCTTGCACACACTTCTGACTGGCTGGTCAGCAATCTTCTGGAGAAGTAGTTCAAAACAGAAAACAGCAGTGAAGCAAATCTGTAAACTGTTTACTTGGAAAAGTAACTTTTGACTTTCTTCTGGTCAAAATTTGATATTTTTGGAGGAAGAAAAAAAAAAAAAGACAGCGCCTTTATTTTGGTACTTCCAGAGTGAAAAAAAATTACTTTGTTTTGAAGCCGTAACTGGAAGCTTCACATATTCTAAAATGTTCATTCAAACTGAAGATTTATGGACAAGACCATGTGGTAAAAATTTATATAAAATTGAATAAAGCACAGACCTAATTTAATTTTCAGGAGCCAAGTATTATCAGATTGGATTCTTTCCCTCTTTTGAGATCCCCTGAGATCAGAAGATGGGGAATGCTTTGGCTTCGATCTTCTCTCAAAAACTTGCCTAAACTTTCCAGCATAGTCCCTGACTTTGAGCCAGTGGCTTGGCACACACTTCAGGGAGATGCCTCCTGTCCCACCAAGCTGCCGAGGCAGGGCTGCCATCTCACCAGATAAATTTACACTCTAGAAGTGTACTTCAGCCCATCTATTTCCAGTTAAGAAGACTGGCTGGAAGCAGCTCTCAAGTACTGAGCACCTGGCCAAACTCATCTCTGACATTTCTGGGGGGATATATAAATCACAACTCTTTGGGCAATTGGTGCCCAACCTCAGCTGTGGGAACTCAGGAGGCTCCCCTGCAACCACTGAGAGTGCAGCAGCTTCTCTTATCTCCCCTGTCAGTCTGAAATATTGCAGAACTGCTCTTACATTTCTCTGCTGTTTACCTAAATTCATCCCTGCGCCCATTTAAGCCCATTACTTTGTTGTTCAGTCCTCCGTGATAGATGAGGGCAATGAATCCCTGTCATCTCTAGCATATCTTCCCATGTTTTTGACAAATAGGCCTCCAGTGGGATTTTCTGCAGCTTAAGAACACCCCAGGTCTTCTTTCTTTAAGAAAAAGCAGCTAATACAGCCCACTGAACTCACCCCATGTGCTGGTGTTTGTCTGAGAGTATCTCAAGGCCTAACTCTTCTTGAAGGAGACCTCCTGAGCCTCTGAGCATAGAAGTGTGTGTGTAAATCCACAGATTCTCCTGCTCCACACATAAATCAGAAATTTTCTTTCTGCAGTTTGCAGTATTTAATTTGCTCAATATCAGTGCATGAAGAAAAACTAAAACCTGATATTTGCATTTGATACAGGCCATGTTTCTGGTGGATGCAGCCCATTGGGTCATTCCCCAAGGGCTTTACTAGCCACCTGCAATTTCAGTCACCATCTTCCCGCAGCTCCTCTCTCCTGTATGGACCTCCAGCCCTGAGCTACCTTGCAGCAGGGCAGCCCCAGAACACACCATGCTCCTTTTACAGCACCCTGCAGCTTCCTGGGGATGGGGTAAACACCAGGGACGTGGGGCTGCAGTCCCCTTGCACCCCTGTCCAAGCGCACCTTCACAGGGCAATGTCAATGCCCTGCTACATGTGTTGCACACCCCTAGAGACACCCCTCACCTGCAGCCCAGGCCCTGCCTTCCTGGAGGAATGCCATCCTCAATCAGCTAGGAGCTGCTTTGAATTAGACCAAAATTTGTCTGCAAATCAAGCAGGCTCCTCCTTTCATAAAGTACATGAGGTTTGCTTCCATCAACTGTACCACACAGATGAACTTTTGTTCACCTCTCATAATGACTGGGAAGCCAAATTCCAGGCTGGCCAGGTTAAATATCCCTCTAGCAGTGGTACAGGGAGCTCCAAACCACATAGATAAGAGAAAGCAAGACAGAGTCCTACTCTGTTGATGCAATTTGCCGCAGCAAGGATCTGAGCTTAACTGCCCACTCAGGGACAGCACTCTGATGCCTATGAAATGCAGAGATGCTGCAGAAAATACTCTACACCTTTTTTAACCTTTTGAAGAGCTTTGGCATTGACAAAACCACTTGCTCTTCAAAAGGAAGACTGACTACTGCTTTGCATGCATTTAAACCAGTATGGCTCCTGCACATGGCCATGGTTTTTAAACTGTGTGGCTCTGCTGCCCTTCACTGTCCAGCACAAACCCAACCCCTTTCAACATAGTTTTGGAAGATGACCTCCTTTGACAAGGTCATTTGATACCCTCAGCCTTTACACCAGCCTCAAAGCACGAGACTTCAGTGAATAGTTGCTTTTCTCCAGCCTAGAAATTCCTGATGCTTGCTGAATTTTTGAGGCTAAAATAGTGAAAACGATTTTCTCCTCTTCTCCTTGCAGAGAGAATTCCCCGTATCCTTTACCCACGTGGCATGTGTATAAATATAATCTTCTTTCTCTTCTGGCAGCAATTCAAATCATGGGTTTTATTCTCCACCCCACCCAGATGGCAGTTACAGAATCGGGGCAGGAGGGAAGAAGATCGGAGAGGAAACATATGAAATTGTACTGGCAAGATTTAAAGGGGACAGATAGATAGAAAAAACTGTGCAGAAAACAGCTGTCTTCCTCCTAATTTGATCTTTTCAAAAATGAAGCTGCACAAGTGAAACCCACTAGGTGATGCATTTGATTGTAATTGGGTTGCAAAACAGGCTAATTTTTCTTACTGTAGTCACTGTTTTCGTCCTTGGTCCCATCAATTGTACCATCTGGGTGCATCTGCAGGAAGTATTCCTGCTGGCTGAATAACCTTGTCACAATTCCTTTCAGCTGGGGTTCTGCAAAATAAAAATAATAATTATTACCAGATATGTCGAGTAGCACAAGACCCAATTTGGTTGTCCCCCATTAAGCCCTGAGTAAATATAGAAGTGCTTGGCAGGTAAGCCTGCTTTCAGTGATTCCTTTCAAGCGTGGTTGTAAAATATTCATATATAATACACAGAAATACAAGCAAATACGACCGAGATCAGATGAGCAGGTAAAATGAAATGCATACTTCTACTATCCATACAGTAGAAACAGATTATGGAACATCAATTCTCTGAAAGTTACCTACTACATGATAGTATTTAGACAGTTGATGTATAAAGAATATGCCACTTGTTCAGAAATGTATTTGCTAGCACTATTGCAAAGAATATGCCCATTGTTTCTTATTCTGCTTGTGAAGCCAACCCCATGCTCTTTGTATGGTTGAGTCACTATCATGCAGTGCTGGTTTTATGCTAATGAAAAGCTTCTTAAATCACTGATATTAGAGTGGTGTAAACCCAGAGCAACTGAGTGCTGAAACAGGGCTGCATGTGAGTCCAACTCTGTGGGTCTTGGGGAGAAAAATTCAGAAAGGAAGAGACACAAGACATTTCCAAAATTGATCTTGGAAACATTTATGGGCACCTCAGACCACCTCTGTTTTAAAATCCTGCATGTTCCCCCCCTCCTAAAACATGTGCCACACATTCTGGCAGATTAAAATCTTTGTCTCCAACATGGACCTTACCCAGCTCCCGAGTATCATGAGCCAGCCATGCCCTGGCTGGCTCTTCCCAATTGCCTCTACAACATTTTATATCTTCCTGCCGAAGGGTAAAAGGAAAACATGGAAAAAAGTGCAACCAAATTGAAATTTGTGTGACAGAGGTGTGCAGCTTTACCACCTGTCTCCTCGTCACACCATCAATGAAACACAAACTAAGTAGTCAAAACCAAATTCAACTGTAATCATTCAAGTCTTAAAATTTGTCACAGGCATTGCTGCTGAAATGCAAGCAAGCTGACTGCATGTGAGCAGACACACACTTGCTGGAGGGAGGAGATCCTCCTTGTGTGACAGGAGGTTGTGGTTTTATGTGACCACCCACCAAAAGTAAATAAATAAGCCCCAATTATTACTGGCTCAATGGACAGGAAAGAATCCAGCGTAGCATACCAACATCTCGTCAGGCTCCTGCCTTCCATGCCTCTAGTGAGGCTGTTTAATAAGCCATGGTGGTTACATAACCGTGGTCACGTTGTGTGTTAATGTTCCCATCCCGAGCCCCGCTCCCGCTGCATCACCGCACGACTCCCCTTTGGGGAACCTCACCCTGCTCTCCTGCACTGCCAGCAGCAGCAGGCATCTCAGATGCAGACAGGCTGCAGGTACAAAGGATTTCAGTTTCAGCAATCCCTACACTAGCCAGGGAAAAGTTGGGTACCTTCTCACAGCTATAAAAGCCACTGAATAAATCAGATCAGATGGTTTCTATGCTGCCTTAAAAAAGTGATTTCAGTGCAGGGAGTGCTGTAGGCTGCAGTCAGGCTTCCTCCCAGCAAGACTCAAAGCTGGGACAGTAAATAAGTACAACTGTACTGGTCATCTACTAAGAGCTAGTGGTGGTCAAGCCAACATATGTCAAAATGGCACCTAGCAAAACACTTAGTTCATTCTTCTTACCTAAATGAATTACCTATTTTATTGAATGCAGAAGCTTGACTTAACTTGCTTTCTGTTAGAAAAGTACATCAAAGTTAGAGGAAATGAAAAGCTGTATTCTCAGGCACAGATGCCTGCACCACCCTCCTCAAGTCTGTCCCCTTCCTCCCTTTTATCTAATACCACAATAGTAAAGGCACTAATAGGCACTCTTTGATATGAGACACCTACATTTGAGTCCCTGAATGAATCTTGGCCTCAATTTTACTCGCTGGTTAAATTTTAATGTTTAAGTACTTTGCATGGAATGGAAGAGCTCCCAGAAGGAGATATTTAGGAGATGCTCCTGCAGTCTGAGGCTTTCTGTGTACTGGAGAAGTGGGGAGGTCTTGTCTTAAAGCTCTCTGAAGAGGAGTGGGGAGAGAAAACAACCCTGACCTTATCTCTGTTTTTCGGAAGATGACTTAGCTACAGGATAGAATTAGAATAGCATCCTTTCCTCCTTCTTAGGGGTGCAAACTATATCTCAACCAGGCAACTAATTTTGGAACAGAAAAATCTCTCCCACTTTTAGTAAATAGCCTACCAAGTAAAACACTGACCAAATCTGCTTATTATTAATATCTTATGACATTTTCAGAGTTTATCAGAATAGCACCCAAGATCCCCTGCTGCTTCCTTGCATCCTTTCTACAGATGCAAACACTTGCACCAGAAGGCTGTATCACCACAGCAAATATAGGGTAAACCCCAGGGTTCCATTCTGATACTGACCTGACAGACACCTGGTCAGCTTTAACAACTGCCCTTTTCATAATGCCAGCCTTTTCTGAGTCATTGCCTACCTAGGAACAAGTTGGAGGGGAAATCTTGTGTTACATAACCTGGTTTTGCTGAACTTTGATGCCCACACCCAAACTCAAAAGCAAAATCAAAGGGAGTGAAGCAGAGAGTTCTCGGCCATAGAGAACTGAGAACTCCTGGCCCTAACACAGTCTGAAGGCCAGAGCTCCTGTTTCTCCTCACTGAACAGATCCTATTCTGCAGGACATCCCTGTGAGGGAATCCTAAACGCACACTCATTTAGGATGCCCTATAGCAAAAGAAAAAAAAAAAAAAAAAAAGCCTCTTCCAGACACTGAAGGATCAAAGAGCATTCTGGAGACACACAGGTCTCTCCTGCCCTGGTTTCCTCACTTCCTTGGGTCTCTTTCTACAGCAGAGAAGTTCTGGTGAGAAGCTGCAGCTTTGGGTACCTTTAGCTACCTGAACTAAACACAGAAGCAGTGCAAGGAGGTGCACAGCCAGCACCGAGTTCTCTGCTCTAACACAAGGAAGGCTGGGGAGTTGCCTGAGCAATGGGTGATTTGTCTCACACAGTACAGCCATCTCTCCACCTGAGCTGATTTCTCTTTGCATCCCCAAACCCCCCCAGGCTGGCCAGGCCAGGTCCATAGAGTCCTGAAACCACCAGGATCTCCCCAGTGCCTGCAAAGGAAGCAGCTCGAACACAAACAGGTGCACAGGTGACAACAGCTGCTGGAGTAGCTGCTTCCCACCAGGGAACCTCTTGTCTTGCATCTGGGCATAAAGTGAGCTACTGGGATTTGCCATTCATATAAGCAGGTGTGGCTGGAGGCTTACAGACAGAACTTTAGGTGAAAGCAACTTTTAACAAGGAGCAAGGATTTACCCATCTTCCTCTCTCAGTACGGAACTATTACCTGAAGAGAAAGTTAGATAATCACAGGATGGGAATTTTCCTACTAGCCCAGAGGTAAAATGCTGCACATGACTTTTAAAAGACCTACTTTTGTCATATCATATATTTTAACATCACTTCCTTCCATTTACAGACCAATTTTATCAGTCTTCCAGCACTGCTAACTCTTATGCTGCAGCATTTGTACCAAAAACTTCAGTTTATGAAAAAAAACCCTCAAAACCAGTAAGTCTTCTTGTCAGTCAAGGATGCTGAGACACCCTGGTAAGTCAGAACAGAAAGACAATGAAATAGACTGAGAATTTTCCAGGTTTGCAATAAAAAGAGAACCACCCTTCCCAGCAGACATTATTGACAGTGCTTATTGGAGTACCAGGGGGGAAAAAATACAATAAAACCCCACAACAGCAATACTTTTGTCTATACTTCCCTCAATGATACTGCTCCAGGCTATATTCAATAAGAGAAAGAAGCACACCATAAAGTAAAGGAAAAAATTGCAGCACAGATAAGCAAAAACTCTGCTATAAGTATTTCTTTTTATAATTCTTAGAATTTATCACAAATCAAACTTAAACCTAGTCTCTAACCTCAGCCTTGTAAAGCAAATGGGACTCAAATCCCCTTGCTTTTAAAGGCGCAATGCTGCAAAACACGCTTGGGATAAACCAATTCCTCCCACTCAGGCTCCTCCGTGTGTGCTTCTATTCTGCTGTACAAGCAGCTTCCCCTGCAGAAATGCAACTGAACTAACATGGACAAGACCTCAGCACCAACTTAGCATCTCCCTGAATACAAAGTCAAGCACTTCAGAATGGATTTAAGAAAGATGTTCTTGCTGCCTTAATCCCAAACTACTGACTGAACAGAAGTGATTTCCATGCAGCTTCTACTCCCAGTGCAGACCCCAAGCTACCGGGTTTCCCATGCAATGTGCAAAGGAATATTTTATCCCTACTTTATAAGCAATTCTGCTATACTTCAGGATGCTTACTTTAAAGATCCTGTTCTAGCTTCTCATATATAGCTGTTGAGGGCTGGGAAGTACTGGAGAGAACTCAATGGACTCTCTCTATGCAAGCTCAATTCCTTCAAATGGGGCAACTCCAGAAGATGCAAGGAAGATCATGCTTAGGAAACACCACAATGGGGACATCAGGATGCAGAGCAGAACAGTAACATGGAGCAAGAGCTAAGCTGTAAGTCTCCTAGTGTGCAGCATCTGTCAGACTGGGCACTTTCCCTTTGGTGAAGACACAGTTGACACCTAATGATTGTCACCTAATGACCCTTCTTAGAGGAGTCATCCACTGACAACTCACTGAACACCTCCTGAAGGGCATCTTGCTTGGTTACTCTTTCCACAGGCCAAACTCACCACTTCTGCCTGCCCTGCTTTTAACTTTCTGAGCCCTCTGGCAGAGCTGAGGCTAACTAAATCATGATCTGACTGCTAATCTTCCTGTCTCTACTTAAATGGTAATGTGATGCTGCCATTATTCACTTCTGCTGTCCTGCTGCTGAGCCTTAAAGTCATCTCAGTTCACCATGAGCTGCTGTGCTTCCTGCCTTATTATGCAGCTACACAGTGATCTTCATCCTCCTGGGGCTTGCCAAGGACATGATAGTTGCAGGGTGCTCACATGCACTTTGTTTGATCTCCAGGGGCACAGACACTGAAGGCCAGAGGATCAAGGCTAAATCAGTTACTCTGCAGAGTCACATCCCTCACCCTCAAGCTGCAGGCATTGCTGAAGATATCTGCTGTGTGCTGTCTGGAAAAGACCAAGAGCATTGACAGAAATATCACTCTTTAATGACCTTGTCATTTAGCTCTCCTATTCAAGGTGAATAAGGAACTCACCCCTTAAATGGAAAATGGAGAACACAAAAGTATAATAACTCCCCTTAATGCAGAGAGGAGCTATGAGGTCATGCATCAATGCAGCATTTAGCAAAGCCCCACTGAGGGCACCAGCTCCTGCTTATTTCCATCAGCATAGCAACAGCACTAAACCCTTGGGTGAGGAACCCTATTCTCATCCTCACTGTAAGGTAGCTCAATTTGCTCCAAACCCCGAGCTCTGGAGCAGCAAAGGACAGGGCACAACACTGACTTCCAGCTGCAACTCCACTATGGAAGGCAGTCTGATATGGTCTCATTTCTTGCAACTCTCAGAAGATCCCTTATTACAGCAACACAATGGCTGCAGCAAGCCAGTCCCCACTTTGCCTTGGGCTGGGAATTACAAAAGGACTCAACACAACCATACTCACAGAAGTCACCTTAATGTGAATCCTCCGAGTCAATGGCACAGAACTTGGAGGGGCCACTTTCCAATGAACTCTTAAAAGAGATGAAGGGCTTAGTGACCTTTGAGGGATTTGAGCCACTGGCTCCAAAGATTCTTGTAATGCATAGCAATGCTCTAGGTTGGCAGGCAAGCCTCCACTTGAGGTTACTGGTGCAGAACTGCTTCTAAATCTACTTCAAAAGTTACAGTGGTACTCGGTGTGGGTTATGGCATAAACTCTGAAGCTTGTGGGGTTACTGCTCTCTGCACAACGAGCTGTCAAATAACAGAGGACTCTGAAAGCTCAGATGAGAAGCAGTGATCTTCTATCCAGCAACCTGCAATAAGGTACAAGGAAGGCTCCTACTGCAGGATTTCCACAGGAGATTTGCCCATTTGTTTGCTCTCTTTCACTGCAGCTCAGTGCTTCTGTCTGGTCTGAGCACAGCAAGTCTGTGAGAGATGCCAGCAGCAGGCTCCTAGAACAGTTCTTCTGGCACCTCCTCAGGACATCGGTCTGGCGAGGGAGAAAACATCTCCAGTTCTCCTCTGAACCACCTCGGCATGCTGCTGACTCCCTTCTGTGCCTGTGCAACAGTTTTGCTGAGGATGTGACTGCAAACACAGGAACTGTAATACATCTCAGGAGCATATTTCACCTAAATGTTCTTCAAACATTTGTTTACTGCAATTAAACATTTTAGCCTGGAATTTACACATTCCATTATTCTTATTTTCCCCCATTCAGGCTGCAGCTGTCATAATGGGAGGTTGATTTATGACTCACCTAACCAGCACTCAAATCCTTAGCACACCAAGCCCAGCATGCAAGTCAGAGCATAAACTGCTCCTAATTTACTTAGATTAACTCCGCATTTTAAGTGCCACTGCAGAAACCGCAGTTCCCCTCCCCTGAAAAGAATGGGTTCCAGAATACTCGATAAGCCAAATTTTGCAAACACAAATTTTGTAGACAGAGAAGGGCACCAAAATCCCTCCTTCAGAAGTACAGTATTAATGAAGGCTTGTAATAAATGGGTACAAAAATCAGCAGGCTCCATGCAGATTACTATGGTGACAGGCATCAGCACAGAACTCGGGGATGAAGAGCTGAGGGAGATAAATGTTGGGGTTATTTTCCCAGCCAGAAGCTGCCAAATTCTCCAGGGTGTTTGGAGTTAAGATGAAGTAATTTAGCTGTCTCAAATTAAATGCATCACTATCGACATAAGTTTAATAGCACAACTCACTACAATGATTCACTGAATCCACCCAAACTAGGAAGCTCAGGAATAACACCACTTACAGCTGCGAAAGGAGCTGCTGCCCTTGGAGACCCAGAGAGTGTTTCCTCTGGCCAAACACCCTGACCAACTCTGCCAGGCAGCCACCATGGCTGTAAGTCTTCAGCAGATGCTGCACATGGCTGGCTGTGGCTGCAGCTGCAGTGAGTCACGCACGGAGCAGGTCGGAGCACCGTGAGCCACACGCGGGGATCCTGGAGGACACTCCAACTGTGTCACGCAGGTGCGGAGGTGGGAAATCCTGCTGCAAAGTGCTGAGTGTTTTCAGCTCCCACAGGAGTGCACAGAAGTGCACAGGCAGAGGCAAGACACTTATTTTCCAGTTTCTGTCACTAAACTCAGCAGAATTGTTTGGGGCTGAAGGACACGTATTCCTTGAGGAAGCCAACAAGCAGGTGGCCAGGATGGCCTGGGCAATGCTGCCTGTAGCATCCTGAGTAACAGGCAGGGAGAGGGCAAAACAACTGCAGAGCCAGGGGAAGTGAGTGACACAGGGGAGCATTTATGTTTATCTGGATGTCTCCTCATGCTGTCTGCACACAGGTCCAGTCACAGTGGGTAACAACAGCTGTCCAAGCATAAGGGAGCTCTGTGGCAAAGCCAGGCATTCAAGCCCACCTTGCAAAGCTGCCATGAACTCCTTTAGTTTAGATGCAGGCTTTTGGCTTAACAATCACATCACCCAGCCTGTGAGTAGGATGGAGAGATGGAAACAGACTTACTGACATCCAAGATTTGCTCACGAGGTCTGTGGTTTTGGGGGCAACAAACAGTTGATCCCAGCTTCTTTCCCAATGATGCAGAACAAAGGCCATACCCAGTTTCAGTTTAACATGATTACATGGATAGTGTCACCCTCCAATTACAAAGCATTCATTTGGAGAAGAAAATGGCTCTGGGACAACAGGACTGCAGGGCACACTCGTGCATTTACTCATCTCAAGTGCGAATCTCCACTCAGGGCTAATAACTACAGAGAAACAACTGGTGTTTCCAGGATGCATTACATGTAATAACAGGCTGTGCTGGCAGGGATGGCCTCTCTGTTTGAAGGACATGCTTCCAAAATGACATCTCCCTAACTCAGAGGGATGATGGGCTCGAGCCGATGACAGCACCCATCAAAGCAATCGCCTCCTGTCACCGTCACTGAGTCACTAGAGCAGAATGGCACCTTGTAGGCAAAAAGAGCATCCAGAGAAGTGATTTCCTTTCCTGTGCTGGCGCCTGCCAGGAGGAATAGTAATTAGCTCTCCAGCATGGAGCACAGCTGCCTGCCTGCACCCCTCCACGATGCCTGCTTTGCTCTAACCAAGATGAGTCCCTCCAGGGAAGTCTTATTTCTCACTTGTAGAGTAGGTGGAAATGATGTGATTCCATGTCTGTGGCATTTATGCAGGTCCTCCCATATCCAGGGAATCAGCTTTACAGGGATGTTAATGTAAGTCTGAGGTAAGGAGCAGAGAAATTAGTCATATAAAGCATGGAAAATTGGGGGTGCCACATGGAATCACTGATACATGTCTGTGGATGGTCTTAGCACAGCCTAAGTAGGGAAGTCACCCTGCAGCTCACCCACTCTCTAAGATCTCAGCCACCTAAGGTCAACGGCTCAAGGACAACAAGGTACGAAGTTGTGGATGAGTTTTCCCAGAAGCAAACTGATGTACACGACACATGAGCTACCCACCCTGCACAAACACCAAGGACAAACAGCCGTCACAGCACTGTGGGGCCAGAGGAACACAAAGACTACTGCAGTAGGAATAGAGGGACAGAAAGTGGATGAGAACTGATGCCTCACCTGCCACCAGGTATTTTGGCACAGAATTGTTGACTACCTCTGAGTAAAAGTGTCTAGCTGAATATTTTGCTGAAAAGTTCAGAGTAAGTGTAGATAAAGCTATATACAAACTCCATCTCACTAACAGAAAAAAGAGAGAAATCTGAAAAGATTGCAAGTTTTCATTTTTTCTTTTGACACTACATTTTCTTTGGAAATTTAATGAAAAAGATACTTAAAGCGCCAGAGATTAAATCCAAAGTTTCATTTTAAGTACAATGAAATACTGCATTGAGTCTGAATCCTCTTCTCCCCAGAAATTTCTTTTATTTGACCAGAGAACTAAAAAAAAAAAAATCAATTCTTCATACAGTTCACTGCCACGTTTGTCTTTGCCTCCCCCAGGATGCGGTTTTAGTTGCTTTGTTGATCCAGTGTGTTTTAGCAGCAGACAAAATTTCAAAACATTTTCAAGAGCAATTTTCTACACCTGTATTCACTCAAGCTCAGATGATAAAACCAAAAGCCAGGCAGGAACAAAAGGAATACAGAAGGGATGTGGGGCTGTTCCAGAATTTATGCAGGATAAGCTTTTTCAGGTAAAGGAATTAAAAAAAATGAGAAATTTAATGCAAAAGAAGTTGTAGCTACAGCTCCTAAGCTGTCATTTTTCCAGCACAGTCAATGCCTTGGCTACTGAAGGTTAAAGCTTGCTCATAAGTATGGATAGCAGAGCATACAAAATGTATTATTTATTTTGAGGAACACCCTGCAATTATTCCTGACATATTGTGTAATAAGCCAAAATTACAGCATATTCACCGAGAGTGAAACAGAGGATAGCATAAATATTACGTGTGAGCCCACAGTCACTGAGCACATTTCATCTGGGTGTAGATGTGTCTCCTGAACCAACCAAGCGTGGCTCTTCCTGGCCTCCTGGGCTGTGCCAGCTCCTGAGCTGACACCCACCAAGGGGAAAGATGGGGAGAAAAATCCTGACTTTCCCCATGCCAGTAAATGGGAGCTCAAGAGCCTCATGAGGATTTGACAAATGGGAGCACCCACACCTGTAGAGCTTTCAGGATGACTGAGCCCAAAGGTCATATCAGAGAAGAAGGGGTATATTCCCATATATGTTATCCCAAGAGGGGTGGAAAGACGAGTCTGGAGAAGCTGCTTGCTTTGCTGCCTTGAGCTGACAGGATGAGAAAATGAAAAGCAGCTATGCCCTCTTGCCATGCTTGCAGCAGCACCCCTTGGCCTGCAGCTTCCCAGAGAGAAGGCTTCCTACAGAGCTACATGTCAGACCCATCCTAAGGACTTGTGTGATGGCTCAGAAATCCTGGGGAATGTTGTGGCAGTGCTCTGTGTGTACAGGTAGAAAGATTGTGTTCTGTTCTCTTGACTCCAACACGCAACATAGAACTCTTTTGCTGTCAATCAGATTTCTTCCTGGTTTCCTACAAAGACGTAGTTTGGATATTAGGACATTCTACCCAGAATTTGCTCTGTGGGAGGATACAAAAAACAAGTTTCAGAACATCCTTCAAGGAATGCACATCTGGAATCAGCATAGGACTGAGGCTGGACTAATCAACAGTGGGGGCCCCTTTCAGCCCTGCTGCTGGGCGACTGTGTCTTGGTGGCATTAGCACATTCTGTAGTCTGAGTTTTTGTAGGGCTCCACGATAGAGTCCTCACCTCCCCTTACCTTGAAGTGCCTCATGCAAGGGCCCCCATCACCAAAAGTGCTGACATGAGCAGAGCAGACACCATCCCTGCTGTTCAGGCCTGCCACAGTGCTGGGATTAATGCTACTGTCAGATGCTAAATCTCTTCACTCCCCCTATCAATCCAGCAGGACTGAACTACTGCAGAAACACTGCGAAGTCCCTCAATACAAACAAAACATACTACGGAAACAACAACATCCAACTTCCACCCTGCTCTGAACACCTAGAAAAGTAAATTCATTAAAACAGAAAATGGACAGAACATACTACCAACAAGCACTGAGGAGAAAATCACTTCAGGTGCTATCAGTCTGAGGGAAGGTACCTGGCCCTACCAATGCCAGCTCACAGATGTGTCCTGGATAATCACTGGATGCCAACTCAGGGAAAAATTTGGGTCCCAGCATCATTCTGCAAGCTTTAAATAGTCCCAAGTGATACCACCCTCTTTTGCTACAGTATTCCTTAAGCAATCTCACAACATTTTCCAACGGGATGAGCATGTGAAACTCTTTTATTTAACAGGCAATGAGCCTGTGATGTGGAAAAAATTAAAGCTTGAATCAGTTGGGTTGTATTAAAAGAATTTTTTTTGCTCACTGCACTACTGCAGCTTAAGGATTTCTGTAGCAGTTTGGAAGCATTTTTGACTCAAAACTATGCTGCTACTAAATTTCAACAAATCTTATACAACACCCAAATGCATAATGAAAATGTGCCATTCTGATCTGAAACGTTATACTTCAAAGAGAGCAAGATCATGCTAAAAATGGCCAAAATTCCACCATATGACTCGAACTTCTTTCCTTTTGCTTTGCAAAAATATACCTTTTTAAATCTACATAATGATTTTAATTTTCCATTAGGGCCAAAGGTTTCCTTCAAACTAATGAAAACGCTCTAGGTGTGAGAAAGCCATCATCCACTTTGTTCCATCTAAAGCTCTGTTTTAAATAACAATGATGTTTTATTGCTCATCTCTCAGCACAAACACCTCATTTCTGGTATCAGGCAGCCCTCGGGATTCCAGTGATACAGGCAGGTTTACCTGCCACCCAACTGCCATCTCAGAAGAGAGCTGCAATCAGTGAGCTCCCTCTCCAGGGATGTGTGTGCTGAGGATGACACAGTGCAGATGGAGTGAAAACAGAAAATCTGCCTCTCCAACAGGTTTCTGATCAAAGCTCCCCCAGCTGCCCAGGAGGGCTCAGAAAGCTCTAAAACTTCACTTGGTGCTTGCTAATCTAATTCAAAAGCTGCTGTGGGGCTGTAGCTCTAAAATCTTAGAATTTATGTAATGGAAAGTGGAGTAAAAGAAGAAACAGGAAGAAAAATAGAAAAAGAAATGTTTATGGAAGCAAAGAAGGTAGGAGTGGCACGGAGTGAAATTATCTGAAAGCCAAAAGAAACGTTTAGAAATGTTTCAATACTGATGCTGTGTGCCTGCCAGCAGGCAGAGCCCATACTGATGAGCACCTCACCTCACTGTAAAAGCCAGCAGAGAATTTCTGGTTACACCACACGCTCTGCCAGCCCTGTTAGCCACAGTAACAGACAATCCCTGCGAGAGTGTGATGCTGATCACCACAGAATGACCGCAGGGACGGCTGCAGATCAATACAGAGGCAGCCAGTGACTCACCCCGGCTCCAGTCACAGGAGCTGTGCCAGGAAAACCACCAGCTACAGAGCAGGTGGATGGTCCAAGCCTCTCACCTGCCAGCATCTGATCTCTGCATCTCCTGCAGCTCAGTGGCCCAAATCCCCAGGGAACCCTTCAGAAACCCAACCCTAAGCTGGGTGCTGGAAGCCAAAACCAGCTGTCTTTTTGCTAATTTCTACTGCTTCTCAATGTTCTGGAAAATGTGGACTGGCTTTTTGCAGCCTGGCTTCATTTGCAGCAGACCCATCCACTTGACCTTTTGCAAACAGTTTTGCTTTGGGGGATGAATGAAAATGTATTTATTTGGCAGCTCAGGCAACATGGGTGGCAACTGCTAAGCAAAGAAACTATCTGTGCAGCCAGCAAGGGGAGGAGACAGCCAACTATGCTATTCTAGATAAATATCAATTAAGTGAGCATGTTCTATTAACCCCAAGACCTCTCTTTTCTTCCTTAGTTTCAATCCAAAATGCTTAAGTATCTCAAGAAAGGAACATTACAGGGGAATTTTATCTTTATCATAACTGCAATCAGGTTTCAGCTGAAGAGGCACAAGTAACAGAGTTACATTGCCTCTCTGTGGTTATTTTGCCAGTTCACAGCATGCAGCTGTCCACTGGATCTAAAACATGCCCTTAACAGAGCAAGCTGCTGGAGGGCAGGTGAGACAGGAATGCACAGAGCATGCCATAGATGCTGCTGTGGGATGTGAGAGAAGCTCTGTGTCCTCCACCACTGCAGTGGCTGTACCTAGCCCTGGATCTTCATCCTCACATACAGTCCCCCCCCATGAAAGGCAACCAGCCATTTTCTGACATCTATCAATGAAGTCGCACACTCCAAACAAGAACTATTGTGCTGAAAAGATCCCAGGAAGAAAGATGGGGAACACAGGCAGGTGACAGAATAACTGCTTCTCTCCTTTCACCAGAGCTGCCCACCTTCTGGCCAGTGAAGTGCCAGCTGAGGGTTCCTCTTCAGGAACACAGCAGTGCCAGCCAAGCACCATCGGAGATGGAGTTTGTTTTTGTGCTCGGTAACGCTGAAGGAGGAGGGGGCACTGATGCAAGTCAGACTGGATTGCACAGGATTCCATCTCCCACACAAAACTTCAGGTACAACAGGTGCACATGCTGCCAAGAAAAGAGACGAGCTGCTACTGCTACCTCCCCCCTTGCTACTGAGCACAAGAGCTCAACAGTCTGCCAAACTTAAGATCTCTGCCTAAAGCTGCAGATCCCCAAGCAGCATCTCCTCAGTGGGTACCCTAGCACAGAAGAACAGTCACCTCCTCATGACAAACCCAAAGCCACAAGAGCAGATGCAGCAGCACAGTTGCACCAACCCCTTCTGTGATGCTGCTGCTTCCCTCTTCATCTCCTGCTGCAGCCCACTCCACAGGGAAGGGGCAGACTGCAGAAATGCCCGGAGGTGCTGCATGGAGCTTCATCACACAAACAACCCACCAGCACCTCCTCCCAGACGACTGGAAAAGCTCAGGACTCAGATCACCACCCCGGTTTGTGGCTTTGACCCTGTCACCTTTAGCCAGGGTATTCTAGAATGAACACAGGACAGAAGAGGTGTTTGACAAATGCCAGCTTGCATCCAGGGGCATTTTCTCAGCAGCCAAATAAGCTCCATTAGGGTGTCTGAAAGCCCCATTTCAGTGCTTGGAACAAGCACAGTTATTTGCCTGAGCTGCAGCATGGGGGCTGGAAAAGCTGAAGTGAGTGGTCTGCCTGAACAGTGAATCCCACAGTTGTGTTCCACAGCTCTCAAGAAAGATGCCTTCTGCTTTACCATTTTAGAAATGCGTTGTAGCTGCTATTTTCAGAGGTACTGTTAAGAAGCTGTAGCCCTACAGCCCTGTGGCCGTGCTGCACAAATTCAATCTCTGCATTGACTCCCTCAAAGCACAAACCCCCTGTTCCTGCAAGCTGGGGGAGAGGCACCCATGAGCGTGTCCATGGTTCTCCGAAAGCTTTTAACAGAGATGCAAAGTAAAACCAGGCTCTGGAAAGGCCGAGTTATTTCAGGATTCTGCTACATGTTGGAAGAGGGCAAAGATAAAACAATAGATGTAGTAGCTTACTCCATGCTCGGAAAGGATAATGCATTAACACGAAAAATCTTGTGTTGGCTAAGGAATAGAGATGAGCCACATATTAAACAGGAGAACAGAGTAAAAAGGTACTGCTCCCTGACAGACTGCAGCAAGTCCAGCCCAGGCATGGAGCAGGTGACTTCAGTACAGGTCATTTCTCAAGAAATTTCCAAGATCAAGACATAACAATAATGAAGTCATGGCAGTGACACCATGACAGCACACGGAGCATATGGAAACGTATCTGTATTCAATGATTAATTCTTTATTTAAAAGTTAATTCTTTGGAGCTGCTTTCTCTGACCTGCTATTGTCTATGCTCTTGGTCACCTTCTACCAAGCCATGGAGCTTGCAAATATGAAAGGGATGTCAATCTCTTACATGTTTGGCTTGATAAAATTCTTCCTTTGATTTTAATAATAACAAATCACAGCTTGGTTTCAACCATGCAGGAGTAGAAAAATCTCAGAAGTAATGTGCACATGACTGTTCAGAAGGATAGATCAAATGAGACAAGTATCAGAGGGATGAAACAAACGCCTACCTGGCCACTGTGGTTCGTGGTATTCCTGTTTGGGAGGGGAAGGAAGAAAAGCACTAAGCCCAACTGCATCTGCACTTGCTCACCACCACAGTGAGATTCAAGATGATCGTCTCTCAAACAGCCTCATCAGCTCCCATGGCAGCTCTGCTCTCCTCACTGCACAAGTCAAGCTGATGATTGTTTTGGTTAATAGGTAACTTATCTGTTCAAATATGGAGTATCTGGTCTACTGGAATTATTCTAAATTTGTGTTGAATTCAGGGAAGAAAGGAAGAAAGGAAACCTTGTCCATTTTGGTATTTTTTTGGAACTCAAGCTTTTGGTTTTATATTTCAAAGGAACATTTCATTCAGAAGAATACCTGAAAGTTAAAGAAAAATACACATATCAGAACCTTCTAAATGAAACTGCACCTTTGCCTCCCCACCCGCCCCCCCAAAAAAAACCCCTAACAGTTGTATCAGTCAACAATAAATTGATTTATATAGATCTTTCATGGTGAAGGAAAACAACTGCTCAGTAACCACTTTTTGCCCTGACTCTCCTGTTTGGCTGGGGACAGAGGAATCAATCATTTGTATTGATCTAATGGTGAGCCTCTGGTGGCTAACAATTTCCACTGCTCTCACAAGCACAGCTACCCCTGGGGCCACGGGGACAGAAGACATCCATCCCTCTCAGAGCTTGGATGACTTCCATGGATTTTCCTGGCACCAACCATACTCAATCGAGAACTAGTACGAAGCGGCTTACTGACTGACATGCTCACCCATAAGCTGTGTTGGGAAGCAGGCTGGCAGCTGTTTTCTCCATGCCCTGGGGAAAACCAGGAAACGGCAGCTCTTCCCCAGATAGAGACTGAGAGCTCGGGGTTGCTATCTGACCCCCCATTAACCGAGTGCAGCCACGCACCGTGACATCCACCACATCTGCGAGTCACGAATGTGTGATACCACCCCCAGGGATCAACTGGATAAAATGAAACCCATCTGCCGAGCTGTCATGAGCAGGAGGGAGCTACTTCCTCCCTCCTGATTATGTTGGCATTCATTAGCATGGGTGGTGCAGAAAGAGCTTACAGCACTGCCCCAGCCAAGGAGGATGCCTGCCCTCATGGCTGTGCCCTTCCCCTGGGTGTTATCCAGGCTCATGTCTGGCTGGAGACTTGGCACCCATGCCCTTATCTCAACTAGCACTTCTAGGAGCTCTTGCTGTCCAGGTGATGCCACATTTCCAGGCATTTCCATTCCTGTCAGCCACTTCTTAGATACAGGACACAGCACCAAATTCTGCAGAGAAGCAGGCAGAAGAATGTGAAGGATCCCCCCTTGGCTGGGCACACACACAGATACACATGGACACGCTTACAGAGGAGAGCTGGAATCCAGATGGAATTCTCCTGCAGGGAGCAGCTATGCCCTGGGTAATGCAGCCAGCATTCGGACAGTAGCAACAAAGTGGACAAATTCCACAGGTTGGGCAGGTATTACAGCTGTTCTGAGATGCACCACTCCACAAAAGCAGGCAAGGACTATGAGCTAAAATGGTGTTTTTTACCCTGAGCTTCAATCATCATTTTCACCCTGCATGAAATCAGAAAGGACTTCAAGATTGAAGTCGGGGAATTTAACAGCTTGCAGATGACAGACTTCTCAAATGTTTTAAATGAATCTCTGAATGAACAAAGTCCTTCTACGTCCTTCAACTAAAGTTGCTCTTATATTTTACTTATACTGCTGCAAAAATATCTACATCCATATATTTTAACTTCCAAATCTCTATTTATTATTCAAAAAGAGAAGTATCGCAAAGGAAAAACATGGTTTAAGTTACTGGTTTTTTTCTATGTGTAAGCCATTTCCTTCACTTTGGAAGAAGCCTTTATATATCCTTAAGGAAAAGCATCCTTTCCCTGGAAGAGCATAAAATATGTACCAGACAGGGAAAAAAAAAGAATTTAAAAAAATGCACTTTTTTCCTGGGGTGAAAAACCTGTTTAAGAATGAGCTCTGCATTCGGAGCTGGTAACTCAGCTATAAAAGCAGCATCTGAGGGGACTGAGACAATGCTGCACAGCGCCTGGCATTGCCTGACCCAAAGCTGCCTGAATTCAAACATGATTTCTTCAAGTACTAATACCCTTTCAGTGGGTCTCACTGGGATAAAACTTCTAGCAATCCCCACAGATACTGTGCCTGAAGCTCCAGCCTGTTTCCCCTTGTGCAAGGCTGCCAAGTTGCTCAGCTTTGCCGTTCAGTGGCCATAGCATGATGGAAGGCCACCTTTACCCCAGCTCTCTGGAGTACACTCTGCTTGAGAAGATGGCTGGTGAAGCAACAGTGACAGCTTTCACAAACAAGCTGGACCCACCAGCCCAGGCTTTTCAGACTGCTACAAAACAGCTGAAGAAGGGACATGCTTGGATGCTTTAATTCAGACACAAAGGGGATGAAAGTATTCGGTTCAACTCTTTGTTGGCAGGGAAGTCATGTGGAGAGAGAGCTGCTTGTCAAGTCTCCAGCATTCAACTCTTGGATCCATCAGCCCCTGAGGAAGAACCCACCTCCTGAACCCGTACCGACAAGGCATGCCATAGAGTAATTTCTTCTGAATCCTCTATCAAGTCACTATGGTTCAGAGCAAAACACATTATTTATAGATGTGCAATTGCAGCAAATCACCAGTGTTAACTCACAATAATGGGATTAAGCCCATGTGTCCAAATGTTCATTTAGTCCACAACACCCAGTGTCCTTATTTGGCCTATCTTGAACTAGGAAGTCATCCTGGAACAAAACACATCCAAGAGTTCTAAAGAACACAGTGTGCATGTGAGACAGCTGCCTTTGCCCACTGAAAAGACAGACAAAATTAATTCCCATTTTACAGCACAGTCCCAACCAACAAATGAGATGTTTCTTCAAAACAGACAAACAAGTTTGTTTTCCCCAGGAGCTGATAACTTTGATTATACACGAGATTCCTGCATGGATCTGGTTCCCCACAGCTTGCCAAAACCTTTGACTACTCATGCCCAGTATGCGAGACTCAACTGCTCCAGGGTGCAAATTCTCCCTCCCATACAAGAGCAGGAGTATGTCACTCTGACTTCACACAGGCTGCAAAGTGGAGCACAAGGTGCCAACCAGTGCCAAGCACCTCTGCTCACCCACGTCTTTGCTGAATATTTTAGTTATAGCACTGCTTGAGTCACGCATTAAAACGTGCAATAAACAGCTTATTTAATCGATGTAAGCTCACACAGTTACTTTACAGAAGCAAAGGGAACATGAACCTCCATCAGAGTTGTATTTGTGTAACATGCAAGCTACAGCTCCACCACTGCTGCATCCTGAGCTCAGTGGCAGCAGGGCCCAAAGCGTGGCATGCTGGTCCCAGCATTGGGAATTAGGTCTCTGTGTCAGGTAACTGCTCCATAGTCGGAGTTGGTCTCACCTCCTGTAAAATGGGAAGAATCCTCTCCATTCAGTAGAGCTTGTTGAATACTATAGATGAAAGCCACTCTGTAAATTCGAAGTATTTTGACAGTTACTCCCCATAGTCATATGACAAGGTCATGTTTAAAAAGGTAAGGAGAGATCCCCTAGCACTGTATCATCTCCAAATACAACTGTACCTCTTTTGAACAGAGTGTGTTTCTCTCATTCCCTTCACTGACTTGCAAACTACTGAACCAGCATATCATTAAGTACACATAATCACTGGGGTTGTGGGTCACTGCACAATGTATGCACATTTCTTTAAACCATTTTCAATTCATTTGCATGTCATTTTCTGTGCAGAAACTGGATTCTGAAATGAGCAAGCTATCTGGGCACAATATACTCCCTTGAATAAACAATCTGAGCACCAGAATCCCTGTGGCATGCTGCCTCCTGAGCAGCACACCCAAGACCAGGCATATGATCAGTGAAATAAATCCCTAGTTAGAAGATGGATGTAGGGAACTAACACAGACACAGTCCATAGCCTAGGAAAGGACATTTTGATTTTTTTTCATAGCAACTTAATTCCACTAGTTCTTGGATTTTATAAAACGAATACAGTACTGGTTACAAGGGATTGACTGACAGCTCCGAAGATTGAGCAGCTCTATTTTTACAACACTGAGTAGCACTGATCCTCTTTCTAAGTCAATAAAAAGATTCCCTAAAATCGCTCTTGCCTGTAAGCTATAGAAAATGTTCCTCAGCATGAAAGTCCATGCAAGTTGAGGGAATTCTTAAAACTCACTGATTCTTCAAAGGCATTAACCGAGTACAAGGAAGGAGAATTGGACCTGTGTAGCTGGGAACACTGGGGTAGGACCAACAGAAAACCTTCCCAACCACATCCTGCTGGAAGTCACTCAAACTTCCCAGCCCTTTTAATCCTTAGGAGACTGCATTTAATAGCAGATTAAGATGGAGACAAAAGAGAAACAGAAAAAATTACATCAGCTAGACTCCCAGTTCCCATTCTTGATCCTGCAAAGAGTGATTCCCAAGACAAAATGCCAACAATTTTTGGGCAAGAGCCTTGTTCTGGTCTTGGCTCACAGATTAACTAATATACAGGATAGTCCAGCAAGCCACCACTCATCATAACCTAAGAAGGAAAAAAAAAGATAGGCAACTTTATCCCTTTGAATATTTCAAGTCACTCGATATTTTAAGTATTTTACAGCCTCTTGTGATACCTGCTTTAAAGCAGACCATTAAAGAAATTGATTTCCACAGCCTAAGCCATGCATTGAGTCTTCAAACATTCTCACAATTAAATGCGGTCCCTGCCCCACAGCCTGTGAATCTGGGAATGCTGACAGCAATCCAGAGTGATTATTCTTTCCTCTTTGTTGACAACAGTGTTGAAAGAAGCGGCCTTCTATGGTGAGAAGTTTTGTCACATTTCCTTCCCTGTTTAGGTAAGTTCCAGGTCATGAACATCAGCCTACAGAGGAGAAGAGCAGCCTTAGCTACTTCTGACACCTTGGTGGAGAGTCATTACCAACAGACCTCAGCTGTGGGGAGACTGGTGGACAAATACAATACTAATGTATATGGAAATCATGGAAGGGTCACACAGGCTGATGGTACAATCCTGAATGGCTAAGCGAATGAGTATCCTTCTTTTTTGACCATTATACTGAAGAACATCCGGAGAAAACTACGTCTTCACAGCAGCTTCTCAAACCAATCTCTGTTTTCTTACCTTTATGGTGATTTATAGCGGTGAAAAAAATAAAGCAAGACATAAATCATAATGCCACTCAGAAATTATGGAGGGCCTATTCTTGCCAGGTGCTGAGTTCTCACGCCTACCAAGGACAGCTGAGAGCACAAAGCAATGCTCAGAACTGAAACTGTGGGTGGTGGGACTTCATCGTGGGAATGTGAGCACTAGGCTGTACACCAAAGAGAAGTTCTTCACAAGGAACCAAGACAGAGCACAAGCATTGCTCAGAAGAAAGGAAAGAAAGAAGACAAAAAAGAACTACCCTAAAAAGCATTTCTAGGTCCTCACAAACTCACTATCAGGTGTAACCATTCTGCAGCTGCCATCGAGAAAGCTTTCTAAGCTAATGAAACACCCCATACAACTCTGTTCCTGAAGTAGCACTTGATGGATTTAGTTATCAAATGGCCACAATTTTAACTGATCCTCAGTTTATTGATTTCCTTGTCTCTATGCCAAAAATGAGAGATCATTTTAAAAACTTATCTACGAGGAAGTGGAAAAACGCAATTCTGGGTGAAGCTTGGACAAATGGGCCACTCTTGCCGGAGAACCCTCTGTGCTCACACTACGGACAGTGGTGAAGGGATGTTGGCAGCAGGTCACTGCCTACCCATCCCATCAGACCAGGCCAAAGTTGAGCGCGGAGCAAGCCTCGTCCCCAGCCGGTACCCGGCGGTGCCGGGAGCATCCCGGGGCAGCCATCCCGGCGGGACTGGGGCTGCTCCTCTCCGCGAAGCGGGTTCCCACGGCCCCGGCCCGCCGTACTCACCCGGTCTCCTCCTCACCGGCCTTTTCCTGCCGCTGCAGAAGCGCACTTTGCTGAAGACCCCCAGGACATGCCTCTCGCATAAGGAGCGCCCGTCCTTGCTGGGGCTGGAGCGGCGCTTGGAGGCGGACACCCGGTCGCTGTTGGACTCCCTCGCTTGCCGCTTCTGCCGGATCAGCGAGCTGGCGATAGCCGCTGCCATCGCCGCTCATGGGCCCCCCGCGCCGCGCCGCTCCGCTCCGGGGTGCGCCGCCCGGGCGCGCTGGGGCCGAGCCGCCGCCGCGCCCCGCGGGGACGGGGACGACCCGCTAAACGCGCTGCAGCCCCGAGTCCCGGCGCCGGGGAGGGCTCAGCCGGCCAGGCGGAGCAGGGCGCCCAGGCTAACAACCATGGCTGGACGCCGGACCCCGCCGCCCATGAGTCTGTCCCCGGGGAGCGCAAATCCCGGCTCGGGCGGCCGTCGGCGAGACCCCCGGCCGGGCTGGCAGCGCCGCGTAGATCCGGGAGCGGCGGCCCCGCTGGCGAAGGTCCGCTGTGTCCAAAGGATAGGGGGACGCGGAGGATCCGCGGGTCCCTGCGGCGCGGTGCCGCTCCGCTCCGCCCGGGCGCAGGCGGCGGCGCTTCCTCCCTCCGGCCGCCCTCCGGCGAGGGGCTGTGGGATGAGTCAGAGACCCCTCGGCCCGCGGGCAGCCCCGGCCCCAGCGCGGTGGCTCCGAGGCGCTGCGCGGCAGGACGCGCACATGGACGCGGCTCCGCGGCCGGGCTCAGGGAGCGCCGCGCTGCATTTCTGTTCGCACTCCTCCTCTTTCTCCTCTCCCCCCCTACCCACTCTGCTCTCAGAGAGGGCGGGAGGGGAAGGAAAAAGCAGCCACGGGAAAAAGCAGCAGGCCAGCAAACAAATTAAAAAGAAGGTGAAAAAATAAAATTTAAAAAAAAAAAAAAAAAAAAAAAAAAAAAAAAAAAAAAAAAGCGCCCGGCCGCGAGTGCGGGCTCACATCGCCGCAGCTCGGCGCCCCGGGCTCACAGCGCCATAGCTGGCGCAGCTTCTCCTGCCCTGCTCGCCGCCTCTGCCCCGGCACCGGCTCTCCCCGACGGCAGCAACCCACATCGTCCGGCCGACCGGGCGGCCGCCGAGCGCTCGGCACCGGGGCGGCCCCGGGCCCGGCTGCCGCGGCGGGGACGGCGGCGGGAGGAGCGATGCAAGGCGGGGAGGAGGTGGAGGAGGAGAAGGCGGGGGGGGGGGGGGGGGGGGGGTGCGGCTGCCACTGCTGCTGCTGCTCCGTGCGGGGCTCAGGATGCTCCGCGGTGCCGCCCGACGGCGGCGGGGCGAGGAGGAGCCGAGCCGCGCCCGCTTCCCGCCTGCATCCTCCTGCCCGACCCGGGAGGGGGAAGGCGAGGAGAGGTGGGGGAGGAGAGGGGAGGGAGGGGCCGGGGAAGCCCCCCCGGACGCCCACGCTGCGCAGGGCTGTTGCCAAGGCGGCGGGGAGCCCCGCAGCCCCGCGGCGGCCGGGCAGGAGCCGGGCTCCGGGCTTCGGGCTCGGGGAGAATTGCAGCTGCTCCCGCTCGCCCTCCTCTACGCAATCCTACGTGATCGAGGTTTGGATGAGAAATACCGCGCAGGCAAAGCGAAGCAATTGCAGCTCCGCGGCGGCTCTGCCCCTCCGCCCGAGCAGACCCGCCGCCCCCGCCGGCAGCCGGGCTTCCCCGGGACCGCAGCCCTCCTGGCGGAGCCGCCTCTGCCGCTCCTGCAGCCACCCCGGCAACCTCCCTGGCCACGGCTGTCGGCGCCCGAGCACCCAGCCTCGGCAGCCAAGCGTGTCCGTGGCTTTCCCTGCTTCTCCGTGGAAGCAGAGCGAAGGGACAACCCCGGCAGCCCGAGGGCTGCTCTGCCGGGGCCGGTTCCTGGGCCGGGCAGCGTGCGGGCGGCTCCAGTGGCGGTGGGCACCGCTGGGCTGCCCCCGGCATCAGCGGTCCCAGGACACACCGCCACCGGCAGGTGCTGGGCCGGCTCCCGCCTGTCTCCAGCCACAAAACCCCACCGAACAAAACTGACGGTGGAAATACATCTCTGGTTATCCAGAGAAGTAACTGCTGCTGCTGCTGCCCACAAGGACGGTGCTCTCCCGATTTCAGGTTCAAGTAACAGGTAGCGATAGTAGCTGCCAGGTGATGAGCAAGAACCCTGGGGAGCGCACAGGCGTCGGGGTGGAGGGAGAGGCGATCTTGGCTGGGGAGAGAGGACACTGCTACACTTCGGCGAGTGGCAATGACAGGACGGGATTAAGCCAGTCCTGAAGGTGTACGGGTGATGCATGTTAACAGCTGACCAGAACATTTTAAACCACTTGGTGACACACCCTAAGAATTACCAGTTTCAGCAAAATAATCTTCTTTAAGTTCTAAAAATTTTCTAAATTCTTCACCTCTAGACTTCAGCTCTAAATTATTTTAATGTATTGGGGGGGAAAGATAACTGAAACAACCACCCACTATGTCCATAAAGATTTACTAAACTCTGGCATTACTTCCTGAATTTTACTCTTAGTCTCTATGCATACCAAAACAAGGTGAAATCAGGTTCTCCAGGCTGTTGATCTCTTTTTAACTACTGCCAACTTTTTTTTTGAGCAGATTTCACCATCCCAGTCAATAAAGACTTTTCTTCCCTTTCCTGTAGCTGAAATGCTTCATATTTTAATTTTGTCTATCGGATTATTTCACTTGACATCAAAGAATTATTGCAGTACAAGGTACAGGCATGGCCTAAAGAAAGCTGTTTGCAATCAGAGAATCACTGCCTGAACTGCTAGTGAATTATCCAAAGCTTCATCTTCAAAGGATGTGAGCATATCTTCATATCTTCTCAAGAAAGAGGTTTTCTATTTGTATACAAAGATACTTTTTTGCCTGTAGTTTTCAAGTCTTTGGTGAAAAAATGCTGGTTTATCCACCCCATATTAGATAAGTTCCAGTTCTTTTGACGTGCGACTAATTTGTTTTGTTGTGTAGCTGTAAACTCGGAGCAGCAGCTCTGCACTTAAAAATGATCTTAATCAGTGATAAAGTCGGTCACAGTATTTTTTTTTCCTGATGATTTGTGGATCTGAAAAGAGAGTTGCTGCAACTCTTTAAGAAGAAAGACTTCTCCCAGGTCTTTCCTGCTTCTGCAGTGACTGAATTAAATAAAGCCAAAGCTTGTGAAACTGAATGTAGTGTTGCATTTGCCAACATGAAGGTCTGCCTTTACCTATAGATGGCCAAGGAGTCCACGGGGTTTCGTTCTGAACACGGGCACAGTGTCATGAGCTCCTGGTGACATTACTGACATCTGCATCTGCTCTGTGCAGGTCCGATCATGCCCCAACTTCACAAAACTTTTTGAAAAGTCCAAGCTTTTATAAACATCAAGAAAATCCAGAGTGGTCTTGAGGTGGAGGATGGAAGGCCAACCTCATCATGCTCCTGCACTATCATTCTCACCAGTGAAATATTACCTTTGGTGGGGTGCCAAGTGAAACAGAAAAGCCTCCACATGCTTTCATCTCTAACAGTGGAAGTTCTCTTCAACTTCCATTTGAGTAAACACGGCTCAAAACATCTTCCATTTTCATCTATATCAGCTACTCCTCTTGGAGGGTTGTGCAGCCTACACTGTTCCAAACCAACTAGCCCCTGTGAGATTCACAGGCTGCCTTCCTCATTGCTACCAATGGAAGCTGAATTGTTTTAGCAAACTGGGCCAATATGGCATTTTTCCTTAAGGCACATAATTTTAAAGTATGTTTATATATAAAATAATATCTATATTATATAGTTATTATGGCAGTTTTTCTTGCATGCCTCTTCTCTCCGGGCTTCCTCCTCACTTCAGTCTCAGTCTGCAAACTGCACAGTGCACCCTATGAAAAACAGAATGCAAGAGTAGCACCGATGCATAAAATAACCAAGACAGACTGTTTTGATCACATTGGAGAGATATGCCAGTGCTCCTCCTGCAGTTTATGGAGAAAGACCCCATCTGGCACACAGGAACAGGCAGAGGTTCAGATGTTGTATGGCTGTTGGAGGATCAGACTCATTGTGCTCACTAAACACCCCCACCCCAAACATACAGGAGCCTCTGCATGACCAATATCAGTATTTCAAGTCACTGCCATTTTCGAGGTTTAATTCTCTTGATAAATAAACACTTTGGTCCGTAGTGCTGAGGTTTAAAATGAAGGCCTGGCTGAATTTCAGGGCTTTGGTGACTTGAGCAGAGAAGAGATCTAGAATTGCATTCCCTTACCTTCCTAAACAGAATAATCTATCTAGGTCAGAACGGAGGTTATTGGCATCTTTCCTTAGTGAAGTGCAATAATTCCCGCAGGGTTGCTAACAGAATATCCTGTTTATTTTTCATAGAGCCTTCAAAAGCCACGGGCTGTGTTCTGTAGATTCAGTCATTAGGCATATCTCTGCTTTACTAATTCTGTACACACAGAGCTAACTACAGATACAAACATATGCAGGTTTTTTGCTGTTTTATCTGCAGAGCTACTGAAAATGCATACATGGAAATTAAGGAAGAGATTTACATTTAATACCACTTTAAAATGTGTGTGCACGTTGCTGTAGTTGAATGGGAAAAAGAAAGACGCCCATCTCTGGCCAATAATTATGAATGGCCTAATTCACCATTTTACAGCAGCATAGCAACAAATCTCTTCCAATAGGAAGGCACTGTTGAGTTTGAAAGTCTGCATGCAGACACCTCGTAAGAATTGTACCAAATTTCCAAGCTGTGTAAATTACATCTAAAATGTGCATTGCCAGGGCTGCTTATTAAGCAAAATTAAGCTCATATCTATGTTTTATTAACTTTATTCTTTACAAGGTAGCCCCTTGTTGCGTGTCTAACATAATTAAAATTCATGCAGCTTTGGCATTCCCCAGTCTCTCTGCGTGGGCGGACTTTTTGGAAAAAAAACATGCCTGGGTAACCTGATAAAGAAAAGACAAGACCTTACTGCATTTTGCTCTGTTTCTGTGCAGGGTAATTCTGTTTACAATGCATGAGTTTGTATCTATGTTTGGATGCCTAATAAGAATTCACATGGCCACTTTAAAATATGCTATTCAGGGAGAGAGATCTGGCCCTAAAACAGCAGCAGAGTACAAGAACTGGCCGGCTTTTCTGGGCTGTTCTCGCACAGCTGAGCTTAGAGCTGACTTGGCCTTTTAATAAACACAGAAGAGCCTGCATCACCTGATTGCTATATTGAAATAATTCATTTAATGGGCCCTTCACTCCCCTTTTTGCCTTCAAAGATTCAATTAAACAAAATTTGCAACTCATCACAAGAAGTATTTATTAGTTTAGCTGGTGTCATTCAAACCAGCTCCAGCCTGGGGAGAGGTTGGGCCTGTCTAGGTGTTACAGCGAGGGGCAGGTATGCAATTGGCAGACTGCAGAATGAAACCACTATTGCAAAAAGCAGGCCACAAGCAGCACCAACACAACAAAACCAACTGCAGCCTAGAAAAAAGAAATAATTCTACTAGGATTTTATACATTCACATATAATTTTCTTTCCTTTTTAAGAGAAGATTTTCTACTTAGCAGGAGCTTTTATTTCTCCTTGTTGACTTGTCACCTACATGAGGTGGAGGCAGGGCAACACAAGAAAGCTTCACCTCACTGAAGGGAACTGGAGCTGTCTAGAAATTTGAAGGATTTTTCTTCAAGAAGCCTCCTGTATGGATGAATAGACTTTTGTCTCCAGGGTTCTGGAAGCACCTGCTGGGATCATTTCTCTGAAATGAAGCCTGAAAAGGAGCAGTAGCAGGGAGCATCTCAAACTGTTCCCATATATAAAGAGAGACCTCCCTACAGACAGGTCAGTGCCTGTCCCACATGCCAGAGCCAGACCTGGGGCCTATTCAAGGTAGGCTCATCACAAATCTGTTTTTATCACCTCAGCCCAACAGTCCTGTTCATCAACCATTCTGTCACTGCCTTCCCCAATGGGATCAGGACATGAAAAGCTGCTGTCCTTGCAGTGATAACTTCAATTGTGGTCTCCTAAGTGGCAGGAGTCCAAGAGAAAGGGCCTGCAAACACCTGCCCAGTGACAGCTCCCACACAGCACTTCAATCATAAGGGCAGTGCAGGGGGGAGGCCTTGCTGAAGGATCGCCCATCAAGGAGTAATGAAAGGGTGGACACTCCATTTGCAGATCACCTTGTGCAAGGCAGAGCCAAGAGCCCACCCTTGCTGAGCCATTGGCACACACACAACCAGCTGCTCCAGGCTTAGAAACACCCACCTACACACCTGGAAAGAAAACTCAAATATTTTCTTGCCTATACTAAGAGCTGCTGAATTTAAAAGACAGGACAGACAGCTGCCTCTCTTCCTTTCTTCCTCCCTCCACCTCCTCTTCCTCACTGGGCTTCTCCCAACACCTAGTAACTCCCTCCATCCACTTCCTTAGGGATTTTTCACCCATGGCTACCTGTCAAATAGCCTTAAGCCACAGGAACTAAGAGAATCCAGAAGAGGAGAGAAAGCATGGACTTGAGATTTCACTCCAAGTCTTACATTTGCATTCATAGTGTCTTAGAAAAAAGACAATATCCTTTGTGCTTTAAATGCAGAGCAGAAGCTTGAAGTGAAATAGGTGGAATAGCCACCACTGAAAACCCCACTTGTGAGCCTGAGGCTGAATACACACACATCATGCCCTCCTCTGTCTAAAGCAGAGACTCAGTCCCCAGACCTCAGGATAGTGGTGCTTTTACAAACAAGACAATTCCTACTCTTCTCCCTAGGAGACATCAGCCATCCCCACTCTTTAAATCCTATTTGATGACAACCTGTAGCCTATTTTGGCCTACAGCTTCAATAATTGCAGAGATGCCCAGGTCCTATGGACACTGAACATGGTTATGACTGGATTTACATGTCACCTGCTGTCTTAGGTTGTGGAACCAAAAATGTGTATTCTATTTCATCTGCAGAAAGCAATTGGGGAGATGTTTTTCTTTATCTCTTGTAACTCTGGAAGGAGAGGGGAGCGGATGCCTTTTGATAATGGGCCAACAGTTAAAACCAGGTGGGGCAGTGTTTCTTATCTCTTTTCACAATGGGCCATTAAGCAGTACATCCACAATACCCTCCCCAAACTATACCCTCCCCAAAGCAGTACATCCACATTCCATTGTGAGATGCTCCACCCAGTGGGGGGAGCCAACCATTCCTACCTGGATAAAACTGAGATGTAGGAACACAAGGCATCTAGCTTCACCTGATTCCTGGAGGAAGACTGGACCCCTTCTCACCATCACTGAACCCTGGTTCTACAGCATCATCTTTACTTCACCAGAACCACATCTGCCACTCCAGGAGGACTCACTTTTGGACTGCTTCCAACACCCTGACTAACAGGGTGTCAGGCTGTAGCTCTGACTCTGTCAGGGTTCTCCAAAATTGTGTTTTGTTTGTTTGCTTGTTTAGTTGGGTGGTTTTGTCTTCCACTATATTTATATTGTTAATATTCCTAGTAAAGAACTGTTATTCCTATTCCCAAATCTTTGCCTGAAAGCCCTTAATTGCAAAATTATAATTTGGCAGGGGTGAGGGGTTTACATTCCCCATTCTAAGGGAAACTCCAGCTTTCCCTGGCAGTTACCTGTCTTTCCAAACCAAGACACCTGCATGAAGGTGGTGTGGTCTGGATGAAGAGGGGAGTGTAACCCCACAGTGCAGCTTCAGGCCCAGGGCCCCCAAGGCCCTGGGCTCAGGAGGTCTGAGAGGCTACCCATACTTTTCCCTCTCCCTGGGAGGAAGGAAATCTCCTCATGTTGTAACCATGCAGCCAGACACCAATTTCAACCAAAAGCATTTTCAAGTGTGTCAGGAAAAGCCTTTCAATTTAAAGTTTCCATCAAGCTGACTTTGCTGAAAGTCAAAGAGATCCTTCCTGATTAGATCTTAGCTGAGGCAAACCAACCCGATTATGTGATTGAGAATGATAAAAAGGAGGGAGGGAGAATGAAACCCCTATCGTGCTCCTCCAGCAGGGCTGTGGGACCATCTGCTCTACTGCAGGTCAAGGCTTGGAGATTGAAGACATCCACCTCCTTAATGCACCTTTGTGGCACTGGCATAGGTCAAGAGGGGGAGGAAGGGCCAGAAACTGTCAAAAGAAATACTGAACTTTCTCCAGACCTGTAAATCTGTCTGTCTGAACATAATGGATTCCAACAGACTAAAGAGGTCATGGAAAGTTCCCTGACCCCAAACTTTGCTTGTCCCTTCATCCAGCCTCCAAACCCACAAGCCCAGCAGCCTGAGCTAAGTCATATCTTAAATCCTGCTGGGTCAGCAGAGCAATGCTTCACTGGGGCAGCCCATTGCTCTGCCACGCAGCAAAGGGTCCTTCCAGTTTGGAGAGCTCGGAAGAAAAGCAGCAACTCTAACAAGACCTGGTACTCCCACTGCCTTCAAGCTCTGCAGTCCAGGAGTGCTGGGACATTAATCCTGCCCTAAGGATGCCTCTGAAGTTACATGCACTCAGATGCATCTTACCTAACAAAACTTCCATACTGCAAGGGCATGCTCAACACTAAATGTAAACATAAGATTACAGCTGTCATGCAGCCAGAACAAGGTTTGAAGACTCCTTCATCCCCCACTGACCTAAAGTGCTGGGTAAAAAGGATCTGGATGAATGCCTTGCTTCCCCCACAAAACCCTGCTTCCAAGCACACCTCTTGCTATTTGCATTGTAATTTATTTCCCTCTCCGGCAATAAATCAACTCCTCTATCTCTCCAGCAAAATGAAATCCCATGTCCTCTTTCCCTGGACTCTCAGAGCTGCTGCAATCCAGACACCAATAAAGATATCAGTGGTCTAGAAGGAAATCTAAGTTTGCCAAGGATACAAAGACTAATGCAGTAGCAATTAATGATCGCAGTAAGTCTGGTGAAAATAAACTGAACTGACACGGAAACCGAGTTCATAGAAACAAGTTTCCTTTTAACAAAGCCAGATCAAATCTCTGGGGATAAATTGTGCAGTCTGTATTACTTCAAGACTGAGCAATTTTTTTTCCTCAGAAAGCAGTGACTGGGAATTGAGAACCATATGAGAGATAAAGCTAAGAGGAGCTTTCTGCACAGAACTGCAGCTAGGAGAGCCCAAGCACATGCGTGCATGAATGGAGCAATAAGGAGAAAAATGAGCAATGCTCATTTGTACCAAATTTGTACAAATACATTTGTCCCCAGTGCAGCAAACACCAGTATCATGAGTCATGAAGTCTGGTTACCACACTTCAGAAGTGGCAGAACAAAGATGTTCTGAGGCTATGGAGAATATGGATATAGTGAAAGACATGAGCAGTTTGGTCTCTTGGTTGCAGTAATATCTCATCTACAGGGATTCACATGGGGCCACTCTTGAAAATGCTCTTAGTACTCACTGTGGCCACTGATACTTTGGTGTTGCTGAAAATCTGGCCACAAAAGATAAATGGTTGAGAGCCTCAGTATCCAAGAAAATGACAGAGAAAACTTAGTCCTGACTGATAAATCTCTCACCTCTCAGTAAGAGTATTTTTGAAAGGAGGGACTGTCTCAATCCAGCAAAGTCAGAGTGAGACCTGGAGGCTGTAAGTCAAGGCTCATGTTTATTGTTAATATCAAAGGTAATTCATCAAAAGAACAAATGGCAAGAGTTGTGATGGATTTGCTATCACTTCACCCTAAGAGCCAACCTCTTTCAAAAATAGATGAGCTGATACCACGGTGCACAGGGTACAAGGGACCCTGGAGAAATCACCCGTGTACTGAGCCGGCAGTACCTTCATCATCACTGACAAGGCTGGTCCGATGCTCTGATCTCTGATCAGGCACCTGCAGCACTGTAAATCCCACAGCTCCCTTAGCAATGGGGCTCTCTACCACCCTCAGCTAGGAAGGCTACTTCTAACATCTAGTCCAAATCCCACTTACCTACAAGTTTCTTGCCCTATTGATTATGCCTGCCACACAGGACTTACGGGGCTTGCTCGGTGCTGTCCTGACTTGAGTATTGGTGGAGACCAGACTCATAATCACAACTGGTCCCTTCTGCCTGGCTTCTCACACTCACTTGGTGTCAGTATCAGGGCTAAGATGAACAAAAATCCACTCTGCAGAAAATCTTGCATTCAAAACTATGTTTCTTCCCCACGTGAAATGAAAATGAGACCTTTTGGAGCTCACTATGAAATCCCAGAAGAGAAGAAAACACACTGATGTGGAAGAACTCTTGGTCTCACCACTGTCCAGACCAAGTCTCTGCTTGTGCAGTAGGCAGAGCAGTGGCATGAAACTTGGCACTGAAATCCCTGTGCAACACACTCCTCTGAAATGATTATTTCCTTTCTCCCTTGCACGGTTTTGATAAAGCGGCATTATTCAAGGGAAAAAAAGCACCTCTACTGATTGTTTGGCTACTCCTTCTGGATGCATCCATCACAGCCTCCCAGCCTTGTACCATTCACGTGTCTCTCTGACATGAATTACAGTTCCTGCCTTTTCTGCTCTCAGACTGCTGAACTCCCAAAGTGCCTAAAGCAGAAGATGCAATAGCTATTCTAACCACTTTCTATGGCTCTTGTAGGACTTTGCAAGACAGCTTTTGTACATGGGCAACCCCGTTTCCTTGCATCCTTTATTCATGACCCCTCTTCAGCTTCTATCTTGGACAAGGAATTCCTGTACAGCGTGATTTCTTTCTTCCTCTCTGGCCATGCGTGCCTGTCCTCCCCCTTCATATGCACATTCCTTTTCTCACTTCAGGGACAGAGTTAATGTCCCTTTGGTCTCCATCACAAACAGAAAAAAAACATTCTGCTAAAGGGCTGCTGAAGCCTGCTACAAAAAGGTAACTTACTGGAGCTGGTGTCTGGAGACTACCCCAGTAAAACAGTGGAATTAAGCAGAGAGAGCAATGCCTTCTGTGAGTCATGGAGAAGCAGGCAACAAACCCTGCTTACCTACAAAGTCATGATCTAAAGTGTTCCCTGTTGAATGCAGCTCAGTCCTACAGGATGAGAGGACAGGATCCCCTGAGCTTCCCTTTCCAGTCCTGCAAAGTTGGAAATGCTGCCCTCCCACCACCCCATGGGCAGCGTCAGCTGCCCCCTGTGGCACCCAGCAGGATGTCCATGCCTTATCCTTGCCCTTAGAGCTTTTACAGGAGCCCATGGGCACTCCTTCCCCAGCACAGGGGCAGCCTCCAATAACAAGGGGAGTGGCAAGGCAGCCAGCAGCAGTCCAACAAGAAATGCTGTAGAACTGCCAAGTGTTGTCAGATGTAGGGAAACTCACAATAAGAGCTTTCATCTTTCATTATGATTGAATGCTCCTGCTCTAGCCTGTTGGAAATACCATTGCCTGAGATGCTGTGGGCTCACTGAAGCTCATGCAAGGTAGTGTAAACCAGGGGGCAGGGTATCAGCATTTTCTTCTGGCAGAAGCTTATGCGTAAGACTAACTGTGCTTGGCAACTGGAAAATGCACAAGTGTGGGGGTGAGGAGCCTGAATTAAAAGCCACTTAAGTGGGTACTTGAGTAATTATTGGGAGGCTTCTGAAGAGACATTTTTGTCAGTAATTAAGGAGAACATGGGTTTGTGCTGGGTACAGGTGGCAATATGGCAACAGAGATCCTCAGCACTCCATGGAGAGATGTCCAGCTATCCATTAGCTGCAGAGGCGTGTTGGGATTTTCTGCCCAAAAAGCATCCTTCAGTCTTGAAAGAGGGCCAGAGCAGCAAAGGGGCTGAAATTCTAATACTCTCACAGTCTGAGATTTTCTGTACTGGGGAAAAGGAGGCACAAAATTATTTTTATGGAACTGCCTAGTTCCTGAGGTAGCTCTTCTTCAGCAGCATTAGGTCCCACTGGTGTTTCTGTCTTCCAGAGGCCTTGTTTCAGTTCCAGAGGCTCTGTATTCCTGGGCAACCTCCCCATACAAAGGAAGTGAAGCAGAACATGCTGGGCAGTTCCAGCCTGGAGGAGGGTTGGCTTATGCTGCCTGTCAGTGGCTTGGACAGGGTAGCTGTGATCTGGTTGCAAGGATGCTCTCTCTCCCCTAACTTATTTTCATAGGCCTGATGCAAGCTTTGTCGCTCATTTGCTTGGCTTTGGGAACCCTTCTGTTTGCCAAATAAAGCCAGTAATACATGTTCCCTTCTCAGTGTTAAGAGGCAAATCTATTATTTCTTCAGTCCATTAGAGCAGATAATTCTAGAAACTCAGATACTAAACTAGACACTTCTAGTGCCTCTAATAGCCACTTCAGCCCACCTCAACTGCTGTAAATGTGGGGAGCAAGGAGGTGCCCTCAGATGAAAAAACTGATTTGACAGGGAGGCAACTCAGAACTACCTTTAAGTCTGCACTGACAAAGTCAGGCACTTAGGAAATTAAGTGTGTAGACCTGTAGCTTACCAGGACAGTGTTTGTCTCCTCATTAAAGATGCAGGTAAAGAAGCTTGAAGACAGTAGCAGTAAAAGGAGCATATGCAACACAAACATGTCCTTGTGAAAGAGCATAATTCATAGACACTTCATTACCTTCAACAACTTTGAGGTCCTTGCTTATTCATCAGCAAGTCTTAGCTGTCATGAGCCAAAAAAAGGTGGGCT
Organism: Phylloscopus trochilus trochilus; assembly: GCA_016584745.2. Lineage (NCBI taxonomy): Eukaryota > Metazoa > Chordata > Aves > Passeriformes > Phylloscopidae > Phylloscopus > Phylloscopus trochilus. The sequence continues at coordinate 7,975,444 of WQNJ02000041.1, read as the reverse complement.
GGGATTATCAAAATTTACATAAATGAAACAAACCTCCAGATCTCATGATGGTCCAGGGATCTTCCCATGAGCTCCAGCCTCCACCCCTCACACTACCAATGCTCTGTGTGGGGTGTGCAAGAGATTCCTGTGCAGCAGGCACCAGCTCTCACCCCAATTAAACATGCCAGACTGACTCTTGCAAAGTTCCCCTTGAAAAATACCAGTTGACATAAAGAGGCAGACACCAGGCATTTGTTCTAGAAAAGGCTACATGCTACTCCCAGCCTTATTATTTGCACATGGATAGCTCTGGCATTTATTGCAATTCTTTCCCTTTACTTCCTTCATTCCTGGCACAATGTAGGGTCTGAAAAGTCTTCTTTCTTCTTCTTTCTTTATTTAATCATTTGACATGGACTTTGTCTGCTTAAATTTGACCCAGCTTTGCAATTTTATGGGGAAAACTGAAAAAAAAATATAGAGAATTCATAAACCCTCAGTCAAACGGGAAATATGCCCACAATATTGTGCAGCTTCAATGAAAGCTTTTCTTCTTAAAACAAAGGATGCTCCCTTGTGTTGTTTGAAACCCTGGCACTAGAGGAATTAAGAAACTGAAACTGGCTACAAACTAAAGCAGAATGGACATGTTTCATAGATCTTCATTGCCCAGGCAGAAAGAAATGTAAACAGGGCATAAATAACAGCAGTCAGAGGACAGATAAGCTGAAGGACAATGCTGGCATAAGAGGAAATGGGTAGAAAGTGGCCAAGAATAAATTTAGATTAGAAATTAGACATGGTTTCTAGCAATCAGAGTAAGACATTTCCAACAGGACCAGTGGGCACATTGCTGCTCTCATTCTACTCCTTCTGTTCCAAGGAGGCTTTTTGTACACATTTGTGAAAAAATTATGTGACACAGCCTGCCAGTAACATGAGCCAAGAGACCTTTTCTCTCATCTGTAGCACTAATACTTTCGGTCTTTCAAAAAAATCTCTTTTTAATACCTAAGAATGAGGAGACATTTGATGTGCATTCAGTAGGATGTTTTATTTAACCTTTGCTAATTGATCCATCTTAAAATATATCTATACTAATAGCCTTGCACATTTAATTGATGAATTGAAGTAAGAAACAACAATTATTGAGTGTTTTTATTTAGTAGTGTCATTAAATAAAGTGAAAGCAAATAAGATCCCATAAAATACAAATGGTCTTATCTAAGAGTTGTTAGGGATGCAGTGACAGGAGTGCATTCAGTTAAGTGTTTATATTGTTACCATCATTCAAACATCAGCTCCAAAGCTTATCTAATTTGAAAGCCACTCCTGCAGGTCTTTGCTATTGATCGGTGCAGCCTGCAGAGACACCACTCTCCACGAACTCATTCCAGAATAGGGAAGATGTCACCTCCCACATGGTCCCCTGGCCAGCTGGTACCCACATCTGTCTGCACAGGTCTTTTCTGCTTGCTGGATAATTTGAGGATACCCAGCAGCATCACCTGGGAGAGGAGGATTCTGTTGCCAGGGTGAGTTAGGAACAGATGCACCCTCTGCTCTTCACCCCACATCTCCCCTGACCAGGATTGCTGGTGTCTCGACTTAGCTACTACTCAGCCTAAATGAAACATATGTTTATGCCTGTAATTTCTGCACTGAACTGCTATAGTGCCAGTTAATGTTGTTCAGAAATGAATTGCTGCTGCATAATGTACAGAACAACAAATTCACATTAGCTACATATCACAAATCAGATAATTACCACCCGAGATATTCATATGCATGTTCACCCTCTTATACAATGTAATAGGACACTATCAAAAAAGAGCTCACATTACAATGACAGTTTTGGCTTCCAGCACTTTGGCTTTTATTGTAATAAATTCTAATTTTCTGATTTTTATCTGCTCCTCCCCCCCTACTCCTAGTGGTGTAGGAACTATGATTATGCCAGCTTTAAAACTAGACTGCCTGCTTTTAAAGCAGGCTTTCTGTCTGATTCACAAGCACAGCACTGAAGCATTTGAGACACAAACTCTGCAGATCACCCTCAATGCCAAGAGAAAGCACCAGCCTAACCAACTTCACTTCGACTGCCACCAGAGCACAGAGCGACCTCAGGTGCACACCTTCCTCCCCACACTGCCAGTTCCTCCATCCATGAAATCAGGGTGATGACACTGCTTTTGTGAGCCTTCCCCACGGGAGAGCTTGCACAGACATTTCCCTGGGGGCAGATGGATTTCAGGGTGGGATTTTTCACGCAATGCAGGCAAGAGGCGCTGATGGAGCAGCCCCGGCTTCCCCCGTGCTCGCGCAGATGGAGCCGTCAGGAAGGGCTCCCCTTTCGGAAGGGACCGACACTCTTCAGCTGACACCTCTGACAGCATCCCTTCTGCTTGCAGCTCAACCTCCCTGCACCTCGAGCAGAGACCCCATCAGATCTCGCTCCCCCTGTGAGGCCATACGGAGGGAGCTTGGCTCAGATGCTGCAGAGCAGCCTTGCTTCCCCAGCCGCTCTCGCCCCCCTCACCAGCTCTTCCTGCGCGTTTACAGGATTCCTGTATTCGCACTGCAATAAATGACAAGGTTGCCACCTTGCTTCACCAGGACTTTATTTTTCAGACCCACAGTCCCTCTGCCCCCAGAACCACGAGCTCAGCAGCTCAGAGGCAGGGGAGATGGAGGTGCCACCAGGCAAGCAGTGGGGACCCTCTAATCCCACCCAAACCCACACTTTCCCAGGGCTGCACCAACAAAACCTTTTTCACTGGCAAGAGACTCACAGGCATCAGGGAAGCCCTGTCTTTCCAGTGTGCAAAACAGGGATTTGTCCTGCAGCCTCCATCCCACTCTGGGGAAACACCAGGGCTGCACAAAGACGTTTCCCACTCAGAACCTTTTCCATTCTGCATAAATGAGAAATCCAACTACAGCAGCATGACTAGAGTGACTGTGCCTCACAGGGTTATAGGATTACAGCTCGCAGCACATATCATTTCAGAAAATTTCCAAGCTTTTTTTTTATGTATGTGAGGAGAGTGAAAAATAGTAAAATAGAGTACTGCACAAAGTTGTTTTTTTCCTACAATGATTTTTTTAAAAATGGAAAATATTGGGGTCACAAAATTATTTTGTTTTACTTTAAATTAATCTTGTTTCTTTCCTACATCATTTAACCCTTGAATGGTTAATCTTCAAGAAACCTCAGAAGGCTGTAAACTTTCCCCTGTCTTTGGGGGCTGGGGGGAATTAAAAAATATAATGGAATATGTATCTCATAGAAAAATTGGAAATGCAATTAGATAAAGATTTGGAAGAAAGTAAAGCTCCCCAGGCTATTAATTTGTGGTTGGTTTTTTGTTTTGGTTTTTTTGTTTGGTTTGGTTTGGTTTGGTTTGGTTTTTTTTTTTTTTTTTGTTTATTTGTTTTTTGTGTGTGTGGTTTCTTTTGTTTGGTGTGGGTTTTTGTTTTGTTTTGATTTTGTGGTGGGTTTTTTTGTTTTTTTTGGGGGGCAGGGTTCTAAAATTGGGAAAATACCTCATTTTGCCTTTAATTCCAACACTGGCTTTTGTTTGAGGGCATCCTGATCACTGTTGCAGGCCAAGGCTTTCCCGGTTTTGTTTCCAAGGACCTGTGGATTAGAGCAAGCCTATTTTTTCTTTTTGCATGTGGAATAGTTTGGACAAGGTATTTACAACTGGGTTGGAAGGCACTCAATTAATCCCTGTTATAATGAAGGTGAACAGTCCCAGGAACAAGGATCCCCAGAGTGACACACAACAGAGGGGGATGGCAGCCAAGTATGGGAGCTGGAAAGGGAGAGCACTGCCACGCAAGGTGACCAGACCACACCAGAACTGCTGCTGAAACTGAGCAACAATACAAGAATCACCAATGAAATGAGGTAAAAAACAAGTTTGAGTTTCTTCTCATCAAGTTACAGTGCTGTCCCCTTGGGGCTGACCATCCATGTTGAGCCACACTTAATGATACCCTACACAGGAACGTGCACTTTCTCTGCTGTAAGAAACGCTGGAGGCTCTCAACCAAACAGGGATTTAAGAAAATTAGGATAAAATTCACTGCCTACTTAAATCAGTCCAGAGTGGGCGTGCACCCCTGAATTTACATGGCAAGCACACCGCGGCTCAGTGTTATCTTAAACGACACCTCCCCTTCTTTATTTCCGTCATTTCCAAGGCCGGCCAGCGCCGGGCCCGGCGGCCGCAGTCCCCGGGCGGCGAAGGCGCAGCCCCATGGCCGCGCTCCCCTCACGGCCCGGCCGCTGCGGAGCGGCAGCGCCGCCCAGCGGCGCCAGAGCCGCGCGCTCAGCGCCGGCCGGGCACCGGCACCGCCCCCCCCGCCCCGGCCTGCCCGACCCGGCGGGAAAGGGAGCGGGATAAAAAGGAAAATAAAATAAAATAAATTAAAGAAAGGTAAGGGCGGAAAGGAAAATGTATAAAAGGAAGGAAGAAAAAAAATAAAAGGGAGAAAAAGGGTGGGGAAAAAAGGGAGAAAGGAAGAAGAGAAAAAGGGAAGAAAAAAGGAGGGGAAAGAACGAAAAAATAAAGAGAAGCACAGAAAAGGGAAGGAAAAAGGGAAGGAAAAAGGGAAGGAAAAAGGGAAGGAAAAAGGGAAGGGAAAAGGAGGAAAAAAGGTAGAAAAACAGAGAAACAAAAAGTCAAAGAGGAAGAAAAAGGAGGAAAAACAAAGGAAAAAAGGAGGAAAAAAGGAGGAATAAAAGGAAAAAAAAGAAGAAAAAGGAAGAAAAAAAGGAAGAAAAAAAGGAAGAAAAAAAGGAAGAAAAAAGGAAGGAAAAAAAGGAAGAAAAAAAAGGAAGAAAAACGGATGAAAGGGAGAAAAAAAGGGAAGCAAAAGGGAAAAGGGAGGAAAAAATAGGAAGAAAAGAAAGAAATGTGGCGGGAAAGGGGAAGGGGAAGAAATAAGGGGGAAAGAGTAAGGAGGAAGGGGGAACGGAGAAAAAGGAGGGAAGGAAAAGAGAGAAAAGAAATTAAAAAGAAAACAAAGCAAATCCTAGAGTATAAACACAGAGGAGTTGGGGTTTTTTTACAAGGACCTGAAAAGCCTGTATTAATAAACCAGGACTTCTGCACACACCAGCCCTCTCACAAGTCCCAGTGGGAGCGCTCCCCTTGCTCAGGTGCTGAGCCGGGCACCCCTCCGCTGCCTGCAGGGCAGGAGCTGGGGCTCCCGCACGCCCCAAAGCTGCCCCAGGAGATTGTGCCAGGGGCCGGGGCTTGCTGGGGGCTCATCTGGAGGGAATTGGAGCTGCTGGCAGCCTGACATGCTCCTCTGAACACTCGCGTTTAGAGGCAGCTAAGTGGCCGGACCCGCCGGGGCAGCTCGCACCCGCTGCCCGCAGCGCCTCAGTGCGACAAAACGGGGACAACTGGTCGGGCTCAAGGGTGGGGCTCTCTGCTCCACAGAAATGTGAAATACATCATTTCGGCTCACACTTGGAAAATACGCGTGGCCTAGAAATCGGCGAAAGGAGAGGGATGCTCAGCGCCTATAGAGGAAGGGGCGGCGGGGCTGGGCGGCGCCGTGTCCCCGCGGCAGCACTGCCACCTGGTGCTCAGGGACACGCTCACAGCCGCCGGGACACACCGCCCGTCCTGCCAGCATCTGCGGCCGGAACCAGCCCGTGCCCACACCCATCCCAGGCCGCTTCCAAAGGCAGGGGGTGCCCCGGCTCTGCCCCTGGCCCGGGGCACCGCTTGCTCCCAGTGAGGTGTAACAGCTCTGCCTTGCTCTTAGCACGGCTTTCCCTTCCATGTCACAAGCCTTTGTACTCATGGCAGCTCTGTAACACAAGTGCAGGTGCCCTGTGCTGCAGGTGACAAGCCACTGAAATGTTTCATCATCGCCACGTATTAAAAAAAAAAAAAAAAAAAAAAAAAAAAAAAAAAAAAAAAAAAGACATTTGCAGGTGGGTTTGACCAGTCTGTTGAATTTGTGACATTTTATAGTGCTAGTTTAAAAAGAACTGAAAAGAAAGAAAATTTATTTATCTGCAAGTCAAATGTCTGTCTGTTCTTTTATTCACCAAAACTTTAAGTCTTTTTAACAAGTTAAAAATAAGAGAGCTTTTTCTTTTCTGTTGGAGTTTTGGACTAAGTGTGACAAATCTCGTTCCTTCCCTCCAAACCTTTTGGCACTGCACCAAACCCCCAGAGATGTTGTTCTCCCAGTACTAAATTGAACTGCCTTTCCCCTTTGCACCGTGCAGCCTTTGTGCTCTGTACCCAGCAAATCCAAGTGCTAGAATTGCTTACTGATAAATGTAAAGATCTATAACTGACACTGGAAATGCCCGCTTGCTTCCACAGATCTTCCACTTGCTCTGCCTTACACATCTCAAAAATCTGAGTGCGCATTAAGGTCACCTTCACTCCCTGCTGAAAATGCAGCCAGCAACAGGGCAGAACAAATCACCTGTATAACAGCAGAGAGCAGCACCCCGCAGTGTGCCCGCCACGCTGGCCAGGGGACAGCACCGCCAAGGAGACTTTTGAACAGCCAGAGGCAGCCAAGTCAGAAGCTGACCAGAGCCTTGGAGTGGGAATCATTAAACACCTTGGCCTTGGTCTACAGGTAATGAGAGAGAACAAATGGGTTCAGTGCTTCTTTCCATCCCTTACACACTGCCTTCCCCACCTCCCTGGTCCTGGTCACTGCAAGCCAAAACTCACTCAGGAGCAGGGAGCCACTGCCTAAACCTGGACCTGCAGTTTTTTCACACACAGAATTTACAAGGGAGGCAGCTTTTGCCCTTCTCCCATCTGTTTTAGCACAGTCATCCTGTACAAAGATGAGAGAGGAGAAGCTTAGGTTCTGCACTGTATCTGCCTGAGTATACATCCAGCAAAATCTGGGGAGCATCTCTGGATATACTGCCAAGCTGTAAGGGACACCAATCACATAGATGTACTAACACACCAGCTCTGGATATTAGCACCTGCAGGGTAATGTATGTGTACAGCTTACAAAGCAAAACATTAGCTAACTAGCTTGGCTTTAGCTGTTACTGCTTGTTCATTTGTCTGCAAGCAAGTTGTGTTCATTTGTCTACTGCTAGATCTGTTATTCATAGCTATTTGTTTATGTGCCTTGAGCAGTTCTCGCTCTGCCAGTCATGCCAGCCCAACATTTGTAATTTCTCCTATAAAATAGGAAATTAACGTAGGAAAGAGGCTGCATACAGCTTTCCACCACAGCAATCATGTCAACACTGTATTCCATTTTAACAGAATAAAATAGGTTTTGCTGTAGTGGCTAGTTGCTCACCTGGGAAAAGGAAATTTCCAGGGTTCCCCTGGTCCCACATCCTGACCCCACAGCAAAAACTGAAAATAGATCACAGGTGAAAATCTTTTAAGTTGTTCTTCTCCCCCCATCCCCCAGGAAATAAATCTAGTCCGTATTTGTTCTTCAGATGATCTTTTAAACTTGCAGAAAATGAATAGAAAAACCCCTCACAAATGCAGCTATTCCTGTCTGAATATCCACTTCTCCTACTCAGAGAAAGGTGTTGGGTTTTTACTTTAGCTCACCACAGAACAAGTACTGCAGAGCCTCAGTTTAAATGAACTTGTGTTGTAAAAAGCAATGCCTTTACTGCTATCTGCTCTCTGACTGGCAAATACATTACAAAGTGAGAAAGAATGTAGCAGTCACTCATATCTCTGCCCTATTTAAATAAATCTTTGTGGTTACCTTGCCCAACAAAATCACACTGATAGAGCCCATTATTTCTAATGCATCACTGCTTTCTCTCCTGGGTACTATTTTCCTTCCCAGTATAGCCTGTTTATACAATAAGGCATTTCCTATCCTGGGAAACGGCCTTTGCAGTGTCATTGATCACAGGAAATAATAAGTACACACAGGATGCTGCAAAGTCTCGGTGGGCCAACACCAAGCTCTGCTCTTAGCAATTGTTCCAATAGATTTTGTTTTGAACAAGGTGTCAGAACAGCCAGAACAGCCTCCTCTGTATCTGCAGCACAGCCCTGGGCACAGCACAGGTAACTCCATTTGGAAAAAAAAAAAGACTCAAGAACACTGCTAGTGTTCTACCCTGTTACTTCATGCTAGCAGAAGAAAAAGGTTTCTATGGGATAGCTGCGTTTTACAAGATTCTTAGTGCTAATTACAAAGCATTCCCAGCCAATGCCTGTTACACCCATGTGAGCAGCATGAAGTGCAGCCACTTTTTGCTGGAGCTGGACCCTGCCTCAGGCACATGATACCTCACCAAAAGCAGGAGGTGCAAATGCTGTTCCTACTCACGCTGAAATGTGGGGAATCACCTCGAGCTTAGAGAGGGACTGCCAGCAGCAAGCCAGCCCCCACTCACATTTCTCCTGCTGCTGCTGTGTCTGGTGCTGGCAGCCCCAGTGCCATGAGCTCCTGTGCACTTGCTGGGGACCAGCACCAGCACCCAGCCTGCAGCTGGGCATGGCCCCATGGCCAGTGTCACCTCAGCAGCAGGACTGCAGGCACAACTCCAACCAGCCTTCACAGGACTCATTCAGGTAGGAACACCAGCGGTATCTTCATCACCATCTTGAATACAAGCTAGCTGTGGGCTTCCCACTCCTCCTCTCACTTTACAATACCTGAATTGATGGTTTCTGTCTCACAGCAGGGAAAAATGTGTCCTGCAGAGCAATAACCCCCTGGTTCATCTGTGTATCTGCACAGCTGAAAAAACACGGGTCCAGGACAGCTTCGCTTTTTGCAACACAGTGCAGGAACCCAGGCAGGCTCTGGGGGTCCCTGGAGGTTCATGCTCTGTGCTCATTGCCTCTGCAAGCTCATGGCAGGCTGGCACAGTGCTCCAGCTCCCCCCAGGGCTGCCTCTCCCTTGGGGAGTGGGGTACTGGCCTGGCAGGAGCTTTTGGGGGTCTCTGACCCTGTGTTCCAGCATGGAGCAAGCCCCCATCTCGCTGCCATGGTTGCTCTCCTGCAGTCCCACAGGCATCTTCTTGCAGCCAGTGAAAATTCAAAATGACTCTTAGTGAATAATTAATTGTCCTCATCCTGAATCATCTTTAATGAATGAAAAGGCTGGAAACCTGCTGGGCACAAGAACGTGGCTCTGTGTTTGGAGCACAGATGTGCATTTTGCATTTCTGCACGTGCTCCTTGGTAGAGATTCTGTGGCTGCTGGTTGCCATCCCTGTGCATTATTTCCTCTTGAGACCCAGAAACCTGAGAATGCTGCAAGAGGAATGTTTGTTTTCAGTGAAGATGTCATATGCATCACAAACTGGGCACGGAAAATGCATTTACCTGTGGAAAGGCATTTCTGAGATGGGTGCAGAGAGAACAGTCCAAAGAAAGAAAACAGGCCGAGCTTGGCAGATATATGAAGTGACTTCTGTTTCAGCACAGGTATTTGCAGCTCCCTGAGCCACGTGCCCATTTTCAGGGCACTCCAGGGACAGGGGACTCTCAGCCACCTACCAGCTGCCACCACTGCACTGGTTCTGCAAAAGAGGGTTAATCTGTCCCTGCCACCAACGCTGCAGAGTGCATGGCCCATTTATCCCTGCCTGGGCTGCCGCAGCGCTGCCAGCTCTGCCGGGGATTTGGCCGCAGACTGAGAGTCCGAGGCTTAGGGAAGGGCTGATGAGGGGTTCCAAACCTGTGCAGCATTCTGGCAGAGGCAAGTGTTCAAAAGGGAGCAATGAATTTCTTTGCATCTTTAGAAGATAAGATACTAATTTAAGCAGCAAAGTCTGCCTTTAGGAGCTCACCTTCCCTTGCCCAGTGCTGGGCTTTGTAGGTGGTGGCAGCAGCCCCAGAGGCTGTAGGGGCAGAGGACAAACCCATTCCAGCTCCCACCAGCATGCTGCTCACTGCAGCCATGGGAAGCATCGAGGGGATGCTGCGGCTCCTCATTAAACCAGGATAAGGAAGGAAAGGCCTTGGGCACAATTACCTTAATGAAGCTGGCAGCTCTGCATGCTAACAGCACCTGACGCCTGGGGTTTCAGGCGCAGCTGCACAAACACTGCCAAAAGCACTTCCAGACCCTGTAAAAGCATAAGCACACAGCAAAGCAAATACCTGCCTGAAAGGAGCCTGGATACCCAGGCTGCAGAGCAGGTGGTGAGTTTGCCTCTTAATTAAGCATATGTTCGTGGAAAGCATCTGTGCATTCTGTGAGAAGCCTCAGTCTTTCCCTGCTTCTGCAGAAAGTGGCTGTCCCTGCCAGCAGCTGCCTCCCAGCTGGGTAATGATGTGGGTGACATTGGCCTTAATGCCTACAGGGGACCTGCGTGGTGCTGGCAGACACAGCACAGACAGCAGTCAGAAGGTGAAAGGTGTGGGTTTTTTTAAATTTCCAGCCTTAAGAAAACACCAGTGACTTGCAGGTGATGAAAAACTGCAAACTCCAGAGGAAAAAAGTGCAGTGACTGTTCTGGAGAGCAGAGAGAAAAGGAACACACGTTCTGCCTGGCACGCATCTTTTAGACACGGCTTTTGCTCGTGTTGCGCACGGCTGCAGGTCAGGCTGGCGAGCTCAGGTAGCACTGTGACATATGGCAAGGACTGTCTCAGAGCCATGCTCAGGCCCCGTTTGCAGGCGGGAGGTGAGGAGGCTGCTCCTGCATGGACTGCGCGAGCCGTGGGCAGCGTTCGATCGACCGCCTCGCTGCAGGATTTTCTGTTTCGTTATGGAAATGTACCAGGACACATTCAAGTTCAGTCTGGCTGTCACAGGACATTCTTCAAAACTGGCTTCATGGGCTTCTCTTCCCTGATCATCAGAGGAATTCACCACAAGTACTCCCCACCTGGATCTCTGTTCCCCATATTGTATGTACTTTCATTCCTTACACCAATATGTAGACATTTCACAGTGTCAGGAAAAGCAAAAAGAGCACAGAATTTTGCACAAGTGATTCATTCTGATAAACACAAAAAGCACTTTAACAGGTATCACAAAATTACATTAAAATGCTCTTTTCAGTTCCTTAATTTGTTTCGCTCCATGAATATTACAGTACAAACAAGTAAATAAAAGGTAGAAAACATGGGCTGGTATTTTAAGGCTGTGGATGCCTCCAAGTGTATCTGTCAGTCTGTATCAATAATTTTCAAGCTTGCTGAGGGTTATCATTAAAGGAAAAGGCCCACACATGCATCTAAACTAGGCTGTAGTTTGTAAAACTATCTAGCAGATCTGGATATGTATCGCTTTCAAGTTTCAAGAATAAACAGAAATTGAAATCCAATAAAGAAAAAGTGACCCCAAAGTTAAGAGTATTTTATAGAACAGAATTTGGCCATGCTTTTCTGTCATGTGAAAATGTCTGACATTCCCTTCAAGTGGTAGAAGCTGGGCACGTCAGGGGCTTGGCTGAAAATAGCTGGGTGCTCAAAATTTTTCTATTCTAGGGATGATCACATCAACTGGAAGAATACTAACTATAGTCCAAGAGAGGAGTAATCCTGGTGTTTCTTATGGGTTATAAGTTTACCTGGAAAGTCCCATGGAGTGTGGGTTGAGATGGAATGTTACTGAACCTAACTGAAGGTATATTTGAGCTATTGGCAGGCACATCTAACTATAATGTATTTTTTTTTTTGAATGACAAATATAGCAGAAAAAAAAAATCAAAATGCTTGAACTGCAGAATCATTTATACCAGCACACTGGCTGCTCTGGGTATGCGCTTATGTGACGAACATACCAACACTGTTACTGCTGCTGGACCCAGCTAGATTAAAGAAAACATGCAAATCTCTGCCCTGCAAATCCCCAGATTCACTACAAACATCCTAAAGGGAAAAAAATAAGACTACTACTACAACAAAGGTGGGGAAAGGTACCAGTCCAGTGATTGCTAATGCACGGTCCAAGAGGCAGCATCATGTGAGATGTTATTCAAAAAGGTGACTCACGCAAGGAGGGGACAGAGGTGATGCAGAGCCCTAAGCTGCAGCTCCAAGCTCTGCAGTGTGAGAGACTTGTCAGGTCTCTGAGACTCCGAGAAGGTTATCACTGCTGACCTATGATCACTCAAAGCAGCATAAAACAAGACTTAAACACAGGGCCATGCAACCACCACAACTGAAAGCCTCTCTTGTAACCAGGAGGGGCCAATACTCCCAGGTAGCCCTCAGGCAACAAACGTGCCTGCTCTCCTAATGGGACTATTGAGGGTCAAGGGAATTCCTACCCCACCACAGCACCATCCCAGGTCTCTATCTCTTCTCCCATTATCAGCCCCTTGTCAGTGGTTCAAAGGACTGGAGGCAGTTGCCAAGAGGTGGAGGTCTGACAAACATCCTGCTCCTGGGGCACTGACAAACCTCTCCTCTGTTCTGTGTGCTGCTCAAAGGACTGGACCTCAACACAGATATCCTGCACTCCTGTCTTTCCAAAACATACCCCACCCCTGCCCAAGCTGGGCAGGCCTTTCTGCTAATGCTACCAGGCTAATGACACAGCTAGAGCAAGCACACCCCAGGCACTACAGGCAGTGGGAGCACATGAACAAATACACACTCACCTGCCATTCATTTCCTGACAGAGTGCAATTTGTAAAGCACCATTGCTCCTACATCCTCGAACATTTAGAGAAAAACTTTTTCCATCAGTAAAAATGCACCCACATTTTACCAGAGGAGAATTAGCTGTAAAAAATACCCTGTGGAAAGATCCTTCTTCAGAAGAAATGTCACCTTTTCTACAACAGACCAAGATGCTGATCCTTTTTTTTATTATTATTATTATTTAGGAAGTTATGTTGTCATGGGGAAAAACCACACCCAAATTGAAACGTTGTCTTCTCCCAGCTCTCCCTGTCACATCATGCAATAGGGCAGCAGTTTCTGAAGAACTTTTTGAATCTTTGGGAACAAAGCCAGAAAGCATCCCCCATGCCCTGCAGACTGCTGGGCTCAAATTATTTAGTGGATTATCTCTTTATGATTAAAGGATTTTGGCTCGTGTTCAGAGATGTTACAGTCCTTCCCATGAGGGGTCCTGTTTACTAAGCTACATTGGCAATTGGTATAAGAGTAAATGCCTGGAGAAAGAGGGACTAGACACTAATTTGGATTTGGTCCAGTACACTCCTGTGAAAAGCTGCCAGGCCTTGGTGGGTTTGGGCATAGGTTGGCCACAAAATAAAGTAGAAGCACTCACGGACTTGTTTTTTACCTCATCAATGCATTCGTTTCCTGAATTATATGAAAAAAACCCAAACAAATTAAAAAACCTCATGTCCAGAAGGTGTATAAGAAATAACTGATTCCAACAAAGTCAGAGAATTGTATTTTGACTTGGAAGGGACACCATAGGAATCACTGAATCAAGTCCTCAGGGACCTTCAGGTAGAAGCAAAGGCAAAACCCCATGTATTTGTACTTCTGATGCATCTTTTCTTAACTCAGCAGCTGTTCTATATAAATATTTATCCTACAACTCTGGCTGCTCTGGAAGAATACAATAAAACATCATTTAATGAATTCACTTTAAACTAAAATCAATCAAACTAAACAACATGCTGCATCTGCCCAGCTTACTAGTAGGACTTTCAAGCCCTCCCTCACAAAATCTGGTAGAGGTGGGGCACAGCTGCTGCTCCTGTTATCCTTTCAGTCTTGTCACAGCCGAGGGGTTTTCTTTGCAGGGCACAGGCCACGTGGGCAGGAGGAAGAGGGCTCTCATGCTTCAGAGCACCCTCTTCCTGGCTAACACTTTTCCAGCCCTAATGGGATGGGATTCATAGCACTGCATGCCCTGAGCTTAAAAATAACCACTGAAGGTGGTTAGGAAGATTTATGCCTTTCAGCAAGTATCTTGCTTCCTTCCAGCCTGTGTATGAGCGATCTCCTGACACAGCACGGAAACATGTTTATTTTAGGAACACAGTGTCGTCACCCTTTTCACAAGGGCCATCCTAAACCTGATCAGGTGCCTTTGCTCCACCATTTGTCTCAAATGCCAGGCTGATCATGCAGCCCCAGTGGCCAGAAAGCTCCAAGCTGCCAGGCTGGCCAGGTCTCCACAGCCCACTGCTGGGTGTAGGTTGGGATTTTGCAGGGATAACTACACTGCTGGGGTAAGTGCAGAAACAGGTAAGTGACCTTGGTTTGTTTCACCATGTGGCCAAATGAAGCTGCTTGTGAGAGCCTCCACCTGGCATTTTGCATTTTGTAACCATTTTGCCCTTCCAGGGGGCAGACAGAGTTCCCTTTAAGATTCAGGCTGTGTGCTGATGAGCACTCTGAATGCACGAGAACTTGCATTTCCAATGGAAAATGAAAATGCCTGAGTCACCATTTTATCAGGTCCTGAATAAGAACAAATTTATTTTTTTCATGCCTATAATTATATGTTTGGAAGGGGCTGGAGCAGCTCTCAGAATGAGGAGGGAAGATGCTTGAGTGAGCTGTGCTAATGGAGAGGGCCTTTGGTTGGACAGAGCAGGGGGAAGAGCAGTGCTAAGGCCAGCAGAAACTGATGCTCCCTGGCAAAACATGTTCTGCTTGTTCCTTTCCAAAGTTCCCCCTCACAGCACAATAAAAATGCTTTTGGAAGGATCAGAAAGACTGGGCAGGAAAAAACCAAAGGTTTTGATTGGCTTATGGGACTTTTTGGAAAGGATACTACTTCCTTTAATTAAATGAGTCTCAACCCAGGCCAGGAACAAGTGAGTACAAACAAGAACCATCTTCCCCACCTAAATTCATTAACTTTCCAGCATTTCCTAGCTAGCAAGGAAGCTAGGATTGACATATTTAATGTCTCATCCCTAGAAATTGTTTCTTCTCAACAAGGAGATAGAGCACCCAAGAAAAGAACAAAATACACTGCTGGTATCATTCCTGACATGTTGTTGTATCTGGTTGTTTGCTCTTGGCAGTTCAGTGCCTGCCACATAGCACGACCCCTCCACCAGGCAGCTGTCAATACTGGGAAAATTGAGTTTACTCTTAATGAAAGGCCACAGCCAATAAGCAATCAGGCAGTGTGTGCTCTCCATCCCATCATTAATGAGCATGGGGATATTTGTCTTCTGTACACTGCCATGGCTCTCCCACCTCTGCAGCTGTAAGGCTGAGTCACACCCCAGACTGGAAGGTACACCTAATCTTTAGATTTTAGTTGTACCTCAGGATGGAGAACATTTCAGGAGCAATGGACGCTATGTGAATGTCACTGGCAGTGGGGCAGTGCCTCATTGCTTCAAACCCAGGTACGTGTGAGCAGCTGCAAATGGCAATTCCACCCATTCCTCTCCCTGCCTCAGGCTACACCTTTCCTGCTGATTCCCTCCCGACAGTAGCAGCACTTGTGTAGCCACACGATGGCTTGGATAAGGGTGGTTTGATTAAAAACAGTTCATTTTTAAAATACCAATAATAATATGCTAGTTTCCTACTGGCTTAAACCCCAGCATTAGCACAGGGAGGGAATAAGAGTATTGCCCCTAGAGGTTGGGTTCAAAAGCTCATTCCCTTCACCTACCCAGCAGTGATGCCACTGAGGAACTGCAGCCCTGATATCATGCTCCTACAAAAAGGACTCCAAGTCAGCTCAAAGATGTCTTGAGCTGACATGCCCTTCAAATCACTAACCTGAACCAGGTTTCTCAGCTTCCCTGACGGGAATACTCTAGAGACTCATCTATCTTGCCTTTTTAATTTATCACATGTTTAAAACAAAGCAAAATGAAACAATTCCACCTTGTCACCAATAAATGTCCCCTGTGAGCACAGGTTTCTTCAGGAGGGAGTTAGAGACCTGACAGATGGGAGCTGTAATGCTTTGTGCACACCTGGAAACTACTCAAATATTACTATGGCCATGTAAGAGTCTATAGAGTTGCCAGTGAGATCTGACTCTAAATTACAAGATCATCAGCTTAGGTGAAAGAACCTCTTTTACGTTGCGTCAAGTAGACTTGAGAAGGAAGCAGAAGGGAATAATCAATCTCAGCCTTTTAACGAACACCTGAAAGTGGAGAGGTAAGAGATGAAAGGATATCAATAAACATATTACCAAATTAAACTTCCATGGGTAATATTTAGACATCATAGAAGTTGGCATCTTAAGGAGGAGAGAGAGAAAACATCAGAAAAAGACAGAAGTCTCCAGCAGTCTCAGATGGCCATTTCCAGTGGCAATCACGCTAATTGCACACACAAATTAGGCAAACGATCATGAATGTATTTTTCAAAATCAAGCCCCATTTATGTCAGTCTCACAAGAGTTTCCAATCAACAGTTTTCAATTGCAAATACAGAACAGTTTAGTCATCAAAAAGCAGAAGGATGAAGAATGTACTGAGCACGAAAGGAAAACAATCTCTTCCCTTTCTTTCCCATATTTCTGTAACCAATTCCTTCTGAACATTTAAAAGAACATTTTCTCTTGACACAAGACATAAAAATACTTTGGTTTAACGAGCTCTTCTCATCTTAAAATTACAGAGATAAAAATGTAAATGCACAATACAGTATTTCAAGTAGCTTTGAGGGGGCTATTAGCAAAGTATGAACATGGCTATCAATCATCAGACATCACTGACTGATACTAATGTTCTTCATGGCAATGTAAATAATTGTTTCAAAGCATAATATGTCCCTTCATCATTAGAATCACTCAGATGTCATAATTCACCTAGCTTGAGCAATGAAAATACAATCAGCTTTCTTTCTCTGAATAAGCACAGTTTTAGCAAATCACTTAAGCACGGGCTTAAAATTAACTAGCTGATTGAGGTCACAGCCCACTTTGCCTACGCGTTAGCACACTGCTGCAGGTAATATAGAAAGGATAAGCAAACCCCAAACAACAGTGAAAAAACCCTTTCTCCTCTGAAATCTACCTCCTGAGATACCACCATTAACCTTTAGTGTGCAGAAGCTGTTAACTCCGAGCCCTTCAGAGAGCCCTCTGTGCTTGGTGCTGATTCAGCGTTAGAAACCTTCACTGAGCAAGGCTCTCTTAGGAGGAATGGAAGGGCAGGGCATTTGTTATCTGTCACTGAGCTATTCCAGCTGCAGGCCTTGGCTTACCAGGTCATACTTAACCCTTAGAAAGCAATTGCCTTCATGTGTTTCTCTTAATAGGCAGCCACCATATTTTCCCTGGCAAGCTGCACTCCTACTGAACGTTAAATATTTTTACGTGAGAAATTTGTAATGTGTGTGCCTTTAATGGGAGCTTACTGAATGGCTGGGAGTCTCAAATGCCTCTTAAAGCACAAATGAGGAATTTCAACTGTACTCTAAAATATTCATGGTGCATCTTCTCTTAAATACCTAAAATCCTAGCTCCTTTCCCCGGTTCCAGCATACAGAGTAATATTAAACAGCTTTGAGACTTGCAGTCCTTCAGTTGTCCACACAGGTCCTAGGTTAGTCCAGCAGGTACTTTGCAAAGAAGGCAGCATTGTCTCCACGCTACAGACAGGCAATAAGGCAGAGGAAGGTATGGTGGCACCCAGGGTGGAGTTATGTGCAGGCACCCAGTGGCTAAATGTCAGACTGAGCAACTCTCCCTGGCTTCCCTTACACTCAGTGGAGATCTTGTCAATGCAATCAATGGGGTTTAAGCTGCAGCTCATCTCACCATGCAGATGTATACTAAAACAGGAACTGGATTTCCATGGTCCTTGTGGGTCCCTTCCAACTCAGGATATTCTGTGTAAAGAGGTCAGTTATGCCCCAGGTATCCTGGTTTCTCTCCTCTGGATGTGAGGGGCAGCATCTCACATCAGGGTGGAACCGGTTCCCCCACTCTTTCCCTGGTCCATAGGCAGCCAGCTGCCAGCACAGCTCATCAGGCAGAACGGAGCTCAAAGCACCCAAAAGCTGAAATCGTGTCTCAAGGTGATCCCCCACGCGCCGTCACACACCGAGCTTCCGGCACGGCCATCCTCACCTCCTGGCGCGGCTGAACGGCTCACCGAGGCTGTGTCCACCCACAGCTTGAGATGCCACTTTAATCACAAGCTTGTAGGGACTGACAGCTACAGAACTCATCATTTGGCCATAACAGCCTACTCACCAGCCTGCTTTCCTTTCTGTACCCCACATGACAACTGCTGTCTATCCAGCTGAATTGACCCCAATGGTTTTAAGCCCCTAGGCATAAAGAAAAGCAATGCCTTACTTGAGGCAAGTGTGCTGTTGTGCTCCTCTTATTGCAACAAGCATTTACGAGAAGTGGGAATGGTTTAGAGAGAGGCAACAAGAAGATCCAAGACTCTTCAAATTGGGAGAGACAGCTTAGCAGGAGTATGCTTGTGGTCTCTGCAATCACAAGTAGCATGAGAGGAGGATGGGGTCTAATATTCACTGTCTTGCTCAGTACTGGTCTCTGGAAAGCATCAACCCAAGCTAGCAGGAATTAAGTACAAAACAAAGGAAAAGACAGGCTTCTTCACGTAACAGGTCTGGGGGAAATCCTTTCAACAGGACACTATGATGCTAAAAATGTATGTGAACTCAAGGGGAGACTGGTCAAGTACACAGAAGAAAAATTCACTGAGAATTTTTCATACATTGAACCATGACTGACTCGGATAATTTTCTAAGCTGAAAATAGCTAGCAGCTGGGAGAGAATTTGGGGAACAGATCCTATTTTCTTACTTTTCCCTAACTGTTTGATGTGGATGAAGGAAGGCTATTGGGCTAGATGGACACTTTATTCTAGCCCAGATTAATTGCTCTCATATTTTTCTGTTAATTAATATTACTTCCCTATATCATTCTATTGGTGATTTTTTAGATGTTTCCTTCATTTTTTTCCTGAATAATTCTTTCCAGGCTACACTAAACCCAGTGAAGATCTGTCTCTATAATACAACATCAATGTGGATAAAGCAGAGATGAAGTAGGGAGTAAGACTATTTGCTCTTAGTCTCAAAGCTTAACGAGCAATTGTAGAAGTGCTAAAACAGACAACTGTCCTTTGGCAGTTAGTGGGACAACACGTGCTTGCCGAGTAACAAGCACATCATTCCTCTAACAGCATTTTACCAGCCAAATGAACAACATTCCCATAAATAATAGAGATTCAATGCCTTTGTCTCCTCCCCAACACTGTGCTGTCCTCCCCTTTTACACACCAGGAGCAAAGAAGCAGCAGGGAAAAATATAGCAAGTCTGAGACTTGCAGGGAGTCTGGAGCTCACAGGAGTGAGCAGGGGGACAGGAGAGAAAGAGAAGTGATGCCTTTGGGCTGAGTGAGCAGGATTTACCAGTCCTTTGTCCCTGCTCTGGGTGAGAATTAGACCCATAACTGTCTTCCCAGCACACTTCAGGGCTCTGCATTTCTCCCTCTGCACCCTGCCAGTCCCTCCTCAAAACTCAACTTTTTTATTGAAACCCCTTTCTTCAGTGGCTATGCACATAAGCATATGTACATAGCCACTCTTCCCACAGAGTAGACACAGCCTTATGCCAGGACAGCCCTTAGCACAGTCCCCAAGAGGCACCCATGGCTATTTCACAAAGCAGTGTGCCTGTCTGAATCTTTCTGCCAGTTCAGAGTTGGTTTTTTTCTCACTACTAAAAAAGATAAGCCTCTGGTTTGGATATTTTTATATTAGCAGGCTATATTGTTTAGAAAGTGTATTTTCTGACCTTCTTCTGGGAGGTGTCAAACAGCATGTTAGACAGAGAAGTATCGACCCAAAGGGCACGAGCTGTGGATGAGTAGGAGAGAAGCTCTCCTGGGAGCTCTCTCAGCAAGACCCACCACCTGCCAGAAATGCCAAACAAATGCGAAATTCATTCACTAAAGTGTTTCCTCAGGAAAGGACATGGTCCCATTTAATTGCCCTCCTTATTTATGCTTCACATACCATCTGAAGAAATTTGCTTGTTCTAACTCTAACCTTTTCTAACCTCAAAAACAAAGCCCCAAACAAACCCTAAAACACAGTCACATTGCCTTCTCGGCCAAGGTGCTGTGAATGAGCTGCAGGGCAGAAACAGATCTCCAGCAAGATGTTTCAAGATGTGTGTCAGCCATTTAGCAGGAAAGGCGAGGCAGGGAGAGTGCATTTCATTGCTGAGCAGCCTGCAAGCATTTGGGAGTATGATTTATATTCCCACAACTGCCTCTTCAGGTTAAGGGTGACCACAGTAAAGGATTCATCACAGAAACTGCAGCAAATGCAGAAACGAAGGAAAAAGCAAACCAGGCTTCTTTGTCTTATCCATTAAAGGTAAATTACAGTTATTAGAGAGGAACACCCAAGCACAGCCACAGGACATTAAGCCATATGTGAATACTTATACACACATTTGTCTGATCAACCAACTGAATATTTACAAAGATTATACCCTGCTTGCACTAAAGATAAATACCTGGGGAAATCAGCCTTTCAAAAACAACACCCAAGAGTCCCTCCAGCCTCAACAAATACACCACCCAGGATACCCCTATGATATTTCTAAACTGAAGCAGCAGGGGAGTAAAGGGCCTAGGCACACAAAACTGAGAGCAAGGGGTGTCCCACACTGTCAGGGTCTGTGCTTGAATTTCACTGCTGTCATTCGACACGGGCTCACATGCTCCTCTCTCACCACCAAAAAGCCACAGAAGAGGATAAACAATGGCAACACAGGAACTCAGAAAAGTAGTGGGAGCACATTGGCTGTCCAGTCCCACCATTTTTATTTTTTGGTTTGGTTTTCATGTCACATTGCAACAAAAGAGGAAATCCAGAACCTGAGAAGGAATTTGCAGCATGGAGGACGTTGCAATACCGTTCCAGTGGTTTTCTGTAGAATCACCAACATCCTAGAGAGGCTTGAGCATTGTGGAGTGTCATGGACACTTTTGATCCTTGTGCTTTTCCAGTTTGAATGCTCTACACAGGTATATCCAGCTCCACCCCCAGCCCCATAAGGAAGATTTCTATTGCCTGTCCTTCCCTCTGGACATACTTTGGATTCTCCCAGCAGACTTTCCCATCCTGAAAATCAGTAAGGCAGAGGAGGGAACACCAGATTGGGTACTCCTGTCCACAAAGCAACCACAGCATGTTTAGCTACATTTTTAAGCTGGTTTCAGTAGAAGTTCCCCTTTCTCTATTCCTCTTTTTTGGTACTCTCAGCTCCTTATTCCACTCCCATGCTCATGTAGGCCTCCCACTCTTGTCCATGTCTTTTCCACCCACTGTATGTTGAAGTTTTGAATTTTAATCATTTTTCTATGCTTCTGTATGCCCACACACATGCATTTCCCTACTCCTGGACCTCTCCTCTGCAGGACCCAGCATTTCCTCTGCATCCCACCCACAGTCCCTGCAGGTACACTTGCATGGTTCACAGCACACCAAAGAAGTCTATTTGAGAAGACAACCTGAAACAAGGGCTAAGAGTTGGAAAGAAATTGACTTTTTTGTCAAAATCACAGTACAGGGCAAGGGCTTTTGTTCTCTCAACACCTTGTCCTATCTCCCCAAGGACCAGCAACCCCAGCAAGCGGGCATCAAGTGTAAGACCCTGGGGATGAGGCCAGTGCACTCCTGACCTACAGCAAATGGATGACCCAGCTGGTCCCACACACAGCTGGGTATTCAAGTGTATTCATGACAACACTTGCTGAGAAACCAGCAAGGCAAGTAGAAGAAGGGACAGCAGAAACTCCCCACCGCAGCTCTACCAGAGCCAAACAATGACTTCAGTCAAGTTGCCTCATCCTACTGTACTTACTGTTGCCCGCCCCATCCCCTTGGCAGCACAAAGCAAACTGATTAGGACTGAGCAGCAACTGCTGGGCCAGGCACAAGTGAGTTTTCAAGTGAACAAATGGCTGTGAGTGCACATTAAAAGCAGGAAGAGAACACTAATAAGGAAACAATTATTTCATTTTTTAAAGAAAAACAGATTTTTTTTTTCCTATTCTTTCCTCTTATCTGGAACAAACAAAGCTTTGAGGGAACAAATACCATTCCAGAGATAATCCATGCTTTGGATCCTGGAAGCATTTGGTACCAACTTCTGGAAAACAAAACAATGATAATGACTCACACTGGGCCTGGGGGTGGCTCGTCACAAATTTAGCAGCAGCTTCCATGCTCCCAGCTGAGATTGGCTTTACTGGGTTGTTTTCACAGATCCCCAGGACTGCAATTTAGCACATGCAAATCGGCCCAGCAGCCAATTGCAGCCACCATGCTAGAAAGGCATAAACATGCCATTTAGAAAAATGCTTTACCATACAAAACATGATTACCTCCTTCCATGCCATTTCAGGCTATGGGAAGAAACACTAGTTTTATTATTAAACATTACACATCTCTTTTCCTCCAAGGGGAAGAAGAATTATTGAAAGGCCTATTAAGCAAACATTTATTCACACAATTGAAAGCTTTTTGCACTGCCACTGCATCTGGAGAGGGGATCATCCCCTGTACTGGAGGCTTATGAGGCCACAGCTCAATTCCTGTGTCCAGTTTTGGGCCCCTTACATCAAGAAAGACATTGAGGTGCCCAGTCCAGCTCCAGAAGAGAGCTGGGCAAGAGTCTAGAGAACAAGTCCTATGAGGAGTGGCTGAGGGAGCTGGGAGTGTTTAAGCTGGAGAAAGGGAGAATCAGAGGTGACCTTACTGCTCTCTACAACTCCCTGACACAAGACTGTAG
Source organism: Phylloscopus trochilus trochilus (assembly GCA_016584745.2). NCBI lineage: Eukaryota > Metazoa > Chordata > Aves > Passeriformes > Phylloscopidae > Phylloscopus > Phylloscopus trochilus. The sequence continues at coordinate 7,952,796 of WQNJ02000041.1, read as the reverse complement.
CAAGGGTCAGTCTCTTTAAGTAACAGGTGACAGGACAAGAGGAAATAGCCTCAAACTGTATCAGGGGAGCTTTAGATTGTATATGAGGAAAATTTCTTCACTGAAGGAGTTGCTAAGCATTAGAAAAGGCTGCCCAGGAAAGTGGTGGTGTCACCATCCCTTGAGGTATTTCAGACATGCAGACGTGGCACTTGGTGGTGGATTTGGCAGTGATGGGTTAACAGTTATACTCAGTAATCTTAGAGGTCTTTTAAAAATGAAAAAAAAATTTGTATTCTACAAGAAATCTCACCTAGTTTTCAGACCATGCTGAACTTCTGACGATACATACAACCTGGACTAAAAAAAATAAAACGAGCATCAGTCTGGTAAAAAATTAAACAGGTTGCTTCTGGAAAGCAGCAGAAAGGGCTATGGAAGACAAGTGGCTTAGTTTTGAGATGAAGTTCAGTGAGCCAGAAGTAGATCACTCTAACAACAAAGTAGGAAGGTTTCCTGCACAAACAAAGCAGGAAGATTTCAATTTCTTTAATGAACAGGGCTTTCCATCTGGGAACTGATGGCTGTGAAATACCTCCAGAAGGATCTGCTGGAAGCAGAAAACAAGCCTACAGTCAAGTGCTCTGTGGACAGGGAAAACAAGAAGAATTTTAGGGATGATACATACCACTCATCTAAAACAATGGTTCTGGTTGGGACTAGGTGCATGCACGGAGTTAAATATGCACTCAGATGGTTCAGTGAGCTGAGACCTGTCTCCAGAAATACTCCTTGGTCTTCAAATGGACATGACCTAATGACAGTCACACAGCTCTTAAGCTGAAAGCATCTGCTCTGAAAGTCATCAACTTTAAATATCTACCTTTGACCCTGGATTCTTTTGTTACTCTTCAAGTGGAAAAACAGCAACACAGAATTTTATACACACATTCATTCAGGAAAACCAATAGAAAAGCTGAAAAAGTATTTAATTACATTGTTAGTTAACATTTCCCTTAAATCTTTTTGTTTATAATGCATCACAATTCTACATGGTGTTTAACTTCAGACAAACTCTTCTTCTTTTCTTGGCTGAGATTGGGAAGTGAAGGAAGTTAAGCTGTATTCCTTTACAAAACCATGCAAACCTTCAGGTGAGAAGTGCCATAAACCAGCCAACCTCTGCTTAAGAGTACTGTTTATCATCCTAATTACAGGTACTTAATAAAATTTAAATTACTCGTATTTTTCTTGTATTTGCTCATTCACACAAAGTAAAACATTTTCCAAATATGATTTAGTATCAGTGACACTCTGGTAGGACCCAGAGAAGTTTCAATATTTAGAAGACTGAGTGAAGATCCAGCAATTCCAAATGCCCAGCTCTGTTACCTCAGACATCTGGCTGACAGCTCTGCATTGCTAAGGCACTTTACACCCAGGCAGTTCCTGGACCTGCATTTCTTTTGAAGATTTATGAAATACTTTATTGCAAACTGAAAAATAAAATCCTGCATAATATCAAAGACTTTCCTTTGCATAACTACACAGAACTGGCTGCAAGCACTTAAAAAAGTTATATGCAGATAACTAAGTTCATTATCATTTATATCTCTGGAATTTTTTATGATAGAAACCAAGTAATTTCATCAAATAAAAACGCTAAAATATTCATCACTTCTAGCTCAGTCAGAACACATTTTTTTTACAAAAATGCACAAGACACTATGGGCTTCCAGGAGTGATGCTTAGCCAATGTCTGCATGAGAGGGTTACTTCAGAATAAAGGAAAGTGTGGATTTAAAATGCTATAGCTATTCTTGAATAATACCCCAGAGGAGTGCTCCTGTTACAATAAAAAAGATTTTTCAGAGTTTTGTTTAATTCATTTCCCAGCTGAATTATGCTAAATCAGACAAAGGTATTCTTTCCACTAGCATATGAGCATCAACAATAGGCATTATCCCAGAACAGCACAGGTACTTAACTTCCGCTGGTCAGCAAGTGTTATTTTTCCAAAAACACAAAACAGGAAGAGGGAGCCTGAACAAAATATGTGCCATAACAGGGGCAGAGAATGGTGGACAAGACACCTGGTGTGGGAAGGAAAATGTACTGATGACCCTCAGCCAGATCCCAGCACTTCTCAGCCTTGTGACCCACTGTCAGCTCCAGCTCAGCACCACCAAGCCACCATTCCCATCTCCCACCAGCAGTGCACATCCACAGAGCATGTGGACTCTGAGCTGCCACAGATCAAAGCCTCTCTGTGCTCCCTGAACTCAGCAAGGAACTGCAGGTTTCAGTATCTGTCGCTTCCATACACAGAGCTGTTGCTTCCAGTAATTTGAAGCTGAACTGTGCAGTATTTGCTGTACACTGTAACTTGCTGTTTACTTGAATAAACAGCAGTGGGAAAATTTTCAAGAACTAGTGTATGTAAATAAAATGTAGATGGATGCATAGATGACTGCACAAGCAAACAAAGGAGTGCCTGTTCGCTCATGAGCCAAATGCTATTCTTGAATATGCAATTGTACCTCCTATGTGTGTGATTCCATTTGCATCTGCAGATGTCTTGCACGTGCAGACACATTATGACAGTGCCCCAAATAGTCTCAGGGAAAATGCAAAGATGTACAGGGGCAGCAACAGACTGGCTAATGGCAGAGGCACAGCCTGACCCTGCCTACCTAGACACAATGCTTGTTCCTGTTGCCCCAAATTTCAAACTTACTATTGTGAGGCCTGGAGAAATATGAAGACGTACTGTGCCAGACATCATTTTAATTTGCCATAAAGCCAGCATCAATCAGTATATTTCCAGGAGCATCTCCAAATTTCACCAGTGTGAGACTCCCATGGAAGCCAAGTTCAGGATTTACTTTCAATATGAGCTTAATTTGTACTGAAGGCATCAATTTGCAAAATAGGGACTTAAACTGAGAAGTACTCTTATGAGTGTTTGAGAATAGATCAGTCTCTGGATACAACCAAACCTCTATTACTGAAAATAAAGCTACAAATGCATTGCTGCTGAATGTTGTTGCTGGTTGATGTGAGAAATTATCTGTGGTTTTAGCAATGATGCATCCCACAGGAGAGTCTGTACAGGAGCCATAGGGAGGACAAGCATGAGATAGAACCACTCATAGAGCCAAGTAAGAAATCCTTATGGAGGAAGACTAAAACACACTCACTAGCAGAAATCTCCATGCTGCTATTATGCAGTCTATGGGTACAGGGACTTTTATATAAAAGTGCCTGCAAACCAGGTACAGGTCACCCAAAATAGTTTTTCATAACTATTCACAGCTACAGCAACAATGCAGTCATTATTTAATATTTACCTTGCTTGATCTTAACAGTATAGTAGCTATCTGTTTCATAATTTTGGCTAGGAAGTCAAAAGCAAAAGAAAAAAAAAATCTGGACTGGCGAACCACATCTCCTAAGCAAAGTGGAAAAGAGTGTTAGCAAAGAAAATAATTAAATAATAAAACACTTAACAAAATTAACTGTGGTTGCACCATCACAATGGAAAATATCTCTGCACATGCAATACAATCAGTCAGTTTGCAAACTCTGAAACTAAGACAATGAATGAAGCACCTGAAAGACGATACAGATGTTGCTGTGCTAAAATACTTGTAAAGAAGTGCATAAAGGAAGAGGATAAATGTCACTCTGCATTGCTATGAATTACTTGCACTTTTGTGGTGGCTTGGAGACCCATTAAGCCCCATTTTGCAAGGTGCTGCTCAAACAACCACAGCCTGCCCCTAAGTCAAGGTCTGCACACCTCAGAAGTGGAGCATAACAAAAAAACAACAGGCTAGAGTTAGCTAAAGTAAAGAGGTGAGAGGTCTTCACATAACAATAAAAAAATCTTGCTAAAATTTTTTGCTAACATCACAATAGAGCTGTACAGTGGTATACAACTACCTTCAATATTTCACTGTTTCTCTTTGAAGCATCTTGCATTAGCTTCTGTCAGAATCAGGAGTGGTCTAAGGCTCTGAGTCAGCACAACACACAAATGTGAATCTGACTTTAAACGTGTGCTTACATCCTTATGAGTTGTTTGCATTAAGGAAAACATAGGTATGAGGAAGGCAGAAGGCTTGGTCAATCTGTCAGAATAACTTCAGATCAGAGGATCAAGGACATGTAAGTAGCTCACAACACTCTGTGCTACTGCTGTTGTAGTCCATGTTTCCACAGTCCTTCCACTCCCACAATTTTATAATCCTTGTGCTGGTTTACAACCCTGACTGGCTTGGCCCCACAGTGCCATGCTGGGCACAGAACTACACCTTTAGGGTTGTTGCCAGAGCATACACCTGTCTCCTGGGGCATGCTCACCTTTTGAAGAAGTAGCAAGGAGATTTACCCTCCAGCAGGCCCACCCCACAGTGAACCTTTTATAGGTGGAAGCTTTAATTTTTATTGTGTATTTTTCAAGAACATAAACCCCAGTCTTAATGGAAAATGAAAAAAGCCAGTGAAGGAAAGGGAATGTATTTTAGCATCCTGATTCAAAGCAACAGACCCCAACTGCAGTGGTCAGGCTCATGGTAGCATGGGGCTGGTACCTGGAAAATAAGCTCAGTTGGAGATAACAGTAAGAAATCATTCCCACAGACTGTCTCCTTACAGCACAACAGGGAATACAAAGACTATGCAATGCTCAGCATCATTCATCAGAATGGGGGAGGTAAGAAAAGACTCAGGCACCACATATGCATCAAGCACACTCCAGCACAGGATCCACCTGTAAAGCCAAACCACCTCAGCCAGGGATCTATTAGGACAGTATCATTGACTTCTAGCTCACTAAAGTTACAGCCCAACATCCCCCATGGCCTGAGCACCACCCCACTTTTACCAGTAGTTTATTGTTCTCTTTACTGCTCCAGGTTTTCAAAAGACACAAAACAAACAATCACACGCAGCACTATGGTGAAAACTCCATTACAGATTTTCACTGAAAAGACTAGTGTGTGTACTGCTTCCATGTGCAGCCACAATTGATTCTGTTTATTTATCATATTGTTCTTCAAAGCAGGGCAGAACATGCTCTGAAGTGAGTCCGGAGTTCTCTCCCAAAGATTCCCCTGTTGCCATGAGCTTGTCACAGACAGCAACTTGCACACAAGAGTGTCATGGGAGGGAAGAGGCTACTGAGGCATAAACGGGTGGCTATAACCATTAACAGCTTTTCCTTGGCAAGGCCATAAGGGAATCCAGGCTACCTCAGCAACAGTGATCCCCTAAGACCAGCCTTTCTCTTCAAGGGAATGCCGAGCATTTGTACTGGAGGTGTGGACATTTTTCTCTGCTAGGACCAAGATCTCACAAAACAAAACCCAACACAAGCATTAGGAAAGAACAATCTAAAAGACATCCTCATAAGCATCCAATTAGTAGCTTCTACAGATCTTAATAATAACAACAGTAACACAAGATTTCATTCCATAGGCATTTACCCAGTGTTCTAGAGAGGGAAAGTCAGATTCATGGAAGAAACACATGTAGCACAGAATTGTAGAAACACCACTTTAAAAGCTTCAACAAGACCATCCTAAAACTCAGGGTTAGTACACCAAACCAAGGCACCCATGCACTTATTCCCCTTTTCCAAAAGTGATCAGGGAAAGTGGTTAGGATCACAAACACTGTTCAGAAATTCACCCCAATGCACTTCCTTCCCATCATAGTGAAATGCTCTCTCCTGAACAGGCTAGGAGCTGAGAGAGGAGCTGGGAGTCTCCTCAGGCCCCCCATCATTAGCAGGCAGGGATTTCTCTTTGCTTCCAAGTACATCCCCATTCAAAAATACTTTCAACACCCTCCACCAGAAAACCACTGCAACATTACTACTACCAGAAGCACCAAGTACAGAGAACTCTTACAGTGGGGCCAACCCCAGAGTTGTGTGGGGCCATTGGCGCTCTGGGGAAGGGTATCCTCATATTGGCCAGGTGGTAACGGAAGGCACAGTCGGGGGTTCCAGGTGGGATGAGAAATACAGGGGTCCTATACGAAGAAAAAGGACCTGAGTGGGCTGCAGGTGCGATGGGGAACAATAATGCGGGTCATGTGTGAGGTAGGAATCTCTGTGAGGACAAAGGACACACGTGGGGGTTCTGTGCGGGTGGGGGCTCCAGGCGGGATTAAGCACAGGGTGGGGTGGGGGCCAGGCCTTGGCTAGAGGGGGGCCGGGTTGGGAATCCAGCGGGTGGGGATGCTGGGGGCGGAGGGGAGCCGGGTGTGGGGGATGCCGAATTAACGGGGACTCCGTCCCGGGGATGGGCGGCGGGGTCAGCACCGCGGACAGCGCCCGGCCCATCCCGGCCACCTGTGCGCGGCGCCGGCGAGGCGGAGGCGCCGGGCGGGGAGGACGGCGAGGAAACGGGGCCAGCCCGGGCCGGGCCGAGCGGCGCCCGGGCGGGGAGGCGAGGGCGGCGGGGACAAGGACGCGCGCTCCCCACCTGGGCTGTGGCTGGATCTCAGGCGCCTTCCACAGAGACACTGCAGCATATGCGAGCCTTTCTCCAGGAGAAGCCCGAGAATCCTCATGGATTTCACTTTGTGGCGCCCTCCCGCTCCTCGGAAAAGGGACCGGCCCCGGAGCGGCCGGCTCTCAGCGGCGGGGCGCCGGGCCCCCTCGCCGCCAAACTTCCCGGCCCATCGCCGCGGCCCCGCCGCGCCCGGGGGAGGGAGGGGGGCCCCGCCGCCACTTCTCGGGACTTGTCCGCCGGCGGAGGGCCGGCCGTGCCGGGAAGCGGGGCGGGCTGGCTGGAAGGACGTCAAGCCCTAGAAACACGCGCGGCCGGCTCCCAGCCCTGCCCCCTGCCGGCACAGCCCCCGCCGGGGCGGGCAGCGCCGCCGGGACCCCCCCGCCGCCGGGGCTCGGCCGGGCCGCTCCGCTCCTCCGGCGGGGGCTCTGCTGGGACCCCCCCCGCCACCGGGGCCCCGGCCCGCCCCACTCAAGTTCTGCCAGTCCCGGCGGCGAGGGAGGAAAGGAGGGAGGGAGGAGACAGCCCCGCCGCTCGCCCCGCCGGGCCGGGCCGGGCCGGGCCGGGCAGGGTCGGTGCCGCAGCGACAGAAGGCACCGCGTGTGGGGACACCGAGCGCGGCCCCTCCGGGGGCTGGGACCACGGGACCGGCAAGGTGGCCGGGAAGGAGAGACACCTCTGTTCCTAAATAAGCGGTGGGTGCGAGTGCCCAGACAGGGGTGCTCCTTTACGAACACGCTGTAAACTGGGGAGCCTCCGTCTTTCCACCTAGCCCAAGGCACCAGCGCAAAGGGCGCTCCATTGGAACTCAAGGTACCTTCTTTTTTACCCGTTTTCAAAATATCACTATTACAGCACTGCAGGCTCAAGTGTCAGTGTTGGCGCTGCACAGAGAAAGGTAGGGCATATATTTCACATGCAAGGATGGTTAGGGAAAGATGCTCTCCTTAGAAGTGTCTCCAGTTCATGAAATTACACAAAACCCACAAAACACAAGGCTGGAAAGCACAGGAGCACAGAAAAACTCCTTCGACAAAACAGTACTATCATACACAAAAGCTGTTCAAAAGAACTTCACCTGAGTAAACTCTAATAGTGCACTAAGAAGCAGCTCCCTCTGGGACAAATAGGAACTCAGCACAAGTGAATTTCTAGCTGAATTACCTTGTGCTCAGGCGGGGTTACCTACTCACACATCACCTTTCAAAGCCTTCTCTGCTTTTGTTTCTCCTAATACCTGGAAGAAGTGACCAGGCGACTCTGACCAGGTCACTTCACTCTAGGATGTAACAGGCTTCTGGCCAGCACTTCAGTGGGATGCAAGAGTGGGGATACAGGCTTAAAAGTTAACATCTAGATCAGAGTACTAAGACACATAAACCAGGCATAACAAAAGAAATGCTGCTTAGGTGTGAGAATCTATCAAGCACGTGTGCCAAAACTAATATTTTTGAGAGCATCTGGAATCTTTCGTGCCCTCAATAAATACTCCACAGTTTCAGTTTTACTCTTAAAGAGAAAAGGGGGGGGAAAAAAAACCCCAAAAAACAGTTTAAATGCTAAATGTTTCATGAAATGGTAGCTCTCATTTTCCAGTCAATTCTACTTCATATGCTGAAAAACAGCACTTACCTAGAAGCAAAGCCAGTAGAGTACAGTTCAGGACTGTTAGAAGGATGGAAGATATTACTAACATCCCTGGGATTCATGCTAAACTCAGTTTTTGTTGTCTTCTGTGACTTAGTCTGAAAAAGCATCACTCTGTCTTAATTTATAAGCTATTTTAGACAGGACCTTGCACATGCACAGTCATAGCAGAACAGCTAAATGAAACTGCCCTTCTCCATGTCCCCAGTTACCCAGGATCATTGCTCCATCGCTCTCCTCAGCAATCCCTGCTCCACAGCCACCGTGAAAGACTACGGTGCCATGTCAGGGCAGATACCAAACTGAGACTACAGCTGTTACCTCTCCCCTTCACCCAGAGCTGTCCTTCAGTCCTCTGCTACACCTGATCATCAGAGAGCAAGCCTGTAGCCCTGCTGGAACAAGGCCAGAAGCAGTTTGCACAGTGAAGCCCTAAAACAGAACTGGTGGTTCTCCAGTACTTCGGTAATAGCACAAAAAAAAAAAAAAAAATAACAGTCCTCTTTCTGCAAATGCTTCAGCAGCATGTTTGAGATGAGAACAATTCTGGATCTGGCCAATCAAGGGCAGTACAGGGAGATCCAAAGTCAAGGTGCCCTCCTTGCTTAGCAGCCAACATGGAGCTGTAAATGAGGGGCTCTCATTTAGAGATGCCAGGACTGAAGTGCAGCACTAGCTACAAGGGAAGAGTTGCACACAGATGTTATACAGATCAAGCTAGCATGGGAATGGGCAGATTTATCCCATGAACGTGCAAGGGCAAGTGTCTTGGACACGATACAGATGTTTGTTAGAATAAAATGGGAAAATGCAACAGGTAGCTGAATTTTGAGACCTTTGTTCATTAAACTAACACAGCTGTTCCTGGAAAATCTACTCAAAATAACCAATAAAACCACTAATAAAATAATCCCCATTTTTGGGGGGAGTTCCCATCACCTTGCAGCAAGTCTGATAATCCAGCCTTTGTGGGGCACACTCCAAGGGGTCAGTGCCTGACTCACATTAGAGGAAAGGAAGGCAGACTCAAGTCAGTGAAGAGAATGAGTATTACCTGACATTTCCAAAGAAGGGCCTGCAACAAGCATGTGCTCTTTCAAGCTGAGTAGGTTTAAGTAAGTTCAGACAACAAAATGGAAACATAAAAATGGCAAAGGAAGAATTGTGATGCATATGACTCAAGTGTTTACATGCCACAAAATACTCAGTAATATCATGTACCCAATTAGGTAAATCTCAGCCCAGTAAACAAAGCTTAAAGAATTTGAAAAGATAAATGGGGCTGACATAAATCGAGACATTGCTGGATGTGTTAACTCATTTTAATCTGAAAACAAGGTAAACCAAAATAAAATTTATTTCAGTGCAGAGGGACAACATGTACCCAAACAATACTTCAACGGGACACAGCAGTGCATAAATCTCACCATGACTCCATTGATGAGCTCGCACTGCTAAATAATAATGCAAATAACATCTCAAAAATTACCGTGAAAATGCTACAGATATTTAAATTTTTAGCCACTGGTAGAACACAGGTATTAGAAATGATAGTGTGCTTGAACAAAAGCAGGGATTGCATTTGCTGGAACACAAAGAAAGCTGTGAAAGCCTCATTGAGGTCAGAAGACATTTACAGGGAACACAGTGTCATATGTGTTTCTCCCTTATTAAATTAAAATGCCATTGGCCTTCTGAAGCGCTGAACAGAAATGAGAATATGTTTAGGATTATGGAATTTAAATTAATACCTTCTACTAAAAAGAGGAATGTACTGCGCTCTGATCAGAGAAAAATAAGGTGATTTAAGCGACAAGGCTCTTTGCTAGGTATTAAAATAGCATAATATGTATGAGTTCACCAGTTACAAAAGCCAGAAAAGAAAGAAAATCTACAAAAGCTCCAAGAAAAGAGTAGCCAGGAAAGGTAATTTCCTTGTGTTCATACAAAGGCAGTAATAATCTTTCAATGTGCTGGGTCTGTGCTGTTCTGTTTTCGCCCATACTGATTGGTAGTTCTTTGAACATTGTGATGGTTACACAGACAAACAGCTTGTGCAGGTGTGTTATTTCTGGTTGGTTGGTTTGGGGTTTTTTGCAAGTCTCTTCCCTTGTTGTATTTTCTGGCCAAACACAGGCGGATATAATGGGAAAGGGCCCATTAACCTTAAGAGCTTTGTCCAAGCCAGTGCTGATGCAGAGCTTGGACCTCGTCCCTCTCTCTGTAAATTTACAAAAACTGCACTTGGTACTCATTTCTTGAAGCTCACTCCATGGGTCCATATGTGATCAGTGACTGTATATTCTTCATTGGTGGCAGAGACCACTCTACAACACTTCACCTTGCAAGAGCCATTTGAGCAAAATCTATTTATGGGCCAAAAACTACAGCTCTTTTCAGTGCAAGCCACTGTCACGTTGTGCTCTCTGGGTATTTCTGCTTACCTTTTCCCCTTTATAAAGCAGAGCACTGCTGACAAGGAGGGATGGTGGGGTCTGCTTCAGGGACATACCAGCCACATACAGCTCCTACTGCACCCTGCTCCACCAAAGCACAGCACAATCACACCACAGACAGTGGGAACTGCAGCACAAAGTTGAGGTGTTTGCTGAAGGTCACACAATAAATTTGTGGACAAGTAGGGAATCCTGTCAGTCCCCATTCTAGTGATTTAATGAGAGGATTAGCCTCTTCCTGATCAGTATAAAATTGCACTCATTATAAGGCAAAGATTCTGCTGGAGTCTCTACCATGGATAAAGTATACCACACACCTTCTGAGAGCAAATAGTAGGTGAAACAGAAAAAAAAAGACAGAGCTTGATTTTGTACATCGGACAAGAAAGATTAATTTCTTAATTGCTTTTCTGAACAAGAGTGAACAGAAACCACTGACTCCAGGTCCTGCTGGACAGACTGACTTGGTAATATCTCAGCCCCTCTGAGCTCACCAAAGCAGGTTCCAGAGCAAAAGAAAAGATGTCCCACAGCCTTGATCATTTAATAGGTTTATCCTCAGACACATAAAAAGCTTATAGTAATGAGCACTCAGGAGCTGAATTTCTTGACATTAAGAAGCAATCTAATATTACATGTAAAGAAGGCTTTGTGTATCAAAGTCTCCAGTCTGAATTAGGGAGCAGTGATTGTTCTGAATATTTTTCAGTAGTGACACTTCCTCAGAACCTGAACTTTTAGGGCATCTCCAAACATTCTGGCAGTAGTATGAGCAGCTCAGAACAGATACTCTGGAAAAAGAGGCAGACAGACACTGTTCCTTCCACCCACTTCCACTGCCCAGCAGATGCCCTCATTTACAGGATGTCTCACAATGTGTTTAGGAACCCTTGATGGATTTCTCCCCAGCAAATTTTTATACTCATTTTTGGAAACCAGTAATACCATTGGCCTCCTCACGATCTTTTGGCAAGGAGTTCTACAGGTTAATCATTTGGCAGGAAAAAGCTTTTATTAGTTTAAAACTCCTTCTCGGTAGCTCCATTTAATGCTTACCTTAACTTATAGGGTCAGCATTTTAAGATTATATTGTGAAATGCTAATTTTATGTTCTCCACAACAGTCATGGTTTTATACACCTCTGTCATATTTTCTTCCTCTGTTGTTTCATTTCTGAAGGCACCTGAAAGTGCCTAATCTGTTCCATCATTCCCTGGGCAGCAGCTACTCTTCACGCTCCACTGCCCCTGTCGCTGTTTCCTGTGCCTTTCTAGTTCTATCACATCTTTTCTGAGACAGGATAACTGGAGCTGCACACAGTACTCAAGGTGCAAGTGCTCCAGGGATTTCTAGCACAGCAGGATGATAGCTCCTATTTGCTTTCTGTACCTTTTCCAATATTTTCTGCTTGCATCTGCTGAGCTAGCACTTCCAGAGAGAGTCACACTTTCTCTGTGGTCATTTTCCAGTGAGGAAATGGACCCTGGTGGCACCCCTTACCCTGAGTGACCATAATTTTTTTTATATATACATATGTGTGTATATATATATGTGTGTGTATATATAAATACATATGTATATATATATATGTGTATATATATATATAATATTTCTATAATATTTACATACACACACATATATTTGGGTTTCATAAGTGGCTGCATTACCCTGCACTCCTCCCCAGTTTATACTGTTGTTAGTTCAGCAGATGCTCCTTCTGCAGTTCTTTTGTGTCCACTTCTGTTTCTCTTACTCCAAAGATGTTGCCTCTTCTTCAACCCCTCACTCCTCAAGATCATTTAGGAGCATATCCAGGACTGCACAGCTCAGTCCCTCCTCACTGGCAATTTCCCCACTGATGAGACCTTCCCTTTTTTCTTTAAGGGAAACACCCAGTGAGGAAGCATCTTAGAAATCCAGACTTCTGCCTCACCCTTACCCAGTGGCTCAGGGAACATTAAGGAATTTTGGGGGGATGTTCCCACACCAAGAGCCATGCAGCCCCTTACCCAGATGACCAAACCTGACTGCCAGCCCCCCCCACAGGATGGCTGCTGTGATTTTTTGCAGATGTAGTTCAGGGCAAACCTCCAGATGTTGCCACATTTGTCCTTTGAACCTGAGAGCTGCAGAAACACCTTCTAGGTGCACCTCTTTGGTGGGTTCAGTTCCCCTGGCAGCTGTGGCTGCTGTTTCACATCTGCAGCCCTTCCAAGGGAAAACACGCTGGAAGGCAGAAGATCTCCCTGCCTGCCGATCCCTCCGGGCTCAGAGGTTATGAGAGAGGAAAGCAGATTAAAGGCTGTAATGCAGCCAGCACAGGGAAGATCTGACCCACAGGGCTCCAGTAATTGAGGTTATTAATCCAAGGTAGGTAATGATGGCTTTGCCTGAGGCATGACCCAAGTTTTGAGGGCGGCAGATCAGAGTTGAGCCAGGGTTTGGAGGAGGGCAGCAAGCCAGCCTGCTGGCCAACAGAGCTCCTGGGCTCTGCCCACCGACAGCCCCTTGGCTCCTCTGCTTTCAGCAGGCAGCCACCAAGGCAAAGCCAGAGCTGAAATAGGTGCAGCTTCCAAATTCAGGATGTGCCCTTGGCTTTCCCCCCAGTTCCCTGCGTGAAACATGAACAACTGGCAGGCTGCTTCCCTCATCCAGGAGTGCAACCAATCCATCCACCTCACAGGGAAAAGTTGTCAGGCTGAATAAAGGGGTTTTACTGAGGGTAAAAGTACAATAGACCAACCATGCAAGAAGCCATCTCCCCTTCCCCTCCAGCAAACTCACTCCTAATGTTCCAGAGGGCATCTGAGGTTGGGAGCAGCATCTGTGGAAGCATGAGCCTCCCCATCTGCCTGCTTCCAGTGACACTTACAGAGCCTTTTACTGTTGTCTAGACCTGAAGTGTATTTATTCTGGCATGCTAATACAACACATGTGGCACAGCCTCATCAAGACAAGCAAGTACTTGCCTAACTGCCTGCCTTGGGAATGATGGTACAAGAAACGCTTTCTGCTCCAATTCACAGCTGCTCCAATGACAGAAACGCCACTCACAGGACACCACAGTTCAGACCCTCACTCATTAAGTGGCCACCACAGCTGAAGAGTGCACAGGGACATATCTGAAACAGATTTCTCTGGAAAGACCACCACTCTGGAACATGCAATTCCCAGTGCCTGCAGTGTAGCACAGCTAAGGTTCTTTATCAGACCTACACACAGACTTGTCCCTGTTGGTTCTGAAAGGAAGAAAATGACAAAAGCTAGGTATTAAATAATAATATTACAGCACAGTTATAAAGGGTCTATGTAGGTGAAGGAAAATTAATGTTTCAAGAGATTTGAAGATGGGATTTACAAAACCTTTATAAGAGGCACCCTTGAAATCCTGGGTTGTTAGAACAGGACTTCCTACTGGGTACATTGTTTTCCAGGTTTAAAGGTAACTTAACAAGACTTTTTGTCTGGAAAATTTCCTTTTCTGAGACTCATGTAGTGTAGTCCTCACCAGAATGCAAGAAAGCTAAGGAAAAAATATCTCTTTCTCAGAGCACACTATTATTTTCAGGCAGTAGTAAAAAATAAAATAAAAATTTAACATGTTATTTTCCTTAAAATGACATTTTTTTTCTGAAGTATCTCAACTTTGCTGAAGTATTCTGGCAGTATTATGAAAATAAAATTGCAAGGAAAGGGTTTGAACCTTATCAAAAGAAGAAGTTTCTGTAAGAGTCTCAAACAAAGTCAGACAACTGAGGAATACCAGGAGTGTTTGGCTGACAGTGGTGTGAACAGAGACAAACTTGACTCGTTCCTCATTAGGCCATGAGTCCCCCACTGCTCTGCAGCCCCCTGCACATGGACATACACGTACCACACACCAGCTTCATGGGATAGAGGAGACTTTTTGCTGTTCACAGTTTCAGGACAAATGGTGAAGGCAGTTGATAGGACCAGGCTCAAACCCTACCAGCTACAAGGCAGAACCATTTTCTCCACCCTCTGCTGTAAGAGAAAACCCAAACCTGAGTAGCACGTTTTGGGTTCCTTTTTGCATTTGACTCATGGACCAGCATCTTTAAAGGTTTCTATTGTTAGCTTTTCTCTGCAGCCATTAGAACCAGGAAATCTAAATATGCCAAGTTATCATTCTTACATAATGGCTCAGGGATTTAAGAAAGGCCCCAAATCTTCTAAAAGTTAGCAACACCAGTTTGCAATAACCAGTGACAGGTAACAGGGCTGGCTCCCAGGGATGGCAATCATTGCTGACGTGTGACATACTCAGTAATGGCCTTACCCTGCTTTTGCTCCAAACACAGCAGTGCCAGCCCACAGGCAGCTCAGAGTGATTATCAGCCCCTAGAGAACTCTGCTCCCCTATAAGAAAGTAAAAATCCTACTTTGCTCAGCAGCTGAAGATATTTCACTAAAGATGGAATAAAGATTCTAGCAAATTGCATTCCAAAACATGCATAATCTGGCAAATTAGGGAGGAATAAGAAGGGTTCAAGTCAAAGATGAAGGACTATTATGTGAATGTTGCTGTGGAGCACAGCAAGAAAGAGGAAATCACAAAAGATGGATGACCAATTGGTGGAATTTCAAAAGAGGAGTAAAATACGGGAGGAAAATGCTTCTGTGTGTGAGCAGATAAATCAGCCAGGCATTTCTTTATCAGGCATTACCAGAGGCCTTGAAGGTCAAGGACTGCAATGATTGTCTACTTCCCACAAGCAAAGTTCAAAACCTGAACCACACACACGGCACACGTGATGGACCTGGCACGGCACAAAATGCAGCTCAGCACAAGCCAAAGCTGGAACTGCAGCCACAGAATGGACTGAGGAAGGGTTAGAGGAGAGAGGCATGGGTGCAGAGGATTTTCCAATAATGTTAGAGAGCTGGGGCCAGGTTCTGACCTACTATAACTGATACTGCTCCAGGAGGTCTGAATTCAGCCCATACATTTCAGGCACTGATATTTCATTTTTTTTTTTTTTCCTAACAGGCACTTTAGGGATGCAAAACTGAAAT
This sequence comes from Phylloscopus trochilus trochilus, assembly GCA_016584745.2. NCBI lineage: Eukaryota > Metazoa > Chordata > Aves > Passeriformes > Phylloscopidae > Phylloscopus > Phylloscopus trochilus. The sequence goes on along the minus strand of WQNJ02000041.1, from coordinate 7,937,156 downwards.
TATAAAGCTGAGCTGCTGCTTCATCAGCATGTGCTAAGCTATTTATGAGTCACTAAAACACACCTTTTCTAATTCTCACCTTAGCTTGTGAATGGCATGGGGCCAAGATGCCTTTTCCAGCTACTTGAGAGAAGTCACCACGATGTGCTGTGTGCCAGGCTATTGGCAGAGCCACTGCACTGGCTCTGCTACAGGACATGTTTGACCTCCAGCCAGACCTGCATTAGCCCTCTGCCTGTTTACACTGGGACACTCACAGACATTATCTAAAGAAGTGTCACCCAATGGCAGCAATAAATTTTAGGAATTTCCCTCAAATGAGAGAGCCTCTGCAGAATCAAAAAACACAACAGCAGGCTTGAGTCGTCCCAAGTCCCCAGTGCTGCCTTAGCCCCACACATTTCTGTCCCTGCAGAAATGATCCTATCAGGTACAGAGGGGTCACAAGTGAGTGGAACCACAGCCATCATTTTCCCTTCTCAAAAAGCTGTATCCTACAACTCAGCAGTGAAACAATAGTTACAATGGGGAAAAATGTCCAATTAAAGCACAGCTGTTCTGAGCCAGTTCTCATGTGTCATGCATCCACATCTTCAGACCACTGACAAAATCATTTCCTTGCAGCTGGCATTTGCTTAAACCCCCAACACAGAGGCAATCTCAAGTATGCAGCATTCAGGTTCACAAAAACCCTCCTTAGATGTTACAACCCAGCAGTGAGGATTCTCTTTGCTCTATCTAGATATCTTGAAGGCCAGCCCCACATTCAAGTCCCTACTCTCAGAGGCTTGACGTATTTTTTCTCCATCACTTTGGTTCCTTGACTGTTATCCTGATCCCAAGGGGGATTTTCCATCTCCCACTCCCCTTCTCAGCCAGCTGCTGTGCACAGATTTAGCAGGATGACTCAGAACCAGGGAATGACAGCTCAACATTTTCCTGCTATAGAGCAATCACTGCCTGTCTCCAGAAGGTCCTTGGGTCAGGACTGGGGCTTCTGTGCAAGGGAAAGGGAAGCAATGGTTGCTTTCTGAGGAAAAACAGACCCACTCTGTGGGACCTCCCACTGCTTCCCCCTGTCACAGCCTCAACTTTTCCTTGCTTAAGTCTCACAGGTGCAGCTTGTAAAATACAAGTTTAGCTATTTGCTTTTCATGACAGCAGAGCCTCAGAGCTCCTGAGGTCAGCGCCAGGCACTCTGTGAGGCAGCACACAACACTGGAAGCTGTGAGGAATGGGAAGGCAGGTTCCCAAGGGGTTGCCTTTTCTTTTTCCCTGCTGAGTTACAGCAAGTGTCGTGGCCACATTATCTATTTTTCATTTCCCAGTGCTCAGTGTCAAGCCATAATGAAGCCACAAGGAATCCAGCACCACTCAGCAATGCACAAGAGCCCTCTGCCTCAGCTCTGCAGAGCTGTACAGCACAGGGTGCAGCTTTGCAGGAAGGAGAGTCTGATACCAAGAACACTCCCCATTTTTGTATGCTACACTCCCAGAGCTGCAGCGATAGCAAGTGAGAGCGAGGCAGGGCAAAGACTCTTGCTCCTCACCCTGCTCCCTCAGTCACCACCTGGGTACAGTGAGAGCTGCCAGGCAAGGCCACAGATGTCCAAGGTGGTTACTGTCAACAGCCAGCTACACGAGGCAAGCAGGCGGAAGCAGAAGGATCCGTCTCAGGGTGATGCTCTCAGAGGACAGATGGTCAAAGATAACTTCTGAAAGAGTGCATAAGTGGGACTCCTGGGTCTCCACACAGCTGCAGTAACTCAGCTGCCTTTCCCCAGACCTGAGGCATCACTAAATCTGGCAGCTGGGGAGAAGAGCTTTGCTGCTAGAGCCCATGGATGTGCACTGGACACAGCGTGGCCGTGGGTCAGACTGTCCATGCAGAGGAGCAGGCATCACTCACAGGGAGACCCAGGGATCCCTCCTGGTGCTTGGCCACCTTCACACTCTGCCCCTTGGCAGAGCTCCCCTGGGCTCAGGCAGGGCACCTGAGCTGTCTCTTTGCCCATTTATCCAGAGCAGAAGTGGGGACAGTTCTCAATGAGCACAGAACACCTGGCAGCCCCAGTCTCCAGGTAAAACATGCAGTGCTTTTGATGGGATAGAACAGACAACAGCTTTACTTGTACACCACTGGGGCAAGTGTCTGGTAATGGGCCTGCATTAACACAAAGTAAATTAACAATCAGGTACAACCTCAGAGCTGACATCTGCTCCAGCCTGTGGGACAGTCTGAGCAGCTAAAACTGGAACAGAGCAATTCCTGGGGAACAACCCATAGGGGAAAGCCTGTGCTGCTCTGTCAGGGATGCAGGCAGCAGTGTTTGGATAATCCCATTTGAAAGTATTGTTCTGCTCTTCCACAACTTGCTTTACCAGTTAGGTACTCACCCTGTAGAAACTGTTGGGCCATGTCTCTGGTACCCCATAATTTTTTTCCACAGTGCCACCCTCACCAAGGAAGGTTTTGTGGAAGATGCCTGCTGAGGCCAATTATCATTTTTCTTGGGGATGTTTATACCAGCTAGGATTGATGGAAATGGCCACTTGGACATCCTGCCACACAGCAGCTGTGTTTGCACTGCTCTTCACTGAAGACCCTGCTATTTACATCTAAAACTCCAACTTTTCAAACTCCGTTTTAGTCCATGTGACAAGCTTCATATTTCCTCTCTATCTCTTTGTAAGTTCTGTTAAGATCCTAATGTCCCTGTTAAGATTTTACACACCAGAAAAATCCTGCTGAAAAGAGAGCTCAAACAAGCAGGTGATGGTTCAGCCCAGGGTCAGGGTAGTTAACACAGGCACAAAATGCTGTGTAGAGCAGTATGAGGCTCTTCTCTTAACACATCACAAGGCATTACAGAAGACAGAGCAGCTGCCATCCACTTTCCTACAGGCAGTAAGTACCCTTGAACACCCTTTCATATCCCTATTTCTGTCAGGATTTTCCTACCCCACAACTGCTCTTGAGAAATAGGAGAGAGTCCTGGTGGCTGGGACCAAACAGGAGCACAGGGGTGCTGTTTCTGCATGTGGTGCAGTACAGCAGTTTTGCCTTGTGGGAGGTCCAACTGGTCAGCATTTCTTGAAAAAGGGAGAATAGGTTTATTCTGAAGGCTTTAGCCAATTCTTATTCTTTATACAAACACTGTATCCACAATGTAAGCATCACAAGGGTTTACAGAAGCTTTCCTCCTTGGTGGTGTAGAGTTTAGCAGCAGACTTTCTGCATACTTAAGGGTTATAAACGATACTATCTGTTTTTGAGACTACAGGCAATACTTTCCCATAGTTTAATGGTTGTACTGAGATGGGTCCTTGACTGCTGGCAGCAGTAGGGGTCACTGTAGTGTGTGCTAAGTGGGAGAATTCAACTAAAAATAAAAACCTAAGGGAAAAAAACCAACAAGCTGAAGCATCTTGTGACAACTCACCCCAGAAGCCCTGTCAATCTGCCAGGACTGCATTACCCAGGAGTGGTGAGTGAAGCTAAACTATCCACCATCTAATGCTCAAGAGCTCTTTAACCCACTCCATCTTCAGCTGCTTTCCGTTGCTGGCTGCTTTTAACCTAGTTTTCAACCTCCAGAACTCTTATTTCTGGCTACAGCTTTCATTAGCAGAGACATACTCCCCATTCAATTCCTTCCAGAGATGTAGGCTACATCCCCAAAGTGCCTTTTTGGGAAAGTTGTCTGATTCACTTGCAGCCAGAGGGTGCAGTGCCCTGGAAAACAGGGAGGAATGTAGCTTTCAAAGTGTATTTTCCCCCTCAATACTAAGAAGCCAAACCCCACTGGTGAATTTTGTAGATGGGATTGTTCTTTCCTAACCAGTTTTGTTTCTAAAACTGATGAGAAAGACTGTTTTTCAAGGACTTGGAGGCCTTTTCTCCCTTTGTCTCTTTCCTTATCCTTTTTGAGTGGTAGGTGATTCTTTACTTTTTTCTCTACTTTTTCACACCTCCATTATTGATCCCCTCTTATACAGGCAGCTGGGGAAGAAACAGCTTTCAGGAAGTCCCAGTGATCACAGATGTGCCCTCATCCTCAGCTTGCAAAGTGCTTTCTTGCTGAACTGCCAGAAATACTGATTTCCTGAAATACTCATGATTTCCTGCAAGAAAATCATCTCCTGTCCCTACACAGACAGGCTGTATAAGGGGGAGTGCAGCAGTCTGGGGTCCCCTCTGCAGAGGTGCTCATACCCTGTGACCTCCCTTACTGCCTGACTTTGAGGTTGGCAGTCTGCATCTTGTCTTCCTCCAGAACTAGCTGTGGTCTGACAAGATCAAGACGGACATTGAAAATGAAAGTGATTTTAAAATGTGAAATACTTCAGTTGAAGCCTTCCCAGTTCCCCCTTAGTCTTCCTGGGGAAAGGGTACAGGGCTTTCAAAGGCTGGGGCACATGCTTTCTTTGCACCAGTGTCCACACTCTTTTATTGTCAAGTGAGAAGATTTCCTAAGAGGGAGGGATGTAAACTGTCTCCAGTCCCAAAGCCTTGTAACCAGCAAAGCACCACACTTGGCTATTGAGAGGCTGGATTTATCAGTTCAGACACCCCGGCTGTGTAATTACACAGCCTGCAGTCTTGAAGCAGACTGAGTCCAGCCTGCCCAAAACACAGCCCAAACAAGTTTGCATCTGGCTGCAAGAGATCTTGTAAGACATACCCATGACTACTGGCATCAGCTCAAAACACTGCTTTGGTTTAGAAAGCATCAGTGCCAGAAGATAGATTGGGTATGCTGAACATCAACAGCAGAGCCGTTCCCACAACAGCTGTGTACGTTAACAAATCCTTACAGTCCGCCTTGGAGAGACGCTGAGGTTGGCACTTCTGTCCCCACTTCACAGGCAGGGATATTGCAGCAGGACTGGAATGTGCAGCTCACACAAGCAGCCCACAAGGCCATGGAAGGAGCTGTATTACAAGTGGCTTTGCACTGAGGACTCCTGGTGCCGTGGGCTGGGCTCAGCACCCTACCAAGAAGAGGCAAGACTCTGAAATCTAAAAGCCTGTCTCACATCTCCACACTGACTGACTTCCCACCATCTCCTGTCAGGTTTCAAGTGGCTTTAAAACCAGCAAGTTTTGCTTGATAGAGGTCAAGCCACAAAAGAAGTTTGGTCATCTGCTGTCACAGCATATTCTGTGGTTGAAGTAACCCAAATCTACTGCATCCCTTTCTTCCCTCTGTCTGAACCACAAAAAGCTGTTTTCCTTTAAGATGGCCTTATAGCTGGGCTTGCTGCCTGCCAGGCCTGTGGTCATAGTCTCTCTCAGGGCTTTTGTAGACTAATCCAGCACAAAAGGCACTGGCTGCTCTCCACTCTAAACCTCTGCCAAGCTCTGAGATAGATGGAGCTGCTTAAAAAACGTATCATAAATTGGAACAGCGTAAGAAGCTAACAACAATTGTGCTGAATGTAGCAGCCTACATCCCAAAGGACATCAGCACAGCTGAATTGCAAAAAAAAAAAGCATTCAAAACAACAAATGTTTCTGTAATTCAAGAAATTTCTCATAAAACTCAACCTCTACAAGCCTTTTGCAATAAGATCTCATTTGAAAACCTGTGTAAATCGTCCCTAAGTGTTTAGGTATGTAAACACTAGAAATATCCAGTGCAGACAAACACTGGGGGGAAGTACACACACTCCCTATAATGCCCTTGTATTGCTTTTTTCATGAGCCTTCTGGGTGATGAGATTCACATCCCACCCCACACCTACCCAGTCAATAACATTAAAAACTTCTCACTTCTTACAACCAAGGTACCTCTCAGAGCTCCACCTGGTTGGCAACTCTATCAAGACCGTGAGCTCTACACAGGACAAGAGTTCTGGCAACACGTGGCTTGCCAAATGCACGAAGCAACAAAAAAACCCAAAGCTAGAAGTTGGAACTAAACAAAGGAAAGTTCAGAAGTATTTAATGTTGAAGGTGATAAAGCATTGGAACAATTTAACAAGGTGAACCTTCCATCACTGGAAAGTTTTAAAGCAAGAGGGGATGTTTTCTTTATTCAGCGCTGCACTTCAAGCAGGAGTCAATTGAGGGCAGTCCTGTGACTTGCACACCACAGGAGGTCAGACTGAAAGATCACAAGAGCCTCTCTGACCCCATAACCCAGGAATTAATACCTGGGAGGAGTTTCTTGTAAAATCTGTCAAACCACTGCCCTTTAAATCCCTACCTACAGCTTCTCTGCTATGAAGCCACAATGGAAAATCAATTAAAGAACAGGGAAAGTGGAAAAGGGAAAAAACAAGAAGCTACTGACTGATGAAGGCACAGTGAAGGATGATGGAGGTTTGAACATTGCCCAGCACCAGGCTGAGCAGGACCTGTTCTGAACTCCTGGAGATCATGGGAGGTTGGCTGTTACTAATTTCACTGGTACTCATGTCCTCTGCAGGTAAGTAGAGGACAAGGGTTTGCATTCTGCAGAACTAGAAAACCCATGTCACTCCCAAACACTGAACAGCCCCACTACACACAGCTACAAAGCTATTATTCCTTCATTTGAACATCCCAACCAAGCTACCTTTTGATTATAAAGGTCTGTAGACCAAAAGAGAGTGCATACAAACAACAGAAAAAAAAAACCCAAACCAAACCAGAAATCCAACATAAAAAACCACAAATCTGCTGTTTCATTATTATTGTACTGCTGCCTTGAAATCAGAGAAAATATAAACCTCCATCAGCAGATCTGGGTTCCTCAGTGCAGCTCAAAAAGTTGGCAGGGGACTGAAGAAGCAATGGAAACTAGACTGCACAGATCCTCAGGAAGCCACCAGAGGGTAGCAAAGCATTTTAGAGAGCAGCTGACAGAATCCCAGGCAGAGCGGCGTGATCTGTACCTGCATCTCCCTCCTCACTTTTTGGTTGCTATTTCAGTTACTCAGGAAAATTACATTTTTATTCATCCCTATCCCTTCCATTTTCAAAATGCTGCTTTGCTTTCTTCGCAGATGAGAAGGAATATTTATATTTCAATTATTCCTACCCTTCACCCTGAAAGAAGCTTGTTTCTCCCTTATTTTCTTCATAGTGCCTGCATCCCTCCCCAGCCAACTCTCCCCAGCAGCAGTGGACAGCAAGCCATGTCCTGTGGGGATGGCCTATGGTTCAGCAGTGGGGTACCACCCTGTGGGGAGGTAAGAGGAGGGGAAGAGGGTCAGGAGGGCAAAGAGCTGTTTCCAGCAGTTTCAGGACACTGGTGACACCAGTAGCTCCCCACATGAGGAATCCGGATTACCCCAACATCCTTGCTAGTACAATGTTCAGGTAACACCCCGAATTGTTGATGGACAGTCCTGAGGGTTTTGATTGTTCCAAAACTGTTAAAGGCACAGGAGAGGAAGAGACATAGTATTTTTGTAATGCTTTCCTTGCCTCTCCAAAAGTCCCCGTTCTCCTCTTTGCCGATTCCCACCCCAGTCACATGGAAAACCCTCAACTATACAAGAAGCCAATAAACCTGATAAATAATTTGTAGTGATCCCTGATCCCCCTCATGCCCTTTGCTGAGTATAAGAGTAGGAAGACTTCCAATAACTTTTTTTTTATTATTATTATTTTACTTCAAGGTTCCTGTGTGTTAAGTCTCAAGCCAGGATGCAGGGAAGCTTAAATGGGGAAAGGAGACGAGACAGTAGCACGGGGAGGGGGGTGGGGGGGACAAGAGTCTGGCTTTTAAATAGCTAACTTTTTCATGCACAGTCTGCAGGAACCAAAAATAGCTCCTGAATATTTCAGCAAATCATCCCCAATAATTAAAATTGTGATGTGTTTTCTGTCAATCCCAAATGCAGTGAAAGCCTTGAGATATATTATTCACTACAAATTATTCATCCAGCTGCACTTGCGGAGTTGAAAATTTCCGTTCCCTTAGACCTAAGCGCAAAGAAATCCTCCAGCCACTAAACTACAAAATCTTTCATATCTGCCCATTGCTAAAAATACAACAAACTAACCTTCCCTGATCTATCCTATGTATTTATTATAGGTATGTCTTGCCCAGTAGGTTAACGCTGTAGTGCAGCTGACACTTAGCACTGATTAAATTGAATCTGTTCAGCGCAGCTGCCTTCAGTCCCTATAACAGATCAGTGAAAGTCACTAAATACATTTTCCACAAATTGTACCCCTAGTTGGACTATCCCACCTGCTCTACCCAGGTGCTGTGCCAGACCTGAGAATCAGCCCCTTACCACATCGTCAGGAAGCAATGGGAGGTAGAGGAAAGGTTCTTGCAGATTTTCAGTTCTGGGGAAAAGCTTCTGCCTCTATGGAGAACTTGATTATCAGTCCTGCCCCAACAACAGCAGACACCTTTGCTCACAGGCTCCCCAGAACATACACCAAAGCTAAACATGCCAGAAGCAGCACCCTCTCATAGTGCTGTGAAAGATCTGTGGCATCACTTAAATCCAGCCCAGCAGCTCACTCCTCCATTACAGCCTCTGCATGAATTACAAATGTGAAGCAGCCGACGCTCAGCACAAGAGCACAGTCTGGGCAAGATCCATTTACAGACCTTTTTAAATAAAGTACCCAATGTATAAAGGTGTTTTCATTCTCTTGTAGCTGAGGTCAGGAGACCTCAAAGGGACAACACATTTTGAAAGCATTGAGCATCCTTGATAGGATAGTCAAAGCATGGGTATCTCAGTTTGAGATTCACTGTCCGTCCAATATGTCTGGACATCTAATATAAATTAATCTGTTTTTACAAATCATTCAACCAAGTTCTCCTTGACCTGCAGTCTGAGACATCCCGGCACAAGACAGGGAGCTAAAGCAGGCCCTTTCTCAGTCTGTTTGAAGGTACAGCTGTTAAGAGGATACAACTTCTCTCCATGATTAAAAGGATGGTTATTAGGAGTGATGCCACAGGAAACCCTGGAGAATTACAAACATTCCCCTTTGCAAAAGACTGGCAATATGGGGAAACATCACATTGAAGTCGCAGTTCCTTGTTGAGCACTTCTCCTCCTCCTCCTCAGTGACGTTGTCATTCCAGAATGTCACCTTGATGGAGAGAACAACTTCTTGAGAGGAGTCATCAGCTTGGAGCAACAAAAGCCACCTCCTTCAGAAATACACCCACAGAAGTGTGCAAGGCCAGGACAATAACGTCATGTCAGGGCGTAATTAAAACTCCTGAGTAGTTACAGCTCCTCATTGACAGTCTTTTATGTAACGACTGAATGCAATTAAGGTAACGACCTTCCCCATACTGCCATGTCTGCACAAACATACAATTACCACAGAGATGGAAAGGAGCCTGACAAACATTTTGCTCTGGGAACAAGAAAGCCAGCTAGGAGGTCCCGAGCCCTTTTCCAGCCTTGCTGCTCCTGACTTCTTCAGGACATTGCGTCAAGCCCCGAAGGCAGGAACAGAGGCCAGAAGGTGCTTGTACATTAATAAGTCCTCCTTGCCCAGCAGATGCCCTTTCTTGGCAAAACACTCCCTTTCTATAGAAGATCAAGCACGTGTTGTTGCACAACTGACTGGCAATTTTACAGAACAAGCTTGGACTAGCTTTCTGGGGCACAGAGACGTAAGACAAGAGAGGTATTGACAATGTCCTAATAAACAAACAAAAAATTATAAAGACAAAAGTTATCCATGGTTTCTCACTCAAAAAACACCCACCTTTAGAAGCCTGTTTTTTCCTAGTCTTTTTAGTTCTTGCAGGGTCAAAGTGGATAATCAATAGTAAGCAGGGAAAGATGATCAAATCAACAGAAAGAGTTAAACTCCAGTTTGCATGACAGAAGTTGCACAGAAGTGCTGTGGGAAGACAAAGGCATTCATATTCAGATCTGAAGTAGTGAGAACTATATGAAATCTGGACGAAAGGATAATAAAAGCAAAAGTCTGCTAACAGTGGTTAGATCACGTGTTCTCACAGAGCCTGTCTGGGTGACTAAGGCAGCAGGATTTTAGACTAAGAGGGTTTAAAACCAGCGTTGGTAAAGATAAAAACCAGCAGTAATACAACACAAAGCACTCTTAGACAACATTGTATCTGTCCCATTCACCCTTTGTCTTGTCCTGCAAACAGTGGCACACAGAGCTAATGCCTGTAATGCCAGGAGCACAGCTCTGCCCATGTGGCCCAGCAGTAATGGACAAGTCATGACTGGCACTGTGAGCTCTCTGGGAATACTCCCCTGTAAAACTTCTAAGATCTCATCATAATGGAAGTTTCCTTGCCAGAAAAGTTCCAAAACACACAGCAAGAAAAGAGCCTTTACAACTATTTTATTCCTTGCACATTTGCGTCACTGCAATAATAAAGACTCTCCAAGTAAAACTCTTACCACTGACTTAATATGCAGTCCTGGGCTGTTTTCACTCACGTTGGTCTGCAGGCTGTAGTAGCCCTCCTTGCACTGGTGCTCCACCTGCCCACTCTAACATCCTACATTTCTTGGGGAGGCTGAAATGCACTAAACATCATTGCTTGGCAACTGAACACCACCATCAAGTCTTTCTGAGCAGGTCTGTTTGTGCCTTCAGTCAGTCAAGTTTTGCCAGTGTTGCTTGAAAACGCCCGTGCTGCTGCTGAAAGCTTTGTGTCAGGCTGGACAGTGAAGTGTGAGGGACCTCACAATCCTCCTTTCATTATGACATTCTCTACAAAAATATGCCATTGGGCCTGGGTTCCCCCTGCCCAGCTTGGAAGAACTACAGTAGTTTGGCTGGCTGAGGAAAAATGTTCCCATTTCCCACTAAGGAAAACTGTGTGAGGAATAAAAACATTTGCAGAGCATGTGGTGTAACAGGAAAGGATTGATCAGATTACCTGGAGAACTGATACTTGCCTCTACTAAAACTCTATTTCTGTTCAAAGCCCTGCTTGCAAATTCTTGAGAGGAGATAATACAGGATTTTCTTATGGTATTTCAGATTAAATGCTGCATAAGAAATGCAGTCTCCTCAAGATGTCATATCTATAAGCTTCTGATTCACACGTTTGCATTTGGGGATATTAGGTACGATTCTATTTTTTAATGGCAATATAAAACATCAGAACGGAAAAAAAAATCCGATTCACAATTCTGTCTGTCAGCTGAGTGTGCACTGACTCCAGGTTCCACAATAACACCACACTGTGAGCGTGCTTTCAACAGCAGCTCCAAGTGCATTCGTCAGACAGTGGGGAAGGCACAGGCTGAGACAGATGACACCCAAAGCTTGTCAAATGCATTAAAACCTTTTTGTCTTAAATTGATCCCATCTCAGATATGCTGAGTGTTCAGTCTCCTCTTTTTCTGGCTGACTTAATTATAACTTTCGAACTGGTAAAAACTGTGATATGAAGCTTTGTAAATGAGCATTTTAAAGAGAAAGTGGGATAGAAAAAGATTTAAATCAAAAATGTGGGGACAAAACACACTGGCTACAACCATACAGCATAACACAGTCTCAAACACAGGCACAAGGCTCTGCATCACTTGAAATGTGAGTTACAGTTTAACCTCTGACCAGCCAAGCCACTAAGCCAGTCTGGCACACCAGATGGTGGGCATAAAACTGACCCAGAGCACCCATAGAAAACACCTTCTGTATTCACAGTCCCAGACCCCACATCTACATGAATAAACTGTGTCAAAATTCCCTTCACACCTCCCACCACTCCCTTTCCCTAGGCCCCAGTTTTACTTCAGGAGGTTTTCCAGAACAGTTTTGGGTTTCTTTTTTTCCAGTATCTGTTTGTACAAGCAACAATTTTCTTGTGTTTTCTTATTCAAGAGTGAACTTAAAAAACTGAACAAAGGTTGCTCTTTCATAATGCATCATCTTCCTGAACAGACCAAACAAGGTCTCAGTGTAAAACCACAAGCTTTTATTCATACCCATCAACATTCCAATAAATGCACAGATAATAATCACAGAAATAAGGAGCTTGCCACACTTGAAACCTTCCTGAGTGCCTTCCAGATGTGGTGTACTCCTTTACACCAGTGGTGGTCTCCAAAGCACAGTATAAATCATTTGGTGTGTGAGACAATGGGCAGGGCATCTTCAGAAATGTATGCTCAAAGTAATTAGGAGAGGTGATAGAGCATGACAGCCACAGAGATTTTCTTCTTACTTCTCAGTGGAGACAGGATTGACTCATCTTAGTACAGTACCACAGTCCAAAATATTACACCTATAGTTGAGGTTTTTTTAACCTGTATGCTTTACTGCAGAAAGAGAGCATGGAAATAAACTTGAAAAAAGTTAACCATTTCACAGCCCCCACTCAAACTTTTTTTCCTTCAGCAGACGTAGGCATGCAAAGTGAGATCCCAATTTAACCAAGAGCCAACCTTGGCATCAAACAAGTGCTGATACAACCATATGGTTTGAAAGAGTTTTCTCTCCTTCTGCTAAGTACCCCCTCACAACTTGTAGAGGACGTGTCTTACAACCATTATCAGCAGCAATTAAAGGCATCTGCCTTTGGTGACAAAGAGCTGGAGCTGCTGTGATGAGGTGCAGGGAAGGCTCCAGGCTCCCACTGCTCACTGAGAACACCAGCACATGGCAAAGGATCTATTTAAGCAACTCTGCTGCAGGCAGTGAGACGTGGGGTAGAGACAGGTGACTGAGCTGCAAGGGAAGAGGGGGAAATGGAAGGGATGGGGTTTTTGGAAGCAGCAGAGGGAAGTGAGCAGGGATTTAGACAGAGGGAAAACACAGGACTGGGGATGCAGAGACACTCCAGACACTTTCCTGGCCTGTTTCAGCTGCTGCCCCTCCAATCCTGTCTGTCCCACACAGCCAAGGAGGAGGCTGCCCTGCCCTTTTTCTCATCATGAACTCTTTTCTAACTTCAAGACTAAATTCATTAATGTAATCCCAACACTGACACAATACCTCCTGCACGTAATCATCAAGACTTGTAAATAATTTACAAGGACATGAATACACTGCCATCTGCACACGAAGGAACTGCTCACTCTACAGCACTCGTGCATGTGCTGGTACCTCTGGGGAAGGGAGAAGGTGAGATGGGGACAGCTGTAGGGTCATGCTGGGAGGCTGTTGCTACGTGGTGGCTCTGGTGACTTAGGTAACATAACCTGAATATAGCAGATTTAATCAGTGGGTGCTAACAGGAGTCCCTATTGACAGGTGCAGCAGAGAGGACAAGCACCAGCCAAGAGGTATAATAAAGCAAGGTCTCAACCCAAAAGTTAGCCCAGACAAAGGCTGCACATCATCTCTGACAGTCTGGTGTCACAGTGGTGGGACATGAAGCCTCAGGGCTTTCAACCCATGTCTCTGTGACTAGCCTGAACTGCAATAAGTGGGATGGCTTTCCTTGACTTTAGGCTCCAAAAAGCATGAATTCTCATCGAAAATTAATGAGAAACCAAGGTTTCAGTAAATCCTTTCCACACTGCAGAATCTCATTCTCCTCTCTGCTTTCAAAACTTTAAAAATCTCAGGTAGTCTAGGAAGCATCTGCCTTGATTTCAAACACAGGGCAGAGAACTACCACCCAGCCAGGTAAAAAGCAATGGGCTTCTGAATGGATGCCACAGGCTAAAGTAATTGAGCCACAGATTACACAGAGGAGTACACAAGGCCAGATCTCATACCAGGGGATTGCACCATTTGAGTGGCAATATCAGCATCTGGAGGGTGTGTGAATTCAGCTCTGCAATAACAAACCTGTGCAGAGCTCAGCAGGTCGAGGCCAGTAGGGACCAGGGCACGAGTCCCAGGCAAGTTGTTCAGCCTCTGACATCTGCAACACAGAGTTACATCACTCACAAGGTAAACTTCATAAAGTTTATGAACCTTGCAGGATGACAGAGATTTACTGCAGCACAAACAACTCTTCAGGGCTTGTATTGGCAGAGATGGGCCCTTTTTCAATGGGGATTTTAGTTTCAGTTGTGACCAAATGGTTCTGCACACAAAGCAAATACATACAAATCATAACTACTTACATACCCTGAATGTAGCAATACCATCACATATTTAGTCACGTGCCACTTTTAAAGGAACACTCCATTTTTTCCTGATATATTTCCTGAATTAGTGGAAGATTTCTACCTGAAGTTCTTGTGCAGGGATTTTTTTTCCATCCAACTCCATTAATTTAACTTTTTAGAATTATTTTGAAAATACTTGTTGCTTTAATAGGGAGTGGGAGTTACAGAAGTGTGTCTTCCTCTGGAGACGCTCCCTCCAAACAGATTTCAACAGGGAAAAGGAAAATGGTCATTATAGGCTCAAGACTGTTTTTCCTTAGGTGCTGCCCAATTCCCAGTACCTATGCTGGTAGTACTCCTAGACACAGTAGGACTACAGCATCAAATCAGACAGAATATATAAAAGAGTATAAATTTGGAGGCCTATCCCAGGAAACTCAGGAATTGGTTTGCCATTTCACAATGCTAAACTGAGTGAGGACAAAGGAATGAAGAGATGACAGACTGAGACCAACTTTGGTGTGAAGTGGGACAGACCAATAACAGCTGTCACTAATTGCCATTCCCCTTGGGCAGCCCATGGAAACATCATGAGTGGCTTGAACTGCTTTATTGATATTTACTCTGCCTTCACCCTTGGTGATTTATACAAATAAGAGATTAGAAGAAGGAAGGCAGGAAGAACAGCAGTAGCAGGAGGGAAAAAGAGGTTAATTAGTGCTGTGAGGATTCAGAAGATCAGTAGGGTCCTAGTGATGAGGGAAAAGACAAGAGGAAAGAAAAAGTCTTGACATGCATTTAGTATTTCAGGCACAGAAAGGTTCTTGCAGCCAGGGATGCTGAAGCGAGACTTGCTTATTATTATGACTATGACAAAGCAGAAAAAAAATGGAACACACATTGATTAAAGCAGCAGGCATCTCCCTTGGATGCTGAGACTCAGCAAGGGGCTGCAGCTTCCCAAGGAGGCAAGCACTTAGATTTCAGCTATTCCGAGACATGGACCATATGCTGGGGCCATCTGGAGACTGCTTTATTTGATGGATGTCAGATGCCTCCAAAGGCACCAGGGAAGGGAGATGAAATATTGGTAACTGATTGATGCTGAGGGCACTTAACTAAAGATGGCCCCACTTCTACACAATTCACACCTGCTCCACAGGAGAAGCTCAGACATTGTCTTCCCAGTGGAGATGATCACTTCTATGGCTTCCAGAAGGCAGTGGCTCCTGAGGAAGCGTGCAGCCGTCATTTCACTGGCACAGCTGGTGAACTCAGTGGGATGGCCCTAAGTGTGCTCAGCCAGCACTCAACAGCTCATCCGTGGCATCAGCTGGAGGGTCCCATTCAGCACCAGACCTGAATTATCACTGCACCATCAAAAGATGTGTTGTGTCCATGGATGAAGCCACCAATGCAAAGCCTTCCACACCTTCAGAGGCTGCCCTGCCCTTTCAACACCTCTTGAGGAGTCTTGCCAGGAAGAGAAGCTCCACTGGAGCACCATCACAGTGCAATGCAAAGATGCAGAGGAGAGGACACCCATGTAGCAACTCCTGGCTGACAGCTCTGCAGCACAGCTCATGAGAGACATTTTTTTTCATCCCCACAAGACAGGAAGCCAAGGCCCTGACATGGATAGGTCAGACAGAAAAGGAAAAGACATGGCCCTGTCCAAGCCACAGCTGACCCCTGTTCTGCAGTTAAAAAAACCAAAATGAACAGCAGCAAAAAACGCCACCAAAACCCCCAAACCCAGACACTCTTGAAGGCAGGTAGTTTCTCTGTGTGAATATGCTTTGTATTTAGCAGACACCAGAAGAATTTAAGTTACAAAGACCAGCAGGTAGAAATCCACCTGCCAGACCATAACCAGGCCTTTTGCTGAGACCTGTACAGGGAATCTGGTTTTGTCTTGCACCAAGAAAGGTGAAAGCAGAATGTTCTGTCCCTGTGCAAGCAGAGAACAAGCAAAAGAACCCAATAAACACATCTCTAAGGGCAGCTTTCAGAAGCAGCTCACTAGACCTGTACTTTGTCTCCTCCTGCAAAAACAACAGCAAAGACTTTCTTCCACAGCATTCAACACCAGAGCTTGGGAGATCAACTGAATACAAATGCTCACTGCCGTCAGAATATGGATTTTACACCCAAGGGCAGAGTGTAAAACATGCTTTTACAGCTCTTCCTAACAGCTTCCCACCAACCCAATGCACAGTTTTAGTAGTCCCTGGGATCATGGTGCAGGAATTGCTGAATTATAACCCCAGGGCTTGGCCATGGGATGCTGCCCTGCTTTGTGCTCTGCTTCTCAGGGAGACGAGGGACCCTTTCAGAGGAAGCCCTGAGGCTTTCAGCACCCTCACTGCCACAACCTGAGCCTTAGACACTGTGCAGGCTTTGCTCACTGCTTGGGGGTGCACGATTCCAATTTCCCCAGTGTGATCCAGAGACTGGGAACTGTCTGACAAACCCCAATTTCTCGTTCATTGCCAAACAGTGACAAGTCCTTTGTGAGGACAAACTGAATCAGGTGATGGAGCTGTGACAGTCAACACTGGCTGAGAGTCAGCCTCTGCTCTGCAATCTCTTAGGGGTATATCTCTGGAAAGCATGTGGAGGCAGCCCTCTCTCTGTGGGGGACTTTGCCATTTATTGCTTGCCCACAGAGGACCTCAGATAACTGTGCAGTAACAGTGAGCCAGGTGTCCTGGAGCTGGAGGGATTTGAGTAACAGGTTACATCCCACTGAATGTCTTCTTTAGCAGGCAGCAAAACAATGCCCCTTTATATATCTGGAGCTCAAAGTAGAACAGAGTAAATGCAAAGCAAGAGAGTCCTTCCAGTCCTCATCCCCACTCAGGCTGCAGCTTGTGGTTTGTATCCCCAACTCAGACAAGGGATTAGAAAGTACAAAGGGTTAAATCAAGGGAAAAGAAAGTACAGATGAAGAATTATAAATATGCATCAGTGTCTCAAGGCTGGAGATCAAGGGCAATTTTATGAGAAAATCATTTTAGAATAAAAAAAATGTGGTGGTGAGGGTGTATGTGAATGTGCAACACCTCATAATGGCAAAGGAACAACCCTGCCCTTCCTTCTGGATACTCCTAGCTGAACATGTTAACTGCTACCTGACACAGGAACTATGGAGGCTTAAATCTCCCTTTTCCCTCTCCATAAGCTTTTTGGATGGAGGATGTCTTTAGCATGCAATTATGCATCAGATAAAATCAAAGGAGTCTACTTCAGTTTCTGACAAACCAGAGCAGTAATATGGGTTTGAATGCAGCTGCATGTCTCTCTCAGGCACCACAGGCCCCTGCTGAGCATGGAAACCAACAATTCATCAAGAAGTGAAGGCTCCAGAGACCCCAGTGCTAGAAGTGAGGAGATATTGATGCACTGAGACTTGACCAACCTCAATACTCCAAAACAGGGACTTCTTAATCAGATTTAGAAAAAGTGAAAAGTAAAATGCACAGCAGTAGTCTTCATGGGATAATTTACTTCAACAGACTTTTGGTTGGTCAGCAAATCAGATGGTGATTTATTATCCCTTGGCCTAGGAAACAAAGAATCAGCACAAAAGGTGTAAACTCATAGTAGTGCTTAGACCTAATCTACTAACAGAACAGAGTAACATTATTCCACTTGCCAGAAATATTCCACTTGGTGACACTAGTTACCACAAAACACATCAGATAAAGGCTGCAACATCAGCTTACCTTTTCAGAAGAGCCAGCCAGACCACTGCAATGCACAGGAGGCAAGGCAGAGCAGCCAGAGGTGCTGCACTCATTTCCATGGTGCTGGGACTGATAACTCCTCTAGATCAGCATTATGAACCATGGTGAGTCAGTGTTCAGCTTTATCTTTTCAAGTAGTTTCTGCATACTTAAAAGACAACTAGCTTGGAGGAATTCATGAGGAAAATGAAGGCACTGGACAGAACCCTGCTCAGCCAGGAAGTCTCCACATACCATATTTGCTCAGCCACACACAGTTATCAAGGTGCAGCACTCACCTGTCTCAGTGAATTTTTGACAAATTTGGATTTCTTACAAATTCCACTCCCCTACTCCCACCCACCCCCAAGTACTCCAGCAGCACCTGGACCAGGTGAGACCACACAGACACAGCAGCAGTTTAAGGAGGTCAAGACAGCTGCTGTTCTCCAGCAGAATGATGATCCCTTACTGTCCACGTGAGCCACCCACTCGTGAGCATATGTGGCTCGTACCTGGGCACATGTGTTAAAACAAACAGTATCTGTCTCCCTTCTGCAATGTCCTTTCATCCAGACACTTCAAACAGTGCATCTGGTCTTCCTCCCATTGCAAGGAGAGTCATTAAGTTCAGTAGGTGCAGCAACAGAGTCCATTAAAGCTTACTGTGTACAATTGTTGCCATTAGTGGGAGGTAAACTGAGACACAGAAGGACACATTTTCCTCCAAGGTCATACAGTAAATCTACCGCAGAGCAGAAACAGAAATCAGTGCTTCTCATTTCCAGCCCAGGCTTTGACCATAATTACAAGTGAGAGATGAAATCTGGCTCCCATTCTAGAGGTTGGAGAAGTTCAGGACCCTGAATCTATTCTTGGCTTTTGCTTCCCGCTTCAACGTGTGACTTTGAATAGGTCAAATTTTGATGCCTGTGCATTTGGAGTGACTGGTCATGCTTAGGTTCCCATATATGCAAGATGTATCCATTAATACTGGGTTAGGCAGTTTGTATGCAAATAAAAGCACTTTGTGCACACGGGGTCTCATTTGGATACTGTCACCTTCTGGTGACAACTAAGCTCTTTGTCTGCTGCACCACAGCAGAGAGCACTAACAGCCCTGTCCCTCACTTAGCAGATACCCTGATGACAGATACGAGTTCAGGCAAACCAGGGAAACCTCAAGAGCACAAATCCCCTTTATCCTCTCACTGCACACCAGGGAACATGCACACTAAAGCAAGGAACACCTTCCCACCCCAGCACAGCTGACCTGCCTCAAACCATCTCCCTCCCCTGTGAGAGGCTGCAGACTTCAAAGGGTCCCCCCCTTGACCAGGGACCATTCTGGTGTTACCAAGACTCAGGCAGGTAAAAATGCCACTGTTGCAAAACACTAGCTCATTCAGACTAAACTGTTTTAGTGGAATTGCTGTTAAAAACAGAGCTTAAACAAAACACTGCAGAACAACAAAACCACACACAGAAACAAAAAGCCCCAACAAGGAGAAAAAAAAAAAAAGGAAAGAAAAAAATTCAAACCCAAATCAAACAAAAAAATTCCAAGAAAATAGGAAGAAGTAATGCTTGAGTCCCCTGCTGCAGCACTGCATGCTCAGAGTCCTGCTCTGCCCAGCTTGGAGCAATGCTCAGACGTATTGCTCCTCAGGTTTTTACACAGAATCATTTACAGACAACACGCACCAAATCCTGACTGCTTTTTTTTCTTTTTGCAAGGCAGCCCTCGTGTTTCCTGGGCAGACAGCAGGTCAGCTCAGCAGCTCTGCATCAGGCAGCACCGCCAGCGTCAGACGCCGGCAGCGCCGGGGGAACGGGCACAAGTGCAGCCACCCTTCTGTGAGACCTGTTCCAAAAGCTCATCAGGTCACACAGCTGTCCTTGGGAGACAATGGTCAACATTAACTCTTGTTTCACAGGAACCTAAACTTGTCCTCACAGCAAGGATAGGGCAAATTTGTAGATGCGGGTTTGAAGACATGGCTCTTCTTGACCTCCAGTTCTGGAGACACTCATTGTTCCACCAGCTGACTGCTGTATTTTCACAGCTGCTGAGCAAACTCCAGTTGAAATGAAGAGACTTTGGAGGATTCAACACTCCTAAAAGTCAGCATCAGAGAAACCTTGACCCTGACAATTTCAGGCATAATTTTGCCTTTGAACAACCCCTAGACCTTCAACTTCATTGACAGTACTTAAAATTACAACACTCCCCCTTAAACCTGCCTGAAGCAGCACAGTGAATAAGGCCACTCTTGCTATCTGCTTGGGTCTTGTACCTTACACAGACCAAGACATAGTCTTAAATCAATTCTGATGAAAGCTGGAGTAAAAAAAAATTCAGTCTTCATTTTAACATTTCTAGAGATGAAAAGGTCGCCATAATCCTCAGCACCAGGTATAGTTCCCTTGGCTAATTAGCTTCATAGTTAAACCACATTTTATTTCTGGTCAGAATGTGCCCACCTTTCATTTCAACCACTGGATCTTGCAGTACATTAAAAACTGTTATCCATCTAGATACCAGACAGATCAATTCAATCTTCAATTAATCACATTCCTGCAGCTTCTCATTATAAGTCATGTCTTATGATCATTCACATGCTATTCTCTGACTTATCTCTGATATGTTTTCCCCCAATATATTTTTTTCTAATTACAGGTATCAGAAACTGCCTCAGGTATTTTACAAGAGATCTCACCAGTGCTAATTTCGGAGAAAACATATTCACCTTCCTACTTCTCCAGATTTCTGTGCCTGCCCTCCCACAGACAGCATTTGCTGTGCTCAGTTCCCAGCACAGAGCTCCCTGGGCTGGACTTTGCTGCTGGGGCAGCAGTTGCCCCATCACTCCCCTACCACAGGCACAAGGGATGGGAACACAGTCCTCAGGTCAAGTCCTGAGGGCTCTCTGCTTCACCTGACTAGTGAGTGAGTGGCCCTGTGCCTTTGCATACTTTCTGCTTCCCATAATTAGGCCACCCTCTCAGTCCTCTGTGTCCAAATGCCTGCTTGCAGGTACCACTCTTCATACCATTCCTTGTGCTAATTCACTGAGCAATTTGATGGCTCTCCACAAAAGACCTGTCTTCATGCTCCTTACCCTTCCTCCAGGTCACTCACACTGAGCAGTAAACAGCCACGAGCTGACCTCAGACAGACCCCACTAGAAAGCACCAAGAGCTGAACCAAATGTCCTGAATTGGAGTTTGCTACTCTAGCAGCCACATCATGGTCCCACTTGTAATTCTAAAGAATGGACTCAATTTCATAGATTAAGCTATTACTTTTCAAGACTGCCATAATAATGATACTTAACATTCCTGGAGCAATTTACATTTTCAAAGCAA
This sequence comes from Phylloscopus trochilus trochilus, assembly GCA_016584745.2. NCBI lineage: Eukaryota > Metazoa > Chordata > Aves > Passeriformes > Phylloscopidae > Phylloscopus > Phylloscopus trochilus. The sequence continues at coordinate 7,916,088 of WQNJ02000041.1, read as the reverse complement.
TGCAAAAATGTTAATTAACAGCACGCTTACACCAGCTTGGGAACCTCAGAACTGCTGCTCTGCTGCTGCGTTCACATTCACTCATTCCACACAAGTATCAGAAATCATTTAACTCGCGTGTTCCTGGTAATCTTTTATTCTACCAATTATTTAAGCTTAATTTAAGGTTCAGTAACAAAGTGGAACTAAGGATATTAACATGAGCCTTAATAAATTCATGTAATTCTGGCTGTCTATTAAATGACCAAAGAAAAACTTGTATTACAAAAATCTCAGCCTTCATTGAATGTGCTGTACAATAATATGTGCAACTATGTTTTTCAATAAAAATTCATAATTTTAAAGAAGTCTGACTTACAACTGGATCACAGCATTTCCAAAATTCACCCTATTTTCTCCTTGCACAATTCAGCTATAACAACCTTTGAAACTCAATGTAATAGTGCCTTATATTGGAAGAGACTGGCACGACTCCACAAAGGATCATCTATTTATAAGAAAAAACATCCAAAGGTACTGGCTGACACATTTTATGAAGAATAACACTCCTGCTTTAGGGAATAAGCCAAATGTTGGAGGTTGGGAAGACACTTTTCCTACAGAAGCATTGATCTGTGGCTGCTTTGTGAGAGATCTGGTGAGGCACTGGCCCTTGGACACGGTCAGAGAGATAATGGACAAAACCAACCATAAATCTCAGCTACTGTGACAGCTTCCATTAGTTGGCATTTGCCAGACTCATAGCTGGATCTGAACTTCATAAACCTTTAAGGTATTTGGATCCAAGTGTTTCTACATTCCTCAGCCTCTGTGAAGGTTGGCAGAGCTAAACAAGCACTTTAAGAAGTGATGGCGCAAGAGCTGAAAATGAAATCACCAAAAAACATCCCCTGCCACAGATCTGGGAAAGGGTTGCCAGTAACTCTTGAAGCCTAATTTCATCTATCACTGAGAGCAATACACAACAGAAAGCTGCTTATGCAGTGCCCTGCTGAGCATCATCTGTTTACTGTGTATACTGCAATTTTTTTAAAATGTGTGAAAAATGAAAAACTATTTAAGTCCAAATGCTGAACTTGCAGACTCCAGCCTTATGCCAGACAAGATGTTGATCTTTAAGCCTATCAACCTGAAAGACTTTGATATTTAAAGAAGTGGCTTTCTTGCGTTGCGGCGTTCGGGTGAGATGGAGCCCATCTGCAGCAGAAGCAGAGCAGGGTCAGCTGCAAGCAGAGCTCTGCACAACAGGGACTAAAGCAGCTTGGCCCACTTAAACCCAGCAAAGAAGAATGCAAGAGGGAATATGATCCTCCCCGAGGTATTTATAGGACAGCATTGGAGCCCAGTGCAGATAAATACAGCCAAGAATACACATAACCTAGAAATCAGCAAGGTTTGATCGGCACGAGATGGCTTCAAAGCAGGTTCCCAGCAGGAATATGGATTTTAAGAGGGCACTTGAAGTTCATGAACATGGTGTATAATGAGGTTTTCAGCAAGGGGAGGAAGACAGGGCAGCTGGCCAGGGAGTTCTTTGCCCCTCCTTGGCTGTCATAATGGCAGGCTGTGAAGATGGAGGGATTTTAATCACACCCCTCTTTATAAATGTGTTTTATTTTTCCCCCAATGGCCCAGCCACCGTCTAAACATTTTCTCTTGGTTTTGAAATACAAATACCTTGAGGGAAGATTCACGTTGATGTTTCTCTCAGGATAATAACAGCTGCTCTCTATTAGCGTTTCTTACAGATTTACACTTGCTAAATGCTCAGTCAGCTCACCACAGGTTTGACAGGAAAAAGAACAAACTAGGAACTCAGGAATTTGTTTAACAGAGCTAGAAACAGCTGCAAGTATGAGCCACCACTGGAGAGTTGCATGCATACATGCAGGAATAAGCTTTACTTATGTAAAAGCTCTGCTGTCTTCAATCCTATGCAGAAAAAAAAAAAATAGCTACTGCATCTGTTGGCAATATTTGCAGAGTCTGGACAAAATTCAGGCAGCCAGCAACAAAGCAGCCACGGCTGAGGATGTCATCTGCATCAAGAGCACCTGCAACAGCTTTTTGCTGCATGAATGGAGCAAAGACCCAGCCATGACACTGTCCCTGCCCATGGAGGGACAACTTCACCTCTAACTCAGGTGAAATGCTAAAGCACCACTTCAGTCTAGCAAGAGCTCCCCAGGCAGGAGAGGACACCAGCTGGATGGTACGTGACAGACATCTGGGTGCACAGGTAGTCACATTTTCTACTTAAGTGCCTGCAAAATACAGGCTCTTCCACTTGGAGACACATCTTCATGCTAGGATTATTCCCTGTGCTTCCTCAGGAAACAATTCCAAATGCCCAGATCTCAAAATTCCAAATATCCATTGCAAATGAGCTTATTGCACAACAGGCTTGCAGAGAACATTTAAAATCACCAGGTTACTCCATCACTACTCTCCTTCAGAGAACCCAGACTGGGACAAAACCAGGTTAACTGGTGTAAACCAAGTGAAAGAAGTGTATTTGGGATTTCTCCTGAGAAACTAAAGTATCACCTATTCAGTCGACAAAAAGATTTTCTGGAAAAGAGTCCGGGAAACATTGTCTGGCTTTTCTGCCACTAGCCCATGTTCCTTCTCACCATCCAGTCTCTCCCACTTCCCTAGGCAAGTTACAGTATAGGCAGAAAACTGACTTTTCTGTCACATTTACAATGACCTAAAGAAAGCCTGCTTGACCCCAGGCAGTCTAACTTTTTCATAAGATACTCTCACACCACGTACCACAGCTATGACTTATTTATAAAGCATTCTTGATCTGACACATTACCAGAATATGTTCCACTTAGCTCTGAAGTGTCTGTTTATCGGAAATCAATCCATATAATTGCCCTGTACATATCTATGGAAGTCACGATATCACACACATTTAGAGATTTGTGGCTTTACATTAACACATACACCATGGCCTAAGGAGAAAAGGAGAAGCAACCACAGGCATGATAAGCCTGTTGGGTAAGTACCAGCAGTACCTGGTTTCTCCCAGCTGAGGGACATGATGTTTTTCCTCAGTAGGAGCCCTGGGATGAGTTCACAATATGTATGGTTCAGCCAGGCACTGAAAGGCTGTACATGCAGTGCTGGATCAGACCCATCCTCAGCTGAGCCAGTGATCTAAACATTATGTAATTACAGTATTACTTTACAAAACAAGTCTTTACACAACTGGTTTCACTGGCCCTTTGCTCCTCCTCATTGTCCTGTGTACACACCATAGCTCTTGATGCTGTAAGAACACGTAGGTCAGAGAAGATGAATACCCAGTGAGGAAAAAAGTTTGCATCAGCCATGAGTAAACCCTCCATTAAACCCGTGAGATTGCCTAGGACATGCACCATGATGACTCAAGGGCAGTATCTGAACCTGACAGGCCTCTTTGGGCACACTAAACATACCAGTCTATCTTCCCTCCTTCCTCATCCTCAGGCTCACCAGCAGTGCTGGCACTGGCTACCTGTACTGGCAGGAAGGGATTGTCTCGTGAACAGCCCCCCAACATCTGCAACTGCACAGCCTCTGGTGCTTACAGGGTTGTATGAAACAGAGCTGGAGAAACCCTAAATACTTTTGTGGGTTTCATGGGCTAGTAAAATGCAACAATTAAACAGGAAAACAGATGCCTTCCAGCATCCTGCTGGAGAGCTGGAGTTATCAGAATTTCAGGAAAAGTTTTCCATCTGTTTCTCTCCTTCTAAACATAAAAGTCTCTTTATGTGGATTAGGAATGGACTTTTTCTTCTCCTCCTCCAGAAAATTTCTCCAAACTTCCCTAGAAGTCAGATGCAATGGCAATTACATTCAAAAACTCTGGTAGACATTTAAAAGTAAAACAGGGAGAAAAATTTACAGATGCCCAACAGCATCAGGACCTGAGCAGGTGGTCCTGAGCTCACAGGGAAAACCCTGAAGCTAAGAACATGTGTGACCTCTGGTTCAGTGTGCCCCTGCTCTGCCAACACAATCTAGAAGTGTGACATTTAGCAGGACTGTCAGGGCTTGAAACTACCATCAGTTTATAATGAGTGGGCCATCACAAACCTGCAAATTTGTACCAACAGCACCAGCAGAAAGATGCTTTTGTCAAGATGTATTAAGGGATGGTGTGGGGAAGGGGACAGGGTCTCTGAACACTGGTGTCTTCTTCCAGTAAACCTGTGATATGCTTGAGAGTCCTGGAAGAAAAATCACCCTTGTTTTTTTCATGAAGTTGTGGATATGTTTATCACAGCAATGAGACTTGCCAAGACCAGAGAGGGAACACAGCTGAACTTGGCAAAAAGCAGCTCATATCGAGCACCTTTTTCACCATGCCATTAGGAGGCTGGCTCTCCAACACAGAGAGCATCCAGCAATCAGTATGAGATGGGATGATAAGTAGGAGAGCAGCAGCTGGTATCAGAGAGGTTTAAGCCTGATGAAGAAGAAACCCAGGAAGCTCAAGGCCCTTTCATCCTCAACTGCCCAAGCAGCATGGAATGAATAACACATTTATATTGTTTTGAGCCCTTCTGGCCCTTGCCACAGGCAGAGCTTTCTCCACAGTCACCTGAAATCAGGAACCACTACTGAACAAACTGCCCATGTCAACCGAGTTATGGTTTCACCCATCAAGGACAGGACCAAGGAACCCAAACACCACCAAACCCACTCTGAAAATCACCAAGGCTCAGGGATGCAAATAATCATTATATTTTGTATACCGTGTGCCTTGGCTTGGCCTCATGTGGGGTCAGCCAGAGCCTTTTACCCTGTGTTTGTCCCTGCCCTTCTCAATTAAAAAAATAATAAAAAAAAATCCTCAAAATGATTAGTTGTCCTCAGCGGTAATTAATTATCCCCAAGTAGTGAACTGAAGTGACAGTGATATTTCTGCTTGAATCCTCAGGGGAAAATCGGGTTGTCTTGCTATGCTCTCTAAACCTGACATAAAGTTAAAAATAGGAAGTTTAATATGCAGTCTGCAGGACTTTTTCTGCCTGTAAGGCAATCCCAAGGGATGTCTCAGTTCAACTGCAAGCTCACGAAGTCCTGCTGTCCTAGAGAAGGCAGTGACATTTATTTCCCTCTTAGCTCAGGCTCAGCGAAACACCAGCAAGAACTAAAGAACTTGTCAATTAATACAGCTGAAGATAATTTACAGGAAAAGCTTTTAAACATGTTAATCTCCAGTGAAGCCTGCTTAGAGCTACGTGACAGAAGCAGCATGAGGAAAAGCGGAGATTTTGGCTTCCAGTGACTGGGAGCAGATGTCATACCTACAGATGAGCAGGAGCTGGGTGGGCGAGGACAAACACAAATTCATGTTTCTGCTGTGTAAGTAACCATGGTGGGCTGGAAGCTGTAACCTGAGCAGCAAATTTGGTTTGTCTTAAAGTGATTTTCCAGTTCAGGTTTCTGGTCTTGATGTAGATCCATGCTTGTTACCTTTCCCATAGTGATCAAAAATCAAGACTAATTAACAAATATTTTGGTTAATTCATATCAGTTCTTCATTCAAAGTTAAAAGTTGTTACAAGCTTATTTTATCACCTTTTTTTTGTAAAGAAAGAAGGCTGAAATCCCCTATTTTCCTCTGTTTCATTAATGAAGCAATATCTTGGAGTAAGAACAAGAAAATCCCCAAAGGATTAGTGTAATTTCCCTCCCTGCTGAACTGACAGTGCGTTTCCCTAGCACAATTCTAATGAGAAAGCAACCACTGAAAGTGAACCAAGCCTTCACTCAGCATTGAATCCCAGTGTGCTGTAAAAGCCAGGCTGGTTGTCAGGTGTTCTTTACAGAACTAGGAGTTTATTTAGGCAAGATCTATTTTCAGAAAAGAGGAAAACAACTCTCTTTTTCTAGATCATCTTCAGAAAGGACACCTCTGTCTCCTTGGTGTTTGCACAGCTCTGCCAGAGAAACCCAAACTCTGCCCTGGGCAGGCTCCCCAGGCACAGATCAGTGGCACACAGCCCCAACTCCTTTTGGGAGGCTAGTTCACCTCTGGCAGGGTTTGTCACAACTGTCACGACTTTTGGCCTGACTTAGCAGGTCCAGGAAAATCTGACCTGTCAGCCAAACCTTCTACAGCACTGTGCTGATTTAATAAACCCTCCCAGAACATGGAACAAGAAGAAACAGTGCAGAGACAACCAACTGAGGTTTGGAAACCCTCTAGCAGCCAGGGTTGTGTCTTTTGCTTGGGGAGGGGACCTGGTGGATTTTTATTGTTTATTATTAAGTAGGGGTTTCTTTCTACTATTCACAGTGTCCTCTATTCCCATTACTTTCAACCACAGTTCTTTGGGGCAATTACACAAATTGTTTCCATGACTCTGTAAGTTTATATCTGTAGGCATTCCAGGTAAAAATTCTCCCAACTCTTTTAAGCAAAAGATCTTCCTGGCACAGGCATGCAAATAATTCTCCCACCCAGTTTCCCATGCCCAGTCCTAGCTGCAGCAGGGGTGTTGCTACAAGCTAACACTCAACTCCTCTCTGGCATCTGCAGCAGCTCTAATTTGTAAGAGAGAAGAAACAGCCAGGCTTTTAGCTCCTGCCACAGGGCTTGGATGTGCTTGAAGAACAGGGCAGGCCCTGCACAGTCTGGTTAAAGCCTGCCTGTAACCCCAGCTCTGCAGGCTCGGTTTAAGCCATGGCAGCAGTTTGCGATGTTTATGGGAGCCCAGCTGCAGCCCCCTGAGCCAGGGCAGCCAGTGCCACTGTCCCATGTGCCACTTGCCATGGGTGTGCTGGGGTGCCACTGTCCCATGTGCCACTTGCCATGGGTGTGCTGGGGCTGCTGCAGCACCCACGGCCAGCCTGGGTCACCTGCAGTACAAACACAGCAGCAGGCAACAGCAAAACTGACCACAAACACACACCCCAGCCATGGCCAAACGCTTCCCTCTCTGTCCCCTCACCTTGCTCCGTTTCTAGATGCATTATTGAAAAGCCTGCAAGGTTGCTGCAGCCTCGTGGAGCAGAACCCTTCAACCAGCCCCATTCTCTACCTTGTGCTGCCCTGTCCGCTGCATTAGCCCCCGTTCTGGAAACTCAGGGTTACAGACTCTACCTGTGCTTTCAGATTTGGGTTTTTGTCCCCTAAAATGAAAGCAGTGGTGGGAGGCAGAAGCCTTGAGCTGAACTTTACTGCCTAATGTATGATAAATGAATTGTCTGTGCATCCCCTCTTGCTCCATGTGAAAACACCACTATTCTCACAGCTCACAGCCAACTCAGTTGGCTTTATTTAATCTGCTTAATGAATTGATGTGCAACAGAAATTCTGTGCCCACAGATGAGAAATAAATCTCTTACTAATCAAAAAGCTTACAACTCCCCCAAGCTTTTTAATATGTGCCTTTCTAGGGCCATCATACTGCCAACCACTAAAACCCTTGCAAGCGATAAATAAGTGGCTTTTTTTGTTTGTTTCAGTTACATGCTAAGGCAGTAAACATAAGAGCAAAAGAGGAAAAAGATTAATTTTGCAAAAGAAAGTGGCTTGCATTATGCTTAAATAGCTCTGCTTGTGATACAAACACCAGGCCAGTGCAAAAGCTGTGTCTTGGTGCAAATGGCCCCTTGCTCTTACATCCAGGCAATTTAGGCTACATAGCACAAATGCAGTAAACATGCAGGGCCACCTTTTGGTAGGTGGCATCCTGTAACAGGCAGAGGGATCTGTATTCCAGAAGTAGACACTCAGCACCTTGACCACATGCAGCCTGGAAACCTTAAACAAATAATCAAATTCCAGCCCCTATTTCAAACCTGCTGAGCCCTCAGAACCCCAATGTCCCTGCATCTGGTGCTGGAGGTGCCTTGCATTCTCACAGCCTTTTGCAGAGAGAATGACAACAAACCTCTCACACAGCTCAGACCAGTGGCTACTTTGAAAACTTCCTTGCAAGACACTCTCTGCAGGTTGCTGCCCACACAGGAGCTCAGCAGAATGAAATCCTTGAGCCAGCCAGAAACTGCTGTTGTCCCTCATAAGCACAACAACAGCAGCACTGCATCGTTTACTACAGATTTCCTGCAGCCACTGCCAAATATGGCACTTTGGGGACATTTATTTTAAGCGTCATTGTTCTCTGTGCATTAACATATGCTCCAGTCAAACCCTTTATTCATCATTGCCAGATATGATGAGCCTTGTTACAGCCCCAATTAAAGAGTTTTGAAAGCACTGCCTTAATTTATAACCAAGAGAAGAAAAACAGATTTTTAATAAATATAAGGAACCTGAAACCAGTCAAAATTGCTTCCCTGATAAGCACATCTGACTTGGCTGTTAGCTCTTCAAGAAAACACCAAGTCCCTCGCGGGACTGTGCCAAGCAGCTGGGATGGGACACGGACAGCACCTATTGTCACTCTCCCAGGAAGGGACATGAGGTCCCCCTGGATTCTCTGGGCATCCTCACCATTCCTCATGTCTGCAAGGGGAAGCTTTATCAAGCCATCTTTTCTTGAGGGCAGATGAGCTTGCTGATGTTTGTACGACAGTAAATCCTCAACAGAGGCAACACCATTTTAAATTGCTTGAAGCATCAAGGCTCCAGGCAATCAGAGTTATTTTATCAGCTAGACTAAAATTACTAGAGAAAACTGAGGCACAGGACATCCTCCCTTTCCCAGAGCAGCCTCCAGCACTTTTAAGTTCAGTAACACGAAGTCTTCCTGAAAAACTCACATTCACAGGATCCAAGTGCCTCAGCTCAGGTCAGTTGGCAAATTTCACTGACAGCCCTGGGACTCATCACCCTGAGTGACAGGTCCAAATTGTGTACACAGTTCCATTTGTGTGCACATGAAAAGCCCCATAAACCACCACAGCTAATATCAGCCTAAGGGAGAGAAATCTAGTTAATAGCACATTAAAAAGTTAAATCCCATTATTAATGAAAATACCTCCAGCAGAGCAATTATGCAGCACCCTTAGAGAAAGCTTCCAGGAGACGGAGCACAAGCAGAAGCAGAGCTGCAATAGGGTGGGTGTATGTATGTATGGACTGGCTGAGCTGCTGCCACCCTGCACCTACTGCAACCTCCCCAGGTAGAAAATATGATTGCAAACATCCCTTCTATAGCCAGTTACTGACCTGCAGCAGCAGGCCAATAAAAAGACTTGTCTAAAGGAAGAAAAAGTGACATTTGGTGCTTACAGAATTAAAATTCTCTACTCTGGGGGAATGTTGGATAAATAAGCCAATTTCATGCAGAAGCCTAAGTGCTGAGAAGGAAAAATTCCACAGTAGAAGCTGAAAAACGATTTGGGGTTAATTAACACCCATGAGTCAAAGCTTGCCTGACAGCATGAGCAGGGGAGATGGCACAGCCTCCCTAAGTTAAGCCAGAGCACTGCACAGCAGCCCTCCACTACCTGCCAAGTCCTGCACTGAAGCAGCATACACATAGAAACCCTAAGCAATCCTGGAAAATCCTGGAAATCCTTTTCTCCTTTCATGGAGAAAAGGGAGACAGTGGACATATCTAGTGGAACGTTTAAAAAGTACTTTGCACGTTCATTGCACAATTAAATTCTTTTAGAACTAGTGACTGGTGACACCACGTGTTTCCCCTTCTCTTCCGTCTTTCTTGGCTGTCCAGGCAAAACCAAAGCCTCCATAATCATGTGCTAAAAGCATAAACTCCCACTATGGGTCTAGAAAAAAGAAAAGTCATGGCTATGTGGGACAACGACAGATCAAGAAATAACTGGCATTAAGTAGTTGTCGTAAAACGCCTCTGAGCGAGGTATAATAAAAGCTGGCTTTGCAGTTGTTTGATTTTCACACTAATGAACAAATTAAAGTTTATTTCTATCATCTTTAACATTCATAGTGGCAGGCAGCTGAGGAAGCACTTGAGTTTTCAATGCATCAGCTTATAAGCATGTATGCAATTTCTATGGCTAAGCATTATGTCTCCTGCTGTTACTCGTGATCCAGACCAGCTTCATGTTTTTCCTCTCTCGATGTGAAGAGTCTAGCTTTAAGGAGTTTTTGTCCAGCAGGTTGTGAACAAAATGGAAATAACCACAGCAAATTAATTGGCAGAGACAAAAAAGCTCCCTGGGGTGCTACAAAGAGACTACAAAACTTCCTAGAGGACAATAAAGATGTACATACATGACCAGGTATTCCTCAGCCTTGTAGCCCCTAAAGGTGGTTGTGAAAGCTGCAGTCCTGCAGGTTTTCAGTCTGACCTTTGTACAAGTGCAAAAATTAAGAGGTGGGCATGGAGAAACCTGGCAGTCAGGAGAAGCACCACCATCCTGCTTTGGATCATGACTTCCATTGCGCAGCAGCCCTTGCAGTCACCTGGCACCCACTCTGCTGACGTGCAAGCACTGATCTCTGACCCAACAACGCTTCCCTGAAATGGCAACAACATCAGGAAGGTGCGATCAGGGGGATTCAGAGCTCTGCTTCTCTCAAGATGACCCCTGAAACGCTTAGCTTGTGATGTTATTAGCATCAGCAAGCAAGGAAGCCAGCCAAGAGCAAAATGTATTTTATCTTTCCATCAGCAGTTGAAGTGGGCCAGCGTTCAACAGCACAGTGTGCCAATATTTCTTCGAACGCCAGATCCACCCTCCAGACTCCGGCTGCAGAGAGAGCAGGCTGAACACTGCAGCTTCCACATTTCAACTTCAAGGCAGATAATTGCCTCTACATTACATGCACAGATAACATTTTCCTACTCTGGGCCAGTTTTCACCATCAAGAAGAAGAGGCTACTCAAGTCAAATTCAGACAGACCAAGAGGGGGCCTGAACCTGCCCGAGTCTCTCTGTGATGGTTTAACCCAGATGAACACACATCAGGCCAGTCCCAGCTACACGCAGTCTGGAGAGACAAAAGCAAAAGCTCACTGCTTCAGAAAGCTAATCTGTTCCAGAAAGCTAATCTGCTCCTCAGAAAAAATATCCCAAAAAGAAACAAGCAATCTTCATAAAAATAGATGACACTGGGATTTTTGGATTCTGTTCCAACCCATGGGATCGCACAGGACATGGAAAGGACTCTTCTAGGTATGTGGGTACACCAGTGAGACCATGACCATCTCTCACCAATAGACTGATCCAGATGGTGCTTTTGCTGAGCAACTCAATGCACAGACCCCAAACCCACCTACACCTGATCCCTACGGAGCTGTGCAAGAGGGGAGAGAATGTCCTGTGGAACTTATCCCCCACAGATGTAAGGCCTTCTAACAGACCAGCACCCTTTAAATATAGCTCTACAACACCTGGTAATGATTTTAACTGTTTTACTGGTAACACCCTCCTCACAGAAGCCCTGAGCCATTACTGGCCTGGAGCAAAGCAGATCCCAAGAGGCAGCCCAGCAGCTGAGGCAGGAGATATTGCCACTGCAGCCACCAAGGACACAGGGGCCCTGTGCTGGCAGGGCAGCTCGCAGCAGCCGGGGCAGAGGGGCAGCGCTCTGCACGCACAGCGAAGGAGAAGCAGGAGAGCTCTGCACAGGTTACATGCTCTCAGAAGTCTATGCAGGCAGCCCTCAGGCACTGCACACTTCAGCCACAATGAGCTTTAAACCTTTATAAACACACGCCAGAAGTGCTGCTGCTCGGAGGCTACAGGCCATGTATCATGCACTAAATGACTTTGTACCCTTTTTGTCTCAACACAACTGTCATTTCATGTTGTAAGAGCCAGGCAATGCAGGTCTCTCTGAGTGCTTACAGTCTGCAAATAAAGGTCCATATTGATGGCTCCAAGATACTGAACAAAACATAGCATAATAGCCATGTCCATTCCCAAAGAAAAACAAAGGAAACTTTCATTTCTGCAAAAAGTACTGAAAGCTGTTCATTTAAGAGGCTTATTTTGTTTAGAAAGCCTGCTTTTAGCTTTCCAGACTTCTCAGCTATAGTACATTTTTCTTTAATTAGTTTAGCTCAACCAGAAAAGAGCAGGAGTTGAGCAACAAGGGTCTTCACATAAAAGCATTTGAAATCTCTGGCTGGCTAATACAGTCTAAATATACACTGCAATCTGCCTGTCAGACTTATTAGAGGGCAGCATTGTGTTCTGTATACTACATTACTATTATTGTGTTTTCCAGGAGAATGAGTTATCCACTGATAGTGATTTCATGTGGGTAAATGAGGCTACTAGGTTTGGTTCATTAGCATCTTTTCTGCAGCCACCAGCATTTAAATTAGAGATTTCCCTGGACCATACAAAGGAACAAGTGTTTACTCAAGTGTTTCACCAGCTTGTCAACACAAGGACCTCTCCTACATCCCACACTCCTGCCTTTGCTGGGGCTTGAGGAAGCTACAGAAACAGGTATCTCACAACTGAGCAACTCCTGACAGAGATGGAATTCAATCCCCACATTTCATGTCAGGAGATACACTGATAACAACCTTTGAAGCAGACCAAAATGAATATTAAGATTTTTTTGGGGGTGCAGATTGCCACACTAACTGCCCTGTGAGCAGTTCTGGTATTTCCCACCAAACTCTCACACTTACTTCTGCCATCAGACCCAGTCAGGGGGCTGGCACAGCTCCTGCTGCCCTGCCTAGAGACAATTTTGGTCAGCAGGGCAGGGCTGTGGGGAAGCCTCTCAGGCCCCAAGGAGCACAGAGCTGGGATGCTCAGGGCTAACATTATCTTTGTAGCCTCCTGAACCACCAGCCTCCCTCCAGCATCCAAGCTTGGTTTTATTTCTACTGCCCCAAAACCCCACACAGCCAACAGCGCAAGGCGAGATGCAGGCGGTGCTCAGCATGTGAAACACTGCAGGCAGACTCAGAGCAAACAGAGAGGGAAAGAAAAATGGATTTATCTCCTCTGATGGCTTGGCTGGCAGCAGGGAGAAGAGAGGGAGGATCCCTCTGTTCGGGCTTTGTCTCCATCTCCAAGACTTCCTCCATGTTGAGTCATTCACGCTTGAATGAAGCAACACTGAATCAGTGATAGGACTGGGTAGGGAGAAGGGAGAACTTTGTAACAGGGTATGACACGGTGCAAAACCACATGTGAGATCAAACAGGCTGCTGGTGGGAACAGGAACACGGGCATATGGCAAAATCCAGCTCCTGGAATGATTTATTAGACAAAAATAAGTCTAAAAGTTACTTTAAATTCAGCACTTTAATGCCCTTCTGCTCTCTTAGTGAGGCAGTTAGTTTGCTATAGCACTAGATTAGAAAACTTATTTTTTTCACATACAGAACATGCAAAACAGTGCTGGTTGTGACTCAAAAGGTCCCTTCCAATAAATGATTGGGTAAGTAGCTGGTGTATTCCCAAGGAAAGTTTACTTCACCAGTGCTCCCCATGTCATCAGCTAATTATAGACGCACTGCAGCTACCTGTGGTGTGGTGGTAATTGTGGCTGGTGTGCACAAAGCACAAAAGAAGCAATAGCCATAAAACTGCTTTTCACTACCACTTCACAGGAAAGGTTCCCAGAGCACTGCAGTTATTTGCACCTTCACAGCTCCACAATTTATCAGTCATTTCACAGTCATGGAAATTCAGGCAGAGATGAAGTGAGGCAGGCATGAAATACTCAGGAAAACTCCCCTTTCCCAGAGAGGGGCTCATTCCTGCTTGGGCAGAGCACTGAGTCAGCTCTCAAACTCCACTAGCATCAGAGAGCTGGGCTACAAATTACAGGCAAATCAGTTGTCTTTAATTCTAAAAAATGCCACAGAGAACCCCTACATTTAAAAGTTTAAGCTTTAGAAACAGCTTCAGGGGCAGGACAGGGAATCTCTGTACAGCAGGTCCATATATCTAATGAGATGATAATTAAACATCTAATTTCCTAATCGTATTTTTGATCTGGTGAGCAGTGCTCTGGGTTAAAAGCACCCTCAAACCTACACATCCAAAATAAAACCTGCTTAGCATGGGCACCAGCTCTTCAATTCTGTGAGGACAGGTGTCTGTTCTATATCACGCTTCTAGCTCAAGGATCCAGCTTCGCCAACAGATTTAGATCTTCTCCAAGAACACTTGGCTTCAACTCCAAGCTGAATCCTGAGTTTTCCAAAAATTACACCACTGATTAGATTTATGAGATGATTAAGAGGCTTTCCAAGTCCAAAATTCAGGTAGTTATGCTATAACAGGCTGTTCCACTAGAAAGCCCTGAAGGCAAAGCCAGTTTCAGGTCTAGTTTCCAAGAACAGCGTGTACCCTGAAGACACGCTGCACACTGCAAGGTGTGCCTGCCACAGCACCTCCAGGAAGCCACACCTGCAGTCACATGCCATCAGCTGCTGTGGGGCTGATGGACCTGACCCTTACAGCTCCTGCATGGCTGCAGTCACTGCAGCACCTCTGACTCCAGTCTCTAAATGTTATCTGTGAAGTAGCCAGAGCAAAGCTCAGCACCTGCCACGGTGAGTGGCACACAACTGGACCATCCCAGGCACAGCAAGATGTGCCCTCACCCAGCACCAGGAGCCTGCTTGGGGATAGACCAGGGCAAGTCTCAAAGCACTGAACTTGGGACACGTAGCAGGTTATGCAAGGACTGAGTAAAACTAGACACAGACTTAACAAAACCAGCCTGAAAAACCCTTTGTGGCCCTAACCAGGCCTCTGAGCTGCTGCTGCCACAAGCTGTGATGGAACAAACTGAGCTGTGGCCATCATGATGATGTAGGGTAAACCCAGACCCGCAGCTGCACCAGCCGCAGAAAACCCTCCTTTGGCTGCACATGGCTCTGAAAAAGTAATTAGTTTCCCCAGAGTTATTAGGAAAGTGAGCAATTGTATGCACAGTTACAGCACTGCTGTAGACACTGTGCTCCAAATGAGGGAAAGGCACAGTTGAGGAGGGATTCATTTACAGTTGTAATTGTTCTCTGCCCTGACTTTGCTCAAGCAGCTATAATTATTCATCTGTAAATTCAGCATCAAAAGCTGAGATAACTAAATAGAGACAAGGTCAGATGGAAAAATAATCCAGTTTTTACATTACATTAATTTTTTTTCCAGCTGAGATGGCTTTCTTTCTGAGCTGATATTAAGAACATACATATTTTAAGTAAGTCCCAGTGGCCACACATGCCATCAAGCAGAGTGCAGCATACCAAAAAATAATTGAAGTAATTGTTTTTAAGGACAAATTCTATTCCCTTTAGCCAAGATAACAGTTTGCATAGCTGAAATCAGATATGAAACTCCACGCTGAATTTATTTCCTTGCTACAAGTAATTCTTTAGCTTCTTTCCTGTGAAGAGAGATGCTCCAGCTTAGAAGGGAGGTGAGCCCTGGATATCATTATCTGTGTTGTAGATCAAAGTAGCTTGGTAGAAAAAAGCCCTATTGATGCTAAAGCCTGCCCACAGGGAAAAAGCTGAAAAACACAAGAGACAGACTCCAAGACTGATGTTCAACTACAGTGATGAGGACACAAAAATATTCTTAGCCTTAAGACAAAAACAAATTAATATAATTACTCCAAACAAAAAAAAAATCTATTACAAAATGGAAGGGAAATTTGTGTTTTTGTCAACTAAAGTTAAATAGTTTAATTTCTTCTACATTCTAGTTTCAAAGTTAAAAAAAAAAAAAGAAGCTAAGTGGAAAAAAAATCAAATCACCTTTTCCTCACAAATCCTAAAACTAGAAACTATTTCCAAACATTAAAAGCTTTTCAAGAAGCACAGAGTCTGGGACCATTTCACACTGAAATCACATTAGCACATCTCTTTCATAGTGCAGCCAGATTGGTTCTCACTTCTTTAATAACTAAGCTGTAAAACCTTTTCTATCCACCAAATAAGCAAGTTTTTGCTGTTACAGAAAGATAACACCATAAGGACAACAAATCTGTCTTGTGATTTACTCCACACTGGCAGAATCCCACCAGGGATGAATTAAAATAGATCATTTTTCCATCTTTTCCAAAACGAGGACTCAGGTATTTTCAAAATCCTTTTCCATTCATCTCTGCTCACAGCATATGCAGCACGTGAAAAAGTTCCCATGTTCTGCAATTAATTTTCTCTGAGGTGGACAGCAGAAAACAACAGAGCCATGAGAACCTCGTGCTTGGTCTGCAGGGAACTGCAGCACCACATTCCTGATGTGGCCTCAGCACACTTGGCATATTGCTGCACTGATTCATTGTCCTGTCAATGAATGTAACTGGATGTTTAACAGTGAAAACAAATACATTTTATCTTCTATGCCAAGAACTGTCTTTCTGAACAACAGAGAGCAGGGAAGAAGCAGCTGGGATATTAAAATGCTTAAAATAAAAATACATAGTTGGCATCATGGTATTTGATTTAATGTTCAGCACATGAAATTTAACATGAAATGTGAACTGTCACAAACAAATCCAGTTTGTTTGGATTTCTCCATCCTCAGCATAAAGATGGGCAGTATGGATTAGTATCCTGTTTCTACAGGAAACAGAGAGAGGGGGAGGTATCTAGGTACACACCACGTGTTAGCTACTGCCCCATATTCTTATATTTTTTGATGATTTTACACATTTTAGAGTTTCCTGAACCAATGAATCTGGGATTCAGGGAACTCAGTGTTCACTAATCCCATCACCTCTCCTTTGACAAGTGCAGCTGCCCTGAGATGAAGGCAGCCACCACATCACCTCCCCCAGGGGAACCTACACCCCTTGCAGGGTAGCTCAGGGGGATTTCCTTCTTGACCCATTTCCCAGAACAATCTCAGGCGAGGATCTAATCTCCAAAATCACCTGTAGTATTGAGGATTTAGAAGGGCAGCAGAGATGTGGGACATAGGAGTGAAAGTTCTGGCCATGTCAGCACAGGTCTGCAGCAAGAGCCTGGTGATGCTCAGAGACACCCACCCTGTCTGGGGGACTGCAAACCTGCATCACCCAAAGTCACTTGCTCTGCTGACAGGGCACATAGCCTTGGAGCCAACAGCTGCTCCACCAACAAGAGTTCCTTGAATCTCAGTGCTGGGTGGCTTTGTGACATCATGCACACAGTAACTCTGAGATGGAACCCCAGGACAAATGCTCCAGCTTCCTGCGGAAGACAGGCAGAATCCCAGCTGTGTCTGACCAGCCCCCAAGCATGTCTTGTGCACAACACTCAGCCTCCATCCTGCTCCAGCAGGAAACATCCCAAAAATCTGATCTCACACCTTGAACATTAAGCATAGCAAAAATACAGCTCCTGAAGGCGACCTGGATCATTTACCATAAGTCACATCTGAGGTGACTCAAATAACATCTCCCACGCAATGAATTCACACCCCACTGCCAGCAGGGTGTCACAGAGCCTTGCTTATGGGCACAGAGTACTTTCTCCAAAGCAGACAGGAGCCATCTCTCATAAATCACCATACACCAGAGGCACCATCTGCAATAACAAATGAGACCTCCGAGGCTTCTCTAAAGTCTTGGGTTTGCTACATTAAGTTTAAAGCATGTAGATGTGTCTTTGGTAGAGGAAAATTTTCCAGCAGCACACTACTGTGCACACCACTATTCAGGGAACGAAGAGATCCTGCCACACTGCTCTAATTACCAGAGACTCAGTATCTCCAGCCCATGGCCAGCTGGACAATTGAGGCTGCCCTCCCCAGCTGCTGCTTAGGAAGCTTAGGGCACATTCAGATGAAACAGACTTACAGCACAGAAAAAACACTATAAAGCAAAAGGGTAAAAAATGCTGTTTGTGATTGCCATCTGCACAAAACTACAATTTAAAGCATCAGTTCCTAACCACCCACAGCCTGAGACTGTGTTTTCCAAAGGACATCTTCCCTTTTGCAGGTACAGTGTGTGCTTGGCAACACCTGCAGTTACTCTCAAGGGTTCCAACTTGCAAGAGCACCTCAGTAGTAGCATTGACAAGGGCCATATTTCATCCTGTGTGTTTTTACTGACTAACAGCTACATTACAGCAAAGTGCAGAAGGCAGACATACCTGTAATACAGGATATCCAATAATACAGAAGCTACCAATAATATAGAACTATCAGACCTGCCCACTGTGGGACATTCAGACTTACAGAGAATCTTCTGCAGCACCAAGCAGGTAGGTCTAAGTACCGAGTTCATCACATCTCAGTTCTGCCCAATCGAGATGGGAGGGTCAAAATTAAAGAGGGAAAAGAAATCCATACAATTTTGAACACTTTTTCTGTCCGGCAACAACATTAACAACAGCACTATTTGCAGTGTAACAACTCCCATCGTCATTCCCATCACATCGTGGCACAGGGAGAGAATTAGTCACATTTGCCAGCAGCCCATATTGAAATCACATGGCTGCTGTATAAACTTTCAATTATGGAGGATAGAGGCTGAGGGTAGAGGAGATAATCCTTGTAAGAACTGCATCAAAGGTAGAGTAGGGATGAGACTTCAGAAAGGCTAACTTAGAAGCTGTGTGATGCGTCTGTTGTTTCGATATCAAGGTCATTCATAATGCTTAGACGGGGTTTTCACAAAGGAAGCCTTTTAAAAATATTGTCTTTATTTGTTTCTACAAATCAGCTGATTCTAGTTATAAAAATCCTATTAATTGAGTGCCACACAAATCATCAAAGAATTCCCTCACTGTTCAAAGAATAAGACAAACAAGGCACAAGACAAACAAGGAACCCTGTTTACACCAAGCTGAGGAAACCCTGAGCTCAAGCCCAACACAACTTGAATAATTTCAGCTTTCAGTGAAAGCAAACTAGGCATGCCTGAGTTGCTTTGCATTTGCTCCCCTGCTCCAAGGCTCTGCACTCAGTACATGCTATGGATTAGCTTATTTTCTCACTATGCACTGAACTGACTGGCGCATACGGGTGAGCTCAAGCTACATATTTTGGGAATAATGCACTATTCTGTCCTTGTGAAATCTGTCTTTGGCTATTAACTATGCATGGTGCTTTCATAATGCATGTACTTGGGAGGAATTTTCATCCCCACAAGCCCTCTGCACCGACAGCTTTCAAACCTTGCATGGAGTGTTCTTCAGGGTGGCAAGACAACAGCAGAACAGCCTTCTGTCCCACCAGATCTGGGACAATAAGTACATTTCAGGGCTTCTGAAGCTTGCTGGCAGATATCCCAAGGGTCTAATAGTGCTTCACTGCATACAGCCACATCTGAGCAATTCACTGGAAAGTGCTTCACTGCATACAGCCACATCTGAGCAATTCACTGGAAGGTAACAGCTCTCTTTTTCAAACATATTTATCTTTCTAAGCTAACAAGTGCTCCACTAGGGAACCCTGTGGGGCACAGAGAACATCCACTTTGTGTAACTGATGCTCCACCAACTGTTAGAGTCAGATGTACAATTTAATACCTGAAAGGTTTTCTTCAGGGTTTCTCACTGGAAACCAACAGCAAAGCATGGATACCCAAGGAAAAAAAAAAAAAACAAAACAACCAACAACAACTTGAAGCAAATAAACCTCAGGTTTGTTTCCTCTCTATCTCTCGTGTGGTTAATTTTTTCTATCTGTCTAGGCAGCAAAGACTACAACACACCAGAGAAGCCAGAATTGCTCTTTTCTGAATCTCCACTCCTCAGTGGTGCTCTGCATGCTGGCAAACATGAAACGTGGTGAAATAACTGGTTTTAATGTATCTGTGAATGGCAAATAGAGAAGAAATGGAACAGTATTTCCTTGAGTCAGTGATAGCTCAGATAAAAGATAAAGCTGAGATTTTACTCTTGTTCTTTAACAATCTTCAAGAATGGGCAGAGAGTAAAACCTGCAATACTGCAGGAGATTTCAGCACAGAAAAACTGGAGGTCCCACATGGCTGCCACTGAAATGCCCTCCAAACATTATCACCACCACCCAGATGACAACGCACTAATTCAAAAATGCTGTGTTCAACAATCAGCCACTTGGAAGCACAGGATTAAACACACATCACCCTGGAGAAAGGGAAAGGTGATGACAAGGGAGCAAAAACTAGCAACTGTAAGTTTAATAAAGGAAGGCTCAGAGGCAAATTTAGCTACTAAAATTAAGAACCATATAGGTGGGGTTTAAGGCAATTGAAGATTATTCCACTGCTGTTTCAATTAGTTCCACATGGTAGGGATCAAAAAAATTATAAAGATATTTTTAATGCTTTTCATTGCAGAGTGGCAGTAGTTAAGTAGTGTCTGCATGTGTTACATCATCAGTTCCACACTCCTTATTCTACTACCAACTAAGCAGAATCTGAAAGTGCAGCTAATTAAACAGAACCTAAATTCAGCAGGTTTGGATGACTTGCACCACAGTTTTAAAAGAACATCCTGAAACACTCTATTATTGATATCAATTTTAAATATGTTGGGTACATCGAAGTCACAGTAGCTGGAAAAAAAAACCTGCTGATGTGCCAAGTATTTTAAGAATTAAATAGAAAATCCTAAGAATGATCTCCAACAAATGAGTGTGATAAAATTAATCTGTATAAATTGGAAATTCTCCAGAATGCACAGTACCTAGTATTATAGACTTCTTTAAAAGCATAAAATAATACACTTTAACATGATTTTAGTCAATAAAATGACACTGTGGACTTTCCATACAGAATTTAGCTTCATGCTACACAAAGATTTGATTGAGATGAGGAAATAATATGACAAATATTAATGGATGAAAATAATTTCTTGCAGTGGTGACTGAATAGTCATGCATGTTCCTATTGGGGACTTGGCAGAGGCTGCTCCTTGGCTCTGCGGTGTAAATGAGTGGAGGAGAATCTAAAATCATTACTTTTCCAGCCTGAGGATGGAAAACATTGTAGGACTGTGAAATAACTGAGAAGGGAACAACAGATCCACATGGCTAAATAGCCTCCACCAAAGAACACAGCATAGACTTCAGTACCGCCACACACACAGAGCAACACAAACAACAGGGCAGCTCCCTCTGAAGTCATTGATTTTGGCAGGAACCTCATGGCCAACGTGCAATTAGAGAAGCTGAGCACACTGTGCTGGAATGGTCCTGTGCTCAAGGGAAGCTCAGAGAACTTCGGATGTGGGATGCTCAAAAAATAAATCAGCATGTGGGATTACCACTGTCAAAATTATAGTAAGTTTTAATGCTTGCAATTCAAGAAGAATATTGAAACACTGAATCCAGGGAAAAGAACCTCCAAGAGGATGATTAAAGGACCAAAAGCTCAGCTTAGAGAAAGGCTCCAGAAGCACCATCTGTTCTCCTTAATGAAGGGAGAAGGTTAATAGGACAATCTGATCACAGTTTGCAAGTACCTACGTAAGGAACAGAAATTCGATCAAAGAGCTCTGTCCTTTAGCAAGTCTGGTCTAACAAGAGGTAATACAAAATTCAGACAAACTCAGGCCCAAACAAAGATATATTTATGATGGCTAAGCAGTTAAAGTTGATGTTGACAATATTACCAGCATGGATACCTGTCAGTAAGGCTGGATGCAGGACAGTAAAAGCTGTCGTGGATTTTCAATCACACATTAAAAACATGATGGCAGGACATTTTTTTTCCCCCCTACTCAGAGGCAACTTTCTAGCTAAAAAAAGATTTAATTCAGAGCAGCCAGGGAATTTTGCAGCACAGACTTTACACAAGCAGCCCTGTGTGTCCCTTGAGGCCCCTACAGCAGGAGCATCACTGCAAGGTAGGGACTGTGATGTGCACCAGGGACAGGCTCTGTCGTTCTGGCATCTATCAGGAATTAAAGTTTTAAGACTGAAGCTTCTCTGCTGTACCATGCACTGGCCACCATTCCCACACCAAGCTGGTATTTATCACAGTACCTCATCCCTCAGCATCCCCCACCAAATGTGACTGTTTGGGATAGAACATGCACATTCAGACAGAGCCTGAACTCCATGGACCTTCAGCCCAGGTCACATCCTGCAGCTCCCTGGGCAATGCAGAAAGGCAACAGCTATAACAGGCATAAAGTGAAGAATCCAATCCTTATTTAATCCCATTTTAAAATTAAATATTCATTGCTTACTGTGGGCTGTTTTTAGAAGGATTGGGGGATGTGCCGTTCATTCAAATGTTCTTTGGCTCTGGAACCTGAAGGAGCAGAGCATCAGCTGCAGGACCCCCAGCTGCTGCTGGTTCAATAGGTTTTACTGAGAAGAGCCTTTATTATAAAAACACCCCAGTCACAGGCCTGGGCAGCCTATTTAACAGTCACCTTGTTAATATCCCAGCAGGGTTAAGGAATAAGTAGAATTACAGAATGGCTTGGGTAGTAATGGACCTTAAAGATCATCTAGTTCATAGAAGTTGTTCCAAGTGACACTGTCCTCTACAGGTTACTCATAACCCCATCCAGCCTGATCTTGAGCACATCCACGGGTGGGGAGTCCACCACCTCTCTGCTAATTTAAGCTCTTCAGCATGTTTTCTTAACAAGCCCTTTGGAGTCAGAGGTTTGTTTCCTCAGGGCTTGCACTGCAGTGTAGTACACCCTGAGGGAGCCCTAAGGATGCATGAGCAGCTTTGGACCCCCCACCTCAAGCCCCAGCTCTCTCACCACATGCTATGAAAGCATCTGCAGCTCCAACACTTCGGTAAAAACCTATTCCTCTCCTTCTGTCTGTTACATTTAAGTACAAATCAATGTTTCCTGCCCTACACATAGCATTCAGGCACTGTTTTTAAGGGAAACAACTGCAGAAAATAACCCAATACCTCAAATCAGAAATACAAAAAGCTGCTGGTGGATTTCTAGGAATGAGGGCCTGGGGGAGAAGGGGATAAAGTTTGGCTAGAGGTAAAAGCAGCCTATAGAACAACCAGCAGCAGGCTGGCTATGTAACCATTTATTAACTAAGTTTAAAAGAGCCACAGCCCAGGGCAGAGTTGAACTCCTCTCTGCACGTAGGTGCATCATGCAGCAGCCTTCACAGCAAAGACTCTGCTGAAAAATTCCCAGCCCTGTCCCTCTGCCGAGCCTGCTGCTCCACTGCTCGTTCCTGCATGGAGCCACTGATGTTTTGGAGGGGGTGGGAGCCCGTCCCTCTCTGGCAACTCAGGCACCTCATGTAAATTCATTGAATAAATGCAGTCATTTCTCTCAGCTGATCCATCCCCACGTGCGTGTGCTGAAGCTGTGCCAGACCCTCAATGCAGCCAGCTCTCCCACAGTTCACCACTCCTGAAGGTGAAACTGTTCATCACCCTTATCAGCATTTCCCCCTTCCCTTCTCCTCCCCAACTGCCTTTTCTGAATTTCCTGGCCCTCCTTTCTCACAGGAGCCTGACTCCACACAAGTCAAAACCAAACCCAGGCAGAGCCTTGAAAGAGACCTTGGAGAGTAAAGGACATTATGAAGTTATTTTAAGCTGAGAAAAACTGCATTTCCCCTTAGAGGTTGACTTCAGTCTCTAGAGCCCTTGAATTTTTAGACTTAAATCTATCTCCTTGATAAGGCTCCATAGTAGCTGAGACCCACAAAGAAGTTTCCAAAGCACGAGTAGACATAAATAACTAGAAACAAAACTGGAGCATCATCACTAGATGCTCACATGAGCAGTGGCTTCTGCAGTCAGTCCATGTGAGCCTTTAGTCATCTGAAACAGCACAACCCTCAGCTCTTCATGGACAAGGAATGCTGTGCTGGATCAGCTGGAGCTAATTCTTTCCCCCTCTATAATGGAGTAAAGACCAACCCCTAGTCCAAGTCTGACTCAAAGAAATTACTCCAATTAACAGAGGGTCTGATGAGCAGAGCTGCAGTGTGGAGCCCACCCCACCTGCTACTGACCCTAAGCTCCATCAGCAACACCTTACCACATCCCACAGGGCTGGACAGAACATGAAAGAGAACTTCTTCCTGCAAGGGATGTTTGTCACCTCTCAGTACTGCTCTGAGCAGAACTCTCCACACTAACCATGGACATCCAGGGCTTGCAGTGGCTGTTTTGCCTTGTGCAGTGTGATGACAAGAAGCTAAAAACACATGGTTGAAACAGACTTCAAAATTCACAGACTCAAAGCTTTTATCCAGCCCTGAAAGCTCTATGGGCTTAGGTTTACATCATCTTCACTTTTATTAACTTCAGCTGCTGTAGAAGCTTTCTCAAGCAAGAAGATGAGGGTTTGGTTCTCCTATATTAAGAATCTTGGAGAGTAAAGCAAGGGAGGTACTCAGAGCATGCAGTGAGAGATCTGTCAGAAAATAAGATGGAAATAATGTATTATTTTAAAGAACACACAAGCAGCCAGCCAGACAAGGAACCTTTTAATTTTTTAATTAGAGATGTTTTTCTGTCTTTTTTTTTTTAATTTGGGGAGGGAGTGATAGAGATTTTTATTAGACTTTTTCCCAGATTCATTTACATAGCTCTAGCTCTGTATGTACTTCTAAAGAAATTAAACATTATTTACTTTCCAAAAGTGATTGGTGATTGAGGATGCCTTGAATTGAGACTTTGAGACTCTTCATATGGCTTTTAATTGCATTTAAAAGAGTGTGCAATCATTTATCAAATCTGTTACCTTTCAAAGCATCGTAAACTTTATTTCTTCAAAGAGGCACTACAGCTCCCAACCACCAAAAAACTCCTGCTCATACCTTGCCACCTTTTCCATGCACATTTTCACACAAAGGGCAGCAATGCCAGAAGTAATCCCATGGGGACATCCATAATACTTCTAAAAACAGGGTGCATCAGACTTTTTCCTTAAAAAAAGGACCTCTACATTTGAAACCTACGCAAAATTCCAACCTGAGAGCAGCCAAAAGTTTGGTATTACAGTTCAGATCCATTTGGTTCCCTTCCTGACTCCCTCTGCTCAGACAAGCAGTTTCTTGCATCTGCTCAGCACATGCAACCTTGCCATGCTGCCAGAGCCAGGAGCCACACGCCCCTGCCAGTGGCAAGCAGCCCATCACTGGCATCTCACCCCTGGGAAAGGCACAGCTTCAGGCCCAGCTGAGCTCCAAACCATGGGGGAACAGAGAGCCAACAGCAAGAGTAGAGAAGCTCCTTGCCTTTTCTCCATGTGTCTTGTACCAGCTAAGCTGTCTGTCCCTGGATCTTTTGGAATCAAAACTAAATCAACATAGAAAACCTAGATGCTGGATCCAGCCAAAGGTCTCCTGCTAAACCAAGGATGTTCCTTTAACACAGCATGTTGACACAGTAAGTTCCTGCACACATGCTGCTCTAACAGGGCATACTATGACACACTAGAAGCCAAGCCATATTCACTTCTTAGCCTGAGAGTGCAAAAGAAGCTGCTGCAGTAATTGGGTTTAACCTGCACTACAAAGCATAGCACTGCATGTCTGGGTTGGACATATTGCAGCAAAGCTGTGTTTTGATCTCATTAGCCTAAGATCAGCACTACCTTCTCCCCAAGCAAAGGCAATGCCTGCTTGGCTCTCTGCAGTCCTCACCCTCTGTAATGTGGACAGCATCAAGTGTACCTCCCTCTGCTTGTGGCTCCATCTGCATGCTTGGGGTTCAGATGTGACACGCCTGCTTTAGTATCTGTAACTACACCATAAGTTCTTAGTGAGATTTAAGAGGCAGTAATTCAAGACAGCCAGAAATACTTGGCCAGTGAGTTCAGGCTGTGAGGCTGCCACAGTGCAATCATGTGCTGCAGCTCTATCGACACAGAAGGGAGGCAGCACATCTGCAAGGAGGAGCTGAGCCACGTGCAGAGCTTTACAAACCACTTCTGCTTCCAGCTGCTTTGAATGAGCCACAGCCACCTCTGCCTGGCCTCAGGCTACAGGGATGAAGATGCAGCAGTTCTGGAAGTTAAAGGTGTCAAAGTTTTTCCCATTTTTGCTATGCTCCCCTATTTCATGCATTAATAAGATCAAACTGCCACCTCCAGATTTCCCTCAGCTTTAGAGAGCTTGTTATTAGACATTGCAGAAACACATAAACCCTTTTTGAAGTCTCTAAAGACATATTCCCTGAAGGGGGAAAAATTTCCCTAGATGGTCACATTCAGTTCCTTTATGGACCGTAACTGCTTATTAACTGCAAATCCTTTGCAGCAGGAGTGCTCAGAGGGGATGACTGGAACCTGGACTGGAGCACCAGGTGTCAGACACAGCCACACAAAAGGGACAGCACTTGTCAAGCATTTGCAGTTTAAGGGGTAAATAAAAAACCCCTGACTGCACATCAAATGCATGGTAAAGGGACAAAACTTGATCGAGGTGTAAAAACAAATAAGTGGACAGGCAAGACTATTACCAGCACATCCTGAAACACTTCCAGCAGCTTCTTCTCCTTCCCTGCCCAGCTGCCAACCTGCTGAACTTGACCCTTGGCTGTAACTTCTTTGTAGACCCATCTTATTGATGCAGAAACGTTAACAGTAAGTGGAGCTGCACCACAGCTGCAGTCATCATCAGTTATTCTTCTCAGCCACCACAGGATGATTTGTCACTTCTGCATCAACATTCATTTTGGGTGCTCAGCTCCACAAACAGTCCAAACAGTAGTCATTCATTCACCATTTAATCCCAAAATAGACTTGGGTTGGCAAGAAACAGGTCACCAGGAAAATGTAATTCAGCAGACAGAATCAGCAGCTATCACTACCCCCAGCAAACCAAAGTCACCCCTGGCAACTTCAAATCAATGATTGCACAAGAATAACCAGCCCAGTCTCTGATGCCAACTTGCTCATCATGAATACACTTCCATTCATTTTTCCATCTCCGTTGTTGAGACCCAGCTCAAAGTCAGAATAGGTATTTTCTAGCACAACTCAGAAGGTCCAACTTTTTGTTTCTGCTTCCAGGTCAGGTTATTTCTCACAGCCCTACAATATCTATGCTAGTATGAATGCTGTTGGAGCTGCACTCTCAGTTCTGAAGAGCTGATAGAGAGAGATAAGCTTTGAATTACTTGTGGAACTTTATAAATGCTAGAGGCAACTTAGAAAAAAAGCCAAAACCCAATGTTTGACAATGTTGCTCTAAAGTTAATTTGCTATCAAAGTTCAGGTAACATTTGCCATCACTACTTCCTCTCAATGGTACAGACAGTGTGATAAATAGCTGCTCTTGTACTTACTAAGCATGGGTATTTTTTTGTGCTTGTGTGCAGACACAAAAAAAAAATGCAGAGTGTGTTTATTCTTGTTCATAGTCACTGGCCAAGCAGAGCTGTTGTTTGGTACTACCAGAGAAATCCCTAATACAAGAGGACAAAACTGCAGACCTGGACCAAATCAGGGTACCATCCAACAGTACTGAAGCAGCTCAGTGTACTTCTGGTGCACTTCTGGTATTTGACACAGACAACATCTGGAACTGCTGGCTCCCAGGAGCTCCTAGGGAAAAAAAAGTGCTCCCAGCTGGTTCTCAAAGAAGTTTTTTGGTCATAAATGCATTTTAATTGAAGCTTAATTAGAAGAAGCAATGTTGATTAAATTTACTTGAGGAAAAGGTTTCTCAGGCCCAGGTTAGACATAGAGACTTGTACTCTGAACAGATGGGCTATCCAGGTATCCAGACCATTTCACTCAGTGTAAATAAGGAGAAGGAAGGCATCTATTACCAAGAAAAAGCAGCATGGGAAAAAAAATGCTCAATTTAAACTGCCAGTAACATAACCTGCAGCAGTTGCTGTATATGTGGTTGCACAAAGGCAAGATAATTCCCAAGTTCTTAACTCGGATTTAGCAGACAAGAGACCAGCATTTGATTCCCTGTTCACCAAACACTAAAGGAGCCAGAAAACCAAGAATGTTTCTGTGAAGCATATTGTTATTGCCAGGCTGCATCTTGCACGGCTGTGCTGGCCAGAGGCCCCACTGAGAGGGCGACTTGGGAGAACTGGCTCCCTGATCTGGCCCAGACTTCCAACACTGCAGCAACTGGCATCAAAACCCTCCTCCCAGGCTGCTATGGAGAAAGCAGAGATTTATGCTTGCCATGTCCACAAAAAAAGTGTGATGGCTTTATGCTTAGATGTAGAACATCAACAGCTATATTAAGAATATATATTAAGAATTATGAAATATGAAGAATTTCCCAAACAGCTTTTATTGTTCAGGCACTAATCGCAACCCAGAATTTTACTAGGCATTACCTGCTATTTTCTTTTTCATTCTCACAACACCTTCAGGTGATAACTCTCAGATTAATATCAAATGTTTGGTTTAGAAGTGTCTGATTATTACTTGAGAGTAATTTCAGCATCTCTTTGTTCTATGCACTAGGAAGACGCCAGTGTTTTTATGTGCCTGCTGTGTCAACAAAGACATCTGGGGACCATTCTAAGTGCCCTCTGCAGCAGGCACCATCCCGAAGTTCAGAGCATTTCATAAACACTTACTAAGCCTTGAGGCATCCACAGTGAAGTATTGTGACCTCCCTTTCACACATGGACACACTGAGGTTGCAACTTGCCAGTGGACAATGTTATTTCTATTTCTGCTTCTGGCTCCAGCTTACAGAGCGTCCTGGCACAGGTCCCTGCACCAAGCACCTCCCTGGTGTGGGCAGAACTTCTCCACATGCTTCCATAAGCTTGTACCAGGTCTGCTCCTAATTTAACAGAGACACAGGATCAGCACATTAGGAAAGAAGCACAGCTTTGGCAGCTCTCACAGACTTCTCTGAGAGGCTGGCAACCTTCAGGGCTTCTTCTGGTAGCCCGAAGTTCAGGGCTGCAACTGTGCTTTGAAGAGAGAAGTTTAAATTGCAGCCTATAGGAAATGCATGTGTATCTATACAGAAATGCAGCAGAATGAACCCTTTTGAATTAGTTTTTAAGCTTTTTTTAAAACACTCCTCCCACTTTTCCCCATGTTAACTAGCCCAGAAACTGCCAGTACCAAGTTAGAGCTATGAGGCATTTATCAACAAGCATTCTTCCAATAACTAAGTGAAAAGCTGTATGGAACCCTGCTGTTACCACAGAGAGGCACTTACCCCATCTCAAAGCTTATTATATGCTCATGAGCTTATACCCAGATTTCCTTCTCTGCTACAAGCAAGCTGTTTAAAGGGTTTCTGACTTAAAATGGAAAATGGCTTTTTTAAAGCTTAAAAGTCACAACAGAATGCTCCACACGCCCAGCATGTCAAGCCAACACACACAGAGCAAGACAACCATAATGCAGGAGCTTCTTAGGCAGCTTCATAACACCTTCCTGCCTCAGGAGAGCCTTCTTTCACTCCCTGTTTTCCCCTCCTGCCTGGCATATCTTTTATAAGCCTCTCAAGCATTATCTCAGCATTGATGCTTCATCCTGGTGCACCAGGATACTGCTTGAGGTGCTCAAGGGTTTTAGCATCCCCAGAGGTGTGCACAACCAACCTTTAGCTTGCAGCATTCCTTCTCCCAGGCAGACAGATGTTGAGTTCAGCTGAAGCTACCAGGGAAGACAAACCAGGTTTCCATGGTTATGGGAGCCTGAGCTCCTCATCTCAGGGAAAAAATGCAATGCACGAACCGCTGTTAGGAAGCAGCAGAAACAAGGCCAGACTTCTGGGCAGCTGTGTAGAACAGCTCCTTCATGTTTTACATGCGGGCACCAGCACAAAAAACCAACCAAACAACTTTCTTGACAGCCTGGAGATCTGCCTGCTTAGACAGCAGCAGTGTCACACATGTTCCACTGCACTTGTGCCGTGACAGCGTCTGCAGTACCGATGGGCAGGGCTGTGTTTCTGGCCCTTGCTCACCTGGGAGAGCCTTACTACCCTCTAAAGGGGGTCCATGCTGCAGGATGAGGCATTTATTTGTTACCAGAGAGAGTAAGCTGTCAATAGATCTGAGCTGCTGGTCTCACATGCAAGATGAAGCAGGTGCAGGCTGCTCTCCAGGGCACGAATAAAAAGCTTGCGCATGAAAACCCTGTGAAGGCAAACTCTGCAGGTGTGAATTTGCAAATCTGTCCCATTAAATTAGAAGGCTTTGGCTCAGCGTGCTGCAAAAATACACACAGAAAGCCACAGACCTCTCCCTCCCCTTCTCTGAGCAAAGCACAACACGCTTCCCTTCATGCTGTCCCAAAAGTAAAATGGTTTACGATCAAAAGCCCATGCTGCTTCAAACTGAAATGCTGATGAGGCTGAGGATGCTGATACAATGTGGAAGTGACAACTGCAGAGCCCCAGCAAATTTTCTGAGGCAGTGACTCTCCAGGGCAGGGAACATCACATTCTCAATCCCATTTATGGTGCTAGAATAGCATCACAGCTATGTTAATTCCCAAGCAAGGAAATTATTCTTTCAGAGCAGAATAAAATAGATTTCAGGGTTATTTTAGGAGTTCAGACCAGGGAATCAGTTGATCACCTTTCCCCATCCCCCTGATATTTCTCTCTACAGCTTCTGCCTGTCTGTCCTGACATCAGAGCATCCCAGGCTTAGCAACACCGATGCCTGATAATCCAATTGCACCAAAACCTTGGAAATCTGTGAATCCTGTGCTGCCAAAGCCTGTCTGAGCAGCAGCCACCCAAGACTGAAGCTCATGACCTTCTGCCAGGGCAGGAACCATGTGCTTCACCAGCAATGGCCATTGCTCAGACACACTCCCAGCTTGTTTCATGCCCCCAAGCCACTGCTCCATTGCATAGCACAGGGGTACCAGGGCTAATAAATGCTAGAATAGACACACCTATCCAATATGGAATCAGATAAACATAAGCAAATTACTTTTCCACAGTGTTTATCCCTAATCTGCAATTAACAAATCAATTAAAAAATTATTTTCCCTTCTTCTGACGAGAAACAAGCTGTCACCATCAATAATTCTGTATCCTAGTCTCTAGGACTTTCCAGAAGAGCACAAAACGCTTGAGGAGAAGAAACTCAGAAGCATCCAAGAAGAAGGGCATTTTTTTTCCTATTTCAGGGCAGATTTGGCTGGTATTGACCTCTCAAGGATGACTTCACTTTTTAAAGAGTCACCTGTGGGACACTAATTTGTTTGACAAATGAGACTCTGTGGGGGGCAAAAACACAAACACACAGACAATGCCAAGGCAGTGTTCAGATCCACATTCAAACTTCTCCAAAGTGCCTAGCTGGAAAATAGGCTTTCACAGATCCATATTCTGCAGGACAAAGGATGATTTTGTAATTTCTTTGAGCACGCCATGCTGCATATTACAGCAGACCTAAGCAGTCTCATCATAACCACACAAAAGAATTGGAGTGCAGCACCTGCCCATCAGGATGTCTTAGGCAAACTGCTTGCTAAGGCAGATATTTGAGACTCTACTTAAAATATATCTGCCTTAGCAAGGGTTATTTGTAAACAATTAGTGCCACTCTCCTCAAGGCTGTTCATTATTCATTAGCTCCTCTGAGGCACCCAAGGAAGATCCAAGATGCACAGATCTTATGGGCAATTTAAACTCAGAGCAGGGATCTGATGCTGTTCTCTCTCCAGTAAAACTCTGCTGGCCAAAGGCACCCGAGACTAGCTCCTGAGCTGCTCAAGCTCCACAGCATCAAATTCATGGGCGGGTTTTAATTTGTCCAGTCTGCCATTAACTGCAATGACTTGTGTGCCATTAAGTCTCATCTGCTTGACCTTCTCACCCTAAATCCCTGCAATAAAATTGCAGTAATTTGTGCTCCTTGAAACCAAACTTGACCCCTCTTCTCTGCATTTAAAGCAAGTGCATTTTAACTGCAGATCACTGGGAATGTCTTGGTACACTCAGGTGCATCTGCTGTGGTTCCTTTTCCTCTCTTAGGCAGAGATATGAAGGAAAGCCACACACAAACAAAGCTCTGCTGCTCTGAGGGGCTGCAGAGTATCAGCAAAAGGAAATGTCCCTTCTCCTACTGATTACAGCCCTCAACTCAGCTTGGCTTTGGTCTGTGACTTGCAAAGTCAAACGTCCATCCCAAAGGCTCTGGCTGTCCCCACACTTTGATAAAGATAGAACTGGGAAGAAACTGTCCTGCACTGGACAGGGAAGGATACCAAATGTCTGTGTCCACATCTCACTGGGCATCCCTGTTACTGCCTGGCAAGCAGGATGGCTTACAAACGAGTGAAGGTTTGGCATGTTACACTTGTTTTCTCAAATAACTGTGCAGAGACAGAAAGGAAAGAAACTCTGGATCTATCTTTTCAATACTTTGATACTTTTCAATATAATCCTTCTGTGTAATATGCTAATAAGTATAGTTCAAAATAAATCAATAAACCCAAGTACCCAACAGAGGAAGGAATTTCTTGATGGCAGAAACATCCATTGATGTCTCGTTGGTTGAGCTTCAGAAAAGGTCTGGCAAATCTATAAATAGCTACACATAGTGTTTCCTTGTTCCAAAAACAAGAACAAAGTGCAAAGGCAAACTAATCTGTAAGGCTGGTGCGCAGTGACTTGGAGTGCTGGCACACTTTTCTGTCATTCACACAGGGCCAGATATTAAGTCAGTGTCTACATGGTTAAACAGCTTTCCAGAAGTAGTGCTGGCACGGGGCAAGGCAGCCGTGGAAGCAGGACTCTGCTGTCCCACAGCACCTCTCACAGAGCTGACACTTTTGATAGCTTTTCTCTCACAGCTCTGTGCAGCAGCCAGGGTTTGTCCCACCAGGACTGCAGTTCTGGGAGGAGGCAAACCCTCCCAGCATGGCCCTAGATGCAGCTCTCACACAGCTCCAGAGCCAGGCCAGCATCCCACCCCCACCTGCACACCCCAGCCTTTGCTGCAGGTACTCCCACAAGCAGTGGGGAGCTGACACAGTGCAGGACATCTCCAGGGCAGCTCAGTACAGACCACTGCTCCATGAGACCCTGGGCTAGGAAAAGCCCTGGGAAAAACTGAGATTGCACCAGCTGTATGATTGGTTTTGCAGCAGCAGGAGCTCCCAGGAGCTCTGCACTGACTCAGGGAGCTCAGTTTCTAGCCCAAAGAAAGTTGCTTTTCAGCTGCCCCCACAGAGCAAGGACCACTACCCACACTCAGACTGGAGCACAACCCTTTGCTTTTAAGACACCATCATGAAGAAAGTATTCAGGGTTCAAACTAATACTCCATGGTCCTGACAACCCACAGTCCATGCAGGAACATACAGCAATAACATTCTCATGTCTACCCTGAGCTTCTGATTGGTTTCTAGGTGAAATTTTACAAAACTGGGGTGGGTTTTTTTGCTTATACAAGAAGCAGCTTGTCACCCAGGTAAAACCCCTGAAGAAAACTATCCAGCAGCACAGATATACACAAATATAAGAAATCATTTCTTATGGCATACATTGCTTTTTGAAAAAAGCACATGCTATAAAACAGTTCTTATCTTGAGCCTTTTCCTTCAAGTTTTGAGAAGTGTCTTGGTATTTGTTTGTTGCTTTTCAATGCTATCTGAGCAGATATTAGACAACAGCTGATGTTGTGCACAGATCTTTGAGAAATACACATCTTCCATACAGAGCAATCAACCATGAGACACTGAACCACTGAGAGTGAACAGTTTAAATTTAGAGTAAAAGCAAAAACTAAATCTGTCCAGATACATATGCTATTTTCTAAATTAAGTGTAGGCTTTCTAATAAATTACACTTCATAAAAACTGGGGGACCAGCAAAGCTGTATTATCTTTTCACAAAGTATCCTTATGTGTAGGCTACAGAAATAAATACTATGATTTGATATCTCCTTTTCCATAACAGGCAAGAGTATCACCTACACATAGATACTTCTGCATGCTTCCATTTCTACTAATTTCTTAGGATCCAAGGTCCTACTTACTGAAAGGCACATCTTATTGAATGTGTATTCACCTCTCAATCTCTGAGCAGTTCACACCCACCTCTGGCAAAAACACACCTTTAAATTTGCATTATGCAACCATTTCCCTGTACTCCCTGATTTTCCAGCAAGTAATTTGTTTTGAAGTCACAGTTCAAAGGCTATCTTTGAAGGATGGGCTATGCCTCTGAAAGCACAACCTCCCTGCTTGCCACCCCAAGCAAAGGCATTGCTCTGTCTTCAGAGCAGCCCTCTTCTGAGTTGGTGTTGCTCCTTCAAGGAGCCTAATGCTTGGAGCCAGTCAAAACCTTTGCAGGTGCTGAACTCCAGTTTATAAGGACCAGAGTACTCCTGTGGGAATGCTCAGGATGCTGGCAGGTGGAGGAACAAAGTGAACACCTTGGAGATCCAGTTTTCTCTTAACTCCACAAAAATCTTCATTTAAGACTAAAAGCTGCATCCTTTAATCTCTTTCTATCCACTGAGATATTTACATATGGGTCAACAGCAGAAAACATCACATTTCCTTAAAACCCCTAAATGCAGGAATCATACCTGCTAAAGGCAAGCCTAATTACTGTCCTGACTTGCTGCTGCTCCATTTCTTCATGCCAAAGGAGGGCAATAATATCCTCACTCATAAAGGTCATCTGCATATGAACCAGGCCCACAGATACTTCCTCAACAAACCCCCTAACTATGTTAATAATCATTATTGAGACTTGTCTTTTGGATTTCTACCCCCACCCCTCCAATTATGCAAGAACAACTTTGCATTTTCCAACTAGACAGTCTCATCGGGGTGACTACAGTGAAGTATCATATAGGGCCAAATAAAAATGTTCTGCCATGTTCAACTAACCCAAAAATAGTTGAAGAATATTTTTAATAAGTTCAGCTGCCTTTCCCTACTAACACACTGCTTCAACTTGTGGTTCACACCCCCATTCTCTTATTAAGGGAAAGTCCCTGGAGAGCTACATCTTTCACACTGCAATAAGGAGTCTCCCTGTCGTTCATTAGAGATAAAAATTTTCTGATGTTCTAGCTCAGAGTATCATGGAAAAGGTGTTTTACTCCTAACTGTGCTAGAATGAGAGTTTTCCTAGCACTTTCAAGGGTCACCTTGAGTAAGTGGCTCTACTCCGTGCCTCATTTTTCTATTAACACCAATAAAGCTCTTGCCTTCCTTTTTTTTAGCACTGATACCCACAAACACAAAGAGCTATGCAACAATTTAGTGTTGCATGTCACAAAGGCTGGCATTTCACCAGGCAGACTGATTTGAGGGGAGGAAAGAATGGAGTCCTGCTGCCAGGCTCAGCTCCAGAAGCCCTGTGGCATGAGGAAAAATATTGAAACCGATGAGAATGAAGCTTTTGGGCTGATTTGACAAAACGTGAAATGTCACGTGAACACGTGTCACCTGAACATCCTTGAGGTGCTGATCTAGGTTTAAAAAGAAGAATAAAAACAAAGCAATTCAATACTGATGAAGTGACTTCAAGTCCCACAGTTCCCTATTCTATCTTTTCTTAGTCTGGACAACTGCTAGTATTGAAACATTTGAACTTTTTAGGAAATAGGTATTTCAAAAGTTATTCCAGTCTATGCCAGAGAGGAAAGGCTTTGCCTTTGTCAGTATTTCTACTTAACTCCCAGGACAGTTGGTGGGTATGCAAGGTGAGCTGCACTACCACCATAAGGAACACCACCTTGTTCCTGACCAGGCTTTACAACAGAACAAAATGGACCATTTTCAGAAAAAGATTTTGGGTTCTTTGGGTTCTATCCTGTATTGGTGAAATAGCAACATTATTCAAACAGACAGCATCAGATATGGAGCATTACAGTACCTTTGCTTAAGCACCAGCAGCACAAGATGCATAAGAGCCCAAGACGTTTGTTGACTTGAGATGTGCCAGTTCTATTGCTGGCAAAGGTGGGAGTGCCAGGATGGGTGTGACTGCAGAAGTCAAAGGCAACATGACAAGATAAATACAGGAAAAGCACCCATTGATACAAGTGCTTGTTGATTTGGGCCTCTCAACGGCAAATGTACACTTCTGTGTAACTATTAGTGGTGTGCCCCTGCCAGGGTTTGGTGAGATGGCCTCACTGACCTCTCTGAACAATCCCAAATACATCCACCACC
Source organism: Phylloscopus trochilus trochilus (assembly GCA_016584745.2). Lineage (NCBI taxonomy): Eukaryota > Metazoa > Chordata > Aves > Passeriformes > Phylloscopidae > Phylloscopus > Phylloscopus trochilus. The sequence goes on along the minus strand of WQNJ02000041.1, from coordinate 7,880,233 downwards.
CACAGAAATAGCCAACTAGCACCTGAGACACAAAATTAAAGCAACACAACTCTCCCTTCCTTCATAGAAGGGGATTAAAAATAGCCACCTGTTAGAAGCACACCCATCCACACAGAGCCCTGGGTATTTACCTCCAGCAAGGAACCATAAAAAAAAGAAAGGAAACAATTACCCAAAGAATAATGTTCTTCTACATCATTTTGCTATGTTACTTTTTCTATTACTGCAAATATTTGTCTTTGAAGATCTTTTTCTGCATGAAAAATTAGATTTACTGTGCATGGAACATTTACAGATTATTAAGTCAAACCAACTACACAATTTTAAACTTAAAATATGGTCACTATAATAACTTCATAAAACACATGTAGACTTTAAAATTAAGAGTGATTATATACACAATCCATAACATTTTCACAGCTCTATAAAAATCCTCTGATATTTAAAAGTATTAAATGTTATATGTGAGAGAACTCTCTCCTACCCTGAAGGATTTCAGTCCCACCAGGAAGGACCTATCAATCAGCTCTTTCTAGTAGGAAAAATACTAGCAGTACCTTTTACACAGAAGTGTGGTGTACCCTGCAAAATGGTGCAAACAAAGGAACAAGTCCTTCAGCCCTGGCTAATGGAAGCATTACACGTGCAGGACAAAACGTGAAGAGGGCAGTGACGCACACGGGCCTTTGATCACATGCAGGCGTAGCTTCATTTACCATTCAAGGGAATGTTCATCCGCCAGGCTCGCAGCAAACCAACTAGAAAGCAATTATGGGATTGCAATCTTCTGCCATCCCAATGATTGCAAGATTGTACAGCAGGTATTAGAGCTGACAGCACGGGAGGAGAAAAAGATGTTACGAAATGCCAGGTGATTAGCAATTGCAACGAAAATGGGACAACTATGTAGACTGCTACTTCTATCCCTTCATCTGTGTTTCTGTAAGGGTGTCCTTTTGTGAGAGACCAGGTGAGCCTCGAGAACACAGCAAACCTACAGGAACACTTCTCAGACCCCATGTTTTCCTAGTGCCCCTGCATCACCATCTTTACTAGGGACAAGATTAGGGCTGAGGCTGAGGGACATTACCAGCCCTACGAAACCCACGTCAGGTGACTGCCTAAACATACAGACCTTGACAACAGCTAAGAAAAAACCCCACAGAACACAAGATGTTACAATAGTGATCACCTGGAAGGAAAAACAAATAAACAAACAAACAACAACAAAAAACCAGAACAGAGGTTTCCTTGTGTCCTTGTCTAAAACAGGTCAGTTGCACTTTGACCCTTCTACAATCTTCAACCACCATTTAGGCTGCTGCAGCACTAGTGCAATGCCTCCAGGCCCAACACTCTGCTCTTACCCACTGTCACTAAACACAGCTGCTCTCTTTGTTGCTGAAGTGGTGAAATGCTATTGGGATTCATCACCCAAAAAATAACTAGCTAGCTTCAACTTTGCTAGTCGTGATGGCAGCTGGCATGGGATGCATCTCTCCAGTTTAAACTCATCTGAGGTGTTTCAGAGAACAGCTGTAAGCTATGAACTTCAGAAAAAGGTACAGAGGGAAGCTAACATCTCCTCACTAGGCTGGGGGTGAACCTGTGCTTTAGCAGTATAATGGCTCAACACCTTTTTGGACTAGTAGGAGAAAACAAAACATCAGTGCCCTGGTTTCAGGGCTGAAGATTTAAAAGCAATTTAAACACTTAAAATTCAGAGGTAGGATTTAACCCAGGAGTCCTGCTGCTCTGTACTGTCGTCTTCCTTATGACCATAAAGATGATTTTTCCAAAGCTCCCTGAGCTCTCTGGCCAACAACACAGCATCAAGAGCTGGATCCAACCAGTCCCAAATTGCTACCCAGGCAAGGTCTCAGATCAGCACTGATCTGACACTCAAGCCACATTGGGTTCCTAATACTACTCCTACATAAGGTAATGAAGACCTCAATCCCAGAGCACACATCAACATGTACTATCCAGACAGCCTCACACTTAAGTCCAGAGCCAGAGTCCCCATGCACAGTAGCTCCACGAACCAGAGTTCTGTAGTCATTCTTTCTTTATGGAGTACAGACATAAGGGGCTAAACCCAGGTGATTTAAAAACTGGTGTATTGAACTTGGCACAGCTGTGTGAAACTCTGGCTCTCCATCCCCACACTTTTTTGCCAGCATGGTCTGAGCTGAGAGCCAAGGGGTTTCTTTTCCAGAGGAGCAAGAGCTGATTTATTGCCTCATGTAGCTGTAATTAGCCCCTCCAGGAACAGAACTGACAGTCCAATATGTCTTTCAGCAAAAAAGAAAGATCCAATATCAGACCCATCCAGGTTTGTCTTATATCAAGGAAGTTCACTGAGTTCACTGCCCATGCTGTGATATTTCTGGATTGCTCCATCAATATCTGGGATCATAATTAGAGACAAGCTGATTGTTATTTTCCCCTCAAGGAGGTACATGAGCTTTTCAATTCATTACACTCAGGGCATTCAGCAGTCACTGGCTGATAGCCACCTTGGTCACTGTTTCTGGGACCAAGCAGCACCACTATAAATATATGGAGTTCACAGCCATCAGTGCCAGCTGGGGCTCTTCTGGAACATGGGGTGAAAGCCACACAGTACATAAACCAAGAGAGCACACTGTGGTTTGAATGGTGCTTTTTTTGGTAAAGCTACAAGATAATCTACCCAGAGGAGGTCACATCTTCATGGAACTAAACAGTTTCACATGGTCTAACATGACATTTGAGCCAATAATCATTGGCAAAGAATGGGCAGAACCTTTGCAGCTGGTATCCTCTGCACAGAAATATGTGATATAGTCAATTGTAACACTTGCAATTTAGTAATCAGTTCTGTTGAACTGTCCTGGGAAATCCTAAGGAAAAAGTAAGTTTTAAAGCTTTCAATAACTCATTACTGTTTGTTAATAGTATTAATAACAATAACATAACAGTAATTTATAATATTTTCCCCCAAAGGAACTAACTTCAAAAAAACTTCAAACCAACACTTTATTTAGAACAGAAATTCAGTATTTTTGAAGAGAAGAATACACAGGGTTTTCTAATGATGTATCTCTCCTTTCTGGCAAACAGCACTGTCTCTCTTTTACGAAGGAAGTTGAAATGGAAACCTGGAAACAACCATTTCTTCCCAAAAACTTAAGCTCCATACTTCAACACATAGAAGATGTGTAAAGTTGATTAGGGAAATAGTAAAAAAGCTAAAAACAGTGATAAAGCTTTATGGTCCATATGTACCTCCACCTGGAAAGGCCCTAAAAGCATCCCATGAAATCCCCAATCCCTCAGAAATCTGTAAGAGTTGGCTATTGTGATACCTCCTTCCAAAAACAGCACACAGTAAATTTGTTTAGCTTACAAACATGAGTTTACTGTCAGTTGTGCTGTTTATACTACCACAGGTGTTGACAAACTCTTGTGAATCTAAGGCAAGATCCATCAGAAAGTGCAGAGTCCAGGAAGCCCTCGACTGGCCTGGATGGTAAGGAAAATATTGGGTCCAATCCAGTTCAGCACAGAAATTTCAGAAAATTGGATTTTCTGCAAAATAGATCTGATCTTTAGGCAGCTCCATTGCAAACAGAAGGGAAAAGAGGTAGATGCTTAACTTCAGTGTTCCTGACTGACAGACAACAGCCCAAAATGTCCTGCCTTAAGGTTGCTAGAACACTGACTCCCCCTAAGGCTGACGTCCCAGACAGAGAGGGACTGTCCCTAGGCCAGGAAATCTCAGAAGACAAAGCCCTCACACTTGTGAGGAGACAGGATGGAGACCCAAGCAGCAAGCACATCTTCTGGGTGCCATGGGCAGGCTCCAAGCCAAAGCTCAGCTTACAGAGCTGATATGAAGGTCCTGGGGAGGGACTGAAGTGGGAGATAACCACCTACATGGTCCTAATTTTCTCCAAGCCATTTGCCCACCCCAGCAACTTTCACAATCAGCTGGAGCTGCAGTCAGGACATGCTCTGATTGGTTTGGATTACCAAATCACCATGCAGCTTCTGGGTAATAAAGCTGACTTCAGGAATACAGGAGCAGCAAGGCAGCTGTGCACCAGCCCTACCTTTGAGATTACTGAGCATAAACTCATGCTTCACATGAGAATAAATGCACTTCAGTGGTGGTGATACTGGCTTTTACAGTGCTGAGATTCAGTGAGACTCTCCTGGATTCACTGCTTCTGAAAACCTTTAGGTGAAAAAGGACCTGCCTGTGCTTTTATATATACAGCAGCACGTCTGTAATGGGCCATCCATCCAAAAATTCCCAGTGTTTGGCTGAGTGGCACAGCACAGGGCACTGCTGCACTAGAAGATCCCCTTGCATGCAAAGCTCAGCATCAGCCTCAATGCCCCGTTCTCAGTTTCACAGACAGCAGAGCATGAGGCTAAATTCTGCACTCACATCTGCTGTCGTCAACCTTAGTGCATCAACCTTGCCACAGAAGGGACAATTTAACCAAAACCAGTATTTTCTTACTATAAATAATTAAGATTTTAAACACACTCTGTTCTTTGTCTCTGTATACTGCCCACGGCTGTATGCTTTAGTATGTCAGGCTTGTCCTCACTATTTCTGGGAATCTTCTAATCAAAGGAGGTGGGAAATTCATCCCTAGTGCCTTTATTTTCCCTTTTCTAAAGAAACAAACAAAAAAAGCCCCACTAAGTCTTGCTGTTCCTGGATGTTGGTACTTTTTTGAGAGGAGAATGCACTAAAAGCACTGTTTAGGTCTAAGAGCCTGGAATGCATGTTACTGAGAGATGAATCATACAAATAAAACTGACAGGTAAATCTAGATATCTGGCACTATGTTTAGTAGCAATGGCAGAGACGTGCCTCAGCACAGAGCCACTTGTTGTAAGCATTAAGTCATAGTCATTTTTAAGATGGGGTGGATAATTTGACTTTTGAAGATACCATATAGTAATTTTAATAGCAACTGCTAACACAAATGCCCAAGGCTATGTAATTTGTACCAATAAAGTAAATTGCCTTCAAAGTGGCAGGAAGAAAGCGAAAGGCAAATAAGCCACAAATGTTTGTTATTTTAGCATCCCCTTGAACAAATACGACTTCTCTAAACCTTTACTACTCCTTCAATAGTTAATAATCGAGATCTAAAAGCAGTTGAATAGGCCTTACACCATATAATCAGTATTATTTCCTTTGTTTTCAGTTCACTTGTCTACTGACCAAATGAGGCATGTACCTACACCAGTGCAAATCAAGAACAGCTCCACATACTTGACTTAAAATCTTGACTGGAAGAGGAGAGTCAAGACAGTAATTTTTAAACTTCTCTGCTGATTCCCCCAGCACTTCTCATATTGCAACAAAATGGTTATAATTTGCAGTATGATATTCCTCCACTGGGGCACACTGATAGGAATAAAAACTTTTAAAATTAACAGATGACTTTGTCAATGCAATTATTTGATAATGTATGGCACCAGTTAACAGACAGTCTCAGAATACCAGGAGCACTGGTCAATACTAAAAGGGAATATGAATTCAAGGCCAGAAAATATCTCAGAAGCTCAGATTCGGCCTTCAAAGAGATCAAATAAGCTGGAAATATTATAAAAAGCAGGTCTTGCTGAAGAAGCTTATTCTACTCTCAACCCAGTTATGCTGCAATGGCTTGTTAGTATCAAATTAAGAAATCCAAGTCTCCCTTCATGTATAATTAACTTTTTTCCCCCTCCATTTACTAGAAGGTGCTGGATTCTACATTTTTCCTCATTTTGTTGGCATTCCTTCTGTTCCCCTGTCACTTACAGTATGGTAGAGCCACTAGCATGTATAAGACTGAATTCAGGGCTGTTCTAAAGGGGCAGAGAATTGGACATTTCTGCATCATAGCAAGCACAGTGTGTGCAGAGATTCTGAAGAAGAGAATTAATTCATATTATATGTCTTCTCCTTGAAAAAAATCAGAAAACTAAACTAAATCTCAAAATAGTATCTATGATGAAACAGTAATTCTGGATACATGGAATATTTTGGTGTTCGTTTCTTATCTTTCTAAAGCCCCTGCTACAAAATATTCTAAGGTTTCATACTCACTGAAGTGCTCCCCCAAAATATATATTCAGGACTACACATCAGTAAAAGATGAAGCTCTGAGGGCTGTCCTTCAAAGAAGAACTTTATTCCACTCTGCTCAATTTCATACAGGGTTGAGCTTTCAAACTGCACAGACACCACTAATTCCATTCCACCCCAAACAAATCACAGCCAGACAACCACCACAACATCTGGATCCTGCTCTTCAATGCTCCAAATAATGATAAACACTTAGAAATGAGGAGGAAGTAGAGACCAGTGTGCCAATGAGAGGAGGAAGAGATGATATCCAGAATCTGGAACCAGAGTGTTCAAGCTCCTTGGCAGGGTTGTGTCAGAGACCAACATCAACTGGAAGACCCCTCAGGGTCTCTAGTTCCATATTTGCTTGCACAGTGTCTATCACAACACTTAAGCACAACCATCCTACCAATAGATTTGTCTACCTGGACTTGGAGAGAAAAATAAACAATGATAGCACTTTGTATTGGAGTAAGCATTGCATACAGCTCTCAGTGACCAGATGGGCCTCAGTCTTCTTGAGGAGGCCTTTTTGCTTGTCGGCCTCTTTTGGAAATAGCATTAAATGCTAGGAAAGTGTTTTTGCATTAATAATACACTCTCAGTGCCTGAGAAGGAAGGCAACTTTCCCTCATTATACCAGTAAGACATCCAGCACTTCTGGAGGATTTATGAAGAAAATCCAAGTAGCTACATTCAGCAAATTAACCTTACCTACTGAAGGCTGATGGCAGATAAAGCCAGCTTTAAGCCAGCCTCCAGTGGGGAGATGAAACACAGAAGGAAGAAGCACAGCTCAAGGGAAAAAAAAAAAACCACCACAGTTTTCCAAATTAGAAATGCTGTTCCATGCTTCCCTGATTTCTTGCTTTGCACATGCTATTAAAAATAGCAAGCAGAAACGCCTTACTTCTCCAAGTGCACATCCTGATGCACACACAGCCTCCCTCGGCCACGCGGTGCACGGCACTCTGCGAGATTGCTCCGGCGCTCAGCGGAGCAGCCATCATCTCCAGCCACAAGATCTCTACTGAAACATGACGACACCACAAATGGTTTAATTCAATCTGAGGAAAAAAGCCCTAGCTTTCAATGTGCATCCCACACAAGTATCAAATCATAAGGTTCATCCAAACCCGAGACCTGGGAGAAGAAACTCAATGAATTAGCCTGATGATTTGTAGTCTTATTGACTATAAAGAACACTTTGAAAGAGAAGGGATATAGGAGTTATATTAAAAGGAAACATCCTTGTATCACTGACAGGAAAATAGTCAACTTTTTCTTCAATCATTTTAAGCATAACAGCATTATTAAAGTCTTTATGCTTTGAGTGAAAGCATTAATTACTATACCCATCAGGAATATTTTTCATTGTCAAATTGCCTTTTACCATGCTAATAAACACCATGATTTGCATGTAAAAATTAATAATGTTACCTCATTTATAGGTCAAAACACACAGACTAAAATAGTTTCTGCAATTCTCCCTAAATAACCAGTTCTTGCATATCAAGTTTTATGGCACATTAAAAATGAGTGCAATTCAGACAAGATTTGAATAGCTGAGTAGATAGAGAGGGAAAGATAAGAGCAAATAGGAAAAAATCTTGTGGTAAGCTAAGCCTGAAAAAAAAAAAGCTTACCGAAAAAATCACTTTTTTAAAAATTTCTGGACCACATGTGACCTAGGGATGAAATAGCTGTATGCAGGTCATTACTCAAAGCATCCACAGATTATCCAACCACTCTGTGTATAAATGGTATGTCAGAACATCTAGATGCATTTAAAAAAATCACTTTCAATTACTCTCGCATTTCATTCAGTCTAAATGCAACATCCACAGCTCCCACGTAACTTGCGGAAATGGGTTGAAGGATTTGGGTATTTTCATAAGAGCCTGATGACCAAGTCCTGCATTAATTTTTATAACATTTAAGACTATTATTAGGGTCCTCTTCCCACCTCTGTTTAGTAACATGGTGGGTTTGTTGGTATGGAGGATGATGAGCATGGCTACTTACTTTTCCCCCTTAATTATCCACTTGAGCACGTTAGAGGCCTGTTAGAGCACAGATACTTCCTGAGGTACTGTACCTCCCTCAGCATCAGACAGGCTTGGATCACCCTTCTCACTCAGAAGCTGCAGATGCACACCCACAGTATTTCAGCAGCTGCCAAATGATGGTCAATAAAGGTACTGGACTGCTACCTGCTCTTCTAGGTGGCAGCAAATAGCCAAGGTTAGCTCATTCTGCAAGAACCACACAGCAACCCAAGCTCTTATCTTTGAGCCCACCCAGGACAGTTGTATTTGCACTGAGTTTAATGTGATTTCTAAAGCAACGGGAACAGACTTTTCTCTCCCTTTCTGAAATGCATTAAAGAAAAGCAAGACTGAAGTGCTAACTTAGTGCCTGACATTCCCTTCCTCTTTTAGTGGAGATTGAGTCTGAGGCACAGCACCAAAGTAATCTTTCACAGCACCCCACTCCAGCCTCAGGGATAAGGTGTTAAGGTCAGGCAATCAAAGTGCTCCCCTGCTATACAGAAAGCTGGTACCTACATTGAAATGCACAGCCTGGGGCATGGAGGAGATGGCAAAAAAAGAACAGGCCATTTATTTACCTCCCCAAATATGCCTCCCTGTGTCCAACTTCAAGCACCCAGTTTGAGAACTGCTGGCCTCAGTGACATGCCCTGGATGTCACACGGTGCATCGCTATGAAAGGCTGAGAACATGGAGCTGCCTCCTCTCTGGAAAATGCACTACTCAAAGAAGCCTCTGACTACCTTGACAAAGATGCAAGTATTCCCCAAAAAAGAAAACAGTTTTGTAACAAAAGTAACTGTGCCACTGTTTTGTTTGCATTACAAACAAGCGCCTAAGATGGCTTGTGTGACCCAGACTTTCCCAAAGCAATCTGCACTACTCCAACACACGTGTGACAGTATGTGCTGCAGACTCACCTCTAACAAACACAGGATATGTCAGGAAGGTATACTATGGGGTACAGTTTGACATGAGCATCTCAGACAGCTTCAGGACATGAACTATGTCTTGGATCTTTAAGATCTTTCCTCTGATTGTTGAAGAAAGCTACAAAGGTGGGAACAGTGCACAGTAACCTCCAGAACTTCATGTTCTCACTTGCCACCCTCTCTCACCTTGTCCACAAATTCTGTCTTCAATCCTAACATTCACTGGCTCTTGTTGGGTTTTGATCACAAGTTCTTCAAGGTGAAGATTCTGTCCTTTACAGGCATAGCATGGAGGCAGCTGCACAGAGGAAGCAGGCCCACAGTGCTGGGGCTGGCCAAGGAGGCTTCAGAGCACCTCTGGTGGGATGAGATGGATGAAATCACTCTGCCCATTCTCATAGCCACAAGATAGCACAATGTAAAGAACTCAGACCTGTTTGCCAGTCCCAGGAAGGGGAACTCTTGAGTGCCTTGAGTAAATGGGATCTTACTGGTTAAGGCCTTCCACTTAAAGGCCTGAACATCCCGTGTCTATGAACAGCAGCATTATGGCTTTTCTATAAAGCAAAAACCCAGCTTTGTGACTGGGAAGAGAACATGACTCAGGTAGCACTACTGTGGCAGTATCTGCCTAGGACAGTCACACTGCAGAGATGTCCTCTGCAGACATCTCACAGCCCTGCTTTGGGACCCTGAGAAGAAGAGAGCTGTAAGGCCAGGTTCCCTGGCTTCTCCCACAGAGCCTTCTGAGGGTGAGGATCCTGTGGGAAGACCTACTCCATGGAGAATGTCTCTCCAACAGGGCAGGACCATGGCTCAGGGGACTGACAAGAGCATCTCCACATCTCAGCTAACTTGCCTTAGCTTTGCCATCCCCATAGACCAGCTGACAAGAACAGTCCTGCTCTATTTCCCAGCTAACAGCATGCATCCTATGCTGAAAGCAGCCTGCCCTGCACCCAGGCAGTGAAACCATCCCAGAGCCACCAGTGCCCAGTACTGACTCCAGGGATAGCAGCGAGCACCAAACTGGCTGGGCCCCTGGGGAAGGTTCAGCCTGCCCCTGCTTCCATACGACACTGACACATCAAGACCCCAATCCCCACCTCAGACAAGACAAAAGTACTTGTAATATGTGTTTCCTTGCAGTGAGGGAGAAAGTGATTTCTGTGCTTTCAGGAGTACAGAAAAGGACATCGCAGCTTCAGAGGAAAGGAGTTCTCCCTGCAGCAAGGCTGGCCTGCAGTCCCTCCCTACTCCATCCAGAAGCCCAGGGATCCATTCCACACTGTGCAGCTTGACTCTTGTTCGGCTGATTTCTTCTCCAGCCTCTAAGTCTGAACATCACTGCATGACGTTCCTTCCTCTGCTAAGCATCTTTCTAACTGTGACTAAAGAATCTGGCAAATGACCAAGTATTCTTTAACCTCCACATTAACTATTGTTAGCTTTGGCAAAGCCCAGCTCCCGGGATGCCTGGTGTGGTATCGCTTACTGCTGCAGCCTACAGGAACTGCTGTAGTGGCGAGATTCAGGGAACAGGGATCAGGTAGCAGATGCAAAACAGAGCTCTCACCCACAGTGCCCTCCATCCCCCCACTGCCTAATGAGCTTTGGGAACAGCTACAACTTTTAAGCTCCTTACTTCTGCAAAAGCTTTGGAGACAGTGAATGTGCAGAACAGAGTAAGTCAGAGAAGCTGTAAGTTAGACGAGGCCAAATGCTACTTTTAGATCACCAAGATGTGTTGGTAACATTGCAGCTCCATAAAGTGTTATTTATTTTTTAGGCATGGTGAGGAGATAGAGACTGTTTGGCTCTATCCAGCTTTGTCTGCTGGAAGATGGCACAGTCTGCACCACCTCCTCAACCCTCAACAGAACCATCTTGGCTTGCACTCTTCCTGCTAGAGTCCTGACAGTAAAGTCCTTAGTCCCACATCCCACTGCACAAAAGCTAGGATATGTCTTTCTCCCCTCATTCTCATGAGTAAGTCCAACCAGTGAAATCAGTTATGGCTGCTCTGAGCAGTGCCAGAGATGGTTCTTCAGCCCATTTTTTACAGCAGACTGCAGGCTTTGCAAAGCAGCAGCTCCAGCCATATTCAGACAACCAAGTTCTACTGATGGCAAATGCTATGCAGAAATGTCCACAGCATTCATCAGGGATAGCTGAATTCAGGGACCAGACGGCAGGTTTTCTTAAACAGACTTTATGTTGCTTAATATAGCACACACTCTTCCCCAGTATCTGCACAACACTGAGCTGGAGATGTTCTGAGATTTGCACTGAGGAAGACTGGAGGGGTGGGAGAAAAGCTGCAGGAGTAAGCACTTAAAAAGCAAGAGATGACTTTGGAGAAACATCATCTGCAAGCAACAATCTCCTAACAGAAGACTCGCAATGCAGAGGCCTGGTTAGCAATGAAAACAAAATGCAAACCAGTGCCTAGTCAGGCAATGCAGTTGCAAATCCATCCAGGATTAGTCTCAAAAGCTGAAGATGTGAAGAGTTTAGTCTGGCTCATACCTTTCCTCTGAGGAGATGTCCTGCATTGTGCCTCACTGTACACCTACACCAAACTGCTCCGTGAGACCCATGCACCACAGGCCTTCTCACACCACTCCAACACTACACCAAGTTACAAAAATTACTTCAGTGCCAACACAACTGGATCCCTGCCGTGAGAAGATTTCCTTTGCCTTCTCATTTCTTCATTGAGATGCCAAAGTTCCTTGTATATTTCCTTTAAGCTCATCCCTGATTTGGACCTGTCTCATTTTGGTACCTTGATTTCTGCTGGGTTTGCTCTCAATAGCCCACCCTTCTTTTTACACAGATAGAGGAAACCCAGAGAGTATTTGTTCTCTTCCTCTACCCCATGAAGGAAAATCTCTAGTAACAGCAAACTGCTCTGAATTTTTTGGCATAAAAACAAGTAGTGACTCTTGTGCTTGCCTCTTTCCCACTATCCCTTCCACCAAAGCCAAGCACCTGGAAACACGGACTGCTGTGAAGCCCATATTGCAACTAATAAACACAATACCAGCAGCCCCAAAATCTCCCTCACAATCTCTCCTCCAATTCAGGGAGCAACTGCAGTGTAACAGTCACTGTTTGCACAGGATAGGAGTTGGGCAACCCTCTTTCTGGAGGTGCTTTTGCCACCAGCTACCTGGACCCTTGTTTTATTGCAGATGTTTTCTTCTTGCTCCCTGCACAACTCCAGCTACACGAGCTCCATCTGAAGTTCCACGGAGAGCCTCTTGCCTGCCTGTGTAGTGCACAAGGCATGCAGTGTGTTATACTAAAGTCACAGTCCGTTTGTTTCGCATCAGGGCAAGTACCAACAGGACATTCAAAAGGCAAAGGTGGCCCATCTCAGGTTAACTGTGAAAACAGCATGGATAGTAAAAGAATCTCTTTCAGGCTAACATGACTGCTATGAGCTTTTTAATTTAAGTAAAGTCTTCGCAGATAATGCTTTCTTAAGAGGTACTTACCTGTCCCCAAGCCTTGGTATGCCTATTGATCACTGCCCACAAGAAACTGCACTTTATAGGACATACTGCCTCCTTATGATTGAAATAGCTTCCTTCCTTAATCAGCATATAATCAGATATTCCCACACAGGAGAACTATAGCCCTGATTGACAAGATAGTTACAAAAATAAACCTGGGGTTTAAATATAGCTTGCTCGTCTCCCTGGAAGGTATGTAGTATTGTGTTATACAAGCCTCCCATAATTTTCCTTGAATTAGTAGAGTCCATATTGCCCCACTGCCTTGATCACTATCAATTAAACTGCTCGCAGATTTGTTATACAGGAGAGCTGGCAGCTACGTTGGGTGGGAATGGCAACTCGCCTTTCCTCTGCATGGACTGACTTACCATCAGGATTTCATTGGCAATTAACACGTACAGGTTTTGAGTTCACGTACCAGTTGAATGTGTGAATTCCAAGGCAATTGTAGAGGTGCATAGGTAATTAAGTGTGCAGGACAACACAGCTATGTATGGACACAAAATGCATATGCTGAACCTGAAGGGATATACGTGGAAGAGATATCTCTGTATGCAAACACACAAGCTAGGCAGGCAAGATTTAATTATCTCCTCTTTCTAGGGTGGACAGTTCAATAGCATGATACTCATTGCATTTCTTCCAATCTATCAGGATGTTCTGATGTATTAAATATGCAATCTAACGAGGGCAGAGCTTTATAGCCTTGATCTCGTTTCAGGAAAAAAAAAGAGATTTTTTTTTAAAAAAACACAAACATTCTAATCATAAAATGCTTTTCATCTGTTAAAAAACTCCCCATTGCTGACTGGCTAAAAAACACGGGACAGACCTCATATTTATTATGCAAATCCTTAGCATTAAGAAAACAAATCACCAACTAACATCTGTCTCGCTCTAAAGGAAAATAAATTAAAAAAACCAGCCACCCTTCCCCTCGCTCCCTACGCAGCGGGCCGAGCACCCCGCGGGATCGGCAGGGACGCGCCTCCCGCCCGCTCCCCGCCGGTGCTGCAATGTCCCCAGCACAGCGGCAGCCTCGGCCGCCCGGCCCCGCACCAGCCCGGCCACTGCGGTCCTTTCGCCGCCGCCCCCCCGCGCCCGACCCACCTTTCCCTTCCATCGCGGAGCCTTGCGAGCGCCGGGAAGTTGCGGGAAGACGCGCACCCTCCTCAGCCGAGAGCCCGGCGGGCAGAGCCGGCGGCCGCTGCCTCGCTCCGCGGTGGGGACGGCGCTGTCACAGCCCCGGAGCTGCAAGCAAGCAAGCGGCGGGGGGGGACGGCGTGAGCCGCCGGGCCCCCCGCAGCCCCCGCGGCGCGGAGAGCGGCGCGGAGCGGGGCGCGGCCGGGGGGGAGCGCGCGTTACCTGGGCGCCGGCGGGAGCTGTCCCTGGCCGAGCGGTGCTGCGGGGGCGAGTGGCTCCGCGGCCCGCCGCGCTGCCTGGCACCGCCCGCATGCGCGCCCCGCCCGCGCCCCGCCCCCGCACCGCGGCACCGCCGGGCCCGGCTGCGGGATCCGCGCCGCGCACCGAGCGCGGCACCCGGGCAGCAGCACCGGCGGAGGCTCCGGCCGCGCCGCCCCGTCCCGCGCCCGGCAGCGCCCGAGTGCTCAGCGCGGGCACGGGCGGCCGGACAGCGCCGGCGGGAGCCCCCCGGGCCGGGCCGGGACCCCGCAGCCGTGCTCCGCTCTGCTGCAGGAGCGCGGCCGCTCCCGCAGGTGCCCCGCAAACCCCCAGACCACAACTGCCGCGCCGGGCGGGCCGGGGAGATCGCTCCGCTCGCCCCCAGCCTCCCTGGATGCTGCGCGCCAGGCTGAGCCCGCACACCTGCAGACTCGGAGGATCTCTCAGGAGATGCCCAGTCTCAGGTTCAGGCCTTCCCTGGATATGTTGTTTCAAGATTAATTATGCTGATTCATAAAACATCCACCTCACGGCTAGTTTATGCTTTTCCGCCTTTGCATCCAGCCACTGGATTTCACTCCTGGATTTCACTCATCCTCTAACTCATTAATAAAATAAGCAGTCCCCTGCTAATAAGAAGTTTATAAAACATTCCTACCAGGATCAAGTCACTTTTTTTTGGAGAACAGAGAGTTCACCCCTGTTAAAAAGTTTCTTCACACTGGAATTACCTCTTAAGTTTTTTTCAGGTTTTTAACTTTGGTGCAATGGAGATGGTAAAACACAGTTCTGTGTTCATTTTTATGATTTGTGCTACTGAAAAAGCAGCTCACAGTATCCACCGTGCTGGGAGCTGCACAAATAGAGGATAGATGGCTCCAGCACGATGCAAGTTTCTAAATACAGGAACTCCTCTCTTTTACTGTTCCTTTATATGTCCTGGTGTTCATATCTTCCCTTCTTACCTAGGACTGTCAAAACACTCAGTAATTACATAGTCTCTCCTGCTCTTCATTCTGAGCTACTGCAAACCATCCTGCAGACACTACCTATGTGCATTCACATCCCAAAGCCAAACCCTGAATTTGGTTATGGAGGTGAACACTGCACACATCATTCCACCTTAGCACACAGCCCAGGCAGTTCAGAGCAACACCTGCTCCAATCTCAGCTGCCACCCCACAAGGTGCCTGGAAACTTAGAGATGGCCTATTATTGAAAAGAAAAAAATCAACTAGAAACAACCCAGGATGAAGACCCAGCACATAAAATTCACGTTTTAACTGACTCCTATCCATTTATTAGGTGCTACACTATTGTGAAGAATGACAATAGGGTTTTTTTAATTTCAGGACTGAATAGTCAGGTACTGTGGGCAAGCTGTGAGTCAAACTGTGCTATAGAGAACTGATGAAGCAGACTTAGAAACTGAAGAAGCAACAGACATTTACTTTGACCTTCCAGTCAAACCATCAATTCTTTCTTTGACTGATGTGGGATCCTATTTCCCTGTTGCTATATCTTTACCCACCATCAATGCCAAACTGACTCAACTACACTTCCAGGGTCAATCTGTGTACTTTTTTTCTGAAAAGCAATGAAACAATGACTCATTCAAGGTCTATTAGTCCTCACTAATGTTACAAAACACAATCAGATTATACACGAGAGTGCTTCCCAATTCCTCAGACAGTTTTTTATAACTCTTGGACTCAAGTTATCAACTCCCACAGATTAAAATCAGGCAAAATCTCAAAAGACATTAAAGCTCTTGGCATCGAAGTTCAAGAACAACTTTCAACAGAAAGAAGAAACGGCAAAGAAACACCCAAACTTTTAAGGTACAGACAGGCAGTTTACCAAGAACACAATCTGAGGCACCATTTGTAATAGCAGGCACCGGACCAATGAACTAAAAGCCTCATTTCAAAGCTGTGCACTCCCTGGAAAGCTAACAGCCGTCAATAACTCATCTTCACAGAAAAAGCTGGGAACCTAGTTCCTAGCTGAAGGCAACAAGCTGAGCCTCACTGCCATGAGAATACATGAAGACCAAAAATACGTAAGAAATGTATTTTTCCAGTCTCCTGACAGGATCAGCCATTATATGCTGCCTACTGGCAAAGGTAGGTTGGGGTTTGGGGGTTTTGTGGAGGTCCTGTCAAAGGAGGGGGATATGAATTCAGAGTCTCACTCTTGGAGAGTAAGGCAAAATTAACTGTTTGTTTGTTTGTTTGCTTGCTTGCTTGCTTGCTTTGCTTTTGAGATGTGAATTATTTCTTCCTTTGAGGTAACAGAGGGTAGAAACATAGATGGAATGAAACACCCAAACCCACTAATCCACACATTCAATTTTCAATCAGTTTATTGGAGCCTTCTATGTCACATCTGGGACATCACAATTTCTCTTCCAAATCATTAAACCATCACAAGGCCTTCAGACTCATGTTCTTAAAAAGCCAGCTTGAAGAGAGAAGTCTCTCCCTTTAGCTCCTTCAAGGCTTCTCTCATCAATGTAAAGAAACAAATTCAAGGGAATAAATCCAGTGAATATTTTCCCTCCTTTGCCATTTACAGGCCATCTTTCAAATTACTTATCGGTACAAATAAGTATAATATTGCCTGTGCTCTATTCTACATTAAAATACATCCCTCATTAAAGTATCAAGCAAGCTGGACCAGCTCAAGTTAGATCACTGTTTCTCCTTCAGTCCCTCAGGAAAGTCTGAGCCTACTCTGGCTTTGCAAGTATCCAGCATCAAATAACACCACACACATTAATGGCATCTCAGTAGTGCATCAAGTTCTTCCCCAAACCATAGCAAGAGAAAGCATTGAAGCACTCAGGAGGTGCAGATGTGCAGAGCCTGGAATCCTTCCCACTCACACCCTTTAGCCAAGGTGGAAGAAGACTCTCTGAAGCACTGCTCTGCTATATCCAAGTCCACAGGATTGCCAGGATTCATCCTTCACACGTTCAAGCTTTGGGAGCAAGCTGGAATCACGGTACAAATAAGAAAGTGGCTCAATCCAAGCACAAACCACCCTGTTCAGACCGTGCTTTCCCAAAATGCCTCAACATATCCTTGGCCCCTGTCATGGCAAGGAGATAGCCGAGTTATTCCCTCTTGATGTTAGTCCTGAGTGGTTTTTTGCAAGGCTGCAAACACAGGGCTTCTTCATGGCCACCTGCATTGTTGTTTGATCAGCAGAGCTTTTGCTCAGTCTGTGCTGCTGAAGACCTGCCCACTCCACCAGACTGGCTCACTCTGAACAGCAGAGAGCTGCCCCTCTTCCCAAGGGTGGCAGGACAACTGGTGTAAGGTCCTACTGGTGGAGGCAAGGATCTACTTGATGGAGCTCAGCCTGTACAGGTGAAAGGGAACAGCAAGGGCTCAGCTTGGCTGCTCTCACAGGATGCTCCAGACAGAAGTAGAAAGGTTTCCTGTGCCTTCAGCCCTTGAGGAACCTGCTGCTTCCCATCTTGGTGGATGCTGGACAGAGCCCACTGCCTGCCCCTGTACCTTTCCATGAGCTGCTGGCTTAGAAGCAGCCCTGACCACAGACAGGATAAAGCCAAGTGGCCGTTTTGGCGTTGCTGTGGATTGTAAGCCCACATGATGATCATACATGGTCTCCCAGCTGCTGCTGCTCCTGCCCATCTGCTGCACTGGCACAGAGCCTCCTTCTCTAAGAGGGAGCCTCCATTCACGAGGGCAGAGACACCAGCCAGCCTGCAAGGTTGTGCACATAGCCACCCACACATGCTGCCATGCCTACATGGAGCACTTTTGCATTGAGGCTGGAAGAGCCAGGAGGGAGCAGATTACCAGTGGTGGGATATCATCTGCCCAGTGCCAGTTTCTGGTGATGACCACCCAAAATGGAAACAAAGTCAGGCAAAGAGACACAATCTCAAGGGCTGAGGACTTACTGGCTTCTACACCAAGCTCTGCACAAAACCAGCCACAAGCCAGCTTCACTTTCAAGAGAGTACAAATTGAGATGCCAGTCTCAGCCTGCCTAGAAGCCAACTTCAGCACCCAGGTAAGAGTTCCCAGCCAGAGCTGCTCTCACTGCAGGCAGCAGAATAGCTTTTGTCCTACACAGAGTTTAAAGACAATGTTTCTTAAATACAATGAACAGCTCAATCAAAAAGGAACTACACTGAGTTCTGGCCAAGGGGGAGAAGTAACTATTAACCTTGATGTTCTGTGCAAGTCTAACCTCAAAGCCAGCTGCAATGGGGAACAAGACTCAGTTAAGTGCTTCTGAAAGTCCTTTTTTGACCTCTGAAGCATCTATCCAAAACCACCAATGGGTATTGTTAGCTAGCTGCCATCATTAGCCAGCAGAGCAGGTTCCTTAAGGACAGAAAGAAAACAGCTCTGTACCACACCATGCTCAGGAGATGTCCACGTGCCATGAGCTGTGCTCAGATAAGCACAAGCCAGAGCAGCAGGTTCCAAGAAAGTAGGCCATGACACAGCAGCAGCAGGAAGGACCTCTAACACTACTGAGAAACAAAGAACACGGTGGGGGGGAAAGAAGAGTAAACACAGACCAGAAGTTTTTAATAATATAAGTAGAGTAAAATGAAAAAAAAACCCTACAAGTTGTAATCCATCACCCTGAGAATGATGTACATAATTTCTGATTATGAACAAAACACATATGATTACTACATCATCAGCTGATGTCACCTTCTTACATCATCCAAGTAGTTGCTAGAGGCAGAGCAAGTACATTAGGAGCTGATGTGTGAAATGAAGACCAAAGTAAGCCACAACCTTTGAGCTAGCTCAGAGTTTAATTACATAAAATTATTGATTAAATGTTGTTGAGATTAATCAGCAAGTATTATATTAATAAAGGAAAAATCACTAACGTCACAAAACTACCAAAACAAGGGAGACGTTTTGCAATTACTTGCTACCAAGTCAAAAATTACTATGGAAGATAATCATGGATGAGAGAACCATCCTGTTACTGACATGGAGGAAGTTCCTTCTGAGCACCAGCTTTCTTCTTCACAAACATCAGTATAGAACCATTTACACTAACAACAGTATTGATGTTGATTTTAATGGCAGTTAGATCTGACACAGAGAGCTCAACTCCTAGTTTTAGTTTTCTGTGGGATTCTGAGCATCCCAAGCTCACCAAAATCTATGGAAGGTGGAAATCGTTCTCAGTCCTTGCACCAAAAAGCTTTGTGTTTTCAGGGCTAACTCTCAGACCCTCTGAGCCCCAGCCCAGGCTTCTGGTAACTCAGTATAGTAAATAACTTTGTCAGCTCCTCAACCAGATGGAGACAGGGAGGAAGGTGTCTGAAGTCAGGTTGTTCTACCATTATAAGAGCTTAAGAATTTCATGTAAGTAGATAAAACATGAAAATTAGCTGCTGAATGGGGCTCCTTAAGCTCTGGTCCCTTTTTGACTCGATTAGAAAAGGTAATTACATGCTTTTGGAATTTACGCAAGATAAAAAACTTTACAGGGCAGAGGGAGGGCAGAGCTTCCTGCTGACAGCTCAGCCCACCTAAGAGCCAGGTGCTTGAATGCTTGCAGACAATAGACTATTGACCTTAAAATCCTGTTCATCTATGTCTATTTCCTACAATTAAAAAAAAAAATCTATTAGCTCATTGCTAATCTACAGCCATCAGCTCTGAGTAGCATTCACATTCTTTATCTGCTATTTCAAGAAATCATGGAGAGCTGACCTCTGCCAAGGCCCAGAAAGCAATTTCTTTGCCTTATTCCTACCCCATAAGAGCCATTTGTAGAACATGAATCTCTGCCCTCAGATATCACAGTCCTGAGATACTTCCTAAAGTGGCTATTCAATGCCAACTGACAACCCCCAAAATCCTAAGCATGTGTCAGACTGCTCCAGTGATCCTGATGCAGGGGACAACAGAGCCCTGAGCATGAAGAGTCATCTCCTATCCAGCTCCAACATATTTTTCCATTTGTCTGTGTTTACCCTGTTCATTTTAATGCTGTTTTCCAGAATGTTAGAAAACAACAAACGCAATAAAACCCGCAGAGCCAGGACTATTATCATCAGTGTATTCATAGTGCAGCTTTTCCATGCCTCAGGGACTTGGATGTCTGTGATATTTCAGGCTGAAACTCAGTTTGTTCAAATACAAGAGACAAATGAGCACTGTTTGATACCAGCACCACTGACAGCCTTTTGGCTGGACCAGTTCAGAGCTTAAACTCCTCTTGGCCTGTGTCATGAAAAATATTGAGAAATGATATTCAAATAAAAGTGAGAAGCACAATAGAAAAGACAAAGAGGAATGGAGGAGGGAAAATGTCAAAAGCAAAGGGCTATCCTAAATGAACAAACTCTCACTTGAAAGTGAGTCCTCAGGAGTGAAGCTCCTCATTGGGGGGTTCAGCTGCCTCACCCATCTGCACAACCAAACCTCATGCCTTTAACCCAAGCCTTGCAAAGCATGACTGCTTAGAAGGAGTTCAGCCAGTGAGTACGACTCTCCTTCTTTCTAAACATTGCAGCAGCACTTTCAAAGTAACACTTTAATATAAATGTAGAAAATAGTGGAGACTCAAGAAAGAATCTGGAATTGCATTCAGTGTAGCCAGCAATTTACTTCAATCCTGTTCATTCTACAGCAGTTCCCCTGTTCTCTGCTCGGTTGCAGACCATTCAGCAAAGGATGAAGCAAGACTGAGATCATGGGCAGCATTTGTAACCTGCTGCCTGTTAGATGTTCAAATAGACTGCAGCAAGTGTAGCCCTGAGTCAGAAGAGCCACATGCTCCTGGGAAGAGTCTTCCTTTATTCTACAGAGCTTAGCACATGTCAAGTATGAGAGACTGACTTCCCCATCAAGGAGAGATGTCCAAGGGTTTGAGAGGCATTTTCAAGAACCAAGTCCTGAAAGCACTCAACACCTAGGTGAGATCAGAATGGCTCCTATTTCTCTGCCCATCTTCCACCCATGCCTCTGAAGATTCTGCTGTAGCCCAGAAGCCCTGGAACAGCAGATTTTAGCTGTCAGTACTAAAACACACACCTGTCATGCAGACCAGGGCTGGCCATAACAGCTAAGCTAGATTGTCCAGGAGCACAGTTCCTGCCACTGCCCATCCCAGCCATGGCCAAAGCTGATATCCTTTGGTTCCAGGAGGGTCAGAATGGAACCACTATTGCCCTTTCCCAGAATCTCATTTTCTACTGTGCATAAAATTAGCCTTTTCTGCTCAGCATTTCTTAGCTGACTGATGAGGAAAAAGTGTATTTCTGTTTCTTTGTCAAAGTGGTTACCCTTTAAAACTTAAATATCAGAACTAAGCAGCATGAACAAACAGTGCTAAGAGGACATTCCTCTCTTGTCAGAGGACCAGCTGCACAGATACTGAATGGTGAGAAAAAGAAAACAGCAATCCTTTGGGCATGTTTACAGTATTTGCTGCATTGGGGGTCAGGTTTGTAGAACACTAAATATCCAAGAGGTATTTCTTCTGGGCTAGGGAAGGGATCACCTTGAAATCAACACTCAGCATAGAAAAAGAAGCCTGGGATCACTCTCACCAAGAAGGAAAAACTGTGTCAGTAAGAGAAAAAGGTGCTAGTGAAGGTTTGTGTGGTGTGGGAGAAGTATGCATTAAAATAGCTGTGACCTGAGAATCCAGTACCATTTTCAAGTTAAGTGACATGTACATTGAGGGCCTTACAGCAATGTCAGTTGTCATTGGAAAAGCAGGAATGGACTGAAAGTGAGGGGACACTGAAAAGCTCTGATTGAAGCAAATACCTGGATCTGCACAGAGACCTTCCAGATCTTCTTCTCTCAGCCTGTTCTCGGACTAAGGAGAGGGGACAAGGCAACTACAAAGGCAATTTATTGCTTGGATTAGATCAGTCAAATAAGATGTAAAGGGAGGAGAGAAAGAGCCCAAGGACAGAGTGATATAGGACACTTGAACAAATTTAGATTGGAAAAGGCCAAAGGGAAAACCAGCATCCTCCAAGGAACTTTGTGGATAACAGTCTAGGAAGGGAAGGGAAGAAGAGAGGAGTAACATCCCAAGTGATAAGAGTAAGAACACGAGAGGAAAGAAGGGCTGGCTGATGAAGGCACTTTGCAAGTCAAGGTGCAGTATTTAGAGAAACATGTGGGGGCTTGAATAGCAAGTTTGTTTTTTAAGGAAAATCTGCCAGAAGAGAGGGTGGGCTGAAGGGAAAGAATAACAGCATGGATAGGAATAGATATAAGGAGTCTGGAAGATAGGAGAAGGTGCTGGTGCTCACATCCAAGAGACAAGGACAAGAAAGAAGAGCATATCATCTTGCATTTCTTTTTAAATGTAGAAGAAGTAGAAAAGACTTTGGTCAGAAAAATAAATGAAGGCAGAGGAGGACGGTTTGGACTGACTCAAGGTGGCAGGAAGCCAGTTGTGACTGAATCCCACGCCAACAAGAAAGTTAGAGAAGGAAAGCTATTTAGTCAGCAAGGTGGCAAAACTGAAAAAGTTTAGCACACTCAGCATGGCAATATGGTTTGAGACCCTCCAATTAATAGGAGTAGAAGCCCAGGTTAGAGTGAACAAGGACTGGGAACCAACAAGTGGCACAGTGCAGTGGAGAAGACAAGAGGTTCAGGATGAGAGATCAGCTGCAGCAAACAAGAGGATTGACAGCAAGGAAACAAGAAGATGCAATGTCGAGGCTGAGAGCACTAGAAACACCAAGGGATGGGATGTGTAGCCAAGTGGGGGGGGCAAAAAACAACAACAACAACAAAAGAGCCAGCAAGTGGGAAAAGCAGAAGAGCAATGGAATTGTTTTCTTGAGGAAGATGTTTTCCTGTCAGCATCAAGAAAGCACCGTCAAAGGGCTCCAAACTAAAAGCGTTCGCTGGGAACTATGCTTGATCCTGAAGATTTCCCACATCGTGAGTATGTCAGCAACAAAATAACATCCTCAGTGCAGGGGTCAGAGCTCCACTCTAAGGTGCCAGCCCCGGCTAGGAGTGACGCTGAACCGACACTCCCCGGGCGTGCGGGATCCTTCCCGAGGCAGATCCCGGGCTGCGAGCTCCAGCCAAGCAGTCTCCCCCGTTCCCCGGCTGCAGCCCTCCTACGTGCACGAAGCACTGCAATTCTGGCATCTGCACAAAGACACGAGCCACGTTTGCCACATGAAGGGAAAGCTCATCTCCCTGCCCGCTGCCACCTGCTATTCCTCCCCTTCCCGCAGCACCCATTCTCTCCTGTTTGGTTCTGGTTTTAGGTGGGTTTTTTTGGTTTTTCTGTTTTGTTTCGGTTTGTTGTTGTTTTGGTTTGGTTGTTTTTTTTTTTTTTTTTTTTTTTTTTTTTTTTTTTTTTTTTTGCTTGTTGTGGGGTTTATGTTGTTTGTTTTAGGGGTTTGGGGGGTTTTCTGTTTGTTTGTTTTGGTTGGTTGGTTTTGGTGGTTTTTTTCCCCCACTCCTCCTCCCCCCTGTGCTTTCCACCGCTGCAGAACCTCCGGAGCCGCCAGGCACAGCAGAGCGCCCTGGTACCGCGGCTGTCCCGCCGCGCCTTGGTCCGGGGAAGGAGCCTGGAGCGCCCCGGCCCGGCCCGAGGGACTGGAGCCCACAGCGCCCCGGCCCGAGGGACTGGAGCCCACAGCGCCCCGGCCCGAGGGACTGGAGCCCACAGCGCCCCGGCCCGAGGGACTGGAGCCCACAGCGCCCCGGCCCGAGGGACTGGAGCCCACAGCGCCCCGGCCCGAGGGACTGGAGCCCACAGCGCCCCGGCCCGAGGGACTGGAGCCCACAGCGCCCCGGCCCGAGGGAGGGGAGCCCGCAGCGCCCCGCCCCGGCCCGGCCCGAGGGACTGGAGCTCGCAGCCCCTCGGCCCGGGGGAAGGGAGCCTGGAGAGCCCTGGCCCCGGGGAGAGGAGCCCGCGGCGGTCCGGCCCGGCCCGAGGGAGGGGAGCCCGCGGCGGCCCTGCCCGGCCCGGCCCGGCCCGGCCCGAGGGAGAGGAGCCCGCGGCGGCCCTGCCCGGCCCGGCCCGGCCCGGCCCGAGGGAGGGGAGCCCACAGCGCCCCGGCCCGAGAGAGGGGAGCCCGCAGCGTCCCGGCCCGGCCCGGCCCGATGGAGGGGAGCCCACAGCCCCCGCGGGCTCCCGAGGCTGCACGCGCCGCCGCCCTCTCCCGGCGGGATCGGGAATTCCCGGGCCCGGCAGCCGCTCCGCACCAGGCAGCGTCAGCCTCGCCTCAACAGCCCTCGAGAGCCGCGGGGCTGCACAGGGTGCAGGGCCGATACCTTTCCGAGTGCTGTAAGTGCATATTGGCATTTCTCAAATGCCTTTCCGATAAATCACGTACATGCATCGCGGTAAAAGCCCAGTGTAGACTGTGACACTCAACTGTGCATGGAGCTGCTCCAAGCACACCCATTATCCCAAATCCTAAAGTGCAATTATCCCTGAGTAAGAATCTGATTAGCTACCGGAGCCAAGTTCATTCAGTACATGGAGAAAGTTGCCTGCTCATTTCCGATTTAGCAGTTCTTATTCCCATGTGCACATGTTTAGGTGTCTCTCACAATAATTTCTGGTTGGGGAAGCTAAATAAACTGGGTACCAGTTCCTCTGTAGGACGTGGTGCTCCAGCTATTGGGAACCTAAATCCCTGCCTTTTGGCCCAAATTCAGTAACAAGCACACAGCCCCCCTCTTAGGCACTACTACCAACACATGCCCAGGCAGCTTCTTTCCCAACCCACTGTGGGAGTGGGTGCCTTTGCCAGAGATGGGATCAGGACATGGATCATTTCAGCACTCCTGTGGCAGTAGGCAAGGAATCCTGCCTCAGCTGAAATCGTCTGTTCCTCTTACTGGACTGGATCATCTCCTTTACCATCCCAATTCGTTTAAGTTGACATCACATAACGGCTCCCTCTCACATGCACTTTGTGAGACTTCAAAGAAAACAAATGTAGGGATCTCTGTAGCCCCAAACTACTTGATAA
The DNA here is from genome assembly GCA_016584745.2 of Phylloscopus trochilus trochilus. Lineage (NCBI taxonomy): Eukaryota > Metazoa > Chordata > Aves > Passeriformes > Phylloscopidae > Phylloscopus > Phylloscopus trochilus. The sequence continues at coordinate 7,855,208 of WQNJ02000041.1, read as the reverse complement.
CCAACTTCTCATTTCCAAACTGTGAGAAACACCAGGGGACTCCCATTGCAATGCCAGTGACAACAGAGCACAACCACACACGTTTATTTATTTAAATGCATTCGAGATATTGCCGCAAACAAGGAGTTCCAAGTGCTACAGATGCACGAGGGGGAAATCACCCATTATTTCTGCCTGATCCTGGCCTTGCAATCCCCATCCTGATTAAATTACTGAGGGTAGGATTATCAGCAGGATAATCAGACGTAGTGTCTAATCTGGATAACCCAGCATTACTGGGCCTCACAACACAGGATTTCACTGACCACCCAGCCAGGGCATTCCAGAGCATTACATCTCATTTTCACCACTTAAAGGATTCAAACACCCTAGAGACTTGTGCAGAGGGGAAAGCTAAGGAACATAATCACAATTTCAATCAAATGTAGTAGTGTTTACATAACTGCTGTGTTTCCAAGAACTCCCAAAACCAGCACAACCAGGATTTCAGAGAAATCACTTATCTGAACAACACACTGTGTATTTACAGGCTTCAGAATCTACACTTTTGGGTTTTCAATAAAGCCTCAAGTTCTCAACTCATCTGTTAGGAGCAGCTTCATCTGTCTCAAAGCAATGGCATTGTCCAAATAGCTTTTTTTGGTCTGGATGCCTCCCTCGACCCTCCTCCAGGCTTTCCATTTCCTTGGCCCTAGCCTTGCCAAATAACAAATGTGCTTGTAGGCAGCCATGAAACCTCCCGAGAGGGAGATCCCAAGGATAGGGACAAGTTCTGGAAATAAGAATTGTCTTAAACTTGGAGAATTTCAATATCACAATTATCAAAATTTCTTGCTTATCACCTTCTTTTAATGCTTATCCCCAGTCTGGCTTCCCCTCAGCTAAGACTCTCCTTCCTGTGGTTCTACAAGTTTCCTCATTCTGGAACAGAGGGTAGGACCTCAGTGATGTTCTGAAAAAAAGATCCAGCTTTGGGAATCTGAACTTGCTTAGCTCTCATTGCACAGCAAGCAGGATTTTTGTTCAGTAACAAAATGGCCTGGACAGGGCACAAAGACAGAAACCGAACCTGATCTTTCACCTAGTCCTCCATTGTTCACAGACAGCGTGAGAGGGTATTTTAAAATCTCTTCTGATGATCTGCACAGCCTGAACTCCTGTTCTGCTCAAAAAATGAAACACTTAGAGGCTTTCATCACCTTATCAAAGTCCCTAGTGGCCCCTGCCTGCCCTCCTATGAAGAGTTTGATCTCCTTTTAGGAAGAGGATAAAGCTGTCCTTGAGCAAAGCTGCTTTTCAGTGAAGTATTGTGCTGTTTTTGTGAGAACATCAGACACCTCCAGGTGTCCCTCAAACATGTATCCCTCAATGGTTTCAGCTCAGATTTTTTCCAAGCAGCTCACAGAAAATAGACCATAGGCATCTGACTTGTGTTTGAAGGGCACATTAGAAACGTGCTTCATGGAAGAGATGTCTAGATTACATTTCTGATGCTGCATAACTGTGTGCGTCCATCTTATCTCCAATTACAAGGGCAAATAGGAAAAAGAGGACTGGGAAGGAAGAAGTTGAGCTGAGAACAAATGAAAGCATTGCTAGCTGCCTTCAGTTCATATTCACTGCCAAAAGCAAGGTCATGCAATACTATCTCCCTGCATTGTTAAAAATCTCAAAGGTAAAAGGATACTATCATTTCAAGAATAAAAATGGCTGCATGAAACAACCTTATCTCCCATAAGGGATGATGACTTTTTACCCAGGATAACAACATCCTACAGCAATTACAAAAATGCACAAGATCTAGAGCATCACTGCTGATTTAGCTCATCTCCACACAGAAATCAACAGCCCTCATTCACTAAGCATCGGGGATAGGAAACAGGAACAGCAACTGGCTGAGTCAGACACCAAGAAGGGAGCACATTTATGGTGGGAATGTTCATCATGCACCTTTACTCACCAAGTAAAACAAACGTAGATAAAGAAACACCCTTCCCCTTCAGTGTTCACATTCAACCAGAGGTTGGAATACAGAAAAGAGAAACTCCCATTCTACCACCTGTAATGGAAAATGGTACGAAAAGGCAGGTGTTAGAGCCTCATAGGAGGGAGAGCAGAGGCAAAAAGAAGGTGGTGGCTTTTCTTTCCATACTCTATGATTAAAATTCTGAAATTGGAGAACTCTGACTTCTGCCCATTTCCACTGACATACTACTTAGGCTATGCAGAGAGCAACAACAATGAACCTACCACCTCAGGCTGAGAGACCTGCCTGAAATTCTTACTTCAGGGCCAAGAGAATAAGCCTCTTAAGCACTTGGTGGATTTGTTTCTTTGGAGTTTTGGGAATTATTTAGGAAATAGAGGAGTCAGTCCTGTTTCTTTGCTTGTTTGACCAGGTGCACTCTCTGGTGAGAGGTAGGGTTTGCATAAGGAACATTAAAGCTGCACTTAACAGTTCCAGCTGCTGCTTTTGCTCTATCCATTGGCACCATTCAAGCCCAGGTTTAATGCCTGACAGCAGACATAAGCTATGAGACAGCTATGTCCCTACTGGGAGCAATGATATATTATCACTCTCTTTAAATGAACCTAGAGAAGTACTACATCTATTTAACAGAAAGTCCTGTCTCAAACTGACTACAAAGGAATTTCAGGGGTTGCAGAAGTGCAAACCAACATAGCCTTTCTGTGACTAGACTGAAAATCAGGTACTAAAAGTGAGTTATGCATACAGGAGATTATTTTACAAACACATTCATTAATTCATGCTGCCATTCTGTCCTCATGCCCCTCTCTTCATCTTTTGAATTCAGGTTGGCAAATGTCGATGTTTGCTGAAGTACTGCATGTAAAATTGACAAGAGCAGATATCTTCCCCATCATCATCCTGACCTCACAATAATGCCTTTTCCCGCCAGATGTGTGAAGGGACAAGGCTATGGGCAGATGAGACGAGAAGGTTATTTCCAGTAAGACTCTAAGGCTGCAACTCTGCTCTGAGACTTTACCTAGCTTTGCTAGCAGAGTGGATGTTTCCCATCTGGCAAACACCATGCAGCTGAGAGATACCCAAGCTGGCTCTAAAAAAAACTCTTCCCAGAAATGGGAGCTGCTTGTGATCTCATTAATGCCATGGAAAGAGAGAGCAGGTCAGTAGAGGGCTGCCTTACCTGGGACAGCTGGGCTGGTCCTGTGTGGGGCTGTGCTGTTCAAGTGCTCAATGTCCCCAGGAAAAGACCCAGGTGTTGTCTCCAAGCCAAGCACAGAGGGCTGGGAGGGGAGGCAGACACAGCCCATCCCCTCCTGGACTTCAATGGCCCTTGGCTGCCAGAGCTCCTTGGGCTCTCAGGGTGCCTTGTGGAGGGAAGTGCTCAGTGAGACAGTGGTACCTATTGAAGGAGAAATGGCATTTGGATCTTAAGGACCTTTTTGCAGTTAGGCCAGAGGAGTACATGTGGTTACACTGGGCCCAGGCAGCCCCTAGGGCAAGTTATTATATGACAGTGGCATTAAACAAGTGTTTTAGGGACCAGGTCTATGCCCACAAGCACCAGCAGTGCTGGAGGGGCATGACTCGGGTGTCTAAATACTTCACTGGTCCCTTAGACCTCAGATCTGTTTATACAAATAGTCACAATAACTCAGTTCTTTGTGATAAATAAATCCCACCCCCAGTCAGAAACTATGACAATTCATAACCCCTCAGCTTTGTGCCAAGATGCATTCCATTCTTCAAGGCAGGTGCAGCTACAACAGCTGCAGTTATTCATGCCTGAAAGGAAAGGTGAGCAGTCAACAGGATTTGGGACAGTTGTGAGCCACAGAGACACAACACCTCCTACCTACTGACTGGGCTGAACAGAGACCCCATCACAGGGAGGGGCAGCTGTAGCTGTCCCCAACACCTCCAGACCACACCTGAGACCTCTCCTGTCTGTGCCTGGGTGTGAAGGAGTGGAGAGGCAAGGCAGGCAGGCCTGGGCTGCAAACATCTTGCTGATCTCCTGGCACATTGAATGGGAGTTACTGAAAATGCTTCATCCTCACACTGTTGCACTGCACTGACTTCCTTTTAATTTGAGACAAAATTATCAAGGTAAGAAACACATCACTGTTCAGGAGAATTTCTAAGACACTGATACAGCAAGAAATTGGAAGACCAAGAGTTCAATATGCAGCACACACAAACCACAGCTGTGCTTGGTGCTCAGTGGAGCAGTCACACATGGGTTTGTGTTTGTCTCCAAAACTGCATCTTTCCAAAGTTATCACAGCTGTGTTGCCAGAGCAAAACCCCTTCCAAGAAGAGCACAACAAAGTAAGGTTCCTTGTGAGGTGGCAGCTGGGCAGGAAATCTGAGCCTACCCCAGCATTAAAACTGATCATGTGAAGCTCCTTTTCACTCTTGCCTTTGCTCTCTGGAAGGGCTGTGCACAGTGTACTGTTTCTTAGGTGTTTTGGGGAGGTTTTTTCCCATCCTTTTTTTCTTGAGCTATTATTCAGAAATAGCTTTCAAACTGAAGCACTGACTGTATTCAATCAGTTTCACAATGAAGCACAGTACTGCAATCACAGGTGCCAGAGCACAGGGACTGCTCCCACACCCTGCAGCCTCACTCCACACAGCCAGGCTGCTGAGTTTCCACCTGCTCAATGAGCTGGAAGCTAACAGCCTGGAGGCTTTGCTCAGTTTCCTCCATATTTGGCTTTTCCTTGGGAGAGCGTGATTTCTCTGCGTGCTGGATCAGTATGCCCTGGCAGCTTGGGCAGCTCTGTGTATCAGAACAACAGCCAGTGCCTCTGAATTATTTAGTCCAACTCACATGAACTCACATTTCTCGTCCTTTTCTGCTCAGTCTCCACAGTGTGTGCTGCTCCATAAGCTGGAGAGACAGACGACACAGTTGATGAAGTTGCACTAGGTGATTATAACAAAATATGAAAAGGTATTTATGCAGCTCCATTCAGCAGCATTTCATTTCATTAGAGTTAATTACTGTGTAGCAGAACACTTCTGAAGAGTTTATTTAAAGATGGAGAGTGGAACAGGGCAGGCTGGGTGCGGTGCCAAAACAGACCAGAGGAAACAGTTAAGACATATTTCTTTCCATACCTCCTGCTGCACTGGGTTTCACATTCTGCCTTCAATGGGTTTTGATGTGAAAAGACCCATGCCTTGGGGAAAGAACAACGGAGGAACTGGTTTTGTGCTACTGACCTGGTAGCATAGGCCTTGGTGGCTTAAGTCACAATGGGCTGGTGGGACCCAGAACAGCTGAGTTCCATTTCTAGAACCTCCTTTTACCAGTGGGCTTGTACTCTTTTCCTGAAACCTTCTGTGTCCCCACCATTGTTCCATCCTTTCTAATCAGTAGCAGAGGTGATGTCAGTGCAACCAGCTCAAGCATTCCACAAGATAAGATTGTATGTGCCCACAGCAGTTCAGGGGTTTTGTACAACAGTTGCCAATCCCAGTTTTGTCATCACTGATTAACAAAATAATCTAATGAATATAGCACCATGCACCTCAAGCAAGATCAGCCAGAACCATTAGCTTGTAGAGAACACCTCTTGGAAAAGCCAAATGAAGGTTGCAGCTTTGATTTTTTTTTTCATTACAGCTCTTTTGCCTGTTATGGAGTGTTAAAAAGTGTGGGTCTGGAGGTGGACCAGATGAGCTCTGGCGCCTAAACATCAAAACCACCAGAGACAGTTCTGGTCTCCATCCCTCATGGTGGCAGAAGGCAGAAGAGTCACAGCAGCTGTGGCTGCTACATGACACACATAAGCTCTGAGACACAAGGGTGCCTCTATGGTGGTACAAGTCATGGAGACTGCTCCTGGTCACTGCACAAGTCATGGTGCTGGAAAGGTTAGACTTTGCAGGGGCCTCCCTGAAGGAAGGTTTTTCAGATCAGACAAGTGGAGTTCTCTCTTAGTGTGTCAGCTGTAGGGAGCCTGGCCTGCCATCACCGGTGTACACAGACCCAGCCTGTACCCTTCAAACACAACTAAAGTCAGTTCTGAGAGCACAGACTTCAGTCAGGAGCAGACCAACCCTGCAAGGGATGCTGAAGGTTGAAGACTGGTTTGCACAGAAGCACCTTGGCATTTGTTCTGTGATCAGCTGCAGCCCGCAAAAGTGGCAATTAATATACTGTGTGCGTAAGCCTTGGCACGCACGAGAAGGACACCATAGGTCACCAGCCCTTCATGAAAAGTACCCATTCCTTTCTTTGCACAGTGCTGAACAAATCATAAAACCCTCTCCTGTCCTGTCAATGTCATGGCAGGGCGTAAGCAATAGGAGCCCTGGAGACAAAGCCATTAATGAGTGAAGTGCCTAACGTCCTAGGCCAAAGCTCTGATTTGTACCCGCTGAAGGGGACGAAATCAGCTCATCTCTCTCCACCTCCCCAAAATAAAGCCAAAACAAAGGAGTCAGAGGGGTTGAGAAGCAGGGAGAAAAAAGGCTTTTTGGGCTCAATTTTCACTTTGCACTGGAGCTTGCTTGACTTCAAAATCACGTACCATGTCTTCTGTGTGCTTAGCAAGGCCTCAGTCATGCTTTCCATACTGATATTCCTAACACACAAAAACTGTGGGGAAGACAGGGCTGAGTCAGTCTGAAGAGAGCCTGATGCCCCCGATATGCACCCACATCTCTGCCTGGTGAATCAGGCTGTCTGGAGATTGAATGAGAGTGTGTTCCTCTACCACAGAAGGCCAGTAGGATAAAAATAACCCCCAAAAGCCTACATTCAGCCTGGAAGCACAGTGCTGAGCCAGGGACAATGATAATAGGAAAACACAATAGTTCCCCAGAGCAGTCCTAAAATAATAGATTATAAATGGCAAGAGGGGAGGAGAAGGGAGTGAGGGCTATTTTATCACTATTCTAAAAGCATTCAGAGGAAATAAATTTGGATTCACTTGACAGTTCTTGAAAGCCAAAATGTGCTAAATATAATGCTGAATGTCCCTAAACCCAAAACATGTCAGCAAGAGTCCCTTGGCCAGGGTGTTCTTTTTTCCCCTTCCCCTGGTTTAGCCTTTGCCCCATGATGGTTATTTGCCTTTCTGGAGAGCTTAATCAGGAGCTATTACAGACAGTGCTCTCTAAGCTGTATAATGTTAAAAGTCCATTAGCTCACCCCAAGCAAGGCTGGCAGGAGGGAGATGATGAACTTGCTGAAGTTGAACAAGCTATTTGCATGCTGAATACTTCTAATCACTGAGCAATGCCAGGAGAATGTGAACATCAATACACTCAGCTGCCCAGTCACCTTTCAAACACGCTCACTTTAGTACAAGACAAAGTGGCAAAATGCATCCAGCACTGAACCCACAAAAAGGGACAGATGGATATTTTTAAGCAATTCTAGGCACTGACTATACACACCTTTTTAAAAAATCTTAGAAATAATCATTAGCAAAGTCTATCTTCCTTTCCCTCTGCCATGGTCACTTGCATTGTGCATGGCCACATATTATGCATGGGTTAACAAAATATGATAAATGTCTGCTTACTTTTGGTCTGACCACAATCAGCTTTTATCCAGCAAAGTACACATGCTTTGTTTTAAGCATATTTTTAAGTCTCCCAATGGAATTTATTGTGAACTGCCACCTTTCAGTGCCTGTTTCAGTCAATTTTAGCAGACACAAGCCTGTCTCACAGCCCTCCATGAGGAGACCAAGCAGTGGAAGGGCACAGATCTCAGATGTCCAGCCCAGAACCACTACAGCTGCCAAAAGTAGTTTGCTCTCACTGGAACAAGGCAATCAAGGAAAGTCCAAGAATCTAGATCAAAATTAGTGCTGTTTGTCACAACCACAACAGATAAAACAGACTACTAAAAACCAGCTCTTTCAGAGGCCTTTGAGGACTGGCTTCTTATTTGGGCAATGCATGGTTAATGTCCTGCTGGTATTTTGCTGCAAAGAGTGACTGATGCCCAGCTGTAGTTTTCTGGTTAGAGCACCAACACTTCTCCAGGCTGAAGTACTGGAATATGTGCAGAAACCAATTTATCACAGCCAGACAAGAGTGACTGAAGCTTCACATAACATGCTCTGCTCTGAAGGAGCAGAGACTGCAGGCTTATACAAAGCTCTTGCTCTCTTGCTCCCTTCTGCCTTAAAATTAGTTCCCCCAACATAGTACAGAGAGAGTAACCCTCATTAGCTGGTGGTTCTGTCACCTCTGCAGCAGCTCAGGTGTCCCTCTGAATAGTGACAGCTTTTTCAGCATCTCCCAGAACTTACAACTGGAACCAGTCAAATTAGTTGCTTCTCCCACTGTCATATTGGTGAGAAACCCTATGGAAAGAGCAAAGGCAAAAACATGTTCCAAGAGTAGGACTAGAGCTGGGATCACACTGGGAAGTGGAAGTGGAGCCTCTTGAAGGGCACTTTTCCTTTGCCCCACATTTCTGATGCCTCAAAGCCAGACCCTCTTTGGCTGGGACTCCCTCCCTTTTAACCCTGTAGGAGTCAGTAACTCACAGACTCACAAAGGATTCATCCTCCATGCCACCAGCCCCTCACAAACTGTCCCAGTCCTTTTGCAACATCACTCAGGACAGGGAGAAGCCAGCAGAAAGGTGGCTAATGGGCAAAAGGAATAGAAAAAAAGAAAGCTTATCTGCCATAGCAGTGGGTGCAGAACTGAAGCTCCTGTGGAGGCAGTGGCTCACAGCAGTGACTTGTCTCTTCTTGACATCAGCAGGGAAGATGCCTACATTGCTAGTTTAAAGCAAATTCCCTCTTATTCCAGTGTTTGTTCAGATTGGCCAAGTCTCTAACCCCATGGGGCTAAGTGCTCTAAAATGCGTGTGTGAATGACTTTCAAGAACTCCCTAATAGGAAAAGCACCATGGTTTCCTTGAAACTTGCAAAGAGAAGTAAAGAGTAAATGGTCATTGGTATCTAAACCCACTGACTACTTTGAAATCCCACACAGAGACCTCTGCACTTCACAAGTCTGTGCAAACATATACTCAAAGACAAGAGGGGACAATAGAAAAGGAAGAAAATAGTCTTTTGTGTTCTCTGATAAACAAAACACTTGTCACCTCTCTGGGCTGGCAGCCTGCTTCATTAAGTTGACTACAGTAGGTGGAGAGCAGCAAATACTAGACAGATACAAACCTACTGCAGATTAGGATCCCGTCTCCCTGGAAGACAGATGATCCAGGTAGAGGACATAACATTCCCACAAATCTACCTAGAAAACTGCTTCTCAGTCCAGTAAAATGTCAAGCCTCCATTCCCACCCCCCCCTAAAAAAAACCCCAAAACAAAACAAAAACCCAACACACAGAATGCAGGAAGAACAAGGTGGATGCTTTTCAAAATGTTTTTTAATTAAAACCAAAAAAAGGAGCACACACCAGAGCTTGACATGGGCTAGTCAAACTGCTGGTCACCAGGACATTGAACTGGCATGAGGAAGGCTGTGTTTCTGCATATCTCAGGAGCAGTGGCACAGACAATGGGACTCCTGGGAGAGTACTCTGCCTGCCAGGCTACTGCTGCTTTGTGCTGAGCAGATTTCTCATGTGGTCATGGGAAACTTCATCCTGCAGCCCAGACTCTTCTTTCAACAAACAGAAGTCTCACAGACTGGGGAAGAAACCATTGCAACAAATCTGCATTTTCCAAGCACTTCTGGAGAGGATTCCCCATTGTTTCTCCTGCCTCCCCCAAGCAGGTTATAAACACAGGTTTATATGGAGACTCGTCTTTGGCAATAGCCACACAGGTAGGACCCGGTTCTGCTTCTGCTGAAGTCAATCCATGGCCTTCCCCAGACCAAACTGCAGCTGCACAGGGCTCACGATCAAGAGCCAATTGTGCTTTAAGGTTAAATCCTCATCCACTCCATCAGGCCAGCAACTTCTGAGAGCTTCTTGTAAGTGTGTACCAGTAAATTCAGGTAAATGTGAACATCTTGGCTATAGCAATGGGGTGAAGTTTTCAATTATGCCCAAGAGATGGAGGAGCTAAAGTTTTGTTTTAAGACATGACTTGGGCACCAGATTGGTATTGAAACCTCCTTGCCATCTAATAAAGCAGTTGCCAAAGCTGTTGGTGTGCTGCTCCACCAGCCTGGTTCCTTTACCACAAAGGCTGGGCTGAAAAAGTGACACATCTTTCATACACAATTTTTATCAGTTAGAATTTACTAGATATGCACCTCATTTGTCTGTCAAATATTTAAAAAATACTTCAACCTGCTCTAATAATCACATTTTAACACATGCATCAAGTTTGGATCAGAACAGCATCTCTGGGATAATCAGTAAGCCCAAATTGCTGATTTAAGGCCTAAATATCAGTCACTGGCCAGCCAGCCACAATAAGTCACTCTATCCTTGAACTCTTGGAATTATTTTTGGCTCAGACTAACTCTTGTTACCATACATCTTACCCTACACACAGAAGAAAAGTGTATGCGTTTTTCAAGGCTACTGTTGCACCACAAGTTTACATACAAACACAATTTTTGCAAACATGAGACCAGAGTAAGATCTCCCATATCCCAGGGTGAGTCAGAAAGTTCTCAGGAGTCCAGGGAATGGTAACTGCCAGAAAGGATCAGGCCTAATACATGCATTAGAGAAGCAAGGTAGCTCCTTTGCTCGAGGTCTGGCTGATTCACTTTGCACATACCACTGCTTTAGCATTACATCCTTATCTAATGGTAAACCTGTTTCAACAACATGCAATACATATTAATGCAATATGCACTGCAACACACAATACGCATCCAAAGAAATATGCCAATGCAAAACTCTGACTGCTCACACATAGCCGGGCTAACAAGGAAGTCTTTTACAAAAGACAATCAAGAAATCACCTGAAACCATGAGACCTGAGGGGTCTCAAGCAATCAGCAATATTGAGACCTAATAACAGATGCTAATTCATGAAAGAAACACAAACAGTGGGGCTGAGGTAATGGCAGAGATTTCATTAGTGCAATTACATTTAAAATGGTATGTTCTTTAATAGAATTTAAATAAGGCTTTGAATAATTACACACACTAAAACTAACATTCCATAACCTTATTCCGCATGGAAAAGCAGCAGAAACAACCCTCTGGACTGTACAAGGTCCAATTAATGAACAATTACATTCAAAAAGTAGATCAAAACAGAAACAACTCTTTCCCCAAAAAGCTGCATCATCATCTTTAAAGTCAACTTTCTCCCCTAGTATCAGAAATGTGAAGAACAGATGAACTGGGCTTCAGCCCAATAGATTTGGCCTTGTCAAATTACCAGTAATGCTTTCCAACCCAGTCTCTCCTCATTTCTTTAGGGTGATGGAAGCTCATGGAAAAAGAAGAAAATTTCTGAAGCAACAGAAAGTGAACTGTCCTTCTCCTGGCCCAACAATGTACATAAACTGTGGAAGCTTGGGAAAAAACCCTACATGACACTGTGGCTTGTGTTTACGATGCATGTCCTTCTTTAGAAACTACTCACAGACAATGGGGCAGGGTGGGTAAAAAAAAACCAAAGCAGCATATGAAATAGTAATATACTGTTCCGAAATCTGCACCGTCCTGCAGAACCAGGATTTATAATTTATTCGGATTGTTCTCAACAGATCCAATCTATGCTGGATATGTAAAAACCAAGAGACTAAGTCATCAAGGAAAACCAAATGGAAAAACCTGCACACTGCAAGAGTTTTTTAAAAAAAAACCAAATTAAAATCCCAAGAAACATCGACGAAAGCTCAGAAAAATTTATCATCAATTCTGAAGTGGGGCCTTGTGACATCATCTGGATTAATGAAGACAGAGATGGACTTCCCAGGGTTCTCAGTCACTAGCTGTTGCAACTTTTTGGCTAATCGGTCATCGGGCTGGTTGGGGTCCCCTCCATCTGACTGTGGGGAGGGGATGCTGGTGGTGCTGCCCCGCCGCTGGAGCTCCAGGGTGAGCCTGTTGGCTGCTTTGACGTGTTCGATGGCAGTTCGGAGGTGCTCGGCAGGGTCGGAGCGCACCGAGGACAGCTTCCGGGCATGGAGCATGACAGTGTCTTCAGAGAGGTGCTCCAGCATATTGCACTGTGGGATGAAGTAGTTAGGGCACATCTTGTTGACCAAGCAGTGCTGGAGATCGTCAATGAGACCCAGGAGGAAATGGGCTGCGTAATCCTCCTGGGCCAGGTAGCTGGCTGGCAGCCTGTCACAAGCCCAGAGCATCATGCTCCGCAGGTGATATGGACTAATGGCTTTGGGGCGGGACAGCAGTTTGATGATGATGGCTTTGCAGGCCTGGTAGGCTTGCATGAGGCTGCTGGAGATGCACTTTTTCAGCTGCACTTCACTCCTGGCAAATGACAGCCTCCATTCATTGTCCTTCTTCCCCTTGTAGGAACACGCAGGCACTAAGTAAAAACCACTTATGACCTCCTCCTCCGTGATCTTCCCATCCCAGAAGTGGTTCTCCATCAGCCAGCTCTGTGCCACAGCTGGCCAGCCTTTGAAGGACACCACAGGGACAATGTCATACAGCATGCGGCTGCTGCCCACTCCCAAAATAATGGATATGATAGTCCCATTCTTTTCTACCTTCTCCACCTTTGGCATCCCTCGTTGGGGCTTTTTCTGGATCTCAGAGAGGACAATGCTAATGGATTCATAGAACCAGTCTGCCACTTTGGTGGGGGAGAAGAAGTAATTGGTAGCTCCATTGATATGGTCCACGATTGTGCAGCAGTCCTTCCACTTGCTGATGGTTCCTTCGTCGAACAGGCGCAGGCTCAGCCAGGAGTGGCACAGGGCCGAGTGGCGCATGTCCAGCGTCACCGGCTGGTTGCGGTCGTGCAGCTTCAGCGCGGGCACCAGCAGGGTGAAGTCCATGTCGTAATCTGTGCCCCGGGCATAAACATTCAGCTCATCCAGGTCTATGTCCACCACACCTTCCCGCACGCCGCCAGACAGCAGCAGATACTCGTTGGCTACAGGCAGCTTCTGGTCGAGTTTCTGAACCATGCCTGGAAAAAGACAGAAAGAGAAGTCCTTTCAAAAGAGGCAAACAGATCCAGGATTAAAACTCATTCCATGGTTTTTCCGTGCCCAGCAGGAAAAAAAAAAAAAAAAAGGCAAGCAGAGGTATCTATCACTTTTGGTGTGGCAAAAATATACATTGGGCCCAGCACTCAGACACCCTTTGGTCTCACCTGACTCAGGGCAGGGCCTTCCCTGCATTCCTGGTGTGAAGCCCATCCTAAACATCACACTGCAAGCAATGGAAAAAAGCAGAAGCCTCTGGTGAAACACAGCAAAACTACTTCCAGGACTAAATTTAACTTTTAGAACATCTTCTAAACCAGTTTTTAACCATATTGGCATTCATTTCCATGGTATCCAAATGTTTCACCAACACTCCATAGAGAAAAGAGAATATTAATTGACTTGCTGTTCTTATTTTCTCTCTGGTGTAGAAAAAAGCTGAACCAGCATCAGGGAGTTGGTTTGTTCATGAGTGAATGAATAGCTACAAATGTTAGTTCAAGCAGGTCTGATTTTACAATCTGCTTTACATTTACTGATGAACAAGGCAACATGAACAAAAGAAATGCATCCTTCTCTTATGGGTGAATGGAGCAGGTTAAATGATCAGGCAATTAGAGAAGCCAGCTCTGAAATTGGCTCTTCAAGCTGCAATGACATAAAGTATCTGATCAGCTCCCCAGAACACAGACATGAAGACAGATTTTTATTTTCAGCACCAAAACCAGGCACGACGTTAGCCCGGCAGTGCCCGTACCAGTTGTACAAAGCCAGCTTTTCACCGGGGATTCTATATATACACCCCACTATACTGTGTCCACAGAACATGAACAGCAGACTGGGAAGAGGCTCTACACAGAAGCTGGGATATTAGCACCTCATTCAATGTTCAAATTAGGCTTAAAATTGAGCTCTGCACTTCAACTGCTCTGCAGCCTGCTCCTGCTTTCTGGGTGTTTCACTGCCAGTTGGTGTTCCTCTTTTGGTTGCTTCCAGCCTCAATTCAGCCACCACACCTCAGCCATGAGGGAACAAAGGCCAGTGGTTCTGAATGGAGATGCTGAAGCTGTTATAAGCACTGCAAAAGGGATCAATATTTACCCCTTACAAGTACAAATGCACTAGTTTCTGCTGGCATGCATTACTGACTCCAGCTTCTGAAAGGCAATATGGTTTGTTTACATCAAGAATGGTCAAATGGACAACTTCCATTAAAAGAAAGCCAATCTTAGAGAGACAGAAGTGGGAATAACTAGCCAGAGGCATAACAGAGTGAGCCAGAAAGCTGCCAGTCACTCTGTCAGCCCAGAAATCACAGGCAGACACATTAGGAATGTTTTTTACTGAAACACAAATGGTCAGCACTACAGTCTGAGCACCCATCCTGTCATAGTCCCAGTGACCGTGGAGCCTTTCCAAGGCAATGCATCCCTGTAGGATCACAGACACTGCCTGTACTGAGTGGGTGACCCTAGCAGAGAGCAGCAGCAGCATCCCCAGGCACTGAGGGCTGCACTAGGCTGAGTGGCACTGCGGTGCTTTCAGAGAGACTCCCCTGTCCTTTCCTGCGTGCTAGGACAGCAACAAGGAAATGCTATCTTCATGCATATACGTAAGCCCTGACCAGAACAAAATCTAAAGCTCTGTGGACATTGATTCCTTTGAAAAGGCAAGAAGACTGACTGTAGGAAGAGGCCTCTGTGTGAAGCAGAATGCATCCTGGGGCAATATTCATCATCAATACCTGAAACCCCCCATGTGAAATTCCTTATTAAATACACTTTACCTGTTTCATTCCTCCCAAGAGCACTGGACCCAGCTCATTTTGCTGCACTGAGCTGGGATGATTTTCCTGCCAGGCAAGCAAGGACATAACCCTTTCCATTTCATGCAGCTCCAGGGGCTGCAATAGAAGGAAATAGCTCTAAAGGAGTGCTAAGAAACTCTTCCTGCTAAATCCTGAGCTAATCCCATTCTGCGATCTTGCCACATGCTGCCCTGTTCATCCTCAAAGGGTAATAACTAAGAAAAGCTTCTGTCAACCTCAAAAACATTTTCTGAGGCTTAGACACACAGTGAGCTACGTTACCCTGATCTGTGGAGCAGCAAAGTCTTGCACAGTCTCCTCTATCCCAGAGGCCAAATAAGTAGCAGTCACTCTTTTGCTGTACCCAGAAGGGGTTCTCTAATGGGTACCTAAATTGACGTGGCTTCTGCAGACACTACTGACACACTGCCTCTGAATCCTGTCCTTGAACCAGTGCAAGCAGCCTGAGTGCTTTACACCTCTCTTGTAAGTTGAGTCCAGTACCCACGAAGTAGAGTCTGGATCAACCACATCATAGGGATAGGGAACAATTATTTGTTCCCCCTCAAAGATTAAAGTACTACTGGCCCTTGCTGTGGGGCAGCACAGCTGTTCACGATATGAAGGGTTCTGATGGCCCATCCTGCCTCTACACTCACCCAAAATTTCCCACTCAGGACAGTGATCTGCAGCATCTGCCATGCAGACCTGCAGATGTTCCTGACACAGGCAGACAGAATGTAACTATCCTACACAATAAAATGTTCAAACCTATAGGATTCAATAAATGATGCATTTTTCTAAATATTTTTAAACTTGAAGGATGAAAAATGCTCTGCAGTAGGCCCTTTGCACTAAAACTTCTATGCCAGACCCTTCAATTGAAAATAATGATTTTTCTAAAGAGATTCCCCGCTACAGAATCTGCTGTTGGATGAGTTGCTCTCCTTGGCCTGAAAAGATCCTTTGTCTTTATGTGGGAGCAATAGAGTTGATAGTCTAACCCCATTCAACCAACAGCAAGCGGGACTCAAGCCCTGCCTTGTGTACACTGTCAATGAGTCACTTGATTTCCCCTCTCCAGAACTCTAGACTTACCAGCAGAAGAAAAAAAATTGAAAAATAGTAAGGAAATGGGAAGTAATCTAATATATAGCATCAATATCTCTCTACCTGGCTGGCTGCAGTTTGAATTCAAATCCTTGAGCTCTGCCTGGCACAGAATTTCCCCTTCAAGTCCCAAACCAGCAACATCTGCAGCTCTGCCACAGAACAAGAGAAGGAATTTTTGCTAACAGATCACAGCAGCATTGCTGATCCAACTGAAGTGGTGGAGCAGGGAGTTGAGATAAGGTCCCCTTGAGGAAAGTGTATTTAGAATAGGCATAGAGTGTTCTATAAATAGTTGAGCTGGCCAAATTCAGAATTACCTAAGGCTTTAGGGGTTTGCAGTGTCTTCAAACTGCCCCCCTTGCTCACAAATCTATTTAAAATGTGAAGGGATTTCAAGGAATCCCATCAGCCAACACTGTGTGGCACACACTACCTTACCACAAAGCTTTCATCCCAAGTTCCTACAGCCCATGCAGGTACAACAGAAGTAGGCACTCCAGTTCAGCAAGTAAGTGCATGTAAGTGCAAATACAAATAAAAAGACCAAGGCTGGTACTCAACCCAAGTACTTAATAGCACAAGTGGGCCATTTGAGCTCTGTTCTTTCCATGTCAGTCCCAGGACCACCTGGGAGGAAGAGGCAATAGGGGTTACAGATAAAGTAATGAAATTTATAGAAGCCCTGTGGAATTGTCTGCAAAGATCAAACCAGAATTTGTAGGGTTAAACACACAAAAAAATTTTTAGCTGAAGGACCAGCTCTCATGGTATCAAAGTAGGTTCACTGGTACTTAAGAATCCTCTTGCTGCTACTAGGAAAAACACATAATTTGCAGTAGTACCTTGTGTGACACTGAAAAGGTTATTTAACAAAGCTAAGTGAGAGACTGGTGTATAGTTACCACTTCTTTCTAAAGCACCTTAAAGGAGTTACGTTTTTCTACGCATGTAACTAAATTAACATCTTCCCAAGCTATTAAATTTGGCATTCTAACAGGTAAGTATGCTTGCAAGCATGAGAAAGGCAAGGATTGTAAGAATCAGGAGCACCACCTGTAGGCCAGGCTTGCTGGTTAGTTTACTAAACATGAATTCAGAGGAACACAGGTGAGCAAGTGAGTTGTACCAACAGAACTTCATTCCTTTGTTGTTTCTTCAGTGTCAGGAAAAAAAGGATTTATTTCTACTTCAAGCACTTAGATACAAAGAGAATAAAAACAGAGAAAAGAGATTTTACTTTATATAACACCTACATTTGGGACACATCCTTGAATGAACTGTGACTCTGATGCAGATGACACAGAGACTATTCTTCAGGTTAAAAACAACAAAAAAAGGCAATTCAAAGATGCTCTCCATCCATTACAGAATTTCAGATGAACTGATTTCATGACCATTGCAGTGTGTGCTAGCTTTGTGTAAATGAGGAAGAACATACAGATTTGTCTTTGAAGAAACGGATCACAAGAAAAATATGATGTAAAAACTTATTTCAAACATGTGCATTTCCTAATTTTGGGCTCCTTCCTGAAATCTTCCTTCCTGATGCTTTAGATGTGCTACCATTGCCACCACAAGGAAACACAGGCAAAACAAGATGCTGTTTGGTTTGTCTGACTTGGTCACATCAAACCAAATGGGGTGATGTTCAGAGCAGTCACTGAATTCAGGGAAGCTTCTGCTTCAGGGGAACTAGAGAGAGGCTGAAGAGCAATGGGGTGCTCAGAAAGGTTCCACAGAGGAGAATCAGCAGGCATACAGAAGAGGCCAATCACAGGAATTCTTCAGGGATCCAAGCCAGACCCAGGCACTAACTGGTGTATGCCCCTCTTCAAGCTCCCTAGCAGCCTAGGGAGAAGATATACAGAAGTGATCTTCCTTATATATGTGATCTGTTCCACAGGGAAAGCTAAGGACCACTCACATGTCCCACTGCTTCCCTCTTTTCTACTGCTTAATCCTTCCACAGGACCCAACTTGATGCATAACCTTGAGATTGCCTTTCTTCTTCTATATGAAATCATTACCATCCTGTAAGTCCCAAGAGCTAAGGAAGTCTGACCTTCTGGACGATCAGACTGGGGTTGGAATTGCTCAGACAGCATTAACCACACACTAGATAATATTAGCAGAAAACTAATTTGTAAGCTCAGGATCTCTCATGCTGGCCAGGCAATTCTTACCCTTGACTGCTATAAGAAACACATGAAAGTCCAGGCTAGTCAAAAATACAAAGAGCTTTTGTTATTTTTTTGTAAAGACACTAGACAGGGACTCTGAGGTTCCTTGACAATTCTGCTGCAAACAGCAGATCCTGCAGTACAGGAATGCTGCTCAAAAGAAAGATTTCTGCAGAGGTCTCCCAGCTATGCCTGAGCAATGTGTGTTGAATTTCAGAGGCTTCTTTAAGACAGGATGGGAGGCCGCTCTGATGCATCTGGACTGCGCAGATTCTTCTGTTTCCCTTGGTAATTGCAAATCTATTTATGAGCAGCTCAAGTTTTTGTTACGCAGGAGAACTGGAAGAGTCAGCTCTTTAGGGGAGTCTTTAGTTACAAAGCACATTTTGAGAGGACTGTTGGCGGAAGCAGGCAGGGGGTGGGAGAAGAGTGGGGAGACTGAACCATGTGATACCAGTTTAGTCAAATATGGGATGCGAGCGAAGGAAGCTGCTCCTTGCAGACTGATACACCAGTGTCCTACTGATTCTGCTCCTTTTAGAAATCTTGTGACATGGTGACAGAACACACTGCAGGGAGACAGCACCCCCTCGTAAAATAAATGAGCTTCTTTCTCCAAAGTCTTCTTTAAAAACAATCTTAAAAGTATTGTCCCAGTTTTTTTCCAGTTTCCATGTGTCCTGGTGGAAGCCACCCACCTCGCTGAAATCCTGTTTGGCAGTGGGAGAGGGTGCTTCATGGTGCAAGCAGGGAAAAAAAAAAAGAAAGAAAAAAAAGAAAAAAAAAAAAAAAGAGAAAGAAAGAGCTCAGATTCAAAGAGTGAGCCTGTACAGTGAGGAGTGGTGCTGTCATAAACATCTAAACCCACTCTGGCACCAAAACCAGCAGCAGTGTTCCTGTAGTGATTTGCTTGGCTAAACCAGTCAGGGCTCAAGAGGACCAGTTGTTCCCAGAACTGGAACCAGTATTTTCAGAGGGAGCCCCTGCATTGCTGTGCACCTCTGCTCTGGGCAGGAAGAGTTTGAGAGTCAGTTCCAAACTGATGCTGGGTTTCCAGCATGCCAGTCTGCTTATTCAAGAGTCTTATCCCCAGAGTTGTATTAGACAAACTAAGACAGGAGTGATGAAAGGTGAAAGCCTACATGGAGTATAAAGTGCAAGCCAAAGAGGTGCTCTAGGGTCTGAAAAATGTGGGTGATGAGGTCTGAGAGCAGCTGACAAGCAGAACAGAAGGAAGAGGGGACAGTGAGGATAGCTATAAGAACAACTTGCTGCTGCACCCCAGTTAACACTGCACACTGTGTCCATACGGTGCCCATATTTTCAAATGTGCATAAGACATGAAATTCCCTTTGGAAATGGCACAAGATGCCATCTATCCTGGAACTGCAACACCAGAGAAAAAAAATGCCAGGGGACAGATTGTTTTAACAGTTCCACCCTCTGGGACTGAGAGTGCACATTTGGCAAGGATCTAGATGGGCCATTTCTGCTCACACCCCTGTGGGGCACTGCAAAGTATTTGGCAAGATGTCACACTGGGGGAGACTCACCAGGATTCCTCTCTTGGATCTGCTTACAAGGTAACAGCAGTGGGCACAAACCAGGTTGAGCATTTTGAGTGCAAACATGCAGCTTGCAGGAGAGGCTGTTCTGCCCTTGTTTTCTCCAGTCCCTTCACTGTTCCTGAGATCTTTACAAGAGCACAACCACCTCAGTGTGGTACACAGCATGTTCATCTACTGTAGCATCCTGGCTCAGGCAACTGCTGCTGAGGGCTTTCAGGGGAAGAGCATTAAGAGAGATGAAAGCACAGCATAATAACTTTCCCTCTGCAATCTCCAAGCATTCTCTGGCTTTGCTATTTCCCAAACCAGAGGCAGTATTTGCAGCTTTGTCTTTAATAGCACTCACAGACCGCTTGGAATGTCTCTCATTGCTTTGTAAATCAATTATATTTTTCTTATAGTCAGTGCCTTGCAACACTGTTTCACAAAGCACATGTGTCAAAAGGATTTCCTTTTGCTAGCTTGCTAGGAAATGAAGAAAATCACCTAACCATGGCACACACCTTAGATCACTAAAGATCTTACATAGCTTCATCAGTCATCTTTCTTCCACATTGAAAAGGACAACTTATTTAAACTTTGTTTAGCTGACTGTCCTGATGTGCAATTGTATGGGCTACACTCAAGTAAAATGAGATGGTCAACACTGCATGACACATGAAAAGGTGAATTCTGGGTGAACACCTTCACAGTCCTCTGGAAAATACCTCAGCAGCCTTGCTTGCTAAATTAGCCCCACTCCACTACAGGTCTGCTCAAAGTAATAGAGTCCTCCTCCCCAAATTTAATTTCACCTTCAGGATGTTCCCTTTGCAAAAGCCAACAACAATCCCATCACTTTACAAGGGGTGTTGCTGACATGGCAAAAGAACTGTGGAAGTAGGACAGGGTAAGGTTTTGGAGACAGCACAGGAGAACAAAGTCCCCAGCCTCCCTCAGGCTCTCATCCCAATCTGAGGAGTCAGCACCAGGTGCCTCTCACAGAAAACACGTGGCAGCTCTCCACTGATGAGCAAAGCCATTCCCTTCCAGACCTGGGAACACATTCTCCTCTCACTCCACTCAGCCACAGGGGCACAAGTACATATCAGGCAGAACTTGGCTCCAAGGTTGCAGAAACACTTTGCGCTCCTCTGAGATGGTTTTGTGTTCTCAGTTACTGTCTGGTATCTTTTGCCCATCCTGAAGGGGCTAAGTTGCCACACCACTTTATGCTCTGGTGTCAGTGTGCTGTGCACAGTGGAATGCCACCACACTCCCACATCCTCTAAATAACATAAGAGCCTCCACTATAAATGCATTTTGAGCTGTTCAACCAAGCTTCCTGCTTACAGTTACCCAACACACCAGAAATTCTCTCCTCAGCTGCTAAGTTATCTGCTTGCTTTTTGTTCCTTTAATAGTTGTTTTCTACAAAGATAAGTCACAGCCAAAACAAATCACAGCACCATTTCTTATGAACTGGACCTGAGCTAAGACAGCCCATCCTCAGGGCCTGCATTTTCTGTAATAACAGCTCTACCTTGCAGAAGAGCAGCAGATTTGTCCTTGACTCAACAATTCTTCAGTAAATCATCCAGAAAAGTTAAGCTTACACGTGGAGCACACACGGTGACTAACAGCCATCAAGGAGTTGATGAATAACCACAACTGTAATTTATATCCTTGATTTTCCCTTAAAATCTACTGAACTTGGCTCCTGGGGTCAATGGCATGATCAGAATGCCATCTCTTTCAGTTGTTTTCATTCTCTTAACCTACCAATAACAAAATCTATGTAGGTTTATACAAAGGGACAGGTCAGAAAAAGAGGGAATGAAGGATGATTCCAGGAAACCAGCCAAGTACCAAAAGACTGCTGGAAAGCCTGAGTTCTCTGAGTACAAAAGGAAAGCAGAAGCCTTTCTGAGCCATGCAGTGGAGAAAATTACATGAACTGAATTTTCTCTCTAGCCCTTAGAATTCACTGGACTCCATCTGTACAGACCTGATCTGGCCCCTTTTGACAAATCTGGTATCCAAACACTGGGAGAAGACAAGACAGGCCAAATATGGCTGAGACAATCACTGCCAGAAGTACAATATAATTTTTCTCTTGCACATGAGCATGGATTGGACTAGCAAGATGAAGCAGGGAATGCAGATCCTTGTCAGAGAGTGCTGAAATCAAAAAGGCTTAAACAGTACAGCTGTGTCTGAGATCATGAAGCTAAGAGCAAGCTTTCCTGCAGTATTAACCAACCCACTGAGAACATGGCCAAAGCCATGTGGAGCTGGATCAAGTCATCTGTAGGAGAATCTTTTGCCAAAGCCCCATGTACAGCATCAGCTGTATGAAAACTGCTGGTTGGCTTTGACATTCATGCAAAATTCCTCTTTATCCACACCACCAGGAGAAGTTGATAGAGGCCAAATTTGTTGTTAGCAGAAAACAGAGTAGCTCTCCTGAGGTGAATGGAAATTTCAAGAGCACTTCTCCTTGCTTTCTATGGGAGACAGGCAGACAAAAACCTCAGCTCTCTAATTTGCCTGTCCATGTCCCATTGCTCCTACAATCCTGCTCCAGCTTCATCTTGCAGAGGTCGTAGTTCACAGCACACAAAAGCCAGCAGAAGTTTCTAACCAAAATCTCGTATTTTACAGCCTTTTTTTTTTTTGCAGCTGAGCACTGTCATCTGCCAAAGAGCACAGCAGGAAGCACTGTGTGGATTCCATCTCCATCAAGCACCAAGCCCATGGCCCCAGCAGCTGTCAAGGATCTCTTATCCCTGCAGCACAGGCAGTGGCCAGGAAGCATGGAACTGAACAATTAGAGGGAAAGGGAAAGGGAAAGGGAAAGGAAAAGGGAAAGGGAAAGGAAAAGGAAAAGGAAAAGGAAAAGGAAAAGGAAAAGGAAAAGGAAAAGGAAAAGGAAAAGGAAAAGGAAAAGGAAAAGGAAAGAGCAACCACTGCTACAGCAGGGTAGAAGCTGGACCACCTTGTTTGAAGGTATGCAGTAAAATGCCACTGTCATTCTGGCACAGGACAACAAAGGTGAAATGCAGCCACCTTAAGAAGACAACAGTAAGAAGTCACATTGCCAGGTGGCCCTGAAAGATCCAGGTATTGCAACCTCCCTCCTCCCAGTGTAAAGTGTGGACTGGCTTGGAAGGACGAGCTGGTGGAGCTGGCAGTGCTCACTGGCCAATGCCCTGGAAGCATTTGCAGTGAGATGAGGGCTGTATTTTTGCAGCAGTTCTCTGTTACCAGGAACAGGGCTTGAAATGCCCTTTGCACAGAACTCCCATCCTCTTTTACCCACTCTGCTCACTCAGGAGAAATTCCAAGAGAACAACCACACCGGTTGCAAAATCTTTTTGTGCTTACCTGGAATGAAATAAAGCCTCACACACACATTTATTTAAAGAAAGGCCTGGTGATCTCTTGGCTCATCAGGATGAAAGCTACATTGCAAGGTGAAGGAGGGAGGAGAAAGTAAAATTGTTGCTGATCAAATATAAAATTCATGAAGTATGTTCCAGGAAGCTGTCCCTGCCAATAGCCTAGTCCCAAAGTAATGTCTCATCTAAAAGTCTAATGGAATAATGGCATGAGCAAGATTTGGGTCCAGAAACTGTCAGAAACATATGCAAAAACCCTCACGAAGTAGGATCTCAAACCCTTCTTGTAACGGAAAGCTGATGACAATCAAAGCTCATTCTTCAAATCTCATCTGCTATCAGGGCTGCTTCACCTCCCTGACTCTGAAAGCTCAGGTGAGCAGAATCCCATTCACCAATGCCCCCCTGTTTTTAGGAAGCAGTGTCCCCAGCCTAAACATACACGAAAAGACAGGCCATGAAATCACAACGTCTTCCCAGTTTCATTTTCCCCGGCCCTTTTTGCAAGGAGGACAGAGGAAAGGCATTTACTGCTCAAAATCCAATAGAAATAGAATTCAATAGAATAGAAAATTCAGTTAGCTCACTTGGCTTTGCCCTGAAAATGTGAGAACTAGAAATGCTTTGTTTACATTCCATTTAACAGAGAACCTCATATAACTCCAGTAGGACGCCTTAAGGAAAAACCACATTATACTGGTAGAATTTTCCTACCTGCATTTGGAATTTCTTTCAAAAATTAAACTACCTTCTTTATTGTCTTACACAGGGCATAATCTGGAATTTTAATCCTACAAATTCCCTCACAGATACAATAATGAAAAATGCTAAAAAGCTTTGCTCACAAATGATGATAAATTATGCTTAGAAGAGGCAGGTACATGGAGAATACAGATCCTTCAAAAGGATTCAGTAATTAGAAATCTCACCTCTATTTTATAGATGTTGCTGTGAAAATACTTTGCAAAATTTCCCTGTGGATATTCAGCTCCTGCAAGGCTTGCTATCCCTTGCACGAAAACACTTGCCAGCACAACAGAGATGGATATTGTTTGAATACAGTCCTGCTACACAGAAAGCAAGGAAAACACAGTGCTTGCTGGTTTCCCATTGACAGCTGGTCCCCACACTGTGATTAACAGACAAAGAAAGAAGATTACAGACCTCCTAAATTTGCTAACAGAGTCTTCAGAATTAATTGCATGAGGTAGAAGCAGGAATACGAGGGTGTGAGCTGGTCCTGTAACAAGGATGCTGATTCCTGAAGTCAAACAGAGCTGATGTACAGCTCATACCCAGCAGAAATCTGAGCACAATCCTACTTGTTTGTTCCTGGCTGCACTTTAGGAAGGGGCTGGCAGAGGCAGAGACAGAAAAATAGTGGTTTGTAGCTGAAGCAAATCATTACCAAAGCACAAATGGTACACTGAGCTGTGCTGCTGCTCGGGCTGGTATTGTTCTACATGTGCCCAGGGAGACCTGTCTTGGATGATGGGCTGGATCTGAGGCCCCTGAACTGCTCTATTCTCTTTGGCTCACAAATAACCCACAGGGAGCAGTGTAAAAAGACCTTTCAGATTTCCTTCCCCACTTGATGGGGTTTGGGGCACTTCCTAGTTAAGCTCAGGGATCAGCCAGCTCTTACCACAGGCACAGCCCAGAGGGCAAAAGCATGTCAGTTCCCAGTCACTGGCACCCTCTGCCTATAGATAGGGACACCACTAGGAGGACCCTGCAAAATTTTTGTTGCTAAAACACACGACCCTTGTCCAAATTATATTCTGAGTATTCAGAAATGAAGTAAGAAATATTCCACAAAACTCTGTGGTTGAGGAAGAAGCAGTACTTTACCCCTTCCCAGAGAGATGGCTCATGAAATCACAATGCTGCTGAAACATCTCTGCTTCATTCTACTTTGCTGATGATTCTTTAGATCACCATACTGACCTTTAAACCTGGAAGGAATGAGGGATTTGTCTTTACAAAAAAAAACCTGTGGGTCTGCTGCTAAATAAAGCTAGATACCGAGAGATAAAAGAAACAGTGGGAAGGATTCCACTAATTGATGAAAGGAGTGAGAGGGATTTGCCTTTACAAACAAACTTAGGTCTGCTGATAAATCAAGTCAGATACTGAGAGATGAAAGAAACAATGGGAAGAAGCAAAATTCCATAGGAGTTCCACCGATTGACACAAGGAAAAGAAAAGGGAGGGGTACACATTAGAAGGGGGTCTTAGGTATCAGGCATTCGGGGAAGTCTGTACCTCTCAAGTACCTCAGCCAGTGGGGAAAGAGAGGGACATGCGGCTGGGAAATCAGGATAAAAAGGAGGCTGCGTCCTCCAAAAATTTGAGAGACCCCAGAGGAATGTCCCATGGCCTCTCCTTTTATTCAAATAAACTTACAGCACTCCTCCGTCTCCTTTTTGGACATAAACCTTTAGTGTTTGGGCATTGATTTTCCTGACAAATCTTACTTCAAACTTTACCGGCAGTTACCCAGCCGCCTTAAGGAGCAGGCAGGAAACATCCCGCCTTGCTGCGGGCACGTTCCTTGTCCTTCCGTGCGAAAGGTCCCGGGGAAGCCGCGGCAGCCGCAGCAGCAGCGGTGCTGCTCTGCCGGCAGCAGATGGCAGGAGCGCACCGGCGAGCGGAGCCAGAGCCAGAGCCGGAGCCGCGCCCGCCCGGGACACACCGGGAATGCTCTCCCGCCGCCCCGCCACAAGGCACGGACACACACACCCCCCTCCCCACCGCTTACCGTGGAGAGCAAGCCAGCTCTGACACAATTACAGCTTTGAGACCGGCATTCGCTCCGTCCTTTTCACCGGGTGTACGCCAGGAGTCCTCTGGCAGCAAACAATGTACGGGGTGGGAGCGAGATGCGACTTTAAAGAGGGGATAAGCCACAAGATAGACACCAAACCTGCCTACAAATCCTATTTAATGCCAGATTTCCAGCTTGTGACGACCGAAGGGAAAGGCCAGCATTTTGTCTAAGCCATCTGTACACAGCTCCTTTTGTGTGGTTTCTCTTTGAGTATTTATGCCACTTTGCACAGCGGCACAACTGAGCAAGGCAGTGAGCACCACGGCTTCAAAGGAGAACAACTGCTGTTTATAGAAGCACTGTCAGGAATTTATTTGCTAATGCATTTTGATAAGTTTTGAAAAGAGAATGAATCATTGCAGGTAAATTTAGTTCAAAAAATTAGATCTTCTATTTCTTCATCAAAAACCAAGTAAATTCTCAGCAAGCGCAGAGCTGCCCAGGAGCAGTTCCTGTGCTCAGTGGAACCAGGTACTTTAGTTTAAGGACAGCCCTCCAGAGAATCGGATTAAAGGTGAAGTCAACATCTAACTAATCAGTTTCTCTTATTTATTTTCCTCCTCAGAACATAGTGAATAGAAAAAAAAGTAATCTAGGAGCATTCAAAATTAAATGCAAAGGGGATCATCTAGTAATGCACATACACCCATGTGTATTTGAAGGGCAGGACTGGGATTTTGGAACTGTTTCAGGGCAATAAATAGAGAGTTTGGAAATGGGGGAGGAGCAGAAAGCATTAAGAAAAAAAAACAGCGAAAAAAACCCCAGTGTTATAAAGTTGTGTTTTATGTTTTAATGTTTTAATCCAGTGTATAAAATTTATTAACTAAATCAATTTAAAATGCACCTAAATACTAGAGATAAAGGATAAAACCAGCTTTTTAGTCAAGGGAACTGTATTTCTATTCTGTCAGTGTGACTTCTAGAGATTTAAAATACAGACCCTCCTCTATGAGCAGTGTGCTGCAGAAAAGGTAGGAGGTTACAGCATGACTCCACCTATAGGACCCTCATCCATCAAACTGTCCGTGGGTCAGCTGAGCTATGGGTCAATGAAGGAACAAATCCAGAGTGGGAAGTGGGTACATTTAATGCAGCTTTAAATGTGTGTGCTTTAGCACTGCTGGCAACTGAACACATCCGGGATGAGGGAACATCAAAGGAACAAACCCAAGCATCCTTTGAGTTTACAGAAATAGCAAACTACCACCACAAATGCTGTGTTGGCAATGTTGCCACTGGGTGGACTACAGCACTGTGCCCAGCAGCAGCATCAGCTCCCAGGGGGGCTGGGTATCTCCTACAGACACTTCTGAAGCTGCAGTTAAATAGCTTTTGTCATACCCACACTGTAGCTGTAGGCCAGCAAAAACCTTAATGGAGGACACAAACATGCATTTCTCTACCCCAGAACACTCCCCAGCGTTTGAACGCTGCTCAGTCACTGTCACAGGAGACACTGCTGGGATACCTCTTACTAGCTCCAGACATGCATATCCAGATGCAACCCACCAGCAAGCCCATTTAAAGCCCCAGAATTAATTTCCCAGTATTGGATAGTGATGCAAGATGTCCTGTCATGTTCTTTCCCCCTTGCCCCCAACCCCATTTTCAGTCAGGAAAAGGGAGGTGAGTGGATCATTCCAAATCTTCATACCTATTTTCCCATTCCACGCCAGTTAAAAGGAAAGGGCCCAGCCCCAGCAGTCAGTGTGAGGGGCAAGGCATTTTTTGCAAGGGGGCAGGTGGAGGTCCAGTTTAAGGATCATGGGAGGAAATCCTCTCCTGTGGGGAAGTCAGGGTAGCAGGGACGACAAAAGGAACACGTCTGGAAAACAGCAGAGGAAGCAGAAAAAGTGAATGAAGGGCCAAACAGAGCCCTCATAGGGCTAGAAAACTTGCAGATTCCATGAGGAATGCTTGTTGAATCCAATGGGATGTGGCCTGGGTTTAAAGCAAAATTGTGGCAGTTCAGAAGACACACACAGGTTTTGAGCATTGAACAGCAACACTCACTAGAGCTCCTTGACTTTGGTGCTCACTCTGCCAAGGGTAGATGAGCTGGGCATGGAGCAGAGAGGGGCCAGAGGCTCTGCAATTCAGAGTCATGCTTTTGAAAGCCCGGAGTATTTCAGTTCAGAGGCCTGAGACCAGAGTTTGTGTAACAGAAAAAACAAATGTGGAAACAAGTGAAGCAAAGACTGCTTACAGCAGGGAGGAAATGCAGGGACTGGGCTTTGGGGGAGCCCGCACTGCTAAAGAGCAATTGCTTGGCTGCACGAAGGACGAATGCTGGGAGATGTCTGAGTCTCCTGCCTGCTTGAGATGCTCAGCACACTAACAGCCCTGGCTCAGTGAGCCCCAAACCACAGCTGCATTCCCCACGCCAGTGGATGAAGTGAGAGCAGCCTCTCTCACTTATTTCCCCTCCTGCTCAACTAAGCTGAGCTGAATTTGTGATCATCATGCAAGCCTTGTATCCCTTGCAAGCTGAAGCACTTTTCCTGCTTTTCCCATCACATCAGCTAGGATCAGAGGCTGCTCTGCCAACCCTTGTGTTCAAAACCTGGAACATGGACTTAGCCCATGGAAACATGGAAGGAATACAAGATCCTTTGCTTGTCCCCAAGCTACAAGCTACCAGGCTGCCTTCCTGACTTCCTTCTGCTCAGAAACAAAACTGGAATTCTCACAGCATCATCTACTGGCTCCAGAAGCTGGAGCTTTAATGACAGCATAAAATTTAACATCACACTTGATTAAAAAGAGAAATAAAAAATGCAATTCTGAGTTGGCACCATTGCAAGGCGCCCAGGTGATATTTTGCCCCCTGCACTGGAGAGTGCAGGGGCAAGTCCACCCACTAGAGACTTGCACAAACACAGCTCAGGTGTGAACACCCTTGGCCCCTGACTGCTCAGGGCAGAGTTGGTGTGTGATGGTGAGAGCCAGCCTCTCTGCTGCCCTAGCAGTGGCATGACATGCCAGCAGCCTCCAGGGTTACAGAGGAAGATACTTTTTATCTCTTCTCTATTGCTTCAAATGTGTGTCTCCACAGGCCATCCCACTGTCTTCCCTTCAAGGTCACACACATGTGCCACTGAGGCAAGGGCTGGGACAGACAACCACACTGCTGGCAGCACGGATGCTCTTCCCATTTTATGTCTTTCCAAAGCTGTTAACTTGAAGCAGAGAGAAAAGGAATCAATAAACGAGGGAGTTGCAATCTCTTTGGGGTATCTTAAGAGCCTGGCTTTTGGCTATTTTCAGCATATTAGTGTGGGGCTCTTACACACTTATTTCTGCTCTCTGTGAGGTGAAAGCAGGACTGCCGCCAGCTCCGTGACTCATACAAACACAGGGGAGGAAACATAAAACAAGCTGCCGGCTTGCTCTTTCCCAGGGCTTAATCACACCCTTTGTAACTATTTGATGTGCCTGCTCCAGCGCATCCGAAGTTGCAGCATGAGAACAAGTGGGGCTGGGGCTGGGCTTTGACAGCTTTTGCACAGAATTGCTGCCAGAGCCCCATCTCAAACTTCCCACTGAACAGAGAGAGGAAAATAGAGATCTGTCTGCATTTTTGAGGCAGTAGCTCTCAACAGTCCCTGCCAGCTGGACAGAAATAACTGCTATGTTTTGTTACAAACCATTTTTGGCTAGGACACACAAGAAGATCCATTCTCATCTATTACCTGCATGTACCAACCTATAAAATATCTACAGAGCTGTTCCTCCCTAAGTCTCCAAACCCTTGGACAAGTATTTGTATTGGATTCAAGTTCAGGCACTCGGCAAAGATGTGCTGGACGTGCTTGACAAATGTTCGGTATTTGTTATTTGGTCATATTGCCAATTTTTCTCTTGTGTTTTTTTTCTGAAGATCCAAGTTTCTTAAGTCCTAAGGCAGGGCAAAAGGCTCAGCTTAAATTTATGAAAAGAAATGAGCAATTCCTATCCATCACAGCTGCAAATAACCAAAAATACTCTGGAGGAGATGAGGCTCACTTAAAAGTAGAAGACAACAGAACAGAAATAAAAATACACCAAGAGCTTTTAATTTTAGAGTCCTACTCAGCTTCTGAGTGCCTCAAGTTTAGCAAACCAGCTCACTGCTATTCCCTCTAAGCTTTCCTTTGGATGGCTGGCATCAGCTCTCTACAAATTTATTGAGTAAAAAAAAATATGGCAACGTAAAACCCACTAGGTCCTGTGTAGGGAGATGGAGAGATGGCACTGAGGAAAGGGACAGAGGGATCCCTGGGACAGTGATGTCTTGGGAAAAACACTCCAAAAAGGAATCTCCCTGCAGCCCTAAGGATGGCAAGGGCAGGGTATATTCTTCTCTGGTCAGAGAGCTTCCTCCTCTGGAGTGCAGGAGTGCAGCAGATCTTTCCCCAGCACCTACTGGTCCCTGTCTTGCTGTGATCTTCTAAGTGCCCACTTCCACATCACAAACTCTGCTGGATTTCTAATATGCCTTCAGAGTTCTTCCACACAGGCAAACTCCCTTCAGACCCAAAGCTAAACAGCAGCAATGTACACTTGTACTGGAGGTGTTAGAAACACCACAGTGAGCAGGGAAGAAAGGCTCTATTCCAGGGACCAGTTCCTGCCAGGTCCTGCAGTGCAGCACAATTTGGGTGCCTCTACCAGGGAGAGTAGCAAGAGGTTTCCAGGAGCTTAGAGAGCTCTGACTTGCTCACCAGCTTTACTGCTGGGCTCCCTGCTTGCTTCCCTGCTAGTGTGAGTTAATTATTCCCACCAGAGCATGGTGCTTGCCCCACTGGGGCATCTGGAAGAAGCTTTCACACAAGGCAGTGCTGTGACATGGTGCAAAGGGGGACAGAAAGGCAAGTTGAGTTCAGCAGATTTCCTAAGGCAACACATCAGCATATCCAAAAGCCAGCTCCTGCCTTCTCTTCCAGCTACTGTCACAGCTCTCACAGCCCCACACCGGGCCAGGCAAGGCTCTGTCCAGGGCTCTGCACACCTCCAGGCTCCTCCACCTTCAGCTGATGTCCCAGAACATCCTCTGGGACTCTGACCAAAGGAAGGGGACAAGCCTGTCAGCACGTCACTTCCCCCAGCCCTCAGGACTGCCAGACCTCTGCTGATACCAGAGCCCAGCAGCAGCAAACCTCTGCAATGCCACGCTCTGACACCAACAGCTGCAGCCCTCATCGCTGCCTGAGGATTATCCTCCTCTGACCCCCCTGCAGCTCCTCTCTGTGATCTGCCCACCCCACTCCACAGCCTGGCACAAGGCCAGCCTCCCCCGCCTCCAATCTCCCTTACTCCATCTGTCCAAGTCCTGGCCTTTTTCAGCACCCATCTGATCTCCAGGGGCACAGTGGCTCAGCCCCAGAGCCTTCCACCCATCAGACACTTCCCAAAGGGCCCCTCAAGGGCTCACAGATTTGTTTTGTCGATACAAAACAAAGTTTTGAACGCCATGCTCCTTGAGACCACTCATTTTTATCTTCCCCCCATCTGTGTGCACACAGGGAGCCAAGATCCTCGCTCCCTCACTATTTCTGGATGTGGGCAGACCCTCCTGTGCCTCTGCTCTTGGAGATGTCTGACATAGCAGACAGGCCAGCGCCCAGCATTTGGTTACCTTGCAGGCTCTCTGTTTAGCTTCTGCCCAGAGATAACAGATCCCTGCCAAGAAACTTAGTTGTCAAGGAGACCACTTTCAAACAACAGCTTGATAGAAACTACACTATTATCTAAGGTAGCACATCTCCACGGTGGAGCACTGGGGTTAACTGCCTGCTAGCTCTGCCTCAGTTAAAACGCAGCCTCAGAGAGAGAGAGAAGATGAAAATGAAGTTGGCAGCATAACCAAGTCCCAGAGTTCATAATTTCACGTACATACAGGATTCTCTGGAGGCAGTGCAAGGTCACCAAAGAGAGCTCTGCTCCTCCTAGTGTCATGGCTCAGCCTCCCCCTCACTCTCTTACACTGATTTTATAATCCAAATTCAAGCCAAAATGCAAAGAAGCAGATCCTAGCCTTTCACTAACATTGACTGTGTCTCCTCTGGGAACTACATATTTCAGGTGGCAATATTTAACCTAGAAACAAATGAAAGCAGAAGCAGCTGTACAGGGAGAGCACAAGACCAGACAGGTGGGTTGGGCTGGTGCTGAGCAGAGGGCTGGCAGGCGCCTAATGAAAGATGTAGCCGAAGGGCATACAGAGTTTCACTCTATGGATGCAGTTTTCTAACTCCCACTGCATGTTTCCTCCCAGTCCTGGTAGAGGACAGAACTCTACAGCAATAAAAGCTCCTTTTTTATTTGCCTCTGCCTTCAGCAATAACAATTCCTATTTTCTCTGTCTCCTTTTTCAGACACTGGGTTAGCTAAGAGGGAGAAATTTGCCACTTCCACCCCTCTTACACTGCAAATAAAGCTCCCTCACAGCAGCATTATGAGCTACCAATAACTTCACCAACACTGACAAGGCAGCCAGAGAACAGCAGGCAGGAACAAAGAGTGCATGTGGGTAATAGGGAAGAGCTACCCTGCACGTAATCTTCAAAACCAGCCAGAAATGAAGCAGTTGCAAGAAAGAAAGGCATTTGCAAAACTACCAGGTGTCAGCTGATCTATTTCTAATTGCCTGAAATGACAGCTCCTGACAGCATAAAGCTAATCTTACATCTCTGGAGAGGAGTTTCAAAGGTAGGAGATATTTCCTGGCACGGGGAAAAAGCTGAGCTGGGAATTCAGGTTATAAGGCACATAACAGAGTGGGAGCCATTTTAAGGTTTTCAATCACTTACTACAACACAGAGCTTTATTTGGTGCAGCCTCTTCCATACAAAACATGTAAAAATAGCAACTGGTGAGACATGAAAATCAGAGATAGTGAATTTGTGCCAGAGATATTTAGGGGCAATGATGATCTGCTGTTAGGGCTTTAAGCAGTGATTTAAGACCTCATAATTAATTCTTTGCTCTACACTGGCCATGAATGAGGGGGAAAGTATCATAGGTTATAATTCCATCTTCAAGATAAAGTTAACTTGAAAATGCACTGATGTAAAGGAACAAATTTTAGCAAAGAACTCAGAATATGAAGTTGAGAGTTTCATTCCATACCAAGTTTTTGCTCAGTCTCCTACCATAACAGAGACCTAGAGATTTAAGCTCCTTATGCAGTTTGTCTAGAGATGAGATGCAGCACCAATTTATCACATAGCAAAGTCTTCTCTGAAGAACCTTCCACTAAAAGAGCAGAAACTATTAGCAGGTAAATTCTTTTTACTATATACATTTATTGAAATCTGAATTCAGCCTGTAGGGTCAAACTAAAGAATACAATAAAATTTTAAGCGTCAAATTTCTTTCTCTTTTTTTTTTTTTTTTTTTTTTTCAGGAGACTGGTCACTAGATTTTCACACTTTCTTCTCAGTAATGTGCATTTAGCATCTCTGTCAATTTGTATAAATTCTAAAAATTATCACATTGAGAGGCCCTCTATGTCCTCAGCACCATGGTGACTCCCTGAACCTAAGTAGTATGTTTTTATCCTGGGAAAACAGGTTCACAGCCCAGCATCAAGACCATTTAATTCCTAATTGGGCCACTGGAGGCCCCTAGAATTAATGCTGAGTGAGAGAGAGAAAGTAACCTTAGAGGAGGAAACAGCAACTCCAGAAATATGTCTTCAGCGAAACAGTGGGTCTTAGAAAAAAAATGGAAAAAAAGGGGTAAAATTTGTCCTCCGTGCTGAATTCTGTGGGTTTTTTTTTTAATATCAAATAAATCCACAGAGCAGTACAGAGGACACAAATCCACTATGGCCAAGATAGAAAGATTATGAAATTTGATTTTCTTTGGAGTTGAAACAAAGGACATAAAACATCTAAAATTATCCGCAAGAGGAAAAATCTAAAAATATTTCAGGTACTTAGGTGCAATAACAACAAACAGAAAATACAGAAAACATTTCAAAAACTTCAGGTGCTCTGTTCCAGAAAAGAAACATCAAATATCATTATTTTTCCTTTACCATGGAAAATCAGGGCGATGCAGTCTCGTGAGTTACCCCGCTCAGATGGAAAATGATCAAAGGTTTTTGCTACAGCTCTGCTTATCAGCTGTTTCAAACAGCTTCACTCATGCCCTTTGCCTTCCAGAGCAGGATGCTCTGCACTGAGAGGCCAAACAGTTGTCCAAGAGCAGCAGGGGTGAACTTTTCCTTTTGGTGACCCTGGAGGACACGTGTGCCCCAGGCAGAGGTGAACTTTTCCTTTTGGAGACCCTGGAGGACACGTGTGCCCCAGGCAGAGGTGAACTTTTCCTTTTGGTGACCCTGGAGGACACGTGTGCCCCAGGCAGAGGTGAACTTTTCCTTTTGGTGACCCTGAAGGACACGTGTGCCCCAGGGAGCAGAGATGAACTTTTCCTTTTGGTGACCCTGGAGGCCATGTGTGTGCTCAAGGCAGAGGTGAACTTTTCCTTTTGGTGACCCTGGAGGACACGTGTGTGCCCCAGGCAGGGCGGGCAGGAGCCGGATTCCATCCGAGGGCAGCAGAAGCCCACAGCCCGGCCTGCCTGCCCCAACAGGCACAGGACAAAGGCAAACAAGCTGGAACCCAGCCGGAAGCACTCTGCCAAAGCTGTCTGCCAGAGGGAAATCCCAAAAGACTGTGGCCTGGAGCCAAGGATGTGAGGACAGAGAATTAAAGAAGTCCATCTAAAGTTGACTGAATTTCCTACTCCTCCAGTTCCTGTGCAGTGTCCTCAGGACTGATGGGGTCTTTCTGTGGAAAAGATGTCAGGATAAGGAGTGGAGCTCCTTTGGAAAAACTGAGGAGAAT
Source organism: Phylloscopus trochilus trochilus (assembly GCA_016584745.2). Taxonomy (NCBI): domain Eukaryota; kingdom Metazoa; phylum Chordata; class Aves; order Passeriformes; family Phylloscopidae; genus Phylloscopus; species Phylloscopus trochilus. Next base: position 7,820,454 of record WQNJ02000041.1, on the reverse strand, counting down.
GGACAGAAGTATTTGTGAGGGTTTCTCACGCTCAACACAAGCCACTCCTTGCTTTAATGGCAAATGACCACACAAACCACTGTTTCTACATGAAAAAATGCCAGTCTCTTGTGCACCTAAGTGACATATGTGAGCAGGAGCACCACATAAGGACTTAGGAAAGATCTGGTGCCAAGATGGACACCAAGCAGCTAGTTTAAGACCACAAAATAGGACCGGATTTTCCAGAGTGGGAAAGAACCCAGACAATATAAGTAATCTCTAATCTGGGGAAGTATAACATAACCAGAGAGTTTGGTATCCACAGTTCACACCAGGACTTGGCCCCCTTTGCTCAAAAAAAAAAGCCCTAGAGATACTCAAACAGAAAGAAATGAGACAGGGAGATCAACCAAAACCAATTAGCAGACTCCAGCCAGAAGGCAGAATTATCCTTGCCATTACTGGCATGCTGAATTTCAGCTGCAGATGAAGGCTGGAAACTTTGACAGTAGGAGAAAATCAGCTTCAGGGCTTCCAACAGGCGGGTCCCAAACCACATAGTTAGATTTATTTAACAAACAAAATACATTACAACTAGCATTTTCTCTTATCACTATTAAGTGGGGATTTTCCAGTTTGTTTGGGTTTTTTTAACTCTTCGTAGTTTCCTAAAAAATTCCAGGGTAGACACTGACTTTCTTCATGTATATATAGCCTCCAGGAAGCTTGTTTCTCCCATCCACCTTTCACAAACCCTGGAGCAGTTGAATATTCTTTTTTAAAGTTAATTGAATTGGGCTGAATGAGCAAGACGTCAGTCAGCAAAGCATCAGCAGGTTCTCAGGGCTCAAAGATCCAGAGGGGTTGGGCAGAAATGAAGAGTTGAAAAGGATGTGACATATCCATCCCCAGGACTCAACAGATCACTTTTATGAGATACTTCCATGGCCAGTTACCCATGCTCATGTATATGTGCAGGCAGACACCAGTGCTCTTTCTAAAGAGCAAGTAGTGATCCCAAAACAGCTCCACTGACATCCTGAAGATTTCTCCACGAGTAAGGTACATCTCAGTGAGAGCAAGGACACGAAAGATAGCCTATAGCAAGTCTGTAGCTCTCCTATCCTGGATTGATTTATTAATTTCTTCTGTGCTGGTGATTATAGAGAGGGGGAAGGGGGTGAGGAGACAGAGACAAGGCCCTTGTGTGCAATGAAATTAAATGCACAGCAGCAGCCATCATTAATGATGCATTATGGAGTAACAAAGGGAGCCTGGTTGATTGACAGTCCCTAACAAGTTGTGTATAATAAACACTTCTCTCTAAACAGAAGGTTCCTGATTATGGGATATGTTCCCCCTCATGTTAATGATGATGTTTATTGTCATAAACGCACCCCACTTGAAAGGGGAGTGGCACCCAAAATAAAAGGAGGATTGACTGGGAGATGCTTGACTGAAGAAGCCACAAGGCCACCTTGCTGACGTCTGTGCAGAGCAAAATGCACAAAATGCAAAAATGATGAAAAATCATCCAGGAAAATAAATGATTGCAAAACAAGTATGAAGTTCAGGGGCATGGATGCTCTGGATTTAGCTTCCTCAGAGCAGGATCTGGACTGAATGTTTATGATCTCTAAATAGGGAAGTATTAGTGCAGAACCTTAGTTCTACAACACAGGAGCTTCTACCCAGAGCACAGAAGCTGCCTGGGGGACCTGCCTGGGGGTACAGGCAGCCCTGCTCACCTCCACACTCAGAGGAGCACCCTGACACAGGAGACAGGCTGCTTTCCTTCTTTCAGCACCAGCCTGGCTCAGGGATTGACAGAGCAGACCTGGAGCGTCAGCACTTAACCAGGACTGCCCACTCCAAACTGGTTCCAGTTCATGCTGACACATTCCTGTACTCCAGGATCTCACCTGCCCTCAACATCTCGTCCTTCTCTCCCCTGACAATTCTTAGTGCAATCACTGTCATCTCCTTCCTTCATCCCTCTACCAGTACACACTTACTCTTTCCATTTAACCCTGATGATTAGATGCTGCACAAAGCTCATGAGAGTCTATGGGTGACAGACTACAAGCCACTACTGGTTGTGGTTCAAGCCACAGCCCCTCAAGCAGGTGGAGCCTAAGCCAAGGGCTGTAGGGTCCTCAAAGGACACATTCCAGGCTACTCAAGCCATGTAGAACCGCACCAGTTCAGATTTCCCAAATCCTGTCTCATCAGCAGAGAATTTATCTCCAACAGAAACAGGGTAATCTAGTGAGGGACAGAATTCTCTTAAAGGGAAGGTTAGTTTCATTGCAGGGTTTGAACACCTTTTGCTCCTCAGGACTGAATCCAAAATGAAATGGGATGAAAGGACACAAGCTCAAGAGAAGCAGAGGGGTTACTCCTAACCAGAAATGTTCACATTCAGAAACACATCTGAGCAAGCATCCCAAACAAGCCCGTTTCCAGACAGCTCTACAGGCCAGAGGTTAGGCCCTGGAGCATGTCATGTGGAAGGCTGCTGGCAGACATTGAACAGAGGGTGCAAACTCTGAGTTTCCCAGAGAGCAATTAGAAGAGAAAGGCAGGAAATTTGCAGCTCTGTAATTAATGCCAGTGAGAAGTCAGAACAGAGGGTGACATCACCACAGCTAATTACAACTAGGGGGAAGGGTAGGACTAATCGTTATCCTGACCCTGTGATCCATATCTGACTTGCTTCAATTGTGCTGCTGGCCAGACTTCCCAGGATAAGTGTGATTCCCATGGCAAGGTTTTGGCTCTGTTCATGCCAAGCACGTGTGAGGCCACACTCCCATCTATTTCACACAGTTATTTAAAAAGGAGAGTAGTCAGGAATGAGTTTGGGGACAGATCATAGGGCTGCCCATGGGTCTGCAGCAAGAAAGTCCCTTAAAGCTTCTGCTGTAAGAAGATCCTGTAAGGCACTGAGGAGCTGCCAGGCCTGACCTCTCTTCCCCTTCCCGCATTTAACTGCCCAAATCCCTTTTTCCACACCCACCCCAGAGCTGGCACTACTCCAGCAGTCAGAAATAAGTAGACATCTGGCACCAAATGCTAGTGAAGCACTTCTGCACTCCTTGTGCCAAGACAATTCTCCCCAGGCTGTCACCATCGGTGGCCTGGAAGCTGCTATTTCCACATGCACACGGGATGGATGGATGGCAGGGCTCTACAGCTCATTGCCATAGGTGGGTAGATGGGTCACAGAGCAAGAAAACCCAAAAAAAGCAGGAGTTGCTTAAGGAAGGTCTGCTCTTATCTATTGGCCAGACCTGGGAAAACACTATTGATACATCTTGTTGTCCTGATGCCATCAGTGTTCTGGGATGAGCCCATGAAAGGAATTCTGTGTCACCATAGGAAAAAGTCAAAGGTATGTCCAGATCTGAAAAGCAATTGTTGTAGTGCTACACAAGATCACTAAAACTTCAGGGTACCAATTTTTCAGCCATGGTCTTCAGCTGCCCCATTCAGCCATTGCAGCTGATCCTCACAATCTGTTTAACTCTCTGACTCAGTGGCATTTAGCTCTCCCACTGCCATGCAAAAGGATACCAGAAGATTGACAAGTGGTCTGCAGACATGCAACATTACAGCAAAAAATCCCTCTGAAACAGGAACTGAAACAAGGCAGGCAGCATACTGTAGCTTGTGCCCTCCACCACCCTGAAGGGACACGCAACCACTCTGCCATGTAAAGGGAATGATTTCCAAAGTGGTTTGAGTGAAACGGCATATCGGTAGTGGGAACTGTCAGTTCCAAGGAAAACTAAACAAGGTCAAAAATTGCCTAGACAGAAAAAGAAAAGCTATATGCACAGGAAAGGGAAGGGGAAGTTGCATCGTCTTGGTTTTACTAAGATTGTTCTTTACAGGAAAGATGACATTAGCATGTGGAGTCACTATTTCAGCATTGCACGAAAGCAACAGGCCCAGTGTAGAAGCAGAGAAAGTGGCCAGTTTCTATGAACTCTCCAGGGTGAATCCAGTGCAGCAAGTTCAACCTGACAGCATAAAGAAAGGAAACGCACCACACAGAATTTTACTTTGGGTCTTGATACAGGAGGTGTTAATAAAACACAAAAATTATTTTTAAATGCTTTTCTAAATCACTGTGTAAAATGCACTCTTGCCAAAAATATTTAACTATTATATCAAAACATTGTCAGAGACGGTACATGCTACATGTTGAAAATTTCTTGGTAGCATTTAGCTACACTACAATAATGCTTCGAAGATTAAAAACGTGATGGAAATCTACAGCATGACCTCAAAGTAAGACATCAGTCAGTTTATACAGAAAACCAAAGTAACAGACCTGTAATACCTAACTGCCAGTCTGCAAAGATTCATTACAAATTCCTTTTAAAATCTTTCTCACATCCTTCTCCCCTTTCCCTATTCTTGTTTTCAAAAAGACTGCAGGAATCCCCTGGATTAGGGAAAACTCATAGTCCAGTAGCATGCAATATTCAGTAAGTCCTAAGGCTATTACAGCATGCTGCTCTCATGCAGAGATAAGCAGTGGGTTAGAAAAATATCTGAGCAGTTCCAAACATCAAGATGATTTCACACCTCAATGGAAAATATGCAGGCTAATATTGCAGCAGTCATTATGGCATTCAGCATACAGTCATGCTAAAATCCACAGAAGAATATAGCTACATTCCTTCATAGGATTAGAAGACTGATCCATATGCCACTGAAACCAACAAGATTTTTTTCCATTAAGTGGGAACTGGGTGGGATCCTATAAAACATTTACTCAGTGAGCTTTCACAAGACACAGAAGTGCAGAACAGCTCCACTGTCAATGCTGAGATACACCAGCACACAGTGATTTGTAATGCAGACTGCATGTGCTTATTTTCTTTCCTAGCAGAAGGGAAGTGCTGATCACAGAATGGGGTAGGTAATGAGGTAACATAGCTGGAAATTGCAAATAATAAATAAACAGGAATTAATACATGAACTCATGATCATTTAAGGAAAAAAAGCTAAAGTAAAATCAATAGCATCACTTTTGCATATGCCAGAAAGGTCACGCATGCAGCTTTTGACGACAGTCATGTGTTAATGTGATGTTTTGAGAAGAGAGTTTAGATGATCTGTATAAGCAGTACTAGCAGAATGGAACAGTTTTTAGAGAGATTTAAGTGGCAAGTTTTTGTAGTGTATAGACTGGTATTTTATGACCTGTGAGCACACAGGTTTCTAAAGTCACAGAAACACACTAATGCAACCTAACACGTATGTATGGCCTTAAAAATCAACCCAGCCATCTGTGTCACCTGCTGTTGGAGGTGAAGAAGCTGACCCAGTGTGTCTTCGAAAGTCTCACTCAAAGCCCCACGGTGGGTGCTAAAGCAACAGGGGCAGAGTGAGGGCTGGGGCATCAGAAATAGAACTGGAATAGAAACCCAGCAGTGTGCGTGTGTGTGCGTGTTTGTGTGTGTGTGTGAAGAGTTGGGTGGGAGGGAAAAAGCCAGCACCGAACATTGTCAGGAGGCCTTTGCCTAACAATCCTGGCCAAAAGATATCCAACTGCAGCAGATTTCCAGTGTGGGAAGTCTATTTCCACCCTGAGGTTTTACAGAATGGATACCAGAGCCTGAACCTCCTGCCATGGAAAAAGCCATTTCAACAGAAACCTAATGAATGGCTGATGATATGCCTGTCTACTGATATGTATTAGATAAAACTGATGAAAAGCAATTAGCAGAGAGGATAGTGAGTGGAGGAGGGGAAGGTAGAGAAACACACAAGCAATTAGGCCCACAAACTAAGAGCTGTTAATGATTGTTCATAATGTTCGTTCCAGCAAAACAAGCTTTGAGAAATACATGTTTTGGATCAAAATCCTTAAGAAAGACTTTGCCCCATAGTCTGCTACAGAGCACATCCCTGGCTGGTCTCAGAGAGAGGGATCTGTATTGTATAAGCCACCCATTCAGACACTGGCCAGGCAGCAGTATTACCTCCCTGTTAGCAGAACTCTTGAGTTCCATACTCAAACCCCTTAAAAAGAGGGTCTGAAAAGGGGGTGGATAATATACTTTAAATTCCACTGCTATGAGTAAGGGTTGTTTAAGAAGCCAGAAAACATGCATTTATCTGTTTAACATACTTGGAGATTCTTTTAGTCAAAGTGCTGGAGACAAGGGCTCAGCAAATGAAGAAGGAATGAGAAGGTATCAAGCTGCAAAATACAACGGCAGCCACATCAAAGCTTACACACATGAAAAAAGCCAAGCAGCTGATCTGTCTGCACAACTGAACGAGGCTGTGCCTTTTATTTTTAAACACTGTTATTGCTCATGATACTTGCATCTATTTTTCCTCTCTCACCCACACTGGAGCAGCTGCCCTGGTTGTGTGAAAAAGGAACTTGTGAGCTCCAGCACTCATTAGGGTGATGCCTCACACAAGCAGGCTCTGACTGGGATGCCAGTGCAACGAGTCTGTGCGAAAGGCAAAAATGACAGGGTGGGAGAGACATCCTGGGAAAGAAACAGTGCTCAACAACACTAGAAAAACAATCCTGTGTCTTTCATCCACCACGGACTGTCTGACAGTGACAAGGAGTGGAAAATTCAGGGGCAAGTGTGAAAAGGCAGAGTAGCCTACAGCAATACCTCCTCTGACATACTTCCCCAGCTTTCAGCACTTCGAGGCTTAGAGGTTTCTACATGCAGCCCTGTAAATGCTAAATAGTCACTTTGGCAGGCAAATTGTCCATGAATTTGCACAACTCCTTTTAAACCCATTTGTATTTTAACCTTATGTGTCATGGGGCAACAATCCCCTGCTGCAACTGTGGGTCATGAGAAATGCTTGCATTTCAGTGGCCACCTGCTAAGTTTATTGGTGCCTGTAATTCTTCTGCAGCGTGGAAGACGATCAAAGTTCATATCATATCACCCTTTCCACCCAATTCACTGTCATTCCTTTCAGGGGAAAAAGGAGTAAAGCACATAGGGGAGACTCCTTCTAGGTCACAAATGCTATGAGTCAGTTAATTATTTTAAGCTGTTTCTTTCCCAAAGGAGTATCCTAACAGTTTGGGCTGCTCTATGGCAGGAAGAGAAAGGAAGAGAAAGATCATGTTTTGATCCAGGCCTGATGATCAGAAAAAAAATCTTCACTACCAGGCAATGACAAGTCTGGGCAGAGTGCTTCTGTAAATGGTATGAGTATTATCAGTCCAGACAAGTCCCACTGCAGAACAGACTGGGGCAAAGGGAGGAAGGCACCAGGGCACACACATCCCTTCTGGAACTGCTGGCTAACAAACCCTGCTCCAGGGGAAAGAACTGACAAACTGTGTCTGGCTTGTGCATTGCTAAATTAAAGCTGACGTATGGGAGATTCATAAGAAGAGCTGTAATAGAAGAATGTTGTCAGGACTAAAGGGAAGATATGGGAATTTGATAGTAAAACTCACTTTCCCTGTCCATCCCACCCTGCTATGTATCAGTCAGACTAGAGCTACAATCACCTCAGAGAAGAAGCAACTGCCTACTGAGCCCACCCTTCTGCCTGTAAAGCCAGCTGGCTGGTTGTTTCAGGAGAGGATGAAAGACTCTGAGGTTTCTCCTGAGTGTGCTACCACAAGACAGAAGAGGGTCATTCCTCCTGGATCCTAGGCAGCCTGACAGCAGCATTGAGCACCAGTGTCCTCCAGAGCAGTGCCTGACAGCTCTGTGCCTCCCTACACCTGGCTGGGACCTTATGCTTTGTGGAGGAGAGCAGCTACTCCCACTGCTGAGGAACCATCTGACAGGGGTCTCACAGGGGATCTGGGTGCAAGCTCCCAAGGCTGGACTCCACCCCTAACTTGAGAGGTCTGTGGGCCAGGCAGCAGCTTCCAGGATACTACTGCAACCCTTGGTTTGCTCCTCCTTAGAAGCACCACGTGGATCTGCACCAAGCTCTGTCCTGAAATGCAATGAGAAAGGAGAGCAGTGTTGCATAGAGATTTAACTTCCACAAAGTCAGCACCATCATCAGTTATTCGAAGCAATTTTTCCATCCAGGACATTTCAGGCCCAAGGCTAGCATTTCACCAAAGGACAAAGGAGAACAATACTTCACAGGTTCTGTTTTCCAGCCTTCTCTTTCAAGCTTTCTCTAAGTCCCAGCACACAGAAGAGTCCAAACTTACTAGTGCTGCATACAAATATTAACTGTTAACTCGGTACTGTCCAGAAATTGAGAGAGGAAAGAAGGAATAAGCCTGGCCTATTCCAAGACAAACTCTCAATACAGGATGCATTCCCGGTGTTCACAGAATCACAGAACCATTTAGGTTTAGAAAGACCTTTAAGGTCATCAAGAACAACTGTTGACCTGTCACTACCAAGTCTGTCACTAAACTGTGTTCCCAAGGACTACACATACAATCTTTTCATTATGTCCAGGTATGGTGACTCAACCACTTTCCTGGGTAGCCTGTTCCATGAAGGAACCTTCAGATGAAGAAATTTTCCCTAATATCCAAGATAAACCTTCCCTCATGCAACCTGAGGCCACTTCCTCTTGGATTATTGCTTGCCACCAGGGAGAAGAGACCAATCTCTACCTGGCTACAACCTTTCAGCAGTGATACAGAGCAATAAAGTCTCCCCTCGGCCTCCCTTTCTCTGGTTAAACAACCCCAATTCCATCAGCCACTCCTCGTAAGACTTCTGCCCAGGTTCACTGCCCTTCTCTGGACATGCTCCAGTTCCTCAACATGTTTCAAGGACGAGGAGAACTCCTGAAGTTAGCACATATGATCCACAGCCTTTCCCAAACAGCCTATCAGCCTGAATTCCTACTCACTGGGTAGACCGAGTACCCCTTTTAATCTAACCAGTTCTTTGCTCTGTTTTATATCTCTGCTGAAACTAAATCCAACCTAGCCTAGGGAATGTGTTGCAACTTATTACTACAAGATCTTCCACTCCCCTTTAACCACCGTAATGCATTTATTATAAAGGAACTTACTTTGACCTTAATTTCCTTCCTTCCATCCTGCTTGTCTCTGCTTTTAGCTTTGCTTTCCAAGCTAAGCAAACATAGTGCTACAGTGGCCACCTGCATAATCACACCAGCTTGTGGTGCTGCCAGGTATTTAATGACAGAGCAGCTCCTTCCACAACCTCAGGAGGTTTCCTTGAAGCAAGGTTCTCCCACTCTGCTGCTCACTTCACCTACAGATGGGTACACACATGATGTTTTTGAGGGCTGTCTCCCATCAATTACATCCTTCTAAGTCCCTCTTCCTTGATAAGCTCTTGCATGCATTGCACGCTTTTGTGCAGGCATCAAGCAGTCTTTTATTGTTTAGAGGCACTTGCCTCCTTCTCTGGAGCTTAGTTAGTAGGAGTGCTGGGTTTTCCCACCTAATCTTCTTGCTAAGGGTGAATCTGTCTCCAGAGGCTCCTTGCATCACCCCAAGATGCTCCAGGCCATAAGTGAGAGAAGAACTGTGTGGAGAAACACGGGGTTCCTTCCGGTGGTTATTTTTTCCAGTCCTGCAGTCGGAGGGTCCCTGGGGAGTGGGACAACTGTGCCTTTTAGGAACACTGCATTTAATACCTTGGTCTCCACTGGGTAATATTTCAAGTGATAATTCTGAAACAAACTCCTGTTTAGTTCACCAGATTAATTCAATATCAGCCTCTGCTCTTGCCTATTGCTTTACCAGCCTCACTTGCCACTCTTCTGTCAATGTTTGGTTTGTATTTCTTCAAGCCCCTGCAGCAGCCTAGCCCTGCTACCTCGCTCAGCTTCACACTCTATGCACTGTTATGATGTGGTGCTCTCTCATGGTGACATCTTAATGTTATATCACCAATTACAGTTTAGGGAGGTATTTGGGGGGCTCCTGTAGCCCTTTCTCACCTCTATTACGTATGTTCCCATGGTTTATAGCCATGAATTAGAGAATCCCATAACTTTAAATCACATCACCATGCTCCAGTGCCGAATACAGTAACAAAGTCTCTATTTCTCCTCCACTGTGTTGGTTTGGCAAACTTGCTCCTTGCATCACCACACAAAGACATCTTTCTTCTCTTTAGCAGCTGCCTGCTTGTTACCTTTGGTTAAGGCAGAGCCATTCCCACTCTGAACAAACATTCCAGGCTTATACACTTTATACTAGCTCCCAGATGGCCCTTCTCTGAGAGCTCCTTGCTAGCTAAGGGAGAATGTCATGGAAGAATACAGAGAAGACTCAAAATTCACAGCTGAAGAATGTCCCTCATCAACCTTACCAGTGCCTGTGTGTGCCACAACCACTGGTTTATGCTTTAAGACACTTTTAAGGGCCTGGAAAGGCTCATAAGGAACCATCTGCCCCTGCCTTCTGTGGCTGAGTTCATAGAAGTGTTCTCAGCCACATTTTATTAGTTTGAGAATAATGTATCACCCCCTTGGCATTTTTTAACAGGCTTTTGTTTCCAGATATGACTCTTAGAGGGAAACCTAATCTTCATGCAGGCACCTGCTGACACTCAGGAGGACTCAGAGGCAGTAGATGTGTGCAGCCTCATCTCTTACTTACACACAGTCCCAGGCTGGACAGAAAGCACAGCACAGCCAGCCAGGAGCAGGGCCACTTAAACCCATTAGAGGGGTCTTTGCTGTGACTAAGCAGCACAATGAGATTAGGCAGGAGTGGGGGGATGGGAGGACCCTGCAGCTCTGTGTTACAGACACAAGATTTTAAGCACTACAACATAACAAGAGCAAAGCGTGGATGGGAGGCAGGGCATGCTTTGAGTCCAGGGCACAGGATAATTTTTTTATCTGCAGAACTCCCGTTTAGTTTGCTGCAGCCCTGATCATGGGGATACACAGGGAGTGAAGGGCTCATCCAGGAGACCAGAGCACAATATCTGGGTCAGTACAGCTGAGGTGCCTACCCTGAGGCAAGAGAAGAGCGTGGCTACCACAGAGATTTGTCTCCTCTTTGAAAGGGGCACAAAGGGATTCTGAGTCTCCAGGATTTAAATCCTGGCAGAGGTCAGTGCCAGCTTCTTTTCAATATCTCCTAAGAAGGTCAACATGATAAAAGCTCACTCCCTCAGTACTCAAAGCGATTAGCAATCACTTGAACAGCACCAATATCTTCTCCTCCTCTCCCCTAGTTTTATCACCAAGCAACTCTGTGACTAGGTTCAAAGGAACAGATGTCTTCATTGTGCCTTCCCCCTCCTTTTGCTCACAGGAAGAGGTGGAGCAGAGAGAAATTAGTTTCCTCCAAATAATATTTTTTGCTTACTCTATCCTCTCCACTATTCAATGATTACAGAGCTAGGGAGGAAACTGCAAACTTCTGATATTGCAGCAACTTATTCAGAGTGTGACTAAAAACTTTCACACTTGGAATACACAAAACAGCCTTTTTATCCAAATAGCACCCATGCTTTAATCCCAAATCTTTGTCGTAAAAGTAATAAAAACTTGGTAAATACATTTTACTTCATCTTTGTATCCAGCTGGGCTAGGGTTTGTGGTTACTGGGTAGTTTTTCACCTATCAAGGCACACCTCCATCTGTAATACGCAGCATTTTACTGCTTAAGACCTTATTTCTGAGTGAAATTCCAGGGGCTGCAAAGTACTCCATCATTAAAAAGAACTTGTTGGAAACAACACAAAAGCACTATTAACCCAGCCCCTACTACAAGCTCTTCTACCAGCATCACCAAAAAATGCCAGAGATGCAACTGAATTGCCATTAAAGCCCTGCAGCACGAGCCCAGTCTCTTTGCCACTTGGTGCCGCCTTTTGCTCAGACACAGGCAAAGGTAGGAAAGAGCCTTCCTGGAAAAAAAGTGAAAGAACCTTGGCAAGATTTTGCTGACAGAGCCTGCCCTTACTAACCTGAAAGGACATCAAGCTTCCTGCTTTGAAAGCACCAGCCCCTGCACTTCAAGCTGCATGAAAATCTCCTGTGGCTGGATAGAGAACAGACACTTTAAGCACAAAAGAAGCCAGAGCACAGCTGGGACCCCAACTGCCTCATTTAATAATTACATAGAAAGAGGCATGGCAGAGTGTGCAAACACTGTCCCCTCCCTAGGCAGCTACAGAGCATGGGGAGCACCCCCACTGTTCAAAGGACCACCATCTCCCACAGAATACCAAGGTTACCTACAATAGTATGCAGTAGCCCACACTTGACCTCTTCCAAATTACCAAGAGCTGTAGCATTGGATAGGGACTGGTTTTTTGGCTGTTCTGCTCACTACCACAGGAGAACTGCTTTATAGATCACAGTTAAGAATCAAACAGCAATAAGGAAGTATCCTAATTTCTAATGGAAGGTAGATAGTGTTGCTAACCATAGAGTGAGCTCCCAGAGGACAGACACTGAGAGAAACTATTGTGCTAAGCTGTGAACTGCTTTCCCATGGGACCAGAATGACAACCCAGAGTTTCTCATCTCAACCCCCCTCCTGACTCAGCAGTTGCAGAAGAAAACCACAGTTCCCTCTATAGTTCTCTTTATTAAGGCAGAATGTAGTATATATTTCAGCAGAAGACAAACAGAGCTAAAGTTTTTCTGCCAGCAAGGGGAGGAGACAATTCCCACCATTCCCTGTAGACATTTCCTTCCTTTGATGCATCCATGAGTGAGGCCACTAATACCCCATGTTCTGGCTGGTGGAGGCTGCTGGTACCCTGAAAACAATTTGCATGAACATCTTCTCTGACAGTCATAGACACAAGGCTACAGACTCCACATTCCCCAGTGCCAAGACTTGCTACACTGTATTCGTCAAAATGCCCTGTGTGCAGTAAAAACCAGGTCTTGTTCAGCTGTCCTGCTTAAGACTTCCCTATTATGGGTTACAAAATAACCAGTTTCTCCTCTTCGGGCTATAGTCCCCAGGCACCACCACCACCAGAACACCTCATTTGGACTTCACCCGTGCATAAACGTTTAACCAGGTTTAGGGTTAAAGTGCTCCAATTTATAACGTTAGCAGTAAAGTCCAAAGAGCCGTGTTGGTAAGATACACGGACTGACTTTGATTAAGCACTTCTGCTCCTTCTCTGCACTCCTCAGTCTACACAGAAGTTTTAAACAAACAAATGTGTGTTTGCTGTGCCAGACTTTCAGGCAACTGCCCAGTCCCATCTCTGGCATGATTCTATGTATACATACAGCCTTAGAAAAGCTCACTCCAGCGACTTTCTGGGAGACTGCCAAGTGTGACTGCAAAGGGAAAAAATAGGTGAGCTAATCACATTCCTATTCATGAAAACAGAATTTTCTCCATCTCAGCAGAAGGTGGAAGGAAATACATTTGGCCAAGAGGACCCCAGTGATCTCTATGCTGATGGTATTTGACTGTAAAGGAACACATGTAGTGGGAGAAGCACACATGGGCTGCAAGTAAGCACCTCCACACATTAACCAAGCCTATCACAAATGCATTTCTGTATTCTTCTCAGGCTGGCAGCACCCAGTTTGGGACACACATCTCCCATGCCTCCCTGGCCTCATGGCACAAGGCCTCTGTGTGCACCCCTCATCCCATCACTCTGTTAGACCTTTGCTACACCAAAGGGAACTGTACCTGATGGGCTGCAGTTACAGAGATGGAGGGCAGAGCCAGTCCAGCACTTGTATCAAGTTATTCCTTCTCTCAGCCCAACTACCAGCTGAGAGTTCTGGAAAATGTTTTGGCACCAGTCTTAGCTGAATCATCTAGCTATATAAGCCACATCTGTTCCACATGCATGATCTGGAAAACATCTTTTCTTTAGCAATTTCACAGGAGGAGAAGGTAAAATTGATAGCAGCCTGGCTTATGGCCTTGAGCATGCTGCACACCAAGGCAATCAGCTTTTCTAGTCCCGATTGCAAAAGGGAAATCAATCCAGTTTACTCTTCATAACTCACTCAACCACCTCAATTATTACTAGAGACAGTGAGCAAGCCCCTGCCAAACCTTTCAACAGAGGAACCTCCAGAAACAAGTAAGACAACCCCTGGGAGACTGTCAGCAGGGATTTTTGCTGAGATGCAAAGAGAAAAAAATCAAAACACCAAGCAACTGCAAACAGTCCAGTCAATGGTTAATACAATCCAATGAAAGTGGAAAGTTAACAAAGCAGCAGAAGGCACAAGACTACTTCAAATGCTTCCACTATTTATTTCCTGAAAACATCCTCAAAGCAAACGTTGCAGCTTTCAACTGATCATTACACAGACTGGAGTACAAAGGGGCTCGGTCCCCAACCAAGAAGTCCTAGAGGTACTGGCAATATAAACCAAAAATCTCTATTTCAGCATGAAAACCTGGTTTAAGTATTACTCTCTACCATTAACCTGACCATTGTGGGATGGCTCTGCTGGATGTGTATCAGGTCAAACAGTACTGCTGGTTCATTCCCTGTCAAGACATCATCAGACAGTGTGGGTGCCTCACTGGTCACAGCATCAGGAGCCACATGAAGATGTCTGTCAGCAGGATCCTCTTCTGGGGCAGAAATTTGGAATAGCAAAGCCAGCTATCACTGCCTCTTTTCTGAAGCCTGACATTTGCCAATCAGGTAAGTACAACCTTGTCTGCAGTAATTGTAACACGTGTGCATCCTCTGGTGTCCAGAAGAAAAAAAACTAAAGGTATGGAGGAACTCATGCTCCTTGCAAAGGGTGCAGCACCACCAGGCCCAGCACACCATTCTAGATCGGTGACTGAACTCCCAGCTCTTTAAAAGGCAGATTAAAATTACTTTCTGCATTGGGACAGAAAAAAAAAAAAAAAAAGGGATTTAATGGCTCTGCTCACTCATAGTCCTTGAAAAAACACTGCAAAGAGTTAAGGTAGAAGTTAAGGTAAAGCTTAAGTTTTGCCCTCATCAACCTTGGCTGCATGTTTTCAGTGCCAATGAAGACACTGTAAGAGCTGGAAGAAAAATAAAGTGAGAACAGGCAGATAAGGGGATTTCACAGTGATCCAAGCCAAGCAGTGCTGTCTTGTACTGTCCTTGAAAAGAGAAGTGAGAGATCTTTTTGGAGAGAGCACTAGAAGTACAAAATCAATATGTCTAGGAGCATTTTAGTTTGCAAAGGCCACATTATGACCTGAATAAAAAAAAAAAAAAAAAAAAGCATCTCTCCCTTTACTCTTGGGCACTAAAAACAACTAAGCAAATTTGCAAAAAAGTGCCAAACCTTTCACATACTTTCCTTCTCTCTCCTCAAACCCCATTTCATTATCTCCTAGATCTCGTCTTCCCTCATGGCAAGACAGCACAAAGAAGGGTTTGGGTTTTTTACTTATACAATGCTTAAGTACAGAGAAAAGTGAGCCAGTCTGGACTGGAAGCAAAATGTGTTGTAAACTGCTGTGACTAAAGTTACTTTGAGAATGGCCTTTAAAATATTAACAGGATATATAACTGGTTTCAAAGTTAAGCTGCAAATGAGAATCCATAGCACCATTTTCAAGCCCACCTCAAGGTGATGAGGATTCACATTAGGAAGACTGTGGTGACATGGTCAGGCTCTCCATTGTGTGCATCTGTCTTCTCAACTCTCCACTGTCATGGGTGGAGACGTCCGTTTGCCTCACTATTTGGAAAAGTACACTTCACAAACCTAAAAACCTGTCAAGAAATCCAGGGACCATTGCTCCATTTAACACAGATCTTCCATAGAGAGAGCCTTGTGTAAATCAAGATGCTGGGGACAGGAACAGCTGAATCAAATATTGAAGAAACACCATACATTATACTGATTTAGGAGAGGAAAAAGTTCAATCCCAACCTTAAATACTTCACAGTGGAAAGAATTGCACTGGAACGTGTAAAAGGAGACAAAGCCCTTTCTGTTACAAATTGGAGCTAAACCTAAAGTACTGGAAAAAACAGAACTTCCTCCTTATTTCTAAATAAATTTTCCTCTTTTGAAATTCTACTGTCGTTTGTTCAGGATTCTTTAAAAAATGAGAAAAGCTAGAAACTAATATCATTTTTCTTAAAAGAGTAAAACTAAAACTAAACCTCCACAAAACCCTCCTGAGCTTATCTAGTCTCCAGAAATTAGGAATTTGTATGAAGTGTCCTTGACCTGACAAAATCACAGTTTAGGAGAAGGCTACACAGCACCAAAGGAAAGGTGGACAAAAAAGAGTCTCCATGTGTTATGATACAGTGCCACGTACGTGCCATGAATCACAGTCAGCCAGTTGTTTTCATAATTAAACTTATTTATTTGTGTCCAACAATTATCTATCCTTTCCCAACAGCCAAAAACAATAGTTATTTATGCCGGAAGAAATTTTGTTTCAAAATAGCCAAATGCAAATTTTGCAACATTGAAGAAAAGCAACAAGATACTAGTTTGCAAGTATGCCTGCAGGCCCAGGAGATCAGCATTCTTGAATTACTATCACTTTATTACTGGAAAGAAAAGAGCTTTGTCTCTCCAGAAAACAATCCTCATGCAGTTTGGACAGAAAGCAAACACACCTCTAGATGGACAGAGAAAAAGAAGGAGGGAGGATGGGAAAGAGGGTCAATCTTGCATGCAACCCAACCCTGTCTATGAAATGGAAACAACTGGTGTGTCCTCCCTGTAGGCTGAGGCTGGATAAGTAAATATTCACTTCCCTGCTTTGTGCAGACAGGTGCCACCAGGGAAGATGGAGCTATCTCTGTGTGGCAGAACATGCTTGTGGTGTGACAGTGTAAGTGCACTTCAGGTGTTTGGAGATCTTCAGCTCCAAAGCAGACTGTAGTCATGGTCAGCACTGCACTGTACCTCATTTAGGAGTGCTTCTGGCAATTTGCAGGTAAGGAAAATATGTGTGCTGGGAATAACAGGTCATAAAAAACCAAGACTATTTAAATATAAAATAAAATGCCAGCAAAGTGCACTCTGTGGCCACAAGTAAGGATTCCTGAGACACTTCCTGACAGACTGCTGGTAAGCATAGACTATTTTTCCCTCTCTCAGATAGTGAACAGGATCCAGCCCTTCCCACCACTTAAAATTCAATATTGCAGGAGACTGCCGACTCCTCTGTACATCGGAAGCAATGGGGGAAGCGAACAAAGCTGCTTTACTTTCTCTAATCTTTCTCCCTTGTGTGCCTGCACCAGATGGTGCTGAGCTGCAGGTTGGAGAGAGATAATAAACCCAGAGGGGAAAAAAAAATGATAATATTAGGTTATAAAACAGCTGACCTTCAAATATGACGTCAGCTCCTGTTTAATTGATGGGACAGGTCCAGACAGACAGACGCATGCACCCTGGGATGCCCGTACTCAGCAACTTCCTTTCTAATAAGGGAAGAAGCCATACGGCAGCACTGTTCAAATGGACTGCTCAACCTTTAGAGGTGTGAGAATGAGCAGAGGAAAAGTCACAGTCTCCTTTAAACTTCAGACAGGCAGAACCACTTGTGGAAAGCATTCTTGCTGAAAGGGGTTTTGCTTAAACCCTGGTCCAGGATTACCAGTCACTACTGCCTTTCACACTATAAGAGAAGTGAAATAACCCCTGAGTTAGCACAGCTCCTCCAGAAGAAAATCATCAAATATTAGATGTCTTTAAGCTTTTGGCTGTTCTGGTCCAGAAGATTGCTTCCAACTGCCATCACTGCAGGCACTGCTATGAACTGTGGTTTTAAACACCATATTGGGGACAGGAGTTATCCTGTTTCAGTCAAGCACAAGGTCTGGAAAACTCTGCCACAGCATACTGTAAATTTTTGCAAGCTTTTCTAATATGCTGATGTCAAAGAATTCCTACCAGCCTAGTCTTGGATGACTATTTTCTATGATCTCCAGCTTTGGGTTAAAACAAAACACACTAAATGGTACTTCTGCTGATGAAAGGGAAAGCTAGGTTGCCGTGAGGAAGATGAAGCAGTGTAAAGTGCATAGATCTGAGAGTGGGAAGCCCTGGTGGCTCTCTGCCTCCCCTGCAAATGCAGCACAGAAGGCATCTCCCCCTCCTTGGCAAGGAAGACATCTCCTGCCCACCTGCCACAGCTGTCTTTACATGTTTATGAAAAGGGCTTTAAGACTATTAATTGATTTGAAAAACATTAGATTCATGAAAAGGGCTTTAAGACTATTAGCTGATTTGAAAAACATTAGATTCTGTTTTAGTGCTGCCACTGCTCTCTAGGCAAAGGTGACAAACAACAGCCTCAGCTAGAACAGTGTGCATCTCATGGCATCCTGAAGGAAGCATTTTGCCAGTCTCAAGAGAAATCTATGCAGACACTCCCAGCAGCAAGGGACAAAGCCACATTGAGCGACAACACTGACAACAGTTCAGTATTTATTAGACATGCACAAAAATAAAATAGCTTGTTGAAAGCAGCTCAGTGCTGAAACACTAAATTCC
The DNA here is from genome assembly GCA_016584745.2 of Phylloscopus trochilus trochilus. Lineage (NCBI taxonomy): Eukaryota > Metazoa > Chordata > Aves > Passeriformes > Phylloscopidae > Phylloscopus > Phylloscopus trochilus. The sequence continues at coordinate 7,802,082 of WQNJ02000041.1, read as the reverse complement.
AGTTTTCTTGCTGTGTCAAAGATACTTCAATCATGGAGAAACAAAGCCAAGAGCAGAGACACTCAGTGCCTGTGTCCCAGCAGAGTGTCTGCACCCAGACACCAATACAAGCATCCCTCAGTCACATCACAGCCGTACCAGGTCTGCCTGGCTCTGCTCTCTGGAGCCAGACAGATGCCTGGACATTGGCCAGCACACAGGTCCCTCACAAAACTAGTGCTTCGTCATCCTGTGAACAGCCTTGTAACTTGCCTCTGTTCTCAGAAACCAAAGGTTACTGGCAGAGAAAATGCCTTCCTAGGAACTCAGAAATTCTGCAGAGAGATTGGAACTGGGGCAGCAGTGATTTAGCATCCACCATTAACAGCAGTTTAAATTTTTATGGTCAGAGACAAAAAATTCCATCCATACATTTGCAGCTTGCAAGCCAGGCTGTAGGCAGGGAACAAATAGCTTTGCTTCAAGATGACCAGGAATGAATTAAAGCACATTTTATATAGAACACAAGCCCTGCATTGCTTCAAACCCCTGCTTTGTCCAGCACCTAAATGAGTAGATACGGGGTTGCAAAAGGAGATGCTCAAACAACCAGTATTTGCCAGTTAAAAGTGATAGGGCCAAGAAATGAGGAACAAGACAGAACAATGCAGAACTGTAGTGCAAAGCTGGAGCATTGTCTTCCTTGGTGCACAACAGAATAGCAACAACCCCAAAAAATAACCTTACATTTTCCTCCAGAATCACCCTGGGTTTTCATTTTGGACCAAGTTGCTTCTCATACTGCATGTAGGATTTCAAACAGCTTGAATCACTGCCTGGTTATAAAGTGTGGCACCGAACGCCTCGCCTGCATGTGTAGGAATTCTGCATTAACAGTTTGGATGAGACTCCAAGATGCACTATTGAGATCTTTCAGAGATGCTGGTCACATGATTACTCTGCCCTGCTGAGGACACAAATTGCTTTGCCTTCCTTTGTCAGCTGCTTTTCAAAGCAAATAGAAAGACCTTCAGCTATCCACCAGAAACAGAGACAGGGATTGACTGAGTGTCCTTGTTACCATATCTGCTACAAAACAAACCCATAGACTCCTGCTGCCTTGCTGTGCCAGACACACATGCAAAAAGCAAAAAGCACACAATTCATACAGCTGTGCACAAAGCCCAGCAGATGGTGAAGCCTATAGGACCAGTTTCCTAACTTCCTCCCATATGGGTCAAGAGACCTCCCACATCCTCCAACAGGAACAATCTAAGTGGCTGGAGGCTAAAGGTGGAGTTGCATCAGCATTGGAGGGGACATCAAAAGAGAGAGGTTTGCATCAGTGATACCAGCTCTACCCTCCCATGGGCTTTCTCCTCTTACCTCCTTAGATCAATTGCCCCTGTAATTGTGAGCAAAACAACACTAACTACAATCTCTTCAACATTCCATTCATTGTAATGCCTTAAAAACAAAGGAATGGGGAAGAGGGAATGGTGAAGGGAGAGGGTGAAGCTGTGCTGTGTCAGGGAAAGGGAAGAGGCCTTTCTCCAGCTCTTTGATGTTGACTCCTGCTGTTCTAAATGGAACCTTACCCAGGAAAATAAATCTTTAGTTAAAGAATACTGCAAACCACAATGGGGTTTTATCCTGGCAATACCAACCCCACACCAGCTTCTAAAGCTCTTAGCTGAACAGAGGGTGAGCAGCAGCAACACTGTGCTGAAATCCGCATTCCTAAAATTCCCCAGCGAATGCAGGCATGCTCAGAGAAGGCAGCTTAGGGGTTATTAGCTGAGAATTCAGGTTCAGATGTGCCACGGGACAGAGGTCAGGGCAGGGATACAACCCCCTGTCTCTCTTGCACACTCATTTGAAAATCTTCAAGCGTTCTCAGCACTCTGCTCTCACTGCCCATCATTGCACAAAGCGTATTTTGCTTCCTTTGGTCTCTGCTGTCTCTGGGGCTGGAGATCCACACGGCAGCAGCCTCCTGGAGACCTCATGGAAACAGCAGCCAGCAGCTCCCACCCTGCCCCTGATAACCACTACATCTCTGGGAGGGAGGAGAGTAATAACGCAGCAGAAATCAACAAGCCTGCTCGCTTCTTATTCCAAAGCCAAGACAAAAGTGGGGTTTGTTCAGCAGAGCAGAACAGCCAAGCCTTGCAAGGAGGGCAGGAAAAAATGTGGGTATTTTTGATCTTGGTTTGGACCAAGTACCTTGAAACAGGGTGTGCATAGGAATATTTTCAGAAGAAGAGTTTAAAATTTAAAATGCAGCAGAAAAAATTAGAAATGCTCTCCACCTGTTCAGTAACACTGCTTCTCTGGAGACAAAGGGGGACTGGGAGCAAGGGATAACACAGGGAAAAAAATCAAATGCTTCAAGCTTTTATTATCCTAACTTTAGAACTGAATAGAGTCACTACAGCTTTCTGAATTTTAGAGCAGAAGGAAAATGAAAACAAACATTTGATATTTTCAGTACATTTTAGAAAAAATATGGCACGCTAATACTTAAAAAAGCAAAGTTGAAAGGTAGCAGGGACATAGAACAATGAAAAGTGAGAGTAAAAGAAGGCCCCTAAATCCCACATATAGCAACTGGACGAGAAGAACTGTGAAGAGAGGGAACTAATTCCTATTATTTGGTAGAAGTTTTCTGATAAATCAGTTTGCTAATCCAATAACACAATCCTTTTTTTTTAAGTTATTAATTTGCAGTGTTTAACAGGTGCATTTTCAGCCTAGACTCTGAGCTGCTTTTGGCAGCTACAGTGCTAATAATTAACTGTTAAAATAGCTTGCTCCTTCAGCTCACCAGCTCCCTTAAAATGTCTTGTGGCAGAAGCCAATGGGCTGTTTGACCAGGAAATCAGTTGTCTTGGAGACATCTTCACATGCTACAGCAGCTCAGTCACTTTGAGTGACGCCACCCAGCAATCTACACATTACCTTCAAACACAAAATGAGGATATCAAAGCCACTGAGAGAGAAATCATCACCTGCAAGAAACATGCTGTTCTTCTCTCATGCACTGTTAGCTGAAGGAAGAGCTGTAGCAAGGTGAGAGTTCTGATCTCAAAATGCACTGCTCCTGCCGGTGTAATCAGGTCACTAAAAGGCTAATGGTGCTCCTGCTTCATACAACCATTTATAGGAAAACTATAGTCTATGTTGCTCTTGCAGAATCAGTTTCAGGTCAAATCTGCAGGTACCCTTCTAAACCAGAAGGTTAGTAAAAGATTAGACAAAGAGGTAATCCAGAAGTGTGCCCATTAGCTATAACTAAACCACTCATATCAGAAAAAGAGTTACAACTGTAAAGTCATTCTGAGGTACCAGGCATCAATTTACAAAGACTACAAAACAGTTATTTCCAAGGTAAACCATTAATCCCACATTATATGACCTGATAAAATAAGATGCTTATCTTTTAATCACCCTAATGGAATGCTAAAATGGTGCTATTCTTGGAAAGAAAATGTGGAAGCGATCCTGCCCAGCTTGAAGATGCAGACAGGGATGCATCAAACTCCCTCTCACCAGCTCTATACACATATGCAAAATGCCAAGGCAGAAAGCAAGTCAAATGCCAGACAGATTAAATTCATGCCAGTGCATGTCTGGGACCCCAAACAACATGTTTGGGATTCAGGTTTATAAATAATAGGACATAATGTTTTTAATTGCCTGCAAAACACCTCTTACATGGTGTTAGGCTTCTGCTGAGCTTTCTCCTGCCCCAAAAGACAGGCTGGTGGCCTAGCAGCCACGCCAGACCTAGTGCACCAAAACCACCAAGTATCCTCAATTCTCTTCAGCACATGGTGTGATGATCCAACGTAGTCAAAACTGACAGAGAGTTATTCCCCTCCTGAGCCTTGAGGACCAGTGACTTTTGAAACCAAAAATCTATCAACCCTGGGTCTGCATATCTGCAGCACAAAATACAAAGACAAGTCTCCTGCATATCTTTTTCGTAGTATCATGTATGATTGGGAGTAGTCCATTTGCTGTGCAAACAGGGGTACATGCAAATGCTTAAAGCCTTCAGAAAGAAAGACACAGGCCTGCCTGGAACATCCCTGCCAACAGCTCCAGTTAAGGGTAAAAAGAAAAGCTTTGTCCCAGCTGTAAAAAGGGTTCCCCTGGGCAGCAAGAAGAGTAGTTCTGCTCACAGAATATGTGCATCTAGCTGAATTAGTTAATGTGTTGAACACACTGAAAATTGTGGTACATAAATGCTAAGGATTGTTATTTATTATTGTCTTGGTGCACAACAGCGGAAACCAGTGCCATTTACAGACACGAATTAAGAACAACAGGAGGTCTATCAACATGCTGTGGGTCTGGGGATTTTCTTCATTTATCTCCCTCACTCCTGTCTCCCTCACACAGAAATCTCTTCCACAGGACTCCTACAGTCCTCACCAAGCAGTGCTGGCCTTGGCCCGGTGAAGCCTGTCACACTGCAACAGCTCTGTTGGGAGGGGGGGAGACCTCCACACAGAATAAAACAAAAGCATATACATATTTTAAGGTAAAGAAAGAGTTACTTAAAAGAAGTTGAGAACTCAGTGACATACACAGAACAATAGAGTGATTCATATACATACAAGCAACGTCTTATAAGACTGGTATCAGCATAAGAGCAGATTTTTAAACACTGATTTCTTTATCTGAATTTTTAAGAAGCAGCTTAGATAAAAAGATTATTCCAGATCTCCTGTATGAGACTTGGGTGAAGGAGTGAGAGGCTTTGTCTAGTTTTTAAAGTAACTCATGAGTGCCCTAGTTCAGAGCCAGAATTTAGGTTTAAGAGGATCAAAATAATTTTTAAACTTTAATTTTCCAGACTAGCTTGTAACTTAACCCTGCAGCTCTGATAATGTGAAAATAGTTTTGCTAACTGCTTATATAGCACATATGAATCTCTCCCCAAGACAATTAAAATAACTGCACAGAAACAGTCTTTCTTTGATGTTACATGCTTGTGTCAAAGGGGTTATTTTCACTCTAACATCGGAGCCTCAATTGCAAATTTTGCACATCCACAAAAATTCACAGGATATTGAGGAAAAAATGCAGGTTCAGGGTCAAACTTTTACAGACAACTTATTACATAATGCAAGCCTCTGAGAGGTGCTCAATCAAATTGTAATGGTTCCTTTTTCTCAATAATGCACTTAGATGTGCATTACAGCTTGCTCAGTGGAAAAAAAATGTGCATTTAATTCAGCTTGTCAGAGACATGCTGTGCTGGCAGAGAGACTTGTGTTCCTCTTATTTTCCTCAAGTTACTGATTGCTTAGCACATGGTTGCCCTACTGTCTACAAAATACAGTTATTTCAGCAACTCAGGCTTTAAGGGCCTTATATCAAGGGGCCAATATCAATACCTGATCTGCCATTCAGCACACTGTATTGCAGCTGTAAAAGATGAATTTCAGAGGCCCTGAAGTGTTGTTACAGTGACATTCCCTTCTCTATTTGCAGATCTGCACATTTTTTGTTTAATACCATTAAACCCAAAGTTTATTTTAAACAGCATTTCACAGTCCATGCCAGAACAGAAGCAAGCTTTGCTGGTTGTATCTAAAGGACTAACTACTGCAGAGCAGTTTCTCAGCTATCCCTGCATACAGATTTGCTTCCACACCCAGCATTCAGAATCACATAGAATGAAGAGGAGTGGGTTTCACAGAATCACAGAATCTGCTGAGTTAGACTGGACCACAAGGATCATCAAGTCCAACTCCTGGCCCTGCACAGCACCATCCCCCAGAGTCACACCATCTGCCTGAGAGCACTGTCCAAACACTTCTTGAGCTCTGTCAGGCTTGGTGCTGTGACCACTTCCCTGGGGAGCCTGTTCCAGTGCCCAACCACCCTCTGGGTGAAGAACCTTTTCCTAATATCCAACCTAAACCTCCCCTGACACAACCTCAGGCCACTCCCTCGTGTCCTGTCACTGGTCAGCACAGAGCAGAGATCAGTGCCTGCCCCTCCTCTTCCCCTCAGGAGGAAGCTGTGACTGCACTGAGGTCTCCCCTCAGTCTCCTCCAGGCTGAACAGGACAAGTGCCCTCAGCCCCTCCTCACACGGTTTCCCCTCAAGGCCCTTCACCATTCACAGCCCTCCTTTGGATGCTCTCTAATAGTTTGGTGTCTTTCTTACATTGTGGTGCCCAAAGCTGCCCCCAGCACTCCAGGTGAGTCTGCCCCAGTGCAGAGCAGAGCAGAGGGGACAATCCCCTCCCTTGCCTGGCTGGTGATTCTGTGCCTGATGGAAAGGTAATTAGGTTGCTGCCTTGTCATAAAAAGAAATCAGATTCAACAAGCAAGACTTTCCTCTCATGAAGCTGTACTAGCTGTGATCAATGACTGTGTTGTCTTCAAAGTGTTTTTCAATACCTCCCAGAATAATCTTCTCCATAACTTTACCAAGCACTGAAGTGAGACTGACAGGCCTGTAGTTTCTGTGATCCTCTTACTTGCCCTTCTTGAAAATCAGGAATGTCTGCCAGCTTCCAGACAACTGGGACTTCTCTGGATTCCCAAGACCACTCAAATGTCATTAAGACAGGTTTTGTGATAACATCAACAGGTCTTTAAAAATTCTTGGATGAATCCCATCAGGCCACACAGATTTGTAAGGATCCAGCTGGAGCAGCAGATCCCACAGTTTCATGGTTGACTGGGAGCTGATCATTTTCTCACTCATGGTCCTTCAGCTCAGGGCACTGAGACCCCTTCAGTCCATCATTCCCTCTTCCAAAGTAGTTTAAAGCTCTGTCAAAGAGCACCTCTGGATCAACAGAACCATGCCTTGCTCTGAATGCTGGCAAAGGAAGAGGTGCATTTAGAAGGAAATGAGGGCATTTCCCTGCTGCTCACAGGACAATCCTTATTTCATTTGAAGCAGACAAATGTTATTTGACAGGACAACCCTTATTTCACTGGAAGCAGACTCCTTTGTTTGCTCTCAACTCCAGACTCCTCAGTGCGCCAGACAATCCTGTACAATCACGCTCAAGAGTGGCAATGTACAAAAAAAGTTTACATGAATTGGTCACAAAGTACGTACAAGAGCTTGCAAGATCATGCAAAATGCCCTCTAGAACAGGTTCCTGTTGCTCTGAGCTAGGGACAGAGATTAGAGTTATCAGCTTTGACACTCAGCAGGAATGTGTCACAAAGGATTAAATCATTATTTCATGAAGTGTCAGCAAACGCAGCTTTCCTGCTGTTCTACCACTAACTTATACATTAATTAGTGAGGTACAAAACAAACATGAAATATCTCCAAGCACGTGCCTGTGGATTGGACACAGCCAGAGCTATTAGCAGAGGATTCATTTCCAAGAGGAGTCACCCAAAGCATCACAAAGACATAGCTCTTTAGACTATTAAAATGCAAGGAGTAGAAATGCGGAAGGGAAATGCACAGAAGCTAATTGCAATGTCTGTCTTAGCATTTTTGATAGATGTTTAATATCACTCCTTCACAACCTCAGCATCTGATTTTCTAAACCAGGTCAAATATGCACCACTGAATAAAAACATCCATCTTTGAGAGAGGGTTGTGGAGCAGTGCCAAAAGATCCCACAAACAGGAACAGGAGAGTTGAGATAAGACATTTTAGAACAAAAAAAAAAAAGCACACTGCCTAGCAGATTATGCAGTAAAGCAAGAATTGACTTAGTTATTACCAGATGAAACTGAAAGTGTTTTCTAGCTGCTCAGCAGTTCTGGACAAAATCATTTATCAACTCGTACTCCATCAGTGGGTAGAAGAAATTCTGTATGGTCTGACTGCAAGCCATGTAAAGAAGCTCTTGGCAGATCAATGACATACCACACATAAACCTCTGCTTTTCTTCTAAATTATGCCCTTATAAGTGTGTCATGGAAAAAAAAAATAATCACTGCTAATGGCTATCCAAGCAGGATTTCTAGTTTTGGCCATGTCTTATATTTTCCCCTTGCCTTCTGTCCCAAACTGCTGCCTTCTACTTAGAGACATTGCCTGACACTGCCAAATTCCATCAGTATGCACACTATGGACAGGATGCATTCTTCAAACTAATTTGTCCCAGTTTTGCTTTGGGATCTGTTCAGTACAAAATAAGATTACTTGCTAGAACTGGGTCAAGTTGTAATCTCTCTCATAGAGGTTGAATTCTACTTGATCTGAAAGCCACTAGATCAACACCCAATGATAGGGAAACTATTTGCCTTCATTATTTAAATACTTTTCATGGCAAGACTCTCAGAACCAGACTTCCCTTTACATAGGAGAACTGCATGATTAAACCATCCTGTCATGAAGAACTGCAGCGGCACAATGTTCCACTCTGCCAGTACCACCCCACCTTTCACAGACTGCTGAAGCCCAGGAGACAAGGAAGGCTTCTCATAGTACTAAGGCCCTACTACACATCATTATATTCAGAAACTTGCAGAGATCTGTAAAATTTTGGGGGCAGTTCAGAACAGAGGTCTAGGGTGTCCTTACTCTGACTCAGTATTTCACCCACAGAATGATTTTCTTAGGTTGAAATAGATGCCACCCACCTCCTGTTCTACCAGCTGAAGCGACCCAATGCTGTGAAAATGCCTGCCCACAGCCCTAAACATGAGTGGGTGGCAGTAGCTACCACTGCTGTGTCAAAGACATGGATATTATGAACCTTAGAGCAATCAATCACCCCCACTCAATGATATTTGTACTTATGACACCAGCATGCTCATAACAAAATAGGTTAACAACCTTCTAATTAAATGCTTTAAATTAGGTTAAAATCAGACTGTCTGACAGTTGAAACACAATGCATTAATAAGATTGTTGTAACTTTCTTAGCATCGAGTGTTTATTAGAAGCTCAAAAGTCAAATATGTTGGGGAGTGGGAAATCTATTTTCTTCAAACTGAATGATGCTTGTACAACCACACAGTCACTGAAATAGTGCTTTGAAAGAACTGCAGAAAGTTTATCTAATGCAGAAGTACATGATTCAGAGACCTGTTCGTTTGGCTGAAGTACTAAGGCAGAGATTAATCCACTCAGTCCAGGACAATTGCTATTTATGGTAAAAGGGAATGCAACAGAATGGTAGAAATGAAAGCAAACAGTGGAGTTTTCTTAATGAAACACAGCAAAATCCATAGTTGCACCTGTCAATTGGGATATCAGCTGCTGCTGAAAGGTTTATTTTCAATGTCTCATAAGCTGCCTTCCGGTTCCATTAGCAAAAAAAAAAAAAAACCAAAAAACCCCAAAACAAACAAAAAAAGGCCGACTCCTATAATTTTGTTAGTGAGACAGTAAAAGAGGTTTATGTTAACAGAAGTCATAAAACTTCACAGAATATAAAATCCATAGTTAAGATGGGGAACCTATGAAATATGTTGTGAATTCCAATAAAGCTACTGTTCAGCTCATGAACTCACACCACTCTAGGAGTCCTCAGGACAAGACTCAGACCAATAACTTGAGACATGCAGCTGGAGGTCATTTTTCAGCTCTCCCACCCTTGCTCCCACATAGGCTTACTGCTCTTTCCCCAATAAAGGATGTTCTGTGAATTCAACCTCCAAAGCTGCTTTCTGCTTAGCTGCTATGATAGGTCTTCTGCTTTTCCAAGGGAAAAAAAACAGGACACATACTCCCCCTTTGCTTCCCCAGAACTCCACCTACTCTACTGCTTGTTTCATACCCCAAAGATAAACAAATTAGACAGTCTAAATGTAACACAGTATGTTACATTTAGTGAAGGGACTGTCACTCTCAAGGATTTTTTTCCTAGTTCAGAGGATAGCAGGACAAGGTACCAATGGGCAGAATTAATCATTTTCTTTTAGCACATGGAACTTAACCCACCCCAGCTGTTGCTAAGGGAAAACCCAGGAGATACATACCTTATATAATGCACTCAACTCCTAAGCCTCTCTTTTCACAGCAAAAGATCTACAACTCTTGCTTCTCAAGTGAACTTCATACATCAGCATCACCCAGACAAAGGTGATGGACTCAATGGCAGCTCATTTTTCTTGGACTCACAGAAACCTGACAGGCCTATTCCAGAGCCTCTACCTGCAGCTGCCACCACAGGGTTTCACACAGATATGCTTGGAAGTGCAATTTGCCATCTCAATCACTGTTGACAGTGTCATGCTGAAGCAGCCCTTGCCACTGAAGACCTTTGACTGGAGGCAAAAGGCAATCTTGGCCTTAACCACATCTCTTCCTGGCACTTTCCCTCCTAACTGATCCTGCAGAGTACATCTGACCTGGGCAAAAGATCCCAGAGGTGTGCTTGGGAAAACCATCTTTGCATTAAAAGGACTGAGACATGCACCTAAAGGTGCACCTAAATGAAAAAGTACATGTCAAGGCCCATGTAAAGGTGCAAAAATTTCAGCTGTGCAGGAGACAAAGCAGGAACTTGGCATTTGTCAAATAAAAATTACAACTGACATCCCAACTGTCCAAAAAATTTACCAGCTTGGAGATTCTCTTTGAGAAGTCTAGGCAGGACATTTACCCTCTGAGTTTCCTCTAGACTGGACATTGTCTGTGGGCTACTCTAGGTCTCTGAGTACACATCCAGCCTGCAGATTACCAAAGCTATAATAAAACATGTCCTCCAGACTTCTTGAGCAATGTTGGAGCCATCTCTAATTTAGCTTCACCTATAAAAGTAGCCAGCTGCTTAAAAGAAAGTTGAACATCTGGTTTCTAACTAGAACTGCCCCGAATATTTTAGCACTCACACAAAGTCACGTAGGAAAAAAAAAAGGAAAAGTCAAAACCTCAACAACTCCTGTATCCTGGTTACCATCCTCCACTGTAATTATAAAATTGCCCTTAAAACATAATTGCATAATTGGGCTTGGCAAGTATTCACCCAAACCTTTTACAAATATTTCCACAGACTGAAGGAACAGGCGGTGGGCAGTCTGACAAGCCTGCCATGAGAATTTGTGCCCTTAGGACATGTTCCTGGCTATTAAACTAAATACTTCACATCACAGACTAATGTTTCAAAACAGTAGTTGAGCAAGTAAAATACCAGCATCTTAAAACAAATTGAGACAAAGATTTTCAGTCTATTTTCACTGATGACACATATATGGACCAGCAATCCTTTCGAACAAAGAGACAGAGGAGGCTGCGAAATTCTTTTTAACTAATCCCCGATGAGATGAAATGGGTTGATTTCTGACAGGTACAACCAAATAGAAGCTACCAGTGCTTAGCAGGCTTACCTTACCAGTTTAGTACACTTTCCCCTAATTAAGAAAAACAAAACCACCAAGAAACCCCCACAGCCTCAAATGCAAATACAGAAACATGTGGTCTGCAGGGAGAGGAAACACAAGTGAAGCCAGAAATGAAATCTGCGATAGAGTAAGGTTGTTTTTAACAGCTGTGCATTATGCATTCAGCAGCACAGGGAATGCCAGCAGAGAGCCTTTATTAACATAGGCCTCAGCGTACAGTGTGCTCCTATCATGATTGGCTTCTCTTGAGAGAAGGCACACACACACAAAAGACTTAACCCTAGAGAGATCACTCCAATCCTGTTGCTATTTCATCAGCTCCACACTACAACAGGAACCAGAGAATTTCCATGATGTATCCTAGACAAACAGGTAACACTTCAAACGATGCCTGAAATCTAATCTACAATAGATTTTATCAGCAAGTTATGGCAGCTAGGGAAGGGGAGAAAAAAAATGCCACACAAACCCACACAAGAGTCACACTGCCGATGCTGTTCTGCTACACAGACCTCAGGTACAGGGGGAGACTGGAAAATTCTTTCCTTGTAGAAGCTGCTGATAAAAGCAAGCTATTGTGAGGACACCTGTATTGTCAGCACAGCAACCTGCACCTCCACAGCACATATTGTAAGGGCCCATCAGTCCAAGAAACAGCTGGACGCCTTGCTACAGATGCAGGGGCTCAGCAGGGTGGCTCACTCCATTTGGGAAGCTGGTACTGGCAGCAGAAATCATTTGCTGATGCCAGCCCTGCTTCCACTTTGAGACTTGCCTCTATCACAAACACTTGCTAGCACACCCAGTGCAGCACCAGGCAGATACCAGAGAATTAAGAAATTATCTCAGAATAAGATCACCACCTCTCCTGTATCAGGTGCTGAGACAAGCTCTCTAGAGGTCTTGTCAACAGCTCTAAGTTGCAGCTGGCTGCAGATGCTCAAAGTACAGCCTGCTCTGATGGGCACTTCCCACAGAAGTAAACAGTGAAGTGACAAAAAGATACACTAGAGACCTTAAAACCCCCAAAGGCCTCTTTAGCACCAACTTAAACTAGTCCTTTCTCTGGTTTGATTTCTCAGGAAGGAGAATGGCATGAAATGTCCTAAGGATCCGTCTTCTGGCTCTGCTGAGAAGTCTCAGAGTAGGAAATAGAAACAAAACACCAACTCAAAGAGCTTCAAAACTGGTCTAGATGACTGAACCCTGATGTGTATCTGGAATGGAGAATATACCTCTATATACTTTTTACTTATTTATATATCTTTGTTCCTTTCTCTCGTTACTATATAAAATTCTAGAGTCAGTATTTCAAATAACATGAGCTGGTTTGAGGCAGCAATAGCACTAGAAATTTCAAGAAGTTATTTTATATGCAATGTTCTAGTTCCCAAGAGCATAATATATGGGTTTTTAAGCCTACCACATCTGTGCATTAAAGCACTTTTTACTTAGGTGCTGAACAGAAAGAGACAGGTAGTGTTTATTAAAGAATTTCCTGAAATCCTTGTACTGCAAGAACAATACTCTCTAGGTCAGGTACCTTTAAAAGGTTTTTAATACGACTGCTATGCACCTCCTATCACAATGGCAGCAAGTGCTTTAAAAATCAAAATATCATTGCCTGTAATATCATCATTTGATAAAAATACTCCTTTATCACTCTTTAAGCACAAAACCCCCCAAAACTGAGTCATCAGGGGAATAAGTAATTAGCTCCTTTCATGACTAGCAGGCAGAGACTTGGTCTCTCAGCCTCTCTTAGCCAGCCCTCTGCCCAGCACACAAGACTGTCTTTTCTCCACTCTTTTTCTTGGTTCCTACAGCCTTTCCCTCCTCGGAAGCTCAGTTATACCCGAATCAAACAGCCAAGCATTTATCAGGCATAGCTCAGTGTGAGTGCAGGAATTTACCCAACAAAGGCACCAAAATACACCTGTTGTTTTGGTGTAGGGTGTTGGCAAGACCATATGGTCTTGGTGACTGTGAAGGGGCTGTGAATGTCCAGGAACTACCCACATTCAGAAAATACTCACTGTCCCCACAGAGAGGTAAGTCATTTGTAGTCCTCTTCTAATGTTTGGGGCACAAGATTTTGGACAAACACACCACAAGTAGTACCTCTCCCTAATTTTTTCACAGTCCAACTCTTTAGACCTCCCACAGTTCAGTTGCTTATAGCCAGGGCAAGACAACAAAGATGAAAAAGAGTTAATACAAATTAAAAGCAAAGTCTGACCTAGAGGGCAAGCCATGCAGAGTACAAACATCTGAGAATCTTCACAAGGTCTCCTCACCTATCATTCATCCACCAATTACACGCCAGTGTAATTAAATCAGGAAAGCTATGTTTAATTTTCCTATCATCACCCGACGAGATAAGAGCAGTACGTATGGGAGGGATCAGGCACAAGGGAAAGAGCTATTTATTAATAAGTTAAATCCTTTTAGATTTAAGAGCCTCTCTTGCTAAGAAGGATCTGATCCATGAACATAACTTCTCGGTCTAATGCAGACAAATCAGACATCCCATCTCCATTTTCTGTCCTGGGCTCAAGTCTCTTCTTTTATTCAGAAACAAGACTTACTGAAAATTATCAGGTACAACTTAGACAGAAATATAGCTTTTGTTGAAACCAAGGGTTTAGCTATACATTTAAAACTGAAGAACGCTCATCTCCCAGTCATTATATTAACAAAGACAACCACAATAATTTACATTACTTCTAAACAGCCTAAGGCTCCCTGTTTCATGAACAGCAAGGCATTAGGGTGCATTTGCAGAAAAACAAGGCATGCTCCAGCTCATTCTTCTGTCTTTCTTCTATTGCCTTCTCCCACATGAGGCAGGAAGAAATTCTGTGATCCCTGTACCCTGCAAAGACTAGTAATGCTTAAACAGGATCATACAAAGCTTTTTCTACTTTCTTTCTACACAGCAGCTATAGCTGTTTTCTCTCCACTCCTCTTTGCTCCATCCCGTCCAGCCATGGTTCCTCAGCCAGTTGTTTAAAGCCCTGATTGAAAAATGTATCAGATCATAATACCAGATGACTTCTACCAGACCAGGTTTTCAAGAACAAAAATCCTACAGGCTTTGATGCAACCATGGCTTCACCACATCTTTTTTGTTGTTGTTTAAATGGGAAGGGAAAAATATTTATAACTGCAACTATAAATATACATGCTACTGACTTTTCAACTTGTTGTCCTTGTTCTCAGGCTAAATTTAGTCTGCTATATCCTGTCCGTCCCTTGGTGAAAAAGCAACACACACATAAAATTGGGCAAATCCCATACAGCAGGTGATTATACTTATCCAGGTACCTTACAAGATAACCAGTGGGACAGGTAGATTCTCATTAGAGGGTGTAGGTGGGTTCATGGCTGTACAGGAAGTGGTCTATTATAGTGACAAGACTTCAATACAGAAAATAGTAATTATTGCAATAGGAGACCTCTGTGTTTCTGGATGAGAAAAGCGATGTAGGTTATTCAGAGTGTACATGTAGACCATACACTTGGTTTATGCCAAGTGTGCTTTAAGGCCGTATGTGCACCTCTGAGCTACAAAGAACCATTCACTGGCCACAGCAGCTGTTTACACAAAAAATGTTTGAGAGAATGTTTAAGACAATCACTGAAACTTGGGTGACTGATTTCAAGATCTAATCTGCATGTTAAAGAGCATCATTTTCTATCCTGAAGGCTCCTATTCGTCTGAATGATTTCTTAAGTTAATTCAAGGTATATATTTATCAGAAACTGACTACCTGGAGAATCAGAGCTGTTACTCATTCTACTGTTACTGTTAAGAAGCCTTAGTCATGCTAGAGCCCAAGTGATTTCCGCAAGGGCCAACACACGCTTCACCCTGGTTTAAGGATCCCTGCCCGCGATTCAAAGTTTCACAGGGATGAAGACTCCCCCGCCACAATCTGGCAGGAAAGGCAGTTCGGGAGATGCTCCTGTACAAGCATCCGCCGGTCTAACAACCAAAATAAGCGGTCCAGAAAAAAAAAAAAAAGGCAAAAACAAACTCCAAAAAACCCTGTATTTCCTATGCTTCGATAGTTGGGGGGAAAAACAATAAAGGGTCGGGTTAGCCCGCATGCAGCCCTGCGGGCTCGGCGTGTTTCTCGGGCACCGGTCAGCTCTACGACCCAGCCTTTCCTCTGTGCTTATAAATACATCGCTGGCAAAGGCTAGTTGGCTAGGACAGGAAAAATTAGTTTCCTGGGGGTGAGAGCCGCCCTACGACCGGGGACCCCCCCAGGCCAGAGTGCCCGCGGCGCGGGGAAGGGTCCGCTGGTGCCGCACCCCCGGGAGCCCTGCCCGGGGGTCCCCGGCCGGCATCGCCCCCGCCCCGCACGGTCCCTGCCCTACCCAGCATGGAGAAGATGAAGTCTTTCGCCGTGTGGATCTCCAGGGCCCGCTGGTCGTCGTACTCCCTCTGATCGTGCTTGGTGAATTCCTGGATGAGTTTATTTAATTCTTCCACCCTGGCTCCCGATCGGAAATCCAGCTCCGGGAAGGGAGGTTTGCTGGTGGTGCCGGCGGACCCTGCCTTGCTGGCGAGAGGCGCCGCCATCTTCATGCAAAAAAAAAAAAAAAAAAAAAAAAAAAAAAAAAAAAAAAAAAAAAAAGGAAAGAAAGGGAGACGGGGGGAAAAGGGCGGGGGGGGGGGGGGAAGAAAAAAAAAGAAAAAAGAAAGGAGGGGTTTGCACTGTTGCAATGGAAGAATGCGAGGGGCGTAGCGGCAAGCCCGGGCGCGGCGCTGGCCGCCGGCGCGGAGCCCGGAGCGCGGAGCGGCGCCGGCCGCCGCGATCAACAAGCGGCCGCGCGGGCTCAGCCCCCGCCCGCGCCGCGCCCGCGGCCCCGCGGAGCCGCCCGCCCGCCGCCGCGCCGGGGGGAGCGCCGCGCCGCGCCGAGCCGCGCAGCGGGGGCTGCCCGCGCCGGGCCGGGGCCGCGGGGGGGTTGCTCCGCTGCCGGCGTCACGGCGGGCGGGTGCTGAGGCTGGAGCCAGACCGCTGGCTCGGGATAAAATCCTTTTTTCTTTTTTCTTCCTTTTTTTTTTTTTTTTTTTTTTTTTTTTTTTTTTTAATTTTTTTTTTTTTTAATTTAAATTGAATTTTAAACTTCAGCAAAAGCCTTGTCCTGAAAGCGGATTAATAACTGGCTGTGAACTCTGCTCCTCCTACATGTTCCCAAGGCATTCTGTGTTTTTATCTTTTCAGCTTCTTACACTATATCGAAGGTGGCATTATATATACATATATGTATATATATATATGTAGTGATTTTATCGTATGACTTAGGAGAAATGACCAAGATAAAGTGCAATTACTCCTGAGCTTGAGACCAACCCTGCCTCGAAGCTCCTGGGAGCCACATAGACAAAGGGTAGGAAGGGAAATGGGATCTCGGAAGAGTTGCCTGAGGTCAAGTAG
This sequence comes from Phylloscopus trochilus trochilus, assembly GCA_016584745.2. NCBI lineage: Eukaryota > Metazoa > Chordata > Aves > Passeriformes > Phylloscopidae > Phylloscopus > Phylloscopus trochilus. Next base: position 7,785,358 of record WQNJ02000041.1, on the reverse strand, counting down.
CCTGTGGCAAGGAGCCCAGACCTCTGATCTTCATCCATTCCTCCCATCAACAAGACTACACCCTTTTCTTCTGTATGTAATTGTAATGCCTTCTAACTTTTCAACCTGCAGTGGTTCTCTCCCTTTAGCCCGATCTTCTGTGCCTTGACCCATCATTGAATATATACAGCATGACCCATTACATATCTTTGTGCATCCACTGGAAGAACTGTCTGTCTTCCTGCCCAGGGAACGTACAAATATATTGTGTTTGTCTTCTGGAGGGCATTTAGATGCTATGCCACTGATACAAACTGCTTGGATATGTATTATCCTCTCAAGATTCTTGGCAGGAAACAAAGGTTTCAGCTCTAGACTATGATAAAATGTGTCTACCAAAATCGGACATGAGCATTCAGATAAATAATTGGAAGATGAAACTAAGCTCAATGTGAAGAGGTTACAGGCTGTTTTGTCTGATACATTGCAAATACAGATGCCAGTCTTAAAACCTGAGCTTAGGGATGTTGCTTTGCTCCTTCGAACCATTACCTTGATCAGAAGTAGAAGTTCAGCAGAAGGGTAGGTTTGGACCCCGTAACAGGAACTACAAACCAATAAAGCAGAACGCCTGAAGCCTCTGGCTTTGTCCTGTAGCCACTTACACCGTTTGGGGCACTGATATGCTCACTATCTAAGAAATGATGTCCCAGAGGTAAAAGCAGGAGAGGTCTGGGTGTGTCTCTGTGTGTGAGTGTGAGTGTGCACATGCCCTCTGCTGGGTACACGGGCCCTGTTGTGTTCAGACACTGCTCACAGCCGACTGACACACTTCGACTTCATTCACCATCGGAACCTTGGTGATCAGCTGCCTTGTCACATGAACTCTTGAATACCAGCACCTTGCCTGACTTTGACCAAGCATTCTCCTTTTTCTCCCTCCCCAGCAAAGCCTACAGAAAAACAACAACAACAAAACAATTAACGGAGAGCATTAGGGCAATGCGGGACCTGACTTGCAGAAGAGCAATTCGCAGTGTGCAGCGTTGGTGGCCTGTCCTAGGGGCTCAGTTCTGCTAGCCCGGCTCAGCCCGTGCCCTCCCGTGCTGGGCTGCTGTGCTCACTGCCTGGCTGAGCACTCGGGACCTCTAACCTCCTGCCCCTGCCAGGGTTTGAGAAACGCCTGAAGTGTTTGTGGCCGGGGTGGCAATCTCATACAGGCGGACAGCTCCCTCTTGTGATGATGCTGCTTCCACAGAAGTTACAGTAGCTCCTGAACCCCAACTCACTTCAAGAACTGCCCTGTCCATCTCGGAACACCTCTAAGTCTCTCGTGTGCCTGTCACAGCCATTTTTAGCTGTGTGGGTATCCTTGTTTCCCTTCCATGCAGTGCAAACCACCAGCAGCTCTGCCGCATGCATCACTGGCACCACTTAGGCAAAGCAGACAGATCTTTTTATACCAGTTACAGTTTTCATCCCCAATTCTCTTGCCTCATCTTTTTCAAGCTGATGATCTCCACAAGCTTCATGGAACCAGATAGCTTTCTTTCCTAACCATATCTTATTTTCTGCATCATATTTCAGTACTGGAACTTCCAGACATCCAAATGGTCCCATCAACTCTCCACCCACATCAACCACAGGCTTACGTTATCATTTTCCTCCGTCTTCATTTAACAGGTTTAAGTCCCATTCAGTGCCAGCTTCATAGCTAGCTTTCACTGCCTGAATTCACTAAGCACCTATTGGAAACACGAAGTACTTCAGAAACAGCTAACACCAGAAGCAGTGGCAATTTCAGTTTGTCTCTTTTAATGGCACCTCTGCTTGAAGTTATAATCACCTTCATATTTAGAGAAAATTTCCATTAGATCAGGGTCATAACTGCTTCATGCTTCTTGCTCATCTGAATTTATTTTATTCCTGGTACCATGCTTTACTCAGAAATTGCTCAGATCCAAAAATTCGCTTCATTCAGTGTCTGAGCTCAAACCAAGACTGTTCACCAAGAGCGGCATCAAAGCAAGTGGCTTTAATTTTCTTCAGAAGTCTCTGGCAGGTACTGCACCTCTCTACCTCATCTCAGTGCTAAGAGAAATTTTGCTTCATGAAAAGCAGTTTTACTTGTAAAAGATCCTTCTTACCACCTTCTCTAGAAACCTTTGAATGGGTTTGGATTCCTCAGTGGCAAGTGGGATCTGCCTCACTGTCATGTGCTTGTTAATACCCTTGAAACTGCATCAGCTTGCAATTTTACCTCATCACATCAGTGTAATTTAAGATCTCTGAATAAATACACAGTTAATTCAAGTCTTACGTAAATCAAGCACTGGGGATTACTTGAGCAAATAAATGAGAATGAGATTGCAAATAGAGTTGGCTCAGAGTTTTCTACCAAATCTTTTTTTCTTTCTGAAATTGAACTCTTTGTGGAAAAAACTGCAGCATCCTCAAAGCTCCTCTTGTGAGCATTATTTGGGACCTGGAAGGGACCTATGGCCTCTATTGTGCTAGCCCCAAGACTTGCCAATGTGGACATTCACCTTATTCAGGATAGGGATTGAAAACCTGGATTACTAAACTGAATTCTGTGCTCTCCCTCTCACATTTACCCTTCCTTTCTCCCATGTGTTCTCTCTTTCCTTCAAACAGCCTTCCTCTTTTCCTCATTCAAACTAGTCTTCCATTTTTTCTTGCAGAGCAGATACCCTCTTTTCAGTGCCACTTCCAGCATTCAGAAATAGAACAGGCCACAGGGAAATTATGTGAAAGAGAAGAAATCACTGTTCTTGCTTCTGTAGCATGACCTGGGACCTCAAAAAGCTTTTCACACTTGAATAGGCTGTCTCAAAAAACTGCTGGATAGCAAGTGAGTATTAATACCATCATCCAAAGACTGGCAAAACAGTACTGCAGTAGCTATGAAGAGCAATTGGCCCAGGGTACCAAGGGAGAAAGACAAGGTAACTCATGGCCTGATGCTCAGTACATTTCATTTAGGTGCTGTAAACTGGGAGAGGGAATTAATTGGAACAAGATCCAGAAATAAGATGGAGCCTGAGATACATCATCTTCGAATATTTCACTGCAGTTGGCAATTAGAGCATGATGGAAAATGAGCTAAATTCATCCCTCATTTCATGGAAATTGTACCCAGTTTTTTAAATTTAAAAGTAGACTCCAGAAAGACCTCCCTTTTCTGTACTTAGCACTGCAGCAGCTGTAGCTCAAAGCTTCATGTGGCATGGGACTTCACCAGGAACAAAACTGCTGACTGGAAGTGCTCTATTTTCTCCGTCTGATGTCTGCAATTTCTGCTTTGTGTTATTGCAGTACCTTCTAAGCTGTTCAAGGGTCCTTTGTGCCTTGTGTTGCAGAAATCTGGTCCTGGCCTGTAGAACAGGCTGTCTGTGCAGATAAGAGTGACAGAGCAGGGAAATGAGCTGCTCCCATGGAGAGAGTTGCTCAGTGGCAGACCAAGGATCCTGCTGTGCCACCCTCCTCCCTCTCCTGGCTTTGCACTCAGCTATGCTCTTCCCATTGATAGCTGAATCCTGGCCAAGATTTCTCCCTTTTCTTCTGCCTGTACACTACCTCTGTGGAACCTCAGTTCCCAGGTCTGCACCAGTCCCAGTAGGAAAGAGCCCAGAGAAGCACCAAACCCAGTTCCACATTAATCAGAACCTCACTTTCATTTGGATGGTGATAACCTAGTGTACCTCAGCTGCCTCACTGCTCTTCCAATCTTTCCCTTTGCTAGCAGTCCCTAGTCTGGTTCTGTAGCACAGCATTTTGGGACTCCTGGACAGAAGTGGAATACCACAGAATGCCATGATGTCGCCATAGCACTCCATGTGCTTCTTTGTGTCGGGTCTTCCTTCTGATGCCAGAAACTTTGCCTGTATTTCATACACCCCAAAATATCTTCAAAACAGCACTTAGAGGTAGCAGTCTTCAGGTTCCACAAGGCTGGGATCAGCAAAGGCTGGGTTTAGTGCAGACTCAGGGCACACAGAGTCTATCAGATGAAGTCTGGACTCATGATGTTTCCCTGGCTCTGCTAGTCAAGTTTCATGCTTCAAAGGGGCAAGACTTGGAGGAACTGCAGTCACAGAGCCCCATCACAGCACTTCCAGACTCTGGAGATCAGGAACTGGCAAGGAATTGGGCTCCTGTTTTGTAATCATGGTTCCTTCTTGATTTCCCCCATTTTTAGGGTAAAATCAGATTAATTCTGACCCATGAACTCCATTAGTTTCATCACCTGGAGCTCTCTCCACATGGGACATGTGTGGTCAGAACTATTAAATTTGCCAGGCAAACCAGCATGGATTATACTCAACTATGTCCCTCTCTAAGCACCCAGTGTCCCCCAGGTGTTCCCCAGAGACAATGACAAGCTCTGCTGCCTCCTTATTCCCCCTCCAGGCACCACAGATTTTGTATCTGTAGCTAAAAATCTAGAGGATTTACAAGCACGACCTCAATATACAAAGGATTATGTCAAGACAATAGCATCCAGCACATATCACAATCTTCAGACAGTTTTAAAAAGGTGTGTATTGCTTCCTTGACAGAGTTAAATTTCTCTAAATTAAAAAAAAAAAAAAAAAAAACAAAAACAAACAAAAAAAAACAAACAAAAAAACAAACAAAAAAAAACAAACAAACAAAAAAAAAAAAAAAAAAAAACCTTCCCCTGTGAAGAGTTGTGATCTGCATCCTGTCAGTAGCACAGAGCATCGAGCCATCCACATGGCAGTGGAACTGTGCTCATTAAAATTTTTTGAAACAATAACATTGCATCTGTCATAGCCAGCCTCAAAGTACCCATACTCAGGCTGCTTAAAACATTTTCTAAAAGAGGAGCAGATGCTTTTAAGTAAGGTTCTAAGAAGCAAACTCCTGATTCTCAACCAGCTTCAGAAAGCAACTATTGAAAGTCCCCAGCTGGATCATTTGCTATTCTTGCCTCAGTGTCTTTTGTTGTTGTTGTTGTTTTGGTGAAAACATACTGGTGATGTGTTTATCTCATTATTGTAAAGTGTCATTAGATTGTAGCCAGGCACCTTTGAAGTTGATCTGATAAACTTCATAGTCTCTAAGTGGGCTGGCTTAGGGCCTCTTTAAGCAATGTATAGATTTCTGCTGCTTATTTCCTGGATTTATGTTAATTTTCTGTCATTAGATTTAGTTTGAAATTGAGATTTTCTCAAGCAGTAAAATTTGGATTCATATCTGAGCAGTGCTGAGCATTGCAATGCTGCACTGGAGCTAATGCTTTGGTACAGGGATATGACCAGAACAATAAATCTCTCATCCATGTACAAGTTCCTCCTGCATGGAGAGGATACAGATTTGGTGTTTGGGCTTGATTCCATATGTAATAAATAATTTTTGTTGGGGCAGTTTGGGGAACACAAATAGTTTGGCATGCTCCCTTACACATCTATATGCACTATGCATAGCTTGTCTACTCATTGTTGTTGTTCATTTATAGCTAATTGCTTGTATTACAATAATATCAAAAGCCACAAATTATAATCAGGGCCCTATTGTACTGGAAACTGGATATAAACACAATGAAGAAGTGGTCATTAGCACTTCTGTTTCATTTCCTTGTATGCTCAGAGACCTCACTCAGTACTCTCTTCCCATCCAGGAGCTTAGAAACGTTACCAGTGGGTCTGTGCCTGCAGCGATGTACAGACCCACAAGACCCAATTACACCATTTCTTGAGCCACTTCTCAGCTCACAAGGTGACTGCCAGCAGCAGTTTAACTTTCACATTGTATTCTGCAGCTCTTGAGCAGATTTCAATACAGCTCTTTACATGCAAACTCAGTAAAATAGCAACTGTGATTTCAACATACCTGCTACCTCTTTGCATCCTTGTAATGTACCAGTCTCAGCATCACTTCTTACTTTGAATCCCACGCTGAGTTCACAGGTGGCTCAGTTCTCCAAGCCATTGTGTAGTGGCCACAGCTGTAAAATGGCTGTAGCTGTAAAAGATGGATATTTTTCCGAGTTTAAAACCAAGAAACACTCCAACATCCAGACTCTTTCCTATGAAGAACACACTTCTTACTAGTTGCCATAAAGGTGTGGGAAAATGGAGGTTTGCAGGAAATGCTACAATTCCCTGTGTCAGCATCTACACAAAGAGGAAACAGTCCTTTGGTCACATGTTTAAAGCCAATAGTTCCTTTCTTCTGCCTTTCCCAACATTAAGCTTCCTTTTAGAATACCCCAATCTGTAAATGACTGTCAAACCACATTGACTTATATATCAATTTTCTTTTCATTAGTATGAAGATCTAAGGGATTTCTTCATGTCTTTCTATAAAAATACATTAACATAAAATGAAATCCAGAAGGCCTGAGCTCTGTACCATGTTTAACTGCCCTGCTTCACTAAAAAACCTCTCTGTATCTGGCCACTGCAGACAGATTTTTAAGAGCTCATTTTTTGTATTGCTGAGAAGCAGCTTTCCACATAGCTTTGGCTGGTGCATGGGTTCATATCTGAGAAAGGGAAAATCTGAGATGGATAAACAAAAAGCAGGAACAATCTTTTGTTATCTATAATAACAAAAAAATTCTCCTGTAATTCTTGTGACAGCCTGAAAATGTGTTAGGTAAAACATTTTAGAGATCTATAATAACGAGTAGGAGTTTGTGTCCTGAACACAGGACTTGTCTGTCTGCCAAGACCGACAACTGCAAATGAAAAATAATGAAAGAATGGGAAAGGAGGGAAGGAAGGAAAGACATGGAAAATCAAGGTAATTGTGCTTTTCATGAAAGGTGCTAGTGAGCCAGGACTTGGTCACAACTACAACACATGAGTGGTTTTTCTAGCTTTAGTTCAATGTATAAATCTAATAACTAACATAATCTCTTTTCCACTTCCAGTACTGTGCGCGCTGTTTTATCCTTTCTAGAATGATCTCTATTTGCTCTTAAGTGTTTTGTGTTAGCAGCTGCTATATGAATATCTGCAATATCAATGGGTCCCTGGAAAATGAAAAGCGCCTTTCATTCTGAGATTTTCAAACATCTTTTGTCATGTGGACTTTCAATGCATGGGCGTGCGGTGTTGGGATACCATTGTAGCATTTTCCTCATTTCTCTCAAAAAACCCCCTCAGTATCCTTCAGTGCTAAAATCCATCTGTGACTCCTGTTTGAAAGCTTGGCATGTTGTCACATAGAAAGTCACACAAAGTCAGTGTTTCCTCTTTTATCCTCACCTCTTTTGCAGAAATAAACAAATTCTGAAGTTGCTGTTGATACCTTTCTTCCATATTCCCTGCTGGGCACTTTTAAGGGGCAATTGAGGATAGATGCCAAGACTTCTTCTGTGACTTCTCTCATTCCCAGATCTGCAAACACCTGCATGTGGCAGCCTTAGCTGTACTGCTGAAACCCAGGGTAACTCTGGCAGCACACGCCAGAGTCAGAGTTCAGCATGATCCCCATCAGGTGGTGAAATAACAAATCTGTTGAAAAGCAGGCAACTACACTCAGCAAGGTCTTTTCCTTCAAGGTCATATAAGAAGAGAGCAACAGAAGTTAGCATAAACCAGAAAAGGAACAGAAATGCCCATCAGAAATGGAAAACTCCCAAAGCAGATATTATGCAGCTCTTACTGCTGACCAGGGGGATGGAAGAGGAGCTTGGTATCACCCCTAAATGCACAAAGCACCTGACAGTGCCCCAGCACACTGCCATTGCAAACATTCCTTGGGTGCTTAAGCATGGTAACAGTGAGACCTGATCTGTGTAGCAAACCACTGCACAACTAAGACCCAGTTTTCCCTAGGTTACAGTATTGATATCTGAAGTAGAAGCGAGGGTGCAGAGCAGGGTTCAGGGAGTCTTTTCCTTTCAGTGCAACAAGTACTATGGGAGGAAGGAACAGGTTATGTACAGCACAGTCTGCTCAGGAGAGAGCTGTGATTGCAACTGAAAGACCTGGCTGCTGCTCAGTTGAAGGACTGAAACAAGGAATTGATCAATTATTACTATATTACACATGCAATCATGGATTCTTGCATGCGAGCTTCCAGAGTATGATCAAATTCCACTATCAACTTGCTGTGTTAATTTATGGAGCTGTAATCCAAAGTAAAGTTCTTTGCAGCTCCCTGAAGCTGCAGAGTTCAAGTGGGAACAAGGGGCTGCCAGCAGTAACTCCATGCAGGATGAAAACCTTAGTTTTTTCTGCCTTCCTTGGCTATGTGATGCATTTTCACAGCATTATGGTCTTCTGTGATTTCATGCTGTCCTTTTTCCCAGAAACCACATCACTGGTCTTTGCTGTCTATTTTTGCTTTTCTCACTCTAATGAGTGTGCATTGTAAACAAAGGTGAACAGCATAATAGAACCCCCTGGAAATATTTGTAAATAAAAGGCTTTTAGAAACCTTTTATAGGGAAGCCCTATAGACATTAATAGATAGTGAACACTTTTCTAGAGGCATTGTTATTCCCCTAGTCTATACAATTCAATAGCGAATTATATTCCTGCTATCAAATCCCAAAGGATGATTCAGAAAACCATTACAAAGGATCTAATTCTCTGTAATTTTCTGCAGTAATTAAGATAAAAGCTTTTCAGGGTCTCCTCTATTACAGTGAATGGGATTTTTCCACAGGAAAACAAATGATCAGTTTAAATTCCCCCTGGTTACTTAAGCAAAGTAAAGCCAGTAAATACTAAAGGTTTATTAAGATAGAATTTCCTTGCATTTCTGTGGGAAATTCACTTAATTTCTGGAGACAATGAGTGCTAAGGATTAGGCTCCCTGTATGTGATTTTATAACTGGACATCAAACTCTAGCTTTTGCTCGAGTCAAAGAGTTTCAGTGATTTTGCCACATCTTCCCTTTGGGCTGGCAGGGAAAGTGTGCTCTGTGGAGGCATTGCACACAACAGCAGGTGCAATTCCATTAACACTGGCAGGCTCAGTGTAGCAGTGAACTCGGGGCTCTGAGAACCCTGGCACATCTGGGGAGCTACAGAGTGCTAGTTGAAACACCACTCGTGTTTTCCCCATCATGTGCTTGGAAAGCTATCTGAGGACAGTGTTTCTAGAATGTGGTACTGAGTTCCAGTGAAACCCATGTGGTTTTTTAGCCCTTGTCTCCACATTTGCTGCCCCAGGAAAGGCACTAATGACCTCTGCAGGGAGCTCAGTGCAGAGCCTTAGGAATAGGTCACACATAGGAGAGAAGAATGAGACATAAAAGCCATGGTTACATATTGAAGAGCTTAAAAGCAAAAATCACTCCAGTGCCATGCTTTATTGGAGCTCCTTTTGTGAGGCTGTGACCTATACTTTGGACTACATAAAGCTGAGGTCAGACCTCTATGAAGTCCTGACCCTGATGACAATGATGAGAGCCTTTTCACTGACTTTTCTGGGTTCCTGGTGTGGGACATTAGTCCATAGCTCTATCATTAGTCTGCTCCAGGGAGTGCCCTCTCTGCCCATCCTAATGGCTTTTCTTCCAACCTCCTCCACTCCACCCTTCTCTTCCACCATTCTTTGAGGCTGACAGTGAATTGCCCACCGTAAAGTGACAACAGTAATAGCTTCTACCATGTGGCATTTTTCATTCCCAGATCCTTTCAGAGCCAGGTACTTTAATAACCCTGGCCTTTTACATGCAGCTTATAGCTAGTTCTTCCTTGGAGAAACCAGAGCCAAAGCTGGGTACAGAATATAGGACTTTGGATTTAATTGTCTTCACTAAGTCTTGTACCAGTATCTTTCCCTATCTCATTACCTGCCTCCCAGACACAGTGTGAAAGGAAGATATTCCTGTTTCCAGGAGCGATGGCAGGCCCCAACTGATAATACAAAAAAGTCATTAGGGGCTAGTAGGTGTGTGAGAAATCATCCCTTACCCTAGCAAAGAATGAAAGCCTGCAGAAAATGGCTTATCAAAAATGTTCATCACCTCTGCTTCCCCGCAGGCATTTGGAGGTGTTGGATACACTCATCAGTTACAAGACTTCCTGCTGGAATTGTTGCATCAATTAGCCACATGAAAATTGTCATCCTGCTCTCTCCACTTCAAACAGATCTTTCAGTATGTGGTGGTCTCTCACCAAACCAAGGGAAATACAGATTGGATATTAGCAAAAAGGGTTTTTTTTGTGGAAAGAGTGATAAAATTCTGGAATTGTCTGCCTGGGGAGGTGGTGGAGTCACCATCGCTGGATGTGTTTAAAAAAAGACTGGATGTGGCACTCAGGGCCATGGTTTAGTTGAGTGTTAGGGCATGGGTTGGACTCAAGGATCTTGCAGGTCTCTTCCAACCTAGTGATTCTGTGATTCTGTGATCAGTGCCAGTAATGCACAAGCAAGTAAACCACAAATCTTCAGAGCACCACTACAGAATGTCCCTGTACTACTCCAGAGACCAAACAAAACAGACCACTTTCTGAATTAGCTGATTCTGCTTTTGATAAATGGAATGGCTTTTGCTTGATATTTTAAAAAATTACTGTAATTCATGAATGGTGCTTCTTCTTCATTTGATACTGTGAGAGTGGGGAAGAGGATGTGACTGAAGGGGTTTTTATTTCCTCCAGACTAAGTGGTTCTCTGACCTTAAGCATGCCCCTACACTGTGAGGGCCTGATCCCCCACTTGCCAAGCAGGAACACTTGCAATGAAGCTGAGTTGAGTCATTGACCTTCATTCATAAAGTCCCTTAATAGTCTGCCTACCTTTTGAGTTCTTGTGGAAGTCCTCTGTAGTCACTGCCTGTCATGTTTGGGTTTTCTGAAGTTCTTTCCCAGGGACGAAAACTGGTAAACAAGGGCATGTTTTCCAAACTATCTTGCTTTTCAGTTTTCGTCCCTGAGAAAGAACTTCAGAAAACCCAAACATGACAAGCAGTGACTACAGTCCTCTGGGGCATCTTGGTGTGGCTTTTGACCACAGTGGTCTTAAGGGTGCTCTGAACCTCCGTGCTAAACTGGAGAGTTCAGACCATCAGAAAATTCAATGTGGCCAAAACACACCACTAGTAATTTCTTCTCTACATTAATTTTGATTAGGAGTTTGCCAAGGCTACAAAGTCCTTATTTCACAATGAATATTTTTCCATGTTAAGAGTGACAGAAGTCAAACTACACCAGTGTCTTTTTTTCCAGAGTTTTCAGGGCACTAGTTTTATCTAGCTGTACAGATACCCATTCAGCTGTAGCCAAACCATTATAAGTAATTTCCTGCTATTTTTACAGAAAGGTATTTTGTTCCTCTGTGACAGTGAGTCGCCACATTTTCAAATGATTTATGCCCATAAGTGATGTTTGCCTTAGTGTACAGTGGGAGCATACAAGACCTCCCTCAGTACTTTTTTATGAGATTTTTGCTGCACAAGTCTTTTAGCAGCCCCTTTGTATGAATGAATTTTATACAAACAAAATAGTTTCAAGATTCTGAGCTGAAAAGCACTGTGTAAATGCCTAGGGTTATTTTCAATTAACAATATCTAATTCCAAGCACACCATGAATCACATTTTTCTTCTCTCTTTAGAGCCAGCATGTTAATCCTTTGAAACAAAAATGGCTGCATTTTAATGAGAGTTTAAAGGGGTTAAAGTTCTGCTCTAGTACACTGAGTATAATAGAATATTTTCGTGATGTATATCTTCCATCCACTCACTTTAATTTTCAGAATAATATCTGGAGAGCAGCCTGTTTTATCTCCAGGCTCTCCTCATTCACTCCACTTAGCTTTCACTATGTGTATCACAGTTAATTTGAAGTTGATATTTGCTTTTCCTTATGGGCACTAGGTTAAAATAACACCAAAAAGATTACAGTGTTGTCCTCTCCGTGTGGGTTTGCACAACATATCTCAAGAAGTATTAATTAGAGTTGTGGTTTTACACTCTATTTCCTGGTATTAGAACATAAGAATTCCTTGTTGGATTAAGTCCTGAGCTGAAGATCTGGGATATTAGCACACAAAAGCATTCCAGTGTCTGGCACAGACCCCATGTGGGTCTGTAGTGGGTTGGCTCATGTCTGCCCTTAAGTGGTGTATCAAGTCATGTGATGTAGTTTGGAGAGGAAAGGATAAGCTTGTCCACCTGTGAAGCACTGTAAAGCAGCAGGCAAGACTACCAGTAAGGGTAGGAGAGAAGTTGCAAGCTAAGAAGGAAATTTCCTATCCCATTCGTGCGAGGCCAATACCTTGTCCACAACTCCTCTCTAGTATGATTTTGTGGCTTTCATGACCTGGTTCTCTGTTGCTTAAGCCAGTATTCAAGCCAGGAGTGTGAGGGAAAACTAGGTGTCTAGAAATACCTCTGTGTGCCCTTTTTCCCCTTTGTGCTCAGCTCCAGAGCTGAGAAGTCCAGGTAGGTGTTTATGTTGCAGCTGGGGAGGGGTGGTAGTGCTCATGCAGAAGGTTTTTCCAAAGACTTATTTCTTATCCCCAGAGCTCTGAACTGAAGCAGGTGAAGCAGGTGGATGACACCAGACACTGGCTGTGAGCCCAGTGTGATCGATTCCGTGCAGAGGTTTGTGTTTGCCACTGATGTACGGACAGCTACAATCTGACTTCAAACAGCATTTTGAGCTGAGTAAAACTGGCTTCTTCATTTTATGGGGAAAAGATTTGAGGAAGCCTGTCTAACATTACTTCAAGGCTTCAAGAAAAAGCCTACCTTTAGGCAGGAAGTCAAACTGCATGAATCGGGCATCTCGCAATCTTCCTTTGATTATTCTGATCAGGGCATGTAAACAACATGCTGCTACAGGAGAAGAAAATGAAGACTTTAAGTAGGAAGAAGAAAGGCTTTAACAGCTGCTCAGGAATGAGTAAAATAGACACAAAAAACCAGCAAAATATTATGGGTAAAATTACAGCATATCATCCTTTCAGCCAACCCAGCCCAGGTACTGAGTTACCACCCACTGCATTGTCTGTGAGAGACAAGCAGAAGTGGGCAGATCTATAATGCAGAGGTGTTATGGAACTGGACAGACATCTGGCTGACCATGTTTAGGCTGCAATGCACAGTGGCTGGTGTCCCCACCTATGCATGCTCTCTGCAGATAATTTAGCTCCTGACTCCTCAAGCTATCCTTTCTCAGTTACTGTCAATGAACTGTAACTTTTTAGTTTGCTTTGTTTTAAGTATATTTACTCAACTTCCAACAGGAAAGGTGTAATAGAAGCTGTGTCTGCAGCATGCCAGGAACCTGACACCGTAGACTGTGCATTAAAAGGTCAACCAGTCAGTCAGCTTCTGTCCATCTCTGTAACACTAGCATATTTTACTGTAAAATTTGGAGAGCTGTCACCAGTTATCCCCATAGAGATCCCTGCAATGAAAATCTCGTGGGTAAGGTAAATTTCATTTTCTTGCTGGCACATTTCCCTAAATACATCAGTTTGCCTTTTCTAACCAGCCTACAACATGTTGGGGCATTCCATGCAGCGTGGCTTCCTCAAGCAGATCTATGTGAGCCTGCAAGAGTAAAGTTTCAAAGTCGTTTATCTGTCTGCTTGAGGGTCCTCCATCCCAGAAGGGAACAGTCAGTAACTATGCATTCTGCAATGAAAGCAGTGGGTGAAAAGAGGCCTCCAAATTTGAAACACAATTCTGTGTGTGCAAACCCTTGCAGATGTGAGAATTTTTACCTGCCTAGTTACCAAAATTAGGCATAGGATGCACTGTAGCTGTAATGATGACGTAGACCATGACAACACAGGAGTACCTGCCAGTCTTATTCACACCCAGGAGCCATCAGATATTCTGTAGTTTAATGTGATGTGTGAACATGGGATAAGTGGACATATCCTCCATTAACAGTCTGCTGAAATTTTTAGTCCATTTTGGATTATAGATGGATTTACAGCTTCTTGAATTACAAATGAAACCGTAAAATTACATCCCTTTCTCTAGATTTACAGATGGGCACAGTTCTCTCCTGCACTGGTTCATGGCAGTATCTCCCTGCTTCACTGCTGGGTCAGTACCTCTGCAATTTCCTTCCTCTGCCACATCCACTTACCCTGGCTGCAATCTCTCCAGATGTGACTGATGTCACTTCTGTCCAAATCAGCTCAGGACAGGACAGAAGCTGTAGACAGAAAAGGACAATGCTACCAGTGTTAGTATGCTGATTTGTAATGGTGACTGGATTCTCATGGCTCATTTAGACAAAGAAAAAAAATAATTTGCTAATGGAAATTAATTCTATAGGCATAACAGAGAGCTTGCAAGACCTGATCTTGTTATCACTGAGGGATTTCAGATGCAATTTTCACTGAGTTCAATAACATTTCCCTGGTTTTAGCAAGGAAGATCAGGCCTTACTTTCAGCATGCTGTTTAAAATATACATGAGAATTCTCCTCTCCATTGTGGCAGAACAAAAGCCATTCTCACAACTCTAGCTGGAGAGGCTTTGGGCCAAAATGCATGTTAGCGTGTTACCTCAACTGACTGATTTCTTTGCTGCACAGATGAGCAAATGGAGTCATCAGCTTCAGCACACCACAGGAATCAGAGCACCTGTCCCCTTGCACTCTGTGCTCTGCATGAGATGAAAGAAAAAGCAAGTAAATCAGTGCTTGTGAAGCAGAGCAGCTAAGTGAACACTGAAACTGCCTTGCAACATCCCTGGCCTAGCCTGGTCTGGCCTGTCCACTGCCTCTGGACCCAGATTCACACCTCTGCCAATTCAGGTAAATGAGCATCAGTTCAGAGCTTTCCTCTCTCCTAACCAACATCTTCCCTCACAGCAGGGACAGCTTGCTCTTAATAAGCAGGCAGGAGATTTTATTACTTTGATGGAGTGAAAGAGAAACTGGAAAGAAGACAAGAGTCCAGAGCATCTCTTCCAGACCATGTTACAGCATATTAAGAGGTTAAGAGCCATACTGGTTACCATACTCCACCAGTACTACTGCTCATAATGTTTAGTGCTAGTTCACAAGAGCTGGTCATAAGTTCAAACTTTATCATGCCAGATGTTGTGCCAAAAAAAAAAAAAAAAAAAAAAAAAAAAAAAAAAAAAAAAAAAGAAAAAAAAAAAAAGAGGTAGAACCTCTGCCCAGAGAGCTCTCACACAGACATGAGGCTGTGAAGAAACACAGAAAGTAAATAGCACTGTCCAGCGTGACAGATGGAGAGTTCTGCACCCACATTCACCCAGCATCACATTCCTGGTGTTGCAGAAAAGGAGACTTTCAAAAATTGAAAATTACAGGTTTATTTTATTTTTCTCCTTTAATGTGGAGGTCTATAGAAATATGAGGTTTGTATCATCTGTCCAGGCCCACTGGCATGGTTTCAGTGACCTTCAACATTTCCAAATATTATGTTGTGAAACTCAAGGCGTCAGTGACATGCTAGATATTGTTATGCAGGCTCACTATATTTGAGTCTGATTACCTTTGACCAAGCTGGGTAACTTTGCAGACATTTTTCTCATCTCTTCTCAGTAACAAGTACTGAAAAGTACAGAAGCAGAGCCAGGCTTTGTCCACAGACACTGAAAACACACACATTCACACAGAGTGAAAGCCTTAGGAAGTTTTCCAGAATCACAAAAGGCCAATACTCACCTTGCTATATTTCTGTCATTAAAGGCTTCACTTACATTGTAGAGCAGAAATAACTGTTGAGATTATGGACATTAATGATGTATTTATTCACAGGTCTATAACCCATAAATAAATACAACATTTCCTTATATTACAGACAACAAACCTCATAGACAAACTTCTGTTCCTGGTGCAAACAAATTCGGACTGACAGTTTCCTGCTCCAAAGAAGATGTGTATTTTGAAACTTGAAAACTTGGAAACATGGCTGCAGTGTCACTGATGTCAATCAGCTGAAGGTGTCAGAAAGCTCTGGTGCTTCAGTCACATGCCAAAAGGAGGGTTTAGAAGACTAACTCAAACCAGAAACACTTGGAAAAGTTACCTGTCAAAGTTAAGACGCATGTTATTTAGGAAGACCCATCAGTACATTTTGGAGCTGACCCAACACCCATTGAAGATCTCAAGGTAAATTCATGATAAAGAGACCAGGATGAAGTAACAGAGTGTTATGATTAACAGAAGGCGATATATAGGACTCCTGGAAATCACTGCAGGCAGGATAACTTTGAGCAATGGAGCAGCCATTTCTTTCAGCTTTGTGGCAAACCCTTTCACAGGGCTCTTTCCCTGCTCTGGGATTTTGCCCTTATTATGGCAGTGATGCAGTGTGAAACCTCAGGGCTTGCTGGTCAGTAAAATTTTGAAAGGCAGCCTGCAACACAGTAAGTTGCAGAGTGAAAATGGAAAAGCCATTCTTGATTCACTCAGTGAGGAAGTGCTAGTAATCCAAAAGCAGAATGTTTCCTTCTGAGCAACCCTGAACCTTATTATGAAGCCAAATCAAAAGATGTTCATACTTGGATATCTACTTAAATCACCTGAATTTTGAGAGGTGGAGTTCCCATGGACAGTCAAAGATTAGTGGATTTGAGAAAGTAAATGTCAGTACATTTTAGATGAGCAGAATTGCCTAGAATCGGATGCAGGCTATGGAGAAGTGTGAATTCAGCACTAAATCAATATTTCAGTCCCTTAACCATCAAGACAGCCCCTGCTTCTCTTTCTGACTGATTAGGCAATGAGGTGAAATGCTGGTATCAAGGGCAGCTGTTATTCACAGCTATATCTTGTGTGTCTTTGCATTCAGAAGCAATTTTATTCATCTGTCAAGAGAAACAGGTCAAGATAAATTTCCAAGTTGTGTGGGAGGATGCAGCCATGAAGCTCGCAGCAACAAGGCCCCAGCACAGCAGTGTTGTGCTGGCATAAGCAGATGGCAAATGGGGAGTTGTGAACTAGGACTGGATGGGTGGGAGCCCCACTTTTTTTCCCTGCACCAAGATCTGCAACAGTCACGCTGCAACACTGACTGCAGAAGGTTAATTTTGAGAATTTCCCCTACAAGTCTGACCTAATGAGATGTAGAAGTGTCTGTGTGCAGCTTCTGCAGCTGCCTTGTCATTAGAGGTGCTCATTTCCTAGGTGGGCATGTGATTTCCCATTTCCCTGGGTTAGGAAAATAACATAATTATACTCTGAATTCAAATCCGCTCTGGTTTAGAGAGAAGCAGGGTCTGATGTGCATAATTTTTGAATGGATGTCACATTGCCATTGCACAGGAAACAGTATCAATTTCTCTTCTGTGTGAATTTTCATTTCAACATGTCAAGAGCCACTTTCATTTATACTTAAAGTCCAGAATTAATCAGTGTTAGCACAAACTTTAAAAAAAAAAATAAAGGCATCCTCCGTAAAAAATGAATAGATAGGTGACCATCTATCTTCCTAACTTCTTTTCAAGGAGTCAGACTAGTTGCACTGGTGACCACAGCAGCACAGCTGTAAACTGTCAACAGATTTTTACTTTTGTGCAGGTTTTTCTTTTTTCATTTAATTTTCGTTTTCTTTTCATTTCTTCGTTTACTCACTTTCTACTTGACTGTAATTTTGCACTGTGGATATCTCATATTTAAAACATAAGTCTGTTATTTTACTGTAAAACCATGCAGAACTCTCTTCTTTCTACAGCTTCCCCATTAAAATTTCACAGATGGGAAATTCAAGCACTAGACTGATGCAGACCTGAGCCATAAACAAACCCTCTAGATTGTAAAGGCCCTAATTTTCACAGACACTTTACTCAAAAAGGCTTTGGGCTTAAAATGCCCATAGTTGAGAAATGGAAATTAGGCTGTAAGTTGTTGGTTGGAGATATGCCAGCTTTGTTCTGCTTTGCTTCCCGTTCGCTCAGCTAGAGGATCATTGACCCAGTGTGGCCTTGAATTTGGATTGGGAACTCTTTTCAGCACTTCACTGTGTCCTGCTGTTCATGTGAAAGGGCACCATGATATAGGGATGTGCAGCAGTCCATATACCAGGAAAACGTTGAGGATAACCCACTTTTTAGGTACCAGATCCCATTTGAAATGGAAAGGGGAGCTTCACAACTCACACTCCTCTCCACATTCTGCTTTTATCCCAGCCAAGCTGTTTTGTTCCCTACTCCCTCAGAGCAGCACTCGCTGCTTCTCCTATCTCCAGAAAGCAGAGAATGTCCTCTTTGCAGCAGCACCCCACACTCCTGCCCCACATGCATGTGCAAGGATGTTCTGACTGCCTCCTTCATTAGGAAGAAGGCAGTGAAAGTCTCCTCTCTGTGCCCTTGAAACAAGTAAGTTCCTGTTGGCCTTAGAGACTGCCAGGATACTGAATGGCATCAGTCCTGCTGGTTCTGTGGGTGACAGAGCTGTGCAGAGATTCCCTCAGGCTGTCCTCTCCATGCTAATATGTTATCTGGACTTCTCTAGCTCTAAGTGGATCATTTCCTCTCTCATTTGTCTCATCTCACAGAACCCTGGAGGTTTGCTCACATCTATTTTTGGCTCTGGTTTGCCTGTTTCAGTTTGATTTACCTTCATTCACAGACATTTATATTTTCTCCTTCTTAGAGAGGCCAGTATTAAACCTACATGTTCTTGCTGGTAATACTTTTGTTATCAGCATTTTGCTCCTTACTCACAGGGAGGCTGGATACCATGTCTCCATCAGTAACCTACAAGTGGCTGGAAAAGTACACAAACTGTGCTGACACCTGTGCTGTGAGGAGAGTTCCCTGTGCAGCTCTGGTCTGGATTGTAGGCTCCTACAAAGCTAAAGCTGCAGGATGGGTTTCAAGCATCAACAAGGCCAACAGTTCTGCATTCAAGTAGGAAGCAGACAGTGTGGCCGAGGGCTGTTTGCCTTGGCACAGAAGGAGTGTCTGGAGAGCCGCTGAGGGTTGTTCCCCTGGGAGTAAAGGGGAGGCACACTCCACATAGCACAATTTGAGCTCTTCTGCAACTTGGTCAGACACAGACATTATCTCTCACCCTCTGAGATATATCTGGAGGATCCATGGGCTGGGCTAACAAGGATGCTACAAGTTCCTTTTACTGGTAAGTGGTAACACTGCTCCCACAGCTGGAAGGCACAGCTCAGGCCCTGCAGGCAGAAATACTGAGCTGAATATTATTCCCCACATCCAGCTTAAAAAGCAAGGGAGAGCTGCTCCCTCCCCCACCCCATGCTTCAGTACAGGGATTATGGTGTCTAAGGAACCATGAAGGAGAAAGTCTCCCAACAGTATTTCTAGTCTTCTCTGCAGCCTATTCTTGCCACTGTCCTGACAAGTGTAAATCATGTCTCAGTGTAAATATACCCAGTACATCTGTCACATCCAGGTGGCAATATTGGCTATGCTGTTTGTAAATCCACTGAGAATAATGTATTTGTGCTGTGGGATGACATCCCATAATGAGATTGTGATATTCCATAACCCAAGATTTGCTATTTGTGACAAAGACAGATTTCATGAACAGAAAGGCTGCCGGGAGATCCCCTAGACTTAGGAGACATTCATAAGCTGGGGATCCTTTCTAACCTACTCAGCCATAAGTCAAATACATGGGAGATACTTTCTCTTGATTTTGAAACCAACAAATAAACACTGTTAGCTGCATATCTGCCATATATATGCATTCAAAGCATGGCAAAGCACAAAATAACTAAATGTTAAAAAGCACAGTCAAGAACTGCATATATTTACAAGCCAGCCTATCACACTGATCTAATTACACTTAATGTAGCAAGTATAATAGTAAAAAACAAAAATTTTCATGTCTAGAACAATTCCTTTTTTTTTCCTTAGAGATTTAGAAAATTAATCCTTTTAAAAATGAAATTCTGATTTGTTTTCTTTGCTTTCAGGTGCAGCTTATTTATAGAAAGCTTAAACAAAAGTCTTCATCCTTCTTCATGAAAATACACATATGCCACATCCTTCCCCCCTGTGCTGTGAGCAGAAGTTGTATATATGAGTATTTATGCATATATAGAAATCTGCAAGTAAATTCATGCCTCTCTAAGCCTCTTAGCAGCAAAAGCAAAACTCTTATACCTAAGTTGTTTCCTCTATCTCATTGGGAATTAATCATCCTAAACTTAGTAAAGTAGGTGAATGAATACATTTATTAATAGATTTTATAAAAGCAATCTTGGAAATGCTGGATGGTTCAAGGCAAGACAGTAGAAGAAAAATTGTTAAAAACACAGCCTCTGTATAAAACTCCGCAGAATTAGGAATTCAGCCTAAGCCTCTTGAGTCACATTCTTGTTTCTCTGTCTCTGAGACCAGCTGTCCTATCTTTATTTAAATTATTAGTCCTTTGAAATTACTGCTTGATGCTACTAAATTTCTTGTTCTTTACTTACATCATCACATGAACAAACATGGAATAGAGTTTCATGTGAATTAATAAAATAAGAGAGAAGCCAGGGTGTAATGCAAACTCCAAACTCCCTATCCATGCAGAGCCCAAGGCAAGGGAAGTGCATGGAGCAATGGAATTCCTGGAAGCTGAAGTCCTTACTCAAGCTGATGTGATGATAATCCTGCCAGTTCTATGGGGAGCTGTACCCAGTGACTCAGGGCATGTTCTTCGTCCTAATTTCCCACTGCTGGAGCACAGACACCCCATTTTACAGGAGCGCAAAAATATGAAAAAGCAAAGTGAAGCAATCTGTCTGTGGCCATACAACATGTCTGTGAGCATGCAGAACAAGCCTGTTCTATCAGTCCCTGCCACTGGAGCTGCATGGACTCCTCCCATGCTGGGCATTGTATACTCAGATGTATAACAAAATGTATTTCTGTTGGCTATTTTCTTTGCTTCCCACCTCCACATATCCCTTACTATAACAGCTGCAGACAGGGAAGAGAGATGCTTATAAATGAATTAGCACATATTTGAAAGCTGCCCCTTCCCAGGACTGATCTGGACATCTGGGGCCAAAACCAGCACTGGGGGGAGTGGACAGGGTTTCCCTTACATCATCAGTGTTGTGTCTCCTGAGTCACAGTGCGTGCTTGGCTCGCTCTCTATGGCCTCAATCAGGCAAAGTGCCTGTAAAGTGGCGTAAAAGAAGCATTGATGGGATTTAACATAAAAGGTAGAATCAGGCCACTGAAACTGACCATTTAAATCCAGCAGGTCACTGATTCTTTTGTGTTGATCTGAACTGGAATAATCAAAACCTGGCTGGGTTCCCCTTGCAGTCCCTCTATTACACCATCAGAATTTCCCTGCATTCAGAGAATACTCCCACCCCCTCTATCCTGCTCTCTGAAGGAACAGTTAGTTTGAACTATAGGTTCCCTTTTAACAACATTCTCTCTGAAATCCCGAATGCCAAAGATTGCACATCAGCCTGTACAATCTCATCCATTCACATGCACACATCAGTGATTTTTCCCATCTCTGATATATCAATGCTGTTTACAAAGTAATGCTTACATATATATTTCTTCCCTTTAAAAAAACTGTACTAGTGTGACTGCAGTGACAGCCCCACATAACTGCAGAGGTCCTATCCTAGAGATACTGCTGCCAAGAGGTGAGCTTGCCTGTAAACAAGAGGCTCATGCAGCCCATGGGTATAGTTTCTAGCTTGTATTTGCATGAGAAATCCCATAGGTTTTGTAAAGCAGGTATTGGAAGGGCTTTTTTCCATGCTTTGTGAGCCGTATTTCAGGTTTATAATTACCAAAGGACAGAAACCCCCTCCTTGCATTACCAATCTTCACAAAAATGTCATGGCCATCACCACTGAAGATACTAAACCCAAATTTATTCCTGAAATCTGGAAAAATGCCATTCCAGTGGTATCCCCATTTCTACCATGACTGTCATTTTTACCATTTGCCTGAAGCTGGTTCCTGCTACCCCAGGAGAGGCAGTGCAGTTGTTCTGGTGTACATCAGACAACAGAGATCCTGCACCAAGGCTGGTTCTGCAGAACTGGCCTCAGCCAGTGTTTTGCAAAAGAGAAGAAAACTGGGGAAAAATCTTAGACAATAATCTTGGAAGACAATTTCCAAAAACATGAGATTCTGCTGAGGAACTCACAGAGTACTTTGAGCTTCTATTTTGCCCAATCCCTCTGATTTCTACATCTTATCAATGTACCAGCCTGAAAACTTAGTAGCAGATATCCTTGGAAACTGCAGGTTTCTCCTCTGTAATGTATCACCACAAAGGATGTTTAGAAAAGTCCTTTCATAGGACAAGAGGAAATGGCCTCATGTTGCACCAGGAGAGGTTCAATTTCAGGTTGGACATCCAGAAGAATTTCTTCACTGAATAATATTTATTTATTTATTTATTTAAAATCAAAATTCACTGAACTCTACCCCATATATTCGGGTCCATTTGCTCTGATCCCATGCTGGTAGCTCAGCATGGGACTGCATAAAGTGTTCCAGCTGGAGATAGTGGGAACAGTGGGAAGGGAAAGACAATGAGTCCTAGCCAGGCTGCCACAGAATTTGGCAATTAGTGATGAGATATGTAAATAAGTTGGATGGTTCTGTAATGTGATCAGTGGCAAAATGGAACTGCTGTGGTAGTAACTGTAGTAACTTGGTTGTGATAAATGCATGTGGGTGTCTCAAAACTGGTTTCCCACACTGTTTTTCATATCAGGAAAGTAGTTTTTTTATCAGTGACATATTGCTGAAGTTTTCCCCACAGCTATGAGCACTTGTACATAGATATATACCTGTACTTAACAGTATCTCTCCCTGCAGAGGAATGTCATGTGGCAAGAAACACCGAAGGATTTTACTGGTCCTAGAGCAAGGCAGCACTGAATAGACAGGCCTGAGTCTCTCAAAAGACTGCTGCCAACTGCAGTGGGACCAGTGCCTGCTTGCATCAGCACTTGACTCAGCCAGAAAAAAAAGCCTAGTGGTGGGCTGGATTTGTTCTTCGTACAACTCTCTTGACTTCAGTGGAGTTTTCCTTGCAGTGAACTTGTTCTGACACACTCACATTGTGCAGTCTAGCAAAGTAGCAGAGGCTCTGGCTGGCAGGGCATACTCAAATTCCACTTCAAGTAACCCAGGCAGCCTGCTGCCAGGGGTTTGGAGCAAGGAGACAGGCAGTGTGCCAAAACCATCTCCTACAGAACTGTGTCCTTCCCTATTATTTAGTTCTACTGATGCTTACAAATGTATTTAAACATAATAGTAGAAAGACTTGGGTTGGAAGGGACCTTAAAGATCATCTAGTTCCAATCCCCCTGCCATGGGCAAGGAAGTCAGCCCCTAGACCAGACTGTTCAGGGCCCCATCAATCCTGGCCTTGAGCACTGCCAGGGATGGGGCATCCACAGCTTCCCTGGGCAGCCTGTGCCAGCACCTCACTGCCCTATGAGTAAAAAACTAAAGAAATTAGTTCTAACATCTAATCTAGATCTCTCCTCTTTTATTTTAAAACCATTTCCCCTCCCTAACATTATCTGCCTGAGTAAAAAGACACTCTTCCTCTTTTTAAAAGCCCTCTTTAGGTACTGGAAGGCTGCAGTAAGGTCTCCCCGGAGCCTTTTCTTCTCCAAGCAGAACTTCCCCAGTTCTCTTAGCCTGTTTCCATAGGAGAGGTGCTTAAGCCCTACATTTTGTACTCTTTGTGGCTACCTCATCAGTGTTCAAAGCTCAGGGTGGCTTTTGATTAAGTAGCCAGACCACCATGCAAGGAGGTCAGCATCCAGTCTCCTGCAGTGTTTGCTGTGGTCACGAGCAGCACCAGGGCTGTGAAGGAGTTTGCGCTGGCTCCTCTCCAGGTGCTGTTTGCACCTCTGGCTTTGGGAGGCAGTCTCGCTCTCCTCTACAGACACACTCTTGATCTCCTCGCTGCTCCTGCTGCTGAGTGTGGTAGTGCCTGCCTTGGTAATAGGAGAACAAGAGGAGTCTGTTCCAGGTTGCCAAGGAGATGCTGAGTAAGATATGCAAAGTCAATTACTTCACCAGAAAATAGCAGCATGAGGAAAAAACATAAAATTAAGCTCTTCTGGGATGAGCATGCTTATTTCTCAGAGCATGGGACTAGAATGCTAGAATGACTAGACTCATTAGCCATTTGTACCTCAAATTCTGGTAGGATATTGTTGAGAATTAATAAATGTACACTGTAGTATGCCCTGTGACAGGAAATTTTATGTAGAAAGTGTTTGGAACAGATAGGCAAAAGTCTACTGCAGGCCTAGTATGAATTACTCTATTTCTTTTTAAATGCTGGAAGAAATTACCTCACTGTGATTTGTAGGAGCTGAGAAATAAGAGCACTTCCCTTCACACACTTTCACACAGAAATTCTTTCCAGAAATTCCCATGAATAAGGTTCTTCTTTCCTCTGACAAAGTGTGATCAACTCTCTCCTTACACTTAAGAAAGGGAAGTTGGCCATTGCCAAAGTACTAAATGATGGGCTTCACTTCTGGATTTCAGTGAAAATAAAATGAATATTTTTTCATGAGAAGATAAACACTTACATACACCAAAAATATTTGTGGGAGGTTTTACCTTCCTCTGGCCAAGGAAGAAGCTCTCCCCTGTTGCTTCTCCCTCCCTTGTGCCAATTAGTTCCAATCACAAAACTTAACAACAAACTACCATGGCATTCTCTTAAGAGCCTGAATGGTGCCCACAGCAGAGAAGGCTGCCTCAGTTGAGTGAGATTCCTCTTTGATGAAAAAATGATTCCCTTTTTTCTCTGTTTCCTAACATAGCTGTCTGCAGACACTGGTATCTCAATGGTTGCTTAATTCCTGTTATTGCAGAGGGGCTGGGTTTGGTCATTTTGGGGCTTCCTCCATGTCAGTTTTCCTTTTTCTGTTGCTGAGAAAAAATTAGATTTGGAAAAGTGAATCTAAACTTCCATAATTATAGCAGTAGGTGTCCAAAGCCTACTCCTGCATTCTTGGCAACATTCTGCAAATACTGTATTTTGTGTGAGTCACAAGTCTTGACTGAGACACCATTCAATCTGGTCTGCTGTGTTTGATTTGCATTCAGAATTTTTGTGCTCTGTTTGTTTCTTATTAATGCATCGGAGTAGTCAGTGTGCATCCTAGAGTGGTGTACTGGAAGCTGTATTTTGGAGCCTATGGACTTAGAAAAAGCCAGCAAAATACTTTTTTTCTTTTTTCTATTGGGCTGAGCTCAGGATTCGTTCTGCTCTATAAAAAGGTCCATAATTTTTTGAGCATTTTCATTTTTTTTATTATTTAAAATTAAATTTAGCTGTGGCTGAATAGACTGACTTCATAGCTGGTGAAAATGTCACTTTTCAGTATTGCAGGTGCAAAGGTGAAGCTATATAGTAGCTTTGTAATAATGTTATCTTCCAGATAAATGCAATTGCAATTTACAGGCTTGTAAAGCTTGAAAGGTCTTGTAAAAAATGACTGTTAGTGTGTCTGTTGTTGTGGGAGTGTTCTTTCAGAGGATATGAACTGCAGGGCTGCTATTTCTCACAGCAGCCCCATGGTCCCTGGTTACCAGTCCCAGCCCAGTGACTGGGACAGGGATGACACACTGTCACCTCCCAGTGCAGCTGAGCAGGGGCTGTGATTTGATTGCTCTTGGGAGTCTGGGGGAAAGACTTCAGTCCATCTTAAATTAAAATCATAGATACTGGAGGCACACAAGTATGCGCCAGAACATTAAAACCATCTTGGCTAAATCCCTTTCAGTGGAAAGGTCTTTTATTTGTCTAAAATTGAAAACAAAGTGAAATATGGAAACAGATTTTCTAGGATAAGGAATATATGCTTTGTTGTATCCTGAGATAAATGAAAATGATGATTACATTTGTCACAATCAGAATCCCAAAATGGTTGAAGTTGGAAGGGACCACAGGAGTTTATCTAGTTCAACTTTCCTGCTCAATTGGGTCTCCTGGAACACGTTACTCAGGGCTGTATCCAGACAGTTTTTTAATATCTCCAGAGAGTGAGACTCCCCAACCTCACCGTGAAACCTGTGAGCAATCTAACTGGTAAAGGGTCTCTCATAACTGGTCTCTGAGCATTATTGCAGGAAAATGTGCTGGCCTGCTAAAGTCTGGAAAGAGTTTGGACTCCTTTTTTTCACCATACCTCCATTAGCATTTTTAGGAGACACTCCCACTGGGCCGGTTCAGGATATGGGGAGACCAGAGCCTAGCTGGAAGTGGGCTGAATCCCTTTCACATCATTATTATTATGAGACTTCATCTTACTTTCTTCTTCTACTCTGAGACTATTCATCTCTACTGATGCAGAGGAGATTGCTGGTTCAGTGCATCCCCACTTCTCTGTGAGTGAATGAATCCCACTGGCCTATCCTCTACAGAGTGATAGAGAGAGTGCTATCCAACATCATACAACTTTACTGCAGCACCAGCAGGCGCAGCCGAGGCTGGGAGAGTCATATGCCTTGTTTTTATATTGATGTGCTTTTGTTGCCTTGTTATTACATAACAGTCATTAACTGGAAGGTTGTAGAACAGAGGTTATTGGAGAGAGTTGATGTCCCCCACCAGGGACCCAAGAAAGAGAAGATTTCCTGACTACACAAATGTCTGTAAAATGCCTGTCTCTGTCAAAGGCTTATACATCCAGCACCTTCTTATGGTTATAAATTTCTTTTTAGAGAAAAATATATTCTAAGAAGCAGGTCCTAATCCTTGAAGTACTACAAAGAAGCCTTAGAATAAGAGTTCCTGCAGTATAACACTTTGGAAATGTATGTAGCAGCAGTGATAAAAAAAAAACCTCTTATCCTTGGAAAACAAATCTGTTTCAGTTGTGTGCACTCAGACATTACTTCTGATTTAACATGCATCTTCTGTCCAGTCCATCTGAAAAAAGCCTAACTTAATGAAGCCCAAAGATGTAAGGCTTTTAGATCTTTTCATTATATTGTGGATGAAGGAAGAACTGTGGGGTGGTGAGCATCAAACAACAGAAATAACATTGATAAGGGTCTTGATTTATTGTAAAGCAACCATATGGCAAAGTTTTTTGTTTCTGAACAGACAGCAGAATTCTTTCAGAAGTTGCCACACAGGAAATCCCTGAGGAATCCTTACAGCAAAGAGACAGGTGGCCACAAGCTGTCCCACCACACATGTTGCTGTCAGAATGGAAATACAACTGTAACAGAGCTACAGCTCTCTACCCCACAGTAGCGATCAATT
The DNA here is from genome assembly GCA_016584745.2 of Phylloscopus trochilus trochilus. NCBI lineage: Eukaryota > Metazoa > Chordata > Aves > Passeriformes > Phylloscopidae > Phylloscopus > Phylloscopus trochilus. The sequence continues at coordinate 7,758,226 of WQNJ02000041.1, read as the reverse complement.
TGTGCCTGCCTCATCTGGCATCACCTTCTTTAGGAAGGAACTGCTTTTTCTGCTCTGCATTCCAGCTCTCTGGTTTGGCTTGGCTCCAGGGCAAAGAGGAATTTGTAGAAACTGGCAGCACCTTCAGCTGCAATTACTGAGTACCTTCCTCATCTTTAGCCAATGTATTTTGTCATCTCCTCCTTTCCTGTTGGCATCATTTCTTGATAGACAGTGATAATTTCAGTCATCTTGTGGGCAGAACATTTTCCTGTTCATGAAATAAACTAAACCCAATTTAAATATTAACATTTATTTGGCTGCAAAAATAAACTCCCCACACCCAATGACCTGTGCTCTATCCCACCCACAGACAGAAGTCTCACCCAAAATATAATTCATGTTCATTGTCCTGTCAATGTAGAGAGTCTTGTTCGATCAAGGGAGAATTTGGCAATCAAAGGCAGGGCTCTCAGTAAAATTCTTTTGGCTCACAAATGGGTGGGTCTAGGGGAGACACTCTGTTTGATGTCTGTTATGTTGACACATCAGCAGATAGGCACTCTGTAAGGCAGAATGGGTCTGGACCTAAATGTTTCTGAGATCAAAGTCAGTGGGTAAACTGCTGGTGCATTTCACTGAGTCACGACAGGACACAGGAAAATGACATTAATTAGACAAAGTTTTACTGCCACCCACAGATTGCGTGTCCCTGCTAAGATCAGGCTTCACGTCAGAAATGGGGTAGTACAAAAGTGCATTGATAGGCGGGCAGGGCCTGAAAGACCTTGAGCCCTGACAGATGAAGATGAGAGAAAGAAAGGATTTTTGTCTCTATGCTGAGGGAGACAAAGGAGGATCTCCAAAGCACACACTGCTGCTCAGGGCCCTGAACCAGTTGATAACACTTGGTGTTACTAAAAATCATCATTTGGACAGGCAGAGGCAGCACCCTTTGACATTAGCTTGAGTTGGCACACCTGTTATCCCATCTTCACAGAATCATAGGACAGTCTGGATTGGAAGGGACCTTAAAGATCATCAAGTTCCCTGCCCTCCTGCTGTGGGCAGGGACACCTTTCACTCAACCAGGTTGCTCAAAGCCCCATACAGCCTGGCCTTGAACATTTCCAGAGACGGGGAGTCCATGACTTCTCTGGGCAAGACATTCCTGTGCCTTGCCACCCTCACAGTAAAGAATTTGTTCCTAATATCTAATTTCAATCAACTCTCCGTCAGGTTGAATTCATTCCCCCTTGTCCTGTCACTACATGCTCTTGTAAAAAGTCTCTCTTGACTTTCGTTGTAGTCTCCCTTCAGGTACTGGAATGGCACAATTAGGTCACTTCTAAGCCTTATCTTTTCCACATGGAGCAGACTTACCAGATCTGTACTCTGTGACGCCAGTTAGATTGTTTTCAGACTAGATTTGTGATTGCACAGCCACTCTCCAACCCCCAGGTTTTGTTAACTTCTTGGTATCAGATTTAGTATGGCCAAATCAACACTGGAAAATCCACCCTTCTCTATGTGAACAGGCATCAACGACCAGGATTTAACCACGGGTCTTCTGTCCAGTACCTAACTGCAATGCCTAACTGAAAATAAAGTTTCAAATTGGCCTTCAGTAAAGGGCATGTATTTCAAAGTTGAAGAGTTGGCAGAGGGCAACTCTTCCTAGTTGCACGCATTTCACCATCCACTTGTTTCAGTCTGAGGAAAATTAAGGGTTCCTGCTGGCAATAGCTGGGCAATAAAACTGTGGTATTTATTTAGTAACCACTGCAGTAAGAATAGATAACTAGATTTCATTGTTCAGTGTCCTTCATTCGCCCATAAGTCACTCAAAGAATTCTGATATAAAGAGATGATGAAACAACCTTGAAGAAAAAGTTAATTTTATGTGAAGTTTAAAATCCTTCCAGAAATTTGAGAGAATTCTTCTAATTGGCATTTTATAGATTCCTTTTATATTCCTACAGAGTATTTTAGGTACCATCTTTCCTCCGTATGTACCTCAGAGTATGTCTCTTCTGTATTGAGACTAGTTTTTACTCACAGGTTTCAGGAAGGGTTTGTGATTTGTGGTGCTCCTATCTAAGGTCCCTACCTTGTTGTACCAGGAAATGTTGAAAATATTAAGCAGTCTAAGATGCACCATCCATCACTTTCAGACGGGAATGACTACAGGCCCCTGTTCAGCTTCTACTCTGCACCATTAAACTGAGACCTGACAACTCCTAAAATTTCATTTACAGGACACTCTCAGTCCTGCAATGTCAAAGGGCACTCCACTCATCTTTGTACTTTCTACAGCTACAGTCTGACGCAATTAAAGAACATGACTCAAGATGTATCTGCACAATGTAGTGCAATGCAGAGATTTTCAGCTACCACTGATTCATCCTATAGTGGAAGATCCTCTGACTCACAGAAGTCATTAAAAACAACGAGATTATGTACAGCTTCCAGAGAGAAAGCTTCTGTTACAGGAGTTCATATCTTTCAGCGTCTTCAAAGTCCCAAAGATTATGTTAGTTAGCTGTGAAGAGTTAAAATATTTTTATGTGCGGACAAACATTTAAAAGACACACATTTGTAGCTCCCAGTAAAAGGCAGCCTAAAAGACCAACAGGTAACTGGTAGAAATTGACAATCTTCCATTTTACCGTGTCAAGTCCTCAAGATACTTCACTTCTCCTATCTTAATAATACCCCGGAGAAGCTTGGTTTTCAGAGACCATCAGCAATTCAGCAGCTGAAAGTCTTGAAATGGAGGCAGTCAAAACAAACACTTACTTTTGAGAATCTGAGCAATTGAAAGTAGAACTCTGTCTGTATTTATGAGTGATATAGCCAAACTGAAGAGTTTGGGAGAACCTAAGCCTTTGGGTTTGGCTTTTCTGGGATACTTGAAGCAGAACATCTGTCATCTAAAAGCGTCTCCCCCAAAATTAGTCAAAAATTCTGTTTGGCTTGTGCTTTAAAATTCTAGTGACCTTTACTTGTTAAAGGCTAGTATGTCCTCTCTTTAAAAAGTAATACTACTTTGCTTGTAGAGAAGTGTATTTAACAGAACTGTGTTTTTTAACACCACATCTGTTCAACTTTACTACAGTTTTGTCAGATTCCTGCAATTGAATTTCCTCTTCTGGCTGCATTAAGTGCATTTAGCAAGCTCCAGACCGGCTGTATGTGAGCAAAGCCTCATTTACCCAGCACCAAAGTGCTGCTAAGGATTAAACAGGTAAATTATTAGGAACCAGATCTGGTATCCTGCTTCCTCTTCACTATCAAGCTGCTGCCTACACAGACACGTAGGAGAATGCCAGCAGCCTGGTCAGAGTGACAGGAACAGCAGGGCAGCTCAGGTACATGGAAGGTGGAACAAAGTGCTGTGCTCTGCTCCTAGAAAGCAGCGGCCAAAGCAGTGGCAGATCAAGTAGATCATCTGCAAGTACTGAAACAACTGAAGTGTGAGGAACTAATAAAAGCCACTGTTAATGCCATGAGGCAGCAGAGCCAGTGGGTTTTATGTTGCTGGTAACTTTAAGGTATCATTACAAAGCTGAGGAAATACTTCTCTTTTTACCATGTTTTAACAAGAGAGGAAATGATGACATGGAATAAATTATTTCACCACATGAAAAACAGTGTTAAAAAAAATCAAAAACAAACCAAGGGATCTCATGCCTTATACAACCTATAGAACCCAAGATTAAATACTTTTATAATGACAGAATTTAAAACTACTACAATTTAAAATGGCATTATGCCATTTAAGAACATTTTTAATATTATTTATCCTACAATATAATGTTTTTCAATATTTTAGCTTCTTCTACCTGGTCTCTTCCAAATTATTTCAATATTTTTATCAGGTTTCTTGAACCTTTGACTCCAGATTAAAATAGCATGCTTCAAATGAGAAAAAAAAAAATTAGTGAATTACAGCTGCCACAGCTGACTCAGTAATCCCAGCCACAAATCAGATCAGCCCTTCTGCTTATGATATTGAATTCTGCTGATTTTACACCATGAATATCCAGTCCATTGGAAAACTTCTTTAGCCCTGTTAACTTCCTTGAATTATACCCTGTATTTTGGTAACAGAGCTGTGTATTTCCCTTAAGTGAACATCCATGCATATTACAAGCACTACAGATCACTGTACCACCAGTCTGTAGGATACCTTGTCAAATATAACCATAAATGTCTCATCTGAACACCCCATCAGTCATGATTTTATGGTTTCTTCCACATCATTGCTCAGACTATGAAACAGCATACACCCAAGAAATGAACCTAAGCTCCACACCCAGACTGCAATAATCCCTTGTTTATAGATACCCACTGGGGTTTAGCAAACAATTCAGCTGGGAAAGGAGCTCCTCAAGAATTAAAACATTCTCACAAAAACATTTAGCACAGTGCATTGGATGTGGCTTTTCTAGAGAATTGCATTGACTTCCAACTGTACTGGCTGCCAGGTAGAGACAATGTAAAAATATTTTTACTTATCAGGTTTACTCAGGTACTCATACCATGTGAATGGCCACACACAGGTACCTTAGATGTCAATTCTACAGAAGCAGGGCATCTCTTTGAAAACATCCTCAGGTATCTCTACAGCCTAAGGCATCAGCAAGTCTTTAATTAAAGGACCACAGCACAGTTTGACCACAGCCATCATGAGGAGCACTGGGATTATTCAAGCATTAGTTCAAACTGGCCCTAATGGTTGCCTCCTCCTCACACTTCTACCCTTGCTTCATTTTACACAGGCTTCTCAGTGTCTGGTGGTCTCTGGAGATAGTAGATGCGACAAAAACGAACAGGAAGAGCATCAAATGAGATTGGAGAAATTACTGTCTTTCTTCTTTTATTGCCCACAATTTTGGTGCCAGAGTGTTTAACTCCATGAGTTTTGCTTCAATCTAGTGCAGAGAGAGAATTATTTGTGAAATTCAGCCCTAAAGTTTGGAGAACAGAAAGAAAGGACTGTGCCTAAAGATGTATGTAAGTACAGGAAAAAAAAAATTGATTGCCAGACAATGAGGAGGTTTAGCCTCAGTTTCATAGAATTCCAAGTCTGGAGTCTGCAAAGTCCAAGAAAACTCAAAAGCATCTAAGGCCTAGGCTAGGCTTACTGAGATCAATAGGGCAAAACATAGGCCTGCCAGAAGATGTTCTTAAAACTCTTATGGAACTGGTCTGAAAGAAGAATATGATCTTATTCAATTTCAGGAAATAAATCAAATGCCAAAGGCCATGGTAGCTGGATATTTGACTTAACAAAAAAGCCCAAGATTTTCTGGCCTGTGCAAATCTAATACCAACATTAAAATCTAGAGGGATAACTGAAACAATTCTTTTCTCGTTTTCCTCATTTTGTCCACAGATATTAAATCAGTTGACAGCTTTGTACAGCCATCAAGACAAAGTGGCTTGCAATGAAGAAGTAATTCCACGGGTCCACAAACAGGAACAGATGCTGGACCCCGGCCAGTTACGTGCCAGGCCATGCTGTCACAGTGCACATCAAAGCTCATTCTTTTAACACCTGGTATTGTGAAAATGAAGTTTGGACTCAAGGAAGAAATCAATGCCATCAGCTTACTCAACAACTGAATTTCCCACTTAACAAAATTAGACCAGACATGAAAAACGAAACTAAAGAGCAACTCTGGCACAAAGAGAAAATTGCTATGGCACTAGTGCAGGTTGCCCTGGATGGATAAGCCCTACAGGGGACTGCGTAAAAGGCAAAACCATGTCAGCCTGGAGAATCTCTTCCTGTGAGGAGACAGCTGGAGTGGCATGTTGGGGGCCTGCCCACCATGGCTTCCATCCATGTACCAGCCTCTTCCTTTTCCCTGTCAGTGGGGGCACCACACCACAGCCCCCAGCTGGCTGCAGCACAGGCCCCTCATGCACCAGCTGTGACCCCCAGGCCTAGGGATGGGAGCCAGGCCCAGGGAAGTGAGCCGGGCCCAGGGATTGGAGAGGGGCCCAGGGAGGGGAGCCAGGCCCAGGGAAGTGAGCCGGGCCCAGGGATTGGAGAGGGGCCCAGGGAGGGGAGCCAGGCCAAGGGATGGGAGCTGGGCCTGGACACAGCAGAGGCTCTGTGGGCAGCCAGGACCCAGCCTACAGCCAGGCAAGGCTGGACTGCTGCAAGGCCAGAGAGTGACCTCAGGCTGGGCTGCTTTTTGGTTCAGGTTTTGAGTACTAAAATCAGCCCCTTGCTTCTGTTACCCCACAGCTTCTGTTACCGCATCTCTGGCACACGTCTCAGGCCGCTGACAGGCAGAGGGAATATCCCGAGCAAGGCCAGCTGTCCCGGGCGCTTACAGTGGTGGCTCTCAGAGTGACTGACCGTTCTGTCTCCCAAAGTACATCGTCTCCTACCAGAACCAGGGAAGCCTGGCAGTGCCTCAGCCACTTGCGCATAGGTTTTCATTTCCTCGATGGCTATCACAATGCAATTTGGTTGCCTTCATGCCTTAAGGACTGTAATCTGCTCGTGTGCCTACGTGCTCCATCACAGCTGCTGTTTCACTTTGGTAAAGCCTAGATGTTTTACAAATCACATGAGTGCTCCAATCTCTGGTAATTCACTCACATTTTTTCCTCTATGGACTTACTCATTTCCTGAAAAGAGTTAGATACCCCCAGTCCAGAAATCTAGGCTGACTCACATGGGATGCAGGCGACCAAGGTACAAGAACTCACCCTGCAGACCAGACATTTGAGATAAAGGAAAGGCCAGGTTTCCTTTCCAGTCTGTGACGTCTGGCAAGCCCTATCATCTCATAGTGTTCCACCCTGAAAAACAGAAATAAAGCAGCAAGTCTGAAACCTAAGCTTGAGGAAAAAAAAATTCAGAGATAAGGAGAAACCCCATGTGGTTTTGCTGAGTGAAACCAACTGCAGTAATTTATTACACCTAGTCCCTTGAGCCCAGTGGTTTAGAGACCTGTTTCTGCATGTCAGCATGCAAAGATAGCCCAGAGCAACATTTTACAGCCCATGGTTTCTAAAAGATTTTTCTAAGTATATTATCATATTATTTTCTTAATTTTATTTCTCTTCTGGATTTACATGTTAGCATAAAGCAACAGAAGAATGGTGGGATAAAATGAAAGCCATTTTCCATAGTAAAATCTTAACTGATTTGTATGCTTAATTTTTATTTAGAGGGGCTTTTTTTCTCCCTAAAGCTTTTCTCACAGATTATCCTCTGCTATGCTTCTATAGCAGGCCTGAAATAAAAGACAACCTGCCAGGACGTGGGGGTGTCACACACTTCATCTCTAAAAGGCTTATTAAAAACTACAAGGAAGATTTATGGGTTTGCTTTTCTTCGAAGCTGTGTACTACCAACATTATCACTCAGAAGGAAATTCTCTTCTCTGCTTCTGTTTTCCAGTTGTACTTGGATGTTTCTCTAACCCTGCTACTTCTCCCATTTTGATCCTAGTCTTAAGAAATAATTTTCATAAAGTGAAAATCACGTAATGAAGTGAGTGTTTTTGATTTACAGGTGTCATTTTGAAAAAAAATCCTAAACAAAGAAAGAAAGAAAGAAAGAAAGAAAACAACAACAGCAAAAAAGGGGAGACAATATTTCTACTTCTTTGAAAATATGATAACGTAACCCAGTGGTGACCTGAAGCTCAGAGATTAGGGCACTAAAGAAAAAGCAGAGTTGTGAGCTTTGTGATTATTAGGCCATCACACGATTACTTCTGAAGTCCAACACAAAATTTGGACACTGACAGTTATAGCACTCTGTACTATCCAGGTAAATGTCATGAGCTCTCTTGTCTTATTTGGCTATCAGAGAAAGGTCTGTTTGCTCTGTAATTTGTAATTCCTGACTAGAGCACATTTATAGCCACTTCTGCATACATTGCTAAATGCAGGTGTGAAGAGAAGTTCATTTCAAGATGGGTATCTACTCCTAATTATATTTTTAAATCTTCACAATGGGAATGGTCAAACATAGGAATCAGAGAAAGACTCAGACACGTTGTAGTGTTTCCTTCTTGATTGGACAAGGGCCAGACCAACCTAATACAATTTTGGTGTTACTTAGGCTTTAGGTAGGGTGTAAATTGGGAAACTTTTAGAGCTTCCTTCTTCTTTTGATAATTCTGCAATTTATATGCATTGCCATGGGCCTCCCCAACTGGGGAATCTTGACTGATATAATTCCAGATGAATCAAGATATTGCCGTAATTTTACTCATACAATTACACACATGGGCATACTACCCTAAAATAAGGGTTTAATACTCTGATACTATTGATCTGCTTTGCAAACGGTAGTAATATTGTTCAATTTTCTTATGCACAAGAAAAGAAAGAAGGAAGATTGTATGTGGTAGATATATCTGTTTTCAATAAGGCATCACTGCAGGTGTCTAGTGAAAGAGTTTTCCAGCTCTACATTTTAAAGCATGTGAAATTTGCTTACTTCCATAGAAGCTTCTAGATTTCTGAGATCATATATGATTTTGTTGTAAGCACAATATATTTTATCTTTCTAAGTGATGTTAATAGCTACTTAGGTCCTTGCTCTTATAACACAGTGATGCTTATCAAGTACTAGGTGTGTATTAAATCTCTGGCTTGATTGCCATGGGTTTGGCATCCTTGTTTCCAGGGACTATTTGTTTCCTTGGTTTGATGTTCATTTCTCAATCCACATCCTCCATTCAGGCTCTTTCTTTCAGCAGTGAGATGCTACTTTGCCAACTTCTTCTATCTACTAAATGTGGAAATAACATATTCAGTGGCTTTTCTCTTGGGTCCATATCCACTGCTGGAGGTACTCTTTCTTCACAGATTATATCCTATTTAAAGGCTGAAAGATAATTTCTTAATCTAGATCTTAAAAACAATTTAGATGCATATTTTTTTATAATTAACATTTCAATTTAGGGCACCATGGTAGTTGATATTCTTCATCTTTTATCTACATGTATTTAATTTTCAAATATTCAGTGGCACACAGAGAATCTTGGAAGAAATGTGTAAAATTTGAATTTTGACCAGCAGAACACAAACTGAAACATTTGATCAAAATACAGCTATGTTATCTAGAAAGTCACACTTTGAATGGACTCAATATGTTAGAAAATACTATCCAACTGTCTTTGGTTTCTGAAAATGGAAATCACAGTCATTCACTTAAAAAAAAATCGTTTCCTGAGGTCAGCTGTATGTCCTAAACTTTGTTCACACAAGTTTTTATGTGCATGCAAACACACCCAGGTGTCACCTGGAGTACTAAATGCCTTGCTGATAAGGAACCTTGTGTACTTCAAGAGACATGAGCCTTGTTTCCCTGCATAGCTCAAATCTCAAGTGTTCTTGTGTAAATACAATTCACTCCAAAGCAAACAACAGAATCACTCTGCTCTGAACCCATCAATGACATAAGTGAGTTCCATTTCAATTTTGTTTATTTCAGGTGTAGAACTTGCAGAACCAAGTACAAGTAACAATGCATTTCACAACCTTCATACTTTGCTGGGGTCCAGAATGGGTTTGGTTCGTGATCTGTGGACAGGCTGAGCAACAGGTTAACTTTCCTGTTTCTCTGATCATAAAAGTGGCAGGAGCTGCTGGACTGAGACTCTTCTTAGCTGAACTCAGTTACCACTCAGTAGAGTGGGCAGGGAGTTAGTTATCTGTAAATGGAGAATACTGAATAGCTCCAGTAGTCATGGGAAGTGTAGGATTTAGATCAGAAAAGGCCATATGAATAGATTTTGACAAACTTCTTAATTTTTAAGTAATTTATAATTTTACATGTCCAAAAAGTTTACACAAAATTGAAATAGTATTAGAATTTTTTGTGAAGCAACTGTAGTAACAAGTTATAATATCTTAATTGCAGGAACTATTTGATATTCAGAGGGCTGTCTTACGGAAGGGGCTGTAAGAAGTGACCATAGCTTAGGACTGTAACTTGAGAGGAAAGAGATTTATCCAGAAGACAAGGGATGGGAGAAGTCATCCTTTGTGAAATGACCAAGAAGAGTTAAAAGGCTTGCAGGATTACTTAGTTCTTGAGGAGCTGGGTTGGAAGGCAAAAATCCCAATTCATTTGGGATCTGTAGCAAGAATAATCAAATAGACACAGACAGCTGTTTAGATTCGTGTTCAAGTAAGTGAAAGGTCTGCTGAAGCCAGAGTGCTGACAACAGGAGAGATAAATGCAGGCTTCATCAGCAACAAAGGAGTACGTAGTGGTGAGCTGAAAATTCAGACCTCAGCACTCATTAAGCCAAGCCTGAGATTGCTAATTTTAGACACAGCTACTGCTGTAATCCAAGTTATATTTAAAGAATGAGCCAGGTGCCCCACTTGTTTAGATCACAATAAACTAGGACCAGCACCACCAGCTTTAACAGTAGAATACTGAAATTGAAAGAGTGCAACAGTGGAATCAGACCTCTGTCTCTGTAGGTAACTTGGATTTACCAACCCATGGACAGAAATAAAGAGCAGCACTCTGCCTCCGAAAGAACGTGTTAATGATTTCTGCATACCACAGGTTTGTTGTGTTGTTTGTATTGTAGATGCAATAATAAATTAAAATGTATAAAGGTACGGATAAGAAATTACTGAGCTCCAGTGAACCAGAGACAGTTGCTTACATTATCATTGAACCAAAAAAAAAAGCAAAAAAAAAAAGCACCACACCAAACCCAACCCTATATAAAGAAGACAGTTAAAAGAGATAAATATCACCTATTTCCTCCTGCCAGAGATCTACTCCCAAAACACACATTCAGAATTATCTTTTATATCTTACCTATTATTGAGAGACAGACTTGAAAAATGTCTGGGCTTTTATGGACTGATTTAGTAATCTTATGATTATAAGTGTAGCCCCCCAAATTAAGAAGAGTTTTACCTATTACAGTCTTTTCTTTCTTCAAATATCGACTGGAATACCAACAAACCCTCTGTATTGCATTAATTGGGAGGAATGTTATGGTCTTTATCTCAGTATGCTGAAAATAAAATATATTGAGATGCATTTCAGCTGACAGATAAGAAAGGCCATAATAGTTACAGATTTAATTATACATTATCCATATAGTACACATTTGTAAGCACTGAGTAAACTCATGAATGTTACCTTTTAAATCACAGTATAAGAGCACTATTTGCCCTCAGGAATTTTGGCCTTAGGCAGTTGCCAACAGAAAATACTGGCAAAAAAAGCTGCTATCTTTTTATTTCTGTTATCTCTGCATTGTTGAAACCATAAGAAAGAGAATGAAATTTGAATCTGGCATCTGTACTCTAGTATGAATGCTATATTTCATTTCCAAAATTATTACAGATTTCAGACCAGGAAAGAGACAGCTTGAATTTCAAATCGTAGCTTCAGTTTGGAGAGCCGGCAGTTAAAAATGCGGCCTCAGCTTGTGCTCAACAGAACACAAACACTTTACTCATCAAGCAAACATCCAGTTGTAACACACATTTTTTGTGTCTTATCAGCCTATCACCATACGCTACTCAACAGTACAAAAGCAAGATAAGTTACACTCCCGTGTTTCCTGAATTTATCTAGTTATAGATTTATAGGTGCTGATTACTTGCTTTATAACACCTTGATGAACATTTTTCAGAGTAGTGGCTTCAGTGTATCTCCAACAGGAGTCCAGCATAGAGAGATCTCTAAAGGAATGGGACATCTATCAGTGCCTTCTCACCCAAAACGTCAGTAAAGGCAGAATGCAGCCAGAGGTCAGTGAGAATTCCAGAAATAGTGGCAGAGGTAATAGAGGCTCTAAAAACTGACTCAGCCATTTGTGATGACAGAGGAAATTATTAGCTGAACAGAAACAGGAGGATCCTTTTACTTACACAAATTGTATCAATTAAACTGAAATTGATGCAAAAAAAAAAACCCCAGTGCAGTTAAATCTGTGCAAAGCCCAGTGAGATACAGTTAAACTGCATAAAAACCAGATAAAGATCTTTGGTTTCTATGTACAGAATCTAATGTATTCTAAATTAGGTTATCTGCACAGAATTCTTCCATGTAAGAACAGACATTTAGTTAATTAATTTAATTTTTTCTAGATATAGCCTCAGACAGAATAAGCCTTGAGATACACGTGCTGCAAGTGCACCCCAACAAGACAGCAGCATTTCCTGTCAGGCAGTCCCCTCTCTGGTTTGTGCTAGGTAGCAATGTAGCAGCCTCCCACAGTGTCACTGTGAGGCTCAACTGGCCTCAAACTGATGCCTTAGGAGAAAGAGGCTTTGTGTAATTTCCCCTATTCTTTAAGCTTTTCAAGCTTCCTAGCTTTCAAATGATTACACCACCACAGATTGAGTGTTAGCTATACAGTGAATTGCAATTGCTATTCATCAGAGAACACTTGGATTCAAGAAAATGGGAGGAACCAGATTTAGGTACTTGAGGACAATTACATGTATTGGAGTAACTGTGCAGCAAAAGCTGCACTAGACAGCACTCACTAGAATGGGTGAACTGCTGAGTTTGCTTCTTTTATTATTTGATTTATCTTGCTTGGGCTTTTTTTGTTGTTGTTTGTTTGGGGGTTTTGTTTGTTTGTTTAGGGGTTTGCTGCTTTTTTGTATGTTGTTTTTGTTTTGTTTGGTTGGGTTTTTTTGTTATTGTCTTCATTGTGGTGTCCCCCTGCATGCGTATCAAGCTAATTCTGTCTCCTGGGAAACATAAATTTGGGCTGCAAAAATTAAGAGAGTCTCTTGAAGAGCCCCTTTCCAACCACCAGCCAGAAATAAAGTTGTATGCAATATTATCTGTCCTTTTGAGGGTATTGCATGTCACACTGATCATTGACAAGCCCTATTGGCATCTTCTGCTGCAGCTTTTATGTGGGAAATGTATCACCTAAAGGCAAATAGTCTCCATGAGCAGCCCCAGTATGCGTTGTCAACAGGCAGCAGGTGAGGTATCTAATGCTGGCTGCAGATGGAGTGAAATCTGCTGTCAGAATGAAACCCAGCAGTACAAAGCACTAGCAAGACAGTCATAGCCATTAGCAACCAGGTGTGCATCACTTGTATCCTGGATTTAAGGCAGAAGTAAAACATAAACTGTTGGTGAGATTGCCTGCAAATGATCTTCCTTAGAAAGAATTTTAGCTTCACTGTATTAGCAACTAAGAACTGATATTGCTTTTGCTCCTCAGGTTGCTGGGCAGTCCAGGCCAGTGTTTTTGTAGAAATGGCAGTGTCTCCCAGGCACCTTTCAGAATACAAAGCATGCAGGTAGAGGAGAGAAATAGTAGGCCTGCAAAGTGATCAGTTTGACTGTCAGGAATGTGGGATACTTTCACATCCCACTGGAATAAAATGACAAGTCATTTCCTTGTCATCCTTTCCACATGGAAAAGAGGTTATTAATATTTGTCCCTCACTGAAAAGCCTTAATCTGTACTTTAGTTCACCTTTCACAGAATACTTAATATGGCAGTAAGTTGGAACGACAGAAAAGTCACAGGAAAAGTCACATAGCAAGGCTGGGAGGGTGTTTGTGGTGCTGCAGGGCCTCACAGTTGCTGTGGATGAGGAAGGGTCAAAGAATGTGTGACTGAATGGATGGGTTTATCAGAGGGCTGCTTTCTTCCCAAGATGGACTCACATCTTGTCAGAACTGTACAGAGCAGCACCAGATTCAGGGCAAACCCCTGGTCTGCAGAAGGTAAGCATGTGAGTACATGGAGGGCCCCCTGCTCCCCACTGCAGTGCTAAGCACATCTATTGCCCACATTTCCACCTGCTGGACCAACATCTCAGCTGGTAAAGGGATTCATTCAGCCCTGCTGAAAATGCAGTGTGCACAGTGCATCTGTATCTGGTGGTCACATGTATTCTCACTGAGCTCCTCTTAACTGAACTGGAAAGTCTGGTCAAGGGTTTTGTGCAGGAAATGAGTCCCTTTTGTCTCAAAATTACAGAAATTCTCTTCTCTCTTTACTGGCTGGCATAAGTACACATGTTCTCCTAGGAAAACATTTGCCCTGGCGAGGGATGATTATCAGTCAAATGAGCATCTACCCTCTTGCTTGGGAGGGGCTTGTGCAGGGCATGATATTTTGGCAGAATGCAGGTCCAGGCCCATTCTCAACACGTCCATTAAAATCTAACTTGAAATACTTTAGTGTTTGTCCTTAGCCTCCCTTGATCTGCCCCTATTTCTCTTGTTTCTGTAAACTGCCTCCTTAATCACTTGTTAATAGGTAAGGCAAAAAGGAGTTGATGAAATTCAAGACTTAATTTATGAAAGCTTAATTATCTTAATCATCAGAATATAATAGAAAAGTGAAAGTGGTTGCAACTAAGAGGATGATTTACAGAAAGACCCACTCCCAAACACATCCTCCTTTGAGATAAAAAAAAAAGCCCATGGTCTGGGTTTTCCTGGTTGTGCAAGGAAACACTGTACACTCTATGATACTCCTTTGACTCTCATCACTCATGGAATCCAAGTGGAGTAGGAATTTGTCTGTCTTTGAGCTATTTGTTGCAGACACCGGTGCAAGAAATGCTGCAAAAGAACAGAATAGTAAAGGCCCAAGCATCAGTGGGAATGATCCACCTGCTTTTTCTGGACTTCCAGCAACTGACAGAGACTTCATGGAAGCCCAGAAAATGATCCTTTATTTTAAGCAAGACCAATATGGGATCAGTAATATTTCAGCAAGTTCCTGAATTATGCCCATGACAATCTGACTGTTTTGAATAAACTGAAATCTTGTTATCTGCTCTGCTGACTCCTAGTTTCATAAAGGGAGAAAATTCAGTCAGAATGAGAAATCTCACTTAGACTAGCACTAAAAGCTGGGCAGGAGTTTTAAAATGGAAAAAAAGTTGTCTTGCTATCTATGTCAAAAAAAAACCCCTCTTTAAATTTCCAGACTTCATTAATATACAAGAGCAGCAAGAAAAACTTCCAAAACCACCTCAATTTCTCTAGCAAACAGTTAAGGGTGTCAAAGAAAATGACACAGAGTATGAGTATTCAGTTCATAGGTGCTTTTCTCAAGGTAGACAGCCCAGGGAACATGATACATGGTTGGATAGATTTTTATAATCGCCTCCACCCTCTTGTCAATATATTCACCTGCTTCACCGTAGGTCATCCCATTTTCTCCTTGCTCAGTACAGCTGGTGGATTACTATGCAAACTGCACTACACAGAAGATTTAACTCTGTCTTCTAGCATGGGAACCCCCTGGCACTTACAATACACTTTTATTTTACTCTGTATTTCAGTGCTGAATACCACAGGGTAAGTAGCACACTACTGAATGTAGCTTAATTCAGGAAGCTTAACTGTTAATGATACATATCCGTTCTTCGCTTTTAAAATGTGGAATGTTGTACAATTGAACCATGTCATTTTTTAAAAGAAATTATTTAAATTTGTGATTACCTAATTCTGCTCTGGCTTCTGTCTGAGAGAGAAACCTGTAACACGTGGATTTCTAATAGTTTATCTGAAGAGATCTGGACAAATAACTACAATACATATAAAACTCTCTTGACTCTGAATATATCAACAGTAACCTTTGCTTTAAGATTTGCCTGATGCATAACTGTATAAAAATAACACTAATAGAGACTGAGTGGCAACTTGTCATAGCTTTCACTTTCTCATGGAAGAAATCCAAGAACAAGGAAGAAAACTTTCTTACTTTATCTGTCTTTACATATTCTTTTTCCTCAGCCTGAGCTTAGTCTGTTTCCCAGTTGCATACTGAATTTCATTGCATCACTTCACAATAAATTAATTGTGATATTTGCTTCTAATCTCTCCTAATTCATTTTTCTGAATGTCACTGCTTGAATTTTGAGCAGTGCAGACATTTCTTGTGCTGCATTCCCTTAAGGACAGATTCTCTATACTGTGTCAAGTACAATAAAGATAACTAAGGAGGGAGCACCACAGAGTTTGGAACAGAACTCTGCCTCCAGAAACTGGGGGCTATCCCTTCCCTATGCAAAACACCCAAAGAGCAGAGCCATTTCTGTTGTGATGTGTGGTGGGATTTTGGTCTTGTGTCAACTCATCTCTGCAGGACTTAGTAGCACACAAGGACAGTGCATTTGTAATTGCTTTTGTTTTGCAGCATTTTCAGGGTAAATTAGAAGAGCTGAATGAAATGAAAGCTTTGTGTCATGAGAGATTTGCAGGGGTTAAAGGAAATATGTAGCCTTCCAACAAGTAACCGAGCTACACAGAGCACTGGCTTACTGGCATTGACGCTCTTTGCTTAGCAACAATGGGGATAATAACGCCATGAGGAAATTCCTAGAAAGTCTTTGCTATTATCCTGGTGCTGTCTGAGCTGAGATCTATCTATCCACCCCTCTGCAGCTCTCTGTGCCCAGTAGAACTCCTCTTATTCCAGTTCAGTGGGATACAGAGCACAGGATCCTTCTCATCTTTGACTCACTCTCAGAGCTTTGCCGTGAACAAGTAACTTCTGTATGGGAAGAGAAATCCAGACATAGGTGAAACCCTGGGTCTATTTAGTTATTCAGTGAAACACCTAGACGCATACATTTAGGTGCCAACATTCTTTCTTAAACAGTTTTTTAGTCACTAATTCCACAAGGGCTTCACTCCATTTTTTTCTTGACAGGATCAAGCAAAGACCAAGAGGCGGCTTGAAGACATGGGATCCTGAGACAGGTAACTGCATGGCATTAGTGCTGGTAACCATCCAGGCAGACTTTGGATATGCTGGCTCCTCTTCCTCACTTTAATGTGTTTCATTTCAGCTTACCTCACCAGATGTGATTTTAACAATAACTCAAGGCCATTCTGTGACTGGACTCAGCCTTGCAATGTCAACCAGGGAGTGTGGATACGAACCAAGCATGACACTCCAACTGATGGAACAGGTCCTGATGGAGACTATCCTGATGGAAGTAAGTGCTCATTTGTGGCCTTGTTGATTTTCATTTTCTGAAGGCAGACTAACTACCTTTATTCCTCTTTCTTTGAAAGAAAAAAGAGATTCATGAAGCCCTTTGACATGTGTTTTCACAACACCTGTCTTCGACTTTTCATCATATCAGACAGGAGTGAATTAAACTGGCTCGCCCATCATAGATTGGGTATCTTTATCATGCATGAAAGTAAAAGAAAGCTAATTGTATCAGGCTTAAGGCCTCATAGAGAATATAGTGACATGGAACAGATCATTTTTCAAGAGATGGCTTCTGGCCAAATTCCACTGATAACAGTTTATGGCAACAAATGCAATGACTATCGCACTGGCACAAGATAAAGTTCACACTAGCTAGTTACAAAATCAAGTCTGAAGAATATTTTTTAAAAACTCTGATACCTGTGATTTAAAAACTGGAGCCTAACATGGTCACAGTACCAAACAATCCATGGCTCCATCTCTGTGTGTTTGAACCACTATCCTTGCCCCAGCAGATCCATTTAGAGGATCGTATGCAGTCAAAATGCTTCCTGTAATTATCCCAAGACAAAGGTCAGCTACTGTCAGAGTCAGTAAGCAAATTAAAACAGTAGTAGTTGGGATTGTTGCTAAATAATTTTCTGCATTTTTACTATTTTGATAGTAACAATTAAAATTGCCTGTTGGAAGAAGAAATGGAACACTTTTTATTTCGATAAATATAAATAATAATGTTTTGCTTTTTGAATTGACACAAACCATATCACTTTAAATGTGAATTAGATTTTCTTGGCAATTTAAATCTATGACTGAATGTTAGATGCTACGTGGAGCCATACTTTACCATACAGAAATGGTCTTGTATTTATTTTTCATTCTTTTCCATAGCCAGATGGGAGAGACTTGACTTTAGCTGCAATGGGGAAAGGTAACTTTGATCTTAGCCCATGCGAAGCAAAAAACTTCAGCCCTAGTAAAGCAAAATCTGATTTAATCTTGAACCAATCAGATTAAAACACTTCAAACCCAAAGAAGCACTGCAAGACTCTGGATTTTAAAAAATTTCCTTCCTTTTCATAATGTCAAATGTAAATATTTTCAAGGAAATATCAGCATTGTTTTCTATTTCTTCTATTTTGAGACAAAACAAAATGCTGACAGTTTAGAATTTTCCTTGTGGCAGGGATTTACTCATCTTCAGACCAAAATAATTATGAAAAAATATATCCCACAAAAAAAAAGTGCACAGAAGATTGCTTTATTTTCCTTTGTGGAAAGAAGGAACTGAACATAGATCAGTGAGGCAGTGTCTGGAGGTGCTGTCTCTTGAAAGAGTCCTACATCTTTAATTGTGATCCCAAAATAACTGTTCTTGTGAGATGGAATGTATTTGCTTTGTTCTCAGGCTCACATTCTACTTTGTATAACTACACAGGTTAACCATTGCAATGTCCAAACACCCTCTGTTTTGCTTTTTTACACTGATAATGATGCCTTAATTTCTTCCAGATTTGGATTGTACTTCAGTTTTAAATGACACCTAATAAGTTATCAGAAGCTTCAACCATATTTTAATGTTTTTTTCACTCTGCAGAAGGTTATTTCATCTACCAAGAAGCGAGTAATCTGGTCCCCTTCGACACTAACAGGCTGGAGAGCCCAAATACTGTAGTTTCTGGAAAAATATGCATAGACTTCTGGTACTACATGTTTGGATCAGAAGAGATGAATGAGTTGAGAGTGCTTGTCCAAGATGACACAGGGGAGTCTGTGGTGTGGCATCGGAAGGGAAACCAGAGTTCCTTGTGGAAATATGGTGCCATCACTCACACTTTTCCAACACAGAGAAAGATAAAGGTAATATATTTGCAGAATATATACTTTGTACAACCTCTGCATTTGTTCTCTCCTGACAGACTGCAAAATGTGCATGTAAGCTAGAAAATATAACCAAGATTTGCTTGGTTTATATTTTGTAAATAGAATGGGGTTATGATTTCTGTCAATGAACTAAGAAGAAACCACCAACCTCCTAGTTTCACTAGTGCTGTTAGTTAAGAGATAAATTTCAGTTTCGTTTTTCCTTGCTTTCTTCCTTAATTTTATCATGAAGTCAAGGACTTCAGATGTCGTAATTAAAGGCAGGTTTGTCTGCCATGAGTTTCAAGGTTTGAACTTTGGGATGCCACCTGCGTTGGACTCCTCTGTAGAATCCAGACCACTAATTCTCATAAACCATTTATAAGTCAGTAAAACAGTGGACTATGTTTCCTGTAGCCTTCACTTTATTACAGGATACATATTCCTTTAGCTGAAGGAAGCTAAGAAAACTGTTATAACCTCATCTTGCCAAATGCTATTTTCAGCAAAAAAAGCAGAGATTAGTTTGAAATCATGCTAAGAGAAATGGTGTTGTGTTTGCCTAAAACATCTCTGATGCAGGGATCACTTTGTCCTGCCTAGGTAATTTTCGAGGCTGTCCGAGGACTGACAGAGTATGGGGATACAGCACTGGACAATGTGAGAGTAAGGGATGGACCCTGTGGTAAGTCTGTGTTTGCAACCAAGTCTGTGCTACTTTCTTCTCTCTGTTTAAGCTGACCACAAATTTTCATTACTCTACTCCATATACAATATTGCAACCCCATAGAATTTCGAACCACAAAAGAGAAATGGCAAAAACTTTACACCTCACTTCATTTCAATGTTACGTGTTTTGCTGTAACTTCTTCCTACATCTTTCTTCATCACCTCCAACATCCAAGACGAGCCATCTCTTTCTCTGCAAATGTGAACCTTTTCACCAGGTCCAGCAAAATTTACCTTCATTTCTAAGTCTGAAGTGCATCTCTAAAGCTAGACAAGGCTATGCACGTTGATCTTGGATTCCAGATTAAATGGCCTAATTGGCATTTTACAGCAAATATCAGTTCATGCAAGCTCATTAAATAGACAATACAACCATATATCACAAAAAGAAATAACAATGAGTCAATAATACTGAGTTGCACTACCAGCTTTGACTATGAATCAGCAATTGGAGCTTGATCTCTGACCCTGTAACAGATCAGCCAAGACTAGAACAAGCTGTGCATGGCTGGGGTCCATTTTTATTGACAAGCATGAAATACATACAGAATATGAATTGACCAAGAACTTTGCTGAAAATCTTATAGAAAGTTTCATTAGGTCGTAATAGGTGTTGTTCTCTGTGAAATACTACTAAGGTAGTGACATAACATATTTCAAATTATACTACCTGTGACCAAGACTTCCTTTCAGATCCATATCCTCTGATCATATGATTTTAGTTAAAATTCTGTGAAAAAGACTTGGGGCCTTATTTTGTTTGAGGGCTAGGGAAAGCCAGTTCTTCATTTTTCCAGTAGCAGTAGCACATGATTCAGCCACCGGATGGTGCACAAAGGTAACTCAGAGAGACAAGAGCTTTTCTGTTCATCTCACTCTCATACCTGCCAGCACTCACTGACACTAAGACCTTGTGTCTTAACACACAGCAGAGGGAGTCACACACCCAACTGCAACTACACTTCCAGCTCCCGAGAGGAGCCCAAGCTCAGTCACTGTGATCTATCTAACAATGATGAGCTGTCCTAAGAGCTAAAAAGACCCCCCCACACACATCCCCAATCTAAAACACAGACAGCTCTACTTGCTTCACTGAAGAACTTCTAACTTTATGCTGGTGAAGAGTAAGTGAAAATTCCTGTATGTTGGTGTGTAAATAGTGTTCAGCCTTTAATGTTAAAGCTCATTGTATTGCTTTGTCTTTTCCACTAACAGAAGCTGTCCCTACACCTGTACCACCAACACCTACACCAACAGAACCTACACCACTTCCAGTGACAGGTAATTTTAGTCAATCACATATACTACTCAACGGGTTGTAGGACCCTTACATTTTTCACTGGCAGTACTGCTTTTTTGCTTCAGTTAATTTCTGTGGGTATTTGGCTGTGATGTTGCTTTATGCCATACATATCAGCAGTTTCTGTTTCAGTTCTTCCAGGTGTAATCTACAAAATGAGGGTGATTGTGCAGTGGGAGGATAAAATAAGATGGGCTTTTGGGATTTGTCTGTATGTTAATGAGAACATATTCCTTTTCCCTGTCTCCAGAAGCTATTTGCAGTATACATGGGGATCCCCACTACAACACTTTTGACAAGCAGCGTCATGACTTCATGGGCACCTGCACCTACACCCTGTCCAAGCTGTGTGAGAGCAACAGCTCCCTGCCCTACTTCAATGTGGAAGCAGCCAATGAGCACAGGGGAGGCAACACTCGTGTGTCCTATGTTCAGTATGTGGATATTGATGTCCATGACTACAGGATCAACCTTGGTCAAAAAAGAGCTGTTAAGGTATGGTTGGAAGCCACTGTCTATCATTCATAACTCATAGCATGAATAAAGATATTGTTGTACAGTGACTAAAAATTTCCAGCATCCATACAATAATTTTTAGAGGGCAGTCAAATATTTAGGAGCAGGAGTAATGTGAAGTTCTTAAACATGGGAATTTCAAAACTGAAAGCATAGGCTAAAATTCTGTGCTGTTTTGTTGAAACATGGGCTTAGAGCTGACACTCTGAATGGGGTTGGTGAGCTAGACTACCTCTCTAACCTGCTCCCCATGCTCTAGTTTGGCATGTAACAGGGAGCACAGAGGCTCTGATTTAGCTGAGTTCACACTGGTAGTCATTTCCCAGTCCTGTGTGGTAGCCTGTAATGCTGAACACTACTCCCTGATTTCTACTTATTCCCCTTCACTGTTAACTTCACACCTGGCCTTTGCCAAAAAGCAGGGTCAGGTGGCAGTCCTGGAGTGACAATCTGATGACTCTCTTGGCCAGCTATTGCATCCTAGGACTTCTTTATGGATCCTTTCTATAAAAGGCCAAGACAGTAGAAATGGTTGAGCTAAAACCCCAGGATATGAATAGGTCACCTTGCTTCATTATCACCCTTATAAGAAAATGCAACAGTGATTTAAAAGCGGCAGAGGTTTGAAGGTGAAACCTTCCCCATCTGATCTTAGAGACATAGAGAACTGATATGCTCTCATTTTCCAACAGTCTCTCTCTTATACCTTTCCCCTCTATTTACTGCTTTTACTATAAAAAAGAATAGGTCTGTAGGCAGTTGCTGCAGACAGACCATGCTAAGTCTTGGACTTTTGCCAGCTGTGTCTGGCTCACCAAGACCACACTTGTAAGCTATGTTGTAGCCACACTGCTAGGGCCTCAAGCCCTAGATTATGTGGCCATATACACACATATATACATATACTAGCACAGAGTGAGTTCTCTACTGCCCACTGTGTCAATACAGGAATCTAAGAGGGTCACCATTAAAAACACTTCTTGTCAAGTGGTTACAATATCTGTCCTTCTCTGTGCCTGCAGGTCAATGGAGTCAGCCAAGTGGTCCCTGTGGCCTTGGTCCCAGGTGTCAATATTTTCCTCAGTGGGCAGTATGTTGTGGTTACAACTGACTTCGGGCTGCAAGTCAAATTTGATGGAAATCACAGAGCAGAAATCACTCTTCCCAGTACCTATATGTCTAAAGTCTGTGGAATGTGTGGAAATTACAACGGGCAAAAAGCAGACGACTTTCTCAACCCAGATGGAGAGATGGAAGCAAACTCAACCAGCCTTGGCAACAGCTGGCAGGTTTACAATGACTCCAGGTAGGACTCCTGCCAGCACGTCAGGTCTTACCTGTTATCTATGCAAGCCTAATTTTATGCATCTCTTCTTTGGAGGCCAAAAATGTCTGACATGTCTAAAATGTCCTTGTCAGTGTTCTTTGTGCATCTGGGTAAAGTTTCATAGAAAATTTAACTGTGCTTAAAAAGAGAAAAATTCTTAGATTCTTAGAACTGTTTAGGCTGGAAAAGACCTTTAATATCATCGAATCCAACAGTTAACCCAGCAGTATATCCACCAACAAACCATGTCCCCAGATGCCACACTTAGACATCTTGTCAATTCTTCCAGGGATTGTGACTCCATCACTTCCCTGGGAAACCTGTTCCAATGCTCAACAACCCTTTTGGAGAAGAAGTTTTTCCTAATATCTAATCTAAACCTCCCCTGGTACAACTTGAGGCCACTTCCTCTCACCCTGTCACCTGGAAAAGAGACTGTCCCCCATCGCACTACAACCTCCTTTCAGGGAGCTGCAGAGAGAGGAGGTGTCCCCTGAGCCTCTCCCCTCCCAAGGCCTAACAGCCTCAATTCCCTCAGCCACTCCTCATAAGATTTGTGCTCCAGAGCCTTCACCAGCTCCATTGCTCTTCTCTAGATACAGCCCAGCACCTCAATGTCTTTTTGGTAGTTAGAGACCCAAAACTGAACACAGGAATCAAGATGGCGTCAACAATGCCAAGGACAGGGGGGAAATCCCTTCCTTCTTTCCCCTTCAAATCTTATTCCACATATGCTTTGTGCCCAAAGAGAGTCCAGCTGAATTTCTATCTGAAATTCTATTCTAAGAGTTTGAAACAGAGGGATTGGAAATACGCCGTGTTTAGTCTGGGAAGAGACCTGTAGTTTTGGTAGATGTGATTTCAAAGCATCTCAGGTGCTAGTGAATCCAAAGTTGATTCATTAATTTTTCCACATCTTTTTTTTCTTTTTTTCCACATTAGGTGCTCACCAGATGATGGCCATACTCCAAACTGCACGGATGATGAAAAACACATGATCCAAAGCAATGCATACTGTGGTCTGATCACAGATCCAAATGGCCCATTCCAGAACTGCCACTCAGTAGTCGATCCACGGAGTTATTTTGAAGATTGCCAGTATGATCTCTGTGAACTTCACTTGAACAGTGCAGCCCTCTGTGAAAGCCTACAGGCTTATGCAGACGTGTGCCAAGCTGCAGGAGTCCAGCTGGCACCATGGAGAAATGCAACCTTTTGCCGTATGTATCAAAGATTGCTAGAAATTGCCACTTGTCAGGAGGATATAATGAGGATTTCCTGAAGACAGAGCCTTACAACCCTGTTTTGAATTCATGTAACACTGAGAATCTTGACTGATCAGACCAAAGATTTCAGGGTTATATGTAGTTCCTCAGTTTGATTCTTCCTTTGGGAAGATGCTAGTGAAAATAGTTCACCTGCTTTGAATGAAAGGAAAAAAATCTATCTAATCCATCTTAAAATAGAATTGGAGGCCTTTCCTTTGAATTTCTCTCTGCAAAGAGAGCAGGATGAAGGAGGAACTCTTCTGACAAACTGAGCAGGAGATCTGGGATAAAAGGAGAGTGTTGTAAACACTGTCAGTGGTACGGACTCTGATATGTATAAGAGTAGGGAGTGCTGACCATTCTTTCTTATAGGACGTGGAGGAAAGCATCAGAGTGTCCCGTAGAGGCATAGTCATTCATGGTTTCAGATGGCAGAGGAATCAACACAGATAGGCAGCTTGGAATTAAAGACCAGGAGTGAAGTCAAAAGTAGTTGGAGATTGTGGCAATGGAGGTTGTGACAATGGAGATTGTAACAATGCTTCTCAGGGTGGAGAAGGCAGGGAGAGTAGGGAAAATATGCAAGAGAAAGAAACACACCGAGGCACAAGACAAAAGGTGTCAAGCATTGAAATAATAGATGTCTGTGCTAGAGATTAAGTAGGGATAATGATTTTTTGTTGTTGTTGTTTGAATATTGGTAAAGAGTAAATAAAGAACATTTCTCAAGCATTCAGGCATATATTATAGGGAAAAAAATCCATATTATTTTCAGAACAGAATTTAAATACAAATTTAATGTCTGAAATGCCTGAACAGATCTGTTCCCACTAGAAACAATAAAAGGAACAGGAAATAGTAATTCTGTGACCCATGTGGCTTCTAGGCTGAAGAAGAGGGGGAGACTAAAAAGCTTGTCTGAAAACACTGAAATTACTGAAGCCTAATTTCTTTTCTGACTTTTGTTTCCCATTTGACTTCAGTCTCCATCTGGAGCATTTTCTAGGCTGGGGATGTTACCGAGGCTTTCTTTCCTAGAGATGCTATGGTTTCAAAGCAGGAGTGAGCTGTCCCTGCATCTCTTCTTTCTGCTGAAAGAGTTTGCCGGATCCCTCCTCCTTGCCTTGTACCTATTTCTCTTATTGGACCTGTATATACTTTTGTCCTCTGCCAACTTCATCAACTTATTTCCTGTAGATTGCCTGGGTCAAATTAAGTAGGAGGATGGCCAGAGAAATGTACAAGGTCATTGTATTATCTCTGTCTCCTTAGAAAAGAAGGCTAAAGATAGAGTGAGAATATATGTCATTAGAAATTGTCTCATATCAGATAAATATCTGGAAACTGAAAAAAGATTGCTGAGGAGAAGCTCCAGTTATCACACCTTCTCATCAGAATATAAGTGTTTAAAACATCTAATTACAAAGGATAGTTATATGCCATGTATGTAAAAAAAATAAAAATAGAATTGAGCCTGTCTACATCCTGACTACTTAACAAGCCTTAAAGACCTCTGTGAAGTGAAAAAATAATAATTAAGACATTACAACGTGTCTGGAATTAAATATCTAAACTATAGTCTAAATAGAGCATGTCTAGGACAAATAGTTCACCTGACATTGACATCCTCTGTCCAGTGCAAAAAGCAAGAAATCATATTTGTGTCCTAGAAAATACACTCTCTGAGTTAAAGTTTAGAAAGGCAAACCTCAAAACAAATTCAACTGTGGTACGAAAAAAAAAGGCATGTATGAAAATGCTGCTAATTCTAAGATGTTAACAAACATTTCAAAAGAAATCAGAATACGATACTAAACAAAACACCTATATTTTAGAAATTAAAAAATATGAATATATGTCATGATCTTTTCCTGCACAGCATTGGCTTGTCCGGCCAACAGTCACTACGAGCCCTGTGCTGCAGCCTGCCCTGCCACCTGTGTGGACCCGATGGCTCCCGTTACCTGCAGCCTGCCGTGCGTGGAGGGCTGTGTGTGTGACAGCGGGTACCTGCTCTACAATGACCGCTGCGTGCCCAGCCACCAGTGCGGGTGCTGGCACAACGGGCAGCACTACCCCGTGGGCTCCGAGTTCTGGACGGACAACACCTGCTCCTCCAAGTGCACGTGTCCCGCCCGCGGAAGCAAAGTCCAGTGCTTCGACGCCTCCTGCCCTGCGGGCCAGTACTGCGGGGTGCAGAACGGGAAACCTGTGTGCCTCGAACACTCCTACGGCATCTGCCACGTCCACGGGGACCCCCACTACAACACCTTTGACAAGGTGACGCACAACTTCATGGGCAACTGCACCTACACCCTGGCCAAAGTGTGCTCCAACACCACCTCCCTGCCCTACTTCAACGTGGAGGCCAAGAACGAGCACCGTGGCAACACCCGAGTGTCCTACGTGCGCGAAGTCGTGGTTGAGGTGTACGGACAACGCGTTGTCATCCTCAAGAAGCAGAAGAGCCATGTGCTGGTAGGCAGTGGGGCTGGAATGAGAGCGGGGTCTGGCTGCAAGGCAGGGCTGGCTGGGCTGGCAGAGCCTGCCACGTACCAGATGCCTCCGTTGTCCCAGGAATGGGGGTGTCCTGCTGAAGGCAC
The DNA here is from genome assembly GCA_016584745.2 of Phylloscopus trochilus trochilus. NCBI lineage: Eukaryota > Metazoa > Chordata > Aves > Passeriformes > Phylloscopidae > Phylloscopus > Phylloscopus trochilus. Next base: position 7,731,680 of record WQNJ02000041.1, on the reverse strand, counting down.
CGGGGGATTACTTTGTTTTCCCTTTTGGCACGGGCTGGCAATGGAAGGGGCAAATGGGGACCATGGGCCGTGTTGAGCACAGGGCAGAGCACAGCTCACAGCTCACTCTGTCAGTCCAAGGGGTGTTGGGGTGTGAGGACATCCCAGGCAGCTGTTTGCCGTGCCCGGGTGGCAGCTGCATTCCCTGGGCAGGAGCAGCCAGGGAGGCCAGGGACAGGCCCGGGGCCCACTGCGCTGTGTGTGCCGTAGGTGAACAACGTGCGCCAGACGTTGCCGGTGAGTGCAGCGGGAGGGGCCGTCAGGGTGAGCAAGAGCGGTCGCTACATCGTCCTGGAGACAGACTTCAACCTCAGAGTGTCCTACGATGCTGACCACTCGGTGGAGGTGAAGGTGCCCACCACCTACTTCAACCTGACCTGTGGCATGTGTGGCAACTTCAACAACCGCAGAGACGACGAATACATGATGCCCAACGGGCAGCAAGCCGCAGACTCCAATGCGCTGGGGGAGAGCTGGCAGGTGCCAGACAGTGACCCCTCCTGTGGTGTCCCTGTCCCCTCCCCACCCTGCAGTGCAGAAGAGGAGAAGCTCTACCAGTCCGACCAGTTCTGTGGCATCCTGACCACCAGGCCTAGCTCTTTTGAGAGGTGCCACGGCGTGATCAACCCCCAGGACTACTTTGACACCTGCTTGTATGACCTGTGTGCCCTGAATGGTGGCCAGCAGTTCCTGTGTGCTGCTCTGGAGGCCTATGCTGATGCGTGCCAGGCAGCTGGTGTGACTCTTCTTCCCTGGAGGAATGCTACCTTCTGCCGTGAGTACCTGCCTTGCCACTGCCAGAAAGGGAAATGGGCCACAGCTTCTGCCCTGAACCTCTGGCCAAAGCGAGTCTTAGGTCTTTCCCTTGCCACAGGGCTGTCCATGGTTGAAGTCTTGCTGGTCCTAATTTTCCCCTTGCCCTTGCAGCCCTGCAGTGTCCCCCCAACAGCTCCTATGACCCCTGCATGACGGGCTGCCCTGCCACCTGTGTTGACCAACAAGCCCCACTCAACTGCTCCAAGCCTTGTGTGGAGGGCTGTGCATGTAGCTCTGGCTTCCTCCTGAGTGGAGACACCTGTGTGCCCGAGGCCAACTGCGGCTGCCTCTTTGAGGACAACTACTACGCTGTGAGTGAAAGCCCTGCTCTGGGTTGCCTCCCTGACAGGCCACTCCTCTGCCTGTCCTTTCCTGCCTCATGCACTGAGCTTTGGTGTTTCCCTGCCTGCAGGAAGGCGAATCCTTTGTGAATGAGAACTGCACTCGCCGGTGCCGGTGCGAAGCCAAAGGCCAGATGGTTTGCTCGGCCCTGTCCTGTGGGGAGGACGAGGTCTGCAAGGTCCAGGATGGCCAGCGGGGCTGTTACCCAGCCAGCACTGCCATCTGCCACATCTACGGGGACCCACATTACAGCACCTTTGATGGGAAGCTCCACCACTTCCAGGGCTCCTGCAACTACACAGTGGTGACGGGCTGTGGCAACTCCTCCGTTGGGTTCAGTGTCACCACCCGCAACAAACATCGCGGCAGCCAGAGCTGGACAGCTCTGAACTCCGTGGCACTGTCCCTCAACGGCCTCCACATTGCACTGCGCGAGCACAAGGCAGTCTACGTAAGCCTCTCCTTTTTATACCTGGGAACACCAGACACCCTGGACACCCTTGAAATACCCCTCTGTCCCCAGGGAGAGCTTGCTGTTCCCTGAGCCTGCTGCATGCTCACAGAAGAGCACGGCGGAGCTCTGAATGGGGCCATATTCTGTGTGCTCATGCAGACAAAGATTCTGGGTAACTTTCCTGAGCTTTGAGTGTGCCATTGGTACAGTTGCTGCTGCCCTCGTAGGCCTGGGCAGGGTTTCTCATGCCAGCAAGTGCTTCTGCATCACTGGCACTGGCACCGCCCCGGTGAGGAACGGTGACCTCTCAGTGGAGGGCACCTCTTCATGCTTCTGTCTCCCTCTGTTCCTCTTCTCCAGATCAACGGTGCCCTGGTCTCCCTGCCTGCTTCTCCTGCCCCCGGTGTGACCGTTTCCCTGAGCGGCTCCCACGTGCGGGTGTCTACCAAGCTGGGCCTGCAGCTGCAGTTCAATGGGGACCATGAGCTCCTGGTGAAGGTGTCTGAGAAGTACAAGGGCCAACTCTGTGGGCTGTGCGGGACGTACACTGGCAGCCAGCAGGACGACTTCACGCGACCCGATGGGGTGGTTGTACCCGACTTCAACGACTTTGGAGCCAGCTGGAGGGTGCCGGATGACGAGTGGCCGTGAGTCCTTGTCCCGCCACGCAATGAAGGACAGAAGGCAGTGTGGGAGAGGGGGGCTAGGAGGGACATCCTGGGCAGGATGCTTTTCCTAAGCTGTTTGGAGCACAGCCGCCTCAGAGTCGTTTGTTTCTGTCCACCCTTAAGCAGGGAGGGCAATGGTGCCTGTGGGCCATGTGTTCCACCCTTTCAAGTGAGGGCCACGGGTGCCTCTGTTAGTGAGGGATCTGGAGTGCAGAAACTGAGGGAGGAGGTCAGGAAATGCAGAGGCTGCTGTCAACAGGCTGCAGGGAACTCAGGGCTGTCTGTCTGCTTTGTAGGTGTGACCCAGCCATCAGCCCACCTGCATCCTGCTCCCCTGCTGAGGAGGAGGCAGCTAACAAGCAGTGTGCAATCCTCACACACCTGGGTGGCCCGTTCCAGCCATGCCATGCAGTGCTGCCACCCGAGACATACTTTGAGAGCTGTGTCTATGACCAGTGTGCCACGGATGGCAGCACGGAGCAGTTCTGCAATGACCTGGGGGCCTATGCTGCAGCCTGTGCTGAGGCAGGCATTGCTCTGGGAGACTGGAGTGCTGGCACTGTCTGTGGTAAGTCTTTTGTTGACCTCCTTTGATTTCCTTGACTCTCAGAGACAAGGAATGGGGCAGTTCTGGGGGCAGTACATGGGCCAGAGATATCCCCCCATATCACATAATTAGCCGCTCTGGTGGGCCTGCCCTTGCATCAAGAGACTCTTCCGGACAGGCGGAATTCCCGTCCTGCGCTTTGTTTGCAATGGTGTGGGGGTGTCTGGGAAGTGGGCAACATCCCCATTTGGGAACAAACTTTCCATTCTCATACCTACCTCCTCCACTTCCGTTTCACTCTGTTTCATTCACCAGCTCCTACAATCTCTCCCCCCCTGCCAGGCACTACAACACAGCCTCCACACACAACAACATCGCCGGCACCCGGGACAAGCACAGGTACTGCTGTCTCCCCTCTGTGTCTTTCAGTGGCTGTGCTTAGCACTTCCCCTTGGCTGGCCACCCTCACCTGTCCAGGGGCATGCCATGGTTGTACATGGATGTACCTGAGCCCTGCTGGACGTGGGGAAAAGGTGGGCCCAGCCTCACTCTACAACCTCTGCTTTCCTTTCTGCACCGTGTTCAGCTCCCCCAACAGACTGCAATTTTGCCTGCACATTCGAGGTGGATTTCTGTGGGTGGGTCCAGGAAGATTCCAGCAGCCTTGACTGGATAAGGAACAAAGGCCCAACGCCCACGCCAAACACCGGCCCGTCCTCTGACCACACAACAGGAGGTAGGAACAGCAGTCAGGACACAGGCAGAGGGCTGTCCCCCCACAAAGATGGCAACAAACTGCTAAAAGTGAACACAGACCACGTCTTTCCTGGCCTTTGTCCTGAGCAGTTTGTCCAGTGCCCCCTCCAGGGCCAGAGGATTCCCTTGGGAGGATTTCTAGCCCTGGCAATCACTTTGTGCTACCCCCAGAGCAGGCGAGGACCTGCCATGCCGGGGAGAATGTGAAGCACAGCTTGATGACCTGTTGGTCTCTGGGGAAGACAAATGGGTCTGTGACTCTCTTATGAGATCCTGCCTTTTCCTGAAGGCAAAGATGAGGGTTCTCCACATCTGCAGAGCCATGTGCGGACTGTGGCAATTCTTTGGAGGTCCCAGTGCAAAGCATACACCTGCCCTAGCCCTGAGAGCATACTCATAGAGGCACTTGGGTCTGGGGAGGTTGCAGCTTGTGAAGAGGAAGAACTGTCTTTGCTCTCCCTCCTTTTGCCTGCCTGAAACTGCAGCCTGGATGCTCCCCGGGTTGGGAGCTTGGGTTGTCCCTGGCTGCTTTGGGTAGTGCTGATGCATCTGTGACCATGTGTCTGGTGCTTTGTTTCAGATGGCTACTACATCTTCATGGAAGGGTGGGAAGATACTTACCCCGGCTTTGTGGCTGGGCTGGTCAGCCCGGTGTGCAGCTGGGAAGGAACACTCTGCTTCCGCTTCTGGTACCACATGTACGGAACTGCGGAGACAATGGCCCTGCGGGTGTACGTGCTCAAGGATGACGAGCCAGTGCTGGTCTGGCACACAATTGGGAACCATGGGGACAGGTGGCACTTGGGAGAGGTCACGGTGAACAGCACAGGAGACATGCAGGTAAGGCCGCAGGCTCTCACTGTCACCTCAGAGGAACCGTGCTTTCTAATGGCTCTTCACACACACAGCTGGAGCTAATGCTGGGAATCATTCCTTCCCTTAGATTTGGCTGGAGGGACAATGGGGTGAAGATGTGCGGAGCAACGTGGCACTGGATGATGTCTCCTTTGTAAAGGGATCCTGTGCAGGTATAAGGCTTGGCTTAGGGAAGGGCAGCTGGGAGACTGCAGAGCTGGCAATGCCTGCAGTCACTGTTTTAGTTCACGTGTTACAGGGCCCACAGTCAAGGCATTGACCACAGGTACAGAAGTGCCCTATCTGCACTTGTCAGCCAGCTAAGCTGGTGGCAGAGCCCTTGAGTGGGACAGCTGTGCCTGAGATGACACCCCTCAGTCCCTGTCCTGGGTATGCCTGGTGGTCATGGTGTTGGGTACTTTAGAAAGGTTGAGGAAACCATCTGTCTGCAACAAAACTCCCCTGTTGGTGCACATCTCCTCTGACTCTCTCTTGTGCTAGGTTCATCGACACCAACACCCACGGCCCCCTTGCCAGGTACCACAACACAGCCTGCACCCACCACCTCACCAACCGAACCCACACCCAGCTCAGGTACTGCCACCTCCCATCCCCTTCTGATTCTGCTTGTTGAAACTCCTCATTTTGCTTTCTCCAAGGCCCGTGACACGGCATGGAGTGTCCATACTGAAAGGGGTGTGTCTCCTCCTATCTCCCAGCTCTGCTGCTGGTGGGAGTGTTTTTGCAGAGACATAATAGAGCCATCCCTGCCCTGGGTTTGCACTCGGGTCAGCGTGTTGGGGGTTTCAGGAAGGCTGGATTAGCTGCTTACAACAAAGGCCCATGTGGACACTTGCCACTTCTTCCTCTGTCTCCCCATAGGTCCACTTCCTACTACACCCCCTACTCCGCTGCCTAACACTACAACACAGGCTACACCAAGACCACCAACAACACCACCAGGGATGACCTCAGGTACTGGTATTATTCGTAGAGGTTTGAGTTCTCTTCAAAAGCCATACTGGGAACATGGTGCATTTGCGTTTAAGGGCTGTGATTTATTTCAGTCTCCCTCAATAATAAGACATGCATTGAATCCTCTTCCCTTTCTGAGAGTTTCTGTGGGACAGCTGTGCTTCGAGCATTAGGACATTTGAGTAGCTTAGAACCGTATTTCTGTAAAAATTAATACCATCATGATATAGATCTATAATAACTCTGCTTGTCCATGAAGCCAATAGACCAGTCATGCACTAGATCCTGTTTGAGCAAAGCGAGCTGAGGAGAAGAGGCAGCAGGAGATGCTCAACTGAAAGGTTTCTCTGGTCTTTCCACTGTCAGGCACCTGTGTGGTGGAAGGAGACCCTCACTACCACACATTTGACAAGCAGTTACACCATTTCATGGGCACCTGCACCTACACCCTGTCCAAGCTGTGTGAGAGCAACAGCTCCCTGCCCTACTTCAACGTGGAAGCGGCCAATGAGCACAGGGGAGGCAACACCCGTGTGTCCTACGTCCGATACGTGGATGTCGATGTGGCTGGCCAGCGGATAAGGCTGGGAAAGGGTGGAGTGGTGATGGTGAGCTTGAGGGGGAGATGGTGTGGGGCTGTGTGAGAGGAGAGAAACTGTGCCAAATGGGCTGCTCCAATCCTGTCTCGGTTCCTGTCCTTCCAGGTCAATGGAGTGGAAGAGATCCTGCCTTGCCGCCCATCCTCAGGCGTGCAGGTCTTGTCCAGCGGGTTCTATACCATGGTCATGACAGACTTTGGCTTGAGAGTCAAGTTTGATGGGAAGCATCGGGTGGAAGTGACACTTCCAAGCACCTTTGGGCAGAAGGTTTGTGGCATGTGTGGGAACTACAACGGGATGGCAGCAGATGACTTCCAGAACCCAGAAGGGGCAATGGAGCCAGACTCCACCAGTCTGGGCAACAGCTGGGAGGTGTCCAACAACAGCAGGTGGGTATGGTCCCGCAGCAGCTCTGGGGACACTTTGGGCAAGGGAAGGAGGAGAAGGCACCAGGAGAAGTCCACAAATGACGCAGGGGCCTTTCTGCTGCCTTTCCACAGCTGCTCAGCTGGACCTCTGCCCACCCCAGCCTGCAACGAGACCGACAAGCAACTCATTGGCAGCAGCCGCTTCTGTGGGCTCCTCACTGACACCAGCGGCCCGTTCCAAGTGTGCCACGCTGTGCTGAGCCCCAGCAGCTACTTTGACACCTGCTCCTATGACCTGTGTGAGCTGGGGCTGGACCGCGAGGCCCTGTGCAAGAGCTTGCAGTCCTATGCAGATGCCTGCCAGTCACTTGGTGTCCAGATACCTGTGTGGAGAAATGCAACCTTCTGTCGTAAGTCCAGACATACTGCCACGGGCCAGTACTCTCAGGAAAACACAGGGCAGGATGGGAAGAGTGAGCTGGGGAATAGGAACTATTCTCCCCATGGGCTGTAGGGATATACAGGTAGAAGGCAGTATTGGAGGCACCATTTTCTGTCTCATTTTGATCGGGTAGGACTGAGAATACAAGTAGAGCCAAAGAGACTGTAGAGAAAATAGAGACGGTTGCTTTTCCAAAGGTGGATGGATATTCCGCAGAAAGGTGTGTTCTGTGCTCCATGTAATTTGCCGGTTCATCTGTCTTGGCAGCGATCGCTTGTCCGGCCCACAGTCACTACGAGCCCTGTGCTGCAGCCTGCCCTGCCACCTGTGTGGACCCAATGGCTCCCGTTACCTGCAGCCTGCCGTGCGTGGAGGGCTGTGTGTGTGACAGCGGGTACCTGCTCTACAATGACCGCTGCGTGCCCAGCCACCAGTGCGGGTGCTGGCACAACGGGCAGCACTACCCCGTGGGCTCCGAGTTCTGGACGGACAACACCTGCTCCTCCAAGTGCACGTGTCCCGCCCGCGGAAGCAAAGTCCAGTGCTTCGACGCCTCCTGCCCTGCGGGCCAGTACTGCGGGGTGCAGAACGGGAAACCTGTGTGCCTCGAACACTCCTACGGCATCTGCCACGTCCACGGGGACCCCCACTACAACACCTTTGACAAGGTGACGCACAACTTCATGGGCAACTGCACCTACACCCTGGCCAAAGTGTGCTCCAACACCACCTCCCTGCCCTACTTCAACGTGGAGGCCAAGAACGAGCACCGTGGCAACACCCGAGTGTCCTACGTGCGCGAAGTCGTGGTTGAGGTGTACGGACAACGCATTGTCATCCTCAAGAAGCAGAAGAGCCATGTGCTGGTAGGCAGCGGGGCTGGAATGAGAGCGGGGTCTGGCTGCAAGGCAGGGCTGGCTGGGCTGGCAGAGCCTGCCACGTACCAGATGCCTCCGTTGTCCCAGGAATGGGTGTGTCCTGCTGAAGGCACCGGGGGGATTGCTTTGTTTTCCCTTTTGGCAGGGGCTGGAAGAGGAAGGGGCAAATGGGGACCATGGGCCGTGTTGAGCACAGGGCAGAGCACAGCTCACAGCTCACTCTGTCAGTCCCAGGGGTGTTGGGGTGTGAGGACATCCCAGGCAGCTGTTTGCCGTGCCCGGGTGGCAGCTGCATTCCCTGGGCAGGAGCAGCCAGGGAGGCCAGGGACAGGCCCGGGGCCCACTGCGCTGTGTGTGCCGTAGGTGAACAACGTGCGCCAGACGTTGCCGGTGAGTGCAGCGGGAGGGGCCGTCAGGGTGAGCAAGAGCGGTCGCTACATCGTCCTGGAGACAGACTTCAACCTCAGAGTGTCCTACGATGCTGACCACTCGGTGGAGGTGAAGGTGCCCACCACCTACTTCAACCTGACCTGTGGCATGTGTGGCAACTTCAACAACCGCAGAGACGACGAATACATGATGCCCAACGGGCAGCAAGCCGCAGACTCCAATGCGCTGGGGGAGAGCTGGCAGGTGCCAGACAGTGACCCCTCCTGTGGTGTCCCTGTCCCCTCCCCACCCTGCAGTGCAGAAGAGGAGAAGCTCTACCAGTCCGACCAGTTCTGTGGCATCCTGACCACCAGGCCTAGCTCTTTTGAGAGGTGCCACGGCGTGATCAACCCCCAGGACTACTTTGACACCTGCTTGTATGACCTGTGTGCCCTGAATGGTGGCCAGCAGTTCCTGTGTGCTGCTCTGGAGGCCTATGCTGATGCGTGCCAGGCAGCTGGTGTGACTCTTCTTCCCTGGAGGAATGCTACCTTCTGCCGTGAGTACCTGCCTTGCCACTGCCAGAAAGGGAAATGGGCCACAGCTTCTGCCCTGAACCTCTGGCCAAAGCGAGTCTTAGGTCTTTCCCTTGCCACAGGGCTGTCCATGGTTGAAGTCTTGCTGGTCCTAATTTTCCCCTTGCCCTTGCAGCCCTGCAGTGTCCCCCCAACAGCTCCTATGACCCCTGCATGACGGGCTGCCCTGCCACCTGTGTTGACCAACAAGCCCCACTCAACTGCTCCAAGCCTTGTGTGGAGGGCTGTGCATGTAGCTCTGGCTTCCTCCTGAGTGGAGACACCTGTGTGCCCGAGGCCAACTGCGGCTGCCTCTTTGAGGACAACTACTACGCTGTGAGTGAAAGCCCTGCCCTGGGTTGCCTCCCTGACAGGCCACTCCTCTGCCTGTCCTTTCCTGCCTCATGCACTGAGCTTTGGTGTTTCCCTGCCTGCAGGAAGGCGAATCCTTTGTGAATGAGAACTGCACTCGCCGGTGCCGGTGCGAAGCCAAAGGCCAGATGGTTTGCTCGGCCCTGTCCTGTGGGGAGGACGAGGTCTGCAAGGTCCAGGATGGCCAGCGGGGCTGTTACCCAGCCAGCACTGCCATCTGCCACATCTACGGGGACCCACATTACAGCACCTTTGATGGGAAGCTCCACCACTTCCAGGGCTCCTGCAACTACACAGTGGTGACGGGCTGTGGCAACTCCTCCGTTGGGTTCAGTGTCACCACCCGCAACAAACATCGCGGCAGCCAGAGCTGGACAGCTCTGAACTCCGTGGCACTGTCCCTCAACGGCCTCCACATTGCACTGCGCGAGCACAAGGCAGTCTACGTAAGCCTCTCCTTTTTATACCTGGGAACACCAGACACCCTGGACACCCTTGAAATACCCCTCTGTCCCCAGGGAGAGCTTGCTGTTCCCTGAGCCTGCTGCATGCTCACAGAAGAGCACGGCAGGGCTTTGAATGGGGCCATATTCTGTGTGCTCATGCAGACACAGATTCTGGGTAACTTTCCTGAGCTTTGAGTGTGCCATTGGTACAGTTGCTGCTGCCCTCGTAGGCCTGGGCAGGGTTTCTCATGCCAGCAGGTGCTTCTGCATCACTGGCACTGGCACCGCCCCGGTGAGGAACGGTGACCTCTCAGTGGAGGGCACCTCTTCATGCTTCTGTCTCCCTCTGTTCCTCTTCTCCAGATCAACGGTGCCCTGGTCTCCCTGCCTGCTTCTCCTGCCCCCGGTGTGACCGTTTCCCTGAGCGGCTCCCACGTGCGGGTGTCTACCAAGCTGGGCCTGCAGCTGCAGTTCAATGGGGACCATGAGCTCCTGGTGAAGGTGTCTGAGAAGTACAAGGGCCAACTCTGTGGGCTGTGCGGGACGTACACTGGCAGCCAGCAGGACGACTTCACGCGACCCGATGGGGTGGTTGTACCCGACTTCAACGACTTTGGAGCCAGCTGGAGGGTGCCGGATGACGAGTGGCCGTGAGTCCTTGTCCCGCCACACAGATGAAGGACAGAAGGCAGTGTGGGAGAGGGGGGCTAGGAGGGACATCCTGGGCAGGATGCTTTTCCTAAGCTGTTTGGAGCACAGCCGCCTCAGAGTCGTTTGTTTCTGTCCACCCTTAAGCAGGGAGGGCAATGGTGCCTGTGGGCCATGTGTTCCACCCTTTCAAGTGAGGGCCATGGGTGCCTGTGTTAGTGAGGGATCTGGAGTGCAGAAGCTGAGGGTGTGGCTGGGGAGAAGGTCAGGAAATGCAGAGGCTGCTGTCAACAGGCTGCAGGGAACTCAGGGCTGTCTGTCTGCTTTGTAGGTGTGACCCAGCCATCAGCCCACCTGCATCCTGCTCCCCTGCTGAGGAGGAGGCAGCTAACAAGCAGTGTGCAATCCTCACACACCTGGGTGGCCCGTTCCAGCCATGCCATGCAGTGCTGCCACCCGAGACATACTTTGAGAGCTGTGTCTATGACCAGTGTGCCACGGATGGCAGCACGGAGCAGTTCTGCAATGACCTGGGGGCCTATGCTGCAGCCTGTGCTGAGGCAGGCATTGCTCTGGGAGACTGGAGTGCTGGCACTGTCTGTGGTAAGTCTTTTGTTGACATCCTTTGATTTCCTTGACTCTCAGAGACAAGGAATGGGGCAGTTCTGGGGGCAGTACATGGGCCAGAGATATCCCCCCATATCACATAATTAGCCGCTCTGGTGGGCCTGCCCTTGCACCAAGAGACTCTTCCGGACAGGCGGAATTCCCGTCCTGCGCTTTGTTTGCAATGGTGTGGGGGTGTCTGGGAAGTGGGCAACATCCCCATTTGGGAACAAACTTTCCATTCTCATACCTACCTCCTCCACTTCCGTTTCACTCTGTTTCATTCACCAGCTCCTACAACCTCTCCCCCCCTGCCAGGCACTACAACACAGCCTCCACACACAACAACATCGCCGGCACCCGGGACAAGCACAGGTACTGCTGTCTCCCCTCTGTGTCTTTCAGTGGCTGTGCTTAGCACTTCCCCTTGGCTGGCCACCCTCACCTGTCCAGGGGCATGCCATGGTTGTACATGGATGTACCTGAGCCCTGCTGGACATGGGGAAAAGGTGGGCCCAGCCTCACTCTACAACCTCTGCTTTCCTTTCTGCACCGTGTTCAGCTCCCCCAACAGACTGCAATTTTGCCTGCACATTCGAGGTGGATTTCTGTGGGTGGGTCCAGGAAGATTCCAGCAGCCTTGACTGGATAAGGAACAAAGGCCCAACGCCCACGCCAAACACCGGCCCGTCCTCTGACCACACAACAGGAGGTAGGAACAGCAGTCAGGACACAGGCAGAGGGCTGTCCCCCAACAAAGATGGCAACAAACTGCTAAAAGTGAACACAGACCACGTCTTTCCTGGCCTTTGTCCTGAGCAGTTTGTCCAGTGCCCCCTCCAGGGCCAGAGGATTCCCTTGGGAGGATTTCTAGCCCTGGCAATCACTTTGTGCTACCCCCAGAGCAGGCGAGGACCTGCCATGCCGGGGAGAATGTGAAGCACAGCTTGATGACCTGTTGGTCTCTGGGGAAGACAAATGGGTCTGTGACTCTCTTACGAGATCCTGCCTTTTCCAGAAGGCAAAGATGAGGGTTCTCCACATCTGCAGAGCCATGTGCGGACTGTGGCAATTCTTTGGAGGTCCCAGTGCAAAGCATACACCTGCCCTAGCCCTGAGAGCATACTCATAGAGGCACTTGGGTCTGAGGAGGTTGCAGCTTGTGAAGAGGAAGAACTGAGTTTGCTCTCCCTCCTTTTGCCTGCCTGAAACTGCAGCCTGGGTGCTCCCCGGGTTGGGAGCTTGGGTTGTCCCTGGCTGCTTTGGGTAGTGCTGATGCATCTGTGACCATGTGTCTGGTGCTTTGTTTCAGATGGCTACTACATCTTCATGGAAGGGTGGGAAGATACTTACCCCGGCTTTGTGGCTGGGCTGGTCAGCCCGGTGTGCAGCTGGGAAGGAACACTCTGCTTCCGCTTCTGGTACCACATGTACGGAACTGCGGAGACAATGGCCCTGCGGGTGTACGTGCTCAAGGATGACGAGCCAGTGCTGGTCTGGCACACAATTGGGAACCATGGGGACAGGTGGCACTTGGGAGAGGTCACGGTGAACAGCACAGGAGACATGCAGGTAAGGCCGCAGGCTCTCACTGTCACCTCAGAGGAACCGTGCTTTCTAATGGCTCTTCACACACGCAGCTGGAGCTAATGCTGGGAATCATTCCTTCCCTTAGATTTGGCTGGAGGGACAATGGGGTGAAGATGTGCGGAGCAACGTGGCACTGGATGATGTCTCCTTTGTAAAGGGATCCTGTGCAGGTACAAGGCTTGGCTTAGGGAAGGGCAGCTGGGAGACTGCAGCGCTGGCAATGCCTGCAGTCACTGTTTTAGTTCACGTGTTACAGGGCCCACAGTCAAGGCATTGACCACAGGTACAGAAGTGCCCTATCTGCACTTGTCACCCAGCTAAGCTGGTGGCAGAGCCCTTGAGTGGGACAGCTGTGCCTGAGATGACACCCCTCATTCCCTGTCCTGGGTATGCCTGGTGGTCATGGTGTTGGGTACTTTAGAAAGGGTGAGGGAACCATCTGTCTGCAACAAAACTCCCCTGTTGGTGCACATCTCCTCTGACTCTCTCTTGTGCTAGGTTCATCGACACCAACACCCACGGCCCCCTTGCCAGGTACCACAACACAGCCTGCACCCACCACCTCACCAACCGAACCCACACCCAGCTCAGGTACTGGTGTTTCAAATCTCCTTCTCTTACTGCCTTTTAGCACTTCCCTGTCTTCTGAATCCGGGTCCCATAGCCATCTGACAGGGATTTTATTCTGGAAGGTCAGAGGTTTTCCTTGATAATCACACTTCTGGATGATTTTTGCTCTTCTGGGAGTCTTTCTGGCTTCCAACTCTATACATCTTCCAAGAGGACTCTTTTGCCGTGATGCTGATGTTTTTGTAAGAGCAGACCAGATGTGATGGTTATCTCACATACTCCTTATTGCCATGTCCATATATATTTAAATTACTCTTTTGTATGGCACATTTTCACCTGTTATACACATGTTATTGTCTGTGTGTTTTAAAATTTAATTTAATTTCTTAATTTAGTGGGGGTTTTTTATATAATCCAGTTATATTTTATTGGAAAAGACTAGTTTAGTATTTAGGATATGTACTAAAATATCAGTTTAGATAAATTTTAATTGGTGGTTTTCTCCAACTTTATTCTCTTATGTCTATATGTATCTGCTTGTTAAGTCCAAGAGGTCCTGGCTCACCTACTTAGATTTCTTCTGCTTTTCTTGGTAATAGGTAAATATATCTTTCTTTGTAAGGAGTTAAGTTTGACATGTACACACAATCCTAAATGTAGCTGTATTTCAATATGACATTGAAAAGCAAAGATGTAAGAACCTCTCTTCCTTATTTTTTGTTGTTGGTAAACACCATGAAGCACCTTAAGGCTCAGCTCTGATAAGATTTCCCTTTAAAATCAGAAGTTTTTATCAGCATTTAAAATCTTATGCAGGTCTCATAAGTAAATGCATACACAGTGTACCTCTGCACACATTATCACTGGCTATTTTAATTTTTTTCAAGTATGTAAAGGATATCTTGTGAAAGCAATACTCAATTTAGGTTCCATAGGTGATATGAGTACCAAACCCCGGACAGCTGATAGTGCAGTGGTTTATTCTGGCTAACCAGCCCTGTGAAGTTTTTCAGTAAATTCTCCCTATTTAGTCAGAAAGAGCCTTTCAGATCTGGACAGTAAAAACTCACTGCTCCACTTTATAGAACGATGTCTTAATAATGCCTTTTACCCAAATTTCTTCATCAACCTCTAGCATAGATTTCTGATACAAGAATCTTTGTGGGTCCAAAGATAGAAGGCTGGGCTAGAAGAATAGCACCCTTTGGGGTGCTATTGACTGATGTCGTCACTGTTACATCTGAACAACAAATACAACATAAACCAAACAAACTGGGAACCAAGCAGCTGCCAAAGTTTGGTGAAGACTCAGAGGAAGTTTTTCTTTCTTCACAGGTCGTGCTTCCTGCAGTGCCTCTGGAGACCCACATTATAACACTTTTGATCACAAAGTCCATAATTTCATGGGAAATTGCACTTACACCCTCTCCAAAGTGTGCACTGCCTCTGAGAGTCTTCCATACTTTGATGTGTCCACAACAAATGAGCACAGAGGAGCCAACACCAGAGTCTCTTATGTGAAGTCAGTGCATGTGGAAGTCTATGACAATCAGATTTCTCTGCTGAAAAACAAGAAAGTGAATGTAAGGAAATACCTATTTAAAAGACATATCATTTTTAACTGACATGCAGATAATTATTATCTCTGTAGAGTTTATAACAAAACTTTATCTTTTTATTAATTATATCTGCTTCTTTTAATGAGATCTCCAACAAACTTGCTTAGATGTTCTCTAATCAGTTCCAGTTCCCCTGTGCACAAGATCCTATCTTTCAGCAATATGTACTAGGTGCTGGTAGTTGTAGGAGTCCCAACAGCCTTATCCTTACCTTCATATCTTGCTGTACAGGTGAATGGTCGCAGAATGAACTTGCCTGTATTTATTGAAAAGAAGATCAGTATTCGAAGCAGTGGTGGATATGTTCTCTTGGAAACTGACTTTGGACTGTGGGTGAGATATGATGGGAATCATTATGCAGAAGTCTCTGTGCCCTCTAATTACAGTGGTCTGCTCTGTGGCCTCTGTGGTAAGTGGTAGCTGATGATTACTTTTTTTATTTTTTTTTTTTTTACGTAGAAATTAGAAAAGTAGTTTATCTTGTGAGTTTCTGATTATTCTTTGGTTTGGATAATGTGGAGTTTCCTAGTTTAATTATCTCTTCATGGGTTTTTCACACTTTCAGTGCAGTAAATCTACCTAAGAATATAATGGTGCAAATAGCTCTGTTTAATTTTTAGTTCAACATTCTACATGTAGGATGCAAGAAAATGAGTAGGGTTTTTTAGATAAGTTTTTTCTTGGATTCCATGTAATCTAGTTACATAGGAACTTACAGACTTCCTGCTTCAAATGTCTGAGCAGCAGCTCTTGTCTGTAATCAAAACACAGTTCTGCTCTTATTTCACCTAGTGCAGACTGATGTTACATATATCTTCTCCCTATCTCATTTTAATTTATTTTACAGCCTGGAACCTAGTTTTTTTCTACAGGTTTCATGTGTCCCATAAATCTCTTTTTTACCCTCACAGGTAATTATAATGGTGATCCAAATGATGATAATATCAAGTCCAATGGTGACATTGCAAGTGGTTCCACTGATCTTGGAGAAAGCTGGCTGGTGCCTGAGAATAACACTGTGTATGTAAAATCATTTCATCATGTGGCAATTGCTGAGCAAACTCTCAAAATCAAATATCCACCTGCTTGCTGGCTTTTTCATCCAGCAACATTCTACATCTTCCAGCTGCCCATTAGAAGTAGGGAGCTGGACTTTCACATAAACCAGTGAATGATAAGAGGGCTTGTGTCCTCTAAGTCTCATTTTCCAAAGCAGGATTTGTCTGTTGAGTCTGAGGGGGGATGGTAGATCAGTCCAGTTCCCTGATTGGAAACCATAACTGTTTGGATCCCATAGCTTTTTTTTTTTTTTTTCCCCTGGCTAAGAATTAGCCTTTGAATCACCCAGAAGGGATCAAAAAAGGAGTCCATTCAGTGAGAGGGCTGACATCAGCTTTTCAAAGAAGCTGGATAAAGTCTTGTGACAGAAATAAAATGCATTCTTTTGTGCAGGGTTGTCATGTATTAATTTTCCACTGAAAATCTGATAGTAAAAGATGTGAAACGTATTTGATTTGCTTGCTTTCCCCAGGTGCTCCAGTGGTGGGACAGAAGAGCAGTGTGATCCTGCGTTGGAGAGTGAAGCAAAGAAAAACACAGCATGTGGCATGATCACAGACCCAACAGGTAGTGTGTTGGTAGATCTCTGTGAGCCACATGATGGGGCATGGTCTAGCTTGTTTTGTCCCTTCTCTATGGTCTCTTTTTCTGAGCTTATATTGGAACTATATAAAGCCTCCAGTCTGAATAGCCAGTGTAAAACCTATAGGTGCCTGGCTGGAATATGTCACCTGTTCAGACAATGCCAATGTGTCCATGAAATTTATCAGAGAACATGTGCAGGGAACCATAGCTGCTCTTTGTGTTACAGTGACTTGTACTCTGCTTGCTAAAAGAAAGAGTGCAGACGGACTGCTGGTGTGTGTATTACAGATACTTTGTCTGAAATTCTATACATGTTCCCTGTAGTTGTCTAGAATTAGTGGTTTGCCTAGGCAGCAATGCTTGATTTCTGTAAGCTATGTTGTATCAATCATGCAAAAAGAAGTAAACTTGATCCAGAGAGCCCATTCTCATATTGTGCAATGTGTATCCATTTCAAGCACTGGATTAACCTGCAACTGGGTAACCTGCAGCACCCACAATGTGTTTGCTGTGACAGAAAATACATGTTGGTCAGTCTTAACATTACAGTGGGTTTTACTATCCTTCCATATATCTTCCTTGATTTACACAGGAATCTTCAAGGACTGTCACACCAAGGTGCCTCCACAGAATTTCTTTGAAAACTGTGTTTATGACATGTGTTTCACTGGTGGACAGGCAACATCCTTATGCTATGGACTGCAGGCCTATGCTGAGTCATGTGTCAATGCTGGAGTATGCATAGAGTGGAGGAATGCTACTCTTTGCCGTGAGTGTTTTGAAACAAATATCTATTCTGATTTTTAACTTCATTGTCCTCTACCTTTTTCATGCATGTTATTTCATTTTGTGTAATGTTCTGAGTATAGTCTGTATTTTTTTCATGTCTTGAGCCTGCTTCAGATTCAGAACCATTCCAGTGGTATAAACCACTAATTTCAAGAACATTAGGATACATGCAGGTTAAATCCTTTAAGTTTTATAATATTTATAATTTGCTATTAGTTTCTTGGGAAAATCTGATTACATTCAACTGTGTCTTATGTGAGCTTCTGCATTGAGGAAGTAAGTTCCTTTGCTTCAGTGAAAATCTACCATCCTCACTGTAAATGGAGTAGTAGTCCTCCATAAAACATGCTTATCAAAGGCTTTTGGTTAAAGAAATAAGAAGCCTTGAAAAGCAGCTGTTTCTAGGAAGTGTTCTACTTCTCTCTATAGCAAAGAAATTGAGTACTGTCACGTCTCAATTAATTATCTTCAGAATGACCTTATTATTTAATATAAATATAATATAATGGACTCATATTTTTTAGAATAAAGCTTTCCAGGGGTTCCACTGGTACTGATTCTAAAAACACTGGACAGCTTTCTGCTTGTCAGACATGCAATCATAGAATCACAGAATGGTTTGGTTGGAAAGGACCTTAAATATCATCCAGTTCCAACCCTCCTGCCATGGGCAGGGATGTCCTCCATTAAAAGAGCTTTTTCAAAGCCCCATCCCACCTGGTCTTGAATAATTCCAGGAAAGAGGCATCCACAACTTCTCTGGGGCAGCATTTTCTAAAGGACATTTAAGTCCACAAACTACACACCTGGAGAGAAAATAATATCTTTTTCTTTTTTTTTTTTTTTTTTTTTTTTTTGGTTTTTTTTTTTGTCTTACACTACTTTTTATTATACCAGTTACCACTGGATTACCTTCTGCAGATCTGCTCCTTTTTTCTTTTTTTTTTTTCTTTTTTTTTTGATATGATCAGCAATTAGCTCTGCATTTAAACTAAACCATAAAAAATAGGATAAGTTCTAGGAGCTGGTCAATTTGGAAAAAGAACTACTGTAATAAAGCACCCCGTAAGTCAGCCCTGAGAAGACAGAGCACGGAGAATTCTTATATAAAAAGAAGATAGAACAAGAAATGGGTGTTTAACCCTCCAAATCAGATTAAAGCTGCGGACATCTGGACTCCATAGTCTGAGGCTATAGGCCAGGACCTAAATCAATAGCTTCATTATAGTAATAGAGAAAAGTCAGTAACGTTAGACAGATTGACTCTCAAGTGCTCTCTTCATCAGTGATTCAAATAAAAACACAATTAAGATCCTGACCAAGGGAAGGAAGTCTGGCTAGATGACTGGAGATGTGGGCTGTAATTGTCTGACAGGAATAAGAGATCCTGTTGTAGGGATGGAAATAAGTGAGAATCATATGTAGTGATTTGTAAGAGAATCCAGCCAAACCCATATTTTTCTATGTTTTTTTAGATGACAGAAATGGACAAATGCTTTGGGAATTCTGTAAAATGTAATGTTATCCCTGGGGACCATGTTTTGTGTGATAGAAGTCCAGTTCTACCATGAGCAGGAGGGGTGTGAAAGTATATTGTTCTCAAGGAGTCTCAGTGAAAGACAAGAGTGTGATTTTTAGTTCTATTTTGGAATATATAGCAGATGCTCAAATAGTAACTATACTAATGGGGACATATCAGCTGGTATGGCAAAAGATTCTTCTATTCCCATAACTGGGTCACTTTATGCCTTTAAATCAGCAGAAAAAGGTTTGTGCTGAGCACTCTCCTGTCAGACTTTCTAACAGCCATTTTGTGTATTTTCAGGAGCAAACAGTGAAAGCATCAGGAAAACCTTTATTATGATTTTGCCCTTTTGAGTGACTTTTTTTTTTTTTTTCCTCTCTTTATTTAGCAATGTCCTGTCCTGGAGGCAGCATCTACAAGAGCTGTGGTACTAGGTGTCCCTCTACCTGTTTGAACATCTCAGCAGTTGATTCCTGCAGTTCTTTGCCAGTGGAAGGTTGCTTCTGTAAGGAAGGCTATGTTTTGAGTGGAGACAAATGTGTGGCAGAGAGCAACTGTGGTTGTGTTGATGAAAAAAACCAGTATCACCAGGCAAGTTACATCAGACATACCAAAACAAAACCAAATCAAATCAAAACAAAAACAAAACAAACAAAAAACCAAATAAAAACAACAAAACCCCAACATACACACAACCCCCCCCAAACAACAACAACAACAAAAACCAACCAACCAAACAAACAAACAAAATCAAAAAAAACCCGCCCCAAACCAACAAGAACAGAAAAACCCACCAGGGAACCTCATTCTTTATCACTGTGAGAGAAAAAAACACGTTAATACCAGTACACAATTCATATTTAAACCATTAATAATTTCAAAATAGACTTACTTTGCCAGCTTTCTTGCTCCATAAACTGCATGGCTACAATTGCCCAAATGATTATATATCATGCACATTCAAATACTAATAATTTGATTTTTCCCTTATGCTTTTACCTTCCTATTTATCTTACAATATATACTTCTACACTCTTTTTTTCCCATGTAGCTGAATGAGAGCTGGTTCACCCGTTACCCCTGCACTGAGCGCTGCACCTGCAAGGCAAATAACACCATTCAGTGCAAATCCTGGGAGTGTGGAGTCCAAGAGGAGTGCAGTGTTCAGGATGGTGTGCTGGGCTGTCATTCCAATGGTGAGTCCTGCCTGAAAACAACCCCAATGTCCATTCCATAATTAGATCCTCTTCTTCTTCTAGCTTTTTTATAAATACCTTTTCATATGGGATAGTAAAGAAGTCCCAGCTGACTGCTGCTGCCAGTGCTAAGAGATGAAAATGCAGGATGTTCTGTCTTGCAAGCACAGATGCCCTGCTGTAGTGGATATCAGCAAAAACTGATGCTGCCCAAAAGTTTGCAAGGTTGCTTGGATTCTATTTGTCCTGATAATGAAAATTCAAGTCCCACATCACCAGTGCTGCAAGCTTTGAATTTGGTTGCATTTCTATGAGAATTGTACTTCTGTGGGCCTGCGTAATGACCAGTGCATTATGTATTGATGGATATAGATGCAATTTTATTTCATTTTAGATCTGCATCTACATTTATACAGTTAATTATGTATTTTACATAGATAAGTAGAAAAGCTTTGTATTACTCTCAACTATACTATAAATCATAGCTACAACAGCATATATAAATGTATACAAAAGCTTATTTTGTATGTAATTTACAAATTAAATTTAGGAGATGCTTTCTAGAAACTTCTTATTTACAAATAAATGTGATTGGCATGAACCCAAGATGCTTCTCTGAAAGTTTGCCCACATAATAATGATCAGGATGAGGTTGCTACACTAACACAAACTGCTTTGGTCAGCTGAGTCCATGGTGAAATCCAGTAAAAAATTCTTAGATCATTTTTTCACCTTCAGGTCAAGCAACATGTCAAGTGGTAGGAGATCCCCATTATTTCACTTTTGATGGAATGAAGTACACTTTTGTGGGAACCTGCACCTACACTTTGGTTGAGGTTGTCAACACTGCCACCAATGTCATTCCTATAACCATACTTGGCAAGAATGAAGACAGAGGACTAAGAGGGGCCACATACCTGAAAGAAGTGTACATAGACGTGCATGGTGTACGAATCACCCTTCAGAAAAACCAAGGAATCCTGGTAGGTGGTGGTGCTCTTTTTTCTGGCAAGAAGTATCTTAAAATTAGCTCACTTGGAACAGCTGTAGGAAAAAGGATCTTCACGTTTCCTAAGGAACATATATGCATATGCTTAACACTTGTGGGCACCTCCATTAAGTAGAAGTCATGAGGAAATATAATTTCTCACTAGTTCCCAAGGCTTCTGATTTGGGTTTACTGTTCTGTTGTCCGTATCTTAGAGATTAAACCCAGAGACTCCATATTCATGCCTGAATTAAAATATGGGACTCCCTAATTCAACAGCCAATCAACCCAATCACCTACAGCAAGCAAGGCATAATGTATCAGCCTAGAATAACATGGAGAGCCATGGCAGTACTGGAGGCAGGGAATCTGCCCCATGGGTGAGAAAGAACTTGCTCACTACCAGATATCTTTCCAGCTCCCTGTTAAAAGCACAGGATACCAATCCTGCCCAGCCCTTCTCAGCTACAAGGCTGACTCCTGCAACCCATAGTTGGAATATGCAATAGTGGAAGAGTAAAGAGCTAAAACTGTCACAGAGAAATCTTCAGTACAGTTAGGAATATAGATTGTGAGCTTTCATGGAGGAATGTCCATACTGACAAATGGCATGTCTCTCCAGCTGAACAACGAGAGAGTCTACACTCCAGTGCAGAACCGACTGCAAGGCGTGTCCATTGGAAATGTTGGCAGATTTATAGTGGTGGAAACTGACTTTGGTGTGACAGTGAAATATGATGGCAATCACCATCTGGAAATCACCCTCCCACACTCTTACTTCTCACAAGTAAGATTTAGTATACAAACATCTGGTGTTGTTTCAAAACTGCTGCTTTGTGCATTTACTTCTAGCTCCTTTTATTCCTGTGTTTTGCTGCTGCATCTTTCTTTGTAGCTGTATTGTACCACATGTAATTTTTTTCCTTTCTATTTTTTTCTCTTCACAACAGTTTCTTTGTGTTCCAAGGGGGTAGTTAAAGAAAATTACCTGTCTAGAGGAATACTTCTAACTTAGAGAAATAAACAACTTGAAGCCTTAGGGAATCACAGATTTACTGTAATTTCTCTTTTGGTTCTCCATGGCAGCAGTCAGAATGTCTGAAATTTCTGGTACAGCATTGGCTGCTGGTGGTGATTTACCCACATTATTTCATAGGCAATGAATAAGAAGTTATTTGGGAAGTTGATGCAAAGAGGTCATGCTTAGGTCATGATTCTTTTTCATCTGCAGGTGCATGGCATGTGTGGCAACTTCAATGGTAATCGAGAAGATGATCTGTCCTTGACCAATGGTACAATTGTCCCTGCCCCCCAGTTTGGAAATAGCTGGGAAGTGGAGAATGAAAGTGATAAGGGGTAAATATTAAACGATTTTCTTACCTCCCATCTTGCTTCAGGAACACAGTGAATTGTTTTCAATTGTTTTGATTGTCTGCTACTTTGTAACATATAAGCACTCTATACCAGACTTTTCACTTCTTGAATTTGTAGCTCAAAAACCAGCCATCCCCACAGGAAACCACTGCACAGGCCAGAGGAAAACCACATCTGTTCTATCAATCTACACTTGGAGAATGGGTCTTTGGGCAATCCACAGTGTGGACTCTGTTTATTTTACACTGGTAACACCCAGAGCAAGCTGATGGTGCTGGGGAATGGTGAGGGCCAGCTAGCTGCTCCCTGGCAGACAGGGAGCCATATGTGACAACACAGATGAGAAAACTGTGCCCTCACCAGCCAGGGTCCATCCCACTCTACCTGAGAGAGGCAAGCAGGGAAGCCCCACAAATGGAAGCCAAGGTCAGCCTGGCTCAGTTCAGGTCACCACACAGAAATCCACAGTGATGAGACAGACCCAAGGTCAAGCTGTGAAGTCAGTCCTCTAGCCAGGGTCAAGTTCAACAAGAGTAACAGGTGTCAGACACAGCATGGTGGTTTTTAGGCAGGTCTGCTTCTGCCCAGTCTTTCATCCATTGACAGAAGGAAGTCATAGTCTCCATCTTTTTCTGCTTTTCAGTGGAATGAAACTTTTCAGTTTCAGTCTGCCTTATAGCAGCCTGTGTCTGTGCTTTCTTGCAGCTGTTTGCCAGACTTAAGAGAAGATGATGATCCTCCTTGCACTGCTGAGAATAAACAAGACATTGAAAGACAGTGCAATGTTCTCAGATCAGACAAATTCAAAGTATGCCATAGTCTAGTCAACCCTGATGACTTCATAGAGATCTGCATCTATGATATGTGCCAGTATGATGGTATGAAGTCTGCTCTCTGCGACATAGTTCAAGTCTATGTGGACACCTGCAAGAATCATGGAATCACCATTAAATGGAGGAATAGCACATTCTGTCGTAAGTAAACGAGCAAGTGAAAAAAATGAAACCTGAATGACTGACAGCATGCAAAAATTAGCAGAATTAGGTGAACAAGTTGTGTAAAAGAAAATTAAATCTAAATTCTTACAAAATGCAATTCTACTATCGTGATTCAATTGCTTCACTGAATTGTGTTCACATTCAGAAAAATCCAGAGATAACTCAGAACTCAACAAATTATGGATATTAATGTGGAGTTAGAATGGTATTGGTAGCCAAATGAGATATTGTAGTGAGGTTGAAATGTAGAAATAATATAACAGAAGTCTAAAAGAAAGAAAGATACAGTGTTAGGACACAGGACTCAATGCCACTCACTGTGATTTGAACAAAAACTGTCAATTTGCCCACTTACTTATTATGGACCCTGTTCTCAAGTTAATCTCCAGGGTCTGTGCCTCACTCCACCCTTTCAATAAAGCTACAAACAAATTATGTAAAAATTAGTAAAGATGATGCAGTGGGGTTTTATTTGTGGGGTTTTTTTTACAATTTAGTATTATACTGTGGGGTTATCACATAATGATGTGTAGGACAAAACAGTTAAGTGGTTAAAAATCAAGTCAGATGAATGTTTAATAGGTCCATCAGAAATCCCTAGCTGCCTCCTTGCCATGAGTGGAGGAAAATACTGGACCAACAAACTTTGCCATGTTACACTGTTTCTTGAACTGTCCCATTATGCATATCTAGTTGTTGGCATAAATAGGGTTTAGAGCTATATGAACCTGCAGTCTGACAATGCATATCTGCTGCTCTTGCATGTCTGTAGTTAAGCTAAATTTACACCTGGTTTGCATCAATGGAGGGTTGAATATTTTAAGGAGTTTGCTTTTGAGAGTCTCATTTCTAGCAGTGCCCAAAGAAGCTTTTGCAGCTGAACTGGAATATTGAATCTGGATAATCTAGTGTGAGGTGGTTCAGTCACATCTGTAATAAAACTGAATAAGCAGTTCCAGAGAGCATTCTTTGTTGTTGTTGTTGTTGTTGTTGTTTTTAAGTAAAATATAAAAATAAAAACCAGCTGATGATAAAAACCAGCTATTAAAAGGCAGTTCTGTACTACCACTCATTAGGCCACGGTGTAGCTTTCAGTGTGTGCAGTGCACTCTGTAAATGTATTTGATAAAGCTGGCTCTGTTTTCCCACACAGCATTGCCCTGCCCATCCCGGAGCCACTACAAAGACTGTGTCTCTGCCTGCCCGTCAACATGCAGTGATATTTTTGCCTCTTCCCTTTGTGAGAAGACAGAAGAGTGCACAGAGGGCTGTGAATGTGATGATAATTATGTGCTCAGCAATGGCAATTGTGTGCCTCTCAGCAGCTGTGGCTGCAGGGATGATGACAACAATTACTACACCGTAAGTAGTTTGTGGAGCAAATCTCTGACTTCAAAACTTGTAGAAAATTGGTCTCCTGCCCATCTTAATATGAAAGAGAGAGAGAGATCAAAGACTTCAGGACCTACCTTTTAAATACTTTCCATCTGATTAGTAAAAGCTGCTGCCTTGGGTATTAGGAGATACAGAGGCTTGCTTGGTACTTTGCACCTTAGGCTAAAACTGAGGCCTATTTTAAATCAGTCAGTTGATCAGAATAATTAAGGCAATCTGTCCTAGTCCAGTTTTGTGTTCAAATTCTCATGTTGAAGACAGTAAGATAAACGGACTAAGATCCCCTCTCACAGGCTCTTGGTGAGACTCCACTTAAATCAAGCTGTAGAATTGCCAACTGGACCAGGTTGCACCTAGCTAGTGTCCACAGCCATGGCTATTGAACTTCCATTGCACTGCAAAGCTGAGCACCTTGATAATGTATTATTAACACAACTTGTGTCCAGGCTGGGGAGACATGGATAACTCCACACTGCACCAAAAGATGCCAGTGCCAGAAGAATGGTGTCATCAGTTGCAAGAGCTACAGCTGTGACTCCAGAGAAACCTGCGTGATCAAAGACGGAAAACACAAGTGCAATCCAACAGGTATGTGCAAGCAGGTCTTCACTTGGGGTTCACCTGAGGGCTGCAGGAGGAGGGAGGCTGTGGGTCTACTTACTTTCTTTCACAGCAATTCCATTCTTTCACCGGGAAAGAAGGCAACTCTGACTGTTTTGTTGACAACAAGTTATTGAATACAAAAAGGCCTCAGTTCTCATAACAAAAGGTTCCTATTCCGTGCGGAGAATTTGTAGATGGAAATGGATACCTAGGTATAATTTACTTATATCTAGAAATTTGACAGTTCAGTCTGAGAAGTTTGAATAAAATTTCTTTAAAAAAATTCCCGCTGCATCTACTGAACTCAAAACTCAGTTTGTGAATCCTATCACAAAGACCCTGGTTTTTCCATTGCATGTTGATTTGAGAACAGGAAAAAAACCCTAAACAAACCAATAAGCAAAACCAGGACGGAGCAGATCAGGACGGATATATCATAGGCCAGTCAGAGGACTTTGGCGCATTTCATTCAACATTCGTTTTGGCTAGGCAAAGTTAATCCCATATTGTCTGGGTAGGTTGGGTTGATTAGGAAAGAGCTTGATGCATAGCAGTCCTACACTTCAAGTTTGAAGAATAGCATGGCATCAGTCCTACTGTATTGAGGATCAATACAAAAACATAAGGCAAATCCAGTGTCCCCCTGCTACATTTTGGCAAAGTATCTGAGCAGAGGTACCCCAGCAGTTTTAAGGACAGCCTTCCTGGCATACCTTGCTCCTAGCGTAATGATTTATTCTTTGCTCAGTGATCAAGGAGAATACATAGATGATAGTCACTGTATCTGATTTTTAGGTCTGAAAGCCCCAATGTTCAGTTTAGTAACCTCAGCAGAAATCAGTGACAGCACTGAGTCAGCCAAAATGAAACATTGTTTTTCAATTTTGTAAGAACGCGTGGCAGAGGTTATGAAAACAACATCTATTATGAGGCCACTTCAAGCTGTGCTTGTCCCAGAATCATTCCTCTGTAGAGGGCCAAAGTGCACAACTTAGTCCCAATAAATTCTACAAACCCTAATGTTCTGCTTCAGCTCAGTTGGCTCACAGTGGTTCTCAGCAGAGGAATGAGTTTCTCTGTCCATCTCTCCATTTGAGTGTCCATTCCCTAAAATGAAGCCTGAGCACTCATCTTTGCTTTCAGACCTGCATGCTAGCAGCAATCATTATTTTTTTTTCGAACAGTTTGGACCAATCCAGGCATGGCATCTGGCACATGCACATTTAGACTGGAGAGTAATGAAGTTCTTCCCTTGCAGGTTTTGGGAAATGCCAGGTCATGGGCGACCCACACTACATCACCTTTGACGGGCTGGTGCACCACTTTCAAGGGAAATACACATATATTCTGGCTCAGACCATCCCTGACCTACCTGACACTCTGACACCGTTCAGCATTGAAGGCATGAACTATCCTTTACGTGGAAGTCGACACATCACTTACCTGAAAGAGATGCTCATCAATGTTTACAACCACACTGTGCGATTCAGGCAGAACAAGCAGATTCTGGTAAGTCCCTCCCTGACTGCAGAACACAGAGGAAGGCACTCCCTTGGAGGAAAACACTTTTGAGTAATGGACGTTCTTTTTGAAAAATTAAAGCTTTAAAGTGAACTGTATTATTTACAGCAGTGCTGTGAGGCAACCACTAATGAGATTTTCAGTTGTGTAGAGTCTTTTTTGTCCATAGCTGTGAAAGATACAATTCTGCATCAAACAAATGAATCAATAGATATAGTTTTAGAAATGAAATCCCAAATATCCCAAGGCTTACAACAAAGCCACACCAATTTTTGTCAATGGTAAGGAAAACTTTGTTTTGTATGCTAGGATAATTTCATTTCCTTCCTCTTTATTGGTGTAAGAGCATACATAGCTGCTATATTACATTTATAGCTCAATAATAGAAATTTCTTGGGATGATATGAAAGTACTGTATTCAGATCACTTTCCTCAATACATGATTTTGTTAACTTAAAAAAAAATGCTGTTAAATTATCTGATATATTTATCATAAAATCAGAGAAGTATTGGATTGTAGAATTGACCTGTACTGAAATCAGATTTTAATTTGACCTATATATAATTAATTTTAATTTTTTTATTCCTTGATAGTTGGATGGTGTGAGGGTGAGACCCCCTGTTCGACCTCATGAAGGTATTCGTATATATCAGAGAAGAACAAGAATTTACCTGGAGACAGATTTTGGCCTATACCTGAGCTTTGATGGCAATCAAAATGCAGGTAAGTGATACTAAAAAACTGTGCAAAAATATTTATGCACTGCCCCAAAAGCGTTCTCATCCCAGAGGAGGTCTAAACCCAAGGCAAAATTTGAAATCTTCACCCTTTGTGCTTATGATCCTTTGTGATATAAAATATCAGAAAATAATCAGAAAATAGCAGAAAGAAGTATTTGCCAGGAACCAGAAAAAAACATAAAACTGGCATTTCTCTATCTGCATCCCACTGAACTTGGGAGAAATGATATCTAGAGCCGGACTGTCATATATTTTTCTCATGTTAAGTAAAGTCTGAATGATAAAAACAAAAGCAAGTCACTTTCAATTGTTAATTGGAATGATGGGTCAAAATCTGGATCTGCCCCTTTGCCAGTTGAACAAGTCACAGGAGTCATAGGACTGAGATCCTCAAGCTATACACTGTGAGTGTATCATTTTGCATACCTGCTCTCAAGCCTACTCCTACTTCTTTTCAGAATAATCCCATTCTTTTGTGTTTGTCAGGACTTTCACATGGCATATACACAAGTCACTCATGTAAGCTGGACACGTGATACCTCCTCTGTTCAAAGCAGAGTTACTCCTGATTTATAACAGCAAGTAGCTAGAGTATTTCTGAGTGCATGGTGAAACTGCCAGGCTATTTATTTACATGGCCATCATTCCAAACCCTGAACTCCCAACAGAAATTCCACTTCAGAAAGCAAATGTCTATCTATAGAAATTCTGTTTCTTAGTGATCAGGTGGATTGTAAGTGAAGGGCAAAAAGTGGATGATGCATCCCATTTGTTGCAAAGCAGTAAACAGCATGCACTAAGAGCATCCAGGTAGTGATATCATGTTATATAAAAACTTGTGAAAAATTACTTTTTTTGTGATCCACGTTGCAGAGCACAGAAACTGTGAATACATGTATAACAGGTATTTAGGTTCAGGGCTGTGCTATTATGCTGTGTATTAAGCCCATGTCACATTACTACCTGCAATCTGAATCATGACATGTGGCACTTGGCATTGATTTCCACCTCTTCCATACACTCAGTGGCAACAATTTCTATATAACAGCTTTTTTTCCTCTGACTTTGCCTAGATGTAAAGCTGGCTACCACCTACAGAAGCAGAGTGGAAGGCTTGTGTGGCGACTTTGATGGGAGATACAGAAATGACTTCACAAATCCAGATGGTGTTTGGGTGAGGAATGTGAATGTATTTGGTGAAAGCTGGAAAGTTCCTCTGAAAAGAAGGTCTCGTCTCAGGTACTTGATTTTCTATTTAATATCCACAGCAAGCACTGCCTTTAGAAGCAAGTGAATTAAGTCATAATTAACCTCTAGGAATAAGTACACTGTCCCATTTCTATCTTTCCTCTTCCCTTTGTTTGTGTGTAGGGACTTTTCCTGTTCATCACTAGGGTGATAGGGTGAATTATCAGTGCCCTTCTATCTGGCCAAAAGAGGCCTGAACTGTCAGTGCCTGACTCCGGTATCCCTCTTTGGAGTCACTGCCATTACAACTCTTAGGAATGAGTAATATCTTTGCCAAACTCATGGTTCCTGGCAAAGATAAATACACGTGCTGGATGGGCCTGAGTGCAAATCCTGATTCAATGTCAGTCTTTCCTCTGGAACATGAAGGTAGCTTTGAAATCCATCAACATAAATTCATAGTTCCTCCCAGAATAAGTTCTTGAAGAGTCTGATTTTCTTGCTTTCATGGCTATTTTCTTTTTTTTCTGCCAGAGCACAAAAAGTAAGGACATTCTCTTGACTATATATGAGCAAGATATTTGTGGTCAGGAAAATTCTGTGCTAATTAGTCCATACACAACATTGGAAAAGGTTTTTCTTGTTTCCTTGAGGTTTCCTTCCTGCCTGCTTCCTGCCTTTCTTCCTGTTGCTTTGAAAGCCCTGTGGAAATTGCTTAGCCATTAACACATTGCTTTTGCAGAAAGTAAATGGAACTACATTAGCTGTCCAGATACATTTTGGTTGCAAAAATTTGCCTGCCAGAAAACAGTATATGGGGCAGTGTTCTCTGGAGGCTGCGCCCATAGGAAAATTCTGGCATTTCAGGCATGCAGCCAGTTGTTCAGTGAAAGTGAACATATATCCAAGAAGCAGAGCTTTATTCCAGCTGCATCCTTCTGACTAACATTCAACTTCTGTTGAATAGATTGGATGGAGGAGGCACTGGATAAGATGTGTAATGCAGAATTTCCGAAGAGAGAACTACAGATATCCCATTTACTTTAAATATCCAGAAATCTCTGAGATGGCAGAAAGTGTTCCAGTACATCTTTGATTTGCTGTATCTCCTTTCCATTTAAGAAATATTAAAAAAAAAAATAACCTTACATTTACACCACAAAGCAGAAGTATTCTTGCAGTGTTACTCAGAGAGTAGTACCATGAATGCTGGATGTACACAGAACACTGATGATTTCATAATGACTTCATTTACAGGCGAGATGTCATCTCAGAAAATGAGTCTGAGGAGGAACCAGATCCAGGGCTTTTCCAAGGCTGCAGTGAAAATCAGCTGGAGCAGCAAAATACAACTTCAGGGTGTCAAATCCTGACTAACTTGAATGGTCCTTTTGCCAAGTGTCATTCTGCAGTCCAACCAGGATTCTATTTCACGTAAGTCTACTGCAGACAGTTGTTCTCCCCATTTGCAAAATCATTTTGGCAATAGTTTCTGACAAGAACTATTTTCAGTCATCTGGAGTCCCCAGGGTATTAATAGGAGCTGAGGATAGTGTCTTTATAGAACTGGACCCAGTGATCCCATTACTGATATATTTACATCCCCTTATTTATTTTTAAATAGCTGTGATTATCTTTCTTTCATATTTTCAGCATTTTACTTCCCTGCTAGCTCTACAAAGCAGCTTTCCTCTTTTCCCACACAGATAAAGCAGCAGTGTTAAGCATTATCCATGTAGCCTGGAGATTCCAATGTGCTTACAGTTCTCATCCACATTCAGTGAGAATTTAGCACCTGGGTCTATTGGGTAGCAGTTCTAGCTTCATAAAATTTGTATTGTGCCATAGCCAAAGGCTGAAGCTGTCAGTGACACTTCTTGAATTTTTCATGGAGAAGTACAAAAACCAGATTAATGAAGAGTAATGAACTTGGTATCTTCAAGGAAGTTTCCTCTGCTGTGTTTCAAGGTTGCTCTGCCTCCTATATACACAATTCCAACATACCTAATTCTGAGCTGTATTTATCCCCACATTCATCTTTCATCCTTCAACCATCATCAGTCACAAATTTGCCAAGTAGCTGCCTGTTTTCTTTAGTAACATAGTTATGCCTAATGTTTAAAGAAAGATAATGTCCACCCCAAGAGAAGAACGTTAGCAGTATCTTAAGGCAAATGAAGTGGGCCACTAGCTTCAATATGTGTATCTGTATCTATATCTATAGATTTGATACAGATACAGATATACATATACATATACATATACATATACATATACATATACATATACATATACATATGTAGATATGTAGATATGTAGATGTAGATGTAGATGTAGATGTAGATGTAGATGTAGATGTGCCTCCTGGTTCTTAACGTAAGCCTACTTTTCTCCTCACTTTCGAATTTGGTTGGGCAGCCTGTTCTACCTGCTTAGTGGTTGCCCTGATTTTTCTGAGGTGCTGCATATTTGCAGATTCCATTCATCTTGGATCTCAATGCCCCTGGAAATCAGGCCGTGAATACTCAAATGATGAGCAAAACTGAGAAGGTAGCACTGGCAAACAGACACTGGATAAAAGAGAAGTGTGTCAACATTCAAGGCACACAGACATGGGGAGGGTGCCCATGTATTGGCAGGAGTGTGTAGTTCAGCTGTAACACTTTGCAGCATGAAAAAGTGCTTTATAAGCAAGATGTATCCTGAAACAGAAGCAGAGAGCAAAGAAGTTTTTACTGTGTTAAGTCAGGTAACTCTATTGCTTGGTCCAAGGGAAGCTTAGATTGCTTATGAGGAAAATTTTCTATTTAGGACCATAGTTTAGTGGTGAACCTGGCAGAGTTAGGTTAAAGGTTGGGCTCAATGACCTTAGAGGCCTTTTCCAGCTTTAATGATGCTATGATTCTATATGGACACCTCACATAGCAGCAGCAGCTGCACAACAAATGACCTGATCTTCCCAATCACATGCTTGGGGTGTCTTTTATTTCTATGATTCCTATCAGCCAGATACTAGAAAACAAAACTAACTTGGAGTCAGGCAGAAAAGCAGATGAGAACATCCAATAACAAATGTACTGGGAATTAATGTTTTCTCATGTTGCACACAGGAGCTGCCTGTTCGATATGTGTGTGGAAGGAGATGAGGTTGCTACCTTGTGCCGCAGTCTGGAGGAATATGTGCTGGCTTGTCAGCAGCAAGGAGTCAGCATGGATGGCTGGAGGCAGCAGACAGACTGTGGTAAGCATAGGAAGAAACAGAAAGTAGGGATTCTACCTACAGGACTGCTAAAATCTGAAGTTTAAGCCTTTTCCTATATCAAATCTTCTCAGGGAGTAAAAATATGTTGATTCACACTTCGCTCACTCTTCACAGTTAAGCACACCTGTTTTTCTGGCCTTTCTTCTGTGTCCTATGCTAACTTTTGCATTTAAACCACAGCTTAGAGAGATACTTAGGAAATCAGCGCTGTCAGTTCCCTGTCATCAGAAGTTTTGTGAGTGAAAAGATATCCCCATTCCCAATGGGACAAACAGTTTAAATTTCTGAGACCATCACAAGCTACAAATCTGAAGGCAAAACATTTCATTTCAAACTCTTTTTAAATCTACAAAATATACTAATTATATTTTTTGCCTGTGACATTTCAAGATTAAGAAAAAAAAAAGGTTCAACTGAAAACTCAAATTTTTTCAGACTCAAAAAATGCTGAAATAAGACTTATAATCATCTCAAACATATTTTTCCTCTTTTTTTAGAAAAAGTTTGGAGATTTGTCAAACCGTATTTTTCCTGTGTCTGCTAAGGTTAGGTAACTTTGTACTTCTGGTGAAACACAGTTCCCAAAGTTGTGGAACAGCTCTGGCACTTCAGGGATAGCAACCCTGAACATGTGAGAAGTTGTTTTGAGATCAGTGTACAGCAGGAATGAGAGCACAGTATACAAATAGCTTTGAAGATGCATTTCCTGACTTTGGAGTGCTTTACTTACAACTTCAGTACTATTATATATGTATGCACATCTGTGTGTGTGTATTTATCATATTGCCTCCTACAAAATGGATCAGAAAGGGAATTCTGTAAGTAACTAACACACAGCAGCCTGGTATAACTGGACTCCTTATTTTTACAGGCATATCATGTCCTGCCAACAGCAAGTACAGCTCATGCATGTCTGCATGCCCAGCATCCTGCAACGACTTGACCAGCCCCTCTGAGTGTGAATCACCCTGTGTTGAAGGCTGTGAATGTCTCCCTGGCTATGTTCTTAGTGGCTTTGACTGTGTGCCTTACAAACAGTGTGGCTGCACATACCTTAACAAATACTATGAGGTACAGTCTCTGTGGGTCAGACAGCTCCCACAGCACTAAACAGTATTTTCTCTTGCTGGCTACTTTGGCCATCTCCTCATAATCCTCAGTGTGTAATTTTGCAGTAGAAACATTAGACACAAAGAGCAATTGTTTAATAAAATTCTGGTTTCTGGGGAAGGGGAAGAGAAGTCAAGATCTCTTAGTCTCCCTCTGAAACTGCCTGCCAGTCCAAGGCAGACACTTGGAGAAATTATGTGATTAAATTCGTGTTAATTCTTGACCTTTATTACACTCATAGGGTCTAAAGTTTACAACACACCAGTTACAGAAAAATTCTGTGTGTCACTGTGGCCTCGCTCCTCTCAGGGAGGAGTGGTACAAGCAGGGTTGAGAGTCTGGAGAGTTGGATTGGACACGAAGAGAGCCCTGAGCAAAGCTGGATTCTGAGGAGAATCCTCCATTGTCACGGCAGGATAGAACAGCTCCATTATATCACAGATTTCTGGTTAACCACTAGAGATTTGGTACAAAAAAGGCCTAAACATGTAAAGATTTACTATTAACAGGTGGCACTTTTAAGAGAAAAGGCAGATAGCACTTTCACATTGCCTTGGAGGTATTATGTGATTCATCTGCCACTCATCTCCAGCAACAATTGCCCATTTTTGGTTGGACATGTACCCTGCCTGGGGCTAAGATCTCATGCCCCAAACTCTTCTTTTGCTTTCTTTTTTGGGTCATCCTCGAGTTTCAAAGAGCTGCATTAGTAAGCTGCTTGCTTTCTTTTTGTTTTACAAATTACTTTAAAAAACCCTAATCTGCCCTATTGCCAGTTCATCAGGAAAGCATTGGAGAGAGTATAATGAGGGTTCCAGTGTTACATTCATGCTTTTTCTGGCTGATTTTATTTGATTTTTTTAACATCTAACTCCTGGTCTTCCAGATTGGAGAAATATTCACCACTGATGACTGCTCTCAGAAATGCCAGTGCACAGAAAGCTCCACTGTTTTCTGCTTGGATGAAGTGTGTGGGTCTGGTGAAATCTGTGGCATTTCAAACTACAGTCGTGGATGCTACAGGAGTGAGTCAAACAATATCACATTGTCTTTGATGCTATGAAGTCTTGATTTTCTTTAAAGGGCATCTCTGGGTTGGGGACAGTTGCAACCTAACCATGCAAGGGATCTTGCTCTGACGTTTCACTGGAGAAACAGTGTTTCTTTCCCTTGTTTGTGTTGTCAGATACAAGAAACATGCTAAAATACAGGGAATGTGCAGCATTAGGAGTCACCCTAATCTCAGCAAGAACAGTTCTCTTCAGAGTTGAATCATCTGAGAGACAAATGTTTCTCCTTTTTTCCCAGGTGGCCCGTGTATGCCAAATCCTTGTAAGAATGATGGCATTTGCTCTGAAACTTCCAACAGCACCTCCCTCCACTTCTGTGAATGTTCAGAACTCTACACAGGACCAAACTGTGAGGCTGAAAAAATAGGTAATAAAACCATTCTGGATTTCCCTGTCTGCATTAAACACACCATTTTCAAAAATGGATGTTATTATGGAGAAGACTGGGCTTGCTCTTCATTTTAATGATGTAGATTACTAATCACTGGGTTACTAACCACTGACCACAGGTTAGAGCCTGTGGTCATCCAAGCAGAAAGAAGGGTCAGAAGTCCAGTGGAGAGGTACCAGAAAGCAAGACAGCAGGGCTTGGTGCAACACACAGGACCTGGGTCTGACACCACCCCAAGAAGCCACAGAGAACACAGTAAAATCAAACAGACAAGCAAGTGTGGAGACAAAATATTTCCGTTCACAGCGTGGTTAGCTTTCAGTGACAGGGCTCTTGTTTGTTCTTCAGCTGACAACCCTGACACAGAGGATTCAGACCACACAATTGCCATCGTCATTGGAGTTGTGGCAGGTGTAGCTGTTATTGTCATTCTCATCTCCTCCACAGTGTACCTGTTCAGGTAAGGATTTTCCCAGTTTTGGTACATTCAGCAATGTAAAAACACCTCTTTTAGCACCTGTAAACCTCAAAACTCCCATCAGTCACATACCTGCGAGACTAGAAAGGAGCCACAGCACTGGGGATCTCTTCTAATGAATATGAGGGGGAAAATACCGGGTTTTTTTAATCAGGAACGAACATTTCTTTTACACAGGGCATATGTATCCCCTACCATAAAACTCTGGCTTTTCCAAAACTCAGTTCTATTCATGCTCACAGCATTGTTTGATCTCTCACTATTAATAAGAACAGAAATTAAAATAGGTTGTTCCCTTTTTTTTTTTTTTTTTCATTGTACAGAAGGAAGAGAAAGATGGATACAGTTACAATATCAAAGGCTTCTTCTTTGAAATGGTCCAGGGATAATTCGGATGCCAGAGTACGTGAGCAAGATTATGGCTGCATCGTGAACAGAGCATTTGATCAAAATGAATCCCCAAATACATACCTATAGTTAACAATATGATTCTTATTAATTTTTCATACTTTTTAATGTATTTTAATCATATTTCTAATATTTTGAGAAGAAATAATAGTAAATTTATCATTGCATTTATTGAAAACGTTTGCAATTGTTCATTTAAAATATCTCTCAGATCTCACATTGTAGGCCCAAATTAAAATATGTTCTGACAGAAGAGACTCTGTTGTCTTCAAAGGATGATGTTTGAAAAACACAAATTTCAGACAGACCTTGATGGCACAAGTGTCTGCACAACATCACATACACACCTCTGAGAGAAGTACAAACCATAGACAGATGTGGTCAGAACTCAAACTGAAAGAGAGTAGGTTAAGGTTAGATATCCGAAAGTAGGTTTAGGCTAGATTCTAGAAAGAAATTCCTTACTGTGAGGGTGGTGAGGTACTGGAATGGGTTATCCAGAGAAGTTGTGGATGCTTTGTCCCTGAAAGTGTTCAGGGCCAGCTTGGATGGAGCTTTGAGCAATCTGGTCTAATGAAAGGTGTCCCTGCCCATGGTAGGGGATTGGAACTGAAAGATCTTTCGGTTCCTTCCAACCCAAACCATTCTATGATTCTACAAACTAGTTACAGCATCCTAGGCAGGTCTTCATGGGATCTTACCCAAATCCTTCCATGGGGAGGAGATTAGTTGACTGACATGGACACTGTTCTTTTACCCTCTTCTGACAAGACATGTCCAGCTGGGGAGAGAAAGAAACAAGACACTGAGCTCACCTGAAGACAGATGAAATAAAAAATGGTGACCCCCATTATCCCCTTACAGTGGAGGGGACAAGAAGCAGGCTTGTCATCAGTCCCCAAACTGTGGGGGCTAAGCAAGAGCATAATTTAACAAAAACTTTCTGAAGACTGAGATAGTGTCATAAACTCTCCTTGAGGGTCTTTGCAAACTCAGAAGCTGCCACACTGATGAATGTAAGAGGAGCTCTTAATCACTTCAGCCACAGATCATACCAAGGAGTCCTCTAGATCAGGTAACCAAAGATATTTGCAGCAATGCCTAGTTACATGCTGCATGTGAGACCCACCCCATGACAGACCACTCACAAAGGTCAGGGACTGAAGCATTGCCTGAGCCTTGTCCAAGCCCAGAATGGACTAGCAGGGCTATGAGTGAAGCTTTGAGACGTAAAGCACAATGAAAATTTTTTTTCTGGTGCTTTTCTAGTTCATTGCAGGTCATTTTCTGTTTGTTGTTTGTTGAGGAAGATGTATCGTGCAGGTAGCTCAGTGTGCAGCTGCAGTGTGAGATGCAGATTGAGCTCTGGGTGGCAAAGCCTGACTGAACTGGTAAAAACCCTCTACATAACAAAGGGCAGGGGACCTGTGACACAGGCACATGAACAGACAATCAGAGATACAGCAGGAGCTGAGGACCCCAGACTGTGAGGGTACAAAATCCACACAGTTTCTTTCATTTGGGGTTCCTCCTCAGAGGCATCCAGCTCAAGCCGTTGTTTTGTTGTTGCACCATGATTAATTTATTTTAAGGATCCAGGTGTTTGAGACTCTGCTATGGGAAACCTGGGGTTGAGCAAGTCAGAAGACTTTGTCTGAATGTGTGAGTGTGAGGTGTACAGGGAGTGAGTGTGAGGGGGGCACCTCAAAGGGGCTCTGATGGGGCCTCAGTCCCAGCTCAAGTGCAGCAAGTGTGACTGCCAGAGGGGGTCCTGGGTGGTCAGACAGGAGGGTTTCCTTAATAGGGCTTGCTGTTGTTTCTGCTGTAATGCTGGTAATTATTTACTTACTCTTTCTCCTTTCCATTGTATCCATAAACTCATGTGTATTGTTAGCCAGAGAAGTATTTGAAGTCTCCATGGTGAGTTAGGTTATTCTGGTCCATTCAAGAACACACCACTGTCCATATGCACAGGCCACATCTATTTTGGAAAGGGTATGAACTGAAAGGGCCTTTCAACTTCATTACACAATGAAAATGAACCAGCGAGAGAGACCAACCCGTGCACAAATGAACTGTCAACTTTATGCTGGAATTGCACTATGTTTATACCATCTTTGCTGCCTGTCCAGTGGCAGCTTCTATTGCACTCTCGTGCCTGCTACAGTGTGATCCAGCGACTGCCGAGCAGTGCTGACCACACTCACCTCCCTTTGCACTGGGTGGGAGCACAGGCCAATCCCTGCCCTGCAGGAGTTCAGCTCAGGCTCCTCCAAGCAACAGGATCCTGCTGTGCCCAGGTAAAGCAGATATCTGGGTTTCCATATATATATGCTTTTATTTTATTTTTTTTCCATACCACAAGAATTGCCTTTGTGATTAAATTTCCACTGCCAAGCTTTGCAAATAGTTCAGATTTAGAGAACAGGATGATACAGAAAGCAGAACTGCTGTTCAATGCTCCTCTGAATTAACAATTTCATGTCACTGAAAGACAGAAATACTACAAATCCTCCATTGCTCTCATCTTTTAAATAACCAGCTTGCTTACCTGACTTCTGAAATGCAAGGCTTTAAATACACTGCTTAGTTCAACTAACCCAGAGGACAGTTTTCTTGTTAGTTTTAGCTCACTGTGTCAGCACCAGTAAAGGAGATGGCTGTACAGGCTCAGCTGTGCTCATTCCATGGACCAGGACCATTGCTGGACATAATCATGAGATTCCTCTGATGTCCCAGAGGAAATGCCCAGGCCAAGTCATAAAAACACATCCTAAAAATCCCTTTGCCCTAAAATTATTTCAATCAGAGCTCCACCTCCTTTTTTTTTTCCGCCACGGTGAAGAACTAGAACGGCAGCAGGCCGTTTTTCTCTCGGAAGTTTTCCTGGTGAGGGATGCTCACACACCGCTCGGCCGAGCGGGAGCGCAGCCCCTCCGCAGCTGGAGGGGCTCGAGGAGCTGCGGCAGCCTCAGGGAAAGTGGCAATGGCAGCTCCTCCTCGGGGACAGAATCGGATTCTCCACTAAACAAGTGGTTTTGGCAAAAATCCAGGGAACGGAGCATCCGCATGGGACGTGCGGTGGCAGGGAGAAGGCGGGGCGGTGGGAAGGGATGGGATGGAAGAGAAGGGGACGAATGGGACAGCGCTCGGTCAGCGTCGCCAGGGAGCCCGGCAGGATCGGCGCAAGCGCCATTTTATTGCTATTTATAGCGGGAGCAGCGGGGCTGGGAGCACCGCCACGACAAACAGCGTCGGAAGAGGCGCCGGGGTGAGCGGAGCTCGGGGGATGATGCGAGCGGGCGTTTGCCAGCGGGATGCGGCCCGTCCAGGCTGCCGGCGGCGGGCGCGGCTGTGCCGGGCGGCCGGAGGTGCCCCAGAGCCTGGGCAGGGGCTCGGCACGGCGGGCAGCCCCGGGCAGCGGCGGCCCGGCCCCGGCAGCAGCGGAGCCCCGAGCGGGGCGCGGCCGGGAGGGGAGCGCGGGCAGCGCGGGCGGGCGGGCGGGGGCAGCGGGGCCGGCGGCAGCAGCCGGACCCCGGCCCGGCCTCGGCCTCGGGCGGGTGCGCCGGGGGGCAGCGGGGCCGTGCGGGGCCTCGCCCTGCGCCCGGCACTGACACCTCCGTGCCTGCGCTGCCGGCAGCTGCCCCTGCACAGCCCTCGCCTCCCCGCTGCGCTCTGCCCTGCGCTCAGCCAGCCCAGCTACAGCCCCACGTCCTGACCGCACGCTCCTGAGATGGCAGAAGCCAAGCGGCACCCTCAGCCTGGGGATCTGATCGAGATCGACCGGCCACTTTACCAGCACTGGGCCCTCTACGTCGGGGATGGATATGTCATCAACGTGACACCTGTAGGTAAGGCTGGTGCAGCCTGACAGGGTGCTGGGTGCCTCTTGGGAATGCCCAAGAGCCCTGTCTCCGTCCATGAGCTGCTGCTGGTGGACCCTGTGTGTGTAGCTGGCTTTTCCTGGAGCAGTCAGAAACCCATCTGAGATCCTGGAGGGGTCAGAGAGGATCTTCCTGCCTGCCTTATCTCCTCCTTGGCTTACCCAGATGAAGGAGCCCCATCCCTGTCGGTCAGCACCACATCAATATTCACCAGAAAGGCCAAGGTGAAGAAGCAGCTCCTGAAGGAGGTGGTGGGAAATAACAAATGGCGTGTCAACAACAAGTATGATCGCTCCCGCACCCCTCGGCCCGTGGAGGAGATCATCCGGCGTGCTGAGCAATGCATTGACACAGAGGTGCCATATGATGTGGTTGGCAGCAACTGTGAGCACTTTGTGACAGAGCTCCGCTACGGTGAGGGCGTCTCTGACCAGGTGAGTGAGACGGGGTGAGCCCCTGGGTGCCTCCCAGAGCAGCTCCTGGCTGCTGGCTGTGAGCAGGGCACTGGGGCACAGCCTGCAGCCTGCACGGGCACAGCCAAGCCCCAGGTGTGGGCTCCAAACCAGCGCTGCCTCTGGCCTCCCCTGAGCCCCTGGCCCTGCAGGGTCACTGTGGTCTGTCTGCACCCTGGCAGTGCCTTCTCACTGACTGCCCCCTCCTAGGGGTACACACCTGGGTGTTCCCCCGTCTGCTAATGAGGCACATGTCTCTCCCTGATTTATTTACCCTGACTATCTTTACCTTTTCTATATTATCACCCTGAGGGGGAGTAAATACAAGTGCTCATCATGTTTCCAGCCTGTGTTTTACTTTCCCTTTATAGGTCACAAAGGTAGTTATTGGTACTACAGCAGCCATAGGAGGTATCATTCTTGCTGGTCTTGCCACAGCTGTTGTGAAGGGCTTGTCTGGGGACTCATCCAAGAAAGAGAAAAAGTACTACTGATGGCTGTCTGGAAGAGCTCAGAGCAGGGCAGGGGGAGCCCCTGGCAACAGCGGTCGCTGGCCAGCTTTTGCTACACCTGCCATCACAGCTGATCAGCAACTGTGCCACCCTTGCTGTAAACATCAAATAAGCCTTAATAAAATGTCAGAAACCCAAACTTTAATTGCCCTAAAATCCTCTATTTTCTTAGTAAGACTTGGCATCCAAGTTCAACTGTTCAGCCTGTTTTTCCCTGCTATCTTATTAAGAAATAAAGTCAAGATTGACACCATTTAAGGTGACCTCTAGCAGTACTAGCCTGGTTGCCATATCTGCTTTTATTTCATTGCCTGTGATGATGTTTGGGGTAGTCTGGACATTTGCACTGGTGCAGACTTTTCCTCCATTTTCATCAATTGGTTCCTGGAGGTTTTTTCTCTATAGCCATTATTTTAACCTCAACTTTTTGTAAAACTCAAAAGCACTGCTGAGGGTTTTCCAGCTTAGGCTCTATGTAGGTGGGAAAATCCTGGCTACAATGTCTGCAAAGGAGCAGGCAGAGCATATGCAGTGTCTTGGAGCCTGTACTTGTGCTTCCTAAACTGAGAAATTCCTGGGAGGGTGGGAGGTCAGAGGGAAGGGCAGGTCTTAGGAGCTGTACCCTTCAGAGTTTTACAGGAGTGCTGTGAATTTGGCATGACAGTGTTTTCCTCAGTTTTTCACTGACTAAAAAGTTTCTGCCAATGTACTGTGCCATGCTATTTCCTTGTCACAAAGCTGATGTGCGGATTGGCTTGGAAGAAAACTGTTCATGGAAAGTGTGCTTTCTTGTCCTTTGCCTGGAGTATCTGCCTTAAGTGTTTGGAACTGGGTTACCTGCATCCCACATGTGAGACAAAGAATCCTGTGTTGCTTTGCTTACATGCAACTGCCTGGACTGCAGGGAGAGGTGAGGGCAGAAGAGCTGTGTGTGAGAGGCTGGCTGGTTTTGTCTGCTCTGAACAGGTTGTCCAGGTTCAACCCCAGCCAGCAACAAACACCAGGCAGCCACTCACCCCCTCCCCTGCCAGCCCCATCATGGAGGGAGTCAGAAGAGTGAAAAACTTGTGGCTTGAGAACAAGTTAGTTCAGTAGGTAAACCAAATGCTGTGCAGGCAAGCAAAGCAATGAACTAATTCACTGCTTTTTTAAAATGGCAGTTTTCCAATGTTTGAAAGAACCAAGCCAAGACTTCCTTGTACTGCCGACTATTATTCCATCTAAAAAAATTCCATCCTTAGATTCAAGACAGGAAAACACACAGATCACACTTGTCTTGGGTTATGGAACCAAAAATGTGTATTCTATTTCATTTGCTGAAAGCAGTTGGGGAAATGTTCTTTCTCTCTTGTGGCTCTGTGAATAGGCAGGCAGGTGCCTTCTGATAATGGGCCAACTGTTAAAACCAGGTGGGGCAGTGTTTCTTATCTCTTTCACCTGCCCATCCTCCCTGCAGGGGAGTATTTTCTGCTAATGGACCATTAAGACACTCCTAAAAGCACACATCACCAAAGTAGAACACCCACATTCCATCATCCTATTGTGAGATGCTCCACCCTGTGGGGCGAGCCAACCATTCCCACCGGGATAAAAACTGAACCAGAAGAACAAGAAGGGATCTAGGTTCACCCGATTCCTGAAGGAAGTCTGGACCCCTTCTCACTACCACTGGACCCTAGTTCTACAGGATCATCTCTACTCCAACAGAACCACATCTGCCACTCCAGGAGGACTCACTTTTGGACTGCTTCCAACATCCTGACCAACAGGGTGTCAGGTTGTAGCTCTGATTCTGTCAGGGTTTTCCAAAATTGTTGTTTGTTTGTTTGCTGGTTTGGTTGGGTGGTTTTGTTTTTCTACTACATTTATATTGTTAGTATTCCTAGTAAAGAACTGTTTTTCCTATTCCCAAATCTTTGCCTGAAAGCCCTTAATTGCAAAATTATAATTTGGCAGGGGTGAGGGGTTTACATTCCCCATTCTAAGGGAAACTCCAGCTTTCCCTGGCAGATACCTGTCTTTCCAAACCAAGACAACACTAAAACTGAAATTCCTTCTTGGATTCCTGGAAATCAAATTCCTGGAATCAAAACATCTTTCATGGTTAAACTATTTAGGTGGTTATACAGCAACTGTGAGATTTAACCTTTAACCGGCACTTGGAGCATTCTCTCTGCACACCCTGACAAGGGCAGTGCTCTGTGAGGGCAGTGTATGGAACTCTCACATCTCCACTTCATTCTGGAATACAAGAGATCTGGCATTATTTTATCTGGGGAATTGTCTCGTTGAAATCTATAACATTTCACAGAATGTGGACGTTTGTAATTGTATTGTGTTTCTCTTTGCAGTCGGGGTGATGTTGCTCATTGTGGGGCTGCTTTTCCATGGAGCCTGGTGGGTGCATTAGCACGGTTTGGTGAAACACTACACAAACCATGCAGGGAGAGTGCAAGGAGATGCAGTAGAATCCGTCACTTGCTGCATTTTGAGCCTTTGTAGGAGGTATTGACAATGCCCAAGACCTTCAGTAGCCATGGAATAGAGTCAAGGCTGTCCTTTTCCCAAGACCCGAGAGAAATATCCTTGATCAGGGCCACAGGCACAGCCTGTCCCTAAATGAAAGAGCTTTTGTAGAGATTTCAAACATCTGAACGTGGTGCACATCAGAGGATGAAAATCTGGGCTGATTCAGAGCAAGCCCTAGTGATTTATTAAAAATATGAATATCGATCTAATACCGATATCCAACTGAGATGGACAAAAACTCTCTAACAGTTTGAAGTTAGAAAGTGTATGTTTATTGCAGCGCTGGGCAGCATGTGGGATAACTCCCCAAAAGCACACCGCACCTTACAAAAAATCAAAAAGCTATTTTATTTACAAAACTGTTGAATATCCAAAGTACAAATGCAGATTCATAACCTTGGTACCGCCCATTCCCCGCTTTGTATGGTAATTAGCAAAAAAACAATTAAGCATGCATAGTTTGTCCTTTGAAATGGGTCTCATTTAAGAGGAGTGGGTTTAAAATGAGGAAGTAAAATGACTCTTCATCGCTCTGAACTTTCTACCTTTTCAATGCAAATGGTGACAAATGGGTGTTGGTAGAATTCTCATTTCCTTAGGTACAGTGACTTTCAATAAGTTTCAGGATTGGGGAGTCTCTGTAATTGTCTTGTGTCCCTAAGCCTATTTATCAGGTTCTCTATTTATTGTTGCAAGCACAGCTAAGCAAACATAAGGTTGACAAGCAATCAGTTATTTGGAAAAGGTTAACTCAAGCCTAGTCTTTAGCTAACTACAAAACTCTTAATTAACTTCGACAACCATAAGGCTTATTTCTAACTAAAATCTTAATTTCTTTAAAATCCTATATTCTTTAAAACCTATGTCTCACTAGCACTGCACAACCTGGTGCCCATCACTGTGTTTGTGGGTCAGGGTAACATAAGCCTAATCCGTCTGCTTTCTGCTGCAAAGTGCAACCAAAGTCTTTGGCATTTACAGGAGTCCATTTGAGAATCCTCTGCCATTTTTTGGTGCCAAGTGTTTGACTGGTACCCAAGCCAGGTTTTAAACAGGTTGTTGATCTGCAGGAAAATGTCCAGTGGAGTGACAGGACGCAGGATCAGGGCTGTTGCCCATCACTGGACAGGAGGATGGCTCAAGGGTAAAGTCTCCCCATAATGAGGTGGTGACCCCAATTCCTTGGCAACAAGATCACGCTTTCCAGTCAGCGAGAGGTTTTGGCAACAATCTCGGGAGCGAGGCCTTGCAGAGGTGCTTTGGCCAGGCAGTGACCCCGGCACTTTGCGATTGCTCAATCGCCTCTACAAAGATACTTATAGAGGGAGCAGGGGTAGCGAGCCCGGCTACGGCAGCAGCGGGAGAGGCGCCGGGGTGAGCGGAGCTCGGGGGATGATGCGAGCGGGCGTTTGCCAGC
Organism: Phylloscopus trochilus trochilus; assembly: GCA_016584745.2. NCBI lineage: Eukaryota > Metazoa > Chordata > Aves > Passeriformes > Phylloscopidae > Phylloscopus > Phylloscopus trochilus. The sequence continues at coordinate 7,687,671 of WQNJ02000041.1, read as the reverse complement.
GGGATGCGGCCCGTCCAGGCTGCCGGCGGCGGGCGCGGCTGTGCCGGGCGGCCGGAGGTGCCCCAGAGCCTGGGCAGGGGCTCGGCACGGCGGGCAGCCCCGGGCAGCGGCGGCCCGGCCCCGGCAGCAGCGGAGCCCCGAGCGGGGCGCGGCCGGGAGGGGAGCGCGGGCAGCGCGGGCGGGCGGGCGGGGGCAGCGGGGCCGGCGGCAGCAGCCGGACCCCGGCCCGGCCTCGGCCTCGGGCGGGTGCGCCGGGGGGCAGCGGGGCCGAGCGGGGCCTCGCCCTGCGCCCGGCACTGACACCTCCGTGCCTGCGCTGCCGGCAGCTGCCCCTGCACAGCCCTCGCCTCCCCGCTGCGCTCTGCCCTGCGCTCAGCCAGCCCAGCTACAGCCCCACGTCCTGACCGCACGCTCCTGAGATGGGACAGAGCAATTGCCACCCTCAGCCTGGGGACCTGATCGAGATCGACCGGCCACTTTACCAGCACTGGGCCCTCTACGTCGGAGATGGATATGTCATCCATGCGACAGGTAAGAGTTGTGTCACCTGGCAGGATGCAGAGTGTGTGTTGGGTTGCCCCAAGAGCCCTGTCTCCCTCCATGGGCTACTTTTGGACCCTGTGTGCGTAGCTGGCTTTTCCTGGAGCAGTCAGAAACCCATCTATGGTCCTGGAGGGGTCAAAGAAGACCTGCCTGTCTGCCTTATCTTCTCCTTGTTTTTCTTCTCCTTGTTTTCATCTCCTGGTTTTCCCAGGTGATGGAGCCACATCCCTGGTGACCAGCAGCACCCAAAAGGCCATGGTAAAGGAGGAATTCTTGAAGACGGCAGACAGAAATAATAAATGGCATGTCAAAAACAAGTATGATTGCTCCTACACTCCTCGGCCCGTGGAGGAGATCATCCAGCGTGCTGAGCACTGGTTTGACAAGAAGGTGCCATATGATGTGGTTGGCAGCAACTGTGACAGAGCTCTGGTACGGAGAGGGAGTCTCTGACCAGGTGAGTGAGACGGGGTGAGCCCCTGGGTGCCTCCCAGAGCAGCTCCTGGCTGCTGGCTGTGAGCCGGGCACTGGGGCACAGCCTGCAGCCTGCACGGGCACAGCCAAGCCCCAGGTGTGGGCTCCAAACCAGCGCTGCCTCTGGCCTCCCCTGAGCCCCTGGCCCTGCAGGGTCACTGTGGTCTGTCTGCACCCTGGCAGTGCCTTCTCACTGACTGCCACCTCCTAGGGGTACACACCTGGGTGTTCCCCCTTCTGCTAATGAGGCACATGTCTCTCCCTGATTTATTTATCCTGATTATCTCTATTATCATGCTGGGGGGTTGGGGGGGTGGGGGTGATGTTTAAATGTGCTCATCATGTTTCCAGCCTGTGTTTTGCTTACCCTTTTATAGGCCACAAATGCTGTTGTTGGCAGTACTGCAGCAGCTGCAGTAGGAGGTATTCTTGCTGGTGTTGCTGCTGCTGCGATGGCATTGTCCAAGAGTGCATTCCGAATATAGTACTACTGATGGGCTGTCTGGAAGAGTTCACAGCAGGGCAGAGGGATCTCCTGGCAATTGTAGTCACCGGTCAGCTTTTGCTAACCTGCCACCAAGGCTCCCTAGCAACTGTACCATCCTTCTATAAGCATTACATCAGCCTAAATAAAGTGTCTGAAATCCAAACTCATGTTGCCCTAAAATCCTCTTTTATCTCTAGTTTTATGTGTAAGTTTATCAGTTCAGCCTTGCTTCTCCCTTACATCCCATTAGGAAATGATAGATCAGGAACGCCACTGTTCAAGATGATCTCCAGCAGCTCCAGCTGGGCTGCAACATGTGTTTTTATTTCATTGTCTTTGATGGCTTTTGTGGTAGTCTGGGAGCAATTGCAAGCAAGTTATCCGTTCCTTACCCGTCCCACATACCTCTCCTCCAGTGCTTTGCTGAGCACTGGTGCTGACTTTTCTTCCTGTTTTGATCAGCTAGATCCTGGAGGCTCTGTCTATGTATCAATGAAATAAAAGTACCGCTGAGGGTTTCCTGTGTTTTCCAACTGAAGCCCGTTGTGTGGGGGTATTTTGGTCTAATAGACAGAAGTCTGCCAAGGAATGCGGGAACATTCCCGGAGGAGATGGAAACCCCTCCCTCCAAATGATTTGGCTCGCAATGACGGGGCTTTCCGGCAAAGATTTGGGAAGGGGAATAAGAGTTCCGTCCTACACGATGTGCAGAAGAGAGCGGCAGGAGCCCGGCGGCTCCCGACCCGCGGGGCACCGCTGTCCGCCGGGGCTGCAGTGCCCGGGCGCGGCCGGCAGGGGCGCTGCGGGGCCGGGCTGGGCACGGCCCGTGCGCGGGGCCCGGGTGGAGCCAAGCGGGGAGCGCGCCCGGCGGCAGCGGCGCCACCGACACAGCTGTGACCGACTGTATGGCACTGACTGACACAGCTGTGACCGACTGTATGGCACTGACTGACACAGCTGTGACCGACTGTATGGCACTGACTGACATAGAGTGTGACCGACTGTATGGCACTGACTGACACAGCTGTGACCGACTGTATGGCACTGACTGACATAGAGTGTGACCGACTGTATGGCACTGACTGACACAGCTGTGACCGACTGTATGGCACTGACTGACACAGAGTGTGACCGACTGTATGGCACTGACTGACACAGCTGTGACTGCCTGTATGGCACTGACTGACACAGAGTGTGACCAACTGTATGGCACTGACTGACACAGCTGTGACTGCCTGTATGGCACTGACTGACACAGAGTGTGACCAACTGTATGGCACTGACCGACACAGCTGTGACCGACTGTATGGCACTGACTGACACAGAGTGTGACCGACTGTATGGCACTGACTGACACAGCTGTGACCGACTGTATGGCACTGACTGACATAGAGTGTGACCGACTGTATGGCACTGACTGACACAGCTGTGACCGACTGTATGGCACTGACTGACATAGAGTGTGACCGACTGTATGGCACTGACTGACATAGAGTGTGACAGAGTGTATGGCACTGACTGACACAGCTGTGACTGACTGTATGGCACTGACTGACACAGAGTGTGACCGACTGTATGGCACTGACTGACACAGCTGTGACCGACTGTATGGCACTGACTGACACAGCTGTGACCGACTGTATGGCACCCACTGACACAGAGTGTGACCGACTGTATGGCACTGAGCGACACAGAGTGTGACCGACTGTATGGCACTGACTGACATAGAGTGTGACCGACTGTATGGCACTGACTGACACAGCTGTGACCGACTGTATGGCACTGACTGACACAGAGTGTGACCGACTGTATGGCACTGACTGACACAGCTGTGACCGACTGTATGGCACTGACTGACACAGAGTGTGACCGACTGTATGGCACTGACTGACACAGAGTGTGACCGACTGTATGGCACCCACCGACACAGCGTGTGACCGACTGTATGGCACTGACTGACACAGAGTGTGACCGACTGTATGGCACTGACTGACACAGCTGTGACCGACTGTATGGCACTGACTGACATAGAGTGTGACCGACTGTATGGCACTGACTGACATAGAGTGTGACAGAGTGTATGGCACTGACTGACACAGCTGTGACTGACTGTATGGCACTGACTGACACAGAGTGTGACCGACTGTATGGCACTGACTGACACAGCTGTGACCGACTGTATGGCACCCACTGACACAGAGTGTGACCGACTGTATGGCACTGAGCGACACAGAGTGTGACCGACTGTATGGCACTGACTGACACAGCTGTGACCGACTGTATGGCACTGACTGACACAGAGTGTGACCGACTGTATGGCACTGACTGACACAGCTGTGACCGACTGTATGGCACTGACTGACACAGCTGTGACCGACTGTATGGCACTGACTGACACAGAGTGTGACAGACTGTATGGCACTGACTGACACAGAGTGTGACCGACTGTATGGCACTGACTGACACAGAGTGTGACTGACTGTATGGCACTGACTGACATAGAGTGTGACCGACTGTATGGCACTGACTGACACAGAGTGTGACCGACTGTATGGCACCCACCGACACAGCGTGTGACCGACTGTATGGCACTGACTGACACAGAGTGTGACCGACTGTATGGCACCCACCGACACAGCGTGTGACTGACTGTATGGCACTGACTGACACAGAGTGTGACCGACTGTATGGTACTGACCGACACAGCGTGTGACCGACTGTATGGCACTGACTGACACAGAGTGTGACCGACTGTATGGCACTGACTGACACAGCTGTGACCGACTGTATGGCACTGACTGACACAGAGTGTGACCGACTGTATGGCACTGACTGACACAGCTGTGACCGACTGTATGGCACTGACTGACACAGCCTGTTACACACTGACAGCACTGCCGAGTCCTGGCACCACTGTCCTCTGCGACGGCTCCACATCCCCCGAGTCTGAGAGAGCACCACCAGCTACAAGACTGCCAAGCCCCCATTCCCCTCCCCAGACAATTCCTTTGGTGTGCGGGGCTATCAGTCACTTCCTTTAGAGGTCTCATTCCCCCCCCATCCACCTCCAGACAGTAACCTTCTCCTACTCCAAGCTTCTTCACAATCACAATGGGAAACATTCACCAAGATTCACTAATTCACTCACACACTAAGTGGGAAAGCTCTGGCTGCCAGGTGTGCAGAAGGATAGGCAGGGCATGTGCCGTGTCTTGACACCTTAGGCAGCTTGTGCTGCCTGAACGGAGCAGCTCCCTGGAGCTCGGGAAGTAGGAGGGAAGGGCAGGTCGTACCGGCTTTATCCTGCAGTGCTTTACAAGGTCATTCTGATTTTGGTGCGCTGATGTTTTGCTCAGTTTTTCCATGAGTAAAAAGTGTCTGCCAATGTACTGTGCCATGCTATTTCCGTGTCACAAAGCTGATGTGCGGATTGTCTTGGAAGAAAACTGTTCATGGAAAGTGTGCTTTCTTGTCCTTTGCCTGGAGTATCTGCCTTAAGTGTTTGGAACTGGGTTACCTGCATCCCACATGTGAGACACAGAATCCTGTGTTGCTTTGCTTACATGCAACTGCCTGGACTGCAGGGAGAGGTGAGAGCAGAAGAGCTGTGTGTGAGAGGCTGGCTGGTTTTGCCTGCTCTGAACAGGTTGTCCAGGTTTAACCCCAGCCAGCAACAAAGCACCAGGCAGCTTCTCACCCCCTCCCCTCCCAGCCCCATCATGGAGGGAGTCAGAAGAGTGAAAAACTTGTGGCTTGAGAACAAGTTAGTTCAGTAGGTAAACCAAATTCTGTGCAGACAAGCAAAGCAATGAACTAATTCACTGCTTTTTTAAAATGGCAGTTTTCCTATGTTTGCAATAACCAAGCCCAGACTTCCTTGTACTGACGACTATTATTCCATCTGAAAAAATTCCATCCTTAGATTCAAGACAGGAAAACATACAAAAACAGAAACTGAAACTGAAACTGAAACTCCTTCTTGGATTCCTGGAAATGGAATCAAGTTTTCTTTAATGACTAAGCTATTTATACAGCAACTGTGAGATTTAACCTTTAACCGGCACTTGGAACATTCTCTCTGCACACCCTGACAAGGGCAGTGCTCTGTGAGGGCAGTGTATGGAACTCTCACATCTCCACTTCATCCTGGAATACAAGAGATCTGGCATTATTTTATCTGGGGAATTGTCTAGTTGAAATCTGTAACATTTCACAGAATGTGGACGTTTGTAATTGTATTGTGTTTCTCTTTGTAGTCGGGGTGATGTTGCTCATTATGGGGCTGCTTTTCCATGGAGCCTGGTGGGTGCATTAGCACGATTTGGTGAAACACTACACAAACCATGCAGGGAGAGTGCAAGGAGATGCAGTAGAATCCGTCACTTGCTGCATTTTGAGCCTTTGTAGGAGGTATTGACACGGCCCAAGACCTTCAGTAGCCATGGAATAGAGTCAAGGCTGTCCTTATCCCAAGACCCGAGAGAAATATCCTTGATTAGGGCCACAGGCACAGCCTGTCCCTAAATGAAAGAGCTTTTGTAGAGATTTCAAACATCTGAATGTGGTGCACATCAGAGGATGAAAATCTGGGCTGATTCAGAGCAAGCCAGGGAAGCCCCAGCACTGCACAGCCTGGTGCCCATCACTGTGTTTGTGGGTCAGGGTAACATAAGCCTAATCCATCTGCTTTCTGCTGCAAAGTCCTTGGCGTTTACATGAGTCCATTTGAGAATCCTCTGCCATTTTTGGTGCCAAGTGTTTGACAGGTACCCAAGCCAGGTTTTAAACAGGTTGTTGATCTGCAGGAAAATGTCCAGTGGAGTGACAGGACGCAGGATCAGGGCTGTTGCCCATCACTGGACTGGAGGATGGCTCAAGGGTAAAGTCTCCCCATAATGAGGTGGTGACCCCAATTCCTTGGCAACAAGATCACGCTTTCCAGTCAGCGAGTGGTTTTGGCAACAATCTCGGGAGCGAGGCCTTGCAGAGGTGCTTTGGCCAGGCAGTGACCCCGGCACTTTGCGATTGCTCAATCGCCTCTACAAAGATACTTATAGAGGGAGCAGCGCTAGCGAGCCCGGCTACGGCAGCAGCGGGAGAGGCGCCGGGGTGAGCGGAGCTCGGGGGATGATGCGAGCGGGCGTTTGCCAGCGGGATGCGGCCCGTCCAGGCTGCCGGCGGCGGGCGCGGCTGTGCCGGGCGGCCGGAGGTGCCCCAGAGCCTGGGCAGGGGCTCGGCACGGCGGGCAGCCCCGGGCAGCGGCGGCCCGGCCCCGGCAGCAGCGGAGCCCCGAGCGGGGCGCGGCCGGGAGGGGAGCGCGGGCAGCGCGGGCGGGCGGGCGGGGGCAGCGGGGCCGGCGGCAGCAGCCGGACCCCGGCCCGGCCTCGGCCTCGGGCGGATGCGCCGGGGGGCAGCGGGGCCGAGCGGGGCCTCGCCCTGCGCCCGGCACTGACACCTCCGTGCCTGCGCTGCCGGCAGCTGCCCCTGCACAGCCCTCGCCTCCCCGCTGCGCTCTGCCCTGCGCTCAGCCAGCCCAGCTACAGCCCCACGTCCTGACCGCACGCTCCTGAGATGGGACAGAGCAATTGCCAGTTTCAGGCTGGGGATCAGATCGTGATCAGCGGACCACTTTACCAGAACTGTGCCTTCTATGTCGGAGATGGATATGTCATCAATGTGACAGGTAAGGCTGGTGCAGCCTGACAGGGTGCTGGGTGGCTGTTGGGATGCCCCAAGAGCCCTGTCTCCCTCCATGGGCTACTTTTGGACCCTGTGTGCGTAGCTGGCTTTTCCTGGAGCAGTCAGAAACCCATCTATGGTCCTGGAGAGGTCAAAGAAGACCTGCCTGTCTGCCTTATCTTCTCCTTGGTTTTCCCAGGTGATGGAGCCACATCCCTGGGGACCAGCAGCACGCAAAAGGCCATGGTAAAGGAGGAATTCTTGAAGATGGCAGACAGAAATAATAAATGGCATGTCAAAAACAAGTATGATTGCTCCTACACTCCTCGGCCCGTGGAGGAGATCATCCAGCGTGCTGAGCACTGGTTTGACAAGAAGGTGCCATATGATGTGGTTGGCAGCAACTGTGACAGAGCACTGGTACGGAGAGGGAGTCTCTGACCAGGTGAGTGAGACGGGGTGAGCCCCTGGGTGCCTCCCAGAGCAGCTCCTGGCTGCTGGCTGTGAGCCGGGCACTGGGGCACAGCCTGCAGCCTGCACGGGCACAGCCAAGCCCCAGGTGTGGGCTCCAAACCAGCGCTGCCTCTGGCCTCCCCTGAGCCCCTGGCCCTGCAGGGTCACTGTGGTCTGTCTGCACCCTGGCAGTGCCTTCTCACTGACTGCCCCCTCCTAGGGGTACACACCTGGGTGCTCCCCCTTCTGCTAATGAGGCACATGTCTCTCCCTGATTTATTTATCCTGATTATCTCTATTATCATGCTGGGGGGTGGGGGGTTGGGGGTGATGTTTAAATGTGCTCATCATGTTTCCAGCCTGTGTTTTGCTTACCCTTTTATAGGCCACAAATGCTGTTGTTGGCGGTACTGCAGCAGCTGCAGTAGGAGGTATTCTTGCTGGTGTTGCTGCTGCTGCAATGGCATTGTCCAAGAGTGCATTCTGAATATAGTACTACTGATGGGCTGTCTGGAAGAGTTCACAGCAGGGCAGAGGGATCTCCTGGCAATTGTAGTCACCGGTCAGCTTTTGCTAACCTGCCACCAAGGCTCCCTAGCAACTGTACCATCCTTCTATAAGCATTACATCAGCCTAAATAAAGTGTCTGAAATCCAAACACATGTTGCCCTAAAATCCTCTTTTATCTCTAGTTTTATGTGTAAGTTTATCAGTTCAGCCTTGCTTCTCCCTGCCATCCCATTAGGAAATGATAGATCAGGAACACCACTGTTCAAGATGATCTCCAGCAGCTCCAGCTGGGCTGCAACATGTGTTTTTATTTCATTGTCTTTGATGGCTTTTGTGGTAGTCTGGGAGCAATTGCAAGCAAGTTATCCGTTCCTTACCCGTCCCACATACCTCTCCTCCAGTGCTTTGCTGAGCACTGGTGCTGACTTTTCTTCCTGTTTTGATCAGCTAGATCCTGGAGGCTCTGTCTATGTATCAATGAAATAAAAGTACCGCTGAGGGTTTCCTGTGTTTTCCAACTGAGGTGCGTTGTGTGGGGGTATTTTGGTCTAATACACAGAAGTCTGCCAAGGAATGCGGGAACATTCCCGGAGGAGATGGAAAACCCCTCCCTCCAAATGATTTGGCTCGCAATGACGGGGCTTTCCGGCAAAGATTTGGGAAGGGGAATAAGAGTTCTGTCCTACACGATGTGCAGAAGAGAGCGGCAGGAGCCCGGCGGCTCCCGACCCGCGGGGCACCGCTGTCCGCCGGGGCTGCAGTGCCCGGGCGCGGCCGGCAGGGGCGCTGCGGGGCCGGGCTGGGCACGGCCCGTGCGCGGGGCCCGGGTGGAGCCAAGCGGGGAGCGCGCCCGGCGGCAGCGGCGCCACCGACACAGCTGTGACCGACTGTATGGCACTGACTGACACAGCTGTGACCGACTGTATGGCACTGACTGACATAGAGTGTGACCGACTGTATGGCACTGACTGACATAGAGTGTGACAGAGTGTATGGCACTGACTGACACAGCTGTGACTGACTGTATGGCACTGACTGACACAGAGTGTGACCGACTGTATGGCACTGACTGACACAGCTGTGACCGACTGTATGGCACCCACTGACACAGAGTGTGACCGACTGTATGGCACTGAGCGACACAGAGTGTGACCGACTGTATGGCACTGACTGACACAGCTGTGACCGACTGTATGGCACTGACTGACACAGAGTGTGACCGACTGTATGGCACTGACTGACACAGCTGTGACTGACTGTATGGCACTGACTGACACAGCTGTGACCGACTGTATGGCACTGACTGACACAGAGTGTGACAGACTGTATGGCACTGACTGACACAGAGTGTGACCGACTGTATGGCACTGACTGACACAGAGTGTGACCGACTGTATGGCACTGACTGACACAGCTGTGACCGACTGTATGGCACCCACTGACACAGAGTGTGACCGACTGTATGGCACTGAGCGACACAGAGTGTGACCGACTGTATGGCACTGACTGACACAGCTGTGACCGACTGTATGGCACTGACTGACACAGAGTGTGACCGACTGTATGGCACTGACTGACACAGCTGTGACCGACTGTATGGCACTGACTGACACAGAGTGTGACAGACTGTATGGCACTGACTGACACAGAGTGTGACCGACTGTATGGCACTGACTGACACAGAGTGTGACTGACTGTATGGCACTGACTGACATAGAGTGTGACCGACTGTATGGCACTGACTGACACAGAGTGTGACCGACTGTATGGCACCCACCGACACAGCGTGTGACCGACTGTATGGCACTGACTGACACAGAGTGTGACCGACTGTATGGCACCCACCGACACAGCGTGTGACTGACTGTATGGCACTGACTGACACAGAGTGTGACCGACTGTATGGTACTGACCGACACAGCGTGTGACCGACTGTATGGCACTGACTGACACAGAGTGTGACCGACTGTATGGCACTGACTGACACAGCTGTGACCGACTGTATGGCACTGACTGACACAGAGTGTGACCGACTGTATGGCACTGACTGACACAGCTGTGACCGACTGTATGGCACTGACTGACACAGCCTGTTACACACTGACAGCACTGCCGAGTCCTGGCACCACTGTCCTCTGCGACGGCTCCACATCCCCCGAGTCTGAGAGAGCACCACCAGCTACAAGACTGCCAAGCCCCCATTCCCCTCCCCAGACAATTCCTTTGGTGTGCGGGGCTATCAGTCACTTCCTTTAGAGGTCTCATTCCCCCCCCATCCACCTCCAGACAGTAACCTTCTCCTACTCCAAGCTTCTTCACAATCACAATGGGAAACATTCACCAAGATTCACTAATTCACTCACACACTAAGTGGGAAAGCTCTGGCTGCCAGGTGTGCAGAAGGATAGGCAGGGCATGTGCCGTGTCTTGACACCTTAGGCAGCTTGTGCTGCCTGAACGGAGCAGCTCCCTGGAGCTCGGGAAGTAGGAGGGAAGGGCAGGTCGTACCGGCTTTATCCTGCAGTGCTTTACAAGGTCATTCTGATTTTGGTGCGCTGATGTTTTGCTCAGTTTTTCCATGAGTAAAAAGTGTCTGCCAATGTACTGTGCCATGCTATTTCCGTGTCACAAAGCTGATGTGCGGATTGTCTTGGAAGAAAACTGTTCATGGAAAGTGTGCTTTCTTGTTCTTTGCCTGGAGTATCTGCCTTAAGTGTTTGGAACTGGGTTACCTGTATCCCACATGTGAGACACAGAATCCTGTGTTGCTTTGCTTACATGCAACTGCCTGGACTGCAGGGAGAGGTGAGAGCAGAAGAGCTGTGTGTGAGAGGCTGGCTGGTTTTGCCTGCTCTGAACAGGTTGTCCAGGTTTAACCCCAGCCAGCAACAAAGCACCAGGCAGCTGCTCACCCCCTCCCCTCCCAGCCCCATCATGGAGGGAGTCAGAAGAGTGAAAAACTTGTGGCTTGAGAACAAGTTAGTTCAGTAGGTAAACCAAATTCTGTGCAGACAAGCAAAGCAATGAACTAATTCACTGCTTTTTTAAAATGGCAGTTTTCCTATGTTTGCAATAACCAAGCCCAGACTTCCTTGTACTGCCGACTATTATTCCATCTGAAAAAATTCCATCCTTAGATTCAAGACAGGAAAACATACAAAAACAGAAACTGAAACTGAAACTGAAACTCCTTCTTGGATTCCTGGAAATGGAATCAAGTTTTCTTTAATGACTAAGCTATTTATACAGCAACTGTGAGATTTAACCTTTAACCGGCACTTGGAGCAGTCTCTCTGCACACCCTGACAAGGGCAGTGCTCTGTGAGGGCAGTGTATGGAACTCTCACATCTCCACTTCATCCTGGAATACAAGAGATCTGGCATTATTTTATCTGGGGAATTGTCTCGTTGAAATCTGTAAGATTTCACAGAATGTGGACGTTTGTAATTGTATTGTGTTTCTCTTTGCAGTCGGGGTGATGTTGCTCATTATGGGGCTGCTTTTCCATGGAGCCTGGTGGGTGCATTAGCACGGTTTGGTGAAACACTACACAAACCATGCAGGGAGAGTGCAAGGAGATGCAGTAGAATCCGTCACTTGCTGCATTTTGAGCCTTTGTAGGAGGTATTGACACGGCCCAAGACCTTCAGTAGCCATGGAATAGAGTCAAGGCTGTCCTTTTCCCAAGACCCGAGAGAAATATCCTTGATTAGGGCCACAGGCACAGCCTGTCCCTAAATGAAAGAGCTTTTGTAGAGATTTCAAACATCTGAATGTGGTGCACATCAGAGGATGAAAATCTGGGCTGATTCAGAGCAAGCCAGGGAAGCCCCAGCACTGCACAGCCTGGTGCCCATCACTGTGTTTGTGGGTCAGGGTAACATAAGCCTAATCCATCTGCTTTCTGCTGCAAAGTCTTTGGCGTTTACATGAGTCCACTTGAGAACCCTCTGCAGGATCCTCTGCCATTTTTGGTGCCAAGTGTTTGACTGGTACCCAAGCCCGATTTGAAACATGATCCAGTGGTTGTTGATCTGCAGGAAAATGTCCAGTGAAGTGACAGGACGCAGGATCAGCGCTGTTTTCCACTCAAGGAGTGGTTTTGGCAACACTCTCGGAGCGGAGCCTTACCACGAGTGTTGCTAGAGGTGCTTTAGCCGGGCAATGACGCCGGCACTTTGCGATTGGGCAAGCGCCTTTAGGAGGGTATTTATAGCGGGAGCAGGGGGTCAGGAGCCCGGCTACGGCAGCAGCGGGAGAGGCGCCGGGGTGAGCGGAGCTCGGGGGATGATGCGAGCGGGCGTTTGCCAGCGGGATGCGGCCCGTCCAGGCTGCCGGCGGCGGGCGCGGCTGTGCCGGGCGGCCGGAGGTGCCCCAGAGCCTGGGCAGGGGCTCGGCACGGCGGGCAGCCCCGGGCAGCGGCGGCCCGGCCCCGGCAGCAGCGGAGCCCCGAGCGGGGCGCGGCCGGGAGGGGAGCGCGGGCAGCGCGGGCGGGCGGGCGGGGGCAGCGGGGCCGGCGGCAGCAGCCGGACCCCGGCCCGGCCTCGGCCTCGGGCGGATGCGCCGGGGGGCAGCGGGGCCGTGCGGGGCCTCGCCCTGCGCCCGGCACTGACACCTCCGTGCCTGCGCTGCCGGCAGCTGCCCCTGCACAGCCCTCGCCTCCCCGCTGCGCTCTGCCCTGCGCTCAGCCAGCCCAGCTACAGCCCCACGTCCTGACCGCACGCTCCTGAGATGGCAGAAGCCAAGAGCCAACCTCAGCCTGGGGATCTGATCGAGATCGACCGGCCACTTTACCAGCACTGGGCCCTCTACGTCGGGAAGGGATATGTCATCAACGTGACACCTGTAGGTAAGGCTGGTGCAGCCTGACAGGGTGCTGGGTGGCTGTTGGGAATGCCCAAGAGCCCTGTCTCCGTCCATGAGCTGCTGCTGGTGGACCCTGTGTGTGTAGCTGGCTTTTCCAGGAGCAGTCAGAAACCCATCTGAGATCCTGGAGGGGTCAGAGAGGATCTTCCTGCCTGCCTTATCTCCTCCTTGGCTTACCCAGATGAAGGAGCCCCATCCCTGTTGGTCAGCACCACATCAATATTCACCGGAAGAGCCAAGGTGAAGAAGCAGCTCCTGAAGGAGGTGGTGGGAAATGACAAATGGCGTGTCAACAACAAGTATGATCGCTCCTACACTCCTCGGCCTGTGAAGGAGATCATCTGGCGTGCTGAGCAATGGATTGACGAGGAAGTGTTATATGATGTGCTTACCAACAACTGTGAGCACTTTGTGACAGAGCTCCGGTATGGAAAGAGAGTCTCTGACCAGGTGAGTGAGACGAGGTGAGCCCCTGGGTGCCTCCCAGAGCAGCTCCTGGCTGCTGGCTGTGAGCAGGGCACTGGGGCACAGCCTGCAGCCTGCACGGGCACAGCCAAGCCCCAGGTGTGGGCTCCAAACCAGCGCTGCCTCTGGCCTCCCCTGAGCCTCTGGCCCTGCAGGGTCACTGTGGTCTGTCTGCACCCTGGCAGTGCCTTCTCACTGACTGCCCCCTCCTAGGGGTACACACCTGGGTGTTCCCCCGTCTGCTAATGAGGCACATGTCTCTCCCTGATTTATTTACCCTGACTATCTTTACCTTTTCTATATTATCACCCTGAGGGGGAGTAAATACAAGTGCTCATCATGTTTCCAGCCTGTGTTTTACTTTCCATTTATAGGTCAAAAAAGCAGTTATTGGTACTACAGCAACCGTAGGAGGTATCATTCTTGCTGGTGTTGCCACAGCTGTTGTGAAGAGCTTGACTGGGGAGTCATCCAAGAAAGAGAAAAAGTACTACTGATGGCTGTCTGGAAGAGCTCAGAGCAGGGCAGGGGGAGCCCCTGGCAACAGCGGTCGCTGGCCAGCTTTTGCTACACCTGCCATCACAACTGATCAGCAACTGTGCCACCCTTGCTGTAAACGTCAAATAAGCCTTAATAAAATGTCAGAAACCCAAACTTTAATTGCCCTAAAATCCTCTATTTTCATAGTAAGGCTTGGCCTCCAAGTTCAACTGTTCAGCCTGTTTTTCCCTGCTATCTCATTAAGAAATAAAGTCAAGATTGGCACCATTTAAGGTGACCTCTAGCAGTACTAGCCTGGTTGCCATATCTGCTTTTATTTCATTGCCTGTGATGATGTTTGGGGTAGTCTGGATGCATTTGCACTAGTGCAGGCTTTTCCTCCATTTTCATCAATTGGTTCCTGGAGGTTTTTTCTCTATAGCCATTATTTTAACCTTAACTTTTTGTAAAACTCAAAAGCACTGCTGAGGGTTTTCCAGCTTAGGCTCTATGTAGGTAGGAAAACCCTGGCTACAATGTCTGCAAAGGAGCAGGCAGAGCATATGCAGTGTCTTGGAGCCTGTACTTGTGCTTCCTAAACTGAAGAACTCCTGGGAGGGTGGGAGGTCAGAGGGAAGGGCAGGTCTTATGAGCTGTACCCTTCAGAGTTTTACAGGAGTGCTGTGAATTTGGCATGACAGTGTTTTCCTCAGTTTTTCACTGACTAAAAAGTGTCTGCCAATGTACTGTGCCATGCTATTTCCGTGTCACAAAGCTGATGTGCGGATTGTCTTGGAAGAAAACTGTTCATGGAAAGTGTGCTTTCTTGTTCTTTGCCTGGAGTATCTGCCTTAAGTGTTTGGAACTGGGTTACCTGTATCCCACATGTGAGACACAGAATCCTGTGTTGCTTTGCTTACATGCAACTGCCTGGACTGCAGGGAGAGGTGAGAGCAGAAGAGCTGTGTGTGAGAGGCTGGCTGGTTTTGTCTGCTCTGAACAGGTTGTCCAGGTTTAACCCCAGCCAGCAACAAAGCACCAGGCAGCCACTCACCCCCTCCCCTGCCAGCCCCATCATGGAGGGAGTCAGAAAAGTGCAGAATTTGTGGCGTGATTTAAGTGTCAGGTTTCCTATGTTTGCAATAACCAAGCCAAGACTTCCTGCTATTTTTGTACTGCTCTTTGTCATTACATCTAATTGAAGTTCTCTGTTTTTATACAGGAAAACATAGCATAATCAAACTGAAACTGAAAATCCTTTTTGAATTTGTGGAAATGGAATCAAAACTTCTTTCATGGCTAAGCTATTTAAGTGGTTTTACAGCAGCCTGTGAGATTTAACCTTTCTGTACTCAGAGCATTATCTCCCCAACCCCTGGAAAGCGAGCGTTGGCTGGGAGCAGTGTATGGAACTGACATGCTGAGGGTCCTGTAAGGGAGGAATACTGGACTTAATTCATTTGGGGCATTATCTTAGTCTTCTTGGAAGCAGCTATATTCCACAGAACGCAGAACTTTGCAATTGTACCGTGCTGCTCTTTGCAGTCAGGGTGATGTTGCTCATTATGGGGCTGCCTTTCCATGGAGCCTGGTGGGTGCATTGACAGGATTTGGTGCAACACTGCCTGAAGCATGGGCTGACAGTGTGAGGAGGTGAACCAGAATCCGTCACGTGCTGTATTCAGCACTTGTCAGCCTTTCTAGGAAATGGAGGAATGCCTGACACCTGCTTGAGTTGCCATGTAGTAGAGTCAGGCTGTTCTTCTCCCAACAACTGAGAGCAGTATCCGTGCCTGTGCTCTGGGACACAACCAGCACAGGCACAGTGTGTCCCTAAGTGGAAGAGCTTTGTTAGGGATTTCAACCATCTGATTCTGAAGCACACCAGAGGATGAACACTGCGGCTGTTTCAGTGCAAGCCAGGGAAACCTCAGCATGGTGCAGCCCAAAGCCCAGATTCAGGATCTCACCTGGTCCTCTTCACTGTACTTATAGTTGGTCTTGACATAAATCTAATCCATGCTTTTTTGCTGCAAAATCCTTTGAGTTTACACAAGGCCATTCCAAATCCCTCAACAGCATCTGTTGCCATTTGTGGGTTATGACTTGTCCTCAAGGCAGGTTTTACTCAGCACCCAGAGGAGGTTGTTCTGTAAGATAATGCCCTGTAGATTGAAAAGGCACGGGTCGGTTGCCCATCACTGGACAGGAGGGCCTCTCAGGGACAGACTCTGCATGCAAGGAGCAGTGGCCCAAAGGATGGTTTTGGCACCACCTTTGGAAGCACAGCCTTCGCAGGAGCAGGAGTTCATCTGGGGCCGGACGGGACGGCTCCGGGGCAGCACTGGTTGTGTGTTAAACAGGATGCAACGCAATTTCCTCTGTCACGATATTTATTACAGGGGTAGCAAGCCCCGAACCCGGCTACGGCAGCAGCGGGAGAGGCGCCGGGGTGAGCGGAGCTCGGGGATGATGCGAGCGGGCGTTTGCCAGCGGGATGCGGCCCGTCCAGGCTGCCGGCGGCGGGCGCGGCTGTGCCGGGCGGCCGGAGGTGCCCCAGAGCCTGGGCAGGGGCTCGGCACGGCGGGCAGCCCCGGGCAGCGGCGGCCCGGCCCCGGCAGCAGCGGAGCCCCGAGCGGGGCGCGGCCGGGAGGGGAGCGCGGGCAGCGCGGGCGGGCGGGCGGGGGCAGCGGGGCCGGCGGCAGCAGCCGGACCCCGGCCCGGCCTCGGCCTCGGGCGGATGCGCCGGGGGGCAGCGGGGCCGTGCGGGGCCTCGCCCTGCGCCCGGCACTGACACCTCGGTGCCTGCGCTGCCGGCAGCTGCCCCTGCACAGCCCTCGCCTCCCCGCTGCGCTCTGCCCTGCGCTCAGCCAGCCCAGCTACAGCCCCACGTCCTGACCGCACGCTCCTGAGATGGGACAGAGCAATTGCCACCCTCAGCCTGGGGATCTGATCGAGATCGACCGGCCACTTTACCAGCACTGGGCCCTCTACGTTGGGGATGGATATGTCATCCATGCGACAGGTAAGAGTTGTGTCACCTGGCAGGATGCAGAGTGTGTGTTGGGTTGCCCCAAGAGCCCTGTCTCCTTCCATGAGCTGCTGCTGGTGGACCCGTGTGTGTGTAGCTGGCTTTTCCTGGAGCAGTCAGAAACCCATCTGAGATCCTGGAGGGGTCAGAGAGGATCTTCCTGCCTGCCTTATCTCCTCCTTGGCTTACTGTTGCGGTTCGGGGGGTGCAGCGGGACCCAGTCCGGAGGGAACACGGCGGTCTACTCACTTACTACACAAGACCTGCCGGGCAAGTCGCTAGCAAGCACTGATGCAGTGGACTGCGAAATGCGTTTATTAATCACACGCACAGCTCTTATATGCACGCAGCGTGCTGATGTCACAGCTGCAGAGACTGCGCTATAATCATAACGCGTGTAACAGGTGGAGAGGCGGGGTCCTTAACTGCCCGTACATCCCGTGAGCTTCCGTATGAATCCCTATCTCACAACATATCCCCCCTCTCCATGAACGAAAAGTTTTTACAACTGATTGAACTTTGGTTAGTAAAAACTAAACTGGTTAGTAAATAAAGTGTAACTTTTGGTTACAACACGTTACTTTAACTGTTTGTGCTTTAAGAACACAACATTGACTGAATTTAAATGGGTTATGACGAACTGGGTTAGTTTATTGAGGAGGTAGGGACTGAACATAAGAACGAGGACAACAATGATAACTGGTCTTGCCGACGTGGATCTTCAAAGGGCTTGGCAGCTTGTCTGTCTCAGTGTTGCTCTGATTGATAAACTGGCTTAAGATTAGAAGCATGCAGATGGGTAGGTGAAGCAAGGTTTGAGTTGGCATGTGTCGGTCTGGCGAACTTGCTAAAAGAGACTCAGGAGTGTGATTAGTTGGGCTGCATGAACAGGTTTATTATAAGGTACATGAAGGATTTTGGTGACTGCAGGCGATGTGATTTTGTCTTTTTGCGTTCTTTGAAATGTGCAAGGAATGGTAATCCGTGTATATTGAGTGCATACTATTGTCTGTTGAAGCTTCTGTGCTTGGCTCGGTTCTTGTTCTTTTTGTGGGCTGTTCTGTCTCTCTCTTGTCTGCGTTTGTGTTTGTGTCTGCGCTTGCCCTCCGGGGGTTTGTTGCTGTAACTAATGAACTCTTTGGGGCGTGCACTCGGCTGGAGTTGTGGGCGTGCCCCGAGCTCCAGCTGTGAGCTCTCCTCCCCGTCACTGCTCGTGATCCCCGCCCCGCTCTCCCCGAGTGTCCCACTGCGCCTGCGTGTGGCGGGAATTTGATCTCCATACCTCCCTTCTTCTCCCTCCTGGGCGCCATCTTGAGGCGCGTATGGCGGCGGTTTTGCGCGAGCCGAATCTGGGATTTTACAACCGTCGCTGTTACTGAAATTGCGGATTTGATTGTCTTTGTGTGGCCGGGCGTGTTCAGCGGCCAGCATGGGCTGATCGGTCGGCGCTGTGGCGGGTGCGCGAGCGGTCCACGCGTCCGGAACGGGTGCTGACTCCGCGGCTGATGGTGGCGCGTGTGTGAGGGCGAGGGACTGCAACGAACCCGAAAGACTCTCGCCGCTTTCTCAACGCAAATTGGATACCGCGGAAAAATCTTTAAGTGGCGTCTGTGTCGCTGCTCCGACACCGATTTTTGGCGTGGCTCGCAGGCACGCCTGAGCAGCTCGCCACGCGATTTGTTCTTCGGTTACTTTTTCTTTTTTTTTTCTTTTTAGAACTTTCCCCGACCTTGTAGCTATAACGCTACGTGCCAGTGCGTCTGTGCACTTGTCCCGACATTCTTTATAAAGAATATTAATGGGACTGTCAATTACTTCATTTCATCAGCTGGACGACTACACACTCGAAATATTTGAACTATGATTCCCTGCATGCCAGGTCAATATTTGGCACTATATTCCACTGATTATAAAGTTCACTTACAACCACTCCAGTGCGTCCATCTCCTGGGCGGTACTGCGGGCGTCCCCGCTACGCTAGAGTCGGTCCTGCCGCTCTAGCCTTTCCTCTCCGTCTGGCGTGACACCCGACGGCTCGCCGCTCGACCTCGTGTGTGGGGGAGCGGTCGAGCGTCGGCAGCGCTGAGTCACCCCTTTCCCGGGTTTCGGCACCATTATGTTGCGTTTCGGGGTGCAGCGGGACCCAGTCCGGAGGGAACACGGCGACCTACTCACTTACTACACAAGACCTGCCGGGCAAGTCGCTAGCAAGCACTGATGCAGTGGACTGCGAAATGCGTTTATTAATCACGTGCACAGCTCTTATATGCACGCAGCGTGCTGATGTCACAGCTGCAGAGACTGCGCTATAATCATAACGCGTGTAACAGGTGGAGAGGCGGGGTCCTTAACTGCCCGTACATCCCATGAGCTTCCGTACGAATTTCTATCTCACAACAGCTTACCCAGATGAAGGAGCCCCATCCCTCCCGGGTAGCATCTCATCACTATGCACCTCAAGGGCCAAGGTGAAGAAGCAGCTCCTGAAGGAGGTGGTGGGAAATAGCAAATGGCGTGTCAACAACAAGTATGATCGCTCCTACACCCCTCGGCCCGCGAAGGAGGTCATCTGGCGTGCTGAGTACTGGATTGACAAGGAAGTGCCATATGATGTGATTGGCAGCAACTGTGAACACTTTGTGACAGAGTTCCTCTATGGTGAGCGCATCTCTGACCAGGTGAGTGACACAGGGTGAGCCCCTGGTGCCTCCCAGAGCAGCTCCTGGCTGCTGGCTGTGAGCCGGGCACTGGGGCACAGCCTGCAGCCTGCACGGGCACAGCCAAGCCCCAGGTGTGGGCTCCAAACCAGCGCTGCCTCTGCAGGGTCACTGCAGGATCACTGTGGTCTGTCTGCACCCTGGCAGTGCCTTCTCACTGACTGCCACCTCCTAGGGGTACACACCTGGGTGTTCCCCCTTCTGTTTATAGGGTACATGTCTGTCACTGATTTATTTTTCCTGATTATCTCTATTATCATGCTGGGGGTGGGGGAGTGTGTGATGTAAATATGCTCATCATGTTTCCAGCCTGTGTTTTGCTTACCCTTTTCTAGGCCACAAATGCAGTTGGCACTATAGCAGCAGTAGCAGGAGCTGTTCTTGCTGTTTCGAGGGCATTATTCCGGGCCGCGTTCAGGACATAGTACTACTGATGGATTTTCAGGAAGAGCTCAGAGCAAAGCAGGGGGAGCCCCTGACCACAGCGTTCATCGATCAGCTTTTCCTGCATGTGCCACCAAGGCTTGCTAGCAGCTGTGCCATCCTTCTATAAGCATTACATCAGCCTAAATAAAATTTCTGAAATCCAAACTCACATTGCCCTAAAATCCTCTTTTATCTCTAGTTTTATGTGTAAGTTTATCAGTTCAGCCTTGCTTCTCCCTGCCATCCCATTAGGAAATGATAGATCAGGAACGCCGCTGTTCAAGATGATCTCCAGCAGCTCTAGCCTGTTTGCCACATCTGGTTTTATTTTATTGTGTGTGATGGCTTTTGTGGAAGTTTGGGAGCAATTGCAAGCAAGTTATCCATTCCTTCCCCCTCCCACATACCTCTCCTCCAGTGCTTTGCTGGGAACTGGTGCTGACTTTTCTTCCTGTTTTGATCAGCTAGCTCCTGGAGGCTCTGTCTGTGTATCACTGAAATAAAGATTTCCTGTGTTTTCCAACTGAAGCCCGTTGTGTGGGGGTATTCTGGTCTAAAAGACAGAAGTCTGCCAAGGAATGCGGGAACGTTCCTGGAGGAGAAGGAAGACCCCCTCCCTCCAGATGATTATGACTTTGCAATGATGGGGCTTTCCGGCAAAGATGTGGAAAGAGGAATAAGAGTTCTGTCCTGCAAGATGTGCAGAAGAGAGCAGGCAGGAGCCCAGCAGCTCCCAACCTGCAGAACACTGCCATCCCTCACAGGACAGCCCATGGCCTGCATGCTTCAGAGGTATTTGGAAAACTCACATGTGTTTGCCCTCAGACTTTGGCAATGAAAACTGCATCCAATGGCACTTCAGAACATCTTGCCACCACCAGCAGCCTCACAGCTGTGGTGCAACCCCATGAGGAATAACAAGTCCAGCTCACCAGCTGGATCTCACTGAAGCCCTTGCTAATTCACAGAACTTGTGGGTAAATGTGCCATTTGAATGTTTTTCCATCCTTCTCCCTGCAGATTCCAATGTCCCTGGAAACAGTGAGGTCAGGTGATACACTCCCAGCATGAAGTACTAGCAGTGACAGCCAGACTTTCCCTTCATGCCAGGTTGAAATGTCTTTGGGTAGTGGGGATGTGGACAAAGTTGGTGCCCCTGGACTGTTGGCTGGGGAAGCTGTCCCCATATGGTGACCTTTAGTAATGTAGCCCCCACTCCCAAGTGGGTGTTTCTCCATAAGGAAAGGGTTTCAATTTAACCTTTGGATGGTTTAGGAAGTTTACCCAGAAAGTTCTGTGTTTTTCTCTTTGTAACTGGCTCAGTGCCAGGAGAGGAGCACCTGTTGACCTTGTCACTGTTTGTCAAAACCTGTACCTCTTTCTATTGGCAGTTTTCCAATAGATCCATCCTCGACCGTTAGGTAGAAAAGGTGCCAGAACAAAGGGTCTGCAGGCATTCTCAGGGTGTTGTAGCAGGTGTGGGATCTGTCCCTACACTGTACTCAGCTTTGATCTTTGTTTGCAGTTTTTGAATTATTTTCTTTATTTTATTAAACCTTTTTGAGTTTCAAAATGCCCCTGACCATGCTGTCTTGCTAATTATTATTAAGCCGTTACCCTGAACAGGGCTGGACGCTCGGAGAATATTGGGGGAATCCCATAGTGACCCACCAGTGGTCCCTGTCTGGGATGAACCTTGCAGATTCACAGTATCTCACTTTGCTCTCTGCCCTTCACCCTCTGTGGGTCTGTGTCCCCAAGACAGGCATGGACTGGGGCAAGGGAGAGAGCTCAGAGTAAATCCATACACAAATTTCCTTCACTCTTAATGTATTAAATTTTTAGTGGACCATCACATACTGGTGATACACAATGGTAATTTCTCCTTAACTACCCTCCTTCACCTGCCTGAGACACTGACTTCTTTCTCAAGGTTGTTTTGTTTTTTTCCTGGCTCTCCCAAAGCCTCATTTTACAGCAAGTCCTCTTCCTGGGCCTCCACCAGCCAGCTAGGCAGCACTCAGACCCTTCTAGCTCCCTTTCTTCTTTTGGAAGAGGTGAAGTTGTACCATGGGGCTTTTTCCCAACTCTCAGGATCCCTACAGTCAATCCACACCCTGACTGTAATTATACAGCTTTTCAGATCTTTGTTGATTTTGAAGCCCTGTATGTCCTTTCTCCCCTGCCAAGTGATACCAATAAAGATAAAAACCTATGGTGAGAACCATGTACTGATAAACAATGGAGATGCAACACTGACCCACAACACCAGAATGGTGCCAACAAACTGAATCAGGCCCTAAATGGTCAGGTGTTCACAGCAAAGACAGCAGCTCAACCTTCCCTGCTCAAAACACAAAACACAAATCCTACCTACAGCTACATACTGTGGGTTTAGTGCTGCAGATTGTTTCTGTGTTCAGGATCTATGTTTAGGCTCTCTCAGAGGAGTAGAAAACAGTTCAAATTCCATTGAAAAATATTTTTGCCTTAAGGTATTGCAGAGCTACTTAACTACCCTTCATCTGCAGCAGTTTGTTTGTTTTGTTTTATTCTGCAGCTACAATTTTAATACCCAGATTAAGCTGCTGTTGCTTTTACATTACTAATTGGCTCAGCAGTTCTGGGAATCAAGCACGTTTCTACACAAACAGGTAATTATCTTCACATACATTTGGTTAAAAGGCATTGTTACTGGCTGCTCCATGACTGTCTGCAGCATCTGGAATTGAAAGTTTTTTAAGTAATGGCAGGTAAATCGATTCTGTGCTCACCATTATATTTTGCTCTTTCATGTGATTCCACATCTGTACCTGATCCAGAAATATTAGCTACCAAGCACAAAGCTCTTCTAACATCAAAAAAATCCTCCCAGTACTGAAATCTGAGGGTGAAACGCAATTCAAACCCCCATTCTTCTATAGTTTTTACAGTTCCTGAGGAATTAAGTTTGGTTCATCAGCACCTGTGAGAGCTGTGCACTCCCACTCACAACCCCATACACCAAGCTCAGAGCAGGCAGCAGTACCCCATGAGCAAACTCACCTGATCAGCTCCAGCAGACTGGGGCTGGGGACTTGGGAGGTGAAAGATGAGGTCACAGACACCTCCTGTTCTAAGAGTATCACTGCATGGATCACTTTCAAAGCCTGAAATCCATGGCAGTCACAAGATGGAAAAATACGCTTCCACCTCATAATTTATAAATAATGAACTGTTGCTTTTTCAGAAAGGTGTTGTTTGTGCTTAAAATGCAATATCCATAATTACTGGGAATCAAGTTTGGGGGACAAAGCTTTCCTTTGGGGAACCCAGAGGAGCATCTTTGGGGTCAAACCCCCAAACCATGCCAGGTTGTTTTCACCTCTTCTGGGCTGCCAGGCAGCGCCAGCCACTGTGCAGGAGTTGTTAGGGTTGGGGCTATTTGTAAATGTGAGAGTCTGCCTTGGCATTTTTCTCTCAGCCTCATTTAGTGCTGCCTTCTGTCCTGTGCTGGAGAGAGGCTCTGTCTGGGTCAGGGGTGCTGGTACTCCAGATGCAGAGGGGTGCCTGTAAGGGAAAGGGCAGAAAAGCAGCTGCAAAGGATGCAAAAGGGGATTGCTTGTGAAGGAAGGGAGGATGGGAAAGATCAGTCTGGAGCAGCACTACGTGGGACAATCACACTTCAAGAAATCACATTATTGATTTGGTTCCAGAAGAAAACAAGAGAGAACTTTACTTGGGTTCTGAAACCCTTCAACAAGGCTGGACTTCTGGCCAGGAGACATCCTGCCAAAGATAGGCACGTTTACCATTATCTGCAAGAAAAAACAATGGGCTACCTTGGCAGTATTTGTGCTTCCATTGCTCCACTGAAGCAGGACTAGACCTCCCTGGTGGATCCCTGACACTTGTAAAATGCTCTAATCCCAATTTGAAAACCTTGACATGATTTTGTTCCCCTTAGGGTTTAGGTGTCCTCTAACTTCATATTTATCCTGCTGTTTTCTGCCTTACCTGTTCTGTCAGAGGTGCTGAGAAGCCAGTGATCACCACGTGCTCTGCAGCAGCCTTGAGAGCAGCCAGGCATTGTGAGAGCTCCACAGGTGCAGAACAGATGGTTGATGACAGCAGCAATAACACTGCTCAGCCTGAGGTTTCTTCTACCTGAAAATCTGGCTAGAGAGTATAAAATGTTAGAATCTGTCCCAGCACCAGTTATTTTATGGACTGAGTGATAGGAGTTGGAGATCTCTGCTGCTAGAGGTGGTTATTTCATGTTCCTGATGGCCCTGCTGAGCAAGGCCATTGCTGGCTGGGGAAGTGGCACATGGTCATGGGGTTGGTGTTTTTAATTAAACTGGAATTGAGAAGGACCATGGAGTAACTTTGCTGCGCAGCTGCTCACAGCACCACAGCCACCCCTGTCATCTGAGGTGTTACAAGGTGATGAAAGCAAGCTGTTCAGGTTAAACCTGAAGCATGGTGGGGGCTTGCCTGGAGTTGTCAAAATGTGTACTAACATTACAGCTGCTGACAGAAAAACACTTTCTCCCAACAGAGCACCACTGACATGAAATAAAATAGGGGACAAGTAAGTGCATTGTTTTCTCTAAACCTACTTTTGGCAGCAAGCTGTAGAAGTCCTTGACAATAATCTGAGAGGACTTTCCATTCACTGCAAAATTATTTCAGGCTTCTTCTTCCCAGGTGATCTTTACCTCAGCATGAGCACAGACCTACTAGAAATAAGACAACATTTAGTTTCAGACTGAGGTCATAACATGCCATTTCACCTCCACCTTGTCAGCCTCCCTCCAGGAAACCAGAGACACAGCCTTCTGCAATATCTCTTTGTAAAACTTTCACCTGTCATCACTTGATTCTTCACACGTTTTCACAGATACTAACCTGCTGTTAGCCACAGGCTGCTAGCCCAGACACAGAAATTTGGCCCAGCAGATTGTCACACAGACAAGTGTGTTTAACTGCATTAATTCTGCACACTTCAAGCACAAATGAGGGGGCCACTGCATCTGCAAAGCCTTCCCAGGTATTCGTGTAGTAACGTCACAAGTCCTGAGGAAAGAACCATGCTACTAATGGTTTTTCCCCAACAGATGAGTAGTCCTTACTACACTTCCATAAACCTGTAGCAATGCACCCCCTACTCCTGAGGGGGCAGTTCTATAAAAGGAAAGAATTTCAGTTTAACCTGTGGATATCTTAGGAAATCTAACCAGAAAGTTCTGTGGTTTTCCCTCTTTGTAATTGGCTCAGTGCCAGGAGAGGAGCACGTGTTTGAGCTTGTCACTGTTTGTCAAAACCTGTACCTCTTTCTAGTGGCAGTTTGCCAATAGATCCATCCTCGATCATTAGGTAGAAAAGGTGCCAGAACAAAGGGTCTGGTGGCATTCTCATGGTGCTGTAGCACGTGTGGGATCTGTCCCTACACTGTGCTCGGTTTTCATCTTTCTTTGTTGTTTTGTATTATTTTCATTATTTTATTAAACCTTTTTGATTTGTCCAGACACACCTGACCATGCTGGCTCATCAATTATTATTAAGCCACTACTTTGAACAGGGCTGGGCCCTCAGAAAATATTGGAGAAATCCAATATACACCCTGGGGTAGATATGAACTAGCCCCCAGGTTTCCTCTGTTCCTCAGAGCTACTTCTGAATCCCCAGCAAGGAGAGAGTTATTAGGCATTAAGAGCATTAAATTCCCCCTGGCACTCAAAAGCAGCCATCCCTGACTGTGCTTACGTAGGGAGCAGCTGGGTTTGCCTTGCATTTTTCTGCCAATCACCAGGCAATGGGAGCTGGAATGAAACCCTCCAGTTTGTCTGCTTCAATGAGCCTGACTTTGCTGCCTGTTAGTAGTAAATCACGCGACTGAAGAAATTGCTTTTATGCTTATGTGTTAATGTAAGAATTCTTTTAAATACTAATTTTTCAATTTTCTGATCCTTCCTGTGATTCTAAAAGCCAAGAGTTCCTTTTAATTCTGCAGCATTTTTCTGCATATATTTTCTACTAAACACTGCAATCACAACTTTATTTTAATGAATCATTTAACTGCAATCAGTAAAGGAACAGTCTAGATAGAAGAGTAGCTATTGAGAAACCTAGGGAAGTAGAACATAATTTTGAAGACATATTTCTTGCTACTGTTGGCTTGTTTGGAGGCTTGTGTCATTAGATCTTATGTGGTTCTAAACTAAGTCTTTCTATTGTCTGTTAAAACTGTTTTCAAAGAATCACAGAATTTTGATGGTTGGAAGGGAGACTAGAGATCATCCAGTTCAACCTCCTGCCAGGCAGATTACCTGGAGCAGGTGAAACAGGAACCATCCATGTGGGTTGTGACCATCTCCAGAGAAGGAGAACTCCATGACCTCCCTGGGCAGCTATTCTGATACTCTGCTGCCCTCAACAGAAAGAAGTTCTCCCTCATATTGAGGTGGAACTGTGTTTTAGTTTATGGCCACTGCTCCTCCTGTCACTGGGCACCACTGAAAAGAGTGTGGCATTTTCCTCTTGACACCCACCTTTGAGATATTTATAATATTAATGAGATTTCCTCTTGCTTTTCCCTAGACTAAACAGGCTCATCTCCTACAGTTTCTCCTCATCAGAGAGATGCTCCAGACCCCAAGTCATCTTTGTGGCCTTTGCTGGACCACAATGAGCTTGGGTAGCTCCTTGTCTTTCTTGTGCTGAGGAGCTCTTCACCTCTTTGCAGGTGAGTGACACCTAAAGTAACACACAGAGCCACAGATCATTGGTTCTGTGTTTGCTTGGCATTGTTTTAAGGTATTCAGTGAATCATAGGAGTGACCTGAGTTTCAAATTTGCAGACAAATTTGAGTACAAGCCTATAATATTCTTGAAAGACAAAAAAGAAAAAGCCTGTGCTTATTTGCAGCAAGAGGACAGAAGCCTTGGCTCGAGTATTAATATCAATTATCCTTAATAACAGTAATTTGCATGTCTACAGTGAGATTTGCATGCTAAGATTTAAAGCCTTTACAAGCTGGGTCAGTAACTCAATGCTGAATTTACACAGCAATAAATTAGGAGGAAATTTAAGAACTTGTACAGCACAACACACTTGATGTGACACATGCAATTACTGTGATCCTACATCTGCTCTGGATATTCTGACATATCAATATTACTTAGGCACTAAATCTTCAGCAGATGCAAGTCAACTAAGAGATATAGAGCAGCTGAACTTCAGGCTGTGCATTTCTCTAGTTGTTGGGCTCTGTGCATCTTGAGCTTGCAAGAAATGAAAACTTGTTTGTAGCATTAACTTATGACATTTAATGAGCCCAAGGCTTGTTTACAGGAGTCATATACATGCAGTTGAAGTAGGGCCTGTGGAAATCCTTTTAGGATTTCAGCCCCAACATAAGCTCTGATTAAAGTTTTTATTAAGGTAAAAAACACCATAAGGTTGCTCTTTTTGTATGAGTATAGGAATTCTACATGAGTGTCTTGTCTGCAAAAGCTGGACAGTATTTCTGGTGGTACTTTCATGCACATGTACTGTTCCTCCAGGATCTTCTGTGAAGCAATGACTATTCTCCACAGCCCAGAAGAAAATGAGAATTGAGTTTGGATTGCTATTCCTTCCACAGGAGCCCAGAGAGGTCAGGAAAGTGAGATTTTCTGGGTCATTGATTACCCAACCTAATTCCAGCCTGAATTTTGTGTCTTTCTTGATAAAGTGGTTTACTATTAACAAGTGACTATTTTGCTTTTGACAATTCCCCATTCTGTCTTCTGGCTGTGTAATCAGACCACTGATTTCAAGTTTATGAACCATTGTCTCAACAACAGCTATCTC
The DNA here is from genome assembly GCA_016584745.2 of Phylloscopus trochilus trochilus. Classification (NCBI taxonomy): domain Eukaryota; kingdom Metazoa; phylum Chordata; class Aves; order Passeriformes; family Phylloscopidae; genus Phylloscopus; species Phylloscopus trochilus. The sequence continues at coordinate 7,659,702 of WQNJ02000041.1, read as the reverse complement.
AGCATATTTCCCGGGAATCTTGGTATTTTTCTTTATATGTCACTTGGTTTCCAGTCTCTGTCCCAGCTTATCTCTTAATAAACACATATTAATGCAACATTCTTACAGTCCTGGAAAAGTGGAAACTCAAATTTGATGAGTTACAGTGACATTGTCATGGGAACAGAGCAACCTTTGAAACAAGACTGATTTCATCGTTGCCATAGCACTGTCTTCCTGGTATTGTTACAAGAAATTCTGCTACTTCTACTTGGAAGAAGCTGGTTGGGTCTACATTTTCAGCTGCCAGAACACAGAGCTTCCCAAGGGCCTTTGAAGATGAAGTCCATAGTGTGGTCTGATCGTCTACTTTCAGCAAGCAGCAACCAGGCTCTCCCTCCCCTGCCTTACGTTCCAGTGTTTCTAAGTAAAATTAGGAGAGCAAATGCAGGCAGCCCTGAGTCATTCAAAACATTTTCAGATCCAGGGGATTTCCCTGAATCTCCTTATCCAGAACAACCAGTGGATGAGAGGTCTCCATGCCTTCACATACAGTTCCCCAGGAAGAAGATGGAAAGCGAGGGATTTTCTGAAACTTGAATATTGAAACCATATTGTTAGTGGGACTGCTTTTAAGAGGGCCAAAAACTACTCTATGATTAATTCTCATGAGCTCAGCTTGATGTGAAGTAACTGAGATGGGAAAACATTCTGATGGGCTGGGACAGGAGTCCTATTTAACAATTGCTGTTTGAGCAGAAACCACCCTATTGGAGAGGAAACAGCTCACAGCAGAGATCTCAAAAAATCCTGGCAATGTGTCCTCGGAGAAGGCTTGTGTGGCTGCAGTATGGAAAGGGAGTGCATCTGCTAGGGCTAGTGCTGCTCACCCACAGGGCTGGATCAGCACTGTTAGTCTGCTCCCAGTGACCCTGGGGGCAATTTGAAAGCCACAAGGAGCCCCAGCTTCACTTCCAGCTGTAGGTTTTGTATCTGCATAGCCACAGGCAGCTTGTCCCTCCCACCTTGGTGTTATAAATAGGTAAATTGGTCAGCCCCTATTGACACCATGCCTCAGCATAACTCAAAGATTCATGCTCCAGTTTCTTTTTATGAAAGAAACTTCTTTCTGTTTCTTTCTTTTCTCTTTCAGCCCAGGCTTGAGGTTTATTCCCTCCTGGGCATGCAGTTCAGACTGAAGACATGCAAGGCTGGGCTGGGTGAAGACACTGTAATTTCATCACAGAAGTTATTTATCAGAGTCCTCTCTTTTTGTACGCAGACATTTCCCCCTAAGAAGCTGCTGGCTGACAAGGTGTGTCTGCCAGACCACAACACACCATTTAGTCTGGCCTGTTAAGGAGAACTTTAAATAGATATATTTATCTTTGATCACCACTAGCATCCCCTGTTACTAGCACAGGCACAGTGAAATTAATCTGGAAGCAAGCAGCTCTATTAAAAACCACAATGAATCCAGACCTGTTATGCCTCTGGGCCATCAAAGCCTCTTCTGTCTCCAGCACATTATACCTTGTTCTCAGCCTGATCATAATTGGCTTATTAATTAATTAATACTTCAGAGACACCATGAAGCTGCTAAACATCACATAAACCCAACAAATATTTATATCTTATTAAACATAAAATAGGATATTTTGTAAGTAGAATTAAATTCCTTTACTGCCTCACAGTTTTGAGCTTAGCTGACAGCTAGTCTTACAATACATTTAAAAATGTGAACATTTAGGAAAGAGTAATTATGCAAATAGACTAACAAGATCCATGCACACAGCAGTAGCTCCTCCTTGTGTTCTTGGCAAGAGGTCACCAGCACGTTCCGAGACTGGACATGTCTGTAAAAAGAGCTTTACATTGTGATACCTTACAGAGGATGTTTTTAATTACATGAATTTATTCTGACACATGGATCCAGTTTTGTTCTGCTGCTTATGTGAGACACTGCCTGGAAGGGTACCTTGGGGAAAATCACTCTGGCACTGCTGGAGCTGCCTGCCTTTCTGTGGGCTGTGAGCCTGTTCAATGCACCTCCTCAGTGGGGCTTCCCCAGAGCACTGGAGGAGGGCCAAGAAGAGATTGCACTACGTGCCTGCAGTCTGGTCCCACTGGAGGAGTATTTTATTGGTTGACACTTATTAATTTCATCTCATTAATTTGCATCAGATAGTAATTTCCTCTCTGCTTTCTTAAGAAGTATTGGGAATGTGATTATTGTCCTCTTGCAATGAATTTCTTCTTTCATTCATTATGGCATAATTATCTCTGTGGTGTTGAAGTATCTGGTGCACTAATAACTACTAATTATCCTGGGAGTTGATATGGGGTGTAGGATTTTTCCTGGCCACTGGAAAAGATTAACATTTTGAGTTCAGCATCACTTGCACTGAAGTGCCAAAGTCTGTTATTGTATTTTGCAATATGAATTAAATAGTACAGTTTTGAATATAATCAATTTTCTTGTTTATATGGTTATTCCTTTAGGACTTCAATGGTCTTTAGGCTTGGAATTGAGATGTAGCCTGCCAGGGTTTAGGGAAGTCCCTAAAGACACTTTGCAGCTCTGATCTGTGGTCTCATGGATTTTGCAGAAGGTAGGCGATATTTGACAAGCACCAAAATCAGCAAGACTTAATTTCGACAGAAGGAACATTATCCTAACATTTACAAGATGAAAGGTTTATTGACTAGATTAAGAATATTTATTAACTGTGCTGAGAATGACATAATTGAACAGCCCTGTGCATATTCTCCTAACGCCCTCAGGGTAATTAAAAGCACTCAGGCTGCTTCTGAGTTCTGTTTGCTTTGAATTAGCAGCCTCCTCTGTGGCTACACCTGCCACAGCAGTGCCCAGGTGTCCTTCTCAAAGGGACAGAGCTGAGCAGGAAGCAGGGACACCCATTGCACTCTGCCTCCCCAAACACACCTGAGTGTCTCTCTTGAGAAAAAAGTTGACAAGGAAGGAGAAAAAGTGACAAGGTGGTTAACTCTAGAGATCCAGAACCACTCCAGACCAGGACATAGCAGAGAGAAAAGCAGCTCCTTTCCTTCTCTTGCCTACTCCCACCCATGGTATGATAGGTTTTTCTGAGCATTATGTATGAGGAGATTGGGCCACATTTTGTCCCTGAACCAAGTTTATGCCGTGCAGTGTCTTGATGTTAAGGGCTAACACTGGCCTCTCTGCTCTGTGTGCTTGAGCTGAACTGCTGCAATATCAGAATCCGAAAACTAAAAATATGCATATTCAGTGTATTTGAGTGTTCTTACTTTTTACTCCTAGCAGTACATTAATGCTACTTGTTTTCAATGTGGATAAGAGAGGCGTATTACACAATGGCAGTACCCAAAAGCCTAAGACAATGTGAATTATTCAAGCCACAGTTCTTCTCCCTCCTGCTGCAAACTACACTAATAAATAGTAAATAATTTGCTTTCAGAACAGATAGAGACACCTCCTTTCCAGAGAACCTTAGCATTTTTATTTCCAATGCTGCACCTGAGAACATCCCTTCATTCACAATGCAACTTCCATCAATCAGGAGAGCATCACAGGGGAGACAAAACCTTTCTCTACCTAAAAGAAATGTGTCTTCAGGGACTAAACAACAAGATTCCTGTAGAACAATACAAAAATGAACTTTACTTGTACACAAGTTTTGGGTGGTTAAATTAAGTCTCAAGACACACACGGTATCAGTAATCCTCTCCACTCTATTATTTTAAACCAGTGCTTCTTAGAAATAATACTGAAAAGCAACAGGTAAAGATCAACCCTTTAAACCTCTCTTTCCAAGTGAGCATCTTCAGATTCATTTGCCTAGTGTCCATAAAACAGCCTGACCAGGAAAACCAAGGCCTTTACATCTCCCACCACCCCTACTATTGCTCATCTCAATGCCTTTGGGAGGCAAAAATAGCCACAACCCTGATTTTATGAGTGAGGAACTGAGGCTGGGAAAGAAACCACATACCTCGATGAGAGCTATGTGTCTAGACACCTTAAAAACCAGTCACAAACTGCTTGACAAGATTGTGTAATCAGCCTATAGCAGAGCCAGGAAGCACGTCTTGGAAGGCCAGAATTGTTATCTAGTTGCTTGTTTGTGAAATTAAATTTCCAAGCTGTTCTTGACTCTTAGCACAAATTACTGGCTTCACCTGTGTAATGACAGATGCTGCAGATACAGATACATCATTACTGCATCATATAGGCTGTGTTCACACTTCTTGCTGCCCTGCCCACCTTACCTCCATCTGCCCCATTCCTCCTTTGCTGAACAATTCCAGATACACTTCAACATATTAGTTCATTATACAGGCTGGTGAGGAAATTAATGCAGGTGACTCACTCCTCTCTTGGTGCAGATGGTGCACAATCATGGACCTGAACTTTGTTATGCTCCTCAGTGAGGTGATGCAGCTTGGGAGGCTGCTGTGGATGGGAAAGCGACTGCAGCATTGAGACACCAGTAGTCAGCATGAAACAGGGGGTTGCAATTTGGTGGCCACGCTAACAGCACAGAAACTGCACTCAGGAGGTTTCACATCACTCATTAAAAGTCGGAACAGAACAAGCTGTGGTGGGAACATGGATCCAGTTTTCTGTTTGATTCCAATTCATGCCCCTATATCTCCCTTGGCCTTCAAGACCAATTCCTGCTTCATGCCAGAGTCAACCCCCTTAACTGTAGCATTGCTATCTCAAGTCCCTTAGTAGAAGGTTTATTTGTGCTCAACAGTTGCAGGATGTCAACAGAACGACTAAGTTGTAAAGATTATCCTTACAAAACTGCCATTGCAAGAAGAAATACAGAAATTCTAATTAAGTTGGGTGTCTGAGTTTTGTTAGCTATTGCAATCTAATTCGTACAACTGGATCTTCTGAGATAATGATGAAGTTAATTGTCATTGCAAGACCATTAGAGAGAAAGCCTCATCTTGATTTAAAATTTGCAATTGCAAAATCATGGACACCAGTACTTTAAGTACAAAGGTACATCTCTGAGCACTTGTTCAGCATGGGAGTGCTGCTCCTCCTACTGATATTGGAGACACAAAAACACGACGTGCAGCCAACACACCTGTGATGGCAAAAGTGCCAGCTCTTCACATGGACTTTGCCAAGATCAGTCAGAGGCAGCAGTAAAAGAGCTCCTGGGCAGCGCTCCACAGACGGCACTTTATCTTCTCAAAAGGCTGAATCTTGCCCTTGCCCAGTAATTCAGCTCAGGAATAATGATTTTAGCAGTGAATTTGGAGGCAACATAAGGTGTGCCTGGCTCTAACCAGCATGTGATCATGACAGAGCTGCCATCCCTTCACACCCTCCACCACCTGTAATCACATCATGCTGTCTACAGGAACTGCAGTTCTCAGTGTTGACCTCTAACCCTTATGTCTTCCTGAAGATTAATAAAGCATATATCAGGAGTCAGGAATCCCCTTGCCTGGCTGGCAATGCTGTGCCTGAGGAAGCCCAGGATACAAATGTTCCAGTTGACCAGCTTGTTCTAAGCTGAACAGCTGAGGCATTTATAAACCTGTAAGCTGCAAAAAAATGGTTGATAGCAATTTTCTGTTTGCCATTTCCTGTTTGTGCTGAAAAGTGAAAATGAAACTTTGTATGACTCTAAGTCATGTGATTTCCCAGCTGAAACAGTTACAACAGCTGAAAGTTACAAACAGCTGAAAGTTATACTTTTCATGACTGTGAATTCATGTGGTTTCCCAGAACAGCCATCTAACAGAGGTGACATTTCTGATGTTATATAACTGCTACTCAGGAGACAGTACCCAAATAAGGAGTATTGAGGTAATTCAATCTTCAAGAATTAGCAGAAAAGTCTTTGACGTTTTATGATTTAGGAAAGTCACTGTGCATATGATATTTATTTGGAAAAAAAGAAAACCTAATGGTCTGTGAAGTCAGCAGTAATCAGCCTCAGGCTAAAATGATGGTTCAATTTCCTTGTACTTCCATACTTTCATCTACTCTACATTTTTCAGCCTTATAACAACTGTCATCACTCAGTTTTAAGTTTTACGTTAAAACAGGCCACAAGCCCCCACAGATATCTGAGAGCATAATTTTGGTTATTGTCATACCTAACTAACAGCAAGAGGTTTAGATGACGTTTTTCAGAGATTTACTCACCACTGGGATTCTCTAAGTAGTAACAGGCTATTTTGTAGAGCTAGTGGAACTAAAATAGCCAGTGAAAGTGTTTTCTGCATAAAGTTTGGAATTGAAATGAATTATTCATCTGACAAACTTGGTCCCTCGTTGAAAATCTAATGCATTCTTTGACATTCACTAGAACAAAGAGACAGACACTAAATCAGGTGCCAGCCCTTCAGCACTGAAGCTGTATCTGGATACCACAAGCTTATTAGGACCAGTCTGTTTCCAGGCACTACCATTAGTATTTTAAATGTGCAGTTTCTGGCACCGATGGAAGTGTAAAGTTCAAATTAAGTACACTTTTCAGATTGCCACACTGGATTCTCTTCAAAACCTCTTTCCAGAGGGCACAGAAAAGTCAGTAACATCAACTCTAACCGATTTCAAGAGCCCTGGACCTTTTCATGAATTTTGTAGGGTTTCAAACATACTTCACTAAAAGTTCAGGCACATACTAGTTTAGAGTCCCAGCATTCATAGGTGTCTTCCATTTTAAAGACACTCGTGTAGCATCCCTAGCCCAGTAAAGAAAACACAGATGGCACGACAATATCCTGTATGCAGAAACACATGCCTGGCATTTCTATATGCAAACTCAGCAAGTAACTCTCTATAACTGTTTCCCCTTGTATCAATAAGATGTGTTTGTTTTGTCCTCTGTAGAGGAAGATCAGTCCTCCAGTGTGTCCTTATTTATGCAGGGAAAAAAAACAACCTGTGTCTATGCTGTAGGAGAAAAGAAAGTTGTGAGATGAAAAGAACAATTAAAAATAGCAATTTTGCAAATATTTCCCTCTGTTCTAAAACACACTTGTGCTTTACTCTGCTTTGGAGGCCACCAACAAGCCCAGCAGCAGTTCCCTGGTGATTTGTAGTCTCCAGACTACACTCCAGGTATAGCACTCAAGGTCTGTGTTGCTGCTCTGTCAGGAGGCAAGATGTCCCTGTTCACAGGAAAAGTTCTGTCAGGAATGAGGGCCAACAGCAGAGGAGGAGGACATCAGTCCTTGACAGTACTGCTCTCCAAGAAGGGACACAGTCATCATAAGGGAAATATTTAGCTGTTAGAAGTAAACAGCACTGCCTTAGCTTCCTATTATTCCCTGCAACCTTCTGCCAGGACCATGTGCTAATAGTCAAAAAAAAAAAGGTTCACCAGCTTTCCACTGTGGATTATGTCTATGGGGATCAGTCACCTCATCCCAAAGCAGCCAGGTGAAATCTTCTTGAAACTGTCCCCCCCAAGTGCTGGTCTGACTCACTGACCTCTTTAAAAAGGAGCAGAGGCTAAAGTGGCAGAAGTGATTAGAGTGCTTAGAGAGGCAGAGTTTAAACATTACCTAGCATCTGAATTCTGTTCTCTTGCAGATAAGGCTGTATTTCAGCAGCAGGCAAGCAGGTCTTCTCAAATTACCACAGGTTTGCCAAGACTTGATACTTTTATAGTGTCAGTGGTATCTAAATATAAACTATATCCCCTGTCTGCAATGCTACTGTCACTGTATCACATGCAGCAACATATCAGTTTCGTGAGGGAGTTCATAACAGGACAGTGAATTCTGTCTTCAGAAAAATGTTACTGTATCTGAAGACAAGACGTCAGGGGTAACTCCACTAACCTGCTCCTTGGTGCCCCAGGCTCTAGGGAATGCAGAGAGCATCTAGCCTTCCCCTCCCAGTGGCTTTTGCTGTGAACTAGGAACTTATGAAACCTTGGAGACACTTCTAGGAATTAATATGAAATATTTCTAGTTTGTGTCAAGTTGTGTGGCTTTGTGACAGGCATTTACCATTAGGTATACTACTGTAGGAAGGAAGGTATTTATTCCATTTGCTTATGTCAAACTTGTCAAAAACAGATGATAAAATTGCTTTGAGTCAAATAAATGTTTTGTTCAAGTTGAAATACTGTTTGGTTGAGTTTGCTGGTCTTTTCTTTTTCTTCTAGCTACTGTTTCTTTATTTTCTTAGTTATTTTTAGATTCAGGCTAGATTATTTTCAGACTCTACACTGGTGCAGATATGTTGACCCAAAACAATTAATGATTCCTTCTGATTTGCTCTTTGTTTCCCAAGCTGCTTCTTAAGTCTAAAAATCAAAGAAGTCTTTCCCATGATTCCCAAATTGTCCGATTACCGACTTTCTGTGGCAGCAGAGGAGTGCTTTAGCACAGAACGGTGGGAAAATACAGTTTCCAGCAATGAAGTGCTTCTCAGCCCCACCCAGCAAAAACATGGGTTAGCTCCAGCTGTGGGAAACAAACTGTGAAGTCAACTCAGAAGGCATAGCTCCCCTGCATACCTTATCCAAAGAAGGAAGTGTTCCTCTTGGTCCAAAGCCCTTTTGATTTGACTATCTTGTTGTTTTATCCAGCTGGGGACCAAAATTGCAAAATGTAGTGAGGAGAAAGGCAGATTAACATCAGTGGGCTAAGAGAGTATGTGCAGGTAGAAGCTGCATTTTTTGAGTCAGTAACACTTGCAGGAATGGGCAGTGTTGTTGCATTTATGTGAGGCAAACACAGCACAGCAAAGTGAGTAAAATTCTCCATCAAAGGTTGACAGATGAGGCATATGAGCTGATGAATGAATTGCATCTGCAATTATGGAGAAACCAGAGACTAAACCTCAGATTGTTCAACTTAAGAGCCTGCCCCAGAATGAAAAAAAAATATTTTGAGACCTGGCTGACTCCACATCTTTTATTTCAGGCCTTAGGTCCTTGAGGTTAATAACTCCTTCAATGTTTGCTTCTTTTGACACTGGTAAGGCTGATGCCAGGAGGCAGCCCAGCTGTGCAGCACTTGCCCTAGTAAAGCAAGCTCACACCACAAGGGACAGCGTGTCCTTGAAGACCCACAGGATGAGATCATAATTTGTAATTAACATGTTCCATTCTACATTTTTTAGTGAATATCCCGAACAAATACCTCCTGCCAAAAAAAATAGGTTAAATAATGAAATTATTCTGCTTCACAGGTCAGACTTTTTTTACCCATAAAATGCAAGTACCACTTGCTAAAAACAAAGAGAGCAAACAGGTTTCCTGGTAGCAGTGAGCTAGCAAGAGAGCTCTTTTTGTTCCCATCATGGGAAGAGCACAGTGGTGCTGGGAGTGGATGCTTCCAGAAAGTTTTGGCTGTTTGCAGATCCTTTCAGCACTGGAAGCCAAGTACTGCCAGAAGAATTAAAATCTTAAAAAAAAATAAAAAAATAAAAAGCGCAATGCAGTGGGTAGTAGTGTCTGAAACTCCATGAGGAATCCCAGGAATGCCTATGCTCAGCAGCCTCTGTCTGGAGTAAGTTCTACTTGTTTTCTCAAAGGGGATCTGCCCAGAGGATGATGTTATTGCAATTAACTACTTTTCATCTGGAGCATCTCCCACCATCTGGGACTGCATAATGCAGTTCAACAGAAGGCCACAGCAATAGGGTGTTTCAAACACAAGTACTTTACCAATATTCAGCAAGGTGTTTGATTTACAGCTGGCAGCCATTTGTGTATGGTCAAGGGGACAGAGGAAACATCATTGTGGCTTTATGTTACTGCAGCAGATTTCCTGCCTCCAGTTAATTTAGATGTAGGCAAGAGCAGGTTACTCCTAGAATGGGAGAGCAGTGAGGTGTCAGCCCTTCTTCTTTTTAAGTCACTGAGTCCTTTTAAGGTCAAATGCAACTGTCCTGGACATGTGTCCACTGCAGTTTCCTTCAGAGTGTGTCCTCATTGCTGTCAAATGTTGGATTGCTATGGCCTCCCATATTTCCTTCTACTGTTACTGCCACAGAATCTGAGAAGAAGGTTTCATTCAGAGGTGGCCAGGCTGAGTCCTGCTCCAATACATGCTGCAGCCTCTTGTAGTGGCTCTTTGACTGGTACCGGAATGTCTTCTTAAGAAACAGCCACAGGGGTCTGTTCTCAATGACAGCTTCCTGGAAAGGTAAAAGCAAAAAGAAGGTTTAAGAGGACCTGCATAGCAGTTTACTCTTCTTCCATTGTACACACATGGGGCAAATAGTGGAAACCCAGATATCCTACCTGCCTTGCTCATCATCCCTTAAACAGACTTCTATTGACCACATTTCATACCAGCTCCACCAGAGTTCTCCACCAGAGAACTGTGACCTGTTCTTCCTGAGAGTCTTCAGGATTTAAGGAGAAAACACCATGGACTGACCATATTTTTCTAGCCTGGGGCAGGGCCTGATAGATCCCACTTACCAGAGGAAAGAAAAGGTGGCCAGGCCTTGCATTTCCTTATCACTCAGATGGAGGGCTTCAAGAAAAGGGAGCAAGGGTGAAGTAGCAGCAATTACTCCTGTTCTACTAGATATTCCCAAAGTGGGCTGAGGAGGAGGGAGAAAGAGCAAGACTTGACCATTTTGCCTCTCCAGCTAGTGCTGAGCAGCACATCCAGTGATGCACACTCACCTCGACAAGGAAGGACACAGCAAGTGTGACTGCCAGCATTGCCACCATGGAGAATCGCCACCTGGTAGGGGTGCAAACGAGCTGGGAAAAAACCAGGAGAAGCTGTTCAGCAATGAGTCCACAGTAAGCACTGCTGGGTACTAGTGCAATAGAGCACAGAAACATTTATGTTGGGAAAAAGCCTAAAGGTCACTGAGCCCAACCATAAACCTGGCACTGCCAAGTCCATCCACCATGTCCCTAATGTTCACCAATACACTTCCTTTAAATACTTCCAGGGCAGTCTGTTCCAGTTAAAAGTTTTCTTAATCTCCAGTCTAAACTTTCCTTGGCACGACCTGAGGCCATTTCCTCTCTATCACTTGTTACATGGGAGAAAAAAAGTGACACCCACCTTGCTCCAACTTCCTGTCATGTAACTGTAGACAGAATTAAAGTCTTCCCTGTGCCTCCTTTTCCTCAGACTAAACAAACACAGCTCCCTCAGCCATTCCTTACATGACTTGTGCTACAAATCTTCAACAACTTCATGTCATAAAAAGCCAAACTGGCTCACCCTGCTGATGAGCTAATGCTGCTATTTGTCTTGAGGAATTACTGATAAAGGTGCCTTTAAATCTATGATGTGATAAAGAAAACAGAGAAAATCATTCTTCAGAACTGCAAGAGGAAATCTAACTGCCTTTTTACTTTTTAATATTAGGAAACAGTTCAAATTGAGTATTTCAGCCCCAAACCCAGTTCCAGCTTCCCAGAGATGGGACTGGTTTCTGGCTCAACTGCTTTTGGAGATGCAGCTCAGATCCACAATTTGGATCAGCAGTTTCTCCAGGGCTAGGCTATTGCAGAGGTTTTTATTGCTGCTCCCTCTTTTTTTTTCCTCTCAGCAATTCCAGTGAATTCCCTCCAGACTGCTTGGGCTGGGAGTTTTGCAGTTCTCCGCAAAAGCGTTTTATCCCCTTGCAGCTGCAGCGCTGAAAAGCGTCCTGTGCCACCACAGCCCACAAGAGGACGATGACTTGCTTTAAGGTGCCATCTCGTGGTAGGTTCTCTAACTGGGTCTGCCCGCTCAGCCGGGCTCTGCAAATCACTGCTAGACAGCGAGGCAATTTTAGGACGGCATTTAAAATCGACACCTGGACCCTTTGACTCCGTTTCTCTTCCCATGTTTCATTATTTCCATTTCTAAACCGACTTGCTACCTGACATGCAAACATACAGGACTGGAAGCTGCATTGTGTTCAGACTCAAAGGCACTGCTCTGATTACAAATGTGCAGAAAAAATAGCTGTGTGGTGCTTTTCTTGTTTTGTTCCTGTGACTCCTACAGCAAGACTGTGAGAGTGTCACAGTAGAGGAGGTTGACATCTCCCAGCCTCAACATACTAATTGTCAGGTCCACTGACAACCCTGTCCTTCAGCTGATGTAGATCTTATCCTTCCCTCACATTTCTCTTGGGATGGATTTGCACAGGACAACTCCCAGCTTGCATTCTCCCACACTACATAAGTCAAGCCTTACTGGTATTTATTAATCAAGGATCAAGATAGATCTTCTCTTGCCATGGCAGCCCCACTAGTCTTTCTCTACAACTGTTCTAAACCCAAATCCTGCTTTGGAAAACTGCAGGCTCCCTAAAATTTAAACGGGGAGCCTGAAAAGATTGGGGACTGGAACCAAGAGCTGCTCTGAGTGCCAACTGGCAGGTTTTGGCAAGAGGACCTTTGTTCAGAGTAGAACAGCTTGAGAAACACAAGAACGTGGTGCTTTATTTTAACCTCACAGAGCCCAGCCCTGTTCTGCTCCTGGCTTCACAAGCCACCAACATACCACACATAGGCTTAGTGATGTTATCTTCTGTTGCTTGGACAATGTGCTGAAACAATTAAAATTACATGTGTAGCTGTCCTGCTGGATGCACAGATACTAGTTTGGAGCCACCATATTTCCAGAAGTTCCTACAATCCCATCATCTAAAATCCACTTCTTTAAGTATGATTTGTCTTTAGAGGTGCCATGTCTCCCTGAAAAATCGGTGCCTTTTGTTAAAACAATCCCAGTGTGCTTTTAATGGACTGGCAGCAGGAAGAAAATCCCCTTTGGAATAATACTCACATCCATCTTGGAGTAGAGAACATCAATGTCAGCAAACATGAAGAAGAGGCAAATGCCCAGCTGCCCTGTGAGCACTACTATGAACACATCTGAAGGACAAGAGCAAAGAAAGAAACCCACACATTTATGAGCAATCTCAGCTGCTTGCCTTTACTGCAGAAGATTGCAATAATTTCCTGTGTCATACAGTCATCAAAAGAATCCATGGGATAGAAAGGAATTTTCTACAAAAGGCAAATGAACAGAGGAAAATCCCAGGCTTACTTGGTCAAGTAGCCATACATGAGTGTGAGACAAACATTATAGCCACAGATTTAAACACCAAATGGGTATTTTGAACATTTGATTTGACCTTTTACATCTGAGAAGCTTTACAGCCTTCCAGTGAGTATATGTCTGATCACAGTATATCCTGTGATTCAGAAAAATGTCCAGGATGTAGTCTTGATCATGTTAATACTGTTAGGAATGCTGCCTTCAACTTCAGTGATGTCAAGACTTTGCTCTCGATCAGGAACTAAAGAGTCTAAGTAAATGGAGAACCTATTACTTTCTCCATCTGTAGGCAAATGTTCCAATGATGAGTAAATTCATTTTCTCTCCAGCTGGCATGCACTGAACTTCATCCTCCTTCACCCACTCATTTGTGTATTGCCTTGTTCTAGGAGATTGATGAGCCACTTTTCTGCTCTCTACAAGGAACGTCCCCTCCTCACTACTACTATACTGAAACATCAAAGCCATGAAACCTGCAGCATTATTTTAACTGTTCAGTAAAAAAAAAAAAAAAAAAAAAAAAAAAAAAGAAAAGAAAAAAAAAAGAAAAAAAGCTGAAGAGAGCTTTTTCTAAGAGTATGTGGCAGGATTTGTCCTAAAGAGAAAAAGAACTGTTCTTCCCTAACTCACTGCATCTGCTGGAGCTGTCACAAATATACGTGCTCATCTTCCCTTCACATGACAGTCGTTCTCTTGATTCTTTGGCTGACATAATTTTGGTCAAATTTAAGTTTTTCCCTATTAAACTGACCTCCTGAGTTGACTTATATGTCATTCCTTCTCTCCCCATACTTACAGTTGGTGTAGATGGGTTGCCTGAAAGGCTTTCCCTTGGAAAACACTAGTGCTACAATGAGGCAATTGATGGTACTTAGCAGCCACACCGTGGTGTTTTCATAGCTCTTGAAGCCATTGTCTGTTTGCTCATGGGCTCCATCTGTCACCCCACCGAGCCCCAGGCTGGAGGATGAATTCTTCTCATGGTTATTCACTGACAGGCAGGCACTGAAAAAGAGTGTCACACTGCTCAGGGAATGATCATGGTCCTGGTTATTTCCCCCAGCTTCCACTATTACCTATCAGGAATCCTCCCTCACAGCCATGGTATAGGTTATTGGCAATGCCTCAGTCTCACCACTGGTTGAGCTTGCTGAACCTGTTAGAGCTTGAGCTCAAACCTGGTCCCTCCTGCAATCAATTCCTCCTCTCTGTGCTTAGCAGAAGCATTCTCACCACATGAACTGTGCGTGGCAGGTTGCTGGAGAGCTTAGGGACCTCAGACAACACAGGTTAAAGTGTCTGCACCCTTGGGCACCACAGGGTCTGCTGCAGCTGCTCATCAGGCCTGCAGTTGAGCTGATCAACAGTTTCACACAGACCTGCCCCACTGGGTCAACCCTGTGGTCTCCAAAGTCCCAGAAAGGGGTCCTACCTGTGTATATTGGTCTTGGAATACCAAGGCTGCTCCTGCACCACCACAAACCCGAAGATCTGCATGCTGAGGCTGAAGAGGATGTTAAGCACAACAGAGAGCAGCAATGGGGGTGAGATGAGCTGGCTTGGAGGCCTGTAGGGGACCAGCTTTGGATAGGCACCTGTGAAACTCACTGAAACATGCACAGATGTGTTTACTGGTGTGTCCAAAATACAAGCAGTGATACTCTGCAATACTGACTGTATCAATGACACTTCTGCAGTCTCTAATATTCCTAATAAAACATACAAAGATTGTATCAAGTACAAAACAGGGTTGTTTTCTTACAAAATCGTATTGACACAGAAGAGGTTAACTAATGTCATCTGACTATCATGAGGTATTTTTGAAAAATAAAATGTTGGCTTTTTATTTTATTTGGCTATTGTCAGGTCCAAGAATATAAACATATGCTCTTCTGTTCTCTTTCTGTCACTTGTCAGCTGTGGCTTGCGATTTTTTTGCTACCCATGTTCTGTTCCTCCTCCTGCACTAAACATCTAGTAAGTAGCTGGTTATTTGAGCTGGAGAAGGACAGCATTACCTGACACAACAGGTTTTCCTCTGCTCTTAGGCTTAACAAAATTATCCAGACTTTGAGTAAAAGAGCTATGCACAAAGCTTTGATGCAATTCCAGATAAACTACTTGCAGCAATGTAGCTTTTGGCACCCAGTGGTGTCGTGGCTGACCTTTTTAGGCTTGATTTCATCAAAGTCTTTTCCTGTTGTCTGTGTTCCAGCAAGGATGGAACATACCAGGATGTGGTTTTGCTATATGATTTTCCTGGCACTGTCCTTGCCATTCCTGCTTCTAAAACTCTCCCTGCACTTGTTCTGTCTTAATAACATTGTCTTTCTCTTTCTGCCTCAGCACTGGCTTCCCCTCTTATTCTTGGCTTACAACTCCTTGCTCTATAGTGCCTGGCATCTGTCATTTCTCTCTTCTCCATTTTCACCTGTTTCTTCTTTCAGGGCTCTGGTCTACACAGCTTCAAACGTGAGCTGGACTCAAAAAAGTTAATCCCTATTTTTTCATTTGGGCACGGAGTCAGGTATCTTCTTAATCTGCCTTCCTAAATCAATAGGAAAATGCCCGAATAGACTTTCCACTGCACTAAATGTGGGCTTACTCCTTGGTCCTAAAGATAGCACCCCTGTTAGCAACAACCTACACACTCAGCAAATGCACCACTAAGTACTTCCCATCTTCAGGGCTTTTCTCAAACAAGACCCCTCTTCTTCTAATCCAAACATTCTGTATTCTACATAGAGGATGTTTAGCCTGCAGGAAGCGTGGCCTTCATTTTCTGCCTTTCTGTATGTAGAATTATGCATTTCCAAGGAGGAGAAAAATATTTGAGATCATTCTCTCATTAGTACGTAGGATGACTAAGGAGCTTACTTGTCACACCAATTACAGTGGTAATAGCCAGATCTTGGAACAAAAATTGGTAATTCCCAAAAGAGTTTAGTTGCTGAAAAGAGGAAAACAAAGAAAAAAAAAATCACAAATCAGACATTTGCCATTGGCATGTTTATATCCTCTCCAGAAAGCTGTATTTTATCCATGGAGCTACTGCTCTGCTGTTTGTTCTGCTCTGCAGATAAGAAGACCACATATTTCACCACCTTGCCAATAGGTTCCTCACCGTTGGGCCTGTGGTGAATATTCTCATTTTGCACATTGTTCAGACTAACTACACTTTCAGTTTACTCCAGGCAATAAAAGAGAAGAATATTTGAAGAGACTGCTTTCTCACTGCTGAGTTACTTCTGAACACAAAGCCCTCCTCTCCATCTGGGAAAAAGCCATGCAAAAGTGGTTTAAGGCACTCCAAGGGATTTGCTTACTGTCAAGTTAATTCATGCTTTAAATGCTGAATAAATTGTAACAGCATATGCTTACACCAGATTCTTCCTTTTCACAGACATATGCCCTCATCCAAAACACCATTCAGTATCTCAGCTTTCTTTTTGCCCAGCTTGGATCTTGAGCCCTCTGGCTGAAATTAGTGGTAAGAATCTTGCCAGTTTTCTGCTGAGGGTACAGGAGGACCATATGATCACACCACAGAAGATTGCAGCTCAGGTAAAGTTTCATTTCTTAGTTTCCCAGTGTGGCTTTTATGCCCTCTTTCTCCTACAAGGAAATAGTAGCTTTTCCAGTTCCAGCCAGTGTGTTCCCAATACATACCCAGTAAAGCAGGAGAACACCGAGGTACTGAATTGTGCTGTACAGTGCCATGTACTTGAACATGCAGAAGGAAGTGACAAGAGCAGCACGGCCTTCCCTGTGTGAAGGCATAAATAAAGTACAGCAATTAGGGGCTGGGTCTGCTCCTGGGGCCAGTTCTCTCAAAAGGTTGTTGAAAAACAAAGTATGTGTCACAAGAAGGGAGGCTTCTACCAGTATCTTGCCGGGAGGTGAAATAAATAAAATCTGATGTAAATGAAAGTAAAATCTTCACTTGCAGATATCTTGTTCAGTGAAATGGGCTTGGTTCCAATCACCTGTGCTCTATAGACTGCAATTTACCCTAGCAAATTTTTCTGCTGACATTAATAGTTTAGGTAACAAGTCTGTATGAGGAAAAACTTACAAAGCCAAGCAGCTGCTCAGTGAGTTCAGAACTAACAAGTCCTTTCCTCCTACAGTGAACATATAATATCCAATCACGATAATGCTCTCTCCCTGGCTACTCAAGTGTCCCAGTAAGCAAAACCAGGATCCTGGCATAACAGATGCCATATTTTACTAGCATAGGGTCTCAGAGGTAGGACCTAAAATTTGTGTACAGGTTGGCTGGTGGACATTAGATTCAGCTTTATGGGGCATTGTTCATTTTATTATTTCTTTTGCATTTGAAATACTTTTGACCACACTGAGCTCAACTGTAAATGTCCTCCTCTTGTGATAATTAATGTATCTTAAAGGAATTTCAGATACAGACTAGACAAATGGCAATTTCAAGGTCAAAGACATTTCTTTTTCTCTAGATATGCATATCATGACTTGATGGGAACACCCAAGCCTAATGTTTGAGAGGAGTGGGAACTTTCTTCTTTATGAAATAGGAAACAAACCTCCATGCTTACCTGATGAGCTCTGGAACACAGGCTATGCTGGGCGTTCGGGATGTGAAAGGTGAAGCCACAGACGCCTCCTGCTCCGACAGTGATATCCCTGCATGTGCCACTTTCAAAGCCTGAAAGTCACATTCCTCCTTAGTGCTCACTAGGAAGACACAGCAACTTACATGTCAGCCAAGCAGTGAGCCCTTATTACAGGAGGGTTCTGTGACAGAAGTCCCTCTTCACTCCCAGGGTGTGCTCCACCCTGAGGGTTCCTCCAGTGAGATGCCAAGTCCAGGGAAAGAATGGGGATGAGAGCATGGGAAAGTCCATTTTCCACAGACCCCACAGCCAACCACTACCAGCTGCAGAAGACTGGTTTGGCTCTGCCTCCTTTTTTCAGCATTTGTTTGCTCCCACACTTTATGCAGCTAGTCTAGGTTCTCTGCTTGCTTCCCCCAGGAGAATCTTCTGGTGGTTCTTGCAAGGAAAATGAACCAGTCTTTGAGGACAAAAGCTGCAAAAATCTCTTCCTAGGACAGCTCTTGCACGGTAAGGACCACACAGTGGGACCTAAAATCACTACTGGTGATAGTACAGCTGCTCTGTGAATAAGTGGCACACTCCCATTTCCAGCATGTGCTCAGTTTGGAATATTCTACTGGCATTGCATTTTTCATTTTTAAAATATACTGTAAAAAAATTTCACTTACCCCACAGTCATTAGCTCCATCTCCACACATGCCCACAAAGTAACTAAAAAATAAAGGTGAGTGAGGAATCAGTGCCTGCTCCATGCAAGTTATTTATGCAAGTCATGCAAGATTTTTGTTAAAAGCCTTTCTGGAAAGTTAAAGCCTGTCTGGCCAGACAGCAGTTGAGGTGCTCATGACTGCACACACCAGGCTGATAATCTGAAATGGCCTAAAGCTCACCCTGCTCTAGCACGAGGCCTGAGGTGAAGTAAGGGTGAGGGTCTTCAAAAGACTTGGGCAACAGCTGAACAACAGGCAACAAGATGCCTGGGACTCAGGAATATATATGTGTGTATATATACATATATATATATATCTGTGTGTGTATATATATCTCACTGTAACTGTGATCAATCCAGAGTACCCTGCCACATTTTCTAACCCATCACATTGAGCCAGCAGTAGCACAGCAAAAAGACAGCAAGCTCAGAGAAGCTGCAGTGCTGGGAGAGATTCTTAAAAATCTTGGGGAGACAAGTGTCAATCCTTTAGGCCCAGAGAGAAGTAAAAATGAAGGATGATATGAACAAACAAAAGACAGGAGCATGGAAGCATTTGATCTTTGACTGGTTGCCAAACCAGCATGGAGTTCAGTGTTTCTTTTTTAACAGTCTTTTGGAATCTAATTGCCAACTTGCAGTTGTGTGGAGGTTTCAGTTTTGTGCAGCTCCATGAAACTCTGTGCTAGACAAAAGCTAGCTCTTACTAGATTTTTTCAAGCAACAAACACTTTCAAATTAATTAGGAACTTACTCCAGCTTCTGAAATTCTTCTACAAGGCTGGATTTCTGACTAGGAGACATTCTAGCAAAAACTGTTCCATTCAGCAAGAGCTATAATGAGAAAAATAGGAAATTATTTTTAAAACACCTGAAGTAAGTGATTTCACTAATAATTGGAATTAAAATCACCAAATATCACATTTATTAACAACTGGTTATAGACCCTGAAGCAAGAAAGACTGATGATCAAAGATAAAGGGGATCTTATTCAATATTTTGAAAAAGTAACAATGACAATAATGGCAAGAGGCCTGGTATGCCATTTGAGTTGCCTGATGAACACAGATTGCCAGGCAGGGACTTATAAGAAGAGAATTTATGAGACTATTCTGTCCATTGAACAGACAAGCTATGCTGAATTGCACCATGTATAATGGCACATTTTCTCTTGTTCCCCAAAACAGGTCAGAGTCAGTGCTGGGCAAGAGGTAGGAATTTGGGCGCAAATATTTTAAATCATGTCCTCACACCTTAAGGCATGCCCACTCCTCTCATGTGCAGAGAAAAGCACAGGGATTTTCAGATCCTTCCCCATATAATAATATCAGACATTCATCCAGCCTATAAGTATTTCAGGGTTATATTTGTTCCCAGAAGATGTCCTGATGCAGGTCTCCTCGGCTAATTGTACTGGGACAATTCATATCCCCTGAATGGCAAGGCTACTCCAGTTAGATAATCCAGATCTTACCCTTGGAAGTAAGTGGCTGAAATGCTGCACTACAGTTTGGTAAGAATTTCCACTCATGGCAAAATGATACTGGCCTGATCCCAATGCCAGCCTGGTTCCTGGCTCAGTCTGACTGTCATCCACCTATAAAATAAGACAGAATGAGTGCTTTGCCAAGACCCTCAAAAGCTACTCTGCATTTACACAGACACTACTACAGACAAAGTAAAAGTTATACCACGAGGAGGGTGCTTTTGAAGGTTCTGGGAGATTTGGATTCAAGGCCTACTGGCTTTTCTTGGATTTGTAAAGGGATTGAAGCATAGAACACCAATAATTTCAGTGTTAACTGGGTGTTCATTGCATGAGTTCTATCAAAAGGATTGTTGCACTTGGTAGAACTCATGCAACAGTGCCAATCTGCTGGGCTGCACGGGAAATGAGAGGGACTAGACAGCAGATGGGCACCACAGCTAAGCAAGCCTTTCTGCAGGGAAACACAGGGCAGAAGTTGCTCAGGCTGAGGAGCCACTCAACAGCCCCTGCAGATATTCCCTAGCATCTGCCTGACTCTGTACTTCCCAGAGAAGGGTCAGCACCTTCAGACTAACTCTTCAGGGAGAGAGTAACTGGTCTTTGTCCCAGCTTTTCTGTGGAGATGCTTGATGGAATAAATTTCTTAGCCTGGCTTGTCTATGACTCACTGTGTATGTGCAATTCCTCAAGAGTGGAAAGTATTTTAATTCTGCAGGTATGGGAAAGTGCTAACACTCTATCTGCTTGAATAGGGCTGGTTCCTTCAATGCAGCTCCACAGATTTTAAGTCCACATCTATACCATCAAATTTATCTTGCAGGGAAAGGAAGCATTTAAACTGGCATCAGCTAAGCATGAGGGCTAGAGACAAATCTTTCTGGGATTTCTGCAAAGCTGGTCTCAAACCCAGCTAGCAGTTAGCAAAAATGGGTTCACAGGATAATATGCTAGGAAGTAAGCTCTATGGGAGCATGTTTTTAAAAAGATCCCCTCATCATAAACAGTCTTCTAGCACATACTCTGATGGTGAATGGCAGTTCTCTGTTATACCAGCATAATCCCACTCCTTATTTGAAGCATTCCATCTTAGTTTGTTTTCCGGCTGTACAAAGCCTGCTTCTGATATACTCACCAGGCTTCTGTAATCTTCAATTTTGTTTTCTTCTAGGGATTTCCAGGTTATAGATGCTGAAAAAGATCCAGGCACGTTGTTTGCTTCCACAAGAATCACTCTGTGTGTTGGAGCAATCATGCCAGCATTTTTGGCAACTGTTATAGCTGTCTGAATGTTGTCCCCTACAAAAATCAAAGGAAGTGTTATCTAAAAATTTCTGCAGTGAGGGATTGTTTATTCATTTGCCTGAATTCTGAGTTTTCAAATATATCCAGAAGAATCAGTAAGATTTCTGTGTCTGTGCATAAATTTTAAACTTTTGATAAAGATTAAAACTTTGCAGATTAGGTTTGTCTCAATCATTAAACATATTTTCATTTGGAAAAGAAATATTTTGATATGGACATGAAGCATTTTCATATTCAGCTTGAATAAATCCATGGGGAATGTGCTCCTAGATAATTTGTTTCAGACAAAAAAAAAAATAGAGGTTCAGTGCTAACTTGCTGCTGGCATCCTCAATTCTCATTGATTTGCTTTGGTGTATGTGGGCTGAAAGGGATGAGGCCCAAGTCTTTGGATAATGGAAAAACTTGGGGTTATTTTATCCAAACCCTGATTTGGACAGCCCTTCAAGAAGAAAAGCCCTTCAGAATAGCCCTTCAAGAAGAAAAACAAAACAAAACAAAACAAAACAAAACAACAAAAAACCCCACAAACAAACAAAAAAAACCCCACCACCAGGCACTGGTAGGCATGAGTTACAGATGTCAAAAGGTTTGGAGATTTGTGCTGACCATGCATGCTCCATTTCTGCTCATTTAGGAGGCCCTATAAAAAAAGGGGATCTTGCATGACATGCCCTTATTAGAATCAGACACAGCCTGGTGAAGTTGCCAGGGAGAACATGGTTCACCCTATGTCATTATTAAAACTTAGATGCTTCTTGGATTAAATATCCATGCCTTCCTACCAGTGGTGTTGACAACAGCAGACTTTTCACTTAAACATTGGTGGACACCCTGTCTGGGCCAGTGACCACAAAAATAATCCACCTTTTTTAGGTACCTGTGACCATAACACTCCTGATGTGGGCAGCACTGAGCTCTTCCAGAACAGGCTTTGTCTCCCTCTTTAATCGATTCTCCATTATCAGCAGACCCAGGAATGTCAGATCAGATTCTACCTCCTCCCTAACAGTCAAAAAGAAACAGACAGTTTTAAGTATTTATTTTACCTTTATCACATTGGATTTGGTGATAGCCAGTTATAACTATCAACCATCCCACCTAACTCAAAAGAATTAAAATAATTTGTCTGTTTTGTGCAGTGCCAGAGTGTCTGCCTTTTGTGGTGCTATTTCAATACCAGCAGTGCTAATCCAGTACCCGAATTTCCTGCAGGGCTCCCAATCTGTGGTGGTCTGATTTGGAAAGTTCCTGCACACTAGACCTTCTCATTTGAGGACTGCATAACAAAGAAACACACCTTAGTTAATGTGTCTGGCTCCTCTTGACCTAAGCAAACACCCTGTGTCAACTCCAATTCTGTTTTCCCCCACACTTTTCTTTTCACCTGTGTTACTGCTTTTTTTCACTTGAACACATGCAGTTGATAACAGAATTTAGTAGACACCCCACCCCCGAGCCATGAACTAGAGGTCTCTCAGGGACACAGGTCAACTCTGAAGAATCTGGAAAGAAGAAAAGCTTTCAAGCACTTATTTTCGACACCAAGGAGATGCCAAACGCTTGCATGGCAGTCAGAGTAGCTGAGTCAGGTGGTGTCAGAATGGCCACTGCTTTCACAGCACATCTTGTGTTTGACCAGCAGCTTTCTCCTTTCTCCTGGCAGCATAAACATCACACATGCTGTAACTGCATACAGAACTGCAAAATTAGGGCCATTTGACACACATTTTCTCATTGGGTTGGATTGGTCTGTCATGATACCTGTCACGAGAGTTATGTAACCACTTGCACTCTGCCTCAGTGTCATCGGCAAAACAAAAAACCCAGTGAAAAAGCAAGTGAGCCCCACCTGCATTAGGACCTGCAGCTAGTAAAGAGAGAGGACAGCAGAGGCTCAGTAACTGCAGATATTTCAGAAGTGGTGTTTCTGGAGTATCATAGGCAAAACAAAAGGGATTTCGGAAAAACAATGGATTCATGTGTAAGTGTTCTTTTGTGAGGCTTGTGAAAAAATAATACCATGAGCATAATAGAAGTTTGCTGACTCGTTTAGAAACTAAACAGGGCTAAAGCTAGAAAGTCAAATGATTGGACCAACACAACAGCAAAAGATAGTTTGATGACTTTGGGCTGGAGAACAGTAATGGGGGTCATCTGTTGCTTTTGCTTAATCAAAGAGTATGGGTAATAAAAAAATTTTGGAAAGACTTCTCTTCAACTGAAAGCATGGGTAAAACTGCAAGGAGACTAGTGTAAATGGTGGAATGAACAGGGGATATGTGCTAGTCTTCAGACTGTAATAGGATTATGCTTCCTATGTCAATCCAGAGTTGAGAAAGTTAAGGAATGTGCAAGGATTCTGTGCATGTACTATACGAGTGCCCTCTATCTATTCCCAGACATATATCCAGATTTAAATCAGATTCCATCTGGCCTGAATCTAACAAACCTCTGCTCCATGAGCCTGCTCTTGGCAGGGGTGATGTGGGGATGGTGCTTTGTGAGGCACCCCTGGCCCATGGCTGAAGGTGGTCAGAAGCAGGGTTTCCATGGCTTACCTGGTGAGAGCAGCAGGCGGCTTCCCTGCCCGCAGGGATTTACAGGCCAGGCCAATGACCCTAAAGCCCTGTGCTGTGTAGAGCAGGAGCTTGCTCTCAAAGTTCGATGGGACTGTGCAAAAGAGGAAAAGACAGTTTATCACAGCATTTAACTGCTTTCTAATAAAAGGAACCCTTGGGGCAGGGAAGGTTTATGTCCCAGAGGGCCTGTAGACCTAGAGTCTACTGGTAGACCATCAAAGAAAGGAGTTGAACTTAATTTTGTTCAATAAGAAAACCTTTGCCTCTCCTTTATAATTTTGGTCCTAAACTGCAAAGACTTACCTTCTTCCAGGGTGTCATGAAGGATCTGTGCTTCTCTAGCTACCTGCCCAAGGTTTGGAGGAAAAAAACCCAACTTTTTGAAGGGGGGCAGACCTGTAGACAACTTTTCCAAATATCTATTCTGCCAGAGACTGCACACCTTGCACAGGAGTTGGTAGTTACTTTCATCTCTTATCTCTCTCAAAATCCTTCTTTATTGAGAAGAGCTGTGAGAGAGCTTAGTCTTAGACTTGGAACACAACAGAGACACTTTTCTGGCTTTATAAAGTATAAAGTCATAGACAGAAATCTCATTTGAGCCTTCCATTTCATTGCACCATTCAAAGTCACTTACACATTATCTGTTTCTAGGATGCATTTATAAATGTTTGTTACCTGTTTCTGCTCTACACAGCATGGCTATGATTTCAGGAGCCCCTTTTACGAAGGCCTGTGGATCCCCACCAATTTCCTGGGCAATGACAGACATTCTTTGCAAGGCTGAGGAAAATGGGAACTGATGTAAAATGGTAATTCCTTCCACTGGGGCCTAGGAGAAAAGCAAGTGGATTAGACACTCTAGCAAGGATTTTAAACTCAGACTGAAGAATTTTAGGTCTGTCCTTTGGGCCATAGTAAGAAGCTAACTATGTATAATGGGCTAATTTGTCACACTTAGACAGAAATGGCTGGTACATAAACATGAGATTAAATTCATGCAGAAATATTTAGCTTAAGCAGTAGGAAAAGTTCACTGACAATTTTAGCAGACTACTAAATGTAATTTAGTGAAAGGAAATTACTGACTCTGATAGATCTTACATTGGTCTTGCAAAGAGAAAATGTTGTCAGAGAGGTGGTGACATGCACTGTCCCACCAGTGTATGTCATCAGTAAGGGTCTGATATCAGCCACCAGGCTCCACTGCTTTCCTCACTCAGCTGAGTTCAGACTGAGTCTCAAGTGACAAGGACAGGCAAAACTCTGAGCTGGACAATCTCTAATCCAGCATCCCCCTGCTTCTGGTGTGAGCAGCAAGCTTCCCCAGGCATCTGTAATCAGAGAGAGCAAGGCAATCTCTCTGCAGGCAGTACAGGAAAGGCAAAGTGGGGAAGAACTCTCTTGGACAAGGACACCCAAGCTTTCCTATACTGAAAGGTAACACTTACACTGACAGTCTAACTTGATCACAGATGTGAATCTTGCAAACAACTTACAGTGGTGGCTTTAGGTCCAGGTCTAACAACTGTGGCATGTGTGGATCCTTGACCTTCAGTCTGGTGTCTGCTGGAATCGTCTATCACCTGTGTATTGAAAGAAAAAAATACCTCAGACTACAACAGCAGTATAGCTGAAAGGAACCTCAAAGATCCACTTAGAGCTTTTCCTTGCCTCTAAACAATGTATCTTAATCATTCCCAGGAGGGGTCTGTCTGATGTCAAACTAAAAGCTTCCAATAATGGAAAATCCACTGCCTCTCTTGGCAGTCAAATAGAAAGCCTTAGTGAACCAGGTTCACTAAGACAATGCTGTACCCTTGCACAGCAAACAGACTGTCCTCTCACTCACAATAAATCCTTTATTCATTACAACACAAATAAAGAAAAATCTTTAGATATAACATAGACTCAATAAGAAAATAATACACAAGAATTTGTACTAATGTAGAAAGCTCTGCTCTTGATGTATTCCACAAATCATCTGGAATTTTTTTATCATCACAACATGATTGTGAAGAACAAAAGTATTTTTTGGTGTCAAAAGAAACTCAGTTATTCCTGTTTCACAGGAGTTATTTAACAGAATTCCTGAGTTTTTCATAACTTTCATAGGTGTCTGACTAAACCTGAGATGGCAAGGTGAGCTCCCCACTGTTTGCATAAGAACAAATCACAGCTTTACCCAGTCAGTGGCCTCGAACATTTTCACATCCAGCGGGTCTCCCTGGATCTTGCCCTCCCAAACAATTAATGAATGACAAACTGCCAGTGCTTTGAATACTGGGCCCCAAGGCAGGCCATGGTCTGAAGGGAAACTGTGAATATCCTGAAAGCTAAGGCAAAAGAGAACATAAAAGTTACTCTCAAAGAACACCAAACAACATAAGACTAATAGAAAAAAAAAGTCCTAAATTGGGGGCAGTTGAAGTCCCATCCTGAGACCAGACCACATGCATGTTTTGGGGATTTGTCCTTCTCCATGAACTGCTTTTCATGCACCTATTTAGGCTGGGATACACATGCTCAAACCAGGTAGGTTATGCCTAGTTAGGGAGTCCAACAGGATGGAGAGAGGAACAGATTATTATAAAGTATCTTCCTTGAGGCTTGTGCAAAGATTCCTCGAGTTCTGAAGCTGATACAAGTGTGAGCAACTCTGTATGAACATTTCTGGAAATGTAAATGGGCAAAATCAAGGCAGTGAAAAAACAGTGTCAATCTTGTGGGTAACAGTGACTTCCTGTCATAAAGGGTTGAGGTTACACTGCAGCTTTGAGATCATCTAACCCAGACTGTTTACCAAACACTGTCTGCCCAGACATGCTGTCCTGGCAACACTGACTGCATCTTTTCATGTGTAGCATGACCCCTGGGATAAGGCAAACAATTCATTTTCCAGGGGATATAGAAATAAAATTTAAAATCTAAACATGGGGAACTTCAAACTGCTTAATTGTTTAACAATAACTGCCCTTCACATTTGGTCCTTTATCTAGTAGAAGAATCCAATCACTACCCCAAAAAATATATATGCCATTGGCATGTCAAGGAACCTTACCAGTTTCTTTCAGAGGGCAGGAAGCCCCAAAGATCCAGGCCATCTTCTGTTAAGGTGCCAGTCTAGGTTAAAATGTACATTTAAATTAACTTCCCACATGAGAGCTCCAACAGGAATAAAAAACAAGACTTATTTTAAGTAGTTACTGTCCAGAAAATACCAACATAGTGCAGAGCAAAAGGACTACCAGAAAATTCCTAGATTCCAAGAAAAAAAAAAAAGGATTTGCCACAGCTTCTGTTCAGACACCAAGAACTTAAGTACACAGCACTGGTCATTGTGTTTCTAAAATACAGTGGAAATGCTCAGTCAAACCCCAGCCTCCCACCCTCAGCATGGTCCCCATTACCAATGAGGGCATAACCACCTCACAGCCATTACTTTGTCAAAGCAGACAAGGTTCAGCTGTCCACACACGTTGATCCTCTGCGGGCTGATGCAAAAGATGCCCTTTTTCTTCAGCCTCTGTTGGGTATAAATGATTCCTGTTGTCAAGGCAGCTGGCAGAGCTGGTGGGACAGCAATAGTGATAACATCCAAAGCCTTCTTCACCACTTCTCCTGTCTCCTCCTGACATAATAACAAGGACAGTTATCAGGAAGAGTGGCAAGGAGCGCTGCTTGCACTGGGTGTAGCCCTCTTCATCCCTCCTCCCCTCCCCTGCAGGTGCTCCAGGCTGTACACTTTTCTGCCCATGGTCTATCCCACATTCATCTCCATAAGAAATTATTAGGCTTAATTTAATCAGAGGCTTTAAAGCCTCGACACTGCTAAAGAGCAGCCTGCAGGCCTTCATCCATTCTCCATGCAAACTAACCTGCCAGGTAGATTTCACAGCCTCCTCCAAAACACATGTTCAAACATGCCAGCTAGATCATTGCACCCTCAGTCAAACCCATTTTCCCATGACACAGCACACAGGAACCTGCTATTTATATGGGCATTCATCCAAATGCCTACAGGCACAGCTCTGGACTCCATGTCAAGGTGACAGGTGAGACACATGGGATGGTGCTGAAAATTAGGGCAGAATGTATGAGCTAATGATTTCTTCTGACCTTATGTTCTAGGAGTTGTGAAAGAAAATTGTTTTTACCTGCAGGAAGAGATGTGGAAGTAACAGTTACATTTGTAAAAGCAATCTATAATTTGGGAGCTTAGAGGTCAGTGTAAAACTGACTGCCAGGATGCTGGGTGTGGGCACCGTTATTCTGGGCAGTTGATATGAATGCTAAAGGATTGAATGCTTTTCAAATTGGGGTCCCAAGACTGAGACACTGCAAACTAAAACAAATTTGCAGTTCAGAAACACTTGCAAACCATCATAAAGGTCTACTGTGACTACTTCTGAGCTTGGGACATGGGCCACAAATCATGCTGCATTTGGTGTGCTGAATTTCCATCATGTTCTGGTTCTCCCTTTGTGATACTGTCTCAGACCACAGAACATACCAGTTTGATAATATTTTGTATCTATTTTATGTTACAATGAAGTGCTTACCACCCACCTTTAGATAAACCCTCACAGAAGAGAAAGCACTGAGTACATCCTGTGATTCAATCTTAAAAGATTGACAAGACAATTTTAGCGATTGAGATAGCATCAGCATGTATTCTACACATTACAATGGAGAAGTTAAATTAAAAAAAAAAAAAGAAAAACTAAAAAGCACTCACAAGAATAAGTTCTTAAACACACTTCCTTTGATATCCTAAAGGGGAATAATCTTCTGAGCCAACTGATTGTAGATTATTCCCCAGGAGAAAAATTATTCAAAAGCTGAATTACAGAATCAACCTTGCAACCCACGACTTGGACTTTACATTGGCAAATAGTTATCACGGCATGAAATGATTTCTTGAAAGCTTCTGAAGTTCTGAATCAATTAGGCTTTAAAATTTGCAGAACTACTGTTTACAATCTATAACTGTTCTCACATTGACCTTGATGCATGAGAATGAGTGAACTAAAGGGTTTAAAAGGGTTTCAGGTGAACCATTTCTCCTGCATTTAGTAACTCACCCCACTAAGTGCAAATACACACACTGTGTAGATCATTCCAATGGCTGCAAATGCTATGAGGCACATCAGGAACCGGAGGGCATCTCTGTACAGCTTGAAGTTCATAGGTGTAGGGTAGAGAATGGACCTCACCAGATCTCCCTTGGCTGTATTGAAACCTGGAAAGACAAATTAAAATCATTCCAAGGGGAAAATATTTTAAAAAATTCTTTGCAAAGAATGGGAGGCTTCAAAATTACTCAGAATTTCTGCAACTTATGAAAGAAGGCCCAGGTTTTTCATTTTAGTATATGTGACCTTATCTGCAGAATATAAAAAAGAGGGGTTTTTGTCTTAAGGGGAAGGATTTTTTCAATGTCTTAGAAGCTATGCCAAGCAAAAAGAAACAATGCATAATAACTTAGCCTAGCCCAGGATAATGATTCTCCATCTGTCTGTTTTAAATATGGATTAGTGCCTTTAACTTAATGTGATATGATACATTCTCAGACTGTTCAGTGAGAAAAATCATGGAAGGAAAAGTGAACTCAAGTATTGACTGACCAATCCGCAGCACCACAGCTTTCACTACTCCTCTGTCATCTGCCTTGGTCTGGATGACCTCTGTTCCACAGAAGAGAACATGTTTTTTGTAATCCTCTGCACAGTACACTCTCCAGGGCTTGAAATTATCAGCTTGGGGTAGGTGGGTCTTTGTTACTGGAATGCTTTCTCCTAGGGAAGATTAACTTAGATGATGAAAACTGCAGAAAACTTAATAACAGCCTGCTGACTTTCAAATAGTCATTTCCTAGACATCTAGGCAGTAAGTTAAAGGTATTTACTAGAGAAACCAGTTTACAGAATTTTTACTCTTATATTTTGACATCTTCAGATGAATAGAGCTTAAAGCCTAGCAAACAGACTTCCAGAAAAGAGTTTTCCTTTGCATCAGAACATCAGCTTCATGTAAGTCTAAGAACAGAAAGCAGTCCAAGGACTCCAAACCCTGGCTGTAGATGTAGAAACTGCAACAGGTGTTGCATGATTACCTTTGAACAGCCACAAGTTGTTTACCTAATTTGAACCTCATGGTTCAAATGGGCAGGTCACTACCCATTCCCTCAAGCAGATGGGAACATGATATTCCCTATTTTCCCTCTCTAGTAAAAAGGAGGGCCCTTAGCTCAATGCTTGACAGGTTACAAATACCCTATTTATATCACAGCAGACATTAAGGTGAAAAAGAAATATTATGTGACAGCTGAAGTTTTCCAAATGAAAGGTGTTTCTGGAATTTCTCATTTATATGAAATTTCAGAACTGTCAGTTTCAGTTTGATTCAGACCAAGACCAAATTTAAAGACAAGAAATAGAACTGTGAACTCCTCCTGCACCAAAAATCCTGTTTTCCAGTGACCTCTCCTACCTGGTGTGTCCTCCACTGCTATCACAGGAATGTGAGGCTAAGTGTCTGGAGGGTTAGACAGACACTCCACAGGTTGGAGATGTTGCAGCATCCAGTGAGTGACAGAAACCTCTGCAGCTAAAGTGGACTGTGGGCCTTGTGTAGGAACAACTTTGCTTCATTTCCATTTTCTTCTTCTGTCTTTCTCACTCCCCTCCACTGTCCGCTCTTTCCCTTCTAATAAGATCACCTCTTCCTAAATGCTGCACCCCAGGAAGGTAGAAAAGGATAAATTGCCCTTCCTAAAGTCTATATGGTCTGTTTAGACAATTAATACCAATTCAATCTCTATTATATTGAACTGAAGGATCCCCTTCTTGGCCAGCTGTGGACTGTCTCACAGAAAGGAATGTACATGGTAACACTGTCCTGTGTCACTGGCTGAAGCCATGGGTGTTCAGGTGGCAAACCTGGCAGGGATGAGCTGTACCTGTCAGCATGCTTTCATTTACAGTGCACTGCCCACTGACCAGGATGGCATCACAAGGCAAAAGGGTTTTGCCCTCTTTCAAAATCAGCATATCTCCAGGAACAAGGTGGTGAGAGTGCAGCTCTTGGAAACCTGAAAATGACAAGTAACGCAAACTTTGTGGTCTTCATATATTTCTCAGTAGCAAGGGGAAAAAAATACAAGGAAGTACCTGCTGAATAGAATTCTTTATAATGGCTGATAAACAAAGGGCCACAGTAGGACCTAAGTATACAACCTCCAATATTTAAGAAAAGCCTAAGCATAAGTTCCAGCTGTAGATTTCCTCCTTTTCTACCCAGAAGCCCAACCAATGGTTACAGTTCCAAGGCACTGACCTAACTGATGAGCCTTGGATCTGTATTTCTTTATTTCACTTCATCTCTTTGGTTTGTGCTCTAGATACCTTGACAATGAACAGACTTTTCATGGAGCAATTAGTTGGACTCACAGCCATTTAATAGACATGTTGTTGGCTATGTCAACACTTCTTTAAGAAAAATTACCTAGTTTTCCTGACAATTTTCTGCTAATTACTAATGTTTGATGTGCCACAACATATTTCTAAGTCAAATTAATTCAATGTGCAGAAGTGAGTTAACTGAGATGAGAAACAGAAGAGGAAAACCACTTCAGAATAAACCTGTTACTATACATGCTTGGGTTTGATATAAATTGCTATAGAAACAAAACACATTGAAAAAAAGAAGCATAGAGGAGTCACCTTCCTTATTTCTGCAGACAGTGACCATGATGTTGTTATGAGACTCAACCAGTCTGTGCAGTTTAATGGATTGCTATAAATTAAAGAAGAACACACAAAATGTGTTACATCTTACTTGCATGATGCAATTTGTCCACTAACAATTATTTCCTTTTGTTATTTGTAGTTATGAGAGCCTTCAGAAACTTGGTTCCGGCTCTACCAGGAACTATACAACCACACAGAGAAAGAAATTCCCCACCCTAATTACTGAGAGCATAACAAAATGTTACAAAGTGAAGCACTGGAATGGGGAAGGGAGGATGTGGATAAGGTACCACACAGAGATTATGATGACTAGGAGGCCAGGCCATTGCACCTGCTACTACAAAATGTCACAAGAGTTAACCTCTGAGTAAGTCTTGAAGCACTGTGTGCATGTTGTAACAGGCTGGCCTTTCCCAGACATTAGAAGTCAATCTGCCTTGTGGAAAACATGAGGTGTCTCACCTTTCTAAGATCATATACAGTCAAAAATATTGAGAGGAGAGACATGATTATGATGGCAGTGGCATACTCCATGTAATCCTCAGCAAACCACAGACATACACTGAACAGCTGGAACACGTAAAATGGATTTAGGACCTGTTTGGAGAGACAGCAATAGTAAAGAGCTGGCCACATTTAAATGTCCCCCATGTAGCTAGACAGTTCAATCTGTTAGGAAAGGTCTGAAATAAGAGACTTTAAGCACTGTGACTTCTGACCCCTTTGTAATTTTCTTAGCAGTCACTTTAATCAGATCGGACCATCTTCATCTGACAGAAAGGCCAAATAATGTAGACCAATGGGATATTATTTGGGATGTGAATGACTCAGCCCAATCCTCATTTGCTTTTTGTAAGAAAAGTAACAAAGGTGAGAGAAGAGCAGATTGTGCTACGGGCATGGAGCCCACATACCATAAGCACATGGCCACAACCACCCTGTTTAGGCCACATACAGGCTGCTCCTGGCTGAAAGAGACATTGGTGCTTTGTATGGTGCTGTGCCCAAAATCATGAGCTCATTGGATCTCTCTGCAGCTGTAGGCATGTACCAGGTACTGCTGTTCACTTAACCTCTGTTGATTAAGAGACAGCTCTTGTCTGGAAGGTTTGATTTCCAGTGCAGCTTGGAAACCTTCAATGGCCCTCAGAAGGCAAACAGAATGAGCTCCCAGGACACAGATACATAGAAATTCCAAGCAGACACACAGGCATGGGCATGGAGGAGAGGGAACAAGGGAGAATGAATGAATTTATGATGATTTCATGGAACACCTTTCCAACAGGATTTGAAAAAGAAATGTGCTTGAAGAGTGAGTAGTAGGAAGTTAAATCAGATGTAGAATCAATTATATGCACACATGGCCTCCCAAGCAGCTCAGAATAAAAGCAACAGAAATGCCTAACCTCTTTGATGAGTAGTTTCCAAATAGGGATCACTGGAACATCAATAGTGTTTGGCCCACATATAACTCTCCTGTACGGGATAAAGAGACATCACTCACAGATAAAATAGTGACAATGCCACTCGCTCAAGAAAAAGCAGATTTCGGTAGTGCTGAGAGATTCTTTTGATCCCATTTTAAAGGGTGGGATGGTATTTCTTCAAGAAAAAAAATTTAAATATCCCTACAGAGCTTATGTCAGAAAAAAGATGGTTGTA
This sequence comes from Phylloscopus trochilus trochilus, assembly GCA_016584745.2. NCBI lineage: Eukaryota > Metazoa > Chordata > Aves > Passeriformes > Phylloscopidae > Phylloscopus > Phylloscopus trochilus. The sequence continues at coordinate 7,626,610 of WQNJ02000041.1, read as the reverse complement.
CTAGTGACATTTACTTATGCGGACAAGATGTGTAACGCAACCCATTAGGCAAATGTTTCCATCACAAAAAAATACCATAAACAGAGGAATTCTGCATCTAAAACCAAATGATCCAAGCCCAAATAATTTTGCAAGAAGTTAAGAGTGATTGGAATGTAAGATTTGACATGAGCTAAGGTCAGGAGCTGGATTTTCAGTATCCAATCAACTGAAGATTATTTCTCTATTTAGCAGTTTCATAAATACATGTTCTGTAACTTGCTTAATGATACAGTAGTTTATGAGAATAAGTTCAATTATCAGAACTAGTCAATTTGGAGTCCCAGTGTAAAAGCAAATACACAACTTATCTGCACTCTTCACAGAGACTTTCTCTTGCTCCAAGTAAGAACTGCTTAAAGTTAGTTACAGGACATAGTTATTTTCTGATTGAGAACAATAACAGTGATGAATACTGAGACACTTCAAAAACTTTGACAAGGAATAAACAACACTCTCTAGCCCTTTTCATTCAGTATTTCCATGCACAACTGTTTCGTCTAAAATTATGTGCATATTAATAAATGAAAAAAAAAAAAACTCCTGGGAAGTGCACCAACAGAAGGAATTTACATCTCTTTGAAATCCATATGTTGAGTGTTCATGTTTTAAAATGCGTACCTGACATTCTGTTCATTGCAGGTGAGACCAGAACCAAATTTATCATGTATAGCTGAGCAAGTGTAGTGGTCTTCGAGGACTCTAAAATAGAAAGGGAATGTTTTCCTTAGGACATTATTCACAAAGACACTTGACTTCCTCAGAGACTTGTGCAACCAGTGCAGTGAACTCACCCAACTTTCTGGAACTGTTTTGCATAGATATTCCAGACATAGCGGATTTTTTGTACTTGGATTGTTTTCACCTAGAAAACAAAACAGGGACAAAAATACATGAAACACAGCAAACAAAAATACTCTGAGACTTGCTCACAGAACCCATCTAGGCATCCTCACTGAGGTCAAGTACAGATAAAAGAAATTTTATCCGGCAAGGAGGGAGAGAAGACAGGACTGCATAGACTGACTCCCTAGTTAAATTATAGATGGGGATCCCCAGCTCAGTTTAGGCTCCAGTAAGCTTTACAGATCTTTAGGTCAAGCAAGTACAAAGCAGTGTTCTTTGTGAAGAAAGGATTAATCTTTACTCTGATCTCACAGAATGAATGTAAGAGATCACTGATGCCATGGTGGGTACACAGGCTGCTGATAAAGCCTGTCTTCAGCCAACAACTCCCTTGTCTTCTGTCTGGTTTTGGGGAAAGCAGGGGGCTTTGGGCTGTTTCCAGGCATAGTGCTGAGTTTTTCAGCTAAACAGATGTGCCAACAGACAAGAAAGGCCATCCCAGGATAATGAGTCAGTGCTAATGCTAAGCCCTTGCAGAGCAGTTATCCATTAGGAACACACGCTGTCATTTATAACTTGCAAGAGGAGTCTGTCCTGTCCTGCACAACAATAACGAAGCCTATTAGAGATAATGGCACTTCCTATCAGCTGGGAGAAGGCAGGGCTGTACACCTGCACACACCAGTGATAAAGAAATCAGCTCCAGGGAACTCTCCCTGCCCAGTGCAATAAGCATTATTATAGGCCAATGAAATCTAGACTCAACTCATCCACTGACTCGAAATGGAGCTATAACCACAGTCATTAACTTAACAAGAGGTCTGAAGTTAGGATTTTATGCAACAGGAGCTGCAATATCTGCAATGCTAAAAAACTGGAATGGGAATTGAGGGACTCAGCTCCCTGTTGGAAGAGGTCCTTGGACAGCTCTTGGGCACTACACAGAGCTCTTTGGACTTAGGTAGCTTAAATGGTAAAAAAACTTTATAATTGACTTGTAAGTGGGGCTTTTGAATTGCTAGATGATTAAATTGTTCTCTCTTTGCTGCTTTTGAAATCTGGTCTTTTCTATCTAGATGTTTTGATTGATATGAAAGTGGTGTTCAAAAGGCCTATTATTTGAGGCTATATTTGGCTTTTTTTCTTCATATTGTGCCAGTTGATTAAGCTACTTGGCACTAAACTCTCCTAGGTACATTAGTTATGTCCACAGCAGAAATAGCAACAGCTTTGCTCAGCTGAAGTTGGGTTTATATTGAAAATATTTACTAAAAATTGTTGTAGATATAAAAAAGAAATTCTATTAACTTAGAAATTAATTTCCTGAAAGGAAATTTCTTGCTGCAGTGCTCGAGTATCTATAATCAAGAGTCAGATGTTAGCAAATGTGTCATTTTGCATTCCTATTGCTCACAAAAACTTAACATGTAATGCCAAGCAAGGCACATAACTGAATTGTCTGGCATGTGTTTTAGACATGGGATAATTACATATACTCAGCTCATGAGGGACATGGAGGTCTGCTTGGGTCAATCCATGCTCTACCTCCTCCTCAGTGTCTCACCGGGATTGCAAATCTATGGAACTGGCAGAGACTAGGATACATTTTTGCAAGAACAGTTAACAGCAACTCCCGTTAACCTGACTCCAGAAAATGTACTTTAAAGAACAAATTGGTGCATACAAAGGCAAGAAAGCAAAGTGCATTGATGAAACATTTCTGGAAATACTGATGCAGCTCAGGCACTTTTCTGTTCTATTCCTCATCAGCTGCATTCATCCCTATTTTCATGTTACTGGGACAGCTGTGTTCAGTTCATCATAGTCTCCTTTCAGACACACAGTCACCTCTAAATTCCCTGGTTCCTATGGCAGGAGTGATTTTTTATTTGGAACTCTGATTCTCCACTGCCACTCCCAGTCTCCTGAAGCTCTCTTACTTATAACATAGCTTTTCTCTCACAAATAGTGAGAATTCTCATTTCATAACCCCCCTCAGAAAAAGAGAAGATTTTTACAGAAGCAACTACTGTTGAGTACAGTTTTCTTTTTTTTCCACAGCTGTGTTCCTCAAGCTGAAAGATTCTTAGCTGGATGTGTTTCACAGGTCACTTTCACTCCATGAAGCATGGCTGAGATTTGCCATCATCTCCCAGATGCTGCAGGGAATACTTCACTTACTTGCAAACTTGGCTTCATTAAGGCTTTGCTGAAGATTGAGTCTTCCTCAGTGGCTGGATAATCTGATCTACTTTTGATAAATGCAGACACAGACATCCATGTCACAGTCTTACGAGAATAAATCCGAAAATCATCCTAAGTGAATATAGAAGAGAAGTGTCACAATTTGCCCCAAACACAGAGCAAACTCACTTTCATCTTGGAGTCAATGATTACAGTAGCCTTTCTAGAGCACTGCTCTGGACTTTTTTAAGGATTAACCAACAGAAGCCTCCCAACCCTTGTGACCTAGAGAAAAATCATTAGAATAGGAACAGAACCACTATCCTGTCAAAATGTGAGTACTGCAAATACTTCAGTGACCACAGGTCTGGTGTTTGGTTGATAAGGATGGAATGTGAACACCCAGGTCAAGATCTAGGACAGGCAAACAGCACAGGACAATCTGGGATGCAGTGACCCTGCTGCAACCTGAAGATCAAAAGGAACACAGCACTGTGGATGTTTAGTGCCAGTACCTTTACAGTCACCCCTGAGTTAACACTTCACTGGAAGAAGTGTGTCAGCACTTATGGCACCTTAGACAAGCTTTAACCACAAACTGAGTTCATGACCTTCCCATTTTTTATAAAGTTGAACATTAGAACTGGCTGACAAGTGTTGGTAGTACAGTCTGAGAGATTAGAGCAACTACCACAATGAGTAGGCTCATGCTAAGCTGCAGTCCCAAACACTGGACTACATGCACTAAGGCCAACTATGAGACTGACTTACATTCTGTGTGTGAGCAATTTTGCAGTTACGAAACTTTAATTGGAAAAGGGAATAGTAAAAAAAGGATTTTTTTGTACAAAATATGAGTGCTTTGCAATAATTTAAGTGTCAAAAAAAAGAACTTTAATAATGTTTACATATCTTATTTGTCTGCTTTTCTTCTTAAACTGGTCTTTTGAGTAGAATGACTTATTTTCTGATATCTTTAATTTAGATTTCAGAATGAGTAGACATTGGGATGCAGATTGAGATGGGAACCAATGAATAACACAGGTGCTCATCATTTGAACTAAAGCGAATCAAATTCAATAACAAAAGTGAGTTAGTAGGCTCTTATAGTGCAAATGCAGAGATAATGATGACTTAAGAATTAAGGTTTTATGTGAAGGCAAAGATAATTCCAAGGATCAAGCTGATGAAGTTACTTGTATCTTCATTAGCAGTAGCCATCACGTCTGAAAACTGATATAATCAGAATGTAGCAAAACAAAACAAAACTGTCATTTTAACACAAAGAATCATGAAGGAAATCTTAAATTTTCAAACACCCAGAGCATATTTGAGAAAGCTTCTTGATAACAAGAACATACAATGTGATTCAATTCCTGTTCAATTACACAAAGGATAATTTAAAAACTCATTTGTTTGAAAAGTGCTTGGCATGGCACATCTTTTTAAAATTACATACAAGAATAGGTAATTAAAAATGCAAACTGAATTGAAGATTAAAAAGGGCTATTAAGCCTAATATGATGTTTTTTAATAAAAGAAAAAAAACATACCCCAGACTATTAGGATGCAGATTGTTTCATTATAAAGTATTCAACAAGCAGATCTGTGGTTTTCAAAACCTGGGATTTTAACTGCAAGCTGCTCTGCTCATTTAAGAAGCCAGCTCAAACACAGAGGCAATAAGTGATCCATTTTGCAATTGCAAACACTGAAAATGCCATTGTTCAGGAATCTTTGAAGCAGAACGAATCAAATTTCTGGAAGTAAACCAACCCTGCCAGCTCCTGGAGTATTCAGGCTCAGCTGGGATTCAGACCCAAGTTTCAGTTTGCTTTAGTGTTGCAGAGGCTTCCATGAAATAAACCCAGGATTTGCATATGTTGGAGTTCTACAATACAATCCTCAAAGATAGAGACCTGTATCAGGAAACTACTAGCAAAATGTACCATCTCTGAAAGCTTTAACTACAGGATTGTAAGCTTCTTGGACATGGGGAAGGGCTTATGGAAAATGGAAACAGAGAGCCAAGAAAACAAGCAGTGTAGACTTGGCCTCTTCTGTGTACTGATCCCTCATGACACACTTGGACACGGCTGGGGACACTGCTAGACAAATCTTTAATTTGGCCCTGTAGATAAATTTTGGCAGAGAGGGACATCTTCACTAGAACAGCCAAGTGAGAGAGACAGGATCTGCTGGATACTGCCAAACAAACAGATGCTTTAGAACCTGGAGCACAAGGCTACAATATAAGCACAAGGATGGTAGAAGGGAGGAGGAAGGACTGAGAACAAAGAACACAGTCTTGAAAGCACAGATATTACAGGTTTTATCACCTTGATGTGTCTCACCTTGTCTGATCAGCTGTTACCCTCCACTCCCATCACCATCATACAGATAATTTGTGGAGTACTTTGAAATTCTTTAGATCAACAGTGGTACACATAAGATATTATTGCAGGAAACCAACAATGCAAGAGATTTCAGCTAACTGGATACCTTACAGTTAACTCACCTTCCAAATAGCTACCCACTAGAGAATAATTAAAAGATTAAAGTAGGCACCTACTGTTGTTCTAAGCAGAACAACATCTGCTTCTTCCAAGCTGCATCGGATGCAGTTTACCCACACATCCCACTCTGGCTTCCAGTAAAACAGCAGCCTCAGAGCCCCACAGGACAAGATGTATCCAGCAATGCACAAGGCCTTTCTGCAGCCTTGAGTTTTGTAGCCAAATATGTCCTGTACAGCAAAGAGAAGAGGAAAATCATTACTATTTCTCCTAAAGAAATGCCTGGAATATTATACCTTCCTGTCATTCACTGCTCTCCCATAGGTAGTGTTAGGTGTGAAATTAAGAAAAACATATTATGAAAATGAAATATGAAAACATATGAAAACATATTATCAAAGCATTATTATTAAAAACAAGCCATAGATCTTGTATTTGGCTGCTTTACATGTCTCATACATGATTACCAAAAATTTGCATCTTCAACAGAACTTTTTGTCCACCTTCACAAAATCCGGATTTGACCACTATTTTTATGTAGCTGTGAAACTCTGCATGAGACACTGTTTTGTGTGTGCATGAGCAGGAATGATAAGAAAATATAGAAGTTCAAACCTTTATTCCAAGTCAGGAATTCAGATTTGATGGTCAGACAGCTGCAGAGCTTAAGTACACGTGCACCAGAGGATGGATCAGTGCAGAGCTGCTGCTCTAGAAGGGCTGCTCCCCTCTCTAGCAGTGATCTGCATTAATGCACCTACACTTCAGACACTCAGCCAGTCTCTGCTTGGTGCTGAGTGACACTGTGTGCCTGCACCAGCTGGAGCTGCTGTGCACAACTTGGCACAGACACAGCTTTTGTTGCTGTTACCCTCTTCCACGACAGCTCCAGTATGGGGATTTTAGAGCTTGCCAACTTGCCATTGGCCTAACGTATTAATAATAATAATAATAATAATAATAATAATGACATGTATTAATAATAATAACAACAACAGTTAGTAAGAACATCATTCTAATGAACACTTGTAGAATGCTTTACACATTCAGAGGACCAAAGGAAGCTACTCATTTTAGCTGTATGAGTAGGTATTATTATTCCATTTTTAAAGCTGAGGAAATTGTTACAGTGAGGCAAGATGACTTGCCCAAAACATCAAAGAGATGTCTGTCAGCATTACATTTCAAGAGCTGCAGGTCTTGGTACTGTGGCCAAATTTCCTCTCAGTACTGCTAGCAGGGACTTAGTAAACATTAAATGAAATGTATACAGTGAATTTATAGAGGAGATGCAGCCTAAGCTAAGATGGGAGATTGCACGGCTGCAATTACATCAGGTGACCAGAAGAATTTGCTAATATTAGGGCTAAGGTTCCTCAATTCCCTTCTTCTGAGTGTATCTGCAGCAACTGTGCAATCTGCTTCTGAGGATCAGATACCTGCAGCCGCAGATATTGCAAGATCCATTTATAAGGTGAGAAGAAAATGCAATGTAATTGTGAGGATGACTAATGCATAATTCCTGGTTCTGTGCTGGTGTCTTTGCTTGTTATGTGAAATGCAGGCCCTGCCCAGTGGTTCCACATGCTGCCTCAGCACACTTGCTCTGTGGCATTCTCCAAAAGACAGACTGTCACCCTAGGCAATCTCCAAGAGGTTTCTAAGGGGAGGAAGTTGGCAACTGTGAGGAAAAAGTACGGCAAACAACACAGGAAAGTGGCCTGCACTGCACAGGACCTGTTTATACCACCTGTGAGATGCACACACAGCATTTTCAAAGGCTTCTATAATCTCTGAGCAGATCCAGAGAATAAGGCAAGTCTGCAGCAGACAGAAGGAGGCCCATGGAGGACAGCACAGGCAGGAGGTATTTGGTGTGGCAGTCATGTGCAATTAATATTCACATGCTCCTATAAACAGATAAATGGTCTCCATTCAACTCTCTCTATCTGTAACCTTAACAAAAAGGTTAAAGAAATAGTGTCAGCACCAGCCTACAGAATAATACATAGGACAATGTGAACTTACTCTTCACAGCAATTGCTTACGAGCATGCTTGGATCCAGAGTTCACAGCTTGTCAGCAAGGCAAAGGATGTCCCAAGGAGACAGAGATGCCTACGGGAAGAACTGTTAAAAGAACACGCCTTTGGACTTCCTTCAGCATATGGCTGGACCTGGAATAACTGGAATAGTATTTTCAAATTGGGATGGGCATGAATATCAGGGTGGGGAAGAGCAGGATTGCTGCCATGTGCATCTTGCTTCTGCCCGTGAATCACTCCTTTAATTTTCAGGTTTTGCATCTTACACGCAATGTCTGAGAAGTCAGCAAGGCTGTATTAATAGAATGATGGAGAGAGAGGGTGGATGCTCTGCATATGATTGGCAGTCATTTGGGATCATCTTCTGTTGGCAGTGTTCTTCTCCACTGAAATGTTCAATGGTTTCCCAAGCCTGATACAACAATATAACCACAAAACTAGAGCAAACTGTATTTCTCTGTATTTTTTGCTAAGAAACCATGCACCAATATATGAAAATACACCAGCACATATTTTAAGACCTTTTTTTCCAGACTAATTTCAATTCAAAAAGTGATTTGAATCAATAGATTCCAAGACACTCCCCAGAACCAAGCATGCATCAGCATTCCTCATCTTGAAATACAGAAGAGAGGCAAACAAGGAAAACAGTTTGTCTTGGAAGAAAAAACTATGCTCTTTAAGATATCCATTACGTTGTGTGCTGGATCTTGCTGCTTCTCACAAGGGACTCTCCTGAGACAGACACAGAGACAGATAGATAGATAGAGGGATACCATTGAGCTCTTCTGACCCTTCAGGTTTATGATTTGCCATAAGAATAGAGATGTTGGTTCAGGTTTGTTGGTTCATGTCTTGATGAGTGTGACATTTCTGAATATGGCTGTTCAGGAGTTCTACAAGGAGTAAGATGGGAAAAAAATAAACATAAGATGTTAACTGATGCATCTAGATGTCCATGAAGGAATCTATTGCCAAAGCAAATAATTTCCCACGGTTTGGAAATGTCTGGAGCGGGTCACCTGGGCCACGTCACTGAGAAGTAAAGCTAGGCAGGGAAATAGACTGAGCTCCAATTCTGACTTGTGCCAAAGTTCCCTGAGCCAGAACCTTTCAAGCTTAACTTCAGTACAGAATGTTCTGTTAGGCTGAGGAGATTTTTCTGGCCCTGTGCTTACAGCTGGTAAGATTATAGCAATGAATGCTGCATTCATTAAAAAAAAAAAAAATTAATACATGAATAACTCCTTGTTGAAGCAGAAGCTTCTCACTTGTCAGATAAGTCAAAATGAAATTCTTTAGAAGAATTCTCAAAACTATTACCTTCCACAGTAAAGGTGAATATTAGACCCATAACAGAGGTATCCACAACGTGCACGAAGAAGGGAGGAACAGGCACACACGTGGCGCAGGTTTGTTTAGCCACATGAACAACTTACATTAATTAGGGTTTGGAAATTCTTGAAGCTTATATAGAATTCACCTGGCCTCTGCTACAAAGATCTCCAAGCAAATGTATGTCCACTATGGCAAACAACACTCTCAAGGCTGGCAGAAGTCCTGGTGAGAGGACTGCAGTGAGACCATGTCTGTCAGGTTAGTTTTATTATTAAGGAAATAACTTCTGCTGTGTTTCATTTCGTTGTGCTGGTGCAGACATGCTTCTTTTGAAGAGGGTCTGATGAGTAGAGATTTGCACCTTGACAAATTTTCTAATGCAGGAACAAGTTTTTAGAATTCAATGAGTGCATTTGGCATATAAAACAGTTCACAGTCAAATAACCTGGGTTCTTGAGTGCACCAGACTAGGAAATGGTGGAAAATAAAGCTAAGATTAGCTGTCTGTAAGACTCCAAAGGGCTTCTCATGACCTCATAGGAGGTAACACCATCTACAAAATAAGTTGGTATACAGTGTTCATCTCATCTCTATAGAATATTTTTTGATAAATTGTAGTGTATAGAAAAATTTTGTTTCCTCATCTGTTAACACCCCTTTTCTCTTGAGACTCTCAATAGTCAAAGGAGTGACTGTAACAAAATGGTTTGACTTGTGAGTGAAGGGTCTAAGGATTATTGGACAGAAAAGCTGCCAGACCTGCTCAGTCGGCAAGTAAGGTTCTTAGCTGCTTTTACAATCACACAAAGCCAGCATTCAAGGCCTTATCACTCTAGTGTCCAGCAAGTCTTTGTTACTTACTTGTAAAAGAAAAATTGCCTCTAACTGCCAGGTCCTCTGCACAGCAGAATTTAAATGCAAAAGTCAAACAAATTCAGGCACCTTTTTCTTTGGTGAAAACAAAGACTGTAGCTACCATCAGGGACCCTAAAGAGTGGTTGTGAATGGTCATATTTCTGGCAAACCCAACACCAGGTACCCTATTATGAACAACCTGTTGCTATAACAACAGATAATAGGATTAGACTTGAAAGACTGGCTAAGTTTCACAAGCAATTTAATAACTGAATCTCATTCTTACCAACCAGAACCTGTTTCATCAGAGGTTTGCTCCTGTTCTCTCTGAAACCAGTAACAACATTCACTATTGTTCCATTAGCAACAAGATTGTACCTTTCCAATTTTATTTCAATTTTAAAATTTACATTTTTCAAATTCAAAGTATATAAAATTCCTGTATCAGATTCCATTCAGAATTATGGCATCTCAAAGGAGGCAGACATCTGCCAAGATGCAGCAGTGAACTGGGGTTCAGCAGCTGACTGACTGCAGTTCTCCCATTCCTTCAGCCACAAGCAATGGGGAAATACATGCTTAAGACAGGCTGCTGGAAAATCCTTCCCAAAGCAGTAGCCAGTCAAAGTCTATCACAATCTTTTGCACTGCAAGACTTCAGCTTCACACTTTAAGCTTTGTGCAAAGGGAATGATTATTCCCAAGCTGTGCAGAGAAGAACATCAAATTGGCAGAGAGCATAAAGCTGTGTTTTTCCTTCCTCTTTGTATTCCACAGTAAATGTACTTCTCAAAATCTTCAAGCAAGTTTTTCTGAAGGGAAGCATACTATTAGCCTTTTCTGAGGCAAGCTGCTGTATCCAGAGTTCTCTCACACTACTAAGACAGTTCTGGTACTACAAATGGTTATGGAGAGTTTATCTCATGCTCTGAATAGACTTTGCTAAGTTTTAGCTGCAGAGCAGAAGAATGAACTTTCATTCAAATAAATGTTCTGCAGCAATTCTAAAGTAATCCCAAAGACATACACAAGGATACCCAAGGATCTATAAGGTCAGATTTCCTAAGTCAGAGTGATTACTCTTAAATCCAGGACCATCTAGCACCTCAGCTGTACCAAGAAATGGAAATACAGAAGAAAACTTCAAAGCATTTCTTCTTATTAGAGTTCCCCAACTTTCCTCAGCCAATTGGACAACTGGTTCAACACAGAGAAGCATTGCATATCCAGAGTTCAAATTAATTACTTGCATGCTTTCACATTACTTGAACTATTCCACTCTGGAAGAATTGACACTTGTACAGTGTAAGCTGTTACATTATTAGACCAAGAGATCTTGTTTGAGAAGTCAAAAACTGCTTGTTAATAATTTGGTTCAGGTAGATTAAACTGACTGTTGAAAACAACATCAAAAATATTTTTCATGGCTTTGAATTTTAAAAAAGTAATTCTATTTACTTCATGTATTTTTCTTCATTCTACTTAAAGAGAGACTTATTTTTCTCCTTCTTCACAACTACTCTCATTTACATACTATTTTTTTTCCTTTCACACAAATACACATATTAGCTGTTCTCTTTTTCTATACACGTTGCTTTTTCTCTCATCCTCTTACAGTACCTCATACATCCTCAGAGATATCTTCCTCTATCTCATGCATTTTTTCTCTCTTACGTCTATGTAACAAACATGCATTCCTGCTTAATTTAGCATAATTTGGCTACAGTTTTAATTGCAATTTCTACTCAAGTGCTTTACAAGTCTTCTTTCTTCAATTTCCATTTGGGAACCCCAGGTGAATGAGCACTGATCATACTGCAGGCATGGAGAGTACGGTGACTGCCAGACACTCTGGATTTAAGGTGAAGACTGACTCAACACTGGGCACATAGAGCAGCTGTGCATGGAAAAATCTCAGATTCACAGATCCCTAAGCACTAGATTCAGGACACGTGGGCTCTGTATGATACTGAGAAACAAGAACATCTTTGGGATAACTGGCTCCATACAAGCACAGCTTGGGTGTCCCAGCAGTGCACAGCTGGAAGTGAACATGCAGGGTACAATAGTGTGACTGTACACAGCACCACACAATCCACTTAAACCTGATTAGCTCCAGCTCAGTCCTGGCGTTCGCTAGAGACAGCGCTAATAGTGGTGAGAGCGCGACAGGGCGTTCATAGTCCTAGAAGGACAGGGCAGGGTGGAGCAGAGGCACGAACCCAGCAGCTGTTTGGAGCTGGGGAGCAGTGGCACATCAGCACCAGGGCTAGAGCCAGGAGTGGGGTGCTGCCAGCAGGTTTAGTAACCGGGCAGCAGAGCCAGTCGGGTTCTGCATTGCACGGGGCTAATTAGTCCCCACCCTCGGAACCAGTGCCTTGTGCTTCCTGCACTGCTCAGTTGATGCTGCTGGGTGACTCTCTGCTGCATTCCCCAGGCTTGCATTACGCAAAATGTGGCATCTCCCCTTCCCTGGATGGCTGAGAGAGCTGTCTGAAAATCTGCATTTTTCTTTGCAAGATAACAGGTATCCATGTTTGCACATGACACAGCCTCTTTCACTAGAACAGGAATCTCACTGAGGAGATTTTGAAGATTTCTCCAGGATTTCTGAAAGTGAACACTTGTGTCAACTTGTAAGTGGCTGTGTTTCAATAGCTTTGCTACTGAAATCCTGCGGGCACTCACAGCAGTGCTCCAGTGGCTCTGCAGCACAGGAATTTTGAGAAGCACTGCATTTACCAGATATGCCTAAGAACTGTTGTTGTACAGCTGCATCGTGGATCTGACATTGCCAGTAGAATCTATTAGAGGGACAGAATCCATGTGAATAGCTGACTCATAACACACAGTAATGTCAAAGCAGCTCAGAAGCACTGAATCAATTCAATTGGGCACTGACATTACTATTTAAGAGCAGTGCCATGCAGGACACCAGAGATTTTGTGTAAACATAAGACTTATTTCCAGTTGTTACAAAAATGCATGCAAACACATTTCTCCTGGGGAAACTCTGCAAAAAAATATAGTAGTTCTGTATTTAGGAATCCCAGCTTCTGAGATAATGCTGGCAATTCAACAGACTGCATTTTCCAGTAATTTATGTAAACATAATAGGTGTTTTTGTGTTTTGGAGAACACCAAAGTTTCCAGTTCTCTAACTGGAGCTGATCCTGGAGATCCAGCTGTCAAATGGCTGGGGATGCTGGTCTGGCCCATCCCTCAAGCTCATATTAAACACCTCTATCTAGATTTGTAACACCACATGAATAATCTGTTGAGCCATCATCCCCTGTTGAAGGGGATAACCAGTTAAATTGAATGGACACAACCAACCTTATTTTCTTTCTGCTAAAAAAAAAAAAAATCCCTTTCTAACTGTATGTTTCTGCCAAGGAAACACCCCAATTAGCAATAACTCAATTACAGTCTGTAGCATTTTATTGCAGAACATGTGCCACCTTCTGCTTTAAGCTGAGAAAGAGATACAACTCACCATCTCATTCTCTTCTCCCTGGTTAAGCTGTGCATAATGGTTCTTGGCAGGATTTTCCCCCATGAAATGACCCTCTGGAGACTTTCTACAGCACTCTCAGGACAGGTCTTCAGCATAGTGTGCTTGAACTTCTACGTTGAGGAAGTGCTCTAAGTACACACCTTCCTTATAATTCTGATGATGTTTGAAGTAGGGAGCTCCTCCCTCTCTGGGGTTAGCAGGTAACACTTTATCCCTCCTCCCTCCATTCTGTTGTTGGAGTTTTGCAATTGTGAGGGTTCATGCAGAATTCACTCAAAAAGAATGCAAGAAAGAAAAAGTTCAATCTTGCAAGTGTTTGCCACAATATGACTCCAGAGCATAACTCTGGTAGGTGCAAGCGAGCGCTGTTGGCACAAAACTTTTAGGGGAGGGCAAGAGGGGAGTACTTTTCTTCAAGAGATTATGGAATCACTAGAGACCAGGAGTGTGTCCAAATAAGAAACAAAATAGGCATTGCTGTTGTTAACACTCTTAGCAACCAGGCTGAACTAAGTGTCCAGCAGTGATCCCCACATATGCCATGGAAATTAAATCAAGCTCTGGCTGGCACTGTAAAAAAGAGCCCCAGTTCATGCAGGTGGATTTATGCACTGACTGTGTCAGAATTCAGCCTGGTAGGATCTGTAATCAGGACCTTTATTCATTATTGAGAATATCCTCATAGAATGTCTTCTGACCTTGCCATATAGCTTTGGAAGACATCACTGAGGTTATTTACTCATTCCTGGGGAAAACTGGAGTTTCCCACTGATGTCAGTAAGCTGGATGTCTCTGACCTTTAAATCAGAGCCAAAAGGAAGCTGGCAGGAAAACAACACTGAGAGTTTTATCACCTCCTTTTTTTTGGGGCTGCATTTGTTGATCAGTCATGTGATTCATTCCCATTTCACTATTATTTCCTTGTACTTTGCTACTTTTTAAGAAGTTACACAAGAAATATTTTAGGAGTGAGGTCAGGAAAGGCAAACCTGTTCTTCCAGCAAGTATGTAAAGAAAATTAAAACATTAAAACTTCTAGGGTGACTGAAACAGGAGGCATCAAGTTCCTATTCCTCAGCATTCTGCTTCCATGAGGCATTTCTTGTACAAGCAACAAGAAAGACCACTGCCTATCCTCCAGCAGGCAGGCTCAGAGAAACTGAAAGGTAGAAATGCAGGAAACAGAGAAGAGAAAATGAAGGAACCAGGTCAGTTAATACAAAGAGATGTGCACCTATGCACAGCACAGGGACAGATATGTTTGAAAATGCTGGTCACAAGCACTGGAGCCAAGTTGTTCCACCTTGACACCTACCACACTTCGAAAAGGAGCCCAGACCAGAGGCTGGACTGACAAGGATATATCTGTACTAAGCTGTGTAAGGGTGATTTATTGCACAAGATCAAATAGGAACAAGATTCTCTTCAGACCCAACTTCAGTGCTACCCTATCCTTCCTCCCACTACAACTTGCTCTGAGCCTCTCAACTTACCATTTTACTCTTCTGAGACTAAGCAAAAGGAACTACAGTTATTACATGAGAGTCACAGTATAAACTAAAACTTTGAAAGAAAGAACATTAAATTCCGTTTCTGATAAACCTGATTGCATGGGGAAAATGAGAATTGCTATCAAGAAACTGTAATAGATAGGAAACAACTGAAAAGGCACCTTTTCTAAGGCAGGCTGATGATTTTGGGAAACAACTCATTATTTTGGGAGGTGCCAGGGTTGAAAAACAGGACTGTCACCTGGCTTTTTCTGCCTGGTCAGCTTTTGCTGCTTTGCCAAACATCACCCTTGCTTGCTCTTTCTAGTGTTTGTAGCAGACTGGGGTGAGGCAGGGGTCCTTGGCTGCTCTGGCACAGAGATGAGAGATGCAGAGATCCCACCAAAGCAGGGTCTCCAGGGAAGAATAAAGGCTCATACAATCTTTTCACTATTTGTAGTTTTATTCCAGCTCGAAGGTGTTCTGCATTCCTAAGGAATACCCTTACAGGAGTATTTATATCTTCACAACTGAAAATGAAGGAAAAACAGGTTAAAGGTGCAAAACGTTCATCATGTCATAGTAATTCACCACAGTATTAATCTAGCACTAAAGAAGATGGTGACATTTAGTCATTTTCTTAAGCACATCCACCATTGCCTGAAGAAAAGCGGCCTGAATTGGAACCTTTAGTTATATGACGCTCTCTACTGTTTGGAGTAAGAATTACATAGTCTTTATTCATAAAAAGTTATTTGTTAACATGTCCTATGGAGTATCATTCATATTTTTAAATTTAAATTTGTCTTAAAAGATCATACATAAATTACAAAAACAACTGGTCAAGCTAAAATATAGAAGCAAAGTAGGATTTAAAATGTAGTCCCTTAAACTTATAAATACATAGTCACAAAGTGAGCAAACGAGACAAAAACACGTGCCTCACCTCATCCCAACAACTTTTATCACAGTCCTGAAAATACATGTATGTATTATGTCATCCTTACGCAGTTTATTTTGCTTTGAAAAATCTCCAAGTATAAACAGAAGCCTGACCTCTAAAGCACCCCGAATCTCATTTTCTGTTTCTCAGCATGTGACACCCAGTTCTGGCCACATTACAGAAAGGAAGCTGTGAATCAACTGGTGACAGTCCACAGGAGAGCGCCGAGAAGAATGACAAAGGAGTCATAAAATATAGAAGAGGTACTTAGTGTTGTTCTATCTATAGAAAAGGAGACTGAGAAGAGTCATGGCAACAGTCTTCAAACACATAAGTGGAGAATGTAATATCATCCATGTCCACTGTGGACATGTTGCAAGAAAGATTCAGATCAGGCACAAGGGGATACTTTCTATTAAAGTCATCAAGCACTGGCATTGCAAGGTGAACACTCCCAATGTCTGTGGTCTTTGGGGACGGGCGTGGCATGCACTGCTCAGAAATGACCTAACCAGAGGTGACCCTGTGTGAGGGCAGATGGACGGAGCTGATGAACTCTTCTGGTCCTCCATTGCCTCCTGCTTCAATGTGGCCAGAAAAAAACCTCAACAGCTCACAGAAGCCCACTGGGAAACACCTTATATTTTCCAGCTTTCAAGGCAGCGCTGCCACCCATGTCATGCACTCCCCAGGCACAACAACAGCTGTTATCAGAATCTTATCCGTAACAGCGTGGAAGACCCTGGCCCCACCGTCCGGCCTGGGCTCCACCTCAGCGCCCTCTCCAGCCCTGCCCTGGCGGGCCGGGCCGCGCTGGGGTACCCGAGAGGAGCCAGGGGCACGGCGACGAGGCCCCGAGGCGATCACAGGAGTGTGAGAGGGGCACAGAGCCCGGTGTGGGCATCCAGGACCCCGGTGTGAGGGATCCATGATCCCAGTGAGGGGATCCTTTATCTGAGTGTGAGGGATCCATGATCCCGGTGAGGGGATCCTTTATCTGAGTGTGAGGGATCCCTGATCCCGGTGAGGGGATCCCTGATCCGAGTGTGAGGGATCCATGATCCCGGTGCGGGGATCCCTGATCCGAGTGTGAGGGATCCATGATCCCGGTGCGGGGATCCCTGATCCGAGTGTGAGGGATCCATGATCCCGGTGAGGGGATCCCTGATCCGAGTGTGAGGGATCCATGATCCCGGTGAGGGGACCCCTGATCCCGGTGCAGGGATCCCTGATCCATCTGTAGCAGATCCAGCACTTCCCGATTCACCGCTGCTGGCCGACCAGCCCCCGCGGTGCTCCCTCTAAACCCTCCCTCCTCTGCCGCCGTGGAGCCCGGAACCTTCGCGCGGTGAGGCGCAGTTTCCGGCGGGGCGGGCCGCGCGGACCGCGGTGCCCGGAAGCGGCTGCCCCTGCCCTTGCCCTCAGCCCGGCCGCGCTCCTGCGGCTCCCGGGCCGCTCCCGCTCCCTCCCGGCCCTTACCATGTGGCGGACGCGGGCGGCGGCGGCTTGGTAAGCGGGGCGGGCCCCGGCGGGCTGCAGGCGGGCCTGGCAGCCGCGGAGGAGGGGAGGCGGAGCAGCATAGCGGGTTGGGGTGAGAGTGTGAGAGGCGCAGGGCTGGGCCTGAGGCTGCTGCTGGCTGCAGCCTGGTACCCCCGGACTGGGCAGTCTCCCATCCTCCAACTCCCCTGGGACCTGGGGGAGGCGATGCATGTAGAAGGGAGCTGCTTCTCCCGCATTCTCGCCCTGGGGAGCTCGGGCCGCCTTCGTGCCCCGGCGTTGTCCCTCCCAGCAGCTGCCTCGCGTCCCGCTTGTTTTCCACCGTTCTATTACACCATTCCAGGCTGGAGCAGTGAATGCTGGATAATAGCACGATGTTCTTGGCAAATTTCATAGAGTCCTGGAATGATTTGGGTTGGAAGGGGAACGTGAAAATCATTTAGGTCGAACCCCTATTTGGGAGCAGCAGTAGGAAAATAAGCATTGTCTAGTGCTGAATGAGAAAGAAAATGCCACCGCACTTTTTGTTTGGTTACGTTTGCTTTGTAGTCATAGGCATAGCAGGCCACTTTTTTGTATTTTACAAGACACTTGTAATCTCAGTGCAGTGTTGCAGGTTGCAGCCTGTAATCAGGCAGAGGTACTCGTGTCTGGAAGGAGAGTTTTTGTTATTGTTAAAACCAACGTTGCAGAGGCTTGAAATTTGGACCTCATTAAGGACTTCATTTAAAATAGCATTGTTTTGCCATCCTTTTCAATCTGGCTGTACTTTTCACTGAAGATCTCAAGGGGTTTTTTTGGTCAGTATTAATCAGGAGACTTAGCAGCAGGAGGAGAGAGAAAACAGAAAATGGAAGTTTTGGTGTAATGGAGGAGTGGTGGGGGTTTAATGAATTGTAGGATTTCAGATGTGCAAGTAAAGCAGTTGAGTTTGAAATGTGCAATAGCACTCAAAAGGAAGTTGTGGATCGAGGTTTTGCCAGAAGACTTAATGCAATTCAGTTCTTCCTTTAGTTTAAACACACAGGCTGAATGCTGTAAACCACAATGTGTTCTAAAAGAAAAATCACAGAGAAGAAAGTTACATAATGTTACACAAAATGCCTTTAGCCCAGGCGAAGACGAGTAATGAGAAGTGATTGCCATAGTCTGTGCTACCTCATGGTCTCTGCTGAAAATAACAAATAACTGTGAGTTGGTAATGACTGCAAAACAAAATAATGAACAGGCCAGTCATTGGCACGCTTCATACAGGCTTATCACACCCTGATTTAAAAACCTGGCTTCAAAACTGGGAAATAAAACATTTCAAGTGTGGAGGCTTTTGTATTGGTTTTATTTGTAGTTAGTTTCTGAGCCTCTTATAAATCCGTGTCCAAGAAGAGAGATGCTTGACTGGTTTGGGGATTGTTCTGTTCCTGCTTATTAATCTCTTTCTAGGTTCTAACTTTCTTATTCCCAAAGCCCAGCCTTGCAGAGATGGTTTAGTATAGCAGCAGAGGGTGTCCTTCACAGTGACTTAGGAACCAGGATTTGCAGAGCAGTCTCTGGAGTTCCTTTACTGAGCTTTCTATTGCACAAAAGGAAATTTCTAAAAGATCATCAGCAAAATTGTCCTTTAAGACAGAAAAATGTCTGAATTCTGATTTTTAACTTATCGTCCAAAAGCCTCGTTTCTGGCTTAAAAGGCCTTTTCAAAGGACTTTGAAAGACAAAGTCTTTCACTTCTTTGGACATGAAGAACCTGCCTGTCAGCTCTAGTACATTGAAAATCTTGAGGCAAAGAACTGTATAGATCAAAGAACATATCATAAGAAAGTGCTGTAATATTTTCCACTAAGAATGATTCACTTGTTCTTGTTAAAATCTTTTAATTTTAAAGGTTTTAGGATTGTGGGATTAATAATTTGCCATTTCAGTGGTATGTAGCACTTTTTTTTTTTTATTTGTCCCATTTGAAAGTAAATGCACTTGATAATATTGAAAACCCTGAAAAAAGCATCAAAGGACAAGCTTTCCATTCAGCTTTTAAAATTTCAAGCCTATAACCTCACACGTGTTTTGCATTCACTAAATAATTTAATATTAACCATTCTGATGTGATGGTATGTCCAAAAAATTACAGAAGAAATTACTTCCTTCAGGCCAGTTGTCTTTTCCCTAACAAAACTACCTCAAACTGTTGCAGTGTGCAGATAGTGTAATCAAAGTACACAAGTTTTATTCCAGGCCATGTGTTTGCCTAATACAGGCAGGATTGATAAGGCTCCTGTGTTTTAACATGTGCTTTTCATGGCTGAGCTCTGCTCTCAGTGTCACATCTTCCAGACTTTTCCCTTTTAAGTCTGAATTCCTTCATGAAAGCATCAACAGACATGGTGCAGCCATCTCCAGAAGTAATCTTGTCTGTGTGTGACCCAAGACAAAACCATGGTCCTGTAATTCTAGAACTACAGCAAGTGAAAGGAACTGAAAGATGTCATTTAGCACATGCTTCGATTCCAAAGGAGGATCTGCTCAGCCAAAACAGGACAGATGTATTCTACAAAGAATTTTCTTCTATGCATTGGGTTCTTTGTAAAGTCTGAAAATCCTCTACCAACTTGATGTTCTCTAAAAGTTCGTTTAGAGAAGAAGACAGGCCAGACTGTTTTCTTATATGTTGCAAGTCTTCTGTGAACTTAGCCCAAACAATGCTTTACCACTCGTGTTACTTGCCTTGTTGCAGTGTGAAAGTTAAATGTAATTGGTGACAGACTTAAGAATTTGTAGTTAAGGTTTTGTGTCTGTAATCACTATAAAAACTGTATCCATCAGTGATTTTTGCAGCTTTTTATTTTCCTCATAAGCGTAGCCGTAGTAGCTGGAAATATTTTTTTTGTGCATTCAGGGTGATGTAATAAGATTATGTGTAACCAGCTAAAATATAATGTGGATTACTTCTAAAGAGGTGTTTGGGTATGTTGAAGAAATCAGTTAAAAGTTTTTATTTCTCTCTTTTAGTGTCATCTGTCGGAGTCTAGCAAATAGCAGCTATGGAATAAAGAGAAAGTCACTGCTTCAAAACCTGCATCTTGTTTCCCGAAGTATACATCACCCCTACTATCCAAGTTCAAAGTTCCAGAGACCTCCATTAAGGATATCCACTCAGCAGTTCTCTTCTCTGAACCGTCTTCCCCTTCACAAAACAAAACTTTTAAATGTAAAACATGGATACCAGTCCCACAGGAACTTTTGGCTGGCCAGATTAGCCTCCAGGCTTCTTAAAGTTCGCTATCTCATCTTAGGATCTGCAGTAGGAGGTGGCTACACAGCTAAGAAGGTATTTATCTCTGAAATCTACTTTAGGCATTTTGTCTTTGTTATTGTATACTTCAAAACACAAGTTCTTGATATAGCCACAAAAGTACAAGAGCCCATTGCTTGGTTAACTGATGATGATAAAGATGAGTGAATATGGGAAACATTGTTTAGAAAACCACTATAGATCTTTAAAGATCAAAGTACTTCTCATATCTAAAGATGGTGGGTTATTAAGTTTTATGTGTAGGTAGTAGTTGCTCATACACTTCTCTATGTACATTTCTATTTCTACCATGATTTTTTTCCTTCTCTGTTAGACATATGATCAGTGGAAGGACATGATGCCAGATCTCGAGGACTATAAGTGGATTGTTCCTGACTTCGTCTGGGAGCTTGATGAACTTGTTGACTTTGGTATCATAAAGCCATGATGTTACTCTGTCTAAAGACTGGCATGTGTAAAACTTCAAACATAGGAGTGTAGGTCCTCAGGGCCTCACTCCAGGAGTAGCTTTTTGGGTATAATTTGAGTGGACTTTTGATTTTGGAGTTTGATGTGTGTTTCACCAAGGCATTTGTATCAGTGTGTTTTTAAGAAGAAATTAAGCTCTGTTGAGCATGGATATTCCCTAATGCATCCTTTCATTTGAGAATGTTCTTGGTCATTTCATAAAGCCATATAATCCCATTATGGCTTGAAAGGAGAGTGGCAGCATGGTCAAGGGGACTCACACAGGTTTTGGTTGTATTATGCAGAAAGCTCTTTCTTCCTGTATGAGTGACTTAAAAGTGGGGATACATATAGATCAGTAAAAAAATATGTGTGAGTAAAAGACCAGTTGAAAATGCAGAATAGTGAACCTGCCTATCTACAGAATTATCTTGAAGATACAGAAGAAAAGAAAATGAAAAATAGAGACTTGCATTCTTGAGTGTTCCGGATGCAGTACAGGCTTTTTTGTATTTTTAGATGAAAGACAGAAATCTGAAAATCAAGCACTGACTTATATTTTATATGCAGGGTAGAAATGTGGTGTTCTTTTTTTTTAAAAAAAAATATCTCTATGAAGATTTTACTGTGTAGAATCATAGAATGGTTTGAATTGGGAGAGATTTTATAGGTATTAATTCCAACCTCCATGGCATGTGTGAACATTGCATAGATAAATGCAGAGATTGAAAACAAATACAAGTTTTTCTTGTTCTTGCTGCAAGTGGACACTACATTTTTATAGTACTTTTCAGCTAATGGTTTTTACTTTTAAGGATCACAAAATTGGCTTGTTTATGAAATTGAAAACTAAGCTTTCCTTAAAAAGATTCAAGACATGACCATCGTTACAGTTTCACATAATTTTAAAATATCTTCTACAAAATATGTGAAAGAATAATGTATGAAATGTGGTAAAATGCAGCAATGTGTTTTCAGCAATTATAAAGTACCTGAGGCAGCCAACTTATCAGGAGGTTCAAAGTCTGAAAAAGCAAATGGTTTTTCAGATGTGATAGTCTTTCCCAGTAGTAGTGGGGGGAGGTGCATGTGGAAAGAAAGTTCTTCATAATTTTTAAGATAAATTTTTAAAAGCCATATCCTGAAACAGTTACTAGTTTTTGTAGCCTAGGCCATTATTATTCATAAAAATAATAGAAAAAGGCCTGACTCACTGTTGTACTGTTTTCCTAGAAAAACTTGTCAAAGCCCTTCCTGATGCTGATGACCTTGCCAAACTTCTGCCTGACTTTGACAAGATTGGAGAGAGCCTTGCTTCACTGAAAGGATTTCTTTCTCCTGGTGAGAACAACTTTTCAGTTAAGTTTTAATTTCAAAGGCTGAAGCTATTTCATGGTGGGGGTGTAGGAATGTCCTTAGATGCTGAAACAAAGCGGATGCTGAAAATGTTTGTGTTTGATTGAATATCTCTTCTGAAAGTGTTGTGGACACAGGTAAGTGTAATGTATTTTTAAAAGCGAGAATTCTAGTAGCAAGTGCAGAGAACTAAAATGTGAAATTGAATATAAAACTAGAATTCTTGAATAACTCTAAACTTAGAGCTTGAAAGCTCAATTCTTCAGAGAAGCTGGATGTGTCCAGCTAGAACTTAGTGCGAGTTTCACTGGACAGAAGCAATATCTCAGCTGTTACAGGAGAAAGGAGTTGGAGCAAAGGTTCTTAATATTGCAAGCATGTGAAATGGGAGATTTATAACAAAGGTATTCTTCTGGGTTGAATGATGTTTTCCATCTGGTCATGGACCCAGGAAAACTTGCTTGGAGATTTAGGTTAGGTGGGGCAGTGTTTCAAAGGAGCAGGTAAGAGTTTTAAATCCTTCAGAAAAGGCACAGGGATGGTTTGTCTATTCAGTGTATCCAGACAGTAGCAGGCTTAATGGTTTTCAGGTTTTGGCAGACTTAAATGAGATATTTCTATCACTGGGCATTTTAGAACTGAGAACAATTAGATTTAATCATCATATCTGACTTGTTAATGAACACAGCTGAAAACTTCATTCATTCTTACAATCAACTGCAAGATTATTTGTGTTACATACCTTAGTAATTATCAAACAACATAAATTTGTATTCATGTAAGATTGTATCTGTGAGGGGTTATATTGTTGTTCTAAGTATGTTTGAAAATATTTTCATATCAGTGTGCATAAGAAGTATTTTCTTTTTTTTGTTTGTTTCTTTAAAATACTGTCAATGGCAAAACTAATTTATTAATCTTACAAATGCAGCAAGAATCTAAGTAGGGGCCAGTTCAGCAGTGACAAGTAGATTGCAATCTCCTATGTATTTTGGCTGTTTAAAATTTTAACAGTTTAAAATTGTGCTATTGACTGATAGTGAGATGTCGCCTATTGTTATTATACTCACACTGGCATAATGGCCATTTATGATTGTGTGGTCCTCCAAATGAAACAAAGATCCCTCATCTTTATTCTGCATTTTGTTTTGTGTTGATAATTTTTATTTCCCCTCTTCTGCTGATTTTTCACAGGTTACAATTTGGTTAGTGAAGTCATAGGAGCTTCTGATCTACTTCTGTTGTTAGGTGTGTAAAAGCCCTTTTTCCTGCCCTTAACCTGCCTTTTTACAGCAAACTGTTAAAGCACTACTATACTAAGGAGTGAATATCAATATAAATACAACTATTTACAGCAACTTAATATGGATTTACAAATACTTTCCAACTATTTAAAAAATACTTCATAGAATCACAGGATCTCAGGATAGGCTGAGTTGGAAGGGACCCATCAGGATCATCAAGTCCAACTCCTGGCCCTTTTCAGGGATCCCACCATGTGCCTGAGAGAGATGTCCGAAAAGCTTTTTGAGCTCTGGCAGGCTTGGTGCTGTGACCACTTCCCTGGGGAGCCTGTTCCAGTGCCCAGCCACCCTCTGGGTGAAGAAACATTTCCTGACATAGGTCCTCCCCTCTGAGAATGAATAGATAGATGATGGTTGATACATCTCTGCCACAGTCCTTAGCAGATGCTTTTTATTTCAGACTTGTTCCAGAAGCTTCTTTTGAAAACCTGTCATTACAATAGGAAAGTTGTTTTTTTTTCTTGTTACAGTAACATCAGTGGATCTTGTATTATCCTTCTGTCTTTCTCAAAAATTAATTCTACAATATTTTGAGAACTTTTAATAGTCTAACTGAAGCTGCCTCCTCCTTTGTGATATAACTAATCTGAGTCATAAACTAGATACAAAATTTTCAGATGAGTTTTAAACTGATTTTCTTCTTCAGTTTCATAAGATGAATTTTTTTTTTATAGGAACTTCAAAGATTGTTGAATTACTAACTCATAGGGGTTGAAGCTTTAATTTTCTATTAGTTTAAGAATTTTTAAGTGCCTTTTGCATCTTATTATTAGTTTCTGTAATTGTGCCATAGGTTCTCCAGGAGAAACAGCATTCCGGGCTACTGACCAGGGATACGACAATGACAAACAGTTCAAGAAGGTAATTACTCACTTGGAAACCTGAAAATGTCTTTATAAACAGGTATTTTTTGTTCAAAAGTGCATCAGTAGCCCATTGCAGAAGTTCATTCGAAGCAGGTTGAAAAGAATTTATTGTTGAAAATTAGTTCAGTATATGTTACTGCTTTTTGTATGTGAAAGTAGTGCAGTGATGATGTTTTGGTGTAAGGAAATACAAGGCAGACATGGAAATGTTTAGTAATTGCATTATTAAGAAAATTGGTCTGTAATAAGAATGTGATTTTAGGTATTGTATGTGCATTTGCAATTTTTCAGGGCATGGTCTCCATGGCACTTGAGTTTATAACTTATTACTGAAGTTGGTTTAGCTGTTTATATTGATTTTTAAGCATTTTGGCTTAAAACCTCATTTCTGTTGACATTTTCACAGTTGTAATTCTTACTTAAGGATTTCTGCCTTAAAGAATTTCCATTTGTTAAAGTCTGGGTTTTTTTACTTTCTTTATCTAGATAAAGCATACATCATATTTTTGTTACTATTCTCTGGAAAATGTTGTTACTGTATTTTGATAACTTAAAGTTTTTAGCACTTTTTTTCTTGAAGTCAAGAAGGTGAAGTTTATTTTTTTCTTTTGTTTTCATGAACATTTCTGTTAAATTCCAAATTTGTTATGTTGCTCATTCTTTTAAGGCTTATTTTCCCTGTGTTTATTTTTAAAAACTGCTTTACAAAGATGTAAGGAAAACAATATATATCAGGGAATTTGTAAATTATCATATAGTTATTTTTGAACTGAAACTTTCTGAACTATAACTGGGGCTTTTCCATAAACAACTTTTCTGTATATGCAGGCATGTATACATATACTCTACATTAATTCTGCATGGTGATATGTAGTGAAACATGTACAAAGCTCAGATCTTACAACCATTTTCTCCCCTGTAGAAGAGTGCTGGATTTTTATATGAGAATTAACCTAGCTTTTTATTTCCCTTTTGTAAACTGTCAGTATTTTTCTCCAGAGTGATTGCTTAGCACAGGTTTCACTGTGTAAAACATAAAGGACACCTTACTGTTGATTTGTGAAGGAGTGGCCATCTTATTGTCTCTGTTAATTGAAACAACTGAATACCAGTAATGTCATTAAAACTTGTTACGGTCCTGTGCTTGTTTTGGATGCAGTGACATCTGCATTTTTACTTTGACTGTGGTATGGAAAATATCACCAGATTAAATTAATATGATTAAGAAAATTTTGTCTGGTCTAATAAGTATATCTGATAAGAAACTGTTAATTTGCTAATTAGTATGATCGGGTTTTTTATTTGATTATTTTATTAGACTGTGTGACTGTAGTTGGAAAGGATTCTTTTCATACTTCATTGTGGAATAAGAGTGACATGTACCAGTTGTCTTTGAAAGGAAGTGCTCTTTAAATAATTAGATTTGGTGACTTCAAACTTCTGTTACATTTTCTGTTTAAATGCTGAAAGGCCTTCATGGCAGATTTTGTTTATTGTTTTTTCTTGTATTTTTGGACCCATAGCATAATTTTTAAAGGGAATGTATTGGGTCATACTGAGGGTTTTCTTGTCTGCAAAATGGCAAAATATTATTATTGTTCTTCTAATACTAAATGTAGCCATGAGGCTTCCTCTCCTTGCTGCTGTGTAGTAATGAAATATTTTGCCCGAGTTCCTGGCACAGTTCTAATGTGTTTCCTGGTCTGGCATTAGAGGCATTAATTAAATCTGAAAGTGGTTCAATAAAATGCAAATGAGAAGATTTTTCTATGCTTCAAATTATACAAGTCAGCGTTTAACAGATGTTTATATTTGGTCATTTGATTGTGTCTCTCGTTTTATCCATTCTCGTGTTGTTTAACCTTATGTGTACATGCCTGTGTGTGTATTTCATGCAACAAATGTATACCTTGATGATGGGTGTCTTGAATTCTTTCACCAAAGTTCTGTTTCAGAGCTTGTTTTGATTCCTGAAATACATTTTTGAAGCATTTCATTTCACTGAATGTTTTCTTAGAAGATGTAATATATTTTAAAGAGCTTTATTTAAATAGTTCATGGATATTCTTCTCTGCATTCTCTGAAATAAACAGTGCATAAATTTCCAGTAGATGCTTTCTCAACCAATTTTGAAAGACAGCTCACCATTATGGGATTTTTGGTGTGGAGGGGAAAGTAGAAAACTAAGCTTTGGGGAAATGCTGAATGAGTAAAAGAATAAGCATCAAGTTTTAGGAATTTTTGGAATGATCAGGGAAGGTTAGGACAGCATGAATTTAAACTGCAGTGTGTTACGCAAGTGGAGAGGGAGCTTTATCTTTTTTTTATGTTCAAGAAACTATTTTCTTCTACTAGTTTGAGACAGTTAAATAGCAGACAAAAATCATCTTTTTATAAACTGTCTGTATTTTGCTAGGAATAAAAACAAAGCAAAAAAACCCTAAAGAACTTTAACTGAAAAAGCTGAAGTGGACAGTTTGATAATATTTTAAAGCTGGGATAGTTATAGATAGTTTTTTTTCAAATATTTAGATGCTTAGTTGAAGTTGAATATGATTGTAAAATGTAGCTAAATGTTGGTGCTTTGTTCTACCTGGATTTGCAAAATGCATGGTTTTGCTGGCTCTATCCACTCCAGCTAGCAAGAGATCTTGCTAATGAAGTTTCACTTTTGTTCGAACTGATCCGTTCATACCTGATTTTCATCTGTCTTTGTCATGCCTTTTGGTTTAACTTTGTTTTCCTTACACCCCAAATTTTTCCTCTCCTTTTTATTATAAACTCACGGCAGGGCCTGCTTGGGGAGCTCATTCTGTTACAACAGCAAATCCAGCAGCACGAGGAGGAAGCACGCAGAGCCTCTGGCTTCTCTTCCCAGCAGAAGCGAAAGGTGATGGCTTAAGGGACGATATGTTCTGCATTCACTCTAATCAAATACTTCAGCTCTCTGCATTTCAGCTAGAAAAATCTAACTAATTAAATCGTGGATGCAAATAATTGGCCAACTTCACCACAGATGTGTAGTCCTGTTTCAGTTTAACCAAGTTGCCTTTAGAGCTTGATGTTAAAAGCAGAGCAGGTATTTTGTGTCACTTTGAAATTGTATTATCTCTGCCTCTATAAAAACTGTTATTTAAAGTTCATACACTAAAAATGCATTTAAAGAATTACATGAATGACATTAATTAATGTCAGATCTGTTTAGTGTTGCTTGTTTGTAGTTGCTCTGTCTTGTAAGATGTAGCTATTTACTGGGAATATATCTCTGGGAACTTTTCTACCCTGCTTTATACTGTTGCCAATCTGAAAATGACAGCAACTCTTTAGTAATAATTTTGCACAGACAATTGATTACTGCTGGTAATAACAGTATCTACTGTATATTCCTCAGTGGTAGTCCCTTGTCTGTTTTCCATCTAGAAGTGGAATTTTTACTGATTTGTTGCGCTTGTTGAACATCTGCACTTCTTTTTACTTATTTAATTTAAGCTCTGATCATTTTATTAATTATTATATGGCTGATTGGAAGTTTCTCATAAATTGAGATATTTTAGTTTGTCTGATCTGTTGTAATCTGTAATTCTTGACCACATTGCTTTGTTGGCTGCTTTTGTGCCTCCTTAAAAGCTTTCTGATTAGTTGTACATTTCAACAGCTCTGGAACTGAGCCCTGAATACAGAACTTGATCTTCTGTACATCTGAAGATAAATCCCACAGAAAGAGAAATGCACTAAAAATGAATTAAACTTCTAGACATATTTGCATAGCTGTAATTGTCATGCTTTTTGGTCCATCAATAGAGGAAAAACAGTGTTCTCTGAAAGTATAGTAGTACTTCAATGTTTTACTTTCTTGCCATATTATTTTATATGGTTTAGAGTTACAAGCTGCTTGTCAGATTGTATATGGTTTATTGAGAGAGCTGGAGTAAGGAATAGTATATTGAAGTTATAATAAAATGTATAAACTTGTAAAAATTGATGGAAAAACACAATATTTGATACATAAAAATTTATCAGGCTAATAGACACAATCAGGAAGAAGAATGAAGTTGAATACTACATTTGTTTCTGATTGAGATTCTACTTTGTTAGTATTTTGTTGCAAGTAATTCCACAATTCCCAAGCTGTGAAGAAACTGCAAGGGCTGTCTTTGTAAATGTTATCCTGCCCTCCATGGCAGGTACTCTTTTTTCAGAGGATTGAAGGTCTACCTTCCTTTGCATACAGAAAGTTTTCACTTAGCATTCAATGTGCTATTTGGCACACATGCCTTATGGCAAGGAATGAGTCTTGTCTGTGATGTCACACTAACCTTTATGTTTGAATCAATTTGAAAGAGATGGTAAACTATTTTCTTTAGTACCTTGATATGAGGATATGGATCAAAGAATCTGATCACTGATTCACATTCTCCTTCAGAAGAACAAATTGTGACTGTCCTTGAAATAAGTCATTGCAGGCCTTTCTGATAGGGCATAAACTAACCTTTTTATTTTTTAACTGAGCTGGCTTGCTTGCATGTCTATAAGGAAACATGATAATTTTGTTTCTGTTCTTGAAAGTTTTGTTGCCCAATTTACTTGCATATTTTACCATTTTAATTTATTTACTCATTATTAAATCTACTGCAGTTGTAAATTGAGTAACAGTAAAAACCATCTCATAATCTGGAGATATTAAAAACAAAAATTTAATCCTCTCCTGTAGATTTTTTTGGAGGGGCAGCCTGTAGACAAATTTTTAGCAATAAAATTATTTAGTCTGGTACAGCTGCACTGTTTGAGTGCCTTTTGTCTGGGTCTTCATATTCTCATTTAAATTATTGGGCGTCATTGTAGTTCTGCACATAATCAATTTAAAATTAGTTAAGTTAGAGAATATACAAGACCAAAAGCTGTGGTTTCAAAGGTACTGGATTTTCAGATGCATTTAATTATTTTAAGCAATATGTGACAGAGGCTGTTGAAAAGCAACTGCTGTGCAAATGTGTAACTCTGTAAGGAGCTTTTGGGCATCTTAGCAGATAGCTGTGTGCAAGGACCCTTGATTAAAAGTAAGTCTCCAGTATTCTTTTCTCATAATTCTTTATGGTGGAAATGGGGAAAGAGGGAGGAATCTTGAGTTACAAACCATATTAAACTGGATTAAACAAACACTCATGTGTCTATATAAGCACACTTTAATAGTTGATTTTTTTGGGAACAGGGGATAGAAATCAGAGATCGGTCTTATGTGATTGTTAGTACTTAAAACTGATATATTAGCTTTAGCTTTTATTGGCAACTTAAAAATTTCTAGCAATATTATAGATGATGCAGTCAAAATACTGTATGTACTAACATTGAAATCACACTTGTACCAAGCACTGAGGCAAAGACATCATTCTAGAGCTGTTTATTGGTTTTGACATAACTTACCTAACATCCTTGTTAGAATTAATCATTAAGTGCTACATTGTTCTTTGCTTCAGATCTTGCAGCTTGAAACTGTGCAATATTTTGGCTTTCTGTGTTGAACAGAAGCATCAGCCCACACAGATGGTGCCTGTTTTAGGAGGTGTCTGTGGGGAAGCACTTCAGAGGTGCATCATGGCACCACAAGTCCTTTGAGAACAGCAGAGAGAAGAAAAATATTACCTCCTTTGAAAGTCTGCAGCACATGGAAACACTTAGTTTTCCTTTTCTTTCCTAAATTTTCTTGCTTCTTTTGGCTCTGCACATCATTATCTTTGCCTTCCAGTTTTTATTTTCCCCTTATATCTCTGAGGTGTTGGAGGTGTATGTATATGTAAATGTTTATTTACATATAGCACCTTGTGGCTGCATGCATCAAGTCTTCTCTTCAGCTAACCCTATTTCTGATGTACTTTTGCTACCACTGAACTAATTAACAGCAATGAAGTTAATTTATAACATTTTGTCTTTGCTCTTTATGAAAGAAAGTAACTGGAATAAGATGGAAGTGTCAGCTTGGATTTCTTTCTATAAAGTGCAGACACAATTCTTCAGGCTTAACAGCTAAATGAAATTGATCACTGTGAATAATTGTGGATTCTTCTTGTTTAGTCTGTAACAACTATTGTAAAGTTTTAATAATGGAATTAATTTATGTCTAAATAACAGCTGTCCTCTGCATATTAGATAATATACTCTTTCTCATCTGAAGCCAACTTGAGTTGTAAATGTCACCTGGGCTTTATCACATGAACTTTATTTAAATATTGACACACTCAGTAGTTGTTTAGGTTATAATTTTTTCTAAGTTGAATATTTCATCAGTCAACCATTAGAATTTGTTGTTTGTAAATAATTACATCATAAGGATTTGTATTCCACCATTTATACTTTCTGTCTTTGTGTTACTAAAAGGGATTGTTTAAAACAACTGTTTACTGCAACTTGATGAGCACGTTTTAGGAACATTTGGCTAAGAATGTTTCTTAGGTCTTGGTCTTGTTACCTTAAGGCCTTGAACCGCAAGATCTCTTGTACTATAATATCCTAATTTTTCCAGTTTTAATGTAATTTAAATAATTTTGAAATAACCCTTCAAGACTGTCCTGTCTATCTAAAATGTATGAAGTTGTGCAGCACATTTAGAATTCCGACAAACAAATATGAAATGAGAATGCTTATGAATATTCATAAACAGTGAATACTCACCTGAAAGTATTTTTTGTAGTAAGCAGATGTTCCGTGACTTTATCACATTAAGATGGTGCTAATTCAGAAAATAAATTTACAGGATCCTGAGAATTTGACTACTAAAACTACATTTAGTTCAGTGGCCAGAAATCTCAGCACCCTATGAAGTTGCTTTTCCTTAAGCCCATTTTCCCACTATTAAGTCTTGAAGGGTTAATTTTTACCTTTGCATGTACTGAAATTCAGACAATTCTCTGATGTGAATCTCCTGTTGCAGATGGGGCTTTCCATCAGCTTTAAATTTCAAATGATAAGTGAAGAAATTTATTGCTGTAAAATGCATGTCAAGTCACTTTTCTTACATGGAATGAAGCTTTCAGTTCTTAACTTGGTTACTTACAGTGCTTAAACTAAACAAGTGATGGCAGCCATGATTATTTTTCTTTGTAGGTTTCTGACAAAGAGAAGATCGATCAACTTCAAGAAGAACTTCTACGCACTCAGGTGACTTTTCTGAGTTATTGGTGTCTTAAGTAGTGCTTTATGTGCAGCAGACTCAGATTTACTAGACAAAAGCACACCTGAAGTGTATTTGGTAAAAATGCAGTGCTTTTTCCAATCTCTGAATGTATCAATGCAGAGTCCCCTGTGTTGGCACAGACCGAAGATCTGTCTTGTCTTTTCTCTGACAATGACTTAGAGAAGCAAGACCTCATTCCAACCAGGTTTTAAACTCTCCTTGATTAGCAAGGCCGAACTAGTTATTTGTAAGCTAGATTTTTTCAGGGATGATGCACATTATTCATATTTGTCAGTGTTCTGGTTTTCTTGTTCATGTTAATGTACAATTGAACTTCTATCTGCAGCCTTCTAAATTGATTGGCTTTTTGGCTTAGCTACATTGTTTTATAGGGGTTTTCTTAACCTCATTATATATTTGCTAGTTTTGAGGGCATTTATTACTTACCTTTTTTTTAACAACATATTGAAATTTGAGGTTTTGTGTTGGCGAAAAGGTCTAAACGAGGCTTGCACAGTCAAGCTCCATTTTGATTGAATGGCCAGTTCCCACTGACACTGATTTCTGTCTGATTCCATTTCTGTCTGATGTGTAGCTTCTTTGAAAATGATGCATAAGATGCTTAAAGATTGATCTTTGTGTCCTGGTGTTTGAACGGTGTGGTCCTATAAAAACTTTTGAAGCAAAGGAGTTGCATTGCAAAAAAAAGTAATTCTAACACTCTTCTCTTAGTGATCTCATAATGCTAATAACTAGGTGATCACAAAGGTTTCTATGTTTTTGAAAGACCTGCCTGAAGGATTTTAAGTTTTTCATTTGTAAAACTTTACTCATGTTAATCTACTATGTCCATAATTACACAAGTATGTTTGTACTACTTTTTATAGCTCAAATACCAAAGAATGCTTGAGCGATTAGAGAAGGAGAACAAAGAATTAAGAAAATTGGTACTGCAAAGAGATGACAAGGGAATTCATCAGAGGAAGTTAAAGGTATGTGTTACAAAACTGCATTGAAATATAATTGTGCCAAATTTTCCATTACGCTATTCTAAATTGCATTTGTTAGTTCATATATAAACTTCTAACATTCGTTTTAAGAGACCTCTGTTAATTTTTTGTGTCATCAAGACTTTTATACATCCTTTGTTTTTTTAACTATATAACATTTGGAAGTGGCTTCAATTGAAAACCACAGAGGGATTACCATGTCTAACTAAATAACTTATCTAAGTGCTTGGGAAACGTGGCTTTGTTTTTTTCATGTAGCTTCATTGTTATTTTTGGATAATCTTGCTTCCAACTCTTCTTGCACACACAGTGTGATACCTTTGTGCTTTGCCATGGGTCTCATTGAGTTTGGTAGGACTAAGTTATGAGGTCAGGGAACATAATTTAATGACTGTGTAAATCCAGTGAGACTGGCTTTTGTTTTTGTCTGCCAACATCCTGAGAATTCTAAAAATTGATGTTTTCTGTTTCTCTGTGTCATTTGTTAACCAATATGGATCTTGCTCTTTGCTTTGGGAACTGAAAGATGAATCTTACTTATGCAGAGTAAGATTGATAACTCTAGGTCCTTGTGAATGTTTATTTTTCATCAAACTAAATAAGTCTAGATGTTCAAGGGAAGAAACTCAATTTAGCTTAACTTGAAAGCTACGAAGTTTGCACTCAGTTGTTCTCTTATGCTGTACATAGGAGCTCTCATTTTCCTCCTTCATCCACAGGAGTCAAGGAGTGACTTTACTTGGTATTGTATTTCATAGAGCAAAGATCTGTGCTTAAGTATAGACAGCTTCAAACCATCAGGAGAAAGTAAAACATTTTTACACAAGTTTACAGAAGAAGTAGTGTGAAACCTTTGTTCTCTTATTTGGCTGTGTTTTCTCTCTGTACTTTTTTTTTTTTGTAGAAGTCCTTGATTGACATGTATTCTGAAGTACTTGACATCCTGTCTGACTATGATGCCAGTTATAACACTCAAGATCACCTACCTCGAGTAAGTAGTTAACAAATTCAATGATTTTTATTGAGACATCAGTTTTAGAATGAAATAGAGTATTTAATTATATTCCAGAATAATCCAGAGTTAGTGCCAGACTATTTTCTTGTAACTCCACCTTTTTGCTTAAGACATGTCTTTTATTTTGAAAACAAAGGCATAATTTTGAAAATAATCAATTTAACCAGGCCAAGCTTCTTTTGGTTCTTAGATAAACCCTGTCTAGATTCAGACTGCTGCTGTGCTCAGCTTTTCATTTTAAATGGTTTCAGTCCATTCACCCCGTCCTCAGCGTTGTAAAGTGGTTGTTGTTTCCCAGTGCATGTGAAGCTGAGCGAGTAAGGTGCCCTGTCCATCTCCCCACAGCAGTGCTGCTGTTGGTGGGGGATTTGGGAAGAGGTTAGCCTGACTGCTGGTGTAGGAGAGAGCCAGGAATGCTTCCTAATTTCACAAGCACCTGTAGCATTTAGGAAGCTGTTAAGATGGAGAAACTCAGGATTCAGCTCTTTCCCAGCAGAAGCAGCATCTACCAGATGAGTAGTGTTTTGCCTGCTGAAAGGATTTTGTACAAGAAGAGAAAAGCTGCCTGCCACGAGAGCAACAAGCCCTCCCTCTTCATTAGATGCCCTTGCAGGGTGCTTTGTGGACTGTGCTGTATTAAGCACAAATCAATTTTTTTGCTTGACTACAACTTAGTATTTCTTCAAAGATTATGTATTTAAACCAATGCATTTATTATCAAGCAGAATACAGCTGATGTTGATAAAGATGTATGTCTTCCTAGTCAGGTTTTGTCTGAACTTCCAAAATGTCCTTCCAAAAGCCAATGACTGTTTAAACTTTCACTTAAGGTGGTGGTGGTTGGAGACCAAAGTGCAGGAAAAACCAGCGTGTTAGAAATGATCGCCCAGGCCCGCATATTCCCTCGAGGGTCTGGGGAGATGATGACACGTTCCCCTGTCAAGGTAAGAAACATCATCATCTCTGAATCAGCATTTGCTCTATTGTTCTCCCTGACATTGATGGAAGCATACATGTACTTAGGTTTATAAAATGCCTCTAAGCCAGGGATTTGTTTCAGCCAGTGACAAAAGCTCTGCAGGTCTGTGTATGTTCCATGTGTACTGTCTGAGTAGTAGCAGTACCATTTAGTAATTTTGTGCTAAATAAGCATTACATATAATTGTGTTTCTACAGAGGGAAGTGTACATATGCCATGTACTTCTCATGTTTCTTTGTGTTAGATTTGCTGTACTTTCTCATTAAAGCTTTTAACATTTAGGTAACCCTTAGTGAAGGTCCCCACCATGTGGCTTTATTCAAAGACAGCTCTCGGGAGTTTGATCTGACCAAAGAGGAGGACGTAAGTATAATAAAGTGACAGGAAGTTGATGGGACTTCTATTGATTCTCTGAACAATTTTGTGTCTCTGTGATCTCTAAGCCCCTGTTTAATTAGAGTGAAAGATGTTCAGCGGGGCAAGGTATTGTATTGGTTATTAAATTATCTCTTTAGCTGGCACTGAAGTGGATAAAATGTAGAGTGCTCTTTGTGCCAAGACACATTTTAAGGCATGAAGGGATTTGCAAGTAATCTGTCATTTAGTGCCCTCCCCTTTTACCAGACTTACTAAACATGCATTTGAAATAATACTTATTAACTGAGATCTTCATCCCTAACTAAAAGTGTTTTTCTGTGTAGGTAATTTTTCTTCTATCATGGTTATAAAGAGTTTTTTTTGATATTTTGCTTTTCTTGTAACAGCTTGCAGCTTTGAGAAATGAAATAGAAATCAGAATGAGAAATAGTGTGAAGGAAGGGTGCACTGTTAGCACTGAGGTAAGACTTGTCAAATATTTAATGGCAAATATCTATATATGTATATGTTTTCTAAGTATTCTTCAACTGGGAGACTGTGGTGAATCCAGTTTGCACATACTTCATATTTTGCAGTGTACGACTTTGTATATTGGACTGTTAAAATCAGTTTTATACAACAGTAACTTGCATTAAAAGTTGTACTTCCTGTACAACTCCTTAACTTCCTGTATTTAAAAGGACAAATTGTTGCTGATTAAAGTGTATGTAAATACATGTTCATATAGTTTTATATATGTATGTTTGTCTATGTAAGTACATTCAATGTAGGTGGTGTATAAACCTCTAATTTCAATTTTATTTCACAGACCATCTCCTTAAGTGTGAAAGGTCCTGGATTGCAGAGAATGGTATTGGTTGATTTACCTGGAGTCATTAGTGTAAGTATGCAGTAATTTAAAAATTGAAGACATGTAAATGAGGTAGTGTTACTGGTGAGAACATTAGCAGCTGGAGGTTTTTTAATGTGTTTTTTTTTCTTTTTCTTTAAATATTTATCTCCATATGCATATTAAAGACTGTGACATCGGGTATGGCTCCAGATACAAAGGAAACTATCTTTAGCATCAGCAAGGCCTACATGCAGAATCCTAATGCCATCATCCTCTGTATTCAAGGTACTAAGAGTCTAAACAATTACACATTTTTATTTGGAATTATGGTTCTTATGTTACTCTGGAGTCTCTTCTGATGGTATTTTACTTTTGTGGTAATTTATGTAGTGTACAAAAGAGCGTGCTGTGAAATGTCTGTTTATAAATTAAGGCAATCTATGCAAAATCTGTGGTAAAAAGCAACCTTTTCCTAAGAGGTTTTTTTAGCATTAAAGAAAAATGGTGGTGATAATAAAATTCAAGTTTTCCACCAAAGTGTTTTTGGAGGTAGCATGCAATAATATTGATTATAATGTTGAATATTTCAAGTAAGCTGGTACTTGTTCTAAACTTGCAGAACTATAACAAATTGATTCTTTTTGATTCTGGGAACAAAGCAATTTTTCCACTATGTGTATCCAAAAATGGAGCATAAATCTAATTTTACTGGATAAATTTATAACATGAAGCTTACTTGATGGCTACTGTGTTTTCAGTACTGTGCGTTAGATTACATAGTCCCTAAAATAAACTTTGTATTTATTTTAGATGGGTCAGTGGATGCAGAACGCAGTATTGTCACAGACTTAGTCAGCCAAATGGATCCCCAAGGAAAAAGGACAATATTTGTGTTGACTAAGGTTGATCTTGCAGAGAAAAATGTGGCTAGTCCAAACAGGGTAAGTTGAAACTCTTTCTCACATTGTGCTAGCTGAAGTCACACGTGGTAAAATACTTGAGATGCTTTAGTAGATATTGGACCTCACCTGCCTGTTCTAGATAGTTTTGAGTGCTTAGTTCTGTATTCAGCGTGGTGATTTTTGTGGTGGTTGTTGTTTTAATCTCTCTCAGGCCTTGCTTTTGGTGATCAGCTATGTGACTTCAGTCTCAGCTTGCTGTTATATTTGATTCCTTTCATGCATGTGAACTGAGCAAGTTTCATTTCCCAAAAAGGCTAAAGGATATTCTGGGATAGGCATTTTGGTTGTGTTTTGTGTTCTGCTGTGTTATGCCTTATTAGATTTATGCCTATATTTTTTTCGTTTGTTTTGTTTTCAATCTCAGTAGAGTTCATAATCCCATGCCAAACTGCTTCCTGCTGTAGTCTATGTATGACTAGATCTGGCCTTAAAAACTGTGCTGAAGGAAAGAGTATCTCTGTGCAAAGCTAATGGGTTTTTATAATCCTTTATTTTTATAGATCCAGCAAATTATTGAAGGCAAACTCTTCCCAATGAAAGCTTTGGGTTATTTTGCAGTTGTCACTGGAAAAGGTAAAGAGAGCTCTAGCTCTGCTTATTTTGTCCTTGGTAGCCCAGAAAGCTGTCTAAATGGAACTGTTGCAGCACTCTTTTCTTTCTGCAGGAAACAGCAGTGAAAGCATCGAATCTATTAAAGAATATGAAGAGGAATTTTTTCAAAATTCAAAGCTGTTAAAGTATGTTGCTATTTTATTTTTTCTGTTAAATGAGCATGAGTTGGTAAATGCTAGCATCAGTTTTTCTTGTTAAATGTAAAAGGATTGCAATGTGGAAACACTAATTGAGATTTAATATGCTTAAATTAAGTGTAATGTTAAGGTGAACAATTAATCCTGGTTTCTTAATGCTTGCTTGTCAGTCAGTGGAGACAGACACTTTTCCTCAGGCAGCAACTGATACCACTGCAGTTCTGGGCCACTCTTACAAGGTTTGTGTGTCTCTCCAGTAGCTCTACAAGAACTAAGTTTCAGCCTATGTCTAAGCACTTAGAGCTGAGAGGAGTGAATCCAGCCCAAAAGTGAGTTTTAGTGCCTCTAAACATCAGTTGTCTTGGTGTGACCATGTTGTATGTAAAGGGTTAGTTTGTGTGTCCTGAGGGAAGCTCACTGAGTGGAGTTTTCATTTCACAGGCTGGTATTCCTCAGGAAAGTACAGTACAGGATCTTGGGCACTGTAGTACCTGCACTGCAACCTCTGCAATAAAAACTTATTTAGGGTCGGTGTTTTTGTTCCTGTGTTTTGTTTTGGGGCTTTTCCCCCTTGCTTTGTTGATCATCTACAATGAGTAGTTTAGAGGAAGAGACTGGAGTTTGGGTTAGATACACATTTACATGTTATTTTCTGCTCTGAGAAGCAAAGCTTTATTCTAGAGAGGAGAAAATGGGGGCCTAAAAGCCTGGGTATGCAGAGAACTTCCTCTAGCTGTCTTTCTTTACAGGACAAGTATGCTGAAAGCACATCAGGTAACAACAAAGAACTTAAGTCTTGCTGTGTCAGACTGCTTTTGGAAAATGGTGAGAGAGTCTGTGGAGCAGCAAGCAGATGCTTTTAAAGGTAAACATGTTTTCAGAAAGCAAGGGAAATACAGCTTGCTGTTAAACAGTTATTTCTTTTATGTGCATATAATACTGTTCTGCCAGCATGCTTGGGTTTCATACATTTTATATGATCAGCATTTCCCATTAATTGATAATTGCCCGAGGTAATTCTTTTAAAAAAATAAAAAAGTAATTTATTTTGCAAAGTACCACTTGCTCTAAAACAAAAGGAGTAAATAAGTATGAAGAACAAATCAAGTTGGAGGGGTTTTTTGTGGGCAAAACACAGTTTTTCTACTGGATTAAGATGTTTAAAATGGCTTGCTATATAAAGGTACCATCTGGTCAGCCAGGGCAGGGCTGATGTGTGCAGAGCTGGAAGTTGAATGACTCCACTGTGCTTTCCTAATGCATGAATTCTGCAATTTGTAGACAGATTATCTTGGCATAGACAGAAAAAAAATCCGCTCATTTGCAGACACGCTTTAAGTTCTTGGAGAGTTTTTCATAAACACGATTTGTGGCAATTTTAAGACCTGCTGAACTTTTAAGGTAGTTGTGAAGTGCATATGGACAGTTAAAAAAAACAAGGCCCTCTTTCTGATTTTTGCAGCCACACGTTTCAATCTTGAGACGGAATGGAAGAACAATTACCCCCGGTTGCGAGAGCTTGACAGGGTAAGTTACACTACTGCTTTCATTGTGTGCTACAGAGGCTTGAAGATTATGAATTAAAATTTATGCCTTTAAATTTCATTTGTAAAGGTTTCTTTTAAAGTTAACATAAAGTACTGACATTTCAGAATGTTAGGATGGTGTAAATTATTGTAGGAGAAGGAAATACTGTTCTTCAAAATTTTGATACTTCAGCACTTAACTCCCACACTCTTCTAGTATACCTGACCTAACTTGCCCCCAGGGATAGGTCAGTGCTTCTTTGTGATCATGATGGAACTGACATCATCATAGAACTGGCAAAGAGAAGTTACATTCCCTGGTCTTTCAGACAGACAGAGTAACAAAACAATTGGGATCTCGTTTTCTAATTCTTCTATAGAGATCCTGAATATTGAAATGCCATGCCTGGAAAAAGGCAGGCAAGAGATGGGGGGGACTATTTTATGTATGGTAAACCAGGGTAGCTGATGATATGCATACACATTGTTCAGAATATGACCAGAGGGTACCATTAGGGGCTTAAAGACCTTAAGAAAAATGATTTGGATTTTTTTACCTTTTGTATGGAAATATGATCAAACTATACTTAATCTTATTCCCTTTTGCACAGAATGAACTGTTTGAGAAAGCAAAGAATGAGATTCTTGATGAAGTCATAAGTTTGACTCAGGTCACACCAAAGCACTGGTATGGTAATTTTTTTCTTTTTTTTAATTCGGTAGAAGTTTGCCTTTAAAATAGAGTTCTAGAGTTCAACATTCTCAAATATAAGTAAGAAACTGTTTTTCTTAGACAATCTATTGTATTCCTGTGATTTGTAGTCCTGTTTTCTGTGTTCGTAACAAATTGAATGCACACCTGTTAGTCACTTGTGTGCTGGTAACCATCACATGTTACAACTCTCCTTTTAGGGAGGAGATGCTTGAGAGAACTTTATGGGAAAGGGTATCTACTCATGTGATTGAGAACATATACCTGCCAGCAGCACAGACTGCAAACTCAGGGACGTTTAACACCACTGTGGACATCAAATTGAAGCAGTGGACTGACAAGCAGCTGCCTAATAAAGCAGTAGAGGTGAGAATTTAGTTATTTAAATTAAAAAAAAATTAAAATGTGATTAAAATTTAAAATGAAAGCATAACTGCAGAGAAGGAAGGTGATGTTTGAATTGCTGACTGCAATTTTTTTAACTAGCTTACATGTCAGAAAAGGCTGGCAAGATCTTTATGTCCCAGAACCATAGGGAGCAGAAACATTGTATTTTGCTCTTCTGGTGAATTTTGCCTACTGAAGAAAAAAACCCAAACCTATTTTTGCAAGGTTAACAAACCCCTCAAGTAGGTATATTCATTTTTAATAGATTGATGCAAGTTTAACAGAATTCTGCTTGCTACAATACAGTGAAGCAAAATTTAGTGTTGCTTTTATTAGTAGTGGATAAGGCAGCAAAGGAAAAGTCAGTGATTTATGCTTGCATGGCTTTTTTTGGGAAGTCTCCAGATTTTCATACTTGGAAGAATTGTAATAAATGTGCCTTTATCAGCTGGTGCATGGTATAATAGTCCATTTCAGGAGGAATTGTTTGCTAACTTTCCAGGTGGCATGGGAAACTTTACAAGAAGAATTTTCCCGTTTCATGACAGAAAAAAAGGGAAAAGAGCACGATGACATCTTTGATAAACTGAAGCAAGCTGTCAAAGAAGAAACTTTTAAGCGACATAAATGGAATGAGAGAGCGGAGGATAGCCTGGTATAATGTGTAGTGGGTTTTTTTGCCTTGAAGTGTTTTTATTAGAGTTGAATAATCAGTATTTTTGCCTTCCTTCACTGTAATCATGAAATGATTCTTGTTTGTATCTCACCTTTTCTGTATAATGTTTTAATTCAGTGCCTCTCAATTCATTTAATTATTATCTTTTATTAGTTGTTGCCCTAAATAGCATCTAATAAAACTGTTATGGTAGGTTCATGAATGTCCTCCATAACCCACTGGCTGCACAAGGGCAGCCTGGTGAGAATTGCTTGGCATCAGCTTATTTGTTCTGTTCAGTGTAGCCACATAAAATAACATCATTTCATTTCCATCTTTATAGATTCTGTAATCCAGAGGGATTTCATATATTTTGCTCTTTTTTTCCATTATTCATGCAGGCTGTAGAAAAGAGACGCACACAGAAATAATTTTGGCAGTGCTTTGAAGGGTGCCTCTTGAATATCTTGTGTGTGCCCAGTATAATCTGTTTTAGTAGACATTAAAAAATGAAAAAAATACTAGGAATGGGTTATTAATTAAATCCTGAATAAATAGTTTACTGCATGCTAAAGTGACATTCTGTGTTGCAGCGGGTGATCCAGCACAACGCTTTAGAAGATCGGTCAATATCTGATAAACAGCAGTGGGATGCAGCCATTCATTTCATGGAAGAGACGCTCCAAAGTCGGCTCAAAGACAGTGAGTGGGGTCATGTGTTCCACTCTTCTTCCCTTTTTCATCTGAGCCAGTCTTGACCTAGTTCACTTCACTGAAGTGCAGCCCTTGTATCAGCCCAACTGACACAGTGGTGACTGCTTGCAGTGGTACTGATAGTAATAGAAATATTTTGCAAAATACAGCCTCAAAAGCTCTCCTGCTCTTAAAATGAGGCAGCTGAATGAGAAGCCATGGAGACCTATAGATTCAAAAATGGTCTAAATGCCTGTGTAGGAGAAGAGGATAAATTCAGGGAAAATAGTTAGTTTGTTTATGGTTTCTAGCATAATCAGTTCTGATGCAAGGTAAGATTTGAGGTTTTTTAAATGCATGATTTGAAACCAGGAGGGGGGATCTCAGAAGATGGGATGTTGTGTTCTTTATGTACTTCTTGAAGTATCTGTTGGTTGGAACAAATTCTTAAATTTCAGTAAAACACATGAACCATTGCTTGAAGTAAAAGACAGCTAACTAAGCGTGGTGCTGCTGTTTTATGTTCTTCAACACAAAATGTTCATTCTTGTTCACATACTTAATTTTAAAAATATAAATTTGGCTGATTGCATATGTTCTGTTCGATAGTTAGTATCACACCTCCTTTTTCAGCTGAATCTGTTATTGAAGATATGGTGGGTCCAAGCTGGAAAAAAAGATGGTTGCACTGGGTAGGCCGCACCAAAGAACAGGTAAAAGAAAAAAAATGATAAAGAATTTATAGTCTGCTAACTTTTGAAAACTTTTATTATTACTCATTAAATTTTCAAAACTACCAATTGTCTTCACACTATTTAGATGACTACAAAAAACCTCATCATTGTTTTAAATAGTATGGAAAATTTAGTATACTTTTTCCATGCTCCGTCTACAGAGTGACTTGGAAACTATTTTCCATTTTTCAGCTGAATTACATCTTTGCTATTATGCCATTGACCTGTGTACTGAAGTTCTTTCAGTAGAAAGAAATCAGTGAAAGCAGGTGGAAATTGGACTATTCTCTTCTGTATTTTTCATGCCTGCCTTCTAAACAGAAGTCACGTGCAGTTTCCTGTCATGCTGTAGTTGGATATAATTAGTATGCAATAACATTATCACTCACATTGTAGTCACGGTTGTATCTTCTGATTGGCCATATTCATAACATCTCCTCTCATTTGCTCATAGCTTTTGGAAATTTCCTTTGAATTGTAATTGCAGCTTTTGTTGGATGGCCAGAGATGATGAGCTTTTTATATTAATTTTCTAGATGTTTCTTAAACTGATTCCTACTTTAAAGAAGTAAGCAGAATTTAAAAGGATAGAGTAGGAAGTAATTGTTTCAGAGAAATGAGTTTTACAGTCAGCTGTATGCATCGAGCTATTGGAGCAAGGTAGTGACCTCAGCCTATATTAATTGACTTTTGTAACAGCAGCTTAAAGATACAAATCCATGGAGAGTTCCTGCTACCTAACAGGCAAAAACTACAATTCTCATGAGTGTCACAGTAGTCACAAGTGAACCCTGCTAGCAGATATTCATATAGGGGAGAGGGGGCTAATACCTATGATTTTTTCCACCCTTCTATTCCTGTTCTGCATTTGTGTATGATGAAAAACAATTAAACTGACAGTGAATTACCCATTAAAAACACTATATTTGATGTGTTTTTGCATAAATTCATTTTGAAGAAACTTAAAAGTAATAGTTAATAGTGTCAGAGGCTTTTTTCTGCCCTTGCTTATTAAGCAAATAAGAGAGTTTATTGAGGAGGTGCTGATGATCTCAGAGTCTCTAATAATAAATTCCTAACTAATCATTCCTATCCTAGAATATCCGTAATGAAACAAAAAATGAACTTGAGAAATTAATCAAGTGCAATGAAGATCATCCAGCTTATCTGGCAAATGATGAAGTGACGACTGTCAGAAAGAATCTGGAAGCAAAAGGAGTAGCAGTGGATCCATGTCTGGTGAGATGCAGAGTTGTAACAAGACACATGGAAGCCCCCTGTGAACACTTGAGTGTTTTCTAGATGGCAAAGACTCCATCTGAATCCTGAGTTTGTAGTGCAGATGTTTCCAAACGAATCACTAAGTGACTGCTTGCACGCAATTCACACACTTCTGTTGGCTGGCAGGCAAAGGCTGTACAGCACTTTGGAATCTGTCAGTATAGAATGGAATCAGAATCTGCTGAGCAGATTTTCTTGCCTACATTGTAACAAAGCTTGTTAGAAATTATTGTTCAGATGTAATCAAGGCCTTTGTGAGCAAGTTACAGTAAAAACGTACTGGGTATCCTAAAGCTTTCAGTGTGGTTGTACGTGCAGTTTGCAGTTCAGTTGTACAATGAAGAGACAGAATGTTTTTAAGAAATACTTAGAAAAAGGCAGAATTTTTTTAGAGTGTCCCAAGGGATTGTGTTGTACATTTGAAATGTTCTGGAAAATGACATATCTCATTGCAATGAAAGGCCCTTAAGGGTGATTAGACCTCTTATCTAATTAAATGTGAGATTTCAAGTGAGAATTCAGACATTAATAAGTAATAGATGTAGATGTCCTATAGCAGTGATTTATTTTCTGCAGTAACTTTGGCTACCTTTGCACTTCTTCTAGGAAGAGGAATTTTTGTAGTATCTGCTGCTCCTTTCCTGTACAGCACTTACCATTTTTTATAAAGGTCACAGTAGTGATCCACATCCTCTGCATGAGGAGGCTAAGTGCAAATTGAGGGTTTTTTCTAGCTAAGCAAATGGCTTTCTTAATTATGTTTTATGGGTTTTCCAGAGAGGCATCTTGATACACATATTTAATTTTGAAGAATTGAAACATAATAAGCCTAATCAAGAAAAGTTGTAAATGTTTGTTTACGTAAGACCCATTAAATATTTCTCTAAGCTTTAATCTGGTTTAATTGGTAAATTAAGGGGTACAACTCAAAAATGTGTTCTCAGTGCTAATGTAAAGAATGTTTTGTAGTATTTAATTTTAAACGTGTTTTGGCTGCAGATAGTATTTTCAAGCATTCGGTTCTGTGCATGGAAGAGTAGGTTTTTAAATTGACAAGTCATCTGTAGTGTTTGCCAAGTGTAACTAACACATTAATCATATCCCAGTTGCAGACAAATTGCTAAGAAATATTTAGACGTATGTTACATGATAGCAACAGTGGAATTTGGAGTTACATTTTA
Source organism: Phylloscopus trochilus trochilus (assembly GCA_016584745.2). NCBI lineage: Eukaryota > Metazoa > Chordata > Aves > Passeriformes > Phylloscopidae > Phylloscopus > Phylloscopus trochilus. The sequence continues at coordinate 7,581,799 of WQNJ02000041.1, read as the reverse complement.
AAATTAAATGTAGTCATTAATCTAAGCACGATAGCGAGTGCATGTATTTATTTATTTAGTTAAATCCAAATACTCTTTTCCTAGATTAAAGACACATGGCACCAAATTTATAGAAGATACTTCCTGAAGTCTGCTTTGAACCACTGCAATCTATGTCGAAGAGGCTTCTATTATTATCAGAGGCATTTTGTGGATTCAGAGGTAAATTGAAGAACAGATGTTCTTCATCTACACTGGTGTTTTGCCTTAATATTTCTATTTCAGTTAAAAAAAAAAATCTAAAAATACTTCAAAGTAGCCTAACCAGATAGCTGGTGATCTCAGACACGTTTTACATGAGGCTTGTAATGGATAAAATGCCATCCTGGTGGCAATTATGTAAAATGACCACTAGGTATCAGCCATGACCTAAACATCTGTTTCTAATCAATGTGTATTAAAAATGCACAGTTAAAACCATCAGTGTGAAGCTGTTGATATGTTGTTGATAGCCATTCCTCCTGCTTTCCCATAGATAATTATTTACTTCACTTATACAAAAAAAAATCAGAAAACATCTCTATGGATTTATAGGAAAACTATGGTCAGTAAATGTTTATAGGTAATGCTTAGAACCATGTGTGATCAATGGGGAAAAAAAAATGAACAGCTATGGAGTTTCCAAACAGGTCTTTACAAATAACTTTCCAGTTTTTTGAACCCAAGCTTGTGCAGTAAATGACAGCATGCATCAAGTCACACAAAGAATACATTGTTTTCTTACCATTATATTTTAAAGAGAAATTGCTGGAAAGGTAGAGCTCCTCACTTTGTTTTTCTCCTAATGAGCCATAAAGTCAGAGATCTTTGTTGCTTTAGAAATACCTTTGCCTGTAAGAGATCAGAAAGAATGAGATCACCATATGAGGAGCTGCTTCTTCATGAAACTTAAACTCCTAATCATGTTACTGTCTTTTTTAAGGTGTCCTAATGTGAACTTAATGCTCCCTCCTGCCATCCTTGCAGGTGTAGAAACTATCTCTTCTCTTGTTAACAAATACAGCCCTTGGCCCAGCCCTGTCTTGGGAAGCATTTGTCATGCAGGGAGGCACAGCCTGGAGCTCAGCTGTTGTCTCTCAATGTATTTGCTACGAACAGTGGTGTTCCAGTGAGCGTTAGGTTACCCTCCCCAGCCTGCATAAAGTGTGTGCAAATTGTTCTTTCCATGGTTTCCCATGATACAGCTATTTCTGCTGAAAATAGCAGACGGGAAGGTGATGCATTAAATAAGGCTGATGTGGTTCTTGTGAAGTATTTTTAATGTGTTTCCTTATTACCTACACCAATAAATCTGTGGGATTTTTGTGAAGATCTGGATATATATATATACATGAGGTTACAGTTGCTGCTAAAAGTGTCAAGAGGTTCTTGTGTGTGTAGGATGTTCACTGGACATCAGAGGTCTGACAGCACGGGTTCTGTCGTTCCAGCTGGAGTGCAATGACATCGTCCTCTTCTGGCGAATACAGCGAATGCTGGCAATTACAGCAAATACACTGAGGCAGCAGCTCACTAACACTGAAGGTAAGGCTCAGTCAGTGGAAGGGTTTGAAACAAAAAATCATCTCCTTCTAAAAAAGTCGTCCAGTAATAATTTTGCTGAGAGAGAAAATACCCTTTGAAATTTAAAAATCTTTCTCAAAGAATTTCCATTCATAAAAGGCCTAAAGAAGGGGCTTCTGTGTTCAGAAGTTTACCTTTTCACCTATCAGATTGATAAGTATGGTAACATACACTGTGTCTCCAACAGACCTTCCCAAAATTTTGTCATTGGAGTTGCAAGTGTTGCCACTCACTTTTTTTGGTTGCTTTGTTGTTCAGTAAGGCGCTTGGAGAAGAATGTAAAGGAAGTGCTTGAAGATTTTGCTGAAGACAATGAAAAAAAAGTGATGCTCTTAACTGGCAAGAGAGTTCAGCTTGCAGAGGATCTCAGTAAGTACCCACTCTACAGTGTTTTGGAATGAGCTTGAAATGAAGCAAATTCTGACCACTGTCCTTAAGAATATTCAGTGTGATGTGGGTTATGTGCCAGCATTTATTTAATATCATACAGATTTTTTCTTAAATATGGTCAGATCTTTCTGATTCTAAGGTGGGCATGGGTAGTATAGTGTGATAATATAATTACAGTAGGTGTAACTTCAGTTACATAAAAATATATTAAAAAAATGTAGTTAAAACAAAGTACTCTTTAAAGAGAGAGTCCCCTTCCAGAGGGATTACAATAGTTTAATGCTTTGGATAACTCAAAAAGTGCTCAAAAGCCATTAGGGTTTTATGATTAATATAAGATTTTACACAGTGAAAGTTTTTGAGGTGACAGTCCAGGCTGAGGTTGTCTCTTGTTGTCTGCCTGCACATCCAGTAGGGTTTAGACTGACTTTTAGCTGATGGACCTTGTCTTGCACACATACCATTGTCTTTTTGGCAGCATTATGCTGTTCTATGACTTAAACCCCAGCTGTGCATCTGGTGTGGGAGTGGAAAAAACAGTGCTGTGCAAAAGGGAAAAGAAAAAAAAGCTAGTGATAAATGAAGTTCCTGTAGTTACATAAATACCTGCATGTTCACATCACAGGTGACCATTTTTCTTAGACCTCTATTTTGTGTTTGATGTAGAAACTAATTATTGTCTTAAAATATGACTTGGGATATTTAACTCAGAATAAATGGATTTTGTGATCAGTGTTTCTTCTTTTAATTAGCAAAGTAATTAGGAAAGTTCTTATATCCAGGGTTCAGTGGGACAGAGAAACCTGCAATAGCTGTTAGTTACCGAAGTATGAATCACATTTTTCATTTTTTACATCCAAAATGTAATGTAAAGCAAATGTTTTGCTTACAATAAACTCAGAATCTAAGGATTTATTTTTAATAGTGCTGGTTTGGCTACACTGAAAATAGTGTCTTATTGGAACTATTGTTATTGAAGTCCCAGTGAATTGTATTTGTTGTCCTTTAGAAAATATGACAATATTTTGGAATTGTGAGTCGGAGTTTTGGCGATCCAGGGCAAGTTGCATAGGTTTTCTTGACTGATCTCTGAAACAGGTGCTATGACTGTATAATTTTCATGATAGGTACATAATTTTCTCCCAATGTCCTGTGTTGCTTTTGAAATCCTGTATCAACCCTGATGTAAACAGTCTTTTAGAGTATGTAGAAGGTGTTTTGCAGCATAAGAGGTTCTCTTCCTCTCTGTATAAGTGTTGAGGTAAAATGAGTGGTAGCTGCAGACTTTTATTGAGGAAGTTCTCCTTTTCAAGCAGTGCTGGTTGCTTTATTGCTTTGATGCTGGATGCTGATTTTGGGGCCTTTTTTCCTGTGCAAACACTGGTATAGAGTGAACCTTGGCGATTTTGATTTATCCTGGAATATTCCATGTTTTAAAACAAAATTAAAAAACCCTAACATGCCTATGATGTTTAAATTAACATGTCTTTATTTTGCACTGAAATTGACTTAGAAATTTTGCATTGTCAACTTTGCTTTTCCCCAGCCTCAGTACCAGGCTCCCATTTCAAAGCAGTGGCAGCTGAGGTCATGATTTTGTAAACTAAGACTAGACCTGTAGGAGCAGCCTGTGTGTATTCATAACCTGAGGTGTCAGTGCATTGGTATAAATGCTTCAAGTGTGTAGTTTGCATTTCATAAATTGCCATGTAGCAAAAACATGTCACTGCACTGTATTTCTTTAAATTCAGGAGGTCACAGATCCCACACACGTTATTCTAAAGAAATAATTGTTACTCAGTACAAAACAACGTATGATGACATGTTCTGCTTTATTGTACCTGTGGGAAGGTTTTAAAACTACCACTGCTTAGCTGTGTACTCAGATCAGCTGTGTTCTTTCTGCATGCTTTTATTGCCAAGTGATTTTTATGGGAATATGACAGGAAAAGGGGGTTTCTTTGCCTTTCCCTTGGTGAATAGAATGCTTTTCTAAGGTGCAGAAGTTTTTTTTTATACCTCTGAGACAGATTTTGATAACATAGAGCATTGAACTCTCAGATGGCTATAATTTCCTTCTTGTAGCACTTAGTGAAGTTCAGGACTCTCCTAAAGGAAAAAATCCTGACTCCTGTGACACACATTCATAAAGTATTGGTATTTTAATTAGGAAATGAAGTGACCTCCTGAATCACAAAGTCCAGTCTCTCTATTCCATGCAGCTGTGTTTATATAACCCAGCTGATTCAAATATCTTGAGCTATGTCTTCAAATCAGTTACTTGTTGGGGCTCACTATTGACACTGAAAACGTGTTCCAGGATGTCATTCTTCTGGTGGTTACAAATAGACTTCTAATTTCCAGTCTAAATTTGTAAATATGGGGTTGGGATTCACCTCCTGATTAGAAACTCTACTTGCAAATGTAAATTATTTATATACCTGAGGTTGGGATGCCTCCTCTTCATGCTGATTATGTGGGAACATTTCCACTGCTGTTATATCAATCTTCTAATGCTGAAGCACTCAAAGTGTTTTATTGTTTATTGAAGATACTGGTTAATGGCTATGAGTGATCAAGTCTCATGATGAGAGCTCACATAGGACTCAAAACTTACTTCAGCAGGTTTTATTGTCTGTGTTCCACAGCCTTGAATGGTACTCTAATCCTATTTAAGAAGCCCTGAGTCTCACTGTCATATCTCAAGTTGTATTCCAGGTATTTTAAAGAGCATAAAGAGATCTTTGAAACAAATTATTAGTTTTTTAATGTACTGAATGTTGCTTTTTCTTCAAAAATATGCTTTAAATGTAATGCAAATGTACATAAATGTTGTCATGATACTTGTACCACTGAATAGTTAGAAAGTTTATGGAAATAAGGAAGCTCTAGAATTAGAGTCTTTTTGGAAGAAAGGATCATAGGGTGCAAAAAGGGGCAGAGGAGAATATGAATAGCTGAATTGGGAAAACTGACTTCAAAAATGTCCTAAAATGCAATCACTCTGTAAGAATCCTTGTACTGAAAGATACACCTGTGGTTGATGTATCCCAGTGTCCTGACCCTGGCAGTGAGCAGGCATGGGAACAGCATAAGCATACAGTAGTGCTTGCCTGTTATGCTCTCACAGCAGCCCACAGTCTGTGGTTCCAAGATTTCCTAATCCTGAGGTAATATCTTTGTGATTAATAGGCATTCATGGATTTTTTTTCCTCCTGTGAATTTCTCTAATTGCTTTTTGAACTCATGTAAACTTTGGCATCTGCAGCATCCTGTGGCAATTAGTTCCAGGGTTCAACTACACATTGTGAGAAAAAGTACTTCCTTTTGTTTGTTTCTGAGCCACCTGCCAGTTTCATTTGGTTCTCCTTAGTTCTTGCACTGTGAAAAACAGTCAGTAATCTTTTTCTATTCATATTTTTTTGCCATTCATGACTTCACAGATGTGTACGCTACCTGCACTTGATGTTCTTTTTTCTGGCTTCAGAAGTTCTCGTGGTGTAGCTGCTCTTCGCATGGACGTTGTTTCCTGGTTTCAGTCAGCCTTGCCCCTCTTTCCCTCTTTCTTAGTTCCACTAAACCCTTTTTGAGGTGAAAGAGCAGACCTTGCACGAAATATTTGAAATGAATCTACGTTATGGATTTATACACTTCTGTTATGATGCTTTCTGGGTTTTATTGTGGTCTTTTTACAGTAATTCCTTGTAGTCTTTTTTCCTCTTTTGCCTGTTGCTGAACAGTGAGCTGATGCTGCAGTGGTCTATCTGCTACAACTTCCCAGTTCTCTTGTGAAAAGTAACAACCATGATATTTTCCTTTTCTTGTCATGTGTTACAGCTGTAGGTATAGCTGAGATATGCTTATTGGGTTTTATTGTGAGGGTTCAGAAACAAGAGTAATTTGCTATCTATCTCTTACATGTCTAAGTGGGCACTGTAGGCTTATTCAGCAGTTGATAGGAACCTGTTTTAATGCAGCTGTTCACAACTCCGGGGCATTATTTTTGTGCAAGTTCTTCACCAAAGTTCTCTGCCATTTGAGGAACACAGCCCTGACTTGGATAGCTTCACCAGTAATAAGAGGAATTACATTTACTTTCCAGTTGGTGCCTGCATTTTGATTTGTCCTGAAGGACAAAATACTTCGATTTGAAATTTATATTCCACACAACTAAGTATGTGCTTAGCTACATCACTATCTTAAATATGCTGTGTTCATAAGAAGTGAAATGGGATAGAAGGAGCTAAATGTATAATGATAAACATTAATATTTTAAAAGGAGAATTTCACAGAAAAGCCTCTTGGTAAGACTGCCCTGTTTGTATTGCAGGCTTTAGAGCACTGCTTTGGGCTGGAGGGAAAATCTAATGGTGGCAAGTCAGTCCCTTCAAATTCCTGCAGCTGTTACACGGAAGTGTGTGCAGCTCTACACAAATCTTTTCCACTTGCTCTGTTATTTTAGATATTAAATACCCTTTATTTCTATAGTACCTTTGCAAATGGATGAGTCAATATATATCCTTTTAATTTTATCGGTGGTCTTTTGCAGTATTTGCAAGTTTATACCTTTTACTCCTGTATTTGTGTTTAACTTTCCAAAATGAATGATACTGAACATTCATGCAGGCTGCTTCTGAAGTTCCTGAAGGTTTTACATGTTACATGTATTTTTAAATGGCAGCTTGGTTGGTTATTTATAAAAGACAATTATTTGAAGTCACACTTTCCCTACAACTGTATCTTCTTAATTATGTTCTAAAGTCTTGGGCAGTACATTTTTTTTTTAAGAAAATAATACATTGTTTAAAGACTTCGATTTCAACATGAAAACTGTATTTTCTGCTGTTTTATTTTTAACACAAATGCCGGACTAGTGATTTCAGCAGAAACACCTGACAGCGTGTGGATAAATCTCACCTTTCTGTGTAGACTATTTATACCATGGTAATAGTTGAAAATGTTGAATTCCCAGTAGAACGCTCCCTGGAACTACCTCACTGGCTGCACAGTGTGCTGGACGTGCTCGCTCTCTCCGGGGCCGGAGCAGTCGCTGAGCTGCGGCGCTGCCGCTGCCGGAGCCGCTGCCGGTGCCGCTGCCGGAGCCGCTGCCGGAGCCGCTGCCGGAGCCGCTGCCGGTGCCGCTGCCGGTGCCGCTGCCGGTGCCGGTGCCGGTGCGGGGCGCGCGGTGGCGCTGAGCGGCTGCGGCCGGGGCGCGGGGCTGAGCGGCGGCCCCGCTCCTACCGCCGCTCCCCTCCCGCCTCCGCGAGGAGGACGCACTTGCCTGCCCTTGTCCCTCTTGTTTTCCGCTCCCCCTCGGGGTTTTCTGGTTTGTTTGTATGACGTGTATGAAGATTGTAAAGGACGGTCATTTTTTTTTTTTTTTCTCAGCTGCACATTTCTGGTTAGCAACTGCACGGAAAATAAGTTTAGTAAGCTTTATTAAGAAAAAAAAAACTGTTAGGAACTGAATCCTTTAATCAGAGAAGAAGTGGATCTTTCAGTGTCTTGTCTTAAAGCTAAGTGCCATTTCTCCCTGTTGCAGTAGCACCTAAGCCATGCTAGGTGGTGCCCATAGATAGATTGCTTCAGGTGAATCCAAGCTTCAGGCAGGCAGCAGGAGCTTTGCCTTTCAGTTCACTAGAGTTGAAATCTCACGGACCCAAAAGAAATACTTATGTCCTGTTTATTTCTTCTCCTTTTAGTCCTTTTGGACAGCAAAACTGTGAATGTTGCAAAGCCACAGGATAAACAAAACAGTACATACAGAGCATCTTTCCTAGGTCAGCATACTATTCATCCAATATCCTGTGTCCTCACAAGCTGAAAAAGAAAACCCAGTTCTTCACCAAATTATAAGTAAAACCATGTGCAAGGGAGAGTCATTGGCAGGAGTTGGGGAAGCCTGTGGAAACTTGATCCTGAAATTGCTGGGTATGAATATGAATGGATCAGCCTCCAAGTTCATTTGTCAATAATGTTGACACCTGTACAGGTGTTATGGGCTAGCTGAGACTTCATTCTGCACAAAAGCTTTTTGAAACATTTGAGGAGTAGGCCCTCACATGAAGAAAATACAGCTTAGGGCCATTTGTTTCAATTCTGTCATACGTTTGTAAGCTATGAAATGTAATAGTTTGCAGAACTTAATTATTTTCTTGTAAAGACTAAAACATATAAAAACTAAACAAACCAGAGTTACAGTAAAATACTTTCAAGTTTTATATCTGAATTCATTGCTTTGAAGTCACAGCATTAAATTTTTTATTTACTTTTTCTCTTGTTGAATGTAAGCCATTTGCTGACCTGGAGCATGAATGATTTAATATCATATAGGCATATAATAAACTTGCCCTTTTAATGGAGTTGGAAAGTTAAGGTTGGCACTTCCATATGCAAGTTGCTGACTCAGGACCTGAAGTTCCTGTGATCTGGCAAAACCGAGTGGGTTCTGTTGTGTCTATTCTGTGTAACAAACTGGTTTTAATCCAAGTGAGTCCCCTTTTTTGTTACGCATTTATGCAAAGTTGGGGATAAAGTCTGTGAGGAGTACTTTGCATATAATTACTTGCTCCGTGGTTACATTTTTTCTATCATTGCTGTTAGCTGCAGAACAAAAATGTTGTGTGAAAGTAAGCCTATACTGTGGTCATTACTGTAGCCTAATTAAATTTCAGTTCCTTCAGATGACTGCCAATTGGGTTTTGATTTGACCTCTATCTTTCATGACATTGTTGATTACATGTGCTCCTTAAAATCAGGCTTTGACTTGGCTTTCTAAAGCCTTTGCTTCCATTTGCTCTTCTATTATGAGGTTTAACTTTTTTTTAAAAGGTCACAGTGTTTCCTAGGGGCAAAGCTCAGCTGTAGGGGGAAAGATCTCTCAAATAAGCAGATCATAGGTAATTTTCCCATAGAAACTAGAGGCAGACAAAATAGCTCAAAAGCCAGTGGTTAGTAGTCCTGAAATCAGAACCAGTGTGGTTTTCAGTGTTAACAAGATACAGAAAAAAGGTATCATTTTCAAGATATTTGATGGTAGTGCCCAAATGTCACCCCTGCTGCCCAAAGACAGATATAGGAAAGAATGCAAATATTGGAGTTATTTTATTAGAATCTGAAGAATTAGGGATACTTTGTGCTCTTATTTCTTCACAGTGTCTAAATACTGGAGTTTTAGAAGCTACTTAAGTAAAAATATAAGTAACTATGAAGTTACTTCACAGTTGTATGACAATTCCAGAGATGTCAGCAGTCTTGCTTTCATCTCACTCTCCTTTTACCTGGCCACAGCAGTGACGAGCACTCACTCATCTCATCCTGGGCCGACAGAGTATTACACCAGGAAGATAGTGTGGCCTTCTAGCCAGACAGATGCAGAGCAGCCATTTCCCTCTGGGAATCACCAAACAGATCTCCAACTTCTGCTAACCATGTGCAGGGTAGCTGCTATCTTCACAGTCCCCTGCCAGCAGTTTCCCTGAGGAGGTTAGTATGGCCTGTATCTTATCAGAGGCTGCTTGTCATTTAGAGCACATTCATTTCTGCCTAAGTCTCAATCAGTCATAAAGTGTGGGCTGTCTGTTTCTTAATGAGTTCAAGCTTGTGCTGGTGTCACCAGTGTGCTGGTGGCAGCATGACTCCTGTGCTCCCCTTAAGCTCTGTATAGGTCCTGGTGCTCCATGATGCGGGAACTTGGGGGACAGTGTACTTGGAATCAGTCTGTGTGGTTGTGTCTTCAATTTCCTCTAATTTTGAACCAAAGCAATGTCTCACAGAAGACTTGAAACTTCCTGTTAGAATGCAAATTAATTATTTTTGCATGACTATCATGTTTTTAATTCCATGTAGATAATTTAAGAAATCGACCCAAGCAAGTATGCCTTGATGTGAAAGACACTAGTAAAATGTTCAAGTTGGTTTTTTTCTTTTCTCTTGAGTTTTGGGGCAGCAGCATGAAACTAATGAATTAAAAACAGAAGAATGTGTAGGATGGTCTGTGTGTCAAAGTGCAGATAAGGTAGTTCCTGCTTTGTGTCATGGCAGAAAGTGCTTTAGAAAGCTGCATCTTCTCACAGGGGGAAGTAATCCTCAAGGGAGAACATACATCACTTGTAGACATCCTGTGATGGAGTGATGGTTTACTTAACTTAAGAATCCCAGATGACCAAAGCCTGTCTGCTGTGATTTCTTAGTTATTGATGAAGAGTTAGGCACTGATGTCCAGGTCCTAAAATGGATCCTTACAAAGTTCACCACATTTGTCACTGACTAAAAGAAGCCTATCACTTAAAGTTGACATTGAAAAATAGTGATAAACTGCTACATGAATAATGACATGTTTAATGCCTATTAATCTTACTCTAGACCCATGCCTCTTGTACTTGAGGGTCATTGTGGTGTCTGCTGAATTTATTTTTTTCCTAAAATTTTCTGAATGATGCAAGAATCAATACATCTAAGTGGATGCTATTTTCTCTTTAGTTCTGGTTCCTTGTGAAGTACTTATTAATCAAAAATTAAGTACTTATCATGGAGAGATTTACTTATCATGGTGAGACTTACTATTGGTATAAATTATAAGCATGTAAATGGACCAATATATGCTTTTGCTCTAAAGCAGTATGGAGCTCTGGAATGTACCATTCCCATTTCCAAATGCTGGAGAGGCCAGTGTCGTGTATGTTGCACATTGTCAATTGTAGTAGGCTCCACTTTGCCCATAGGAAAGATAGCAAAGAAAAAATAATAGAACCATTTGGATGTGGTTACTTAAGGTTTTGACTATTAAACATTATTGTTATGATCTAAAAATTCATCTACTCACCATTTTATTTTCTGCCATATTCTGGAGAGCCTTTAACTTAAATAGTCCTGATGGCGTATTACTTCATTATCTAATTAATTACTGAGCATGCTTTCTTTTGGGTGGAGAAACAACATATGTCAGTTACTTTTTATGTTCTTTTGTTTGTAAGTCTTTTTACAGTTTTGTAGCCTTAAGGTTACAGTAGCCTTTACATAAGTAGTCTCTCTTCATTGCTGTGTAGATCCTTTCTGCATAAAGAAAAGTTAATCTTTTGTTACATCACTGGATGAATCATTGGGTAGTGTTTCTGGTTTGCCTCTATGCTTTTTACTATTTGCACATAAAATAATGAGCATCACCACATTCTGATTCATTCTGGTTTATCGGTTTTGATTTGGAAGTTCAATCTTCCTGTGTCTGTAAGTCTGATTCAAAGTATGAGATTGTTTTATAAGGTTGCCTTGTCATTCTGCTAAGCTCCTTCCAGCTGTCCAGTAAGCAATACAGCTCTGTTGAAAGACTGAGTTATTAGAGCAGTTTTAATTAAAAAAAATCTGAGATGGAGACAGAGGACTGAAAGATGCCCAAGTCCTACCTTGATATTGCAGACCTTGTGACTCATAAACTTGCAACTTAACACAGGATAATGATCACTGGTACGTTAGGCTAACCTCAGTGACAGTGTAGAAATAGTTTGTGACCTTACATCACGGTTTGGTTATATTTAGTTTCCTTTCTGTGGACAAGCAGGACTGATGAATAGCTCATGGAAATGTCTGTTGTATAAAGTCAGTACTCTATATAATTGTCAGTTTTACTTCAGCCCCATAGCTCAGTTCTGAAATGCTCTGTGAGAGACAGAAGGATTTCATGCTTACCAGCCTGAGGAGCCCCAGGGACTGCTCCAAGAAGCACAGCCAGCTTCTGTTCTGTTCCACCAAACAGGGGGCAGACGTGTGGCCAGGACTGTTCTGACTGTTCTGTTAAACTGAGAGCTCTTGCCTTGCCAGTGGATCTGGAGCAGCTATAGATCAAGACATTGATTATTAATCTACGATTTCAATGGCACAATACATAGTTCCCATTTCTGGGGCTAAAGATCATTGTTAGTAATGCTAAAATATTGTTGCAGTGCTCAGTAGCTTGCAAAAATAACTGAAGTGTTTTCAGACAAGCTCTCTGCTGCTGCTGCCTGGTTGTCTTTACTGTGAAATAAAGGTAATACTGTTTCATACAGGCAGCTGACAGCTTTGCTCAGGTGTGCTATGAAGGGATTAAGAGTTAATGTGATAGTAATACTTGCAACAAAGTAACTTCAGTGATCGCAGCTGGGACTTGGGGGTTTTTCTAAGATTTTTTTCTTAACTTTATTATGTTTCTACATCGGGCTAAATACACAATTTGGTGGTGATCTGTTCCTGTTTATGAGGTGGATTTGCCTATAACAGAGAAAACAAAACTGTATCTTCGTAGGAAACAGGCTCCTTGATGTTTTCTCCTGTTATGGCCATGTAAAGGCAGATCAAACTGGATTCAACTTCAAATGTCATGATAGATTGTAACAGAAATAAGAAACATAACATTAAAGGACAGCTACTACAATGTAGCATCAGTTGGCATCTTCATTCAGCTTTAACTACTGCTAACTAATGACCATGACAGCTACATTCTGCAAGCTTGCATTTTAAAAGCTGTATATTCTTAATGATTCATGGATTTACTCTATGAACTATTATAAATTCCATTTAAACTTTTCAGGATTCTGCAGTGCTTTTATTACACTAATGAGCTAATTGTTTAAGAATCATTCACATGATTCATCCTCCTGGCTCAGCCTTTTTTAAAAAAAACTTTTAGCTGCTGAAACTCTCTTGACAAACAATATTTATAGCAGTTTGACAGCAGGATGAAGAACAGCGTTTGTCTTTGTAACAGCTTAAAGAAAAGGCCTTTCCAGCACCCAGCCATGCAGTTACAATCTTGACCTCTTTCTTTTGCTGGGAACATACATACAGCATACAAGCAGCACCTCCCATGTGTTTTCTTGACCCTTTGACTGTCCATTCACTTCCCATCTGTTTTGCAGCCTTAAAGGAACAGAGGGGGCCCTCTACTTATAAATCTGTCTTTGCAGCTGACAAATGATGTTCTGTCTCTTTAAGGGCAGCCTGGGTGGTTTTGCCTTCCCCTCTTAAAACTTTAGCTTTCCTCTCAGCCTTATCCCGAGGAAAATATGGTATGTGAACAAGAGGAAACTGGCAAAAAATGTGATAAGTGGTTTCAAAGGATTTTCTAAAATTCAGCAGCACATGACCTAGCAGTGATCAGGGAATTGTGGCAGTGTTTGCACAAAGCATGAGTAAGCATTTTGCTGCAGGTAACTGTGACTGGGAAGTCAGCTTTCTGAGGCGTTATTTGGAGTGCCTGGGAGCGTGCTCTCTCATACCATTTTAACAAGAAGTAAAAGCTTTCGCATGGCCCTTAGAAAATCAAGGAATGTGGCACAAAAGGCTGAACTCCAAAAAGATGATTCCCCACCCCCCCTTCTCCACCTGACTGTTCATAGGGGTTCTATACAACTGTGGAGTTTGTGTCTTAGATAGCCCTAAGGTAAAAATCAGCTTTCAATAGAAAACTTTGGATTGACATCTCTGGTGTTAATGGTGTGTTTCTGGGCATTGTGATGAATTCTGACTGACAGGGCTTTCCTTTTTGCTAGAGGAAAGATGATGCATTCACAGCAGTAAATTCCAAATTTCTGCCTCTGTGGTTAACTAACCATAACATAGAAGTAGCACAGCAAGCAGTGAGAATGTTTATAGGCGAGGAAGGGATTAAGAAAGGAAGGAAGATGAGGGAAAAAAAAAAAAAAGAGAAAGGGAGAATTCAAGTCTAAACATAATCCAGAGTAAAAGGAGCAACAACCATGAGCTTTTAAATATCATAGCCATGTAAACATTAGTTGGAGATAGAAGTCACTTTAATGTACAACAGGAGGATTTATAATAAGACATTAACACATTTTTGTGGTCATTTCATACTGTAGGTTTCATCAAAGTACAAAATAAAGATGGATTTGTGTCCAGAAAGATTTCAGAATTTGTTTTGTTGCTGCAATTCAAATTTGATATCATATGTGCACATTTGTAATTGGGAAGGGAAAGCTTTTTGATTTGCCCAAAGTACTCATGTACTCTCGCACAGACAGACATGAAGATCTTTAAAATTCTGTGCTAACATCACTGGTTCTTTACAGGTAAATATGTATTTGAATGTCTCAAAATAAATTTAGAACCATAAGCAAGACAGGTTTTGTGGACAGATGCCACATCTCTTAGTAAACCAATTAACACAGCTAGAAAATACAAGAAAACCTTTTCTCGCCTTCAGGAGTGTGTTTAAAATAAATCAGTAATGTACTTTGCTTTTGTAATTTGTGTTTGATATTATTTGGGATTATTTGGCCTTACCTCAGGAGATTTGCTTGATAACTTGCTTCAGCTGTTTCATTTTAGCACTGTTTATTGCTAGCTAAGCTTGGGTATCTCAGGCAGAAATCAGAAAGCAAACCTTCCTTGTAAGACTGAATGTTTCAGGGGGGTTCCTTCTGACCAGCTTAGGATACAAGGGAAAGCAAACTTTATCTGTGCCTGCGTCTTTCTGCATTCATAGTGTATTCCAAATCCTCATTACAGTTCAATTAGTCTGGTTTTGAGCCTTTTAGATTTGGGATCACAGGATTAATGAAAAGAAAATGAGCAAGTAGCAATATCATTTCATATGGAGATAAGGAGAGACTGAGCATGAATGAGGATCTCAAGACATCTGAATAAAGAATTTCCTTATTCTGTCAGTGAAGTTTTACGGGATATGGAGGGAGGATTATGGGAATATTCATGACCAGATCAAGAGGCATAATGAGTTGATGTATGAACCAGCTTATCTTTTAAGTAAACATGGGGTAAATGGGAAATAGAATAACCATTCATGGCCCCTAGGCCTGTGAATTTTACTGTTCTAAGATTGAAAAAAGGGTTTAGTTACAGTTATTCTTCATTGATGTAATTTGATTTCTGATCAGTGTTTAACAGGTGCTGGAAGAACTGCTTATTTATAACTTCAGGTCTGCATTAGAGCTAGCAAAGAGCACATCATCTTTCTAGAATCCAGTGTAAGCAATATGTGCAGTAAAACTTACACAGTAATAAGAGTGTATCACTTTGTTAAAGTCTCTTTTGTGGCATGGGAGCAGTGTATAAAAGAGCTTGGGTAGTACGACCAGTTACAGAAGTAATTTGCTAGCAAAGCTGAGTGCTTTTAATGTGTGGTTTATTTATCCTTGGAAAGACCCAGTATCACAAGACACAGAGCAACAGGTCACCTTTGTCTACCCCTAAATTTACTTCTGCAATAAGTATTCTTACCCAAAACCCAGATGATTTTCTGTGTTTGGCATGTTGATAAACTTTCCTCAAAACAGAATGTTCTGAAATTTATCAGTGTAAACAACTGATAGTTTGATCTTAGTGTCAGTCAGAACCCTACAAATGTGGGTACAGAGCTTGTGCATTTTACAGAGGCAATAACTTCCCTATTTCAAAAGTGAACCAATTCAGCAGACTGCTTCTCTGTGCTACAGAATGGACTTGCAGGAGAGTGTTACAGATTGCCTGGGATCTGCTGCTGCAAAAGGCTTTACTAGGGCTAAAAATACAGGGCATAGCATGAATAATTGCAGCTATTTGGCACTCATTGTAGCTGTTCTTTTTTAAGAATAGCCAGCATATTATTTCAAAGTATTAAATTACCTCAAGACCTCATGATTATTACAGTTAAGTAATCATTTCAATTCAGTCCAAGTATAAAAACTAATAAAGTGCTCATAGTATGCAGTCAGTTTTAGTATACATGTTCTCTAGGCAAACACAGCTGATTCAGTATATTCTGGTGGAATACATGTTTGCTATCCTGTTATTTTAATATGCCTTAATCAGAAAATTAGAATAGATTTGTTGGCACAAATCTTTTTTTAAGGGTGAAATAATAATTACAGGGTTTTGCTGATGCTATTAATTTTCAGAGCTGGAATATTTCATCAGC
Organism: Phylloscopus trochilus trochilus; assembly: GCA_016584745.2. Classification (NCBI taxonomy): domain Eukaryota; kingdom Metazoa; phylum Chordata; class Aves; order Passeriformes; family Phylloscopidae; genus Phylloscopus; species Phylloscopus trochilus. The sequence goes on along the minus strand of WQNJ02000041.1, from coordinate 7,565,901 downwards.
AAGAGGTTGAGAAGGGAAAATACTTGCATTTAATACTGCTAAATCTGCCTGCTTTCACTGGGTCTAATGGCTTGATCAATACAAAGAACACACTTGGGAAAACATGTGGCAATTGGGAAAAAAAGTGGCACAGCAAGCCACTGAAAGCACAAGATAAAGAGATCATCAGGGTCGTGAGATCTCATTCCCAGTTATCACGGCAACCGCTGTTCAGTTTGGAGAGCGGGGTCCAGGATTAGTAATTCCTAAACCCAGAATCATTATAGAATATTTTGGGTTGGAAGGGACAGTAAAGATCATCTCGTTCCAACTTCCCTGCCATGGTCAGGGGCACCTTCTGCTTGACCAGGTTGGTCAAAGCACCATCCAGCATGGTGGGGTCAAAAAAAATGTTAATTCTGTCCAAAATAGCAGAACGTTATTTCAAAGGCTGCTTTTGTAAACATTCATAGAGCAACAGTATTGGAAGCTGAGCTAAGTAGTTGCCTAAATAAATGCCATAGAAATAACATTTTTTATATACTAGAGGTTTATATACTGGCATGCAATGTATATTCTTTTTTTTTTTTCATTTAAAAAGATACTAGTGAAAACACTTTGAATGTGCTCAGTAAGGAGAAGTGATCATGGGACTACCTTTTTTTTTAAGCTGGCAAAAATCAGCTACTGCTGTTTCTTAATTTCCAAGGTACAGCTTTTGCCCTCACACTGACTGTAATCTTCATTTAATAACAAAGTACCTTAGAAGAAAAAAAAAAAAACCAGCTGAAATTCAAGAAGCTTCTTTGGTGTTTTCTTTAGGACTTAGAGTGTGATTCAGCTTCACTGTACTTCTGCTTGTAGATAAGCACCACTGAGGAAGGGCATGCTGCAGTGTTGAAAGTGTCAGTGGCTTACCCTTCATCACCTCAGAATTGCAAGATAAAGATAGAAGTTGAGGTTTCTTCATACTCACGCAGGCTACTTTCCATACTTTATTTCAAATGCTAACTAAAATTCTCTACTTCTGTTAGAATGGAACTGCAGGAGTTCGTTGTTATTATTATTATTATTACTCCAAAATGAATTTTATGGGTTTTTGTGGGGTTGTCCTTTTGTTAGATTAAACTTTCAGTTTCCCCTATCTACATTAGTGTTCTTTTTGTAGGTCATTTTTTCTGCTTATGCTTACATATCCCATTTAAAGCTGATTGTTTTCTTTTTCTTTTTGCTCTGCTCTTACTTCAGCTTAGCAAATTTGATAGCATATGGTATTGATAAAGAGAAGAAAACATAAAAGTTTTTTAAAAAAGCTCAAATCCTGTATCTCAGACAAGGGTACATATGGCTTTAATCCAATAGTATTTTTAGCTTGGAAAAAATATTTGTCTGTGTTTATGCTCATCTAACTTATTTTTGTCTGTCCTGTTGCTCTCCTCCCATTCCTTCATATTTCTGAAGTGTATGTTTTTCATGCCTATAATCACACACAGAAGGAACTTCAAATGAGGATGTGGTGAGGGAGAAGCAGGAAATCTCACAGGCTTTGGATTCCAACTGTGTTCTAAATCTTGCTTCATAAGCAATTTAATAAATCAGATAGGTTATATGATGACAAATATCGTATGGAATTGAGAAAAGAGTGGGAAAATGCCTAAACCCCTGGATTTTTTTGCAATCAATTTTGCCTTTTCATTCCCAAAAACTATTTGTATTTGTGGTCATGTTTTGGTAGGGAAGTAAACTACCAGATTCAGATTTTGTATAAAATGAGATTCTGCGCACATCCATCTGGTTACTACCGAAATGCAAGAAAAAAAATGCAAGTTTTAAACATTCTTAACATCGTGTGTGCCCCTTGGAGGGGGTGTCTTGAACACTGACATGTGGTTCCTTGAAATTCTCCTGGGTGAAAGGGCATGAGCTTTCAACTTTATTTGGAATGATTAGTGGTGTTTGTTACACTTGATGTGGAGAATGAGGACATTTGGTTAAAGAAGAAAGGGGCTAGTGTGCATTATTTTAAAACCTAACTGCTCCCTGCGTGTAACAAGTGTACAGTAATTCTGCTGTGCGTGATCTGATGGAAATTTCAATTTTTTGAAATATATTTCTAGCATTGGATTCCTTCAGTAATTTTTTGAATTATTAAATTAGCAGGATAATCATAAAATATGTCTATAGGAGTTCTTCAAACAGGATAGGGTTTCTTTTTTTCTGATGTGTAAAAATGTTTTAAACTTCTGTAATTGCGAAACAAAATGCTTAGAGTAATATTGATGACAGCATTAATTTTTGTTTGTGTTTTCATGTTTTTGTTCATTGTTTTTCTGTGGGGGTGGTTCTTTCAGTACCTGTCCTCAGGTACTTAATAGTAACAGGTATTTGAACCTTCTTATTTCTACCAGAAAAAGTTCGGGAAATCCAGGAGAAACTTGAAGCCTTCATAGAAGCCCTGCATCAAGAAAAGTAGATTGTTCAAGCAGGTAATCATGTTTTGATCATAAAGATTGCTACAGTTACCTTATTGCTGTATATAAAATTATTCTTCTCATTTAAGTTCATGTTTTCATACAGACTCTGTGAAAATTCCTGTTTGTTTTATTCCATTGTCTGGCTGCTGCTGCTTCTTGCTTCTAATCTTCAGAACGATACTTGCTGCTTTTACACTACAAGCAAATTCAAAACTTACTAAAAATGCAATTACTAACCAGTTACTTAAATATTGTGAATCACTCTAGGCTATTTGGTTACTCTCAGTTCAATATTTTTATCTGTATTAAGCAAAGAAAGCATAACTAGCTGGAATCAAAATTAATGGAATACTTTTCTATGAAAGCATTTTGGTTCTTTTGTCTTTCTTAAAGACACTGTTTATTGTTAGCAATAATATTTGCATACAGGTAATTTCCAAATCTTATCTCTGTTAATTCTCAAATCCGTAATCCCAAGTGCCATCATGCATTTGTACAGATTTTAAAATAATTGTCATTCTGTTTCAACAGCGACTTTACACAAGAATGCAGCCTTCTCCAGGATACCTTACACAAAGACTGAATTGAAATGGCTTTTGTGTCCCATTCTCTTTCCTATCTTTTGGGGAGCATCCTGAAATGTTGAAGGAGAAAGAAAATATCTCGAGGGATTGAGAAGTTCAGTTAAAATCCACCTGCTCGTTTAATTTACATGCACAGAAGATTCTGATTTGTGTATTAATGAAATAGCTTGAGAGCTTGCTGAAGTTGTACATTTAAGGGTTTTTTTCCTGAAAGGGAAAAAGGCTTTTTATTTTTAGTATGTGTCTTATATGGTAGAGCTGGATCAAATTCATAAAATGATTTTATCTGTTGTCATTTTCTTGAATGCAGATGATGCTGGAAGTTTGACATAATGTTTTAGTATTTGTATGTACATTAAAATGCCCTTCAAAGTAATGCCATTTTTATCTGTTATGCTCTGTGTTGAAGCATTTGCTGATCACTTGGTTTAAAAGTGTTGTGTTGAGATCCTGAGAGAAAGTGGTGGATTTTGTTAAACTCCTAAACTATTGAGACATGTCAGCCAAACAATTCTCAAAGTTCTTTCACCTGAAAGCACAGACTGCTATTCAGTGACATCCTAAAAGGTTTAGGCTCAGGAAGTAATGTCAGCAGCTGCTCCCTTTACCTGTTCTTTCCTGATGTATGTTCTTACTCTTGAATGTCAGCCGATTACATTTCATTTCTGGGATTGCACAGGCTCAGATTTCCTTGTTAACTCCTCCCTTTACCATAGGTACAGAGTAACCTGGTGGAATATGTGTGAAATGTAATGGAATATGTAGAATGTACAGTTTCAACTTCTCCAACTTCCTAACTAAAAGACAAAGGGAAAATGTCATTAATTTCATTTTTACTAATAGCTACTGTAAGACCAAAATCACTTCTCTAAGAATGTTATGCACAAGGTCCTTCCACATCCACTTCATGTCTATCATTCAGTAAAATCAGTAAAGCACTGAAAACTACCTTTCAGTTTGCTGTAGAAATGTTACTTCTGAGAAATTTAAGCATGATACAAGCTCTCTGTCATAGGTGCCTGGTGGTTAATCACCACCACATTTCTCTGCCCACACTTGGCCACAAATGATCTGGCTACACTTCTGAATGCTTGTGTGGAAGAAGGTGTTATGCCTGAAACAGTTTGTGTTGCAATTGTCCGATTATGTACCTTGAAAAACTGACCTGGATTTATTTTCCTTTTTGGAGAGACAATTGATTTTGATATGTAGAAATGAAAAGAGAGTAATCTGAATGTTTTCCAACAGATACTGTTTTAGTTTGCCCTCAGAGGAAACAATACAAAGTTTGGAAAGATGTTCCCCAAATGTTTGGACATATTCAGCCATGTGGACAAAAAGCTAACATAGAGCTTAAAATTATGTTGGAAGGTTAAATATTTCAGGGTGATCCATCTGAATGTTTGGAGATTTTCTGTTTAAAATTAATTCCTGAAAATGAGTGTTTGAGAACCGAAAAATGAAAAAATGGCTTGTGTCATGACCATCCTCTGAAGATTACTTCAGAAATGTAAGTTTGCACAATTTTGAAGGCAGACACCTTTGTGTATAGCAAGTGAAATAAGTCTGTACTTTGTAAAAAAACCAAACAAAGAAACAAACAAAAAATTTTTGCATTTACCTAGAGATCACTGTTTGAAACTTCTGTGTAATGTAAATGTTGCAGAATATGGCATCCAGTGGCCCAATGTTAATTTCTTTTAGTGTGATGTTCCTATGGGTTTAGTTCCAACTTCTCTGTGCTGCTCATCTAAGACTTAGCATGATGTATTCCATGGAAACTAGGTATTTATTGAATAAAAATGTAACTGAAGGAATAATAAAATGTGGGTTTTGAACACGGTGCTATAGCACCTAACTAAGAAGTCACTTTGACCTTCTTTTTCTCATTTGTTAAGTTGTGAACAAGTGTACATTAATGATATCAGTATATGTTAATGATATCAAAATGTCTGATTCAGAAGAGCTGTGTCAGCATCAGGTTGGCAGTGACTGTACCAACTGTTATCTTTACTCTATCAATTAATGTACCATTTATGTGATACATTTAGACAAAGATCTTATGTCAAGCAGCATCAGAAGGATTTGCTGAATATTACAACAGTTTTGAGACAGCAAACACAATTATTTGAACTGCCTAAAACTCATGTGGTACTGAAGAGTATGTTATTCCCTGAAGAGTATGTTATTCCAAACTGGTTTGCATGATTTCACAATATTTTTTCTGTATTTCGTAGGCTACCTTCAGATTCTGCATATAGCAATTTATTGTAAGGAGCAACGACTGATCTAATTTCTGTAATTTTTTGAGCTTAGGGAGTAGAACCACCAAATGTAAACATTGCTGTTCCATAAATGGATATTTCATTTCCAAAACAAGTTCATTACTATCGTGTAGATATGCTAAGTTATTTCTGGTTTTTATAAAATGAACCATTTATGAACCAAAGTTTAAATACTAATGGCCAAGAGGTATTCTGACCCTTTTTCATGAAAAAGATGCAAATGGTGTCTTTTCAAATGTCAAGAATTACTCCTTCTCAGTGGTTACTAGAAACCTCATCTTAAGTTATCGGACTATGAGAGAAAATCTTGGAAATGCTTAGAAGTGTAAAAACCAAACAGAGAGAGTGAATGCATCAATGAAATCCTTGGTTATTTCAGACACACTGGTGTGCTCTTTCACCATCAAAGCCACATGAATCTTTTGCTGAGTATATTTTTGAACATAAGCTGAGTTATGACACAGCTCAAAGGCTAAAGTTTTAGCAAATTTTCATGTATCTTAAATGTAGCTTAGTAATCCTTAACAAGTATATTAAAAAAAAATGCAAGAGATTTCATTACTTGAAATGTCGAAGTAGTGGGATCTCTAAACCTGATCCCAGACCCCTTGAGTCAGTCAGAACTCTTTGTTCTCAGTGGGATTTGGTACTGGAGAGGTCTGTGGGATGTTCTTATGTCAGAGAAGGTATTGCCATATGCATTGTCTGTGTAGATACCTCTGTGTTCTTGCAGAGTTGCAGCGTGAGATGTTTTTTGACTGTTTGGAATGTGTTTCTGGGTCCTGAGGTGCTTTGGGGAAATCTTTCAGCAATGCTTTCTTGCACAGATGGGATCTATAAAGGTGAAGTTTACTCAGGTTCTGGGAATACCCTTCCAAGAACTTAACATTAATGGCTAACTGAAAAAACTTAGCATCTTAGTGACTCACCATATCCAAGGAACCTTTTTCTTTTTAAATGTCAGTTTAAAATCCTTGGATCCTGTTCTATTTTTTAATTAGTTCACTAATCCATCTTCCTTGCAGTAATCTTTATAGACCGTGATCACTTACTAGTTTTTATTCAGTAAGATAAATGAAATGCATTGTAAAACCCTTGCAAGATAGGTCCTACACAGTCAGATAACTCCTAAAGCTGTAGTTTCACAAGTGCTGTGAGTTCTAGATGCTGTTATCACAGAGCTTTCACAACAGCATATGGCTGTTGCCAGGATTTTTTTAGTATAAAGTACTGTATAGAAAGGATGGGAAGAAGCAGAAATGGTACGGAGATTGTAATGGTTGTTTATACTGTGGTGCTAGAATGGAAAACCCACATATATTTCTGTGTATACAGATCTTGCTTGCATCTGCCATCATCTCAGTGCTTCAGCACATCAAAATGTGAAATTATCCAGGCTTTTGTTCTGTAAGAAGTGCTAAAAGTCAAACATAATTTGAGTTTTGACTACGTGATTCAGGAAATAGTTCTGAAAGTTCTGGTGAAACAGTTCTAGAGCCTACCCCATCAATTGTTCTAGAAACATTCCTGAAATTGACTCTTAAGTTCCTTGGAATTGGCTTTAGGTGTTGTTTCAGTGGCAACTCCAGAAATATTTCTAGTCCTATCTGCTGAAAAGCAGTTTATTGCACATAGCTGCAAATGCTTGTTTGTGTTGCAGAACACTGATAGGAGATGGTTTATTTGCTGCTCTTGGGAGTCTGTAGGCTCCAAGAGGACTTCCAGAGCAGTGGTGATTTCCCAATATGATTTTAAAATGGCTTTCTAAACTATCTGTGGGTAGTGACAACCAGCAGGGTGAGCTTTGTTCAGGTTTTTCACCCAAAGGACAACAACAAACTTTTTGAAGGTTAGTCAGTGTGGTGCAGTAATACCCTGCCTTATACCATTACTAGTATAGGGGGAAATGTGAAGTTTGAGTTTAAAGGGTGTTTTATAATAGGTTTTAGAATAGAAGCTTGAGTGTTACATCCTCTATAACATTTTAGAGACCTTTTCAGGAAACACCTGTGTGACCATTACTGGATAGGACTGACAGCTGCCAAATCCTTAGAACTACAAAGGACAAGCATGTTTGTGCTCTGTTACTACCAACCTTACAATTTGGAAGTGATGTAAACTCTACCTTGGACTGAATCTGCACATTCATGTTTCATAAAGGATCATCTCTTCTAGACTGCTGGAAAACAGTAAATTTCATGACAAAAACCTCTTTAGATCTAGGTATTATTTCACTACAGAAATCATAACTGAGGACCATTTTCACTTCTGATACAAGCAACTGCCCTCTCCTTGCCAGCCTCATGAAATAAGTATTAAGGTAACAGTATGCCCCCTATATTTAGAAACATTGGAAGCAGTGTTTGCCTCATGTCCACAAGCCAATTGCCCGTTGCTTTTGATGTTTAGAGATGGAACATTTATTGCAGCCTTCCCTACAATGAGTCTGTTCTGGTTCATGTGAAAATCAACATCCTTTTTTGTGTTGCTGCCTGACAGGATGCTACAATACTATTAGCATTTGCAAAGGGTTTGCTCCGTCTAATAGTGCAACCCCCAGATCACAGGCTGCTCAGTTTGTGTTTCTCTATTATGTGAAAGACACAAAGAAGCTGAAGGCTGGCAAAGGCCTGTCAAATCTTGTAATGTAGCGAGCGACCCCAGAGCTTCATTCTGCTTTATATCATTCCTTGTTCCCCATCCCACCCCTTTCCTTGAATGGGCTCTGAGGTAGGTAAATGAATTCAGTGGTATGGTAGGCGGATGATTCCTTTCTGACCTTGTTCCTGTACCATTTGTTTCCAGGCTTGTTGGAGGGAAAAGGACATATCTGAACCTTTTGTTTCAAATAATTTTCTCGCAGGTTGGGGAGTTAATGCAGACCTTGTCTGAACTCACCCGAGCGGAAAGTGCTCTGGGTACAAGTCGTGACACGCTTGGTCCCTTGGAATTGCCAGATTAAAGGAGAAGGCAGTGAATTGGAATTCTTTCACATTTGGCATTGCTTAAACACCTGGACACCTTTTTTTTCCCCCAGTATGCACGTGTTTATATCCCTTGTCGTGCCTTGGAACATCTGTCTTAAGAGCAGTCAAGGAGCAAACAAAGAATGACCTTTGAACAGCCCAGTGCTATGTGTTTTAGTTGGGAAGGAGGTGAGGCTGAGGCAAAAGCTGACTACAGCACACACCAAACACCAGTGGCTTTCAAAGGAGTATTTCGGACTGGTGTCTGAAATTGGCACAGCACTTCTTGAACAGAGTTGGGTTTGTTTTAGGGATTGATCTTGCATCATGTCTTTGATGGTAAGGAAGGCAAAGCTTTCCTGCATGCCAGGACTGAGTCTTTGGAGCAGTGAGAATTTTCACTCCAGAATTGCCTGAGCTCTGCATCCTTGAAGATACTTTTGTAGAAAGAAGACCAGAGGAATGTGACCAGTAACAAAACATGAGGTAGGAAAACCACTACAGGTGTCCTGCAGAGTCATAAATTTGCCCTCTGCACTGTCAATGCCATGATGTTTGGAGGACTGTTCATACCTCCTGAGTAATGGTTTCCAAAGGTCTCAAACAGAACACAAATTATAGAATAATAGTCTATCCTGAGTTGGAAGGGACTTACAAAGATCACTGAAGCACAGCTTCTGGCCCTGCAATTACTGCTCTCTGCAAGTCTGAATTGTACACGGTGAGTTTGCCGTGTCTGATGTGCCCAGTTCAAGTCTCCATCTGCTTAGCCCAGCACAAACCTGGTGAGAGGCCTGTTTGTTTATCATTTGAGCCCATCACTTTGTGCTGCAGGTATCCTTTACTAAAGGCCTCCACAAGCCAGAACAGACATTGGGGAAATCTGTAAGAACATCAGGCCTCAGAATTGATACAAAAGACACAGGCAGAAAGGGGATGAATGAGGATGGTCATATCCCACGATGCCTTAAAAAATGTAGATACTAACGGTTTTCTGTTGGTAGACTAGCTTGAAAGTGCAAGCATAAGGGATGTTACCTATCACAGATGCCTATGCATATTAACATATTTTTCTGGAGTAAGTAGTATTAAGTTTGAAAAGCAAACTTCCACATCCAGCACAGATTTGTGGCATCCCCAAAACAAACTCTGCTCATGCTTCATTTCTGATTCTTCTGTGCTATGTTTATATATCTCAGGGGGACAATGAGTTCATTTAATAGTTGTAATCTCAAATCCACCTAAACTGAAAGTTATTTGCATGTGCAAACATATTTTGTAATTTGGGGCTAATTATGGACTCCATTTTAAATCCAAATGGAATAGCTTCTGTGCCCCACTTCCTGGATTTCTTGCTAAAACACTTCATGCTTTCACAAGATTCCAGTATTGCAGATGTATAGCTTTGTGCAGGCCTTCCTTACTATCTCACAAGCAAGACCAGCAGGAATGTTATCTGTATAAGGCCCTTCAAAAATACATAAAAATAGTTAATTTTTTTTAAATCCACCAACAGTAAGCAGGCAGACGTTATCCCTTTTGTTCTTATTGTACCTCTACTCTCACCAATGGCCAGAAGATTCGTTTTTATCTGGAAGTTCTGATCAATTAGATCTTTTTGCAAGAAAGCATTTTTAGGCTATTAAATATTTCTTTTATGATCCAAGACTCATTACCACTGGAAACTCTTGCTGTAAGGAGAATAAGGGCTTCCCTTTAAAACAGTCCCTTTTCCCCTCCTGTCAGTTTATGCAAAGTCCTTTGTCAGAAATAGAAAATCATTTTCCACTGCCTAGTGCCTGAAAATTGGAATTCCATAAAGCTCATGGAGGTACAGCTAGCCACAGATTATCTGGTGAGGTTCATTTCTGGACTCTGCTTTGTTGGATGTTTTTGCACACCCTGTTTGCTTTCCCTGCCAGCACAACCTCCTTCCCTGTCCTTCTCTGCCTTATGGGCATGCAAATTAGTCCCTCACAGGTGAGATTCTCCGGCCTGTGAGGTACTAAAAGTCAGATCAGATGCTTACAATAATCTGTCTTGAAAATATATGGTAGAATTTCTCTGTCTAATACTGCTCATATCCCTTTTCACTTTTGTTTTTGCTGTCTTGGTTTTAGCTACAGGCATGTATTGCATTTTGTAAATATAGCTGTATCTCAACATTTATATTACATATGCATAATTATGCAAGAAAAAAAATGCTGACTGCCTCAGAAATTGTGACTTGCTGCCTGATCTCTGCCTAGCCCAAATGAGAATTTATCTAATCTAGTCTGAAAGACAAACGCCACTAGTAGATGAGTAACAGAGAAGAAACATTGGAGAGTGGGTCATGGCAAGAGGCTGTTTTCATGTGAAAACAAGGGAATATTATACCACTTGCTGAAGCTTAGAGCAGCTCCCAGATCCTCACTGAAATCAAGCTCTGTGATGAAAAGGCCTGTAGCCTGTTGGGCCAAGAGATGGGGATTATGAGAATATTCATGACTCCTGAGAATCAGCAGGTGAGACCTAATGCACACTATTGCCCCTCACCCCTTCCCCCAGCTCATCCTTTTGGTAAACAGTGCATAAAGGCTGGGTTCCCAGAGTGACTGAACTCAGTTCCTGATCCTTTTTTTTCTCCTCTTTTTTTTGCCTCCATTCTTTATAAAAAAGATTGCAGTGGTTTTGCCACTTGTCCCAAGCAGAAGCACGAAATCTCCTTTTCATTTCTAAAAAGCAACTGTGTGGCCAAACCAGAAGTCTTGTGACATTACTTAAGAAAGCAGAATGGTATCTTAGCATCCAAGGCCTCTTTTAAAACTTAATGAAAAGCCTTTCTGAGAGCTTGGATAAGCTGTAGAGGAATCTCTGTGACATATGTGCATTGTCTTAGAAAAGCATGGGTTGGAGCCAACTGTGGGCCTCTGCCTTTAATATACTGGGTGTTTGTCATGCCTGTTTTGGTGTGCTTGCTAGTCAGTAAACACCCCGTGTGTAGAGTCCACAAAGTTGGAAGAAGTTGCAGTATGTGATTGATGTAGGACTGTTCCAGGCCAGTGAGTGCTGGGGATGCTCTGGGAAAGGGAGATTCCTTGGGCAAGATGGGCAAAAGTATTTTGCCAGCTTTTCTCCAGTGCAGCACAAAGACACATTTTATAGCAGATTTCATCAACCAAGTTTTTGTAAAATTGTCTCACTGCGATGTAGGTGAAGAGGGATTCTCACCAATGCTGATCCTGTCCTTATTCTAACAGCTTTTACCTGCAAGCATGAAGTTGCATGTTCAGCCTGGTGGGGTAGGGATGATTGTCAGCTCTTTAGCTGAAGTCCAAGTGTTGTCATCCCTTTGAAGCCTGAAATAGTGCCTGTGGTAAACAGAGGAGACCAGGCTAGATCTTTGCTTTAACTAAGCTATCTTGCTTGCTTTTCCTTTACAGGAATGTGTCAGCCCATTCTGCTGGTTTGTGACCCTCTTGTACGTGGATTGCAGCTATAGATCAGTGATTTGGCAGAGGGAGGTGGTGCAGTGAATGCAAGCACAGGACATTCAGACTGCTGTCACCCTCAGGCCTGTGCCACTTTTCCAGGGAGTACAGTTCCTCCCTATATGTGCCCTGATATATGACAAGGGCAGGCACCTTTCCAGGCCCATCAGCCTTCCCAGTAGGGATAGATTGTCAGCTCAAGCCCTTCTGGCTGTGCTGAGGCAGGTGATTGCAGAATTATGGTTGGTAAAAATGTACCCTCTTGGCAACATTTGCTGTAGCCTAATGCTTGCAGGACACCTCTCCACAGTGATTATTCTGCATTAAGGCAAAGGTAACACCTTTTGTAAGATTTTCAGTCTTTCCAGGAAGGATGGTTACATCATTTTAAATTCCTCTTGGAAGTTCAGTCTGCAGGAGCTGTAGTGCCAGGCTCTGACAAAACTGTTGTTACAAACTTGCTTTCAAAGTGTCTCAGCAATAAGTGTGTTTGTTTGTTTGTTTGTTTGTTGTATCCCTGTGACAGCATCCAAACAATACTTCAACAGTTTTTTCTGTTAATCTGAATGTAACTCATAGCACTTAGTTCTGTGGCTGGAATTTGGTCCCCAACAACTGAAACTGAACTGCTGTCTGCTCAATATAGTTTTTCTAGTAACTGATGCATCTAGGTCAACAAACTGACAGGCATTGCTCATTTTACTGCTTGGCAAATATTGAACTAAAGTCTTCAGCACTGTAACACTGTTGACAATTGTAGGATAAAAGCATTGTCCTCTTTTGTTACCATGAAGTGCATCTTCACATCTGATTCTGGCATAACACACTTGGTAAACAACAAGGGATGTTGTGCTCTGGAGTCCCAAGTGTTTGCTCTGACAATATAAACTTACTGCCTGCTCTCTAAAACCAAACATCTGTCTCTGCCATGGTTACTTCAAACTGATATTGAAACAATCCACTCTCTTCCTGAAAACACTGGAGGGTGACAGCATGACTGCTGTTGAAGGAGCTCTTTTCTCTTTTTGAAAGCTATCTGCACCACCCTCCTTTGTTGCAGGTCTACGTTGAGGAGCCCAGACTAAGCTTCAAGAGTCTGAAAATTAATACTGGACAGAAAAAAAAATCACTCTGGATTGGTGCAGTTAACACTAACCCCACTGAAAAGGAAATGCCATGTTGCAAGTCCACTGTCAATTCTTTCTTTTCCAGGAGAGCATGTTAGAAGAAACAAAAGAGTAATGAGCCAAAATGCAGCTGAAAAAATTCCGTCACACACATCCTGTTACCTGAGCAGAGCACTGCTCCTTGCCTCTTCCTTCTCCTGTTCAAAATTAAACCTCCCCATGGCTACTGTGAAGGTCCAGGGTCATTTGTATCCCAGCACCCATAGCATCAATCCATGGCCTCTCCCTCCTGCTTTGCTGATGTGGGTGACCCCTGTGGATCAGACTGGAGCGATTCAGCTCTGTGTGATTCAGTGGGGACGTGCCCCATGGGAATGCTGTCATTCACAATGATTTTCTTCCCTGCTACCTTTGGTCTTTTTCACTACAGCTTTGTTACTTGTTTCGCATTTAGGTCAAGGGTGAAGATTAAAACAGATCTGCCCTTCCTTTGCTTCACATCTTCACTTTCACCTACTTGGTTTTGCATGTGAAGTGCATGGAATCTTTATTTAGACCAGCTTCCAAGCTATAATGGTGACCTGTATCACACTGAATCTGTTTGAAAAGGGTGTAGCTGCACATCTGTAGTTACAATATTACATGTGAAACATTAGCCCAAACAGTGATTGGAGGTGAATCTCAATAAGGAGCTTTTACAGCCAGTTGGATCCTGCTGCTCTAGACTGGTGCCAACCAGCTTGGAGGATTGGTCCCCTCCACAGAAGTATTAAAAAATTAATCCACAGCTTTTTTTATCCTTGATGGAGACACAGATAGCGACAGCATATGCTGTTTGTTGCCTTTTTGGGTTGAACTATTGGTGCTTCCTTTTCCTTTCTGCCTCAGGAAAAAAAAAACAAAACAAAACAAAACCAAAAAAAACCAAACAAAAACAAAAACCACACCAACAGCTTTGCCTTTGAGGTTAATGCAGTCACATGCTAAAAAGAAATTTAAGGCCCTAGAAAAAAGAAAGAGGCCAGCATGGATTTCACTACCAGGTGCTGAGATGGGACGAGTCCTATGACCATTTTGCATTTCAGACTCGTCTTGGGTCACTCAGAGCTGAAGGGAATGAGAGATGGGATTGTGATTGTGTTCCCAGCAGAAAGGCAGAGACAAAGCTGCACGCTTCAGGAAAACGCCGTCGTAATTCTTCCTATATTAGTTCAGAGGTTCGTTGATCATGAGGCTGGAAGCTTTTGTGGCTGGTGTCAAGTGACTGCTTTTGGGTATGATTCACCTATTGTCTATAAGGCTCCTTTTACCAAAAAGCAGCTGGTGAAGCCTCTATTTCCCTTAAACAAAACTGTCTTGAACTTTCAGGGCAGAACAAGGCCTTCACTGTGCTGCCTTGACTGAAATCCCAGCCAGGAGGGAGAAGTCAGACCTGTTTCTTGCTTTTGCAAAAGCAAGTTCTTTTTTCCCCCAGCAATAGCTGTGAAGTAGACAAAGAAAGCAGCCGTCAGCCCTGTGAGAGAGATGAGCCTGACCATCCCGTAAAGCTGCAGTGTTTTTGTGTCCACCTGCAAATGGGGATGGCAGAAGTGGCTGCTGCTCTGGTCGAGCCAGCCAATGCTTGATACAGCAGAAACTGATTTCCCAGATGCTACCCAGTTCTGGTGTCTGAGTTTTTCACAAGTTTAAAGCTCATTTTTCATACAATACACTCAATTCATGTGATTTTTGCCTTTAGATGACATACATCTATATGCATTCTATGCTAGTAATGAGGCAACTAACTTGCAGATCTTGGCTTCCCTTCTGCAGGAAGAAGTTCCCAGAAAGGCTCAGCCAGAGCTTGGGGGTAAGGGAAGCAGAGGGGGAAAGGACAGCCTGGCACTTCAGTAAAGACAGTAGAGAGTTCATGTGGGAAGGGGAATGGCAGCCTTCTGATGAATAAGCTGGATTCTGTGAGGCAGCATCCTCCAGCTTTCCTCCCAGCAGGAGCCCATCAGGCCAAATACAGCTGGCAGCAGCTCTCCATCCTGCTGAGGCTTTGGAGTTGGACTTATGACATGGTAACAAACTACCATTCCTGTACAGATGGACAGCTGGTTCTGTATTAAACAAAGGCAAGAACATTTAATGTTACCATTTGAAATATTTGTCTTATTTATTTCACAGGTTTGGTTGTGCCCACCCTGAAAACTGCATGTATGTGTATGACAACCTGGGAGTGCCCCTATGCACTCGTGTCAGTTCATTAAATCTGCTCCTTCAGAAACTGTTCTCTTCAAATGTATTCTTCAGAATTATCCAAACCCATGTCTTAACCCCAAAAAGGCAAATTTTAGTTAAGAGGATATTTGAGAACTAGAGTTCTAATAAATTTGAAGTCCAGTTCTAAAATAAAGAAGCTCCAGAGATTCTTAGCCTTTTCACTCTATATTCAACAGCAACAAAGAAAACTGGAACCAACCAACCAGCAGAAGAAATTTTCTTGTGAACAATTAGTTACATGTTGGTAATAGTTCTTTCAGCCACTGATAATCAGAATTTTTAATGGAAAAGAGCCAAGCAGTCTTTAAGTAGCCTCCATCAGCTCCACCTCAGAAAAAGTAGAAATATGCATTAAGCCATATTCAGAGTATATTGTAAGCACTGAGCTTGCAACTTTTGGCTGCACCGGTTTTTACCTGCACAGTCGATTTTAGGATGGAAATAATCCCTGAATAATACCTAGAAATCCCTGAATAAGACCTTTTGTCTCTCAAAATGTTCATTCATGTATGGTAGGAGAGTTTTCCCAGAATTTTTCAGGTTCATTTGGACTGATAATTCTAGAATAAATGCTAATGTGAAAAGTGCATTCTGATTTAAGGAAATACTCTCCTGAACAAAGGATTCACTGTGACCTGAACTGAGTATTTCCTGGAATTTACTAACACCTGATCCCTAAACATTATCAGAAATACTACTCAAACTCAGCAAACTACAACTTTGTTCCAATATTTAGGGAGAAAGAGGAGCAAAGGAGCTGCCTTGGGCAGACAGACCTGCAGAGAGAAGAGAATGAGCATGGTATGCCACACTGCACACTCACATAGGGCTGTTCCAGGCTCAACAAAGCCCTGGAAGAAACTATTGTGTTCTAATTGTGCAAACCCATGTGGCTGATGAGGAGTACAGGGGTGGCTTTTTTGCTTCTTAGAATTCTAAAACGATTGCTTTGCTACAGGCCTTTTCTCTGGAAATGCCTCATGGTTGAAATATGCTGTGCCTGAAACCCCCTGTTTCCAAGTCCTTCTGGAAATAGCTTTCCTGTATATGTAGGGCTTAATTTGTAGTCATGAGACAAAAGGATTGCCTTGAAATCACATCAGGTTGGATGATTGAGGACTGATAGGCTGTGCAAAGTCCAAGTCAAAACCTCTTGGGGGAACTATGGCATAAATTCCCAAGAGTTTGTGTATATCCTTTTGTTTTCAGTAATTTTGCCAGTACTCCAGTTTTCAGGTCCCCCAAAATGTCATTCCTGTTAGTTATGTTTTGCTGGTCATCCCTGGGACAGTGCTGTGAATTTTGCTTGCAATTACCCTAATGAGGAACAAGGGCAGAATTACCTCAGAAAAGATTGTCCCAGTCAAACACCCCCATGCAAAATTGAGGGCTTTAGGTGATAATGAAGACAATGGGGTTAAGGAGGGAGAGGTGTAACGTTTCAGGTAAACATTTTCAAGATAACACCATTTCATTTATAATAAACTGAAAACAGACCTGTTAGGTCCAAGATACAGAAGTAAGGTGAGTTGTTTGCATGGTCAAAAGGAGATTCTGAGGTATAATGCACACCAATGATCATCCGGTCTCTTTCTGTCAACATTAATCTTGGATTTTCAAGGTTGTTTGATATGGCTTGGGTGGGGTTCCACTGACTTAAATGAAGGTTTTCCTGCTATTTGTTTCCACTTACACTGGAAATCAAAGGAGTTCAGCAATCCTTGACATGAAATATTTGAGCCAGACCCAGCGTTTGTGCTTTTTCTTACCTGATTTTTTTGTTTTTAAAAGGCAATTTTCCAATGCAAGGTAAATATTCCATAAAGAAAAGTATTTCTACATCTGAGATTTTTCCCTTACTTTCCTATAATGGGTTGTCTTGGGGAATTTAGAGATGTCAGGGAGTGAATAAAAATCCATTACCTGCTGGCAAGCAGTTTGTTACACGTGTTTGTGTTCACTCTCCTTGATGGTAAGACCAGAATGGGTCACTGCCATCATCTGCACCAAACTTCTGCTGGGCTAAAGGAGACTCACAATTAAGAAGCATCAAGGGCTGAGGTAACAATCCTCTGTGATGGATCTTGTCACCAGATAAGTTTGCTAAGCTTGTTACAGTCACTGGTAACGAACACCACCTTATTTTGTCTAAGTTTATGCTGTAGTTTCAAGCACTGGGATGTCATTCTGCCTTTTATCTGAAGCATTAAGAGTTGTCTTGAGTTGGATGTGTTATTACAGAGTGTTAATTATGACTGGATGCTGGACTTGGAGGTTATTTATTCTGTTCCCTACTTGCCTAAGCAAAGGTATTGAAGCTGGGTTTCCAAGCAGACTCTCCCAACTTCAGCCAGAATTCTTCTCAATACTCAGAGTGTTCTGTGCTGCAGAGAATGGTACCCTGCTTTGCTGATGGAAAGTAAGAGTGGCTGAATGAGCCAAACATGCCAAAACCAGCTCAACAATCCTGGCTGCTGCTCCTCCACTACCTGATGCCAGGCCCGAGGTCCTGGTCTGGAACTGGATCGTGGTTTTACATCTGTGTGGCCATATCTGGCTGGTTGCCATCCCTTGTGGTGTAGGCCTTGCAGTGAGCATTCCCAAAAGTTGATGAGGTCCTCAGTGCAGTCAAAAAAATCCTTTCTTAGAGTTAATGATTCCCCAAAGTCCCACCCTGCTCATCTGGGGGTGACTGGCAGTTCAGCCCCTTTCATCTTTGACTTTTTTAACCCAACTTGCGGGGTCTGGCAGAACTTTAGATCAGTTTGCTTTTCATTTGGTGTTAGCCCACTTGAAGTAGGAAAGTTTATGCCTGGAAACAGTTGGTCGAGATCTGAAAGTAGAAAATATTAATTCCAGGCATGGAAAGCTTTTAAAATAGCAGGAATTTCATGGAAATAAAACAGTCTAGTCTATTAAGTTCCTCTCATGGACTTTTATGAGGACAATTATTAATATTGTTGAAAATTATACCCATGAAATGTGTTAATGGGAACTGTGCTGACTGCTGCCAGAAAAAAAAAAAACAAAAAACAAAACAAACCTACAACCTTTACAGCTCATTTGGAGACAGAAATATTCAGCAAAGTAGCCCACAGGGTGCAAAGGTTCGCGTGGTGCCGGCTTAGACTAACTTAACATATGCCCTCTGCAGCCCTGGTATTGTCCAAAACCTAATGCCCATAATGAAAGAGAGGAAAATTGGACCCCAAGTGGCAAGGATTGTAAGCCCTTGGAATTCTCCTAATCAGAGATATTCAGCTATTTTTAGTTCATAATGTTTAGTCAAATAGCAACAATGATTTTTCTTCTTTTTTTCAACTCAGCTGCACGGTGTGTTGGAGGGGGTCTCGATGGCCTGTGACCTTGCCTTTATCTGTCAGTCTGTCACCACTGGTCTTCAAAGTGCAGCTTAAAGGATCTGAGGCTTCTGTGTGGCCTTGATGTGATCTGCTTTCCTGGTAAAGTTTTTCATTAGCGGGTGCTTTTTTAAGCTGGTTGGAACTTGCTTTGCCTGCTCTGTGGGATGTTACTGGCTTGGGGGCTCTCCTGACCCCCACAACCAGGTTTAATAACCCTGCACGGCCTGTATTTGCAAGCATTGTGTGTATGGTGGATGCTGCTTCTGCACAGTGGATGCTGCTTCCTGCCTCATTGATCAGCCTCTTTCTTTTCTCCTCCTGCCTCTGAAATCTCCATCAAAGACTCTCAAAAGAAGAAATATTTTTTGAATTACAGTTGGTTAGATACAGTGACTGAGCAACAAGCCTGTCCATCTGCACAGTGCTTACCCACCTGCTAAGGGTACTGGCCTTCCATCCAGCCCACATCCTTACTGCTGCTGTGTCAGCCATACATTTCTTTTCCTCTGAATCTTAGGGAGAGAAAGTACCTAACAAAAGAGCAGTCCTGCTGCATCAGACCACTGGTCTGGGTAGCCCAGTATCCTGTCTCCAACTTTAGCCAGCAGCACATGCCTTGGGTAGAGTGAAAAACAGGACAAGTGTGCATGATACTCATGGTTAGGAGCTTTTTGAGCCACAGCTGTTTCCTATGTATTCAATATAACTTAACAAAGGACAAAAAATATTCTGGGGACATGTGGTTCACTTGTGTGATCCCTGCATTTGAGTGGCTTTTTGTGGATGCCTGGATGCAATTATTGATGATGCTAAAAGGCCTTTCTTGGTCACCAAAGGAAAATTATTTATACATCCATGGCTGGAGCAAAGGTGTTGGGTGCCCCTGTGCAAAATGAGTGGAAGGGCAGAGTGTGAAAAAACTTTGTCATAGCTGTGGCTGGCTCTGAGTGACACTGACCTTTTACTGCCATGGCAGGGGGGCCTGACTGGTTCCTGTCAGAGGGGCAGTGTGTTCTTGCAAAGATGCTTTCTCACTCCTGTGTGTCTTGCCCATCAATAAACAGGTGGGACAGCAGGACTGATCAGCTGGTGCCCTTGCTCAGCAGGTTCTGCATTTGACTTCAGCTTCTTTGCTTAGACTGTATTTGGTCTCAGCCAGCTAGGGACCTATGGAGCACTTCTGGAGAAGTGCAGACTGGTTACTGTGCCCTGGTGTGGGGAGATGCAGCCCCTACCTGTAAAGGCTGGGCCCCTTTGCTGCAGAGCTGGCCATCGACATGCAGCAGCTCTTTTCCCCCAGTTCCAGCAGAAGGGTCTGACAAACACCAAATCCAAGTGATGGGAAGAAGGATTCCTCCAAAATGTTTGCCTTGCTTTAGTGCAGTCTGTAAGGGGCAGGCCAGAGCAATTACCAGCATGCACAAGATGCCTGCTATGTTGCTTGGAGTGTTTTTCTTTACTACATGTCAATACAAACCTAGAGCCATTTTTCAGACTTTGCCAATGGCTATAATTGAAAAGGCATGAATTGCCCTCAAGAGATTCCCCACTGCTCTGCATTATTATCTGCGGGATGGCAGCTCTATAGGCCATGTATCATTTTTTTCAAATAACCAGTTAATTACTAAATAAAACAACCCAGCTTTCAAGCTGATTAGCCTAGATTAATGACCAGCAGCATGTTTCACTCTCCTCAACAATTTATCATGGCAAAGAACTATGTCTTTAATGATTTAGGTACCTGGTCTATTGAGGCTTGCTCCAATCTGTACAGCCTCCAATTTGATTTAATTGCTCTTCTTAGTTTGTGACCTGGAAAAAACCAAGTGACAGCTCCCATTAGTGAAGCCCAGCTTGCAACTTGCTTACAGTGTTACAAAGGCTCACTGGGTGTCTTTCTCTGCTGACTTCATTAAGAAGATATATAGAGGTCAAGTGTCACTTTGGCACAGAACAAGTACTACGCCGTTTATCAGCTGAAACAGGTTGAATCAACCTGTGTATTTTAGTTAAGTTTATATTCATTCTTTTTCCCTCTTACTGTTTTTAAAATAGGTTTTTAGAAGCTCCTTGTTTTGTTTAAGCTAAGATTGAATTTACAGACTGGCCTTAAAGGCATTAATTGCAGTTCATTTATTGTTACTTTGGCATGGAAACTTTGGCATTGCACTCCTCTGCAGTTATTCAATAAAAGATCTTTTGTTATAAGGGCTTATTCAGGGCTCTTGAGTTTGCTTCCTAATTAATATTAGACTTCCTCACAGTTGTGCTCTGCAGTACAAATGCTCACTTCCCAAGGATGTTGCTGCAAAGGCACATTGAATGTGTCTTTAAGTGCATCCTGAATTACTGACTTATTACTGGGCAAATCCCCGAAGTCTTCACTTAGCCAAAACTCCCACTTAAGACAATGGGCCCATGGGAGTTGTCTGGTCATTAACTGAACTCCAGCAGTTGTCTGGCACTCAGTGAACTGAGTCATGGTCACTGCCCCTGAGAGTTTACCATCTACACTAGGGACAAAGACTCAACAAGGCTGAGAAGATAATGAGGCAGCATGAGCTGGAGCTGGGCTCCCAGACCTGGCATTGCACTTTGGACTCGAGATGTTTCTGAAGGGCAGAGGAACCACTGCTAACACCACTGGTCACTGTTGTGCTGTGAAAGGCAGATTTCAGTGTGAGCTGTTGCTAACCTGCTCCTTCGCTGTGCTTTTCAGCAGAGAGCCCAAAACAGATGAAGTCCCTTCTATGTCCTCTCTTTCTAAGATTTGTGGCCCTCTTGGACTGGGAGCTCCTGTCTGCTGAAAGGGGCTGCTTTGCACTGTCCTGTTCCAGAATTTTCCAGTCTGAGGGAAAGTTACTGTCTGGCTGACCTTCTCTAGGATTTTAAATCCCTGAGGTTCAATTGCCTGGTGGCAAGGTCAGTACCAGCCAGTCCCTAACTGCAGCTCCCTAATCCTGGCTCTGCAAGTCACTGGGCAGTGATCTGGGGAAAGCTCTCCTGCAAGGAACAGATGTGGCCACTGTGTCACTGACCCTGGGTCATGTGGCAGGAGCACATCCTGCCCTTATCAGGCTCACTCTGTGGTGCTGGTTGCACATGAGGGCCAAGGAGAGAAACCTAGAGAAAGAGGATGCACTGCTGGGCTCTTGAGGTGGGGAAGGGTCTGGAGAGAGCAGGACCTGTGGATTGTGGCTAAGGAAGATGGGGAAGTGTTAAGTCTTTTCACAGACGAATTGTTACCTTACTGGGAGGGGTAAGCAGGCTCACAGGGCAGCCACAGAACCCAACCCTTTTTTTTTTTTTTTTTTTTTTTTTTCTTATCAGGAGCAAGGTAGATATAAGAGGGGATGGCTGTGACTTCCTGACATATTCACAGGGATCTCAGACAAACCCAAAATTTTTGTTCCTTCCTTTCCACAGACAACTGTTACTGCTAATCCTTTTTGCAAGAAAGCAGTGTCTCAGGGAAAGGTTGAAGGGGTTGACTGGTACCAGCATGAGCATTATTATCAGTGTCCCCAAACCTATGTTGAATGTACTGATTCCTGCCAAGACTGCTAGGAAGCTCTAGAAGTCCAGAGACCCTTTGATCTACCCTCAGTATAAGCCTTATTACTGCCCATGTGCCCTCAGTGCTGTCCTGCATGAACGCTGAGCAGCAATATTACCATTGCTGGAGAGCAGATTCCTACCTCCACAAAAAAAACCCCACCAAAACAAACAAACAGACAAACAAACAAAAACCAAAAAAAAAAACCCAACACCACACCAAACCTTGCAAAGAAATGCAAAATTAATTTCGTTTGATATAGGCCTTGCAAAAAAAAATACCCAACTCTTGACAAAAGATACAGCACTAGGTACTAAGAACAACAAGGGAAAACCAGGGTCTATGTAGCAGAATAACTCTCTGCAGTCAGCCTTGGAGCCACTTTTGTGCCATGGATAGGTATTTATCTCCCTGTCCTGCGGCTGGATTGCTCGAAGTATGGAAGTCAACAGAGCTGAGCAATTCAGAGTTACTGGTTTATTTGCCAAGGTTGTACAGGAAATATCAAACAAAAGTTTCCAAGTTTTTCACCGATTTTCATTCCTGCAGATAGACACCCATATGTTCCTACGCTGTGACCCAGTACAGATCTGTTTCTGCAGAAAGCCCTTTGTGTGCAGGAGCCCATAAAGCACTCCTCATTCCACAGGGTTGTGCAGCAGGGCTGGGGACCTGGGCAAGAGATGCTGGTGGCATTCACAAAGCACAGCAGCTCGTGGCTGTGTCAGATCTGGGT
Organism: Phylloscopus trochilus trochilus; assembly: GCA_016584745.2. Taxonomy (NCBI): domain Eukaryota; kingdom Metazoa; phylum Chordata; class Aves; order Passeriformes; family Phylloscopidae; genus Phylloscopus; species Phylloscopus trochilus. Next base: position 7,543,094 of record WQNJ02000041.1, on the reverse strand, counting down.
CTGTCTTAATCACTTTGCAGCAGTCAGGAAGCTCCATGCCCCTGACCCCTTCCCTCACCCAATCCCCCCTGCTGCTTGAGCCGTTTGATCAGAGCATGAACCCAGCTGTGAGTGAATGTGGGCAGGTGTAAAGCCCCTTCCTAATCCCCTGGCCATGCACCTGGGTTCCTGTGGTACACTTTGAACATGTGCCTCAGATCTTCATTTCAGGACGTAAGAACTGCTTCTCCTCTGAGCTGTCTTATGCATGCTTTTTGGGTTTTCCTAAAGCAGCCTAAAAATCTCCTAATCCTCCCTTTCTGCTGCGTGTTTCCTGCCGGTTGCACTTCTGAGCCCCCGTGCACATTCTTGTCACAAGAGAAGGTGGGTGTTTGCTTTTGCAGTGAAGGTAGCTGCCACCAGCCGACAGAAGAGATGTGTGACAGAGCCAGTGGTGGTCCCAGCTGCTGGTGTCTGCAGCATTTGGGTGTGAGGACCAGCACAAGGGATGCATGAGGGCAACAAGTCACCTCTGTCGGCTGCAAGCATCTATCAATGCTGAGCAGGACAAACCTCTCAAGGGAGAAAGGGAAGGGGAGATCTCTCCCATTTCAAGCCCTCTCCTGTTACTAATGGGGACAGGTCACAGCCATGGGAATAAGGCACGAGGCATTGATTCATTGAGCTTTTTCTTGTAATGCTGTAGATCTTCATTAATGTTCCCGGTTGTGCTTTCTGCTGTTCCCAGTGGGGCCACTTAATGACATAAAGAGCTTAACAAGGAGAAGCTGTGGTCACAGCTGAGGAGAAGGGTCTGGTTTACTGCTGCCAAGGGTTGTGTTGTTTATCACATGCAGCATCAGCCTCTAAATATTTCTTACCATTGGGACTGAGAGAATCACTTTGCAGAGAAGGTTATCCAGTAAATCTGGCAGGGCAGAAACAAGAGACCAAGAAGGGAGCCTCTCTTGCAACAGTACTGGTCTCTAAAAGCTTTTGGCAGGTATCTGGAGAGGGTTGTTTCCTGTCATAAACTGTGATTGTGTATTGGCCATGGATATGAGGTCTAATGAGCCATGCAATGGGGTTTTCTATTGCTGTGTTTTCTTACCTGTTCCACTATCTCTCCTTGGGGAATCCCAGAGCTCCAGGCAAGAAGCTTCACAGAATCACAGAATCTGCTGAGTTGGAAGGGACCCAAAAGAATCATCAAGTCCAACTCCTGGCCCTGCCAGCACCATCCCCCAGAGTCACACCATCTGCCTGAGACCATTGTCCAAACACTTCTTGAGCTCTGTCAGGCTTGGTGCTGTGACCACTTCCCTGGGGAGCCTGTTCCAGTGCCCAACCACCCTCTGGGTGAAGAACTTTTTTCCTAATATCCAACCTAAGCCTCCCCTGACAAAACCTCAGGCCACTCCCTCGTGTCCTGTCACTGGTCAGCACAGAGCAGAGATCAGTGCCTGCCCCTCCTCTTCCCCTCAGGAGGAAGCTGTGACTGCACTGAGGTCTCCCCTCAGTCTCCTCCAGGCTGAACAGAACAAGTGCCCTCAGCCCCTCCTCACACGGTTTCCCCTCAAGGCTCTTCCCCATTCACAGCCCTCCTTTGGATGCTCTCTAATAGTTTGGTGTCTTTCTTACATTGTGGTGCCCAAAGCTGCCCCCAGCACTGGAGGTGCAGAGCAGAGCAGAGGGGACAATCTTGCTGTGGCTGAGACAGCCCAGGACAGGGCTGGCCCTCCTGGCTGCCAGGGCACTGCTGTCTGACATTCAGCTCTCCATCCCCCAGGTCCCTTTTTGTGGCCCTGCTCTCCAGCCTCTCGTTCCCCACTCTGTCCGTACCCCCAGGCTGTGCCATGCAGAACCCGTCACTTTCCCCTGTTGTACTTCACATGGTTGGTGATTGCCCAGCCCTCTGGTTTGTTGAAGTCTCTCTGCAGGGCTCCCTGCCTTTCAGGGAGTCAACAGCTCCTCCCAGTTTTGTATTGTCTGTGAGCTTGCTCAGTATCCCTTCCAGTCCTGTGTCCAAGTCATTTATAAAGATGTTGAAGGGCACGTCAGCTTGCTGATGCTGGGCCTGATGCTGTGGAACTGGGAAAGCCCAGAGCTCAGGGAAGGAGCAGCAAGCAGAGGGAGGAATCTGGTGTATCTGCACCTCTGCATGATGTTCCTGGTGAAACCATCAGGTGCAAATACAGTGCAATTTATCTTTTCTACTTGTTGAAGTCATACCACAGTACACATTATTGGCAAGCATACTTGAAATGTAACTACAAATGTGTCTTAGAAGTAGATTTCCCCTTATTTATCTCAACTGTCTTAGCTCCTGCCTCCCCAGCACTTAATGCATTTGCTAAGCATTAATCTTTCCAGTGGTATTTCAGCTGGACAAGTTTACTTTGCAGCTGGAGTTTGCACAGGCAGATTAGACTCAAGTACATTGTGATAGTTACAGATCTGGAAGTCTTTACTTCAATGGGAGAAAGGTGTGTGAAGCCACAGCTCAGCTATGCACTTCAGGGTCTTTTCTCCAGCTGTCCACTCAAAGCCCCCACTGGCAGAGCATGTTGAGCCTTTGCCATTATTTGGGATATCTTCACTAAGATATTGGTGTGCAGGAAGACAAATCCACAGCCAGGGTAGCCATGGGGTGCTGAGCACTTGTTAAACCCAGCTACAAGCCCAGTTTTCATCTTGGTGTGAACTGATGCTCAATATTTATTGCAGAGCAGGTGTTAATGGAAGGTCACCTAAGGCTTCTCTGCAGCATAATTGTGGGGCTATTTCAGGCTTTCTCATTTGGTTTTAATGCAGATCAATGTCATAAAGTGTCAAGAATCATGAAGTAAGAGTGTCTGCAATGCTGCTGGATCACCTGCCTTCCAAAACTGCTTCTGGCATATCGAATTTAGAAATTCATCACCTGAGACCCAAGCTTCCAAGCATTTGGAATGCTTTCCAATGTGGAAAGCATTACCAGAGGCTAAAGACTGGATCCTGCCACGAGCATAAAAAGCATGCAGATGGAGCTGCTGCTGGCTCTGCAGTGGATAACCCTGCATGGGCTGATTTTCCCCAAATGACACTGTTTCTCATGCTTAGTCTCATTAGTCACCCAGTCTCTGCTCTCAGGCTCAAACCTCTGTATGCACAAACTGGGGCATTGTGCTCATCCAGTTTAGAGCATAACTAAATTCTCTTTCATTTGTACCCCATATAGAACAGACCTTGAATTAAAGGATCTTTGGCTAGATTGGCTTTAAAATCCTCTGCAGAATCAAGCTCTCATTTTAATGAGTCCCACTTTCCTCCTCCAGTTCATGCTCTCTAACAGTTTCCTTCACTTTCTCACCTTTCTTTTGCCCATCCCAATTTAAAGGCACTTCATTTAATTTTAAGAACATTTTAAATGAGAAGTTTGTGATTATTAATTTGATGAGAACTGGAACTCTGACCTTTGCTTTTGATCCTAGTTTTCAGGTGTGACATCAGATAACGTTTGTGACCTGGGTGACTCCAACTCAGAAGGTTGACAGAAGGCTGACAATGACTCCCTTTATTACCTGGGAATTTCCTCCCTTTATACTATTCTACAAAGAACAACCCAATGGGTGGAAAAAGGACAAACTTCTTCAATTACATTGGTCAGGTCAGAGGGACATCAAGAAGAAGTCCCTCCTAGGGAAAGGAATGTAAACCTAGGTTACAGTTAGGAAAGCATGCCTCTTGTGGACAGAAAGGTCTCTGGGAAAGAGTTTCAGGGAAACCAAAACATCACAGGCACGAACCAGGGCTACATCTGGGATTTGCTGTGAGTTTAATAGCATCAGAGAAGCTCTTCCCGCAGCAGTGGGCTGGTGATTTACATTGCTGACAGGCGTGTGTGCCGCAGCACTTCACACCATCCCTCTGCTGCATCCCTTCTGTGCTGGGCAACATCCTCTGCCTGCTCTCCTTCCACCCAGGTTGCGGTGCTCTTGTTGCTTAAATAAGTTTCGTTGCAAGGAACAAAAGTAAGTTGAAGGGGAATTGTTTTTAAAATCAAGACTAACCCCTAGACTTGGTGCTGTGCCTAAAGCAGGGATTCCCTTTGCTGGGGAAACCGTGGCTTTTCCGGGTTGGTGTTGCCATGGCGATGGTGTCCGATCTCTCTCTGTTAACATCGCCGCTCTGGAAGGGCCCTGAATAGGCGCTGAGGTAGGTAAATTTATGCAGTGACACCGAGCGGGTGATTTTATTCTGACAAATTCCTGCAACGTTTGTTTCCAGGCTTGTCTGAGGGCTGGGACGCAGTGTTGGGCTTTTTGTCCCACGTGCTGCCCTCACGGGGACGGAGTTAATGGAAGCCTTGTTCGGAGCCGCTGGGGCAGAAATTTTTTTGCTGAGAGAGACAAAAGCTGAACGGGCCACCTCAGAGGTTGCTTTGGGAAGGCCGTCTCTTGTGGGCTCTCAAAGGAAACAGGAGATAACACTTGGCCCAGGAGTCTCATGGAGTATTTTCGAGCACCCTCCTCTCTGCCCTGCTGCCTTGTGCTTGCACATCTGCCTCCTGCAGCATCTTTTCTAGGGTGCAGGGAGGGGTCTTCTCCAGAAAACACTAATTAGAGATGTTTTTTCACAGCCTGGCAAGAGAATAATTACCAGCATTGTGAGACACGGCCCAGAGCTGCTGTTGGAGTGGGATGGCTGTGACGGGGCCAGCAGTGGAAAGCAGCAACAGGAAAGGGCACAACATGACTGTACCTGACTGCGGACCTGTGCAGGCTGGTCCCAGCACAACAGGGCTGTTTGGCTCCCCATTTCTGTTCAGTTGTGATTGTACCAGCCAATACAACAGGGAGCTGAGGTGGGACTGAAAAAGCACCATCTAGGCTGCCAGCACCAAAGCTGCGTGTCAGCACGTCTCTGGTTTGGTTTGAGCATCTGGCTGTTTGAGTATTTTCTGGGTGCTCGTGTGTTCTCAGGAGGATTCCACCTCCTGCAGTCACTTGGTTATGGCAGACCATCAGCTGCGCTCTGTGGAAATCATTTTATGGGTCCAAGAAACACTGCCCACCATGAAGGCTCTGAGGTGCACACTGAAGGGAGCCTGGGATCACATCATGCAGGGACAGGATCTCCACCGAGCTCCTTCTGACCCGGCCAAGCTCAAGACCCAGATTCAGCATCACATCACCCTGGGGCTGGGAGCACAGTAATAGCAATGGGCATCAGGGCAGCTGAATAATCCTCAAGGCTAGTGGCAAGTTGTTCTGGTGTAGAAAACTTCCAAGACAGGACTGGGTAAAGCACTTAAATCTGATGTCAGACTGGTAGTGCCATGGCTCCTGCTGTGCTCTCTGGGGACAGCAATGTTTCAGAAAAAGGGAAATGCAGTCAGCATAAATTTATCAAAGAGCACAGGATCTTTAGAATTAAGCAATGCTTTATCATTAAAATATGGCCTTTCGATTCTACCAATTTATAAGGGAGGAAGTAATTTCTAATGAATAAATTATTGAATTAGTCTGTTTCTGCTTTTTGTGTCCCGGTTTTTCAGATGTACTTTGTAATTTTTTGGCATTATTTGATGGCCTGCCTGGAAGGGACAGTGTTCTGTAGTGAGTGGAATGAGAAATAACTGTTTTTTCTAAGTTCTCCTCTGTAGCCATACAGATGATCATATCACTATTGCTCTTACTGGAACTGAGTGTCTCTTGTAGTACAAATAACCAGATCAATCCAATTGGATGTTGGCATTTTAATGCAGCATATTTGAGTATTACATTGGTTGCAGTATTGATGCAGAGATTATTAATCAAAGGCAGCCCATGGGCTCTGATCAATAGAAGGCTCCAGGCTGCTTGGTGGTTTGGGTTTTCTTGGTTGTTGTTTTGGGGGTTTTTTATGGGGGGTGGTGTTTTAGTTTTTTGGTTGTTTTTGTTTTGTTTCCTGAGATTTTTTTGTTGTTGTTCCATCTTTTTCTCCCATGCAAAGCTACCATTTTAGAGCTGCTTTTTTACAGGGAGAGACACTAGTTCTTCAAAAAGATGAGCACAAAACTAGTTGTGTTCACATGGAAAATCAGGGTTAACTCCATAGGACAGTTAGGATGCTTAGATGTTGGCTGGAGTGTACAAGATGCTCTTAGGCCTGTCAGGAAGAACAACACTATGGAGGCATAAAGCAGGGCTCTCATTAGGATGTCTGTTGTGTGGAGCAAGCAAGACCCTTTTTGTTGTTGATACAAATTTCATGGGAGCAAGATGGAAAACAGTAAAGGGGAATGTCTGCCTGTATATTTGCAGTGGGTGCTGATGCAGAGCAAGGAACAAAGCCACCTCAAGTGTCAGCTAATCTGTCCACTGGGCTGCACGTCCCACGGGCCAACACTTTGGCAAACACTTGTGTCTGAGCTGTGCTGTGTGCTCACATGAGCTGTGCTGTGTGCTCACTCTTGTGTCTGAGCTGTGCTGTGTGCTCACATGAGCTGTGCTGTGTGCTCATGTGAGCTGTGCTGTGTGCTCACACTTGTGTCTGAGCTGTGCTGTGTATTCACGTGAGCTGTGCTGTGTATTCACATGAGCTGTGCTGTGTGCTCATGTGAGCTGTGCTGTGTGCTCACACTTGTGTCTGAGCTGTGCTGTGTGCTCATGTGAGCTGTGCTGTGTGCTCACATGAGCTGTGCTGTGTGCTCACACTTGTGTCTGAGCTGTGCTGTGTATTCACATGAGCTGTGCTGTGTGCTCACACTTGTGTCTGAGCTGTGCTGTGTATTCACATGAGCTGTGCTGTGTGCTCACATGAGCTGTGCTGTGTGCTCACATGAGCTGTGCTGTGTGCTCACACTTGTGTCTGAGCTGTGCTGTGTATTCACATGAGCTGTGCTGTGTGCTCACACTTGTGTCTGAGCTGTGCTGTGTATTCACATGAGCTGTGCTGTGTGCTCACACTTGTGTCTGAGCTGAGCTGTGTGCTCACACTTGTGTCTGAGCTGTGCTGTGTGCTCACATGAGCTGTGCTGTGTGCTCACACTTGTGTCTGAGCTGAGCTGTGTGCTCACACTTGTGTCTGAGCTGTGCTGTGTGCTCACATGAGCTGTGCTGTGTGCTCACACTTGTGTCTGAGCTGTGCTGTGTGCTCATGTGAGCTGTGCTGTGTGCTCACACTTGTGTCTGAGCTGTGCTGTGTGCTCACATGAGCTGCGCCGCTGAGCTCACGGGCGTGTCTCACGTGCAGAGGCTTTTGCAGAAAGGAGACCCTAATCCCAGGAGTTTTGTCAGGGTTACTGAGGGCTTTTCCCATGTTTTAGTGGCCAGGCAGCATTTCTGCTACCTTGAGCCTGGCCGAGAGTTGAGAGGACTGTTGTTTACTTGCTGCTTTTGTTTTAAGGAAGAGGTTCATTCTCTCCAAACACACACGGACACACCTGCCTTTTGCCCCCCTGGGACTGGTGGCCCACAGAGGACTGCAGGGCCCTGCTCCTGCTTGCTGAATGCCGGCTGCCTTTGTAATGCAAACCGAGAAGGGTTACAGCTCCAGCCCCGGATCATTCACAACCATATAGCTAAGCAAGAAACCACTCTCAATAGCACACAGCAGCATTTCCAGCTCCTGTAAGTAATCCTCAAAGCCACACAGCACTCTTATGAAGAAAGTCTGGCTGGATGGCTTGGGGATACTGTGCTTTAGGGATGATACACACCATTCTACAGCCTCAAAGGTTTAAAAAAAATTTTAAGGCTTCTAATACAACATTGCCATTTAAGAGAAATCAGAACTGAAAAGCAGCTGTCAAACTTTAATTTCCTGGCTAATGAATGACCATGAATCCATTCTTTAATGATTCTTGACCCTAGAAACAAAATGTATTAGCACTTTCAGATTTTGCACAGTAGAGCTAAATGGGGCATGTAATGTACTAATTTAGTGCCTCTTTAGCATAATCACAACCTACATGCACAGCTACATTTCCTTGGCAGGGAGCTTTCACAAGACCTGCAAAGAACTTACGTAGGATGTTCCACCCTATTATTCATTTCACTGATGGCTGAGAATCAATATATGTGGGGGTTTTTTCCCTGTCCTGTCTTTCTCCACAAAAAAGCATAAAATCATCCATTGATCTTCATGGGGTGATTAAAATGCCAAGAAACCTGTGCTTTTCTCTACCTGCAATGAGGCAAGATACCTGGTTTTACTGTGTTTATCTTGTGAATCTAAAAGCCCAGAGAAATGCTGCATTTGGATATAAATCCTACTTTCCTGAAGAAATACAGTGTCAAACTGAATAATGACCAAAGACTATATTTTAAAAATAAAGCAATAACTAATACTGATTTTTAAAAATAAAAAATTTTTTTTTCAAGTTTATAATCCTAAAAATATATTTCCAGCAATAGCTTACCCTGGCTGTCCTATTCAGAAAGAAAGCAGTCTGAGAAGTGAAAGCACTCAGCTTGATGTGACTACTAGCTTTACTACCTTCCTTTTTTTTTTTTTTTTTGGCTTCCCTTTGGTCACTGTTTGGTTTTTGGCCACTCTCACAGGACATATGTATTTTCTTCTGTTTAGGTAGAACCTGTGTTTCAGTTTGTGCCATTGCCTGTTGTCCTTTCTCTGGGCATTAGTGAGAAGAGCCTGGCTCTGGTGTCTTTACACCCCCCCTGCAGATATTTGCACACATTGATAAATCTGTTTTCCAGGCTGAACAGTTCCAAACTCCCCCTGACCACAAAAGTTCAAATGAACCAGACAGCACTCTTGGCCATGAGAGAGCAACTGGGGTGCTTCTTTGCCCTGTTCTAGCCTGGGGTTTGCTCTCCTCTGTCATCTCCTATAAAGTACTGCAGTGGATGAGCCCTCTAGAGGGAACATTTCCAATGCCCTTTCAGGGGATGTGGATCCAGATGGAAGGACAAACATCCTGAAGATGTTATTGTAACACCACAACAGGCTCCTTGTAACAGTTTGCCTGATCCTACCTGGTGTATACAGATGCTTGGGGGGGGTCCACAAAGGCTTTGTTACAAGATCAGACTCATCTTCAAAATGCAGTTAAGCCACTTGTTATTTTTTATACTAACATTTACTTGGTCTAAATAATATTGAGACCAATGCAAGGAGTTCTGCATATCTGTGTGGTCTACAGCAGGCAGAGCACTGTGTGTGCTGTGCTCCTACGTGGGTTTTGTCATGAAATCAATCCCTCCTAAAGCTCGTTATCCCTCTGTGTGCAGGAGTCCTGCCAGCTCTGGCCTGGCAGGCCCTGCCCACAGCAGATCAATAGGGAGTGATAGAGGCAGCTGAGGGAGACAGACAAACACTCCTGGCACTGGAAACAGGCTGACTGTGCTTACAGGAGAAGGTGTGAAGCTCCACACCTCTTTCTGCTCCTTGAGCATCTCAGGGCTGCCGGAGGTGTTCAGTCAACTAGCGTGCCCAATACCTTTCTGAATGTTTTTATTTCCATATGTAGGCTGCACTTGAGAGAGAAAAACCTGGATCTATGCCACACTCTTTCCAGAAATTCAGGAAAAGGAAATGGGATTGTTAAATAAAATAGCATTGATCTGGGAGTTCCTAAGGGCAGTCTGGCAGCACTTGCCTCTGCTGTGAGCAGAGAGGCTCTGTCTGTGGGGGAGCACCATGCAGGGCTGGGGTCAGGTCTGGCAGCTGGCATGGCAAGTGTCAGGTCTGCTCTGAGCTGTGCTTGTGAGAGCCCAGAGAACAGGCCAGATGACTCTGTGGCCTTGCATTTCTGCTCTGTCACTGACTGCTCAAGCAACAGTGCAGAGTTTGAGACTGCCTGTGTGAAAACCTTTCCCTTGGTGAAAAACAGAGTCCTGCTGCCCTCTCAGAGGAGACTCTGACTTCTAGGGAGGGTCATCGGTGCTGAAGGCACAGCACTGCCCAGTATTTGATTGATATTCATTCTCAGGGCTGTGTGAGTTGCCCCAGCTGTGGCTGTCGCTCCTCAGCCTGGAATTCCCACAGATATTCACAATGAGGATTTGGAGGCAGGTGTGTTGGTGGCGTTTGAAGGAAGCGGTGCAATTTTTTTAGGAGGGATTTCCTGTATGTCATTACTACCATTCTCAAACAGGAGAAATACAGCATGTAATTGCTACATCTGAAACTCCTGAGCTGCTACATTAGCAAGGAGTTAACAGGAGCCATAGGCTGCAATTGTTGCAGTTGTTTTTAATAACACTTCTGGAGAAATTGCATCTTTCCAGAGGTAATTCACAAAGAGTAAAATTTCTTCTGAGTTGACCAGATAGCAATTTTTCTTTCATCTCCAGTAACAATTAATGCTAAGACTTGGCTACACAAAAATGTGTAGACCATAAGGAGGGGGAGGGTTGTTTGTCATAGGTTCTAAAAAAAATAGTATTAAAATAATAATTTACTAGTGCTGCCTTGTGATGTGCACAAAAATTACAGCTGACCATTGCTGTGGACATGGAACCCAGCCACATACTGCTGATGTCTGTTCTGCTATGAACAGAATCAAATCTGTCTGCTCCAGTTAAGACCCTGTTTACATATATTAATTTTTAAGGTGATGGCTTTATCATCATATCATCTGCAAGCCTTGGAACGAGCCTGAGCCTGAGGACTCTGCAGGACACACAGATGCCTTTTCAGCAGGGCTGGACCTCTCTTGGTGGGTGAGCAGGGAATGTAAGCATCCCACTGTATCTGGGAATGAGGTGGAAAACTACAGCCTGGCTTCACAGAGCCCAAACCCTTGTGCTTGACTGATGCCCAGAGGGCTCTGCTGTTGCTTGGAAGCTGGTGGGAGACATGCTGCCCCTGGAGAGGATGGGGGAAAGCTGTGCTACAGGCAGGATTGTCAGATGTGTCTTTTGGGGCCACAGCCTGCAGAACCCATACTGGGGTCTCTGGGCCAAGACTATAGGAAAATAACAAGTCACTGTGTCACTCCTAGCAGGACTTTGCAGCCCTGCAAGTACTTGGTGTGGTGCTGTGCCCAAATCAGGGAGATGGTCAGAGCAGTTGGTGTTGGAACAGGCTGGTAAGTCGTGCTGGGAAAAGCGATGTGTGAATCAGCAGCTTTTCCCTGAACTGGGCAGCAGGGGCTGAACCCTGCTCTCAGCAGAGGTGCCTTGGTGCCACTGCCTGTATTGAGCCACCAGCCCTCGCCCACTGCAAAGCTGCACTCCTTTCTTTAAAGGAAAAAGCAGATTCCTTTGCACGTGTACTGTGTGGCTGGGAAACCTGGATGTGATTTTCATGGACCGCTTCAGACTCATCCCTAACTATTTAGGAAGGGGTACTGGGATGCACTGGGATGCACTGGGATGCACTGAGGTGCCCTGCCTGGTGCAGCCAGAAGGTGAAAGAGCTGAGCGAGCTGCAGCCCTTCTTGCCCTGTGTGGGTGGAAGCCCAGCGAGCCCTCCCTGTCCCGGCGCCCGCAGCCCGGAGCAGCGCGCCCGCCGCGGGTGCCACGTCCCACTCGTGCTCCCGGCAGCTCCGATGCCTTCTTGTGACAACAGAGGGCACCAGCGGCCCTTGCTAGTGCGGGCTGTGCCCTGCCCGGGCCCGCGGGGCTGCTCCCGGCGCCTGCGGACCCGAGGGAGAAGGATGGAGCCTGCGGACCAAAGGCGGCTCCCGTTCGGGGCCGGGCTGCTCGCCCGCGGGGAGCGCTCAGCAAAGGCGGCGCTGCTGGGGATGGGGCGCTGGAGGCGTGCGGGGAAGGGGGGGGCTTCACAGGGAAGGGGGGTGCAGGGAGGGCTCACACCCGGGAGGGCACGGTCAGCATTTCGGAATCCTCACCCTGCGCCTCCCGCCTGGCGGGGCCCGACCCTGTCATCTGCACCCCGACAGAAGTCACTGAAATGTGGAATTTGAGGTTAATCTGCAGTGAAATGGTGCAGGTCAGAGGCTGGGCCCGAGTCTCCCCCGCCTCGCAGCGGAGTTCAGGCTCGCTGGCAGCACATGACGTGTGAGCTCTGCCTCCAGCCAAGCCCGCAGGGACAGCCCTGAGCGAGCTCCGAGCTGCTCCGCTCCAGCGCTGCTGCCAGCCTGGGAAGGAGCCTGGAGCAGCCCGGCTCCCGGAGCATGAACTCCCCAGCAAGGCTGAGGCTGGGCAGCCCCAGAGCTGCTCCCCGTGGGGATAAGCCCTGCACGGTGGGGGCAGGCCAGGCACAGCCCGCTCCGTGCCGCAGGACGGGGGCTGCTCCCGGCCCGCTCAGCCCCTGCCCCGCAGATGCTCTCTGCTGCTCACCCACCGCGTTCATCCCTGCCGCAGGTGTGCTCAGCTGCAGGATACCCACGGAGGGATGCCGAGAAGTTGAAACGTTTGTCACTTTGCTGCATCACAGCTATCTAAGCAGGTGAGCAGCAGTCACTTTTAGTGATAACCCACTGCTTTTGATTATATCACACGACAAAATAATCAGGGAGTAGAGCAACAAAACACAAGGACAGCTCCTGTTGATCAGCCCCTTTAGCAGAACATCTCAAATTACTGCTGCTGTGAAAACAGAAAAAGGCAGTGATTTTATTCCTGCTTTCTTCCATGTAGCACTGGGACAGAGTTCATCTCTGCTCTGGTTTGTGGGACACTTGCTTTGTTTCATCTTAATTTACCTGAGGAAGATGAAGGGTGAAAAAACAATGATGGACAGAAAAGGGCTTCAAGCAAAGGAACAACATATCACACAGCATGAAAATGCCCCCCAACCTGTGACATTAACTACTTGCAAGAAGAAGGCTCTTGTGCATGTAAACCATAACCTAGAGTTTGTACCAGGGCCTCGTCCTCTTCAGCCCTGATATAAATTTGATATATCGTGCCTGTTGCAGCAGGACTATTTCCGTACCAGAAGATTTACTCACATGAGCACAGGACATTGGATGCTCTGTTTATCCACAGCCTAGAAACATGAAGGTCCAAAGTTTCTTCCACTGCCAGGAGCATGTGAAAGCATTGAGCACGTGCTGCAGAGATAAGTAGAGACATATGCTTTATGCCAGGCCAAGACATTTTTATAAAGAGTTTCTGGCCTTGTCTGGTAAAATACTTTATAACTTTTCTGCCAGCAGCCAAAAGGCAGTCAAATATTTAAAAGCAGTAATAAAAGTTCCTGTGTGAGTCAGAGTCCTACAGAAATCTTGCTAGTGAATTTCCCCATGGTAGCCTGCAGGACTAGCAAGAAAAAAAATCTCACAGAACTCTGCTGGTATGAAGTATTTTTTAACAAGTCTTTGGAAGGGGCATGGAATGTCTCTGCAAAGGCCCTGAAACCAGATCCCAGGCTATGTGAAGCCTAAAAAGCAATTCTGGTATTTTTTTTCTTAAATTATTAAAGCCTCAAATCTGATTTTACTGCTAGGTAATCACAGAGAGGCCAGCTCCAGTGTGACCTTTAAGTGGCATCTCACAGGCGTACAGAAGAATATGCACAAGTGTGTGTTCCTTTGACCTGGAATCCAGCATACTCGGATGTCCCTGCCACAGATGGAGCAAAACACTGCCCTGCCATGCACGTGGCCTGGGCTCAACTCTCTGCTCTCCCTTCCTGCCGAGCTCTGCTCTTGTGGCACTAATGAAGTACCTCTTCTTCCCCTTTCAAAGCCCTCAGGTGATCTCGTTCTGCTTGGAAACTGCAATGAGACCCTGGGCTTCTTTGGAAAAGAATCTCATTAGGATCCAAGGCCACTAAAGCTTCTCTGCTAATTCTTCCTGCTGCTAAAACCCTGTCAGTAACCAGCATGCTCAGGTTTGGCTCTGCTGTGGGCAGCAGTGCTGGGGGCAGGGGGCTGGGCAGGCACAGGTGTGTCACAGGTGTGTCACAGGTGTGTCACAGGTGTGTCACAGCAGCTGACTCTCACCCCAGGTTCCTGAGCTGGCAAATGCAGGCATTCACATTCTTGATTCCTCTGTTGGCAGATGATGCTAACAGAGAGAGGAGAGGGGAGTGGTGCTGCTGGCACCTGCCTGGCTAGTTGGTCACTGATTTTGTTCTACAAACTGCTTCCACATTGCAGTTCAGGTCTGGAATGGATGTTTTTCCCTGGAGCTGACCTGGGAGCCCTGCTTGGCCTGAGTCCCCTCTTATTGTCCTTGGACCTTGACAATCTTTTTTTTTTTTTTTTTTTATAGGTCTTTCTGGGAGCTGTGTCGCAGATCCCCCACAGACATGTTATTCCAAGTGTGACAGCACAGCACAGCACAGCACAGGAGATCTCGACAGAAAGAGCCAGGATCAGGCTCACACAGACGTGGGATGTCACCATGCCTGCCAGGCTGCTCAGTCTGTCAGCACAGATCCTACCCTGGATGTCCTAATTCCTTGTCCTGTGCTCTGACCACGACCCCCTCCTTCTCCTGTACAGGAAAGCCTTCTACAACCTGCCTGGCCCCCCTTCCCCAGTTCTACAGCTGTTTGGTGTGAATCTTCAAAATAACCTGAATGCAGGATGAAGGCAGTTGCTCTCTAATTGTGTGTGAGGGCAGCACTTCTCCCTGGGAATGGAACATGTGTTTTCTGAGCCTACAGAGAGGGCCTGTGAACCACAGCATGGGTGGCACAGCCAAGCTGCTCTCCAAAGGAGCTGGGGAAAACCTGGAGGTTTATCACCCAGGGCAGGAGACAGCCTCTTCTTCCTCCTGGCCTTGCCTTGGGCAGGGAGCCCAGCTCCCACAGCCTGCCTGGTGAGCAGCCTTCTTCCCAAGGTGTCCAACCTCCAAAAATGTGCCCATGGCAGGCTGCTTTGAGCACATGGCAGAGAGAAGAGACAGCGAAGAAGTGTCTGGTTACACACCTCAGCTACCTCCTCCCCCTCCTGCCTAGGGAGGGAGGTCTGCCCTCCTGGTTGTCAGGAGAGATTCTTTCAGGGGGAGTTTGGCAGTGCAGATTTATGACAAGCCTCTTACAACTCATTGCAGATTTGGGTACCACTTGGGGAAAATGCTGTCCCCAACTGCATACTTCTCTCCTTGGAAACCCCAGTGTTTTTCTGTGCTCCAGAATTGCTGCCACAGTTCAGTACTGCCAGTGGCTGGGGGAGTAGCTGGGGCTCCAGAGCCAGCCCTTCCTGGCAGCATGAGGATGCCTGCACACAGCCTGGCTCAGGGTGACTCCCTCAAGGCTGGCTGGCATGCCCTAAGGAGCCACAGCCCTTTAGGGTCAGCAGGGGTTTGCTGGCTGCTGTGGGTGTTGCAGTCAGCAGAGCAGAATACGAAAGCACAGTCCTTCCACCCCCAGATCACCATAGGATCTGTTGAGCAATTCAGGGTGTTTATCTCACAATGATAGTGTAGCCCTGGGCTGTCTCTGAAGTCCTTGCTGGTGCAATGGCTGGCTGTTGCATCAGAACCAACAGTCAGAGCAATGGGGTCATGCTTCCCAGAGGAGGTAAATGCTGATCCAAGCTCTAAAGAGATCCAAGCATTTGTTTGTATTTTCAGCTGCAGGATGAATGCCAGGGTCCTGAGATGGGCAGAAGGGATTTAGGTTAAGTGAGACTTCCAGATCAGCTCCAAGTTTGTCATCTTCTGCTTAAAATCTGCAATGTGATGGCACTGGCTGCCCCTGCAGTTGCTTCTGGATTCACATGTATTTCTCCTGGTGAATCATTAAACATACCCTAGCAGGGGCAGCATGAGGCAAAGCTGGGAGTTTAGGCAAGGAAAATAACTGTTTGCTTGTCAGATGCCTTGGGAGAAGCTGAAGTGATCATAAACAGTGGAGCAACTTGGAAGTGTGCAGCACTGAGAAGACAGCAGCATCCCACAGGCCAGATCTCATTCTCTTATCCTCAACACCCAACCTTGTGGCCACCAGCAGGAGCAGCTGGTGGTGTGGATGGCTGCACAGTTGCATTGGTCACCTCTTGCTGGTGGGATGTACAGATGCTGCTGTTCCTTGTGTGGTGGGCAATTCATGTTCCACAGCAGCCTGCAGGGTTGTGGTGATTCATGGGGAACAGGAAAACCTAGCTTTATCTTCAGGGAGAATACTGCCAAACTTCAGGCTTCAGAGCCTTTGGTTTGGTGGAATTACAGGTTCAAATCCTGAGAGGTTCAAACAAGGTCTATCTTCCTCTGAGACAAATGGAGTGTCATGCAGTAAATCGCCGATGATTCTCTTTGTTAGATGCTGTGTTACTTTGAAAACAGCATCGTGACATATTTCAGCTTTCTGCAAAATAAATAACTGCATCATTTATCAAAAAGCTTTGCTTTCAGAAAGGTTGCCACTCTTTTAAGGCATCAGAGACTCCTGGGAATGAAGGAGATAAGAGGAACACAAGATGCCTCTTTTCTTTTCTTACTCTATTTTATTTGACATTTCACTTTTTTTTTTTTTTTTTCTCTTATTTGAAAAAGCCCTGATGAGGAGTGATCCTTGGCCGTGGCATGTCCCAGCAGACTTGGTGGAGTGTGACAGTGAGGGCCATGTACTGCCTGACTGTACATCCCCTGAGGCCATGGGGAGCAACAGGCACCCTTGCTTGCCTGCAGCACCCGTGCTGCCTGCGATTACCCTCACGCAGGAGGAGCTCTGGGATTGCTCTTCTCCCCAGGGCAGCAAACATCACCCATCAAACCCATCCCCAGGTCTCTTGCAGAGGAAGATACAGCTCCTGGAACACCAGCAAAATCACAGCATCAGGACTGATGGGCAGAGAGCAACCAGCATATTCTGCCTCCTTAGCTGGAACACTGAGACACATCCAGACCGTGGATACTCACTGGAGGATGAATTTCCATATTCCAATATGACATGAAAGAACAACACTCATGCACTGAGATGTCTAAGGCAAAAAAGGGGCAGTTTATTTACAGACCTCAACATTTATAGAATTCCAGCAGTGACCATGGATTGGAGGAGGAAAATCTTCCTCTCCAACCACACTGGTCAACCCAACAGAGAATTCATTAATTCTCTCCTCCTCCAGAAAGGAATGCAAAACAATCATTATTTACATGAAAAGTGTGTGAGAAGCTCCATTAGAAAAATGCAAACATCAGAAGGCTTTAACAGAACTTTAGAAAAACAGAGAAGGACAGGGCTGTGCTCCTTTCTCACAGAACATCACTGCAGAGCAGCATGCTCAGCTCTGCTGTGTGTAGTGGTTGTGCAACACAGGTGTGCTGCCCCAACAAGGCACCTGTCAAATGCAAACACTGTCACAGGCAAACTCCTCCTCAAAACTTCTACAGGGAGAGCTATGTGCAAAGAAACAATCCAGCAAGCCAGAGAATCGCTTCTTTGCATTTCTCTGCTTTTAAAGCAATCTCCAGTTTTCAACTATTTCCACACACCCATTCTTTGTCTAGAACAGGATATAACACCCCAGATGAAACTTCAAAAAGTAGCCCCTCTATTCAGCATGCTCAACAGTAATTTGTTTTATAGTGTGGGCAACAGTATCTTGTTTTGTGCTTGACATGGCAAACATTACTAGTGTCCAGCCAGCACCTCAGTAACTTTTTTAAAGCAGAAGTATTGCAAGCAGCTTTTTGTGCCATCTATGGGATGCCCTCCATGCTTTACAAATGCCTGGGAGTCCTAAGTACCAGGCAGGAATTGGCATCCTCTGTTTACACGTGGGAAAACAGAACTAAAAGAGTTTATGTCTCCTGTTTCCAAACACAGTCACTAGCTTTGGGTCTCTGTCTTCTTGGTGCCAAACTGTGAGAGCTTTTAATTTCTGGCATGTGTGCAGAACAAAGAGCAACTGTTTGCTGGTTTAACTGGTTTGACTTGTACACAGCTCTGTTGAAAAGGTACCTTAATGTGAAGTCTGTAGTGCAGTGAGGAAGCAGATGTTCCCTCCATCCCCATTGCATCCATCAGGTCTGGATTTCACAAGTGCCCCAGTCGAGGCCAACAGTGTTTGCAGTGTCCAGTGCTGCTGAGAGCTAGGCCAGGTGTTAGATCAAATGTCTGGAGCTGAGTGTGTAACATTTTTTCAGATGTGCTGCTCAGTGATTTTTTTCCAGACAGATGCAGGAAGTCTGTGGTAGAGCTGGGAACAGAGCCTGTTCCTGTGCTGTGAGAGGCTGTGCCCCTGACAAGACACAGGCACAGCCCTACAAAGTAAATGTTGTGATTTCATGGCTGGAGTTGAATGGCACCCAACAGTTGCACCAGGGGAAATTTTTTCCCCCAGTCTCCAGATTCACAGGCATTCACTATGTGGCTAAACCCTCAGAAAACTCTGAAATTCAACAGAAGTAGTTTGGTGCCTAAGTTTGGGTCAGTTGTACCAGTGCATCTTTGTACCCATGTCCCTGTGTGCAGCTCAGTTGCAGGATAGCCTTAATGGACAATAACCAGGCAGCAGGGCTCTGGGAGCTGGTGAGATTAAGGGGAAAAGGACATCATGGGGCTGAGTTTAATACCAGCTTGCACAGAAAGTGTTTTACCCCAGGAGATGTCTGTTGACTCTAATGGTACGTAGCTAAAGCTGCTTCCTGTGCTGGATGATGGAGTGAGGCCTGGGCTTATGGATGGATGACAGAAGCTGTGGCTCTGCTTGCTTGGTTGAGCTGTCTGGAAGAACCACACATTTCTTTCCTTTTTAATCATTAGTTGAGCTTATCTGTGGTAGGAGAGGCTGTCATACTCTGTGTCTGAGCATGGTGTCCTCTGCTGGTGCCAGCTGCGTGGCAATCTGAGGGCACTGCTGGCCCTGCCAAGCCTGGCAATGCCTCACTGGCCCATCCTCAGCTGGCCCACACTCATAAGGGTGGCCACCCCATGAGGGTGTTGGCTGCATGTGCAGCTCCCTGCTGGTTTGTCTCTTCAGTGTTTGGAAGAGCACAACAGATTTTTCTGCCTACCCGTTCCCATGAGTTCACATTGAGAGCCTGCTTTCTCTTTATTTAAGATGTGCTGTTTCCATAGGTTACACCTGCTTTTAAGGAGAGTACCCATGGATAAATGCAGAGAAGGCACAAAGCCAGCATTTGACAGCAGAATGGTCCCTGGTCTTCAAGCAGTGAAATGGCTTGGGCAGGTGAGCTTTCTAAAAAGACCAGTGGAAGCCACATCCCAACCACCCAGTTGAAACCACATCCCACCTGCCAGTACAGGTCAGGAATAGTGCCTTTTCTTGGGTAAAATTTCAGTCAGGCTCATTTTTCTTTCTGTTTTTGTTTTAACAAATGCTAAATATTAAGCTGTGATTAGGCAAAAAGTAGTAAGAGGAATTCAGACTGAAAACCAGGATTTTTACTTTTAACTCAGATGGGAAACTGGGAAATTTTTTCAGCAAAGCTGCTTCCATGAAAAAAAAGGTCATTGAAGATCATTCTGGCTTAAAGCATTTCAGCCATCTGCCATAAGAAGGTAAAAACCCCTCAGACCCTTCCCACTGTGAAAATTTAGGATTTTCTGTAGTAAACGGCTGAACCTTTCAACTGTGGTTGAAGTCTCACTTTTGTTTGTTTTGTTTTAATGTATATCATCATCACTAAAAGATGTAAAAAAAAGGAGTTGGGGGAAAACTCTAGCTGATACAGGGCAGGGAACAATCGTGGGCTGGCAAGAACCTGGAATCAGTGACCTAATCAGCCATTTCCCTCTCGTAATTGCTGTGATTCTACAACTTAAAGAATTACAAAATGTGTATTTTAGTTGGAACAAGATACTATTATTGAGTAAAGTGCATAATAATTGTGTTTCAGAAGGTGAAATAAACGTCTATCACCAGGCACTTCAATCTATCATTGTACTTTGCTAAATTACCGAAATTGCACTGCATTCAATACCAAATTACTTGTATTAAAGTGATTGCTGAACTGACACTCACAAAAAGATGTCTAGTACCCACATTTGTTTTCCTAATTGACAGTTTTAGGCTTCGATCTAGGGAGGGAGGAGCACCCCCAGCCCTCCCTGCAGTTTGTAGGAGTGGAGGGCGTGCAGCTCCTGGCAGAGGCAGGGTCTGTTAGGATGGAAGGCTCCTGCCTGCATGCAGCACCTCTGATTTCCTACAGCTTTTAACTCTTTGCTTAGGCCACTGAATAGATCCATTTTGCCTACATTTACAAAAATATCAGGCTTTGATACAAGCCTTTCTCGTAATGATATACCACTTGTTTTTACTCTGCAATTTCTTCCCTGGATGTTCATTAATTAATGCCACATTTTGCAGACTGAGATAAGTGACTTGACCAAGAATACATAGCATAGAGACACATCCCTTGTCCTGGATCTCCAGTGGCACTTTGGGAGATGTCCATGACTTCTGTTGTTTCTTTTTCCTGCAGTCTCTCCACCCTGCAGGATTCCAGCTGGCAAAATGAAAAACTTTTCATTTCAGAAGTCAGAACTCTTAGTTTCATCTGCTGGATCTGACATTTAGATCAGGCCCACCTAGAAGAACATTTCTTTTCTTGTTTTGGCTAGTAGTCCAAAGATGTTAATAAGCTGATGCTGAGCTAAATTCAGTTGGTCTTTCAGACTTTAGCTTATGTATGTGGGTCACATGGGACAATACATAGAATTCTTCTACTCAGGCTAAGCAACATCCTTTTGGAAAGGTGTATAAGTACTTTTTCATGACACTGAACAGTGAACAGCTGAGGAAATCTTTCTTTCTGAAACCCAGAACCCTCTTTGTGTTTCTCAGGGGTTTTCTCAGCCTAGCTCAGAGTGGATCTTTACGAAATTTAATTGTAACATGCTAGAATTTTTCTTTGGAAGAGAAACACATACTCCATCCAGAAGACACTGAATTTAAGTCTCTGCTGGATGTGTCCACGGCCTCAGCCAAAGGGATGAAACCCTTCTTCATGGCAGGTGACATAATCTGTAGGGTTTACTGACTCTCTAAGTGAAATATCAAATGCTCTCATAGATACTTTTCAGCTTTTGCTTTACATGGAAGGAGATGTGAATGTCTCCTCCATCAGTGTCACTATATAACTTATATACTGTAAGGTCTATTAAAAAAAGTTTCAATAAGCTAAGCAAATATGAGGAATTCTGATGGGAAGGAATTAAAGCAGCCCATTTTTTTTCTTCCAAAATAAATATGCGAGTTAATCTGGAAAAGTGAGGAGTGCCAAATATTCATCCCATGTGCTAAAGTGACTCATGGCAAAGGTAGACAGTTTTATAGTGCAGTTTCTTTACTTGTGTTGGAAATGGATATCTTCCAAGTGGCACTTACGAAACAATTAGCTGTTCAAGGATAATCAGATTTGTATGAAAATGCAAAGATAAGTGATTTAGCTGTGATCTCAGCTGGAAAGTGGCTGAGGGTGGTGGGCCACACTCCACAGTAAAAATCCCCTTTCTTTCACTAAATGGCACTTTTGCTGAAATGTGCTGGATTCAGGCAAGTAAGGGCTCCCTTGACTTTCATTGCTAGGATGACACACGATTGACTTGCATCATTAGAGATCTTTGATGGCTGAACTGCTTTGCATATAAATGAGACCTAACCTGAACAGCTGTTCAGCTGGTGGGTGTGAAGGATTTACAGTTCCAGATCAGGCCCCTGCTCACTACCAGTCTCTGAGGGAACTCCAGACTGATGGAAAACACATAATGTTTCATGCTTGCATCCCTGGAGATTGGGCAAGTACAGAGGCTGGCAGTTCAAATGGCCAAAAAGTGTCTTGAAACCTTTTAATATTTTCAGGTGAAAATGTTCATTTTTCAGTCTTGCCCAGTCCCCTTAAATTATCATGCATGGTGGAAGAGCAAAGTGGACATGGAATAGTCCTGACAATATGACAAAGGCTTGTCCTGCATCTTCAGGTTGCCTGTGGCCTCTCCACAGAGATCTTCTGCTTTTTCCACAACCTGGTCATCTCCAAATTGCCTAAGGTCAGAGCAGGCAGTAGAGAACTGTCTGTAACAGCCCTTGGGTTTTCTTCCATTGAGATGTTTGTCCTAGAGCTCCTGTTCACTGGACCTCTGTTGTTAGCCATGTGTTTCTCCTTAAAATGTGCTCTCTCAGCTCTGTCTTTGCAAATGTGCTTTGTGAAGAAAGTGGCAGGAAATGAGATTATGACTTCCTGACCTCAACCTCACCTGAGCTGTATGGGAAGGCCCCTTAGGAAACCTGTTTCTGTGTTATTTTCAGTGTAGTTTCCAAATCCACAGAAGCATGGCTAAGACAAGTAGGCAGCCAATCCTTGAGTAACTTCATCTGTCTGAACCCTCCCTAAAGATTCTCCTGTCTATGGAGCAAACCATGTTGTCAAGGACATGATGTGTCAGAGATAAGAGTAGCTCTCAGCCCCAGGAGATCCAGAAAGCCTGGAGACAGTTTGGATCTTTGGCCAAAGCACCTGGGAGGGGTATATCTCTAGAGCAGTGGTGGTGACCTCAAATTCAAGGACTAGCAAATACCTGCACCCTATTTAATGCCAGAGGTATCACTGCCTGTGGTAAGAATCAGAAAAAATGTATTTAGAGAGTTTCCAATAAAGCATTTGTAGATTCAGGTGTACAAATCTGTGAAAGTGTTTGGTGATGTTCACACATAGACACAAAACATCTTGGTCTTGAAAGGATGCTTTAACACTGGCAGGACAGGGAATGAGCAGTGTGACTTCTGGCTATGCAATAAATCCTTGATGATATGAAGGCACCTGGCAGCTCTGCAAGGAGTGTTAAGTGTAGAGCTAGTGATGGCAAAATCCTTCAGATGCTGCTTACTGTGGAGACAGAACTCAACCTGTTATAAACACATCCTCCTTCCCTGAGTGTGGTTGGTTTATCTCTGGCTTAAGCCAGTGTTGAGATCCCATATGGAAGAGGAAGCTGTAAGGCTTTAAGAGCTTTGTTTACTTATATAAGGCCTAACAAACATGGTTGTTAGGGCCCCTTAGGAGGTCTTTCTTATGAAGCTGGGAGCTATTGGATTAGGCAAATGAGAGCCAGAGATTTGCCTAATAGCCTGACAGGCCATGAGGGATTAGACTCTTGTGGGCTGGTGTAAACCTGTGGGACAGAGATGCTGTGGCGTGGGTCTCTTCTTAGCTATGGATAAATGCCTTGTCAATGTGGGTTAATCTTGTTTGCCTTGTCTTCCATAATGCTGCATTGCAGGACACAACCTCTGTCAATTTAATCACTGCTGGAATGGAATTGTAGGCTTTTGTTTCATGTGCTCAACTCCTCCATAATGCAGCACTTTCAGCATCACAGGGGTCAGTGATTAAGGACAATTTTCAGCTCACTTTGATTCAAACTCCTGAAAGAGTTGTTCCTTTGGGACCAAAGGTTCTGTTGTCACTGGCTAAATGCAGGTCCATCTGGGGAGATTCCACTGCTGCCCACTGACTGTAGAGCCATCTCTCCCCACTCCTTTTTCAAACACTGGTCTCCCTTGTCTTTCCCTACCAAGATAACCAAGATCCCCTTCCCTGAGCTGGGATTCTTCCTTGTCATTATGCTGTGCTCAAGGCAGCAGGCCAGCCCTGGAATGGCACTTTGTGGAGCCTGGAAGAGACTCCCAGAGAGCACCCAGCCCCCACTGGCACACTCTGACACATTTCATTTGATTGAAAGTGAGAGTCAGTGGTCACTGTCCTGATAGGTGAATGGACAGTTCACAGTGGGACTGAAGTGCCAAGTGCTAAGGGAGACTAAAGAACATGGTCCCTTTACCTTGATAGGGTAGAGGGCTGTGAGTGTGCATGGTTTATGGAACATCATGGCTTTTACAGCTCCTCTCATCTGAGCCTGACCAACCTAGACAAGAGCAGCCACCTCTGCTGTGCTAGATTTGCTCCCAGGGCACAGGCCATATTTGTCTCATCCAATTCAGCTCACACTTTTTAGATGTCTTCACATTTCCTCCCTCCCTCCCCTCCCTTGTCCTCCCTACAAGTACACCAAGAGCCCAGCAGTGCTGAATCCAACACAGGAGCTGTGGCCCAAACACCTGCGGCTGCTGTGGGCACATAGCTGTGGGTTTTGCTTGATGAATGCTTGTCAGAGCTAAGGAAGCCAGGGAAATTCACTGCAGGCATCCCTGAGTCTGGAGGCAGCCTCCCCCACAGCCCATTAGCATCTGCAAGACACTGGCAGGGACAGTGCAGGTGGGAGGAAGAGCTCAGGCCAGTCCCTTTTGGTCCGCAATGGGCGGCATCTTGCTCAGTTGTGCAAATTGCTTGTGCAATCTGGGGGCCATAAACCCAAACAGCTCCTTTGAAAGCCCAGCCCAGCCCCTTCTGTCCCTCCCCAGCCCTCTCCCCAGGCAGTGGCAAAGCTGCAGGCAGTGGGGGCAGATGGGGACAGGTGTCAGTGATGCTGGAGTGCCAGGTGACAGCTTCCCTTGCATTGACAGGGGAGAAGGCTGCCCTGTGTGCATGCAGTAATTGTGTATAATAACGGCAGTCACTGGGCTCAACAACTGCAGAGAGGTTGCTGTGAAAAGTGCCTCAGGTCTTGTCCCTGACACCTTCACCAGCTCAGCAGAGAACAGATGCAAATGCCAAAAGAGTTGTCAATACAGACCTTGCAGGCTGGTCCTTTACTGACACATCTCCAGGACAGCATCTTTTCCTGAGAGGATGGCAGGGGCTGCAGGGCAGTGAGATGGTGAGGGGATTGCAGCAAGACCCTCATCAGCTGTACAGAGTGGTTGGTTGTGCCACCCACAGGGCACTGGACCCAGTTCCCAACACACAAAATGCTACCCACCTCCATCCACTTCTCTGTGTCTTCCTTATCTCACAGGGAGTGAGTGGGAAGTTTCAGATTGCCATGTGAGCTCTCAGGAAGGGGTGTATAAAGGGGGATTTCTCCTCTGTTCCACAGCTCCTTCCACACTGCAACACCCAGCCCTGGGCAGGATTGAAGCTGTGAACCAAAAGCTGGCCAGCACAGAGCCCCAGACACACCAGGACATCCACAATACAATCTCAGAAGTGCCTGTGCCAGTTTATAAATGGTCTGTAGAGTGGGACCTGGCAGGAGGAAGCACAGCCTGCCTTCATGGAGATGACACGTGTTTGGGACTGAGGGATAAAGTTCACTCTGCCCATGCCTGCCCTGCCTGCACTGCTTTATGCTCCAACTTAGTCATCATGGCTGGCCCAGGCAAGTGGCTGGGAAAACAGGGCTGTCCTGGTTGATATTAGCTCTGCTTGAGGCTGAGAGGCTGCATCTGGTTTGGATCTCCCTGAGTGCTGCTATGCTCTGGCTGCAGATTGAGATATGAGCTCGGAGAGCCCAGAGCTGCACCCTGCCACAGCCTGGCTCAGCACAGCTCTGGAGGCACAGGGTGGTCTAATGCACTTTATTGCTGCTCTTTAATGAATTCCACTAATGTGCAAAACCCTGCATGACAAAGCAGCCCTTGATCTTCTTCCACACCCGTGCTTCCAACCCCTGTAAGGCTTTCTGCTGTAGCTGAGGAGTTCCTCTGGGGACAGGCAGCACAGCTCAGCAGGTGCTAAAACGTGTATAATCCTGAAGTGAGCTAAATGAGCCTGGGACCTTCCTCTCCCGAGGTCTCACTGCTGCTTCTTGCACAGTGAGGAAACCTGGGTTTTCACCAGGCCAGGAGCTATCTTGCATTTTGCCCTGGAGCTCATTTAAATCACGTTCTCTGGCAGTGGCTCCTGATTTGGGAGGCAGTCCCAAGAGATTCCTGGATTGGGACAAAGAGGGCAATTGCTAATTAATGAATGGGGCTGGGCATATCACCCATGGTCCTGCAGCCATCACTCCTCAAACACAAAGGTTCTGCCACCCTTCCTTCCCTAGGCACGGGATCCTCATGGAGCAAAGCTGTGAGCTTTTGTAATAAACTGACCCTGCAGGGAAGAGGAGAAGGAAGGAGAGGGCTCCTGCTGCCCTCGGCATGGCACAGGCAGCCCCGGGCAACCATCACTAAGAGACATCATTGCTTTTTCTTTCTGAGTGCTAAGCTATATAAACAGAACAAAATAGCATGCAGAGGACTGCTTACATATTGCCTGTGACTTTTGTATATCTTAATTTAAGAGTTTACAAATTACAGTCCTTCTGCCTAGGCAGCAGCTATTGAGCTCCCAGAAGGAAGTTCTTTGGTCACTTCTGTCTGTATTGTCCAAATGTAGAAGAAATACCCTGGGAAGAGAACCTGTCACATTGTCCATCACTGCATACAGTGGGCTCTTACCTCTTGCTGTGCCTTTGGAGACCACTTTGTTCTCATATTCCTTTCCTTTAACTGGCTCTGTCTTTACTCATTGGAGGTCTTGTACTAAGACAACATCCAAATTTTGCATAATAAAAGGGCTCCCTAATAGCTGGCAGTGCATCCTGCTGTTCCCTGTCTCCCGTTGTTGAAAATTAAACAGATGTAAAATTAGGAGCTGAATCTTTCTGCATTTGGGGGTCCTTGTCCATAGCTGGAGATGAGAGATTAAGATGTGACCTTTTCCCAGGAAAAGCAATTTAAGAGTTCAGGAAATTATAATCTTTAACAAACCTTTGTCCAAAGAATTTTGCTTTAAATGCTTTAAGTCCCACTGGACACGTACATTTTTGCTCACATCTTTCTTTGCTTCTCTTGACTGCACACTCCAGAGAAATCCCAGATCCTTTACCAGAAATGCTTTTGAATGTTCCATCCCCACCTACTCTTTTGGACCCCTAAGGAAGACAAATAAACAGAAGGGAAGGTTTACTGCAAGCAGAAAAGAAGTCAACAATTTTCCTTCACCACAGGAGACTTCACACGACTCAGCATCTGCAGGCCTCAGTATTGCCCTGAGTGACTCGTGCTCCTGGGCAGGGTTTCCAGGCAGAACCAAGTCCCAGTCCATACCAATGCACACTAATATCTTCTTGGCATGCCCTATTCCATCTCTTTAGAACAGGCTCACAATTGCTTGGCTTCATCTTAAGGTGGTAATCACATAAAAAACTAGAAAAAGCAATCACATAAAAAAGTAGAAAGCGAGTTTAATTTGTCTCCCGGCCAAACGGCAGACCCTTTTCGGTGAATGGTCAGAACTTGTGTTTAAAAGCTCATTGCAAAAAACAGTATCCATGGCTGATTGAGGTCTCAGTGTTGGGAAACCTTGAGATCTGTAAGTGGAGAAGGAGCCCCATTAATTCCTGTCTAGACTGGCCTCTGAGCCCAGGTTCCAGAGATGAAAGGACACTTTATTAAGACAGGACATAAATCCACCCTGCCAACAAGTCCGCACTCCTCTGGATTATTTACACCTCTCTCCCTCCCTCTGGTCATTGCCTGTCCCTACATAATCTACATTAAAGTCCTGACAGGATTAAACCAACATGTCTTACACTTTAAATATCAGGCTCTGTGTGCTTTCATTTCCACCATGTCACAAAAAAGACATCATGTTTTTACAGATAGACTGAAAATAAAAAAGTAGGTGTCTAATGAAAGGAGCTTGATGTTATGACTGAGAGATAAAATGTGCACTTGAGAGATTTTATTGTGAATCTGGCCTTTGCTGCACCTACAGCTCCTCTCCTTGGTGTGTCTGGCCCTGTGTCACTAAGGGCCAGCCAGGGGCTGTATGAACAGAGCCATCTGGGCTCTGAGCATCACCTTTTGGATGAGGGTGACTGCCTGGGGTCAGGCTGCATCCCCTGCCTTATGCAGGACTGTCCTCCCTGGCAGTGCTGTGCTCAGCTGCCAGGACTGGGGACTGAGGGGTTGCAGAGGGCATGGGCAGCTTAGGGTGAAGCCTCTGAGGAGGACAGGCTTTTTCATTCAGAGATTCTATAAATTTTCATTGCTCTTGAGGCTTTACTCCTTCATTTTCTGACATTGGAGAGTTCCCATAGTTGTCTGCAAGCTTTTTGGTGTTTATGGCAGAGCTGCAGCACTGTATGAGAGTAGTAGATCCTGTCACCTCATGTTTGCATGAGCTTCTCCACCTTCCCTTGCAGCCAGGCAATGAGGAGCAAACAGTGCTTTGGCACAAATAGCTTTTTAGGCTGAAAATGTAAAATGTTCATTCACTGCAGGAGTATCCCTGCAATCCCTGGCTCATTTCTGTTGTGGGTCCTGTTCAGCCACGGGGCTGAGGGGTGCAGTAAGTGCATTAGTGAGGTGGGTGCCTTACATAGAAATGAAAGCCAAACAAAGTGCTTATAGATACAGGCAGCAAAATTTCTGGATGATGAGGAAGTGCTGCAGCCTGCAAGGAGACATCCAGGCACTGCTGCAGGACTGGAGCTGGTGATTCCCAGGCGTGCCTGTGTTCCCAGTAGCAGGGCAGATCCATCCTTTGGCGGAGTGACTAATACCTTGGATTAGTTTGTTTGAAAGAACAGCTGAGTTCATGAGCACACTGTGATGCAGGACTACCTTCCTGTGGCAGGCCTTGTGCGTTTGCAGTGTTACTTGGTGCATGCACAGTGATAACAGCCCGTGCTGATAGAGCTGTGTGCTGCCCAGGGCCGTGTGACTGTGCTGCAGATTTCAGCACTTGCAGCCATGGCAGGCCAAGGAAATGACGAGTGCTGTTGAAAGGACACTCTGAGCTTTTTGTGTGGCCAGACAGCACTCTCCTTAGTGTCACAGTCTGCTGGGATGTGTGCTTGAACTGACTGCAGTACTTGCAATCCTTTTGTATGCATTTTCCCTTGCCTTTTTATCAAATGAGCTTACTGGCATGGTCAGTTTCAAGTCATTAGCAAATGGTTACCTAAAGTGAGTTTGAAACCTATAAAAAAGGCCATTTGAAGTGTTTCCAAGATTTGCATTCATTTGGCCAAAGAAATCATGACACCTGGTTTACGTGTCCAATCCAACATACCCAGACTACTCCAATTTTGAGTATCAAATGTCTGCATTGAGCTTGAAAGACTGCTTCCAAAACAAGGCTCAAGCAGACGACAGAAATATTTCTAATAGGTAAACAAAAATAAATTAATAGTTGTTCACATACCTGAAGAAAAAAAATCACTGAACGTATTATTCAGTAGCTTTCTTATTTACTTTTTTCATCAGCATTAAAGGTCAGTGTCAATCTCCCTGTTAGACACCCAGCTTTGGCTCTCCATGTGCTCCAGCAGCTGGCAATGCAGGTAAATACCTTGAGTTTTGCTTTTTTGATTTTATTACTGAGTTTATTGTTAGATATTTGGGACCTCAGTAAACAACTCTTCTTAAAGAGTTTCTATCCTTTCCTTTCTAGCGGAATTCTCTGAGCTGGAAGAGCACGGCAATAATTTCCACATCCTTTCTGCTCACACACAGGAAGAATTTCCTGTGCCTTGTCGTCCTTTTAAATTCCCAGGTTTGTGTCAGGATGAGCAGAGGGTTCCAGAGCTCCAGGATGCAGTTGAGCACAAGGCTGAATAAGACAAGAGCCTTATTGAGCCTGTCCCAGCAAGGAGCCTGTCCCCCCCAGTGCCTGCCGGGCACAGCCACCATCCCTGTGTGGGGAGAGCACGTGGCAGCTGCTGGATGCAGGGGGGGCATGCTGCGTTTGTGTTGAGGATGGAGCTGGAGCAATAGGCTTTTGTGTAGCAGAAACAGACCACAGAGTCCCAGAATTACTTCCCACTGGCTTTCCTTCGGTTCATCAGTTTCAGGAGCTCAGTGGGTAGAATCAGCCAGAAGCCATCTGCTAGGCTGGCCTGGGAGAGGAGGCTGAAGTAGGCAGCGTGGGGAGAAAGATCTCTAAAAATAGCAGACTTTTTGCCATTTCATGGAGCATATTTTCACATTCCCACTAGTCTAAACTCACCAGGAATTCTAGCAGGAAGAGGCTTGGTTTCATGTTATCCTCTTGCTTTTCCAGCTTTTGATACAGAGATCCTTGCTACGAAATTGAAAGCCAGTGTGTAAGGACATATGTGTAAGGAGTAAGTCACCACTTACCTACATGACTTTAACCTGATTAACAGTCTCACAGATCTGTGCTGCAGGCAGTGCTGTGATGGCCACATGTGTGAAAACACTGGGTAACTTGAAATTGGGAACTGCTTTTAGTGGACTTGTCACTGTGGCCCAGAGCTCCCAAAATGCAAGGTAATGACAGCACAGACAGCCCAGGAGGACCTTCATCTTCCCCTGATGGTACCTGAGCTAGAGAGTTTTACAGCATCAACTGTTCCTGCATCTCCACATAGCCCTGCTTCACTTCAGACATGCTCTGGGAACTCTGTTCCCGAGCATAAGAACAGAAGTTCTACTTTCTAAACACTCAAAAACATCCTCACATAAAGGTAGCAGATGGGTTAGTGTGGATCACAGGCACTGAAAGCTTACCCCAAAGCTCCATCCTCTGGATGTTCCACCATTGTGGTTGGTTTGGGATTTTTTTGTTTGTTTGGGTTTTTTGCATATACCTAGAATCACCTCTCTTGTCTGCAGCACACAGCTCTTCAGCTCCTTGCAAACCCAGACAAGTCCTTGGGTGTCTCTTTTCTGCCACAGATGGAAAAATGGCAGGTGCTTCCTATGAGAAGTTGTGAAATAATTTTTAATTTTTAAAAATGGTAAATTTTAATAGTAAATGGATAAAAACATAACACTTCCCCAAGAAACAAAAGAAATGTTTCATGACCAACAATCCTTCATCAGATAATACTGCTGAAGTAAGGACTCCTTCCAGCTGGCATGTGTCCCATCTTTCATTTCCTCCAGGAAGTGAGAAGAGAGAAGGAAATGGCTGGGAACCTCCAGGAACACGCTGTCATGGAAAATCCCACCACCTCTGTACTTCAGAGATGCTGCAATCATGTCTTCTAAAACACTGTTAAGTAAGAGCTGGGGAGAATTATCCACAAGACACAGCATTCTTGTAAACTTTTGCTATCTAGCCACGTAGGGGGACATTTTTCTCTTCTGTTTAACTTGCCTGTTATTTCCTCCTTCTGGCATTTATTAATCATAATGGTTAGCCATTCAGTCTAGCCTAAAAACAGATCTCATCACAAATCCTGTTCTCTGTGATGGACTCAGAAAAGGCTCTGGCTGAACAAACTCACTTCTCCTGTCTTAACCCTGAAGGGCAGAGCTAAATGCTGGAGATTGATATTTACCACGAAATTCACACTGCAGGTTTCCTGTTTGGAGCAGCCAGTAGTGCTAGGGACACTAGAATTTCCATTTGTACACAAGCTCTGTTTTGACAGAACCCTTCATGATTCATCAACAATTTGGGTGCTTCTGGCTATGCAGTATTCATTGCACCTATCCCGTTCCTGATAAACACATTCAGGAGCTCTAATCACAGGGGTAGTATACTCAATAACCATTGCTCTTTAATTGTTTATGATCTTTATCTCTCTTTCCCTCCAAGGGTTTTTTTTTTTTTTTTTTCCTGTGGGAGGACCAGTGTTTCTCTTTGAACTGACTTTTCCTTTCAACATTTATCATTCAGGACTGCTCAAGTGCTGTTTCAGTGCAGAAGCCGCTTGCAAAATGTTTGTAGCAGCTGCCTTTTTGAAAGTTTGCTGTTTGCAGTGCTTGATCCCCCACTTAAACCACCTCATGCTGTCTTTTCTTTCCATCTGTGCACAAGACCCCTGCACCACACAACATGCTTCTGGGGAGCTGGGGTGCATCTGGCCTCCTGCCTCTACTTGTTTCGTGTCTGACGCTGGGGGAGTATTTCCAGCGTGCTGCAGGACCTCTGTGAGCAGTGTGCTGTGAGTGCCCAAGGAGAGGTGAACCACAGCCAGTTGTTATGTTTGGGTTGAGGGCTGATACTGGCTTCAGGGGGACTGTCTGCACCCCTGGGGCTGGCCCTTCTGCCTGAGAGTTCTGCGTGGAAAGCCTCAGAGCACTTAGAACAGGAACATGTGTTTGGGATCGAGGAACAAGTGAAAAATAGCATGAGGCAGGAAGGAAAGCTACAGACCGTTTCCATCAGCAGAGTTGTCGTGTCCCATGGCTTTTGTGTGTTTTCTTGTAATATGGGAATAATTACTCAATGGCTGTCTCCATTTGTGTCTGATTATTAAAATCAATAATGCATATATTGGTCTGACAGTGATTTGCATGCACAGCTTTTCCTATCTGCTGGTAGCCAACAGAGCTGCTTGTGTCTGGAGAGCTGCAAAACCCCTCGTTGCTCTCTAGACTGTTCCTGTCTAACACGCTCTGTGGCTCCTGGTTTTAATCTCCCCTGGTCCCCACTTGAGCAATTCCTGGAAGAGAACCTTGCTGCACACCTGGGACTCCTGGCCAGGCAGGATGCAGCCAGGCCAGCTCGGTCAATATTGACTTTGCTGCAGGCTTTGGTGCAGTGATGGTTATCTTGTTCCACAGGTAAGAGTTAGCCCTTTAACACAAGGGTCTTTGAAGCCATTAAATACACAAAATCGATGCAGTTGAAAAGGGGGGATCCTTTCAAATGAAGGCACTACATTATCAGCCCATGCAGGTGACACAGGCCAAGTGGACTGCACACTGGGGTGTACTGGGTGACAAGTGTCAATGGGACTTTCACAGGGTGGTGGTCTCTGCCCACCACACTTGCTTCCCTGTCTTCTTTCCCCTGCATCCTGGGCACAGTAATTGGCAGGGTTTTCTCTCCTGGTGTGGCTGTGCAGCCCTGCTTTCCCAGCTCTGGCATTAGACAGGATGAAAACTTTCCATCTGTAGATGTTTGTTTAATGGGAAGGAGTTTTTTGCACAGCATGAAACTTTCCATTGTATTCACAAATGGGTTCCAGCAAACCAAGTAAAGGTGAAAAATTCCTCCCTGACTGCATGGCAGTGGCACCCCGGGGCACAGCCAGCCTCTCTGGAGCCAGGCCCCAGGGACAGGAGTGCCACCAGAAAGGGGTGGCACAGCCTGACCTTGCAGGTCTACCCACAGAGACACGCTGCTCTGGGGAGCAGGGTTATGTTGGCTCAGGCCATGCCAGCTGGAAATTGAGGAGACAGCCCACTGATGGTCTCTCCTGCTGTGCACAATGTGCTGACTGCTTTCCCCAGTGGGCAGTGGAAAGCTCCCAGGTAGCAGCAGGATTTCTTCCCTTGTGCACAAGCCAGCTGCTTTCCTGGTAACAGAGTGAGCTTTTATTCAGCCCCACTGAGTTGCCAGAGGGATGGGTGTGTATTTCCCAAGTAAATCCTGGTTCCTTGCAAGTCCCCTTTCTCTTCCCATGCTGTGCATCTGCTAGTGCTCCCCAAATTTCCTGCAGGATCCACAGTATTCATGCAGCTGCTTGCTGAAAGGGCTCTGTAAGTCAGTGCATTCATCCTCTGCATGCTGAACTAAAAGGGATCAATCTTTGAGGAGGGCAACAACGAGCTTGCCCTTAGTGCAGGAAGAGTGTGAGCAGGGTGAGCTCCTGCATGGTGACTGTTCACAGGCATGCAGTGCTCTGGGTTCACTTGGTGTTGGGCCAAGATGTGCAGATCTCGCTGGCCTTCAGCAGTGCCTGGTGTGAGCAGCTGTGCTTAAACCAAGAGGAGGGACTGCAAAATTAGAAAATAAGGCCCATGGGCATGCTGCATTAAGAGTATTTGATCTGACCTGAGAAAGGTGAGTTACTGCTGTACTGGCTACAAAAGGTGCTGGGGCAGGGGGAGGGGAAGCAGTCTGGCTTGCTGCCCCAGAGGGAGATGGGGTGCTCTGAGATAGGGAGATCTTGTGGGGAGGGGAGCTTCTCTCCTTGGCTACAGTCCAGAAATTTCTGTGTTAGGGATGGGAAGAAAGGGAGGTGAGAGGAGAGTCTCTGAGATCATTCTCAGGGCAGCAGAAAGATGATTGACTTTAATGAGAGGCTCCAAGTAGAAAATGGAGATAAACCTCTGTGGGTGGTGTCTGCCCTAGGACTGACTCACGGGTGTCTCTGAAGATACAGAGCCTCTAGCTCACTGCCCTTTCCTACTGCTGACAATCTCATGCTCCCATGAGAAAAAGCTCTGAAGAGAAAAGTTTGGGGAAGTTGAAGTGCTTGGGTGAAAAGAGACGTCAGGGAGCTATTAAAAGCTTTTCAGAGATGAACTGTATTTTGTGGGGTACATGCAGCGTCTGCTCCTCTGACCCATCCTGCAAGGTGGTGGTGGCATGGTAAGTGTGACAGTACTGCCCAATGCAAAATGAATGCTGATAGCTTTATATTGCTTCCCTGTGTTACAAACCAGCCTTCACTTCATGTTAATAGCTTGAGGTAGGACTTAAATGTTCTAAATTAGAACAAAACACCAGTACCTGTCTTATTACGAGGTCATTAGCAACCAGGACAGGTTTAACCACTGAGTGGATAAATCTGCAGCTGGATTAAAGCCTAATTGACTCTATGATGAATCACACTGTAATATTTCATACAAAGCACTAGGTTTAACACCAATCCAAAGTGGGGAGGTCCCCAGTGTCTGTTGTCACATTCAGGTCACTGATGCACACTCCTATTTTAACTTTACTCTAGCGCTTTAAAGGAATGTAGGGAAAAGAAATAATTCACCAATTTTGTCAAAGCAGCATGAAGTTATTTCACTCTAGCTTTTTTTCCCAACTAGAAAAGAAGCCACTGTGTCTTGCCCTCCTAGGCTGGTGCAAGCCAGGGGCAGTTTCAGGATTGCATTTACGCTGCTGTCTGAGAGCCTGGCAAGAGCAGGGTAGTGCCAGGCAGTGGGCTCGTGTGCTGACCTTAGTGCTGCAGCTGCTCTTGCCAGAGGCAGTTGATTTCCCTAAATGCCATTCCTCAAGGTATTTTTGAGGCGCTTGTTGCTAAGGTCCCTCTGGCTGTCACAGCCGTGCCTCCAGATCACCCAGTGTCCAAGGGTAAAGCTGAGGGATGTGTCCTTGTTAAAGCCGTGAGAGAGAAATGTCGCCCTGGACTTACCCTGTTTCCTGGGAAGGCAGATTGTTTTGCTGGGTTTTCCCATTAAATCCCTATCTCCTAATAAAATACTACAAGAAAAAAATTCATTGTTCCTGCCAAATTTAACAGGAAATTGAGAATAAATATTTTTACTTCAGCGAGCTTGCTTTTTAGCAGCCCAGGCTTTTCCTGGGGATGGGTAGACGCCTGCTTGGTCTATCCTTTAAGCCAGCCCTGGCAGAGCAGCTCACTGCAGGGGGCTGAACACTGCTTGAGACCACACTGGAGCCAGGTTTGCTGCAGGGGACATAACCCTGACTGCTGTCACACTTTCCCACGTCACACACATTCCCACCTTCTACAGCTTTTTCTCACAGATGAGCTTAAATACAAGGAGAAGAGAATGAGTTGTTTTGCCTTCAAATGTGAAACCAGCTTTGTGTAATACCAGTTTGGGAAAGAAAAAAAAAAAAAAAAAAAAAAAAAAAAAAAAAAAAAGAAAAAGAAAAAAAAAAGAGTTCTCGCCCTGGTTGTGTTACTAGAGATGAGATGACAAAGAGCACTGCTGTGGGAAGGGGCAAGAGGGGGTAAATGAGCTGACAGAGAGCAGTAATCACAGTGTGGCAGCAGCTGATGAGTCTCTGTTCTGGAACAACTCCGGGAGGAAGGTCTCTGGTAGCTCAGGATATGGCCATACTCCTTCCTCATCCATCCTGTTGTGAGGAGAGAAAAGAACAGCCATTAAAATGATGAACAGACTTAATGGCAAATAGGAAGCCCACATAATAGAGCAGGAACAAAATGCAATTTTACTGCATCTACCAGAAAAACAGATCTTTTTAATCCAGAGAGAGAAAAAGCAAGGGAGAAAGCATAGTAGTGCATAAGGAAATAAATAAACCATTTGGTAATGGCCTTATTAAAGTAGAAAATTATGTTTTTTTCCATGTGGATTATGGGGTTTTTGCACAGGTGGTGGAGACTGATGTGGGAGAGGTGACTGGTACCTGGGAGGGCACAGCAGCCTGCAGCCCACCATTCTCAGTGTGCCCCACATCCCTGGCCAGCAGAGCTGCTGAACAAAACCCATCCTTCTCACCTCTTGCACAGCAGGAAATGAAGGCCCTAAGGCCATGGGGGCCCATCCAGGTCCTTTACAAAGGTTGCAAACAGCTGTGGAAATGGCCAGGGCACAGCAAAAGTTTGACAGCCACCCCCAATTCCGGGCTCCATTCTGGAGGAAATCCCAGGGTCCTCCAAGGCCATGGGACAAACCCCCAGGCATCAAGCTCCTCAAGCCATGCTGCTGCTCTGTTGAATGGGTGGCTTGTGCCCTAATTCTGTCAAGCCCAGAAAGTCCATATCTAGCCTGTGTGTGTTCCCAGTCCTTTCTCCCAAAAGTCGGGAGCTTTGGCACTGCAGGTCTGTCTTATGTAGTCAGCCCACTTGAGCTATGATACAGGAACCTCTCAGCAGGTTTTGCTGCAGCCCCAAACCTTAGTCCTGTTAAATGTCCCACATCCAAGAAGCTAAACTCCATTTTCACTTCCATAGCACAATATCAGCTCCTTTGAAAAAGCCACGCTTGTGGTGGGAGTGCTTTCAATTTCAGTGATCTCTAGGCAGGAAGTGCTTATTTTTTCTATATTTTTAAATGACCTATAAATTCACCCATGGAGATGGAATTCCCTGTTAAAACTGGAGCTTTTTCCTGAAACCTCATAGAACAGGCTTTGTTTTCTGCTTAGCTTAGACAGTTAAAATTGTTCCTGTATGATCTGCAGGATCATACAGATCCTGCTGTGTTCTAGGGACTTTTCACAGGCTACAAACTGGACTGGATCAGCAGTCTTGTATTGACACCAGGGAGGTAATTAGAGCTACGAATGAAACTGTATTTCTGCTGTGCTTGACAGCCGTAAAATACAAAACAAAAGCTGAAAATAAAAGAGAAGAGTATCAGAAAAAATGAAAAGTAAGGGATAGGAAGGCTCCTCCTCTGAGGGATTTGGAAATCCAGCTAACAGTTTCATCAGGAAGAAACAGAAAATAAATACTGTTGACTATAGAGACCTGGTGGTTTTTGTTCCCTAACTTCACATCAAGGATGATTTAGACACCCTCCTAGAAGAGGGAAAACCCTTTGGCAAATATTAGTGAAACCTTGGATTTATGACATACAGCTCTGCAAATCTTTTTCTGTCCAAGCTTTTCTTGGGATTAGCCTATATGAAGGAGAGTGGGAATACTGGGGAAAGTTGTCTGTAGAGCTTTTCATGTGGTTTCCACGGCTGGAAAAGTGTGGCTGCATTCCCTGCCTTCTTGTAAGTGGTCAGAACAGCTGTTTTATTTAAAGCATGGCTTGAAGTCTCAGGTACATTACAGGAAAAGGGCACACCAGGGAGAGACCAGGCCACGTGCAACATGGGGCTCTGGGAGGTCACTTGTTTAGCTTGAAGGTCTTTGCAGTGGGCTGGACAGAAATCTTGATGCTGGCAGCCCTTTGAGTGCTGCAGATTCCCAAGGTGCTGGTAGAAGACTGTATGAATGCCATTCAGGTGATGTGCACACCTGCTCCACAGGGACCTGAGCTGCTGCTTTTGTTCCCATAGGGCTGGCTTCACCATCAGATGGGAACGGGCACTAATCTGGTTCCAAGGGGCAGAGTCCATTCCTAGGGCTCCTTACTGTGGCATTGAAGTGCAAACCCCTGCTAAGACACCTGCTCAGTGTTTTGTTGGAGCTCTAGTGCCCTCTACTCCCAGGCAGCAAATTAAATACATGAGAGTGCACTGCTAGATGTTGAGGAGAGAGGGACATGCAATAGCACGTCAAGCCAGGAAACCCCAGCAGTCCTGGAGAAATAAGGGCAGCACCCTTCAGGAAACACAGGTGGTATTCCTTGAGCAGATGTGAGGGACAGCCCAGGCACTCATCTCCCCTCTGCACACCCTGCTCTGCCCAGGCCCCCAGGAGCAGCAGTGCCACCCCCAGGATGGCTCCTGGGGCACTACACTGTAGTGCAGTGTTGGGCTGCTCTGCCACAGGGCAGAAGCATCCCAGAGCATTTGTGCTTCCAGTTGTTCTCAACAACCATGTTTTCTTTTCTGCTTGCTCTTGCTCCCCATGTTCATAGTTGGCTATCCCTGTGGGTAAGCATGTCCCGTGCTGCAGTTCCACTGCTGATCAGTCCCACTGGCTGGGTTGGTGCTCGACCCTCCTCCCCTGACTCTGCCCCTCTTGCTCCTATCAGCTGTGTTTGAGTCTGATCTGTCCTCAGAGTCCCTCTGTAAATAAGTGAGAAGGGAAAGGAGGCAGAAAGATACTTTTTAGCCAGCTCTCAGACATGAAGTCATCAGGTTATTTGGCTACCTGAGTCCAACTTTCTTGAGTACTGGCAGTACAGGACACAGTCTTGACAGACTGGACTTGCTGTTTCTTAAGCAGAGCACAATGCCCCTTTGTGTGAGGTTCCTGGACTGGCCAGGTTAGGTTTTGTTTGACAAAGCCTCTTTAAATTTCATTTTTTTTCCTCCATGGAGTTGTGAGGAAAAAGATTTCTTTCTTCTTTCACTCAAACCTTAGCCTTGAGTGTGCACAAAATAGGTCTGTGACCCTAGAACTAAGTTTCAGGTTTGCAAATAAGCTTGTAACCCAAGCAGTCTGGGTGTTTCATAATCAAATTTGTGGACAACAAAAATGCTATGATTTCAAACCTGGACAAAAACATATGTGACCAGGAAACCAGAAAATTATCATTTACTTCATTCAGCATCTCCTGCAAGCTCTGTGTAAAAAATTCCTGTGTGCAGCTTCCTCGTGTGCCCAATGGCACGAATAAGTTGTGAGATGTCTCACAGGAGTGGTGTAAACTTCTCCCATGTTTCCAGAGTGCCTGAGGTCCACTCGTAAAGAGGATGAGAGAAGTGAGGGGGATGGAAGGAGTTTCCTCTGAAAAGGGGAATCCAGAATGAGAAACACATTCAGCCACTGCAAACAGCAAAAACACACGCGCTTTGATTCCAGGAGCCAGACCATGCGTGCCTCACATGTGCAGCTGCCCAGATTTATGGCCTGTTATCCTCTGAGGCAATTACTAGAGTTTGTTGTGGGGATCTGCATGAGCAATGCACAGGTTGCCCACATAGCCTGGCCTTCTGAGAAATGACACGGTGCTCACTCTGCCAGCACTCGCCATGTGCTGCGGCCGGGAGCAGCTGTGCTGGAAAACCACCACAGAGGAAATCACAAGTTAGTGAGTCACTGAGACTGCTGCCAGCCTGTCAGGAGTCTCTCCATAACTCAGCTTTCATATGCCTCTGCTTCAGCTCTGAAACAGGCTCAGATGCCACCTTGAACAGGAGAATGGCTGCTAGCATGTGAGGAGGGAGCAGAAGCAGACGGATAGATGGAACTGGTTTTCACTCTGCAGTCCCAAAGGGAGGCCCACAGTGTGGAGGGGAGAAGTCACCCTTGCAGGCCTGAGCACTTCTTCCTGTGCAGCCTGTGATGTGCCCCCAGACACCCCATCAAAGCTCAGCAGAGATGTCATCCCAGGCCCCTTGGACCTGCCTGGGGAAGGTGCTGCTTGGGGCAGGGCCAGGAGCATACTGCTGCCAGGATACTTTTGGCCCAGCTGCAAGCATCAATATTGAGGACTTCCCAAAGCTGCTCATGGCTTTGGTCCAAGTGTTTCAGGCTTTATCTGTGCTTTGGGAGACCACTTGCAGCTGCTCTGGCCAAGAACACACTCCTGTGCTGTGGGCTGGACTGCATTTACATCACTCGTGCCTGTGAGAATCAGGAGGAAGCTGTTGATGTAAGGGTATTAAACAGGCCTCAAGCAGCAGCTCTGTGGCATGATATGCAGGCTCTTGTGCCTTACAATAGCCAGCATGGAAGGGTTTTTCTTTCCAAAGTAGGAGCTGTGCTGCCCATGGCCCAGGGCAGAGGGGCCTCCTGCAATCTGAGGAGGCTTCTGAAAACAAAGCTGGACTACAACAAACCCTTGGGAGAAGGGGACATTGTCATGCTGTGGGACAGATTTCTGGCAGGGGCAGTGCTGCTGTCTCTAAGTTCTCTCCCTGGGGCTGCCTCCAGCCACTCCTGCTCCCCAGAGGCAGCCTCAGCTCATCCCACCAGCCCACAGCTTTAAACACCTCTCCTTCTTAATCCCTAACAAGTGAGGAGCAGGATGCAGAGCAAACTGGCTCCAAATGCTTGTGTTGGGGGTGCTGTGCTGGCTCTTGCTACCCTTAAAGCCAGTGGCAAAATCCATAGGAGGCAGAGGTGCAAAGATGCTCCTGGCTGAGTATCCAATGTTGTTTTCCTTGGAAGTGAGAGGTGGTCCTTGAGGTGCACATTTGTCAGTGAGCAAGACCAGGTGTTTTCAGCATCAAACCAGACAGGAAAATGAGAAGTGTTTTCTATGGAAATGGAGTTGGATAAAGCCTACATTTGGGATTTGATGCTTTTACTGCCTTTTTTTTTTCTCCACAAAACTGAGCAATGATTCTTATTTTGGGACTAGGAGCTTTTCCAGCAATGAAACCATTTCTTAGAATCTCAGTTTTAAAGCAGTTCATTCTGCACTGGGTTTTTGGAGAAGTACTCACCACATTTTTCAGCCATGTCTGTGCAGCACATGTTCCCCACAGCAGCAAGTGGAGGGATTGCTGTTCCTGCTGCCCAAGGGGCAAGGAGGGATCCAGTGCTTCCATCCCCAGTTTTAGACTCACTTGTGCTCACTGGTGTGTGTTAAAGGCACCATCAGTGGAGGATCCCCTCTGTGCTCTGGCTCTCTGCTGGTGACAGCCACAGAAAGATCACAGTGCCTGGGAGAGGTGCTGAGGAGACACTTGACAGCAGGGTGAATTCTTAGCTTGGAGTAATGCTGCCTTGTGTTTCTGTGCTTTGATCAACTGTGCTTTAAACTGACACTTGGACTTAACTTGCTTTAACTTCATGTGCAAACTGGCTCAAAGTAGACAGGTCTCCCTTGGACTGCTCAAGGAGGCCTCCAGATGAGCTCTGGTGAGCCTTGATGAGGCAAAATCCCTATTTTCTACCGACTCTGTCCCTTTGTAGGAAGCATCTACCAGCAGGACCAAACTACAGCAGTATATCAGTGCTGGTTCATCCACCCTCACAGTCTAGGACATTCTCTTCAGCTGCCCAAAAACCTGATTTGTGACCTTCAGGTTTTAAAATTTTGGTCTTACCTTTGTCAGGCCAGTGAGCAAACCTCCCAGACAGTCTCAGAAATGCTGGTGAAATATCAGAAGATCCCTTTTCTCAGCAGTGGCACCACTAGCACTGGTTGACCTTATGAGTTGGTCATTGGTCTAGTGGAAGGGCAGTGTGGCCAAACTCACAGTGGCTGGGGATGTTTCTGAATTAGGATCACATTCAGTGGATAATTTTGGAGGAAAAAATGATGGAGAATAAACATTAAAAAAGAACATAACACACATACTTTGAATTGAGAAAGTTCTGTGTATTGTGTTGATCTGCTGTCTGAAATGTTGAATTTATTATTTTTGAATTAATACATAAGCTTAGAATTTAAAAAAACCAAACCAATCAAAAATACTATAAGTGAAACACATGAAAAGGAAACAAAATCCTTTTTCTCAGATTGAGTTAAATGTTCTGTTTGATTAGGTGTGATTGAGGTTTTCTTATTTTGTTTTGTTCTATTTGCTGCCTTGTTTTGGAAAGGGTGTGGGAGAGAACCCCACCTCCATGCTAGATCCACCCCAAAGGAAAGCTTTCCAAGCTAAATAAAGACCATTTTCCATCTGTCTCTGCTCTGACCTTCTGGAAAGGCCCTTTCCATGGCTGGCACCTGGCAGAGGGTGTCTGCACTCCCCAGCTGACACAGGGTTGTAGGACCCTCCCAGCTGCAGCCAACTTCTCAGGGCCCGTGGCTGGGACAGACAGGCCAAACACAGGGAGCAGGCTGCCAGGTGTCATCCCTCTGAAAGCCCCACCACAGCCCTCAGCACTGACCCTGGAAACACCTCCCAGCTGATACAGCTCTGTGTAGCTGCAATTACTGTCTGCTTTGCTCATCTTCTGTATTAGCTGCCTGCTGTTGGATTTGGCTCATGTCCCCAGAGATCTGGGCTCCCTCTCTGATCAGAGGCTGCTCCTGTCATTCTGCAAACACCCCTCTCTCCTCTGGGGTAGCTACATCTCCATGGAGGTGGTGGCTGAAAACACACCCAGGGACAGTCAGGGCTGTTCCCTGTGTGGCTGACATCAAAACTGGGTGTCCTTGCACCCTGAGGCCACCTCCTGCATGTCTGCAGTCAGCAGTACAGGTGATGCTGGTTAGGCACATGGCTTCTTGGTGTGAGTTAGTCTTGATCTTCTCACTGAATGCTTACACAGATATCCTCTGGGTCTTGTGAACATGTGTCTTCAATTAATTTTCATCAGCAGGGCTAAGGTAAAAGACTTTTCCAGTTGGAAAATGAGATGCCTGGTATAATCCAAGCAGCAGATTGTCAGGACTGGTCTGCTCTCATTCAAACTGCTATTGGCAAATTTTCCAACAGGCTACGAGGCAGCCACGTCTGGTGAGAAGCTGTTTGCATACAGCACCTGAAGGGCAGAAAAGTTTGGATAATATGGATCCTGCAGGAGAATGACTCTCCCCTAGCATCATCTCCTGGAAACTGGCTCCACACAAATGTTTGGAAAGAGGAATTTCTCTCCAGAAGCCCTACATGGATGCAGACACCTGCAGCTCTTTAGTCTACAGTTACCACCCACAGAGAATTTCCTGGCAGAAAAAAAGTTGCATTGGATATTGGTGCCCTAGACATCACAGCAGCCTCTTCTGTCCCCTGGAGCTGCACTGACAAAAAAAGAAGGAATCTACTGTTTTCAGACATGTAGGCTCTAAGATGCTGAATCCTAAAGTACGCCTGGAACATATATGAAGATCAATGCCTTACAGCTTGAGTCCATCCCTGCCAGTCATGCAGGTGGGATCTGTGTGGGGTAGATTTCCCCACCTCCACATTTTTGGGGGCTTCTTTCTCCTTCTAAAACATCTGAGATGGACTTTCAGGGGTGGCTATGCAAGCAGCAGGTAAAACCCATAGCTGAGGAAGGAGCAGGTGTGGTAAGCCAGACTGGACTATTTTCACTGGAGTCTCCTCTCCAGTGAGTATGACTGCTTCTCAGACAAACAAAATCAGGTCCAGGAGATAGTTCCTGTCCTGTTTCTCTGTTTTGCTATGAAAAGGGCTGGAATGTGTTGGTGGGACTGCGAAGCTGAAGGAACTTGCAATCCCAAACACCGTGGTACCACTTAAATTCTTATTAGAGTTGCCAAATTCTGGATGGATTTGACTGATACATCCTGCTCTCAGACCATCTTCATAATCTTATATTTTTTTCTTCAAAATAGAAAGCAATTCAAGCAGCCTTGAGAGAAGGATTGAAATGACAAGTCCTCAAAGGCAAAGGACCAATGGAGATCTGGTGAAAATGTAAGTGGCTGAAATCTCAATCTCTGTCCAACATACCAATAGACTCTGTTAGCAGTGAGTCCATGACAAATGATCCCTTGTTTTTTCCCAGCATACTTTCTACTGTTGAAAATCACCAGGAGCAGTGTGAGCAGGTTAGCTTTGCATGCCTGCTAGCCCTCTTTGCTGTCATTGCTCTGACTTCTAATGGTTGTTTCCTACCCTCTGGATTCCCTGCAGCAGGGAAAGAGGAGGGTATCCAAATAAGGCACTAAAATGATTAAGCAAACCAAGGCTGCAGCCTGTTAATCAGTCTCCTTCAGTGAAGGAAGCTAGTTGTGTAGAAATCAAAACAGCATCCCTGATTTGAGGTCTAGCTTCATTTTGCAAACATCAAATATGGTTTTTTTTTTTTTTTTGCTTGCTTTCTGATGGCCAAAGGATGGAAATCTCACTCAGAGTGGCTTGTTTGCCTTTGAACAGATGGTGTAAAGTGTTGCCCCTGTGAGCCAGTGAAGCAGGAGCACAACAGCCCAGCCTCGCTCAGCAGAGCCCCCCGCCCAGCACAGCCAGTGCAGCGTGGAGATCAAAGCCAGATCTTCTCCTTCATGACTTTCCTGTTAGAATTTTTTTCCTCTCTTCTACATTTTTTTTCCATAATCAGTGTCTTGACTCCTTTTTCTTCCGTAT
Source organism: Phylloscopus trochilus trochilus (assembly GCA_016584745.2). Classification (NCBI taxonomy): domain Eukaryota; kingdom Metazoa; phylum Chordata; class Aves; order Passeriformes; family Phylloscopidae; genus Phylloscopus; species Phylloscopus trochilus. The sequence goes on along the minus strand of WQNJ02000041.1, from coordinate 7,499,244 downwards.
TCAGGCTTGAGATCAAACAGGCCAGACATCTGCTTTGCTATTTTTAAAATCATTTTAATGATTTAATAATTTCTAGGGGAGAGGGAGAAGAGGGAAATGAAAATAATGACAAAGCCAAAAAATGACACCATTTAAAAAATTCAGGCACAGTCAGGAGTGCCTGTTCTTCTCTCCTCTTATTTTTTATAATCTTGTGGAAATCACTATGATGATTGTAGCTGATGTACGCTGGCAAAACATTTAAGTAGATATGTGCCTGAAAGCATGACTCACATCTATTTTCTTCTTTTTTTTTAGGCAATATGTTATACTGATTAAGGCTTTTGAAATCTGAAAATGCAAAAAAAAAAACCTGTTGCAAACACCTCATCCCTGTGAAGCAGGTAGAGCTTGTGTGCTGGACAGGCAGAGGTAGAGAGATCCGGCAGCTTTCCTAGTGGGACAGTGTCAATAGGGAGTGACAAATCAGTCCAACAAATCAGTCTCCTCTTCAAAGCTGGACTAAGTTTTTTGTTAAAAAACATTAATATCTCAACAGAATCACATCTAGGGATGAGTTGCTGCTGCCACCACAGAGGATACTCAGCAGAACTACGGTTTCATGCCAGGCTCACCCTTCCGCTCTTTGGACCAGATATTTGAAGTCCTCATGGTTTTAATGAGTCATGGGCTCGGGCTTGCAGAAGGAGGAGCATGGCCAGGAGTTGTGGGGGCCAGCCCCCATGCAGGGGAAGGAAGCAATGCTGCTGGCTTTATTCACAGACCAGCTCTGGGCCACAGAGGATTCTTAGCTCACCACAAGGTCTCATTTTTCACTCAGTTTGACACCAGTCACACTCCAAAATGTACAGACATCTTTGGTTGTGTATCAGAACCAGGCCAAAAGATTATGGGCAAACTCACCCACGCTGCTTATTTTTGGAGGGAAGACAGTCAGCCTGCCAACTGTCTCTGGGAAGAGGTCTTTTTGCAAAGAATGATGGATGATGAAAATTTAGGATATCAATCTGGTTCTCCTATTAAAATTTAAATACACACCAAAAGTTTTCTGATTATGGAGAGGTCATTTGAATGTACAGTCTATGTACCATCATCTCGCTTTTCTCTTTTTTTTTTTCGTGCAAAAGTTAAAATACTGGAAGCAGGAAAGTTAAGACAAACTCAGCATCCAAATGTGGTGTATAATCTTCCTCTTATCTGCATGCCATTGCCCAAAACAAATGCATTAATGTATTTTATGTTTCATGGTCATGAGTTGCCCTGAGGATAATCAAATCAAAATCAAATGCACCTATGGAAGATAAGGTCACTGATAATATTTCCCACCCATTCCCACTCTGGCTGTGAGTTTCACTGCAGCTGCATTTATTACCCTCTCTGAGTTTCACTGCTGTTCCTTTAAAGATTGCTTTTCCATATGGATGGATTAGGTATAGGTCTTTCTAAGCTGTATACTCTGCAGAAATAAGACTCACTGACAAAAGTGGCAGTTGTAGATGTGAGATCCTATGACTGAGAAATAGAGGGGAGCAATGGATCACAGTCTCCCAAAGGGAAGGAAATTCCTCGAAGCTGAGTCTTTTGAAGTGTCCCTCTTGCCCCTTAATCAAGTGATCATATTGGCCACCTCGTTCCTTTCAATGGGGGAAAATTTGCAGACAAATTCCTGCCAGCAGGACGTTGGGGCTCTCATGGGTGGTGGGATAAAGATACCTGTCACCTCCCCCGGCCTGGCTGCTGGCTCACGCTGGGAGCGTGGCTGGGGACCCTGTGCTGGCTGCAGGGCCGGTCATTTCCAAATCCTCGTCAGAAAGTGAAATAAGACCCAGCTTCCCAATGGCTCAGCGGCCCCACTGACCATGGCAAACAACTGTGTAAGTGGTCCCATATGCTGTAGGTACATTAGAGGGACATAAATTGTGCTTTGTGCTCACGGTTGTGGCATCTTGCCCTTGCTGCAGAATTGTTCTTGCCTTTTATTGATTGGAGGGGCAGCAGCTCTTCCTGAAAGATGTGCTAGTGGCATTTCAGCACTGGAAACTGGATCTTCCACAGCTGGCTAGCTAGCAGAAATATTTGAAGTGATGGACCCACCAGTGTTTTGGGTGGTGAGCACTGACATGGGGTACCTGCAGGCAGCAGCCCTCTCCTCCAGTCTTTGTCCCTCTACCGCTCCCCCATCACTAAATTAAGATTGTATGGGCAAGGATAAACAAAGAGCCTGTTCATACGAGGGAAGTTTTGGGGGCAGAAAGGACTGAAAGGCTCAAGATACGGCAAGGCTTAATGCCGTAAATCTGATTAATTTACCTTGTGACAATTGTAACAAAAAAGCGAAGGCTGGGAGCTGGGGCTGAGGGCTGACCTTTCGCTCGCACTGAAAGGCAGCACAATAGGGGCTGGGGCTGGGCAGGGGAATGACCCTGCCTGTCACTGCTACCTGCTGTTTTGGACAATGCCATCGGACACAGCTCTTGGGGTGATGAAAAACACCTTCCCACCAAAGGCCCCTTCTCCCCCCTGCCCTGGACGGGCCAGCTCGGGGGGATTTGGTGTAGGTAGAGCCAGCTGTGCAGGGTGTGTAAATGGGCATCACTCACCAACATTAATATCCACCAGGAAATAGTGCCCTGGGGACTTCAGGATCAGACCCTGCATGGCCAATCATGTGGCTACACAGGATCCACAGGATACACCGGAGTTACGTGGGGACTCTGGGCTGAGCTGCCCAGCAGACAGGGAAAGGCTTTCAAGGGTTCTGCAGCATGGTACAGAGCCAGAAGTCCGGCCCTTGGAATAGGGTGGCCCTATGTGCATGAATTTGCTGCACTAGGGAGTGCCCTGGCCATATCTGAAAGCAGCAGCTGTGGGAAAGAGTTCTTCTGAGCATCCCCTGGAGAGCATCTTCCCTGTGCGCCCTCGCACTGCCTCATGAGCACAGGATTTATTCCTCTCTTGTCCCTTGCTAAACAAGCCCAAAAGCACACAAGGGGACATGCAGCAGCAGCAGCATATACTGCAGGGAACATCTGTCCCAGAGGCATCACAGAGCAGGAAGCGAGCTTAAGTTTGGCTCAGCAGAAACGTTATTACCTAAAGGAATTAACTTTTGTGTTCAATACTTGTTCTCCAGGCTGGTCTTTGTCTCCTGCGTCTGCTTTGCCCTGAACAGCAGCAGTTCTCACCAGGTATAATTTCTTGCTTGATTCAAATGGAACAAGTGCACCCAGAGCAGCACCCAGCATCATCCCAGCCCTGCTCCCTCTCAGGAGAAGGAGACAGAGTGTTTTCATACCCCGTCACATTTCAAGCTCTCTTCTCTCCACTGTGACAGTGTGGCTTATTTTCTTAGAGCCACTATCACAAGGGAAGTCTGAGGGATTTCACAGTTTATTTTAGTTTCATCAGCTTAAAAAAAACCCCAAACAAACAAGCCTGACAACTTTAAAAGCAGGTGAAAAATAACTCAAAATCTTAGTTGGACCATGTACCAGTCAGGCAGAACCTGCAGTCTGCCTTTAAATGCATTGGCTGGTATCTCATGATATTCATCAAAAAATAGTTAATAAAGGTGTTTTAACTGGAACATCTGCTGGAGCTTTTGGTTGTGGAGGCTTAATTGCAGGCTTGAGTATCAAACTTTCAGAAGGTTTGGGGACAGAGATTGATTGGGGTCACCAGGTTATTCAGAATAATATCCCAACCCTTATCTCTCAAATGCAGTGTCCAATTGATTTTCTCTGGACCATTACACATCACGCAGGGCCCAGAAGGGGAGTGGTGGGACATCATTCCCCAAAATCCTCCTGATGCAAAGGCTGCAGTCCTTTGCAGGCTCTTTGGGAGGCACAGCTTTTCTCCATAAGGGCTGAAGAACAGGTGAGGAAACCACCGTGGAAAAGGCTCAGCTGTTTTCCAGACTCAGCCTGTATCCCAAAAGGTATTGCTACCCTCAGGACTGCATTTGCACAGCACCCAGACACGTGTGGTGGGCCTGGCTGATGAAAAACACCAACTGCTGTTCAGCATTTCCATAAAAATTGCTGGATTCCATTTATTTCAGTGCTTCAGCCATCAAAACTGGGAACAGCTTCAGTCTGTGACCAGAGCTGGCAGAGATGGGGATGTGTAAGATGCAGTTTGCTTAACAGGAAAATACTTTCAGGTTAAAGAGAGTTCTTCACACCTAAGCTGTGGCTTGTTATCTACCGAGTCCCAGGCAGCTTGGATTTGCCAATCAAATAATTTTTAATCAAACGGCAACACCACCCCTGTTTGCCCCCTCCCACACAGCTTGGGGTTTTGCTGCCTTGGGGAAAGTTGGCTTTGACATTCCAGCCAGCCCCATCCCCTCGCTGTTGTAGCTCAGACTTCCTATGGGGGTTTCCTGGCACCCTCATTTGGTTGATGAATCATCATCATTTGGTCTCTGGGTGGGAGTGGGCTGGGGTGCAGCCTCCCCAGGGACAGGTTTGTGCAGCCCTGGGTTAAGCCCAAGCCAGGAGGGGTGGTGGCCACGGGGGACCCACTCACTTGGAGCCCTCCCAGCACATTTTGTTCTGCAGCCCCTAATCCTTCCTGGTGTGCTTCTCACGTTTATGGTCTTCCACCTACTTCACGTGTGGGGAAAGCAGCATTCCCTGGCGTCTCCATTGATTTACCAGCTCCAGGGTCTGGCTGTTGCCCTGGGTAATTGGCAGCAGTGACATATTTGGGCTGAATTTTATTGTAGCATTAGGAAAAGTCAGCAAACAGAGTTGAGTGCCATGTCAAGTATTGCCTTTGACTTTCTATTGCAGCCGTTTGGGATCTGTTTTGTCCATGCCCTGAGAAAGCCTCTGTTCTGGTTGAGGCTTTGTCTGAGATGCTGAAGGTTAGTCTGAGGAGAGCTGTCTGAGAGGCCCCACTAATCCCTTTTTACTTTTTGAACAAGAAAGTCAAGTGTTTTTTATAATAATAATAATTTGAGCTAATAAGTAACATGCTGGCTGGAGCTGCAGCTGCCTGGGGTGGAGCAGATTTGTTTTCTCCATTAATTAGAAAGCCTTAGCTAATGTCACACATGTCTTCATTTGGAGATTTTCTGGAGAGGTCCTGATTCTCACTGCTAAATCAGCACTGGCCCAGAGTCCAGGCACCAACCTCAGGCTTCCACCACCTCAGAACTTACCCCCCTCTCTCCATTTACACCATTCAAACCCTGCTCTGCCCTCCATGCTGAGTATTTTTAGGAGGACCCCAGGCTCTGGTGCGGCCCTGAGGCAGGACACCCACCCACGAACAAGGGGTGCTTTGGGAGGGTGGGTTCCTCTTTCTGTGGGTAGAAATGTTTATTTTATTATTCCTTTAATTCCTCCACGCTGTGTTCCTGCCTCATCAAAAAGCATTAGCAAAGTAAATCTTCATCAGCGAGGGAGGTCTCGCTTCCTTTCAGGGATAACAATTCTGTAAGTCTGTGGGAAGATTAAAAGTGTGGTACTAAGTAAAAAGTCATACAGCTGGGGAAGGCAAATGCCCGTAACTGTGTTCATTAACAATATTGTATATCATCTAAATGAAAGGAAGTTTAAAGGCTTAATGATTTCCTTCTCACCGATACATGCTGCTCAGTGCCAGCTCAGACAATGAAGACAGACTAACCTGTTTTACCTCTGCCCTGCTTTGATGGTTGTTTTGCAAACACTTTAGGAAACTGTTCAAATTACCATAAAATTGATTTTCAGTGGAAGCTGAAGGTAAAACAAAATATTTTCTATTGAGTGGTTTTTACAATAAGATTAACTCCATGAGACCTCAACCTTGGCCCTAGCTGGCCTTGACAACGTCTCCCTTTTAAGAAGGTGATGCAGCTATGTATAATTAGCCATGGCTAGTTAATAACTCATCTGTTAATGTCGAGACCCACAAATGGAAGGTTTCTATGTACGAGGAACTGAGGTTAGGCCAACAAGGATAAAATCATGTCTATTTTAGTTTAATGAATTCTGTTTCCATTGTTGCTGCATTTTATTTGGGCAGTCAGATGGATAGCCAGGCTTTGGAGCAGTTTTTGGGAGGGTTGTATTTCCCTGCAGGGCAGTCCCTGGGGCTCCCTCTGCCAGCCTCTGGGCTACAACATCATGGCAACAAATGGTAAGAGCAATGTTCTGCATCCTTTTAAGCTTGAGTGTTCAAAGCCTTGGTGGTGGTAACTTGGTTAAATACCACATTATTGCTTTCTGTATACCCTGAAATAATGGGAATGAGCAGAGCAGAGGTCTCTGATTTTGAGACATTGCACCTTGTTACCTGTGGGTCCACACCCTTCACTGCTGCACAGAAGAAATGGCCCCTCCATTTGAGTTCCCATGGCTTTAGGAGAGGGATGTGCAGGGGCAGGAGCTGGCCTGATGAACACAGCCCTTCACACACTCCTCTGAGGAGATGCTGTGTCCCTGGCAGTAACTTACTGCCTTTTGAATCAAATATAAACCCAAGGTCCCAGTGTTAGTGCATCTTGGCCCTTGGGTGGTGATGATACTCAATTCTGAAATACCTCTGGAGCTTTGAGGCATTTGGTACAGGATGGCTGAGCCTCAACTGGCTGTCATGATTGGGCAGTTCACCTCATTCACAATGAAAACTAGCACATAAGCCAGTCAATGCTGTCAGAAACAATCCCAACCAGTGCTAGCAGCAGTTCCAGCTAGCAGTGAGAATGGGCAAGGACTCTTGTATTGGTTGAGACCATGATACTTACTTGCATGACAATCACTAAATACCAGATACAGTTTTTTTTCCCATTTTAAGAATGTACATGGAAAATTGCCCCAAACTGACCCCTTCCCTGAAACTTTCTGCTCTGACATTCTGTTAAAAAATTCCAGCTTGGCTTTAGTCATGGGAAAGAATTTTCTCCTTAAAGTTGTTTTGGTCAGAAGGAAAAATAAATCTTTGTTTGCATGACTAGGTCTCAGTCATGAAAAACTGACCCCAAAAAATGCTGCTACAAGTTTCCTCTGACTGCAGAGACTCAACCCGGGGCATGTCATTCGAGAAGATGTGTGCTTGAGCAGAGTGGGGACTGGAGAGATTTGGAGAAGAAACCTTGGGAGCTCCTTGTTTCTTACTGTTATGTTTAGCACAGAGCACTCGAAGCAAGCGAGATGCCGTGTCCGTGTCACGTAAACAGAGTGTGCGAGCCTGGGATTGCGACACTGCCCACAGGGAGCTCTGGGGGACAAACATTTTTCCAGGCCACACAGACCTGGATGGGTGGGAACTGCTCCTTCCTCAGTGATGGGAGCCCAGGCTGTTCAGGACAGGCAGTTTTGGTTCCTCTGCAGGGACCGAGCCATGTCTTGTCCTACATCCTCAATGTCCATTGTGTCCGTGAGTCACACAGGCACTTATAGAGGTTTTGGATGATTCATCAGTATTCTCCAGACCTTTAGGGCTTGTAAGGCCAGACAGAAAATCTTGTAGAAATGTTTTTTCCTGTCTGAATCCCAGCCAGGCCTGTTTTGAGGACTACCTGGAAATGGCTGGAAGACAGGCTTGGCAGAAGAAATTCCCACAGTTTGAGCCCTGATCAGGGACTGGAAGCTGGACAAAGATTAAATCCAATTTTCTCAAGTCTTAGGAAGTCCTGGGGTATATAAGAGAGCAAGGATATAAATCATTTCCCTTGCTGCTCTAGGCTGGGCTTTCTGAAGTACATGAGTGACGGATGAACTTGGCTCCCCTATCTTCCTGGGACGTGGGATCCAAACTCCATGTGGCTCCTCTGGAAATCTCCCCACATTCCTGGACAGAAGGGGGGCTTTTAAGTGGTGATTGCTGTCTTTTTCCCTCTGGAAACAAGATTGATTTCTTCATGTAATTGTGTTTGTCCTGTCCTGGCTTCAGGCTTTCCAACACTTAGTTCATCTTCTCCTTTGGCTGCACAGCAAATGCCAAGCAAGATCCTCTCTCTGGGAAGGATGGAAAAATTAGCCTTTTTGTCCAATAAAACCAGAGCAGCTTTCAGACTTGGTCCCAAATGTCCTGCCTATAGTCTGACAACAAAAGTTAAACCTTGTTATAAATGCAGTAAGCCTATGGATGTTGGTAGTTGTTGCTGGCTTTCACACTGGAAAATATCACTGATGGACAAAAGCCTTGGAGGTTTCAGGCATTTGGCTCTGGTAGGGTACCAAGCATGCAGAATCATTTCTTGCATTAAGTCCAACCTAAGCAAACTAAATTGCAGCTTCCATGATTAATACTTGAAGCTACAGATAGAAAGGCAAAAATCAGCAGTTCAGACTGAAGCAGTATCTGAATTTGAAAGGCACTCACCATTCGGCCTTCAAGAGCACTTTTGAAGCTGCCTGTAGAGAAAATAATTAAAGAGATGAAAGATACAGTGACTGATAGTAATAAATCACATGCGGCTGTCTTTGTTCTCTCAGCAAATATAAATCACTTTTGCCTTTAAAATACAGGAACAAGCATTCTTCCCAGATTGCTTTGAATTTATTAGACAAGGTCATTAGAAATGTATTAGGGCAAAATCTGAATTTATTAACTGAGTTACTTAATAGCTTAATTGTTCAGTTAGAGAGGGTTGTGCACTCTGACTAGTTTTTTGGCAAGAAGGAAGACAGCCAGGAATGCAGGTTCCTAGGTAGGAGGTGGCACTGTCCCTAGAGGCAGACTGTGTAGGCACGGGGCATCTGAGAAAGCTTCTAATCAGCATCAGGCAGGTATGCCCCTGGGAATTGTCTTTAAGTTGGCCAGGGTATCTTTTGGGAAGGAAACCTGCTGCTGGGACTGCAGCTGGGCTAGGTCAGAGCTTGGGTTAGGCTTTTTTTGTGCGCACTAATTTGGGAGAGCAGTTGGGACGCTGGGTGTCAGACAAGTTTAGCTCCATCTTGGTCCCCACTGAGGCCACCCAGCAGCATGTGGCACAGCTCTGCCACATGGAACTGTCTTCTGCCAGGCAGGGGGTTTGAATTCAGCTGGATTTCTCTGTGTGCATTCAGGAGGTTCTTCCAGCCTTGACCTCTGAGACACTGAGGCTGAGACTGCTCTTCAAGGTGCTCTGCTCACTGTGCTGCCAGACGCACGTTCCCACTTGCAGGACACAACACACTCCACAGCATTCCCTTCCCAGAAGGGACCATCTGCCCAGAGAGGCACTTCTGGAAGCAGCCAAACCCAAAACTTATTTTCACATATGCTTCTCTTCCTCTGGGCAGGGTGAGGGAGGAGGCACACAGCAGATCTGAGTCACAGGCACTGATGGCATGCTGAGGTTTTGGTTTGTTTCACAGACCACCAAAGAGCCACCACCACAGCTGGGTGAGCTCCTGGGGAGCTGCTGGGGCAGGGTTTGTGGCACCCTCTGGGGTCTGTTCGAATCAGCACAGAGCTCAACTCCTGGAACAGCAGGAAGAGACATCATCTTTATCATGGCTTTCAGCTCACTCAAAAGCTGCTACCACCTAAGCATCTGCAGCCTCCAAATGACAAAACTCATCACCCTCATCTTCTGCTCTCTCTTTTAGCTTAGTCAAACAAACCTTCGCTATGTTCAGCAGGCAAAGCCTCTGTTGAACCTGTCAGCACCTCCCTCTGGGTCAGGATACGCACAAATGAAGGCTTCCAGTGAGGACTGGTTCCTCCCAGGATGTTCAGTTCTGTGAAACAATATAATTTCCTCAGTTTTTCTTCATTTCCAGGTAGAATTTGGGGTCTTCCCTTCTTCTTTCTCTCCATGCTTGTTCTACCTGCTCAAGAAGATCCAAATACCCCCAGAGTCAATGTAAGACAGATTACAACTCTTGCTGAAATCAATGGGTATTTTGCTTTGTGGAAGGCTCCATGATTAGATCCACAAATTTTTCACTATGGCAAGTTTTCTCTTTCTCCTTAACAATGGGTAGCACCAGAGAGAGGAAGAAGGTAAGAGAAGGAAACGTGAATTTAATGTCTGCAGTAACAAACTTCATTACAGCAACTTTAAGGGGAGAAAATGTCTCACAATCTTCACTGCATAACAATGTCCCGACAGACATGATGTCATTGCGTCTTAAAAGGTGTTTGAGTTGGAAAATCTTTTCAACAGTGTTTTAAGGGTCTGCTTAAATGATTAATAAGGTTTATTCATGTGATTTATTATCTCCAAGAAAAAAAAATTCTCTAAGTATAAAATATATTTGAAAGGGATGACAGTGTTTATTAATGTTACAGGTTTTATGTTGCTAGACATTATCAAAATAAATATGCTCACCTGTAAGAGGAAAATGTAGCATCTAGTCAAATTTTATACATCTCTATATATGTGCCCTGGCAATTTAGAATGTTAGAATGAAGAAGCAGAATATAATTTTGGACCTTATCATGAAATATCATGGGAGTTCACTTGTTTTCCCTGCTCACTAGAGATACACCTGTATGTGATGTATATTTTGCTAACTCCATCCACTAATGCTATTTAGTGGTGTTTATTATTGCACATCTGTGAATAGTTCTCTAATGGACAATACCTAAATCTCTTCCCAATGGGACTTGTTGAAGGTAAATTTGCTCCACAGGCACAAGGAGGGCCAACTGCTGGGGGTGAGAGCAGCACATGATGGATACCAAAATCAACCAGGAAAGCTGTTTCAGCCTTCCAGCTGTTCATGTTTGAAATTCCTCTTCCCAAATGTAGCGTCAACCTGAAGGCAAGGTTACAGTTTCAGCTAAATCCTTCTGAACCAAGGTCCTATTTTTTTGTCTTAAAAATCCAAAGAAAGACTGAAGCTGCCTTTATTTCCAGTAGAAGTTTTTCTGATGGGGAAGGTTTCAGTGGCAAAATGGATTTGCTTAAACACAGCGTATTTTGTGGCTCTCTGAATCACAGGAAAGTGTTTTAGATTATTACAAATGAGGAGACTTAGGACCTTGTCCTACACTGACTGTGTGCTAACTCCTTATTCCCTTTTCTCATTAACTCAGAAGGTTACAAATCCCACAGACATTCCTGTGTTCCATTCAAACACTGGCTGGTCCCTGCCACCAGCCCAAGAGGTTCTGCAGTGCCCTCGTCCTCAATTGCCAGTGGCTAAGGAGTGCCCAGACAAGGCTAAAATACATTCTAAACCATAGGCTGACTTCAGAAATCTCAGACTTGACTTCCTGAGACTCTTTCTCCTGAGTGAACTAGGCATAAGAATTTCCCTGACCTGATGGCACTGAGATTAAGGGTCTAAGTGAGAGCTTCAATTTCCTCCCCATGATTACTTTCTTTGTGCTCTCTCAGAGGACACCAGGATGGCTCCTGCCTTCCTCTCAACTCCTGGGCAACCTGAGAGTAACTGCTTCCAGCCCCGCTGTCAGCTGAGAGCACATCACTACCAAGCATCTCTGTGGCTTCTTCCTGTGTGCAGAGTTGAAAAAAAAGTTGCTGGATAAGCAAAGCCTCTAAAAGAAGTTGGATTTCTTTATCTGGAAGTGTTCATTTCCAAAATTTTCAAGTACCATTGCTTGGGCACAAATCGTGAGCAGTTGCCTGTGTCCTTGGAGGGCTGTGGTCCTCTCCTGCTGCCCTGTAACTCTTCTACCCCACACTGAGGGCCCTGCTCATATTGCCAACAGTACAATTTTGGCACCTCCTGGCACTTCTAACCTTTATTAAAATAAGCCCAAATGGAAATTGCATTCTGCCTCCTCTGGGGTTTCCATGGAGCAGATCTAATTATCTTTCTTTAATAGCACTAATTGGTGGCCTCGTAGCCCTGGCCCTTCAGTCCACTCCTCTGTGCTCCCTTTATCCCTTGCACTGCCCTGGCCTCTCAGGCTGGATGGGATTTAAACACGGTCTGATGGTTTGTGAAACCACTTTGACTTCTTGCCCTCAATTCGCTCGTGCTACCTGAGCTCCCCGACCTGTTGACAGAGGAGCTTTCCTTTGTCTTTGCAAATTGACACAGCTGCACACTTCGCAAACAGACTCAGATGTTGAGCTTTGGGCTGAATGGACCCTCCAGATTAGCACAGGGAGAATCAGCTTTAAAAACGCTAAGCTGGAGCCAACAGCAGGAGAATGGAGTGAAGCTCTTTATCAGGATTCACTGCCATAGAAAGGGGCTCCCTGCTCTTGCAGTGATATTTACTTCCCTTTGGGGAGGACATTCCTGGAGCCAATAGCTCATCCTGACCCTGTACCCGGAGTTAATTAGCCAACTGTATAATGGGGGGATTCGCCCGGAGATTACACGAGGTGATCTCTCCCCACACATGCTGTTTGCCGAGCGGTTTGGGGCTCTTGGCAAGCACAAAAGCACACATGCAAGCAGGAGAGCAGCGGGCATGGGGGGGTTGCTGCCACAGAGCTTGGCAGGGCTGCAGGCAGGGGCTGTGTCCTGCTGGACCCCTGCTCTCCCTGGGTCCCACTGCCCCATCCTCATGGCACACGTGGACATGGGCACGGAAACCCTTGCAAGGCTCTTTTCACAAATGGCTTGGGAAGCTGTCCATAGAGATTACCTTGCCAAAAGTGGATCAAAACTGGTAGAAAAGACAAGTGGGGTCACTTCTGCCTTGCAGTAGAGCCAGGGTGGGAGCAGGGAGAAAGTGACTGTCCAGGGAAGCCATCTGCTGCCCTGCCTTGTCTGGAAACAAGGGGACGAGATCAACATTGGAGGCAATTAACGCTGAACAACTTGTTGATGATTTTATAGCAGGTTAAAGAAAATGTCTCAAATAAAACTACAGGAGACCTTCTATAACTCTACATGGCTATAAATATGTATTAACTTAATTACTATCAGCAATTACAGCTCAGTTTGGGAACAGTTAAAGTGGGTGCACACAAAAAGGGATTATTATCCCCAGAAAATGAGTGTGAAGATAAAAGGGATTTAATTCACATTAGCTAACGAGCAGAGGCAGAGCTGCAGAAACAGCATCCCCCCTCTGCTTTACAGTGCTTGCAAAGAGGGGTGGGAGCAGCCAGGCTGCACACCCCAAGGCAAGCCTGGTGAGGTTGTGCCTGGTGAGCCGAAGGGGTGACACTTCCAGGGCAGTGGAAGGGAAGAGCCTGGCCCCGAGTGAGCTGTCTGCCCTGCACAGGGTCATACACCCACTGCACTTACACTCTTGTGCTCCTTTACTTCATCCTCAGCCACTTCAGGGGGCTCGAGAGCAGCAGCTGTCACCCACCCACTCTGCTCCTGGATGTCATTTCTCTCATTTTCTCCCTGTTCTATGAGCATATGCTGCTTACAACTTCAGGAGCTGGTGGGACTTATTCAGGATGGAAGGTTTGTATTTCACAGGCATCACATTTTCCCCAGAAATGCCTGAGCTGACCCCAGGAAGGGATAGAAAATTATCCTTCCTTGGACTGAGCATGTGTTTCTCCTTTTACTGGCTTGTTACAGTGGTTCCTGACCCTACCCCCTAAAGATAAATGCCTGATTTCCTGTTAAATGCACCCTGAATCCCTTTCCTGGGTTTGAGTCTTGTTATAACATTCTCCACTAAATTGAATATTCTTCTATTTCTCCTTCCTATCATCATTTTTACAATTTTAACCACCTGATCATTTTTCCATGCAAAATTGGTTGAGCTCTGCAAGCTTCAGAAAGCTCATTTTTGCCTTCAAGTAATTTTTGTGACTCCTTTGACACTTGCCGATTTCTCAGCACACTTACACAGTGTGAGCACCAGAAGGTGATAAGCTCTTTCCTGTGACAGTGTCCCAGGACCTCCTTTGGTGTTTAGTCACAACAGTAACACGCTGCTGGAGCCAAATCCTCCTTTCTGAACCAGAAAGCTCCTAGTCCTCACCCTGAGCCCATCATCACTTGCTGGTCCCTCTCCCTGCCTCAGCTCATCTCCAGTGCAATTAACATTGTCTTAAACATTCATTCCTCACTCTCACTGGCACGTTTGAAAGTTGAATTCTCAATTAACGATTAACTCGTGTTTAAAAGCCAATGGTTAATCGAAAGCATTGCAGTATTTTGCCTTCTGCATCTGTACCTGGTGAGCTATTTCTCTGACTGACCAAGCAGGGGCTGCGGTGGCTGTGGGTGCTGCACAGAACATTTCCCGAGTGCTTCTCCTGCCTCTGTCCAGCTGCCTTTGGCACACACGTCTCCTGCTCCATTTCAGACTCCCTCGGGGCTGGATTGCTGGGGTCTCCGGGGCACCCTGGGCTCATCCTGAAACTGCTCCTGCTCTTTGAAGATGCAAAGTGCCCTTACTCACAATCTCAGCCTTTGAGACTGGGGAACAGAGCTGGGAACCTGGTGAGATAAAGCTGCTTTGTGATGCCAGTGCTTTTGTCATGCACCGAGGCTGCCAATACAATTGCAATGTGCCTTGTCAAGTGCTTAGCCCAACCTCCGAGTCTGGGGCCAGAAGGCAGAGAGGCTGCCTAGGACAGCTCAGGGAGGTGGGGGACATGGCTGGCAGGCATTCTGCAGCCCTGAAAAATGGAAAACTGGACAAGTTTCAAGAGTGGGGAAAGGATGATGAATGGATGGTCCCGGACAATATTGACTTCTAAACTCGGGTACAGATAACCTTTTCAGGCTGCTGCCTGAGCACAGATGCTGCTCTTCCTGGCTGCCACCCCAGGACGTCCCCATCCAGCTGACACTGAGCTGGGAGCACCAAGCCCCCAGAAAGCAGTGCTGTGAGTTATGGGCAGGAACACAGCAAACTGGGGGGCTCCAGTGTGAGCAGGGATGTTGTTTTACTGCCCTACAAAGCACATTTATCACTACGGAATATGACTTTTACACACGTCATGTGTCATCATGCTTTTGCTCCCTGATCCACACCTTCAACCCCAAGCTCAGTTCACCTGTGTTCAGCTGCCTTTAGAGTTAATTATCCCTGCAAATGACAATCTCTCTCCAAGGCTCCTGCCACGATCCTGGCTGAGAGACCTATCTAAGGAGGAGCCTGGGTCTGGGCTCTGGAATGACATTTGGAGCAGTAGCAACGTTTGAACACAATGGTATTTCCTTCTGAGAGAGAAAAAAAAGACCCTTCAGCTTGTTTTCTTTCCCCCACGCCCCCCTCCTGGAGGAGATATTGCCAAGGCTCACAGATGGGATCGTTTACAGTTTCCTTTTGAGCTGCCTTGGCCCTTTCAGGTTTTGTTTATTCGAGCTGAGCTGTCAAACAGGGGAGGGTGGGTTGGGTAAGGCCTCCCTTCCATATTCTGATTTGGATTGGGGTTGCTCAAATTCCCCGTCTGACAGAAGATGATTGATGAGAACGATGCTGGCTGTAAACCTGGGAGGCTTTGGAGATCAGGCAGCTCTGCTCTTTGCAGGGCCTTAAATCCCAGTTGTCGGAGCAATGTGGGGAATGGCATCCCAAGGTAATTACAAACCAACAACAGGAAAAGCCACTGGCAATGGCAGGCACTCCAGCATTGCCATGGAATGGCTGGAGAGGCAGTTGGGGTTTTTTTGGTTTACTTTGCTTGTGAAAACACGCACACATGGTCCTGGGCTGAGGTCAAAATATGCTTACAAAAAACAGGATGTAGAGAGGATGGGGAGAGACAAGACACAGCAAAAAAAATTGCCTGGAATGTTTCTGGAAGAGCAGGGGAGCACCCCAGAGAGGAGGAAATCATTGCTCCATGCAAAATCTTTGGCAATTATCCTGGTGGCAATGGGATAAATACACCCTTAAGAGCATGAAACCAGCTGGGACAGTGCTAGTCCACCCCGATGGCCAGAGCTTCCCACAGCCTCCTCTCCTGCAAACAGCTCTCACTGCACAAGTGTCAGCCTCAGTTTCTCCAAACCAGGCCTTGGAGGGAAAGGAGAGGAGATGGAGGAGGGGATGAGATCCCTCTTTGACTCATGGGCCCAGGAGGCAAAGATGGGAGGCATGGGATGCCATCACATGTGAATCAGAATGGTGGCCCTGCCCCAAGTGCATGACTTGATCAGCAAAGCTCTTCAGGGGACATGTACAGGGAAGCTGAACTTTAATCTAGTCTGGCACATGTGATAGCAATGGCTTTCAGCAAAAAGGATTCATCAGCATCTTTTGTCATACCTGATTCAGGCAGGTCAGTGCAGTACCTTGTACCCGAGGAGGGTACCAGGGCTGTGTGGGATGGGATTGCCTGTGCCCATGCTGGTAGCTCCTACACAGGGCCCTGGGCCACATTCCAAACAGGATGGTGAGTAGGGACTGGCAGCAGTTTTCATTGCTGGTGCTGAACAGATGTGTCCTGGTGTTAGATTTGCTGGACTACAGGGTGTGTGACCTGGGTTAGGTCTCCAAGAGAGACCTCCAAGAGCTTTCTCCAAAGCTGTAAGCACCCAGAAGCCTTTGGACTAGAAATTTAACAAAGCCAGGACAACTGAGCTGGAAACCCAGGGTGAAACAAAGCCCTAAACTAGATGCACTTAAGAGTAGCTGCTCCAGTTAGACTGGCTCACTCTGCAGGGCTGGGATGGGAAGGAGGGGATTTCCCCTCCCTTCCCCTGTGCTGCTGGTTTAAATCCAACCACAACTGAGCAGTAAATAAGAGTTACCACCCAACAGCTGCTGGGTGACCTGTGTGCAGTGAGTCACTGAGCTCTGGCCACACAGCCCAGCAGACAGAGGACTCCTGGGCTGAAAAGTGCATTTTCTTTGGGAATGTATTTGGGTGAGTCCTCTCTGTGCACCAGTGCTGCAGAGGCATCCTGGGATGCAGTGATGTGCACCAGCACTGCAGACACACCCTAAAACCCAGCAGTCCCTGCACACCAGTGCTATGCCACCAGCACAACAGCATCCCTGTGTTGCAGCTCAGCCATGGGGCCAGCAGCAGAGCAGTGCCAGTGGGGCAGTGTAACTGGAATGGCCATGGTCACAGGGGAGCCAGTAACTCTGCTGAGTGATCTGTCATCAGCAAAAGGGAGTCATGGTGCTGGGGCAGGTCAGGCTGAGCCTGTAGCAGCTTGGGCACATTCATAACTGCCTTGGTGGGGCAGGGCAAATGTTTGAATACAGGGAGGATGCTAAATATCTGTCAGCTCCCCAGTGTCTCATGAACCTGACAAACAGAAGGGGATTTGAGCAGATGTTTGAAGGGCAGAGCAGACTTTTTCTAAGAACTTCCTCTCCTGGGTAGATAGGACAAAAAGGAGGTAAAGCCAAGCAAAAACACATGGCTGCTTCTTTACCACTGAGCCTTACACACCTCCCACTGTGATGGGACTGCACAAACACATGAGGACACCCAGGTCCTGCCCCAGAGTTTCCAACCTAAGATAAGGAATTTAGAAAAGCAAAACAAAACAAACTTGGAGGAGTAGCAGCTCTTCAATCTCTCTGTAGATCTCCATCTGGTAAAAGAAGTGCAGACAGGGGCATGTTCTCTCCACATCAGCTGCACAGCAAGAGCGGCTTAGATGAACTCTCCTGGCTGGTAATAAAATGATTTTACATATGTAGGAAGCAGGATGTGCAAAGCCCAGGAGTCTGATCTTGTTTCTGAGATCAAACAGAGTCTTATTGTACAGGGGTGTGGAGCTGATGTAACTGTCTAGTGTGCCGGACACAATCGCCGTGGTTACGCAGCTGGACCGGAATAAAGCAAGTCTGTATCTGAACTCATTAATTTTTACAACCAACTGAACCACTCTGCCGTTTTCTTTTGCCTTTTTGGTGGCAGAGGACTGTCGTGCCTCAGCAGAGGGGCTCCTCAGCCATCAGCCCCTTGCCTGCAGTGTGGCAGGTCGGGGCTGGCGTGGTGGGGAGCAGCCAAGTCCCTGTGACCCCCTGCTAGCCCAGCCGTGCACTGCATCCCTGGGGATGCTCAGCCAGCTGCACGGGTCCGTTTCTGAGACAGGCCAGGAGCTGCAGGGATTAGGGATGAAAATACAGGCTTAACGTGAGCAGAGCTGTTGCTCTGTCAGCTACAGGTTATGTCAATGTTTCCATTAGAAACCCCTGGTTGCAAGGTTTATAGCTTGGCTGTGAAACTGCCCTCCAGGCTGGGCTCTGGCAAGCCAGGGGAACTCACATTTTTCTGCAGAAATATTTGATGCAGCTGCTCCCACACTCGCACATCGCTTCTCACGGGCAGGCAGATCGAGGGGGCTCCCTCAGCAAGCTGTGTGGGCAGCAGGACTTGGCAAACTGCCCTGGAAGCCCAGAGAGACACTCTGAGTGGCCTTGCCTGCCTCAGGGAGAGTGCTGTGTCCCCAGGCAGGCAGGGCAGGGCAGGGCTGCCTGGCCAGCACTCACACCGTGGGATCCCAGGCTCACAGGTGATGTGGCAATGCAAACAATGAGGTGAATTTACCAAGACAAACCAGAGGAACAGCACCAGAGCCAGGGCTGGTGAGTTACAGCAGGGTGAGGGTGTGGGATTGAGACTCCTGGTTTCTTCTGGCCACCAGACATAGACCAGGAAACCACCTCACAGTCCTCTGCAATAACCATGCCCATGGAGTGCCTCCCCTGGATCCTGGCCAAGAGCTGCACATCCTGGTCCGGGTGCCTGATAGAGAGCCCTGGCCCAGGAATGACACCAGCCCAGCACTTGGCAGGAGGTTTTTATGCAGTGGCCAGAGTCCTATAAGAGGCTCTCCTGGCCAGGCCAGCAGCTTGCTGTGCCTGGATCTCACCCTGGCCTGGCTGCTCGCTCTAGGGGCGTGCTGCCTGGCCATGGGACAAGCCTCCTCCTTTCATCCCACCTCTTTCTCACTCCTGGAAAGCTGCTTTTGAGATAGATGTATTTGCCTATTTTAAAGAGCTGTGAAGAGTATTTGCAGGCTGGGATTTCACTGTGAGCATGATCTCCCAGGGCAGGCAAGACTACTTTCTTCCCTTGTTCTTTCCACTGGGAAGGCTAGAAGAGAGGAGAGCTATGCTGCTGGGCATAGCTCTGGGCCCCCAAAGGCATGGCACACACTTCCCTTGCAGGGGATACAAACACATCCCCTACCCAGCTGTGAGAGTGCCTGGCTCCACACACAGGTGCTGCAGGTGGGCAGCACATTCCACCCCAGGCTCCACCTTTCCCTCACCATCCTGAGGGAAGGCAGTGGGAGGGTAGGGAGTATGCTCCAGGAGTTAGAACTGCAGCACCAGCCTGGGGACACGAAAAGAAATACAAAATATTAAGGAATAATTTTCAGGTTTTATCCCCATTACAGCAAAGCATCCCCGTTGGATTTACAGTTAACACTGAAGGGTATTGTGCATTTTAGCAGGTGGTCTCAGGCTGTTGCACATCCCAGACAGGCAGGAGTGGTGCAGCTGGGGCAGGCAGTGTGGGGGAGAGGGCAGTGAGCAGCTTCTGCTCCTGGCTTGGAAACAGCCTGTGGTCTGGTTTCCCATCCCCAACCATCCCATTGGAGAGGGCTCTTCACTGGGGCTCTGCTTGGCTGCCCTACCATGCCCAAGACACTCCAAACTGCAGGCTCTGCTCACCCAGAAGCCAACAGAGAGAGAGAAAAAAAGAAGGGAAATAGAAAAAGCCCAGCTCCTTGCTGATTTTCTGCTGCCTTTCCAGTATGCTTGAGTTACCATGGTTAGCTTTCCACTGTTCTCCTTGACCCCTGCAGCTTTCCCTTATGAGTTAGTGTCCTGGAATGTCTCTTTACGAGGTGCCTACAGAAGTAAAGCTGACCTGATGCCAGTGCCCCCACACTGAGGACTTTATTAGTTTTTTAATTTTCTGTCTGGGTGCTCTCACTTGCCTCAAACTTTCCACAGCTGCTAGGATTTATTAATGAAGGAGGTTCATTTGTGTCTTGCCTCCCCTTCCCCTGCTCAGTTAATTGGTGGTGTTGCTTTGCCAGTTGCTATGTTTAAGGGCTTTTGGGGGGGTTTCAGGAGAGTTGGGTTAAGATTTTGCTGGCACAAAGCACAGTCTTCACCCAGATCTCCTGAAACCCCCCAAAAATCCCAAGAGACACGTGGGGGCCACAGTGAGAAGCAACTGTGATGGGACCGACCATCCTGATAGAAACACTGGACGTGGCAAGTGGAGCCCAACCAAGGAGACAGCACTGGGACCAGAAAAGCTGAAAACAGCTGCACTGCTGCTGCTGGGATGCAAATAGCAAGAATTAAGAGGATAAAATAATCTTCGTTCTCACAAAAAGCAAAAATGCTTAAAAATGGAGATGGGAGGGTTTCTCCTTCTCTCTCATGCTGCAGAGGCCCCATGACACTGAGCTGTAGGCTGAGGAGGAGGAAGAGGCTGAGGGGTGATGAAGGACATGCAGAGATGCACTGAACAGGAGAGGAGGATGAGGAAGGAGCAGAGAGACCCTGCAATATAAAACACATTCACAGAGCCAGAAGGATACAGAGAGTGAGGAGAAGAGACAGACTTTTAAGACAAGAGGAGAAACAGCCAAATATTTATTTGTCCATAAAGTAAGTCTCCATAGCAATGAAGTGCTTCACAATGGATATTCAAAACAAGCCCAGCCACACTGCACGCAGGCAGAGCTGCTGGAGTGGGGCATGTCACCTGCCCTCCTGGGGGTGATGGAGGGGCTGCCAGCCTGGCACAGGGCCATGGGCAGGGGACAGGGAGGGACTGTCCCTTGGGAAGCATTGGGCAGCCCAGTCCATGCCCTAGGGGTGGCAGTGGGATTGTTTCTGTGCCAGGGGCAAGGTGAAAGGGGTAGGTGGGTTTTCAGAGCCATGTCATGTGATGGGACATCACAGGGTCTGGCAAGTGTGAGATGAATGAGCACAGCCAGGGCTCAGCAGGCAAGGAGAAAGGACATGCTGCCCCAAACTGCTGGGAAGACAAGGGAGTTGAGGGGTGGGATGAAATTCCAGCTGCCACTCAAGAAGCTAGTGTGCCACCCAGACTGGTGGCCACCTCAGGTGAGGAGCATGGAGCTTGTGGGCCCCATCTCACCTAATTTGTAGCTCTGGGGCTACGGGACACATTGTATTCATTAGAGAGGAAGCAGCATCTCCTGGGCAGGTGCCAGGAACAGAAATGCATCCATGCTTTACAGCCAGGGCATTGCAGACCACACAGGAAGGTGTAGGGAGTTCCCCACATCCTCCCACCCCAGAGGAAGCGAGATGGTTGACAGGGGCTGGATCCTGAGCTCTGGCTCTGTGGGCAGCCCTCCCCTACTGCTCATGCCATGTGAGGCTGCTGCCTAACCCCAAAATATCTCAGCAGCAGTATCAAGCACCTCTCCCAGTGCTCATGCTTAGAAAAAATGCCACTGCAAATAATTTGGCTTCAACCAGCAGGGACATAAATTCCATTATTTTGATGTCAGATGCACAATTTGTTCCTGTAACAAGGTGTTTCAACCTCACTTCATATTCATTGTTCTGCCTGCTTTGATTTTACTGTAAATGACTGAATTTGCTTTTGATCTGCTGCCAGTGCCCCATAAATCTTCACACTTGCTGTAAGAAAGGCAAGAACCCTCCCCAGTGTTTGGTTTGCAGGGGGCGGTGGTGAGGGGGGCTGCCAGGTCACCAGGAGGGTCTGTGCAAGGATCCTGCACCACCCCAAAGCAAGGTTTGGCTCTGAGGATCCACCTGATTTTTCCAGGCAGGGAAACAGTCTGTAAGAGGGGAAAAGGTGGCAGGGAGGAGGAGCTGCGTTTCTCTTAAAACCACAAGCTTTGAGCCAGCCTCATTCAGAGATTCACGGCTCCTTTGAGGACCATGCCGGTACTCTGAGCTCGTGAGAAAACCCCAGACCAAGCACGATTTGTGTGGTTTGAGGTTTCATCATGAGCTGCTTTTAAGTGTTTCTGTTCCCAGCACCTCTTTCCAGAGTGTGCTGGAGGTGAAAAGGGGCAATAAAACCATCCCCCACAAAACCCACACTTAAATGAGCATTTCCAAACCCAGCAGCACTTGGAGGATGGAACCTTCCATTACTGCCGTTGCCCAAATTCCTGCTCACCATTCCTCCCGATTTCCACACAGCAAATCTCCCCGTGTTTTGTTCCTCATGTGCCTGAGAGTTTCTGCCTGGCAGTGCAGCCCAGTGAATTCTGAAGGTATAGCTTGCAGAAGACTGTTCCCTGGAGCCTGCCTGCCCTGGAAGTGCCCATGCCCAGCAGGGACTGAGGCGCCAGCCCCAGAACTCACACCAGGGTGAGAGTCAGACTCGTGACCAGGAGGAAGCCACAGCCTGGCCTCCACCAAACAATTGGCGGAAAGGGGCCATGACCTTGGCCAACACCCTGGGGATGGGGACAGCTGCCCACGCTGGGGACAGGCACACTCCTGCCCCAGCTGCATCCCAGCCGGATGCCTTCCCCTGGTGCTGCCCCACATGCGTGGGCTCCTTCAAAGGGACCTTCCCCAGGTTCCAACAGAGGAGCATGGGAGCACAGGAGGGTGCCTGGCATGAGGTGCACAGTGGCTGGGGTGCAGGATGCACAGTGCACAGTGCCTGGCTGGCACAGCACGGTGCCCAGTGGTGGATGCTGCAGTGCCCAGTGTGGGGTGCTCAGTGCAGAGTGCCAGCAGTGCCCTAGTGCGGTGTGGCCTGGTGCAGGGTGTCCTGGCATGGTGCCCGTGGTGCTGGGGGTGGTGTCTGGGTGTGGTGCCATAGTGCCCAGTGTGGTGTGTCCTGGCACAGTGTGGTGAGCACAGTGCCACAGTGCCCAGTGTGGTGTGTCCTGGCACAGTGTGGTGAGCACAGTGCTGCAGTGCCCAGTGTGGTGTGTCCCAGCACAGTGTGGTGAGCACAGTGCTGCAGTGCCCAATCTGGTGTGTCCTGGCACAGTGTGGTGAGCACAGTGCTGCAGTGCCCAGTGTGGTGTGTCCTGGCACAGTGTGGTGAGCACAGTGCTGCAGTGCCCAGTGTGGTGTGTCCTGGCACAGTGTGGTGAGCACAGTGCCACAGTGCCCAGTGTGGTGTGTCCTGGCACAGTGTGGTGAGCACAGTGCTGCAGTGCCCAGTGTGCTGTGTCCTGGCACAGTGTGGTGAGCACAGTGCCGCAGTGCCCAGCACGGTGTGTCCTGGCACAGTGTGGTGGGACACACAGTGCTGCAGTGCCCAGTGTGGTGTGTCCTGGCACAGTGTGGTGAGCACAGTGCTGCAGTGCCCAGTGTGTTGTGTCCCAGCACAGTGTGGTGAGCACAGTGCCGCAGTGCCCGGCACGGTGTGTCTCGGCATGCTGTGCCCGGCGGTGGTGCCGCAGTGCCCGGCGGTGGTGCCGCAGTGCCCGGCGGTGGCAGTGCCGGTCATTCCGCAGTGCCCGGCGGTGGCAGTGCCAGTGGTGCCGCAGTGCCCGGCACGGTGTGTCCCGGCACAGCACAGAGTGGTGAGCACAGTGCCGCAGTGCCCAGCACGGTGTGCCCCGGCACGCTGTGCCCGGCGCTGGTGCCGCAGTGCCCGGCGTTGGCAGTGCCGGCGGTGCCGCAGTGCCCGGCGCTGGTGCCGCAGTGCCCGGCGGTGGCAGTGCCGGTGGTGCCGCAGTGCCCGGCGCTGGTGCCGCAGTGCCCGGCGGTGGCAGTGCCGGCGGTGTCGCAGTGCCCGGCGGTGGCAGTGCCGGTGGTGCCGCAGTGCCCAGCGGTGGTGCCGCAGTGCCCGGCGGTGGTGCCGCAGTGCCCGGCGGTGGCAGTGCCGCTGGTGCCGCAGTGCCCGGCGGTGGCAGTGCCGGTGGTTCCGCAGTGCCCGGCGGTGGCAGTGCCGCTGGTGCCGCAGTGCCCGGCGGTGGCAGTCCCCGTGCCAGGCGCGGTGCGTGCAGCCCGTGCTCTGCGGGGCGCAGCCTGCAGCGCGCTGACCTCTCGCTGCCTCTGGCCCTGAGTGGGGGCCAGGAAGGGAAGTGCTGCCGGTCCTGCTGCTTTCATCGGAGATCTGGAGCGCTGAAGCCTGCCCAGATCCTAATCAGTGTGGGAAAGAAACGGCAGGGCCTGCTCTCGCCCCGGCCTGCTGGAGATGCCTTTTATTTTCATAAGCTTTATCGCAGGCCGCAGCCCCTGATAAAGCCCCGTAAATAAACGGAAGGAGCGTGGCGGCCGGCCAGAGCCGCTCGCAGACGCACGCGCTCGCTGCCGCCCTGCTCCCCGGGGGGACGCCCCGTCACACGCCAACTTTCAAAGCCTTCCTTTTATTTCCCTGCACAGGGAAACCACATGGCCTTGCGCTGGGGGAGCAGCCAGGCAGCCAGCACCCGCCGGCAAATTCCTGCCCTGCCCCGGCCTCCCCCGTTGACCCCGGCCTGTCGCCGAGCTGGGGTCCGGCTCCCAGCGCTCGGCACGAGCCCTCACGGGGCCACAGGGGCTCAGGATGTGGCTGGCCCCTGCTCCGGGACTGGGGGAGGACAGTTTTGGGATGTCACATCCTCTCCGGGTGGCAAGAAGGGGGTCACATCCCATGGCGGAGCTGAACTGTCAGCAGGTTATCAGTGCCTCCCCACCAGGGTTTCTCTCCCGTTCGACTGCTGGGGTTTGACACAAATTAACAGCTTGGACCTGCTCTTTTTTTTTTTTTTTTTTTTTTTTTTTTTTTTTTTTTTTTTTTTTTTTTTTCCTTTGGTAAGAAGTTTGGGTTTTGTTTAAAAAGGTTTACATTCTTCTGAGAGTATGGAAAAACAGGATCTGGGGGTTTGTTTCCACTCTGGCTCCACAAGCTGACAAAGAGAGAAATAAACTCTATCCCATTTTTGTGTGACGCTGCTGTGGGTGAAAGACATCCCTGCCCAGGCTGGCAGCTGCTCCACAGCTCCACTGCTTCTCAGCCCTGGGGTGCTTAGCTTTCCTTCATTATCCCTGCTTCAGCATCCTCTTCCCATTGCAGGCAGGGCTGCAGGGAGATGCATTTACTTGTGTTTCATTTTTCGCTGTGGCCTTCAGTAGCTCACTTTAAGCCATTCCTTTTCCCAGCGTTGGCAGAAAGCAGCTGGCTGCAGCTGGGTACCAGGGTTTTGTTCCTAAGCATGCCTTCCCCTCCTGCAAGGGACAAGCTTCCTGGAACCAGTGCAGGAGGGTTTGAATTGTTGCTGGTTTTTACCCTGCCTGCACTACCATCCATAA
Organism: Phylloscopus trochilus trochilus; assembly: GCA_016584745.2. NCBI lineage: Eukaryota > Metazoa > Chordata > Aves > Passeriformes > Phylloscopidae > Phylloscopus > Phylloscopus trochilus. The sequence goes on along the minus strand of WQNJ02000041.1, from coordinate 7,474,269 downwards.
GGGAGGCCACCCAGCTGGTGCTGACAGCTTCCCCTGTTAAATCGATTAAATGTAATACAGAAATGGCTCAGACCACAGTGCTGTGAATTAAAGGTTTATAAATTTGATGGCACTTCACATGTGTCAGAGCTGGTCTGGTGCACTCCAGCCCAGATGTGTTGGTTCCCCACAGGTGACTGTCACCTGTACCTGCCCAGGTACTTCAGGCTCTGTAGGGCTGCACGGGAACCTCTCCTGTCTGCATTTGCATGGTCAGCAGCACCTCCTGGGGCTGCCTCCATAGCTCCAGGATGCAGCAGAGGTGGCAGCAGGCAGCAGCAGCCCAGGGGACATCTTTCCCTGGCCCCTCCTTGCAGGAGCACGCCACAGTACGCTCCCCTCCTCCTCCTCAGCCTCCTCCCAGCTTTTCATCCCATTTCTCCAGTTTGCCACAATCCTTTTTCTGTCTGCAGCCCCAGCCTTTCCTGGCATGCAAATTTAATAAATACTCTCTCTGTTTCTCCATGCTGGCTGTTAATGGGAGTGCTCAATAGCGGCTTTCCCACCCTACAGTGAGCCTTTGAGAGCTGCTGTGCAGAACTGCCCCTGGCTCCCTCTGCACCCATCCTGAGCACCCTGCCTGGCCCTGCTCCCCGTCCTGCAGCAGGGCAAGCACAGCATCCCCACCCCACAGCCACTGCTGCTTTGCCATCTGTGGGCTCCTTGTACCCTGCTGCTGAAGGAAATTAAATTGGCCTGACATGTCTCATTCTTGACAAAGTTATATCAGGTATTACTCATCTCCGTGTCAACTTCCAGATGCTCACAAAACTGCTTTGGATTATTCATGCCAGCATTCTTCTGGGATGGTAAGTGGTTTGTAGCTCCCCACTCCTTTTTCCCTCAGTTGGATGGGTACTGTGGTTGCCAGTCTCGGGCTACGAAGAGAACATCTTCCCAGCTACTGATGGCTCTGAGATCCTCGCCTGGAGTTTGATCCCAGTTTAATCCTAAAATGGATCAACCAGTCTAAAAACACTAAATGCACCACATAACATTGTATAGTAAAAAATACTGAGGGGTTGTTTCTCCTACTTCCATGCTACTTTTATCTTTGATAAGGAGGCGTATTGTGGAGGGACTGAACCCTCTACTTATTACAAATGAGAATTACTTTTTTCTCCACGCTCACCTGAAGAAATGTTTAAAAAGACAAACATCCTGAGTTTCTGCAACTGTTTCCACTCTTGGAGGAACATCCCTTCTTGTCAGTAGGAATGTTTTTCTGCTGGATGTTCCAGTTATGCTCAATACATCTTTCAGGCAAGGATCTTTCAGGTGCTCTGCTCCTCCTTGTGTAATGTCTTGGCTCTGGGTCTTGGCTCTGCTGAAAGTGAAGGAGTCTGAGGGCTCTTGGGGGCTTGGAGGATTCAATGGGACAGCAGTGGAAAACAACCAGAATTAAGATGATATTTATAAGACTCCTTAGAAGGAACATTCAAAAGCTGGTGGTTTCTCACCCCAGAGTCCTCCAGGGGGTGGGCTGCATGGGGTGCTGGTCCCCTTGCACGGATGGTACCTGCATGTCCACAGCATGAGCCACATCCTTAGCCTGGATCCCAAGGGGTTTCAGCTCCTCCTGGAGGTCTCCAATCACAAGAGAAGCCAAGGTCCTTCTCCAATGTCCTGCCTGTCTGAGAGCCTCCAGGGATGCTCCAATGGGATGTGGCATCAGCCACATGACAAGGAGGGGTTTTAAATTTTCCTCCTTGGGATTTTATTCTTTAAGGTGCTGGCAATGAGAAAACCCCCTTTGCACCCCTCCCCCAGCTCAAAGCATCCTTTATAAAAATAAAGTGCCCAAAATAGCCCTAGACAGTGCTTGACATTTGCCAGACAGCTGCTCTCAAGAGTGCTACAAAGGTTATGGATTGCTCTCTGCTTCCCTCCTCCTCCCACCCCACCACTGCCTGCGTGAACTTTGGAGCAGGGCCAGGTTTGATGGGAGTCTCATGGTTTGAAAAAAACAGATTTGAGAGGGAGACAGGACGCAGGGAGGTGTTTGTGTGTCACTGCCTCCTGTCCCGAGGGGCAGCTCAGAGCAGAGCTGGAGTGACTTCTGCAAGGGGAGCTGCAAACCCTTGTGTGAGCTCTGCCCATGGGCTGGAAGGATACAGCTACAGCAGCCCCGTGTCCCAAGTGCAGGGTTGTCCCCACCTGTGATAGATTGAGCACCATTGCTTGGTCCTCCAGGTGTGTGAAGGCACAAAGAGAGGGGCTGCCCCAGGTGAACACCTCACCCTGTGCAGCCAGGAATTGGGTCACACCTGGCTGCAGGGTCACAGCCAGTCCTAACAGGTCCCCAATAGAGAGCATGGTCAGCCCAGGAGGCCAGGGGTGCCTGGGAAAGTCACGGCTCAAAGGAAGACTTGGGAGCCACCCTGGGTCCAAGCCCCAGCTCAGGCCTAAGGAGTCTGAAGAAGGAGCAATCAGGGTGGGAGAGCTGCAAGGATGCAGTGATCAGTGCTGAAACTGGCACCTGGAGGAGAATGTAGGGACACAAGGAGAGGCCAAGAAAGGGCATGGCTAAGCAAGCCCTTCAATGAAAGGCAAAAGCATAGCAGAGAAAAGTTTGAGAGAAAATTGAAACCCCTGCAAGAGTCAGGGAGGTCCTTCATTCCAAAAGTGGCACTGGTTCTGTGTAGCCAGGGGGTTTGTCATCTTTCCTGGGACCACCTAAGAAGAGTTGCAGCTGGAGACAGGACACTGTCTGTGGCCAAGAGGGGATCTGAAATTACATAGGATGACCCCTTCCCATGGGAGTTGGCCAGAGTATCTCAAACAAGGACAAGGTCTCACTGTGGAGTGGGAGAAACACTCCTTCTGTGCAGCTCATGTTCTCTGCAGGGAACATAAAGTTGGGGCCTGGGAAGTGAAAGATAAAGGCAAGAACTTTTAAGTTGAATAGATAGAGAAATACTTGAAGTCTGTTATCTTAATCAAAATGAAAAGGCTGCAGCAGCAAGGCATGACCCAGTTTTGTTATCTAGTAACCAAATAAATATATGCATGCATTTTAAGCAAAAGAATCAACAGCTTTTAAATAGAAAAAAGCATGTACACAGGAAGGAAATTGATCAAAATGAGTATCTTTGAAATGTTAAGTGCAGTAAAATTTGATTTATACTTAACAAGTTTGGAATAGAGGCCTCAAAGAACTTCTAAGTCCCAGCAGCTTGACCAGATCGTGCTGTGCTGCAGTGGAGGCAGGGTAAAGGGCAGGATCACAGTCAGCTGTATCCATAACATTACCAAGTTTGGGAGATATCAAATAGTGGGAGGTCTTCAGGTTTGGGTCTGTTTTCCTTTATCACAATTGTGGGGCTCGCACCTGCCCAGGGCAGGATTGTCCCTGCTCCCTAGGCAGCCCTCAGGGCTCTGCTGTGGCTGAGAGATGAGAATGGGGGGATGCAAGAGAAGCCATCTAAGGGAGCTGGTGGTGGCTCTGGTAGAGCCACACAGCCCAGAGGAGCCTCTCGGACAGCCTGGCTTGCTTGTGGGTTTTTTTGTGTTTGTTTTTTCCTCCCACTTCTGTGTTTACAGACAGTAAGGATTCCAAGGAAGTGCATTTCTGGCTGAGGCCACGCTGGAAGTTTTCCGCAGGATCTGTCTCATTTCCTGGGACGTGAGACTATTTTAAAGACTCTTCAGGTCTCCAAGAAAAGTAACTCCTAAGATGTTTTTCAGTGCCTGTTTCTCTAGCCTGCACACTGATTTGTCCCTGCAGTTTCACCACCCAACAACTTTGATGTCTAGGAGTCTGCAGGGCTCACCTCTGAAGCATTTCCCATCACATGTCTGGCTGTTTATACCTTCGAGGCATGCAGCCACCCTTTTCTGTTTAAGGACTGTCTTGACCACATCAGTAGAGTGAGAATTTCTAAAAATAGATGAACTGGCAAACTCCTCAATCTGGAAAATGACACGCTTTTGAAATCTCTGGAAAAGAATGGATCCCTTAAAGTATAGTTTACAAATACTGATTTCATTATTTATGGTAGCTGTAAAGCACAGTGCATTCAGAAAGCATCGTCCCACTGAAGAAGTGTGTTACTCATTACCACAGCTTTAGCATTCCAGCATGTTCCTCAACAGAAATGTAGCCAAGAGAACAGGGGCAGCCTAGAGGGAAGCTGCTTCACATTTTATGTTGGAAAGGGGCTGTGAATAGGAGAAGGGGAGACTCAGGGGGAGCTCAGGAGCCTGTGTTAGAGTCTCTGGCAATACCAGATCAAGAAGGTAAGGCAAATAAATAAAATAGTAGCAAATTCACAGATGGACAGAGAAGGAAACAGAAATTATGAAGTGAAAACTCAGCCCAAGACACCAGTGAGTCAAGGCTGGAGCTGGGTTATTAGAGTGGTGCTTCTCTGGCTAAGGCGCTGGGGACTGAAGGTTAGGCATAAACCCCATTAGCCTTGGAAAGAAACACCAATGTGTAAAGCACAAAGATGATCTCAGATGGGTGGTTTTCCTCCACACTTGATCCCTCAGCACCCTCTCCTCCCATACCTCCTCAGTACACCCCAAATTTCACATATCCTTTGCTGTTCTTCCTTCAGTATTTACCTTAAGCACGGCAATCTCTGGATTTTATTTTCCTCACACGGTGTTCCGGACTGAGACTAACTCTCCTCTAAGTCTTTTGAAAAGCACCAAGTTTTTCCAGGAATCTTTCTCAGGATCCCAGGATTTAAATTTCTCTGGGATCATTGTTTTTACCCTGCCACTATGTTGTCCCTCACTCACTCCACTTTTTTCATTCCTAAAGCCACTTGTAGCCAGGGGAACATGTTCCTTTTTATGCCAGCTGTCCTGCTCTTATTGTTTCTTTTAAAAGATTTATTGCATCGTTGCTCTCTGCTCCTCTCACTATTTCCACTGGTGTATTTGTAGACAGAGGGAAGCATTGCAAGACTGCCTGCACCTGTTCCTCTGAGCCCTCCTTCTCCCCTGCATCTTGCCCTTCTGTGAAACCCTCCTGCAGGAATTCCGTGCTAGGCTTGTGTTTCACCCTTGAGTCGTACCTTTGGAGCTCTGAGACCATGCCCTGGAGTCTTGGCGCTGCAGAAGCAAGAGGTTTCTCAGGAATGTTCTATAAGGGTTTGGGGTCTGCTTCAACTGTTGCAGCCATGTATAGATGTATGAGTGTGTGTGTGTATATATATATATATATATATATATATATATATATATATATATAATATATATACACACACACACATATATATGGGGAATTTCTGGCATCCCACCACAATGACAAGCAACCAGAGGGTAATTTCTTGGCACTGAGGGCAGTGTGTCCAGCCCCTCTGACAGTGTTGGTCCTCAGCAGGACCCTGCTCTGGCTGTCCCTCCTGAGCACCCTCAGGCACTTGCTTTGGGAATGCTGCATCCATCAGTTTGGTACCAAGGGGATCCTGAACATCCTTGTCCAGATGGCTTTGCCATTGTCATTTGCATAGTGGTGGCTAGGATGGAGACATCTGGACTTTTTCTGCTCCTCCTTCAATGCATGTTCACTGGGAAGTACATGAACAACCCCATCCACAGTGCTCTGCTGTACAGATGAGAGGAGGCTGTTCCTCCCACATGCTGAGCAATTCCCTGCCATCAGAACATACTCCCCCTAAAACCTTACAGGCTGCTGCCTCCCATGGTCAGCACAGCTGGGCATGTGTTTGCCCTTGACTCTCACCTGGCTAATCACACCAGGAGGCACACACTGTCCTTCAACACAGCCACACTTAGATATCTCACCCATGAGACTCAGCAATGCACTGGGCAGCTCTGAGATCCCCTGCAGGCACCAGTACCCACCCAAACTGCCAGAGGCAGCAGATAAACACTTGCCAGCAAAGGGAGTTTGCATACATTTAGGTCTCATCCTCAGGTTGTTCTTGGCTCATCTCTCCGGGGCTGGGTGCTGCCCAGGGAGGTCAGCAGCTCTCCTGAAGCAAGGAGTTAGAGCCATGCTGTAATTATTTGCTCTGTGATGTATTTATAACTTTTACATCTATCTGACATTTTATGGTCAGGCATTACAAGAGACAACTGCTTTCCATTACTCACGGCCATGAGCTCTCATTCACAGCTATTTTTCCTTCCTGTGACATCAAGTTGGCATGGCACACTGGAGCCCAGTGCTGGCCTCACTGGCACAACTCAGGATGCTCCAGGAGCTGAGCAAACAGATTGCCACCATGCAGTGATGGACCTCACCTTCAGTCAGACCCTGGGTCGAAGACTTGCTTTTCCAGGATGAATTTTCTGGCAGTAACCCCCCATTAAGTGTGACAAAAAATCCCATGCCACAGTGGCCTACTGCTGCAGAAGTCCCATGTGAGGTCTCACAAAATGAGGTGAGTGTCAGGAGACAGAAGAACCTTGTTTGTTCCCTTTGTGGAAAAAGACAGCGAGTTTTAAACTCTCCCAGGGGGGGTGAATCTGCTCAGCTCCCTGAAGCTGGAGCCACACATTGCAATCCCCTGCCTGCAACCCCCCCACGTCTGGCTTCAGTGTCAGCCACCAAGCTGGCATCCCTGTTCCATGCCTCAGCTGACACAGGGACAGCAAGGACTTTGCACCATCTGGGCATGGGGAAAGTGTGACCACGGGACAAATGTCACCTTTATGCTGATGGCACCAGACCCGAAGCACGCAGACGGCTCCGGCAGCCCTGGCACGGCTGTGGAGGGAGGTAAGAGAACACCAACACACTGCAGACAGCTCCTGACACTGAGCCCTCCTTTCTCCTCCTGACTGAAATTTTCCAGCCTGCAGTTCCACTGCAGCCGGGGCCAGGGGCAGATGTCTCACTCCAGTTGCATCCTGCAGAGCACTGGAACAGGAACACTCCTGCTCTGCTTCCAGGCAGCACGACCCTAAGAAAAGCCCCATCTGCCTCCTTCATGGAACTTCACCTCTGCATGCTTCAAGTATATAAAAGGTTTTACAGGGGCAGTTGCATGCTGCATGAAGATGTCTCAGTGGATTGATGACTCCTTCAGCTTGGAAAAGCTGAACTCCAGTCACTCTTGGTCTAGCTGAGATATCTGTGGCCAGACGGAACTGAGGATCCCCTTCTTCCCTTTCCCCTGGCCTCTTATCTCTGGTGCCTTTCAAACACCACTCCCATTCCTGGATGCCTCAGAGATACCGGTTACCCCTGCCTGGATTTGATCTGTGCCCATGTTTGAGCTGGTATCCAGCATTTCCCCCCAGTGTGCCATCAGGGTGATACATGGAGACAGTCTCACTGCTGGAGCAGCTGGCAGCCCTGCAGGGTTGCAGCCCACTGGTGTCCCCTTGGGGTCCAGGGCTGTGCACAGTCCAGGTACTGCAAGGGGTTGTCACACACACAGAGGGACCTCTTTGATCATGAGGCATCTTCCCACCTTTTGGGGCCACCCTGATGTTTGGGCTCTGATATGCCCACACACATTACAAGATGACACATATGCACATTTACATCTTCTCCCTTTGCTCTGACAAATTGCTTTGCTTTAAAGTTGCTTCCCATGGCTTCTCCTGTCCCCCTGTCACCCTGGGGTGGAAGCATCTGCACTCCTGAGTCCCAGCTAATCCAGGAAAGACAAGGAATGACAGGTTATAAAATAAAAAAGGGCTTCCCAGAGCTCAACTCACAGAGCCTGTCACCCACCACCAGCTGCAGACAAGCACCGTGAGAAAATGGAGCGAGCTGGGAGCCCTGTGCAGCTCGGGGCAGCCAGCAGCTGCTGTGCAGGGAGGATGGAGCAGCAGGCTGGGGATTAGGGAACACAGGCAAGGGGGGTGCCAGAGCTCCTGGTTTGGTGTGGGAGCCAAACCGGACACCAGACCTGCTCCCCAAAGCCCCTGGTGTGAGTGATGCTGTGCTGGAGGCTCTGCAGCTTTGGCTGTGGAGGCAGAGATGAGACATGGGGGCCGCCAATGAGTCTGGATCACCCTGCTGTTCTGGCCCACACTGCTCCTTCCAGCTCAAGGATGGGGTCCAGCTGATCCTGGGGGTATGGCCCTGCCACTGTGTCCCAGGCACTCAACACAGAGGGGAAGAGGGCTCCTGGGGGTGGTTTGCTCTCCCACACCTCACACCCACCTCCATTCCCTTATCTGAAGGGTGTGAGGTCTCCACCATCCCCATCAAGGGCCATCTCCTGTGCTCCTCTGGGGGTGGGGGCCTTGGCTGGGTGGAAGTTTCTTCCTGCAGTTTATGGGAGCAGGGCTTGGGGCCAACAGGGAAAAGGAGGGGGAAAACTTTTCTCTTTGGAGGAGAGCTGCTGATGGGTGATTAATGGCCATGGCCAGACCACTGGGCTTGTGCCATCTGATAAGAGGCTTTCTGACAAAACAGACCTGTTGCTGGGGAATTCATCATGCCTCACTCAGCAGCCATCAGATAAGAACAGGGCTGGATCCCTCCCATTCATCCTCTTCATTCCCTCTTCTCCACCCTCTCCTTTCACCCTGTTTGCCAGAGCGTTTCATTCTCAGAAGTGAACTCAGAAGGCACAAGAACTCTCTGCCATGTGTGGGGGAAAGAGTCAAGGCTAACCCTTTTTTAGGGTTTAGGGGCAGGGGCTTTCAGTCTTGCACTTTTTATTAGTCCCCTTGTAGGATGTTGCACAATTTCTTCTCTCCTTTGATGAAAATCATCCAGTTTTAAACCAAGGGGTCACACTTACAGGAAAAATGCATCTCTGGGGGTGGCAATGTCCAACCACACACTTTTCATGTGTGGTTTTGAGTCAGACTCTGCCCATCTTGTGGGCTGTCACCTAGAAATTAGACTTGCCACGTTTTAGTTAAGGACTACTTTTTCAGCTGCTAGAGGAAGGGGGCAGTTTTGGGGAGGCTGGGTTGCTGTGGACACCACTGGCAGAAGGCTGCAGGCCGTGTGTGCATGTGTGTCTGTGCAAGCCAGACCTCCCTGAGGGAGATGGACGTGCTCCCAGACCAATTGCACTGGAAAACCCTATTCCATCCCTCAGAGAGTGATGGGAAGGGAGCCCGGGAGGCTTTTAGGTTGTCCCGCGGGGAGCAGGGAGGGGCTGCCTGGTGCTGGGCTGGGCTGTGAGCACGGGCAGATCTGATGGCACTTGGGGCTTCACTGTCCTTTCAGCCTCTTCCCTCTCCCTGCCCCCTCACCCAGACATCACTGCCCAGGCTGCCCAAAAGACCCCGATTTCCAGCAAACCTAATCCTACAGACACTATCATACCTATCTTGTCATGGAAGTGGGATTTATCATGCCACCAGGGCACTTAATGCAGTCAGGGATCTCCAGCAACCCTGGGGTCACATTTTGCTCTCTTACAAAGGATGGGGAAGGTGGGTGGAATCCAGCCAGGGCAGGCACCATCCAGGGTGTGCCACCACGGGCCATGCATGAGCTCCAGGCCGGGCCACTTCCCACACCTCATCTTCAAAAAGGCTTTTGCAAGCAATGTCCTGGAGCAGATTGAATTAGAGCCTAATAAAGCAGTGGTAATTTGCAAACTGGAAATGCTCCAGAGAGCCCAGGACTAATTATTAAAGTCTTCCTCCTGCCCTGCCTTCCCCTGGAGGTATCTGGTTGAAGGTAGCCAAGCTCTAGCCCAGCTGTCCTGGCTTTCCTTCCATGCCCTGCTCCTGTGCTTGCTGTCATTCTCAATGTTGAAGTTTTTTCCCATCCTGGATGGAGTCAGATTAACAATAGGACCAAAGACTGACCAAAATAAAAGTTTAGCATCAAATAACTAGTTTTGGGTTTGGGTTTGTTGTTTTGGTTTTGGTTTTTTTGTGGGTTTTTTTTGGTTTTTTTGGGTTTTTTTGGTTTTTTTTGGGGGGGGGTTTTGGGGGTTTTTTTGGTTTTTTTTGTTTGTTTTGTTTTTTGGTTTTTTTGTTGTTGTTTTGTTGGGGGGGTTTTGTTTGTTTTTGTTTTCTTTTTAGTTTTTGGGTTTTTTTGTGTGTGTGTTTTGGGGGGTATTTTGAGGGGTATTTTGGGGTTTTTTGCTATTAAAATGTACTTGCTACAGAAGGCATTTGTTTTTAGGGTAAGGATTTCAAGCACAAAAGAGCTTTTGATTTTCATGACACCAGTATTTGAATAAAACCAGATTTTTTTAATGATAGCATTTGGAGGGTTTTGTTTTTTTTTTTTTTTTTTTTTTTCTTTTGAATTTAAATTAGAAACTGGAGTTGGAAATATTTTTAAAAATCAAAGCTACTGGCTAAAATACTTCTTTTTGACCAGTTCAGCTAAAGCCCTTCCTTTTCCAAAGCAGCAAGAGCTCCCAAGACTTGGCAGGGTTGGGTTCTTGTCAAAGCATCCTGCTCCTCCCTTGTCATGGCGGGAGAGTGATGGTGATCCCCAGAGCTCTCCCAGGGCCAGTGGTGACAGGCAGCTCACAGTATCATAGTGTTGACTCTGGGGAAACCTGTGGGGCTGGAGGATGACAACAGTCCCTTTCTTCTGGTGTGGGGACAAGACGTGCCCCTTGGAGACAGCAACCCAGCATGGGAGTTCAGGGCAAGGTGGCACCTCTGTCCCATGTGCAGGATGCCCAAACCCTACTGAGCACCCATGGGTGCCTCACAGGGCTCCTGGTTTTTGCAAGCTCAGGGTAGCCAAGGGGCTGTGGAACCTGCCTTGCTGCTTTCCACCCCTTGTACTCCATATGCTGCACGTGGCAGTGCAGGATCTGCTGTCAGAGGGTTTGGGCCCATTGCTGGGGACTCAGACTGCAACAGCCCCTTGTCCAGGTTTCCTGAGCTGCCTTGTGGCAGCAGGTGCCCTGAATTTGAGCCGTGGGCTGTGTTGGGTGTTGAGAGGTCAGGGTGGCTCTGCCATCCCAGCAATGTGCCCGCTAAGCAGGATCAGCAGTGAGGAGAAACGTTATCCCCAGGAGCCCCTCAAGCGCTCAGCAGCTAAGGTCAGAGCAGAGGGGAAGCTATCGGACCCCTCGGCCTGCTGGCAATCCCCTGGAGGTATTTGTTGCCCTGCTTGCCAAACCTGCTGCCTCTCAGCTGGCTAAAAGGGGGGGAGCTGTGGGGATGTGCTCCGTGCTGCTGCAGTTGTGCCTTCAGCAGCAGGGTCAGCCTGCACAGTGGCACCTCTGGCAGCAATGGGGGAGCCCTGGCCCCGTACACAAAGGAGTGTCCAGGAACATCCCAGAAATCACCCCAGCAGTGGGTGATGGCAGACAGTTGTAGGACTCCTCACACACTGCACCAGTGCTGTGCAAAACCCAGCCAGGGGATACTGGAGAGTAGTGGGACTGGGGCAGCCAGCAGCTCCACCATGTAACTGTGCTGTAGCTCAGCCCTCACATGCACAGTGCACACCATTTCTCAGTTCCCTGATAGGGGATGGGTAAAAAAGCACTCAGATGTCCCCTGAGAAGGAATTTTGGAAAGCAGTTAATTCATTTGTAGAGCTCCCAACAACCTCTAGCACCCCTGAACTCCTGAGTTATGAGACAGAAAAACCACCTTTCATCTGCATTCTTCTTACCCCTAAATTCAGAGCATTCAGCTGATGTTGCAGGCTGCTTTCAGCAGGCACAAGGACACAGCTAGTGCCTTTCCCATGGGATGGCTCTGCCCTGCTGGGCCACGCAGAGCTGGACCCTGATGATGCATTGGTGATCCTGGGTGCTGCTGGGCACCTCCATGAACACAGGAGAGGTTTAAGCAAGCTAATTCATTCTTCCCACCTTTGCATCACATGAGAGTCAAATGTTGCCTAGCAAACACAGCTGAGACAGAAACAGGGTCATTAGCACTTATGGACATGTATGATCCCTGCTGCAGTGACTCACTGGGGAGGGGCAGAGCAACAAGGGGAGCCCAGTCTGCCTGGACCAGCACTGCAGAGATGAGCTGCCACAGCACAGGGCTCGTTAAACCTCACACTCAATGTTTCTTCCTCCTGCCAGTGCAATCAGACCTCTGTGGAGTGTCAGTAAGGCCAAGGTTTATTTGGAACTGAGCTTGTAAGCCTGGGAAAGATTTGGCTGATCCTTCATGAATATTTGACTGATGCATTTGGAAAGTGTAACAAAACCCAAACCAGAGAAGGGCTGCAGGAGCTGTTTGCTTTTCTTTCTCGGTTCTGGCAAGGAAAAGCTGATGACCCCGAGCCTCCAAGCACAGTTCCTTCTCATATGATTTGTCCCAAGTCAAGGGCTTTCAAGCAAGGACTTTAGGTCTAAACCTAATGCTGACAGAAAATATTTTCTCCACTTGAGAGGCCATGTGGGGATATTTGCAGTCAAGTAGGGGAGCAGCAGGCACAACCTTGCAATCAAGGTCTGCCTCTGCTCCCAGGGTGGACGCAGCCTGGCTCTGCACAGGTGACACATCAGACATTGCCCTTGCAATGTAAAAGGATGTGAGCCATCACAATTGTGGCCAGACAGTGAAAAAGGTGCCAGGAAGATGCTGGAGCCCCAGATTTTCTAACTGTGCTGGAGCTTGTCCACAGTGGAGGGTTAGAAAGGCCACGCTTTCCTCAGTTTGCAGAGATAAGTCCCCAGCCATGCTGTCCAGTCAGTTCCTGGGTCAGGGTTTTCCCAGAGCTTGGGAGCATTTGCATCCAGTGTTTGGCTTGGCCCATGGTCTCTAATATCCCATGGCCTCATTGTGTACCCGCTAATATCATCATCTGTCTGGCAGCAGCAGATTCCCAGTCTGCACAGATGCTACCCAGGAAAGACTCCAAGCTAGTTTTATTAGAGCTTTGGGTTGTTTGGGTTTGGACAACAGATTTAGAAGGGGGTGAAAGCCTGAGATCTGCTTCTGCCTGTCCCTCTGAATTTGAGTAGCTCTGACCAGATAGTCAGCATCACCCTCCAAAAACTTCTGAAATAGCAAAAGATGCACAACATGATGACTGGAAATCAATAGTAAGTCAGTATCAGGGATATTTCAGCTCTCCACTGGTTGCTCTCCAGGTAATTTTTTGGTAAAAAGTGCCTACCTCTCTTCTGACCCCTTAAAGCTATCATTGACAATGGACCCAAGTTAACATTTGTGCAAATGTATCAAGAGCTGTGGAATCAAACCTCAGGTGAATTGGGCATCTGAGCATGGCTGTTGGCCAAGCAACCTGTCCTGGGCACCACGGAGCCTGGGGAGCTGGCTCTGCTCCTGAGCACCACTCTTACTTTAAGGGGACCTGGTGCGAGATGTTTTGGGGGTCTGCAGGCACAAGGTCAGCACTGGAACCAGCGAGGAGCACTGCAGCCAGCTGTGCTGGCAGGGGCTTAAGGGCATGTCCATACCACAATCTCAGACTGCAGCCATCCTACCCTGCTAATTACAAGTACCTCAGCCACCCTTATGGGAGCTGCAGCTTCCTGCAGAAGAGGCTCTCACCAAGCGTGCTCCCCAAGAGTCACTGGTGCTAACCTGGGCCAGGAGCCATGGCAGAGATGGTCCTGGGACTGACACACACAGGACACACTGCGGGTCACGGACTGTTGTCCTTGCTCTACCTGGTTTGGGATGTAGACAGGAGTAGGAGAGCGCGGCAACGCTGCACAAAAGCAGAGGGTAGAGAAGCTAAGGAGCTTTCTTTTAATTGATCCAGGTTCACTGAGCCTGCCAAGTTAATGAGGCCCCAGCAAGCAGCTTTAATGAGAGCCTGTGGCAGGCTGAGGAGAAGGAGATGAAAATGAGGGCAGGAATAGGTGCTTGTCTGTAGAGCCTGGTCGGCTGGGGCCAGCACAGCAAGGAGGAAGCCGGGGAGGGCTGGCAGCAGGCACAGAGGCACCAGCCAACCATTGAACACACTGCTTCAGTGCTTTGCATTGCTGCCCTCCTGCCAAGCCCCAGCCCTGCTCTCCTGCTCCCTGGGTCGGCAATTAATCCCCTGGCAGGGGGCTGGGGGGAAAAAGGGGACAGGCTGTTCCCCACCCTCTATTCAGCTTGGTCTTGCTTTGTGTGAGTTTAGAACTGCCGGGCATGGGGGCTCCTGCAGAGAGGCAGCCAACCCCTCCACACAGAGCTGAGGGCCTTGCTGATGCTCCAGCACCAAGCTCCTCTGAGAGATGATGGGCACTGCAACACCCGAAGGGGCTGTGGTGGGCAAGGAGGCTGCTAGAGAAAAGGAAGGGGGCTGGCTGCTCCCCCAGCAGCTGGAATGTGGGTTCAGGAGCATTCCCCCCGCCCCAGCACCCAGCCTTGTCTGCCTTCTCTCATAGATGAGGGCAGGCATGTCCAGTGCTGGAGCCAGGGCCGAGCCCACGCCAGGCGGGCTGACCATGGCCGGGGCTCTGGCCGGCTGCAGGCACCACGCAGCCTGAAAGGGGCCATTGTCTGCCCAGGGCTTTGAAGACGAAGAGCCTTGTACAAGTGCCAGGTGGTGAGAGTGCAGCATGGGGGCAGCTCCTGGCTCCCCGAGTGGCTGCTCCTGTTCTCAGCACCCCACACCCTTCAACTAGGGGAAGAAAAAAAAAATCAACATAAAAGTGCAGGGAAACAACTGTTTCTAAAGGAAAACCAGGTCAGCAGCCCTTCCTTCACCACCCGCAGTGGCTGTGGCAGGCGCTGGGGGCTCAGATGTTCTTTGTCACCCGCAGGGCTGGGGGCTGGCAGGGGACCCACGCTGAGGGGAGCGGAGTGGGAGTGCACCGGCGTCCCAGGGCGGCCAGCCCAGCTCCTGTTCCGGGGCCAGGGCCGGGGCTGGGGCTGGGGCAGGGCAGCTGCTGTGAGTTCACTGGAGCAGCACTTTCCCACAGTCTGGAGAAGTGACACATGGCTCTCACACATTCCTGCGCCGGCAGGCTCGGCCGCGCTTGGCCGGCAGTCAAGGCGGGAGGGAGGGAAGGGAGGCTGGGAGGCTGGAGGGAGGCTGCGGCTGCTGCAGCTACTGATTAGCAGGTTCCGACGTTGGCACCAGCCCTGCCCGCAGAGGGAGAAGGCAGCAGAGGGGGCAGAGCCAGCCTGGGCTCAAGGAGCTTTGTGCGAGCAGCTTAACACTCTGGGACAGGCTCTGATCCAAGCCTTCCCCTGGGGGTTTGGCTCCCCTTTGTCTGCCCGGCTTTGCCCAGCCCGCGGCGCGGTGCCCAGCAGCCCACGCTGCCTGCCCGCGGCACCGGCATCTGCCCGCCCGCCCCAGCACCCCTGGTGTCCCTCGGCCTTCCCCCGAGCACAGGTGGGGTCTGCATGGGGCCAGGGTTGCTGCCTGGGGGAAGCGCTGGAGCCTGGAGAGCAGCAGGGTTGTTCCTGCCAAACAGCAGGCTCGCTTCCCAGGCGGGCTGGCCGGCTTGCCCAGGCAGCCAGGCAGGGGTGCAGAGGGTTGGCAGTGTCCCAGGGCACCAGTGGGTGCTGGGGCAGCCTGACAGAGCACCCGGGGAGGTGTCAAATGAGATCCCGGGGCAGGGAAGGAAGGGTCTTCCCACATGCTCCCTAGGACAGCAGCGGAGGAGCAGCTGCACAGGGTCTGGGCCTTCTTTGCAGGCAATATTTTACCTCACATAAGCTTTTATGCACATGCATTGGGTATTTTTTTCTGAATTTGTGCTGACTTCACAGCCTCATTCCACGCATGGGCGAAGGCTGGGGTCTGAGTTTCCAAGCCCATAAAAACATTTTGCAGGTTCCCAGGAAACCCAGGCAAGTATCTTCCAGGGCTTCAGCTGTCCAGTTGCTCCCAGCCCTGCCTTGCAGCCAGGAGACTGCACAGCCCCTGCCCTTGCTCAGGGAAAGGCCCCTGTGTCAGGAAATGAGGTGTATCCAGGTGTACCCAGCTCCTTCCAGGTGAAGGACCCGGCGGCACGCCAGGGCTGGTGACTCACAGGGTGCTGTGACTGGCACTGCCCCGGCTGCTGGAGCAGTCCAGGTGGTTCCCAGCCCGCCTCCGCAGGGGCCTCCATCCCACAGAGCTGGCAGAGGGCCTGGGGCAGCGGCTGTGGGGCTGGGCTGGGGGGGCTGCTCCTCACCTCCCTGCTGAGGTGAACCCTCCCTTGTGATAACATCAGTTTCCCAACCCTGCAGAGGCTGCAGTGCTCATTCCCATGGAGCACCTGTGGCTTCAGTCCCTTTTCTCTGGGAGCCCAAAGCAAGGGCAGGCACGTCCTGGTCCCTGCTGCATTCCACCATTGCCCAGCTTGGTGGGAGGGAGGAAGAGGCTGAGGATGACCTTGCCTTTGCCTGGCACCCCTTCCTCTCTCATGGGGGAGACTCCCAGGCTGAGGTTTAAGAAGGACTGCAGTTTTCCACGTCCCCAGGTACTCTGCTTGGCAGCAGGGACAGAGACTTGAGTGAGCTGGTAGTGACAGCACACTGCCCAGATGTCTCTGTCCTACTGTCACATCTCAAAGCCCTGCTAGGCTCCCACCGACATTGCATGTTGAGCTCCCAAAAATTCCTTGGCTCAGCCAGCTCTTGCCCAGGTCCCCACAAGTTTACACAGCTGAACCCTGAGCTTGCCCCCAGGGCAAGGCAGCTGGTGGCCACGGCCTTAACTGGGGCGATGGCAGCTCCAGCTCTGCCCCACGCTGCCTGTGGGAAAGTCATCTCTTGCCTGTTTCCACTCCTGTTTTGTGTATTCAGGCCACAGGTTCTTCTCTCCAGAGCCTGGAGCAGCTCCAGCCTTAGGTGGGATCTCTTGGTACTGTCATGCAAAAGCTGTGGCAATCCGAGTGCTACACCACCGCAAGCAATTGCATTTACAAGTTTCTCAGTCCTCCCAAAAGTCAAGGGAGCTGGTTTCATGCCTTCCTGCCTGCTCGCCTTCGCTTGCTCATTTTGTTTGATTCCAGACTAACCATGACCTTCTCAAAGGCTGGAAAGGGCTTTTCACCAAACAGCTGGAGGCAAACCTGGGATGGCCTGGGGATTCCAGACAATGCAAACATTCTCTTTTATCTTACCTATGTATTTTTGCTCCTCCCAATTAGCTGCCTGCTCTGTCTGATCCCTATTTCCCTGCGGTTCCTTCCAGCAGCCCTGCCTTAGAAACATTTTGGCGGAGAAGCACATCCCCGGCCCCGCAGCCCTTCTGACAGCTCTCTGCTGGGTGTGGGTGCTGGCCCTGCACTCAGGCACCAGCGAGGCTCAGCAGGCACTGGTGCTGCAGCTTTTGGCCATCTCTTCTGCAGTATTCCCTGCAGGAGTTCCTTTCCCTGTCCTCATTAAAGGTGGCAGGAACCAAACATGCCGAGTGACTGAGGGCTGCTTAGACATCCTCCAGGGAAGAAGCATTTGTTTTCAGAGCTTTGTCTTTTCTTTCTGCTCATCTTCACAAAACCTCCAAGAAAAGCTGAGGGGAAAAGAAGTTGAGCAAGACTGTGGTCACAGCTGGCTGTAAGGACCAAGTCTCTAGCACTGCTATTTGGAGTGGACAGGCTTCTCCAAGTCTTGTGGATAGAGCTTGACTTTCCATTTTTCTGCACTGGGAGGAGGGAAGAGCATCCATCTCTTCTTTCAAAGGGATACATACAAAAACAATTAAAAATGTAGGCTTCAATGCTACCACTAATTGGGTCTCAGAAAGAGTTTATTTGTTTGCCGTGTGTGATCCCCAGGTCAGGGAAACCATAGCAAAGAAGACCACAATTTTCAAATTCTCAAAATATTCTCAAAATTGTGAAGGAAGCAGAACAGCCTAAGACCCTTTAAACTATTTGCTTTTACAAGAAACCAGATAGCTGGATCACTGCTATACAAGTGCTGCTGATATGTCCTCTCCCTGCACTTGGCTGTTACCTGGCCATTTCAAATATTATTTTTTGAAAACCACTTCCATAAATCAACAAACACACCCCAGCACTAGCAGAACAGCCCACGCAGCTGGAGAGCTGGTGGCCACTGCCAGTCACTCCAAACCAGCAAGAAGGCAAAGAAATGTGATTAATGAAAGACAGACCACAAAGCCTATAAAAACACATTTCTTGCTTTTATTAGACCAAAGCAACTGAATAAAAAGGGCATGTGAGCCCAAGATGCCCAGCCAGAGGAGGGCAAGGATTGCCACCACCTTGTAAACTTGAGGTGTGCGGAATCTCTGCCCCATGGACAGGGGGGAGAGGAGGCTCCACCACAGCATGCCTGGCCAGCAGGGACGTGCATCCCTGCTGGACTGAACCCAGTGAGAGTGGAGGGGAGAGGCACAGCAGGATGGTGGCACTCGTGAAAGGATGGGTGTTGCTGAGTGTCCAGCACTGATGTGTTGGCATCACACAGCTGAGGGGAGGATGCAGCTGCATTTCATCACTTGTCTCTCGCTCACTGGGGCCTCCCACCTGGGGAAATGTTATTTTTGCCTTCCCAAACACTTCTTTTCATGTTGAAAACAAAATGTATAGAAGGGAAATATTTGTTGTCACCCCTAATTCAGCTTAGTGGAAACAGTAACAACAGTGTGAGCTCAAGGAAGAGATCAGCACAGCACCCTCCCTTCTCAAGGAAAATAAAAGCTCCTCTACGTCCCTGCCACTGGCACAGCCTGGGCACAGATATTAAAAAAAAAAAAAAAAAAAGAGAAAAAAAAAAAAAAAAAAAAAGAAAGAAAAAAAAAGAAAATAAAAGAAAAGAAAAAAAAGAAAAAGCCCCTTTTTCTGCTCTTGGAGGCAAGATCTCCTCGGCGAGTGCTGGCAAAGAAAGGCATCTTGTTCAGGGGCTCTGAAAGGCAAGATGAAAGGGGAAACCTACATTTTTCAGCCCAGCCTGTTTCTGACATGGGAAAATAGCGCAGACAAGAATAGATAGCTTGTTGGCTCATTTTTTCCTTGACAGATTATCTGTGTGAATGCACCGTATTAAGCCGGGAGTAAGACGCCAGGACCCCCCCACCGTGGCTCTCCCCCTTCCCCAGCTACCTTGAGAGCAGTGAGGAGTGAGGAGCTGTGATTTGTGGGTATGCAGAGCTCTGGAGGAGCACAGGGCAGCCATCCATCACCGGCCACCTATTTTGCCACCCCTCGTGTGCTCAGCAGCCTTCTGCCCCCGCACTCAGGCTCCTGCACGCCCTAAAAATACAACTGTAACCATGTCAAAAGCTAAGCTCGGGTTAGGAGGAGCTGTGCTGAGATTAATTTAGTAATGCACCCTGCAAAACATGTCCCAGCAGGACCCACCACCAGTGAGTGGTGGTGTCAGAGCAGGACATGCTGCCAGGATGGGACAGGAGTGGGTGACCGTGGCCATCAACAGCCCATGGGGGCCTGGGCTGGTGCCAGCACTGCTCTGGGGTGGCACTTGACTCCCCGAGGGAGCCCGTTCTGGCTCCAAACGCTGCTGCTGCTGTGGCAGCTCCCTCCCACGGTGGCTTTTGCTGAACTCTCAGTAGCTCAGAGGCATTGTTCCCACCCCAGCACACGGGTCATTAGCTGTGGCTGGCTGTGTGACCCACCAGCACTGTGACCCATGACGGCGGCTCTCCGCTGCCGACTGCCAGGCACCACGTCATTAAAATAAATGTGCAGGTGCCACACTTAGAGCTGGAGGGAGGCTCACGCCTCCTGCCCGCCCGTCTCCCGGCTGGATCAGGTTTGCACGCTGCAGAGAAAGCAAAAATGATTCAAGTGAGGGCTCTGTGGATGCCTGGGGGGAGGCTGGTGCTGCCTCCATGGGCAGCAGGAGCATGGCACCATCAGTCCTGCTGCTCCCATCAGAGGGGTCATGATCTTGTCTTTAGAAATTAATCCTTATCAGAGGGCAGAGTATGTGGCTGCTGTGCCCAGCCCCAAGTATGTGTACCAAAAAGCCACTTAGGTCTAAAACAACACAACAGATAAAAGAATGCAACTAAAAATCCTGTGCATTTTGGATTGTCTTTGTCATCTTCTGAGCCATTTGAGTCCTGTTTCCAGGTTTTACCCCACAGGTGGAAGAAAGAACTAGCCCAGTTATTAGATGATGACTTTCCTTTCCTTACAGGGCTCCAGTAGGGCCTCCAAGTGACCATGCCCCAAATGCAAAATGCAGCCACTGAGGCATGACAGGACAATCAGGGAATGTGCTTGGCCAGACCATGTGTCAGTGGGAAGACCTCCCCTCCTCCAGGACCTGGGATGCTCACTGGGCTCAGCAAAACCTGTCCTGCGTCCCCCTGCACCCTGCCAGCCCTGCAGCCGTGTGCATGCGTGTGCAGGTGCGTCTGCCCGGGCGTGCAGCAAGGTGCTGCCTCCTGCCCAGGCAGAGTGTGTGTGTGTGTGTGTGTGTGTGTGTGTGTGTGTGTACAGGGAGGCCTGTTTGCATATGAAAGTGGCCGTGTGCTCCGGAGGGCTGTATCATTTATTGTATGATCTTATCTGGCGCGTGCCTCAGCCGCCCTTTCCCACACTCTGCATGCTCTGCTGCCAAGGCCCCGGGCTTAGCCTGTCAGCATTACCCGGGCTCAGCAGGCAGGCAGTAATTCCCTGAATAAAGAAAACATTTTAAGGTTTGACAAGTCCAGCATTTGCATGTCTGTTTTCAGAGAAATAACCATCTCAGGGGATTAAGCCCTTTTTTTTCCCATCCAGCCCAAAGTATGAAAACATTCTTGACATAGTTGCCTGAAAAAAGGATTTCTATAGAGTAAAATACCTTGCGTCCTGCGTGAGTCCAGTGATTTGCTTTGGGCGGAAGGAAAAAAAAAAAAAAAAACCACAACAGAAAAGGAAAAAAGAAAGAAAAGAGACGCTCCAGTCCAATAGGTTGTTAGTTTTAAAGTGGGTGAAACGCGCCAGCAAGCACCACGGATCCCAGGCGCCGCACACCCCGGGAAGGATTTGCATCCCTCCCTCCCTGCCCACCCCTTTGTGCAGCACCAGCAGTGGCTGTCCACTGGGCTCCCCGTGGGGCTCGGGCCGTGCTGGCACTCAGCATCAGCATTACTGCTGAGCTGAATGAATCCCCCCTGCTCAGCAGACCCAGAGGGGCAGGCGGCTGCCTGGGGAGGAGGGCTGGGAGCTCTGGGGGGCTCAGCTTGCTTGAGGCATGTCCCAACACAGGGACTTTGTCTGCCCTTGCCCTACCTGTCCTGGAGAATGGTTTGCTTGCTGCACAGCTAAGACAGGTGACTTGCTGCCACAGGAAAGCACTGGTCCCTGGAGGGGAGCAGGTTATGGCAGAGGAGTGTAGCCAGGTTTAGGGTGCTAAATGCCTATTTTATTTACTTGGAATAAATCAGATTTACAAAGGGCTTGTCACCCTCTGACTCCAAGGAGGAGATCTCACTTTGCCAAATTCAGGCTTCCCAGGATTTAGCCCTCTGGTGCACTGGGGGTACTCAGAGAGACCAGTCTTTGCCCCAGTACTGTCTGGCAGCTCCTGTGCCGGCAGCTGCCTTTGGAGCCCTCAAGCAAGAAGATGCACGTGGGAATTGCACACACATGCCAGCCTCAGGCCCGGGCTGGTGATGAGCATCCTTCACTCCTCTGGGCTCTCCACCACGGTGCTGCTCTGCACACCCGGGATGCTCCCAGCTGTGCTGGCCGCCGGCTCCCATCCCGCCGGGGCTGCTGGTGGAGCCTGGCGCGGCTGTTTGTAATTTGTCAGGGTGCTTTGCCTGCCTCCCCCCCACCTCCCCCCCTGAGCACACTGGCTTTCTTCACAGCTAAATGAGGCTTTAAACCAGGGGATAATACAGCTTTAACACGGAGAGGCTTAAAAAGCAAAAGTGAATCATTTCTCAGTTCTCCTTCCCGTAATCTCTCCCGGTAACATTAATTATGAGTTTGCGCAGAGTGCCCCAAGGCAAGCGCTGCTTTCCCAGGACAATTAAAGTTACTTAATTATTAAAAACCGTGTGTGCTGTTCCTGTGCGCTCCCCAAAGCACCGTGAGGCAGGCGGCCTGCCTCAGCTCACACACTTTCTCAGGGCAGCGATTGAAGCGTCTGTGGGAAAGTCTGCTCCTTTGTAATTCCTCCGGCATAATCTCCACAAATCCCACCGCAGGCCCGCGCCCCGGAGGGTGAGCGATGCCGGCGGCCAGCGCCTGCCCCCGGCCCTCGCGTGCGGGATGGCAGCACTGGGGCAGGTGGCAGGCTGCCGGGCAGGACGCGGCCCAGGCTGCTCGCTGCAGGCAGAAGGGACCTGGGGACCACCTGGATTTTACTCTGGAGCTGTGGAGGGTGCTGAGCTCTCTTGCCACTGCTCACAGCAGGGCTGGCCAGCCAGATAGGCAGCAAATGGCTTTGCACCAAAAAAAACTCACTTGCCAAAGGCCAGGTGTTGACCTGACAGACGGGTCCTGCTGCCCTGGTGCCTCCCTCTCCTTGCAGGAGTGCCAGGCTGTGCACCCAGCAGCTGCTGTCCAGACACCCATAACACTTCCCTATCTCTGGAAATGTTCAAGGTCAGGCTGGATGGGGCTTTGGGCAACTTGATCTAGTGGGTAGCATCCCTGCTGGTGGCAGGGGAGTTGGAACTAGATGATCTTCAAGGTCACTTCCAACCCAAACCACTGATTGCATGACTCTATGACATCGCGCCAGTACGCAATGCAGAGACAGGTTCGGCTTCTTTTTCTTCCTGACTCAAGGTATTTGTCAATGTGGCAGAGGAAATCTTGGTCAATCCTTGCTCATAAAAGTCAGGGAGGGGAGAAGGTGCTGCACAGTGGAGGCAGCAGTGGTGGGCAGGGCAGCATTTCTGGCTGGCAGCTCAAAGCTAGTGCGGCACATGGAAAACAAAGCACCAAGGCACAGCTTCCTGCCTGACCTTTTGCATCTCAGAAAGTGCCTCTGTGTGCTCAGCTCAGCCTTATGGTCTGGTATCCTGGCTCCTTCACCCTTTTCCCAGACCAAGAATTCCCAGCTTGTAGTGCAGCAGGAGCCCCAGACCCTGCTGTGAAGGTGGCAGGTACTGGGGGGAGCAGAGGAGCTCAGGTGTGGGTGAGCTCTGTCTCAGCTCCTTGCAGTTTTTGTGTCAGACAGACTCAGCATCAGTGGGTGCAGCTTTCCCCACTTTGTGCTTTTGGCTGCCACAATGGCCTGTGGCCGAGGGTTTCACAGCTGAGCAGTGCTGATGAAGGCAAAGGCTTCCTCCTCCTCGTTTTGTACATATTCTCAACATGATTTCACTGTTCCAGTTTGATGCCAGGTCTCCCTCCACCTCCTACTCTGACTCCTGGGACCTTTATGACCTTCCTTCAGCTTTTCCAAACTTGCATGACCATGACATCTTATCTTTTCTCACCATGCCTTTGAACTCTATTCCCAAGCATCCTTAAGGCCTTTCTTCATATTTATTTCCCTTACACACTTTTTGAGAAAAAAACACGGCACATACTACTCCAAAAGAGAAAGTATTTAGTTCTCTCGTTTCCCATCATGCTTGCTGTCCTGACTCTTTCCCAACATCACTGAAGAGGGGGTCAGCATTCTGCATGGCTATTGAGGGCTGCTTGTCTGTGGGTTGTTGCTTTGCCTTTATCAATATTGAATTTCATGTGCCATTTCACCAGCCTGAAGTTTAATACTGTGAGCTCCTGCTCAGCAGCCAGCTTTACTTTTGCTGTCTTTAAGACTTTTAAGCAGTTGTTTTTCCATGCAAGGTGAATGTCCCTTCAGTCCCTTGGGCATTCGGGGCCTTTTGGAGAGGTGCAAAGGCAAAAAAAAAAGTTTTGGAAGTGTCACTGCTCTATGCTGGCACATTGCTCTGCTCCCCACACTTGGTGACCTGGCTGATTTGTGAAGCATGGCTTCCTCCTGCAAGGTGGTGCTGAGTCTCCCCTAAGTTCTGCATTGACCCAGATCTGTTATAGATGAGTTCTCCCAAATTGCCCATGAGATCCCCTGAGCCCCTCTGGCTGCAGCTCATGTTTCCTTCCCCACCCTCTGCCCTAGGCTGGCAGGAAAAGCTGGGTACCACCAGCTGGGCTGGCATTGCCTCCTCCCACATGTGGGCCACCTGTAGCCCTCATTTTGTTGGAAGATGTCTCCAGCAGGCCCCTGCTGTGGGACAGGCCCCAGGCACAGCCCTGCAGGATGGGTGACAGGCACTGTCTGAGCATTCTCAAGCCACCACTCAGCTTTTCTGCTGAGGCTTTGCCTTCCCTGGGTGCTGTGTTCATGCCTCCGTCATTCTCAACCTGCACCAGCTTGCTGGCCGGTTTCCTGCTCCTGGCATTTATGCAAATATGTTTATTTTCAGGTTTTAATACCTTTTGCAAGTTCTTCCACCGTCTTTTAAATTCCTTTTATTGTGACTTTACTTTTAACTTGCCAAAGTTTCAAGTTCACTTTTAAAGGCTGTCTCTACCACTAACTGGTTTGCTTCTCTCTACAATCACTGGGCTGTTTGTGGGCCCTTCCTGAGCGGCCGAGTGTGCTGGAGGCTGCCCAAGCGCCCAGCGCTGCTCAGTGGCACTGGCAGAACCGGGCAGCTGTCCCCGGGGCAGCCTCCTCCTCCCCCGCAAACACCCAGCCGCCCTCTGACTTTTGCCCTTCGTACAGCAGAGGCTCTTTCACCCCCCGCCGCATGCCCAGGCACTTCTTTTCCTTCCCTTTGACAAAGCCAAACGCGAAACAAAGATTTTCCCCAGCGCTGCCGGCAGCCGGTTTGACTCCTTGAAGTAATCGCTGTAATTGACCCTTGCAGGCGCTGGGCGCCGGGGGAGCGGGGCCGCTCATCAGCCTGACGGGGTGTGAAAAGCAGCAGCTCTCCGGCTGGGCTGCCTCCTGCCCCGCCAGCCTCTGTCGGGCTGCCAGCGAGCCCCACCTCTGTCCTCTTCCCACGGACCCCGCTCCCGGTGCGCTGCGGGGGCTGGGTGGGTTCCTGGGGTGCAGCAGGGAGAAAGCGAGAAGTATCACTATGTTCAGTGTGCCTGTTTTCACTATGACAGGTAGGGAGTGGGGTTGAAGCACCTTCCAAAATAGCCTGGTTTCACCCCAAATCTGCCAAGTTTGGAGCCCCAGGATGTGGGGACAGGCCCAGCCCAGTGCTGAGGCTCTGCACCACCAGCAGCATCACAGCGTGGGGCAGCACCACCCCTGCAGTGCACCCACATCCTAGTCCAGGGTCACTGCCATGCATTGTCCTGGGTCTGGAGCCTGGAAGCAGCTTTTCCTTGGGCAAAGGACATCTTCAAGGCACAGAGCTGATGTCAGAGGTGACAAGCACAACACATACCCAGTGATATGTGGGGCTGGCTGCTCCTCACCAGTGCATCCTCCTCCAGCACAAGGACCAGGCTTGTGCTCCTGTGGGAGCAGTGGTGAGTGAGGCCATGGAGACACAGGGAAAGGGATGCCTGTCCCTGCCTGTCCATATTGGCTTGTCCCTCTGACCCGTGACTCATGTTTCAACGAGCCATGAGGTTATTTTCTGACTGCGACTGCTCTGGCTGGGAGTTGCTCTGGACCCTCTTGGTCCTAGTAGTCCATTTCAGTCCCATTTGTCTTGCCAGCAGTTTTGCCATTCTCTTCTAATGTTTTCTTCCTCCGATTCAGCCATGCATGTGTAGCAAGCATGTTGTCCAGCCACCCGCCAACGCCAGGGGACTGGGCAGGAGCTCCTGGCCCCATACTGGCCTCCACATCTCACTTTCCTGGCTGGGAAAACACATTTTGCAAGCAAATACTCCCTTTTTGTGTCAAAGGCACTGGTGGAAGGAGAACAGAACCACCAGTATCCTTCTCCAGCCCTCCATGCACTGGCTGCCATCCTTGCTCCTGTCCCTCCCTGACAAATCCTCACTCTTTTTCAAAGAGCATCTTCCCTCAGCACGCCAGTGCCGCCGTGCATCGCAGCAGGCAGCAATCAGCTAGCATTGCCAGGGCTAAAAATGGTGTCTTAAAAAAACAGATCTCGGATTAACAAACCAGAACCCTCTGACCCCATCTGCCCTTCAAACCTATTTTCCATTTACATGTCCTCCTTTAACCACCTTTCTTTCAACAGGCGTTGAACATGTTGCATGTGAGAGAGAGTAATCTAAAGGATTGGCACACTGTGGGCTGGGATTTCATGGGATTACAGCTTCCTCCCTCCCTGTTTCTCCCAGAGACATAATATTTGGGATCTCTGGCTGTGGTGTGACTGTGGGAAGGCTGTGGGAGGAAGGCTCCAGGTGGGACCTGCCTCTGCTGACCTGTAAGTGCATCTCCTCCCAGTAGAGCATCAGTTAGTGGGGCCAGCCCAGGAACTGGTGCTTGCTTTCCCCTGCTGCTTGCAGCTTCTACTCACAGTTGTTAGCCTTGTGCAGGTGTCCAAGGCAGAGGTTATGGACCTTGGCAAATCCCTGTGTCCCAGATTCCAGTGCTAGCAGCTGCCAGCTGCAGTGCCACGTTTGTCACCCAGCATCCCAAGAGAGATGCGTGTTTGCCTCCCCTGGCTGCCAGCTGCCAGGGAGAGCCTGTCATGCCCCAAGGATGTCAGCCAGTCCTCTGCTGTCACCCCAGGACAGATCTGTCCTCCATGCTCTCCAGAGGCCGTTTGCTTTACAATCTGTGAACATAAGGAAGAAATGAAATAGCAGTGGAGAATTCCCTTCAGCAAAGCTTTGATGGTGAAAAATGTGCTGTTGAGTTGTCTGTTTCGTGGAATTCAGGGAAATAAAAAAAAAATAAAAAAAAAAAAAAAAAAAAAAAAAAAAAGAAAGAAAAAAAGACAGGGAAAAGAAGGAGAAAGGAAAGAGAGAAACCATCTGCTTTTTTCAGAAGTTCTTCACCCACACACTCAATCGCTGCTTCCCAGAAAGGCTTTTTCTCCTCTCCCCTCCACTGCAGTGCAATCAGATAGTCCCCAAACTGCCCCTGGGTTAATTGGAACCAGAAGCCGCTGTCACTTCCAAGTGTTATGAGCACAGGGACCACAAGGAGCTCAGGTGTTTTGGAAAGGCTGATGTCAGAAGGGGCTGTGATGAAAGGCTCGTTGACAGCCTGCGAGGCGATGCTGCGGGAATGGCTGCAGGCAGGAGCTCAGCCCCTCTGTGGATATCAGCTCTGCTCCATCAGCCCCACACTGACAGGTGACGTGACCAGGGCCACCCTGCACTGCTGGCTCACCCACAACAGTCATGGCAAGGCTGGACACCGGCTCAGGGACTTTGCACTGCCTGCTTTGTGCCCTCACTCCCAAGCTGTTATTTTTAGGGCATAAACAGTTGGATTTTTGTAAAGAAAAAAAGACCAGAATGGAAAAGGCTCTGAAGCCTTTCCTGACAGGGGAGAGCCAGTTACAGTGTGTGCCCAACCTCCCTTCAAAGTGCGAGTGGCTAATCTTGTCTCAATAAAACCAGCATCATGTCAGGGTAATCAGCAGATGTCAACACTTTAATGACACTGGCAGAGTCCCAGCAAGGTCTGGGGGTTATCTCAGCTGCATCATATTCCCACGGGAAAGGTAGATAGCAAGCTCCCTCCCTCAGGTACCCACCCGATGGCTCTCAGGCGCCGTGGGGCAGGCGCAGCACTGCCAGCAGCTCTGCTGCTGCTCCCACTGGGCTGTTCATGGGCTCTCTGCTGCCTGCAGCCAGCCCTCCTGGGCAACCTGCCTGTCTGCACTGGGAGGGGACAGGGTCAGACAGCATGGGATGGGGTGAGAAGGCATGGAATGGGATGGGGTGGGGTGGGATGCCTCGCTCACCAGTGGACAGCATAAATCTCAGCTTCCCCAGTGGAGCAGCTCTGTAAAGCACAGCAGCTTCAGCACCAGGTTTATGCGCTTACTTTTACAACAGGCAAATTGACAGATTAGGCTGTGTACACAGATTGTGTAAACTGCTGTCGGATGCTGCCCTGTGCCCCTCGGCAGGCGCCTGCGGGTGCCCAGTGCTCCCCGTGGGAACAAGAGGGAAACAGGGGGGACCTGCCAGCAACACAGCCCAGGGCAAGCCTGGCGTGCTCCCACGTACCCCGCTCCCTCAGCCCCCAGAGCAGGCCTGGAGGAAAGCAAGGGGGGGGTTGCCCATTGATTTAAGATGTGAGAAGGTCAAAAGTTTTCTCAAGCAGAGTTGCTATCACAACACCGAACACTTCATCCCCCTTTTTATCTGCCCCAGTATTTATTGTCCATGAGCAAATACTTGTGTTTTTATAAATTCCTTTAGAGTGAATCACCCTTCTCCTGTTTAAACCAGCAAAGACCACATCAAACAGTATCACTCCATCTAGAATTAATCATTAATTTGAAGTATTTGACAATATTTTGCCAGCATTATTTCTTCCTCTCCCCAATTAATAAAGGTTAAGCCTCAATACTGGCACTTTTGCAGGACACTTGCTACAAAGTGGTGTAACTGGGAGCTCACGGTCCCAAACCCACTGTGGGCAGCAAGGGGAGAGAGATGCAGGTCTGCACCAGGCTTTCAGGCTGGTGGAAGTGGCCTCACTGCTGCCTGCACATAGTGTGGAGCAAGCAGCTGAGTAGCCCTGGGATGCTCCATCCCACACCTGGGGAGCCTACAGACATAGAGCTGGTGTCAGAAACCTTTTCACTTGGAAAGTGGAGAAAGGCTGATCTTGTCTATGGGGTTGTAGGAGGAGATGAAGACTTCCTCTGCCTGCTCTCACTGCAGCCTCCGTGAGCACAACTTCAGATCACGCCAAAATCTGATCTCAGATGAATGCATGTGGCTTCTATTCACTTGAGATGGAACCCAGCCTTTAAACACCACAGTTTGTACTTTGGTTTTGGTTTAAGTCTCAGGCATGTGTTTTGCTAGGACACTGCATTTCATTTAAAAATTAGTCTTGACAAGGCCTTATGGTTCATGAATTCCTGCACGCCAAGTCCTGCAACATGCATCCCAGTTCTGCTAGCCTCTTCAGAGGCACCAAATCAGGGTGGTTTTGCTTCCTGCTCACAAACAAACCATGAAATGACCTTGATTTTCCAATGTATTTGTAGCAGGGCATTTTCCTGAGACTTTTCTGCCTCTATTGCAGTCTTTGGATGGTTTGCAACGCAGCTTGCTAGGATGCTCTGCTGGAGAGCACGGCTGGTTGGCAAGTCCTGTGGCACTGGTTCTTGCTTTCAAATGGATGGGTAAAATGTATAAACACACAATGGCACATGATAAAGGCAGAATACAGCCTGCTAAACACAAATAGCACACAGGAGAAGGAAAGATCAGACATTATAAACTCGCCACACTGACACCACTCAGGCTGAAAGAGCTCTGGGTCTCTGGCATTTCATGAGAACATTTGGCTCTTAATCTGGTACTCAAGGAAGCTGAACAGGAGCAGGCTTAGGACCTTTTGGCATAGTTTTCACATTGTAACAATTCACAAACTGTTCTCCAGGTGCCTACAGAAGACCCTCCTAACCACAGGTGTTTTCAGCTCTGAGAAAGCAGGGACAAGCTCCTGGGAAGGCACCACAAGCAGTCTCTCCTAGCTCTTTCCTTATCCTCTCCTGTCTGTGGCATCCAGGCTGTTTATATCACAAGGGACAGGGAAGCCAGCACCATGCGCTGCACTCCTGGCTGCAGCTTGTGCTGATCAGGAGTGTGATGAAGATAGTGCTGGGCAAGGCAGGGGAGCTATTTTTTTACCTCTCCAGGAGCAAGATTGCAGAGGCTGGATGACCTGTCATAAAGCCGGGGCAAGGGTTGCTTGTCTTGGAACCAGTCACCTGCCAAACACTCCCCAGATTTACACCAGAGGAACCCTCTTTTATTGTGGTGCAGCAACAGGGAGAGCAGGGCAAAGCACTCTGTAACGAGGGGCTGGGCCACCACAGCATCCCTGCAGGGAGCATCCCTGCCCACTCTGGCTGCTGGCATTTCTCCACCAGGTTTATCACTGTATCAGCCATGTGAATACACCTTTTTTTATGGCATGAGCCTTTCAGTGGACTTTTTGAAAGACAATGATGGGCCTTTGAAGGTTTGGCCGATCCTGTTTCCTGTATGCTCCTGAGCCTTGTATACATTTAAATTTGACTTGTTAACTTTATAAGGTACTTCAGACTTGTATTGTACTGAAATTGGCTGGGATCTCAGTATCTCCCTTATTCCCACGTACTTTATTCTTAGAAATGCTTTGTAGTCATGTTATTGCTGTTGGGAGGTTTGGCTTTAACAGCCTCCAATAAAGATATGGGCCTGCAAAAGGGCACCAGTAGCCCAAGATTATTCAATATCAGCAACTGAAGCACAGGTGCCTTCTGTTTGCAGGGCCTCTGACTGGGCAGCAGCAGCCAGCCCTGCCTCCAGCAGCAGGCAGGGCTCCTCACTCCTTGAAGAAGAGGACACAATCCTGCACACATTCCTGCAGCCTCCCCTGGTGCAAGCAACAGCCACTGAGCACCTGTGGCCAGCAGCAGGCTGCAAAAGCCCCCTTTGCTGGGTTTATTTGCTGCTGCTTCTGCTTGCATCCTCACACCGAGCTGAGGCCTCACCAGTGCCCAGGTAGGAGCACTAATGCCTCCCTTTCATCACCAATACTCCCAGCTCATCTCCTCAGGTACTCTCTATGCTTTTCACAGCCCCACAGCCATCCTGCCATCAGTTAGCACTGATGTGAAGCTTCCCAGCCTGCTGCAGACATCCCCCATTTTTGGCTCTATATTCTTTCTTTACATTCTGTAATATTAAAAACTTGCATCTGCATATCCCTAGGTTTGCTG
Organism: Phylloscopus trochilus trochilus; assembly: GCA_016584745.2. Lineage (NCBI taxonomy): Eukaryota > Metazoa > Chordata > Aves > Passeriformes > Phylloscopidae > Phylloscopus > Phylloscopus trochilus. Next base: position 7,443,737 of record WQNJ02000041.1, on the reverse strand, counting down.
CTGTGCTCTCTGTGTTGCTCCTGGAGGATTCCTGCCTTCCCCTGTGTTCCCAGGCAGCCTGGACACATTTCTGAGGCAGCCGATGACAACGCTGCCCTTCATTGCAGGGAAGGAAGGACAAGGACCTTGAAATCTCATTTCAGGATATTTCATCATGTGAAAATAAATGTCATTTCATACGACATTCCAGATTACTTATCAAACAATGATCTGCCTCTTAATGTCTAGACTTCTGGAATCTGTGCAAATTAAATGTTGTACTTGCAAATGTATTTATTCATTACACTTAGCAATTAATGCATGATTTAAGCAATGGAACTGTAAATTATCCCCTTGTTATATAAAACAACAACATCCTCTAAAGGCTAATATTTTCTATTACAGCAATTAGTAACACATCAATTCTTGACTAGATCACAAGAGATCCCGTATTAGCCCATATGAGGATGATTCTACAGCATGATCTCTGGCACCAGGGCAAGCACACGGCTCTGGACCAGCACATGTGCAGCCGTGTGCCAGGCAAAGCAAATGGAAAATGCACAGGAGTTTCCCAAAAATCCCACCCCTTGCTAACACCTGTCAACGGCCAAAGGGCTAATGGAGAGCTTTGGCTGCACATCAGCAAGTGGGAAAACAAAAATAAGGGAGAAACCACTCCACTCTAGCACACACCCTGCGCTGCTGTCAGCGTGCTAATTGAGGATTTCAAATCTCCTCCTCCCACTGCCTGCCCTGGGCAGAAAAACAAACAAAAGTCCACCGTCCCTGTGTCCCCCTGGCACGCTGCCCCTCACCTGCGGCCAGGGCTGAACTCCGGCACAATGCAGGGCTGCCCGAGACTGCCGCAGGCAGAGGCAGGGTGGGATCCGGCTCCCCGCATCCTCCTGGCCACGCACCTCAGCACCGTGCCCTGCCGCCCCACCCGCCTGTGTGAAGCCATGTGTCTGCATGAGGTCGCTGATCCAAATAACATGTGATCATCCTGATACTCTTGATATAGCCGAAGGACTAATTTCAGCTCTGCTGTCACCTTGAATAATGAATATTGATTTGGGGAATACAAGTTTCAGATTATGTATACATTTCAATACTAGCGAGATAGGCTAATTCTCTCCACAGTGCTGCCAAACTAAAACAAAACTGAAGACAGCAGGGAGATCAGGCACCAAGCACAAATGATTCATTGTACCCTGGATTTATCAGGCTCCATCTACTTACACATCAAGAAAGACGCTGGCTCTGCAAAGGCACCATTCTGCAGTAGGAAAGCACTGCACCATGAAGTATCCTGTGTTTTCTTGAATAAATGGATACAGGAATAATGAAAATGTGAGGGCTAGCAAGTTGTGACCAATCCCTTCTGTCAATGGGAAATGCCTGGTGTCCCAAGGGCTCCAGGACCTGGTCAGACCAGGGAGGCTGAGACCTGTCCCCACCCTTGGTGGGGCACACAGCCCCTGGCCTGCCTGTCCTGCCTGTCCTGCCCTCAGCAGAGCTTCCCAGCGCCAGGCAGGGCTGCCTGTCGCAGCACCTCCCAAAGGTTCCAAATATTTTCTTGCTGCATCATCACGGTTGCCAGGGTTTTGAGGATAACATGAAGTTTACACAACACACTCCCTTGCTGCCAATTCATGGCATGAAGAGAAGAGATGGTGATCAGCTGGTAAATTTAGCAGAAAGCTCAATGGCAGTGATCAGTCCAGGCTGCTTTCTTGGACAGAATAATACCAAGGAGAAGGAACTGTGTTGGAAAATATGATTGATCACTCTGCAGAAGAGCACAGACACTATGGCCAAGGGCTGGCCCTGTGGGATTCATGAGTCTGCAGTTGGTGAAGGTTGAGTCCCCAGGGAGCCACATGCCAAGGCTCCCACCTGCCCTCGGCTGCAGGTGCCGGCAGGGCCAGGGGAAGAGGGCAGAGAGGGCACAGAAAAGGGCTTGTGTGCTGGGAATTTGAGGGCAGGCTGACGCACCCAGCCACAGGCTCCCTGCGCAGAGGACGGCTGGCAAGACTCCCGCCTCGCCACGCTCCCGCCCACGTCTTCCCATCCCCTGGCTGCCCGACCCAGCTGCGCACAGCTGGGCTGCAAACCGCACTGCTGGTCTGATCTGACTTAAAAGCCGTGTTCTGGAAAAGCCTGCGGGGTTTCCTGCAGCCACAGCATGTCACGGATCACAGACGGCTCAGCACACTGGTGCTGCAGCAACACGGCTGGGGACTGCACTCAGGATGTGGAGCTGATGCACCCCCACCTTTATCTGGCGCTCAAGAGGGCTCCTTCTGCTCAGTGCTTGGGACAGGGACATCTGTGCCAATGAGCCCTCATGCCCTCTCCAGCCCCACCACTGCCAAACTCAGTATTTTCATATATGTACTGCTGCTTCATAGCTCGCAGTCTTTCCATTCCCTGCAAGCACGCAAGCACCACAGCTCCAGCACACAGACCAGCAGCCTCAGGCAGCAACACAAGTGGGATCTTAATAAATAAATAACTCTGCTCTCACTGCCAACACCTCCCACCACAGAGGGAGTGAACGAGAGCAGAGATGCTCCTTCTCCCCTCTGGAGCGTGGCAGCGACTGCGCATTTATTTCTGGTTCTCAGAGGGATGCAGGCTCAGCTGTCTGTCCCTCTGCCCAGAGCTCCTATATTTTGCCAAGAGTACTGGCTCTTGTACTGGAGTGGGACTGCCCTGTCATGGTCAGCAGACTGCAAACCAGTGGTCTGGTGAACTCCAGGCATGTTGCATGAAAAGAGCATCTCTCAGAGAAGGGTATAAGGCAGCTCACAGCCTCTGGCTGGTAGCAGCAGTGCCAGATACCAGTCCAAGCCCCACAGGAAATTTAGGGATGTTCCCAGAGCTTGTTCCCAGCTGCAATGCCTGCCAACACTCAGCCTTGGTTGCCAGCAGAGGACCAGGCTGGAGCTGGGGCTCTGGAAAGGCACAAAGGGGAAAGCTGGGGCTGCACCATCTCATGCCCATTAGCACGTTGTGGCTGCTCTAGCCAAACCAGCAACCTCTGAAGTAAAGCCATGGGTATCAGGAAGGGAATTCCCATCCACATGGGTGGCATTTCACAGCTGCCAAAATGCCCTCCCCGCCAGCTCCCCGGCAGCGTTTCCTTGGTTCAGCAGGATAGGAGCCTGCCAAGAGGAATCAGCTTAGCAAGAGATCCAGGTATCCTGGCTCCTGTCCCAGAGCCTTTCTCAGCACAGAGCCGTTCTCCAGCCTGGGCTGGGATGGGCTGGGGAGATGAAAATGGTTCTTCATTGTCTGCCCTTAGTGACTCCGGAGTTTCTCAGACTGGCACTTTGCTACTCAAGCAAAGCTTTGGCCTCTTCATCCCAGTTTCCTGCACCATTCCCAGGGATGCCTCCCTGGTTGTGTGGGCAACAGAATGAAGGGCACCAGTTCCTGGAGACCAGGATGCTCCCTCCACACAAGGGAGTGTCACTGCAGAATGGCCAGAGCTGCCCCAAATACACTCAGCCTGATTCATACAGTGAGGAGTAAAATGAATAAACACTTCAGCCTCTCTTCTGCAGTAGCAGCCAGTGAACAGCTGAAAGAGCCTGGCTTCTGGGGAGCAGCTGCCACAAAAGCACCCACCCTGAGGCTTGTCTGACAGAGCTGGGACCCCAGGTCTCAGCAGTTCTTTGGGAAATGGGCTCCCAGTGGAATGACAGGGCAGGACCTGCCATAAAACCAAGCTGCTGCCTTAAAATGAGCTGCTCCTGCCATTGAGCGGGCCAGGCAGTGACACTGCTGCACAAAAGCTGCCCTCTTTACCACAAAGACTTGGCGTGTAGGGGAGCAACGTCCATGAAAGCTTTGCTTCATCTAGGGAGTTTTGTCAGGAAGTCAGTTTGAAAGTGACCTTGTTCCAAAGACCTGGCAAACGTTTACAGAGGGGAAATAAATCCTGAAACCTGCGCCCAAAGCTTCTGAGATCAGCCCTCCCCGGGGAGCCGGCTGGGGATGGATTGCACAACAGCTTCTGGGACGGGAACTGTGAGCAGAGGCATGTGTGCAGGGCTGTCCAGAAGAGACACCTGTGCCAGGGACATATCTCTGAGATACAGCACTTGTTCTCCAACCTTCAGGGTGGTGACAACTTTGAGCTGTGGCCAGGCTAGGTTTTCAGCCTGTGACCCAAAGAGGAAAGGCTTGCTGTGTCATTCCTGGGATCCAGCTTGCAACCCAGTTCTTACAAGCAACTTGGTCTCTATTTTCTGTATTTCCTAGGATCCTTCAAGCTTTGGATATTAAAACACTTGGATCTCTAGAAGAACATTTTGCTCATCTTGGCTGCTTCCTAAAGGACCAGAGAGCAGGCACGGCCAACCCTGCCACTTCCTCACCTCCTGCGTGCTGCACCAGCAGCAGCATCCTATTTTATTCCTTCTCACCCCTGGGCCCGTGCCCAGGACTAGTCTAAATTTTCTTGCCAACACATTTTTCCTCCGAGATGTTCTGCCAGTCAGTAAAGCCCTATGCATTGTCTAAAGGTTCTTCCCAAATCTGTTTTTGGACAGTTCCCAATTTGTAATCCAAGAGGACTGCCGGAGCAAAGCAAAAAACCTTTTGGGAGGACTGTGGGACAAGGGACATCCCAGTCCCTGGAGCAGGCCCTTATGTCAGGGTTTCACCTCCCCCTTGACACCTCTTTCACAAGAGAAGGCGGGGCTAGAGATGCCCAGAGGATCTGTTCCAGATCCCCTCGGTGGTTAAAAACCTCTTCACCACCGCCTTCCAGCCTAAACTTGGCCTCAGCCATTTCATTTCCAGAGACATCCTTCCATGCAAATCCTCCCCTTCCTCTCCTGATCCCTGGGGAATTCACAAGTATACGTGCTTCCGCTTGGAGATGGCCAGCCTTGCACATGAAGGCATTTCACAGCAGCAGGCAGGCAGGCGGAGGAGATGTGGAGCAGGGACACTCCAGCGCTCGCTGATGGAGCTAAGAACCCTCCACCGAAGCAGAGGCTTTCAGAGGCCCAGTGCCCACGGGCCGGCTCCTGGCACACCCCAGAAGCCAAAGGCAGGCGGCAGGCTCTGCAGCGGGCAGGGTGGGAGCCGCTGCCAGGCAATTTCGCAGGTGTGGGCGAGGGCTGGCAACCCCTAATGCCAGCGTGTTCCTGCTGCCCGCCCCGCTCTGTCCCACAGAGACACCGACCTGTTGCCGGCAATTACAGGCGGTTTGCAGCTCCTGGGCTCCCACAAACACAGACATAATTGCAGCCTGTTCTCACTCCGGCCGGGAGGGACCGGGCTGCCCAGCGCCGCGTTTCCTCAGCCCTTTGCAAACCCCCGCGGGAGGGAGGGAGAACACCAGCTCAGTAATTGTCATAACTTTCTTCCCCACCAATATATGCAAATGTCAGCACTAGAAGAAATACTGATCCAGCGGAGGACTTTTTAAGCTCTCCAGAAACATACTGCAGTTTTCATGATAATCTGTTGTCTCCAACATCCCCACGAAGGCAACTGTGAAAGTGCTTTTCAGCACTGACTTCCCAGTGCATTCTCGTTCTTTTCCTCACTCGAGTTTATCCAGCTGCCTAGCTAATTGAAGCTTACGTCAAATATTCTTCATCTGAAGTTAAACCTTACATTCTGAAGGCTGCACTTTTTTTTTTTTTTTTTTTTTTTTTTTTTTTTTTTTTTTTTAATCAAAAGGCTTGTGGCTCCATCAAGGAGCTAAAAGAAAGCCTGGATTTGTACTTTTCCGGAGTTTTAAACATGACACTCTCCCTTTTATTTATTTTTCTTTTTTTAAACTCTGAAGGCTCAGCAGGCATGCCTCTGCAGGGACGAGGGCTTTGCACCGGTGAGATCTGCAAACATGTCTCTTCTTTCTTGAACTTTATTTTTCTCACGGTCTCTGAAAAGGCAAGATCGGGTGATACGTGTGGGATTGGCCCTGTACAGGTGCAGATCAGGTACAAGAGGAGGTGGAAAAACATTACTGTGTATACTCAGAAAAAAAAAAAAAAAAAGAGAGAGAGAGAGACAGAGAGAAAGAGCGAGTGAGCACATTTTTGAATAGGCCAGGTCTAGTTCTTGGCAGGATGACTCAGGCCTAGCTGGCAGACTATGGGAATAGGAGTGTGAGAAAGTCAGTCAAGCGGAGGGGAGAAAAAAAGGATTCAAGTCCCCAGGCAAAAAAATTTTTTTTTTTTTTAAAGTAACCCACAAACTGTCCAAACCAGCCGGAGGTGGCAGCAGGGCGGCTGGGCCAGGGCCGAGGGACAGGCACCTCCCTGCCTGCGGTTTCGCCTGTGCCCCGCGATGCCAGCGCACGCACCGCCAGCCCGCCGTGCGAGCCGGGCACAGAACCACGGCGGGGACCGCCCTGGGCCCGGGGTGTGCCACCGCACCACCGCACACCCGCCCCGTGCCCCGCTCCTCCGGGCGCCGGCCCTGCCTGCCCCGGGCACACCTGCGGCGGGCAGGGGCAGGGCCCGGCCGGGCCTGGGGAGGCATCTGGGCCACCGCGGGGGGAGACCTGGGTTACCCAGGGGAGATCTGGGCAATGCTGCGGGCACCGTGGGAGGACGCAGCCACCGCAGCGCGCCCCGCGGTTCGCCGCAGCCCCCGCACACGGTAGCTGCGCTCCGGCCACCACAGCTGGGCCCGGCCCGCCGCGTCCCGGCCATCACCCCGGAGGGCCGCGGCCCCCCACGGCGCAACCCGCCCCGGGGCCGGCGGTCCCCGAGGGGAGCGGGCGGGGCCGCGCCTGCCACGGGCGCCAATTAACCCGGTAATTAGCGCGGCGCTCCCCGCGCCCCCCTCCCCCCCCCCATCCCCCGCCGCGGGCGGTGCCCAAGGGGTTAAACCGCGGCCGCCCGCCCCGCGCCATTGGCCGGCGGCCGCCGCGCGGCGCGCAGCCAATGGGCGGGCGCCGTCCACGAGCGGGGCCGCGTGCGGGCGGCGCCCATTGGCTGGGCGCGAGTGTGGGAACGGCGGCGGGGGACGTTTCACACGAGCCGCGCGCGTGCGGCGCGCGCTATATAAGTAGGGGCGGCCAAGGGCGCGCGGCACCCGCGCCCCGCCGGCCCCGCCGCCGCCGCCCCGAGCGCTCCCGCACGGCCCGGCCCGGCCCGGCCCCCCCCACCGCCGCCGCCGCGGCGCCTCTTCCCGGCGGCGCACCATGCCGGCCGACCTGATGGAGAAGAGCAGCGCCTCGCCGGTGGCCGCCACCCCCGCCAGCGTCAATGCGACGCCCGACAAGCCGAAGACGGCGGCAGAGCACCGCAAGGTAAGGGCGGCCGGGACGGGACGGGATGGGACGGAACGGGCAGCGCCGTGCGGAGCCGCGGCGGACGCTGACTGTCGCCTCTCTTGCAGTCTTCCAAGCCCATCATGGAGAAGCGGCGGCGAGCGCGCATCAACGAGAGCCTAGGGCAGCTGAAGACGCTCATCCTGGACGCGCTGAAGAAGGATGTAAGCGCAGGGGGGTCAGGGCGGGGGGTGCGGGGGCAAACGGCGCCGCCGGGCCGGTCTGAGCCCCTCCTGTTCCCGCAGAGCTCCCGGCATTCCAAGCTGGAGAAGGCCGACATTCTGGAGATGACCGTCAAGCACCTGCGGAGCCTCCAGCGAGCCCAGATGACTGGTGAGTCCCGAGTGGGAAGCGGAGTGGGGGAGCTGGGGTGGCGCTGCCTGCAAGCTGGGGGCATCACACCCTGCCTGCCTGCTCGGTAGAGAGGGTAGCAGGAGCTCCGGGCTCTGCACCTGCATCCCCGCGGAGTGATGGAGGGAGGGTACTGTGTTCTGAACCTGTATTCCTGGTGCCAGTGGCTCCACATCGGAATCCTGTGTACAGGAGAGTCTTGGAGTGCTCCATCCCTGCTGCTGGGGGGTGGTGAGGGGCATCACGCATTGTGCTAATATCCCCAGTAAGGAGATGCTGGGAAGGTCACTGTGTTGTTTGTGCATTTGTGGTGCTGGAGGGCACTGGGAGGGCTTCAGTCCCAGCTTGAGTTCCCTCTGCTAGCAGAGCTGTGCTCTGCACATGGATCTGTTTTGAGAGTGTGAGAGGCATGAGAGCTTCTGGAGAGACTGTATTTCCAACCTGGATCCCTGGTATATGGGGACATTTGGGGACTTGCCTGTTCCTCACCTGGGTCCCTGGTGCTGGTGGACTTGGTAGCAGAGAGGCTGTGCTCTCCATCCAAATTCTTGGCGCATGGGAACACAAAATATACTGCCAGAGTGGCTCTTTCCCCGTCTGGATTCCTAGCTCAGAGGGGGCTGTAGGATGCAATGCTGGTGGGCTGTGCACCTCTCTTCCCTGTGCAGCCTGCTGACTGCTGTGTGCCTCTCTCCTCCCACAGCTGCCCTGAGCACAGACCCCACAGTACTGGGCAAGTACCGAGCCGGCTTCAGCGAGTGCATGAACGAGGTGACGCGGTTCCTCTCCACCTGCGAGGGCGTCAACACTGAGGTGCGCACCCGGCTCCTGGGCCACCTGGCCAGCTGCATGACTCAGATCAACACCATGAACTACCCTGCGCCCCCCCCGCCGCCCCCGCTGCCGCCCGCCGCAGCCTTTGGGCCACCGCTGGTTCCTCCCGGCGGCGCCGTGGGGCCGCTCCCGGGCATGCCCTGCAAGCCGGGGGCCGATGCAGCCAAGGTGTACGGCGGCTTCCAGCTGCTGCCGGCCTCGGATGGGCAGTTTGCCTTCCTCATTCCCAGCACTGCCTTTGCTCCTGGTGGAGCTGTGCTGCCTCTGTATGGTGGCCCACCCACAGCTGCCACTGCTGCCTCGCCGCCAGGCCCACCGCCCGGCACAGCCGACTCGGTCTGGAGACCCTGGTGAGGGTGGCGGGCACCGGACTGGACTTGGCCCTGCACCCCGTGCTGCTGGCACGGCTGTACATAGATTATATGTTCATATTGGATTGTGCCTTTGTACCATAGCACTCCCTTGACAGTGTTTCGTGTTTTACACGAGATCTTTTTTTCTTCCTTTCCTCCCTTTCCTTATGTGACACCAAAGATTGGGGGTTTGTTTTTTGGTTGGGATTTTTTTTTTTTTTTGAATGCTCTCAAAATAAAAGTTTCCCTTCCATTTTGGAAGGCCTTTGGAGAAAATTTGAGCTCTGGCATGTGTGCATAGGAGGGAGCCCAGTTCCTGGCTGCCTGCGGATCTTGCTGCTCCAGGGCTGACTTGCCCTGCTTGCCAGGCTGGAGCTGTCACTCAGACCCTCTGTCCCCTCTGTCTTGTGAAATCACCTGGCCCCTCTCCCTCCCCTGGGGCAAATGTAATTACTGCTTCTTTGGGAGCAGCTCAATTAATCAGACTTGTTAAAAGAAGCTTGTATTTGCAGAGCTGGTGAATGTGCTGTGGGAGGCACCTCTGCTCTGTTCTGGCACCTCGGGCTGATGGAGTTGCTGTAGCCGTGGTAAAGCAAGACATTGAGCTGCCCGGGTGAGCCTCCTGCCCTGGACCTGGAGGAGCCTGCTTCCCAGGCTGTAGCGTAAATTGCAAGTGACTCCAGTCATTTGATTGAGAGAGTGGTGCCTGCCAGCTTCTCGTGTTACAAAAGCAGTGGCTCTCCACAGGACAAGCCTGACACGAGTGCTCCTGTCTCCTGGCTGATGGGCTGCAGCAGGCACTGGGCACCACCTCCACCTGGACTTAAAAGCATAGAGCTGTTCCTGACCCTGAGCACCAGCCAAGCTCTGCTTGATGATTAATGCTTTGCATGTGGTTTTGATAGAGTTGGGCATTTCCTCTGCTGTTATATGGAAAACACGTGGTCGAGGGAGTGATGTGGGGCTGCAAGGACTCTAATCATGAGCTGCAGCTTGACCCCTGTGACTTGGGGATGCCCTGTTTCCAGGCGAGATGCAAGCCATAGATAGTGGCGAGCAGCAGTCTCAGGTTACAGCTTGCATGGCCCTTCTTAACAAGTCCTAACTCAGAGCGGAAAGCTTTAAGATGTGCCAGGATCCACTGGGGTTTCTGTCCAAATCCTGCTGCAAAAGCTTGTTGGATTTTGTCTGGATCAGCCAGGTGCTTGGCTGTATCCAGGTGCTGGGGAGAGTGACACCAGATGGATTAAACCTGCTGGGGTTTGACTCCCCAGCTTTGCTCTCAGTAAAGAAACATATTCGCCTGATCTGAAAATACATCCTGGGAAGGGAGTGGTATGTGCCTGGGATATTTCTCTCTGCAGGGTGTACTGATGAGGCTGGGGGCAGTGGCAACTTTTCTTTTTTTTTTTTTTAAGGAGCTGATCTCTCTGTGATGAGTTTTCCCTTCTCTCTCCTCTAACACCTTGCTGGCCTGCCTGCATTGCCACCCTCACGGAGGCATCTCACAGCCAGGTTTTGTGTGCAAGGCTTGGGAATATCAGATTTGCTGTCCCAAGGCAGGTGTGTAGCTGTACAGGCTGAGCTTTCCTTCCAACAGCCAAAGTGTCACCTTCCTGCACTGGAGGTACTGAGGGTAGGACCAAGCCCACCTTGTGTTCAGTGAAGTGCTCGCAGGGCCTGTCTCAGAATTGCATCAGGCCAACTCCTGCTGGATGGCTTGTGTGGAGCTGATGTAGACCAGTAATGCGTCACTTATAAGATTGAATGCTATTCCATCTGAACAGAGTCTTCCTTTTCTGCTGAAGCAGTTGATTTGGAAAGCACATTAGAAAAAAGAGACTTTGCTGTAGGCTAATGGAGAACATACAGCAGATCCCAGAGTGAAAGACAAGATGAACCTATTTGCTAATGGAGTTTAAATAGCCTAGTATAAAGCAGATATGGCATGCTTGGACCGGTTTCTCCAAAGCTTTCTCTGTTTACTCTATCCCACAGCCTGTTGACATGAGAGATCTGCTTGAGTTTGTGAGCTTTAAGGGGATCAGGGCAATTCCCAGGAGCTGTGCTCTTGGTGCCAGTTCACTGAGCCCGTGACAAATTGGGATGACAAATGCAGGCTGTGGGTCTGTGGATCATTGTGTGTGGGAATTCTCCTTCAGGTGCAGCAAATGCCTTTAAACTGATGCTGTGGGGAGGGCGAGGGAAGGTACAGGGCTGAGCCATGACCCTGCATGGGGACTGTGCAGGACAGGTAGGAAAAGGGACTGGACTTAGTGCTGCCAGATGGGATGCAGCCCCTGTTGGCTTCCCTGGGCACCTTGCTGAGCCCTGTCTGCCAGTGGAGAGGATCCTGGGAGGGGCTGGAGGCAGGTCTGTCTCTCTTGTGACCACTCTGGGGTGGGTCAGCGCTTTGCCACAATCCTGTGGGTGCATTTGCAGACCGGAGGGTGCTGAGCTGGGAGAAGCAGAACTCCAGTCCCTGCCTGCAGTGCACCTGCACGGGGCTCCTTGAGCAGGGGGCTTTTCCTGCCCTCCCAGCGCCCTGGCTTGCCCCCCACCCACCACGGAGCTTACAGCCCCGGCTGCCCCTCGCATCCCCTCAGCTCCCTTCCATCTGCTGCTGCTGCCGTCCCGGGAAACCTGTCATTAAAGTCAATTAACTTTTCCCACACTCCTCGTGAGCGGTGCAAAAGCCCCTCCTTGCTTCCTCCTTGGCTCTTAAGTGCTACCATATGGCACAGGCCCCCGCGCCCCCCCCACGCCCGCCCTGCCTTTGATTCCAGCCAGACAGCCGGAGCTTTATGATTTAAGCCGGGAGAGCCCTCGTACCAAGCCCTGGGCCGCTCTGCGGCCAAGGTGGTTTTTTTAGCAGGCAAGGCTGTTTTCTGGCAGGAAATGAATAGCTCCCAGATGAGCTCAGGAACCTGAGAGGTCGTGAGAAAGGAGCGAACCCCCGGCGCGGTGGCGGGCTGCCAGCGGTGTGGGGAGCGCGGGAGGGAGCGCGCCGCTGCCGCCGCACACGAGCGCGCCCGGCCCCCGCTGGCAGGCGGCGGGGCCCGAGGCCGGCAGCCCGCGGCCGCACGCCGCCCGCACGCCGCGGCCGAGCCCCGGCCCGAGGCGGCACAGCCCCCCGGCCGCCTGCGATGGCCGCGCTGCTGCCAAGGGCCCGCGGCCGCCGGCTGACCTTGGGCTGGCATCCAGGCGTCCGGCCCGCAGGGAGCGAGGGGTGGTGAAAAAGCAGCCTGGCAGCCGGGTTGGGATTTGGGGGAGCCGGGGCGAGAGTCCCCCCGGGAGCAGCGCTGCAAACCCGCCTGCGGGCTGCCTGCGCTGCAAACCCGCAGCACGCTGCCTTGGCTGCGTGCTGCGGCGGCCGGATGCTCCAGCCCCATGGCTTCCAGCTGGGACACACGGCCCGATGGTGGGACCGGACTTGCCGGCCCGTGGCTCTGGCTTGCACCAGCACCTCTAGGCCAGCAGCCCCCTTTGCTCTGCTGCTGCCCCTGGGGCAGGGAAGGGGACCTGTGATTTACAGGGGTGACGTGTTTTACTTAAAACAAGTCAAACAAAAGCCCGGTTTGTTTTGCGGAGCACAGACTTCCTGGGGGGATCAGCCCAGACAAATGACTCCACTCCCATTTATTAAACATTTGTGGCCATGCGATCAGCTGGTGCTGGGAACGGCTGGGACAATCTTCTCCCCTTCCCAGCCTCTGCAACAGGAGCGATTTCTGACCTCTCTGCCCGAGCAGAGCTGTGCCCCAGGGGTACCAGCTCCCCATTCCAGTGCCTTCCAGGTATACAAGGACAGTGATATGACCCACACAGACCATAGCCTCTGGACTGTTTTCCTGCTTAGCCCTGCACCAGCATCCACACTGAGCACTGGGAGCAGGCTGGGGGCACATGTCCCTTGTGCCAGCACCACAGTGAGGGTTCAAGGGGGCTGTGTGGCACTGAAGGGGTGCGGGGTTGGAGGGGGCCTGCTCCTGCTGTGTTTGCCGAGTGCAGGGGCGGCAGGGCAGGGCAGAGGTGCTGTTGCTGAAGGACAGCCTTGGAGTTAGGGCTACCTGCAATCTGCAATGATTAGGAAGCTGCTCCCAGGAGGGGTTTATTGCCAATAAAGCCAGCTCAGCACAACTGCTGGGGCATTAACCCTTATCTGCCTGGCGCGATAAGAGCCCTGGGCTTTGCCTTCCGGCCCCAAGAGAGCAAACACTCGCCACAGGGCATGGTACAGACTGCACCATGCCCTGTCACCCTGGGGACACAGCCAACATCCTGTGTGGGTGGGACGCGCCGCCCCAGCACGTGCTCCCAAAGCCCCCGGGCCCGGCCGCCCCCGCCTGCTGCCCCGCACACAGGCGGGAGCTGCGGGAGCCGCAGGGGTGAAGGCTCTGTACCCAAACTCCCGAGGGGTTCAGCTCTACAAAAGCAGCATCCTGCTTAATTAAAAGCAGACCTGCTGTAATGAGCCTGCCAGCACAACAGCGTGGCTTGGACAGTGCTGCTAGAACAGAGGCTGGGACTCAGCCTCACTGCAGGACTGAGACATGAGGTGGCTCAGGGGCTGGGAGCCAGGGCTGGGTCACCCTGTGCCTGCCTGCAAAGCCATGTCTCTCTCCGTGTCCTCCCAGCTCTGCCAAGGAAACACAGCCTGTCTGATTCAGCCTGCTGTTGCATAGCACCTCAACAAAACTCATCCTGAAAATTTCTCCTGGAGTGGGGCCTCTGCTGGGTTCTTCCCCCCAGGTGGGGGTCACACACCATCCCTGGGCTGTTGGCTCCCATCACACCACCAGCCATGCTGGTGCCAGGACCAACAGTGATTGTGCCTGCCCTGCAAGGGGGACATGTCCCAGGCTGTGCCAGGAGGAGGCTGCTCCCTGCTTGGGGCTGGGATAGCACGCACTGCTCTGGATATGGGTGCACTGGGGTGCCTTGCAAGAGCCTTTCCAATGGTGACCTTTTTTTTCTGTAGTTTTGTCAGCTTTTTCTTGCTGCTGAGGAGGTCAGAAGCGTTGAGGAATATACTTAGTGCAGGTACCTTGGTGTGCAAGCTGCAGGTTGTTTCCTGGACAGGGGGAAATGGCTGAACTGCAGAACAGGAGCTGTGAACTGGCACCTTGTTTGCCTAAGGACATGGAGACCTGTGGCACAGCACAGCAGGGAGGTGGCCAGTCACCCAGAGACTCTGCAGGACCCCGTGAAGAGTGAGGAGACCCCCAGACTAAATATCACCATTGGACCAAGAGGCAAACACAGCAGAGACTGCAAGGGTATAAAACCCCAGGGATTGCTGTGTTCAGGTCCCTCCCTGGGAACACACAGCTTGACCTGTTGTCATGTTAGTGCCCCATGATTAAATTAGGAACCAGAGGTCTGGACTCTGTTATGGTAAACATGGAGTTGAGTCGGGGAATGGAACTTGTCTGACTGTGTGAGTGTGGGATGTACAGGGAGTCAAATGGGGTACCCATCGGCTCACTGGAGCCACCCACTGCAAAGGGGCTTTGGTCCCAGCAGTGAAAGTGCAGGGTGGTGTGTGTGTGACCCCCAGAGTGGCTCCTCAATGCTCAGATATGAATATCCCTTTAAAAAGAGGGCTGTCAGCAATCACTGGAGGCTCCCACAGCTTGTTCCACTGCAGAAGATGGGCTGTAGCTCTGTTTTCTGGAAAACATTACGAGTTCTCGAAACCGTAAAACAATCTGGCTGATGTTTCTCCTTCTGACGCTGGAGATCTGGACAGTGTTGTAGCAAGAGAGGGAGCAGGATATAGGCACATGCCGAACCTCAGTTACGTATCCTGCCTGCTTCTGGCCCTCCCAGCCCTGCCGCAGCCCAGATAAACCCCCATCTCATTTGGCACTGCTCGCACACATGGGGCATCTGCCAAACAGAGAAGTGGTACTGGGCCCCAGCCCCCCTGCCCAGCAGCATCCTCAGTGATGCTGTGACTGAGATAAAGCAAGACCAGCACAGGCTGATCCTGCCAGGCTTGGAAAACATTTGGCCTTTTTGCATCTCCAGTATCAGGCTAAGCCTCATCCCTGCCTCCATCAGCAGCAGGCTCGTGTCCGGACCTGAAAGACAACCTGCCTTTGTTCCAGCAGTGAAATGAATCCTGTTTATGGCAGGGGAGAGCAAATGGTCCATTGCACTCAGGTACTCAACAGCAGCATGTAAATGCAAAGCAATACTGGAGACCTGCATGGCTGTGGAAGAGAGGCCAGGACATCCTTCAGGGCTGCATCACAGTGGGTGCTGGAGGAGATGATGAGCCTGGAAGGGAAGGGAGAGCTTTGGGAGGGTGATGCATCAGGACAGATCCTTCCAGTACACAGTGTTTCCAACCAAACCAGCCCCCTGCATGGTGAATGGGCAGGGAAATCAGAGCACTTATCCCTAGCTCTGCATCTGGGAGGGCTCTTGTTGGTCATCAGCTGCACAAGAGTCTCACAGCAAAGATTCCCACAGGCCTGATGGATGCTACCTTTCTCCCTGCAGCCCATCCTCACTCCTCGCTGCGGGATCAGTGCTGGTGTGTCCCACAGTACAGAGCTCTGCACTTCCCTTCCCATGGGGCATTTGCTTTCAGCCATCCTTCAGCTTTTATTGTGCTTCGAAACAGAGAGGCTGGCAGCTGGACAGCCTGGGCTGGTGTTTCTGAGCAGGCTCCAAGCAGATGTTTCTGCTCACAGACAGGGCTGGTGCTCCCTGCCTTCCCCGCTGGGCTCAGCTGCGTGCAGGCAGGCTGCAGGCAGAGCCTGGGGCAGCCCCCTGCCTGCAGTGCTGCCTGTTTGGGGCAGCTGCCCCCAGAAGTTTGAGAGTGGGTCTGGTGCTGGGCTCAGGCTGAGTGGGGTCATGTCTCCTCGAAGGGATGAGGAGCTGGACCACCATGGCCACCCACGGCTGAAGTAATGGATGAGGGCTGTGGGATGAGAGCCCAAAAACAGGCAAAGGGGAGAGGGGCATGGCTGAGAGCTGCATTGTACTTGCTCAGCCAGTGTCACGGTGAGCACGAGGGTCACAGAGAACCTTCTTGGGAAGCTCCTCCCAGGCTGGGTCAGCCCACAGCACAGTCACCACTCCCTCTTCTCTCATCCTCGCCCCCATCACAGATCTTGCATGGGGTGAGGGGCTCTCTTATTGCTCAGTGTTTGCCAGTCTGGAGGAGCATGCTGTAGTTGCAGCTGGTTAACCATCACCCATGTGAAAAAGGACAGGAAAAGGTTTGACAGGATGGACTGTCCATGGCCTCCCATCCTTCACAGGGGAGGCTCAGACCCAGCTGGCCCCATGTGCTGGTGGTTGTGAGTTCCTCCAGCCATGGCTGTGGTGTCAGACACATTTCACAGCTCAGAGCTGTCCCACTTGTGTTAAAGCCCGATGAGACACCTCTCTCAAAGTAAACACGACCCAGTTTATTGCTTGCTGGAGTCATTTCCCAGGAAGGTTAGGAGGGCTTTCCTTGGGGCTTGAGACAGCCTGCTAAGCTCCGCTGAGCAAAGGTGTTCTGAGAGCACTGTGGGCTGGGAAGAGCAGCACTGGGCCCTAGGGATGCCTGCAGCCTGCTCTAAACCTTGGAACATAGTCCTGTTTGTCTTCTCTGGCTCTTCAGGGTGCTGGGCTCTGGGTTCCTCCTCCCACTTGTTTATGGCACTGATGCAGGAAATTGTGATTGCTGTAATTGCCAGTGGTTTGCTGATTGCACATTCACCTGGTTTACTGGGCTGGAGACAAAAGAGCTAAATCCCCTTCCAAGGTCTAAAACTGTGTCATCCCAATGGGCAAGAAGGAGAAGGGGTTTACTTATGCATTTGCATCTGGATGTAAAATAAGACAGATGCACCTCAGGGCAAGGGCAATGCCTGCATCCGTGGGGACTGCCCTGTGACACCGGCTCACTGCCCCCATGTGTCTGTCTGCACCAGGGAGGCAGCTGGGTACTCCCTCATCCCCTCCAGGCTTCATGTGCAGGAGGCCAACCCCTGCACAGGCTTCCAGATCTTCTGCCACCGATCCCTCTGCAGCCTGGGCAAAATGACAGAAAGCTTTCCCCAAGGGCTCAGGCACCACGGACCCAGCTTCTGTGCCGGAGCCAGCCCAGCATCCCAGTGGATTGCTCCTGACAGTGGCCCTGCCTCCAGCCGGATGCTGCCAGGAGGCTTTTGAGAAGGGGGAACCCCACCCTGAGTGTGAGATCTCAGCAGGAGCTCGGCTGCAGCTGCGGCAGGGTTGAGCAAAGTGATGCAAGATGTTTGGAGAGGGCCAGCTACCGGCAGGAGCGTGTGGGAGAGGAGCTGCCCTCCATGGGGCTCTGCCTGCGCGGAAGGGACCACACAGACACTTCGCCATCCAGCCCTTCTCAGCCTCAGGATGCCTGGAAAGAGGAGCGCAGATTTTCCATCCACCCCCAACTGGGTACGCCCTCCAGGCCTGCTCCATCCCCACCAAAAATAAGGGGGGGGGGGGGAAGGGGGCAGGGGGCAATCTAGCCCCTGGCTGGGGCTGGGATCCCTGGGATCCCTGGCTGGGATCTGGCAGATCTGTGTGTGTGCTGCTGGGTGCTGGGGTGGGCCAGGTATTGGTCTCTGGGATCACTGTGGCTGAGCAAGTTTTGTGTGGGGCCCCAGGGATGACTGAATGAATACTTGGCCAGGCAGAGCCCAGGAGGGCAGCCTGGGGAGAAGGGCAGCAGAGCTGAGGCTGGTGTCAGTGAGCACAGTGATGGGGACACCCTGACACCTCACTGTGTGAGCTGGGAAGTACCAGCAGCTGCAGCCCTGCCCAGCCCGCAAGGAAGGACCCCGTGCACAGCCACATCACAGCACGTTTGCACAGAAAGAGTAAAACTTCAGATGCCGGGTGTTGTTTCAACCCCACAGCCTCCTCAGTAGTGAGTTGCCCTCCGGAGACCTCCCCTCTGGACACAGAATGGAAGTAGCAGCCTCAGCACTTTGTCAGAAGCAGCGAGCTTTCTGCCTCCCGGCCCTGTTGAATAGCTGTGGAATTCATTACAGCCCCGTTTCACTTCTCCCTCCAATTATCCCTCTGGACAATGGGCCGGGGCTGCAGCGGAAGGTCCCTTTCAGGAGGTGCCGGTGGCAGGACATGCTGCTGAGGCTTGGCCCAGCAGCTCCTTTGCTGGGGAGCAGTGACCTGAGTCCTGCAAATGCCACTTTTTGGCTGGAGCAGTAAGCATGCACAGGGCAGCAGGGCCAGCTCAGCACCAGGGACTGGGAGATACTCCCTACAGGGCAAGAAGTGCTTGATAACAAGAGCTAGCCTCAGTCTGCATAACACCTGCAATATGTTTTGCAGGCTATGTCAGTCAAAAGTAAGATACCGAAGATTATTTTAATTAAGTACCAGACTGACATTTTATCTGCACAAACACAGTGGTGATTTGGCCCATTTGGCACTTCTCTGCACAGTGACGGTGAAGCTGCCAAAGACCACAGGCACTGCTTGCACTGTGGCTCAAGGGACTGGTGTCCTGCAGGTGACACCTTGTATCCAAGGTCCCAGATGTCACCCTCACTGCACTGGCCATGCAAGTCACCACTCTCCAGCCAGCCATGTGTAGGCCCATCAGCTTCTAAGGGGAAGAAACAGGCAGCACAGCAATCAGCACCAGAGCTGTTGGGTTTCTCTGAGAGCCTGGAGCTGGTGTTGAGGATCATGGAATGGATGTGGTACCTGGGTAAGGACTGGCCTTCCCTGCTCCCTCCCTGACAGCTTGGAGAGGCCCCTCACTCCCTGAGATGCTTAGCCCCAACCATGCTCACGGCAGCACAGCTTCCCAGAGCCTTCCTCCTGCCCGGCAGAGCAGAACTCACTAAAGGGAGACTTGAGGGGGGATTATGCTCAGAGTAAACTTTGGTGTGGGGAAAGGGAAAAGGGGCAGATGCCCAAAGTCTTCAGGCTTCATGGGGGGATTTGCAGCTGTGCAGACAGGGAGGTTTGTGCAGACAGGGAGGTTTGTGCAGCCTTTCGTTTGTTCTTTCCACCACTGGCTTTGCAAGACTTAAGGGCTGTTTTGGAGGAGCTGACACAGGAGAGTGACTTTTCACCAACAGGTCCAATCCTGACACACTCGAAGCCATCACCAAAGCAGGCTGTGCCCAAGCTGGAGAGCCTGCAGAGAAACCCCGGGAGAGCAGACAAGGACTGAGGGCGTTTCCGATGGAGGCAGACAGGACACTCAGCCTACTCAGTTTATCAGGAAGATCAAGAGGTGGCTTGATTACAGTCACAAGGACCTTGGTGCACAAGTATCCTGGCAGAAATAACAAACCAGGTACTTAAGAGCTCTTTAATCTAGCAGGGAAAGGCAAAACAAGGGCCAATTGCTCCACATTTCCAGCAGTCCAGGTGATTAACTCCAGAAGGAGAGGCAGGAACACAGGCTGCCCTCCCCAGGCTGCTGTGGGGCTGGCTGGGAACTCATACCCCAGTATCACCTGGAGCAACATATTTTACCTTAACATAAGGTACAAGAAACCTTTGGGGATGGCAGAAAGGCTCAGAGCTGGGACAGCACTGGGTCCCGTCTGCTTGGGCTACAGAGGGCATATCTTCTCGTCCGGTGAGGTGGTCACCACTGGTCCTTGGGACAAGGCAGAGAACATGTGGCAGTGTTCAGGAGCAGTGGATAGGGTGACATGGGGTGTGTGGTTCTGGCCAGGAAATCTGCAGAATGGTGTTTCCATTGAGATTGCAGCTCTTGGTGCTCAGGGGATTTTGGGGTGCTGATCTTCCAACTCCTGAGCAGAGGGACAATTGATCCCCTCTCTGCAAGCTCATAAACCTGACCAAAAGCTCCTGAGGCTCCTGAGAAGCTGAATCACCCAGCAACTAGCAGCGCCCAGAGCAGGTCCTGACAATATGACAATATGCCCCTGGGATCTCCCAGTGGACACAGATAACAGCAGCCCCATCTCCATCACACCAAAAGCATGGTGAAGTGGGAGGAAGAGAGCCCTTATCTCATGGAGTGTCCTAGGGCGACTTTCTGATGCTTGTATCCCCAATTGTCTGTTCTGTTTGTGCTGGATATTAAGTTCTGCACCTTTAAGAGTGGTTCCAATAGCAAAAGTTTGTTTGCAGAAACTGCACTCACTCCTCCACATTCCTGCTCCCAGACTGTGTTGTCTGCAGCACGGACAGCAGGAGAGAGCTCTATTTTGGCTTTTTAGTTAGTTTTTAGCTAACTGAGGCAGAGAAGTTCCCCGGATTGTGGCTCTTCTTTTTCTTGGAGCTGTTCAGCCCTGCTCTGGACTGAAAACCCAGAAAAACACCATGAGCTCACACCTGTGGCCCACCAGGGCCTGGGCCACGGCATTTTTCTTGCAGAAGGGACTGATAAGAGACCGAGTGAGCTGAGCCACACCCCATAACAAGGACTTTCTGAGTTTGCCATCTCTTCAGAACAGCAAGAGGTTTTATTGTTTAATATTATTCATTTTTTTATGCTTGTGAATACTTTGCTTGTTAAATAAATAGGTTTTTTTCCACTTTTCTCTAGGGAAATCTTTTCCTGAACCAGTAGGGGGAGGGGCCACTTGAATCTGCTTCCTAGAGGGACCCCATCAGAGGTTTCCTCCCAAATTTGCCCCAAACCAGGACATGGAGCCATTCATATTTCTATTTAAGTCCTATTATCCCCTAATTTTTCTGCTTAAAAACCAACAGCCTGGCCAAGGCCTTGCTGGGGAGCACTGAGAAGAGCCCTGGCCTGAGGCGGTGGCCTGGGGACCCTGCGTGCAGCCCGGATGCCCGGCGTGCTGCCAGCGGGGCTATAAAAAGGCCAGCAGCAGGGCCAGCCCACGCTGGGAAGGCAGCGGTGCCGCTGTTGAATAGCTCTTCCCGCACAGAGGAAGGCATGAAGAGGCGTAATCAAATAAGGGTATCAGCATGGTGCTCCTTGAACGAGGCTCCCAGCGTGAGCCGGCGGCGGGGCCGGGTGGAGGTGACAGGTATCTTTATCCCACCAGGCAGGAGAGCTCCAACGTCCCGCTGGCAGGAATTTGTCTGCAAATTTTCCCCCATTGAAAGAAGAGAGGGGGCCAGCGAAGCACGGGCTGAGATGATCGCTTGATTAAGGCCAGGGCAGGCGAGGTGGAGAGACGGGGCAGCTCCCAGGGAGCCGTGCTCCCAGTCCTTAACCTCTCCTCGGGAGACCGCAAATTATATCTGTTAATGTACCAGCCCCCTGGTATCCTACAAATAAGTCGTCTGGCTAAGTGTGTGTCAGACGTTCACAGGAGGAGTTGTTACCTTTTCATCACTTAATCATTTTCATCTCCTCATCTTTTAATTTATCTTGCAATAAGCTTTAACCCAGTGAGTCCCGGGGAAGGTAGGTGAAGAGGCTTACCAGCCCAGCTGGACCGTAAACACAAGCAGGAGGCACCGGATTGCCAAGAGAGTTTGAAGAACAGAAGGAAACAGTTTTATCAGCTCTCCCATGAAAATGGGAAACCCTTTGCCATGGAGACAGAAGTATTCCCAGCCCTATTTCCCATCCCACTCCCCTGCCAGCTTGTGACGTGGGGATGCACAGAGCTGGGGTCCACTCTGCCAGGGACCAGGAGCGGCCAGAGGGAGGATGCTCCCCGGGTGTACTGGGACTGGGGAGGGAGGGGGGCACGTCACGCACTCCCCTGGGTGCCAGAAGTGATTTACACAGTGCACCCGAGAGCAGAGTCAATTAAGGTCACATTTCTGTGTTGCTAAACAACAGGCGGCTCTGGGTTCAGGCCCGCTGAAAAGGAAACAAAAGCCACCCCTTGAAACGGGGGCTTTGAGCGGGTTCAAAGGAGCACGGAACAAAAGGCGGGCTTTGTGGCTGCCCTCGCCCGCGCCTTCCCGGGCCCTTCCGCCACCAGAGACACCGTTCATGTGGCAAGGGGGAGCTTTTAATTGTCCAGCACAAACAATGCTGGCATATTTAGGCCGGCCTCATTACAGAGCCATCCGAAATGCTTGAGAAGCATTCCCACCGCTTAGCATAAATAGCAGAAACGCTCTTTCTCTAGCAGAGCAGGTCCCATCTGCTCCCAGCCCGGCCTCACCTTGACTTGCAGTGGTGAGCCCACAGGGTCGGCCCCTCTGCCCTGCTGCTCCCAAACTCTGTGCAGAAACCTGCCTCCCTGCCCTCAGCCCCCTGCCGTAGGGTGCTCCTGCATCCCACAGGACCAGAGGGCAGGATCTTCTGGGATTTACAGAAAGGAGTGCTCAAGTGACTTGGCTGCTGTGGCAGCCCTCTCCAGGGTTTGCTCTGCCCACCTGTCTCCAGCAGCTTGGCTATGGTTGCTGGGAACTTGAGGGGCATCATTCACACCTCCTGACTGGACAAGGCAAGTTTGCATGTGGCCCCACCGGGTACTGGCTGATATCTCCCATGGGGAGTGAGACAGAGAAGGTCTTGGAGACCTTCCCTAGCTGGGCTGAGAGTAACAGAGACCCAAACCTGACTGAACAAGGGTCTGGGCTCTTCATGGCTATGGCTGTTTCAGGTTTACACCCCATTGCACTTATCAGAGCTCCTTACCAGCTCCTCCCCAGCTGCTGCATGGGTGCCCTGGAGTGAGCCGCCCCGGCAGTCGCGGCTCCTGGCGCAGGACAGCCAGGGCAGGCAGCCTGTTTCCACAGCGTGGGGCCTGGCACAGAGCCTTGTCAGCCCACAGAGATCAAAGCGAGCAGCGTTTCCCGACTGATACCTGATCCTGGTGCTGGAAGGGAGCTGGGAGTCTGCCGAGTGCCTCCTTCTCTGTTCCCACCACCACACAGCACCAAGCGCACCGTGGGCTCCGCAGCTCTGGGCTGCATTTTATGGCACCGTGGTTTCTGCCAGCTCCCTCTTCCTCCTCTTTTGCCTCCCCTTTTTTGTAGGCAACCAGCCCTCCACACCCCACAGTTTATTAAAAATCCCGGGTACCTTGGAAGAGACAACACAATAGTGTACTTGTTACAGCTGCCCGGTATTAATGGACTCCCCCTTTTGATTTTAGAGTGGAACTTTTGGCAGAAAACCAGCATCCAAAAGGGAAAATTGCTGTAAAGCTCAGCAAAAAGGGGGTGGGGAGGGAGGAGAAACAGCCTGTAGCTTTGATCAGAAAAGCTTGAAGATGAATCATGGTGATGCCCAAAGCAGATTTGCAGAAGTTTGATTGCAAAGAGGAGAGCCAGGACTGGTGCAGAGAGGGGTGGCCAGAGTGGTGATGGGGCTGGGGTGGAAGGGAGCCCCAGCAGCCAAAGGTTCAAAGTCCTTTGCAGCAAAGAGCAGAATTGGAGGATTATTCACTTTCTATATTTCCACTTCTGCAGCACACATGGGAATCTAATTGGCCAGGATGAGAAATACAGCTAGACAGCTTACAAGTGGACTTGGGAAGACAAAAATATTTGCAGCTGCAAGCCATTAAAGGCAAACCCAGCCTCGCTCTTACACTTTAATTACCCTGCTGTACGCTTTCCTCCACGTACCAGAGCTCGTGTCAGCCCAAAAACCTTTCTGATCTTAAAAGGACAAGCACAACGCCTGGCCACACCAGGACAACAGCACTTCAGCACAGCAGCACTCCAGAGCAGCAAGGGCTGAACACCTCCCAGGGCGTCAGGTATCAGCTCTCGCCCACCGCCCCAGTGCAGACCCCGACACTGCCCCTGCAAGGCTGATGGCAGCTCTGAGTCCCATCAAAGAGATTAGCTTGGCTTTTTCTCAAGGAAGGGCATCCAGCCTCGTAGATTTGGAGCTTCCCATGCACCCTGTGCTCTGCAAGGTCCACCCAAACTCATACCAGCATCACTTCGCTGTGACAGCAAGTGGCAAAAGCCTTGGCAGTGATCACCCCTGTCGTCCTACAGCCTCCCCAGTCCTTCCTGGGGCTACTGTATTTCAGCTGAGATGTTCATTTCCCAGGGTCCAAAATCACTGGCAGGGAGATTTCCCCTTTATTGGCAGCTGGATCCACCCCAATGGCCGGAGGCAAAGGGTGAATGGAATGACCCCATCTCCTCATCTCCACCACACCAGCCACATGTCCAGGTGACTCTTGGCAGTGCTCTGGGCACTGCATGCTGCCCCTGGCCCAGTGCAGCCACCCTGAGGCAGCACAGCACTGCCTGCTGGGCGCTCTGAATCTGGTGAGGGGTGATGCAAGGACCATCACAGCCCAGCCTGCCCGGCCACCACCGTGCTGCTCCCAGCTCTTTGACTGCTCATTTCCTTTTCCGCTCCTGCACCAACACCAAAAATGTTATTCCAGGTGCTGGCCCCAGCACTGCTCACTCCCCCACATGCTTCACTCCGCTTCTCCTGAAACCTGAGGAGAGCTGAATTCATTTTATGCCATTTTATTTCAATGCTCTGAGGGTTAACCTGGTGCCAGGCATTTTTAGTTCTGCGATAAACACAGGAGAGGAGAGGGCCCACAACTTTGCTTAATGAGCACTTTTTTTTTACTGACTATTTTGAAGTTTTGATGCAATCTTTCAAATACATGAGCTTGTGGAGAGAAGGTGTTTGAGTCTGGACTCATTTTAAATTGAGCTTAAAGTTGCTTGGCAGCACTGAAGGGGCATTGCAGGACATAGGCAAGGACCCCAATAGATAAGGAAGGACCCTCAGGGAAAAGATCTGAAGTTAATATATGGGTTTTTTACTAGTTTGAGATGTTAAACCCAGGTGCATGCATGGGACAAGAAATGCCTGGGAATGCCTGGACTGTGCACCAGGGTGTCAATTGAGATCTCCCTAGTCCTGAGTCCCTACAACATCTGTGCTGGGGGGCTGAGAGAGCTGCCCTGCTCCTGTGGGAGATGTTTCCAGGGAAAACAAAGTCCAGCAGGGAACTGCAGGAGCAGGGGGGCTCAGGAGCCCATCGCTGCCCTGGGACATCTCTGCTGGAGCCATCATGAGAGGGGTGCGTGGGGTGACGCTGTGTCCCCGGCACTGCCAAGGACTGATGTGCACAGCACAGCAAAACCAGAACAGAGCAGGGACAGGGGGCAGCCCTGGCAGCAGCCAGCAGGACCCAGCTTATCTCTCTACTGTGCCAAGCCCTGCCTCCCTGGCAGGACAGGGGTGTGTGCCCGTGGAGCCCACCTGTGCCCAAGGACAGCGAGGGGGCAGCCACAGCCAGGAACGACAGAACGACAGCTGGGGAGGGTGAAGTGAAGGCTAAATTAGGATCTGGGCACTGCTGGCTGCCAGCCCAGTGCTGCCTGCCAAAAGCCCTTTGGCAGATGAAAATCAGATCCTGGTGGGAAGATGATGCCTGGGGCTGGGCTAACAGCAAAGGAGTGATGTTAGTCCCTCCACAGGGTGCAGGCAAGTGAGGACCATTCCGGACATTGTGTCCCCAGCAGGAATTTTCTGTGAACTTCTCTCACACTCTGGTGGAGGTTCCCTGTGACCTCCGGGAGAGAACCAGCTGGGGGACACATCTTGGGGCCAGGGAGCCAAGGAGGCTGCTGTGTGCCTGGGCCAGCACTGGGCTGCTCCCGGCTCTGCCCTGCGTGGCTGCTCCCGGCCCCTGCCGAACCCTGGGGGGGGCAGCACAGGGTGGGGGGAGCAGGGGCTCCAGATTGGAACCACATGGAAGCACATTTGCAATGAATTAGGCTGGAAGCCAGCAGCTCTTGCTTGGCTGGGTGTGCAGCCAATCTTTGGGGATTGTCAGCTCCTCCCAGGTTTCCACAGCGGATGTTCCCTGGCCAGAGTGCAGCTGGGCTCTGTGCAGAGCTGCAGCCAAGGCAGCCCAGAAGGAGATGAGCACACGTGCAGGCAGGGACCCCCGCCCACACACACAGCCCTGCTGGCTCAAGTGGGCCCCCACATGCTCCTGGCCTGGGCCAGGCAAGGTTTCAGGGGCTGAGGATGCTCTGGGGCAAGGTGGTGGTGGTGCACAGGAGGGATTATTTGGCCAGCTCCCAGCCTGGCAGCCTCAGGGTGAGCATCATGTCTCCCTGCCTGCCCTGGCTCACCAGCCCATCAAGCTGCACCCAAAATTAAGCAGATGGGGAGCTCTTGCTCAGGCATTGGTGTGAAATCACATCTCAGGGTACCTGAGAAAAGGGCAAGATCCAAAAGGCGGGGAAGAAAAGCTCCACCTGGCAGCCCTCTTGAGGGGTGAGAGGGTTAAGGCACTGGTGCAGAAAGGCTTTGAGTGTGCATGTCAAAGAATGACACTAACAACTCATGTGACAACCTGCCAGGAAAACTTTTCAGATCATAATTCGCATAGCGTCTGTATCATGTTCCCTTCCTGTTTAAAAAGGCAATATGGAAACCGTGCAAGGGGTTACGTGCTGGTCAGGCCGATCTGCTGCTTATGCTCCCTGTCACGCGCGTCCCTTCAGGAAGGGATGCCACCACGACAGACATAATTTCTAAAAATAACACCATCCCACACGTTAGTCTCTAGCACCATTTGTTCTAATTATTCATTCCCAACTAAAGAATAAGGTCTAACCGTTAGCACTGGGTGCATACTAAGCCCCTGCCAGAGCACCAAGTTGGGCTACTACCCCCCACAGGCCACCTGAGCATCTTCCTTGGTGGCATGTCCTACTGATGGCAGAAAACACAGAGAGGGCGCTGCCTTCCTGTGCCCAGCCCGACCATTTCAGCCCTCACAAACCAGTCAGGAGTATTCCACTGACCCTGCTCCACCTCTACAGGACAAATCCTGGGGCACCCAGAGTCCCTGTGCAGCCGCAGAGCCACAGCTCAGCTGGGTGTGTGTGGGCCCCAGCAGCACTGTGGCTCTCTGATAAGGCCATGTCTGTCTCTTGTTTCATGGGTGAGGGTATTTATGAAATGACAGGCTGCAGTGTTAATCTCTGGTTGGCAAGGGAGCATGCCAGCAGCGTGGCAGCTGGGCACAGCCGGCAAAAGCCTTTTGCTGCAGTTGGGGCAGGGAGGTGCTCAGGGAGGTTCTGGAGATCAGCCCGTCTGCCAGTTGCTTTCACCTCCTGCACTTTGCACAGCCCTGCTCCCTGACACTCATGTTGCTTGTGCCCAGCTCCTGGATGAGAGGGGCTGCGACAGGAGCTGCCTGTGTGTGGGCATCCCCACTGGGTTAGCTGACCTGCGAGCCCCCCATGTGCTCCTAGAATGGCCCTGGAACAACACTGGCCAAAACACAACTCCCCACTGGATTTTTTTATCACCCACATAACAGTGGTGAAGGAAGGGAGGCCACCGCCAGGGAACATCTGGGCTCCATTGCTCATTGTCTGAGCAGTGAGTGCTCAGACACTCATTAATTGATGTCAGCACTGAAGACAGAAGGGACGTCAGATATTAAATAAACACGACCGCACTCTGCAGCCCAAGCCAGTCCCCCTGGGGAAGCACATGCCCCCGCACCCACACGCTCCCCGGCACGGCCCCAGCCGGGGCCGGGACACGGGCGGCTCACCACACACACGTGTGAGCACAGCCACACGCTCGCCCGCTCCCACACAGCTCCGGTTTCATGTCAGCAAAGGCAGAGCAGGGTAAAAAATAGTCCTCCTTTTCCTTTTCGGTTTTCCAGCAGGCAGATTATCTGCAAGTGCAGAAACCGCCAAAAGCTCTTCCCCAGGAAAGAGGGGGATGTGTGGAAGGTGGTGAGAGCCCTCCAGGGTCTGGGCTGGCTGATATCCCCCATCCAAAGTTGCTGCTTGGGGTCCCACCTCTGGCCTGGACACATGCCTCTGGCAAGGAGCAGCTGCATGCCAGCCCCCATGGTTGTGCACACACCATATGTGGGGCTGTGCAGGCTGTGTCCAGCCTTTACTGCTGCACCCAGCCCCTCCTGCTGCCCCCAGAGCCCCAGCACAGCCCAGCATCCCACTGGTCTCTGTGCATCCTGTTGGTCCAGCTAGTGGGAATGGACAGTCCCACCCCTGCCTCCACTGGGCTGTGAAAGGCTTTGGGCACCTAAAGTCTTTTCTCCTGCCCTTCCCTTGCCCATGCTCTGAGGAAGATCAAGTGTGGGAGCAGCCTGACCCCCAGAGACCAGGGAGGCCACCTGGTCACTGCACTGTGACAGACACGTGCTGGAGTGCTGCTCCAGTGACTGCCAGCCTGTGCAGTGTAGTTCACAGGCCAGGGCAGCCCTGCCCCACAGCCTGCCTGGTGCCAGGCACAGGATCCACAGCTGGGCTACTGGTCCAGCCCTGGCTAGCAGGGCCGGGTCTGGAGCAGGACTTGGGTGCAGCGTTACCCTGGGGGCAGCATTACCCTGGGGGCAGGCTGTGGCACTGAGCTGCTTTGATGTGTGTTTTAGAGTCACACCACAGCACCCAGATAAGGCACGGACCAGCACACGCCGTGCAGGATACTCCTGACTATGTCCACTGCTGCTGCTTTTGCTGCATTGCTGGAGCCAAGTTTCCTCCATCCTACGGCATCTTCCATTGGACAGGAAACATTTCAGCAAGATGCAGTCACCCTGCACAAGTGCGGTGGGGAAGAGCAGCCCCAGCAGGCTGGTAGGTGCCCAGGCTCAGCCAGGGTGGTCTCCCATCCCTCATGACATTAAACTTGTGGGTCCTATAAAGGGCAGTGAGGAAAGGGATGGTCAGTGAAACGTGTCCTGTCACACAGGAGCACGGCACCAGCCGAGGGCAGCACACAGGGCTTCCTGCTCCTGCGTGCAGCAGGGACTCATTAGCTCAGGGCTGGCCGTGCCTACTTTATTCTCTGGCAGCTTTTGTTCCCTTACAGAGAGAGAAATGTGGTCTCTCTCTCCCTCGCCCTTAGCCCCTTTTAATATTAAGGTCAATAGGTTGGCGATTAAGCAGGAAAAGGGCATAAAGAATCAACCAAATTAAATCTTGTGTGCAAACAGGTGGGTGTGAAATTTCAATCAATGGCTGGTGTTAGCAGGGACCCCTGGGATCACGATTTCCCAGGGGAAGACTGGGAAGCCCCAGAGGGATTTGGGTACAAAAACTCCAGACATGGGAGAATAGAAAAAAAGTCTTCTCAAAAACCAATATTGACAAGGTTCCTGTGTTTGCACCCCGGCTTTCCCCGGCAGCACAAAGGGAGATGATTATCCCGGGCCCACTGGGAGGGGATGACGGGAGCTCAAAGGTGAGCCAGGCCCCCACCCCCCGGCTCCCCTGGCCCCAGCTCCTCCACTTAATCCCCCTCTCGCCCAGGCTTTGAAGTCGCCAGAGGTCGAATATGGGATGTAAATCACGTTAGACGCAGTGTGTGATCACAACGCCGCTGCAAGACAATGCCGTGCCTCCCCCGGTGCCCGGGCATCCCGCCGAGCCGCGGCCGTTCCCGGCTATAAACATCCCCAGCATCCCCGAGCAGCGGGCCCGAGGCTGGGCAGCCCGCGGACAGCCACGGCAGGCGGGACGGAGCCGTGCCGGGGGCCGGGAGCCGCGGTGGGCACTGGCGCCCAGAGCAGCGGGCTCGTCCCTGGGATTAATTAGCAAAGGCTGCCGTGTAAAACACGAGCCCTTCGCTGGGCGTTGGTTCCCGGGGCCGTCCCGCAGCGCTGCACATCTTGTAAGCATTAGCATCACGTAAGGCGAGCCTGCACAGAAGGACGCGGGGTTTATTGGGCTGTAAACCGCGTTGTTCCCGTTACAGTAACGACGCTGCCGGTGAAGAGATGTGCCTTTAGCACATGAGGCTCGGGAACCAGGTGTGCCGGAAGGAAACGGAGCAGGGCTTGGAGGCTCTGCTGTCACCAGTGGGATAATAGAGAGAGAAACAAAGCAGACGTGGAAGGAAGTAGGGGGCGGCACCAAGGATATGCTACCCCTGCCCCCAGGGCTGCTGTGCTTTGCCTTTATCTTCCCCAGACCCGACTGGCCGGTGCTCAGCCCCCCGCTCCCTGACATGGGGATGCACACCCTGCCCTCCCCCTGGGAAGTTCAGACCCGGGTGCAAGGGGTGACAGGGAAACGGCAAGGGACTGCTGGCTCCTTGGCTCTGTTTTGATGGACTTTGCTCTGCCTTGCTCCAGCACTTCCTCTGCCTCCTGTGGCACCTGGGAAGATGTGACACATGGGGTTTGCTGTCCAGAGCAGAACAAGGGCACTGTTGCCTGAAGGAGCAGCCCTGAGCACCAAGACCTTCCTTGCCCTGTGTAAAAGCCACCCATATTTGGTTTTCCCTTACTCATAGAAGCAGCATCCAAAAGAAAAGTGGTAGTGGGCCATAACAATTAACACATTTCCTATTTTCCCATTATCAAAAATGTATCCATGCTCTGCAGGCAGCAGGTTGGCTGGTTTAAGTTTTTTTTCACCACTTCACACCTTAACCAGGGTTGATTTTTCAAGACCAGCACCAAAGCTCGCCAGCCATCACCATCTGGCTGCACAGACCTGGATGAACTCCATGACAGGCATGTTCCCACTAGTCTGGTTCCAAATGCCCCTGTTTCCTCCCTGGAGCTGCCTCCTGTCTTGGTGGCCCTGGCAGATCTTCCCAAGCAGGTGCCTGTGGGAAACACAGAACCTGTAATACTCCCCACCTGGTGACAGTGACAGAGAGGGTGATGGTTGATGGCAGGGACCTGAACCCTATGGCATCAAACTTCTGCACACACCCACTAACAGGAGCCAGGCACAGGTACCAACCCACGTCACCCTCCCACCCCCAGGCTCCCCTCCACTGCTCTGCTCCACCCCTGCTCACTGCTGCAGTGCCCAAGCACAGGGCCCTGGCAGTCAGAAATGATCTGCTTTCAAAGCCTTTTTTTATTTCTTCTTATTTGGGAGAACGGATGATTTTTTTTCTCAAACAGAAATATGTTGTTATTGTGGAAAATATCTGCTCTCCACAGAAAATGCCTTGCGTTTGCTGTACACATTGTGGGCCATACCAGAAATCATCTGATGTGCTTCCAAAACTGCTGGGGCATTTCTTTTCTTATTAGAGTGGAAATTTTCTTCAGGAAACAAGTTTTACCTAGTTTGCACTGACATTTGCTGCAGCAGAAAGCAAGCAGCCCTGTCCCCATCTCACCCCTTCACCTCCAGGACATGGCATCATAGGGGCATCGTGGCATGACTGAAACCTGTGGCACAAACCCTGGCATTGATTCAAGATTTGATCCAAGCACCAACCACCAACACCCACCCAGGCTGGCCCAAGGGGGAACCACAGTTTCCTGGGGCAAGATGATATCTGTGTGAGAAGCTCTGAGGAAAACACATTATTTACTGGTTTCTGTCTTGCAATTAGTGTTGATGCTGTACAGTTTTACTGGCTAATGTTAAATAGATGTTTATCAAGCAAAGTCAAACCCAAATATTGCCATTTCAGTTTAGTATTTTCTATGATTACTCTATAGAACAGGGAAAAAAAAGGATAAAAACCATGCAACATTTTGTTCATGTCTTTCAAATTCATCTGTGATTAATGTAGATGTTAGGATGGTGATTACAACAACTCCAACCCATTGGTTTTCCTGCTGAATCCATAGCACACAGTGGCATGCACCTGAGGATGACTGTTATGGTCCCTCCACAACAGCTCTGGCTGGGTCTGAGTCTGACTCTGTCTGCAACATTTCCAGTTGGGGAAATTCCTTAGCTCTGTTTCCCCCACCAAAGCTTCTGGATGCAGCAAAGAAAATTGCCTATGCCCCCTCTCCTGAAACCTGCCTTACCAAGCACTCCCTAACAAGTGTTTTCAGGTTCAAATCCCAGTGGTTCCCCTTGCACTCTGGAGAGCCTGGGGACTCCTTAGGCAAGGGCTGCCTTCTGCAGAGACCAGCCCAGGAAGTTGCTGAGGTGCTGTGTGACACAGCCCGCCAGGACACAGCCATATTCTCTATTTCTTTGCTTTTTTTTTCAAACAGATTTCTGAGAAAACATCTGCTGTGCCCCAAGCCCACACCGGATCTGAAGATCAAAATAAAGGACTTTTGTCTTTTTATTAAGCATTTTAGCAAACGTGACTATTACATTCATATTATATTTCCCTGTTTTGTACAAACACGTTTAAGTCAGCCTTAAGAGGATTACGTTTATGGCGCACCAATCTCTGCTCAAATGGGTTGACTAAGGAAACTCTTGTTAAACAGTATTTTCTCTAATGCCTGTTGCTTTTCTTCCTTGCTTTAGTGCTCAGACGTCTATCCAGGCTCCCTAAATCCACCCTCCCCATAAGCTTTCAGATCAAGACTCTTCCCCCCTCTGCCCCCCTCCACACTCTTTAATACAGCTGAAGATGAACATTAGTGCTTGGTTCAACTGCACTGGAAAGGAAAAGGGCAGATTCATCAAAATCTTTATACCTCCATAGAAAAATGTAGCCTTTTGCCTTTCCTCGAGTGAATGTCTTTTCTAGAGGGTATTCATTAGGGGTTTGGTCTGTTTTTGCAGACAGCTCCACAGATGTTGACATTTTTTTTCTTCACTGGGTTAAGACGCCTTCTATAGGCTTTCAGTCTTCATTTGTTACTTCTTTATTATCCAAGAGGGGTTTTTCTTTTTTTTTTTTTTTTTCCTGCTTCTCTTTTTTTTTTTTTTTTTTTCCCTTTCTTCCCAAGGAGTTGACTCAGTTCTCTGAAGAGAGCAGTGGTAGTCAGGCTCATTATTATCTCGGGCCCTTTTTCATCGCCCCGGCAGGCCGGCCGGGGCCGCGGGGCCATTGTGGCCGAGCAGCAGGTAGCTGTGGCACAGCGGGGTCAGCGCTCCGGCCGGCGCAGCGCCTTTGTGTGCCCGCCTCGTGCTGCCGCCTCCGTTTGTCCGGCGGTGGGAAAGGTCAGGAGCATGCTGCTGCTCCGTACCTGAGCTTTTGTCTCCAGCCGCTGCTGAGAACCTCATGTAAATAATTCATTGGAAAGCAATCGCCGGACCTGGGGGTGGGACGGAGGGAAGGGGTGGAGGTGTGCTGGCAGGGTGGTACCGGAGGTGCCTGGTCCATCAGACACGCTTGCCAGAGTCTCGGCCAGAGCTGCGGCGTGCTCAGGAAGCCACGGGCCTGCCACATTCCATAAGGCTTCATATCATCACTTCTATAGACCAAGATAGCTGGTTTCCCACTGCAAACTTTGCCAAGAGAGCCATTTGTGTGTGGAGGCTTAAAGCACGGTGAGGGCAGCAACCTGTGCTGAAATCCCCATCTCTGAGACCGAGCACATTGCAGTTTGCCCAGGACCCATTACCCTTGCCTGCAGACATACACCATCCAAATACTCATCCCAATGCCAGCACCTCTGCCTCAGCTCCCACAGAAAATTTACTGTGTATCTTGAGATTTTTCCACAAAAAAGGTCGGTGGTACAGACATGGGGACTGGCAAAGGCATCGTCATTCAAGTGGTGCTCCAGGACCTGCCGTGCCAGAAACTCGAGGGAAGGCCTCCAGCTGATTCACAGCAGGGCTCGTTGTGTCACCCTGTCACTGCAGGCCATGCGTCATCTCAGGGAAAACTAAAGCCCTTCTGCTGGTCCTGAGAGCCCTCCCAGCCCATTCCCACACTGCCTGGAGTCACCAGCCCTGTGGAGAGCGTGGAGCTCCCCGGCTGTGCTCCCAGCATGAGCTGGTGTTGGGGACAGGGCAGGGGTGACAGGTATCTTTATTCCACCATGCAGGAGAGCTCGACAGTCCTGCTGGCAGGAATTTGTTTGCAAATTTTCCCCCATTGAAAGGAGTGAAGGGACTGATATGACTGTCAGGGCAGGACAGGCAAGGCAGAGGGATGGGGCAGCTCCTGGGGAGGCGTGCTCCCAGTCCTTAACCTCTCCTCCTCAGCTGGATGATTTAGTACCCTAGTGGGGTGTGTTGGCTCCAGCCATGGGGCAGGGGATGGGCATTAAGCGTGATGTGCTCCCAGTTAGCAGTCACTATCTAAAAGACACCAGGGATATCTATAAGACACCAGGGAGGGTGGGAAGGAAGGTGCCTGGCCAGCAGGCATGGCTCCCTCCTGCCCTGCAGAGCTGCAGGACTGTGCCAATGCTGGATGCCCACACTGAGTGCCCAAGCATTCCCAGCTGCCCTTGCCCAGCCAAAAGAGGAGCAGGAGGGGAGCAGCTCCCCCCTGCCTGCTGCAGCCCTGTGCTCAGCCTAGGACACTGAGCTCGAGTGGAGTCCACAGGAGAATATTGATGGGGAGGCCAAAATCCATCACATTCAGCTGCCACCAGTATGCTAAAAGCTCTTGCCATTTTCTCTTTTTATCACAGCTTTAGCAGGAGAGCTCCCATTAGCTTTACACATCATCCCTGGGGAAACAGTGCTGATAGATGTGTGAGATCAGGCAGGTGGATTTTCTTTTCATCACATACGCTGGAAAAGCCTTCCACTGCTAAAAGCAAGAGGAGACTGAGCCAGCTCTTGCAGACTGCTCATGATTCACCTGGAGGGTCATGGCTGGATTTCAGGCCCCTTGCTCTGTGCTGGTGC
Source organism: Phylloscopus trochilus trochilus (assembly GCA_016584745.2). Taxonomy (NCBI): domain Eukaryota; kingdom Metazoa; phylum Chordata; class Aves; order Passeriformes; family Phylloscopidae; genus Phylloscopus; species Phylloscopus trochilus. Next base: position 7,409,519 of record WQNJ02000041.1, on the reverse strand, counting down.
CTGGGTGCTGCCTGGTCCAGCAGGCAGGGAAGGATCTGGCCTAGAACAGCACTGGCTCAGCAGGACTTTCCTTTGGGCTGGATCCCCCATTTTCCCCAGAATGCAGACTGGTCCTCTCCCAGCGCAGCATTTCACCCCAGCAAATTCCCAGCACAGCCACGGGCAGAAAGCAGCTTTTCTGTAACAGTGGAGAGATGGCATCTCTGGCTGTGCCTGCCCTTTGTCACTCTTCTGTGTTTGTGCTGACCTTTGCTCCCCCTGAGCACACCAATCTCAGTGGTGCTCACACACACTGACCAGCATCAGGGATACGAAGGAGCCCTGGGCACAGGATCCACGGCAGCCTCTGCTTGAACATTACAAGTGCTGAGGTTTATAACCCAGAAAATCTGGGCTCTGAAGGGCTCTATCTGGCGGGGCGGGAGGCGTGCCGCCCTGCCCAGAGCCACTTTTATGCCATTGTGCCTTTTCAGCATTGCATTAAGGCAGCCAAAGAAGGGGGATTTTTAATGGTTCCAGGGGAACAAAGCAGAAACATTCGACCCAACTTCATTACAGAATCATCTGAAACGCTTGAGGAACGTTTCCCACTAATTATCATAAATAGCCGAAAAAAATCTTTCCCTCCCAAAGCAGGTTCCAGCTGCCCCTCTGTGTTTTCTCACCTCCACTTCCAATAGCCTGACCCTGCCCCCGCACAAAGGGGAGACCCCATCTCCGCTCCCCCCACACTCAGGGGCTCTAAAGAAATACAAACAGGCAGCAGATTAACAGCACTTGTTTGCACCTTAAACAAACAGGAACTTCCGCCCCTCCGGGCTCTCTCCCTGCCCAAGGGAGGATGCACCAGCTTGTTTTTCTTGCCCTTGCTCTCATGCCCTGCCCAAACCCTGGATAAAAGCCTGGACAGCCCAAGGCATCAGGCAGACAGGATGAGAATGCCAGGGGTGTCAGCGCCCCACCTGCTTGAGCCTCATCCCTCATGCTGTGTGTCCTCTTGCTGCCTCATCTGCCCCTGGGGAAGTCAGGCCCCTGCTGCAGTAGGGTTGTGAGAGGCCAAGGGCAAAGGAAATGAAGGAATGTCCCAGTTCAGCTCTTTCCCTGTCTGTCTCCCAGGGCTTCTTGCATGAGGGAGCCTGATGTGGCTGGATGGGCACTGTGAGTGGGTGTGGAGAGAGGGATGCTGAATGTGAAGGATGGAGAGGGGGAGACAAACCATCCAGAGGACACACAGAGGAGTGGTGCTGGTGTTCAAAACCATCACCAGCATCAAGGAGGCACAGCAGCACACTGAGCAGTGACTGCCAGCCCACAAGCCATCTCTGCTGACTGCAGTAGGGGATGGATGAGTGCTGCATGTGCAGCCAGACCTGAGGCTGATCCCAGCAGCTGCCTCCTCTGCCAGGGAGCTGCCCCAGCTCATGTCCTCAAACTGCAGGTCCTATGTTGCCCATCCCACCTCTCCAGTGGTGTTGCCAGCATCTCCCAGCTCCTACAGGAACAGGTGTCAAACCAGCTCCTTCTTGCTCTGCCCACAGCACACAGAGAAGTCAGCCCCCAGCTCCCCATGCCTCTCAAACCACACCAGCAGCTTTTGAGACCCTGCTCCCAGCACAGCTCAGCACATCTGGGACCAGCACACGAGGCAGGCACACAGGGAGGAAGTTGTGGCAGCATGGCCACAGGCTGGGGCAGGTTCCCATCACAAGCCAGCAGTGAGCCTTGCCCACCAAAGGCCCAGGCTTGCTCCTCGTGCAGGTTATTGTGCAAATCCCCTCATGCAGGTGTTAATTTCCCCCCTTCTCATGAGCCACAATAAAGAGTTTTGCTTGCAAGCCCCCTTTCTGCCCATGGGGTGCCCCAGGGACAGGAAAGAGAACTGAGGCAGGTGGCAGGGACAGGCCACCTGCAGCATGGGTGGCTCCTGGCAGGGCTGACATGCAGAGCATTGCAGGTCAATGCTGCAGCATGAGTGACAGTGCTGTGGGAAGCACTTCTCACCTGCACAGGGCAGGAAGAGAGCCAGCAGCAGCTGCAGGACTCCCAGCCAGACCGTGCTGGAGACCCCTGGTCCTACCACTGCTCAAGGACACACATGTATGGTGTCCTGTCTGCTTCTAACAGTTGGTCACCTGAGGCTGTGAGGACCTCAGGCAGTCACAGAAACTGGGAAGAGGTGTAGAGTGTCACGAGCAGCCTGGAGATGCCACACAGCGATGCTCAATTTTTTTTTTTTTCCGAAGTGAGAACCAGGGGCATTGCTTGTGCAAGGAGCAGCAAGCAGAGGAAGAGCAAGGTGAGGTGATGTCTCGCTCAGTGCATGGGCAATCCTGGGCACTCCTCACCACATGATGCTGTGAATCTTACCTGAGTTCAGAGAAACCAGAGAAATTCACAGATTAAAAACTACCAACCACTACCCAGTGCAGTGGCGTGCTGCAGAGGGGTGCCTGGGCTGCCCACAGCAGAGTGGAGAGGGTGTGCTGGGGACTCTGCACTCCACAGCACCTGCCCCAGCCACACACCTTCACTGCAGCGAGCTGTAGCCCTGGAGCAGCAAACACTGATCTCCCTGGTGCAGGTCCCCATGCTCTGCCCCATTTCCACGTGCTCTCTGGCTCTTCTTGCTCAGCAAGCAGGAAACCCCAGGGTGCTGCTCCATAGGCTGTTCAGGCACATTGCCCCCTGGCCACCCTGCATCCCTCTAAGCTCCTTCCCTTCTGGAGTACACTGGGGCCAACAGGGGCAAATGGGAACAGCTGCTAATTCCTCCCAGCCCAGCCCAGCCATAACCCTCCAAGGGTTGGCCCTAAAGTGGTGGAGGGAGCTGACTCTTGCCTGTGAGCCAGCTGCAGCAGCCTGGCCCCGGGAACACGCACGCTGTATTTTCATTGCAAATTACAAATCGATCATAGCAGGAAATTCCCGTGCTGAGAACACCCTTGGCTGTTATTATTTTACAGCACTCTGAAGCACTTAGAGGTGTTCTGGGCACTTAGAAAGATGTGGCCCTTTCGGGGTATTATGGGGCAAATTAGTTTTAAAAGCAGCTGTAGGAATGTTGGCCATTTGGCTTCCAGAGCCGGATGGGCACAGGTGGAGGCTGCAGGGCTTTGTGCTGCTTTCAGATACAGCACCGCCCTGCAAAGAGGGAATCAGCATGCTCCAGAGTGAACACCTCGTGCCTGACCCCAGCTTTATTAATAATCAGTAATTAATATGAGAGCGGACGTGCCTTGTGTCTCCGAAGACCTTTTAAGATGTGATTATGTTGTGCTAATCTCACCCCGAAGTACTTCCCTGTTTAGACTGTGCTGGGCCATTAAATACCTGAAAAGCCAGCAGAGACCCCCCCTCATCACCTCGGGAAGTGCTCGGGGTCTGTTCCCCAGCAGCCAGGCCCCGCTTTCAAACCCTCTAAATCAAGTATTAAGCCGAGTCCATCTGGATTGCCAGAAAAAACACTCCCTCCCCCTCATCTGTATCTCATTACCTGCTGTGCCAGCCCTGGCCCCGGAGCTGCTTGCTCCATCCCGCCCAGATGTGCTGCCCCACGCTCGCCTCCCGTATTTCACAGCCGTCAGCAGGACTTCAAGGAGTAGCTGAAGGGCCTGTGACACTGCACAGGTTCTCAGCAAGGATGTATATCCAGGTCCCTAATGCATAGCTGCAGGCACACACTCTAGCACAAAGCCCCTTCCCCCTCCCCTGGTCTTGCACCAGGCAGGGGAACTGGGGTCTTCAGGGCTCACTGGCCAGGAGGTTTCTGAGTTGCTTTCCCACTTTTCCTTGTGAAACACACATCCAGATTACTGCTTTTCAGGGACTCTTTCCCTGGGACACCTCCAAGCCAGGCAGCCCCCATGCCACACAATTGGAAAAGGCCACCCAAAGGCAGGACAAGACAGAGCAGGCACCAGAAGCACTGGCAAGGAATTGAAGACAGACACCTGCAACCCTGTAGAAACTGTGATCAAATTTGGGAGCAGCTTACCTTGCACAGGGCAAAATCAACACTGAACCTAGAGCTAAAAAAAAAAGTACCTAGAGACCTGAATCAAGGGAACAACCCCCTGAGTTCATCAGCTCAAATTCTCCTGGAATAAAGCTTCCCAGGAAAGGTTTCAACACTTTCCGTGATGGCAGAAACCACAGAGGAACAGCCACTTTTGTTTAAGTTTGGCACTTCCCTGGGCCTGGCAGGAGCCCAGGACTGCGGAGGTGAAGGCTCTCATCAACCCTTCCTCCCAAGTTTCCCAACAGACCTGTTCCCATCCTGCAGCCAGGACTCAGCACCAGCTGAGGTTATGGTAAAAAAGCACATGGCCAGCCACGCTGAAACATCATGCTTCCAGAGGGGCTGGGCAGGCAACACCACAAAGAAGTTTTGGGAGACATGGGATTTAAGAGTGGGAAGAAAAGCTTATCTACTGTCTCACAGTGCCACTGCCTGTGGAGTGTCAGCCCTGGTCCTACCCCAGCCCTGGCTGCGGACCCCACAGTCAGCAAGCAACAGGAATCCCCCACAGCAGGTCATGGCAAGAAAAGCCCCAGAATGAAAACAGTCTTCTCACCAGCCCGTCAGACATGCAGGGGAGGCTTTAATATCAGGGAGGAGGAAAGGGAGAGGGAGAGGGGAAGAGGTCTGTGTATGATGGTTTTACAGACACTGACACATCCTTTAACCTGGCACAGGGAAGAAACAGGGTGCAGGGCAGGAAGGCTGGTGCCATCTTTCCCCGAGGACTGCAAGCACCTTCCAGGGATGGGAGGAGATTGGGCTGGGGGCTCCTGCCCCTGTGAGCAAAGAGCGGGCATGTCCGCGGTGCGGCGGGCTCCGGCCGGCGGCTGCGGGGCTCCGGCCTTGGGGTGGCCGCAGTCCGGCGTTGGCAGCCTCTGCCTGTGTCGGGATGCCATCTAGTGTCCCTTGGCAGAAGGGCCGTCAGGCAGAGACACCGCGCAAACGCTTGCAGGCTCCCAGCATCGCCAGGAGTCATCCCGACACAGCCTGGCTGCTGGGACCCCTAGACGGGGATCAGGCTGGGTGCCGGGCACCCTTCCCGGGACAGCCAGCACGGCTGCAGACCCCAAAGGAGGCCAGCTGGCACAGCCCAGGTCATACAGGGGCAGCAAAGCTCAAGGTGGTGCCAGGGCTGGCTCAGGGGTCCCCGGAGCAGCCAGGGCCTGAAGGCTCAGCAGCCTCACAGGTGGCCCGGGGTGGTGGCGAGTGTCCTGGTGAAGAAGGAGGACGACCACCCCCCCCAGCAGCGTGCAGGCTGCCTGCACTGCCAGCAGGGCCAGCCCCAAGGCCAGGGACACCTGGCACTGCCATGGGCTGGTCCACAGGGACAAGCCCCAGGCACGATGACTGCTGGGGGCCAGGGCCGGGGAGGCTGGAGAGGGGTTTGTGCTGTCTGACAGTGTGGGGACAGGAGGCACTGGGAGCAGGACAGTGCCTGCCGGGGCAGGAGAGTGTTGGGGGGCCGTGGGGGTGGGCTGGGCACCAGCTGTGGACAAATCACAGGTGGTGGAATAGCCCCATTCCCTGCCTGGGGCAGGAGCATGGTGTGATGGTGAATGTGAGGCCAGTGGGGCTGTGCCCAGAGCATCAGTCCTGGGGAATGGCCAGAGTGCCACGGAGGAAGCTGAGACAAGGGGGGTTTTGGGTGTTCCCTGTGGGACAGTGGCTGGCCTCTCCCTGGGCACTGAGAGAGCAGGAGGCTCTTGTCTGGTGGTGGCTGAAGCTAGAGTGGCTGGCACAGGTTCTGGGTGGGTGGCCCCAGGAGACTGTAGCCTTACAATGGCTGAAGTTGAAACAGCTGATGATGGGGTGGTGATGGAAGCCATCTCAGCTGATGATGAGGGTGTAGCAGTGGAGGCCTTTGGCAGCACAGTTGGTGATGAGGTGGTAATGGAGGTCTCTGACAGCACAGCTGGTGATGAGGTGGTAATGGAGGTCTCTGACAGCAGAGCTGGTGATGAGGTGGTAATGGAGGTCTCTGGCAGCAGAGCTGGTGATGAGGCACTGATGAAGGCTTTTGGTAGCACAGCTGGTGATGGTGTGGTGAGGAAGGACTTGGGCATGCTGGTTGTTGATGCTGTGGTGATGGAGGTCTTGGGCTTATTGGTTGTTGATGGGCTGGCACTGAAGGTCTTCTGCAGCACAGCTGGTGGTGGGATGGTGACAAAGGCCTCAGATGGCTTGGTTGGTGACAGAGTGGTGAAGGCAGCCTCCACTGGCATGGCTGGCAACACAGCAGAGGTGACCACAGGTGAAAGAGTGGTTGGCAGTGTCCTGATGGGAAAGGATGCCAGTGACAGCGTGGTTGGTGCTGCTGTGGACATGGCTGCACGTGACAGGAATGTTGATGTCCTTTGTGATGGTGTGGAGTTAAATGGCAGAGTAGCTGGGCAAATCAGGTGTTCGTCCCTCAGCAATGTTACTGCTTGCCCTGCCAGGTGGAGTGGGCTTTTGCAGGAGACTTGGGTGGACAATTTGACCTTTTCCCTGTTGCCCAGGATCCAGCGGTGCAGGTAGCAGAGGTTGCAGTCACATCTCCATGGGTTACCACTCAGATACACAGAGCTGAGCTTCTTCAGGGGGTCTAGGAGCCCTTGGGGAACACTCTCCAGCTGGTTCTTTCGAAGGTTGAGGGTTTTCAGATGTGGGAGAGAAGCAAAGACCCCTTCATCCAGAGCAGAGAGCTGATTTGTGTCCAGCTGGAGGTCCAAGAGCTTGTTGAGCCCAGTGAAGACTCCTCTTGGCAGGGCTGATAGCTGGTTGTGGGACAAGATGAGTTTGCCAAGGGATGTGAGGTTGACAAAGATGCCATCTGGAAGTGTGGCCAAACTGTTCCTGCCCAGATCCAGCTCCCGCAAGTGTGGCATGGTGTCAAAAAGGCAGCAGGGGAGCTCCATAATATGGTTTGAGCCCAGAGTCAGCAACTTCAGTTTGTTTAAACCAAAAAAGCCCTGAGGTGGGAGAACACTGATGAGGTTGTTGTCCAAGAGGAGTTTCTCCAGGTGAGGCAGGCTCCTCAGAAGCAAGGGTGGCAGTGCCCTGAGCCTGTTGCTCTGGAGGCTGAGCTCCAGCAGCTCCAGCTGACTGTCTAGCAGCCCCTCTGGCAGGTCCTGCAACTCATTCTCATACAGCCGGAGGACCTGCAGCTGGGTGAGTTTGCTAAAGGCATTCACAGGGAGAGTTGTGATTCTGTTTCTAGACAGGTCCAAAAAAGTTAGATTGACAAGAGAATCAAAAATGCCCTCTGGAAGAGAAGGGATTGCATTGATGTGCAGGGAGAGCTCTCCCAAACTTTTCAGCCCATCAAACAGGCCTTTGGGGATAGACCTGAGCTGGCTGTCTCTCAGCTCCAGCCTCTGTAAACTTGGGAGGTTTTGGAAAGTGCCCACAGATAGTTCTTCTAATGAGGCACCAGAGATGTCCAAATCCCTCAATTTGTCCAAATTATCAAAGGCTCCAGGCTCAACAGACTTGATCTTGTTGCCAATGAACAAAATCTTGATCAGGTTGGGCATGTACCTGAAGGCACCTTTCCTTATAGCAGTGATGCTCGTTTGAACAAAGATCATCTCAGAAACAAAGGGCTTTGCAATCTTTGGGATCTCTTTGACATCATTTTTTGCTCCTCTGTAGACCTCCTGGTAGTCTTTGGGCATTTCATAGGGATCTTCACCCAGGATTTGATCTTGACATTCATGGGGATTAAAGGAGAGGAGGAAAAGGAAAATGAAAAGGAAATGCTGGTACATTGTCCTGAAAAACAAAGGTTTCAAGAATAAGTTATGAAGAACAAGAAATCTCTGTCCACAGCTCATGAACTGTTGTTCAGCTCTCAGGACTCCTCACATACCATGACTCATTTAATTAGAAAGAGAGAGACTGCACAAGCAAACATGTGCTGCATTTACACGAGTTCACTGCTGTTGGTACCAAGGGATGCAGAGGGAAAGCAAGCCAGCTCATGGCTCGCACTGGGAGATGCTCCAGGAGGGACAAGGGCTGGACAGTCTGTTCTCTGGCCCTTCTTCTCACATGTTTGAACGATAGACTCAGTCTGCCTGGGTGAAGAAGGCAAAGTGCTGCTGCCCATTAGTGCTGCCCCAGTGGGTCCAGTTAGTCAGCAGGGCAACAGCCCATTCATACAACAACAGAGGCAGTCAGCCCTGCACTTGCTAATGAGGGATCAGCAAGGCTCCCAGGAGCCAGCCAAGACGAGAGGACCATGTGCTTAGAATTTCCACACTGTGCTGGGTAGATTTGCTGTTTCATTGCTACTTCTCTCAGTTCAGGGGGCTGATTTAAAACATGGTTTCTAAGCATCCCTTTTTCAGGATTCTTGCTAATTGCACCATATTTTGGCCTTGGTTATGCAACTCTGACAGACAGAAGTAGCTAACCTGTGAACAGCAACCAAGCTTTACAGCAAGGCTCATTAAAACCTTGGAATGTCCACAGATGAACTCTTTAACACCTAACATTTGGGGCTCTGACCTTGCAGGTAGGAAGTGAAATCACTGATGCACACCTACTAGTAGAGTCCACTTCTACCATGAAAACATTTGGAAACACTCAGCTAACACATTAACTGGGGTTTAACTGCCATAAGCACCACACTGGAACCCTATTTCCAACTTTTTATTCACAGCCCTGCATGGGGGCAGAGAAAAGAGGTATGGGTTCCTTCTTGGGAGACCATCAAAGCTGACCATGCAAAAAAAATTATTCTGGGAGGGTAAATCTGCTATGAAAAGTTTTTTTTTTTAAAGCATGTTCAGATGTCAGCAAATACAGGAGACTGAGAGCCACTGGGTTTGAAGAGAAATGGATGGGAGGTGACCCTGGGGTTGTGCAGGCTGCCCCCCAGGGCTCCAAGGGCAGAAGCCCCTGCTGATCCCTGCCCATCTTCTCCCCAGGGAGACTCAGGTGGAGGAGCTGGGGCTGTGGTTGTAGAAGTGCCTGCTTCACTTATGCTGCAGGGACAGGGCAGTGGGTGAAAAGGGGAAATATCTGAGTGTGGGGGATGAAAATAGACAGTTTTAACCACAAAGCCCTTTTAAAACCCTCACTGTGGTCCCATGCTTGCCCCCCACTCCAGCCAGGCAGTCATGGAGAGATGTCCCAGCTCAGGGCACTGAAGCCTCCCCTGCTCCTTGCTGCAAGGAAACACCAACAGCCCTTCACAGCGACCCTCCCAGCACATTTTAAAGAGCAAAAACAAAGTATTTTGCATCACTTACATGGCTGAGCACTTGCAAATGAGTTCAGTCACCGGGGAGCCATTCCATGCCAGGAGTGAGGGCACCAGATGGGGGTCTCATCACCTGGCCAGCTCTTTATCCACATCCCAGCCATGGGACTCGGTTTCACGTGAGGTCAGGACACACGTCTGTGTGGGGAGATAAGGGACAGCCGGGGAGCCAGCAGAGGAGCTGTGTCCCCAGTGCAGGAGGCCACTGCTGAAACCCCTTGGAGGGGACACAGTCATGTACTCCCCAGGCATTATCTGCTGGCACCACTTGACTCGTCACATCCAGGGAAAGCTGAAGATCTCCTGGCCAGCCTGTTTGCAGGCAATGGTCTCTGTGGTCCCGTATCTCCACCAGGGTAAGTCACCAGTTTCAGAAACACCACCCCCATTGACACAACAGAGAGCTGTTTCATTCCTCGGGATTTGCCTTATGTAGCTAAAAGTGCAGTTCTGAAGCCATTTTTTAATGCTTATAAACAGTGAAACATCTGTGGCTCAACTGAGATAACAACACTCAGGCTCTGTGCTCAGCCCCACAGCTCCACACCTTGCTGGCCCTAGTGTTGTGTGCTGCACCCCAGTGCTAGCCAAAGACCCTCCCATGGTGACACCCAGAGCTCCTGCCTAGGGCAGGGCATCCTGTGGGATGGTCATTTTGAGGCAAACTGACAAGATACCCATCGCTTCCCGGTGGGTAATGGCACTGATTGCATTTAAACTTCTTCCCATTTTCACCTGCTTCTATAAAAAGCTCTGCTTCTGCTTGCTGGGTTTCATTCCGCTTTTCCTGGCAAATTTAAAAACAAACTACTGCACATTTCCAACAGCCTTGCCCCTTTCCGATGTCAATGTCGTGGCACCCATGTCCCCGCTGGCTGCTCCCCCAGCCCTGCCGGGCCCGATGGCCACGAGATGGAGCCGCAGCACCGCCGCACCGACACGCACGGACAGACAGACAGACAGACAGACACGGGGACACTCACTGACGCTCAGGGACACACGGACACCCACGGGCACGGACAGACACACACGGACAGGCCCAGCTGACACGCACAGACACAGGGACACTCGCACGGACACAGCCCCCCGTGTGCACCACTCTCGCTCTCCCAGGGGAGCACAGGCCTTACCTGTCACCCCTGGGTGGGCAGCACTGCTGGGACTTTGTGCCTCGTCTCCACAGAATCAGAATCCCACGACGGGAGAGGTTGGAAGGGAACAGTGGGAGCCATCTAGTCCAACCTCCCTGCTGAAGTGGGGCTCCCCAGGTACCCATGGCTCTGTTCAGATGGCTTTTGAGTTCAGAGAAGGAGACTCTACGACATCACTGGGCAACCTGTTCCACTCACCCTCACGGCAAAGTTCTTCCAAGTTCCCAAGTGAAACTTGCCACATTCCATTTTCAGGCTGCAGGGCTGCAGACCAAGCCCTGACAGGGTAGGGGGGGCACCTGCCTATGCACACCTGGGCTCACCCTACAGCCAGGCAGCTCATGCCCCTTGCTGGGCAATCAGCAGCACTCACCCACACCTCCCTTGGACAACACAAATCCGTGTCCTGAGGTTTTGCCAGGCTGCAGCTGGGCCTCTCTTCCCTCTGCAGTGCCAAGGGAAGGTGACTGCAGTGGGCAGACACGAGCACACCGTGAGAATGCCAGAGTGGCACCTACTCACCACCAGGCCCCTGCACCGATGGCACACCATGCACAGCTCCTGACAAGATCCCAGTGTACCACATCACCCTTCACCCCCTCTCCCAGACACACAGACAGTGGTGGGGGAACAGAATGATTCCTCTCTCTGCCATGGGAACTAGTAGCACAGAAATAATAGATAAATTTTAATTATATTTGAAATACACAGGAAACACATAGCTGAGAGGATAAATACCACCAGGCCAGCCGCTGCAGAGAGCTCAGTGACAGCTGGTGACCATGGCAGCGGTAGTGGAGCGAGACGGAGAGCTGTTTGCTTCCCAGGCTGGTTCAGAGGTTGCCAGAGCAGAAGCAAACGCCTGCCCAAGCTCTAGGGCACCGTGGGGACACCTGGCGATGTGGCCTGGTTGCCGCTCCGTGCCGTGACAAGGACACTGACCTGCAGCGTGCCGCAGCGGGAGCGCAGCACCCAGGCACCCTGGTAGGCCGGCCCCGAGCCCCGCTCCGGCCCAGGAGGAGGGAGGCGAAGGCTGAGCTGCTGGCAGGCCGTGGCATTGCAGGCCACGCTTACAGTGCCCTCGGGGTCGCTGTAGGTGCACTGCCCCGGAGCATCTGCGTCCCAGCCTCCCTCCGGAGGGTCACCGTGTGCCCCCGGGCACTCCAGCCGCCCGCGGGGCACCTCCAGCAGGGACCGGCCCTGCAGAGCAGCTGGGTTGGCGCAGAAGGCTTGGCCGTGGATGAGGGGCTCGGCAAAGGTCTGGAGCCAGCGCAGGAGGTAGGAGAGGTGGCAGTCACAGACCCAGGGGTTGTCAGACAGCCGCACACGCACCAGGTCATCGTTGGCATCGAAGAGCCCCGGGGGCAGGCGGGCCAGGCGGTTGTGGTCCAGCGCCAGGGCGGTGAGGAAGGGCAGCCCGTCCAGCAGCCTTGCCGGCAGGCTGGAGAGGTTGTTGTGGCTCAGCTGTAGCTCTGTCAGCCCTGCCAGCCCCTGGAAAACCCCAGCGGGCAGGCGATCCATGGCATTGTGTGAGAGCGCCAGGGTTTCCAGCACTGACAGGTTAGCAAAGAGCTCCTGGGGCAGGGTCTGCAGCTGGTTGCGAGCCAGCGAGAGGTGCAGCAGGCCGGGGGTGCCAGTGAACAGGATGGCAGGCACGGCGGCCAGGTTGTTGCCCTCCAGGCTGAGGACAGTGAGGTTGAGGAGACCTGTGAAGATGTCAGGGGCCAGGCTGCCCAGGGCATTGTGCTGCAGCTGCAGCCGCCGCAGCCCCCGCAGCCTGGAGAAGACGCCGGAGGGCAGCTCCTCCAGCCGGTTGCCATCCAGGTGGAGCTCAGTTAGCTGGCCGAGTGCCCTGAAAGCACCAGGAGGCACCCGTGCCAGCAGGTTGTCACTGAGCTTGAGGACACGAAGGGCGACAAGTGGGGCCAGCAGCCCATCCGGCAGCTCAGCCAGAGCATTCTGTGAGAGGTCCAGGACCTGGAGCCGCCGGAGTGGGCGGAAGATGCCAGGGGGCAGGGCCTCGATCCTGTTCCTTGACAAGCTTAGGTCCTGCAGGCGGCAGGAGGCAGTGAAGAGCCCCGGCTGCAGGGTGCGGATGGCGTTGGCATTGAGGGAGAGCTTGCTGAGGCTGGTCAGCCCTGCCAGCATCCCAAGGCTGACGGCTGGCAGGGGGTTACCTGACACCTCCAGCTCGGTAAGGCTGGGCAGCCCCTGAAAGGCACCAGCCTCCAGCTCCTGGATGTTGTTATTGATGAAGACTAGCTTGGTGAGGGTGGTGCTGGGGCCCAAGTCCCCACTGTGGATGGTGCTCAGGGCTGTCTCCATGAAGAAGAGGTGGGTGGCACTTCCTGGCAGGCCCTCTGGGATCTCCCGGATTCTTTCGTTTGAGCAGAAGACTTTGGAGATGTCATAGCACTGGCAGGTGGGGGGGCAGGATGGGGACAGTGCCCCCACCAGCAGGGACCCCAGCCCCAGCAACACGCAGATCACCAGCCTGCACTGGAGAAGGAACCAAGCCTCACCCCATGCACCCACAGGCAGGCACTGCTGGGGAAAGGCCTTCTGCAGCCAAAAATGCAGCAGGATCAACCTTTGAGACACCACCAGCATAAGCAGCTGCCCTGGCCATGGGACATCCCTCCAGCCCCTGCTGCCAGCACCTCCCCAGCACTCCCCTTGCAGGAACGGGCAGCACTTCCCTCCCAGATGTCTCCCCAGGGTTTTTACTCTGTGCCCCAGCCCACCCTGTGACAACTGGAGTGATGCCACCCCCACCAAAGGTGGCGAGCAGCCACATCCTGCAGAGCAGCAGCTGGGGTGGGGCCTGCGTGGGTCTGTGGAAGTCTTGGGGGGAACCTGTGCCCTCATCAGATGTCTCCACAGGCACAAAGCCAGGTTCTGGGGCAGGGGAATATGAAACACAAGGCTGTGCTGCACACACTGGGTGATGGGGACAACCCTGCAGTGGCAACAGGAGTGGGCTCCACCACTTGTATTTCTAATTGCCTGTTGGGTACTTCTTTTTCCACAAGGAATCAGAGCAGCATCAAACCTGCTGGAGGGATATTCAGCCTGACCAAACAGCTATTCCCAACCCACAGAAGAGCTCTTTGAGGCAGTGGCCTCCAGACCTCTGCCAGTCCCTCCCTAGTTGGGATACATGCCAGTGCTGCCTCATGATGGGGGATATTGCCCACCCCCCAGCAATGCCCACCTGCAGACACCCCACATCAGTGGGGCTCTCCTGGGCTTACACTGGCACTTGAGAGCAGCACTGGGCTCGGCATTCCCTTCCCTCCATCTCGCTTGTGTTCACCAGAGCCAACAGTGGCTCCCACCCATGCCAAGCCCCCAGACTACCCAAGCAGTGCTGGGCACCACTTACCAAGTGTGGCATTGCGGGGATGGTCACCCAATCTGCGGCAGATCTGCAGGGATGCTGCTTGCTGAGATGGGACAGTGTTTTCTGGGGCGGATGGGAAGCCAGCCGGAGCCAGGGACAAGCTTTTCCTGCTGGGGCGGAGCTGCCCCTCACTGTTATCGGCAACAACAACCCGTGTCCTTGGAGCACTTTGAAAAATAACCCGGCCTCAGAGGGACTGGAGGGGAGGCCAGAGGCAGCTGCCTGTGAGCATCCTGGCAAGGAAGTGGGGTTCTGGCCCCAGACAGCCACTGGCGCAGGGATGCTGGCAGGGTGCTGCTGTCACAGGTGGCTCCAGTCCCACACCAAGGTCAGCATACTTGCTTCCAGAAGCCCCGTAAGAGAACCCCAGGACTTTAATAAATCTCACTGGGAAATGGTGCTCAAAATATCTCTGCCATGAGAGAAGAGATCAGGTGCAGCTCAGCAAGGCAGATGAAGGTTGGACATGATGTTAGAGGTCTCTTCCAACCTTATGATTCTATGGGGAGGGGAACACTGTGGGCCCATCATGGTGGTCACCAGGGGTTTTGCATCCCAGCCAGCAGTGGGATGCCGAGGGACCCATGGATCAGCTGAACTCCCTAGGAGTTTCAACCTGCCCAGAGGAACAGCAGACACTACCATAAAAGCTGCATTGCAAGGGCCTGTGTTGGCACAGGCTGGGCTGGCAGCAGCCATGGAGGCACCCCCAGGGGCAGGAGGAGGGATACCTTACTGCACTCAGTCAGTCTCATGGAGCAGATGGTGACACATGGAAAAACACAGCTGACACAATCCAGTGGCAGCCAGCTCTGAAGGGAGCCAAGCAAACTCCCCACCACCCCAGCAGTGAGCTGTGCAGAAGACAGTCAGTTTCCCCATTGAGAAGCTCACTGAGGTCTCAGCTTATTCTCCAAAAGCCCACCCACTGCTTAGCCCTCCTTGGTCCATCATCCCAGGCTGGAGTCCAGGGACCAGCAAGGGCTCTGCAAACACAGCCCAACAAACCTCACCCAGCCTTACAACCCATACAGGCTTTTCCTCAACGCTGTAAAAATCTCTGAGGAGTGGAAATCAAATGCAGCCCCTGTCCCTGCTGGGTCATTCCCCTGCTGCCCACCATGAAGGAGTGAATAAACAGCTCTTGGCACTTGGAGTGGACAAAGGCACTTTAATGGGAAGGTCACACATCAGCACCCAACAGCCCCGTGACACAGTTCTGTGTCTCCTGTTACCATGCAGGAGTGACCCATCATGTGCACCAGTGTGGAGCTGCTTGTGCCAGCACTGGCTACTGAGGTGCTGTGAGCAGCCAGCACTGCAGGGTGGATGGCAAACACACACCTTGTCCCACAGCAGCAATCCTCAGGCAGCCTGGGGCCGCTGCAGCACACAGAGGTGAGCTGAGCCCCCGTGGCTGTGCTGCAGCTGGAGAAAGCAGCTGGATACAGGTGCTGTGGGGGGATGGCATGGCACTATTTGCAAACTGCAGAGCAGCCAGCACTGACCCTGCACTCTCTGCTGCCAGCAGCCCCCCTGGCCAAGGCCTGCCACCAAGCAGGGGCACTGGGCACACACGGGAGGGCACTCAAGGGAGTAAGAAGAGGATGAAGAAGCAGAGCAGGACCACATTGCTCACTAGCTGGTGGAAGGGGTTAAGGAAATGAGGACCAGGAATGGGGTGCAGTAGAAGCAGACCAAATATGCACCAGCAGCCCAGGAGCACAAGCAGAGGAGCTTCTCCCAGCCCCTGCAGACACTTCACACCCATTGTCCCACTCCTCTACCCTCACAGTGGGGCCAGTGCAAGCCCCTGGCACCCTGTGGGGCTGAGGCAGAGTGCTGCAGGCAGGGGCACAGCCACAGCAGGATCAGCACCAGTGTGCAGTGAGGGCTGGGGGCTGCTTCTGCCCTTCCCTGATGCCAGCACACTGTCCTGTGGCAATCCTGGCTGGGGGTGCACAAGGGAAGCAGGCAGATGCCAGGAGCAGCAGAGGGTGTGCTCTGGCCTGCCTTGCCTGCAGGCAGGGAGGGCAACTGGGATGCAGCTGAGACACTCAGGATGTGCCAGCCTGGCAGCAAGCCAGCCCCACGGGGAGCCCTGCCCAGGCACTGGTGAGTGATGGAGCAGTAGAGGACATGCAGCTCTCCTGGGGCAAAGGTGCTCACTCAGCTCCTGGCCCAGCATGATTGCTCACACTGCCTGCCCAGGGGCAAGGGGGGAGGCATGGTTGGGGCAGAAGGAAGGGAAGAGGGGCTGGGCAGGGGGGAGGGCAGCAGGCAGCACGAGGGCAGCAGCACTGCAGGGAATGATGCAAAGTTGAAGGATGGGGAAGTCCTGTTACTTGGGGTAAAGCACCATCATGGCCAGGCTGTGGCTCCTGGCTCGAGGGGTCCCTCTCTCCCTCCCACACCTCAGCTGCTGGACCCAGACAGGCAATGAGCACAGAGGCTGCACTGGAGGCAGGAAGGGCTGGGGATAGTGGGCAGCCATGGGAGGTCACTCAGTGGGGAGGCCCTGC
Organism: Phylloscopus trochilus trochilus; assembly: GCA_016584745.2. NCBI lineage: Eukaryota > Metazoa > Chordata > Aves > Passeriformes > Phylloscopidae > Phylloscopus > Phylloscopus trochilus. The sequence goes on along the minus strand of WQNJ02000041.1, from coordinate 7,393,174 downwards.
TGCAGAGCAGGGGCAGGGCAAAGCAGAGCAGGACAGTGTTACATACAGCACACACAGTGGTGTTGTCCCATCCCAGTCAGCAAGGGCAGCTGATACAGAGCCATTGTCATGTCCTTTGACCCCACAAGCACCTCTACCCTCAGGGTCTGCCAGATACTCAGGCTTCATTTGGAGCCTTCATCCTCATGAGCACAACATGGCTCTTCTTCCTACAGCCATAGACCACCAGGGCCACCAGAGCAGCCAGCAGGGCCACACACACCAGCACGATGGCTGCTACCACCACCCCACTCTGCAGGCGTGTCAGCCCCCACTGCCCCCTCTCTTCCTCCTTCTTCTCCTCCTCCTCCTGTGGGGAGGATGGCAGCCCTGTGGGGGGCTCCATCGAGGCATCTTCTGGTGATGCTGCCTCAGAGGTGTCAGCAGGGAGCAGGGTGCTGGGATGGGGGGCAGCAGTGGGGGGCTGGGGGTCGAGGAAGTGGTCCTGTGGCAGCCCGGCGATGGGGACGCCCTGCAGGGCAGGAGGCTGGGCACACAGTGGGGGTATCTCACCCACCTTGTGAGGGTTCTCCTCCAGCCAGCCCTGCAGGGGCAGGATGCCCTTGTCACAGTGCCAGGAGTTGTTGTGCAGCCTCACCTCTCGCAGGGCAGTCAGCGGGGAGAAGATGCCGGCAGGCAGGTACTCCAGGGCATTGGAGTGCAGCTGCAGGTGCCGCAGCCCAGGGGTGGCCCTGAAGAGGCCCCGTGGCAGTGCCTGCAGCTGGTTGTGGTGCAGAGAGATGTTCTGCAGCTTGGGCATGCCCTCCAGTGCCCGGGCATCCAGGCGGCGCAGGGCATTGGAGTGCAGCGACAGCTCCAGCAGCTCCCCCAAGCCCTGGAAAGCCCCTGGTGCCACCGACCGCAGTCGGTTCTTGCTGAGAACCAGGAGCTGCAGCTCGGTGAGGTTGCTGAAGACGGCAGTGGGGAGGGTGGAAAGCTCATTGTCGTAAAGCCAGAGCTCCTGCAGGTTGGGCATGGGCCCAAAGGCACTGGGGGAGATGTCCCGCAGGCGGTTGACGTGCAGGGTGATCTTGGCGAGAGCGTGCAGCGGCAAGAAGACGCCGCTCGGCAGAGTGGTGAGGAGGTTGTTGGACAGGTAGAGCTTCTGCAGGTTGGTGTTGTGCACAAAGAGCTCCGGGGACAGCGTCTCCAGCTGGTTCTGGTGCAGCCCCAGCTCCTGCAGCTCTGGCAGCCCATCAAAGGTGCCCACCGGGATGTGCCGAAGCCGGTTCTCGTAGAGCCGCAGCACCTGCAGCCGCGCCAGCCGCTCAAAGGCCCGGGGCGGCAGGCGGTCAATGTTGTTCCTGGCCAGGTTGAGCTTGGTGAGGCTGGTCAGCTGGTCAAACACCCCCTCCTGCAGCTCCTTCAGGTTGTTCCCGTGCAGCTGCAGCTCCCTGAGGTTGCTCAGATGGGCGAAGTGGGAAGGCTCGACCCGCAAGATCTGGTTGCTGGAGAGGAGCAGAGACTCCAGCTTGTCCAGAGGCTCAAAGACCTGCACGGGGAGCTCCTGCAGCTTGTTGCTGGCCAGGCTGAGGTAGCGCAGGTCGGGCAGGTTCTGGAAGGCCCCGGGGCTGATGCGCGACAGCGCGTTCTTCTCGACGCGCAGCCCGATCAGCAGGGAGGCGTTGCCGAAGGCGGCGTCGCCCAGCTCGGCGATGTTGGTGTTGATGATCTGCAGGGTCATGGAGTTGGCAGGGATGGGGCTGGGGACCGTGGTGATCTCGGCACCAGAGCACTCCACCTGGGCACTACGGACACACTGGCACTGCTCTGGGCACTGGCTGCTGGCCAGCTGGATGCCCACCAGCAGCACCAGCCACCGCTGCCAGCCTCCCTGCTCCATTAGGCCTACAGAAAAAACAAAGGAGGGGGGTTCAACCCCTGCAATTTTGCAGCTCCCAGAGCCACTGCCGGGGATGGATGCTGCTTTCCGCCTGGAAAAAGCCACCGAGGCTGTGGCCATCCTGCCCCCAGCATGGCAACAAGGCAGAGAAGGGCAGGCAAGGAAGGCTTGGGGCAGGAAAGGCTTGACTCAGCCCAGGCAGGATCTCAGAGCAAGACAGAGCTGGAGGCCACAGTGCCTGGCTGCCATACCACAGCTATTAGTGGCATCCCTGGCATCCCAGCTCTCTTGGCTCCTTTGGCAGCCAGGAGTGTGGTTTCCTGTTTTACAGAGTGTGGCAAGCTGCTTTCCAGCAGCACTGGCCTCCCAGCACCACCAAAGAGCCCAGACCTTCACCAGAGCTGGCTTGCAGCACCTGCAGTGGGTCCCAGCATTGCTCCAGCACCACAAGCACCCTCCCAGCTCTGAACTCCTGTTCCACAGCCAAGAGCAGTGCCTAGGGATGCTTTAGCTCCAGTCTTGCAGGAGCCTGGGTCAACAGGACCCTTGCCAGCCCCCCAGCACAGGCTGGGTACAGGCTGGCCCTGTGTTCCCCCCATGCCCAGCAGAAGGTCTCAGCCTGGCCTATTTTTGCCATGAGTGGGGTGTCTGATGTGGGCACCTGTATGCAGGGGTGGTGTCCAGCAAAGCTCTCCATTACCCCACGGGCACAGATACCATGGACACCCTTTCCTCTCTCCTTTGGCCTGGGAGTTTCCTCCCTCCCTCTCTAGATTAAAGCAGCAGCCTTGTGCCAGGCTGGCATGGAGCAGCCCCCCATGAACAGCTTCATGTGGCAGAAGGGACAGAGAAAACCTGACACTCCTGCTCTGAGCCCAGCTCAGCTCAGCCAGACAGGCAACTCAGGCAGCACAGGGGTGTGTCCACAGTGCCCCAGCTGGCACCCGGGGTGCTGGGGCACAGCCTCTGCCCCCCTCCTCGCCCTGCCCCCAGGAAACACTCTTGCTCTCAGGCAGGGAGGGAGGAACCATCCACAAGCCAGCATAGTTTATGTTTCCCATATGGAAACAATCTGCATCCAAGAACAGCTTTGTTTATAGCAAGACATTTATAAACTTCCCCAAAAGCTCAGCACATCAAAAGCTCTGCTCATGTCACTCCCTGTAAGGCAGCACTGAGAGCACCCACACTGGAGCAACCTTCAGGAAAGGCAGCTGGAAACAATTTATCTCTCTTTTTCTTCTAGGGATAAAAAACTTACAGACCAAGAGGCTGAACATTCTCTGCTGCTCAGCCCCTCAGCATCCCACTCCTCCTAACATCAGCCCCCCTAAAATATTACTTTGCCCCACTTAATTTTCTCTGTTGATCATTGCCTGGGATACATTGCCTCTGTAACTCTTTCAGCTCCCAGAGCATCTAAGTGGTCTCACTTTTTTGGAGAACCCTTGCAAGATAAACATCTCCATCAAATAAAAAGGTGCTGAACGTGCAGATCCCACCACCCCACCACCAACCCTCAGAGCCGCCCCAGGAGCCTCTGGAATCCCTGTCCACACACAGGGGCAGAGGGAGAAGGAGACTTACCCGAGTGTGCTGCAGCCACGAGCACCGAGCGAGCACAGCTCCGTGCTGGCAGGAGAGCAGAGTGTGGTTCCTTCTTCCCCTCCCAGTATATAACCCGTCCAAATCAATGAATCAGCACAGGGGCAGTGGCGGGGTTAGGGAAAGCGCTGGAGCAGAGCTGCTTCCAACTCCTATTTCCTCAGCAGAGCAAGCATCTCTAGGATGGAGGTTTGGGTTTCCCCCTCCTGAACCCCAGTGCTCTTGTAAGAGGAAAAGCAGAGGGCCCTGTGAACATGCTGCTTTTGTCAGCCAGTGCCCCGGCAGCAGCTTGGCCCTGTGAATCCCCTGCTCCCCAGTGGGACACAGCCACTGACCCATGGGGGCAGGCAAGGCAAAGCCAGACCCTTGTCCTTCCCTGGCAGGAGTTCACACCAGGGCTGCTCCACAGCACTTCCCTGGCACAGGCACAGCCCTTGTTTCCCTGTCTATGCCTCCTGTAAGTGTCAGGACCTCTGGCTGTACCCCAGCCCAGGGCCACCAGTGCAGGCAGACCCCTGGGACACTGACCCTGCCCAGGTCACAGCACTCATTCCCCCCACAGCCACAGATGCCAAGGGGACACAAACCCATGAGCACCCACTGCAGGCTGTCCTGTGGGCACCACAAGCAGCCCTGCCAGGAAGAGAGCTCCGTGCCAGGGTCAGCAGCTGTGTGGGTGCCAGCATCTGTGTAGGTGCCAGCCACAGGCCAGGCTGCTTCGAGAGCTGTCAGGAAGCCAGAGCATTACCCACGAGCCGTGAGGAACACCTTGGTGCCAAGGAACCCCCACTGCAGGCATCCCTGCAACCCCAGAGCAGCACAACAGCTGTCTCCCAGCAGCTGCCCCTGCTCTGCCCCCTCAGCAGTCCTGACACACAGGTGCTGGAGCCTGGTACCCAGGGCTGTTTGGAAAGCATCCATCGACTTGTTCAGGGGCACCTGCTGCCACGCCTCCCCTGCCCCCTCCAGCACACACAGGTGCACTGGGGTGCCCTTGGGTCCCATCACCCAGCCCAGGTCTCCCCACCTCGCCCACCTCCTCCAGGCAGTCCCAGTCCAGCAGCTGCCGGGAACGGATATTCGGGAGGAAGCAGCTAAGGAGAGTCAGCGTGCGTGGCCCCTTTGGGCTTCCTGCAGAGCCACTGCAGCCCCTTGCTAAGCACGGGGCAGCTGGGACTGCCCTGGCTGCCTCTGATCCCGTCTCAGCCCACCCGTGCTTCCGCCGGTTGCTGCAACCTCTGCTCGGGTTCCGAGTGGCTCTGAGGAGCTGCTCAGGACGGGAACAGCGTGGGGCTGCTGCTGGAAAAGGGGGAGGAAATGTGTCATGCTGTGAGGGGTGGGAGCGTGCAGGGCAGTGCGAGGGACAGCTGTCCTCTTCAGAGCGGGGACCGGACCAGGACAAACAGCAAACTGCAGGGATGGAGAGCAGAGTCTCCAGAGTCTCAAAGGAAGGAGACAGGGATCGTGGGAACATGGTAGGGAGGGGGACCTCAGCTGGAGGCTGAGGCCAGCACTGTGTCAGATGGCATGGGAGGCCCATCTGCTATAGGACGTGCTGGATGGCCATGGACCCCTCTCTGGCTGGAAAGTGAGTGCAGAGAACTGAAACTACCCCTGGCCATGCTTCCTGCCTGCTCTGGGGCAACACCCAGGCACTTGGGCACAGAGAATGGGTGCTTTCAAAACACCACCCACCAAGTGCTCTAGTTCACACTGTAGTGACACAGCAGTTTCCCAGAACTGAACTTCCCAAAATAATCTCCCCACTTCTTTGACAGCGCTGCAGCTGGAGGTCAGGCACTGGGCTTGGGAGCTGCCTGCTCCCTGCAGCCCTGGCACAAGAGCAGGGCTCTCACAGCCTTATCACGGCCTTATCTGGGCTCTGTCTGCCCACTGCCAGTGCTGCTGGGCTTCTGCCCGATCTGACTCATCCAGAAGCTCACAGCTTTTCAGCGAGGCAACACATAAACTAAACCTCAGCACTTCTGATTAACCACTGCCCCAAGCGCTGCTCATCAGAGGAATGTGGGACTCGCCTCCTTCCCAGCAGCGCTGCCCCAGGGCAGACAGGGATGCAGTGGTGGGTACCTCAAACACTCTGCCCCAACAGAGATTATGGTCCCTACCAGGATGGCAAAGTTTAAGAGCAGTCCAGGTAAACAGCCCTGACAAAAACATGCCTGCTTCTACCCAGGCCTCAGGAAACTGACTTCTGGCTTCTGGCCAGAAAAGATTACTATTTTCAAGACACCACTAGAAATAAAGCAGGGCTGAGTAACAAATGGCACACGCCCTGAACCACTTCTGCAGCCACTCCCAGAGGTGAGCACACGGGAGGTTGCCCCAGGCTACTTACAAGGGAGAAAAACAGAGGGTGTCAGAGCTTGGCACAGCAGCATGTACCCACCCTGTACATCTGGAGGGGAGAGGCAGCTCCTGAGACAGCAAACGGATATGATTGGGATATGATTGAGGGTGAGATTAGCATTTTGCAGGGAGAGGCTGTTCCACGTAGCCAGGAACTCACACGGTGCTGGATGGAGTGGAGTGGGTCTCATGCTGCAGGAAAGCCCCAGGTTCAGCATTGCCTGGTGGACCTTTCCCACCTCCAGCTGCGCCAGCCAGAGGCAGAAGCCCCTCTGACCAAGCCATGGACAGTGTGGAATCACTGTTGTATCCCTGCACCTTCAAAGAGACGATGGAGCCCCAGAACAGCAGCGTCACTGACAGCTGGAGCTGTCTGCCTTGCTACAGGATAGCAGGACAGCCCCGTGTCTGCCTGTCCATGCTGGCACACCTCCAGCACATCCCCACGGCCAGGGTGGCGGATGCAGCAAAGCTGAGTGGCTCTGAATCACCAAGGGACTCGAGACTGCTTGGAAAAATTCATGTAATCGCTAAAATTAGCAGCTTGTGGGCTTGGCTGGGAGAGCACATTGTCCATCTGCCAAGCAGCTGAGCGTGCTCACCCACGCCATGCAGACCCAGCTCCCCCCGCAGCCCCTGCTCCCTGCACACCTCCAGCTCTGCCTGAATTGGCACCCTGGGCAGGATGGGACCTCCCCAAGGCCTGCCACTCCCTGCAGTGCAGAGCTGGGACCCCCCCCAGGTACCCTGCACTGCTGTGAAGTGCCCACCCTGCTCTGAACCCCCCGGTGGCCCCTGGTGTGCACAGAGAGCAGCTGGCCCCAGGCAGCAGCCAAGCACTGCCGAAGCGGAGGAGGAGGGTGGAGGGCTGGGCTGGGCTGGGGGCCACAGAGGGAGTCCTCCCCATGTTCCAGCACAGTGAAACACCTCTGGGCCTGAGCCCTGCAGCAGGACCCACAGGTTCAAACCACAGCTGAGGGGTGAAGGAAGGGGTGTTGGTCCCTCAGGGACTGGTGCTGGGGCCACCTCCACCCTTAGAGAAGCACCAGCAGCCCCTGCCTCACCACGGGCCCACCCTAATCCTTTGAGGAGCCCAAAGGAGAGAGCTCCTCCATAGGGCCAGTGATCCAGCCACAGTGACATTTCCCCTCCCTGCTTGCAGAATGCCGGGCCAGGGCCGCCTCACTGCTCATGGCTAGATGATGCCATCATCTGCCCCAAGGGATGGGGACAGGCCCTGCCTTCCCTGGGAAAGTGCTTATGCAAAGTGGAGCTTTGGGAGGGAGCAGCAGCTCCCTCGAGGATGGTTAGCAGGCACGGCCATCAGGCTAACCTCCATCCAAACACCAGCACCAGGCCCACCACAGCCCTCCTGGAGCTCAAGGAAATGGCATTTGGGGTCTCAGGCTCCAGTGGGGTTCGCCCCACCAGCAGAACCGTCTCCTGCAGGCTCAGGGCTGGCCCGAGCGATAGCAGCAGCAGGCAGGGCTTGGCCCAGGCTCAGGGCAGTGCTAGGCTGGAAGGAATGCGGGCCTGCAGCCCAGGCCGCCTGCAGAGATAATCCGGGGCGGAAGGAGCTTGTCCGTGTGCACTGGGAAAGGGGGGAAGGGGGGAAGGGGCAGCTGGAGCGGGGGGCGATGGCGTGGGGCTCATACACTCAGAACTGCTTCCTGGACCAGCTTCATCTCTGTAAAGTTACCTCTGGCACCACCAAGTGCCCCAGGGACCTCTTCCCAACACACGAAGGGGGAAGGGGCCTCATTTCTTCCCGGGAGAAGCCAGCAGAGGAGTGAACAGCAGACTGCAGAGTTGCTGCCAGCCTTCACTGGCTCTCTGCCCTGAGCTTTTTCCACTCAGAGAGACACAAAGGCACAGCTGGAAGTCTGGCATGCCAGTCCTACAGCAGCAGTTGCACAAGGGCTGAGCCCAGTGGTGGAGGGGTCTGGGTGCTGCTGAACAGAAGCTCCCACCCTGTAGTGAAGTGGGACTCACCCCACTTGGTCCAAGTAAGAGAGCATGCCAGGGCTTCTCCACCCATGAACACCCACAGGCGAGTATAAACTCCGATTTTGGCTACAAAAACAGAGACTTAACACCTCCCTCGTTTGCCACTCCCTAGCTGGGACAAAGCAGGAGCTTCAGGCCTTCTGCTCACCATGAGGCTGTAAACATTCCAGCCTTGTCCGGTGGGAACGTGCCCCGGGCGGCGTCTCCTCCCAGCTCTTCTGACATCCCTAGGAAATGCTCTGATATCAGGGCTGCCAAATCAGCAGCCCTAGGCAAGCTGTGCTGGTTGGAGGCCTAGGGGAGACACAGCCAATGCTCCATAATGTCAGGCAGAGGCTCCCAGGGCTCTTGCCTTGCAGCCAGCAGCTGCATGCACTCCTGAACCACAGAGCACTGCTGGGGTCCTTCCCCAAGCACATCTGCCATCACCCTACTTCTCTTTGGCATCAGGACAGGGAAGATCTGAGTGCAGGCTCTGATCTTGCTGCTGTGCACTGGAGGACTGAACTGCATTTCACAGGCAGCTGCCCAAGCTCACTGCCCTCTGCAGTTCCTGGTCTCACAGGGCAAAGGTGGTGGGATGGAAAGGACCAGGACACCAGGGACACAAGGAAAGGATGTGTGTGCTGGTGGCTTGGAAGTGCTTGCTGCAGTGGCTGTGAAACAGGCAGAGCTGCCAGTGTTTGTGGCAGCAGTTCATTCAGTTCCCCCCTCAGCACACCGTGCTTTGGGAACTCTCTGGATTCAAATCCCAACAAGCAAAGGAGAATGGCATTTGTAGTGAGATGAAGCTGGAAACACAGTGAGAACTCCCATGGCTTGGCAGGGTAGGTCAGAGCTCCCACTGCTCCAAGATTTCCTAAACAAAGAGAGCAGGAGCAACTGCTACAGCAACAAGCGTTTGAAGGGACAGGGTGAGCAATGGCTGGGCTGGCACAGCTGGCCTAGTGGTGATGTCCCCAAGCACTCCCAGCCAGGATGCAGTCCTGGAAGCAGGTCCTTGACTTGGAGGTCTGGATTACATGCAGGGCTGTTAACCATGACTCTGCACCCTGATCAGGAGCCAAGAGAGCAGAACCAACCCCTTCAGACACTGTATGCAGATGTGCAGTGCATTCACCTCTTCCCCAATATCAGGGACCTACTGGATCAGGGATTAGGTACCTACAGTTTCTTCCAGCCCACTGTGTTCCTGCCCAGCCTGGTGGCAGAGGCTGAGCAGTAGATGATGTAAGTGTGGGCTGCAGGGACTGAGAAAATCCTTGCACACAAGGGAACGGTGCTTTGAGGCAGCAGCAAGGCAGAGCTGCCCAGAGAGGGACTGGGGACCAGCCTTCCTGCCTGCCACAGCTGCATCGTGCTGACCTGCTTTATCCCTTATTATCCCTTTTCCAGGAAAAACAGAAATGGGGTATGCATAAGGATATCCTTGGATTTCTCAGGCCAGGGAGTTTTTCAGGAAGGGCTGAGCTCCACTGAGCAAGGAACAATGAATCAGAGGCAGCTCAAAACACCTCAGAGGAAAAGTTAGTAAACCACCCCAGGCACTCATTGCTCCAGCCTTTTGTTGTCTGATGACTTCACTTCCCCCGTCTGGCTCAAGCGTGGGGAAAGCCCGATGACAGCATGTGAAGAGGAATCATCCTGGGAAGAGGAATCATCCTCATCTTAGCACATGACTGTACACAGCCCTGTGCCAGAGCCCCCACGTGCCAGAGCTGGAGCTCAGCGGCTGCAGCGGGAGCCAGGGAGCAGCGTGGGGGCCCCGCTGGCTGCACTGCAGGGCTGGGGCAGCCCCAGGAGGGCTCAGGAGGGCGGCAGCTGCTGCTGCCCCGCTGCCCTCGGGTTGGACAGCAAAGTCTTGTACCCATGCCATCAGCAAACAGGGGCTTTTCCTTAGAAATCAGACACTGTGCATCAAAGTGCCTGGAGCACACCTCCTTCACTCACAACCACCAGCATGGTTTGTAGAACCATTTCCTCACTAGCCCTGATTCTGCTGCGAGCAGATGCCTGCGTGGCACCGTGGGACAGCGCTGCAGCTGGCACAGCACTAAGTGCTCATTACAGCTGTCCAACCAAGAACCTAAATTTGTAACAACTCTCTCTCTTCTTAAACACTACGTGCAACCAACCCAGAACCACCAATGAGGCAGCTCACTGTTGGTTTTGTGCTTCTCTCAAATATATTGCAATAAATATTCTGGAGCATCTGTTTATGATTCCAGTCACAGTTTGCTTTGCACCACTTGCAGTCGCTTGCATTTCTGCTTCTTTAGAGATAGCTTTAACTCCCATTTAGCCAGGTTTGCTGAATTTTGTTCAACCTCACCAGCAAGACCACGATCATTTAACACTATAGAAGCACACTCTCTCTTTTCACAGTCTAGAAGAGGTATTTAAGCCCAGCAGCAGAGCACCCTGAAACAAAGCAGTCACAGTTTATTCTCACTGCCTAGAGTAACACACAGCAGGGAAACTACCATAACCTGTGGGAAATGCAAGTTTTCTTTACCTCAGGTCCTCATGTGCATTTAAAGGCCATCCAGGAAAGTCCCTAACAGTGAGAAAGCACTCAGGATACAAAATGACTCCTGGAGTAGAGGCTGTCTGGCCCAAGGAGCCGGAGAACCACACCCTGAGGTTTTTAAGCCCATTAGAGCTTTTAAGAACAAACTAAGTCCCATAATGTAGATAAAAGCTGATAGTTAAATCCAAGAGCTACTAAAGCACAGGCAATGGGACAGTCACCAGTCTACTTACGAACAAAAATATTCATACAATTCAATATATTAATAAAATGTTCGTATAAAGACCAAACCCCACACTATTGCCTAGTAGTTGCCTTTGCACATCAACACTTGAAAGGACTGGAAGTCAGGGAATAGCAGTATGTAATAAGGTAAAAAATAGTGAGACTGAAAATGTGACTGAACACTCCAAGTTGATGAAGTCGTGTACGTTCCCCAGACAACTACAAAATGCAGGTGACACTTCGTGGCCCTCAGTTCAGGCAGGCTCCCTGCCCCTCAGCTGCATGCTGCTGTTTTGCTATCCAAGCCCAGGAGAGAGCATTCTTTTCTCTCCCAGCTCAATCAAGATCAGCTCTCAAACCAATTCACCCCTGTGGAGCCCATCCTCAGTCCTGGGAATCCACCTGGTACTCTGGTTTTGAGTTTCCCTGCATCATGCAGCCAGGCACACCTTGTTTTTTCAGACCACTGGCCAAAGATTAAGTATGAAAGTGTTTACTTATAATTCAGAGTTGTAGGAACTTTACAATTTCCAGAAAACCTCCAAACAAACAATAAAATACCTCATCATTATACTTCCTAGCTCAGCATCTTTCTCTGCTGTTAGCTTTAATTGGTTCCCCTTCCTCGTGCCTCGTCCTGGAAAGGGGCTGAGGATGGAAAGCAAAAGTTAAGACACTTGCACCACACCATTCTGCACACATACCCATTGGTTAAAGGTCCTTCCCAGCATCTCCTCCCAAAAACATCACTTGTTTTCTCAGTAAGGAGACAAAAGATTGCAGGCAGCATGGGGCACTGGGTACTGGAGTACTTTGTGCGATCTCTAAAGCACAGCTGAAGCCACGCTCCTGTGTAAAGACCAAAATTCCTACGTTGGTGGCACTCTGAGCAGTGAACACTCAGCAGGCAGCAGCCTCTGGCAGGGACAGGGCTGCACTCCAAGGCAGGAAACCCACAGCACATATGTAGAGGTGACCACAGATACTTTCATCTCGCCCTCTGGGTTCATGCACCAAGTGCTGCAGCAATTTACAGTGATTACAGCCACTCTTGGCAAATGCTGCAAGGTGCATAAAACTCATTTCCATTATGTTATAAAAACAAGGTCCTTATGGTCTCTGCTATGAAGATTTGTAATCCAGATCTGAATGGAGTATTAACTGGTCAAATATTCAAAAAGCATCCAAAGCAACACTTCCAGTTCTTTCTTGGGCTAGATTTCTCTATCTTCTTAATATTCTTATCAGAACTACAGACTGAGCAGGAATATTTCTGGAGTGCAAGAGTTGCCTGGTGTTACCCATCACATACAGACTGAGCACAATGACTACAGTCTGGAGTGTTAAAATCAAACTGTGAACGCACAAGAATAGCTGGCAATAAGTAACTCTGGTATTAAAATAGGGTTTAGCACTGCTGTGGGCTGGAAACTCATCCCACCAGACAAGAGTAGTTAAATCTGTCCCTCTGACACTGTCGGTTCGCGCAATGATGTTGGGAGAAGTTTGGACTGGAACATCTGAGAAATGTAGCCCAGGTTGTCCAACATCTTCAACGTGGGAGTATGTAAAACCTGGAGTTGCAGGAGGAATTGACGTGGGTGTGCTGATGATTTCCATGCTGGACAGCACTGTTACAGCAGTCTCCCGAGATGATGTGAAGTGCTCTGTCACAGGAGATGTCAAAGTCTGGGAATAAGTTGTGCTGAATGTCTGATGTGTCACAGCTGTGGTTGGTAGGCACTCTGGGTCATCGATGCTTAGAGACACAAGAGAAATATTCTGCAGTGCCATAGGGCTGTGGCACGTTAGAGATGGCACATTTTTAACTATTGTTGTGCTCTTTTGGAGCCATTCTCGGAAGCCAAGAATTTGGCAATCACATTTCCAAGGGTTGTCATCAAGGACAACTTCTTCCAGCTCAGGTAAAGCAGTAAAGAAGTCTGCAGGAAGAGACTGCAGGTTAGTACTATTCAGGTAAACTTTCTGGAGGTGCTTGAGATTATGAAAGAGGTTTCTAGGAAGAACCTCAAGCCTTGTATCAAAGAGGGAAATGTTCTGCAGTTTCTGAAGGCTCAGAAAGATTCCCTCTGGCAAACTGGAAATATTACTTGTATGGAGAGAAAGGCCCCGCAGTTCATTCAGGCCACTGAACACATTCCTAGGAAGAACCGTAAGCTCTGGGTTAAAACTCAGCACAAGAAGCTCTAAATTTGTCAAGTTACTGAACACAAAATCTGGTATTGTTGAGAGCTTTGTGTGATACAGCCATAGGCTACCAAGATGCCTCATCTCTCCAAACAATACTTCTGGAAGAGACTTCAGTGGGTTTCTGTACAAGGTCAGTTTAGACAGGTCATGCAAGTGCAAAAAAAGCCCAGAAGGCAAAACCTGGAGCCTGTTTCTGGAGAGTGTCAGGGTTCTTAGTTTACGAAGACAATGAAATGCATCAGGGGCAATGGAATGGATATTATTGGAATGCAGGAAAAGCTCCTGCAGCTCCTTCAGGCTATCAAACAGACCGGACTCTATTGAAGACAGCCTATTAATATACAGCATCAGCCTCTCAAGCCTGGTTAATGCACTAAATATATTTCTAGGCAGTGCTGCTAAGTAATTTCTTGACAAGTTCAGTACTCTGAGTTTGGCGAGTTTCTTCATCACCCCGCTGGGAAGTGCTGTTAGTTGGTTTTTGTTCAAGTAAAGCTCCTGCAAACTAACCAGTTTGTCAAACAGATTTTCCTCGATAAATTTCAACCTGTTACTTTCAATGATCAATTGCTGAAGCTGCACCATGTCATCCAATGCTTCTGGGGGAAGTTCAACCAGCTTATTATCTAGCAGTTTGAGGAGTTTTAGCCTTCCCAAGCCTTTAAAAGCCGTTGGTGAAACCAGAGCGATGTTGTTTGAAGACAGGATGAGATGCTGTAAGTCCACCATCCTAGCAAAAACATCCTGCAAGTACGATATGTTAGCATTTGTTATGTGAATTTCTGTCATGTTGCAAGGCAGGTTTAACAATTCCAGGTCTTTTATGTGAGGGCCAGAGCAATGAATTGCATTTTTTGAAGAGCAGTCACACTTCTCAGGACAAACAGATGCATCCAACTGGAAGAAAAGCTTGATCATCACTGACAAACGAAACACCAACATCCTTGTTGAAGTGCCAGAAACATTAGCTGTTACAAGAGATAAGAGAGAATCAGGATTTGATCATAGGTAACTTAGCAGCTCACAAAGATGTGTGATTATATTATGAACCTGCAAATTTTTCTTGCCCTGAAAGCAAACTTCAAAATCTCTTTTATTACTGACTGCCAATATTTCTGAAGTGCTTAGCTTACACTGAGAAGTACAGATAAATTAACTTTTGTAAATCAAGTATTCTTTGTTTGTATCTGCACCAGTTAACTGTAATAAAAGTATACAAAAATCACAATGAAACACTTAAGTAGTCAAAAGACATGTATTTATTTGAACAGAAAAGCATTACAGAATCACAGAAAGGTTTTGGTTGGAAGGGACCTTAAGGATCATCTATTTCCAACTGACAGGGACATCTTCCACTAGACAAGGTTTAGTATATTGTGCTAAATTACATGCCAAAAATATTTTCAAAAATTATCAAAAGGCCGTGCACTCACTGTGTTTTTCCACTGTAAGTTATCTGAGGTTTAAAAATAAAGTTTAGCCTGAAAAAATAGACAATGAAGGTAAAAAGGTTGTCCTGTACTTAAGTGGTGAAAAGCAAAACAGCACCATCCAGCTAATTCCTGTCTCAGCATTTTCAAGTGATGGCTTCTTGGAACAGCCCAGGAACACACAAGAAGGAACAGGCTATTTTTGACACAGCCTGAAATAACACAGAAGACCCCATGTGGCACAGGACAGTGAGCCTCTGATAACCAACAAATCTCATTTCAACAGCTTAAGGCAATACTGAGCTATCAGCAGTGGTATTAAAAGTACAGAGAAATGAGAGGAAAGGAGTGCATGAAATTAGATGGGAAGTTGTAGCAATAAAGGTACATCTGCATGAAACACACCACAAAAATGCAAAGTTGCACACATTTCCAAACCAACAGGAAAGCAATCATAGGTATAAATGGTAATATTTAAAAGAGCAAGTCAAACAGAAACCCACAGTCTAGAAATACTTCCTCAATGAAATCATCAAGTCCAAGTGTATCAGAAACCTGGATGCAGAACAAGCAGCAGCTGGGACAGCTGGAATAGCTACACAACTCCCACAGATGTAACTGGGATAGCTGACACAATGTCAGTCTTCTGCACCAGGAGCACAGGGAGAGAGGAAGGCTCCATCCCCACATACTCTTTTCCAGGGGCAAGGAAGAAGCTCTCCCATACCAACCCCACAGACAGTTGGTATGGGGACAACCCCCATCACTTAAAGAGAAATCAGGAAGGACAGCAGAGCTTCTCAGGTACCTGAACTGCTGACAAGAATGTACCACAATGGACCCCAAACGGCTGCATGTCATAACCAGCTACTGCATTAAAAAAAAAAATCCAAAAGAGCAAAAGGGAATGCTTAAAAAAAATTAAAAAATTTATTTAGGTTCAGAGTGCTGAAGTCTGGTAAAATCCCTAAATCTCCCTCAGGAAGGAAAGGACATGGCATTTAGTGCTATTAAAATCCAGCAACATGTTGCCACAAAGCAAGATCTCTGTGATCTTGCTTTTCACAACTCGTTGAATGAGACATATCACCAAAAAACAGCATGAGATTTCACTCTTCCAAAGGTCTTTCATATGTCAAACAAGAATCTTTTAGAGAATCTCACCCTCCCAGTAATTCTCCCCACCCCAAAACTCTCTCTCACTCATAAGTCAGTGATGCTTTTACCTCAATAAATTTGTAACTCACCCTGCCCTTATTCTACCTATCCCCATGAGCAGAACTCCCTATCCAGAAACATATTAAGAAATTTCTGTTTCAAGCCCTGACTGCCATCTCAAGCTGCACCAACTTAACTCAAGACCACAGCAGAACTACAGTATTCAGTGAGATGAGAGAAGCAAGGATCTAGAGAACCAAATGGAGGGAAACCCTCCCAATTTGGTTATGCTAGAAACTGTAAATGCAGGTCCCTTGGAAGGTATGACTACAGGCCACTCTGTAAAATCAGAAACAGACTAACACTAAACTGTAGGTTCATGATGTCTGTTTTCCTGGCCTTATAGCAAAAGATAAGAGAGTATAGAAGAAGACAAGATTAGATGCTCAGAAATGCTAGAAAACACTAGTTTTGACAAACAAACAGCAAAATGGTAGAAATTCTTTGCAAGATATGAAGGCTGTAAGCGCTGCCACAAGAACTGGACAGGACTATGGGTCTTAAACATCTAGAGCTGCTAACAGTATTAAAACAAACAATCAAACAAAACATTTATAGATTTTAACAGCACAGAATACAGTAATACCTACAACAGTGATTGTAATTATAAATTCCCATGCATTAAAATTCTCTCACACCCTCACATGAGACACCTGGCATTCTAGTAAAGGCACCAGCCTGTCTGGTCATTTACCAAAGTCTGGTCTACAACCTCTTTCCCTTTGAGCCCCCCACTTAATGTTTCTCAAGACTACAAAAGGATGCCAGAGGCAATACATTAATACTGTTACTATGTCAGAAGTCTCAAATCAGTTTTGAACTTAGTTTCATAGAACACTGAGCACATGTATTGCTTACAGTGGTGCTTACCTCTTTTACTGTCTTGCAAGCTCCTAAACTCATACAAGCATGAAAACGAAATTTTGAGCTGTACCTAAGAAACTTATCTGCTTTTTAAAGGAACTTACTAGGAGCAGAGCAGGCAATCAGGCTTCACCATGACACTGCACTTTAAATGGGAAGTAAAACAGCAAAACGCATCCTCTAGATAACACTTTCACCCTTATTTGCCCAGTTACTGAGACAGGCCAAACAATATTTGAAGCTTCAGAGCAGATTTTTGCCTACAATTGTCCAAGCAACCAACTTCCACAGGTTGTAACTCCACAAGTAGGGCTTGAAGCAACACACGGAACGGGAGAAAGTTTTAAGTCAGACACCCAAAAGCAGAAAACCCATTTGTAGATTCTTTGGCAGTGACATTGGAGTTTGTGCTTCAGCCAACCCAAAGCAAATCTGAGTGAAGTCAGAAATCTACATTTCAGTGTGAGATGTGATCACAAATTTCGAATTTGTCACCAGTCTGCTACATAGGTTTTGAAGGAGTGGACACATCCACTTTAAACCAAGTGCTCATACCTTCACAAAGCTGCTCTGACTTTTGATTTCTTGCAGGATTGGAGTCAAAGCAATTTCAGTAAGGAATGAAGGGGCTTTTTACTTAATGCTTTGGCTAAGCATTCCAAGGTTGTCACATTTAGTTTCTGTTTTTCTCAGTGTCTTCTGGAGTTGCAGGCCAACAAAACCTAAAACCTACAGGATTCTGAAAGACAAAAGCTAAGTTTTAAAAATAAAAGCTTGGAATTGAATTATTAAGTTTTTGCTATTAAGTAAAAAGGTATTTTAAGTCTCTTATCTTCAAGTTTCAAATAATGTGCTCTGCCAATGGAAGGTGAGCCACAGGATAGGAAAGATGTCATCATTTCCACATGATTATTCTGAAGATGACTGTGATAATGGTGACAGCTCAGATCATGCCTCCCATGTGCCTGAACAGAAGAAACATCTGAATAACTGAAGGTAGAAACAAGTTGCTATCACATGTACAAAGTCTGGCTTTAGAATGGCTCTCATAAGCCACCAGGTAAAGCTGCAGTCAGTGTGATCCCCCCCGAACACCAACACAGCAGCCACCCTTCCCACCCCCATCTGCAAAAATACAGAGGTGCTGAACAACATATCCATGATCAGAAGGAGTCTGTGCTCTTCAACAAGCTCTGGGATATAATTCTATAAAGAATAATTAAAACAACTTCATGAAACTAATGAGAAGAGTTAAAATATCCATTCCTTTTAATTTTATTTTCAAAGAGCTTCAGTCACAAAAATGATTTACAAGTCTATTTACAATTCTATTGTACAGTTATTTATGTATGCCTCTTGACAACAGGGTACCATTCTAGAGCAGCAATACATATTTTAAATACAAAGATGTAGTATCATTTCAGATTTAAAAATAAAAGGAAGCTGAGCTTCTAGAGAGCGCTGTAATGATGAACATTTTAATCTGTGTTAGGCTTGAGGAATTAATGACAAACTAAGTAGTTTCTGGTTCACATAATTATTAAACAAGCTGCAGTTTGTTGAAAATAGTTTTAAAAACCTGAAGCTTTACTGTATATAAAATCAACATATTCAAGACTCTAAAAATTGTCAAAAACCCACAGCTTTCCCTTAGACATACAAAACTCTAAGTTTACAATTCAGAATTTCATGGGAGAAATCCTACAGGACTTGAGCTCTCTCATTTTGTGATGACCAACATAAACATTAAAAATTTGCAGCATAAAAAGGACTCCACATCTGCTTAGTATTATACTGCATATACAGTACAGGATTATTTACCCAATTTGGGATGACTGTTCAGCACAACCTTCATGAAGAAAGAAAAAAATAAATAGAATTAAAAATCCAACAACTTTTTAAAAAGTGCAACAGTAAGAGTTTCCAATTTAAAGGTACAATGAATATGGACAGTCAGTTCTGTGGGTTTTTTCAGCCGCTTCTATTCAAGCATTATTTGCAGCATTTTCTTTTTACAGTAGATTTAGTTCTATAGTACATGAAACTAGAGTTACTGCTAATTGAATCTAAAGGGAAAGGAAGAAAAAAAAACTTTAAAAATAACCCTGAGGGATATACAATTTCATGATCTTGTAATTTATTTCTAAAAAGTAACATTTATTATTTAGCAATTGCTTTTCTGGATAGACCAGTCCTTTAAGTATGTGCATAAATAATATTTAAAAATCAGTAATATTTACAAATCCTAATACATCAAAATAAAATACGTACAGATTGAAGTCTGCATACACAAATAATTTAATAATAAATCAAACTCCTCAACATAAGGCCAAAATATACAGCAGGAAGAAAATGTCTACTCAGTATCTAGTGGAGCTCACTAACTTGGTCTGTTCACCTGAATTTAGTTTCCAAGATGAACACTAAGAGATTTTTTTCACTACAAAATGAATTTCATCTTACTTCAAAACAGAAACTGAATACACTAGTGCAGATCTAGTTTGCTGCATTTCTGAAAACCAGAAAAACTAAACTGCTCAAAATGAGAAAAATTATAGGTGGTCAAATTCAGCTCTTGGGCAGGAAGGCATAAATCCCAATAATTGCAGAAAATGCAAAAGCTTATTCTGTGGCTGAACTTGCAATAATAACAAGATGAATTCTCAGAAAAACTGATTTATTATTCTTGACTAAGCGTCAGAGCTCAAGCATGCAACCTCAGGAACATTTACCAACCCTGAACGCAGGCCTGGAGGAAACAAGCTCCCATTTGCAAAACATTCAAGTTTAGTAGCTCAGGAGCCATTAGTCACTCAGTTAAGTGGAGACACTTGGCAATTTCTGTTTTAGTAAGAGTTCCCTAAAATGTTCTCCAAAGACAAGCCCACCTTAATAAGCTGTTTCCTCTTCACTTTCTAGGTAAGTCTAATAAACTAGAATACAACTGAAAAACTAGCTTCAGAAACCAAACAAGCCAAGAGAAATTATCAGTTTAGGAAAAGTATTAAGCAAAAGCATATAAAAGCAAAAAACAGAAATATTTTCTTTCAGTTCTCATGAAACAGCAAATCTAAAATGAAATGGACAGCAGAAGCTTATGCGTTTAAGGATAAGTCACAGCTCCCAGGTCCAAGATGCATAGCTTCACAATATTTTTCAACTAAAATATTATTTTTGTTTAGATTTGAATACTACTTACGCAGCTAAGAATTATTCTTCATCAGTTATTCCATGCTACAAAGGTTTTGTAAAATCAACATCGGCAGAAATTAGCCAACTGATTCAGGCTCATGACTAATTAATGTATCCAATGTTTGCAGACCCTTTAAAAGCTACCAATGTTGTTCAATGGTTATGACCTTACGAAGCCAGGATAATAAGAACATTGCTCTGTTGAATGAATGCTAAGAAAACCACCTCCCCCCTTCCCTCTGCTCGACTCCTCAAAAACAAACAACAACAACAGAAATCAGGAAAAGAGTTGACAGCTGGACTGGAAGATAGTACACCATATGCATACTATTTAGGAGGAGCAATAACTTCAACAACCAAGTTCTAGGAAAAGGTCTTCCAAACCATTTAGCACCACTTTTAAATTCCCTGTTGGCACAGTATATTCAACACTGTAGAAACCACAACATGATTGACATTAACATGGTTAATGGTTGGACTTGAAGATCTTGAAGGTCTTTTCCAACCTTAATGATTCTATGAGCAGCAGGGCACACTGTCCATACTGCCTTACAAGACAGCACAAGGGAAATCAGGCCTGATCTGAAAAATTCTGCTTATTAAAACAAGGCTGGAATGGAATTGTCTCCACAGGAATTTAAAAGAACAAAACAAAACAAGACAATCCAGGAAAAAAAAAAAAAGAAAAAAAGAAAAAAAGGAAAATAAGAAAGAAAAAAATCCCTAACATCAGAACCTCAAATTCCATCATCAGAAACACACTTCAAAACAATCCCATTCGGCCAGTGAGTTTGGGGCCCTCATTCCACAACTACTCTAAAGGACCCAGCTTCCTTCTCTAAAGGATCTCTACAGAACCATGACTTCTGTAGACCCCAGATCCCCTCCCAAAGCTTGGAGGTGTCTGGACCAGTTAGTTGCCCCTGGTCAAAAATAGATAATCAAGACTCAGTATTTATCATCTTCCCAAAGACACCAAGAAAGACTTTTCCAAACATTTACGAAGTTGACAATGGTTTGGAGATAAGTAATTTGTGATTTAAAAAACCCAAAGTTTTAAGCCTTGCAAGTCAAAGTGCTGTCTGCCTCTATTTCTTTGCACACCTGTTTTTCTAGTGGTCTTGTGTTCTGATACTGCCACATGGCAAAATGATGTATGGCAACCCCTAGTGCTTAAGCAGCATTAGTGGTGATACAAGCTTTTATTTTTTGGGGTTTTTGTTGTTTGTTTGTTTTTTTAATAAATAAAATCTGCATAAGCCTTATAGTTCTGCAGCAAGACAGACTTTAGCTCAGTTTGCTCTTAATTTTGTTTTGTACAGCTACATGTAGAGCTTAAGACACTGGCAGACTCTTTGAAATGCCTGTGCTCTTACCGTGCACAAATCCCATGTGTGGGCATGTGACAGTAGACCTCCCTCCCACTCCCATATCCCTTGCAGCAGCAACTCTGGTCATACTACTTCAAGGTATATAGGAAAATTAGATTTAGATTTATAAATAAAACATGGTACACAAAGGGATAATCCAACTCATCTGCTGGAAAAAGCAAGGTCTATGGAGAAATGCATAGCTAAATGTAGTAAAATATGACACAGAAGAAAGTGTTTAGATTCTTCATCCTTTCTCCAAAAACTTTAGAGTGTAGCCAAATGGCTCCTCCCCTGGAGGCCACCTAAGCCCTTCCTTGTGGTTAGCTAGAACAGAAGTCAAGAATCCACATGAAAGCAACGTGCTTATTCTAAAGGACAGAGCCTATTGCTTCTACAGCATTCCCAATTCCTGCTGTGTCAGACTAAAGAACTGAACTTAGAATCCAAACATTACACCTGGAAACATTCCTTACTAATAGGGACAAACTTAGAGGTACACACACAAATTTTAGAACCGTTCTGAGGCATAAAACTTTACATCAGTCAAATAAAAACCAACTAAACAAACAAAATAACCTAAGCCAACTACAAAAAAAACCAAACAAAAAACTCCCAAACCATGACAAGGTTATTATGCACCTCTAGTACAGCCATGAAACCATCACATCATAGGGTTTACATGAACACATGCCAGATAAGCAGGTTAGAACAACTATTAAGATACAGGCAAATAATGTGAACCTGTTTTAACTGCTCTGCAGTCTAAACCTTCAAATGCATCTCATTTAGGAACAATGAAATCTGAAAGAAGGTGGAAGGAAACACAATAATTTTTGTTCTGCCTAAGGTAACTTACATTTTTAAAATGTATAGCCATAAGATGCCTGGCTCTGAACTTTGTATTCAGAGAGACAAAACAGTTGGAAATATCTGCATTAGAATTTGACATTTAGCACACTGCAGTTTCAAATAAAGCCTTAAAATTACATTCTTCTGAACACTACTAAAGATACATGCCACCAAGATCCACTGCTACGTTACAGTGATGATTTGATATGAACCATTTTCTTGGGATGGTACTTTTGCTTCTGTTGTTGTCCTGGGTTTTGGTGGCCATTCTGGATCAACCAGCAGTTCCTGAGCTAGGTGCATATACTTGGCTTTTGGTGTCTTCTCTCTATAACCAAACAAGGAAGAAAGGAAGCAGACTCCACAGCGGTCCCCAGCCTCCTGCAGAAGTGAACAGATTTGAAAATTGGATTACCATAACAAAAAAAAGAGTCAGTAACAATACAGTAAATCACTAGAAGAAAAACTATTATTTCAGTCTTTAATTTATTATTTCATTATCACATTGGATTGGAAGAAATTCTTCTGTTGTGTCATCTCTTCTATACTATGGTAGTAAGGACATTCAAAAAACATTAAGAAAACATTTCATATTATCATAGCATCTAAGACCAGCAACAGTTTGTATGCATATTTTATAATCATGTCAATAATCACAGATAGAACAGGGAATAATAAATTATTTTACTTTTGGAGAATAAAAGCCTGGTCTAGAAAAAGCAAATTCCCAAATTCCCAAAACATTTTTTAAGTCATGAATTGTTAAACTGAAGGCAGCCAGTCAGACAAAAGTAGCAGAATTTAACTTACTGGTACATGAAATCTAAATAATGCAGGTATTAATAGCTATTTTAAAAGACACAAATTACTAAACTTAAGTCTTCCTTCCTATGTTTCCTCTCCCAGTCTTAAATGCATGTAATTTAATTAGCTGGGATGGGGAAACACCATTCCTCATTCTTGAGACTGAATCCATCTCATGTCTCAGAGAGCACCTATAGTCAACAGGGCTGACATTTTAATGGTAATATATTCTGTAGTTTTCATCATGCTCTAAATGTCTATCAGTCGGTGAACTGAACCAAGTGTGAGCCTTGAGCACAGTTTTCATTCTTCAGTGAACACAAAACAATTAGTTCTACAACAGTCTCAAAAGGACATGTAAATCTGAAGTGAATACATTTAATAGAATTTAGTGCTGAGAAATAAACCACTGTAATTCTAGCAAGCACAAATGTACAATCAGCCAAAAGTAATAAGCCAACAGGCCTAAAGTAAAGTTGGTTTTTATGGGATTCACATAGATTTCCTCCATGTAATAACAGCAGAGGGGCAGACCCCACCAAAATTCATGGTGACCTGAAAAATCTTTCAGTGTCCTAAATCATCTGAAGTAGTAATATTACATTTTCATTTACCATCTTGTTTGTTTCATTTGTACATGCTGAAAATTACTGCTCTCAGACAATGATCTAAAACTCTAAACCAAAATAATTTATTTTAATTATTTCTAAGCAAATCAAAATGTTCCCAGTCCTAGCATGCTAACTTGTGACACCACAAATAAAATTTGCTAATGTGGAAACTAAAGATGAAGTGAGAAAAGTTTTAAAGCAATACTCTAGGTTTGTTTCACAGTTCTTGCATACACACTAAACTCTTTAAGTGTCAATACAGAAAAAAAATATAAACCCAGAAAGTTTTGCTTTTAATATTCCAGTTACAGAAAACTAATTTAGGCAGACTTAAGCTAAAGATAAGGCAACAGACACTTATAGATAAGAGACAAAACCAAATTAATCCACATGCACTCAAATGATGACAGCAAAATACTCGTCTCCAACCTGAGGCGGCTGGGGTATGGTGAGGCGAGATTCTCCTTGTTTGTCTCGATTGAACACAACCTTCCAAAGGATCATATCAAGGAGGACATTCTGTGAGACATTACAGTGAGTGGGAAGAGTTAAAGAAACTAATGATCATTTGTTGTTAGTGTGCACATTACAAATAAAACCTGAAACAGTGCGTTAGGCATAACTAATTCAGTGGCAAGCAAAACAGAGAGTTTATGCTACTTGTCGGTACTTTTGTGATAAACGTTTTTATTCCTAAAGTGCTCACACAAAATTTAAGAATATAAATGTGTACTCTAAAATCAACAGCAACAATGACCAAAACTGCATCCATTAATATGGGTAAAAAACATAAATACACATGTGTATCAATACTCTAAAAACCTGTGAAGCACCACATGAAGACATAAGTGCTTAGAGCAGCTTCCCCATAAACCATCTTTAACATTACAGTGCATTGCATTTTGGAACTATGCTTTTTACATACTCTGTTTTAAAACAGTGACATCCTCAGAGAAGCAGCAGTGGGGTGGCAAAGCTGAGCCACCAGCAGGAATGAAGGAATTGGGAAGGTATAATTCCAGATTTTTAAAAGAGGGCAGAACTTGAATAATATGTTGAGCACATCTGGTTATCCTCATACAGCAGCATGGGCAGACTCAGGAGCTTTGAGCAAATCTGACAACACAGGTGTGAACCTGTACCTTCCATGCCCTTGAGCCTACAACTCTGATCCTTGGACAGATTCCATTTCTAACATCTGACTAACCTCTGCCATTGAAAATGGGGAGCTGGTTAGTCAGACTTTTGTAACAGGTTTTTATAATGCTTATGATTTTAAAATATACCAGAATTTGATAGTGCTTTTATAAAGCATTGGCCAACAAATCTTCAGCTTGTTAGATGTTCATTTTTGAAGCCAGTCTGGTTTAAGCATGTCTATACCAGGCATCAGGGGTAAGGAGGAACAGCTGCTAGGATCTGCCTCTGTTGTGCAATATTTTCTATCATCTGGTAGAAAGAATCTGCATGCTTTATGAACCTAGTCTGGCACCCACATGGAAGGAGCAAAAGCTTTTCAAAGCATTTCAGAAAACAAACAGAAAATAACCACAGTCAGAAACTGTTCCTGTTGTAGAAGCAATGACAAAACTACGTATGATCATAGCATGACACAGAAATGTCACACTGGCAAGTGTGACTAAAGAAGATCCAATTCCTCATGTATCTCATGAGACACTTTAAGAGGCAGTTCCTGAGGGATAACTCTCAGCAGAACAAACTCTAGGTGAAATAAGGGTACCTTGTTAAAAGATGGAAGGAACTGCCACCAGCAGCCTCTCCCAGATACTCAGAATGTGACCTGTGGCACCTACTCAGTCTGTAGTGAAAAGTGTAGGGAGCAGAAAAGCCAGCCAGGCACACAAGGAGAGAAAGCCAATGAGCTCTACTGGAAGTGAAGAAATAGCCTGAGATTTCTGCACAACACACTGGACCCAAGGAGTTGGCACCACATGACAAAGCTTTAGGGAGTATAGAGTAACACTGCTGGAATTGGGCAAATGCAGTTCAGATGGGCTGATGTTATGGAAGGTGAAGTGTGCATTGTAGAACAAGGTTTGGGATTTGAGGATCACTAGACAACAGTTCTCCTGGGACATTTGCTGTACAGTAAAACAACTCATCTGCCATAACAAAGCATTCAACTTACACTTACAAACTGGAAGAAACTTGGTTTAAGACAAAGCATAACAGCCCAAACAATTAGTGCCAAGAAGTAGGTACTTCTATTTTATTACTATAGTCCAGACAAGAAGACAAATAGGGAAGTCTCTTTCAAAGAAATGTGCCAAATCACCCGTGAAGTTTTGGTAATGAAAGTGAAATGACTGAAGTGTAGAAAGATGCTAACTCAAACCTGCATAGGAAAAAGAGTGGGGTGAGGTTGGAAATACTGGGTGAAAGAACACAGTCTGCAGGTTTGCTTAGGAGATGCTTGGTAGAAATTCACAAGTCTTCAAGCTGATGTGACAACCAACAAGGCTCAGAAGTGGAACTTCATGAACGTGTATTTAAACCAGAGGAGAACCATTTGTACTCAAGAGCCACATGCTGATACATGGATTGGCACACTGTACTGACTTTCTACTGGAGCCCTTACACATCCAGAACAGAAACAACACCAGATTCTATAAAAGTTACAAGATCAGTTGCAGAACAAAGGAGTTTTCAAGCAGATGGTAATTCTTTTAGTAATCTTTATCACTGGACTGAAAATTGAAATTGAATAGGAAAAAATATTTCTGTCTAGGAAGTTTGCTTTAAATTTATCAGAAGACATAAAAAGCCATGATTTGGAAGCTTCAGAATAGCAGTTTTGATTTAGTGGTAAAGACAGCAATATACATGTAATTTGATTTTTCACAAAAAAAAAAAAAAAAGGAAGCAAAAAGAAACCCCTGAAACTATTAAGCATTCACTAATACAAAAAAATAAAGAATTCAAGGACATAAAGGAAAATCATCACAAGAAGATTTAAGAGTACATACAGGACAACATAAAAGGCACAGGGGCCTTAATAGTGGATAAACTTGTTAACAACAAGACAAGAGACCAAGAAAATTAGTATCTACTGACATGTTTTGGAAAAGACAAGTTGTCGCCTGCCATGTGCAAACACAAAAACATGTTCCAATAGGCAGCAACATGAGAGCATATTTTGCAAATTCTATTTGGAGCAACATTTTAAACACAAAACCTTGGTAATTTTGATTCAAGTATCTGAAAAAAAAACTTTGCTTGAGTTAATTTTTACTAGGTCACAAATAAAGGGAAAAAACATGTCAACTGGACAGAATACTAATGCTGTAGTACTCTTTGAAGGCCAAAATTAAATGATCCAAGCAAGTATAATGTTGGTTACATTGAAAGCAATCCCTCACATTGTAATGGAAATACTGATGAGAAGCTGTAGGAAATGTTACAGAGTAAAAACAGATAATTGTAGTGTGCAAGCATTAGATAATGTTGGAAGGCTTTTTCATCTTTCAGGAAAAAAAGTGACTCATGACTGCAACCAAAACCCAAACATATTCAGGTTGGAAATGACACGTCACTTAACAGGGAGAAGAACCACAGGAATAAATATCTGACTGTGAATCCAGACTTCTTCTGGAACATTTATCTGTCCAACTTTGATTCTTGGAAACAAAAACAAGGCACCTGGATGAAAGGTAGGGCATGCTTCTGCACACATTAACTCTGGAATTACAGCAGAAGAGGTCAACATCCAGAGTGAGTGGCTTCAGACAAGCTCAGTGATGGAAAAGGCAGATTTGCATGAACATCTCTACTGGACTTTGACCATATCAGACAGTCAAGTTACACAGACCTGCATTATTCTGAACAATAAGCTATGTGTATGATCCAAATGAAGGAAGGGGAGGTCCCCTAAGGATTTCATATAGTTCTCTAGTATGTTGTTATTCTGAAGTAACAGAGAAAATAAAAATGGAGTATTTTAATATGAAATAGTTGCATTTTCAAGTCTTTAAACTTCCTCCCTACCCCCAATTTTTAATAAAAAAAAATTTAGAATTGCACTTTAGACACAGAAAGTCTTGACACCTTAAATCAAGGACATTTGTAGAAATACACACTTAACAAAAAATCAGCAGCCACTCATACTGGCATGCTGTGAAGATGACCTTCTAAATAAAAGACAAACATGCACCCTGAGAAAAGAAACACTTAGAAGCCTTTTTTCCACGTGCATTTCTTACCTCAGTCAGCACGGATACAACTGCATTTAGAACAACGATGATGACAATTCTTAGGCGCCACTCAGGTGGCACACACACAAGCTGTGGAAACAAGTTGCCAGAGCTTAGAAACACACACCTGAGGTAAACACTCATTCAAAACAGACGCAGCATTATAAATTCTCCCTTCCCCACCCAGGGATGTGAAGCTAAAGCCCTGCAGGGGTCACCCCTGCCCCAAAGGCAGCCCATCAGTTCCCCAGGAAACTGACACACCCACAGATCCAATGAGTCTCACCTCAAGAACTGCGTCAATAGGTTCAACAGGATGCAACATGATGAAAAATATGAAGACATAAAGAACTATAACAGATAAAACAAACAGAACTGTAAAAGAAGAAAAAAAAATTTAATTGGACCATCTCACAAGCAAGAGTTTTAGACAGTTTTAACATGTACCCTGAGCTCATTACTGCCTGGAAACAACCTCCCTTCTCCCTCTAAACCCCTTCCAGGCAAATTTGGGCAATACTAGTTGTGCTGATAGTCACAAAGAGAAAGAAAGTCTGACTCCTTCTCACTGGCTCACTTATGGAGTTGACACACAGAAGTATATACACGTGTACTTCTACAAACAAAGCATCTATTAACACAAAATTCTCCATACAGTTTAATATTTCCTTATTTCTAGCTGTCATTATGAAAGGATAACTGCACTATGATCTCCTAGCAACACTATTGCTTCTGAAGTGGCACAACAGAATTGCCAACAAGTGCACAGTCATTGGGAGTTTTATTTGGAACTGTATATACTAAGAAAGGACTTACAGTTCTTGTAGCATGGTTGTCTGAAGGGCTTTCCTTTAGAAAAGACAATTGCCACTATGAGGTACTGAAAGCTGGATATAAAAAACAAAGTTGTGTTTTCATAATTTTTAATGTAATGCTCATCATGAATAGTCTCATTCTCATGGTGTGCAGAGCTGGTGTTCTTGGTGTCCAACACATTACATGCACTACAACACAAAAACATTGAACACTGAGTTATGGAGAAGGGGCAAATAGGGCACATTTATTTACAAAAGTAACAACAGAACAAATTGCTACAGTAGTAAAAATGCCTAAACTTGAGAACATATTACAGGTAGTAAGAAATAACTGAAAACTGTGGCAAAGAGGTAGCAATTCTTGTGAATTCAGAGATTTGAGTTCTTTTATGCTGCCAGTTTGTAAATTCTCTACATAAACTGTTTAGAAACTATCACTGTAGACAGACTTCAGAGACAGCTAAGGAAATACTGCAATCTAACAAAATAAAATAAAACGCCACTTCATTTTCAAAAATATGAATTTGATTTACTGTAACTCTTAAAAGGAAAGCGAAGTTTTGTAATAGGAAAGAGATAAAATAGATCTGAACCATAAATTTCAAATTTCTACCTCAGCTGTCCCAAAGTTGAAGAGTCATTAGACCAAGCCACCTGACTCTGATCCAATTTTGCTCTTCAGCCACTGGGTAGCTCCCATATATTAGTATGCTTTTCACAAAAAATCAGCAGACTAACAAGCTGCCATACCAAAGCTTTATTTTCTAAGTCCCCAAAGGGGGGGGTGGGGGTAAGGGGTCAAGAAAGAAGAGAGCAATTATTGCCTATAGCTTTCCAATCACTACTGTGTCCCTCACAGAGCCACTGAAACACTTACTCAGAGTCTTCTGTCCAAGGCTCATACCAGGACTGCTGTTTGACCCAAAAGAACCCCAAGGTTTGGAAAGCAAGGCAGATGATGATCTGAGACAACACGGAACACAGAAGTGGACCTGAGATAAGACCTGATGGAGGCCTTCGTGCAACAAGCTCTGTCCAAGCAGGGTTCAGACTCACTGCAAAGAGAACAAAAAACAAATAACACATTGCATCATTATGGTTTTCAAGAGTTATCCTGTTCACATTCTGTGGGATTAGAATGGCTTGCTCATGACATCACTTTATAATTTAGTCCAGAAGTGCAAATGTGAAACCACCTTGAAAAGACCATAGAACAATGCCACAGTGCCTTCTACAGGCTGATTCCCCAGCAGCACAGCATAGCAGGGGACAGTAGCAGCCATGAGACTTTAGGAATTAGCAGTGTCTGGCCAAATTCCCTTTGTCTGGCACAAGGACTTACAGCCTGCATCCTCACTTTTGGACTGCCATTGCTTCAATTAAGACGTTTTTATTAAATTTGAAAATGGAATTCTACTGTTAGCCAGTGAATTGAATGCTAGGCTCGTACGTGAAATCAAATATTTTGCTAGGCATACTTTGAGTATAACACTTTAGGGACGGAAGTTCTAAGTAAGAATGCAAGGAATCAAAAGATTTGAGCAAGATGATATTGCAATAACTCCTGTTTTCATTCCAAAACCAGCTCCCTGTACTGTGAAGACTTAGTTCCCCAAGATCATGCCCACAACCTGCTTCTTGTATGAGGACATTTCCCAATTTTCAGATGAATCTAATTCAGTACACGGAGGTGGTTTGGGTTTCTTAATGCATAGATGTAATAGTCATAACATCTTCACTGCCACAGTGTTTTCTCAAAACCACATGGAATTAGATATTAAAGAAAATATGACCAAGCAACAAGTGGTTCACAGAAGTACCACGATGGTAATTCAGTACAGTACTTACTGGTGAAGACAACCACCAAAATGATTGCCAGATCAATGAAGAGAAACTGGAAATCTCCCAAATTGCTCAGGATCTGGAGAGAAATCACAAATTGGTAATTTCTTCACACCACAGAAAATTTATACTGACACCCTTACAGCATTAATTCTTTGAATTTCACTCTATAAACAAGACAGTGTCCTGTCAAACTGGCCTCCTTTACCTGCAGGAGCACTGAATATTCTACAATGCACAGAACAATTCCTGAAGTATCATGGTATGAAACAATTTCCTTTTCAAGATGAACAATCTATTTGTAATTGAAATTTGTTTGTAATCAAAATTATATTATTTAATCTTACATACTAATGCAATAACAGCTTAGGCCTACAGTTCTTTAAACACCATAGCCTTACTGTGTACTCATACAGCTGTCAAAATTTCCACTTCAAAGGTCCTTTAATACTCTTCACCTTGAACTTGCTCAGAATAAAAATTAAAATACAGGACTTGTATCACATGCCACTATTGTGAAAACAATCATATTAACAGGAAATATTCCACTTTGCTTCCCCTCCCACCCCAATCAGTTTCTTTCAATTCTAACATAAAAGGAATGCATTGCCCTTTAAAAAAAAGGTAGGCTATTTCAAAATGCTGAAAGTTTTTAAATAATTGAAACCTATATTTTTTGCTTTGTATATATGTTTATTTGATCTTCCCACTGGAGAGACTTTCTTTTCATAGCCATTGGTTATTGCCTTTTCTAAACAGATACTACAATATATTTTGTACCGTTAATGTGAAAAAAACCCACCAAAACACAAACAATACTTTTAGTCTAAATGTATTTTTGAATGCATGTGTTGTACTGAAAGGGACTTACAAAAATTTGTTTAAATATCTATCAACTTTCAAATCTCTGAATTATGCTGACACTGCACAGGGATTTACCAAATACTTACAGAATACAGCAAAGTAACAGTGATGTACTGGATGATGCTGTATAATGCCATGAATTTAAACACACAGAAGGAAGTTATTAAAGCAGCACGGCCTTCCCTGTCAAAACAGATGCAATCATGTAACTACAAAACTTTCTGTACAAGCAGTTAAGTTCTGCCTACCAAAATGTTAGCTGCAATTAAACACACCTTTGAGGGACATTAGGCTACAGACACAGAGAGAAACAGGAGTCAGACTGGTACACTTTCCCCAACATTAAAGTTGTGGGCATGTCTTCTGAACTGAACCACCACCTAACTTCAGTCCTCTTTGGACTTCATGGGGTTTTTCAACAGAGGTTTTAAAATGAAAGTCTTTTCACAAAAGCATCTATGGAGCATTAATTTACTGCACAGATTGAATGAACACACAGTCAAGCCACAGAGCTGCTGACTTCAGAATTGTTTCTGATAATGCATTACTTCATTAGTTCCCCACAGACCCCTAGATTCTTCTTTGGCTGACCTTTATCCAAAATCATTACCTAACTTCCAATTCTAGAGTCAAAAAGTTGGTCAAACCCTATTTAGAAATTTTGTCTTCTACTTTGTATGGTGCTGAGCAATTATCTGAAGATTTTTACTGCTTGCAATTACACACAGCCTTTATGGAAACTAGCAAAGTTACTAATACAAAATTAAAGACTAATGTGTAGAAGCCTGGTAATGCTTTGAAAAATTAACTTTACATGGACAAAGGATTTTACAACAAAATAGTAAATCATGCTGTGCCTGGGTTTTGCTCAGAGTACCTTCAGTAATGAAACAGAACCACTTAAATGTATGGATTGTTCTGTATTTCACACTGGTTTCCTACAGCATCAAATATTTACTGAAACAGAGCATGCAAAATGAGTTACACAGACACATTTAAGTTCACAGTCAGTGGCATTACCTGATCAGCTTTGGCACACAGGAAATACTGGGTGTCCTGGAAGTGAACGGTGATGCCACAGAAGCCTCAAGTTCAGACAGAGATATACCACCGTGTGCCCTCTTTAGTGCCTGCCAGGTAACATTGAAATAGAGGCCATTTTAGAACTTACCTTCAGCTGTACAATTTAACTGAATGGTTCTGTATGGAAACTAAAAAATATACTTACCCCACAGTCATTTGCTCCATCTCCACACATGCCCACATAGTAACTATAAAAACCAAACAGACATCAGCATTCTGGACCATTCTCCAATCATGCTCCATTTAGCTTATTTCATTAATTATTTCTATATTACTTTGAGTTATTCAGGGTTTGCATAACAATGGGTGATCATTAATGCTGAAATCAATTACTGTTGCTGTTATACATAAGGAAGTAGACAGAAAAGTAACATGACAACGACAGGTCACCCAAAGCAATAATGGTTAATTAGCTCTCTATCATCCCAAAGTGGTCTAAAGAATCTTTGCTCTAGCCAATGACACTTTTGTAGTAATTTGTAGAGCTTCAAAGCCTGACACCAACAATCACATACGGACCCATGTGAACAGAAGTCATCCTGACAATACTTCTGTAATACACAGAACACATTTGATGGGTTTGTTTCATAAACCAAGCAACTGCATTTATAAAATGTCAATCAGTTTATGCACAAATTCCTCACTTAAAAGTTCATGTAGAAGTCTGAAACTTTCCCAAGTAGCCAGCAGATGGTAGTACTCTCATTCTATTAGACCAGCTAATAGGCTGATCTTTCAACACAAGGACTTCTATCAGCCCAGCATTTTTCTTTAGGCAAAACAGCTTGCAGCATGCATAATTTTTGTCTCCTATCACACCAAAAACATTCAACCCTCTCGCTTTCTATGCTTAAGCAAATACTTACTCTACATTTTGTAAAGCTTCCACCAACTGAGTTTTCTGATCAGGAGCCATGCGAGCAAACACAGTGCCATGTAGCACGAGCTGCAAGACAAGAGAGTTCTTAATGCTCACAGGGCAAAGTCTGTGCACCATTGAAAGTGCCCATACTCAAGTAAAATGCTTACCTTGGGTACCAGGTCCTGAAAATGCTCCAAAATCACTGCAAATGACTTCCCATTCATTGCAAAATGGTATTTTGTCATCTGGAGATCCTCAAGGCTTTCATGGACCAATTTAACTGGAATATCCTATCAAAAGTAGTTTAATACTCTAGCTGTAATGCATTTACACAGGTACCTTGGCATTTCAAACTAATACTCAGAGGGGTACTCCTAGAGATCCTACACAAGACCTACACAAGGTTTATAAGAACGTCACTTGAAAAAACCCCTCATACAATAAAAACACGGATTACTAAGAAAATGTAGTTTAATGTTTCAACTGCAAGCAGCAGTGAAGTCTTAACAGATTGAAATGTTGGGGAAAAAACCTTGTCAAGTGAAATGTCAAATGTCATATCACAGTTGAAAAACAACCTCCCCCAGCTGCTTTACTAGTCTTTGGTATTTGAAGAGCTGAAAGTTAACCAGTATATCAGTTCTGAACTGACACTTAACAGCAGATTTACAATTTAATTGAATAACATAAAAAGAACAGTAAAACTAACTGCTTACACTCTAAGGGCATAGTATGGTCATATTACCTCTGAGTTTATGGCTGGTGATGAACTAGTGCATTTTGCGAGGGTATCTGCATAATGCCAGTTGATCCTGGCAGCCTGCCCATCCTTTGGAGGTAGTGCTTCAGCAATAATGACCTTATCCTGAGGTAGAATCATTCCACAGTCTCTGGCCACAGAGATAGCAGTTAACATGTTATCCCCTGTTAAACAATTGCATTTAAAAGGGTTTCAGTCAGAAAAAGAATCAAGATCGTCTGCTGATACTCCCTGTAAGAGAAAAGCTAACAAAGCCTGTATAGAACTAGAACATTCAGGTAAATGAATGTTGTCTGTAGGCTTGCATGAAATGAAATGAAACCAAGTCTAACAGGTAAACCCCTTCCCCTAGAAACTGGAGCTATAAAGATCTCTTATTGAACAAATCTTAGTGTATAAGGAAAATCAGGCAGAAAACAGGAAGCCATTTAAAATACTGCTTTTTATAGTCACAGAACATACAAATAGCTGCATTGTTAGCCTAGCAAAACATTCCAAAATTACAATACCTGCGATTTAAAAAGCAAAGATATATTGTATGAAAAACACTGAACACAGACACCTAACATGCTTACAAGGACCTAAGTCATTCTCTCAAAAAAAAGTCCAATACAAAGTGACTTTTTGTAATATAAATCAAAACGGTAGCGACCCTCAGGACATCCAGTCCAAACTCCTACTCAAAGCAAGTTCAGTCATAAAATTAGAACAGGACTTCCACTTAGCCTGATTTGGAAGACTTCTAAGAGTTTTCATCCTCCAATTAAGTATCAAGTAGCTTAAACTTGAAGCTAGGGAGAAGAAGCCTCTTCTGGTTTCTCTGACTCAGCAAAACAACTTGAACCCAAAAAGAAAAAAAACTGGTGTCTGAATATTTTCACAAGTTTCTAAACTTCCCTGTTGCTATAAACACAGTGTAAACCCACTGACACTAAAATTTGACTGCATATACATAATTAAAACAAGACCAAAAAGAGATGGCTCTTTGAGTATGAATGTTTACATGCTAACCTGTAACCATGACAGTGCGAATGTTGGCTTTATGCAAATCTTCAAGTACAGCAGGGGTTTCTTGCTTTAACTTGTTTTGCATTATAATTAACCCCATAAAATCCATGTTGCTTTCAATAGCATCTCTGATGAAAAAGAGACAAGGAAGAGAAGATTATAAGATTTACAATTATTAGATGTAGCTTTAAAAGCCTGATTTTCTGCTTATCAAAGTAAAGAGGAATGTGTATTTTTAACCATGAAGTAATTTGCTTTATAGAATGTAATGAGAAAGATTTCATCACAATAATTTATACTTATTTCCCTTGTTTTAATTGAAAACCAGTGTGAGAAAATATTACTTCCTCTCAAGCACAATTTTCAGTTTCTTCCACGAGAATGCTTTCTAAAGGAAATTCCAGTCTCAAACAGGTTACAGCTAGAAAACACGCTCTGAAACTAACTGCACTCATAGGCCAAATATTGAAATATGCTTAGAGTCCACATCTATTTTCCCAATTAGCTGAACCTTGACATAAAAGCTACAACATTGTTACAAAGGCATGTAAGATTAATAGGGAATAGCCAACTAGGCAGAGAAATTAATTCACTTTGGTTTACATAAAAAATTCAATGTATTTACAGGTCTTAGGTATTCTACTGCTATTGTAGATTTTCACACCTAAAACCAGAAAACTCATTTCTCTGCTTTGCCAAATGTTCACCTTGTACACAGGGCTGATACAAAAGAACACAGTCAAAGCTGGCATTTTCATAGCTGTGCTACACATTCAAGAACTGTGAGAAAGATGACATTATCCACAAAACTAGGTTCAGCTGAAAAACAATTCACAGGAGGTAGTACTCTTTGAAGGAAGAAACCTTTCTACCTTCTGAACCTCATAAGAAAATGGACATGCTGCCTTTAGGAGAAAAGAAACTACATCAAACATGCATAGGTGATTTGCACTACTTGCCATTATACTTAATAAACACAGATGATATAAGTATTTGCAAGTAAAGAAATCAGACAAGGTTTTCTGCCACAATAATGTAAATTGGACATCATAAAAATAATATTCCAGTTCATTTCCAGCTTGAAGCTCATCCTTTGAATTCACTTCACTGCAGAAAAAAACTTCCTTATCTTGTATGTCCAGGGCACAACTAAAGAATTCAGAGAACTATGCATGTCAAGACAGAAAAAAGCTAAAGATCAGAAGTAATTGATTTAAATAAAAATACACATTACATATTAATTCAAAGCATGCAGCTTTTAAAGTCTGTTACTTATTAAAAAAGTGAAGTCACTCTTACCTGCTAATAGTCTGGACTTTGTGCCACGTAAGCTTAGACTCCAGTTTTCTGTGAGCAAGAGCAATAACTCGGAATCCCTGCTTAGTGTATTCTTCCAGGACACGCTCAAAGTCAACAGGAACTTTAGAAAGATCAAGTTTTGAGTTAATAAAATATTCATATTTCAGCTGAGCTAGAGAAGAAATAGAAATAATTTGCTCCTTTACCTGTTTCCTGCTTACACAGGCCGGCAATCACTTCTGGGGCACCTTTCATGTAAGCATCCATTCTCTTTTCCCCTAGAACCCTGGCTATTACACACATGCGCTGCAACACTGAGGAAAATGGAAACTGCCGCACAATTCCAATTTCATACCCAGTCTGTGTCATGCAGGAAGGAAGGAAGAAAAGGGTTACATCCACATACATCTTAAGAAAAACAGGTATGTGCTGAATGAAAAAACATACTTACCGACAGCTCAAACAATTCCTGAAAAACAAAAACAAACAAAAAAACCCCAGTCACTCTAAATATCAATTTTAAGTAATTTCTTCAGCTACAAACTATTTCAACACAAATCAGTAAATGAATCTGCACAGTATTCTTTGTATCATGTCATATTGTATTTTCAACGGATTTCCTAAAAGCTGAATATAAATATACTGCATCTATTTAGTATCCTTCACTTTAAGTGAGACACAGTACAACTGTAGAGCTTGATTTTTTGATTAGAATTTCCAAGACCTTTCACAGCCCAAACTGTCTGTTTAGCCTTTGTAAATGACTGAAGTACTGTGGTGTTTCAGAATGAGACCACAATTATTAAGTATATCCCCCCCAAAAATAATGTAGTAAGTTTCAAGAATGTTCAGATATCAACTACTGCACAGTGATTGCTGCTGTGCATGTACACTGA
The DNA here is from genome assembly GCA_016584745.2 of Phylloscopus trochilus trochilus. Taxonomy (NCBI): domain Eukaryota; kingdom Metazoa; phylum Chordata; class Aves; order Passeriformes; family Phylloscopidae; genus Phylloscopus; species Phylloscopus trochilus. The sequence continues at coordinate 7,356,366 of WQNJ02000041.1, read as the reverse complement.
GCTCTGAACAAAAGAAAGACACTTCTACCTACTACAAAATATGATTATACAAATGCACTGACTTGTTATACACTCCCACTACCCTACTCTGTGATAATCTGGATATACAGTCACATGCTTAAAATTTCCCTTTGTGAAATATTTAAAAATACTTCAAAATACAGCTGGAATAAACTTTTAAATCTCCTAAGTACATTTTGTTTTTTACTCAGCACTTAATAGTATCTCTAAGGTACAAGAGTGGCAAGAATTCCACGCCACACAGTGACATTAACAAACGATTGTTTTAACTGAAACTGCAAGGTGAGCACACCTAAGCACTTCATTGAAACAGTAAGAATTTATTAACAATACCAATATTAAAAGGCATAAGCTCAAAAAGCATTACTGTACTTTATAACCAGTCTGTAAAGATAATAATGCTGACACACTCAGCTTGCTCACCTTGAAGGTGGCATATACTGAACCACTACCTTCAACAATGGTTTAAACATGCTTGTTGTCTTTGCCATCAAAACCCTCACAGTTCTGATCCCATTTCAGTTTTATCAGCCAGAACCTCAGCATACAGGAAAATGTGTTTCTTTAACTCAAATCAGTTGTTTTGAGTTTTTATACCATTTCTTGATCTGTTGATTGCTTGGATTCTGGGGAAAGTTGTTTTGAAGGTCGAACCACTGTTGGCATGATTCGATTATGAAGGGCTGTTTCCTCTTCAGTTGCTTCTTCTAAAATCTGTATTTAAAAAAAAAATCAACTAATTTATACATTCATTAACTTTGACTTGCTCATAATGCAATATTCAGGGGAAAAATCCAACACTTACCCATCCTATTGCTTCAAACATCTTCAAATCAAGTGGATCCCCAGAAAGCACCCCTTCAATTTTTGTAAGGGAATGACAAGTTGCCATGCAAGCAACAAACTCCGACTTCAGCAAGCTCTCACTGCAAGCCCTCTCTTCCGGCAAAAGGAAACTGAAACAATGAAGTAATAATATACTTAGCACTATAATTATTTATTATGAGCCACTTCAAAAGGTTTGTTTAGATTAACAGAAGAAAATTGACTGCACAAGTCCCTTCACTTGTATTTTCACACATCACAGAAAACAAATTAAGACTCTGGGCTGGAATCTTCAGAAACTATCATAACTTTTTCCTCCTTCAAACACTCAGTGGTCATTCCTTCCCGGTCTAGTTTGATCTCTCATAAAAAGCCCTCTTATCACTTAGTACTTAACTTAAATAGCTAAGCTAATTCATTTTAGCAGCCCAAAAATTCATTGCTTAGGAGGGCAGGATTAAAGAAACATGCAACAGTATCTGCAACAGTTTTGCAGTATGACCATGAGGAAGTCTCAGACTCATCAACAAATAAAATTCTACCTCAGTTTTGCTGTAGAGTTTTAACTTCCACTACACCTAAACCACAGTTTAAGTGGCATTCTTACAGTGCATTACAGAAACATAAACATATATGAGCTCACACTGAATTTTCTATTCTATTCTGCTGAAGCTGTTACAGTACAACTGAGTATCGTATTTGCTATCAGCCCTGAGCTCATCCTTACCGAGCATTTTCCACCCGCTGAATTCCCCAAAGATCCAAGCCATCCTCAGTAAGTGTGCCAGTCTGCAAAAGAGGCCAAGGGGCATGGCATAAAGAAAAAGCCTTCAGAAAAAAATGATCTTCCAGCAAAGCAAAAATTAACAGCTATTTAAGCAAATTACTCTTGAACAATATATTTTCTTTTGTTTTCACATATAAATCAAGACTTCAGGAAAGAAAATACAGTATTTCCCTTGCTTTTTGCTACTAATTAAGTTTCAAAGCGTTAAAAAACTTTCAAAAACATTCAAAGCAGTCATGCTCCTCACTGGAGACAGGACAAATGAAACAGACCCTTAAAATCCAAAGATGATAGCATATCATCTCAATATTCAGGGACTGAGGACAACAGAAAATGGGTACTAAACCATTAGTACTATCTTACATAGGTAAAATAGTAACTGACATGTGCTTACAGCTGAAATAATACAGTTAGTATTATACTTATTATTTGAGAGAAAATCTAAGGAGGAAAATAAATTTTATCTAGGAAATAGCCAACAGCAAAGAATTCTGGCTAGCAGCATTACTTATGCTGCTCATGGCTGGTTAACAAATAATAACAAAATGCGCTCGCTCAGCTTTTTATTGAAACTAATGAAAATGAGAAAGTCTGATTTCATACTTGAGCTTTTCAGAAGCTTGTGTGCTAAATAAAGTTTCTTAGTAAGCCTCAACTCTCGCATTTCTCTGGTGCCAGTAGTAAGTTGGGACTTGGGAGTCTTGAGATAAGAAAGCAGCTCAATTACAACATCTTTTTAGAGAAGATTAAATTAAGAGAGTTAACAGATGGTAAACACTGAATACCTGGAAGCCAACAGATCACAAATGATCTAACTTACATGAAAAATGAGTTTTCCTTTTTTGTCTATACAAACCCCCTTTTCTAAGACAACGCCCCTCCAGGCAGCAAGGTTTGAAAATTCACCTAACCTTATCAAAACAAACAAGATTCAGCTGGCCACAAATATTTATCCTTTGTGGGCTGATGCAGAAGATGCCAATTTTTTTCAGCCTTCTTTGTGCATAAACGATGCCAGCAGTCATAGCAGCAGGGAGTGCTGGAGGCACCGTGATAGTGATAATGTCAAGAGACTCGATGATGATGGTACCAGCTGGAACCTGCAGTAGAGGTCAGAGTTAACGAACAAGAACTCACTGCTTACAGATTCACTACCCCACTGACGTGGGCAAAACCCACACATTGTTTACCCCAGTACAGTGTGTTCTGGATAGCCCAGAAATTTAGCACAATCTTCAACCACCATCAGCAATCACAATAATCCACTCCTAAATTATCCACAACTCGTAACTTCAAATTTGTACTTTTCCCCCTGGAAATATATTACTTTAAAACATTAGCTGAATAATGAAAAATTTTTAAGAGGAAAAAAAAAACAACCAAACCAAAAATCTTAACAGTTATCAGGTTATTCCTTGATAAGGATTTTTTTGCCTGCAGCATGTTTTAGATGTGCTGTATCCTATTTCTGCCAACTGTATCTAAGTCAGATGGTAATCTTACATATAACATAGATAAAAAATCTAGTAATTAGAGATAAGAGAAAGCAAGCAAATTTCTCTCTAAGATATTCAAATTCTGCTTCTGTGCTGAAATTTATTCTCAGTAACCTTGTCTCATTTCATTGATATAAAATAGAGCAAAAAAACCCGTTAACTTTAAATTAAATCACTTCTCATCATCTGAAGTGTGACAGAAGTCATGGTCACCCATTTCTAAAATAAGGCAGTTCTGGACCAGAAATGAAAACATACCTCATTTAAGATGCTATTGACAATTGTGTAAAGAAACCCAATGCCTGCCACCACCACCAGAGACAGGAGAAACAAATAGGCATCTCTGTAGAGCTTAAAATCAGTTGGCTTTGGATATAGTATGGAACGAACAAGCTGTCCTTTAGCAGTACTAAAGCCTAGAAATAAAAAAGAAGTTCTTTAAAATACAAACAAAAGCAAACCTATTCAAATATATTAAAAACCTCAATAAAACCCTTAAGCTACTAATTTCATTACAACTGTTTCTCAATGTCCATAGCAAATGTTTTGCAATACTGTAACTAAAGTGCTTTAAAAATAGATGTGCACATCATACCAAGGGCTTCTCTCCTATGGCAAGGACATGCAGCTGATGCAAACAAACCCCTCCTCTGCAGCAGCAGCAAATCCTCACATGGTTTGGCCTGGCAGAGTTTGTTGAACTGCATTTTGTTCCTCACAGTGCAGAGCTAGTGTATATATTTATTGTCTAATTAAGTCAGTCCTTGCAAAAAAGAAAATTAAGATATTCAGAGTCCAACAACATTAAACACTTAAATGGCAAGTCTCTCCATAAGGTCCCTTGAGAGCCAGAATGAAAGATTCAGAAAAAACTGCAGTGCAGGGAGTCATCTTCTGGAGAAAGGCACCTCCCGATGGCATTTTGACAACTAAACTAGGAGACTACCCTTCTAAAGGTCTTACAGTTGAACAACCAACAGATATCCCAAGGTCCTACTTGAACTTTTGCCTTGATGTTCAAAGAGGCCAACATTAATGCCCAATTTTGTGTGCCCAAAACATTTTCCATCTGCTTAGACCTCACAGCCTATTACTACAACCTCAACGTCAATGCCAGGTTTTCTGGCATTAGTGACAGCTCCCTGACAGCTTCTCAGTCTGCAAGCCTCCACAGCAAAGGCTGAGCCCTCCACCCAGACATTTGGCATATAGGATTCTACCAAAACAGAGCAACTACAGCATCACTCTTAAAGTGGATGAGCTTATCAAAAGATGAAAAGCCACAAAGTCCCCAGGCTTTGAATTTGCTACTGCAGAATATGAACCATGGGCCTGTTCAGAGAGGTTCACCATGTCTTTATGCACTTGAGTATTTAGCAATGAATGCTTCGTAATTCAACATAGTGGTCAACAAAAAAGTCAGAACTACATTCTATTTTTTTTTCCATGGTTTTGCAGAAATGTTCTGTAGCTACACAGGATAGACAACATCAGGGTAAAACAATAAATGAAAACCTCATGAGGCATCCTTAGAACACACTGGATATACAGATAACTTTAGGGGATAATTCTGTTTCCTAAAGCAAAACAACCAGTTTTGAATTCTTTTCAATTACAAATAGGAGCCACAATGACAGCCATCGACCGAGTTTTAGGAGGAAAGAAATGAATACATTTTATGTGTATTTCAGCTGTAATATCAAACATGTTAAAGGCTTAACTCGAAGAATACTGTGAGTATAAATCCCAGCAGATCAATTTTATATCCTGGTTTATGATAAGATTAGGATGACATGCCTTTGTGCACAACCATATTGAGTTCTGCTCTCTTAGATCTTTTAAGGACTAGATTTTTAAGTACCTTCAATTTTGTGGCATTTCCCTCCCTTACATAAAGGGATTTTTACTTGTATCTCACTGTGTGAGAATTACTTTAGTTCTTACTATCAGACATCTTAGGAGCAAGAAGCTGCAAGTGCTGTGACATCTGTCCTTTTCTGTGGAGAGGGAAATTCCCTGTTGCCTAAAAACTCTTCCTGTGACAGGAAGAACAGAGAATTTTGCATCACTTTGCTTCTCTCTATACATAGCCACAGCAGGAAAACCACATTTGTCCATACATAAAACCTGAATAAAGCCCACAAGAGCTGAATTCATCCTGTTTACAACAGGAGCTAACTCGGACCTGCCATGGGCAAAGAACATTTCACAAACACAACTTCCGATGTCAGGGCAGTAAGACTCAGGCGTGTTGGGAGCAATTGCAATACTCCTTGTAAGAGTTACAGACCACGGTGTGAGACTTCAAAACAAAAAGTACTCTCCCTCCTGCAGAGAAGGAGCAATACACCTTCAGCAGTTCATTTCTGTTGCTGCTTGGGCTCACCTTGCACTCCAGCTGGGCACATGAAATTTATTTAAGAAACAAAACAAGTTGAGATGGATATTTTTAAAGGGCAGATGCATTCAAGGGAAGGAAAATACCTCTTTGAAAGAAAAGACTAATAAAAGCCTCAAGAAAGAGAACACAAAATCAGAACTTATACTGCTAAAGAAGACTAACAGAAGGTGAAAAGAATACATCAGAGTAAGAAGAAATGAATTAGGATGAAGTTATTTGTTGGAAAACTTGCTTTAAGTAGCAGTCTAGTCAATGCAGTCCAATTTCTTCTATCTAATTCTATTGTACCTTGGATTATAGCTTGCATTCATTTATTTTGTGGTAATTTTCTTAAGATGATCTTTGTAAAGCAGAATTCCACAATTTTATTCACTTGTGCAATTGGTTTTCATAGAATATCTGTATTATTTAACCCCAGATCTCTAACATATGAATTAGCATTTTTGTAGATAAATGAAACTCATTTTTAAGTAAATGTTATGTACTTTGAAATAACTATAGGTAAGGAAAAACATTTGGCACTGTGAACGACTCTTGCTAAAATCAGCTGGTCCCCACTACCCACCCAAACCCTTTCCAAGTGGCACATGCTGTTCAACCAACGCACTACGAAAAAACCTCTAAAGGACATGAAAACATATTCAAGCAAGTTTCAAATTGATGCTAAAGACTGCTTCACTTTCTTGCTTGCCAACTGTTCATCTTCATACCATCATCTAGTTTTATTATTGTTTTAAAACTTTTATCAAGTCATTGGGGTATATTCCTTTACCCAAGCTTAGCAGTGTCAGCCACTTGACGCACAGCTACAACAAGAAGTAGTACATTAACAAGGGATAAACTCAACAATCAGTACCTGTTCTCACCACCAGAGCTTTGACCAACTCCCCAGTGTAGAACCGGGTCTGAATGACGTTGGTTCCACAGAACAGCGTGTGCCGCTTGTGCACTTCAGGACTGTAGATCTCATCTCCCACTGCTTTTGGATACTCTGAAGGATTTGGCAGATTAATCTTCGTGACAGGAACACTTTCACCTTAAAGGAAAGAAAGTCTCTAAGCACGATCAGAGAAGAACAGACTTTTTTTCCACTCACAACTACAAGTAGAATAATATAATCTCACTTCACCAGCAGACAGGCAGACTTGTGGCAGGAATCTTCCTTTCAGCATGTTATTAGGTAGTCTCTCACCTATTAGCCTCAGCTCAGCAGATTCCTTACCCAAATACTACCAAACTCTATTCCTTACAGAGCTTTTGTGCCCCTTACTTCAAGTCACACAGATGTATAACACAGTTCATTAAAAAAACGGGACAAGCTGGACAAGCTTCCTTCTCTTGCTGAAAAGCAACTTTACTCAGAAAAACTAGAAGCTGAAGAAAATTGTTCTCAGCTCCTTTGGTGACCGACTGCACTCAAGCTAGGGCTGCAATCAATTTTTATCAGTGGCTAGCAGCAGCAAGAGAATCAACTATACTCAGAAAAACTGAACAAGATAAAACACATGATCTCTGAACTACAATTTTCTAAAGGCTGTCAATTTGGACAGATTATTCTAGGAACAACAAAAAGTCCATCCTAGAGACTGAAGCTGTCCTTTAAATACATCAGATCCCTGGTTTCAGTGTATGCAGCGTATTACTTGAGATAATAATTTGTGGTTTTAAATACAATGGAACATTCCACTCACTACCTTCATTTTTGGAAGAAGCTACAAAAGTTTGGGCAAAATTTTTCTGAAGAAGCAGGCTTCAGAACTTCATCTGCACTGAGAACACCAAGCCAAGAGGCAGGAAGACAAACTATCAAGAAGAAATCTTTTTAACAGCAAACAATCACTCATTTTTGGAGTTCCAAGCAGTAGCTATTGCAGACAAGCAGGACACAAGTACGTAAGTACTTCAGAATATGTCTAACTGTAAGAACATACACATTTTAAACAAAATAAACATATCCACTTCTGCTAGAACATACTGCAAGTAAGCATGCATACAGGTATAAACTAATACTTTTAGCCATGCAGCACTGTGTATTGAATTTACTTTACCTGTTAGCATACTTTCATTTACAATGCAAGTACCACTGAGCAGTACTGCATCACAGGGCATAATTGTCCCATTGGATGGAATCAACATGGTATCTCCAGGCACGAGGTCAGTGGAAAGGATTTCTTCTACTTCTGAGTATTAGAACACAAACAAGTTTACTTGAAAATAGCCACCCTCTATAAAACTTGATAAAGATCCTCACATCCAAGATCCAGGTGGTGACAAGTACAACTATTAATAAAACGAAGTAAGACTTTGTTTTATTAATGGCATGAAGAGATTTTAAAAATTTACAGAAAAAGCCATTGATAAACCCCAATTCCACCACAGATTAAATTCCAGATGCACATGGATAGAGTGCATCATGATAAATGAAAGGAATTAAGCTTATACAAAGATATTAATGATTAGCTACAGTGCAGCTTCAGTATAAAGACGTGAGTCCAACACAAATATATCTTAAAAACAATATCATGCATCACAAAATTTTGGATATCACACCTTTAACTGCTGTGGTATCCAAATGAGGGGAAGTTCAGAAACAATCTTGCAGCCCTCGTTGGGTAATAAATTGTTACAGAGACCCAACACATGCACATCTTTAAGTCAGGAAAGGAACTAGACCAACAGTTACGTAAGTGGAATGGTAGAGAATGAGAAACAGCAATAGGACAAGCATCGAATCCAGAGCAAACCTGATACTCACTGAAAATGCCATCTAGAAGGTTAACCCTGAACACATCACACTATATAAATTCCACTTTGAACTTCTTTTCCCATGCAATTTTGCTAGGAATGCAAGCATTTCAAGCTGATCAAAGAAAGAACAGATGCAGACCTACTTTACACTCACACTTCATGAGCAATTTAAATTCAACCTTCCAGGCCACCTGTGAAATTTACCTTGGTTTCCTCTGCAGACAGAAACCCTTACAATGCTGTGAGCTGCTACCATGTCATGTAACATAACATATTGCTGCAAAGGGGAGAAAAGTTCATTATTCAAAAGCACAGTTTGTCTTCTTCTAAATGCATATTCTACAGTACAAGTGACGAGATTCTCTACTAACATTCTTTAACAACAAAACTCTACTTAAAACATTCTCTTGAACATAGTTCAGAAAACTTATGAGCAAATAAAGCTTGAGTACATCAATCCATACAGGCTCCTATTTTTAACAGCATTCTGGATGCAAACATACACTGTCATCCCAAATCTTATAAAATAATTAGGTCATTAGCATACAAAAGTAAAAGCTGGAGTAGTTGTATGAACTTGAATTAAGGAAGAAGTTGTTTGGTTTGATTTCAGAGATTACAATTTAAAGATAATTACTACTTTGATTTCCATCAGCTAAGTCTACAGAGAAAACCGAATCACCAGTTTAACAACCCATATATGCTTCACTGGTGCTCAGTTCTGCAGGGCTTTTTCAAACAAGGAAACAATGCAAGATGGAATCAGTACTGTTAATAAAATTCGATAAATAAACTTGTGTCCGGGTTTTATTTCAGCAAGGTAGTGTTTCTGTTATCTGAGACCAACCTATAGATTCATCAGCAAGGAAAGTCTGCAAAGGTCTCAAAGAAAACTATAAATCCAAACTCTTTCAGCTCAAAGAGGGAAAATGCGTAACAATATTCTGCCTGTATGAGTCTGAAAATTTCTCAAAGATTTGTAAGCAATTGCACAACAAAATAAGGCAATCAGTAAAAAGCCAAAAAGATGCAGCCATTTTCTTTGAACTTACCTTTCTAATGGTGTAGAGTGAGCTAACAATGGATATTACAGACATAATCACAATTGCTAATGCATAGTAGTGATACTCATCAGTGATCCACAATATCACACTGAACAACTGGAAAATGTAAAAAGGGTTGAGAACCTAGAAGAGTGACAGAACATTCAAATTACACCAAAGGTGACATGGGTTCTCCATTAGAACAAAGCTGAAATTATCCTCCTCCAGGGAGAAGACAGTTTCAGGTCTTTATACATAATTTTTGTTTGGTTTGCCAAAATGATCCTATTTTTCACTACCTCCTCAGCCCCTCAAAAGCACAGTTCTCACTCAAATAATACACAAATACAGACTTTGAAGACTGCATGCACTTTCCCCAACACCTCAAAACAAGGTAACAGGAATATCTGACGCATGTTAAGTGATAATTCTTAAACCAGTTGGGATGTTATTTTCTATTAATTCTTAATAAATGTCCTAATACCTCAAGTTCTTACTGTGTTAGATCAGGTTGGAGAATTTCTTTGTTCAGAAGTTCTACTGTGCATTTTTATAGCACAAGATAACAAACCAGTTATTCAAATCCACCTGATACAAGGAAAATGGAACAAATCCAACAGAAGCTGGATACAACACCACATTTGATTTGCTGCATGTGTTGTAATATATAATCCCTAGCCTCCTCATGGAGAACACAAGTAATTTTATGTTTTAAATTAACTACAAAAAAATAAATAAGATGCTGACCCTTTTAAAGAATTCTGACATGTTTTCTAATGTCCTTACTAAGGCACCAGGCTTAGTAACTCTGGTGAGCTTATAGCTGATCTTTAGCTCTAAGGAGAATTGGGAGAGCTCAAAAAATGGTCCATATGATTTTGTTTTACAATGCTGGGCTCTAGGGGAAGGTTTCCAACAGCCTATAGTCATTGCACTAGAAACAACTTTCAATGATACACCTTTTTTCTTTAATCTATTAAAGAAAATATTTACCTCCTTAACCAGAAGCTTAAAAATGGAAGGCACTTTCACAGCAATTTCATTTACTCCATAGAATGCTTTTCTGCATTAAAAAAAGAAAAATACAGAAAAAAGGTCAAGATTTTTATTAGAAGTCTTATTGATGTCAAAGTAATTCCACTACTTTGATAAAGTATAACAAGTCCCTAAATCTGTGACTCTCTTCTTATTTATCATAGTTTCAAAAAGTGCTTTTCAGAGAACATTTACTTAGTGAGATGCTCCAATACAAAGGTAATTATTTTATACTTCAATTTAAACTGTACCTTATATTTTAGATTCTTTCATAATAAGATTTCTCTGTGAGATGTATATGGTCCAATGTTATTAAATATGATATATTCTGAAAGCCAGTATGTGATTCTCATTAACTTAAGCTTAAACAAGTGTTAAGTCTTACTCTGCAGTATGACACTGTTTTCAAGGTCCTGTATCTTACTTCTACTCTTAGAACAAAGAAAGGCAAATCATGAAAGAGGGAGCAAGAAACCAAGCTCTGATGGTATCAGAGCTGGTTAAGTGACAGTGACATGAAAAAGCCCTTAAAATGATCTGATGGGAAAGGCTTTTATATTAGAAAAAGACACAAATTGTCAGAAGATTAAATGATAAGCAAGCAGATGCTCCCAATATTTTAACCTGTATGAAGGTCTCATTTTCAAAAAAAAACAGACACTGATCATTCAAGGGTCTTCTGGGCTTTTTAACACTCGAGCATAGGTGATAAAACATAAACAATTCTTCCCTCAAATACTACTGTAATATTACCTGTAATCATGCATTCCCTTTGTCAGTCCTGTGCTGTGTTCATTATGAATTGCAGAGCAGAAGGTAGATTCATCTAGACCTCTAAAAAAAAGAAAAGTCAATGAGTTATTTAAGAAATCTGATATTTAAAATAAAGTCCTCAGTCCTAGCTCAAAAGAGCTGGGTCTTTGAGAAGAGCTATATACTGTTTTATAAAACAACAAAATCTATGGACTAATGTGTTCTTAGCTGGTTTTGTCACAACTGCAAATACCAATGACACATAAAAAGCAATCTTCTTGTTGATATATATTATTCTGTAGGATAGTCATACCTATTCCAATCAAAATGGAGACACTTAAAAAATGAAGTAGAATACTAGCATAACTAGTATTCAAAGGACTCTAAAAAGTGAGCAAGTTTCATAAAACATTATATGAAATCAATGTGGATTAACATTTCTTCAAATTATCTTCATCTGACTCTAAGTAGTAATGGAAGTAATTTTAGAAATAATTATTAATCAATTTTTAAAATAGATCTATACCACAGCTATTTTGCAGCATCTTACTACCACAATGTTATTGATGACTAGGAAAAATACATTCTACATTTTCAGAAGACTCATTTTCACAGAACTTCTCCACATGCTGTGAAAGCCAATGCTGTGCTTTAGGAAATCTGCACATATGCAGAAACACCTAAAACATCATTATATTTACAGCTATGGGATTGTGTTAACTGTCAAACACAATAAATCAGCTGTATGCTGCCCAATATCCAGGCATTTTCTTGTGGACATACTTTGGATGCACACCAAAATATCATCAGCTTCCAAAAGGCTTTCACAGATGCCCTGGCAAAACCAGCATTATTCCACGCAAATGTTTTTTATATTGGATATCTATTAAGTTATTATCTATCAAAAAGGATTCAGAGTTGTCCTAGTGGAAAAAAAGAAAAAACCCAACTCTTTATTGTGCATATTTACTAACAATTACTTCCATTCTCTAGAACACAGGGAAAACTTTAAATATCCTTGCTACTGCAAAGCCTAGGATCACGTTTCCACCAATTGCTTGTACAAGAACAGAAGATCAAAATTATGTGACATGGCCCTAGGTCTACAAGGTTTCTCTAAACATTTTTAAGTTCAAGGCTTTTAAAAATACTATTTTAGATTAAAAAATACACAAATCTCTGCTAATAGCTGTGTCTTTCCTCCCATTCTATCATGAATATTTTTTCTTTTCCTGTAGGAAAAGAAATTTAACAGTGGATTTACGGAGGGTCCCTAAATTTAAGTGCTCTATATGCAAATATGCATACCTATGAGTGCAATGTCCATGCAAAGACAGAGCTTCAAGCACAATGTTCTCTGCTTTTTACCCTACTGCTACAGACTGAATTTCCAGAGCATTAACAAGAAAAAAAAAAATCCCTGTGTGCAGAGTTTATTATATGAAGCACTCATCAACCCACTCAGAAATTCAGTTGACAGTAGCTAAAACAAAACAGACATCCAAGGTCAGAGTTGTATCCTCTTTGGCTTTGTGACCAAGTCTGACTTAGTCCAAGAACACACTTAGTCCTTAGTCCAAGAATTACACTTGCATTTCCTGTGTTTAAAACAGTGATCTTAATATTATGGTAATATAAAAAGAACAATGATATGAAACTCAAGCTCTCATAACTGAATTAGTTGCCCAAGAAATCTTAATTTGACCCCCTTCTGTGTTGTGCTAAGCCTTTCATTATGTGATCCAACTGTTCTGTCTCTGAGTACTTGCACAAACAGCAGCCCAAAGTGAATGCCCTTCATGATGCAGTGTTGTGCTTAGATCACAACTACAAGCATGCTGTCTGCTTTAAGGGTTTTACTATAAAGATCTCTGTCTCGCAGACTCTTTATAAATATTAACTTGATTCTCTACCATGTTATTAGGTAATATCAATTTTTGGTTTATACATATAAACTGAAGGGTAGAGTATCTCTCTAAGAAAACGTATCTTGGAGAAGGACAATTTTTTCAAGACTTCTTTTCAGAATATTTATCATTCACAAGCTCAGATATTATTTTGCACATGGTATCTAGTACTTCACTACAAGACCACATACTTTAGACAAAAGTTATAAACAAACTGGCATTTTTATCTGACCTTGTGGAAAAGTGACTTAGTGCTCTAACTGTATCCAGCATGTCTCAGATCCAGTTCTTTCTCCTCTTTATTATTCAATAGCTAAATAATCCTGTCCAGCTCAGCTACTGTACCTGACTAAACAAGTGGCCAGGCTCAGTCATGGCTAATACATCAAACAAATGAAAGTTTGGCTTATCAGCAAGAATGTGATTGAATAAATGCCCACATAACTTCACAGGCATATCTGAGATTTTTCCAGGGCTTATAAATTGGCTGAGTTATCACAAGAACATCAAAAGGCACAGTCAAATAGCCACAAATGCCAAGTTTCAAGTCACTGCTTTAATGGTAAGGAACAATATTTTTTTCTAAACACATGGAGTCATATGATTTTTTCCAATACCTGTTCTTAACATACAAGCACAGTTTCTTAATCTCATCTAAGGGAACTATTCCCCTTGAACAGTTTAAATTAAGAGCACTATAGGCATGAAAACAGGAGCCTGCAATGCAAAATTATGAGTGTCACTACCTGCACAACTGTATTTCAAGGGAGGGTTAACATAAAAAATGCATACAAAGCTTTAAATTACTTACTCCTGAACTGAGACACTTCCACGGTCCCAGATGATGACTGCTCAATTTTGTAACTGCTTGTGTTATAATAATTTCTTAAAATTGCTTTTATTGCTGATAACTTTCTCTATTATTTGGACACACTTTTTTTGGAAAAAAAAGAACTATCTCCACCTGATGGTTCAATGCAGTGAACACTGATTTAAGTTTATAAGAGATTATATTTCTGATTTGAATTTATTATTTTTGGGCAGTTGCCAAAAATGGAGAAGCCTGTGCTCATTTAACTTGTGGCACTATGAGAAGGCCTTATTACAGAAAAAAAAATCCTTTCTTCTTCAACCCTAACATCATGCAATGGTGCTGCCTGATAGAAGAAAATATAGTGCATCACAAGCTAGTGCTGCCCACTAAAAGACATTTAGTGTCTTTTAGTGCTTCTGTTACTAAAGAGTAACAAAGATGGATCAGATCCAGCTCAGCTGCACTAAAACATAGAAATAAACCTACACAAAGATGAGCAAAAGGGTATTTGGTGAATTCCCCTTCTTCCTAGATAATCCTTTTGGATCTAGCTAAGCAACACAAAAACCTAAGTTATTCCATCATAAGCCAAGTTTTTGACTGTTCATAGAAGTAGTGCTGTCTATGAACAGGTGCTCTAATTCTCAAGTAACACTCCAAGAACAGGCAAAAAAGCCTGCAGAGGCATGCAGCCCATCACCCTACACAAATCACACTTGATAAAGGCAGATTAAACAAACACCGTCCTTCCAAATTCGCACCGAGTTAAAATCTCCCTGCCCCCACTGTGGTTCAAACAAAGTCTCAATGAGCTAAAACAGCTGGTCAGAAAATAACACCGATTTTCAGCATGTTCTTAGGCATGCCATTTTAGCTTTTTAAGAATGCAGTTCGAAGCACAACACATAAGGAGAAAGTATTCTTACCGTACAACATCAAAACTTTGAACTGAATCATTCCAAAAATACTTCACACTGTGATGCGTGAAATAACGAATCTGTAAGGGCAACAAAACATAGATGTTAATTAAACTGGTACCACTAAACACCTCTCTTTTGACTGATTTTATTCTGGGAGGTGACAAAACGTGAATTTAGAAAAGCTTCACTGAAAAATGGATACTTTTCTTTCAACATAATCTTTCAGTCTTTCCACAATTTCCGGTAACAAGTTACTGAGGAGATTTCTGTTCCACCTGAAGAATGAGTTAGCCTTTCAAACAAAAGTAGTAGCTCACATGTGCTGTGCTGTGTTTATTCTCAATAGTGTTCAAGCTACTTGAGAATTAGCAGCATAGCATTGCAAGTTTACTTACAGGCCAATATTTTTTCAAATCATTTTTATTCTCTTCTGCAGCAGATTCAGAGAAATGAACAGCATGGCCATTTGAAACCTTGTGCACGATAGGCTTAGGATTCTGTAAAGGATTGGCTCCCGAGGAAGGCATAATGCGAACCTTTGCACAAAACCATATCTTGAATTCATCCTTAAAAAGAGGGGGGAAAATGAGTTAGCTGAAAGAGCATTTAAACAGCGTTTTACTACAATAGCTGTAGCAAAATCACAGATCATAGATTAACAGAGCCCATACAGAACTATAGACCATATCTCCAAGTTAGCATCAGCTACCTAAAGGATGATTTTCTTTCCATAACTCTAAAAGCATATTTTTGCACTTGGGTCAGCAGTTACACCTTACTTCAAAAAATCTATCTTTGCTGAACAAGGGAGGGGAAACCATGTTTCAGCTTATACTAATAAGGTATTTGTTCTGTAACTGTTGATGACAGCAGCATTCATGTATTTGATTATTAAAACTGAAAGACAGACTATTCATTATGCCCTCTGCCAACAGCTGTCAGTCTTCCCACAGAGGCAGCAAAGCTACACACACAGTCCCCAGGAGCACCACTGCACTGCTGTAACACAATCATGCCTACACTGCACGGCAAGGACTGGTGTGTTCGAGGAAGCAGAAGGAACTGCAAGCAGGGAGAGGCACATCCCCCTGTGCACTTACAGTTGTTCTCAGCAGAACCACCTCACAGTCTTTAAGCGTAGTCCTTTTGCACGTTGCTTTCACACGCCACTGGGGCATCCAGTAGAGGAGGAGGAGAAGAAAGCCACCAGAACAGATCACTCCTACAGTAACTAGCACCAACTTCCAGCGACACAGATCATAGCCATAGATCTCCTGCATGGAAGAAGAAACAAGTAATGATGACTCTCTTAATTACCGTGGCTCGGGATGCCGACATTAATTTTTCATCATGTGCAGTATTTAAAGCAAACGAAATTTCAAAGCCATTTCCTCTTCTTTCTTTTCTAGGGGGAAAGAAAGATTTGAAACACTTAATACATAATGGAGTGGATGCAAAAAGGAACATTGTTTTGCTTAGTCAGAAATATAAACATCAATAAAAGCCTGACAGAGGCAGATCATCCACACCGTGTATAACATTTCATTGCAAGACTGTCTGCTCTCTGCACTGCTCCCTAAGGACTGAGGCTGCAACACAACTTGCCTTAACTCTCAGTGAACAACAACATTTTTGACCAATACACAGCACAAGTCAGCTGAGCATTTAAGAGCAGAAGCGTGCAGTTTTGTCAAATGTTGATTTTATAACGTAGCATTTGATCAGTTAGCATTCACAGTTATGAATTACTACTGCAGGCTGAATTTTATACATTCAAAAAAAGGCCCTAAATATATCAAACATCACTTTTTAGTAGAGAATTTTGCTTATTTTGCCTGCCATTTACCAAGAAATGCTACTTTACAAACTCTAAGCCACACTCAAAGGTTCTGTAACTTGCACCAGTTAGAAAAATTCTTCTCCCATGAAAAAACCCCCAAGTATTCAGTGTGCAAGCACCAACTTAACTTGATGACAGCCAGGAACAGAAAATAATTCAGTGAATTACTGGACACTGTGTTACATTCCCGAGTTTCACATTACATCATTAGATTATATTTCCTGCAGTAAAAGGGCAATGAAGTTTCCCATTGAGTCCCACCCATTGTTCATATTGACATGAACTTCTCGGATTTTTTTTTTCACTTTTCATTAAACAGTGTTAGAAATTGTTTAAACTCCTTTCTTAAGAAAAGGCTTCTCAAAAATTTCTTTTGCCACCTTCTATGATGAAAAAAAGGAGAAATAAAACCCATTCTCTCTTACCCCCAAAGCACTCTTTAGCAATAAAATAGGAAAATGAAAGACAGTGAGAGAAGTTAATGCTTCTTTTTAGGACAAAATAAAATTATTTCCTAAAAAAAATTTTTAATTTTAGTGATCAGGCCATAAGCCTCTCCTGTTCAAAGATGCATTTGCTTACTTTCTGTATTGGAGTTATCTAGTGAAGAACTAATTTTCCTAGCAGTGTGCACAAGGACAGAATAAGAACTCCAATTCACAGAAACCTATCATTTTTTGAAACAAAAATGTCTATGTATACACCAAATGGACTAAAAAAATCCCTATGAACCCCACGTGGGCTAGAAATTGAAAGATCAGCTGCTAGTACTTTCCAGTCAAAGCTTATTGCTTTGAATCACATTATGAAGCATTAACCTGTTTTAAAATACAACAAAAAATCTCCAGTATTTGGAGGGAAGAAAACCCAATTAACCAAAGAACAAAAAAATAATCGTAACAATAAAAAATCAAAACACAATTCCCTTTGTTTCCATTTTCATGTAAAAGTAGAAATGCTAAGCACCAAAATGTTTTATCTACTGGACTGACCTTAACAAAAACCTTTCCTATCCCAAGACTAATTTCTTAACACCAAAAAAATATTGCTAAGGATAATCTTATAAAATTGATTTAAACTGAGACAATCCACTTCCTGATGTAATATGCCCCCTTTAAACAGAAAAACCTGAAAATGTGTTTCTTTCATTGTATAAAAACAGATCAACAGAATTCATTACCATCTCATCTTCCTCTGCTTTATTGACATATTTCTTTTCTTCTTTCTCCATGTTTAGTATGATATGGAACTTCTCAACTTGAGATATGGAAGACCTTCAACAAGACAAGAATTAAAAACTGAAGCAACATTACTGATTTTACACCTAAGTTTTAGGTAATTTCAAGTTACTTTCAGTAAGTGCATACATAAAACACAACACTGACAAAATATTAGTATTTCTCTTCAATTTGCACTGTTACTAGTTTCTAGAAGTAACTATCCAAGGAGGTCTGTAAAGCTTTATGATTGAACATCAGATGAAAGAAATTAAATACTGCAGAAACATCAGGCTTTAAAAGAGGGGAAAGAAGCTTGTACTAATTTAATGTGGCTACATTCTACATGCAGCAAGCAGTTTTTTGGTACATTTTACAAGCTTCATGATGGAAATGTAAATTAACCCTGTAAAAAAAAAAGCTTAAAAGTAGGTCAATATTACACATTTGTATCACTCTATACATAATAGCTCCAATCAGATGCTTTCAGAAGTCAGGCTATCCTTCAAGAGGAAAGGCACAGTACCCCTGAGATCTACACTTCTCATCTGATCCAAAGAATAAATACATGCTTAAAAACATTTAGTCCCCAGTTTATTATTTCTAAATCAAGACATGCTTTTTGGTCAGTCTCTCCCCTTCTTTCCAATTCCTCTACTATTTAGTTTGCATCAAAATCTCTCACAGTTGCTAATCTTGAGAGGTGCTTTGAGGAGAGATTATGATCACAATTTTCATGAATAAGAAAAAAGGCATGGAAAAAATATGGCACTGTCTATGGGATGAATGTAGTGCACAGATTCCTACTCCAAAAGGGGAGAACTACAAACAAAGGCTACAACATATTGTGAGGCTTACCAGAATTTTCCTCACCACATAAGCAAGTAAAATCAAAAGTACCATGTCAAAAAGCCAAATTTTTGAAATTAAAACTGCATCTAACCTTCATTTGGGCAACCCTGCACATGTTAGTTGTATACAATTTATAATTAATGCATAGGAACAATGACCACAATTAAAATCACTGAACAACCAGTCCTCATCTGCCAAGACATAGATTAACTATCATTCTCTGCACTGACATGGTATAGCCTTCAATTTTATTTACTGCACATTCATAAATCTCTCAGAAGACAGCACTTACTACCACAGCTTATAACCAATCCTCAAGTATTAAGTCCCACCTCAAGTATTAAGTCCCAGCACAAGCAGCTACTCTAATTGTCCTTTTTCAGGCTGTTATTAGTATTAGGTAGCAGCATAAGCATAATCACTATCAACTTCTCTGTCATTATCTCCCCAACATTTTCACAAACCCAATCACCAGACTCCAAGTCAGATCCTCTCAAAGCCAGCCCCTGGATCCTTGCACTTAAATCCACCAGCAATGCCAGCTTCAAAGGGCCCCTCCTCCCATCTCCTGCAGCTTATCCACAGCATCACATCTGCACGTGTTTTCTGCAACCTACCATCTCCCTCCCAGTTAACCCAATAAATGAAGCAGGAACCCAACAGGAAAGGCTTCTTTTGCTACCCAAAACTGGATCTCCTGAGAAATCTATTCCCACTGCTGAGTAAGGTCCTAGTTCACTCAAAGGAGAGAACTGCATCACAGGACAGAGCTGAGCCTCAGGTGAGAAGCAGCTCAGTACTTCATAAATTGAGTGCTTGATACAGTTGGCATTTTGTTCTGAATGTAAGGAAGATAACTTGGCAACAACTGTCTCCTTTGATGGGAACATCAGCTCACACTTCCCTTGCCTTGTTAAGCTGGAAATTTTCTATTGCTATACTATAATTATACTACAGATTTATTTGGAAATTAAGCCATACAAGTCATTAAAGTTCTAAACCACACTTTTGTTTAAATTGCCACTTTTCTTAACTAAGGAGCTTTCTACCCTGGGAAAGACATAGATAATACATAAAACCAGTTAAAATCTGTCCTAAATCTACACAGGACTGTAAGAAAGCTCCTGAGGACAATCTTTGAATTAATCACATCAAACAACTTTATGTACATCATACAAATCACATTTTCAATCAAGAACTCATTCGGCTAGAAAAAAAGTTCTGTGTATTTACAGAATTATACTTCTAATAGAGTTCACAGCTCCAGGAAAGAATTATTAGGTTAATCATACTTGAACTAGTCTGCTCTTAAACAAACACACGCTTTCCCACTATAAAGTACAGTAACATCAAAAAGGCTGCCTGCAGGCAACTCCCCAACCTTGACGGACATAACAAGCAGGAACTTGATACAGGAAAGCACAAGGCAGAAAAATAAATGCAAATAGCTTCCAGATCAATGGATCTCAACTGAGATTTCCATATGGCCAATATGTCAGCACAGGGACCTTACAAGACATCATGGCAGTATGAGAGAGAAGTGCAATTGCCTTCATTTAAGGTTGTTCCACTGCTGGGAAGGAACATCAGGTTGTGGGTCTGAAGAAGGATGAAAGGAAATCTCAGCACTAGCAATAATTCCTGTGATTCAGTTAGCTCTTTGAACAGCTGGGTAGAATCAGACAGGGAATACACGAGGAGAATTAGAAGGCTATTTCTGACTCACATCATTAGCTCCATCTGCATTATTTTATACAGACTCATTTACTGAACAACCTTCAACTAACACACATTCTCAACATGGCACATACTGCTGGTAATTTTCCATATTAAACTCTAGTTCAAACCTCTAAATTTAAAAAGCATTATAGAGATATTTTCTTTGTTGATGGGTCATGAAAATGATTCCTATTCCACAACAAAGAAGTGCACTCTTCCCCCTATCATATCCCTTCTGGCACACCATCAGCCCAAGCATGTCATCAAGAGTTCAAACGGGTAAGTTCTTTGGTTTGTCTCCCAGTGCCCTGCTGAAAGCTGGGGTTGAACAACACCACCTGGACTCCCCAGGGCTGCCTCCTTTGGTGACCTCAGGCTGCTGGGTCAGACTGAAAAAATCTTAACAATTCAGAAGAGACTTTAGCAATCTGCATTTGAGTTTTATTTCCTTCCTTCTATAATATGATGGGGAATTAAACATTCCACTACTTAAATGCTTAATTAAAGATTTAAATATAAACCTTGGACTTTTCAGACCATGAGAGGATGAATTGAAGTGAGGTGGAAATCCACTTGCAATAAACAATATGAACATGGGAATATCCAAATATAATGTGCCTCTGATGCAGATTACACACTACCACTCAGTCTCTCTCTGGTCCTGGAGTGAACAGCCAGAGAAATCCTCTCCCCCTTTTAACAAATTGAAAATAGCAATCTTTTAAAGAAAGAAGATTTATAACCAACGGAAATGGTGAAAGTTACTATCACTCCACTCATAATTTTTACTTACTGAGTTGCTATTGTATAGCTAAGCATATTCTAGAGTCAGAGTACTAGGAAATATCATAAAGCTCTGTAAAAGAAAATGCTGCTTGCCACTGAGAGTAGGAGAATGAATTCACTTGCAACATTTTGTAACAATGTAGGTATAAATTTAACAAATGTTCTAGAGATCAGCTGAGCAGTCTCTGAACTGTAAGTACTTCTAAGAGCATACATTTGAGTCACAAGCTGAAACAGTAAATTTGCAACTTTGCAAAACACAGTATATCAAAATTAAGTTGAACAGCATTTCCAATTTGTTACTGTCCTGATGAGTGTGCAGCTGTGAGCAGGACAGCACCTGCAGCTTCAGACTGAAGTTGGTACTATTTTGGAGCTAAAATAAATCACAAATTGCATGACTGAAGAAATTACAGCAGTGTACAGAGCTTAAAACTATATGCATCCCTCACAATGAAGAAAAATGCTGCACTTTTTCTCAATTACTACAGCACTAAACAACCAGGATACCAAGCAACTTTGGTGCCAAAATTTTGGCACCAAAATATTTGTAAGTAAACATTTGTAGCAAGAGTATAAAAGTAGCAAGTGAAGTTATGGTGTATTTATTAAGGAAATGGCTCTAAAAGCACCAGGGCAAGTCTCCATCAGTACACCTGAGGAGTTCTGCAAGCCACACTTTCGAAGGACTACTGGCTTACCTCAGTTTTCTAACAGCTGGCATAATTAGTAAACTACTTCAGTGCAATTTTTGCCCTTAGAGTTTGATTTTCAGGGTGCAAAGCAAAGATAATCTTCTCTCTGTTGCCCTCAACATTTGTCCCAATTCCATAATCCTTAAAAGCTAAATAATACACACATTTCTGCCATCTGTTTATTCTTACAGTTTTTCAATATAAGTGGAAGTTTCATAGGTTCAAGAGAAAATTTTTAAAGTCTGGACAAAATACAGCTCCAAAAGAAGAAACTTTTGATATCTCCTGCAACCACTGGATAATTTAAACCCCAGATTTCTCAGATTAAAATGTAATTTTTAAAGCTGAAGTCTTTAATAAAATCCATGTATGGAAAAACATAAAAAATTATTGAGTTATTACTTTTGCATATGCTCTTATCATCTGTCTTCTTAAAATACATGAGTAAACTTACACATTTTTATCTTAAACACTCCCTACTTTATTCTTTTCAGAGTTTTGTAAAAAGTCCTGTGATAACTAATAGTTTCTCTTACCAACAAGCAGTCCAGCAGCTGTCCTCTGCACTTGCTTTTGTTACCATCAGTTAGCGAGGCAGTTCTTAATAACGGAGACCCTATCTACAAGGGAAGTCCTGACAAATGAACTATTTTGTCTAAAATCTAAAAAAAGTCTCCAAGGGCTTTTCAAACTGTTATCAAAAGATTAACATATCAAAGAAAATTTGGCACTGCTTGGAATGCTTTTTTTTTTCCTCTTCCCTCCAGTGTGGCCGAACAATTGCAAGACTGTGGCCGGGCTGGCGCGGACGCTGCGCTTCCAGGCATCAGCAGCCCGGTCCAGCTCCTTCTATTCAAACAACAAATGCCTCCCCAGGAGCCTGCAGACACTTGCAGGGCTATGCACAAGCCCTGATACTATCTGCCCAGCCAAAAGCATCTATGCTTCTGACCAAACCCTTCCTTGTATTTACAGCGGTTGTGAGTGAAGACAACAACATTCATTTTGAGGAGCTGAAGGCAGCAGGTCAGAAATGCACACATTTCTCATTCTCAGCATTTTGCAGTTTATCACAGACCAGAGTGAAGCAATCACACACAGCAGATCAGACGACCTTTAAAAACTGCGTGCTACAAAGCTGAGAAAGTGAACTTTGTCTCTGTCTGAACATCACAGAAACAAGGTACTTTTCTGCACAAGACAAGGCTCAACTAGCTCTGCTTTGGTAAGAACACAAAAAGCAAACCAAGAGATGTAGCAAGGCAGACAGAAAAAGCAAGAGACACACGAGAGAGGCCAAACTTCAAATTCACCTCTGTGCAAAGATTAATACAAGTAAATCTTCCTCAGCACCCTATGTAATCACTCTCAATAAATAAATCAAACAAAGTAAACTAATACAGGAAGAAAATTAAGAACAAAAAAAAAAAAAACCTGACTGACCTGTCTAGAAAACAATCAAACACGATTCTTACTCCTGACATCTGAGCTATTTTCCTAGCAAGTGACTCTCCTGGCTCTCCTGGGTCTAAACAGGCTACTAAAGGACTAAAACTCCTCTTTCAGAACTTATTTACAAGTACATTCTCCACTAAGAGCCACCTTACACCTCTGTTGTTAAAAATTAACTTTCTAAATAGCTCCATGTCATGAAAAGCCTTTCATATTTCTGAATAAAAACCACCTTGAAAGTCATCTTCAACTATATCCTGTCTAGCTACCAAAACACAGGAAAAAAATGGGGGCTTTTTGCAACTTGAAAGCCAAACATTATTTAGCCACTCAGAAATTCAAAATTCCTGCACTTCAGAGCCATACTTTCAACAATTTACCCCAAGAAGAAATCAACCTTACAAGGGAACAGACCTGACAAAGGCAATGTTTACCACTAGGGTTAATTCTTGTTACAGTACCATGAGATTCCCACATACTGAAATCAGTTACCAAGCAGTCTATTTTTTCCAAACATTATAGTAGAAGTTTTTGGGATTCATGCAATGGGCCAAAAATGGGGGTAAAAGAATTGCTACACATACACAAAACACCAGCTAATGCTCAAATCTGTGCCATACCAGCAGTATTGAAATTAAAACTGATGAAGTACTCAAACTGGAAGAGCCATAACAGCCCAGGAAGAGGAAGGAATGTATCTTCTAAGAAAATATTCCATCTGAAAATACATCTGACTTCTTAGGAAAGATGAAAACTCAGCCTGGGTGATAGCTGACCATTAGCAGAAAAGGATGGCAGTTCATTTTCCTTGACACAAGGAAATAAATATTTTCCTTGACACAAGTCTAAGAAAATGTAAGGATCAGTTAAAAAAAATTACAAAATACTTACAGGCACATTCTTCTCAAAATGTATTTCATAACATGCAGCACATGCTAAAAATCAATCACCAAAAAAGCAAATTTGGACACAACATTTACAGTTTGCAAGGGATGGAATCAAAATTTCTGCCTCACAGTGTCTTGGACATAAGTCCTATATTTACTTTCCAGTCCTTCTCTTTTACCTAAGATATCTAACTTTAGCATCTATAAAAATAATGTATTATTTCCTAAAATTTCTCCACTGACAGCTCTTGAAACAGACAGGCAGAATCTGCAGCCACTGATAATGAAAAAAGGACCATTTAAATACACTTGCAATTAAAAATCTTGAAATCTATTTAAAATGGCTATAGGAAAGTCCTGCTAAAATACACCTTATGACATCTTGTCACCAAACAGTCTATAATCATTAGTCTAATCTTAGGATTCATCATTAGTCTCTGTACTTCCTTAGAGGAAAGAGTTTTTAAGTTGTTCTTTTTGGAT
This sequence comes from Phylloscopus trochilus trochilus, assembly GCA_016584745.2. Lineage (NCBI taxonomy): Eukaryota > Metazoa > Chordata > Aves > Passeriformes > Phylloscopidae > Phylloscopus > Phylloscopus trochilus. The sequence continues at coordinate 7,331,685 of WQNJ02000041.1, read as the reverse complement.
TCTTGGTCTCCAAGGAGCTTCTCTACACAGGTATGCCTGCACTCTACATTTTTGTTTTTCTGATTCTGCTTCACTGTTGCAGGTGCCCAGGACCACAGCCATGGTGTGTGCCAGATGGATTTTGCTGCACCCAGGACTTGGAAGAATCCATATGTCTGAGCTGCAGCACAATGCCAGAGATGCCTCACACCATGAGAGCCTCTCTGCCTGTCCCCAAAACATAAAACCCATGTCACTCAAAGAGCACCCTGTAACTCAAACAGATCCCTTTACAGGTGATACAGGACTTAGTCAAAGGCCTGGGGCTATCACACTTTTGTGACCATAAAAACCAAAAGGTTATGACTTTTACTTCAATATGCATTACCATGAGCTTACACACGTAATGCACTTGTAAAGCTTTCAGTATTATTTGAGCATATCTGTCTTTTTACAAGCATGTGGTTTACAAACACAAGAGAGACTCTACTTGAGAGGCAGCCTCACCCTAAGAAATGCACCTTACAAAAATGGGAGCTGATACAGTTTACAGCTTTTGAGTAACTTGCAGCTGAACCCTTAAATACTAAGTTATCCACATAATGTACAACAGATGCTTGGGTAAGACATACAAACTAAATAACTATGGAAGATCAAAACTCTTCAACTGCATTTTGAAAGGAGTTAAGGTTATAATTTGTACTACAAACAAAGCTTAACACTTTAGTCAACTAACCAAGCTCTAACAATAAGAATGACATAATAGTTTAATGAATACATGGAAATTTTACAAGTACACGAGCTAAATTTTAACAAAGCCCTCCACTCAATACCTATTTTATCACTTCCCATCTTAGGCTTTCTGTTATAATACAAGCTTTTGTTTCTGTGTTTAGGCTTAAGGAAGACCATTGTATCCAACAATCACCAAACCAAAACTGTATTTACATTTGTAGAGTGTATGCTTTGTAAAGTATACTTTTTGCAGGCTGTAATAGCAATTGCAATGTTTATAGTAGAGTACAGGCTACATTAAGGAAAGATAATTCTACATCTAACAATAAACTCAGTATGTCAATTCATCATGATAACAAAGTACTATAGCCAATACTACACTCAAAATTAACTTTGTAACCAGTCTTCTGATCATTATTTTCAGATCACTTAGAAATACAGCAGCAATGAAGTTGAAGATATGTTTGAAGAGGATTTAGGAAAGCTGTTGATCATCTCAACGACAATTAATCAAGCATTTTACCACCTAACCTTCCCAGCACCTCATTTATCTTACTTCACATTAACGAAAATCTTGAACTGAAAAACCAAGCACCAAAAATCACAATCACCCAAAGCTTGTTCCCACTCTCAGGCTCACAGAAAGAGAGTCTTTACCCATTTCCTTTCAGATTTCTGGATCTCTTATCTAACTGCCACGAGGGAAAGAAGACCTGCCCCACAGTCAGGGAATCCACTGAAGCATACATTTATTTTGGATGCTTGTTCTTTTGTCTCTTGGAAGAGTATACCAGACACTTGTGTTAGAATTCACAGACTATGTTTTGTTTGCTCTTGGAAGAGAAAGTTAAACTGCTCCAAATACCTTGGGTAAGGCATGGCGCCATTACACCCAGCGTGAGTTCTCAATAGCTGAGCACTGAGGCTGTTTCCAAAGAAACGTTCCTTTCTCACATCAGGCGTGAACTTTACTCAGCCCTTCCATGTGATTAAATAACCCAGACTATTATGGTTAGATAATGGGGATGGCAAAGATGCCCCATCCCAGCACCAAGAGACCTGCAGCCACTCTAGTGGAGAACTGGGAGCCTGAAGACCCAGACCCAGCAACAATGGGTCCTTTCAAGGAAGCATTTCCCCTCAGGGGCTGTGCCAAGAGCCCAACCTTTCCTGTGTGGCTGCCGCCTTATTGTGCAATGTAGAGTATCTGCTTCCTGGGATATATTTGCTTTTGTAGTATGGATGCTCAATAAAAGGAGGCAATGACTTTTTTTCCTCTTCCTCTTAAATTCTTGGAAAATATTTTTGAGGTTAACATAAGAACATTTGAATCAAATTTCTCTTCGTCTGCAAGGAGACCATCAAGCACAACCAGACTAACCCCATAAGAGATGAACTTTCCTCTAAAGTTTAGACCTTGAACTTTTGCTTCCTCAGAAGTACATATAGTGGCATACAGCTATGACTACAGCAGTCACACTCACTGTAAGCAAACAATTTGCTTTCACATCTTCCTTTCCCATCCTAATTATGACTTAATACCTTTCACTGATTTCAGCCAAGCATTCTCAGACAAAGCAACAGTATTTCTTCAGTTTCCTGAAGTCAAAATGTTCAGCTACATAACTACTAGAAGTACACAACACAAGAGTATATTCCAGAATAACAGATATAGCACCAAATTGCACTAATTTCTAAAAATGTATTCTGTCAGAAAAATCTATACATTTAACCCGGGGTTTCTAATGTTTGCTGAAAGCACAATTTTTTAAAATAGTCATAATAAATTGACACAAAGTCTGAAGTATGTGGCACATTCACTTAAATTAGATCAGAAACACTTCAAGGAAAAAGCTTGTGTGCAAACAACTGGTCAATCAATAGAAATACTGTGCATGACAGAAACTGTTAAAACTCTAAATATCATATAACAACACTAAATACTGATGTTAAAAGATTGTATAAAAGAATTAAATTCAAGATGGCACATACAACAATTTATTTGTTTTGATCTCAATTTACAGTAACTGAAATAATTAGCAGAAAAATCTGCAAACAAGTTCCATTCCAAGACTGAACTGGTGTATACAACAATGTTTTTATGCACAGGAATTTATATACCTGACAGCTTAGCTCCTGAAAATTATTAATTTACCCTCAGAACTACCACATGAAGCAAGATGAAAAAATCAAGAGGGAAAAGTTGCACTCTGTTTCCACGAAAAGAAGTTTGACAAAGACAAGAAGAGAACAGACAATACAGGACTGTAGCATTTAACTCCATGCCTTCATGCCTGTAATGTAAACCTTGGCCCACACCCATCTAGCTGCCATGTCCCAGTCATTCAGAACAGTCCTACAAACCCAGAAAAGTTTCAGAGATTTAGTAAACAGTTGTGTTTCAGAGAAGGACTTCTACAATCCATGAAATTAAATTAAGTCCCCACATCCTACTACAACACGTTTCATCATCGTCTTAAATAGCTCAATTTAAATGACACTGTTCAGTGCTTCTGTGCCCCTTGGAAATGACTTCCACAGCATCAGCAGTGGGAGACATCTCCTTATAATGGAAACAGACTGCAAAAATCTGACAAGGGACATCCCTTCAACTGCTGCAATCTTCTCAGTCCTAATGACCATCAGCAAAGGTCTTGAGTCTTGCTTCTCCCATAGGTAATAGCTTTTGCTTATCAGTCTATTTATAGTTAATTTTTATCTTGCATGCTTACCTTAAAGGAGAAATTCTGCCTTAACATCTCTTGTCTAGAGTAACATTTTAATCTCGGTTTGAAATACCTTTTTGAGAACTTTCTTTCTTTCCTACCATATAAAAACCTTTATAACAGTATTAAGAGGTGTAACTGTATCCATCTTCTCTGCTGTGAGGAGGAAAGTTTCCTTAAAAGCAAGACTGAAATGTTTCAAGTATGCAAAGTGTATCAAGGAATGCTTTTCCCTCAAGCATTGACCTCACTAACTGAAATATCACCACTGTCTAGCCAAATATTCAGAAGTAGCCTCTTCCCAGATAGCTCTAGTCCAGATGCTCGACCCAGCTTTCCCCCTTCAGCCTTGCTTTTTCATAAATGTTAGGTGAAAACAGAGGTCAGCTTCCTAAAGCACCACTGAGGTCTGCCACAATTTCACTCATATTAAATGCCCGAGTAGCTTTAACTCCATACCCTTTGTATCAGTGCCACGGAAGAACAGACAGCCGGGCTGAAGGCTGATAGAGCCACACAACAATGGGCAGAAAGGTCAGACCAAACGTGCATTTCCCCTGCAGCCAAGGAGACAGCACAGAGAGAGTCACATAATGATGTTCCCCAGTGCACAATCTCCAGTCCCAGGAACTTGTAGTTCAAGAGTTCCATGAGCCAAATACCCTATCATCTTATTTATTACTAAGTGGATTTTTCCTGGGGTTCTAAAAATTATTTTGTGGCATATTTTAAGCTTGCCAACATCCTGCAAAGAGCTCCTGAATTCACAGAGAAGGATTCATTTTGCCCTTATTTTGACCCTCAATCTATTAGCTTTATGAACGTGAACTTCAGTTTCTCCTTGGCTACAGCATTTGGAAAAGGAAACTGCCAAGCAACTACTTAATCTGAATATAAGAAAAATAATCAAAAACGTTTTGAAGAAGACTGAAGCTCTGAACAGTACCTTATTTCCGTGGGACATTAGGAAAGCAATCAACCACCAGTTACTAAGTTTTTACTGTCTTCCAGGCTGATGTTATAGGTACCAAGCTCTTTTTCATGGCTGTAAATACTACCATACTTTCAAAATTAAATAACTTTAACGTAGCTAAAATCAAAATTAGTATCCAAAGAACAAAGATGTTCTCCAATAGAGGGACACATAGATATAAAACACACTCTTCAGGAATCCAGCAATGGTAAGATAGGAGGACAGAGCAAAACACTACACAGATGATTCATCATAAAATATTACCCCACAAATTTAGCAAATTCAGCTGTCTGGGTATAGCTCAATGTCTGCACTACCAAAAATTACAATCTCAAAAAAAAGTGAGCTTTACAAAAGGTGAACTACTTCCATTAAGTCAGGCCAACAAAAAGTATTTTCTGAGAGTGCACACCAAAATCTTCTCAACCCAATACACTCTTCTGTGGACAGTACCTTATCCACCAGCACTACTGCCTTGACTACAAGGTTGCATGAGTTCTGCTACCACACCCATCAGTGTTACATACAAGTGTTATCAGACTGCAGCTACACAGACAATTCTGGCATTTAAGATACTGTTTCTTCACAGACATTTATGCCAGCAGGAAACTATGTATTTGTTCCAAATGCAAGGTACAGACTAGACTAATTCAATATACTTTGCTCTGAAACCAGAGCCAGAGACTTCTATGACCTGTTCCAGCAATGGACTTATGTGAAACAGCATCTCCAGCAGAGACAGCCACTATTTAACACACTCGACAGTCACTACTGAAATGACCAAAGGCTAAGAACAGGGGCTACAAATACCACCAAGCACACCAGTACCAGCTTAAGGCATAAAAATCTTCCATAACACGTGCTCAGAATGCAATTAATGCCAACTGTCTTCCTACTGAAAAAACCTGTCTCACTCTGGGAAAGGGATTTTGCTGGATAATGGAAGGGGTAGCAGAAGGAAGAGTGTTATGAGGACAGCTCCATCTACACACTACTGCATAAGGACTCTGTCAGGCTGACAAGACTATAAGTTATTTTTCATTGTGCTCTCGCCCTACAAAAGGCATGCAATTTATGTGGTGAAATTTGCATGTTCCTACATTTTTTGCCTGTTCACCACTAAAGTTATTTCTGCCAGAGAAGACAAGTTCATTAAAAAACGCAAATTATATTGCTAACAAAAATTAAAATTTGTAGATGAACTAAGGAAAACTAAGAAGCTAGGAGCACAAGTAGACTTTCAACCAGCTTAGACTGCACAACAATGGTTTTCCAAGTGCTTCAGTTCACTCAGACACATTACATCTGCCTCTGCTCCAGATACATGTCCTTCACCACAGCTTGATCTCACCCAAGCAGTAGGTACACCTGTAACACAACAGAAGCTCTGTTTCATCCATACACAGCTGGCATTTAAAGTCTGGCTGTCCAAACTAGACTCAACACCGTTACTCCTTACAACAACAGAAGTCTTCAATATTGCCAGTATTAAGGCTGAGTAGGCTGCCTCTAGCAATAAAGCGTGGCTATGATGCATGAAAGTAATGTCAGGACTCTCTCTCAAAGCACTGCTTAAGGTTTTGAGGTTCTCACCAAATGGGCCAACAGAAGATAGGGTTAATCTAAAGAATGCACTTTGCAAGACTGCACATTTGACAGCCCTTTTATGTTTCTGTTTGAATTATCAGTTGGTCTGAAAAGAACTTTTTGCTGGCTTGTCAGATCTGGAGTACTGCTCTAGTGACAGAAACACCACTTTCAGACAGCAGCACCCTCAGCCAAAGACCACTCAAGCCAGTGGAACAACCCTTTGAATTCACTGGGCTTTGGATCAAGCCTTCACAACTTCATGACAACAGTAGATATGTTAAGAACCCTCCTTGCCCGTAAGATAAAAATAGATCCCCTGTTTGAGAAACAGAGGTAAGAAAAATTATCCCTCTGCTCAGAGAAAAAAATCTCTAGCCAACAGTAATATGACTTTTCAGGAAATGAACCTGTACCCAAAAGTTATATAAGTATTATTACAGGGTAAAGGTAAAGTCAGGCAGGTAATGCAACTTAACTGTACAATCTCCCCATTGGAGGCCAATCATTATCCCTGTCACTGACCTTTCAGCTCCTGCTATCTACTGCTGCATTAAATGTAGCCTCCAGAAAATAAGCTCTTGCTATTGATGATGTGAAACATCAAAGCACATTTTAAGGGCAGATTTCATAAGAGTAACTGTACTTTTCTTCAATGATTTGGAGACACGATATGGCAGCGAAATGCATAGGATGAATTAATGTGTTTGCACAGATTCCAGTTACATTACAAACCAATTGCCGAACTAGTAGGATTAGCTGGATCCTTTTTTTTTTGCCAAGCAGTCTATTGCACACTATCAAAAATAATTATAACAGTGCATAAAAACAATGATATATAAAATAGCATGGCTATATTCGCAGTTGGATCTTCCACTTCATCCTCACTTAGGCTCTCTGTAGTGGTGAATATACCACAATATGGGATCTGCAAAGAGATCCTCACAGCCAAAGTGGACCTTTATAACGATGGATGTTAGAAACATTATAGGATTATCACCTGAATCTAAAGCAGTAATCTGAAAGCTACTAAGACCACTAAAATGAAATTCATCAGTGCTCTGCTAGGCTTAACTCACACAGACATTGCTAACATGTTGACCATGGAGGTTTAGAACACCCAAACAGCACAATAAAACTCGCTCCATTTGCAAGAGGCAGCATCCAAGAGAAGAAAGTAATCTGGTACCATGTTTCCAAACCAATACAAGCACCACAGTTCTAACCATTCAAACCTGTACAAGATCTAAACTCACGTGATACGGCCAAGAGATTGACAAAAAGAACCCTGTATATTTCTCCCTCATTGGCTCAAATCTGATATCAACTGAAGCTAGAATCTTATAAAATGAGATGAAAGGAACATGAATAGTGAGTTTAGTCTATTCTCCAACATAAACCACATACCATTCTTTTTAAACACACAAACTTGTTCCTCACGGCCACAAGTAAAAACTTCTTAAAGTATTACTTTAACTGTGAGAAATGTTAAAAACTTAATTGGTGTTTTCCGTGATGAAACTTAATCCCACTTCAACCTACCCATCATGGCCACTGAAAATAACATTTCCTTCTCACAAATCTTTTAAATACTTGAAATCTCTTACATTCCCCCTAAGCTCCTCATCTCTTGCCAAAATAACTTGGATTTTCTTCCACGTTTATGAAGTTGTTTCCTCGAACTCTGATCACTCGCATTTCTCTACTCTGAACTCCTTCCAAGTGGTCCAAATTCTTCTTGAATCTTGGCACCCAAAACAGATGCTGTCTGCACAGACTGTACATCAACTGCAAATAAAGCCAATGGATTTAAACTTTACATCTCTCACACAATGCTCCTGTTTAAACATCCCAGTAAGATATTTGCCTTTTCTGCAAAACTGCATGACACTGACTCATGTTCAGCTTGTGATCCAGTACACCCCCAGGTCCTTTTTCTAGTATTCCTCACCCTGCATTTCCACAGCTGGCAGTTTCTGCCTAAGTGCAGTACTCTGCATTTGTCCCTATTGAATGTCATGCTATTTTTCAGGTTATTTTGAACTCTCATCATGTCCTCCAACACACAGTCCCTGAGAATTTAATAAGCACACTTAATCAGCCAGTTGACTATTTTCATTAAAGGCAACTGCACCCAGGACAGAATCCTTCAAGATAACTTCTCGTTTAACACCAAATTGTTAATTACAGTTCTCCAGATAGGATCATCTACCCCTAGATCATGCCTCCATTTACTTATGAGGCCATCAAAATGAGGAAAACCTTTTAAAATCAGTCAATTAATTCAGGAGACTAAACCTCCACTGCTTCTGCTACAGCCACTGAGCCTTCTGCTCTGCAGTAAAAAGGTATCAAGACTTTGGACACAATTACTTTTCCCACAAATCAGTTTATGCTCCTGTATCTTCCAAGCTTGAAAACAGAATGTTTGTTTAATAATCTCAACTGATGGAAAAAACTGAGACAAACTGAACTGTCAGACTGTTACTCATCTTCCTTGGCTCTTTTCCTTTGTAACTCTCTGAAGACTCATCCTTTGCCAGTCTTCTAGTACTTCTGAGTAGTTCTAGATAATATTTTGGGCTGTTTTGAGAATTGGACAGTGAAACTTACCCGGGCCAGTTGACACAGAAACATCTAGTGGAAGTACACTGTAGTGTAAAATACTACCTTGTCACAAATATTTGTAACATTAAGCACCTGCATGCAACTATGTGAAAGAAGACAAGAAAAACAGGCACTAAAGCCCTTCAGATGTTCTGCACCTTCTGTAAACACATATGCTCCCCACAAATCACACAAGGCATGTCCTAATCTTCCTACTACTACTAACATACTTGTACAGGTAGCTGACTTTTAGGTCTCTTGCTACTTGCCATTCCATTTGCACTGTAGCCTTTGTGGTATCTGCCCCTACTAGTTTTTTACATGTGCTCTTCACAATGTGACTCAATTTCACACACTACATATATTTTCTTCTTGCATCCCAAGTCAGTTAAACTGCTCTTATTACTGTTTCTCAAAAGCCTTCTCATTCCACTGTTCTCCTAGCCTTTAAAAGAATCAGCTGTGATTTCACAGCCATTGTCACTTATCACCTTTCATTTTGACATCTTCTAGCTAGAATAAAATGTGAAGGAGCTGCCATTTTTGTTATTGCACATACCCCCTCTAAACTGAAAATATCACTGCCATATAACTTTGCTAAAGGTCAGAAAAGAGTTGGGTATTTTGATTTTGAAGGATGATCTTTTAGTCTTAAATACCACATAAAAAATCTCAATCCAACTAAAAAAAGTAATGGACTTGCTACCAGTTCTACTACCATACCCTCTTCCAAAGAGCTATTTTAAGATGAACAATGCAATGTCACAACTCTAACAAAGCAGAACCATTAAAAAAAAGGGCTAAATTCTTTCAAATGAAAAACACACAATGAAAAAATGAAAATATAGAATGAATGCAAATGCAGCTAATTCTGGTAAGTTTGACAGGATGATGAATGTGATTGACACTGCACCACCTCAGGGCAAGATTCCATGGCTAGGGAGACCCATTCCCAATCTCAACCCATGCAAACAAACCCATGCAATCCCAACACATGCAAAGCAAGGTGCAGAAATTACACATTTTAGAAAAGGAGCAGCAAGACACAGAACTTTAGCTCTGTCGTGCAGATCACATCCATAACTCCTGAACTGTGAATCACCCATCCTTTTTTATTTAAGCCTGCTTTTCAGCTACCAAAAATCAAAGTTTACAGTCTTATTTCAATCAGGAATAAAGGTGTCAGACTTGGAGCTATAATACAGCTACAGTTTACTACAAAATGAACTTTTGTTCTCTGCTATGCAGATTATTTAACAAAGGAAGCAGCTTTTTTATGAATGAAAACTATTTTTAGCTCATTGTGTAACAGTGAAAGGGAAACATTTTAGCATTACTGTTATTTAAACATTTTTTTCAACGTTTCGTTGTGAAATCAGGATTTTTGAACTAGGATTTGTCTTGTATGAACTTTCTCATGCTAATCATAACCACATCCAAGCACTATTCAGAATGTTGGGAGTTTTTTACCACTGAAAGTTCACAACACCTACTTATCTGCACAACAACATGACTACAGACCCAAAGCAGTTTTGACCATAGTAGATGCCATGCTGTGGAGACCAGTAACCCCTGCCCAAAAAAGCCTGCACTTAAATACAAGCTCTGTTCTTCAAGGCAATTCTTGCAGACATTCAAAAGACGAGCGTGAACACAAATGGCAGAACCACTTGTTTTCACACTACATTGATAAGGTTTGGGCACAATAAATTAAATCTAAGGAAGCCTTTTTTTTCTAATTTCCAAACTCAAGACTAACTAAAGGACTTTGTTTCACCAGGCAATAAAGGAATGAAACATCTTCTCTCCATGCCAGCTACCATCAAGTTCTGTCCTGGGGTGACTTTATGATGCCTGTCTACCACACAGACATTAAATAAGGAAGGTGTTACAACTATGCTCCCTGGTCTGCAGTTAAAGATGCTTGAGCACAGCACTAAACAGAAACATTTATCACAACAGAAGTAATAATTTCTACAACACACCTTGGACAAGCTAAGTCAAAGTAATCCCCTGCTGCAGGTTTCTGTTGCTTACAGAAATAAAGCAAACACTATCTGAAGGCTTCCATTTGAAGCAAGTCAAAATGCTTGATGAAAACCTGACCTTTTCTCAATCACTTTCCATGTCAGTTCCCAGTTCTACTACTGATTTCCACTACGACCTGGACAGTCCACTTGGACCTGGCTTTAACAATATAAAGGTATTTTACTTCCACAGAATAAATGGAATTTGTCTTCACCCCACAGAAAATCTTGGCTGTTTTATACTCAACACAGAAAACAGTAGGATAGTATCTCCTCAAGGCAAATGAGAAAAAATAATCTAAGGGTTCCATGTCAATACAGAAATTTATTTCCTTTTTTAAATAATTTACTAGGAACACAGCAGGATAGCTTGTCGATGCACCATGCCTGTCACATGGCACAGTAGCAGAACAGGACTGAATCAAAGTTTCTCAATCACTCAGAGATCATGATGCAACTTCCCTTCCTGCTAGGCAGCCCCCACGCTCCCTTGCAGGCACTGTGAGCTTCCTGACCAGGCAGCTGGGACCTTTCACCCCTCTCTCTCCAGGTTAGGGATGAATTAGTGCCTACCAATGCCATGAGACTGCAAAGAAATGAAAAAGAAATACATGAACAGATGCCTGATCCTAGAAGATAACTAACAAAAAAATTTAAGGGGGGAGAGCAAAACGGGCTCAAAGTCTAGACAGCACTGCAGGAAGACACCAAGCAGAGCTTGGAACAGCCCCACTGCTCCTGGGAGGTATTTGGGAAGGCAGCAGCCGCTGTCCAGCAGCTCTGCTGGAGTCTGCAGAACTGCCCAGACCCCTTTCACTGCTTACACCTCCTCCTATCACAGACAGTGACACAAGGCCTTGGCCAAAGCCAGTGTTAACAACGAGATCTCGCTCACTCATTTTCTGAAGCTCGTTAAAAACTGACAGCCTTGGAGCACATCAGTTTCTCACAGCTGACCCAGGTGCTCACACTGGAACACTCGATGTAGCCAGAAGCCAGTGTTCTTTCCCACAGGTAACTACACCAACAACAGATGACATTTCTGTTTCAGTAAGTCAAGTTAATGATATGCTTCTTAAAAGTCAGCAAGATTAGATCAGTACCAATAAATTTCCAGGTCAATTGTACAGTTCAAAGTTTATATAGCATATTTTCTTTAAACTCTGTGAAACTGTACTGGTAATTAGCCAAGAAGAAAAAGCAGCTAACAAAAGCAGCAGTATGTAGCCATCAGTGTCATGCCAAATACCAAGACAAACATTTCCTCAGTATATGTGTAATAAAGATAGGCTGTTGTCACTCATGACACTGATACAGGGACATGAAGTTTATGAGGCCCACACTTACAGCACAGAGTAAATTTAAATAATGCCAAAAAAGCTGTTTCTCAGAAGATCAAGAAAATAAGTATTCTACAGGCTGTAACAGTGTTGTACAAAATTTTAAGAAAAGGTAAAAGTAGCAATTCTTTCAAACATGATGGAAGTGATGGCTGAAAAACATTGCTAACCTGTCTGAAGAGCCAGTGTGTGGACAAAATCTCATACATACAAGAGCTGAGACACCTACAACAAAAAAAAAAACCAAAAAACACCCAGTCAGAGTAATGAATAGACTAAACGAAACATAATCTTGATTGCCCTTGCCAAGAAAACACCAGTGAGTGCATACTGCAAAGAAAACACATTAACTAATTCTAACTCAGCAACCTCAGAAGAGGAAGCAGTCAGACGGCGTGGCCAGACAACTATCAGCGCTCATGTTAGAACAGTTTATAGAGTTAACCATCTCCCACTGCTGGAGGCTATGCTATCTCAGCTTTTGAAGAGCTCCAAAAGTCTCTTCCAACTACAGCACCTGCAGGGATACACTGATCCCAGCAGGCAAGCCAGAGCACTGATGGCAGCAACAAGCTTTCAGAGTCAATACTGTAAATAATCACGCTTTTCTTCACCTTAAGTATCAATGCAGTTAAGGTTGTCAGTGTTTAATTCACTTAGTAGCTGTTTATCCCTGAACAGGCATAAACAGGCCTCCTCTTAGGGATGACGCAGTGGTTGTCAGAGATGCTCACAGTGCGAGATCTCCATAGCACAGCTGATAGAAAAGTGCTCCATAACCTTTGTCAGCAGCAGGAGAATGCACTGACTCATGTGCTGAAAAAAGGATGAGACGCACTGAGTCCTCATCTTGGGCTGCGAAAGTTTCTCTTTCGCACACGATCACCAGCGTACCCCACCGACCCCGCCACTGCAGCACACGCTGACGTGTGCCCGGGCAGCGGAACGCGCGGCGTTCGGCAACCGGGACCGCCGGCAGAACCGGGGGCCGGGCTGAGAGCTCGGAGGAAGCGGCACGGAGAGCTGCCCGAGCTGCCATGGGGGCCCCGACAGCCGCGGCTGGCCCCGGGGCAGCGCGGGGGGACGGCCCGGCCGCCGGGCCAGCGCCGCACGTGTCCGGACGCCGGTGCCGCGACACGCCGGGCGCCCGCGCGCGCCCCTTCCCCGGGCGGGGCTGCCCCGGCCGCGGGACCCGCTCCGCGGCACCGGCCCCGCCGCGAGCCCCGCGCCCGCCACCGCGCCGGGCCGCCCCGCGGGGGCTGCCGCGGGCGGAGGAGCGGCCGGCGAGGCTGAAGGGCGGTGCGGGTGACCGCGCCGCACCCGGCGCGGCGGAGATCGCGGGCGCCGCTGGAGGCCCGCGGACCCTCCCTCACCTGCCGGGCCCGGCCGTGCCGTGCCGTGCCGTGCAGTGCCCGCGGCCCCACTCACCGGCGGCCTCAACGCAGCCCCATCGCCGGCGGGGCGGGCGCGGGACCGGCGCGGGACCGGCGCTCCCCCCCCACCCCGCCCGCCGCCCGCGCGGCTGCAGCTGCCTCGCGAGGCGCGAGCGGATCCGCCGCCAACCGGCTGCACGCGCCGGCCGCGCTGGGCGGGGCGGGGCGGGGCGGGCGCGGAAGTGACGGCGGCGCGGCGCGGGGCGGCGCGGGCGCGTGCCGCGCCGGAAGAGCGAGGTGTCGCGCGGGGCCGGGGGGGCGGGGCTTCGGTGGGGGGCGGGGCAGGGGGCGGGGCAGCACGTGGGGACATGGATGGGGGGGCATGGGTGTGGGGGGACATGGATATGGGGGGGCATGGGTGTGAGGGGACATGGGTGTAGGGGGACATGGGTGTGGGGATATGGATATGGGGATATGGATATGGGGACATGGATATGGGGGGACATGGATATGGGGGGACATGGACGGGGGGACACGGCTGTGGGGACATGGATGGGGGGGACACGGCTGTGGGGGGACACGGCTGTGGGGACATGGGTATGGGGACATGGATATGGGGACATGGATGTGGGGACATGGATAGGATGGGGCATGGCTGTGGGGGGCCATGGCTATTCGGGGCTCTGCGGGGCAGGACAAGGGTCCCCTCGGGACAGGGATGGCAGTGGGCCTTGGGGTGCAGGAGTCCACCTCAGGGTGAGAGCCAAGGCTCCTGGCATCCCCCAGGCCATGGTGGTGGCCGTGGGGTGTCCTGCAGGCACCGGAGGCTGGGTGTTGCCCCTGAAAGCTACACAGCTGACTCTCTGTGGAGTCAGGTCCAGCTCTGCCAGCTACCCTCCAGCATTGCCTCCAGTCCTCCATTGTCATGGGATGGGGAACAACACCAGGCCAAGACCTTTACAGCTCCTGTTGAGGGATTTGGCTCCATCCAGCGCCAGTTGACACCACAGTGGGATTGACAGGCAGCTGAGGCGCCAGGTGAGCAGCTCTGCATGTCTCACTCCGTGTGACCACCAGGTAGGTGTAGTGGTGAGAGGGGCCCTGGGGCACCACCGAGGGGCTCCATCGCAGACCCCAGCTCAGGTGTTGGACACAACCCCATCCCTGCAGTGGGGCACTCAGCTCTTCCCCTCAGCCTGACAGAAGTGGCAAGGGATCTTTCCTATCGTCCTATCTACACCTGCTTTTAATAACCCATCTCTGCTTCTGTCCACTCTCTGCTCAATTTTGAAGAGCACTGCAAACCATTTAGAAGATTTGTAAGCCACAATAAGATCTATATTTTCACACAGTACTATTTTTTTCCAGTATTTCTTCTCCATTGCAGATGAAGGGAGCCATTGACTGTTATATCTCATTGCATGCAGCCATGGGCTTCCTGTAACAGCTCCAGTGACCCCACAGCTCTGGGGTGAGTCAGCCCAGCATGGGAATCCATCAGGAAATTCTAAAAGCGATAGAAAGAAAATACATAGTTTTCTGTTGGCCTGGTGAGTTGATTCACTCATGTGACCACTGTTTAAGGGAATGGGAGGAAAAGAAAATGAGAAACAAAACTGCCCCTTTTGGCAGCCACCCACACATCAGGCTGAGCTGCTGAGCTGCTCTGACTCAAATCAGATGGATGCCTTCCTCTACTCCAAAAAAAAAACCCTAAAAACATCTATTTTCTGTTAATGTGCTAACTCTCCTGTCACAGTTCAATTCTCTGTTGACTGCACACTTCATTGAGCACCTCACCACTCTTGCCAAAGGCTGATGTCAGCCTGGCCAAGCTTCTGTCCCTGCTCACCTGGGACACACTAGTTACTGGGTTTTATGTAGTGACTCAACAGTTACTTCCCCTGATTCTCTGGAAATTCAGTGATACAGTATTTCCTGAGAAATCACTACTAAGAGTTTGGTGATCTTCTCAGGCAATTCTAAAATGCTTTTGCAGGAAAGCTTTAAAGATGGGTATTAACTAGTGGTTTTCATTCACTCTGGTTACATGTGAAAGACCATGTGAAATACCTCCAATTAAATATGGTGACACTATTCTAAATTTTCTAAACAAAGAACAGAAAAGTTACTGGATAATTTCAGGGTTTTTTTTTTTTTCATTGAATTGCAATTGTTGTTTTCCAACATCCAACCTAAATCACTGCTAGGATTTTCTTTGTGCCTCAAGGAAATGCTACTGATGATCAGTGGTACTGGCCAATATATTTTCATTGAATTCCCCTAGCTAGTTACCCCTTTTGCAAACTGCTAAACTACCCATTGCTATCAGCTTGCAAAACTCCCATCTATATATGTCTTTATTGTTGCCTGTTCTTCCCTTTTGAGCAAGATGTTTTGTTTTAAAACCAGAAAAGCCTCCTTTGATGCCACTGAAATTGTGAACATTTGAGTCACCTAACAACACATTGACCAAGAACTCCCCCAGTTTCCATTTGGATCACACTGAGGTATTTCCTCAGGCTCACTTTTGCTCATAACCTCTTTTAACCTTGCAAACTCCCTAGCAGTGTCCCCAGCAGAGTCATAGGAATGTGGGGAGGGTGGAATGGGTACCATTCTGCCTGGGTGTTGGAAAAACAGAGGTAAAACACATCAGTAGGAATTGCTTTCTAGGTCGTACAGACCTAGAAATGACTATGATGAGGAGAAGCCAAGGAGATTTTTTTTGGATGAAGTACCGACTGGTAAAAAGAGCCTATCATATGACTCAGAGGAAAAATATTATGAAATTATTAGTGCTATTAAACAGAAGCTCTTATCCTGTCATTCCCTATTAATAAAAGGAGTTAAAAGATTTGCTTTGATATACACATTTCTGTGTTCTTCATCAAAATTCCTTTAGTAATTTTCAATTAAAGATTAATTTCTCATCACTTTTTTCAACCCATTGTATATTCTAATGTATTATCTTTATCCCCATTAGAAGGTTTCCCTTAACACCTAATTGCTTTTCTTTTTCAGTCACTGGCAAATTTGAACTCGTTTATTGCTTCACAAACCTCAAACCATGCAGGCTTTTATTAACTCAGAGATTAATTTTGTGGTTGGCACACTCCCTGCTTTCCAGCTCTCTTGGCATCACTCTGGTTTGTACTGCTGGAAGTGCCTGGCAACCTCAGCTCTCCTGCAGCATTCCTGGCTGCAGCTTCCCTAGGGAAGGGAACGGCTCATAGGGCATCACAAGTTATTTCTAGGTATACACCTAGAAATCACAGAATTCAGTGCTTTTAAAACATTAGGTGTTTAACCTGGTAGAAAAAATAAAGTAAATTACAAGAGAAATGACAAGAAAAACAACATTTTTTCTCCATTCTCTTCACCTTAGAGAGATTGGTTAGCAAGAGGAAATGAGCCAGAGAACACAATCCAGCATTGTCAGTGCTTCTGGAAATGCTATGGCCATTCACAGTGTAATTCCTCCAGACTTTACTCTGTGGGAGGAGATAAGCAGCTTGGGGCTTGAGAACAGGAGGAGCGGTAAGTCCTGCAGCCTTTCTTAACAGGCTCCCCATGACTATTTTGATTGCATAGTTACATAGATTCCACCTGAAACCTGAACTGGGTACAAGTCCCACTTAATAATAAAACTTACAAGTCCTTTACAGCTTTCTGTAAAAAAGGACCAGAACATTTCTTACACAGGACATTTCTCAATTGCTCCCTCCCACCACCTTTTCCCCAGTGTCGAGGGCGTTCACTGTTTTCCATGTCTGGCTTTGCCCCACCGAACCCTGCACTCTCTCCCAGGTGAGGCACAAATGAGATGAACAATGCTAATTAAGTGCACACCATTTAGTGAGTCTCAGACTGACTAATCACATTTTATGTGCTTTCCCAGTCTGACTGTACCCACTGTTATCTCTCATCTGTAACTGTAAATACTCCAGGGCAGAGACCAGCATTGTTACCTCTTGTATATTACCTAGCTGAAGGGGGCCAAGGGTTTTATGTGCTTTGGCAATAAACAGCATAAATATCATTATGCTTTAAGAACGTTTGTGAAGTTTTTCTCCTTTACACGTGGTTTTAAATCAGGCAGGACAAGAACCTATCTGGGGATCACATTTGTATATGAAATCTATCTTGTGCCAAAACTAAGATATCCAAGTAGCAGAGAAAATAAATCAGAACCTCCTGTTTATTTATTCAGTCTCTTTAATGTGTATATATTAGTGTGTTCCACCCTGCCTTTTCTGGTAGGGCTGTATAAATATGTGCCTTAGCTCAGAGGAGGTTATGGGACCCACCTCTGCAGTGCACCAGCAGCCAGCTGGCCACATCTGGTCCCAGATGCTGCAAGCACACCTCTGCTAGCCCTGTACCAACAAGCCCTCCCTGGACAGCTGTGGGGCCTCCTGTGGGACACCTCTGGCCATGTTTGTTTGACTTTTCCTGGCAAGGGTGTTACATAGAGGATAAAATCCCCATAGCCCACTCTCTCTAATCCCCATACATCCTTAGGCAAACAAAAAGAGCTTCATAAGAAAAGGGGCTGAGAAAGGGCACGGCTCCATGCCTTGGCTGTGTGTGTGGACATGACATTCCTCCTACTACCGTTATATGTTTTCTCTGACCTCAGTTGCTTGCAGGCTCTGCCAGTCCAGATTTTCAAGTTCACTAGGTTGGCAACAGCAGTGGCATCCCTCTGGGCTCTCAGACACGGGTATGGGATCTGCACGGGAACGTGACTCTTGAACTGAGTGCCAGAGCTCATGAACACACAGACAGGTATATGGTGACCCATTAAACAGAGGTTAGCAATTTTAGTTTCACTCTTCAAGATGATTCACATGCAGTTGAAAGCCACAAGTCTGTAAAAGCTTCCTTTGAAAGCTCCTTAAACTACTTTGGCAAGCCTGAGTTGTTGAACAATTTATCACTTCTTTGCCAGACAAGCTTGTGAAACTGCTTTAAGAGGAAATTCTACACAGTGCCCAAGATTGTCACAGATGAAGTTTCTTTTCTCTTGTGCCACCTAATCCTTTTTTCTCCATTTCCCAGACATCCAGTTCTTCATGGTTTAAAATAGCCTGGCTAGTTACTTCCATTACAACAGCAGCATATCTAATAAGTCACATGTCTTCAACAGCAGTCAGAGGCAAAGGAGAATTCATTGCTCCATTTACTTGAACAAGATCTTAAAAAGGCAATTTTTATAGTAGATGAAATAAATAATACTGTGCTTTCTCATTTCTCTTGCTAACCCCACAAGTGCCATGGGAAGCAGTAAAGGAGGTCACTCCAGTCTCCAGATTACTTCTCAGGTCCTTTGAAGAGTATTCCCTCCACAGAAGTTACCTTCCACTCTCCTCTTCTGGCTCCCTGCTGCAGTGGAATCACTGTGGAGCTACTTAGCACATCCTTTTTGTTGGTACTTGTCCCTTTCCCTCTCTATTTTTAAAATAAGGCAGAAGTCTTTCAGTGAGTAGGACTGCCAACCTTTTCCTAGCTCACGTCATACCTCAGGAAAAGTGGGATCTGAGTGCCTCTATCTGCTTTCACACCTCCACCATATTATTTCATAAAGCTGCCGTGCAGCACACACACAAAAGCTCACTGAGGGATTGTCTCCACCCGTTTCCTGATGGCTTGCACAGGGTTTGTCACATCCAGCCTGTGGACTGGGCTGAAACCCTGGGGCACCACATCAGCACTGGTGATTGTAAGAGCAGAGCAAAGGCTGCCGCACTCTGGCAGAGGGTTGAGTTTGGTAGCAGTTGTCCCCGCCACAGGGAAAAGTTGCCAAAGGGACCGAACAGGTACCTGCAATGCTGCTGACTTCACTGGGAAGTATTCCAGTAAATGGGGGGAGTTTCACCCTCACCAATGGACAGCATAAACCCCATACTAGGTAACCTATTAACAGCTAAATTACCCCAGGAGTGCTCCGAAAAATAAAGCCACTAGCTAAACAGAGCTAAAAAACAAAAACCTCCACATGCAAACTTTGAACGTGAGACTCTTGAGAAACCATCACTTCTACCCAGCAAAATACAAAGGACAAGTGTCTGTACTTTTATTATTTAGCTGCAAGTATTTTACTGTGACATGAATCTGCTGATCACTGCCCACCCAGTACAGAGGACAGATTCAAGCTCTCTGGCAACTCTCCTAGCTGAAGAAGGTGATACCCTCTCCAGCTGAAGAATGCATACACACTGATAATGGATCTCACCATCTAGCAGCTCAATGTTTTGATTTCATATTAGAATTGCTTGAAAATAAGACCTTTAATATCTCTATTGTTGTACATTTCTCTCTCAAAGTATGTTTAAAGGACTTAATCAGACTCATTTCCTTAATTTCAAGCATATCTCTGAAAACTTATTATCCCAGGCTGATGGCATCAAAGAGTGAATTAGGAATAAAGCCAAGTGAATAAAACCAAAGATATTTCCTTTCAGTTACTGTGCAGCCTTCACAGGCTGCAGAGCATTAGAGCTGCTGAAATACCGCTGTCACATTCTTCAAGATCTGCAAATTGGTGCCTTGCTCTCATACCCTTGGCAGGAAGTGAGGATATGATCCCTGTTACACTTCACCCAACAAAGCTGTGATGTGATGAGCAGCTTTATATGTGTGGCACTGGAAAAATGTCTTTGAACTATTGCTGTTTGGATTCCCAGTCTCTGAGACATATTTATCACAGCAAAGTTACCCTACTAAGCAAAAAAAAACCCAAATCCTTGGGGACTTGATTTTTACAGCATATGAAACCCTTGATTCCACTGTCTATCCTTCAACATCATTTGCAGAGAGAAGCAGCAGATCTTGCAGCTGTTCTGAGCCAGGCTTGAGTTCCACACAGGCCACTGTCCTGGCCATCTTTGATGGCAGTAAGGAGCTGACATGCTCTAAAATCCAGGGTGAGGAGACACCTTGCACACCCTCCCACCAGGCAGCCAAACACAAATCTCTCTATTACAGCCATGCCACTGGGGACTGCAACATGGGCAGGAACAGGGGCATTTCGCATCCACTTCTCCAGGACTTCAGCACAGGTCCCAAACCGAGATGCCCCTGCCCTGCCAGGTTAAGGAATAACTCATAACTATTGCTGTTCTGGGAAACAGGACTCAATTTTAGCATGGTCCAGGGCAGATCAAGCAGTAATTGCTGAAGTGACTTCTGCAACCTTGTTCTCACAGCACCTCCTGGGAAAGTGCTTGGAAGCCTGGCAGTCGGTGCTGTTACAACAAAGCAGAGGGCTGGGAAGCCTTTCTTCTGCTTTGTGCTCTCCAAAGGCTCTGCTTTCAGAGAGGACAGGAACCAAAGCCTGTGTGCAGCTCTTCTCCCTGGCATGGCGCCTCAGAGAATGAAGCAGGTTATGCTGTCTGGTCATTTGACCCGCCATCAGTCATCCTCAATAACTTTTTCATCTCTGTTATTTCAACTAAATGGGCAAAGCCCATGAGTTTATGATGATCTGAGACACTGTGCTTCTGCAATGCCCTCTGATGCTCCGGTGGCTCTCCATCCATCCCACAGACTGGCAGCATTGCTGCCGTCAGGACTGGCGTTCCCTGCCCACATGGCCTGGCACCAGCTGGAACAGAGCAGGGGCTAAAGGTGCTGATGGACAAAGAACAGCTTATGCAAGGGCTGGAGAAGATCGGCTCACCTTCAAGACACTGAAAAGCAAGGCAGGGGAACATTCACAGTGTGGGAGCCCAGTTCCCCCAAAGCGGGGAGGCTGGGTTTGCTGGTGGGCAGCAGCACCCCACAGTGCCAGGCAGGGTGGGCAGCAGGCAGAGCTGCACTGCCAGGGAGTCCCCAGGCCACGACCAGCACCATGCACAAACCACCTTTACAACGCACAAAGTGAGACCACGTTAGAACATCATTTTGCTTTTCTGAAACTACCGACTTTAGAAGTCACCTGTGTTTCCTTTGCTTTCCCAGCCATACTGCTCAGGCTCCCTCCATCTCTCCAGTCTTTCCTCGGCAAGAGCCAGGCCTGGAGCAGTGCTGTGAAGAAGCCAGGAAGGACAATTAGTTGCTGACAGGAGCCAGGGTTTGCATGCGCAGCTGTGGCAGCACCTTGACAGAGCTTGCAGTGCTGCAGCCTGACAGTAATGGGCAGTTCTGGGCTTTCTCCTTCTCCTGCTCCTGCCAGAAGATGTTTTCCTAATGCGCCCTCTTTGGCTCTGCAGTGTGGCAGCTCCAAAGCCACGACTTCGAAGTAGCAGCTAATGCTGAAAGAGAAGCCGCTGGATCCTTTCCACCATTCCTTGCCCTCTGGGGTCCTTTCTTCTCCATCCCTGAGGTTTTAGAATAAGAAAGGTCTAATTACTTTTGCAGCTCATAATTACTTTTGCAGCTCCACCCTAACAAGCAAGCTTCTGACAAGTCTGCTTCCCCAGGACAGGTCATGCCCTGACAAGCACTTGGCTGCTTAATTGCTTCAAGCAGCTCTTGGGGCTCTGCAGACACCCCGGGCTGAGCCTGTGGTGAGTGCTCTTGGTGGCTGGGAAACCCAAAGGGAGGACAGGGCGAGGAAGAGGAGTGCACATCTCCCTTTCACACACAGCTGTGCAAAGGAACTCACCCCTGTGCACTGCAGCTTCTTGCAGCCTTCCTCAGAGGCAGCATAGGACGTGCTGATTGGAGACCTCGCAGTGCACTGTGTGCGTGGAAAGGGCTCTTGATGGCTTCATCCAAAACTGCCTGGCTCCCAGGAATCCCGCTGGATCCTCCTTCCCTACTCTCCACAGCTACAAAACTGGCAGAGATGATCAACAACAGAGGCGTCTCCTCACAGTCTAAAGCAGCTGAACTCCAGTCACCCCAAAGAGCAGAGGATACCAACAAACACTGAAATCACAAGATCTGATGCCAGCCCTGTCTCTGGCCCGGTCGGTGACCTTTGCTGAGCACATCGCCCCCACACACCTCGCAGAGAGGCGGGGCTGACAGGCAGATGCATCTGCAGCCCCTCAGGAAAAGACTCGTCCTAAACCTGCACCCGGCTCAGAGCATTCCCACCCTGGCCATTGTTTTGGGAATGACTGGAAAATGTCAGCAGGGCACTGGGTGCGGGTGGGGGGAGGTCAGGAAAAAGGAAAAAGAGATGATTAGATTTTTTTTTAAATCAGCCAATAAATTATATTAACTTTTCCATTGACCTTTTGTGGGGTCACATTATCAGACTAGTGAATGTGGTTCATGAAGATAGGATTATGCTCAGATTTCAAACTGTGCAGAAAGTGCATCCCAAGCAACATGCCAAAATGGAAACGTCAGCTCTGCCAGATGGGTGTGCTTCTCATTAACCTCCCGAGAAAAGCCAGATCCACCACCTACAAATATTGTATATGTTATTAAAAGGGTCTGGTTCCCAGGGAGGCTGGGAATTGCATAAGGTCTGCCTTTGTCAATGGTGCCTTTTACTCCTTTCCCCTTGAGACTGTGGTGGCACAGGAACAGCCTGTGGATGGACTGGCTTGTCACAGGCAGCCAAGATCACTTTCCCCTGCTGGAGCAGACAGCTGGGAGTGGGCAGCTTTCCTTGGCCAGGGCATGGACACTGGCCTGGCATCCTAGTGCCATCTTTGGGGTGGGATAACGTTCAAAGCATGGGGCAGCGGGGAAGAGGGTGTGAGAGTGCAGCTCCATGTGCTGGGTGTCTGCAAAGGAAGCACTGCTGCCCACAGCTGCCCCAGTCTCTGACAGGGCTTGGTAGTTGTTGGCAGAGCTGCAGCACTGGGCCACATCATATCATGAAGCCAGCAGCAATAACTCCTTCTGCAGCTATAGCATCTTCTAGGAGTGCCTCAGGGGGCAGGAAGTGTGCCAGCCTACAGGGACAGTGACCCTGCTGCCCCCAGGGCTGTCCTGGTCCTCAGGGCTTAGAGAGTTTCCCTGTCCCCTCAAACTGCAGCCCCAGCACAGACAGAAGCCTCCTCTCAGCCCCTGTCAGCCCACCATGGCCAAAATTAGCTTCCCCTTCGTGTGTGCCGGGTATAAGAGCCACGATTTTATCTCAGAAAAGCATTATTGTATTCCTCGAGCCCTATCTTATCAGGGAAAGGAAAATGGGACTTTGACAAATTGCCTCTGCAGCAGCCGGGGTGAGCACATGATTTTCAGTAATCGCCCACCCTGTGGTCGCCAGTGGCCACTATTGTTCCCAAAACTGGCTGTGCCCTGCAGAGTCTGGGCAGCCATGACCCTCCCGAAGGCAAGAGAGCACGTGGGCCCCAGCCACCCTCACCTTGGCTGCACCCAGTACATTGTGTTTGCAGGTGGGGATGCAGCTGGAGTTAGTTTGATCCCTTTATCAGGAGCCTTCAAGTGCTGATAAGGTGACATTGCCTGCCTGGAGCAGGGACTTGAACTCTTTTGCAAGGGGAGATGGTTATCAGTAGTCTCTGGCAGGGCTGTACTGGCTCTGCAGCCTTACAGCTGGAAGCAGAGCTGAGCTCTGAGCCTGGGACAGATAGGAAGGGTTTGTTTTGCTTTGCACAATGGCTGCTCAGATCCTGTCCAAGAGTGTAGCAGAGAGCACGGCATGGCACTTCAAAGGCACTCAGCCTGGTGCTGTCACCACACAGCGGATCCAGCATGGCCAGTGGCCATCCTGCCCCAGGGACACTCAGTCTGACACCAGGGACACCTTGGTCCCTGAAATACCCATTGCAACAGCAGACACACTGTCCACAGTCCCAGGGCAAAGAGGATCATCACCTGAAGAGCTTATCACACCTGAGCGTCATCTGACCAGGAAGTCTAAGAGCCACCCACGAACCCATCTCTGCCTGCAAAGCATCTGTGCAGCGAGGAGAGCAGGACACTCCTTGCTGCTGCAAGGCCACCTGGGGACCCTCCCCAGCAGGGTCATGAGGACTAAAACCTTGCTCAATGGATCCTCCAGCCACATTCCCTGGCAGAGCAGGGAGCAGCAGGTGCTTGGCTCACATCTGCTGCAAGCTGCAGGGCAGGAGAAGACCACAGGGTGACTGATGGCCAGCGGGACAGCCAGCATGATCCTGCAATGATGCTCCATTGGGACCCCTGCCTGGCCCGCTCAGTTCACCTGGGAGGGGGAACAGCACTAGGGCACGATGGATGCCTGCAGCCAACCTCACTGCTTGTGCAATGCATTGGGAAGCTCTTCATCCCCCTAAACACAGCTGTGGTTGCTGGTGGGGTGACGTCCATCAGAGGTACTGGTGCCAGTGGTAGCTCCCCAAATACCCCAGCAGAAGCAGCCAGTGAGGGCTACTGGGAGCAGTCAGAAGTTACAGCAAACCAAATTGCACAGCTGTACAACACCTACCTGGTGTTTTGGTGCTTTGTGCTCTTTTTGCTATGCTGCTGGCTCCTGCTTCCCAGGGCTGGATGAAGGGAGAGATTGACAGGTGCTGCAAGTGTCACAGCCATCCCAGCAAAGCTGCTGCTGACTCCTGCATGTCACCCTATGGCTACAGCTCAGCCCTCTGCTTTCTAGATCTGGGCTGTCAGAGTGAAACCAAATGGGAAAACCCCAGGTGGACTGAATACAAAACCTGAAAGGGCTGAGGCCACTGATCTCCCCTTGTTGCACCTCAGGGCAGAGGACAAGTGCAGCTGCTGGAAAATGGCAAACCACAGGAGTGTGTGATGTGCTCCAGACCCTCCTGTGCAGCTCCTGCCTTCGCCAGATCCCTGAAATGTCTCTTCCCTCAGCCTGACCAAACACCAGTGTGCACTTTCATAACTCCTACCCTGGACTCCCACAAGAAAGGACCAAGCACTGCTTGCCAGGCACAGCACCCATCCCACTGCTTTCTGAAGTGCAGCTCTCAATGATGGAACACCAAGGCAGCCCTTGGGACACGCCTCTGGGGCCAGCACAGAGCAGGTCAGCACAGGGTGACCTCCTGCAGCCCACCCTGCCACTCCCAGTGCCACAGCCTGGGGGCTTCCTGAGCCAAAGCGCCAGCCCTGGCCTGCCTCCCTGAACTCCTCTCATCATTCATCCCAATCTTGCTGCCCAAAATAGCCAACAATGATTTCCGCAGTTAATCTGGGCCTGCTCTGAGCCTGCAGGCTGTAATCTGAACTTGGCTCTAGCCAGCTTCATTTCAGACCTCCGTGTCCCCTTTCTCTGAGACACAGCAGAAGCTCTCCTCTCCCTCTCCCCTCCCCATGGTACCCACCCCATCACATCCCCTCTTTGGGACAGGACACTGCTGCAGAGGCTCGTCTCTATCCTTACAGAGATACCATCTGTGCCCTTTGCACCTCTTCTCGTGGCCTGTTTAGCTCTGGGCACTGGGGGGTGCCCAGTGCTGTACACACATCAGATTCTCTTCCAGCCCTTTCCCAACCAGCTCTCACACAGCACTGCTCCCATGACCAGCATCCTCTTTGGCAGCACCTAATCCTGCTTCCAGCCCTGCCCACATGGACACCACTCTGTCCCTGTCCCCCCCACTCTGAAACATAACCTACAACATATAGAACATGTCATTCTGTCCCTCAGCCACTCAGCAATGCTTTCAACACCTGCCACCAGCTTTGGGATGCTCATATACCCAATAGAAATGTATCACTTGCAAATACTGTGGCCTCATTTTTCTCAGCTCTTCCAAAGTGTTTAAAGTAGGATTTAAAGCAAGACACCGAGCTATGTGATACAACTGACACCCATGAAGGATGGGATGCCCTTCAGAGTGACCTGTACAAGCCCAGGAACTGGGTCCATGAGAGCATCATGGGGTTGAACAAAGACAAATGCAAGGTCCTGCACTTGGGTTGAGGCAACCCCTGATATCAATACAGAACAGACTGAGAGCAGCCTGGCCAAGGACTTGGGGGTGCTGGTGCATGGGAGGCTGGATATGAGCCAATAATGTGCACTGGCAGCTCAGAAAGCAACATGCCCTCAGCAGCATCTACAGCACCATGGGCAACAAGTGAGGGAGGGGATTCTGCCCCTCTGCTCTGCTGAGATCCCACCTGCCCAGCTATGGGGTCCCCAACATAAGAAGGACATGGGCCAGTGGGAGCAGGGCCAGAGGAGATCATAAAGACGATCAGAGGGTTGGTGTACCTCTCCTATGAGGAAAGGCTGAGAAAGTTGTGGCTGTTCAGTCTGGAGAGGAGAAAGCTTGGGGCAAACCTTAGACTTGCCTTTCAGTACTTGAAAGGGACCTACCAGAAAGATGAGGGCAAACATTTAAGCAAGGCCTGTGATATGACAAGGGGTAATGGATTTAAGGTGAAGGATGATTAATTCAGATTAGGTACAAGGTAGAAATTCTTTACAGTGAGAGGAAACACTGGAACAGGTTGCCCAGAGAGGTGGTAGTTTCCTCACCCCAAGAAACACTCAAGGCAGGGCTAGATGGAGTTCTGAAGAACCTGATCTAGTTGAAGATGTCCTTGCTCATTGCAGGGGTGTTGGACTAGATGGTCTTTGAAGGTCCCCTCCCACCCAAACTACTCTCTTGCAAGAGTGTAAATGACAGACACAGATGTTCCTGTGGGATGGAGCAGGAGCAGGCCAGGTTACCTGTTGGCCCAAGGCTCATTGTGAGGCACTGAGCCATTGCACACCCCTGTGACAGCCAGACCCACCGGCTCGGGAGATCCCAGCTCACACAGACATCCTCCTGAGCTTCAGAAAGCAGCCAAGGTGCCCACCCCAGCGTCTGCAGCAGAGACTTTTGTTTCACTTGAGGTTATCTTATCGCCATAGGAAAGGCAATACAGCAGAAGAATTTCCTTTCCTTTATGTTTCCAGCCTTTCCATTGTCTGGCGTCTGGATTTCTGAGCCTTGCCACTCACCAATATGCTCAGGCCTTTGGAAATATGAATGCAGGCCCTTCTTATCAGCAGGAGCTCTGCAGGGCTCTTTTTGCTGCTGCAGGCAAACCAGGCAGGGTCTGGTGGCCCCAGGCCCTATCCTCACCCCATTCATGAGCTGTGCAAGGCAAGTGCCAGCTCAGCAGTTCATTCAGAGGGATGGCAGTGCCGGGCAGCAGAGCTTGATGAGAATTGAGCAAGGCATTGAAACATCACAGTCTTCCATTTCTTTCTTCCTTACATGGTAGACCATAAATGATGGGTCAGCCCCTCACACTGTAGACATACTCAACCTGTTGGATGGGTTCCCATCTCACTGGTACCTGGCTCGTGGTATAAAGTTAGCAGCCAGGGATCACCAGGAACGTGGTGGCCACCAGCAGTGAGCCACAGTGAGTACTGTCCTTTCTCCTGCCTTGCTGGGTGGATCAGCTGGCGTCAATTCCACTGGGCACGGCTTGTAAGCTTAAATAAATGCAGGGGGAAACAGCAGCACAATCACAAGGGGAGATTGATGAGTTTGAATCCAGCTGTAAGGCTGCACCTCTCATAAAGCTCCAGTTCCAGAGAAGGAAGTGGTGAGAAAGGGGGACCCTCATGCCATATCTCAGCAGGACAAGCATAAAAAAAGCTGGAAACTGTCCCTGCTCCAGGGCTTCAGGCACAACACAGCATGGCAGCCTATGGTGGCACCCCAGAGCTTCTCACCTCCCCCCAGAGAGCCTTAAAGAAGCACCTTCTGCTGCTTATTGCTTGTTTGGCTGAGGTGCTTGGATATCCTGGAGAGGCTGCAGCTTGCCTGAAGGTGCCTGGGCACAGCACAGAGCAAGGCTGAGCAGCAGTGCTGGGCTGGCTCCACTGCACCATCACATCTTCAAAGTCCCACTGTGAAGGGAAAGGAGCAGGCAGTGCCCCAGGCAGTTCCCTGGGCAGCACAGGACCTGCACTGCCTCCTTCCAGAAAGGGGAACTGGCTGCATTTGAAACTAGAAAGTTTTTGATTCTCCCTTTCTCCATGGCAAAGGGCAAAGCAGAATAATGCTGGTTTCCATTTTTCTCACACACTTCCCTTGCTGCCCAGACAATGTGAGGAGAGGGCTCGGGAGCTCACAGAGTGGCCAAGCAAGATGTGGAGTGTGTCAAGAGTGGGAGAATCCCTTTTCCCTGGGACCTACACAGCAGTTGCTCTTGAGCATTCCCCTGTACTGCCCTGAGCACAACCAGTTCTGAGAAGCTCCAAGCAGAGACTCTTGCTGAAAACCCTGTGAAATCCCAGATGAGCCTGCACTGGTCTACCAATGCTGACCAAAACAAAGAGGCTCTGTAGAGGCTTCCAGCTTCCCTTTGCTCTGGACAGGCAGCAAAAGCCTGGCTGGACTACAGGACCTTCCCTCATGGATGATGTTTCTTTCTGGTTCTTTGCCTCAACTCCCAAGTGACGAAGGGCTGGTGACATTTCCAGAAGGGCAAACCCAAGTCTGCTCCACCCAGCACGTGCAGTCCTCCTGCCCTGACACCACCCATGGGACAGACCCTTTTCCCACAGCCACAGCAAGAAAGAACACTGGAACAGAGTTCCTCTGACTCAGTAGCAGTTTCTTTTCCTCTTGTCCTCATCATGACCTCTCTTCATGTCCCAAGATGGCTTGGGCACCTCAGGCATTTAGCTTGCTCCCTGCCTCTCTCCCAGCTGCCCCAGGATATTTTTCCCAAATATTTTTTTCTCCTTCTGCAACAAAAAAAGAAAAAAACTCAGTAAAAAAGCTGGACTAGAGCCACCACAGAGGGAAGAGGGGCAGCACAATACCACTCCTTGTAGACAAATGGGGCAAAGGATCCTGCTGCAGGGGCCAGGCAATGGCATGAAGCTCCTCACAGGAGGGAAGGAGCTTTAAAGCAACAGTGTCTCAGGACAATTAGAAAAGAGTCATTTAACTTTTATAGAAATAGTGTGAAAGGCCCTGGACTCAGCTGCTGCCCTGCCACGGCCGGAGCCACGCTTCCCACTGAGATCCTCTTGGCCATGTCCTTGCCAGGGCAGCTGGGAGGGGCAGCTCGTGAGCCACTCTGCAGGGGTGTGCTGGGGAGTCCCTGGGGACCCACACTCTGCTGGGACCCTGAACTGGAACAGGAGCCACCGCTGCTCCTGGGGGCAACAGGGTTGCTCCTCTGCTTGGGAAAGGCCGGCCCCTAATGGCAGGAGAGGGATCCCACAGGGCAGGCCCTTGCTGCAGACTCCCTGCTGCAAAAAGCCATAATCCCTTTGATCCTTGACCTGAGACACAGGGAGATCAGACACCTGACCCTGACAGCCCTACAGTCTGCTGTGGGGTGATGGGCAGAGGACTTGTTTGTGTAGTGCTGGCTCTGCCAAGCTGAGGGGAGCAAGGCTTCTACATCACCTACCACCAACTGCAGAAGAGCCACAGCACCCACAACAGACTGGCTTAGGGATTTGCATCCTGGCATCCCATACTCCTCAACTGCTCACCCATGATGCTTCAGGTTTCAGGAACATAGTAAAAAATAATGCTCTTCCTCAAAACAAGACTGCAAAACACATTTTTGTAGTAGCTAGATAGCAGCTCAGACATGCAATGGCAAGCCCTGTGTGTGAAGCAGAGCCCCAGTTCTCTGGGTGTCCAGGGCAGAGCTGGTGATTCCACCACAGGCTGCCAGTGCTGGCACACACAGCACAGACCCACCTGTGTGTCTCCTGGGATACCACGTGCTGTGGGAGAGACTGCAGGCTGCTGTGAGACTTCCTGAATGGGGCAGAAGAGACCTGCAGGGACAACTGTAGTTCTCAATGAAAGTGTGAGATACCATAAAAGGCCAGTTCAGCTCCAAGCCATGTTCCCAAACCAGTTCTGCATTTCTGCTGCAGGTATCAGTGCAGGAGGTAACATCAGCCAGGAAAACAAGCTGGTTGCATTATAAAGCAAAGGGGGGACAGAGTGCTGGGGTGCTGGAAATGCTGTGGATTCCAAGAAAGGGACTGGAGCCAGCTGCAGCCTGCACTCCCTCTAGACACATAAAGCACTTGAAGAAAACAGCACTCCAAAATGGAAATTTGCCTTCTCCAGAAAGCAGTGGAGCAGCAGAAGCTCATTCACAGGTGGCCAGGGCAGAGCACAGCATCTCCTTTGTGTTGACTCTGACAAGAGAGCAGTGCCCACGTGGCCTCACGCCTGCCAGCTGCTGCCATGTGCTGTACTGAGCTGTCAGCAAGGCCCAGCTGGCACTGCCCAGTGAGGAATGTGGCTCAGCAACACATCAAACCACCACGAGAAAGCATTAATTTGCCTCTTACTTACTTTGCCCACTGCTCAGTAATAGCATGAAATATTAAACAGGTCTTTACGTCCTTCTTCTGTTGAGGCAAGAGTTCTTTAGCACAGCAAGGAGCAGTTTGCATTTAACACCTGAGCACACAGTACTTGACTGGGCATATTTACATTATCCTCCGTTCACTCACGCAAACACTGCGAGTTGCTTGGCAGGTCTCACGGCCAAAGGTTTCTGCAAGCAACAAGCAACTGTCCCAAGTCTCAGGCCCTGGGGATTTCTGTCACTCACTAGATTTGGAAGGACATCGGGACACAGCATGTCCAGCAAGGCAGCTCATGGAGACCCAGCTAACAGGAAAGGGCAGACAATGCAAAAGAAGTGAACTTGGGTACATGCAACGTGGGCTAACAATTCAAAATGCTTCAAAAGGAGAAAAACAGAATAGAAAAAATGGTTTACATCTTCAATAAAAGATACTCCAACTTCAGTTTGACAGGTAATAGCTTCACACAAAACAGGACAAAAATAAAGGAGTGTTTCTGAGCAATCAAGTCCCTAAAGCATTGTAAGCGACAAAAGGATACCTTTCCTGCAAGGAGGGCAGAAAAGTCAGATCAGAGTGATCTGGCTAAGGCACAACCTTTTCAGGAAACCAAGGCAAAGATCACCTTCTCCAGGAGAACTAGATTAAACAGTCTCTACTTTCCGCTACGGTACACTGATTTAAAATACCATTGACCATATTAACAGTGTAATTACACTTTAACTTTACAGATGGCAGGGAACTATCTTCCCTCCAGTGCTATAATTAGGAACTCGAGAGCAGGCACTCCAGGGAAAGCAGGAGCTGAGGTGGGAGCTCTGCTGTCAGGGGCGCCTCTGCATGCACAGTGCAAACTAGATGTACAGGACACACACAAAGATTCACAAAGCCAAAACCGGCTGGGTCCCACACCCCACATTTGCTGTGGCTTTGCACAGCAGTTGCTTTCATCTCTCCATTCACATTTAAGGCCTGGAAAGTACAGAATTACAAGATGGCAATCCCTTTTTATAGTTCAAGAGACCAGCATCATGTGTTCTTTCACCACCTAAAAACAAAGTATGACTGGTCTTGGTGAGCTTTTCCAGTCCTATCATGACTCCCTGTGCTGAATAAGAAACGAAGAGCTCTGACCAAGTGCACAAACATTTTCTCAGTAGGGCAGCTGAGAAGTAAATCTCACTTTAATCTGACCCCAAATAAGTAAAGTCCTTTTAGCATCAAATACTCGTGTACTCCATTAAAATCTGCCAGTAGACAGTTCTCTGATGTAGGGCAATGAGATAACATGACACACATAGAGGAAGTAAAATCTCAAATATATTCAACAAATTAGCACCAGATTTTTAGCCAGCCATATGGAGCCAATGTTTTAAAATTCCAGTGGGAAGTCACACGAAAAACAACTGATACCAGCTCAGTGTAAAGGACATAAAAGTAACATTTTCCCTGCACGGTGTGCTGTGCTCTACTCAAACTGGGAAATAGGGAGTGGTTACAGATTCTACAGAATAGGGCTGAAAATAGCAGAGAAGGAAGAGGGCAATAAAGATCATTTTACCTCATTTGTCAACACACTAAACCATTCTGTCAAATCAACAAGCCTTAAAGACCAAAAAAAAAAAAAAAAAAAAAAAAAGAGACCAAGAGTGTCTCAAAATGTAACAAACATCACTCATTGAAATTCAACTGTTTAAAGATTTTAGTCAGTTTTACAGGACTTGCTTTGATTGCAAGAGCTATAAAATACATCCTTTATGGAAGGAAAAAACATTCCTGCACAGCTCCATCTGCTCCCATTGAAAGGATGTTTCAGCAGCAGTCAAATGTCTGGGCTGGCTTCCAGATAACATGAACAGCCAGGTCTCTTTTGTTCTCAGAAGGGGTGAACTCCAGCTACCAGAGCCCACTCTCATCCCCTGCCAGGCCAATCCACTGCAGAGAGCTCCCAGGTGAGCTAGTGATGCCCACTTATCTGCTTTTTTCCCCCTTCAATTAAGGCCTGTGAGACAGTGCAGTCCCTGCCCTGAAAAGGCAAGATACCGGTGCCACAGCTAAGCCTCCAGGTGCTTCGTGATCCTGCGGATTTTTTCCTTCTTGTTCCTGTTTCCGTGTTTCTTCCAGGGCTTTCCTACCACACTGGCAGGATTGGATGCAGTCACAGGCAGGAGGCCGCTCCCAGGCCGGTACCCCATGGCAGCCCGGACCCCTTTCATCAGGGCACGAACATTCTCCTGGAAAGAAGGACACAACCACCAGTGACCGAGGAGAAGCCACTCAACCACTGCAGTGTGTCAGTAAAACCAGACACAGGCAAGCCCCAGCAGGGCCTGCTCAGCCCCTGCCCCAGAGCTGCAGGAAGGTCACAGCAGGCAGCCAAAGCCTGCCAGCAGCTCCAGATCTGCCAAGCTGTGCCAAGTCCCCAGCGTCTGCCACTGATGTGACACCATGTCCCAGCTAGTATCAGCTCCAGCACCAGGATGGATCCTCACAGCCTCTGCTCTGTGCACAGCAAATTGTCTTCACAAATAAATCTGGCGCCCAGGAAAGCCACAGACCAAAATAAGTTGCTCAAGTCTGGAGTGTGGGCAGCACTGACAGGCTCGCAGCTTGTGCCAGCACTTTGGGCAGACAGAGCAACAGTCTGGTAATCCCAAAAATTCTTTTCAGGTCACAGTTTTCTGAAATAGCTCACTCTTTTTTTTTTATTTGAAAAGAGCATGAGTTCTTGTTTTCAAAATGCATGATGATTTTAGCTGTGCTAAACAAATGGTGTTCCCATCCAGTTAACCAAACAGAACAGAACATGCTATGACCCATCCTCTTATGGCTAAAAACCTGTTTTTATCTTTGTCAGGTATTCAGAGCAGTTATGAATTTCATGTTTCACTCTGAGTCACTGATACACTTTTTCAGTAGCATAGGGACAGAAGAGATCCCTGCAGGATCTAACAAGAATCATGCAAGTTATGAAAAATTCCCATTTTCCACTTAATTTTGAGATTTCTTGACTGGATTTTAAATCAGTTTGTGTTCTTTTCATCTGAGTCAAAACGTCCAGGTTGTACTAAATCAATTGTCTTAAAAAAGCTTATCACATCCTCTAAATACGTCAGCTCAGGAAAGGAATGTCAGTTTGAAGGACTTGTTAGTTCAAAACCATGTTCTGGGTCAGCTGCCGTGTCATTCCCCCTCATCTTTCTCCCCAGTCACCCTCCTGTTTGTTCAAGATTGATGCCTGATTCCCACTGACACGGGTCACCCTGCTGACCTCTGAAAAATCATCTGTGCACACCTCATTAGCAATCTTTCTGTCAGCTAGGACATTCCCAGTGATTTAGGAGATAATAAAAAGAACAGAGAGCTCTTGGGTAGAAATTACATGCAGATCCCACAGCGTCAAACGCCATTAACTCAACCCAGCACACCTCCATCCTCAAAGGTGGTTTTCCCCCAGTAACTATGAGTGAGTGCTGCAGCAAAAATCCCTAGAACAAATCTCTTCCAGAATTTACCTGATGGAAAAACGTTTTGTCCACCACATTTTCTATTTGTTTCGCTTTGGTATTTTTCTCAGGCTTCACCTGTCCAGTGGCCTGCAGAGTAGTACTGTCAGGGCATCTTTGATGTTGGTGCTGAAAATCATTTGGGTCAATACCAGGAGGTGGGTGGCAATATAACAGCTTCCCCTGTGAAAGCAATGGGACACAGTCATTACAAAAGGGACTCTCAGAGGAAAGAAAACAACTCCAAACCTAAGAAGGGCCTGAAGTTTAGGGGCTCACACTGGCAGACTATCAGTACATCTTTATTTCTTCTTCCAGGCAACAACTGGTTTGACTCCTAAGTTAAAGAACTGTTCCACCTCTACATCAAAGTACCATTTGCAGCTGCAGTGTCCAGCTACAAACAACACAGAGCAAAACTCTCAGGAGCAGCAGGGGATCCTATTAAGAAATTATCAACAATAAGTTGCTGAGAGGTGCTGCAGAAGCACACAGTATTACCACACTCAGAGCAACAGTCCTTAGTGCCAAATATTGGTCCAGATGTACATTATGGGTTCATTTCCTGAGTATCTGCTAGCTGTTTTGAAGATATGATTATTTATTTAGCTGGCACTGGATTTTTAAGCAATCACCTTTCTAAGATTAGGCAGCTTGAGAAATTCACTTTATTCTTTCAAAACATAAAAGCAGCCCAATTTAAAGAGTCTTTTGATACCTGGTGATTTTATCCAGAGAAATATAATTTACTGTATTGTACTCCAGTGCAACCTTTAATTCACCTCTGAGAAGGGAAGAAAACCCAGATGTAGGAAGCACTTACACTGACATAATCTTTTAACACGTATCGAGCTGATCTCGGCTGGTCTGGCTGTCCATGACCTGTCATAAAGCCCCTCATATCTGGAAGAGAAATCCAAAGTATATTCTGTGCAGTACAAGAGAATGTTACTACGTTTTCCTCTGCTGCCTAACAACCCATTTGTATTCTTTCTCAAAAATACTAGAAAGAGGCTTCTCTTGGGGAAAGCGGGGAAGAAAATGGGAAGAATTTTGGTGACTGTAAAGGTACTGCAGAAACATCCTGACCTGAAAAAAACTGAGAGCTGACATCTCCCTACTAGCCGAAAACTGCTAGGGTTTTATTTCTGTTTCAAAGGCAAAGAATGAGAATTCACTGCATTCTTCAAGGTCCAGTTCAGACACAGATGGTGGGAGGTATCTGAAAGGGTAGGAGCACCACACTACAGACTGGCAGGGCATTTCACCACTAACTTCCACACAACCACTACATCTGTCAGTTGAGACTGGCAAAGCACCACTCCAACACCCACAGGAGATGAGCCTTTAACAAAGACCATTCCTGAGAGGAGGGCAAGTCCTACCAAAGAGGTCCAATGCACAACAAACCCAAGCTGGGCCTAACTTCCCAATGTTCTCCTAAGGCCATGTTCAGGACCATGCACACAGTGGAGGTGAGAGGTTTTAAAAGGATCATCACTCACATCCATATGCTGTTAGCAGCTCTTCAGCTGTTGGCTTTCGATCTGGGTCCTCATCTTCCCTTGGCCTGATGATATTTATTCCATAGGTTGCTTCCAAAATGTTTCGTGGGATATGCTGGCAAACATAAGCTAGTGAAGGAAACCACTTTGTGATTTACAGCTACACAAGTAATCTTGCCCTTGTCACTCTAAGAACACACACAAAGAATGACTTTTGGATTTTGTTGCAAACCAGAAAAATAAGACAAGTCTGACAACACGACTAAGTTGAAATGAGACAGGAAAACACCAGCACAGAAGGACAGTTTTATCCAGTGTGTCCCACCTCCCTCAAAGCAAGAGCACGTGTGCTGCCAGCAGGGCTGGAACATGCTACTTGGCATACTCCAGATCCAACCCTGGCATGCACTCTCACAAACCCCATGCAAAGGATATTAGAGAAATGGGTGGAACATGGTCCCTCATCTGATCTATAGGCAGGATTCCAGAACAAATCATTTCTGCCTTGGTAGAGACGAAAGATGGCATCACCAGACCGGGGCAATCACAAAGGCACAGGCCAGGCTCCACATACAGGGTCTACATGACAAATAACCCATTAGTTCACTATGGCAAGTCAGTGTCCATCATGGAGGAAAAAGGAATAACAACAAAAAAAAAAAAATCAAATGCATAGATAAAACACGGATGCATATGACAATAAGCAGAAATTCTAACACAGGCACCTGCCCTGGTCCCAGCCAAGGAATTAAGGAGTTCAGATGTAGAAGACAGCAACACTTTCAAAGTTTCTAAATAAGGTGTCCAGATGGGGGCAGCAAGATCTTCAGCTCTCCAGTCTGATGGGAGAGAAGAAAGCACTCCAGAAACCTTTAAGTGTGTTGGACCTTCTGAAACAGCTAGGAGTTTGAAAAGTACAAATCCCACAATGGTCTCACACTATAGCACTGGAATTGCTACCTCAAAATCAAAGCTTGATCAACATGAAAACATCAGCAAAACTACATTTATTCACAGCAATGATGTAGATAAGGATAGTCTGAAACCTTGATCCTGACCTATTTGGAGGAACACCCACTTTAAAAAGCTTCTCTCCTCATGACTGGTGGTTAAAAAGAGGGACAAGGTAAGTAAATAAAATCAGGAGATTGAAAACATGCCCCACTGCACAGCATCTCTCATGAGTGGCTCAAAATCAAGCATGAGTTTAGAAGCAAGAATTAAAGTTCCAAAATTACACACATCAAGACCACACCCTCTCCAACCTACTCTGCTGGCCACAGTTCAGGTTTGGCAGAATTCTCAGTGAGTGCATGTGGTTGCAACCAGGTCATAATGAAGCCTTCTTCCACTGGGGAAGGAGGAATGATAAAAAGACTGATGTTATTTGTTAGCAATACCTGGAAGTGTTTTGTACGGCCTGGTGTAGCAGACACTGACACCTTCTTATTTCTAAGGATTGTGTTGATGGTTGAACTTTTGCCAACATTAGGGTAACCCACCTAGATGACAAAGAAATGAAATGTTAACAGGCAGGGTGATGCCAAAAGACAGAGCTCTGACAAAAAGTTCTTTATAAAATAAAAAAGTTCTTTTATAAAATAAAACTTACTAAAAAAAAACCTAGGGCAAGCAAGGGGGCACACTGAGCTCCAGGAACTTCAGTATTAATCTTTGCACAAAACCCACAGTGGTTTGTGCTTGCTAGTTTTTATACCCTTATAGGAAGCCAGGCTACAGGATGAATTTTTCCCATGGAGGGCACATGGAATTAAAATTTAGATTAAGTAAGTTCCATTTAAGCACAAAGTCCAACTCACCAGCCCAACATTTACTTCCCCATCCTTCACCCTTGGTCCATTGTGCATAGTTTTGAATAGCTCCAGCAGCTCATGTCTCTGCACCAGATGGCTGAAGTTCCTGATGTTCCTGTTTGGCTCCTGCACTTCACATTGCACTGCAGCACCATCACTCCTGCCTTCCACCCTCTCCGGAGCAACAGAATTTATGTTGTCACCAGCTTCATCTTCAGAACAGGTTTGCCAGTCCTCCTCTTCATCCTCTTTACAGTCTTCATATTCATCACTGCTGTTATCATCACTCACCAGAACCTGGTTTACACTGTGCCAAGTGCTGCCTGTGGATGCTCTTTCTGCACTACCTTCTGCTGTGCTGTTGTCTTCTTGACTGGAGCCTTCATCCTCAGAACTGCTCGGGTGCTCTGCTCCCCCCTCAGCACCCAGTTCCTGTGGGAACAGCAGTTTAGAGGTCAATTGCAAAGGCAACACCAAGCCCTGCTGCTGGCTGCAGCTGTCATCAGCCAGATCCCAAGAACTGACCACTCGCTGTGTTTACATCACACTGGGGTTTTTTAGAGGTCTTAAGTAGGATGTAGGAAAAACTCGCCTGTTTCAGGAGAAAGACAAAAGTATTCCAAGAGAGACTGTTCACAGCTTCTCTGTGAAGTCATTAAGAAGTTCCTCTCCAGAATGAATGTGTGCACACCCACACTAGTTTGGTTTTTTTTAATTATTAAGTGTTCGAGTAAAAGGAATGCTGTTTTTTCAAAACGTTCAGAACACAAAGCCAGTTTGTTTCATGTCTAAATATGTCATTAAAATAATTTCAAGCTGGTTTGCTTTCAGTCAACTCTACACTTCTTCCCTGCAAAGAGTTTACATTCAAAAATGAAGACATTTTCACAACAATAGTTATTTTGACCCTTTTTCCCAAAAAAGAGAAGAGAACTAACAGTCTCACTTTTAAACCAGACTGTAAAAGCATTTTATACACAGACTGTAAACCAGATTAACAGAGTAGGTATTTTCGGAAGGATATATGGGATATTCCACAGCTGAATGACTGTAACAGAAGAAAGCAGCACCTATTGATAACATGTAATTTGGGGCAGCAGCTCAGTTTGTTCCACTGGGTAAATGGCTTTCAGGTAATTTAGATTCTCCAAGAAACACCTCCACTCCCTTGGAAAGAAAAAAACTCTCTGTACAGATAAACCCATCCCTCACAGCATCCCTCCTGGAAAGGTTTCCAATTCTTTCAAGGAGTTAAGCGTTTGCAAGTCTACAAGGGCTGTTTCTGTCTTCTGCACTTCGTTCACCATTTTACTCTCCTCACTTTTGTCTCTGAATTGATCCTTCAAACGCTGTTTTACAGCTGCACAGGTCTTTAAAAGACTCCTTTTATGCTGAGGTCTATCACAAGGATAGCTGCAAAGCAAGTTAGCAGCTGCAGCCAGCACAGACCTAGTTTGATTCCTGCAGTACCTTTGACTCTCCGCACAGCCGTTCACACTCTGCCAAAGCTGACCAGAACACCACCTTGACACCTTCTTTCTCAAAGAACTGTGCCCAAGCAGCACGTTGCTCCTCACTCAGCAAATCTGCTTTGTTGATCAGGATCATGTTCTCCTTGTCATTACTGACTTCCTTAACGTAACTTTCCTAAAGAAAACAAGAGAAGGATCAGTTTGTACTCTGGTTTTGACTCTTTCCACCCCAAGGCAATACAAGAGCAGCAGGACAAATTACTCCATGCAGCTCCACGAGTGCAGCCAAGCTTACCACCCCTGAGTTGCTGGAAGTGCTGTTCAGCAGACAGCTCCATGAACAAATTGGAGCATGCAACTACCACAATATAGCTTGTTCCTGGCCACGTGTGCAAACACCTTGTCTGCTTAGAGCTGTGACAAGATATTAATCAGCACCCTGCAGCAAGAGCTCCTAAGACAACTATTTGAGCAATTTCATGTCTCCCTGATGCAGTCTTCTATAGCCTATCATTATAAACTTGTCATTTCAGTAATTTTTGATCCTTTGTAATCCTCACCCACTTTTATTCCACTATGCTTTTACATAAGACAATTCCTTATGTGAGGACACTTCTAGTGGGTAATGAGGAATAATATAATATCTGCAATGTAACATCTGCAGAAGTGCCTCTAAATCCACAACATTCTGTGTGAAATACCAAAAGACAAATAATTTCATGCCAGAATACTTGCATCAATCAGTAAGATATCCACTTAGGCACAACAGGAAAGCAGCTTCAAAGTGGTTGAATGCATTAAACAAAAAACACATCACATAAACATTAAGACACAAAATGAAGACAACATTCAAGAAAGTGGTTTACTTACCAGATCTTGACATCTAAACAGAAGGGGGTTTCTGGCATCAACAATCTGGACTACAATATCACTGCAAAAGTAAAGGAAAGCCCCATAAA
Organism: Phylloscopus trochilus trochilus; assembly: GCA_016584745.2. Classification (NCBI taxonomy): domain Eukaryota; kingdom Metazoa; phylum Chordata; class Aves; order Passeriformes; family Phylloscopidae; genus Phylloscopus; species Phylloscopus trochilus. The sequence goes on along the minus strand of WQNJ02000041.1, from coordinate 7,291,894 downwards.
GTACTCCTTCTTACCTTGCCTCAAAGGAAGCAGTAAGACACAGCAATTATTCGCTTTTAGGTTTTGCTTGGAATTTGAATAGTTTTACCTATATTACTGTACTAAATGCATTTACTGAACAACAGAGCATCTCGGCAGCCCAGCTGCCCAACAGAGCCATGCTTGTGCTACAAGCCAGCACTGCTGCACCGTATTGCCCCCCTCACTCGGCTCATTCTCCTCTACAACTGTACAACCAGCAAGGGGGAAGAAAACATGCCAGTTTTGCCAACCCATCTACCCTTCAGAAATGCTCAGCAGACAAGAACCACAGTAGTGGTACTCCATCTTTTAGGATGGTACTAAAAACTGTAGTAACATAACTTTATTTCTGTCTATTCTCATCCTCAGCTGTGGCAGGGTGTTTACAGAGAGACAGAAGAGGTGGTTTTCCTACACAACAAGGTATTTTGGAACAGTGTTGCCCTCCTTGCTTGGAACAAGATGTACAAGGCCCCCCACAAATGACCTGCAGATTCTAAGCATTTGATATCGGGTATTTTCAAAAGTTCCCCTGTGCTCTTTTTGTCAGAAAAAAAGCACAAATCAATGATAAAACAGCCTTAGACTTCAGTAAAATACATTGCTCCCCCATGCAAGCAAGGCCTTGCAACATGCTTTTAGGAAACACTTTCCAAACCCAGAGACCAGGTTGCCACCACATACACGAGCAGGACTCATTAGTTACACACAGCAATTAAAAGCAATGGCTTCAGATCACAAAGGTATCCATGCTTCTTTTGCCAAAAGGAGGGGAAAATTTAACTACAGCCTCTTCCACTAGAACTTCTGAACTTCTCCAGGCAAGTAATTTAAAATACTGCTATGTATTATCACATGCTGATTCTATTTGTATGACAGGGATTTCTGTTAAGTCAGGACAGCTTTAGAACACCATGGGTCGAATGGAAGAATTTCAAGCCTCGCTAAGCAGTTTGTTATGTATTAAAAAAGAAAAAATCAATAATCCCCCCAAGGAAGTAATTTAATAAGCCACATGGGTACGAAGAGGAACAGCACAGTTACAGACATTCAAAGATCAATACAAGAGAAAAGCTGACACCATCATACTGGGATGGGATACAGAGAAGTTACTGAGCCACACTGCTGGAACCAGTATGAAGCAAATACATGGAAAAGGCTGATAACAAATCAAATTATCTGGAGAGGTTAAAGGACCGAGTGACTTTTCCATTCACTTCTGAGACACCATCCTCACTTTACATGAAATAAAAAGCTTCAACAGCAGCAGAAAGGCATTAATAACACAATCCAGTCACCTCAAAACACCCAGTACACTCACACTGAACATCACGATACCCTACAATGGATGCTCCTGACCAGCAATCTCCCAGCCAAAGGCCCAGCAGCACTCAGTACAAAGCCCCTTCTGTCAAAGGACCAGCTCACCATGACCTCACTGCTGAAGTATTTTTCAATTTTAGGAAAGTGAGATGAGATTATCTCAAATTTAATTACTGGTGAAATTAAATGCCCCAGTTAGATTAATGTAGCAGATAGCACTCTTATTGTATTACAGCTCAGCAGAGCAAACAAAGCCATTCCTGTGATATGACAGCCTGGTGTCTTCTGTGCACTGCTGCAACTTTTCTGTGTGGCAAAGGGCCAAGGATCAAGAGGTTCCTTCTTTCCCAACATTACTCAGTCCTTGACACCTGCCCCTGAACATCAGCTGCAGCTGTGTGTTGGGAAGGAAGGGAATGGGTTAATCTTGGCAAAAGCCCTCAAAGGCACTTTCTCCAAGGAGGCCTCCCAAACGGAGTTACTGGAGGAGGCCAAGAGCAGCAGGCACCAAAGAATCCTCAGAGACTCACAGTGAACCACCTGCAGATCACAGTACTGAGAATCAGCTGCACCACTAAGAACCTGCCCTTCTTCACATCACATTTTGATCACTTCCAAACAAAATCACTGCAGTGCTGATAATAAAACATTACTAACTTAATATTTTTCCTGTGCTGAGACACTTGAAGCTTGTCTCAAAAGTTACAGTTCATGAAAATACATGCAACATCACTTTTAAAAAAGTAGACAGCAAAATACTTCACCTTCTTTCAATGACTCTCCAAAGCTGACGCCAAAATTCCAAGTTTCTTTCAAATGGGGTAAGAATTAATTTCTTCTCTTCCTCAAGACTAAGGCAAAACAGAAAAAAGTTATGTTGCATTTGGTCCATGGCAGCCTGTAACCTCACTACTGGTTATTCCCTAGATCCAGAACGCTTTAATTTTGCAGAAAGAAGTCAAACCAAACTCATATAGAGGTACTATTTTGGATGTTTTTTTTCAAACAGATCAAGCAGTCAGGTACTCTGCTGTCAGTGGCACTGGTTTAGTGGTGACACAATGGCTCCTGATCTTGTCAATGCATAAGTGGTAAAAGATGGAAAGAACAAGACCTCATCAGGAGTCTGCCTGTGAAATTTGAGAGCCATAATAACAAAGGAGAAAAGTTATTCCAGATGCTGGCAGTTATGTCTTGAGTACCACTTGGAAAAAATAACGAAACTTGGGGATGGTACCTGAAATACCTCTATACAGCCATTAACTTGGTGTTACCACCACCTGAACAACTTTACTCAAGATAAACATGGGTTTGCAGGGTGTGAGCAGATACACCCAACTCTCCAAACCAGCAGATGCAGCACCAGACCAGCACAAGCTGCTGTACGCAGGCTGCCAGCACTGCCTTCTCTTCAGAGCAGCACTGCTGTGTCTCTTAAAAGACACATCCAGTAACCCTCTACTTCACAGGTGAATGAAGAACATCACATGCCATCATGCACACACAAGACAGCTTTGCAGAGCTGACCACAAAGACATGCTGGACTGTAGCTGGGATGTCCTGCCTTCCAGAACAAGTACAGAGAGCAGCTGAATAGACTTTGTTTCGTTGGTCCAACAAGGATAAGTACAACCCACTGCTTCCTGTGTCACTAAATGCCACCAGCTACTTACCCAGCCACAAGCAGCATACTCACTGGGCAAGCTGTCGCCTCCACTCAAGAAAGCTCTCTCTCTCTGCTTGCTTCAGGTCCTCTGCACTGGTTGTCCTATCCCAGTGTGGCCTATAACAAGGATATTTTGGAGTGAATGGTCAGAAATAGCAGTCAGTCCAGCTATATGACTTCAGGAAACATAAAGAACATAAACACCACACAACTGGCTATGCTGAGGTAGCGGTTCAGATGTGCCTCCACCTGTTTTCAGCAGCTTTAAGTACACCTTCTTTCCCTGTTCCTTCCAAACTCCATTAGAAGAGAGCATGTACACAAAGCTGTTTTCTTGAGCTAAGTTTTGTATGGTCCTTAAGATGAGGACTGATCTCTCTGTTCACCATTCACAGAGCTCTGGAGAGGCTTACCAGGCAGCCTGGATGCACCTGCTACAGCAGTGCCAAGCTTTGGGCAGGAAAGCCACACCATCAGGCCAGAGAGGCTGGCACTGACAGCACTCACACTGCAGACAGGCACATGTGCTGTGGGTTACAGCCAGCAGACGCAGGTTAGTTAGTGGCTTCTCCAAAAGCAGGGTATTTTCAAACTGAGGACTGTCCTCAGGCTTGCAGCCACAGAGGGATCAGCCACAGAGCCCCGCTCAGCCAAGGGGCATCCAGGCCCAGCCCTGCAGAACTCACCTCCGCGGGATGCGCAGGAACTCCTGATTCTCCAGGTGCAGCTGCCGAACCCGCTGGGCCTCCTGTGCTGTGAGCAGGCCCGTGGAGCTCTGGGCAGACACGATCTGGGCATTCAGACGCTCTGATGGAAGAGATTGTTATCCAAGGCCACCTGTCCCCAGCCCTGCTACCCTATCCTGTTCCTGCTGACCCCAGCCCTGGCTCAGGGCCTCACCCACCACCTGCCCTCAGTTCCTACCCGGCCAGACCCACTGCCAGCCCCCACTCACACTGCCGCACCCCGGGATCCCCGCCCCGCCCCGGGATCCCCGCCTCAGCCCCTGGACCTGCCCCCGGCCCGGCCCAAGTGCCGGGCCCGTCCCAGCTGCTCACCGGCCACGAAGCGGGTGCCGGCCAGCTCGGCCGTGGCCAGGAACTCCTCCAGCGGGCTCTGCTCGGGCGCCGACCGCAGCTCCGGGCCGCGCTCGACGACCACCTCACTGGCGTGAAGCTGCCGGGACGAGACACCGCCGTCAGCCCGGGCCGCCCCGACCTCCCTCCCGCCTCCCCGGCCCCCGCCTTACCCACGAGGAGGCACCGCGGCGCTCCAGCCCGCGCTGCCGCTGCAGGCAGCGCCCGAGTCCATCGCTCCGTTTCTTGCCCATGTGCCGCCGTCCCCGCACCGCCGACGGAAGGGGCGGGCTGAGGGCAGCGTTCTACCGCCCGGTTCCACCGCCCCTTCCGCGCCCGGCCCCTTCCGCCGCCTCGGCCGCGCCCGCCCCGCCGTGCCCCCGCGTCTGCCAGCAGGCGGTGCCACCGCACCGGCACCGGCACCGGCAGCGGCAGCGGCCCTCGGCAGCCAGCCCGTGACCGTAGGACACAGTCTGAACCTGCACTGGGGAGGCTTAGGTTGGTCCTTAGGAAGAATTTCTTGGAGTGGACTGCGCAGGGAGGTGGCGGAGTCACAGTCACTGGAAGTGTTTAAGGATGTGTGGTATTTAGTGCCACGGTCTAGTTGATAGGGTGTTGGACTCGATATTAGATGTCTTTTCCAACCCCGTTGGTTTTGTGATTATCTATCCATGCATCCATCCATCCATCCATCCATCCATGCATCCATCCATCCACCTATCTATCCACCCGTCTTCCCATCCCTCCCACCCTATGGTGCTCAGCATGGACACACATCTCTGGCTTCACCCCTCCTCAGGCCCAGCTCCAACCCCCTCCCTCCCTCCCTCCCACAGCAGCCACCAGCCCCACCAGGAATGAGCCCGGGGGCACAGCTCACTCCCACCCCAAGGTCGGTGCTGCAGCAGGAGCCCCTGGCAGTGAGTGGGGTGACACACAGGGCTGCCAGCCCCAGCCCAGCCCCTGGCAGTGAGTGGGGTGACACACAGGGCTGCCAGCCCCAGCCCAGCCCCTGGCAGTGAGTGGGGTGACACACAGGGCTGCCAGCCCCAGCCCAGCCCCTGGCAGTGAGTGGGGTGACACACAGGGCTGCCAGCCCCAGCCCAGCCCCTGGCAGTGCCAGTGGGGCCAGTTTCTCGTGCTGGGTCGCGCTGGTGCAGGTGCTATCAAACCACATCATGAGAAATCCTGCCTGGCAGCCAGCCACGGAGGCAGGGTTGTGTTTGTCTCTCCCTCTGGGGAAAGCCACCAGCTCCTGTGGCCGAGGTTGACCCTGCACCCTGTAACACACCCGGGCCAGTGCAGGATCCCCTTCCCTAGTGTCCATCATCCCAGTAGAGCAAACAGTGCATGTGAGGAATGATGGTGGCAAAACGGGATCGTGGATGCAGCTGTGGGAGGTACACTAGGAGGTTGCAGGCAAAATCTAGCCAGAGTCTGAGCATCTTTGCCAGATGGAGGACATTGCATGACCAGGCAGGGAACCACTGAATGGATTTCGGCAGCAGCCACTGTGGCTGGTCCGGGTCAAGATGGGAGAGAAGGATAAATTAATAAACAACTTGACCTGTACTTGCTCACTGAACTGATTTATGAAGCATTTCTCCTTTATGGGTGTTGGGTTAAGGCCAGACAGTTTTCACTACAACTCTGTAATGTGTATCAGTTGTAACTGGAGAATAACCTGTCTAATCCCAGGAAAACCGAGGCAGACAAAGCTTAACTTCAGGAGCTGGCCACCAACAGCATGCATAACCCCCTGGGCGGGAGCGGTCTTTTCTCTCTTGTCTCTTCTCTTTTCTTTGTTTTTTCTTTTCTCTTGCTTTGTGATGCCTCCCCATGATAAACACCCATTAGGAAGACACGATTTTTCTTTTCTTCTTCTTTTCAAAGCCAGTAACTCGGGCATAAATTTCCCAAGGACGTCTGAACCTTTGCCATGCTCATCCCAGGCTCTGCCACCACCACCAGCCTGGTCTGGCCCCTCCTTTGTTTCCTAAAGGCAAATAAGAGATGAAAGGGGACTCAGCAGTTGCCTTTTCATTTAGGAGAGGTGCTTCAATGGAAGGCTGGTGGGCTGCAGACAGCAGGCAGAGATTTAGTAAAATCACTTCTAATCAAGTCATCTTTAATAAAACCCTCTCAAGTCTTTATGTGGGCACTGAAGCAGTAATATAAATGCTCATTATTGTCTTTCTTTTGTACTTCAGTTAAAAGTTACCTTCCCTCTACAATGCATAATCACCAGCCAGAGCAGCCAGCCAGCCTGGCCGATCCCCACGCCTTGGGTCTGGCAGCACTTCTAACCCTACAGCTGAGGCACGTGCAGTGCCATTCCCAGGCTGCCCAACCACAGGCAAAATGCTCTAATAATCCCATTGGCACAGCCCTGGCAGCACAGCCTCGGCACCACCGGGGTCTTTGCCTGGGGACTCTGCCAGTACAGAGTGCAGAGCTCAATGGACCTCCATAGGACACTTGCAGCTGGCATGAACTGGAAGGAGACACTCAAGAACAAGCAGAAGTCCTGGTGCAGTGGGCAAAGGAGGCTTGCTCACCACCTGCAACCCGTCCTGGGGCAGGGAGGTTTGAGGGTAACCTGAAAAACAAAGATCTCTGCATTTAGATTGGGATGTTTTTCTCACATGTTGCCTCCCCCCACCCCCCTTCCCCACTCTTCCCCATTTCTAGACTGAAGTGCTTCAGGGACACTTAACTGCAGGTATTTTCTACCGCCTTTGTGGGACCTACTTAAGCAATGCCCAAATTATCCTCATTCTTGCAACAGATACATTTCTGGGCACTTCATAAACACAAAGGAATTATTTCTGTCTGATGATGCTAGCAGCACTGTGAGGATCACTTTGAGCAGAGTAGTGCTGAAGGAGATACAGACTGGGTCATCCAAGTGACAGAAACATCAGAGCTAGAGTAGTAATTGCATATTTTTAATTGCCATGTTTCTCATCCCTCTCCAACTGCTTTGCTTTGCCTACATGAGCAAGACAGGCTGCTACTGGTCTCACCTGAATGCGACAGCCTGCAGCTCCTAGAAGACATTTATGCATAGATTAATCACACACAGTGAAAAAGGGACACTGAGGTACAGATGCTGTCACAAGAGCTGTATAGAAGCAGCTTGGCACCAGAGTGTGCGTGCCAAGAGCACAGCCAGGCAAGAAGAGCTTGGAGGAGAGGGGCATGCTGCTGTGAAGTGTGATAAACCTGCTGATTTGCAGCCCATTCCCATATGATGCAGTAGCTACAGCATGCAAAATGAACACAATTTTTGCTGCTGGGCTCTCTACAACTCAGCTCTTTGACAGAGGTACTCAGGCTCGACTGAGGTGTTGTCCTGGGAGAGAAAGCACTCCTGTGCATCACAAAACCTCTCACCACTCCTTTGGAAAGCACTGAGTACCCAGCACTGTTGGATCTTTGGAAGGTGGCCACAGCTTTGGGAATTCTCACAAAACCATTGCACAGACGAAGTAGAATCTGCTGTCCTTCCAGTGCATTGTAATCATTGACATGGGCTTCTCTTCCAACTTCTTCTGCCTTGGAGCCAAACCACTGCTCCAGTTTCTGATGCATATCCTGAGAATGATTTAGCAGCAGCATACCTTTTTCAAAAGTCAGTCATAACAGTGCATTTTTGCCTAAAGGAAACATCGTTCTTTCTGGACAACTTTTCCTCCATTTTCCTTTAAGGCAGCACTGGGAGATCTTAGGACCATGTCTCTAAAATATTCATGTGATGGCTATTCATTATTCATGTACGTTCACAATGCTCAATTCAGCGGTACTGCCAGCCTCAGCCTGACAAGCAGACCCATTAAGAAACCCTCCCCACAGCAGCCTTGAAAGAACACCAAGACAATTTTGCTCTGTGCACAACTGCAGCTGCTTGAACCCCCTTCTTTCCAGCTGTACTCAGAAAGCGGACTGGCACTGCAGGAAAAGTGAGAGCTTGTTCTGCAAGCTTCCCATCTTTTGGTGAAGGTCCTGCTCCTCTTTAGAAAGAGCAGCATGCTCAGGAAACTCTGAAGCAGGGCTGCCTGGCCAAGGCTGTGCCCTGAGAAGGCACCAGCCCCGCTGGGGCCCTCGGGTGAGTTTTTTAGACTCCGCTTCTTCCACCGCCCTATGAAGATAAAATCACCTCCTTGCCTGGCAGGGTGGGGGAAGTTAATTAGAGAGAACTGCCTGCCTCTTTGAAGGCACAAAACACCGGATGGGAAACCGATGGGATTTCTCCAGCTGCCATTGTGTCAGCTCTGCCTGGGAAGTCTCACCCATGCTGCCCACTGCTCCAGATGGCCCCATGGTGGCAGTCCCCAGGATGGAGCGTTGAGCAGAGGATGCTGCCCCAACACCACCTCCGTGCCCCTTGACTGGCAGCATGGTATGAGGATGGATGTCCAACACCAGCCCACCCAGCAAGCCACCCCCACCAGGGTGCCGTGACACCCAAGGGAGGGCTCTGCTCCACTGGACACCGGCTGCCCTTCTAATTATAGCAGCGGGTGCAGGAAGCTCCGGGGCCGCCTTGCAGGAAGCGGGGTGTGCCGCTGGCGGGGACTGAAAAACAACCGCGGCAGAGGTGTGCCGGCACCGCCACGGCCCCACCGAGCACAGAGCCCCTGCTCCACGGGGAATCCCGGTCTGCCGCACCCTGAACAGCACTGGCATCACCCTTGGTGCCCCCAGGGGATACAGGCCTGCCTATCCGTGGACCTCCCACAGTCTTCAAATGGCCCCGGCACCATCTGTGCTCCCAGCCTCCAGCCCCCGAGCCCTGCCAGGGCACACCCGCTGCAGGATGGGCTGCTGCTCCCCTTCAGAGAGGCTGGAGGGCAGCAGGGGTGGCATGCGGCTTCCATTAAAGGCTGTTAAGGACCCTTCTCCCTGAGCAGGTCATGCTGTCCCATGCCCTGCCAACTCGCCTCAGGCTGTCCCTGCTCTTGGTGACAGGCAGCCGTCTGCACTTGCTGCTGGCCAGAGCTGGACGATGGCTGGCAGGGCTGGGGGCCATGGCACCCTGCCTCCCACCACTGATGGCCTGTGAGGCTTAGGAGCCGCTCAGTCTTTCCGCTTCATGGAAAAACCTGACAGTTCAGCATTTCCTTTGTCCCGGTTTGGAACAAAGAGTCAAAACTTTGACATATTGTATAGTTACAGAGACTCTGAAATACCTTGTTTTGGAACATACTGAAATGCCGGTTTGCAGTGTTTCACTCTGACTGTGTCACTTCAGCTGCTGCGACACAAGAAGTTCTATTGCTACCTGGGGGGAGCCAGCCTGACATGTTTTCATGCACTGACAAAATCAGTACATTCCCATGAATTACTTTGGTCTTGTCATATCAACTTTCCCCAGCACCTTTTCCCGCCACTCTCCCCAAGCAGAGATCTGCATCCAATCCCAGCTGCTGGGCACAAAAGCCATCCCTGAAGTAGGGCTGCTCCCTGCAGGGTTTCACCCTCTCCCATCAGACAGACCCTTGCACATCTCCACACTGCACAGAGCAGCCAGCATGGGCAGCCTGGCAGTTCGCTCCAACAGAGGTGTTGGGCAGCTGCCTGCCTGTCTGCCCCCAGAGACATTGTGCACCCCAGAACATATGGGCTCGTGGAGGGGTGTGACTGTGGGTTCCAGCACAGACTGGAGTGGCCAGGGCAGGGCAGGAGAGGGATGGAGTGTGGTAGGGAGTGGGGTCTGCCCAGGGCCAAGTGCAGCACTCACTGTGCTGCCGGCCCTGGGCCCCAGGGCAGAGATGGTATCTTACATATTTTCCCACGCCTCACTCAGGATTTGCATGCATGCATGAGGGCAGGTGATGCTCAGTAGCTGCTGGGATATTGCATAAATAGAGAGCAGGCTGTTGCACTCCCCCATGCTACAGCACCGTGCAGATAAGCCCCCAGCATGCAAGTCCTACACATCACGGGTGCTGCTGGCCTTGCAGGCCAGGAGGGAGCCTCGTGCTCACTGGGAAGCAGGCAGCGCGCCCTGGCCCCACAGGGCAGGCTCCCTTCTCACTGTGCCTCAGCTTCTCCTCCCAGCAATGAAATGCAGACACCCAACACCACAGGAACAGCCTCAAGCATCGAGCAGGTGCCCCAAACTTAACTGGGCTGCTCCCTGCTGCCAGACTTTGCCCAAAGGCTATGGCACAGTTCCTCATCCCAGCACAGAACTCAGAGCATTTTGTGTGGGAATTGCTGTCACAGACCACCACAATTTGTAACATGCTCTTCAGCTGCTGAAGCATGTGGCAATCATCCGTGCCCAGAACTGAAGCAGTTGCCACACAGCAGGAAAGACATGGTCCTGAATTAACCGGGCCCATTAATAAAGCACAGAAAGCTACAGCAGTCTGGCACACCGACTGGTGGGCAAGCATGGTGAGGAACTGAGCCGAGACAGATTCCATTCTCGAGCAGAGATGTGATCACATGACACCTTCCCTGCTGCTGCACTTCCAATACTGCAGGTATTCTGCACTGCTGCTGCTCCCTAGCCACCATATGGAGCCCCCAGCGGGTCTCTGAGATGCTGATAAGGAAACCTCTACCCTGAGAATGCAATGCAGAAATGGCAGTGCTGCTGCCTTGGGACTGGGGAGGCAATGAGGAGGGCAAAGGGGTCAGATCCTCCTCACCCTACACACCACTGAGGTTTGCAGACAAATATGCCCAAGGGCTGTGGGAGAGCCATGAGGCTCAGCAGCCTGCATGAGCCAAGCTGTAAAAACTTGAAGTCTACATTCCTGAACACAGATCACCTCACTCGGGATGGCAGAGCCCAGCATGACTGCAAACAGCTCTGTGGGCATCATTATCAGAAGTATCCGTGTACCAGCACCAGCCCCCCAGCTCTAACCTCCCTCCAGAGGCAGCACCACAGGAAGGTGTGTGGGCCTCCTTGTTTGCTCCATCCCACCTGGAGCAAACACCTGCCTGCTGAGCCACCAGCCCAAGGCTCAGAACAGGTTCTTCTGCCCACAGCTGAAGGCAGGCAGGGTTTTGGCAACTCCCTCGTAGGGAGAGCTGGCTGTGCCCACGCGTCTCAGAGGAGTGGATGGGGTTGCTCTCGGCCTTGGAGCTCACAGGCACAGCTCAGGCAGGTGGCAGCCACTGAGCACAAGGCAGGCGTGAGTCTGAGGAGCTGTGGTTCTGCAGGACACCTGGAGGGAGTGCCACACCATGTGTGGGTGTCAGATGTCACCTCAAGCCATTGGATTTATTTTATGTGCACAGCAGTATCTTCTGTTTTCACCTTGACTGACAAAGAAGACAAAAGAAAAGTACATTGAATACTACTTGGAGATGAATCAGCTGTACAAGCCAAAGTCTTTCTCTCTCTGCCATGCAATGGGATGGTCCTGCAGGCTGGCAGGAGCTGTCTGCCACAGGCTGCAGCATAGCACACAGCCCCTCTTGCCCCCCACACTGAGAGCACTATGGGGGCTCCCAATGGGTGTCTGGGACCCAGCCTGCATCTGGGCTGAGAGCTGACACTGCCCCCAGAGCAGCTGTTGCTGGGCACTGCAGCCAGGGCAGACCTCAGCCCCTCACCTGTTCTCCTGTGAGGTCCCAGTGTGGTTTTGTTGAAGGGGCAGAGGGCTTGGTTCAGCACAGTGCTGCACCCAGATGTGCATCCCAGTGGGTGCTGCGCTTTGTGCTCAGGGGCCTGGCCTGTTTGCCCCAGCCCTGACTGGGCAACAGCTCGTGTGCACTGGCTGGTGCACACCCAGCCCATGCAGCTCTCCAAATGAACTTTTCTCATTGGAACATGGGAGCATTAACACATTCACTTCCTAGGGCAAGCAACAGCCTTCCTAATTGCTGTGCTAGAGCTGCTGACCCACACCTATCACTGGCCTTTGGAAACCATGGCAGCAGCCAGGCATCCCCTGGTACCAGCTGTGGCTGAGCAGTCTCAAGGGACGGTGTTGACCACACTGCCCTTCAGTGAGGGGGATTTTGGAAATACAAGCAAATGGGCAAGTGATTTTTAATAGTTTGATGCTGGTCACTGTGGTTCCTTGCAATTCCCAAGTAATCTGCTAGATGGCATGATGTAATAATCGTAATAATAATAATAGTAGTAGTAGCAACAACAACAATGATAATTATATACTGGTTTAATTGATCCAAACTCTAGAAATTATTTGTCAGATAATTTAGGCAGGTATTTACATATTTTACTGCACAAGTACGTACTTCCCCCTTTTGTTGAACATTAATCCAAACCCTGATGAAGTGCCATTATCTGCAACGCTGGAGTTTCTATTCTTTCTGGCAAGGGTCTGACACATGACATAAGAAGCTACAGTAACAACACAGAGACCAACTTTCTCATTATGTCTGTGAGTGTACTCAGCAACCCCAACAAGAAATTACAAGACAGCTTCTTGTTCTTCGGCTGCTGCATATAAATAAAGAGCAAAGGATTACTCATACATAATAACTAGTACTTGCTGCAGGCCCTACAGCTCTCAGAGCCGAACTAACCAAACCAGAGGAAAGATCATGTTGCAAGAGTGGCACTTGTCCATGGCACACCCTGGCCGGGCAGGCAGCTGAGGTTGGCGCTCTCCGGGCCGTGGGATCTCCCAGAGCGTGGGGTCCCGCAGTGTCCTTGGGATTTTTATCAGTTTAAGGGGATTTGGGGCAGACGGATCCCCGGCGGTGCCCTCTCCATCCTCCCCGCCCGTGCTGACGAAAGCTGCAGCAGAGCGCTGTGGCACCCACCCTCCGCACGGGGCCGTGGGGAGCGCGCTGGGGCGGCACGGGGCGCACGGGGGGCCCGGCTCTTCCGCGCCCGCGGCGGCACCGCCGGGCGCTCCCCGCTGGGGGCCGCGCTCCGCTGCGAGCGGGGAGGGGACGGGGCCGCCCGGCCTGGCTGGCACCGCCCCGTGCCCGCCCCCTGCCCGCCCCACGGCGCGGCGGGGCCGGGGCTGGGGCCGGGGCCGGGGCTCCGCGGCGGGCGGCGCAGAGCGGCGGCGGCGGGCGGGCGGCGAGCAGCGAGCCGCCGGCTCGGCGGGCCCGGGCAGCGGGCGCTCCGCCCTCGGTGCGCGGGGCCTCCCCTCTCCGCGCCCGCGGAGCGCGGCGCCCGCCTATATCTACGGCCGCGGCGGCCCGGCGCCCGCAAGGATGTGAGGCGGGCGGGCAGCCCAGCCGCCGCCGCCGTGGCATGCCCCCCCGCGCCCGGAGCCGTCGGCGCGGCGCCTAGCCGCGGCTCCGCGGGGCCATGCTGCCCTGGAAGCGGAGCAAGGTGGAGCTGGCGGCGGGCGAGGCGCGGCGGCAGAGCAAGCCCAAGGGGTACGCGGTGAGCGTGCACTACTCGGCCCTCACCTCGCTGGCCCGCGCCTGCCCCGAGAGCGCCCTGCACCGCGTGGGCAGCATGTTCCGCTCCAAGCGGCGGAAATTTCGCGTCACCAGCGAAGACCCCACGTATACCGTGCTCTACCTGGGCAACGCTACCACCATCCAGTCCAAAGGTGAGGGCTGCACCGACCTGGCCGTCTGCAAGATTTGGAGCAAGAGCGAGGCGGGCCGGCAGGGCACCAAGATGAAGCTGACCATCAGCGCGCAGGGCATCCGCATGGCCCACGCCGAGGACAAGGGGCTGCGCCGGCCCGGCCACCTCTACCTGCTGCACCGGGTCACCTACTGTGTGGCCGACCCGCGCCTGCCGCGTGTCTTCGCCTGGATCTACCGCCACGAGCTGAAGCACAAGGCGGTGATGCTGCGCTGCCACGCCGTGCTGGTCTCCAAGCCCGAGAAGGCGAAGGCCATGGCCCTGCTGCTCTACCAGACTTCGGCCACGGCACTGGCCGAGTTCCGCCGGCTGAAGAAGCGGGACGACGCGCGGCACCAGCAGCAGCAGCTGGTGGGCGAGCAGAGCATCCCGCTGGTGCCGCTGCGCAAGCTGCTCAACGGGCAGTGCTGCTACAAGCCGCCGGTAGAGCGGAGCCGCAGCGCGCCCAAGCTGGGCTCCATCACGGAGGACCTACTGGGCGAGGAGCAGGAAGAGCGGGCCATGCACTGCGACTGCGAAGACATCCTGGAAGCGCTGGGCGAGCCCGAGGGCGAGCTGCTGCGCCCCAGCACCGGCCGCGGCGAGAGCCCAGAGCTGGGCCAGCTCCTCCGCGACCTGGGCGAGCTCAGCCTGGGCAACGACCTGCGCTCGCTGCGCGCCGACCTGCGCGTCCGCCGCCTGCTTTCCGGGGAAAGCACGGGCAGCGAGTCCTCCCTGGAGAGCGGCGGCACGGACGGGGCTGCCCCGCCCGGCAGCGACGCCGAGCAGCCGCCCCCCGGCGACCCCGAGACCGGCTGAGCTCTCGAGCCCGCGCGGGCGTGCGCGGTGCCGCCGGGGCGCACCGGGTTCCCTCCGGGAATGCGCGGCCCCGCCGGGGGCGCACCGAGTTCCTTCTGACCCCTCCGGGAGTTCACGGTCCCTGCCGGGAGTGCACGGCCCCAGCGGGTCGTACCGGCTTCCCTCCGGGAATGCACGGTCCCTTTCCGGGCGTGAGCGGCGCCGCAGGGGCGCACCGGGTTCCCTCCGGGAATGCGCGGCCCCGCCGGGCTGCACCGGGTTCCTTCCGGCCTGTCCTGGAATGCACGGTCCCTTCCGGGCGTGCGCGGCCCCGCCGGGGCGCACTGGACCCCTCCGGCCCCGCCGAGACCCCTGGAGGAATTCGCGGTCCCGCCGGTTCCCCGCGGTGCCCCCGCGTCCCGCAGCATCGCTGGGAGCGGCCGCCCCTCCCGTGCCGGTGCCGGTGGCCGCCGGAGCCGGACCCCAACTCGCCGCGGCGCGAGGAGGGGAGGCGACCGCGGGCTGTTTACCTCCGGCTCAGCCCTTGAAGATCTGCCAAATTCCTGGAATAGCTTTCCCCGGGGAGGGCGGCGGGAGGGAGGTGTTGCGCCTTGTTTACAGTCAGAAATCTCACATCCGAGAGGCCCCCCCGCCGTTTTCTCCATTAAAGTCACTCCATCGTGCTGTCGTGTCCAAGAGGTTTGCACTGTTGTGAAGTTGGGGTTTTTTTTATTATTATTTTTAAGTTAGATCTCTTTTTTGGGCCCCGGTCCAGTCCCTGGTCTCAATGCTCTAGAAGATCTTTTGCTGTGCAAAAGAAGACTACTTGTGGCTGTTCACCTGTACATAGGGAAATGTATGCAAATACATTTTGTTATTTTTAAGAACACCACCATTGCGATCTCCTCTGTTTGCACATATGTGAAGAAAATAAAGATGACGGTAACTTAAAAGAAACTGGGGTCATTGTGGCAATTTGGCCTCTGTGTGTGGATTTCTGTAAGGAGCTGGGGGGGAGAGATCCCTGAGGATCTGGGGGAAGTGTAGGTGCAGGAGAGCACTGCGCAAAAAGGCTGTTTCAAGCATCAAGCGTGATTCCCAAGCTCTCTGGAAATGTTACACTACAGGGAAACACACCGAGTGCTTAAGGACTCTTAAAAGGCACAGGGGATGAGGTTTTCTCTCTGCAGCCTC
The DNA here is from genome assembly GCA_016584745.2 of Phylloscopus trochilus trochilus. Taxonomy (NCBI): domain Eukaryota; kingdom Metazoa; phylum Chordata; class Aves; order Passeriformes; family Phylloscopidae; genus Phylloscopus; species Phylloscopus trochilus. Next base: position 7,276,290 of record WQNJ02000041.1, on the reverse strand, counting down.
TAATGCTGGGCAGGAAAGTGCGAGAAACCTCAGGGCGCTGTGGCTGGATTCTACTCTGGAGAAACCCAACTGCAATGCCCTGAGACTGCCCTGAGGCCAGGTGCCCCTCGCCTGGGCACTGGGGATGCTGCGCAGTGTTAATGCTGTCTGCATCCAGGTGCTGCAGCTGGTCCCTTGCTGCTCGCAGTGCCAGCCAGAGACAATTTTATAACCTCACCCAGGGTAAGCAGTGCAGTTGATTAGCCACAGGACTGCTGCGATATTTTTAGCTGTAAATCTGTAAGTGGCAGGCTCCCAGGGCAGGAGAGATGTTCCGGTTTCATTTGTCCCCAAGTGGAGGTATCAATTAAGAGATAATTAATCTGTCATTTCTGATGTCTAAATGTTTTTCCACTCTGCCTGTGCTGCAATCGGTGGAGTTGCAGGAATGTCAATGAAAAGCCCAGCCAGCTGCCAGGGCCAGGCCACACTCCTTGTGCAAGGAGCCCGCCTCAGAACTTGTAAATAAATACCTCTTTAAAACCCATTGCAAAATCTGCCACCACACCAGACCATTGTCTCAGTATGAGTCAGTCAGGGGAGGGAGGCACAGTGGTGTGGCTTTCATGGGAAGGGGTAATGGGGAGAGGGCGAATCCCCTCAGAGTGGGCACCTTCTTGCCTTGTGATGGGCAGCGAGATGCAGCAGGTGACAGTGGCCACTGCTGGATTTGAGCACGCTCACGCCAGCGCTGCAGAGACACACCTTGCTAAGTATTTACTCTGTCTTGCTGCTTTTTCTCAGACAAAGCTCTCTTTACCTTTCCCGGGGAGGGAAGGGGCACGAAGGGGAAATGAAACACCAGAGAGAGTTTATCCCTAAGGGCTCTAGCCCAGCTGGGGCTTGCCAGACTGCCTGGCCAGCAGCAGGGAACCCTCAGTGCCCTGGGCTGAGGTGAGTGCCCCAGGTCCATCCATGCCCAGAGCTCTCTGTCACTGCTTGCTCTCTCCCGGGGCAGAGGGAGCAGGCAGTGCTTGGAGCAGGGAGCAATACGGCACCTGGGGAGCAGAGAGGGCACGCCGGGGGAGGCAGGTACGGGGGTTAGTTAACAAACCTCGGGTGTTGAGTGACCGGCTGGTGTTTGCTTTACATCCTCTGTGTGTGCTTAAAGGTGGTTAATGGCCTGAGCTTAGTCAATGCCTTTCCTCTCTCCAGAAGAGCCATCATGTCTGCAACAGTGAGAAAAGGTTTTTATCGCATGCCAGAGCTAAAAGCAAAATTCCCTGAGCAGCAGTAGCAGCAGCCAGGGCCTGAAGCATTTCCCCTTGAAGCCATTAGCAAGGCTACTGTGCAGTTTCCTTAGAGGCCTGTATAGATCATTAGCTGTCGAGTCCAAATCCCTTTGTGCCTGGGATATTTTGGTACTAGAACCATAGAAAAAAATGTCATATGTACATCTGCAGTGCTGATGTGAGGTTATTCATGTGTGCTTAGCTGCCCAGTCCTCCCCATAGCAGCATGCCTGGGCCTGCAAATGAGAACAAGTGCATGTGAGGAGAAAAAGGTCATTTTATCTTCCACACAGCAAGTCTGAAGGAACATCTTCCTAGAAAAAGGAGAGGAGGAGAGAGCAAGACCTTTCCTCCAATACATTTGAGTAAAAGGCTGTGCTGCTGCTGTTTTTTTCCTTTTATACAAGTAGCTGCTTGCTAAGCTGAAAAGCCTACTGCTGGCTGATGGGCTGGTGTGGGGAGGTGCAGCAGGGCTTTGGGAAAGGTGCATTCCCAATACATCGAGGACAAACCGTTCTGTGGTCTCTGCTCGGTGACAGGGCTGATGCCAGTCCCCACACCAGGGCTGCTGCCCACTGACAGTGTCCCACTGAGCCTGGCACTGCCCCTGCTCGGGCTGTGGGCAGAGGCACCTTCCCTGTCCATCAGGCTCCATCCATCAGCACTAACTCAGCCTTACAGCTGGGGATGGTGAATCAGCCCCTGACGCAGCGGAGGCGTGAGGGCTGCGCAGAGAGCAGCAGAGACTCTGAAACTGCTCCCCAGCAGCCAGCAGCCCCATCCCACCACTGCTTTCCCAGGGACAGGCAGGCAAAGGGAGAGCAAGGGCAGCCTGATAGCTCTGCCAGTAGGTTTGAGCTGTGGGGGAAGAAGTCAAATGCAGGAACAGGTGTTTGCAGAATTACATGTCAAGCATTCCTGTCTGCCCCTGGTGCAAAATCACTGCCCTGCCCAGTCATGGTGGGCCAGCCAAGGAGGTTTCCAGCACAGCAAGGTTGAGCACTGAGCTTCACACATCTCTGACCTAGCAGGCAGCGTGTGATGAAGTGGCCAGAAAATACCTGTAACAAACAACATAGCACTAGGAAAGGCAATGATCCTGCTCTGAGCCTGACACATGGAGCTGATGCTTTGGCAAGTCAGCTTAGGTGCTGCACCAGGTGCCTGAGGTTCCCTGAGTGTGTTATGGCTAAATAGAGCATGTGAGTATTCCAGGCAACAATGATGGCTCCCAGAATATGAAGAGATTAAGGGGAAAAGAGCTCTTTTTGCTAATAATATTTATTGACTGTGTATTTCCTGGTGTACTACAGATTTTATCCTGAAAATGAGGCTGAAGGGGGACCACACAAATGTGGAAGTGTTGGCAGGATCCCATGTACAACTTCTTGTTTTTCTCTGCCCTTAGCATGCCCTTCTCCCATCTTTAGGTCTTCCTCATCTACAACAGGAAAAAATATCATGTACAACCAGAAAAATTAGCCAGTGGTCAAGTGGAACGAGCCAAGTCATGAAATGACTTTTAGCCCAGACTGTATAACTGATTTAGATCCAGAATTATTTGCAGTTTAGTTTGGAGATGTGCCTTGCACGGGCCACATCCAGTTTGCCTGAATGGGGGGGACAATGTGGGAACTGCTGGCTGAGGGGCTGCTTTGGACTCCTGGATGTGAAATCTTGTTGAATGGCACCAGGTCAGTGGTGAAAACCTCTTCCTTTTGGGGGGCTACAGGCAATACTCAGTATCAAGTACAACCCTGGGACAGTTCCAAGTCACCTTCAGCACACACACTGTGACTCTCAGAGAAGCAGGAAGGCGTCAGGATTTCCTCCTTGGCGATGTGTTGGAGAAGAGCAGCTGACCTGTCCCACTGCTGTTTGTTAGTCATTCCCAAGGCATCACAACTGTCCCATTGCCCAATTCTTGGCCATCACACCAAACCCTCTGTTATTCAGTAGGGAAAAGATCCTCAATTTCAGCCTGCAGGGAAAGCACAGGGCAGACAAGCAACTGTCAAACTGTCCAAGGGGTTGTGGGTGACAGCACTGCACAGCCCCTGGTTTTTTTGGGTGAAGGTGGGCAGGGTCCCACTGATGATGAAAAAAACTGGTGTGCTGCAAGGAGAGTGCAGTGCCAACCAGCTATGGCTCACCTCCTGCTTCTCCTGGAGCTGGGAAGAAAAAAACCCTGCATTTCCAAGGTCAGCAGCAGCCCCAGCTCCTGCAGAGCTCATGTGCTGTGAAGGCGTCTCCCCCTCCTCACCCCAGCCGCTGGTAGCAGCAGGGGCTGTTTTCCTCAGCAGCTGGAAGGAGATGATGTGCAAGGACAGGAATGTGAGGGCAGGCAGCCAGGGCAGCACAGGGACAGCGTGGGGTCCCAGAGGCCAGGCCAGGTCGGTTCATCCGCGGGGCTCAAAGAGCCCCATGGAGGAACTGAACTGACCTGGCCTCTCAGGTTCTGCTTCTCTCCACATCTCCATCACCCACCCCAGACAAGGTGACACCTCCAGCTTGCTGCCTGGTGCCTTGTAGGGGCCTGAATCTTGGTTAATTCCTGGCAAGGTGCACGAGCTGGGGGGGAACAGAATTGTCTGCTGCTACAGCCCAGCAGGAAATCAAAGCTATGCATTCAGAAAACCATGACATTCCCCATTGCCAGTGGGGGCTCTGCCTGGTGGGAGGGCTGAGTGCTATGAAAACACTCAGAGAAACAGTTATATAATGAAGGACAAGGTCCCAATCCAGCCCTTGGCTCGACAAGGCAGCTCTGCAAGGAGCTGAGCTCCAGGCTGCAGCTGCCCAGCACCCTCCAAGATCCAACGCTGGTCACTGCAGTCCATCCTGCTGCTGAGGGGTGGAGGTGGGAGAAAGGCTGCAGAATGCTTTTCCCCAAGCTGGGAAATGTTCTGCATGCTCAGACTTGGTAAGCCAGAGCACAGCTCCCATGTGTGGGCTTTAATCAAGCCCCTTTGATGATAGGAACTGGGCAAGGTCTGGGACAGGATAGCCCAGGACTGATGAAGGTCAGGGTCTACTAGCTGCAGGCATCTCAGCTTTCATGCCACTGCCCAGATGTCTTGGACCCAGTGGTGGCACATCATGGTATACATCATCTGTCCCTGTGCCCCAAAATAGGGACAATATGCTCAAACATATGTTCTCTGCTCTGTGGGAAGGACCCTAGAGAACCCGTCACAGTAAAGGGCTTTGCCTCTTCCTTTACCCTCCTGCTCCGAAACGGAGGGCAGCTGGGCAGCCTGCCTCCTGCAGCTGGCCCTGCTGCCACCCCACAAAGAGGGGTGACATGCTCGGTGTCACATCTGGGTCTGGAAATCCCTGCTGCTGTGGCACAGGCGAACAGGGGGGACACAAGGAGAAGCTCTGGGATGGGATTCATCACTCCTCCCGCGGCACCGTGAAGTTGCACACAGTCTGCTCGGATGCACGAACAAGCTGAGCTGTGACATTAATTAGAGCTGACAGTGCTCCTGGAGGGAGCTGGCAGAGCAGCAGCACCAAAGCTGCTGCTGCTGGGTCTGTGTGCAGAGCCGGGCTCTGCACCAGGCTGGCCAGGCCGTGCCACGGCCCCTGAGTGCTGCCACACTGGGATCTGTGCTCACTTCAGCTCCAAAGATCACAGTGGGAGGCACACCCTCAGCCCCAAGGGACAGGAGAGGCAATGCCCGAATCCAGCCCCGCTAAGCATCAGCCCAGCCTTGCTCTGCCCTTTCCAGCCAGCCCTGACTGCAGCTGGGCACTGCCTTTCCCAATCCTGCACACTTCCCTTTGGCTCTCCCCTCTTATTGTGGCTCTTTGCCCCCAAAGTGCTCTGCCCTCAGCACCACTGTTTCTCACAAGCTCTTCTCCCATCCCAGTTTCCTGCTGAGTAAGAACTGATGCTGCTGTTTCACAAATGCCATCGAGGATTGCCTGCACTGGAACAAAGTGCAGGCAGCCCAGAGTAGTAAGGGTTCCTTCTCCACTGGCCAGGGAACAGTTAAGGGAATTAGGATGAAGAGTTGATATAAATAATTTGGTAGCTCCTCTAGGAAGATTGCAATTTAGCTTAATTATCATAATTACATTTTCAATCTCTCTGCTAATACTTACGAAACAATAGAGTCAAGTGTGAATGCAGATGCCTACATTTCCTACCAGTGGCTTCTCATTCTGCTGCTTAAAACAAGTCCATGGAGACCATGGGAAACTGGGAAACCAGCCTCATTCCCCTCTGCCTGGCACAGGGATTTTAACTTCAGCTCTAGGATCAGCAATATGATTGTCTGAAACTAGCTCACTTTGGTGTAAAAACATCCTCTCTTCTGCTGGAAGTGGAAGAAAATAGTCTGGAAGTATTTCTTTCTGAGCAGGGAGACCCACACTTTCTCTGCCCAGTCTGTGGTTGATGACTCCCAGAGGCAATTTTCCATGTTTTCAGTGGCCCAGGAGACCAGACCAGTGCAAGCAGAGAGCCAGGCGTAGGCAGCCACTGACAGGAGCGTTCATTTGCAGCAGCTAATCAAAGCTGTCTTAGTGATCACTTCTGAACATGGCCAAGACCATGTTTGCCCTGCAGCCTGCTCCTGTCTTTGCTCACCTGGGAAGCTTCTCAGATGCTTCTCAGCAGCAGAGGCAGGCCCTGGGGTCTGTGCCCTGCCCACTGCCTTCCCTGGGGGTCCCAGGAGAGCTTGACCAGAAGGAGTCTTGCCAGGACCCCACCAGCAACAGGCACCATGGCCAGGAGGCAGATGAGCAAGGGGAGGATATAGCCACAGAGAGCTGAGGATGTGCTGCCTCCATCATGCACAGACACCCGAGGAGCACCCAGGGCCATGGGAAGTCCTTCCCCATGCCAGCATCTGCCTTCATTTGAGGTGTAGCATACAATACACAGGTCTCTTGGCTGCCCTGCCCTTGGCTCAGCAGCAGCAACACCACCCCATGTCCCACTGTCCCCCCAGGCATCCCCAATACCTCCACACATCAGAGCAGGACCAGGGCAGGTGTATGAGTTGGGGCTCCCTCAGGGCAGTCTGCCACTATCCCTGCTAGTGACACTGTGTCCTGTCCTGCCACAGTGCTCTGGCAAGTTGCAGGTTGAGAACTGAGCTGCTTATCTTTAGTGCTGCTCTGATCTAATTTTACTTTCTTAAGCAATGTCCAGGCTTTAGAGAGTGTCTTGTAATGAAGGCTCTGCATGGCAAGGAGGGGAGTCCCTGCACTAACACAGCAGTTATCCCACAGGCACTGGTACAGCAGTCACCCCACACCAGGATAGCAATTATCCCCACACCAGGACAGCAGTCACCCCACACCAGGACAGCAGTTATCCCCCACACCAGGACAGCAGTCACCCCCACACCAGGACAGCAGTTATCCCCCATACCAGGACAGCTGTTATTCCCCATGCATGACTTTGCTGCTAAAACCCTCTGGCTGCAGCACTGGCTCAGCAAATTTCCAGCAGAGCATACAGCATGGTACAGCTGTGCAGGAGACCTAAGGTTCACCAGGGTCTGCTGGAGCTGGTAGTCACTGTAGGATCTGCCTGCTCTCCGTTTGGACTCCCAGTGCAATCCCACAAAGACCTTTTGGTTGCTGCTGCATTGAGGTAAGCTGAACCCCTGTCTCTTCACAGCTCTCACTGCTGTTACCAAAGAGAGAAACACCAAGGAAATCAGACCCTGCAGGCTGCCACCAGAGAGGCAGAGGAGCAAGGACCACTACAGACAAAGGCTATTGCAAGGGCCTGTTGTGTAGCAATAGTAAGACTGAGAATCCCTATTGCACCTCTGGGCTAACCTAGAGGTGAGGTTCATTGGCCAGGCTGCTGATGTTCATTATTTCTGCTCCCCAGTCTGGGTTTCCAGGACTTGGGATGTCACCTGAACTCAGGTGTACTCCATGGCCGTGCAGCCTCCCTGTGAAAGCAGTTTCATGTACACTTGCACTCACACTGCCCCATGGCACCTCTGTAAGTAAATCTCTGCAGAAGGCTATTTCAGGACCCACCATGACTCTCTCTGATGTCAGGATCAATTAGTTATATCCTGCAAAGGAAAAAAAAGTCTACTAAAGCCAGCTCTGGTGGGACAATGACATTAAGATGTTCCAGGTGCTCATCTGGGTTCCCCAAGCAAACCAGCAGCTAAACATAGCCCTGGAAGAGTGGCAGGAGGGGGTGGCTGCTGTCCTCTGAACTGAGGTCTCCTAGGGCAGTCATCTCTTGCGTGGGCCATCCTTTCTCTTTTGTACTCTGACCTTCCCTTGCCCTGTCTCTGTGCAGACTGCAGCTCCTGCACTAGGGCCACAGCTGACATCAGTCTGAGCTCATCCTGCTGGGCTTGGTTCATGCTTTATCCCACTCAACCAGGCCATCAAATCTCACTGTCATTTTCTAAGGAAATACGAATTTGAAGGAAATAGAGGAAAAAATAATTAGTCAAAATAGCGAGAGACAGAGAATTTTAGGCATTTCATATTCTCATTGTCCTCCCCCACAATGGTATTATCCTTCTCTAAATAGATGCTGAGCTGAAGACACAACAACACCCTACTTCCCCCAAATAGCTTGAGTGAAACAAATGCAGGAAGCTTGAAGGGGTTGGAGCAGAGCTGTGGCCAGAGAGCAGCCTGGGCACCCCCGTGGGTACCCTGGGGCCACGGGGCCTTCACTGGACTGGCAGCTGAGCTGAAGCTAGCCAAGACCCAGAGTCTTGCCCTCATGAAATAGGGGCTGCTGGCCTTGCACTGCAAAAGAGCTGATATGGGAGGTCCTGGCCCTCAGTCCCCATGTCTGGTCCTGGTGCTGTCCTCCGTCCCTAGGAAAGCACCAGCAGGACAGCCCTGAAATGTGGTAAAGGCAGCAGGAGAGACACAGACTCCACAGCCCATCACAGATTAGTCTTAAAAGCTGGTGGCAGTGCCTGTCTGCCCCTGGCACAGTGCAGCCCTGGTGCCAGCACCTGCCATGGTGTGAAGAGAAGGAAACCCCCCTGGTTGGGGGCAGCTGAGTTGTGCCACTGGCACCAGGCATGCTGCAGTGTGGGGAGCCCTGCTGCTCCCACTGTGCCATGCATGGGGTGATGGGACACCCCAGTCCTGAGCAGCTGCTACAGTAAGTTGCTTCATAGGGGGCTTGAGGTTCCCCTGTCATGCCTGTGTGCTGTGGGGACAGCGCTCCCTGCCCTCTTCCCAAAGCTGAGGTGACATTCTCTCTCCCAGGCAAGTGCCAAGCCTCACCAAGTACCTGGGGCTGTGCTGAGAGCCCAGCCAGAGTCGTTGTATCAGGACCAGGGTCATCACAGGCAAGGGCAAAGCCCCTGGTAAGAGCCACCCTGAGACAGGCAGATGTGGTTTGTCCCTGGGGAAGGGGCAGCCCCTCCAGACAGTACCTGCCTGCAATTCCTGGGAGTCTTGACCAGGTTCAGCTCTAGAGCAAGGCACAGTTGCTGCTGCGACTGAAGATGTGTGACTGAAGTCACAGAACTTCAGCAACTTTTCACAATTGCCTTTAATGGCAGAGCCATCAGTAAGGCACTCGGAGGTGCAGTTAGACCTTCCCTCCCTCAGGAATACTGTTGACTGAAACCAAAGCGTAGAGGCAAGGAAATTGCTCGATGAAGTAGTTTGGTAATTGTGAAAAAGAAGAACTTGTTTTCTTTGTCTTGCAACAGCAAATTGCACAACATGACCTGCAGTGGCTTCAGCTCAGCAGGTTTTCAGGAGGAGGTTGTGGGGTGATTTAAAATCCACCCTGTGAGGAGGGAAATGATCCGAGCCTGCTATGGACTGTATGGTATCCACAAGGAATGTGGCAGTACGTGACTGAGGTGGCAGTGATTGTGTTTGGTTTCCTATTCGGGTGCCCTACCTGGGCATGGGTGAGCCCTCCTCTTCTGTTTTGGGGCCAGCTCAGAGAGGACCTGGCTCAGCCTCAGGGCTTGCCTGTGTTCCCAGGGTAAGGTGAGCTAAGGGGCCACAGATGCATTAAGCAAGAAGAGCTTTGATGAGCTCATTTTGCTGGGTTGTTTTAAGAACCATTATGGTGATTATGACTTTTAGCCCTGTAACATAAAAATACTCTTCGTCAAGGTGAAGAGATGCTCTGCAAGTCAGCCCAAGGTGGAAGGAGAAGAAAAGTCACTAGGAGAGGTCAGTTAGGATTAATTACTTTTCCTGCTGTCATCCCTATGTACCCCAGGCTCAGACATGAGCTGGATGTGCTAGGTGCAGGACAAATGTAGAAGACAAAAGTAGGTAGTGCTGAGAGGAACCAGCAGCAGATACCAGAAAGAGCCCAGGCCAGGAGAGTAACCCAATCTGAGTTCCCTCTCCTTCCCCTCTTCTGATTCCTTCCCTCCCCAGCTGCTGCTGCCTCATCCTGGCTTTGCCATTCAGATGCAAACAGGAACACTCCAGCATGAGGCAAAGGCCGCTGACACTTTACATTTAATTCAACTCACAGAAGTCTACTGGGTGCTAGGAGGAAAACAAAAAAAAAATAATCCCACAAAAATAGTCTATCTCTGTTTTGTTGCCATCTGTTTTAAATGGTAAAATCCGTGTTTTGTTCTCAGCTCTTGCTGCAGAACTGAACCACTTTCAGCCTCTCACCTTACTTAACCACGGGCTGCCTCCACGCAGAGCTGCTGAGTACAGCAGGGAATGAAAGCCCTCGCTTGGCCTGGAAACCTGGAATGTGTGAACCTCGTTAAAACGCACACAGGGAGCTGGGCTTTGAAGTGGAGAGAAGCCAAAAGCCAGCAAGCCCCCAAAGGATGCTGTGTGGCTGTTCCCAAGACGAGGAACGCACCTCCAGCTGAGAGACACGCTGTACCTGACAGTCCCGTATGCCTCCCCATGACAGCCCTGGCCTAGAAATAGCTCAGTGCTAGATGATGCTCTCAAGAGACTGATGAATGTTGCTGACTCTCTGCAGCATCCCAGCAGCTGGCTCCTGCCTGGTCTCACCTTCCCTTGGCTCACCAGCACCAGGCCCTTCCTTGAGGATCTGCAGCACCCTTGTCTGATGAGCACTGAGCTTTGCTCAGCTGGGATGGAGTGAAAACATCTTTGTTTCTGCAAACATTGCAAGCACATTAGCCTCCCCTGGGGCTCTGCCTGCCTGAGCAAATCCAGTATGCAGAGCTGCCAGGATCATATTTCCCTTTCTTTTTGGAGATGTGACCCTGGGAAGGGAATGAGCTCCCCCCTCCAGCTGGGAGAATGCCAGTGCTCAGCAGTGCCAGCTGGTGACTTCCTGGTATCACCATATCCTGCTCACCCATGGGCTGCATACTCCCACTGGACTCTGTGGGGCCAGGAATGCTGCAACAATGAGACCTGAGGCCACTCCAAGTCTCTACATACCTTGGGGCTGCTGCCATTCTGAGCTGGCTGTAGGGTGCTGCCCCCTAAGTCACCCCAGATTCTCCTTCATCCAGCAGCAGGTGGCTCCTGGAGAAGCCCTGGCTTCAGCCAGGAGCAAGATGGTTGGTGAGCCCTGGATGTGGGAGAGCAAAGGTAACTGCAATCTGCTCAGTTCCTCCTGCCATGCAGCCAGATCCATGCTCTTGGCTGCTGGGCAGGATCTCTGTGCAAGCTGAATGGCTGCTGCATTTCATTTCCCAAGTGGCCACTTTATCCATGAACAAAGTGAGCCCTTGCCCATGTGAGCAGGAGCTCACCAGCAATTCTGCACATCCATCCATCCATCCATCCATCCATCCATCCATATATCCATATATCCATCCATATATCCATCCATCCATATATCCATCCATATATCCATCCTCACTCTCTGCAGAGAAGGCAGGGATGCTCCTCCTCTCAGCAAGTGATGTAGGGAGGATAAGTCACTTATGAAGTAATTTAGTGTAATTCTTAGTTATTAATACTGTGCTTTCTAAATTTTTTTTTAAGTTCTGTGTAATTGCTCCCCTGCTCTGACTCATGCTGTTCCAGGGAGTAAGAGCTGTGCACTGTATTAGCACTGCCTGCAAGATGCATGAGCTCCTTAGCTCCTGCCTAGCCTGGCTGAGGGGATCCTCTCCCCTTCTTTCCACACCAGACCCTGACCTGCCCCTGCAGTGCAGCAGGGACAGCCTGATCTCTGTAATCTGCTCCAGCTCATGGCCCTGGGCTCCTGCTGCAGCACAGATTTCTCTGCAATCACTCTACAGGGGAAGCAAAAAGCTCCCTGGTATCTTGTTTTATCTGTGTCCATCTTAAGCACTGGAGAGAGGTGTTACTGGAGCTCAGCAGAAGGGTAATTTTTTTTCTTTTTAGATGATTGAAATGAGAGTTATATGTGCAAAACCATAAACCGTGTCTGATGCCTATCTGCTCTTGTCCACAGTACCTTTCAAATCGTGTCCCAGATCAGTACCATGGGGGCCTGATTTGCACCCAGAGATCTCTAGAGACCCCAAGCCTTCTCCCTCCCCAGTCTGCTGTCCACAAGTCCCATTGCATTGCTCCCAGAGGCTGGGCAGACAAAGGCTGTGTGTGACCCAGACTCCAGCTCCATGACAGGGCTCCCAGCCTCAGCCCCCCATTCCAGGAGTTCATTGAGTGGCCCCTATCCAACCCCTCCCTCAAGGACAGGGCATTTTGCTCAGTCACAGCTCTCCTATCCTCACCACAGGTGATGTATCCCATACTGTGGGGGCTGGGGGTGTGTTATTTACAACAGCTCTCATCATCTGACATCTGCAGTGAGATGGCAATGTTTCCACAGAGTCCAGCACGGCATGTTTGGCTCACTGCTGGGGCTGCCTCAGTTTCCCTTCTGTGTGTCTAAGCCAAGAGCCAGCACCCAGGTCCCTCTGTGCTCCCTCCACAGGAGTGCAGCAGTGACCCTGCCATGCACACACGTTCCCCTTGGCTCCTGGATTCCATCACCCTGCCTGTGGGTCAGGGAACCATGGCCCACAGCAGCCACCATGTGCAGAGCCAGCAGGACTTGCAGGGCTGTGTGGGAGGCATCTGACAGTGAGGCCAATGCCACCCTGCATTGCCACCCTCTGCCAGCCCTCCCCTTGGCAGGGCCTGGGGGCAGGGGATGCTCTGCCTGGGGCTGGCATGTGTGGCAGCTGGAGATGCTTTAGGTAGCTGTCCAGAGGGTCTGCTGGGCAACCAGGTTCCATGAGTTATTTATGAGCTACGGGAGGGAAGCAGTGATAAATTATACATTGGCACTCTCACATTCTGCATGGATGTGCCTACAGATAAATATTTCATTCTCGAGGAATACACACAGATGCCTGATGATAAATAAAAATTGGAAAATGTTCTATTGGATGGTTTTAAATATGACTCTCCCCTTGCATCTGAAGAACATGCTGTACCTGGTGTACAGCAGAAAGATGCTAATTTCCCTCAGCAGAGGCTGCCTAAAATGTATCACTGCAGCACACTGGGCACCGTGCCTAGTGTAGCACACACACCCCAGAAACATACGGCCCTGGCTTTTCCTTCCACACCATTATTTTAACATCACTTTTATAACAACACTATTGAAGCAGATTTTCTAATTATACCTTGCACCGACTGGGCTCAGGACACAGCAGTCAGCCTTCTAAATATTAGCAGAGAGACCCAGAAGGCAGCACATTTCCTCTTGTAAGTGCCATTGGAATTTGCAGTGTGCTCAGGCATGACTGGCGATGCCAAGCTTGTCACTGCTGTTTAATTAGGCAGGTGGCTTCTCCCCTTGGAAAAACATGAGATACTGAGTGGGATGTGAGAAAACCCATGGGTCCCACCAGCCCTGTCAGCAGCATGGAGCTGCTGTGTGCTGCTTCCAACACCTCTTGGTTGGGAATCTTGGGAACCCAGGGCTCTCCTGGGCTTGAAGACAGCTGGAGGGAGATGCAGCCCTCTCCCCAGGGAGCACCTGCCCTCTGTGCTTGCTGCTTGGAAAGCCCCACAGCCCATGACCCAGGGCCAGCACAGCCAGCACCCACAGGCAGCTTTGGTCTCTGCCAGCCCAGCACCAAGGGCAGGTGAAGGAGTTGTTTTTCCCCTAAATACGGTTTCTAGGGCAGGTCACTCCTGGCTGTCTCTGAATGCAGTGCTGGAAGTGGATTTAGCAGGGTCATGTTCACCTTGGCTTTCACAGAGGAGGCCGTGGGCTGCAGATGCCCCAGCAGAAGCCTCTGGCACAGCCTGGGCAGGCAGCACATGCCAGCAAACAACTGAGAGCCAATCACCCCGTGCCTGGCTGCTTCACCAGGAGACGCCTATGCAACATACTGACATATTTGGAATTTTTCCAGTGGCTGGATTTGGCTGCACTGACTTGTAATTTTTTATGAGTAACCCTGTTTGGTGCCCTGTTATCACAGCTGGGTGCTGTGCCATGCTGGCTGTGGTCCCAGCAGCGTGCAGGAAGCTCCCAGCACCCACTGCACCATGCTTTGTGCCACCACCCAGAGCAACAACGAGAGATTTCCCACCTGGAAATCCCAGGGACTGGGCCAGGCTGCAGCAACAGAGCTTGGTGGGGAGACTTTGATCATTGGCCAGGGCTTGTCCCCATCAGCGGTCCCAAGCAGGGATGCAACACATCAAAGGGCAAGGAGGAATAGCTCCTGCTGAGCACAGCAAGGCTCCCTGCCACCAGAGACTGCCGCGGGCCCCTGGGGAAGGCAAGGCACAGGGAGCGCTGCCCCAGGGAGGGGAGGCTCAGAGGAGCTGTGAGGCAGATCCAAGCTCAAGGAGAAAAGAGAGGGAAGATGGTCCAAGGAAGGAAACAGCAAGGAGGCAGTGGTGGGAAAGCCAGCCAGGAGGCTGGCAGTGTGCCTCCAAGAGTATGTCTTGTGCTTTCTGGAGCCACCAGACACCAAGTCACCAGGGTTCATCTTTAGCAGCCCTTCTCTTCCTCATCCTTTGCTAGGCTCCATCACTAACAAAGGTGTCCATCCAGTTGGCAATGAAGTTGTAGCCATGTTTCTTTCTCGGCATTCCCTGATAGGCATTTTGTCCCGAGCTCCCCCAGAAACTGCTCTGCCAGCCAGAGGAGTTAGAACACGTGAAACTCCAGAGGGAGCAGGGAAGCCCTGCAGGGTGCAGGACTATTCCAAGAGGTGCTGCAACTCAGGCTTTGGAAACTGGACTGCCAAGGGGACACACCTGACAGTGCACTGGGGGATGCACAAAGCGCCCTGAACCTGCCAAGAACCTGTGGATGTGGTGGTGCAGGATTGAATCTTGCAAAACATGACTCGGCAGGCAGTGGGGAGAAGTGCTTTGATGTCGTGTCAGCCAGCTGGAATTACAGCCCCATCCTCTCCTCCTTGGGGGAGATCTGCATCCAGGGGAGGAGGCTTTCAGACAGGAGGGCACCATGTTGATGCTGTCAGGGGCTGCACTGCCTGCTCACTCTGAACATGGACTGCCATCCCTGCTCATGCTGTGCCTCTATCCCCTGGCACCTTCCCCCACTTGCCATGGGCCATCACTGCCAACTGTCAGGAGAGGTTCCTTTTGCCCATCCTCCTCTTTGGCAAAGATTTTTTGTGTGGTATCACTTTTTTCTTTTCCCCCACCTGGTACTTGCAGGAAGCATGCAGAGAGATCATCCTGTTAAGCCTAGGAAGTCTGAAGCCAGAGTACACATAACTAATGGAGGAAGTGTGGGAATTTTTTTCTAGTCTGATTAGTCTGATCTAATCCCTATGCTGCAGGTCCCCACTTCTTCCAGCTCCATTAGGAAATTCCCATGCTGAGTAATATGGCAAGAAGTAGACTCAGAAGGAAGATACATTGCACCCAAGCCTCATCTCATCCTACTTTAATATTGGTTTATCACACTGCATAAACTGGAGTAATTGTGCAGAAAATTGCTCCATCCACATCATGCCCATCACACATGAGGATTTTCTGCTCTGAGTAACTTGCTGTCACCAGTGGCCAGACTCACCTCTGACCGTGGTTTCCTGGGAGCACCAGGCAGTGTAAGGGTGCCATGGGAGCCCGGGGCTTTTCCCCCTGGGACAGCAGGGCAGGGCCTCACAGTGGGACAGAGCAGGACATGGGGGGCAGTCCCATTGCTGGGCTGCCCCAAGGTTGAGGTCAAGGTGGGAAGTCCACCTGCAGGTCTGGACCAGAGGTGCCCATGGCTGGGCAGGCCATGGTGCTCTCCTCTTTAGTGCTGGTTTGGGGAGTGAGGCCTTCGCAGTGGTGGGGCAGGGGCAAAACCAGCACCTCCCCAGGAGTATGTGCCTCCTCTGACCTGTGTCTGCAGGCAGGGCAGGCTCTGACCAGTGCCCAAGCTTGGGGCTTTGTTCCCCACAGGACACTGACCCCTCATCTTGTTGCTGCTGGTCCTGGCAGGGGCGTGCTGGGATGGCAGGGACAGGCACAAGCAGGTCACAAGGACAAGTGACTGAAATGTCCTACATAACAGCGTGTGGGTGAAAAGCCTCCACCCCAAGGACTCTCGTACTGCCTGTGACAACCAGAAAGGGAATAAAAATAGTGTCTATTGTTGTGTGCAGGCAGCAGGCTGCAGCAGGGTTGTGTAATGGTACCAGTCAGCACGGGCTGCCTCTCCCAGAGATAGCAGGGCTATGTGGGTCAGCTGGGCAAAGCTCAAAATGGGGCCAGGTGGCAGTGGTCCCTGGTGGACAGGAGGGATGACTCAGCTACTGTCCTATTGCCCAGCTGGACCCCCCCACCCCAAGCTCCAGTCTGGGGCTGCTGCCAGCAGCTGGCACAATTCTCTGCTGTGTTCCCCCAGCCTGCCCTTCCCTGGAGCTGACCGGGTCCTGCACCTCTCCTCTAGCCCTAAGCAGCATGCCAGCTCTCCTCTGGATGCTATCCACTTCCCCTGCCTCCTCCAGAGCCAAAGATGCCAAAGCCAGCCAGGAGCAGCCTCACCACTGCCCAGTGGAGGAGACACTCCCCACTGTGTCCTGCTCCACACAAGGGATACATTTCCTCCTAATCCTGCTCTGCAAAACTGAGAGATTTAAGGGGAAGAGCTTCCCAGCAGCCAGCATGGCATCAGCAGCAGCCAGGCCAGCTGGACTTGCAGCTGTGCCAGGGGCAGCCGTGCCCCTGTCCTCACCCTGTGCACTGTCAGATTTTGCAGCTGTGCTTTGCCGATTGGCTCACAAATTGCTTTCCAATACCACGCTCCTCTCAAGTGTTTTAGCAAAGCCACGATTTGCTTTTTTTATTGATGAAACACAGGTCTGTGGACACCAGCAGGAGCTGGTCTGTGGCCAGAGGTGTGGCTGCAAGGTAAGTGGATCAGAGAAGCACCTTTCAGACACCAGCCAGAGCTCGGGGCTGCCTGCCCGCCAGAGATCGAGCCCGGCACTCTGCCGGCACTCAGAAATCACTTGCAGACGTGGCTCAGCACAGGCAAGTGCCAACTGCTAAGGTATTAGTGGGTTTTGATGTACCACTATGTTTTAACCTGATCAGAAAGCCCTGGCTGTCAGTGGACTTGGGTGGGAGTCAGACAGGGTCCAGGCAAGGGTGCAAAGCAGATCAGTGTGACTGTCAGATCCACCCAGCACCAGCCTGACCTGCACCAGGGGCTCAGGAGGGAGGAACACACACATCTGCAAGGCAAGGGCAGGTGGTCTCCCCAAGTCCCTGCAACCTGACACCCCATCTGAGCCCTCTGCTCTCCTTAGTAGCAGCAGAAAGCAAAGGGCACAGGTGATAAAGGCAGAGATACCAGACACACAGCCCAGCAGTAACCCCCACCTCATTGCTTCATGGCAGCCCTGGGCACAACTTTTCTTATAAAGTGCCAGAGCAAGATGTTCTCATCTTGCTGTAAATCTTCACTGTAATCACCAGCACTTGAAGTTTGTCCCTACTAAATCCCTGTGTGGCTCTCTCCCTCCATCTGGGGAGCATGCAATACCTTTAGAGTTGATAAGTCCTTTCTATGTCAACTTTGAGGTTTACTTATACAGCAAAATATGGCTTCATTATAATGCAAACAGAGGAATCTCTGGGAAGCAATCAAAGCAAGCAGGGAGGTTTGTTTGCACCATTTCATGTCAGACAAGCTGGGATGAAAGGATCAGCTGGCAGGAGCCTATGAAAGCCACCTGCAAGTGCCACCGTGCTTTTGCCATGCTCATGAGGAAAAAGGGCTGGAATGAGATGGGGCTCCTCTCCATGCTGGCTCTGGTAGATAACCTTCCTTCTCATTGGCCATTGCCTGATCTGCCAGTGCCACCAGAACAGATTCCCACTTGGTGTAACACCTCCCACAGCAGACACCAGTGTAGTGACCAGCCAGCTCAGCAGGTGCCAGGCTCTGTCCAACCCTGCACCCAGCAGCCACCCAGCCCATTGCCCAACACCTAACCCTGCTCGCAGCCCCACGCTCCATCCTGTCTTCTCATCCTGCTCCTGTGTCTCTATGGCCATGGAAAAAGCAAAGCCATCTGAGCAAATCACTGGTGCCCAGGATGGTAAGGGGCCAAGGGTTGTTGGTGCCCTGCCTGTGCATGCAGCAGAGCAGCAGAGTGGGCAGCAAGAAGGAGAAGGTAGAGCAGGTGCAGCAGTGCCAGTGAAAGACCTGGCACAGGAGGTCATGGTGCATGCCAAGCAGTCACCACAAACACTACCTGCAGATCACTACCTGTCCCCAAGGGAAGAGATGGGGACCATGGCCACCACTCCCCAGTGTGGGAGTGCCCAGCTCCCCCCTGGGCACCCCCAAGAGTGTGTGGGGCATGGGGACAACTTCCCCTCCCCAAAGGCACTGCAGCCACAGGGACATCCTCCAGGGCTGGGAATGGCAGCTGGTGTTGATAAAGCAGGCTGGCCAGTAAAGCAGGTTGCTGGTTCCAGCTGGGAAAGCAGGATGCTGTCCTGGGCAGGGAGGCAGGGCTGTGCCTGCAGCCCCAGGCTAGGCACCCATGGAACACTGAGGGAAGAAGACCTTTTCTCATCCTCTTTGTGAGCAGAGAGACTGGGCAGGATCCATGAGAAGCTGCTGGGACCCAGCTGCAGCCCCTTGCATGCTGGAGATGGCTGGATATTTGCAGCTCAAGAGGAAAACCTCTGGCTCGGCTTAATCCAGCTGAAGCAACTGTGCTTAGATAGAGTCACTAGGTGCAAATGGCTCGTAATGAGGGAGTTTAGTTGGATGAATATTTCTAGAGCAGTTGCAGATTTGCTTGAGAACACTGGCAGCCTAAGAGGTAGTGCAAACTAAATGGGTTTGCACTATCTTTTACATGGGGAGAGGAGAGCTCAGTGCCTGGAGACAGTGCTCCTGGCCCAGCTCTCAGTTAACATCCCCAGACAAAATGGGCTGGTTTTCCCCAGGATCTGACTGTCCCTGCTAGGCTGCTCACAAGGGAAAGGCTCCTACCTAGGCAGCAGCAAATATTTAGCTGAAAAGGGTTTTGGGACACGTGTTCTCCTTCCCTAAAGGGGTGCACTCCCTGCAAATCCCTGGCACGAGCTTGACCTACTCCAAGTGCCTCCCCATAGGAAGATGCCGACATTGCAGAAATATTCAGCCTATTTTTAAAGGTTAGGAATGCTCCTAGTAAGTCCTCCCCTGAGTTTCCTTCCCCCCAGCTTTTTCTCACCCTTTGCCTCTCCCCTGAGATAGCAATCAATGATACCGCAGGTTTAATTAATGTTTTTGACTTCCAGCATAGGGATGTGATTTCTCCTCTGTGCTTTTGCCAGGTGTGGTCTTATCCTGCCAAACAGGCAGGTAATCTGGGCAGGCAAGACTGGCTTCATACCTGCAGCTCCTACAAGGTTGTGCCTTTGGGATTTGTGGCAGTGCTGGCAAGGCAGCAGAGCCCCAGTGCTTGCACCAGGCATCTAGCTGTTGCTAGAAAAGCTGTAAGCTGAGGCAGGGTAATGCCAGGACCTACACAGAGAGGGGAGGAAGAGGAGGCATTCCCTGGCACAAGGGTAACCAGGCTGGGTTTCTGCCCAAAAGGATGCCCTGGTGCAGGGAGGACAGCAGCCAGGATGCTGGCATGGTCAAGGGACACAGGACCCAATGTGTTTAACTAGACAATCCTTACTTTAAAGCAGGAGCACCATCAGCACTGGTCTTGCAAAACTCAAGCCCTGGCAGTGAGTCCTGCCCACAGCAAGGAGGGACAAGCTGCTTCCACAGGACCCCAGCCCATCACTGCTGCAGCCCCTCAGCCCCCACTGCCAGTCTCTGCCAGGGTGCAGCACTGGCGTCAGCATGGGGACACCCAGAGAGTGCTGAGAGCAGCTGGCACATTGCTGCTGTCCAGGGCTGTTTTGGGGCCCTTCTAGTTTTGTCTGAGATACTCAGACTATATAAAATTAGATTTAGCCTTAGTGCTAAAAAAGAAGTGCTAATACCTTTCAGCTGAGGGCTAAAGATGGGGCCACATCTATTAATAACCCTGTCATTTCACCCTCTGCAGTGGGATTTCCAGCCAGCCTGCTCCAGCACAGCTGAAGACTCTCTGCTGCTCAAGAGCCGCCTTTAGCCATGACTCTGCTTCATGCAGGGTGGCAAGAACACTCCATGCAGATGCTCACTTCTCATTCCAGGGATGCTTTTCTCCTGGGGTGTTTGGTTAGTGCTGCTCAGCAGAGATATGCCATTAGAGCTACGGCAATCTCTGCTGGTCAGCGTGCTCTGGAAGATGGTCAGGCAGCCCTGGGAGCAAGGCAGCAGTGAAGGCAGGAGGAATGGGAAGCTCAGGGCATGAGCTGCACTCAGCAGGCACAGGCTGGTCCAGGAGTAACAGAGGCTTCAGGTCCCCAGGGACATCAGTGTCAAGCTGGGAAAGCAATCTGTGCCAGCCACAGCAGGGAAAGGGAAGAAGGCCTGGACAATTCAAGTGCCATGGGTCTCCTGTTCTCATGCAATGCTTGTTGCAGATGGGGAAGGGAAAGCTCAGACCTGCTCCCCTCCCAGTGGCACCTGCCCTGTCTCAGGTGTAGCAGGGACACATGGGATAAGAGGAGGTGGTGATCCTGTTTTTCCCAGTCCTGCCTGCATTCTCACGTTACTGCACTTCTGAGAGCCCCAGAAAAAAAGCCTCCTATGGTCCATGTGAGGGTTAAGTCTATTAATCAGCTGTTAAACTAAAGTTTTGAGTTAAAAGCTTCCCAGAAAGGTGCTGACTGCATGCAAAGCAGGAGGTACCCAGTTCACATTTGGCTGAGGAGGAGTACCTGTGGGCAAAACATACCCTTTGCAGTGAAACAAAAAAGCCACGGGTGGATAACATACCCTGAGAGCAGAGCTTTGCCTCTTCCCAGACATAAATCACCCATGAGTGGGTTGTGATGTTCTCTGCTGTGCCTGTTATCTGCTGTGTGAAGCTCCCTGCAAACACTCCCAGCTCTGCAGGCAGCTTGAGTGCTGCCTATGGGACGAGCAGGCTCCACCCTGACTTGCCTATTTTACTGTCAACATCCCCAGGGTCCCGGGGCTACCACAGCCTCATGAACAGGGCATCAGCTGTCCACCAGGCTGCCTCCACGCTGAGCCAAGGACCATTTTGCTTGTTCTGCCTCAAAGCCTGTCCCATCAATATGACAAACACCTTGTGCCTCCACAACAACTATATCTCTTCCCCACAGACCCTCCACTGCTACAATGCCCATAAAACCCTCTGTAGATTGCCCTCAGCTGCTTCCTGCCCCCAAACCTGCTGGGTGGCTGGTGGCCTGGGCAGTCTGTGCATGGTGAGCAAGTGCTGGGCACCTGCTGCAGCCCTGCCAGGCACAGAGACCCCCACAGTGCTTGCTCCTGCTGCTTCTGGGGCCTCTCAAAGAGCCATGCCAGTGGCCATGCCTGGAAGGGGAGGAGATGACCAGGCAGGCACCCATGGTTGCACAGCCACTCGTTTCCTTAGGAAACCAGCACAACAGCAGCCCTGCCTCTGCCTGAACGTGTGAAAGCAGGGATGGGGCTTGCTGGAGGAGACAAAGAGCAGTGCCAGAGAGAGTCACTTGGTCCCACAAGGAGAGGACAGTCCTGCTGTGGCAGCAAAGCCATGCTCTGCAGGCTTGCAGTGGCCAGGCTTGGTTCCTGTGAATGCACCCAGGGAATGGCTGTCCTGCACTGCAAGGAAGGGGCTGGCTGCTCTTCCCAAAAGCAGCCAGAGCCATAAATGCTGGGTTGTGCCAACAGCTCTGCTGCTCATTTACCCATCCCTGGTGCTGCTGGTGGCTGCACTGGAAGCACTGAGCACAGCGTGTGCTGTCCAGCCAGCTTCACACTTCTGATGAGCAAAGAGCAGGAGGGATGGCAGGGTTCTCCACGCCACGTGTGCCTGGGCTGCTGGAACCATCAGCCTGCCTGGGAGACTGCAGGTGGGGCTGCAGGGTGGCTGGGAGAATTTGTTAATTGCTTGCTGTCAAATGCCATAGTTTGTGTGAAACGGGAGGCGGAGACCTGGCCGCTTTTAGGCACTCCTGCCTGTGATTGATGCCCCCGAGCTCGCTGCTGCCCCAGGGGCTGCGTGAGCACTGAGCTCAGCCCTGGCTCTGCCCGCTTCCTGTTTGCCCACTGAACTATTTCCCCAGCAGCAGGGATGCTGCATTGGCAGGGACCCGGCCAGAGCTGTTGATAGCAGACAGAGTCAGGGATGCTGCTGGGGGCTGTGCAGTCTCCAGGCTGGCTCCCTGGATGCATCAGGCAATGAGAACCTTCAGGAGCACCCTTGGCCCTCGCTCCTGGTGGCCCCCACTCTTCCTGGCGAGCTTCATGTACCCCAAAGGCAAGCTGATGGGCAGCACCACCCACCCCCTTGCTCTGCAGCCATCACAGAGTGGCTCTGGCTAGCTCCAGCCCCCCCTTTCATTCTGGCAGGGGGGCAGCAGGGCCGTGCCACCCAGCACAAATCCCATTAAACGCTCCACAGTGCTGAGCTGCAGCTCCAAGCTCTGAGCCTCCCAAAGGACATAAGGCTGCTTAGGACACCCTAAGCTCTTCATGCAGATGAGTGCTTGAGGCCATCAAAGAGGTCTTAAAAGCTTAAGGCAGGTAAATGTTTAAACTGCTCTAAGCTCTCAGTGTCACAGCCGGGCCAGAGGGAAGTCCCCAGCTAAAAGCCATCTCTGCACAGTCACCCTCTGCCACAGCACAGCAGCACTCAAGGGCCACCAAGCCCTTGCTTCCTCAGCTGCCTTGCTCCCCCAAGTCTGTCCTTCTGTCCCTGCCATCCTCCTCCCCCAACCACATCCTCAGGCTGCCATGTCTCTCCCACCATATTTATTTTCTGTCTAGACAGTGGCAGTTTTGATATGCAGCCTTCCAAATCCCAGCTGTGCATTCTGCTACCTCTCATCAGGAGAGTGATGAAATGAATGCTCTTTTGTGGGCAGTTACACACTTAATTCAAGCTCTACCCCTGAAAAGCCTGAATGAAATTGCATGGAGTATAGCTGATGCCTCAGGAATGTTTTAATAAATAAATCTGGAGGTTTCAGTGGGATCTTTAATACACACTAAATAGGAGTCTGTCACAAATTTGTCCTCTTGCAAAGATACAGCAGAGTATCTTTTATCCACAACAGCAGATCAATGCACACATATTTTCCCCAAGTGGTTTCTTGGTGTCACTAATGACTTGTTCCTTCTGGTTGCAAAGAACTGTATTTGCACTAACTGGATACCACAAATTAATTCACTTGCTTCCAAGATGCTGAAGCTGCCCTTAAGCTTAATACTGCAAGTTATTGCAGGTATCTGTGCCTCTTTCCTCTGAGGTACCATGAGAAAAGCCTTGCTGCTTGCCTCCCTCCTGGGTCTTGTGTTCCTACATGTTTATTGTCAGTGTGGGAACAAACTCAGCTTTTCAGTTTGAGCTGTGCATTTGCCCTGGAGAGGACCCTGGATGTGGAATGCTCACCAGCTGAGCTTCCATCCTGCACCTGCAGCCATTTCCCTCCCCAGGCTCTGTTAAATCAGGAAGTGCCACCAGTGTAGCATTTCCAAACATACTCCCACAGAGCAGGAACACCGTGCCCCTTCTCAGGCTCATGCCTTGGAGCAGGACTTACTTTCAAATTACCTCTTCATTTTTAGGAATATTTATTGTGCCTTGTTAATCACTGGACTTGATGGTCCTAGAGGTCTTTTCCAATCTAAATTATTTTATTCCTACAACATCAACCTTCAGTTTGCTGAAGGGATACACAGCACCTGCAGCACACAGGCATTGCAAAATCAAAGCAAGTCAATGTTTTATTTTAACACAAGATGACAACATGACACCCACAGATGTTTGACACCTGTACACATCCTTTTCAGCATCCTCCCCAGCCCAAGCCACTTTCCCACCCCGTCATCCCATCTAGTGCACAGCACTGCTGCTCCTCCTGTGGCCAGTCTGGTCCCAGTCTAAAATGACCCCATAAAGGACATCTCGTGACCTTCCCAGCTTTTGCAAGGAGGTGACACAAGGACCAGTTGTGCCCAATAAGCACCATTCCCTCTGAAGCTCAGCCAGGAAAGCGCCCAGCACCGCGCCCCCAGCGCTGTGCTGTGCGAGGGAGGGAGGGATGGCCAGCATGTGATGGATCACCACTCCTGGCCTTGTGACAGGCATGGGAATCTACTGTTGGGTCTTTCATAGGTTTTATCTCAATGAAGAGCCATAAAGAAAGTGGAAAACGCAGCCAAGCACTTTGATGTGGATCAGCACAGAGTTCCCAGCATTCAGGCAGTCACCTCAGACTCCCCAGGTCACCAGAGGACATTTTCTTCTCACAGCTAAGGGCAGAGACCTCTGAGAAAACCCTGCTCCAGCCTCAGGAACCTGGATGTGTGAAAATATATTTGGAGGGAGGGGAGAATTTCCATATGAAAGAAGGAATTGACTTGAGAAGAAATAGGGAGACTGCAGCATGACACTAACATGAAAAGCACTTTCATGAATATGGGCTGGGTAGGAGAGCCCAGAAACCCCCATTTCCACATTTGCAAATGCAGATTTATTTTGCATGCAGGACAAAAGCTAAAGGGGCTCCAGGTCCTTCCAGCAGAAACCTGCAGCAGCATGCTTGGGATGCTCCTGTGCTGCTGCACCAAGCTCAGACCCTGCAGGTCTCATCCTAAAAAGCATTGCTTGTCACAAATCCCACTGTTGGGATAGGAATGAGGGATCTTCAACACACTTGCAACCACCACCTTTTCTGAGATGTTTTGCACTTGCTTGCAACACCACCTATCCCTCCTCTTCCCCTGTGTGAAACTCTGCTCCCTAACTCACAGTCACAGTCTGGGAGACACACAGCAAATACTGGGATATATAGTTCATTAAGGCTGAGGTTCCCTTTCTGTTGAAGGATTCTCACATGTATTTCAGTTTCTTTAAAAAAAAAAATCCAAGTCCAGTCCAGCAAATTGAGTCTTTTACCATGGTGCTAGTTTTCACACAATTTCTAAACCTAAAAAAGCAATTTATTAAGATGCTATAACCATGCCATTACATCATGAGACAGGAAAATAGTGAGAGAAGTTATTAAAAAAAAAAAAAAAAAAGAAAAAGTCAGGCTTACTCAGTTCTTAATGTAGCCCAAGTGATCATTCAGGCATCCTTGGAATGAGAATTGTGAATTAAGGGTGATGATAGCCTTAAATAATAACCTCCATACTGTCTACAAGGCTTTTATTCTATTAACTCCAGCATCTCAAGCAGGATGATAAATTCACTCGCTAATGGTCAAACAGCACTTTTTCTTATAGCTTGCATTTTATTTCTTTTTTGCAGATACCATCTCTGCAATCCAGCCTGTGCTGGTGCCGACAGCACTTGCAAGAAGCCTTTCTATTCAACTGATTTTTAATGACTGAGTAGCTTTGCTGCTGGGGAAGTTTTGGTCCCCAGGATAAAAATAAATGGGACATGCCTTTATTTCTCACTACTCTGTGCTTTGCCAGTTCTTTTTTTTGCACAGAAATATCACCCGAGTCCCCAGGACATGAAGGAGCACGTTCACAACCCCAGCCCTCTGGTCTCTGCTGCCTGGTTCAGCTTCATTTCTCCTCTCTAGGTTCAGACACCTTCATATTCTTTAGAAATATCATGATTCCCTGAACTATCATTTATATCCCACACCTGGTCTGTCACTAAGTTTGTGTCAGAATTGCTGCAAGAGAGACAAGGACCCTGCCACTGCTGTGGGAATGCAGTGATTCAAACAAAGCCTTGCCTAAATACCATGTCTTGTCTATGGACAAGGCAGACAGCAGCAAATAACTTTTGCTGATTTATACTCAGGACACAGGTACAATAAACAACTCAGTAAATAACATGAAATGCCAGCTGGGAAGAGCTGAGGCTCTCAGGGAATTTTCCTCTTCAGAAAAGCTGATTATTTAACAATCTGACATTTAAAGTGTCCTAAATTTCTTAAACTGGACTCATAACTGGAAAATGCAATGGTAGCTATCACCTCTGTAGTGACAAAGGGGAAAATCCAAGTTCTGATTCCCCTGGCCCCTTCCCCTGCCTGGTATTTTTCCATGGCCTGGTTACCCTTTGGACACATCCCAAGTTCCTTCCTGTGGTGGTCTCTGAAATTCATTTAAATCAGGAAATTACTCTGCCTGTTTTTCTCCACAGACTACATGTGTCCAGGCTGACAAATCACAGCAGGATGGATGTCAGCCATGATTTAACCCTTCCTATCCACGGCCAGGCCCTTCTGAGGGCTGCTTTCCTCTCAGCTCAGTGTGCCAAGACCACAGCCTTTGGAAGGGCTCATTTCATTCACCCTTGACCGGATCCTCCTCAACTCCAGTTCACCATCCTCAGGATGCTCACAGCCCTTGGGATCTGGGTATTTTCTGTAGGTGCCTGCACAGTGGTGGCCCCTGGATGCTGCAGGCTGGCTCAGGACCCATGGCAGGGACACCAACACCCCTGGAGCCACAGACTGGACACAGGGAAGGAGCCACAGGGCTGTGCAGAGGCTGTTGCTCAAAGAGACCAGAGATTTTGCAGGGGTTGCTACAGGATGGGACATGGCAGGGGCTGTTCTGCAGCCAAGCTTGGGGCAGCTCAGCAGGTCCCATTTCCCCAAGAGACAAGTGAACCACAAGTGGCCTCAGAGATTCACAGCAGCTCCTGCCAGCTCCATCAGCCTTTCTGGGGCATCAGCTCCATGGGGAGGAGCAGGGACTTTGTGCCAGGAGTGCTCCAGACTTGGAAAATGCCTCTGCAATGAGCAGGCAGAGGTGCCACGGGAGCTCGTGCTGTGAGCACTGGCAGGTGTGGAGGCCAGGCCAGCTTAACAAGGTCACTTCTGCTTTTTCAAAGGACTTTCCCAATCCCCATGTGGGAACAGATCACACCCACGGTGGGGCATGGCAGCTGTGGCAGATAGCCAGGCATAGATTTGGGGTTGACTGTAGCCTTTAAATTCATATTGGGAATGATTTGGAGAGACCCCAGGTCCTCGTGCAGTGATGACTCATTTGGCAAGGTCATGTACGTGGGAAACCTCCTAACCTGGAAGCATTATTCCAGGCAGGGCAAGTAGATGGTGCCCACTCTGACCACCAGCAAACTGCCCAGGCTGGTGCATCCTGCCTGGCACGAATTTCTGCAGAGGACCAGGGTCAGGAGGAGGGAACTTAAAGAGATGGGCTACACCAAGGATAAGCTAGCCAAGGTTCCCATATCCTCCAGCTAAACAGAGCCTGCTGCTAGAAGTCAAGAAGTTGGAAAAGATGATTAATAGAGGCTTGGGAACAAAGTTGACTTGATTTCTTTTGAAATAGAGAGCAGTTCCTCAGATAGCAGCTGGCATGAGCCTGCACAGCTTCCAGTGGGAAGGGAGAGAAATGCCTGCCTGGACACAATCCAACCCAGTGTGAAAGGAGACACATTAAGGAGACCAACAAACCTGTTGCTCTCAGTTCCAAGGTGCTGAGATGGGCTTGTAAAACTTTAGCCTGGGCAGGGGCCACCCCAGAGCACGCTGCCCTCTGCCATTACACCAGGAGGCAGTGCCAGGCAGTGTGGCAGGGTCACAGCCACCTATACACTCATCCTGTGTGAGCAGAGCAGAGGCCAGCAGGAGACAAACCTTTCCATCAAAGGCAGCTGGATCAGGAGATGTGGGGAGCTGGATTACAGCCTCTGGAAAAAGTCCCAGAATTTGGTCAGAATGGAGATCAGAGCTGCTGGTTGTTTCAAAGTCTCCATTGCACTCACCCTATAAATCTGACAGGAAGATGCAGCAAACTCATCACAGTGAGATTAAATGGATTTCTCACTGGTGTTATGCCAATGCCATGGAGCTTTGCTTCATCTCACTTGTTTCCAGGGGCTTTAACTAAAAGCTTTTTCCCTGTATTGTTTGTGATGTGGATAAACAAAGCACCAACTCCTGGCCAGAGTGAGAGGGAAAGCAACACTGAGCATCTGTGCTGCACAGCACCTTCTGCTAAATGGGGAATAGATTGGGGGAAGTACTCCAAACCCAGGTGAGGGTGGGGTTCCAGTCCCCCTCACCGAGGAGGATTAAAAAAAACTTACAGGTCTCCACTGAACTGCTCCAGCTTGCAGCTGTGGCAGGTAGTCCAGCCACAGACCACATAAGTGAAGGGAATTATTCTTTTAATTAGAAACAAGCCCCAACTCTTGAATAGCCTGCAATACCTAAAGGGCTGTTTGTAAAGCAAATGTTTTATTTCCAGGGAGATGGCTCACTTATGAGGGCTGTAAAACCCATTGATGAGAGCATGAGGGTTCTAGAGCTGTTATAAAATCCACTGGCTCATTTCTTGCTTTAGTGTTGCTTACAATTCAATTTTCACACAGGGTCATTTGTTTGGCAGACATTAATGCAGCAAAGGTGAGCTAACTGCATCCAGCATTCCCTTACTCCCAAGACACAGTCACATGCTCCCAAAACCCTGTCTGCACGACTCCTCTGCCAGGATGGGGCCAGCACACAGCCTGTCCCCACCACAAGCACTGGTGCACATGGCCCCAGTGCTGCTTGCTGGTCCCTTCGCATTCCCCTGGGTGACACCAGGCAGCTGTCCCTCTGCAGCCCACCTCCACCCAGGGGTGCTCATAGGTGCCTGCCTGGGGCAGTTCTGCACAGTCCCAGCATCATCTTTTGGGCTTTGCTCTTCATCTTCACAGTGCTCAGAGTACCCTGCCAAACTCAGCCTGTGAGGTCAGGTCCCTTCTTTGCAGCTCCTTTCTTGTACAGGGCAGCCTGGACTATTCTATGACAGCAAATGGGAGTGGGAGGAATGGGGCAGCTACCCATCCTAATGCTAATCCCTCTTCCACAGGGACAATAAAAAAAATACATACATTCCCACAGGAACACCACTCAGCTTTACACACTGAACAGAGAATCTATTGAACCAGACAGCTTCTCCTGAAGCTGGTTCTGTACAGTTTAATTAAATTCTACACACAGCTCCACACACCCAGCTTTAACAGGAAGGCAGAAAAACCCCATGCAAAAGCTCCAGCAAAATCACACCAGGGCCCCCAGCAGGTAGGAGATGTCCTGGGCACCTTCTGTCACCAATGGCCCTGCAATGCTGAGCTGTGAGTGCAGCCTGTGCTGGCTGCTGCCTGCACTGAATTGCACTGCACTGTCTCCATTTATTTGATTTGTATCGCCTGAAGGAAAATGCTTTTGCTGTCTTCATGCACTCTAAGCATTTGGCTTCAAAATAAAAGCTCTGGGGACCTGTCATCACATGCTTTTCTTCCCATAAAGAAAAGGCAAGTTCCAGTCTTTTTGAGCTGAATTGCAGAAAAGTGCACAAACCCACCACTGCTGCTCCACCTTGCCCGGGGATGACCTTGCAAAGGTTATTTTTGAAGGCTGCTGCCTCCTCCTGCTGCAGTCTGACTTTGGAACTGTCACATCCTGCCTTCCTGCTTTACCTGGAGGACTTCACCAGTCTTTGGAGGAGTCAGAAAAGTAGCAGCATGGCTCAGGTTCTTCCTCCCTGAACAAATGCTCTCAGGACTTGATCCTACATACCCACATGCACCAGTGCTCCCTGCTCTTCCACTGGCATCACACAGATGCCCATGTGCATGGCACAGCCCTGGGCCTCTGTGGGATGGGAACAGGTCACATCTGCTGGAGGCCTGGGTCCTTCCCCTCTGCATCCGGTGAGCTCTGGCAGGATTTCCTCCTCTCCAGACGTGCAGAGGCCCTGGGGGAGGCGTGGGATGGTGTGTGTGCTTGTGTACTGTGCTCAGGGCTGCTCCTCCTGCCCCACACACATGTGCCTGACCCAGACATGTGTCTGACATGACCCAGGGACAGTGGCACAGATGTGAATGGCCTGGGTGAGCCCAAAATGAGAGCACAGACCCGAGCTGCTGGGAAAGAATTTCTCTGCTCTTGGGAATAAGGAGAGGAAATTCAGTTCCCTGATGTCTCCCAGTGCAGATACTGGTTTCTTTCTCTCCTTGGACACTTTTGCACAGTGCACTTTCTGTGGTCCATTACACAGACACAAAGACCACGGGGGATGTCACTGCTGGCAGGGACACCAGGCAGCTGCAGTGTGCTCTGGGCTCCACTCTCTCCCAGACACTTTGACACAGCTACCTGGCACCCCTAGAGCTACCCAGGCACCCACCCACAGGAGCACAGCCTCCCTGCCAGCCCACCACCAGCCAGGGAGCTCATTCCTAACTCAAGGAGGAAGAAAAAGAAATATATTAATTATTTAATTTGCAATTGACTCCAGTCCCTCAGCTCAAGACAACTCAGCACAGCACGCCCAAAATTCCAAAGCACTGTTTTGCTCTAAAATATTTTGCTTGCTCCAACAACAGTGTTACTGCAGTAGCAGATCTCACTCCTCCTGTCTCTCACTTTATCTTTGCCTCTCCTCCCTCCCCCTCCTGTTTTTCCCATCTGTGTTTGGAGCAGAGGAAGCGGAGATGAAACACAGGCTGCTGACTCTTCCTGCGGGCTCTGGATTGCCCAAACCAATCGACTTCGTTCAGCCTCTGCCTTTCCCTGCCCACTTCTGACAAGCTCTGCAAAGATCACAATGTATTTACTCTTCTCCCAGTGCAGTGATAAAGGAAGGAAGATAAAGCATGAGTGTACTGGTACAGAAACGACAAAGAAAGACTCTGCAAATGCAGTGGTCAGAGGACTCAGAAAGCTGTGCCCTGACCCAGCACAGGGTCCTGGTTAAACGATTTGCTGAGAGCTGCCAGGAGGCTGTGCAAGCATCAAGCAATGTGCTGCTGGCTGCACAAACTACCTGCTTATTGCCTTTGTTAGGGCTTACACACACACACACACAATGCCTCTGAAGGAATAAAAAATGGGTCTTGAAAGCTCCTACTGATTCTGCAGTGAGCTGTGGCATTAAGGATGTGGAGGGAGGTGACCCTACCACATCACGGTTCATTCAGCAGCAGCTCATGGGTGTTGCTCACCAGAGAGTGGAGCCGTCTCTGGCAGCTCCCTGCCCTACTTCTCTTTCAGAAATACATAATTGTGACATTGTGTTACATAATTTATCATGTTACATCGAGATTGGGGCTGTCCTTGTGCAGCTTATTCTTCTGGGTATTTGAGCTGCCAGGGAGGAGAGACAAGAAGTGCAACCCCACAAACAGCCACTACTAAAAGGAAAAGCTTTTAGAGTTTGGAACAGTCTGAGACACCCTATCCTTGAGCACACAATTCAAAGGAGTTGCACAAGCAGAGCTTGGTCTGACCTGTGAGATGGCATCTGCCTGCTCGGTGTGTGTGCCCAGCTCCCTGGCACACTGCTCTAACTACAGGGTGTTGGAAAGGGCCCCAGTACATCAGCAGAGCTCTCCCCAGACAGCCTATTCCTTTCCCAGTGCTTCCTTATGTGCTGATCAAAGGCCCAAGAAAAGGGCAGCAGTGAGTGGGTGAAATCCTCCCCACCACTGCCAACCTCACTGGCAGCACCTGCAAGGTGGCCTGTAGAGCCAAGCAAGCCAGGGTTTGCTGGACAAGAGCCCTCCCAGAGCAGGGTTACACACTCACAGCCACAGGCAGGCTAAACTGGCCAAAGAACATCTGTGCAGAGCAGCAGGAACTGTGGTGCAGGGCTCATTTCCCAGAAGGTGCCAATGCAACCGGAGGCTCCAGGGGCCAGCACCCATGGCAGCTCCACACCTCCCACAGCACAAGCTTCTTGTGAGCTGTGCTTCCTCCTCCTCCCCTCACCAGGAGGATGAGGTTCAGCCTGTCCCAGGACAGGCACTGCCTGGAGCCCTGTCTTTGCACTCCCAGTGCAGCCTGAGCTGCAGCTCCTGGTCCTTGGCATGTGGGATTTCACTGGTGTCCAACACTCCACCCCAGCAGCTGCCTCTCTCATCCCCCCAGTGGCAGGATGGGCAGCTCCAGCCTTCATCCCCCCCCATGCCACAGTGGCAGGTGTGTGTCACCTGCTGGGGTGGAGTTTTGCAGGCACAGCAGCAATTCCTGCGCCAACCCACCCAGCTGTTTAACCTGGAAATGAGTCTGTTAGCTCCAGGATTTATGACACTGCCCCATCCCTGGAGCCTCCAGCCTTCCCTAAAGGAAAGCATGCCAGCAACAGGACCATCAGGAAGGGGATACTGACCATGCCTGGGCCAGAGCAGAGGTGCTGTGGACAGTCACTGCTCATGATACTTCTCCCAAAGCCACAGTGGTGGCCCTGTTTATGCCCACCACTGGTGAGCCTCAGAACAGCCTTGTAACCACTGCCTACCCCAAACCTTGTCACAAGACAGGGGTGCTCAACAAGGCACCACCAGGAACTGATGGCAGACAGCAAACAGTCCTTGCTGTTCCCAGAGGGAACTTCCTTACCCCATCAATGTTTTTAAGTGATTGCCACTGGGTTTTGCTGAGCTGAAGCCTGTTCAGTGCAGGAGCCAATGCAGTGTGCTGCCCTGGAGCTGTGGGAAGGATGGCTGCAAACCCAGCAACAGCAGAGCATGGGGCCTCAGCTGAAGAGTCACAGGGCAAGAAACATCCCAATGCCACCAATCCTCCCAACAGCCAAACAGCCATAGCACTCGGGTACACAGTTGTGTACATTGCTGAGAGAGGGAGGTTTGGAAAATGGAGCTGTTGTCCTTCTTTTCTGGAGAAGACTACAGCTTGTCAGGCTGGGTTGATGCCTTGCAATCCAGTTTCCTCAAGGGTTTTTAATGCCACCTGACACGAGTTAAAAACACTGCATACAAACAGATGCTCTGACCAAGTCTGAAGGGCAAGGGAGAATTAGAGATGCCATTTGGCTATTACAAGTAGCTCCAAGGGGATCAGCTCTTGGTGTTGCATAATTTAATACTTTAACCAATTAACTAAATGACTAGAAAAGTCTTTCCTGGTAAGACAAGCAGATGACACAAGCTGATGGTGCCATAAACAGCAAGGAGCACATGCTGCTAGTGCCAGTGATCTGAGTCACCCAGGGAACAGCCCCAAATACACCTTGAAACTGTGAGCACAAGGGCAGGGCAGGACCTGAGGATGCAAGTGCCCCGAAGGATGAGAGACTTGGTACAGGGAAGCACTGGCTGAG
The DNA here is from genome assembly GCA_016584745.2 of Phylloscopus trochilus trochilus. Classification (NCBI taxonomy): domain Eukaryota; kingdom Metazoa; phylum Chordata; class Aves; order Passeriformes; family Phylloscopidae; genus Phylloscopus; species Phylloscopus trochilus. The sequence goes on along the minus strand of WQNJ02000041.1, from coordinate 7,243,500 downwards.
GACGTGACCTTGGGACCACAGCTGATGGAAACAACCAGGCTGCCCTGCAATGATGAGGCCATTGACAAACCACTGTTCTGTGCTAGACACAGCACCCAGAGAAAAATAAAATAAAGGTTAGAAAAGATCTCTGGAGGTCTCTGGTCCCATCAAGACTGTTACAAACACTGGATCAAGACATTTGAGTTTTGGAGATATCCAAGAACAGAGACATTGCCCAGCACCCTCTCCCCCAGTGACCCGACCCAAGCTCACACCAAGCTCCTGGCACGAAAAAATGGGGGAGAGCTGCCTGACCAAGAAAACAAGGCTTCAAAGTGAAGGGTATGAAGGATAAGATGTTCCAGGTGTAGCTGGTGCACACAGACATGTCTGAGGAAGAAATGAACCCTCCATCATTGCCCAAAGGGACCAAATAGCACCTCGTGACTAAAATGGAACACCTAACAAAAGTCACTGGAACAGCATTAGCAGTTTTTCTACAGTGAGATAGATCAGACACTGACAAACTTACTGCAAACTGGAGGAACCAGCTGTTGCTGCAGGTCTCAAGCACAAGGAAAAGCCACCCCTCCACCATGAGCAGAGGGGTATTTGTACCTGCCTGCATCCACCTAAATAGCCTAAATACCTGCAACCACCTTGACAGCCTCACCAGAAGCCTCTGGGTGCATGAAGCCAGTGGATGGCCAATAACAAAAGCCAGTAAGGGCAAAGTTAAGGTTTGCTGTGCCATGGGATTGGGCTGGCTGCCAGGAGAGTTGTCAACCTTGTGCAGCTGTCCTTCCAAGGTGGCAGCTGATGTGCAGCTGTAAGGAGCCCCTGCACCAGCTGAATCAGCCTTCCATCACACCTCTGTTAAGCCTTTTTGTGCTGCTCATACCTACAGTCACCTGTCATTGCATCTTCCCAGGGTGTGGGTGCAGGGCAGGGGTTGGGGAGCAGCGCCCTGTGCTCTGGGATGTTGTCCTTCCCATAGCCATCTTCCAGTTTCCTTCCCCCTTCTTGTGACTGAGTCAGTCCCTGTGGAATCCCAGAGTGATGACAGCAAACCAGGCACGTGAGCTCTTTCACATGGGGCCTGCATTTCCCTGTGGGGCTGGGATGGGTGGTGACCCTTTTTGGGGTGTGGGGCAGCAAGCTGGGACACAGGTGATGGACACACAGCTCAGGAGCTACCACACCATTTGCTCCCCACTCTGTGGATGTGCAGCCCTTGGGTTGCACCAGGCTCTGCTCAGGAAGTGGAGAGAGACATTAGGGATGCAGAGGAACCCATGAATTTGTTGGGGTGAGGGTGGCCAGGCAGGGCAGGTCCAGCAGGGTCACAGCCCAGGGGTGCTTCCATTTAGCCTGGCTGGAGACCTCATCATTCCCAGACAGCTAAAATAGCTGCCACCCAGCTCTTGGGTGATCCACAGGCAGAACTATGTCTCAGCCACCCAGTGACCTCCTTCAAAGAGTGTACAATTAAAAAGCAAGTTTGTAATTTGATAATTTGTAGAGAAGAAATTAATTGCTAGCTGCATCTTGCCTGCCTGCTGTGATGACTGGGGCACATGCTGGTTTGGGAGCCCTTGGGAAGGGTAATTACTGGGGAGGGATCCTCAGGATTCCAGCACAGAAATGGGAGATGCTGCTCACCTGACAATCTCAGCCTTGGCCATGCACACGTGTGCATCCAATACTCCAGCATTAGAGATATTCAGGATTCAGCACCTGTTTCCTGCAGCAGGGGCAGGAAACCCTTCCCAGATGCCAAATGTGGGAGAGTCCCCTGCTCTGCCACAGCCTACTGCAGGCAATCACCAACCTACTCCAGCTGTGCTTCTTCTGGGGAAAGAGGGAGATGTACACGCCTTCAAAAGCAGGTTTCTTTGTATTTTCTTATTGTTATTGGAACCAAACATGTTTTCTGTGTAAAATCCCAGCAGCAGAGCCAATGTGCTGCCAGGGAGGGGTGCATGGAGGGACCCCATCCCTGCCCAGCAATGCAGGGAGGAGCCACTCAGCTCATGGGGCTGCTCCTTTGGACCATTGCCTCACAGGGTGCCCACATTTCCACTCCCAGGGGAGCCCCCTCCCAGTGCTTTGGGTGTTGGCTGTGGTGCTGTAAATCGTGTGTGGGGGCAGCACAAAAGGCTTATCTGCCCCTCCTGGGATGAAAGGCAGCCACCCTGCAGGAACCTGCCCAGCCACCCACCCCCAGTGGCTGGGGAGCCCAAGGGAGCAGCACCTGCTGGTCTGTGCCCACACAGAGCAGGACAGCACCACAGCCCCCTGGAGCAGCCAGTGGGCTGGAAATCTGGAAATCACTGTCCCAGAACAGGGTGTGCAAACAGACAGAGCAGAGGCCAAGAACTGTCCCAGCACGTGTCAGCCTAACCCCCAAAACTGTGTCCAGAGCAAGATACAGGTCTGCACATCTCAGGGTAAAGGCAGCTGCAAAAGTAAAGACCAGAATAAAAGGTGTAAGTCTGTGACAAACTGCATGAACATCACGAGAAGGAAGCAGTGAGCACAAGGAGAAATCTCTGCCCAGACCAGAAAGGCAGAGGGTGACAAATCATGTAGGCAGCAACCCAGAAAAGGGGAGGTATTTGATAAATACTTCTGTTCAGCATTTGTGAGGCAAAAGCCAAACAATACAGCATGTTATAAAATAAAATACAATCACAATAAAACACTTTCCATCCTACGAGGGCTTCAGGAAGATGTTAAACAATAGCTGCCGGGGTTAGATTTTTCAGTCGGCAGCTCTGACACATCAGTGAGCGTAAAAAGGAGCCGGGGAAGGAGCACCTCATGAGCTCCTGCGGGTCCCTGGGACTTCCCCCGGGGTCCCGGTGCTGGCACACTGCCCCTCCCTCCATGGAGTAAACAGGATGTCCCAGGCTGCTCCAGCTGACATCAGCCCTGTGCTGACTTTATCGCCAGATTTGGGTGATAAAGGTTTGAAACGGGGAATTATCATTAGTGTCAATTAGCACCATATTATGAAAAAGAGCTCTTGGCATATCTCAGCTCTGGAGATTGTCGCTATCAGTCACTCTGGTGACGGCGCTGATGTAAGCGGCTTGCGCAAGGCTTTTGGCAACTCCGGCTGCCTGGAGTTAGTTACTGCCTCGGAGTCACTGCCTTGGAGTCACTGCCCTGGAAATCCAGGCACTCCCGAGCCTCGCTGCAAGCACAGCTCAGCCAGCTGTTTCTGGGGCCTCCAGTGGGGATGGATTCTCAGCCCCTCCTTGTTGAACACCTTCTCGGTTTCCCAGCCAAGGCAGGAGCTGCCCAGGCTCTGCTGAAGCCACCCTGGCACAGGTTCCCTGAGCAGGCTGCACTGACAGCACAGCACCTGGCACCAGGGCAAGGGGGCTGCACCCTGGGTGGCTGGGGGACAATCCCCCCTCAAAGAAAGATGCCTCTGGTGGGGAAGGGATTGAACAGATCTGCCCAGGAGGCATCTGCAGCCTCCCTGAGAGCCAGGCCCATTGTGGGGTCAGCATCTCAGGAGGCAGGGAAACTGGAAAAAGCCCAAAGAAGCAGCCAAGGACCAAGGAAGGGCTGCAAAGACAGCCCTTAAAGACTTTTGATGGAGAGAAATTCCTCGGACACCATCAGTGCGGGCCAGAAAAAGAGGTTAAAGGGCTAACTTGATCCCAGCTTATTAAAGCTCTTTTTGATGTGATTAAATGTTTGGCAGTGCCTCTGTTTGGCAAAGATGAGAGAAGGCTGTGGTTAGAAACAAGGCACGGATTCAGTGTGTGAGCACCCTCTGAAACACCCCATCAAAGCCTGTGGTGACTTCCCCATCCCTGGCCATGCTGTGACCAAAGTGGGGGTAGGCTCAGCGTGACACAGCCCTGCAGCTTCACTATGGACAAAATCTGTGCTGACAGAGCAGCCTCTGTCCTTGGGCCAGCCCTGCTTGGTGGGATGCACCAGGGCTGCAGGCAGAGGGAGAAGATGTTGATGGGCTTCCATAACTATTGGCATAAGAACAGTCTCAGGGAGGGATCTGGATTTACAGCTGGCCTCTCCCTGTCTGGCTAAGACCTGTCCTTCATCATTTACCTGGAGCAACAAATCATGCTCCCCATGAGCTTGTCACTTACTGGATTTTGATGGATGCCTCTCCTAGGCAATTCCAGGTGAAGACAACTGGTTGCTCCATTCTACAAGACAGTTTGCTGCTGACAAGAAGCAGTGAAGAAAGCTTGGCTGATTAATATACTGTCTTTTTTGACATGCATGCTAGAAATAGAGGAGTGGATAAAAAGGTGATGATAAGCAGTGTGATTGCAGACCCATGAGGGAAATGAACATATATTTCAAATTGGAGGCAGCAGAGCACAGCCTGAGCAACAATTAAAGATGGATTCTGCAATCTGTCCTTGTGTGGAGGCCACTGGCTTCCCTGTAATTTGGAGTGTAATTGGAGTAATTACTCAGAGCTCACCCTAAGGAGCATGGTAGAACATCATTTTGGGTTGTTTCTCTCACTGGTGATGTGACAGCTCCTTGTAAATCAGTCTGAAGTACCTGGGTGCAAAGCTGAAGGAACTGGGCATAGGCTGTGCTGGCCCCTCTGTTCAGCCTGTGAGAATAGAGCAAGAGTCCTTCAGCAGCAGAAGTAATGCTCAGAAATTAATTGCTGGGCAATTATTTAATTCACACTCCTCTCTCCCCACTCAGTTCTCCCAATAAGCATTGCTTGGCAGGCTGGGCTGCCTGTAATCCCTGCTCCCCATTCAGAGCTGCATCTAATCCCTTCCAGCAGGCAGCTGCCTTTCCTGTTTTGTTCCCCCTGTCCCAGCCTGAGCACACCCCTCCTAAACAGCCCCTGGTGGCTCAGTGCTGCTGCAAACCATCCATCAGTGGTGCAGCAATGGCCACTCACTTCACTGAGGGTGCCACAAGCCTGACATGGAATTCTTATTATAGCAATCCCAGATAATGATCCATGGGCTGCTGCTGGCAGTGTCCAGTCCCCAGACAAGCTCCATGGCTGCAGTGAGTCTGCAGCATCCCCTGCATCCCTGTCCTGCAGGAGACTGGGCACTGCCAGCTGGCAAACCTCCCCAGCATCCCAGCCAGTGAGCCAGCTGGGGCTGAGGCACCTCCCAGCTGTGAGCCACAGGCAGACAGGCAAAGCAAAGGGGGTGAAGCCACACACCAGCCCAGGGAACACAGGACATCTATCTGCCATCTTGTGAATATCAGCTGAGCAGTGGGTTTTGTGTGGCTGGAAGGTGCCCCCACCATGAAGCAGTGGGACAGCAAAGCAGGGCAGACAGACCTGTCCTGTCTCAATGTGTCCATCTCCAGCAAAGCCAAGAGCAGCACTGACAGGCATGAAGGTGTGGGTGATGCTCAGGGAGCAGGAGGGTGCTGTGAGTATTTTGAAACTCAGAGGGCAGAAGACTCTGTGATCCATGAGCAACAGGGCACAGACTGGCCCACAGCCCAGTTTCTGTGGCTCCACTTCCCAACGGAGGAGCTCAGCAGCCCTGGAAATCAGGCTGTGGCATTATGCAAGACTGGTCATGGCTGTTTATTGTTTCTCAGAAGCCATGCAGCAATCCTGCTCCCCAGAGTGTAACCTGTGAGAAGCACGTGTGCTGCAGACCATGAGGGCCTCCTTCCCTAGGGCCTCTGCTCTCAGGGAACTTGGGACATCACACTCCAGCAGGCAGGAGCCTACTCTGCAAGGTGCCCACTTGGCTGCAGCTCATGGTGCTTCCCAGCACCGGATCAAGAACACAGTAATTTTTCCTGGCTGTGGCTGTGCTCTGCCAGGAGGTGTTGATTAGCTTGGCAGGTTGCTAATTGCCAGGAAGGGCCCAGCACAGAGGTCATGGTGGCTGTTCTCTGGGAAGAGGAAGGTCAGGACACCTTGGTTAAGTGTGTGGACACTTGGGGAGAAGGGGTCCCACCAGTGCCAGGGCTGGAAAAACCCTGCTGCTGAAGCATGGCTCCCTTTTAAACTCCACTGCTTTTGAAAAAACACAGCCAAATGTCCATCTGTGTCTCACCTTGAATCAGCACCTCACATGCTGGAGGAAAACAAAGTCCATGATATCGAAATGAGCTAAGGAGCACCAAGGACAGCTGGGCCACAGCTGCATGGTGGGCTTCTCCTTGCCAATGTCTTTCTTTTTAATTATTTTTTCCCCAAATCACCTGCAGCTCTGTTCTGAGGCTCCTGCCTCAGCTTATCCTAGTGAAACACAGAGCAAACATCCATGCTCCTGGTCTGCAGCACAGCCCCTGTGCCTGTGTGCCAGGAAAAGCACCTTCTCACCCTCCTGTGGGGCACTGCCCAGGATTCAGAGCCTGGAGAGGGCGGCATGAAGAAGCTCACATACCCACACACCCATGTACCAACTCACACTCACATGCACTTGCCCTCCCTCAGATACTTGTTCTCCTCAGCCAAGTGCTCCATCACCCAGACAAAAGGGACACTGACATTTTTGGCCAGGTATTGAATGAAGCCAGTCTGTGAGAGACGGTGAGGGTGTTCAAAGGCTTTTGTTTATGATGTCTGCTAAAGATAAGCCTCCAAGAAAGATGAAAGATGCCCTTTGGAAGCAAGAGTAAGGCAGGAAGGAATGCCAGTCTTAAATTACTGTGAAAGCTGACACTACCTTTTAACATCCAGTGTGCAAAAAGCCTGTGTCCCACCACACCTTGAGAGAAGCCTCCTGGATTATCAGAATGACCAATAATGACTGGAGGCAATTCCTGCCTCCTCCTGGCAAGTGCATTAGCTGGCAGCAGGTATTGTCTTCCACACTATTGCTTTTCCCTTGGAGGCAGAGGTTCACAAGGTGTGAATATAAATCCATGCAGAAAGCCCAGCTGATGGTCTCCTAATGAGGAATAGACAGTGGAGGAGCCCTGGCTACAGCAAAGTCTGGGAGCAAGGAATGGCTGATGTTTAGGGCTTTCACCTGGCCAGGAAGAATAAAAGCATCTCTTCTTCATTTATTTTGTGTTTTGATTTATAGTCACAGACTCTCGATGCAAAGCCTTCCATGCAACATGCATGGGAAGTGTTTCTTCAGGACTGAAATTCTTTACTTGACTTACTACAATCAGCAGCAGGTTTTGAGTTTCCTCTCAAGCTCTCAAGGCTTTAAAGACAACACTGTTGGCAGGTATTTCACCTGGCATCAGTCTGAAAGTAAAAAATATCTGAGACCTCCAAGATTAACTGTCCTTTCTGTGAGAAATATTTATCACTGTTCATACTGTTCTCCTCAATCTTTATTTCTATCAAATGCCTGTGACCAAAGATCTTTGCCCTATCTGAATGCATTTCTTCCCCATCAAACACAGATTATGCAACACTCTCCCACACATAAAAATTTCATGTTGCTAGAGAATTACTGTTTCCAGATCAGCCAGGGAAGTTCTGCTGTCCCACTGGACTCTGTGGAACATGATGTGCTGTTCCCAGAGGCTAAAGCCTCCCAGAGGGGAGGACACGGGGAGCCTTAATAAGGGGTGATGTTTCCCTCCATCCTCATCTACAGAACCCTGAGAAGCCCAGCTCCAGGAGAAGGGGTCTCCAGTCCTGGGGACCTCCCCAGAATGTTCTCATCCTGGTTGCAGCATCCCCCAGCAAGAACCACCCCCCAGGCCAGGAGGACATCATGGACCTTCCCAGGAGATATGCCTGGGAACCAGGAGCCTACCTGCTCCCTTTTCTAGCAGTGGTGCTTAGAGAGGTCCCACAGCCTTAGCACTGGATCCAGGGCTGGCAATGAGCTAAGAGTCCTGAGATGAAAATTTCTCCTAAACCAGTAAAACACCCTCTGGTTGTTTGCAAGGGGTATGGGACAGCTGTGACCCACATCTCTGTCCTGTGTGACATTGCAGAGGGACTGGAAGCAACCCCACAGCCTTTCCCACTCTATTCCAGGCACAGGCAAAAGAATGAAGATGGGGGGAGAGCCCTCTTCTGTAATTTGCTTTGTTTGACCAAGGACAAAACTGGTGCAAGCAGAGGAACTGCAGGAGAGCCACCCCAAACAGCACCAGAGACCCTGCACTCCATGTGGGAGTTGGGCTGGGAAGCCCAAACCCTTGCACACAAGCCCAGCACAAACCCAGCTGGCATGTTCCTGCTACACTGAACAGGGAAATGTAATGGCAAAGATCTGTGTTTATCCAGAACTAGGGAAAAAACATGGATCTGTCTCCACCAAGTCCACCCCCACCCCCCCCAAATTGTTGCAGAGGTTTGTCCAGGGGCTGGAAGGTAACAGGGAAGCCTGGATCTGTAGCAGTGTTGGGTATCAGCTCCCTGAAGGTTGTAGGAGACACCAGAGATGAGCAGCAGACAGAAGCTACACACATTGGATACAATACCTTGGATCTTCCTTCATCCAGAAAAGAAACCATTAAAGATTTGCTTGTAAGGGGCATTTTCCTTGCCATTGAGACTTCCAGCTGTCGAAACAACAACATATTTCCAATGTTTGTTTGTTATGGCAGTTTGCAAGGAGAAAAAAACATCACCTGATTATTTCCAAGACAGCAATGAAACAGAATTAACAATATTTGATAATATAAAAAGTAAACTACAAGTAAATAGTTTGAACTTCAGCAATATTTGCAGATGATAATGATAATGTTCAACTGGTGAGATGCTATCCTAATGACACACTCACAGAAAATGAGGAATATTTGCTTCCAGCTAATTGCTGAGCCTCTATACCATGTAACACCGCAAAGCACATTCTGAATAAATCATCATTTGATCTTGAAGGTTATACAACAAAACTTTTCAATTGCCTTTTCTCATCATCAAAAGAATTTTGGGATTATAGGGCAGAATTCATTTTTTCAGCTCTGAGAACATGGAAAAGCAGAGGTGTGCCCTGACTAGCCAGTTACCTGTGTGCTTTGCCATCTGTGATGACCTGGGCACGATTCCTAGCTGAGATATTTCCTCCTGTTGAAGGGCAGGGATGGTGGGACTGGGCAGAGAAGCTGCCAATGCTGGAAATCCCACTGGTGCTGCTGCCCAGCCCGTGTTGGGCACATTCCTGAGGCTGGGCAGGGGGAAGCAAAGCAGCCTTTGGCATCACCCTTAGCCCAGACACCCATTCACCCACCGGAGCTCAGCACAGCTCCACAGCCAACACGGCAGCTGCAGCTCCTGTGGCCCTGCCCCAGGGAGGTTCACGTGGCTGTGGGGCAGCAGCTCCTCCCTTCAGTGCCCACTGCACCCACCCCACTGCTGCTGAGCTCTGTGTGTGCCACCGTGGCAGTGGATCACTCCTGTGCACCATTCACCTGTTTATCTTCTTCAGCACAATCCATCATTTCAGCACAAATGCTATCTCACCTGGCCTTGCAGCTCTGTTGGTACCATACAAAGCAGGTGTCCCAGAGCACAGGCTCCCCTCTCCTGGGGCCAGCACCTGCATCCTCCCCTGCCAAGCTGAGCCTCTTGGCTATATATGACTCAGCTTTCCCCACAATGCACCATACATTTTTTTACAAGGACAGTTAAAAATATCACAGTTTGTTTTTCCTTATGCAAAAGACGGTGACATCTAAGGGAGAAATTAGAAAAAACCAGGCAAACTTGGCCCTTAACTAGACCTGGACAGCAGCAGAGCACAGCACTCTGCCAGGGGACCTCCTTCACAGCATCACATTGCTCCCAGGGAGTTTCTGCAAGCAAAATGAATGGGCTCAGCTGTTCTCCCCGCATCTGGAATTTGGAGAAATTAACATGCACTTTACTGTGCCTTACAGTCTGAGCCCAGATGGTGTGTAGGAGGAACCCTGAGAGCTCAGTGCATGCCCATGTGCTGGGCAGTGCTGCTGGGCAGCCCTGGTGGCAGTGCTGGGACCCCAGGACATCACCAACATCCTGGTGCCCTCCCACAGCTGACAGCTGCAGAGGATGTCTGCAGTGTGGGCCCCAGGGGACAAATGCCTTCCCTGGGCCTGTGTGGGTCAGCCACCAGCGTCCCCTCCTTCAGCCCAGCCCTGCTGCTGGCCACAGCACTGATTTAGCTTTGGTCAGCTCCACCCTGCTCTGGCAGTACCAGGAGGTCGCTGTTTTGCAAGCAGCTATGAAGGGCTCGAGCAGTGGGACAGTATCAATTGTGGTTTTCTGACAATGGATCCACAAAAAGCAAAGTTATTTTGAGAGGGTAAATGTAGTCCAGACCATTTTATTCAATTCATGTCCGCCCACAGCCCTCCTGCTCTGCTGAGCACGGTGGCACTTCAAACTCCATGTCCTGTCCTAGATGTGACTTTGGGGACAGGGTGACTGTGCTTTCTAGTGTTGCTGCTCCTCCAGGAGGAATTCTGGCTGCAGGAGGTCTCTCCCAAACCTGCTCTGCCACCCTCCCATGCCACTCTGGGCATCCATGTGCACCTTACCTGGTGCTGCTACAGGCATTTCCCCAGCATCCTGCACCCCATCCTTCCCAGCCTGCATAGGCTGCTCTGGGTTCCTGCCATACCACCAGAGCAGGGTGGGCATCACACCCCTGTGAGGGATGTGAAAGTGAAACTGGGAAAAAGACCCACATCACCTCTGGACACCTGGCTCCAGGTCAGCCTCCCATACCCTCTGTCTGGGACCTTTGGGACAGGAAGCTGAAAGGATAGCCAGGAAATCTTGAAATACTTCTAGGCCCCATGTTGGACAGTTGTTTCTCAGCCTCTGCTTCTTTTTAGCTTCTAGAATCAGGACAATGTGGTCCCTTTGCAGGGAGGCTTGGCTGAGCACAGGCTGCAGAAATTCATGGGTAGGAGGAGCTGCAGAACTGCAAACATCAGTAACTTCATACTGGAGACCAAAGAGTCATTTTTCAGGATTTGTACATGATGCTACCAGCCCAAACTCAGCTGACACATTTATTCATTAAGAACCTGGTACTGTATTTTTATGACAAATGTATGACTGCCTTGGCACTCGCTACTCAGCCCAGCATTATTTAACATCTCCCCTTATTATGATTGTTTGATAATGCAGCCTATTACACACAGCTCTTCAGGGAAGGAGAGGATGAAACACATTTTATATCCTCTTTGTTATTTGCTGGTAAAACTTCACTAGAACAATGACTGGTAAAAGAAATTTAGCCACTTCTGCTGAAAAATTTTTGAGGTTTAAAAGTAAATGACTCAGGATATTTCATTACATTTGTGTTAATAATGCTGACTTCTTGAATTTTCTATTTTTGCAACACTGGCTGTTTTAAAAATGTGTAACACTGGGGTGTCAGCACAGGCAGGTTTTCTGGCCTCCAGTTTCTTTTCCACCATACGGAATTTTCTTCTAGATCTGTTCCTGCATCTTTTCCACGTAAAATCTTTTTGACCTGGAAAATTTACTATCTGGTGAATCTTACACCAGTTTTCCCATCCTTTTGCCTAACTTGGGAATCAAACTGCTAGCTTGAGGTTGCTGGCCTTCTCCTTTGACACTGGCACAGAACTGGCTCCTGCTTCCCTTCTGCATAGGTGTTACAGTCAATTCCCATTATTTAACTGAAATGCACTCCAGCCCTGCTGGACCCCAGGCACTGCTGCTTCCCTTCTGCAGAGTGCAGTGTTTTACAATGCCAGGACATATTTATGTCTATTCCAATTACTGAACAGAAATTGCTGCTGGACACCTTTGCTTTTCTCTGGCACTAAGAGCTCCCCAAGCTGCTGAGCACAGATCCTGCAGAATTGCAAGATTTTGTTTTGTTCTGAGGAGAGGGTGTGAAAGTTGCTGATTCTCCTCAGCTGCACCATCCTTGTCCACAAGCTGAAGGCTCTTTAATCCCTGGGGATGACTCTCCAGAGCTGATGCACAGCATCTGCCCCAGCTCCAGGGGGGTGATGGAGCACAGCCCAAGGGTGGTTCAAGGCCAGAGCTGTGGCTCTGTAAGTGCAGCCTGCAGGATACAGTCAAGCAGAGCACAGCCTGGCATTTTGGCCATGTAGCCCACCTGCCTGCTCTGCACCAGTGGTTCTCCTGCCCTGTGCCCACAGAACAGCTACTGAAGTGTGTGCTCCTGTGAGCCCACTGGGGCATGGCTTAGCACAAGCAGCAAGGAGGGAGATCCCAACCTGGTCTCACTCCCCCAGCTGGGTGCTTGGCTTCAGCAAGGAGAGGAATTGGGGGGTGTGCTACCTCCCAGATCACCCCCCTACTCTCCACAGCTCTTCTCTGTACCCTTGGGTTGGGCCCCTCTATATCTGCACTACCCAGCATCTACCAGTGATGAATTCTGTCCCCATTTAATTACCTACTGCTCCATATCAGCCATATTTTCTGCAGCTCTTCACATTGGCTCTGCATTTCCCTCTCCTGAACAGCTCAGCATCAGTGGCAGGTTCTGCCATGTCACCATTATACCCTATTTTCCAGATAATGGTTTTTACTGCAGGACCATAGGGCCTGTCAGGTCAGCTGAGCATCCTTTACCTGGCCAGCTCTCCATGCCCCCATTCCACAGCTCAGGGGCCCAATCTCACATGCCCATTCATTTTTTTTCCCTCCTGCTGCTGGTATCTTTAAGTGTTTTGTATAAAACTTCCCTCTCCCTTGAGCTTAGCAGATTATGCTGGAAGGAGATGTCTTTGCTGTGTTCCCAAGGTAGCCAGAGAAGTCCTCCAGCATAGAAAAGAAATGAGTTTGAAAGGAAAAAGCATGCAGGAAAAAAAATACACCTTTTTTTTCCTGACACACTGCCTAGAGCCCCACGTGCCACAGGGCATCCACAAGTGATTTATTCCCTAAACTTATACTGTCCTTAGGACAGTGTCTGAAAGTGTCTGTTTCTCCTGACCAGCTCTAAGAAGGGGATGTGTTGATGTGTTGTGACAAAGGCCACAAACATTTCAACAGCTGCAAAATGCACTAAGAGCGAGAGGTCCGTAGCTGGTAAATGGAGACGGTTCCTGCAGTGCCTTCTGAGAACAGGGCTCTGCTGGCAGCCTGTGGCTTGCACAGCTTTAGGATTGTCCCCAGCAGGGTCACAAATTGATGCTAAACGATGGCTGACCAGGAGCAGGAGTAGAAGCTGCCAGTGGAGCTGTGCTGGTGAAGACTGACACCAGGACAAGTGCCCTGCCAGGGCTGCACGGTGCCAAATCCGTCAGGAATGAGCCAGGACAAAGAGCTCAGAGGTGCCCCTCTGTTCTGAGGCGAGCTGGAACCCCAGGGCATGGTTTTCTACCTGCCACAATACCCACATCTGCCCCAGGAAAAACACATCTGGCTCTCAGGAACACCCCACAAACTGCTGAGTGTCCCCTCATGGGTGGGCAATGCCAAAGCCTCCTGCAGATCCAGACCTGTGGCTCATTCTGGCAGCTCCAGACTCTGCTTTGTTACAGCTTTTTCTTCAGGTAGGCAAATTGTCTAAATTAACACTGAGAGTTTCGGTACAATACAGCTAATGCCCATGAAATACCTCAGGAAGGTAATTTGTTCCAAGTGCTTCCCTTGTTAGCAGCTGATTAGTGAATAAATAATTTCCAGAGGAGAACTGGACAAAGCAAACCCCGCTGGCAATGAAAAGGCTACAGGGCTGGGCAGCAATTCTTTGCAATTAGTAATTAAATCTGCAGAAGCTTGTGATGGTCAGAGACAGAGCTACTGAAAACCTGGCTGAAATATCTACAGGTGCCGGGGAACGTGTCCCTCCGTGGCTCTGCAAAGCTTTTGAGGAAAACACAAAACATTGCAGCAACCTAACAAAGTCTGTATTAAAAGGAAACGCAGGCAGTTGCTGACCCATGTCCCAGGCTCACTGTTCTTTCTTTTTGCCTTTTTCTCTGTCCCCCAGGACAGACTTCATGCTGCCCCTGGCTCTGTTGAAGGCAGGGGGGTGGTTCTGGTGCCTGCCTGCTCTGCTGCTGCCAGGCATTTCTCAGCAAAGGCAAAATAATAGGCTGGCTTTTTATTTTTTTGGTTTGTAAAGTCAGGAACTCCATCTTAGCGCTGAAGCCTGTTGTTAGGCTTTGTGTTATTCTTGGCAGGCTGACCGAAGTGCGCTCAGTATGAATAGCAGAGCTGAAAAGTAAATATTGTATCCTCTGGGATCAGTGGAGAGGGAGGGCACTGATATTGCTTAATGGAGCACCCCAGCGCCTGTTTGGGTTAGGCTCACAGTAATTGCTCCCTAGGTGAGTTTATACCAACAATTGATTATTTCAAATGGGAAAGAAGTACAAATGAGTAAGAGAATAAACACTGATGGTGTTATGAAATGCAGGAGAGGAGAGCAAAAATCTCATGCAGCTCCAGCACAGGGCTGGAAGAAAAGGTGGGCAGAAAATAATGAGTAGTTTTCTCTATGTGCAATTTCTCATGAATTGCTGAATGACATAAGAATTCATTTTAAGAAACTGAATTTTCCCCTAAAGCTTAAGCTACAGAGCTATTTTCCACAGCCCAATCTTCTACATAGGAGACCCCTTTGCTCTCCCATCTCCTACTCCACCCTGGAAAAACATGGGGCTCTTGACATGAGCAGCACTTTGCTGTGAGCCAGCAGGTGAGAAGACAAGGAGCAGGAATCTGTGATGGAAGAGCTCTGGGCTGAGTAACCTTAGGATAAAGCCCAAGACATCATTGCAGAGACCCTGGCTGGGCCCACTGCAGCTCTCCCATGGGTGCAATGTGCTCCATCCCTTGCCACCAGCCTGTGCTGGTGGGACTGGTCTCCTGTTCCCCACAGCTGTGTCCCCCATTGCTGTGTGTCACAGCAGCATGCCCCACCTGCCATTCACCAAGGGCTGCCTTTAGCCTGCTGCATCTCCAGAGGGGCTCCAACCAACCCATTGCCAGGCTCTGGAGTCTGCAGATGCCCTTTGCTAGGCAGGGGACCCAGGGACACGGTGCCAGCCCTCTGGAGACCAGGAGCTGCCTGTCAGTCCCAGTGCTGCTGCTGCAGGGTCTCCACAACAAATCCCCAGTGCCCAAGGGGCAAACTGGTGCTGTTTAATGGTTTCTGGGCATCTTTCACCACAACTGTGCTGGCAGCTGCTAAGTGCTGGTTGTCCTGGCCTTGGGCTAGCCTCACGGGACCAGGAGGGGATGCTCAGGTTTGAACTTGTGTGCCTGGAGCGACACTTGCCTGAGGATGGGCTGCAGCAGGAGGGTGCAGGGGGCAAAGAAGGGTTGGGGAGGAGAGCCCTCATTCTTCCAGGAATTGAAGGAAACGCACGCCGACCGGGCACTTAGCGCAGGAGCTGCCTGTGGGGGTGAGGGCTCCCGGGCAGGCGGGGCTGCCCCTCCGGCCGGGCACAGCTCTGCCTCTGCCCCGGAGCACACCCTGGGGCAGCGCCCTTGGAAAGGCTGAGCCGCCAGCCCCACCAGCCAGCCCCGGGCTGCCACGGCGCTCTCTGCAGCTGAGCTCATTAGTGCCTGCAATCAGCAGGGCATGAAGGGGAGATAATTACACAGGGAGCAGGCTCGGGCTACGTGCGGGCTCTATAAATAGCGCGGTGCGGTGCTCGCTGCCCGCGGTGCTCTCTCCCGGCCCGGGGTGGGCACTGCTGCTTGGGGGGCTGTGCCACCGGGGGAAAGCTCAATTAATGTTTCATTTAACTACGCCTTTCCTAGCTGAAAAAAAAAAAAAATTACAGCGAGTTTCCCAGTGGACTGTGATTTTGAAAAAAAAAATAATCTATTTTTTTAAAAATACCTAAGCAAAAGTTTTCAGCCTGGGGCCATAGTGGCCACATGTAGGTGTTCCCCCACACAGACTCTGGGACTCCATAGAAAGGAAGAAGTGCTCCCAGCCCTATGGAGAGCATCCTCTGGCTGCAGGCAGAGGGTGCACAATGCCTGGCCCAGCTCCAGGGCTGGCTGTGGGGCAGGGAGGGCACCTGGCCCCACACAGCCCTGTCTCCCAAGGGGGCACCCTGCAGCAGCCAGCACGGTGGCCAGCCCCGACACCCACAGCCACCCCAGAGCTGCTCAGTCCCCAGTAAAAGCCACCTTTGCTCATCACCCACCCCTCCCCAGTGCTAGTGACACAAGCAGCCTGGCCTGCATTTCCAGCATGGCCATTTCCAAACTGATGGCAAGGTCCTGTCCTGGCATGTGAAACCCCATGTGTCACTGGTACCACCAGTGTGCCCTGACCAGTAAGCACCAGTAACCCTCCTCATCCTTCAGGGTGCATCACCACAGTGCATCACCTGCCCCAAATCCTGCCCCACTGCAGCCTCCAGCAAGGCTGGCTGCCTTGTCTTGCACAGTGAGGCTGGATCACCCTGTTTTTTGGTGAAAATGTGAATCTAGAAGAGCAGAGTACAGCATCTTTCCCTCAGCTTTAATCACCTCTTTGCTCTTCCTTCCCTGGGGATGAGAAAAATACTTGAAGACAAGGTTTTATGCTATTTGGAAATGGATTGGTTCAGCACACCAGAGAGAGCACATCAAGGTTCAGGATGCAGTCCATACCACAGCCTGCTGTCTCTGCACATCAGTTTGAAGGAGAGCCTCTGCCCCATTCATGGTCATGGGGGAAGGAGCCCAGGACACTCCTGCCACATATATGGTGTCTTCTGTTAGTAAGCTAAGCCACAGTCAGGCCCCCATCACTCTTGCATGTGCACATCACACAGATGCACACACAGGGTGTAAAACAAGCTGGGCTGGGCTGCAGGTGGTTGGTGAGCCCTGCATGTCCCTGACACAGACCTGTGCAGGAGCTCACCCACCAGCCAGGCTCACCAAGGCAGCATTTATTCCAGGAACAGTGTGTTCAGCCTGAAGCTCCCTCATTCACAGCACAGGCAGTTCCCAGCTCCTTCCAAAGCAGCCCTGGCTACGGTGGTGATGATTTTTAAAAATCCAGCTTGTTTGTTTGCATCCCTCACATGGGACAGATGTGGGATAAGCTATGTGGGGCACCACACTCAAGTGCCCAGCAGATACACATCAGCTATTTTTTAATAATGATAAAAGCAGGAAACCTCCTATTGCACAGGACTTCAGTTATGCCACAGAAAAACAGCCGAGTGTGTCTGACATCTGCAGCTTTATTCTCATATGAAAGGTTAAAGGCAAAACTAGAAAAATGAACCTATTGCTACACACTCACTGAACATTTCTAGGACAACACAGGGCAGTAAAGCTTTTATTGCTAAGAAGAACCAACAGAAGGCTTTAAAGCTTATCTAGCATTCAATTTTTGTTTGTAAGTAACCCAATTTAAAGCAGCTTTTCAGTCTTTAAAGCCCTCTCACCTTTCTGGAATGCTTCAAAAGGAAGATGACCTGAGGAGTGTCTGCTCTCCAGAGGGACCAGACCAATTCTCTGCATGAGGTGCAGAAATGGGCCACCAAGGAATGAGAAATGGAACCCAACTGCCCGCTGGAGACTCCTGCCGACCATCAGACAAGGCAAAGCTGCCCAGCACCCAGGGAGCTGGACCCTGCCTAGTGCAAAAGCAGCAGTCTCTGATGGCCCCTGGCTGTCCCCATGCCCCAGGAGCTAAGGCACAGATGGGCACCATGGACTTTGCCAAGCAGAGCCAGGAGTCAAGCCCTGGATGCAGTGGTTGTGGATGTCCTGTTCCAAAAAATGAACTGCTCTTTCTCTCGGAGGGTGAGGCTACAGGCAGTGGGATACTGAATGCTCTTGGGATCCCTGGATTCCCCTGGATTATCTTGGATCAGAGCTGGTCACCCTTCCTGAGGGTCTTTAGTGCAGCCACTATGGCTTTGCAGATCTTGCTGCAGTCAGAGCTGCCCCTGGGGGCAGTGGGTGCCTTAGTCTTCAGGGATTGGGGTGTTGCAGTTCCCATGGTAAATTCTGACCTCCCCCTCACACTGGAAGTACTGGTCAAACACGTCGCTGTATCCATGGTCCCTCCACCATGTGCAAAGCTGCCGGTTCCATGTGCAGTCAAGCACATGGAAAAGCTCTGGATGCTCCATCCCCACCATAGTGAAGAAATCCTGGTCCCCAAGGTGGCCCTTGAAGTGATACTTCTCCGTCAGCTTCTGCACCATGGTGGGCTCCAGCAGCTGGTTGTAGAGCTTGGATTGCCTCATGGCTTCCAGGTTCAGGAGCAGGACACCACTGTTGAAGCCTGGTAGCCCATCGGGAGGGGGCTCCCCCACTCTGGTCTGGGGGTTCTCACGGCGATACTGCCAGAAAGTGTGCCTGGAAAGAGGAAGAACAGGCACAGGGGTGTCAGAGAGTGCAGCCTGAAGAGCAGCCACCTCAAGTCAGATCACGGCACAGGATCTACCACCCACCCAAGAGATCTCACCATGCCTGTCTTTTGTCTGGAGGCACCCAGCCTCTCAGAACAGCCAGTGCTTCACAGGCTGCCTTTCTCTCCATCCTCCTGCACAGGATATTGCCCAGACTTCAAACCACGCTGCTTACCATCTCCTAAAGCCCCTTTTGTTTCAACCAGCATCATTCTAGTGAGCCAACTGGACACAGGATCGTGTGACTGCTCACAGGGCTCTGCAGAGAGACAAAACCACATCCCCAGTGCCTTGGGTGAACCACCAGAAGTGTCCTAATTTCAGATACCTAAGCAAGCAGCCCAGAAATTTTTTTGGCTCCTTTCTCAGTCCTGCATCAGAGACTACACCTCACCATACATACACTGGCTACTCCTGCCTGCAGGAATTGAATGAATCCCATGCTATTCCCCAAGTAGCTGGACCTGCCCCCCAAAATTTCTCCCATTCAGTCTGAAAGCCTTCTTCCATCAAACAGCCTCCTCTGCTGCAAAGCTAAGCATCTGAGAGCAGTCTGAGCCTGTTGTTTCAGAGGAGGGCAGGAGGGCCCTGTGACCCCTGCCACTGTCTCACAGCCCACAGCTGCCAGCACTGCTCTCTCCTTCCAGCCCTCACACATGAGGTAAAGTTACAGAAGGGGTTTTTTACACCTTGCTGTGAAGATGTCAAGGAGAAAGACTGTTAGAAAGAATAAGCCAAGCCTGCCACTGGTTCCTCTTCAAACTTGTCAGAGACCATACAAGTCTCCATGCAGCTCAAGGCAACGACAACATGTTGGTAGATTTAGCATCCAAATGTTTAAAGTAGTCCCATGTTTGGAAGCTGAAGCTGGACATCCCTCAGATGTAGGAAGATGCAGGGACATTTGCCCCTGGGATGGCTCTAGAAGCAATGCTCTCCACTGAAAGAATTTAAATTTAAATTTTTCTTCTAAGAAAAATTGTGTTAAGCTTCCACAAGCACCTTGTCCAGGGACTCCTACAGCTTGTACAGACATCAGACTATCAAATCCTTCCTTCTGGCCTGTGCTCTGGATCCCCAGCACAGCAAGACTGGCCAAGGTGACAGCCAGGATTCAACAGCCACCAGCAGAATTATCCCAGCAGAAAATGTGGATCTATTAATGATGTCAACTGTGAATATCTTTTTTGTTTCCTGATCTGCAGAACCACAAGCATCATGCAGCATCACTTCCTTGAAACTTTCCATTAAAGCACTGATATTTCTCATTTCATTAAGGGTGTTTACACCACTCCCTTTCACCTGATTCAGAACAGAAAGATTTTTTCTGAGTGCCAGTTTTCCATGGAAGGAAGGCTCAGCCTTGAAGTAGTCATATCCGTGCTTCCCAGGGAAGGGGAGTGGAGGATGGGCTGCCTCATCAGAGCTCATGGGCAGCAGTGCTCATTGGATCCAAAGGGTGGGGAAAGGATAAAGGGCTCTGCCTCAGCAAAGAGCAGTTATGTCTTGAGGATAAGCAAAGACAACTCATGGATGGGTTGCTCCTTAGAAAAGGAAGGCAAAACATTCTCCATGCAGCATTAGAAGGAAGCTCAACCTGCAAAGACAAGCCATGTACCAATCAGCCTCCTGAAGTGGTCAGATCCAGGGAGTGGCTCAAGCTCACCTCTGCATTCTCTGCTGCTCCCTAGCAGTGCCAAGAAAGCCATCTCCCTGCCAGAACAATATGCTGCAAGCTGACAGGAGGGAGAGGGTAAGCAGTGCCACAAAGGGGAGCACATTTCCAGCTCCACAGCAGTGAAGCTGATTCCTTTCACATTGTTACCTCCAAACACATGCTGTCTAAGGTAAGGGACAAGATTACAGCCACTGCAAGCAGCCAGGATAAAAAAGTTGCAAGCACCCAGGCCCTTGGCATTGCCAGGCCATGGTGGGGCTAAAGCAAATCTGTATCACATGACTCAAATTTTCAGCAATGCCATTCCCCAGATGACTTGTGGACGGCTGATAACGTGTCCTTTTCTGCAGGAAGAGGAGACAGACTGACAATCAGCAATTGTTCAGCCCTTCCTCCCAGCGCTGGCTGTGACAAGGCCATCCTCCCCCAGCCGTGAGCGGGGTGTGGGGCTGGCAGGGAGGGAAGGGCCATCCCCAGCGAGTGATGCTGAGGTGACATCCAGGATGTGACGAGCTGCAGGTGGCTCCACATTGCCAATGGTTTGGGAACCTGCTCACAGCTGAGCACAACAGCCTTGGCCCTGCTGGGCTCAGGCCAACTAAGGGAAAGGTATCCCGGCAGGGCCACTGGCAGCAGCTGTTGAGACAGGATTTTTCTTGGCTTTTGTCTTTCAAGCAGGTTTTGGTGCTGTCCTGTAGGGACCAGGACAGAGAAGAGCATGGCTGAAAGGCACCTCCACCCAGTCAGAAGTGGAAGGAGTGACGAGTATGAGAGCATTGTTCTCTTCAGAGGAGATGGGGCTGGCAAAGCACAACAGCCAGCCAAACAGCTGACACAGCCTCCACCTGCTCTATCCATCACCCCTTGGCACCCACCTCAAATTTTGGCAAAACATAAGGGGAAAACTCCAGAGGCTGGATGAGCATGCTGTCAGGATGTGCCCTTGAGACTATCACCAAGGAACTGAACCCCATCTGGATGCAACGGAAATGTCTCCCTGAGCCAAGCCTCTGGAACCTCCCTGGGAACAGGCACTTCAGGCAGGGCAGTGTGCCCTCCTCTCTGTGCCCTCAGCAGCAAAGGCCTGGGCAGCAAGGCAGCCTGGAGATGCCAGCACCACCAGGATCCATCGGAGCGGGAAGCTGCTAGCCAGGAGAAGGGGAGAAGAAAGGAAGAGGAGGAATTTGGGGCTTTTGTTAACTATCCAAGGCATCTAGATGGGAGGGGACAGAGGTGACCTGTGGCCCCAGACCCCGTGCCATGGTGCAGGGGAGCCGTGCGGGGCCACAGCTGCGAGCGCCCGCCTGCAGCCCCAACGGGCTTTGCTTTGAGGAGCTGTTTATAAACAGAGCCGGCATGTGCTAGGAAACATCTGGAGAAGAGCATTTCCAAGCATTCAAACGGCAGGCCCAGGCAGCCCAGATAAAAAACGCTGCTTCCAGCAGGACTTCCCTTGCTGGCCCAGCACAGGGCGCTGCGGCCGCACCTCCCCTGCCTCGCAGCCTGGTGGTCACGAGCCCGGCTCACAGAGCTGCCGGCGCCCTTCCAAAGGCCTCGCTGGGGACAGCTGCCAGGGCAGGAGGGACCACTCCACCCACCAGCTGTATTCTGCAGAGCTTTCTCTTGTTTTCATGTGCAGCAGGGGACAAGTGGGGGAAAGACTTCATCCAAATCTGTGAGCTTCCAATCATTTTCTTCAGCTCTGCGTTATGGGACAGCTTCATGGGATGAGCTGGAAACCTATGGTAAAGCAGCTGGGTGCCCGAGCTAGCAGGAAAGGTAAGATGCAGGGGTTATTACAGCCAGCTGGGAGACCAGCAGCAAGCTCAAAGCACTTGCCCCACAAGCAGCAGACTGGGCTTGTGTGCCTGTACCCATCTGATATTCAAGAGGCTGCAACCTTGCCACACAGCTGTGCAGCTGCCAGTGGGCTTGCTGCTGAGGATGTGGACCTTCTCCATGCATCCACATCTCCAGGAATGCCTCCCCACAAAGGCATCTGGGGAATCAAGGAACCAGGTTAAAAAAAACATGAAGTGAAATGAGATGCCAGGCTAGACTCAGGGTGGCTGTGGTTAGAGGATGCTCCTGGAGGGCTGCAGGGTGCAGCCAGTGTGCAGTGCATTAGCCTGTGCAGCATGATACCCAGGGAGGAAGGCTGCATGTCCTCTCCCTCACCAAAGGGGGAAAAAAGCCAACAGTCATGGGATAAAGCCACAAAAATAGGGAATCTGCAGGAGTCTGGATGTAATAAGCATCCCAGAAAGAGTCAGCTCCTTGCTGGAGCTCACTGATTTGCTCCTACCTCTTGCCAAGCACTGTCAGAGTCTGGGCAGCTATCTGGGAGAGCAGGATGGGCAGCAGCAGCAGGCCAGCACCTTGAGGATGCATTTTGTCAGCAAGGCTCTCTCACAGGACCCTGAGCCCGATCCAGCCAGGCATGAGGCTCCTGGAGCAGAAGAAAAGCACGGGCTGCCAGCCATCCCTCTCGGAGCCACTCCGACAGCAGCCCTGCCAGCCCAAACACCAACTACAACAACAAGTGCACGCTCTCCTACCTTCAAACACACTGTTCAGTTCCTGACTGCTGGTGTTATCCCCCACTGCAAACACTACTGCTCCTGTGCAATGAGCAGGGAGGCACAAGTGCACCTTGCTCCCTGCTCCGTGTGCTGCCAGGACTCCCCTGGGGTGACACGAGGACACAGCACCTGGCTGTGGTCCCACCAAGCAATCCCTGGCTGAGCTGCCCACCTGGTGCTGCCTGGGAGCTGCAGGGCCCCAGAGAGCTGGTCAAAGAGGCAGATGGGATGGGAGCCCCAATGTGAAGTATGCAGTGTCCTGACAGGGACAGGGGATGTGCTTGAAATGAGAGAGAGCAAGAGGGAGACCCTGATAGCAGCTTCTGTCCTGCCTGGAGGACAGGCTGTGGGCAGTAGGGAAGGGAGAGTGATGGGAATGATGGCCTGGTCCATTCAGGGGTGATGGTAGCTTTCCCCCTTCATCCTTAGCACAAAGTAAGAGCACAGCCAAAAAAGCTTCCCTCTACCCTTCTCCTCTTGGCTAATCCTCACTGTGGCAGGCAGCTGTCAGCCCTTTACCATCACTGTGTTCAACTGAGATTAACCCTCAGGAAAAGGCCAGCTCCCCTTCCTCCTTCTCCTCCCACCTCAAGAAGGCAATGAAGGTGGGCCTTTCCAAGTTTCTGCCACTTGGGAGGCAACCACCCAGGGCTGCACCCAGAGCAGCTCCCTCCTGCCCCAGCAGCCTGGATCACAGCCTGGCAAGCTCAGCAGCTTTGCAACAAAGCGGCCCTTGTTGCTAATTGCTTATTTTCCATGTGCAATTGCTAAACCCCTTAAGGAGCCAGGACAGCAGGTTCAGTACCAGCCCACTCCACAGCACCTTAGCTGAGGCTGAACAGCTTGTGCAATCCAGGAAATCCCAGCTCCAAGCTTCCCAGCACCATGTATCCAGTGATGTGCAGTGGCATCACCAACACAGCACTACCCTTGCCCTGAAAGGGAAAATGTCACCTTGGGACAAAAAATGCCAATGTCCATCCTGGGACAAAGGGCAGGATGTGTTGGTGTGCACACCAGGACCACCTTACCCTTCTCTGATGGGTTTGGGGTAAAGGTCCAGCTCAGGCAGGACCTCCATCTCTCCCATGGAAAATACTGATGAAGCAACAGACTGAGCTCTTCAATGAGGACACCAGTAATTCCTTAATAAACTTCTCACGTAATGCACAAATTATGTCTGTACAGTGCTGGTCTCTACCACAGCCCAGCCTGCATGCCAAGTTTTTAAAAGGCCTGTATTTAGAGCAGCAAATTGATTCTCACTGATGACATTTCTGTGTGGACTTAGTCCAAAAATGGGAACTCTTAAAAAGATGACAAATGACAACTTGTGAACACAGCTTGTGCACAAAACCTTTCTTTGGACAGATTTTCCAAGGGTGGCCCTCCTCATCACCAAACATTTGTACACCCCACGCCAGTGCTAAAATCGTCCTCCAAATAGAGGTGGGACCATAAATCCCTGTCTGGGTCACATCAGTTTCCTTCCCTCTATAGATCAAATGCCTGTGGCATTGGGGGCAGCACAGAACAATGGCATGTGTATGTGTCAAACCATCCTCTATCAGCACCAGCATAGGAAGGGGGGCAACCCATCCACAGGGACACTCTAGAACACTGTGGGCCTAAGTACAGCTAAAATGGCAGATTTCTATTAACAACTGTGAATAAACTCTGCTCTGGCAGTGTTCTCCTGCCTGCCTTGGAAGCACAGGCTGCCTGCTCTGGGACACCCTTGCCTGCCAAGGGACTCTCGGGAACAGGGGAGATGCTCTCCCTTCACAGAAGC
This sequence comes from Phylloscopus trochilus trochilus, assembly GCA_016584745.2. NCBI lineage: Eukaryota > Metazoa > Chordata > Aves > Passeriformes > Phylloscopidae > Phylloscopus > Phylloscopus trochilus. The sequence continues at coordinate 7,219,235 of WQNJ02000041.1, read as the reverse complement.
TCACCTGCTGCTTAATATTATTAATACAATTTGTGCTAATCAGTGCACAGATGTGGTTGTCAGATCTCATCCAATTTATTCATTGTTTTTAAATGACATTTCAAGTTTGCATCGTAGTGGGAATAAATTGGACAGGTCCTATATATTAATGATATTCAGCTGTAAACAACACAACCCTTTACCTTCTTGGATAATTTTTAAAATCAGAGGTAAAGCTGAATTCCTGAAGTCAATTCTGCTTCCAATTCCTTGCAGGTTCTATTTGTTCTGTAATTTTGGCTGCTTCTTGGCATCCACTGCCAAACAATTCCTAGAACCGTTTTCCCCGTGCGTTGAACAGCAGCACTTGCTACAAATCAAGTCTAAGTCTTGAAATGGTTCAAAATCCAAAGTGCACAGGGTTTGGGGCTTGCAGGACTATGATCAGACAACACTGACATCACAATGGCACAAACAGCAGGCACAAATTCTCCTGCCTTTACTCCTTACAGGCCTGGGGAACAGAACCCTTTGGGGAAGCCAGCTCCCTGCCTGCTCAGGGTAAAAGCCCTTGGAAAAGAAGTCTCTAAGTCAGGGCCACCTGCCTGCATGAAAAGTCCATGAAACCAGGAAAACTCAGACAGGAGGACCTGCCTGCAGAAGATGGTTATCTCCAGTTCTGGAAAGCTCCATCACAGGCAGCAGCCCACCTGCAGAGTTATATCTTACAACCACCACTGCTGCCTCAGCCAGGGAATCCAGCTGCTCCTTGCTTGCAGCTGTCAGCCGTACTTTGGGTTTTTTTTTAGATCCCAAGAGAAGGTACAGAATGTACTGTCTCAGCCCAGACTCTGACAGCCTGGCCTGGCTACGGATTTAGCATTAGCCTGCTCACAGCCCAGGCTAACTCCTTTCCTCTTCCAAACATCTGACAAAGTGACTTAGCGCTGAGCTCCCAGCAAATACCCAGCGCTGCAAGCGCAGCTCCACGTCCGGAGCGGCACAGTCCTGCTTCCACAATAATGGCCTTCTCTGGGTTATTTCAACAGCTCTCAAACAAACATGCATGTCACTGAGCACACAGCACACTTCCAGCAGCACCCACATGATCACAAGTGGAAACAAAGCTTTTCCTTTCTACAAAATAATGTCCTGTTTGAGTTCTCCCTAGGTTTTAGGCAGAGGCAAAGGTGAATGGCCTTGCAGCCACACAGGGACCCAAGTGTCGGCCCTTTGTCATCCATGGCTGCCCCTTTGATGTAGATATCCTTTCCTACTGGAAAAATTTTTATCATTTCCAACACTGTGGATTCCCAAGATGCCTCATGCTTTAATTAGCTTCTTGACATGGGGACAGCAGTAAAGATCTCACCCAACAGCAGAATAGGAGGTAGCAGCCACCCTTCCAGCCCCAGCTGTGTGCATTCCTGGACCTTTGAAGTTCTGGGACTTCTCCTGACGCCCATCTTCACAGCAGATATCTTCCTCCTACCTGGAGGAGGTAAAAACACCCACCTGAGGACCTGTGGGTTAGGTCCTCCCTGCTGCCATTCCTTCCCAAGGAGACTTCCAAGGGGAGCATGACAGGGGCAGTGCTGAGGGCCCCTGGTGGGCACGCAGAGCCCACTGCCACTGGCAGTACCAGTGCCAACAGCAGCAGTGCTTAGGCAGAGAAGAGGCTGGAATGGTTGTGGGGATGGCAGCAGGGAGCACGGGCCTGGGGTCAGGCCGAGGCTGCCGAGAGCAGCTGTGCAATCAATACCGCTGCTCTGCTTCCTCTCACATGCCACCAGTGTGACTGGGGAGATCTATAACCAGGAAACACAGTAAGAATAGGGTTTAAGCTCTGCCTTTAGTAATCAGAGAGCTTCCAGAACATTTTGGGGAGTGCCACAGTATTTCCCCATTCTGTTCCTCTCAACCACAGGGCTGCTTTGAAATGAGGAGTTCTGTCCCTTTGGCACCTGGCAGCACTGAGCTCCTGTGTCTGGGAACAAATGCTGAGCCAAGCCAGGCTGGCAGGGAGGCACAGGTAGGTCTGGGCTGCACTGGTGTGAGGATGCCATCGTTGTGCTCTAATGGAGATCCTGCTATGCCCCAGGTGCAGCCCCACTGCTCACACCTGGCCAGGAGGCTGAGGGGCAACAGGCTGTGCTTCCATCACCAGCCATGGCACAGCTACACTGCTGGGAGCACAGCTGAGCTGCTCCACAGGCCAGGCATGTACCCACACACCCCCCCAAGGACAGTGACCTGCCTGCCCATCTGGTCACTGCCATGCAGGCTGCATCTGCAATGCTTCTCTGCATGTTTCTTAGCAGGGCTCAAGAGCACCAGAGAGCCTGGGCTTCTCAATTTGACCAAGATCTGGCATGGAAGGCTCAGTGCAACATAAATATTTATACAGACCACTATCACTCACTCTATGTAGCCTGGTGAGCAGGACTGGCCAGCACAACTGAGCAGCTGAAATGCTGCAGGGGACAACAGGACTTTTAATTAAGGTTATGACTCTGAAGAAGCACCTCCTTGCATGGAAAGCCTTTTGGATGATGCAAACTTCAGATGCAGAGTCTGATCTTTACATTAAAATCACTCCCACTGAAGCCAGATCTCCTGATCTTGGCTACAATGTGAACCCTCTGCAGGCAGACACATGAGCAGGCCTAAGTCAGCCTGGGAAGAGGTTCCTCTGCAGGCCAATATTCAAACAACAGCCTAGCAGGAGGAATCCTGTGCTGCCATAGAGAGCCCACAAGCATCTAGGAGGCTGCTGCACAGTACCAGTGTCTTCAACAACCCCATCATGGGGGCAGCTTCTTGTGGGATGAAGCTCTGCCTGCAACCCTATCCACAGAGGTGTTGACCGTAGCCCATGTCCCACAAAGGATCCAAAAGCCACAGGAAGGACAACATGCCTGACCCATGGACAGGGTGCCTCTTTTCCCAGCCGCAACTGGAGAGATGGAAACCTGATGCCAATGGCCTCGGACCTCAGATCACTTCCTATAGATGACATGGGCTCCTGCCACCTCCCCCTCTGCATCCAGGACTCCCTGCCAGCCACTGCAGGGTGATCCATGTCCAGCTTCAGCAGGAGCTACTGCTCTGCACAGGCCACTCCAACTCACCCTGAGTGGCCCCGAAGGACAGGCCAACGCCAGACTGTGCAACAGTTAAATCCCAGCACTGGCCTAGCAGGAGGGCCGGGAGATCCTGTTGCTCAGAGAAATGTGTTTGTCCAAGACAAACAGTGGCCGGGCATTGTTTCAGCATGAGTCAAGCGAGTGGAAACACTCCCGTGCCATCCTGTTTTGCTGTCTGGAGGTTTCCCCTACCTTCAGGATATGCAGACAGGCTCCGGGATGTTTCCGATTTGCTGTTCTCCTACTCCTCCATTTCCCATGAATGTCTGTGCCCAGCACTGCTTGTTGCACCAGCGCAGCAGCCTGAACTCCTGCAGCCCCAGCCTGTGCCAATGGGCAGCTGATAGAAACAGATGGTGGATTGACCTCCATCCATCTTTCCCACTGCTACACAGCAGGAAAGACAGCATCCAGACCCTTCCTGGCCACTGGCTTACCCTGCCCCAGGGAACCGAGTCCAGCTCCATAAGCAAGCTCAGGACAGCTCTGCTAATTTGCCCCAGGTCCTCTGATGCTTTAGGGCAAAGCCAATGCTGCAGAGAGCTGTGTGAAATGGTGAAAAAAATATGAGTGGGAACACAGAGACCCCACCATCGCTCCATTATCCTCCTCCCTCCCCACAACCATCTTCCCAACTGATGCTTCAAGCCTGCACACATGACAAACAACATGGCTGGAGCTGACACCTCTTATTTCACATCTACATGTTTTTATCTTTCTAAAAGTATAAAAATAGTAAAGATTTTTTTTTTTTTATGAAGACATTCATGCTTTGTCAGCTCATGTTTGTGTCTGGAAACCCTTTTAGCAGTGAGGTGCAAGCCCCGCAGGGTGCAGGGCTTGGCAGGAGGGCAGGCTGGAGTTTGCACAGCTCGCCCCACAACGGGTGATCTGGCGACAAGAAGGATCAGGAACTTGTTTTCACATGAAGATCAAAACAACACAAGAAGAAAAGCACAACATAGCCCAAAGTGACCCAGAACGTCAAAACTGCAACAACAGAAAGTTCAGCCCAAAAATGCAGCCTGTGAGGGCTGTTATTGCTTGGCATGTTTGTCCCCACCACGGGCGGCAGGAGGGAGAGAAAAGGGCTATGGCTTGGGTCAGGTATTCAGTGCTCAGCCCCATGATCCCGTGCCTTGTCCCCTGCCATGCTGAAAGGCTCTCCAGCAGAGTACCCCAAACCTTCATTCAGTCCCCTCCAGGCACGCCCAGTCCCACAAACCACATCCAGGCAGCAGATCACCATCCCCACTCCCTAGTTATGCACTGAAATAATGCAAAACCCTGCAGAGACAAAAGCAAAGTGATTGCAGCCTGCACTAATTGCAGGCAAACGAACGCTGGATTTACCCCGTTCCAGGCTGCACTGCTGACCACAGGGATCTGCCCTGCTGGGCTGGCTGAGGCCACAGGCCCACAGCCCCATGGCCACTCTTGGCCGCAGCTCTTCCCTCCATCCCCCTCTAAGCTCAACTGGATGTGATTAACTGGGGCTGGATTTACCATTCTGGGCACCAAAATCCTGTCAGGACACCCAAAGCACATACAGGAGTCCTTTCCTCTCTGAGCATGGTGCCACCCTATGGAGACAAGACCTCAGCATCTGTGTTCCTCTAGTTCCAGCTCTTCCTGCCAAGAGTACAAATCAGGAGAGAGCTAACGCTTATGCCACAGACAGATGTCTTTTTTCCAGCTCAGGAATAGTGGTGACTTCTGTAGTTTGAGCAATCACATTTTCTCATATGGTTTAGGCTTCCAGGAAGCAATTGGTGGTGATTAACAACATCAATCCCCTGTGGATGAACTTCTCTCTGTCTCTACCCTCTTCCCATTTGGATGCACAAGCAGCAAGAAAGGGGGGTCCAGATCTTTGCAGCTCAGCCTTCGCCCGAGAGTGCTGCTGGTCATGTCTCAGTAGGGAAGTAGGCTTCCAGTAGGGAAGGAAAAGACATACATACCTCTTACATTTTTTTATCTTTCTCCAAGAACTTTTCCATTAGGATTGGCAAATCTAGCAAAGCCATCTCAGATGCTCAAACTCAGCTCTGCTGAGATCCATTAAGGCATCCTGGGATCTGATTTACTCTGGATTAAAAGGGTACCCTGGATTTACCCTGAGGTCCATCCTTGGAACAATGCAGGCTAAACTAATTTCTCTAAGCACCTGGAAATATCCATGTTCCTGAATCCCACCAGTGGTCTGTGAGTGGGAAGGACTGGGCCACCCTTTTGTGAGTGGTTTCCAGCACACTCAGCAGTGGCTGGTGGACCAAGGGTCTGAAGAGCAAAAGAACATGAAGTGCAAGCCTCATGCCTGCAAGCCCAGGTTAGCAAGACTTGCCCATTCAGCCCTCCCTGGGGGAAGCAGAAAGTGCACTGACACTCCAGGGACCCAGGACCTCACTGCTGCCCAAACTCAATCCCTACTCTCTGCAATACCCTCAGCCAAGACTTCCAAGCACCAACACAAAAACAATTACAGCATCTCAGCAGGCATGTTTGGGCAAACATGCCTCTAGAGGTACTAGAGTCCAGGCATGGATTTTGGCCCTGATGATCAAGAATTTGGCTCTGGACATCTTGTGAAGGTGCGTGAGAACAAGCAAACAAACCACAGCAACAGGGTACGCTTTGCTCATACCAACTTACAAATTTCAGATTAAGTCCCCCTACAGGGATTAAAGCAGGGAGACCACTGCTCCCTAGGTCTTTTTCCAAAGAGCAATCTGAGAAGACACCAGCCACCTGCTCCCCACTCCCTGCTCCCCATGGGGAGGGGGCTGTACCTGTACACTGGTTGCATTTCCCTGGCAATCCCAATCACTGCTCCCTCCGGGAAGTTGTCAAACTCATCAAATAGGTCTCGGATGTTGGTCTTGTACTTCAGGTCCAAGTCTACCTGGACGATCCGTGTTATTTCTGAAAGCACAAAGAGGGTAAGTCAGCAATATAAGACAAAAGTGTCTTACCAGCAGCTACTGGAGGAACTCAACCTAATGAGGATTTGGTGCAGTCTGCTTCATGGGCAAGACTTGACCAACTCAGAGCAAACAAAAGCCAGCTGCAACCCGTGAAGGAAGCAAACAAACTTCAACCATCATGAAGCATTTACCACTGTGTGTTTACTTCAGAAAATGTTTTTGGTGACCCCCTACTTATATCCATTCCCTCCTTCCTTCCAGAAGACTGATTTTCCATATAACTGACAAAAGCAAGAGGTAGCTTCAACCCAGCCACTCTCCCTTTCTGGAAGTGCTTCTGTAGTGCCCACTCCACAAAATCCCGTGTTTACTTTCAGCTACCAACTCCATGAGTATTTCCCACCTCTACCCAGAGAACATCCATCCCTGGCCCAACATACCAAAGCACTTCCCATCATGGACAACAGCAGTTCACCACATGACACCTCCCGTATCACCTGCACAAACCCATTAGCTCCCAGCAGCTTGCCATGGGCTTACCTGAGGAAGAGATTACAGAGATTACAGCCCCCTGTCTGCACAGAACTGCTGGTGATCTGCAGCAGCCTGGAAGACTTTATTATTGCTGGTGGTACCCTCTCAGAGGCAAGGGGGGTTGTGAAGACATGGAAGCATCTTCCACTTGCAGTGAGACATCAAGAGCAAGGAAAAGCTGGAGGACATAATTTTCAAGGCTGGGCCTGAGGTCCTTAACAAGGTCAGGCTCCTGCCTGAATTTGTCCCAGTCTCCCCACAGGAATGAAATATGGAGATGCTGCTTGGAAGACTGTGCAGGAGATGTGCCTTGACAAGACTGCTCATCCCAGGTGGATCTGGGAATGCTGCATGGACTGCAACAGCCCCAGTGCAATGCAGCAAGTGCAAACACTACAAGAGATCAAGCCATCAGATGGGATCTCTTAGCCACAAGCAAAGCCATGGTCATCTTCTGGCCAGGCCAGCTCAGCCCTTCTCAGGGACTGCAAGTGGAGCCATCCCCAGGACATTATGTAATGCCCCCTCTATTTATATGTGTTACAAAAGCCAAGAGCACATTGGCCAGGTTGCTTAGCACTCAGCACTAATTGGATTGTAAGGCTGTGTCAACTTGTTTTGGTACCACTTATCATGCACAGGTGCCTTTACAGCTCCCTGCAGGCTACACCTACCTGTCACCATCACTTCCAGAGCAATTAGCAAACCAAGACTTCATCCTTCCTCCTGCCCAGTAACTGCAGGCAGGAGGGCAAGCCTTGCCTGCCCTCACCTTCTGCTGCCTGCATCTGCTGTGCCTAGGGGCCGGGCTTCCCATCAGGCTGGTGTTGCTGGGGCAATGCCCACGTTCCAGCCTTTCCACCACCATGGTTCCTCACCCCCTCACCCTGTCGTGCTTGGGACAGGCTGCTGGCTACTCCTGGCTGCTGAGAGCAGGAGGCAACTGCTCTGTTTTCAGCCCCCAAAGCCACCATGGGACTAGAGACCCAGAGGCACAGAGAGCAGCCAGGCACCAGCAGTAATCCCTCAGCACAGGAGTGCAGCTTTGCATTTTCAAAAATGTTCATTGCTTGGTGTTTGTGTTTCAAGCAGGTGTTGGGCTGTGCAGCAACTCTGAATTTTTCGCAGATCTTGCACTAATCTGGGACTCTTGGCAATTGGTCATACCTACCACGTTGTCCCCATTTAAGAACAAAAAGGCCCTGTGAGGTTAAGCAAGAAATATTGTGCTTGCACTGCGAAGCACCCAAGCAGAAATATAAATCAAAGAGAAACAGTATCTAAGCTACAACTTGGGCTGCATCTCTATTTATTTTTTTAACATCCATCACGCTCTATCTCCTAAAGTGAAAGGCCATGCTCCCTTCAGCCGTCAGTACAGCAATCCTCAGGCCTACCTAGTATTTACCATCACCATAATCCTCTGTTTGCAAAGATTTAAACCCCAGGCACAGTAATTCACCACAGGCTAAAGCAGGTCTTGACCTGAAAGCAATTTCCCCCAGCCTTCTGAACTGCCTCAGAAATGCCCAGTGCACCTCAAGCATATGAATCAGCAGAGCAGTGGATTTCTGCAACGAGGAACAAGACATGTGCCCCAAATGCACCAAACCTCCCCAGTGACCCAAACTACAGTGGGGAAAACCCCCAAATCCTAAATATTGCCACACTTGAGAATGCCCAGACTGGTCACAAAACTCCAAGACAAGAAGACTTTGAACTTACAGCACAAGCTCAGCTCCAGAGAAATGTGAGGAGCCTGAGCCCTACAAGGTACTGCTGAGGCTGGAAGAGGAGATGGGATTCCCAGGGGCATCCCAGCACCACTCACCCTGGTGCACAGCAGCCATATGACGCCTCATCAGGTTTCAATTAAATCAACTGTGAGGCACGTCATACGATTGTTCTCTAAAATGAACGCCAACTGCAATTAATCACAGTGGAGAATGAAAGGAGCTGAAGGAAGCTCCTGCCTGCCCCAGCACCTCAATGAGTGAAAGGCTCTGGAGGGTCCCTGTGCAACCCAGAGCACATTGCCCAGCCAGCTGTCCCCAGAAGCCTCAGCTGAGCAGAGAGCTGAGCACAGCTGCAGTGCCAGGCAGGGATGCCAGTGCCACAAGAAGCCTAGCATAGAGACACACAGTTTATTTACACAAACACCCAGGTTCTCCATCCTGCCCTTTGTTAGAGGCTTCCCACGTTTGCCTCACCCCAGCACACTGATCCATGCTGTGCCCTGTGCTTCCCCCAGGAAATATTCACTAAGAAATTAGACCCAGAAAGCACCAAGTACTTTTTTTTAAAAAATTTTAATTTTTTAAAATTTTTTTTGTTAAAGCAAGCATAAACTGCAACACTGAGACGTAAGTGAGCATGGGTGACATTAAGCATCACTCTGCCAGATGTAGCTTGCACGCACAGATTAATGGCTGAGATGATTTCTCTGCCTGGGACTGGCAAGGGGCCAGGCACTAATATTTATGATGTATCATGCTCTCTCGCCCTTCTACCAAGCGCTTTGTCCTGGCTGCCATGTGGGGGTGGAGGGATCGCGTGCTCTCTTAGGCACAAGCTGCTCAGAAGGATCCAGCTGGAAATGTGGGAAAAGGCTGAGTGTTCTGCTCAGCAGTGAGTTTTCTAACTTTGCAATACCGTGTAGCGTCCTCCACTTTGTTCAGCTCCAGCTTTTCCAGCCACGGCATGGAAAGGGTAGCTGTGCCACTCAGAGCAGAGGTGGTCTCCATTAGCACTGACAGCTTTATAGCACAGGTTGGTCCCATTTAAAGCTCATAATCTTTTACTGCAGCCTTGTATCAGCAGCTACAGCAGGGCTGTGCTCCAGGCTTGGCTCAAAACCTTCCCCTAGCCCTGCCCAGAGGAGAATGGCCAGGCTCAGAGATGCCTCGTTCCACAACTTCATCCAGTGAGGGGGCAGAGGTCACGTTCCTGTGCCCTGCTGCCCCACATTCTCTGCCAGGACCCAGTGGGGCTATGACAGCACACAGACAGACACCCTGTTGGTGTGCTGAGGGGAACAGCAGGTTGTCTGGATGCCCTGAAAGGCAGGGGGCAGCTTCTGCAGCAAGTCTAACAGCCCTTCCCAGGAAGCATGGACCCCAAAAACTGCCCCAGGGCACAGCAGGGGTAAAGGAGGCATGCAGCAAAGCCAGACCACCCCACCACTGGAGTAACATTTAGGAGCAAATTTGGTCTAGATGAGCAACCTCATCTACCGGGTGGCACGCCATAGCATTATATAATGCTATGAAATTGCTCTGACCAGAAATGTCAGGCAGGATCATGAATGGCGGCAGGGGGCATAGGAAGGAGGTGAGCTGCTTTGGTGGAGCTAGCCAGAGCTCTGGAGATGTCATGCAGTGAGTGAGTGATCAGCAGCTATTACCCCTCCAGCCCTTTAGCACCTGCACCCATTGCTCAGAGCAGCCTATGGATGGGCAGCCTTGAACTTGACCACAGAATAGAACTGCTGTCCCCTAACCTGAGATGAGAGGATGCACTCTAGGAAATGTAAATAGTGGGTTTATAACTACAGGACAATGGATGAAGGGTCATGTGAAGAGGAGATGCAAAGGCAGAAGCCTGCTGAGAGCACCACAGGCTGTTCTGCAGGCAAAGTAATTTAAGCTCATCCCAACAACTTTCTCTGTGTAAGGGTTGCTCCCCTGGCAAAGCTGAGGCCAGACAGCAGGAGCAGGGCTGGGGTCTAAGTGCTGGCCTTGGCTCCAAACCCTCCACTTCCATACAAACCACACCAGATCTGGGGAAGCAGCATGCCACCACTGGCAGTGGAAAGGGGAAGAGTTGTGTCCAGGAACTTAATAGTGAAATGGAGAGCTGCAGTCACAGCACAAAGGGCAGAAGCTGTCCAGCAAACATTGCAGTCTAAATTGAACAGTGGTTTAACAGACGTAGAGTAGAAGCAAGAATCAAAATGCTGGAAGTGCTATAACTCTCCAGCCCACTGGCAGGCTCATGTTAGCACAAGCTCAGCTCCCTCAGAGTAAACAATCCTGCCTGCAGCTGGTCTGGCAGAGGAGATGCTGCAAGAAACAGTGGGATACCAGGAGGAGACAGGACACCACCCCACCAGGCTGCACTGTGCCCAAATCTCACACACACTCCTGAGGCAAACACCTGTCACCAAAGCTGATGGTAATTTGGTTCTGCTCCTGCCATCCTCTGTACTGGCACCTCCACCTGTCTCAACAAATCTGTTTTTACGGACTTAAGCATTCTGGTGCTTCATGCCAGTGAGGAGAGACTCCTCTAACATAGAATCATGGAATTACTTAGATGGAAAAGACCTTTAAGATCATCGAGTTCAACTGTTAACTCGGCACATATCAGGTGGGTGCACTGTGACCTCCCCACACCTCCTCTGCATCACAGCAGTGACTTTCGGGGCCAGAAGCACCTTAAGAGGTGAGACCAACAAGGGCACTGCTAGGATTGCCAACCGAGCTGTGTGACCCAGGCACACCACTTTGCCTTTTCCCACAGAGCCAGCACCTGCCAGTCCTGCAACACAGGGAGGCAAGACCCCTCTCCATCCTTTGGGAGGTAGCGTGGGGTGGTGGCTGGGTGATGGCCTGGGGAGGGCTGGGACAGGGAGCTGTTGGAAGCAGAGCAGCTCAGAGAACCTTCTGCTGGGCCAGCAGCAGCTGCAGCCAGCATAGGTGACACAGTGCAGCCAAGTGACAGGAGTGTCCCCTGCTGGCTGCAGCTCTGGGTGTTGCTGGGCTGCAGCAGGCTGTGGGGAAGGGCCAGGGGATGGCTGTCCACTTTGCCACTTGACTTGGACCACCAGAAAAAAGAGAGCCAAGCAACCAAAGCTCTCGGAGCTGGAGTCAGAAGGGCTGGGGATCTCAGGTCTGCTGGTCTACAAATGCTGGGAACATGTGGACAGCTGCCCCTTCACCTCTCTGAATTGCTTTGAGCAATGTTTTTTTAGTCAGGTTTTTTAGCTGTCCCTACCATGGGACAAGATCTCAAAGGGAGAAAGAGCTGTGAAAGACCAGCAGTGACTTTTAGATGGCTGCCTTGGACAATAAACCTCCTGGAGCAGGGCAGCAGCCTCCAGCCCCAGCGGGCAGTGTGCCTGCAGCAGCAACACGCAGACCCACAAAGCTGCCTGTGCTGGCTGTGAAACCAGGATCCTCCGCCCTCACTGGCTCAGAGAGATGTGTGGCCAAGAAAAACTCCACTCCCACAGCCAGCACCATGGCCAAGCACGGATGCAGAGTGGGTGACAGGCACCAGAGGTCCCTGTGCAACCCAGAGGGTACTGCTCAGCAGCAGCAACCAGCTGTCCCTAAAGGCTTCAGCTGCAGCAGGGAGCACCTGCAGCGCCAGGCAGGGATGCCAGCACCTCAACAAGCCCAGCGTGGAGGCACACACACACACAGGTTTATTTACACAAACACGCTGAGCTCTCCATCCTGCCCTTCATTAGAGGCTCCCTGGGTTTGGCTCGCCCCCCGCACTGGCAGCTGCCCCTGGCTGCTCTCCCTGCTGCTGTCAGCAGGGTTGTGAGCAGCTTCCTCTCTGGCTGTGTGCTCCCCTGGCCAGGCCTTGTTTTCTCCACACACAGCCTCCCCTCTGCGCTCAGGATTAATCACTGCTGCCTGCCCAGCTGACCTTGGCAGCACCGGAGAGCCTCGCCCAGAGGAAGCAGCCAAGGCAGGGGCACACGTGCACGTGTGCAAGCATGACACACTCCTCAGAGCTTGCTGCCACTGTGCTGGCAACTGGGAAGGCTGCAGTCCCCCTTCCCAGGACATGGTGCTGCTCCAGAGCCCACCCTCCCAAGAGAAGATGATGCTACAAAGCCCTGCACCAGCAGAGCTTGCCAAGGTGCAGTGCAGCTTACCTTCCAGCTGTGTGCTTCAACACCGGTCCTCACGTCAGCCGTGCAGCCAAGGGTCCCCTGCACTCCTTGGGACAGCCCAGCACCACCTCCCCATCCAAGAGCCTCCCTTTCTGCACACAGAGTTCCAGGGAAGTGCAGGAGGCGATGTGCCCCAGCGGCCCGGCTACTAACCGTGTTTCTGCAGCACTGATTAGGCACCCAGCAGAGCAGAGCAGTGGCTGCAGCACAGCAGCTAATCAGCCTATCAGCTAATTAAAAAATTAGGCTGTCTGCCAGAGATAGATGACAAATCATTGCTACCACCCACGCAGGGCAGGCACCTGAGTGAGCTCAGGGGTCTGGAGCAGCAGCAATGTTCCCAGGTATTGACAGCAGCTTCGCTTTGATCGCCTTGCTCCACACCCTGCAGCCATCTCCTGAGGGAAGGAGAAGACTCAGCAGGAGATGGATGTGTTTTGTTCCAGGAAATTAATTTTTCCTGTGCATCCAAGTGTTCCCTTGTAATCTGTCAAGGTCTGAGTGACTAATATTTAGCAGTACTCAACACCTTGGCTCTTAACTGGACTCCAAGGCAGCAACATTGCGGAGCACGCAATAGGTTTCAGGATGGAGTTGGGAATGCTGTTTGCCTTGTATTTAATATATGCTACTGCTGGGGGAGGAGCGTGAAAACACTTTTTGGAGCTGGAGGAAGAGCAGCAGGAAAGCTTTTAATCAGACAAAATAAGGTTTGATTCCAGGTTGCTATAAATTACAGAAGAGTGGATGAAAAGCTGTGAAGTAATGAGCAGGTGAGATGGAAAGGGAAACCAAAAAGAGATACAAGAAAATAAATTTTCTGGGCTCACATCCCAGTTAACTGCACGCACTGGGGGAAAGGGCTGCAGGCAGATTTTGTCCTTGTTTCTTCCTGCTAAGCTCTAATGAGCTATGGCAGAGCAGGGAGAGGCTGTGGGGGAGAGCAGCCCTGGCATCAACACTGGGTGACCCCAGCAGATTCCAGTGCTTTGGGGATGGGGCAGCTGGTCTGGCTGGGGAGAGAGGAGGGCAGCACCCACCACAGCACTGGGTGATGAGATCCTGCTGCTCCGTGGGAGCAGGGGGAGCAGGCAGCCCTGGCCTGACAGATCTAGGACATCCAAAAATAATCGATGGTGGCACTGCAGCAAGGGGCAGGCAGTGGAAATGATGAGAAGTGACACTACCCCTGGGGGCTGTGGGCCATGCTGGCCCCAGAGGCAGCAGTGCCACAGGGAAGGGGTCTGTGATGCAGCACCCAGGAGGCTTCCAGGCACTTGCTGAGCAGCAGCCACATCCCCCTCATCACAGCAGCCCTTCCTGTCACCTCCTCCACACCAGGGCTGGGGCCAAGGCGCTCTCCTGCCAGGAGAGGCCCATCCCACAGGCAGCCAGATGGGGTTAGCAGCTCATCTCAGCAGATGTGGACCCCTCTGCAAGGCCACAGCCTCCAGTGTTTACCTGGGGTGGGCTTATTCAGAGGTCTGCTGTTGCCTGCTCCTGAAAATCATCATGAAAACAACTCTCTCAGCACAACAGGCTCACCCCAGCAAGGAACAATGGCTGGCACAGCCATCCCTATTGCTTGCAAAATGATCACTCCAGCGTCTTCCCTTCCTATCACAGGATCTGACATAAGTGCATGCAGCTCAGAGACAAGCTGGGAAGGGAGTCTGGCTGTTTTTCATGTCCTTGCGGCATGAAGCAGGGAGGGAGGTTATGAGAGCACATCAGAAACTATTAACACTCCCTCCATCCCTTAAAGATGGAAATATTTTTACCAGAAAGTAAACCCTTCAGCTACTGCAGCATCCCAAACCTTGGGAACTGTGGTTTGGGAGCACATGGCTCTGGGGCCAACTCCCACGACTCCACCAGAGACCCCAGTTTTCTGTGCCTTTTCCCAACATCCTCCCGTTGGTAGCACACAATCAAGCCTGAAGCATCTGGAATATGGGCATTTTCCTCCCAGCCCTCTCCCAACAGCTGCATCTCTGCATTCCCTGATGTGGTGGGGCTCAGCAATGATGGCAATGCTCAGCCAGCAGGAAAGGATCAGGAGTGACGCACTTTCAAAATGCTCACTTACTACAACTATTACAGTGATTTGCTGAGTTCTGTGGGCAGCTGCCCTGTGCACCAGGAATTGCTCTGCAGCTGACAGGAGGAGGAAGGGGGAGTGATGCCTCCCCATCTCCCTCTGCCAGGCTGCACCTCAGAGACGTCTGATGCCCTGTGCGACACAGGATGTGTGGAGTGCAACTCTGCACATGGGTGCTGTTGAGGGGACACATCACACACGGGCACCTGACACCCCACAGGCAAACACAGTCCCACCTGGGCAGTCCTGTGCTGCAGATTCAAACAGTGCAGATGCAACGTTGAATCCTCATGCACACATCTCTACAAAAGCAATCAATGTCTTCAGGATGCTGCCTGTGGGCTTTTCCAGGACACTAGCAGAAGACAGTTACTAGTCAAGGCATTATTCCAGTACATAGGCTGTTTTCCTGGTAACACTGTGCTTAAGCCCTTTCCCCAGCTTCCAGGCTCTCCACCTTCACAGCCAGTGGCAGCAGTGCTCCAGGTGCCCAAGCTCAGCACAGGCAAAGGGCCCTGAGAAAGCACAGCACAGCTCAGTGCCTGCTCCAACATATCTCCTGGCTGGCCTTTGCCTCCCCTCCAGCTCTGCTTGGTGGGAAAGGCATAAGCTGATGTTCACAGAGGCCTCTGTCTCCGGGCTGGTACTCCCAGAGCAGACAAAGGCTGATATCAGTTTCATGGGAGACCAAGCCGGAGCCAGCAGCTGGATCCTGCTGCAAGCAGCACCAAACCCCAAGCAACTGGGGCTCAGTCATTATCAGGCTGCTTGGACAAACATCATTACAATCTGGTCTATGCTTAACAATCAGCACAGCTGTTGATAATGAGCTGGAGAAAGTGCCCTGTTCAGAGTCTGAAGCCAGGGAGACCCCTGGACTTCCCATCAATCCTGATGTGTCACAGGTGCTGTCTGGACACCCGCTCTGAAGCCAAAGGCACAGCTCCCTGCTGGCAGTCACCTCCCCAGACATAGTGCTGCTTATTCACCCACAGCAGCCACCCCTGCTTCCACCCACCACCCACAGCTGTGTCCTCCCAACATGCTCCTGCACAGCTAGGAACTCCAGGACACACCAGGACTTGCTGCCCATCACACAGCAGCTGGCCCTGAGTCCCTCATCCATGAGGCAGCCCAGCACCTACAACATCCTGCAGAAGGGAGCTCTGCAGACCATCACACTCTGTTTTGAACACCCTTCTCACCAACTTCGATGTCCTCCAGTTCCTGTACAAACTTCTGCCTTGTATGGCTCACATGGACCACACCATAACCCCCTCAGCCAGGCCCCTCCCAGACTGGAGGGTCCCAGTCAGCCAGGCTTGTCCCACACAGAATCCACCGCCCTCTCTAAACTTCTTTCATTTTTTTACCAACAGACTGTGTTGATATGCCATACATTTTGGAAATACATAATGATCATTCCACTCTGTTCTCCTTCCTCATAGCTCCACATTTTTATTTAGTCACACAGAAACTTACCCACTTCTTCCACAGCCTCTTAGTTCCCCTACAAGCCTCCTATGAACAGCCTTACCAAATGCACCTGCAGAACAAGCTCCCGAGTTTTTAGGCAGCAAGTACCCAGGTGCATCTTCAGCATCTGGAAGATGCAGCATGCTACATGGGGGCTAATCTCACACCCAGCAGAGCCCAGGGGCCCCTTTGCAGCCTGTGCTCATCTTCCACTCTTCATCACAGCTTCTGCCTTCGGGCTGGGCTGGACAGTGAGAGAGAAACCTGAGAACACCCCCACATGCTGCCGGGGGGAGGAGATCACCACTCCCAGAGATGCTGCTGCTCCCCATGAAGACAGCCAGCTGTCTGTACCAGCCTGTAAACTCTGCTACCTCCAATTTGTCAAATACCATCCTCAGTCAAGTTCTGCTAAATACCCTCACTCCATGTGAAGCACGGTACTGTCAGCCAGGTTTCAGAGCCTCCCCTGAGCTAAGGACTCCACTTCTCTGTCTAAGTTGGCAGAGATAATCCACAAAGCTGTTTCTGTGTCATGTCTCATTTTCCCTCTGCTCCTTATTCTCCCACAGGGCCACCCTACTGCAGCACCATCAGCAACATCAATGGAGCTGAACACCAAATGGCAGTTTTCAAAGTCTACCCAAGCTGCTGGATGCTTCTGGCTCTCCTCTGGCCCACCAGCTCCTGAGGAAGACCACTTGTTAAATGAATTTTTCCTGAAAACTACCTGACTTGGGCCAAGAATGGATGCCAAGAATTCCCTGGGGAGCTCCCAGCTTTCCCAGGCTGCCCTTCTGTCACCTCAGCTCCTCCATCCCCCACTTGTGGCACCAGGAGTCTGTCCCCAGACCGTACCTACCAGACAAACCTGCCCAGACACTACTCCTTCATGTACCCATAGAAGGGTGATAAAAAGCTTGCTGTGCCCCCTAAAGTTACACAACTAAAATGACAAGTGATAGAGGGATCAAAGCCAGTCAGGAAGGAAGAGGTACCCTCTGGATGGGCATACTGAAAAGGAAAGTGAAAAGGTCCAAGTCCTTGTTCTCCTCCTCCTCTTTGCTCTCCTCTGCAAGTCTCAAGACCATTTCATGCTGGCATTGTCCTCATCCTGGCAGCTCCTTCCAAGCCTGAA
Source organism: Phylloscopus trochilus trochilus (assembly GCA_016584745.2). Classification (NCBI taxonomy): domain Eukaryota; kingdom Metazoa; phylum Chordata; class Aves; order Passeriformes; family Phylloscopidae; genus Phylloscopus; species Phylloscopus trochilus. The sequence goes on along the minus strand of WQNJ02000041.1, from coordinate 7,202,029 downwards.
CCTGCTTGTCCTGTCTGCGTAACTTTCCCATCACTTCTCCCTTGCAGAACCATTCTGATGGATCAAGCTCCGCTCCAGCTCCCTGGGCCTGGCCACACCACATTAAAATGGGATTTATGAGCCTTGAGCACAGACAAGAGTTATGCAGTCTGCACTTCTGCGTGCTGCATACTAACTCCCCAGATGGTTTAAATCAGATTAACTCCACTGATGTAAGACATTTAAGGCAAGAGTGTTCCATGATTTACACCAGCTAAGAAGCTGTTATAATATAACTTGGCAGCTGCAGGTTTTAGATCTGAAGTTTTTTGGGCAAAGATCCCAAGCAACAGTAAACAACAGAGCACCATTTACCCTCAGTGCATGCAGCCAGCACATGTCCCACAGAAGTCCCTACAAATACAGAAATAACCTGGTCAGTTTTCAGTGCCACTGGTCTGCAAAGTCAATGCCCCATCATGATCCATAGCTTCCAAACAAATCATCCTATCATGACACATGAAAATGCCTCTTTTCAAAAAATTATATATTTGGTAAACTAAAGCCAGGCAATTTTAATACAAAGCTCACTTGCTACTGAAAAAACCCTATAGACTGATAAATGCAAATCAACACACCAGAGATTTTAATATTCAGATCAGGGCCTTCATTTCTGCTAGAGGATGCTCAAGCTTCCAATCAAATCTGGATTACACAAAAAAGGGGTGCTAATGCTGTGGAGCCAGATGTGCTTGGAGAGATGCACAAAAAGACTCAGCACTCAGGCCAGAACACAGAATTCAAGGAGGAAGAAATGGCAAAGAAATGCACCGGAAAAAATGGTAATACTGCCTGAAAAAGGTTTGGTCCTTTCTCCTCCAACTTAGCAAAGTGGCTTCTTCAGACCAGTAGATCCCAGCTTGTCTGAGTAGGAGGGCAGTGAGAGCCCGCTGCCATTCCCACATCACCTGCAAGCCCGTGAGCGGGCAGCAGGGCTGCAGCCTTTCCTGCTGCCTCTCGCTCAGCGCTGGCCACACAGGGAGGGGCCGCTGAGCCCCGCCAGCCCCATAAATCACCAGGCACACAGCACAGTAAACCTGACCTCCCTTGCAAGGGAAATATAAATCAGCTTTACTAGCAGCTTCTGAAACAAAAACTAAACTCGTGAAACTGTAAAAATGCCTCTTTAAACATCCTGTGCCCCAACAGACCACTGAAAGCCCTGTCAGGCTGAGGGAGAGCAAACAAGCTTTCCATGAGATGAGACGCCTCGTGGGTTGATGAACTGAGAAAAGGCATTCAGACTGAGCAGCTCCTTGCTGGCAGACAGCATGACAGCGATATCTTCAGCACACAGTAAAGACAGAGTAGGGAATCAGGAGGAGTGAATTAGCCAGCATTAATACCATCATTTGTATGCAGTGTGCTTCTAAATGTTCACAGTGCAGACAGCACCAGACACACACAAAATTACCCAAGACTGAGGGAGAGCCAAGTAGAGCACATTTGCTGGAGCCCACAGAGTAATGATCAGTGAGCTTGGATGGGACCCTCAGGGCCAGCACTGCCCCACTGTTTAATGAGCTAGTGTGGGAAGCCAGGAGGACAGGGGCAAGTTCACAAAGGACAGAGGAAGCCTCACAAAGTGAGCAGAGGTAGGAGCTCCTGAGGAGAGCCAAACTGGGACAGAACTCAGCAGAGGCACAGGGGAGGTATATCTGCTCATACCTCAGCAAGAGCACACTTGAGACCCATGGTAGGAAGTCTGCAGGGAGTATTAGAGCTGGGCAGAGGCTCCAGATGCCAAGGAAGCTGCTGGTGCCAGCAGTGCTAGCCCTGGCAACATGCACATGTGTGGGAACAGGCCACCATTACATGACATCCACAAACAGCTTTGAGAGGCTGGTTACCTCCTTCTGGGGCACGTGTATGGCCAGGCAGGGTCCCGGGGCTCCTTGCCACCACTGCCACCTGCAGCCTGCCATGCCCAGGGAGGACACAGCAGCCCAGGAAGGGATGCTGCCATCACTGGTGTGTCAGGCCAGCAAGGCAGCTGACAGGGACAGGCCAGGGACCAGCACTGGGAATGGACAAGTAGGGCTGCAGGAGCTCCAGTGAAGGGGTTTGGAGCCCAAGTACACAAAACCCTCCTTGTGCAATCAAAAACTAGACAGCATGCTGGTTCCAGGAGAGCCAACTGCACACAGCCAGGGGAGGAAAACGGTATCAGCTGAGCCAAGCCCCTTCTGCCAGCTGCCTTGTTTCCCTGCAGAGCTCTTGTTTCTGCACTTGATAACAGCAGAGGCACAATAAGGAAACATAAGTGATCAGTGGCTGCTAAACACCAGAACTTTCCAAAAGATCCCTAAAGCCAAGAAGAAAGACTCAACAACTATTCTCTGCTGGTGCTCAAGATTGCACAGCTACACCACAGACACACAGCACCTCTTTCTGCTGGCACCCCAAGGGGAAGGGTGTTGTAAACACACACAGAACAGGCCTGCTTGCTCCTGTCTCACCTCTCCTATCATCTCAGGGTGTAAAGGCAGGGCCAGCTGCCATGTGACAAGGAGAACCTCCTGTCACTCATGCCAGTAGAGACCTGGATGTGGTCTCGGACTGGTGAGTCCATCACTTGCAGGAAGGAGCAGAATCTTAGGAGTCCATCCTAAAAGTTTATTAACTGTGTATTTCAAATAGCACCAGATAACATCTCTGTGCAGAAGAGAAAGAGAGCCTGTGTTGCTGGAGGCAGCACAGCAGAGACCTACCTTTGGGCATGATGCGATGCATTGCAACCGACAGGAAGAAGATGGAGTCGCTGTAGTAGGTCCCCGATCCAGCGCTGAAGTGCTTCTGCATGGCCTCAACGATGGGAAACAGCTTTTCTGTCAGCTCATTCACATCATGGACTATTACCTGGCAGAGACACCAGAAACACCACTCAGCCGCCGCTTCTGGGGACAGGCCCAGCTCCAGCAGCCTTTGCTCAGCCCCCACCAGCATGGAGCGAGGCAGGGGGGCTGACAAAGCACAAAGAGTGCTGGTGGCACTGCAGCTGCACAAAGGGGCCTGGCTGCCCCGGCCCCTGCACAGCCTCTTGATGCAAGAACCGGTCAAGTGCAGGGAATGGAGAAGGGCTTTTACAGCCATTTCATAACTGTAAGGTGGGCAGAGACTTGAATCCCCTCACACAGCCAAGTGTATTCCACGTTTTGGGCTATTTCTCTGGTCTGTTCCCACTGCCTGATGCAAGCACATATCTGGTCTCCCATATGGAGTCCATCAGAAGAGGCAACAGTTTGCTCCAGGCTCTGGTATGCTGCTGTTTAGAGCCAAGTCAGACCACATCACTTACCCTGAGGACCAAGGCTTGCTCCCTGCTACAGAGGCAGGCTGTGACAGGGCCAGGGACACAGACTGGATTTTCTGCTCCTCAGCCCAGCATGGAGGCAAGCTCTGCAGCACGTCCCGGCGGGGCTGCAGGGGGAAGGGGAGGACAGGCCACAGCACGCTGATGAAAATCCAAACGTCAGGAGCTACCGCAGACCTGAGCAACTTCTCTAGATGGATCTCAGCCTGCCTGTGCTGGAGTTTTGCTGGTACTCAGCCAGCACTGCTCTGCATCCTTCAGCCCTCTGGGAGCCCATGCACCAACACAGGCCCTGGCATGCCTGTGCCAGCTGTGGCTATGTCCCAGAAACAGGAGAAACCCCAAATGCACCTTGCCAGCTACTGAAATTTTACAAGCTTATAATTTATTTTGGTCAAAGTCCAATGAACAGGAACTTTCATGCAGCTCATTATACCCACAGAAGGATACAGGTCACTGAATCACACAAGATAATGAGAAGGATTTTCAGGATAATTAGGAGAGATGAGGGACATGACCCTGGTGCAGATAAGGGGGAGTGCAGGAACTGGAGTGTGGAGACTCGAGGTCATGCCGCCTTCTTCAGGTCAGGGAAAGCAGGAAAAGCCCTGCTGGAACTGAAGTCCAGCAAGGACATGACATTGCAGCAGTACTTGAATTTTGGATGGAGGAACCTATCACCCTTGTTTGAGGGATATCAACACACCTCCACAAGCTGGCCCTGCCCTCAGCAGGAAACACAAACCATAATCTTAGTAGGTCCCTTTCAAATAAAACTATTTCAACAGTTCTGCAGTTTCACTTTTTTCCCTACAGAACTTCATCTGCTTAAGAACAAGGGGCCCTACACTATATACTTAAAATATGCAAGATAGAGCACTTGCTTTTTAATTTTTTTTTTTTTTGAAGAAAACCAAGCCAAATGCTTCAAAGAAGTGCCTCTGGAGCCTGTGCTGGTGCAATGACCATCCTCTCTATGGGGTGCACAAGGGCGTGTAATGATGCTCAGCAAGCCTGGTGCAGAGATCGAGGCAGTGAGCAGTCTGGTGCTTCTTCCTTCCACAGCTTTTTGCAGAACACATTGCTCAGACCAATGCACTCTCACGGCAGAGTGGAGCTCGCTGGATGCAGGGTTGTGCTCATGGCATCCACCACACACTGAACACGGTGAGATGACAGCCTGTCCTGCACTGGCCAGGATGGCTGAGCCCACGGCAGGGAACTGCTGGAGGACAGGCACAGCTGAGGCCTTATGGCCCTGTCCTGGGGAGGGCACCCTAAACACCCACGGGTGGCCCCTGGCCCTTGCTGTCAGGCAGGTGCTGTAGGAGTCCTCACGCAGGCTCCATGGCCAGCACGTCCCTCGGCAGGGCGGCCCCGCTGCTGCTGTCCTGGCTGCTGGGCTCGGAGCCAAGGCCTGCAGCAGAACAGCAGGAAAAACACAGAACAACACGTACCAGGAAAGTGCATTGGGAGAGCTCATCAGCAGCCACACCTGGCTTTGGATAGCGCAGCACAGTCCCCAAGACACTGCAGGGGAGGAAACTCTGTCACCATTAGGCAGCACCCAGCCCTGCCGAGCTGCATGGCCATTTGCATGGCCACTGTGGTGACAGCGGCCACGCTGAGCAGGACAGCAGCCACCCCAGGTGACCAAACCTCTACTACTCTCCAGGTGCAAAGGCACTGACAGCCTGTTCGTGAAACTGAGCAACGCCAGCACGGAATGTGCTATGCTCTGCTCCCAGCCCAGCTTGGCAGGGGCAGCTTTGGGGTCTGGCTGGGCTGGAGAAGCATGGAAGAGAAATACAGCACCTGTAACCACCCTTCTGCATCCAGCCAAGGCAGCCTGAGGTGTGTACAGTATGTAGGAAAGGGGGAAAAATGTGAAACCAATTCCAGTCACCTCTGAAGTGAGCACACTGCCAAGCACCAGTGGACAAAAGTTACAGGAGAAATACTCCTGAAAGTCCAGACACAGCATCATCTGCCTTTCCACTCCTGCCAAATAAAACAGGAAAACATGTTCTTTGCCCACCCTTTTTTATTTCTGCAAAGCAAACTCCTGAGCAGCTGAAGTTTGCTCCTGCAGCCACAGACCAGGCAGCCTCTCTGGGACTGTGAAGGCTTCTTCCCCTCTCATTGCTGATTTAGCACAGCTTGTTGATCTGCTGCTAATTTTGTACTTCGTTATTTATTTGTGTAACAGCTCTTAGTAAATCCCTGTAGCTAAATCCGACCATGTTTGCTGAGGACATTAAGTAAAGTTCTAAGGGTTTCCTGTCCAAGCACAGTTTTATAAACACGTCCCACATTGATAAAAGACCCTTTCTACTGATTCACTAGGAAAAAACCACCTGTATTTCTTTTCCCTTTAACTTTCCCTCCTTCCCACGTTGATCATCCTTACAGGTTTCTGTAAGCATGGTGTGATGGCAGACAGTTACATCCACCCCAGCAGCATCCTTCGTGGGGCTCATGTGAGCAGGAAACCAGGATGTGGAGAGACCTGAACGTGTAGTTTGTGTTATTATGGCAGGGAAATGGAATCAATAATAGACAGGAATTGCACAAGGAGTAGCAGCACAGAGCCTGGAGTGGCAGGAGACGGGGCGAGCGGGTGCCCTGTGTAAGCAGTGTCGGCCGAGGCTGGCCCAGGCTCGCTGCCGGGCACCTCCCGCTGGCCGGCGTCAGGAGAGGCTACAGAAGCTCCTCCTGCCACCCGTGTGCGGGACACGCTCTCTGCGACTGCTGTCACAAAGCCCCGGTAAGAGCCCACCGAGGCCTCGCACGGGCAGCACGGCCGCGGGCTGGCTCCTCCCTCCGCCTCCCGGCCGCAGACGCGGAGCACGAGCTCCCTCTGCCGCCGTCGTCCGGCTGCACATCTGGGACATATCTGGGACACATCTGGGACACATCTGCACAGCCAGCGGGAGCGACTGCCCACGCCCGGATAGCCCTGCCCTGCCGGGAGGGTCCGGTGCCTAAGCTGCTCCCACACACCCAGCGCCTGCAGCCCACGGCCCCTCTGCCCTCACTCTCTGCACGCTGTCCCGGGGCTGCAGCCGGCTGCTTCAGTCTCCAGGAGACTTTGAAAGTCACTGAATCGGCCTAGGGAGAGAGAAAAGCTGCCCACAACCTTCCCCAAAGGTTACGATCCATGTTTGACCCATGCTCACTCGAACAGAGGAGCCAAGTGATCCCAGCTTTTCTGGGATGGGAGGGCAAGGGCAGCTCCAAAAGCAGGGCCTGAATCACTTCCTCCAAAAGGTAAAATTCAGTGGGTTTTATCAGTCCTACCTCAGTGGCTCCAGCTGCCCCCTGAGCACTTTATCAAGCCTTATATCTAGGCCTGTGCTAGGAAAACAGCATAAGAACCAGGAGAGTGTTCTGCACACACCAAGAAGGGCAGGAAATGAGAGGTCTCAGGATAGAGATGGGTTACTGCTGGAGGTACCTGAGCATCAGGATCAATCATCTTCAACATTTTAGCAGGAGTACTAGAAGTCCAAGCTAGGCATAAGTTTCCTGTTGGTAAAGAGGAAGGGAGTAGGCTACAACAAGAATAAAGTGCTGTCACCTGCTGGCATACTGGAAACTGCTACATGATTGGGACAAGGCTGCATGCTTGAGAAGCAGAACAGCCTCTGCTCTGTACCTAAAGGCAAAGAAATTGACTGGTCCCAAACATACTGGCAACCATAGGCCAGCCAGTAAACCAGGGTGCATCAGGCTCTGCCAAGAAAAAGAAAAGCAGCCATCCCACTGAGCAGATCTCAGTGAGATCTCACCTGAGGCCTCCAGATCATGCTGCCTGCCTACACACAGGAGACCAGTCCTGCTGCCAGACACACTGACCAAGCCACAGGCCAGGTTTCACTGTGACTCCAGAGGCACCTACAGACAGAGGCCCATCTACAACAGACAAATCATTTCCAGCCTCTAACTCCCAGTCCATGTTGTTCTGGAGAAATGAGGCTGGTAAGGCTGCCTACAGAGAAGTGTGTTTCCCAGAAGGGGCAGATGGCAGTAAGGCAGCCATCCACACAAAGGGGTAACTGCAAGGGATGTGCACACCACGGTGGCCTGTGGGTCCTGCCGCTCCAGGGGACATAAACCACAAGCCTCGGCTGGGCTGTTGCACCACATCACTGCACCATCATGGGGCAGTCAGTCCATCCTGCTGTGGAGTGCAGGAACCCTCCTGAGGGAGCTGTGCACACCCTGCAGTCAGCCAAGCACTGATGAGTGGTGTGGGTCTCCCATCACGGGTACATGACCTGACTGAGGGCCAGCACTAGGAAAGGACTTGTTTAAAGAATCGCTTTAAAGAAAATGAATGGTAGAATTATTTACCAGGAAAGTGTCTGTATGAAAAATGTTAAGGTTACACTTCCAGGTACATCTTGTCAGAGTTCAGGTAATATGAAATAAAGGACTTATCAGCAATAAAATAGCAGTACTAGAAGACACTTCCAAGCCATACTCTGCAGCAGCACTTCAGGACAGGAGGTTACCTGGAACCTCTGAACTTAACACCCCTTTAATGAGACCAGAAGCCTGACTTTGCATAAACTACACTGGCTGTGGATTTTCCATTTTCCTGGCAGCAGGAACATTCGCATGTGGATGCACTCCAGCCCCTGCAGGCTCTCCATTACTACTTTCAAGAGCCACTAGCAGCAGGCCAACCTTCTCTCCTGATCGGGAAACTATCGAGATACACGCACACGTGGTCCTTGTGTCTAGATGCTGAGGCAGGACTAACAGGGGCTGCAGGAGAGCAGCGCTGCTTAGAGCAACGGCTCCTCTCCCGCACAGGTGCTGTGCCGGAGGTGTTCCCAGGCCACACTGCTGCCCAGTCCCAGCTGGGAATCACTGGGCTGCACCAGGACACTTCCCCGCAGGCAGCAGCGGTGGGGACAAGGCCCTTAAGACTCCCGAGACTGGGGAGGAGTGGAGTTTCTCCAGCAGAGAGCGGGAGCGAACCGCTCTGCTGGGAGCGGGCACATGAGCCGGTAGTTGAGGGAGCTCCTTCCCGCTGGACCGCTGCTCCCAGAGTCCCGCGGGGAGATGACACAGGACATCCCGGCAGAGCCCCTCGCTCGCTCCCCGCGGGCCCGGCCCGCCCCTCGGCCCCCCGCGCACCTGGTGGCGGAAGGCAGCGCCGCGCAGCAGGTCCCGCAGCAGCCCGAGGCCGATGTCGCGGCTGGCGCCCTCGGTGACGAGGTGGAGGTGCAGCACATCGGCGGCGCCCAGGCGGCCGTGCCGCAGCAGCGAGCGCAACGCCGCCTGCGCCTTGTCGCGGAGCGCGGGGTTGCGCTCCGCCTTGGTGAACATGAACAGGAGATGCAGCCCGCGGGGCCCCGGGCCGGCCGGGGCGGGCGGCGTGGCGCGGAGGCGGCGAGTGGCGCTGGAGAAGGTCTCGCCGCCGCCGCCCAGGTAGTAGAAGGCGCAGACGGCCAGGGCCGCGGCCGCAGCGAGGGCCGCGGGCTGCGGGCAGCGCGCCCAGCCCCGGCGCGCCGAGCCCCGCAGCGCCGCCATCACGGGGCGGGGCCCCAGAGCAGGGCGGGGACGCGGCCGGGCCGGCCCCGGACAATGACACACTACAGAAACTACAGTCAAGTTTTAGATACAAAGTCTACAGCCGTACATAACGCGAAGGAGGGCGGGGTATACAGTCTGTACAGTTACAGCTTAAGGGAAGGGGGAAGGGTTTTGTACATTTTACTGCTGGAATGCTTAAAAAACACCGAGTACAGAGGAACGCGCGGAGAAAAAAAAAAAAAAAGTTCATTATTTCGGTCTTGGTGAGGAAACGATGATGTCTTGGCGATTTCTGTCAAAACATGGAAAACTTAGGCTCCTAACAGAAAAGTGAGTGGAATTTTTCCTCCTTTATCATCTCCTTCCATGGGAAGAGAAACAAGAAAATACTGTATGCAGAAAGATAAAGCAAGCATATGAAAAGGTATATACCAAAGTGGTACACTCATCCTTTTCCCCAGTAGTGCCTTTCCAGAGTCGTCCTTGTTTGAAAATTGTGCCTCTGTCTAAGCACGGGAGCAAGGCATGTTGGCTGTCAGACTGCACAAGCCATAAACTCTAACTTGGGAAAAAGTGTCCATAATGAATGGGGCAGAGATTGTAGCTTGAAAAATTGATTCTCAAAATACTTTGTCTATTGAAGAATCAGAATAATCAGCTCAGTCCTTTTGACACGTGAAAATATCATGTCCTTTGTACTTACATATTATTATTTGCATTTTCATCACAGGGTCATTTCATAGTCACTGTGTTATTTGAGATTCTCAAGATGAAGCAGCAGAGGAAACATCCACAACTTAAAACAGATAGCTGCAGAGCAGTACTGAAGTCCTGGAAACATGTCATCAATCCTCTGCTTGTTCTAGTTCTCACCTTTTTAGTTTAGTGCTACAAAGTTTATGCTCTATCCAGGAGACCTAGTAATTTGGATGATGTGTAGTGATGCCATAATGCAAAACAGGAGAAACTTCCTCTTGTACAGGGATTTTCTGACAGCAGTTGGAAGGTCTGGTTGCATTTTCTAAAACTGTTTCAGCTCCGTATACAAACAAAATATAAAACCCCACAGAGTGAAAAATGCAGTATTAATGTAGGATTCTTTAGCATTCTAACATTAAAAGCCATGAATGGTAAAATCCAAAATTTCCAAAATCAGTGGAAAGACTGCCACTGATATCAGTGACTTCCTGGATCAGGTCCTAACGGGCAGAGAGGCTGGAGTCTACAATGTACTAATGAGCACCTGGAACATGCATCCATCCGATTGCAATGTGGGCTGTTTGTGAAAGCTAAGAAATACCTCTACCATCTACCACCTTCACCCAAATTCACATAAACAAGTTCCAATGTTCTAACACAGGTAGTGGCATAATTCAGTATGATAATTCAGAAATTGAAGTTTATATGCATTTACTGACACTAACATAAAACATGATACCTTATGAACAGTCAAAACAATTGATACCACTAATGAGCCACCACAGACACCAACATGCAATGGACATAAGTTACACTCTGAAATCAAGATGCAATAGAATGTCATTTGAATTCCTCAACATTTGTTGTTCCAAGAGACTTTTGTAACACATTATCTATATATAGGAAAGATATTATACTATCCTTCAACGGGCTATCTAATATAGAAAATCACTAAAAATCCATGTGAAAGATGGTTTTAAAATGTGTTAGGAATCTTCTGCTTTGTCCCTCACTACTATATTTCATAGCTACAGAGAAACATGAACCGGAATTGAACCTTTCCATTGCCTGGTACAAAGTACAAGATGTTAATCCACAATGGAACCTTACTGTCTACTATTCCACTTAGATTCACTTTGTAATAGAGATGGAAGCTTCCTAATATTACTGAGCAAAATATTAACATGAGTCAAAACTCGATATGGAATCCAGATCTTCAGAGCTGTGGTGATAACCACACTGATGGGGGCTGAATCCTGTGAGTCACAGAGGCCCTGGAACACGGAGCCTGCCAGAGCCTGGTGAGATTGAGCCATCAAACTTAATGGTACATTCATTTCTGCTGATAAGCACCTTACTGCTGCACCTGACCTGAAAAAGGCTTTAACTGAGTGTAGTTTACACTGGACATCACGTCATAGCTGAAAGGACAGGGGAACAAGGCTGAGGATCACAAGTGACACACCTACTCCCAAAGCCATTAAAACTCCAGCCTCCTGAGAAGTCACACCTCCTGTGACTTCTGTCAATCAGGTGTGATTCATCCTTTAGCACAGACAGACTGATACTAATTCCCAGACAGATGAGAGTCAGGAATGCAACACATGGACATGTAGAGCTACAAGGAACCAACATTTTAGTCTAGAGAAGTCATCCTGCAAATTTTGTCACAGAGATTTTGTGGCCAGGGAGGAAATCACCAGTGGAGATTTGAACTAAGTCTCCCAGATCTATTTTCCAGCAGCCTGGACTGAGACAGCAATTATGCCACTAAGCTTTAGGCAGCTTTACATTCCAGCCAATCACACTGCACACTGCCTGCCAGCCAGGCTGGGAAAGACACACATTTAGAAAAACCTTATGTCTAAGGTGTATATTATGCAGTCATATCTTACACTGTCCCATCTGTACACCAGGAACCTTACTTTCTCTAAGATCTACTAAAACACCATTGCTGGTAAATACTGCTGATTAGGAAGTATATTATCATTTCATAGGCAGCTATAATAAAACCAACTTACTAAAAAGTACTGTTTATAGGTGATATCCTTAAGTTTCTTATTATTCAGACTAAATGCACACTTTAAATGGGCAGAATCTGCTTTTCCTACCATAATTAGACCACACACAAAGCAAGAACTGTCTTGTAAGATTCTTCTGCTTGGAAATAAAATCCACTGGACAATTCTACAACACTACTAATTTTGTAGCAATAATAATATGCAGATCTGATACATTATTACACATTGATGCAAAATGATAAATGTTTGAAATACTTTCTTAAAACTGAACATGCCAGAAAATTTAATTTTTACCACAGTTTACAGATTTCAATTTGTTTTATTCCAGTTTTGCTTATCTTTCCATGGAGAAAACCCAATTCATTTCCTAAATACACTTAAACAGCAGGTTAACATAATGCCATAGCTATTAGGATTACTGAAAACTCACATTGATACTATGTCACCTAAAAACTCTGCCTTAAAGTTGTCTCCATAGGGCAGACAAATAGAGGATAAAGAATTGCATCTGCTGGTTTGGGGTTTAGGAAGATTATTATCTAGGTATAAATAACATGATATATAAGCATATATCTAGAGACACCACTTATACATGCACAAGGGCAGAGTGGGGCTCACCACTCTATAAAGCAAATTGTCTTGCTGCCCTCACAATACAGTTGGAGACTGTGCTTGTTCAGTACTTGACAAATACATGCACTGAAATTCTAGTTTTTCTTGTGCTCAGTTTAGACAACACATAAACATACACACCATTGCAAATTACACAAGGGCTGCTTCCTGATAGAAAGGATTGATTGTCCTAAATTTAGAGTGGCTGCAAGACATGAGACTTTTATACTGAGCTTAGGGCTAGTAGTGAGAACAGCAAAAAGTAGAAACAGCCTTTGTACAACTATTCTACACAAACTTTTTTGGCTCAGTATTTACTTTCATGTCTCAAATTTCAAGTTTTCATGTCAAAATACTACAAACAAACCCCACATCACGTCCAAAAGGATTAAGTTTATTTTTCATGAAAGGTTCCACATGCTCATTTAGAAGGATACTTGCTGCACTGAAAGTTTAATTTAAGAGGAAAAGGAAAAAACAAAGGAAAAAAGACTGCTCTTAGGAATTTGGTCCCCAGGATATACCCCTTTGTGACTGACCTGCAGTCACCAGCATAAAGACCAGCCTGGTGCTAGAGCTTCCACTGTGAAAGAGCTTGCAAAAGAGCAGGAGTTATCACATCTGTTATGAACAGCCTACCTCTAACCAGAGTCAGTGTGGGAACTAGAAATATTGTTGAGTTGCAGTCCCACAAATGGAAGGACAACTCAGTAAGTCATTACCCAATTTCCCTTGCAAACAGTCCCAGAAAATGCAACCCAGACCTTCTTGTCAGAGGCACATTCCTTATGGCAACAGGGGGACAGATGCCAGTGGATGACACTGAGTAGCAAAGCTGCTGTGACCTTCCTGCAGTGGGAGCCCACAGCACTGCAGCTGCACTCTGCCACCCCTGAGTGTGAGCTGCAAACACTGGGTGTGATACAGGGGCTGCTTCACACTGAGCTAGCAGGTGCTCAGGGGTTTTAAACATCTTCAGCTGCTGAGGTATATGTACTGTAGAACATAAACCAACCCATTACATTGCCCCAGCTACCACAATCTAAAGCTACATTGGAGTGGTCATCTTATCCAAACTATCTAACAAAATGCATACAATTCATTCTGTTAAAGTAAAAAAAGACTTGCACTATAAGCTTCAGGTTCTTTTCCTTCTTGATACTTAAGACTTCTGGGAATCTGACTGCTGGAAGCGGTTTAACTTCTCTGGATTATTTGATGCCATTTGAGAAAAGTCACGGAAAATGTCCTGATAAATTTCATCTCCTAGGTAGAAAAGAAAAGGGAAACAGTTTTAAACATTTGTAATAGTCAACATCACCCACCATGACACAAATGCCCTACTGTGCTATCAATTACTGCGTAACACTTATTCATGTATGAAGACTGCTTCTAGATGGAGTGATGCTGATGTGAACTCTGAGGGACTGGTTACTTGCATGCATGTTCTGTAGAAGCAAATTAAACAAAACCAAACTATACCTGAAACAGTACCTCACAGGCAGCCACACAGAGGAAAGTTCAGAGTTAGAAAGGAAAAGTTAAAGCACTTTAAAGCAACTTAAAAAGAAAAAAATATTTATTAGCTATTAAAGAATAAAATCCTTGTTTTTGCAAGGTACTGCTAACAAAGATCTCTACAGAAAAATAGAATTATGGCATAAATAAAGATTTACTTGGAAACAGAGATCAGAATTGTTACAGCCAAACAGAACTCTCCATGAAAGAAACAATTGGCAAGCAATAATATATATTAAAAAAACCAAACTTAAGTAGATAAATTATTGTCTATAAATTATTTTGGTGTATTTCTTCAGCAAAAATAAAATTTTTACATTCATTTCATCTACATCTTTCGTTACATTTTTCAGTTTGATCTATAAGAACAGTGATACTTCCCCTAAAATATTTTTTTTTAATCTTCACCATTTGTGCTTAAACACAACCCTAGTATTAGAACATATTCCAAAATGTGTTCCTCTCCCTCCCTGTCTACACAGGAAAATACATTCAGGAGCAATTACTTCTTAAATCATTGCCAAGTCATTCTTTTACCAGTTTAAAATGGACATTTTTTCATTCGTTTTCACATTCTTTCATCTGTTGGAGCATTTTGGGCCTTGAGTTCAAATTCTGTTTTATAACAGTAACCATATCCTTTCGTCTTCAAAAGGAATTAAATGCATCAAACATTGGGGTGGGTCAGGAGCTATGCAGCCATCCAAATTTTAGTGTCTTCCCAACACAGATGGCCACACAGGACACAAGATCCCAGCACTACTGTTTCTTGCTGACAGCTTGATTAAAAGCATGACAAAGAAATCAACCCAAAATCTCTCTCATTGTTTACACTGAATATGAAGATTTTCTTTTTCCTAACATGACTGTGGAAGAAAAGAATGGTTTTGTGCTTGAAAGTTTGCACTATTGGGAAAAGTTACATTGTTTTGTTTTTCAATTTTTTAATGCACATTTCCAATGTTAAAGCTATTATTCTTTTGGAGATGAGACTCCATTCTTTTAAAGACACTTTCATAAATAATAACTGACCTTCCAGAAATATTTAACATGGCAGTAACACAATTCTTCCCAGACTTTAAGAGATGAATATATTCAATACTGCTATACTAGGAAAAGTCAGTTCTAGAGAAATTCCCTTTTGGTTTTCAGATTTAATTTCAAGTATTGTGTCCCTACCCATGGCAGGGGGGCTGGAACTACATGATCTTTAAGGTCCCTTCCAATCCAAACCATTCAGTGATTCTGTGTTCTAGAGATGAAGCAGGCACAGGACAGGTTTTATTGTAACAGCTTGTGAGAACTGCTTGCTCTGGGACACCAGCCCAGAAAGGAGCTGTAACAGTCACCAAAAGAACAGCTCTGACAGGAAAAAGTAGAATTAGGCTTCTGTGATAAAAGTAATTATGCTTTTAATACAGAAGTGGATTCCACTGGTGAACAAGAACTGCAGTTCAAGTTGCCACACCTGGTTCTTTCAAATTAACTTGAAAGAAAAAAAAAGCCATTTTTGCAAGATATATTGTGGCTTTGTCTCTCTTACATAACAAAAATATTACATATAAAAATAGACTAAAATAAAGTGCCCCTTCAGTTTGTATGTTGCATTAAAATGCTTAATACTGTAAACCTTATCATTATTTTAAAATTCTGCTTTAAAACTGAATTCTGGAAGTTCCCTTTCCAAGCAATGTTTTCCCTAAAGTGCAGATTCTATGTGCAAAAATACTGCAACACTGCTTTACCATTTAACACCAGAGTAACTCAAAAGGCACACATCATACATTCAAGAAAAGGTAGGAAGAAAAAGTAGCAATGCTAATACCAAAGAGTTAGCAAGACATACTGTAGCACCAGAAGATGAGCACTCAAGTATTATACAGAAACAGTACAACGATGCATATGGCTTCTACCACCAGAAATAACCTTTTAAAGCTGGTTTCAGCTAGTTCCCATTCCAGGAATGTTTTGGAAGACCGACTGTACCTTGCAAAACAATATATTCATTCTCTCAGTCGTTCAAACCAGCCATATATATGCAAATTGTAAATTTTGATGCCATTAGCTACTTGAGCAATTGTTTATCATCTGCATTGTTAGAGCTGAGAAGTAGGCAAGTGGCTTCACTCTGATGATAGCAAATTCATACAATGATATTTACCCTCACATAGCTACCAGCAAATACACAGTTGTCTTGAAAACCCTTATTTTCTTCTAGAATCATAATTTTGGAACACTGTAGTTCTAAAATAAGGGCAGTGCAGATAATTTAACGTATATATGCAGTGAAAAAGACCTGCATCCCTTAAAACCATGGAAAGATGTGACACCTCAAGACAGCAGACAGGTTTTGTCCTTACACTGACACAACCCTTCTATAGGAGACACAAATGTTCAACACTCAAATGTTGACTCCAACTTTTAAAAGAAACTTCAACAAGTAACAGAGTGAAGGGGGCAGAGCTGTGCTATCCAAAGATACAGTAAGTTCTCCTGGCTGGGACTCTGCTACAGCTTGGGCATTAATTTCAGAAGTTATTCTAATGAAAGCCTCCCCATGATTTTGGGCAAGCTCTGCCCGTTGTGGCAAATCTACTCTTCACTGTCAGTCTCACCTTACCAGCTGTAAAGTATCTGGATCAGATTGCATCAGCTGCAGTCTCTAGATTCTACTGCTCCAATCTGGTAACATCCCCCCCTGCCCAACCCTCATGAATCAGTGGAAAACACATAAGGAGCTTTATAGGAGTCAACTGAGAGTACTCAGCACAACCTGAAAAATAAGGTTCACCTTTCACTTCTGCCAGGAAAAGCAGGCTGTTTTTAGCTAACTTCACAATTAAGTGTTCCTCCGTTATTGGTATTTGCATGACATTAAATTACCTTCCTATGGATAGGTAAATATCACATCAGAAGATGGTGTAAATTAGGACTGAGTGCCTGAGCATAAAGCTGCACATATGCATTAAATATAGTTTTTTACTTTCTTGCTGGAGTTGGCTCAAGTATCTGCCAGCTTCTATTTGTTTTTTAACCAAATGGAAAGACTATGCATACAAAAATACATACTTAGGAATGACTGTTTTGTTTCTTATTAGTATCTTAACAAATAAAAATATTTAAAAATAAAATTTAAGGAAATAATACTTTCCTGTCTGGAGTCACTTTAAAATATTTGATGTACATTTTTTACATTGGTGTGCAAGCATTTTTTTCTTTAAAAAAAGAAAAAGCAGACCATTCCACAAGAAGGAGAATGGTGTCCTGGAAAAAGATGAACTCTTCAACTGTCTCTGAGCAAGCCGAGTCAGAAAGCTGCTACTAAATAATGTCAGGTAAATCCTAACATTACACAAATGTCAATGGAACAGCAATAGGAGAAAACTGTGGACAACTACCAGCAAAATAGGGTGGTCATGGCTGTGGTAACACACTGCTATAATGATGATTTTTAAACCGTCTCCTTTTAGGTTCCCTAAGTACTCTGACAAAGTCACACCACTGAATTTCAATGAAGCTTTAGAATGTGTTGGTTTATAAAAAACATTATCTTATGAAGCAATCTTAAACTTCCCTTGGACACTAAGAATCTAATTGTAAACTGATAAATTCCTGTATACACTTCTTATACTGCATTTCAGTGTGGTTGTTAGTAGAGTATTGACCTGGCTGCCCATAGAGTCCTTCTGATTCCCGCATTTCTTCGTTCATCCTCGCTAAACGCAACCTGCCATTCAGAAAACAAAAGGAACAATGTCATCTTTAAAGCACAAAAAAGACTACAATGCAAGACCTACAATGCTCTTCTGAATCTCACTTCAAAGAGGACATCTATGGATAGAGTATTTTGATTTTTCTTTTGTTCCCTCCCCTGTTTTTGTGTAAAGGAACTTTGACATTTCTTGTATTTTTAACTTGAAACAGAACAGCAAAATCTAAGTTATCTAGTCAGAAAACAGAATGTACAACTTACAGTGTTACAATATCTGCATTTGCAGCTTCCACTGCTATACTCAAGGGATCTTTCCCATCTTCATCAGTGGCATGCTGGTTTGCTCCTCGTTTTAGGAATAAGCACACTTGTCTGTTTAGAAAAAACAAATTGAAGAATATTTTTGACAATAAAGTTAAAAAGCTAATAAAGTCAAGCTAGATACAATGTATTTAGGTTAAATAACCAAAAGTCTAATATATATCAAAATAGTGCAGTTCATCTAGAACATGCTAACAGAATAGTAAGGAAACCATTTATTTAATTCACATTAGAGAACATGTGTGTTTTGCTAGTGGATGAGACTGCTAAATCAAAATACTATTACTTCTCTCAGAACCAGACCTTAAGAAAAACTTGTATCACCTGAAATAGTATTAAAATATCAGAATATCTGGGGCAATGAAGAAGCTTTCACATGAACAATTAGGAAAGGATGGCCATGTACAAATTGTGGGGCAGTGAATTACCCAGTGTGTCCTAGAAGTGTGGCATGGTGCAGGGGCCCCCTTCCTTTCATGTCTCGGATGTTCACATTGGCCCCATTCTGCAGCAAAAATTCACAAGTAACCAATGAACCCTATGGAATCAAAACAAAGAAATAACTCAGCACCAGATCTCTAGAATCAAACCAAACCTCTTCTGTCTTCTCACCACTGAGCCGAGCCACCCGGCAAAGGAAGCAAAAGGGAGTTGCTTCCATATCAACTTTAAACACTAGTAGGGCACAGAATTCCAAAAAAAGCATTAACAGGAAAAAAAATATTTCAGAAACAACTCCGGAAGAACACTGTAAACACAACTTTGGCATCACATTATCATTCATTAGGGGAGCAAGCAGCTCAAAAGGAACAGTGACACAGAAATGTCAGTATTTCCCTTGCTCTCCCCTCCCCCATCTCCAGTGCTGTATATCACATACCCCTCGCACTGCCTGAATCAGTGGTGTTGCTTTGTTTTCTTCCACATTGACCCAGTTTACTTCAGCTCCATGAGCCAATGCTTCTGCCATGTGAGGAAGATTTTTCTCAAAGGCAGCTCGATACAACTGCAATCCTGGACTAGGCTGCTTGGAGTCACAGAACACTGGAGACTCTTGCTTGTCTCCTTCTACAAAGAAAAAAAAAATTGCTTACCTAATCCCTGTTTTTACAAGATACCTCTTGGAATTCTGACCAAAACATAATTTCTCTGCAAGAGGCAAGAGGTAGCTCAGCTTTTGCAGAATGCTATGCATTGTTGCCCCATTCTGCCAGGTGAACTCACAGATGCCTTCAGCTCCAGCATTCAGGCACAGTCTCTTCACAGAACTATTGCTGTACAGAAAACATTCTCTCCACATTACTGACACATGTGTATGTCCTTTATCTACATATTCCATGCAATTTCTAAGAAATTGTTTGAAGTCTGGAATGTGTTTTACTGTAAACTGCAAGATAGGAATAAAACTCATTTTCTGCAGAGACGTAGTCATATAAATATATATCTTTATCTGCAACACCTGAGTAGAGGCTAATACTGTTCTGACCTAATTTTTGTTAATAGACATCATTGTCATTTACCAATGACTTGCTGTGGCTATAATCTTTTGGACTAAAGCATAATCTTCATCTCAATAATGGTTATATGGAGTGAAATCTGGGACATAAAGATGTACCTAAAAGCTTTTGTGAGTTACAGCATCGTAAGTATTTCTACAGCATAATCAAAAAAGATACAAGCCACATGCTGCCTGCCTGCAATAACACCTGTAAACTACTGGATTTAAAACATAACTTAAAAGAGGGCTTTGATGTAGAAGAGTAAGTCTGCTTTATAAATCAATGTTTTGGAAATGTTGAGAAGCTATACTCAATATATCTGTCAGAACAGCATGTTAAAATGAGCAAATAACTTCATTCATCAACTTACATAACTTCTGAGTTAAGGGAATGATGTTTAAAGACTTGGTCAATTCCACTTAAATAAGAACTGGAAAAATTAAGCAATAATGCACAAATAACCCATAAAAGCCTATTTGTGACTCAAGAGGAATTTTATCTCTGAGGAT
The DNA here is from genome assembly GCA_016584745.2 of Phylloscopus trochilus trochilus. Taxonomy (NCBI): domain Eukaryota; kingdom Metazoa; phylum Chordata; class Aves; order Passeriformes; family Phylloscopidae; genus Phylloscopus; species Phylloscopus trochilus. Next base: position 7,182,239 of record WQNJ02000041.1, on the reverse strand, counting down.
TTATTTATTTATAAAAAGATCATGCATTTCTGTGGAGACTTATCTCTCTCAAAATGCAGCATTTCTCTATCTGCAAAAAAATCAGTGTTTTGGGATCAATCTCATCTGACTGGAAAAAAACATAGTTCTTTGAAGCCATTTAGAAGGATTAAATGTCATTTTTGGTAGCAAGCCCAAAGGAAAGATCACTCAGGCAAATTTTACCCTTGCTAAAAGCATTTCAAGCAGGATAGCAGACACGAATTATATTACCAAGCATTAATCTTTTTTCCAAAAAAAAAAAAAAGCTGCCAAGTGATTAAATTTTCATCTTAAAGGGCAAAGCCTAACACACCTGGTTCATACAAACTGTTGGCTGATATAGTAGAGGCAAGGTGTTCTCTGCTGTCATCAGTGCTCGGCTGGATCCCACTGTCACTGCTTCGGACTGTTTTGGGGAGAAACTGCAATTACTATGCACAGCTGAAGCTACCTGCTCCTCACAGATACCATGATAATAAAGCAAGCTCTTATACTTGGTCCTGAACACAATTTCTTCAAAATGGCTTGTTCTTGTTCAGTATTCTTAATGCATCCATAGAAAAATATGAAGTCGCATTTTGTAGCCATAACATTTACAATAATGATAATAATAATAATAATAATAATAATAGTCAAAGATAAGTAGAAATGAAAAAAAAAATCAGGATAAGTAAAAAAGCTTAAATTATTTCATGAAAATACTAAGCAATGCAGCAGCCTGGAGACAACAGATTGAAGCAGGGAGATGGCCACAACACACAATGGATCACTGGTGCAAATACTGAACACGCCACAGCTGTAGTACTTACTACTACGGAGTTTTGAAGAGGTATCAAAGTAGGAGAAGAGTGAATCAAGTTCATCAGGACAGAACAGAGACTCTCGCCTGGCCTCGTCGCTACTTACAGCAACCGCTGGGACATGCAGGTTAGCAAAGCACAAAGCAGGCAGTGAGGGAGGGACAGGGCAGGAAAGAACGTTATTGGAAAAATCCAGAAGGATGAAAATACGGAGGAAAGAAGGTGGTTAATATGATTCTGAATTACAGAGCACCCCCATTCCAAATCCTTCCCCACGTAAAAATGCACATCTCTGAAGAAGTCTTTTCTCCCCTACACTCTACACTAGGCTACAGCACATTAAAAAACAGATTCCAAATTCTCTGCACGAGGCAGAAGTCAATTAATATAAAAATATGTTACCTTAAAAACAAGATGGGTAATACAGCTAAGGAGAGAAGTGTGTAAATACCTTTTTGGGATGCTGCCCCTTGTTCCCCTGCCAAAAGGGATTTTTCAGGGCCACTGTGCCTTTTCTCTTCCTGACTTGGAGGCAAAACTTTTGTTCCAGGTTCAGGCAGAGGTACTGATGCAGCTTGCTTCTCTACAAACTTTCTTTCCACATATTTTGCTCTGATGTATGCCTCCTTCTCCTGCCTGTCATATACAAAATCCCTGCAGTTAGTAAGCTAATATTTTAGTATTTTCATGTATTAAAAGAATGTCTATTTTGTACTAAAGTCAGTAATCAGAACTGTAGCTTGGCATTGCATATAAGACACACCCATAGCACACTTTCAGAGAGATGCAAAGCACACTGTCACTTTCTGGATTCTTGATGAAATTTTGCATAAGGCTCAAAAGAAAGTAATTTTGTTAAGTTCACAAACATGTATTTACTTTCAGACAGAGATTTTGGAAAGTGGTGTGTGAAAGAAATAAGCATTAGTTACTCTGTGTTACCTGCATTAAACCTTCAAACATGTTAACATTGTTAATAACCTATTAATAAACATATATTTAGTTTCTTATGTAAACATGAATTGCAACATTTGTTACAGGAACACTAGAATTACACAAGAAAACAATAACAAGCCTTAGGTAGGCAGAGCCATCAGTTCCATATCACATACTGAAGTATTTTTCCTTGTAACCTGAGGTTATCAGCTTAAGACACAACAGCAGTTGTGCCAAACTGATAAAAGGGGCTGTAATTACTGCATTGAAACTGCTGAAAAGCAGTTACCACTAGAAGGAATATCTAGCAAACCTCCTACTTTGTTTATATTAGCATCACTGTCTCCAAATTGCCAACACTTCATAAAATGCAGTTTTCTATACTATAAAACTGCTGGGCAGCAAGCAGCACAGAACTGGAAAGGTAGTAAAAAAGCAAGTTTTAAGAGACATCCTATACAGCAACACAAAGCATTGGGAATCTACCCTCAAACACAGATTAGCATTAGAGAAATAGAAGACAGCAGTACAATGATTTGAAGGCTGCTGTAAAGCAGCAGAGCTTATGTACAATGTAGGTAGGAAGATGAGAACATTCTGAGGATCAGGGAACAAAAGTCAAATGGAAGAACAAAGTCACTGTAAACAAAAGGAACAGCCACAGGCTCCTTCCAGGAACACTCACACACCCAGTACAGCTGGCTGAGCTGGTACCCAGCAGGGAGGAAACAAAATCCACATGTCCACAGTGATGCTCTAGAGCTGCCATCAAAAGGAGGGAGTGAGATCACAAAAAGAACAAATGAACAGGAGAAGCAAAAAGGGACCAACAGAAGGAATACCCAATAAAGAGACAGACTGATAAGAGGGAGAGAGCAAGACATACTGGTGATACAGGGAAACGAGGACATTAAAGGAGTGTAACATAGTTAAGTGGAAGCATCTTTTACAGGTGAGGGCTGAAGGAAGCAACAATAAAAGGAAGCAACAGGCACTGCTGGTAAAATACTACCTTTGACTTCCAGATTGTGGCTTCTTTACTCCCACTTTTTCCAACTTCGCTTCATATATTCTATTTATAACATCATTTCCCAATTCACACATAAGCTATAAAGCAAAATAAATAAATTCAAATATAGTTGCAAAAAGCTTTATCTACCTATTCAGTTGTTTTTAAGTTCACTCAACCTATATTTACAACTTACTGTTTTCACTGGTAAAAGTACACTTACAGAAATAAGCACGGGTTTATATGATACTAATGAAACAATCAGTGAATAGAGACACCAAATTCTGAGTAATAAAAATAGTCACTTTTAAAGTGCCTGAAAAAACAGCCACCAGAATGACACCTGCAGGCCTCATTAACAAAGGTGCTTTCACACCAGCTTTGCCCCATCAGCAAGAGACAATTCAATCAATTGTATTCCACCTTACTCAATGGACATTTTTGCCAAATCATAGTCTGATTCAACTATAGAAAAAGAACAAAGACAAAGGCCTACTTAAGGAGAATTTAGCCCTACTGATTGCAATGAACAGACTTCTTATTTCTAATACCAGGTAGAATACTTAGTTCTGGCATTCACATGAATAGGACAAGAGGTACAGCTTTTTCTTTGGAGTGGGCATTGGGGGTTGGTTGATTGTTTTTTCAGCATGAACACAGTGATAAAAAATTATTTAACCACAAAGCAGATTGTCTTTTGATTGTTCAGAATAGAGAAGCAATTCCTAAGTGCTAGGGAAGCAGCTAGAAGCAAATGCTTTGTATGAGTTATCCAGTTGCACACATCCATGCACAAGTTCCTACTTCAGGATTTCAGTGTCACATGATTTTTACAACCATGGTTCAAGCTAGAAATTTTGTACACTAATAGCACACAAGAGTAGTTGCATGAGTATTCTCCTCTAGGCCAGAAACATCTCACTGTTAAGAGCTGACATTCAAATTTTTGAGTATGATCATGCTTTATCACTTCCAAAATTTTCAGCCCACTGAAAGACGTTATTGGTTTGTAAACAGATTTGCCTTTTTGTATGTTGAAAGTATCAGAACTTGCTAGTCAGAGTGCACTTGGGAACCCGAAGGTGTTGTAAGTTGTTCTGAATTGCAAGTTTGCAGCACAAATTACTATGGAGTATAAGAAAGTGTGAATTAAAATAAACCAACACACAACTATAAACATCATCTACTCAAAACTGTAAGACACACACTGGGTACAAATGTGTTTCCTGCATTGAACTTTCTGATGCAGAGGCTTTAGAACAACAATATAAGTACCAAACAGAAACCTGTTTCAAAAATACTATACCTTTAGGAGTTCAGGTTCCCACGAATCCAACGTTAATGATCTTACTTTTGAAAAGTGGACTCCCAAGCTCCTAAACAACATGGAAAAAAACACTAACCTGTAACTACATGTTATATCTTACCTCAGACAGATTTACCATTAATTTATGCAAATAAAGCAGTTACTTAACTCTATTTACAAACAAGGGTCTCTAATTTTCTTTCAATATACCTTTGAAGAGGCAAACACCACCCTTCCTAATTAAGCCAATGCACAAATCAAATGCAGTTGTGAGGAGTTCCCCAACCTGTGTATCCCAGAACACTCGATGCACAGTGTGATTCCCAGGTTGATACTGGCCCAACGAGGATCTGCCAAACCACAGTCACAGCAGGCAGCATTACCAGGAATACACTGGACTCGCTGCAGAGCACTCTCTCCTTTCAACAACTTCTCTTTTGTCTCACTCCCAGATTCTAGGCTCCCAGTAGAAGGGGATGATTTCTTTTCCTGTTTCTGAAAGAGAAAAGACACAAACCAATCAAGGAATACATGTTAAATTAAAGAAATTAAAGTCCCGCAGATACTGGCTGTGCAATAAAATCCAAGAAAAGTCTCTTCGGCCAAGGAAACACAGAGAACTAAAAAAAAAAGTTTAGGTTTTTAGAAGATATATAAACCCAAATATAAGAATATCTCATGATTTTTAATCACACTAAAGAAAAATCTCAAAAAAACATACAGGCCATAGTAATATTAACATGATGAAGTGAAAGATAGATTAGATATAATTTAAAGGCTTCAAAATTTCATTGCATTGCCACTGGAAGATAAACAATGATTGTTTTTTTCCTTCTCTCTCATTAAAGAGGTTTTATGTATTTAAGATTTTCAGGACCCAAAGAGGGGGTTGTTGTTTGGTGGATTGTTAAACTCACCTCAGATTCATCCCCCTTCTCTCTATATGCTGTGGCAATACTGGTCTGAACAGCCTTAATCCACGCCTGCCGCAGCTTTTCTGAGTCAGCCTGAAGCATGCAGCTCCTGTGACAAATCATAAAGGACTCAGAGACAGTGCCCAAGCAGCTGACATCCCACAACACATTGCTCAGGGGTCTGCTTATATGGAGCAAGTTTCTTGCTGTCACAAGTATATCGTTTAGTAGGCATCATCCGATAAACACATTTATTTTAAGATAACAAAGCAGTTGAGCCTTTGTGAGCTGCAAACTCCTTATTTCAAAATAATTTAATTTATAGGTAATGCTAATAGATACAGAAATGACTCTTCCAAAAACACTGACAATGGCTTAGCTTCCTATTCGTTTTCTTATTCCAAATTTTTCTTTTTTATATCCTCAAATGCATTTTACCCCGTGACACAAGACACAGGTATCAGTCCTTGAAAACACAATTTCATTCACAGAGATCAAGAGAGAATAATTTTAAAGCTCTCTGACAAAGAATGAAGTACTTTTCTCATCAACAGTAAAAGAAACAGGTCACGAAGTATAGAACTGTTCCAACACTTGTGGTTAAAAAAACACAGGCAAGCAAGAGGAAAAGGCATGCTATAGTGAACCACAACTGGGGATGCAAACATCAGGATGGACAGCAACCTACTCCAAAGAGAAATGTAAGGAGGAGTGGAGAGTGTAGATAACCTCCAAACCCAAAAGCAAGTTGACCTCATATCAAAAACTTAAATATGGTCCCTTGTCAAAATAACTAATGAGGAATTCATGTCCTGCCCTTACTGTGGCAGGATGCCAAAATTCCCTAAGTACAGCCAATGCACTGCTGGAGCTGAAAAATAATTTCATTTGGTGGTTTCATTTAGTGCATTCTGAAGTATAATTTAACATCTCTGAGACAACAGCTTATTTATGTGCTTTTCTCTTATTGCACCAATCAGAAATGTGGAGAAACTGAGACTTGTTTTCTACATTACTAAGCAGCTGATAGTATCAACTACTACTAAGCCACAGCAGAGCTCTGCATCACAAGCCATTTATGCAAAAAGCACAAGAATGCATGTTTATTTTAATGCCAAAAGTAAACTAAATACCAGGGACACTTCTCACAGCATCACTTACTTTCAGCCAAAATTTCAGAGAACAGAATTTTTCACATACTTTTTCTGTTTTGATCTATCCCAAGAGAAATGTTAATCTTACATTTTAAACAACTACATGTAACGATTTTTATTTTTAAATAAACATACTCCATCACTTCTCCTTACTTTGTTGGAGAAACCACCTCAAAACAGAAACGTCTTTCTATGTCTTCACAGTGTTTAACTGTGCAGAGCCGCAAGTCTTCAACAACTACTGTGGGGTTATCCTAAGAGACAAAAGTTAACAAAAAAGTCAGAGAGAAAAAATAATATGGTTGATAATAAGTTAATAATTTAATCCTGAATTATTAATCATTGGATTCTATTTGCCTCATTACACTAATTTTCTCCCTCCAAAAATAAAATTTGAACTCGGTGGATTTGGAGATACTTAGATATATAGAGGATATATTTAGATAAATTTTAATGTTTAGGTTACATTTAATGAAGTTTTAAGTTTCTGAAGTTTGGAGAATTTCTTTTTACCAACAATCCAATTTACTGAATAATCAACACCTTAAATTCAAACCTCAGTATTCAAACTACAAAAATACTCTAAGAAATGCAATTAACTCACGTTTAAATCAGAAAAATTATACCTAAATCAGCAGTATTTTAAGTGCCAAATAAAAAACCCCAGAAGCTGAATGCAGTGGTTTTGAAAATTTGATTCAATTAATAAGAATTCCGTTCTGAGCTATCAGCATTTTGAAGGTGCAGTTAAAAAGAACAGTGAGAATTCACAAACACAAAATGCCCAACCAAACATGCTCTACAAACTCAACTGTGGTTCCTTTCCCACCACAGAAATGAAGCCCCTTGATTTGACAGCATCAGATAACAAGGAACAGCCTCTGATCCCAGCCTGTTTGCAGTGAAGAGGAATTAATTCCCATAAGCTCTTTTCTCTTTTTTTCCCCCACTGTCTCCATACAATCTCTACTTTTTTTTCCAACCTGAAGAACAGCTACAGCTCCTTGGTGCAAAAGCAGATTCTAGAACAGCAAACAAAGGAGCAGGGGCCCAAAACGTGACTGAAAATGCATTTATGGCTTGGGGCAGAGCTGGACTTGCTGCTTTAAGATAAAACTGCTGCACTTCCCACCAGCAACAAGGCAGATAGTGACTGCTGAACCACTGTGCATTTTCAATACTAAATAAAAGTATATAGCAGCCCTGACTGCTTTGTAACAGAAGTTTTTTTGCTTTTTCCCCCAAGCTGCTGAATTGGGTGTGTGAACTAGTAAGTAAGTAACTGTAGGGAGGAAGTCCTGAAGGAGTTAAACACAACTGCTCAGAGAACAGCATGGAATATTTGACTGCCAGCAAGTGAGCACAAGCCTTTTGGGATCAACAACCCTTAAAGCTCTAAGTAGGTAACAAAACCCACAGGAAATAAAGTATGTGCTTACAATCAGTGCATAGGTATCTCAGAATCTGTCAGTGTAGCTATTAGTCTCAATTTACAAAGGGAGACACTAATTTAGAAAAAAGCAGTTAGTTGTTGAAGATGAGACAGGATGCCACATGAGCAGTTTCCCCAATCAATCAGGAAAATCCTCACCCAAACCCCGAAATATCCCAGGCCAGTTTTCAATTCCTACCTTAAATTTCTTCTGGTACACAAGTTGGTTATTTTGTATTGAGAACCAGCGCCTATTCAAATGAAGAGACATCCAGAGAATACATAACTGATTTTACAGTGCTTATTTGACTGAGATGTGTTAACATACAGTCTACAAAGAGACTGCATAAAAGAATTCACAAAAGTAATGCTGCAGTCAGTTGTGGCAAATATTTCATGAGAATACAGAAAAAAGGGAAAGCAGAGACAAAACAGAAAAGAAAGCAAAGTTCAAATAATTTGAGTCCTAAACAAACACATTCATGTTATGACAACATTAGTTAAGCTATCACACAAATCATTTTCATTTCAAAGAACATTTTCTTCTGTATTTTAGCAGCAAGTTACAATTTCAAGTAGTTGTTTGATAACGCAAATACTGATAGTTTGAATAACAAAAGTACTTAAACCCATGTTAACTAATCCTGAAATATTTTTGGGAGTAAAACCAACTTACTAAGGCACTAAAAATACTTTGGTGTTGCTATCCCATGCAGGTTTGATATCTATCTGCATTGGGCATGTCTTAAATTTTTTGATTCTGAAATAAAAACACTGCATATTAAAAAAACAAAAACAAATCAACAAAACCCCCAAACAAAACAAGTAAACCAAAAAAAACCAACACCCCCCAAAAAAACCCACAAAAAACCACAAAACCCAAAAAACCCCAATGAAAACTTTTTAGTAGGATCCTAACTTAAGCCTCAGCTTTGAAGGAAAATATCGAATAAAAGATTTAATGAAGGCATCCTGTAAAACCCAAAAGATAATATAATGCTTGAAAACTCCTCTGAACTGTATCCTTCCTTGTTAAACTCACTGTTCACATAGGATACATATCAGAGAATGGAAAAATCACTCACATTTTAAAAAAATTACCTCAGATCTTTTAACAATTATGTTTTATCAGACCACTGACTGAAAAAAAACCCCAGCAGACATAACCATGCCTTTCTAGCTCTTCTGGGATGCACAAAATAAAAGCTAACCAATTATCACAGTTTCATTTTCACTGATAAAAATGAAGGGAATATAAAAAACAATGCAGTGATATTTACACCTTGTTTTGTTCAGGCTTACAATGCAAACCTGTGTTTACCACAGCATCATTCCTCATTTATCTCCAATAGCCCACCTTTACCACACATCACTTTTTCCTGCACTGCCAGTTAGTTTGAACGGTAACAGTTAACAAAATATTGTCTTGCAACAGATCTTGTTACTCTCCACAGACTGCTGAGCTTCAAGCTACAGTTTACTACTATTAGTAACAAGAGAGCCCCATGTATTTATTCAATCACCACAAGCCATTCATGGAAAGAAGTGCACAAAGACCGTTAAGAAAAATTAATATATACGAAAAATGTTAGATCCAAAACAGAAAATCCAGTATTTGTTAGAAAGGTTAGTGTTTTGTAGACAGATGAGATTCTACCTTTTAACAGTCTTTTCAAATGTTGTGCAGATATGTTTAATTTAAAAAGCAACAGAATCTCCTGACATCCTTGACTTTTTCAATTTATAATCAGCAGTAATTTTAGTCACTGCTACTGAAAAGGTGTCATCTTTACTATCTATTTAAAAATGCAGTAAGTATGCCCTCAATATAAGGCAGGTTATTGCTAATATTCATATAGGAAACTTAACAAAAAAGCAGACTTGAAAAGGAAATAAACTCATGTCTTTTCTCATGTGCTTTTTTTTGAACTAAACACAGAACAACATGAAAAGCAGGCCTAAGTGATAAAGGGAGTGGTAAAGGGAAAAAAAAAAGCAGCCTTGTCCCAAGACAACAAGCAATGGAGCAAATCCCTAATCTGAGCCTTAGGAAGTGCAATTAACTTCATTAGTGGAATGCTTCATTTGTTCTACAGCTAAATATTCAATGAGTTACTCTAGTAAACAAGCTCTACTGTCATCAGTTGGATATAAGTGAACACACAAACTGTAACATAAATTTGTGCCATTTCTAAACATAGTTTAGAAGTTTTCAAAGTATTTCAGCCCCTTTTTTCTTATTAGAGAAATTAAATCTGTTGAAGAAAAAATTTCAGTTCAGGCAAAAAAGGGTGCATGTTTTGGTGCTTTTCTAAAAGAAACTTTTACTGAATGAGATCAATAATTTAGAACGCAGGATAACTTGTAGATCACACTTTAGAAGCAGGTGTCAGAGTTAATACATTTTATTTTTTGCTTAACAAGATGTAAGCGTCAGGCTGCCCTCCAAGGTGTCAGCACCACAGCAGTTTTATTCAGGCCAAAATCTTGGAGTTATTCCTCATTAACTAAATACCATCAACAAACTCTACACTTTACTGTAGCAAACAGACTGCTGGGGGTCTATACCAGCATCAGCAAGGAACTTCTGAGGTACAATCTCTCTACTGAAGATGTTGCTATAGGGTAAACCACATCTATCAGGTCCTAAGAATAATTTTATAACTCTTCAGGCATCATGTGTGCAGTAAGTTCTGATTATTACCAAAGCTGCCTTAAATGTGTCCTTCTATCAAAAGCAAGAGAGAAACATGGTGCAGGAGAGAAAAGATTCTTGGGAATTTTAAAGCAGTTTGCACTGTCTCACTTCATAGTGGTTAAATACAGCTGTTTCTGTTTAGAAAATGAATATTCTCCATCATTTATACCTACACAATTCAACACTGTATTTATTAAAAGGAAACAATGCAAAATCTATAGAAAAAAAATCCAATTCCTGAGAACTGAGAGTAATACTGAAAAGAAATATAAAATTTGAGTTTCACATAACAAATGAATTGTGCTTTGTGGTTCTCAGAAACAGTTTTCACCTCTAGTTGCTAGCAGCACACAATTAAAACACAGTAATTAAGAATGCACAACATTTAAAAGTACATGTCTATTCCCAATGCAGTTGATAAGAAAAAAAAATCTCATCAACTTCAATTGGAAAAAGGCAAGACATTGATCTTGTACGCTCAGAAGTTTGAGTGCAGAAACTTGGTTTTAATTCCTTTTTTAGCTAAAAACTAGCTCAATCTTTCTAAATCTTTTAATGGAGTTGAGCAGCAGGTACACTGGCATCCCAGGCAGAATCCTTCTGTTATTTTCTTAGACCAAGTCACTTATACATCCATTGCAAGTAATCAAAATTAAATGCAGGGTTAATGAAGAGCTTTTTGCGTGCCAAGGAAACATTGGGAAGGTATAAAAGAAGCTGGTTGGTACCTGATGTGATCTGGCTTTTTCCTGTCATGTGAAAAAATGGGGTAGGATTAAAACATAAGGGAAAGGAAGAAAAAGGATGAAAAATGCAAAATGAGCAAAATAAGAAAAGAATTAGCATGATCTGAAAATACAGCAGAATTAAAAAGGAAAACATCTATTGCATCCAATCTGAAACCTGTTTGGAACATACAAGTGGTTTGACAAATGCTCTTCTCCCTACATACATTTATTCCCTCTTCATGATATGGACTTCTTTTTCATCTGAATTTCTGGGAACCAAAACACCTTTCCAGCTACTGTTCCATAATAAATACACCTGACTCCAGTTCCTGATGCCTTAAGAAAACTGCTGTACAATAAGGTGTATAATTTACAACAGACAGAGGTAAACACAGGTGTCCATACCTGTTACTCTCAGACTTTGCAGTGCAAGGATCTAATTTTGATTCCACTAAACTGTATTATCTGAAACACTTGTGTACATTATACGCTGTCCTTTTAGTCACAACAAAAAGAGATTACAAAAGCTCCATCTCTTTCAAAATACAGCAATACTGAATTGCAAATAGCTTGGGGTTTACTTTGCAGCCTGCTCAAACACTTCTTTGTTTCTAAAGCAGCATCAAGCAAAACCATCCCAAGAACAGGAAACTTGATGTGAAAGCCCAAATAATTAAAGTCTTGAGACATGAGCTGTCATGTGTCCCAGGAACAAACTTCATTATGCTAGTAAGACATTAGTTTGGACTGGAAACAGGTTTTCATTCACCATAACAGATTTGCCCCCCTTCAAAGGGCTGCATTATACTATCTTGTATTTTTATTTTTTTTTCTCTCCCAGCAACCAGGCTTTTCCCAGGGTAATACCACTATGGCATCTGTGGATTCAAGACATACACAGTGGAAGCATCACATTTCTCTCCTCTGTCAGCTTGAATCATACTGCTGTATCAAACCCAGACAAAACCTATCATACCCTTGCCTCTTCTCTTATGTTCTCAATGCTGGCAAGTATCTGCTAATAAGTGGCCATTGCAATGGCTTTTGGTGACTTGAATTCCCTCCTGAAGCAGTTCTTAAAAAGGTCCAGAACCAACATAAGACCAACTGATACCAATGGGGGTAAAAGAGAAGACTCCATTTTAAATACATACTACTACTGACAGTGCATTTAGCAGTCAGCAGGAAGACCAGTGCTATCACCTTTGATTGAGAACAGCAGGAAATTCTAGGCAAATTCTTCTAGTTTTGTTTCAGGGGGTTGATTCTCCACCCACCTTCCCCAAAGATAGGGATATAAAAAAGCAGCTGATCTGTAAGAACACTAAAAGTATCTTTTCTGTCTTGACTTCAGCTCGGAATTCCCTAAAATAAAATACATAATTCTCTAAATGTTTCTTCCTTTGATATTTCGTAAAATTTTACACACAAAACAGTTTAATGCAATGACAAAATTCTTTCTTGTACTTTAACTAGTGACTGGAAGAACCCTCTAATCTCTATATCTAGTATCTAGTAGCATCTCCCCACAGCTGAAACTGTAATACTACACAAATAAAACCTTCCATCACAGGAGACAGGCAGTGGAAAATGGCAGCGACCAGTTCTGTGCCTACAGCATAGCAAACAACTACAAATGTATTCAGAAATAAAACCAGCAAAAATACTTCTTTATTTTTATTAAAACATAGCAAAAATGGGGGGCTAGATTCAGAAATAAAAAACTGTCTCCATTAAGGCCTTAAATGTATATATTATGTATGAGAAATGTAGTTTAATAGCAATTAGTAATGGTTGATGAACATATAGAATACAAAATTTAAATGATTGACTCAATTTCAGAACTGTTTATAGATAGCATATTTTAGCCTCTAAAATCCTATTTTTTGCCTAAAAGCATCAAACTTATCTGTCACAGTGAGATAAATTATCAAGAATCTAATACTTAAAAGGTGAAAGGTTTTGCTTTATTGAATACTGCTGTGATAAATAGAAGAAAAAACCAAAACTAAATATCAATTATGTAATAAAACATAGGAAGCTCTGAATCATTAATGAGCTGTTTATCTTTGCCCTCTTAAATCATTGCTTGGATATGCTTTTATTATATTTGTTCAAATCTGTAATTTAATCTGAAGGAATGTCATTGTATATCTTGATTTAATTACACCTTCTCCTTATTTACTTTGCGTTCATTTAAATTATCAACAAACAGAGGTTGGTTTTAATTGAATCCTATTCTCCAACCACTTTAAGGTAAGAGACATTCATTCCTAGGAATGAAGGCATGTTGAAGCAGACACTCCTGACTCCTGTCCTGCTCTCTCCCTGCAGAGCAAGGCCTTCCTGCTATCCAGAGGAGGAACACAGGGACAGTCAGGGTTTCACCACCAGTCGATCCAGCAATGGCAAAAAGGACCCTTTCAGCCCCTTGGGAATCCAATAAAGGCCAATCTCCTGCCCTATTACTGCAGGTTTTTCTCAGATTTTTTTTATGCTAACACTAACATTTTACTTCACACCATGAAGGTACTTTTGATGCACAGCTCCTGGTTTTCTCCCTTCACCATCCTTTGATGCTTCACAGATTTGTCTTGGAGAACTCTGAATTCTGCTTGCATGAAACTAACCCAGAAAGCACATGACAATTACAGACAAATAATCAGGCCAAAGGACCAGACCAGGATCAGTCCAAAGCAAAATCCTTTGTACTAGTTGCCCATGACTTGCTAATATAGATAACAGTCTTATTGACAGCAGTGGCCCTTGCATGAGCCTGTGGATTTAATTGAAGTGATCCCAATTTCTTACAAGCTTGTGGTGTGCTGAGATGCTCAAGGAAGTATAGAATAATTCAGATTGGAAGGGACCACCCACTCAAATGCACATTCTGCTCTTTGAAACACAGGAAATTGTGAAAAAACAGCAGAACATGGACAACAGAGAGCTCTATACCACAACAAATTACATTTAAAATTCAAGAACTGTATCCAACTGCACTGTAAATGCTCCAGCATATATATTTCCTTGCAAAAAGCACACACCCTTGAAAATGCAAAAGAAATCCTGTACAGGAAGAAAAATATTTAAATAGTAGTAAAATATACATTGTTACAGATATATGACTAACAATATATTTTGAATTCCCAAAAGGGCCATCAAAACTACTAAGGAAAAGTCACTGCATAGGACAGGAATTTTAAAGGATAACAATTACATTGCTTATCCTCCAGGAAAAATAACTTGAGTCCTTGACTGTGTTTCCCTGCTTCCAGTGGCTATATAACTTCTATTTCACTCACAGTATTCAAATACTTTCCTAGCATATGCTTTCACAAGAGAAAGGTTTGCAAACAACTAGGACAGAAAACACAGAAAAATGGCTTTGAAGTGACATCTCTAAGTTAACTAAGAGAGTCATCCCAGTGTTCTGTCAAAACTATGGAGTCAATGAGTTACAGAGATTATGAATCAGATGAGAATTCAGGTTAAAAAGCAGTATTTTTATAAGCAGCAAATAGAAGTTCTGAATAATTACCTGTTCCAAGTCTTGAAGGCATTGCTGGCTCGCTTGAATAAATAACCTTCCATAACAATGCCATTGGCTGCATCTACATTGTATTCTAGTTTAGTATCATCACTGGAATAATCCTAGTACAAAGGAACAAGAAAAACACAATGCAGTTCAAATGAAACTTCAAATATGTGCAGTACTATTGTCAAAGAGTAAATATCTAGGAATAAGGTTTTGCTTGCAATACTTATTAGTCAAACCATGACTCTCAGCCCCTGATGGCTTTTTTTTTAAGAAAGCAATTTTAGCCAATGAAAATGCTGAAGATTTTTACTTTACCTACAATAAGGACAATTTCTTGTTCAGGTATTGGTGACCTCTAAAGCCAAATAGAGGGCAAACATTGCTGACAGAGCACCTGACGCTTCAACTGCCTGCTCAAATGGTCTCTCATATATTCCCAAGAAAGGGGACAGAAAAGCAGAGGAAAAGAAGCCATGAAAGTTAGGAGTCAAAACTGAAAAACAGTTGCAGCCTGTTGCAGACACCCATATAAAGCCAGTTGTGCTTTGGCATTTTTCTTCAGATCTGTCATGTTGACAGCTGAGCTGCATAGGAACTTGGAAGACAAGTAATCAAAGAAAGACGATGCTATCAGTTAACTCTAGAATACAGCAATCATGGTGCTGGCACTGATGACAAGAGCTTAGCAGTATTTTCTTCTTTATGATCTTGGATAAGATTACAAAATTACACGCAGGACAAGGGAATATGCATTTCCATCAACCTGATAACAACTAAAAGCAGCTAATAACAATTGATAGCAGCTTTCTGAGCTTTACAAAGGCGGACTGCTTCACAGCTTTAGCAAAGGGAGACTATACTAAGTAATAAGACATGGTGATCATTTGCTTTCACATCTCACTGAGAACAGCATGGGCTCTTCCCAGGGCAGATATTCACTGAGTAGGAGGCTAACATCTACTAGAGGTGCATGAAAAAGCACACGTGGAATGACATCATTTATCACAACTCTGTCCAGAGAGGAAAATAATATACATGCTGTAATGTTATTTCACTATTATTAAAATACATATCCTTAAAGTAGACTAGCAACATATGGCTTCTTCCCCTTGACAAGGGTGTAAGAAACACATTACTGAAAATTAAGTATCAGAGGAAATAAAACAAACAAATTAAATACTGAAAAGACAGAACATTTTGTAATATGACTTTCCTGAACCTTCAGTAGTTACTTTTTGTAAATTGCAAACATCAGCTTTACGTGAAAAGTATATCTGAAAGTCTCTGTTTTGTACTTTGCTCCTTAGAAATTTGTCTATATATAAAGGAAAAGAGGCAAGAAATATGTATTAAAAAAGTAGCTTCAACACCAACATGGTCGTTAGCCTTAGATAATAACCCAGGATGCATACAACTTTCGTGCTACACATGATGTTTACTCTTATACATGCAGATGGTTTGGTCCAATTCAAGGTTAATTACACATGATAGTGAAATGGTTACAAATATTAAAATGGGCCCTTTAAGCTCCCCAGTCAGAACAGCACAAATTCCTTAAAATTACTCACTGTTTTCAGCTATTACTAATCTGGATAGATTAACTAATGTTGAAATGTTCAATCTAGATTTTTATTATTGAATTGACAGATGATCAATCCAAGAGTTCTGAAAGAAAATGGAACTATCATATCACTACCATACACCAATCTGAATAAACATACTAGTTACAAATGAAAGTTTCACTGAAAGAAAATCAAATTTTTGTATTTATTATTCAGTATTTAATAACTTTGATTTTCTGCCTGTTCCCTAGATCATGCTGAACATAAAAAGCTTCATGTAAGCTCTCAAAATATAAAGGGAAAAACACTATGCACAAACTTAGACACACTGATGCTGCATTCCCTACATTCTCCAAAAACTGATAAATTACTCCAACTTACCAGCTCCCAAACATAATGAAATCTGCTAAAGATTTGCATCTTCCTGCCTCAGTGATGCCTGCCACTCCTTGTCTAGTTGAAGACAACATACATTTCCTCAGTCTTTTCTGTCCAAACTACTATGTAATCACATTTTCCTCTGGGTTTGGAGAACTGCTGCAGAAAATGCAGCTGTATTTTCCAATGAGTCCACATCTATGCTTTGAAGGTGTATACAAGTATGACAGGAAACCTTTGGATCATCTATCATGCCACACTCTCAGTCAGAATTATCTAAAATTCTAAGCCTTCTCATGAAATGCATTTACTGTCATTTTTAATTACCCCCCTGATTCAATTCCACTTTTACAGAGCAGAAAAAGACACTGTCATACAGAGAAAAATGTCAAATATCTCCTTAACTGTACATGGCAGACTACCAGCTGTAGGGGGAAGGAGTAAAGCTTCATAAAACTTCATTGATAAAGTTGTGGTCAGGAAAAACAAGACCAAACAATCAGAAAAAAAAATGCTCTGTTTCAATTCCATGGATAAAAGCAGAAAAAGAAACTAAATTAGCTGTTCTGATCTTAGTCTCTGCTATTCTGTAATTTAAAAAAAGTAGGAGCAAAGCAGTCACATAGTTTATTTTTATCTTGGTGCATGGAAAAGTTTACTGAATCATGAAAAATAATCTGGGGTGGAGAAAAATCCACCCATATCTTTCCAGTGTCCTGCATAAGAGAATCACATGTTAATAAACTCAGTCACTGTATGTGATTCAGAACTGTGGTGCATTTTGCCAGCAGGCCCACAACTGATAAAGACTTCATTTTAAACATAATTAAACTAATTAGGTGTTAGTTAGGACTAAAGTAGATTTCACCTAACCAGAACTAAGAAAAATTAGCCAGTATTATATAATTTTCACTGAAGTGCTACATCACACATTTAGTTCAGTTTTGAAAGAATAAACATCTCTGGCTTCTATTCTGACACTGATTTTTCACAGTTGGCTGCTACTGGAAGAGAAACATGTAGAAGTGGGTTATATAAGTGAAGCATACAGCATGCTTTCATGCCTTTCCCCCCGCCCTTTTTCTTTAAATGTCCATGGGGTACAGCAAACCAGCTGGCAATGGAAAAACAACTTTCATCTCCAGAAATAATACTAATCTGGTGTGTCACAGAACACTTAATACTCTTGACATGTTTCAGTGAATGCATTTTCGTTTGAACGTATCAATTCATCACACATACATGATTTATTTCAGAGCATGTTTTCTGTTTCTCTGTGCACAATTTTCTTGTTCCCAGAACAAAGCCCCTCAAACTTTTCATTAGCAGAGCTTTTGATTTACTTTCAAAATTGCTATCAGGCCATGAAAACTATTCAAACCACTTTACCAGTAAATCTTAGGAATTATATTTTAACACTGAATGTGTAACCCAAATGATTTTTTTACTTTAGAGAAGCAGCATTTTTAAAGTTTTTAAATGGGAGAGCATAAGTACTAAAGAAAACACTAACCTGAAAATTTAGGCCAGCATATACTAAATAGGAGACACTAATTGTGCAAACCCCCCACTTAGAAAGTTGCTTCCATTCCCTTTCCATTGGCAAGTGATGTTTGTCATGCTTAAGTTGAAAAGTCCCTCGAGGAAGGGTTTAAAAAAACAGACACCACAAGTAACAAGGTTTACAGTCCAAGACAGAAGGAGAGAATGCGAGAGTGTCATTGAGCAAACAAGTCACCTGAAATACAAGCACATCTTTGGTTTCAGAGACAGGAATTAGTCTGCACAACTTCTCAACAGCAGCTCTGGTTTATGCCTGCTTTGTGATTGTGGTAGCACCTGGTTTCCTATCACCTTGTTTACTCGAGATGCTAAAAACTTTCAAATCATTCTCACTCCAGCTATTTCCAGAGCAGTTCTTTGGAAGCAGATTTTTACTTTAATGAAAAAGGGATTTGAATATGACAAAAACTTTTTGAAGTTCAATGCAAATACTTCTCCTGTATCATCTCCCTCATTTTAGAACAAAATATTAGCTCTGACACAACACCAAAAAGCCACAAAGCTGTTTACAGGTGCAATTGATTTTCAAAGTATTTCTTAATTAAACATGCTGCTATAGCAATGGACTGCAAACTGCTCAGAAAACAAGTGTCATGTCTAATGTATTGACACTGTGACACCACTCTTTTAATATTAGTCTTTCCATACAAAAATATATTGCAAAAATTTCCCAGAACGATCATGAAATTTCTAGATTGATTCATAGCAAGTGTTGCTCCAGTTTAATACAGAAAAAATAATTTCTTACAGTGAAAAAAGTAAAATTAAAAAAAAAAGTTTCCTGCACATTTGCGGAGTAAATAGACCACAAAACTTATAAGCAATTTTTAAAAGTAAATCAGATTATCAGCTCTGCTAAAAAAGAAATCACACTGTATTGGTGACCAAGCCCTTCCATGACACTTTTAATGGCCTCTCCATCAACAGCCTAATTAAGTAGGACAATGATTATACAGAAAAGTGAGATGGGTTATTCAATTAGTGCAATTATTCTGCATGCATATGCACATATATGCAAACACAGGTAGTAAGTGGGTAGGTGTGTGCACGTATGCACTTACCTATACATTTCAGAAAAGGAACTGTTCTTTATCCACACAATGAAGGAAAGGCATCATTCTGAAGCATTAGATTAGAACTTCAGTATATTAAATGCATATATACCTCATGGAATATTCAACACAATAAGCTTCAGAAGTTTGAGTTGTTATAAAACATGGAAGGATTTGGCATTGGAAGATTTAGGAACACGGTGGAAAGCAACATGACAAGACATGAGAGCAGGGAATAAAGTTGCCATCCAGGTCAGGGTGACCAGATGACAAGTAGTGATAAAAAGAACAAGATCCAAAGTCTAAGGCAGTTCCAAAATCCTGATGAGCTGGAAGCTAACTTGGTGTGAAGGTTGAGAAAAGCAAGTAGGAGGAGACAAAAACAGACAACGTGATTTGAATAAGAAACTAAGAAAATGATTGGACAAGCTATAAGAGGAATCTCCAATAAAGCACAGTCTAGACATTATCAGCACAAAAATGTGACAGTGACTTCACTGATAAGGACAGGAGACAACATTTACAACTCAAAACACAGAACTTAAAAGGACAACATACAGTACATTCTGACTGCCCTGATTATATTTTAGAGACATCATTAAATTGTCCATTAAAGTAAGCAACAATAAAAGTAACATCATTGTGCTTGTCACTCCTACTAGAACTCAAGAAAATTTATGTTACACACAGATATGGCTTGTCAAGTTTCATGAAGCTTAAAAGTTTCAGTAATATTTGAAACTAGTAAAAGTAGTTTACCTGTAAAGCAGCCTTAAGCAGCATTTGAAAAAAAAAACAAAGACTGTAAACACCTTGGCAACAGCAGTGACCATAATTCATAGTAACTAGTTATTATTTCTATGGCCAATTAAAAGATAATTGCTCATAACTTACATCCTTCAACAAGCACCACTGTTCTCTTAACAGAGAACCTCTCAACTACTGTCCATTCCTGAAACCACGCCTTTAAGCACGAAAAACTTAAAATTTGAGCTTCAACAGCAATTCTCAAGTTCCATCTTTCCCATTTCCCCCTTTTCTTCTCCTTCCTTGCCCATAATTATCTCCTGACTCCAAGCACAGCATGTCAGCTCTGCCTCATCATCACATCTGCTCAATTTCACAGCAATCCTAATGCTTCCCACCAACTCCTAAAGGGATGACAGGATGCACCAATAAAAATGTTTTCAGCAACCAAAAATGTTATCTTTTTCCATTAGTACTAATATTGGCTCCTACTAAGGCTACCCAACTTATAATCTCAGCATGTTTTCATTCCTGAATTTATTTAGTTATCAGATTTAATTTATATTGGGTGGGATTTTTTTTTAATTTATGCCACCTAAACAGATACCAAATGTACTTGAATGAGAGTAAGAAGTATAGCATTACCTTTAAACTGGTATCTAATCCCTTTCAAAAGTGCCTGTAAAAGTATTAGCTCACTACCAGATAGTTCAGTGGAATTATTCTTAACTTCTAGCATTATACCTGCAAAACCAATACTGATCTAGAGCTTCTGAAACATCCAAACAACAGAAGTCATTCCCCCAACATGAATCACCTAAGTTTTTATCAAGAAGTAAAAAGAATTATTGCACAAATCTACACAAAAACACCAATTAAATGTTCTCAATTTCATATCTGTGCACAGCTGAACCAGTACATTAGACACTCTTTACCAAAGTTCACTTTTGCTCTTCATTTGCAACAGCAGCTGCCACAAAAGCTCCAAGTGCTGCACTTGGATTTGGCACAGTCCAAAGTGAAACCTATGGCTGTAGGGCTGTGCAGCCTCTTCTAAAAAACACAGCACGGAAACACAGAAACCTGTACAATTTATTCAAGAGGTAACAAGAATCAGGAGTTGTACTGAAATGCTAGAATCCCAGCATTCAAATAAATTCTACTGTTCTATTTATGTTTCAGTAAAGACTAAGCATAATATTTTGTTCAGTAACACAAAATTAATATCTGCAATCCAACCCTACACTTAATGACGTGTCAGTCTGTCTCTCTGCTCTAAAAATACCATCCCTTGTAGTTGTGATGCAGAGATTCTGAGGAGAGATGCTACAGATAAAAAAAAAAGGTGTGTGCAGCCTGCCTTTTACATTCTGTCAAGTACCTTTTGTTGAATAGTGGAGTGCTTTTGCTCCATATCTCTCTTCTCCTTCGCAGCATCTACAGCCAACTGATCCAGCTGTAAAGAGAAACAGAAAATTGTATCTTTAAATTACCATAAGAAATTTGGCTCAGCAGATTTCACAATGCTGACAAAAAAAGAAAGGACACGTCTAGACATTGTGAGACTTTTATTTTATTTGCATAGTATAATTACTTCTTTGTCACAAATTGTTTACCTTGAATAACCACTGAAGCCTCGTTTAAAGCACTGCTCTGCCACCCTGAATTAACCTCTACAAAGGTGTACATTTCTTGTAAGCATTAGAAGAACTGTTTCAAAGAACAGCATGGTGCCAAGCATATGCGACTCTACCGCATTGGTGCTCAATCTCCCAAGAGGATGACTCATGCTCTAGCTGCTCTTGCTGGCCTATGCAGCAGAACTGGTAGGAGCAGCAAAAACTGGAAGGAACAAATGCTATGGATTTTTCCCTCCACAAAGTGGGAGAACAGTCTCAACCAGGATTTTGTGTCAATAGTCTTGATCAGCTGATCAAGTACTCGAGCAAGATTGCTAGAAATCTTAGAGAGAATCAAACTAATTTTGGAAATAAAAATGTGGTTTATAAAATAACAGAGATTGTCACAGAGAATATTTAAGTCAGTATCCTTATAAAGTCTGTGATAATAAAAAAGACACTACCCAAAAATTTTCCTTTTACAACCACAAAAATGGGGGAAAAAAAGGAGGAAATTTAAGATCCTCTGTAAGAGAAAGTTTGATTGGCGTTTTCTTCTGTGACTGGTTGCTTGTTTTGGTTGGTTTTGTTTTATAGTTTTGATTCCTTGGGTTTGGTTGTTTGCTTGTTTTACACAGGCCTTCATGTTTAAGTAAGAAATGCAGTAGAGCAGCAGACATTGCCTGAAGTGGTTTGGTACTTATCTGCCCGATGAGCCCTTCCTCTGCCCAGCCCACAAGACAAGGCTGCCGTTAGCCGGTGCCTCAGTGAGGAGCGGTGCAGACACAGCGCAGAGCACGGGGCTCACCCGCAGCTCTCCGGCTCTGGGACGGGGCTGGCTCTGCTCCAGGCCCACAGCAGGAACTCCAGGAGCAGCCTGCACAACACCAGCTCCCAGCTGGGTCACTCACTTGGCACAGGGCACAGATGACTGACACATCCTCTGATCCCCTCCACCCGCTCTCAGAACCACAAGTGTCAGGCCCTGTCAGCTCTGGCCATTTCCCCAGTCTTTTACTTCCCCTGCTTGACATGATATAAATGAGAAAAAAAGGGACAATAACAGGCCCTTACACCCTTGTGCTAGACAGTCTCCAACAATTATGGAGACATCAGAAAGCTGAGAAACATCTGGATCCATTTCCATGCTCAGTTACTTTTTTTAACTCTTCTCTCCCTGTCTTCCCCTCTGGCTCAATAGGCCGTATCAGCACTTGAACACCTTTACTTGTATTTGTGAACAGGAACACGTTGAAGGCTGAAGTGTCCAGATGCCATATCTAAGCAGCCATAGGACTTAAAAATGACACAAGAGCCTCTAAAACAGAGACTGGGCTCAAAGACTGTTTTGCATCAAGAACTCTTGGGAAACCCTTTCTTTTGTGATAAAGATGAGAACTGGGTCAAGTGCTGTTCAAAACTTTATAGGTATCAAGTTTCTTGCTAAAACTTCAGATTCAGGAATCTGCATATGGCTCCCAAGAAATTCTTCCTTCTAGCCCATTAGATGAAACAGAAGGCAGCCACTCAGGGTAGGGCAAGTAACTCTAATTCATCTTGAATACAACTGTTTGAGGGTACATTTACCACAGCCAAAAATAAAATTCTTAAAAGCAGCTCATTCCATCAGTTACTTTTTTTACTATGAAGACATCATTGCACCACTCCTGTTTGCAAGCTCAAACCAGAGTTTCTTCCTTTTCACTCAGGTGAGTAGCACATCAATTGTCTTAAAAGAGACCAACAGCATACAACTGTCTAAAGCTGCAGCAAATCACAACTAAACTATCAAAATCCCAGTCATTACAGCATTACAGGTAATTTTTAGAAAATTAGGTTTTTCAAAATACTGCATTTACTGGTAAATGTATTTTTATAAACATAGTGCTCTAACTGGCATTCTGAGGAGAATTAAGTCAGACTAAAATATTTAGCTTTATGAACAGTCATCTCAATGAAAATTCAAATGTTTTCTTTTTAAGCTAATACCACATTTGATATGCAAAGAACCAAAATCAATACTTTCCATGCAAAAGCTCATATTATGCTTGCACACTAATAAAGATTCCCATACAATGACCTGATCCCCAAGGGATCCTACCCTGACCTGAAGTATCCAGAAAGCAAAATTGCTTAATCCTATTCCATCACAGTAACACAGTTACTTTGAAAATACAGACAAAAATAATTCAAGATTATAACTATACTATTTAAGATCAATTTTATTACTTCAGATGCTGTTAACGCTTGTAATTAAGATCATACACAAAATTCACCTAGGAATGAAAACTCACTCACCAACAGAAGGAATCTAACAGCATTTTCACAAAAATCCAGCAAATCTCCGTTATGTCACAACATACTTTGTTAAAGGCACAAGCTTCAACCAGTACAAGCTGCAAAGCCATCAAGCATTAAAACTTTCAACAGTTATTTACAAATCTGCTTCTGCCATGAAAAATATCCATTACTTAAATGCCAAGGTCTGCTACAAAAGAACAATTCTGCAAGTTGTACAACTTTAGGGTCTTCAGTCTATCCTTGCTCCAACTGCAATATATTTAAAACATTCTTATCTATGGGTTTTCTAAATTTAACTCCTTCAGTTGCTATGATACCAGCACCAAAATGAATGTTAAACAGTGCTCCTTACCAGATCAAGCAAAAGCATGATCAGACATTCAGAAATAACCTTGTGTTTTCTTGCTTAAATCACATCAATGAAATGGAAACATTGAAGCTTGGCTGATAGCATAATCCACTATCAACTCCATTGTTTGAGTCTCCTTTCCCTATCCCCTCTTCCACAGAAGTACAGGACACACATGTTATATACAACCAGACACTACAGCTCAATGCTTACAACTCAGACTCAGACTGGAAGGGTGTCGAAGAATAAAGGGCACGACCATGCAAGAGTAACATCCAGCTCAACTGTTCAGTTACTTCCATTACACCAAGACCTGACATGTCTCTACACATAATTAAGACCCCCAGTAACCCAACTGGGGCCTAGTCTAGCAGAAAAATAACTATTCAGCCACTGGATTGTTGGAGTTATTTTCTACAGCCCCCAATCTGCTCCACTGTACAGCTCAGAACAGTTTCATCTCTTAGACATTCAATGACACATCTACTCAAGATGAATTACTGTAAAAGTTTGCTGTGATTTATTTGCTTTTTTATCTGGACAGACACTTAAAATTTTAGTTGGCTGCTTTGTGGATCTGTTTGGGCAGTGGTGATAGAGCGGTCTGCATCAGAGCACTTGTTGCAAGTCCTCAGAGAGAGGCAAATAGAGAGTGCTCATATAACTTGCACTGAAAAACAAGTCAAGACACTGCTGAGTCTTCTTCCTGCACCACAGACAGATCTTCATTTGAATACTGTATGTTCCAATCGATTTGCATAACCATTTTCAATGTCTCCTGTGTGCAGGTGGCAGCCATCAAAGCTCTTCATGAGTCCTGCACTGAAAACCCAGAAGCATTAACTGTCTGTTCTTAAATGTAAACAACAAAAATGGACAAGAAGGATCCCATGCAGGAACTAAATTTTGCACTACTTATTAAAATCAGACTTCCATTTCACGGTCGAAGTTGCTAACATCAACATTATATTTGCACACATCAAAATTTAATTACGCAGACTGCATAATTTATATGGTAAATAAAGCATATGAGTAGAAGGTAAACCAGTCTAATCTACTTTTATTATTAGATATATTTATAAAGATGGGTCATATACAAAAATTTTGAAATCCAAATAATCCAGTACCCTGAATATCACAATGTACCTTACAGAGCAGTACATGACTATGCTGAAGTATGTAAATCCTGAAGGTAGTATTAATTTTAGTAAACAGACAACTTTCAGTTTGTAACTATTTTCATTCCTTTCATTACAGTGTATTTTTTACATTTCACCTTTATCATACTACAATTCCCTTTGTTGAATAATCTATGAAGTATCTGATATGTAGGCATATATCAATATTTCTTCCATTTCAGCACATAATTATGCATTTTTGAAATAATTTGTTACCTGTGCACCAAGATCTTTCATGTAGGGCTCAAGTTCACTAAACAGATCATAGCCTTGATGGAAAAAAGCCAGATGTGCATACATAAACGATAACATCTAGAAGGAACAAAGTAAATATTTATTCCCTTAAAATTATATCCCATATTACATAAATATATCACTTAATTCACATAACTTACAATTTCAGGTTTAATTTCTTCTCTCATGTCCTGACAGTTTTACATCAATACCTCATAGAGCTTCCAATGTTGTAAAACAAATGTGCAAAGTAAAGGAAGAACCAAGGCAAAAATCTCAGAAATCAGTTGATAGCATTAACCCCATGAGCAAAACAAAAGAAATCTACTTAATGGCAGAAAGCTACTTTTAATTCATGTCACCTGAAATTTTTGCTATCTCCTGTTTAACTGGGACATGTAAGGTAGAGAGGGGCTATAGAATATTTTACTAATGATTCAAACCCATAAGCTTTATGAACATAGCTGAGAAGACTGTCTGGCCTTAAAATAGAAAATAAGTTGGGAAGGTGCAGAGCAGAATAGCAGGCAGTTATAAACCAACCCAAGTAAAGTTTCTGCTTTTTAAGGAATTAAGAAAATTATGGGAGAGCAACTTCAGACATTTGAAAGAATAGCACTGTTTAATTTGTCACTTTATATCTCAATAAATTTCTAACAGAGACAATGTGAAGTAGAAAAGGGAATACAATGTGAAGAAAATTGGTATGCAGGTATTGCTTTATATTAATTTAGCAGATACCATACTATTCATCTTAAAGTTTGCCCTGTTCTTAGAAAGAGCAGAATTCATCTTAGAGTAGATTATAAATAGCACTTACTGTTTACAAAGTAATAAAACAGACCTAAACAGCAGAATTCTTGGCAAACAAAGTTTGATTTTAACCATGGAACACATACCAAAGGATCAGGAGTAGTGAAAACCTGTAAGTGTTCAAATCTTAACCAGAAGGATTGTCAAAAACAGTTAAACATATATGCCCAGCTACAGCAAAGGCCAAACTAACAGTCACCAAACTGGCAAATGTACTGTAACATTTTGATCAATGAAAGGACTAAATTTTTGCTGCTTTGTGCTCGTATTTTTAATTTCAGATAGATTAAAATATCTGATATACAGAGGACAGAGTATATCTTACCGATTTTAAGATTTCTGCTCTCCTTTTAGATTGAAGAACATTGATCTAGGAAAAAAGAACAAACAAGCAATTTCTTTTATTCTAAACTTCTTATTTTATTTGCAACTTTCCCCAGAATAATCACATCCAAGCTTTAAACACTGGAAGAAGAAAGCTCAGTATCAGACTTCCCAAAGTACTTTTAAAAGCAGATGCACTCTAGTTCTGTCATATCAAAGTGATGCAATCAGAGAACACTTGCAAAGCTTGAGCTTCACAGTGACAGACACAATATTCTTATATCAGTAGGGAAAATACAAGACACCACGTGCCAGCTAGAAGTAATATAATACAACTTTCAAGCAAGGAAAATTGGTTCTCATTTTTAAGAGATTGAATTCAAGATGTTTCAAGCAGTGTGAGCTAAGCCAGCCCACCAGCACCTTGCAGAAGTTGCACTCAGCACTGCTGCCAGGGCAGAGCAAAGGATGGGGCCAGGGTTACTTTTTCCCTCAGAGTAGCTAAGTATCCCCAAAGTAGTCCCAAGCAAGCAAGAAAATAATAGTTTCAATAAGTAACTTGCCATGCATACCTGGGCTTTTAAGCTAGCTGAAGTCACTGATTAATGGTGTTGCCCTAGAACTTGAGGATTTTCACATTATATTGAAAAAATAACCAATTTTTTGCATTCACGTAGTTTCCTTATCTTCTTTGTGCCCTAATCTTTATAGGTAGCCATCCAGAACTACAGATTTTACTTTAAAAGATTCACTTAGCAGAAACAGGCATGATTTTGTAATTTAACACCTCCATGCCAGTTTAGAATTTCAGAAAAATAAATAAACTTGCTGAAGCTATAATCAAAACCAGATTCCATTTCTGCACTTAAGTGGTCATTATTTTGGAAAACTTTCTGCAGCAAAAATAATTAAGATTTGTTTGTACAGAATAAACCCTCAGCCTGTGAAGCAAAGAAAAATAAAAATTAAAGGAAAGCAAAGGTTTTGTATTACAGTTTAAAGCCAATCCAGCTACAAGGAGACCACAGTTGTGAAGTCATTTCTCCAGAAGAATCACAGAAGCAGAAAGAATTCCTAAAGCTGAATTGATTTTTGTCCACATTGAGAGATGCTGAAACTGTTCACAGTTACTCTAAATGCATCTTTATCCCAGGAACTCCTCATACTTTGAACACACAAATTCCAGAAGGCAAACAACCTGCAGTTCAATGCACACACAAGGAACTGGCCTACTACAGCAGTGACTGCCAGCTTCCCCCACCATTGAGTGCTAGTACAAATAATCCTGTTGGGCATAATTCACACGACTTTTTCAATACCCCAAGGACCCTAGTGTTTAAAAAGCAGTTCAGAGTTGACCACTGACCACCATGTCTGTGAACATGCCCAGGCTCACAGGCTCCACTTCATTTTACAACTCATAATGCAATTTATAGAAAAGTTAATTAAGCTTTAAATAACTGACTGGAGTGTCACAAATCACAATGATAATGTCTAATATAAAACCAGCTTAACTGTAAAGAGCTGTTCTGTGTTTGGTCACAGGAGAAACCCAGATCCATTTGGGAGCCCCCAATCTCTCATACCATCTGAGCTGTAATAATCCTGTTTTGCTGTAGTTGTGGGTAAGTATGAAGCACATTAATTTTAGGTATCAAAAGAAAAATTATTACTGTATTACAGGATACAAAGCAGCATGACAAAGAACACCTCTCAACACCCTATGGGAGATCGTCACTAAAAAGGCAAAGGACAGTTTAAGTTCTTGACTCCCCTTATAGCACAATGCCAAACTCTGAGGCATCCAGACAAGCTGAATACAACCCAAAGCATACAGTTAAAATGGCAGAAGTACCCAAAATCCTGTACCAGAATTAGTCAGGTAATTTGTAATTCCTAGGCTAGGTTACAGTTTTTACTTTAAATATATTAGAAACTGCAGCACATCTAACTCATGAAACATTCAGGTAAATATCAGGCAAATACTGGGGTTTTTTTCAAAATCATTATTCAAGTTGTAAATTAAACTGTGTCATTGCAGCAAAGGCACTGAATACCAGAGCATTAAAGCAAGAAGAATGCATCAATTAATTTTCCTCAGATGTTATTAAAAAAGGAATTACTTGCAGAGAAAATTCTTCATTTTTCCCTAAATCTCCACAGCTTCCAAAGCTTACTAAAAGAACTTCTAACATTGTAAAGGACATGTCTCTAACCATATGTAACAAATGGTTTTGAATAGTACCTTTTATTGCTATCCTTACCTGAAGAACATAATCCAGAGCTATGTGCCGAAAACACTTCCGTGTTGCAGTCAAAATATTGGTTGCTTCCTCTACCTCGTGTTGCTTATTTCTTTGAACTTGGGCATTTTTCACCAGAGCATTCTCTTTTTCTTCACTCACTTTTTCAAACTGTTTCTTTGCATCTTTAAATTTCCTAATATCTCTACGGAAAAAGGAAATATGGATAACAAATTAATTCCAAAGCATGAAAAAGAGTTTAAAGCTACACCAGACAGACCAAGCTTGTGACTGCTATAGCTGGTGTCTTTGAATTTTATATTCTTCAGTACATGCTTGGGTCAAATGGAAATCCACAAATTACGACAGAAGCTTGTGTTTTTCTTTTCCAGGAAAGGACAAAATTGAAATGTAACTGAACACACCTAATGCCTACTTGGGGAAAGCTTTGTCCCTCAAGCTTAGACAATTACAAATATGCAATTAGATCAGTAATTCATCCTATTACAACATTTCTGAAGCTGTATCTAAAGACTCAGTGATTTGGGGTGGTTTTTGACAAAGCCTTAATACACACTTCTCAATTTATGGGTGGCTATTTACAGGAAGGATGTTTCACCCACTCAAATCAGATTTTTAAAATTCCATTCTACATATAACTTTCCCATTACAAGTGGAAATTAACTTACTCTTTAACGAAAGTCTGAAGCTGTGTTTTAATTGATCTTTGGATTTGGTCAAACAGAATCTGAAAGAAAGCATTATTATGTAGGTCAGTAACTTAGAGGTACTCGTACCTTCTGATTTCAGAAATGTAAACAGCAATTATGCAGAATTAGATGAGAATCATTACTAAACCACTGTGTCTCTAATATCAAAATATAAATCCCTTCACAGTAGCTTTGAAATAAACAAAAGAGAAAATAAGGAAATTAACACAAACCAAACATCTTTTGCTGCTCTTTTTTTAAAGACTGGGGCTATCAGGAGAGATAAGAGTTCCTGGCATCTTATTCTCCCATCCTGACAATATGAGACATGCCTGGTTTCATAGAAGAAGTTTATTTATGTTAGTTGTACAGTAATATGCCTGAAGAAACAACTTTGAATGTTAAGGAACAATTTTTTTGTTTCTTATACTTCCACAATTTATCAACAATTAAAAGACAAATGAGACCATAGAAAGAACATGCTCTTAACTTCTGGCAAAAGCCCCAAAATCATGGATTGAAATTAATGCTGAAAATGTAACTTCCGTGAGTATTTAGTACCATCTCCTTTACGTGAAACGTTGGCAGAAAAACACCCACCGTTGGACTACTAAAAGGAATGGCTGATTCTTTTTAAGAATAAGTGATCTAAGCAACACTTCCAAAATTTCTTATGATTTGGGAAGGCTGGGGGCTGGTGAGCAAAATATAATCAACTCACTTGAATTGTAAAGTGTAAGATATTTGTTAATTCTTTAAGGCCAAAGCACACCTGGATGTCAGAAAATTAGTATGTTCTCTTATGACCCAAAAAATTCTAACTGGAAAATGAAAACATACATTCCTTCAGCTTCACATCTGCCCTCTGAGTTTTAGGATGGAATGGAACATGTCAACGGCTACTGGACAAAAATCCTTTTGTCGCTTCTTATTGTGCAGACAAGAAATGTTGCCTCAGTTTCCAACCCCTCTACACCTCCTGTTCTTCATAACAGAAATACACAAGGCAACATCACAAAAATTAAGTTGGCCCAGTTGAACAGAATCTCTCATAAATGTAAAGATCTTGAAATATTAAATAATTTTTTTTGAAAAAGCAAGTCAAAACCTCAGTTTAAGGCAAAAAAATGTTTTCTTTAAATGTTCTCAGTCTTAAGATTCTTTATTAAGATTTGGAAATGGAAAGCTGTGTAATGTCAAGCGGGCAGCAAAACCTTTACCAGCTAATCTCTCTTTTCTAGAAACACTGAAGGGAACCAGGACTGAGTTTAAGCCACTCATTAGCAGTGTCTCCATGCTTGCATGCAGTCTCCATGCTTGGAGGTTTTCAAGACCAAAGCAACCTGCTCCAACCTCATATCTGATGCTGATTTAGGCAGGCAGTCAAACCATCCACACCTCCTGAGGCCCCTTCCAACCAGAATTGTATCTACCACTAGCACATGGAAGAACCTGTTCGCATTCCCACTTTGGGAAACCACAAAAGCAGACAACTAGAATAAAGAACTTCTTGACAAACTGGAAGTCACGCTGGGACTACTCCCACTGCTGACATTTAAGCTTGCCAGTGCCTGGGGAGTGCACCAATCAAGATCAATACCAAAAGATAAAACCAGATGGGAATTCAGATGACTAGAGGACTCCCAGAAATACAAGCTTTGCATTCTGCTTACAGTAATGAAGAGAAAAAATGTGCTGGGCAGAAAAACACATTAGATTTCCCCTAAAAGAAGAGAAAGAAGTGCCCAGACCACAATCTGATTAGATTTACAGCCTTGTCAACATAGTACCTTTCATACACTCCAAGTCTAAGAAAGCTGCTATTTGCCATAAACTGTCACAGCTACTCCCCCACCACTGAGTCAGTGAAGATGCTGCATTAGTCTGGTCCCTGGCCTTATCTGTAGCAAAGTCTCACATGAGAAAACTGACAGTCATCCAGAACTCAGTGGGAGCACCTCCTACCCCTTCTATCCTTTCTTTCTCTAGCTTCTCCCTCCTGATGGCTCTGTCACCTTGGTCAGCAACAGACCTGTCACTCTGAGCCAGGAAGCCCTGTTGAACTAAGCAGATTCAGAAAAAGCAATGCAGGACCACACCACATGTGGCAAAGCAGTTGTGCCTCACTGCTGATGTTTGTGCCTTTGGTAAAAGCCACTTTGTTCTCACTATGCCTGAGCACAGCAAGGGCATGGAGGGGGAAAAAAAAAAGCAGGACAGGACTCATATTTGTCCTACTTAGACTTGAAAAGCAATCTCTTTTAATATGGTTTGTTCTTTGCTTTCTGCCTTCAAATTGCCCAAAAGGGAGAGTTTTGCTCTGCCAAATTTTACCAAAGCAGTGCAAGCCACAATCACATAGAATAACAGCAGCAGTAACACAGCACACAGGTGTCTGAAAGAGCGACCATAGATAAAAGACATGGTTAAGAGGGTAACCAGCAGTAAGATGTGTGATGAAGAGGGACAGCCTGGGTTAATCTGCTTCATCTAATCTGCAGAAATCGTTAACATCAAAGTAATACTTGCTGCAGTGCTGCTGGTTTGAATCTTTGCACTTCCTTCTCTCTACAACCCGAGCAGCACTGTTCACTTACTCCCTTCTTTACAGTTTTCATTAGATTACGTGCAGATACGTACACTTTGTATAATGGGAAAAAAAATCAAACACAATGCTATTAACCTGCTTTGCTTTGCTTCCCTTCCATTCTAAAAGCATTAAAAAAAAAAAAAAAAAAAGCCTAATCAGACACTTTTAGAAAGCCAAGTTAAAGCTAACAAACTTCCATTGCATTCTCTCTATCTTGTCAAACTCCCAGTGGTATGAAACCCCCACATTTTACATGTCCTGCATATTTCCAGGCTTTGGAGACACTTCAGTTTGTTTCCAGCAACTTCCTGGGAAATTAACAAAGAGTGGTTGGGCCAATGAAAGAGAAAGAAAACAGAAGAACAATTATATTGTTTTGGCTTTCAGAATACAAACTCTTCAGAGGAAAAAATAACAAATTCGTTTTCAACACAGGGAAAAATGAAGTTTCTGATTAATTCTAAATTAATGCTAAAAATTGCAATTAGTCTTAAATTCTAGCATTTTCTCCTTTCTCCACACTTGTCTAAATTTGCTATCCTTCCAAAAAGAAAACTATATGCAAATCAGAGGTGCTTCATTTTGTGTATTATAAAGGGTAGGGGGAAAGAAGTATCAGTTATGGAATAGACAATCATTATTTCAGACCAGCAAAGGTATAAGCTCATAGTCTGTAACCGTTACCACCAGTTTGATTCAAAAAGATTAAACTATTCAGTATTTATTTTCTTAGAGAACCAAAGCTTACAAATTACAAATGAAAAATAAACCAAGATGGAAATCTGCAGAAAAGGGGATATTTATAAATACTTTGTAAACAAAACATTAATAAAATATTTATAAATATAAAACAAGAGTTATTTAACACCATTTAAACCATTACTCTGCAAACACTATCAGCAAGAAAGGCATTACCATTAATCTATTATCAAATATAACTGGAGATGAGCTATCAGTGCCATGTTGCAGCTAAAAATACTCACATTATGATAATTAATCATTTCCTGTAAGGTGTCAGAGAACTTTGCCAAACTGGTCTGTAAAGAGAAGATAAAAGTGGTTTAAGTTAAGCCCTAGTAAACACACAGCACAAAAGCAACAGTTCACAGGTTTACAGCTTTTCAGTAAAGAACCTGGAAATTCATTTTCCTTGTAGCACCATTATGAGACTAAAACCATTAGGCTAGAAGGACAACACAGCTGTAATATCAAATAAATCTATTAAAGATACAAGCAACAAAAATGTTATTTCTACCTACCTGTATATAAAGTACCAAACAGAAGGAAAGCAGGAAAAATTCAAATTGACTAAAGATATGGGAAGCTCACATAATCCAAAACATTAACTTACAATATTTAATATTACAAATAAATTAATATGTAATTTATATTTTTCATGTTTAATATGCTTACTCCAAAAAACTGATTAACATGTTGCAATCACCAGCACACACACACACTAATCTAACACATTTTCTGAAATCTGGCAGACCCGTGTCACTGCTGAAACTAAACAGCACAGCCACCTTCAGTGCACCACAGCCAGAAAAACCCTCACTCTAAAAGAGACAGCAAAGAAAAAGGAGCAAAAAGGCAAATAATACTATAAACATCAACTATTTCTCTTGCTAACTGTTAACTGTTGTACCTTTTTTAAGTTATGCTTCTCTCCCTCCACTTTCATCTGAAAGAACTTACCTCAACCAATGTATCTTTACAGGAATATTGTGCAAGGTCTCGAATTCCATTCATGAACTGCTTGTTGGCTGTACAAAACGCTTTCCCAGTATCAATCATTGCAATACAAAGCTTCACCAGCTAAAATGAGTATAAAAAGAGAGATAAAGCAGAAGACTTATTTTTGTTTGGTTTTTAGACCATCATATAAACATAAACATGCTGAGCTTAGTTAAGCCTACTGAAATAAAAATTTCAAAAGTTAAATTCTCACCCTCAGATTCTATGAAAAGCTTTCTACTGTATAGTGACAGCTATAAAAATACCACTCTAGGTCAACAGATATGCTATGGGCAAAGTTACTACTCTATATAATTTTTTAAATTATTTTTTACTTGCTTTATTGTTAACTGAGATGTTGCACATATTTCAAGAGAGAATTTTACAGGGGCAAAAAGTATAGCAACTAAAACATAACTGGTTAGAACCCAAGCAAACTATGAGGTTTCTGAGGAAAAACACCACAAAACAAACAAAAATGAAACCCACACCAGTTGTTTTATCCTGAGACACTCAGAGTACAGGCACAGGAAAGCAAAAGGCTCTGTGCACAAAGCACACTGAAGAGCCATGGTTACATCTCATGAGGTGAAATCAATCATGTTTTCACTCACAGACTAATCTCTGATGGCCTTCCATCCCTACCACTCACTGCTCCAGTCAGCACCTCAGCCCTCATGGTACTGCAGTCAGATAGGAAGGTCCTCAGTATCTTGTGAGGGGTGTTTTCCCAATTTCTGAACCATTTATGCACTAGGCCATTAATGTAAGAAAGAGTTGTTACTGCAATTGCCAAGATGCTCTCTTGAGAAGAGGCCCACTATGATTGAGTTCCCTCACCCTAAGACAAGCTGAGAGTAAAACCAGAAGATTGAACCCTCATCTCTGAAAGGATGGCAAATAAATTTTCATGAAAAGCAACAAAGAAGCACTTGATCCCCTGTTGGGGCAAAGAAATCTAAGCATCATGCCTGCCTTAGTTACCCAGAATTTTTTAGATCCGTAGGAAAAGTGGAAAGCTGAGTGTGATCTTCCACATTCTGATGAATGTCCAAGTTGCTTGAACAATGGACAGAAAAAAAATCACAATCAATATTAACCTTTTTCCTTCACCTTTGTTTATAGTTCACAAAATTGAACCATGCTTTTTTTTTTTTTTTTTCTTACAGAGAGGACAGAATTGCAGAGAATGTAGCCCAAAGTCAAATTTGTGAGACAATAAAACCAAGTTTAGTATGAACAATTGAGCAGAAAAAGTTACCAACCAAGCCTAGACAAATTATTACCCTCAGGCCATAGTTGCTTCAGCTCACCCAAGAAGCTTGGCTTTCAACTTTGGTATTGTACAAGGCCCTGAATAATGTCATTTAAGGAATATGAGAACTCTTTTCCCCAAAAACAATCTTTTCAGACTGGTGGAGAAGCCAAACTTCCGAGATTGATTTTTCAGATCCTTTAAATACTTACACTGTTTGATCTACCAAAACAGATTAAACACCCCTACAGTAAAAACATGTGTTATGCTCATCAAGACTGACACCAAATCAAAATTAAGGATCTTGAATTTATTTTGCAAGAGCAAATTGTTACATTATAACTACAAAAAACTAGAAATATTATTACAAGTAGTAAAGACTAAGTCTTCAAGCTTGACACCATCTTTATTTGTCTCCAGCTCTCTGCAGCCAACTCACAGCTGCAGGAAAAAAAGCTGTATTCAAAAGGCAGTTAAGGAGGTAAACAAATCACATCTGCCTGCCATGTGAAAACATAGATAAAAATAATTT
The DNA here is from genome assembly GCA_016584745.2 of Phylloscopus trochilus trochilus. Classification (NCBI taxonomy): domain Eukaryota; kingdom Metazoa; phylum Chordata; class Aves; order Passeriformes; family Phylloscopidae; genus Phylloscopus; species Phylloscopus trochilus. The sequence continues at coordinate 7,146,516 of WQNJ02000041.1, read as the reverse complement.
AAAACATGTAGCACAAATGCAAAGGAAAGAAGACCTTTTACAGATGAAAACCAAAAATAAGCCACTCTCAAAATACTAGCAAAGAAATAACAAAAGTTTCCAAAGGTGAGGAAGCCAATAAACAGATAGGGAGCTGAAAAGATGCTACATAGAGTTTTTTTATATACATGCACAAAGCATGACAAAACGCAGGACAAATTTTACAGCAGTCAAGTCCTCCACACAACAGTGAAGGATGTATCTGGCTGCTGTGCCTCAGATTACCAACAACAAACAGCAGGGATTTTAAACCTCTGAAACAAAGAGTATGCAGATGTCCCCACAGCACGCCGATGTGGTAAAACAGGCTCTCGGTGCTGCCATGACCAAGCCCCGGCTTTTACCTCACGTGAAAGCTGAAGGAGTTAGCAGCAGCTCCCGGGGCTGAGTCCCAGGGGCGCAGTGAGGGGCCAGCTCAGGAGGGAATCGCTCAAGCCTCGGCCGGGGGAAGGAGCGAGCTCCCGCCGCGATTGCAGCCGCCCGCTGCTGCTTTGCTCCAGCCTGGCCGCCGAGGCCCAGCTGCGAGCTCGATCCCTCTCCTCTGCAGAGCAGGGCGCTTGGTCGGCCACTGACACTTCCCAGCTGTGAACTTTGAAACAAAACCGGAACACGCTTTTTGATGTTTTTAAGAACAAACATTGTTGAGTTAAAAGCTTACCTTGTCAAGTTTCAGTTCCAGCTCTGTCACATCTCCTTCTACCTCTTCTAAAGCTGCCCTGCGTGCATAAAAGGTTTCTCTTTAAAATTTTACACAAAAATACTCTGAGTCTGGGGAGAAGGGGCAGACACACATTCATTTAACTCATGTATTGCCATCACAGATTTACTTAAATTTCAGCTATGAAACAGCATAGATTTTTAAGAACCAAAAGAATTGTAGGACATTTGATGGTGAAAAGAAGAAAAACTACATCACTGCTAAAACACGATCTGTTGATAAAGATTTGAGATCAAATTTTATCAATCCTAATATTTGTCACACCAAAATAGGTTTGTTCTTGTACAGACAAGAGTCTGTATGTTTGGAGCCAACAACAAAGGAAAGAAATTGAAAGTTAGAGGGAATTTTCTTAACTCTTTTGGTGATCTCCTGCCTCAAACCTTCAAATGATACAGCTATTTTATGAATAACCTTGCAACGAGATTAAGAAAAAATCAGCCAGTAAAAGCTGCTTTCATGGAGCATTGCTAAAGCACAGCTTTTTTTTTTTTTTTTTTTTTTTCTTGAAAGCTCATGTTTCTTTGTACACCTCCTTCCTTATTGCTACCTGAAAAAACAGAAGACTGAGAATGGATGACACTTTGAACTCAGAGTCCATGAATGTTGCTGCTTCATCAGGCTACTGCCTGGAGAGCTGAATGGACTCACTTCTGGCAAGGAGTGTCCTTGCTGCCATCACAGGGTGCCCATTCTTTCAGTCATTCCAGCATAACTGCTCATGGAGCCACACTGTTTACCAGTAGTAGCCCGCCTTGGGGAAAAAAAAGTAATAGGAAGTTTTCTGTAATGCTTTTTGGAAAATTGGATCGAGCATTTCACATTTCAGCCCTACAAAAACCCCAGCTCTTCCTGGAAAAAGTTATACTGGCAGGGAAGAATGATTTGGAGCAGGAATTTCTTAAGCCAACTTAAAATACTGAGGAGAGACTACACACAACCACAGCTTTACTGTCTCTTGCTAATTCCATTCTAGTTCACATGAGTACAAGCCAAGAACATAAAAAAAAAAATAGAGAGAGAGACACTGGATCAGGCCCCAAGTTCAGGAAAAGCAGTTTTTTTACAAGAACAGTTCTAAAAAATGCTGCCAACTGCCTGTAGATCTCAAACACTGAGCATGACATTCCCAGCTTTTGCAGATCTCATTACACATGGTTGCATTCCAGTTCTTGCACCTCAGTGCATTCCCACAGTTATGTCCTAGGTTTCATATCCAAGCAATCCCTGCAGTTGCATTTTGGCTTCTTCCTCTTCGCTAGCTTCAGACCATGAAGGATTTCAGGCAGTATCAATTTCTCTTTTACTTTATTTTTTTTCCATAACTGATTCATTTCCATTTAAGCCTCTAGTTAATCTTGTTTCGGAAAGCATTAAAGAGAATTAAAAAAAAACAAAACCCAAAGGAAGGAAAAGCATCTCAATATTTAGACTGCAATTTTGTATTCGTTTGTTTATAATCACAGCGCAACGAATTTTTATTTGTTTCTTTGGCATTAACATAAAAGCACGATTAAGTAGCTTGTTTACAGAACTGCAGCAAGATCTGATAAGAGTATTATTTTTTTAGTGTCTTTAACTAGTGAAGAGTTCTAGCTCCACAGGACTTAATGAGCTAAAAGTCTAAGACTCAAAATGAACAGAGATAAACACAGAGCAGGCAGAATGAAGACAACACATCTGTTCAGTAATTAAACCTCTATTCCAAGAGGCAAATTTTAAGACAGAATAAGCTCAACTGGAAGAAGTAAAAGCAGAACATCAAAAAACTGAAACAATGAAGGGTAGGTCAAGCAAAAAGAAGCATAAAGCAAAACAGACAGAAGTATCATAGGAGAAAGGAGAGATACACCCCACTACCACCCAGTTTACTGCAGATCTTTGAAATGCCACAGGCCCAAGGCACCAGGCTGCTTCTCTGGGCTATTTCCCACCCCTGCCATGTGATGCAGGGATGGCATATTTGGGCCCCATAGCAAACAGCTGTTGGGTTCCAGCCAAACTCCACTTTAATTCTATGTTTCTTTGCATAAAAATGACGACTTTCACTGTTTCCACCACATAAAAACTAGTAGAAGTTATTATCGTGCAAACATATTCACAGGTATTAGTACAATTCTGGATTACAAACACAAAACCAATGGAGAGTATGCCCTCAGACTATCAGAATATAGGTATATACATCCAATTGCGTATCACCTAGTCACAAAAACTGTCTTCATGTTGTTATCCTGGGCCAGCAATACATGAAAAACAGTTGATCTGAGCTGTGCTATGTTAATGCTACCCCTGATTTTCTTATTTTAATACTTTTTGAAGCCACAGAATACAAAGGTGCATTTCTCTCTGAAACATCTGTGTCAGGCATAAAGTTCACAGAAAATGGACATAATTCTGAGTAAATGTCATGTCCACAGCCAAGACCCACTGTCCAGCTATAAACACAGGAAGCAGTGGTGAAACAGCTGAGGACCAAGTGCCAGAGCTGACACGTAACAAAACTGTTGCTCCTCAGTGAAGTGGGAGCTGGGAGCAAGGTTTGCGTCACAGTGATCTCAGCCAGAAGGCTCCAGCATTAGGAGTAAGGATCAAATCAGGTCCAGTGTATGAGTCAAACATCTGTGGCTTCCCAAGACATTCAAATACTGCATGGCAACGCATAAAACCAGAACAGCTGCTTAAGGGTGGAGGACAACTTTTACAAATGAGCAGTCTCCCATACTCTTCATGCTCTGTAATGAGGACTCTCAGGAATGTGTTTCTTTCCTCTGCTGTGACTTCTCTCCTCCACTACCCCCCTAAAACACACTTCAGTTTTCTGGATACAGCTTCCTGCACAGCTGCAATGCAGGAGGAACATAGGAGATGATGGAAGACAACTCAAGACCTGACTTTGCAGCCTTTTTAAAAGAGGATAATGTCACCAGTTACCCAGCCCAGCATACCCAAAGGACAGCTGAACTCTTGACATCCATCATCACACCCCCTTTAAGTGACCAGCGAAATCCTTTCTTCCAGGTTAAGGTACTTGAGAATTCCAGGAACCAAACAGAATGAAACTCTCCTCTAAAAAAAAAGAATGGTCACTCAGACCAGAAGCTGCAGACACGAGCTAAGGAAACAATTTAACCTGGAGTAATCCACTATACACTGCTGATCAGAACAGCACAAACACTGTGGCCACAGACAGGGGTCTGCAGGGCTTGTTTGCTCTCACACAAGAATGGTGATCACCAGTGCTTTTAAAGGCAGCTCCCCTTCAAACAAAATCTAACTGCCGCTGAAGCCACACCCTGCCTTTAGTCTTTTGCTTACTCATTCATCATATTCTAGTTTGCATTTTCAGACTGTGTTCCTGAAAATGAGGAGGCTGGAATCAGTAGTCACTCTAAATCAGATGCTAAAAAACAACAAACAGGTGAGGTCAAAGGTGCTATGGGCAACTAACTAATAATTACTAATTCTAGAAATAATACATCACTGTAAAAAACATTCATAATAATAAAAGCCAAACCATAAGTATTTTCCAATAGTCTGTGTTTATTTTTTTCTTTTAATTGAGAAAAGTTTTGATTCATTTCTTCAATATACTTTCAGAACAACAGGAACAAGTCACAAAATCAATTGCTATTCATTCTGGGGCTTTTGAATACATTCATATACTTGGACTCATGGAATGGAAATAATGGATTTTTACCACTGTGGTTTCAATGGCATTACTGCTGAAGTCTTCTCCTCAAATCTTAGAAAGACACAGATCTCTTACTTGCACATATTCTATGCAGAACAGTTCCTTAATACACGACTTGGACTTCACTAGAGATAGCATCCTTTCAGCCAACATCCACTACACCTTAAAGACAGCTTGAAAAAAAACATACTACTGAATGTGAAAACCTGGAAATGAGATACATAAGAGCAAGATAAGAATATGAACCCGATGATTTAAAGTAATGTCTCCTCCTCTATGTCAGAGCCTATCAGGTGACAGATAGCAAAAAGGGCAGTAGATGATGTAAAGGCAAATTAAAATGCAGATGCACCACAGAAGACATTACAGTTCATCTGTTTGGTCCAGTTTGTCTCTTCCTCTGCCTCCCACAGCAGTTGCACCTTCTGATGCAAAAAAAAACCTACTCACAGATGAGTTCAGAAACAGCCACAGATGGACTGCTGAGGGCAGCCTCAGGCCAGGGGAACACACACGCCACTGTGACTGACGCCACTGGACACTGCCACTTTTCACTGCTCACACAGGGCCATTTGCTGGTCACCAGGTTGCAAAGGTCCCTGTCCACCAGCACAGCTGCAATGTTGTTACTTTTCAGGGGAAGTCTTCACATTTGCCTGGGTTAAACTTTAGGAGTTTTCTACCTGTGCATTCCCCTACCTTGCTGAGGCCCTGCTGGATGGCAGATCTACCCTCCAGTTTCTCAGGCTTCCCTCCAATCACTGCGTACTTCATTTGATTCCCCTCATGTACAGGGAGATATACAAAGGTGTCCAGAGGCATGTTAACAGCATGCCAAAAAGGAATACAGTTGGTACATGTGTTATGGCATCAGACAACCAGAGACTAAAAAAGAAACATGACATATTGAGGGACAAAGAAGGCATACATGGAACAATAAGGCCTAATAACTTTGGATAACAGCACAGATAGATATAAGAAGAGTTTTACAACTTATGAGATGGGTCATAACTATTAATATGGTCTGAAGAAAGAACACTGTTGCAGCCTGTCACAGAGCTCATTGAAGTCCTGGTTTGGCACTGCAGAGTTTTTTCCCCACTGGCACAGAGCCCCTCCATACTGAGGAACAGATGATGAACTCTCCCTGACACACTCAGATAAAATTCCTCATTCATGCTAGTGCTCCTTACATTATTAATTCTTCAGTCATTGCCACACAGTATTTTATCAATAGCTTGGAAAAACTTCTACATACCCTACAAGAACAGTAGGGCTTTTAACCAGAAAGTTGAACCCCCACCCTGAAATCCTAGGAATTTTCTATGGGCTTGGGGGATTGAAATATGGAAATACATTTCCTGAACAGGAGACTATGATGTTGATGAATAAGCCAAGTTTTCAGGTACATAGCAAGCACTATCTGCATTTCAAATTTCCCTGGAGAAACAGGAATCAAGTCATCAATATTAAAAGGACCATTCCTCCACTCCTCTCAAGCCAGAATTCTCTTAGAAAATAATCAAATTCAATAAAGCAAGGGTATTTACTGAATTAATGAAATTATTAAAGCAAAGGTCTGCTTGTAGGTATCACTTTTTAAGGTTGTCTGCACCTACAAGGTTTAGGCTCCTCAGTAATTCATATGGTCTGATATAACAAGTAGGATAAATCCTTTTAAGATGTACATTTCACTTAATTTGTTCTTTACTGCTGGACTACACACAGCTCAAAGACAATGAATATTATAAACAAATCAGTTTTCAAAAAGGAATAAGTTCTATTGCCCTTAACATACATATCTGGAAGCCAAACTAATTACCACTAAACTTGCTCTAGCATTTAACAGTCCATATCACCCAGTCTATTGCACACAGACTATAAGGACTCCTGTGTTACCTGTTGGATCTAAACTTTCAAACTTTTTCACTCACTCCTCTTTTGCAGTAAATTGCCAGAAATGTCTAACAGTGCAATTTTCCCAATGGTTTTGCCTAATATTTTTCTCCTAAGCTTTTTCTACCCCAGGAGAGTTTGACAGTAAGCCTAAGCAGGAAATCAGCAACCTGTTTCCTCCACAAAGAGTCTGAGAAGCAGGATTTTCTTCATCTTTTATCTTCAGTGTTTTGTTCATCAGAAGACAGCTGTTAACAAGATGGGGACACAATAGCGACCATGAAAGCTTCACAGAAAAGAAGTTGATTACACTGCAAGTGATAAGAATGCAACACATCACAATACACATCCTGCTAACTCTTGACTAGTGATTCCAACATCCAAGATTGGGTCAAAAGCTTTTCAGGTGGACTTACTATCAGATAAGAAAGTAGGACTACAGTATCAAGATCTTGCAACAAAAAAAAGGCAGCAGAAAGGAGCTCAAGGAACTGACGGTGTTGTACAGAAGCCTTTCTGCTGAAAATTTGCCAGCATCACAGAGCTGCTTTAATCTTTTAAATCTCAGCAACTACCCAGGATCTTGAACACAGAAGCAGCAGATGGAATGAAGGATTTCAACATTTGAAAACTCAAGTATGTAGTAAGGTCAGGAAGTGGAAGCATAAATATAACCATCAAGCGACCAACTCAAAAGATACAAGATAGGACATCTAACGAATACACCCTGTGAGCCTCAAGATCTGGAGTTACCAGTCAGAAGCTAAGGAGTCCTGTCAACTTTGCTTATAAAAGCTGTAAGTAATAGCAGTCTGAAGATACTAATCCCTGATTTGGAAAGATACCCCTTATGTACCTCACCTGCAGCTAATGCAGAAAGAGTAAATATCACTATATAGCCCTAGCATAGCATTCTCAGGATCAATATGCTCAGAACAGATACAGCAGCACTTAACCACCAACACAGGAAACCTCGTGTAAAGTAGAGGCAACTAAAGGTCTGAGTACTGTGCAATTAAACAAAATGATACCATATCATCTTAATATGAATCTTGTGTTTGCTTCGATTTCAGAAAAATTAGGTAGTATCTGTCCCTTTCTTTTTGTAACTCCCTTCGTTGCTAATTTAAACCTTATACTGTAGTTAGAGAAGCACTGCTGTGCACAAACCAGGGTAAGCTGGCAAAGCCTTTGTAACCAGAGCTCACCACGTTTCTCAAGAGCTGAGGACCATTAGCTGTCTACAATTGCAGTTTTATAAGGCCGATCTTCTCTACCGAAATCTGAGGGAAGTTTCAGATTTGCTATGAAGACTGAGTCCTCAGCAAGTATTTACCCTTTTTGTCCATTTCAGAAGTTGAATATTTCAGTAGTACACTTTCACAAAACCAGAATTCTCTATTTGACAGTCAGAGAGAAGGTTGCAGCTTTGTTATAACAAATTCTGAACCAAATTTTTTTATTTAGATATACGGATCTCACACTCAGTAACCTCAAGTGCATTTTACATGTAAATTAAGGGGTTTATTGTGCAGTTTTATTGTTCCTGCATACTGCAAAAAGCAGTTTGTTTCCCCATTATGTCTTTGCACTGAATCAGCCAGTCAAATGAATCCAATCTCAAACCAAAAGAGTGCATAAGCATTAGAGCCAGATAATTGAGAAACACAGTGTATTCATGTTTTCCTCAAATTTACTGTTTTCAAATTTGGAAAGGCCAGTTGCCTTTCCTCCTCATCCCTTTCAAATGATAATGATAAACTTTAAAAAAAAAAAAAAGCATTTGGAATTTTATAACATAAAAAACTACAAAATGCATGTGGTACACCCACAGCCCTGGAACTACTTTGGGTACATTTAGTATCTTTTCTCCCACTACTTTTAGTCATCAAGAGATTTAAAAGGCCCTGGGATTTCATTCATCTATCAAAGCTAACTGCAGGTAAGCTGTTGTTCAACCAAACAGAAGCTTACATATCCTTTAATTATTACATGTTAAAGGTTTTTCATCTTAAATCAACTGCAAATATTTTCAAACAAAATCTTGCAAGATGGATACTTACAATACAGTGGATATTTTCTAATAGCAGGCACATTCAATACCTCCCCTTGTCATTTTTCATCATTCTTTTTGGGATAAGTAGGATAGAATAAATAGGCAGATACATTCTTTAAAATCAGGCATTTGACATTCTTTTTGACAAAAGAAATGAAGTGAAATGAATACTTTTAAAAATCATTCTCCACAAATTGGCAATTCTTCTGAAGAATAATCCTGTAGATTCTTTTGAGGAATAATCCCATAGAGAAGGTGTGTAAATGTGCACAACCTTTTTTAAAAGAGTCCAATTTAGCAACACACAAATTCAGCCAGAAGCTGCATCCTCAATGAAACATCAGATCTCAGTTGTCTTGAACAGTTTTTATCCTTAATAGCAACCCTGTCTGGCAAAGCCAATGCAATTGTTCTATTGTTGCAATGTGCCTTATCTGATCAAATACTGGTATCTATGCACAGATACCCGAATTAGTCACCTAAAGCACCTCTGGAAATAATAAAGCAGAAACATGTGATTTCCAGGGTGCAGTTCACCTTATCCTGACACATATGGCTAAAACAATCAAGAGCCACTTGGGATCAAATCTTAATGAAGATAAATAGTTGTAAGGAGCCTAAGCCTAAGATCTGGCTTAAGAGGAGGGATGGTACACAGCAGATGAGATGCATTCTCCTTTTCCTGTTTAAGGAAGTTAAGAAAGAAGGGGCCTAGATCATTATTTATGAAACCCTGTCTATAGACAGGAACTCCAACATACATGAATGGTACAAGTCCAGGAAAGACAAGATATAAGCTACATTTCCAGTTGGCCCATGAGTCTTTGCAGTACCTTTTGCTAGTGCCAGTTAAGATCACAAGGCCCAGCACTGCTGCACCTACATTATTTTTCTTCTTCACTCACTTAGTTCTTATTTGGGTTGTCTTAAACCAAAAGTGTAGTAACAGTATGTTATATAGAACCAATAGCATTGTTATAACAGCACATGTTCTTTACACTGAAGTTCATCACAAGAACCCAGTCAAATGCTGAGTCTGATTACTTACACTAAGTACCCAAAACAAAACCCCCCAAACCTCACACAAACTAAATTTTTTATGCCAAAAATTACCAACATTCAGACACCATTAGTGCCCACTGACGAGCAGCTTGAGCAGCAAGAGAGTCACTGGAGAGCTGGAATCTAGGAAGGCATCAGAGGGTGGGACAGGACTTCCAGCACAGACTCACACCAGCCACCACATCTGTGCCGAGCAGAGAGGGATCCCTGCTCAGACCACACAACAGGGATAGAAGAGGCTCAGTGCCTCCCTGGGTAGAGTCCACAGAGCAGAAACCCAAACCCCATCTCCCAGTCATATTCCACATCTCTTTTTTGACAGGCAGAAGGGATATTCATGGCCAAAACTCTGAATACAACACACTTCTCCTTTGTTCCAAAGGAAAAAATTGAATTTGAATTCAAATTTCCATCTACAACACGTCATTCTAAATATCAGTACACTAAAATCTGTTATGTGATCTCCAGCATTACATGTTATACATATTTTAACAATAACTACAAGATCACTAAAAATTGAAGACTATAATATTTCAAATGCACAGAAATGTGTGTTTGATATGCATGTTCCTACTAAAATTAACATCTGGCACACAGAAAGATGGAAATCTGAAATTGTCTTGCACAGAATATGTTTTTTAAGTTTTAGCAAATGGAATACATGCCACTACATATGATTTCACCAATTCTTTTGTATTATATCCAACTTAGAAACTTCAAAATCACATCATGCAAATTCTCACTAGCTCTGTTTTGTGTTCATCAAGACAAAACTGTAAGCAGAGGTCTTTCTTTAATGACTAGCTGAAAGTAGATCACAAACTCCTGAAATGAAAAGGTAGTTGGTGCATGTGCACCTACTGTTAGATTCTTGTCCAAAACCAGAGTACAACTATTTCAGTGCCCATTAATATTGAAATGTGAACTACAAAAATTATCCAAGGGTATGGTGCCTGAATACTGTAGTCTTAAAATATTAAGTAGATAACTTAAAACATCAAAAAGGAATCCTGACTGACAGAAAGACTCATGCAACACTAGTAAGTTTACCAGCCATGTGATAGGCATCTTCTCTGTTCAAAATCTCCTTTCTTTCATAAAAGGAACTTGAAGGAACTGTTTTGCAGCAAATTATTTTCTTATTCTATCATTGTGTCTTGCCAACTTGAAAATACATACATAACTACACCCCATAAATTAGATTTCTCCTCACACAGGCAGTGCAACACAGCAACACAACTGATGTACTCTAGGTCTGAGGCCTGGCTGCTTCTAATATGCATAAAGCAAACATTAACCATAAAATCATTATTCTGCCACATACACAAGGAATCCTCTTGAAAGAATGTCAGGAAGGCAAAACAATGTTTGAGTCTACTGGACTGCTTTAAATTGTCCAGTTTATGATCATAATGATAATGTCTACTATTTCTCATGTTTATAATGTAATCTTTTAGTCATGTCAAAGAGTGACAACAAAACCAGGATTTACATTCCCTCACACAGAAGTATGGAAAACTCCTACATGTATTAAAATAACATTACAGTCCACACACTAACATACATGTCCTCCCCATGGGTCTTCCACTGCAAACAGCAACTTTAGCTGTTACTTCTGTTACAAACCTGCCACTAGCAAAAAGCAAAACACCTAAATCACTGCCTAAACTCACAGGAATATCTAAATCTCAAAACAGCAGTATCTGCTCACAGAGATCACAAACGCATTTACACAGTTTAAAGTTCTACACGTGTTCTTAAAATGAATTCTGCAAGTGAGAGGCAAAAAACCCTAATTAAATGACTCAATTTATTTTTCTATTTCCTGCCTATGTAAACATGACACTTCTGCAGCTGCATCACCTTGAGATACTGAACTGATTCAGGCAGCAAGGCCTGCATCAAGACTAAGGCAAAGGGTTCTTGTCTGTAAACAGCAATTTCTGTAGCCAGTGAAAATTAGACATTTTCCTTTCCTTTTTCCTCCTAAAACAGGTCATAAGAACAGAGTTTGCTTTGGGAAATTTTTAGAATTATTTACTCTAGTAAAAAGTTAGCAATAATTTAAGCCATATTGTTCACTGCACAAAGTAAGAACAAGAAAAATGCTGACTAAATAATATGGTTCTGAATACAAGGTTGTCAAGAAGCTAAGCCTGAAAAAAGATCACAGGATGCTGCAAACATTGCTGAAATAAGCACATTTGCTATTCAGAGGCCAACAGTTTCACAGATATGGACAGTGGAAAAATAGAGATATCAAAAAGTCCATCTAGCCCAAGACACAGGTTTCTATTTTATAGCTGCCACCCTCCCAATTTACATTCTATTTACTGACCCTGTTTTCCAGAGATTTTAACATTGTTACTCCTCCCCTCCCAAAAAAATATAAAACTACCATCTCCATAACTTTGGTTCTTAATGTAATTACATGAGATGTGCTTAGCCAACATAAATGAGACACTCCAGGCTAAAGAACCAAACCTCTTCAAATCTATATTTAAAACCTGAAAGACTGTAAGGACTTAGATAATTACAGTTCCATTGCACACATATAAATAAGCTGTCCTTCTAATTCTGCAAGTACTCATTAAAGATCAGCTGTACAGGCTTAATTAACATCAGTTCTTCAGCAACCATCCTGCTGCTGTGCTACAGCAATGCTATGATAACATTCAGATTTTGTCACTACTTCCACTATAAGTTCCCATCTCATTGTGGGATTGTTTTTTAAAAACATTTCCAGATAAAAATATAAAAAAGACCAAAACTGAGGAAGTTAAAACATTAAGTTCCTATTAGCAATTTAAGATACAGTTAAGCTTTTTAAGTTTGCTCTTGTTTATGTAAATCATGATCAGACAATAAAGAAAAAGAATCATTATTAAAAACCCTATCCTTTGTTATTCATAACTGTGCCGGCCAACTTTTTACAAATTATTTTAAAATTTTTGGTGCACTAACCAAATGAAGATATCTTGATTTCAGGACACATTTCTCTAATCTTCATTAGGAAGAACTGTTAACAATTTACTACTAAGTTTTGTCAGATTTAAAATATTTCAGTGTGAGAGACTTTTAGAGATGTATTTGAAAGTGATCTTCAATGAACCTTCTTTATTCTTGAATGATTTCCCTCAAAAAAAAATGCTCTAACACTGCACACTATCTTCAAATACACTCCCTTTCTTTAAGTCAATCATTTTCTTAATGGACATTTGAAAGGCATAGTTACAGATTTAAAAATAAATCAACCATTGACTAGAGCCTGAGTAGAACAGGACAGTCACTGCAATCTCCACAAAAGCACAGAATTAGAAATTTAGAATCAATTTAACTAAGTTGAATTCAACCAGACTCCCAGCAGCGTTGATAGGGATGTTGTACACGTGTAACTTACTGACACTCCACCAAGACTGTTCTCCACGTCACTTCAGCTACAAAAAGTGCACTTCTGGAGTCTCATACAGGAAATTATAAACGTTAACAACCACGTAAGTATGAAAAATGCTAAATGCAAACTCACGAGCAAATGCTTGGCAGCTTTTTCTTTTGTATCTTTTGTATCTTTTTTCCTATTCTTCTGCAATAGTTTCCATCCTCCCTTGCCAAGTATGTTACAAACTTGCTTTTCAGTCCCAAACACCAAGGGCAAAAAGCCCAGACCAAACATTTCTTTGGAAATTTGTTCTAAAACAGCTAGGTAAGTCTCAGCAAAACAAACAGATTTTGTATGCAGAGTTCTTGGTCTCATTCCTCTTCACACTTGAAATGTGGCTGAGTTCACCCCCAGCAGCAGCCTCCGTGATTTCAGTGGAGACACATCCACGAAGTGGGCTGAGCTTTAACCCAGGCTGAACACGAGGGGTTTGTTGCCACTCACAGCACCTTGTGAGGCAGCTGCCCTCCAGCACCCTTCCCACTGGAACTCAGCACTGAAGGGACAACTTTCCTGATTTTCCTACTTCTACATTTTCTCCAGAAGGTTATGAGAAGACCAAAGTATATGGTTAGGCACTTTTGTTAGTTTCTCTGACTACTGAACTCAACATATTCCAAGTGGGTTAAATAAGTCACTTTCTTATATTACTCATAGTTTAAGTGACCAAGCATTTACTATTATTTGGGAGACAGATGCTTAGTGGCAAACCTTTGGTTACACAGCGCAAAAGAAGAGAGAAAAAAAAATACATCATAAATCTAGAAAGCCAGAAAGTGCACAAGTGACCTCTTCAACTGCATCCCCTGGAGAAGCATGAGGTGCACCTCAGCTGGTCCCACACAGACAGAGCAGGGCCAAAGCCACAGGAGAAGAAAGCCAGCACATAGCAGGGACCTCCAGTGACAAGCCAGCCTTACACCACAGCCCTGCCCACCAGAGCAGTGCTTCAGCTCAGTCAAAATGGAAGACTTCTCAGATGAGTCCCTTGGAAGGGAATACATTATAACCACAGCTCTACCCAGAAACTACACATGAACACTTTTACTAAGAATGGTAATTGACAACAGTTTCATTTATATTTGATCTACCTCGTTCACCCATCATCTGTTCTGCAGCTGGGGTCTCAGGAAATGAATAGAAATTTAAATGCAAGAAAATTTAAACTTTGGCAACAGTGATAGACAAGGACAAAGAAATTATCTCAAAAACACAGAGCTTTTTATTAAAGCATTTTTAAAGACTGAATCAGCCTGAATGTTTTTGAAGAGAGTTCTACAATTGCACAGATAACAAGCAACTGAATTTTGCTTTTCCTATTATTTGTTGTTTATCAAAATTGTTAACTGCTCCTTAGAGCAGCTGTATTTTTACATCACTTGAAATTGCTTCTCCTTTCTAGTAATTTAGTTTCACTGACACATGTGGTTGCTACAGTGATACTTCATTGAGAAAAAACATTCTATAGGTAGAAGAAAAAAAAATGAAACAGCAATGTAGAAGCCTGTTCCATTAAACTCTGAAACTTAAATTCTCATTGTTTAAAGGAGAAAGAATTATTTCACAATGCTATTTGCATATCAAAAAACTACTGCAGGAATGCGTGATTATATACACAGAACTTGCCTTGAACAGTTCTTACTGTTCAAGGACTGCTCCAAGGCCCCACCTCAGCCAACTTCTTCATCTGATGGGAAGTCATTGACACATTGCAGAAGAACTGCTAACGCATTTCCTCGCTAGATCTTTGGTCTGTCCATGTTTCAGGAGAGGGGACCATGACAGAAAAGCATGTGATTTCAACGAGATTATTTTCAAAGCAGGTTTAGAAAAAAAAAAAAAAAAAACAAAAACATGGCTATACATTTGCAAAAGTGCCTGAATTCATAGCCTTTTCCTACTACCTTAAAAATCATTTCTAAACATCAAGTCCCCAACTCCAAACTGATTTGGCATATTGTAAGTTTATAAATCCAGTGATGCAATAAGCCATTATTGCTTCAGGTTTTATAATTGAGAGATTTCTTTATCATCCACTGGAGGGAGAAAAAAAAAGTATGCCTTGTTATGAAATAACTCATCATACTTTTGCTATGAACTCTTATAGTTATTATTATCTAACCACATATCAGCACCTCAACAGCTACAATCCATGGTCCCTTCAAAAGCACTTTAAGCAAGGAAACAGATCTTAAGTTCTGTGATTTGGGCCCCAATTAAATCTCAAAGCCAAGATATATCAATATGAACTTCATGAGAAATAGATAAGCAAGAAAGAAAGCCACGTGGCTGAAGCTGCCTGTAGTAACGTGTTTTGAAAGATTTAAATAGCTCCCCATGAAAACAGGGATTCAGTGACTCAGGAACTCTGATTCACCCATGCCCTCCCAGTTATCACCACGACCATAAGAAAGTAACCTGTGACATTTCTATTCACTATATACCTCCCAACAGTTTTATTTAACAGCTCTGACAGGTATACTGACAGGAAGGAGAGAGGCTACACCCTCCTGCCCAGCAAGGTCAGGAAAAAGCTGCAGCTCAGCTTTGCTACAAAGAACACAGAGCAAGAAGCTGCTTTATGTCCACACTAGCCCCTGCACGAACATAGGACTTTCTCATGACCTTGCTCTACATTAGTGTCTTTATCATCCCTCAATAAAACCACTGCAGTAACCCTCATTCAGAAGGTTTCTACTGTTTGGGTTGGGTCATTTATACAAACACTAAGAATACCCAAAATTATAACAGCAAATATTGATGACTAATTATGAAAGATAGGAACTTTTTCAGAAATACTACAGGAATTTTGCCTTGCAATTTTAACCATTTCCTATCAGTTAAAGGTTGGAATGTTTTGCTGGCATCAAGTGATTACACCATGAAGTTTTCTGCAATTTCTTCAAAGATAGTAGTATCAGACTGGGAAAAAGACCATGAGGTAATAGAAGACCCTAACAAAGGGTTTTCTCCAGTTTCTTTTCCTTGAAGGAAAGGAATCAACAGAGGCAAAAAGAGAATGCTACAAAGTGAATTCAAATGAATGAGTATGACTGACCTTGAAGAAACAGCAGCACACTTCTGTTCACAAAGTTTAGTCACAACTTCTTGTTTTCCAGAGTGTATTTAGTACTTCAGCAGGTAAGAGTAATTTAAAAAATGCAACTACTGGTATAGTTAAATGGTTAAATTATGTCAATCTACAACTGCATTGCCACCGAATGAGATGGACCAACACTAAATACAGGATGTATATACACTAGCAAGTGTATATTCACTATATATACAGTATAGGATGTATATACACTAGCAAGCATGTCCAGCTCAGGATCAAGTTCTGTGAAACAGCTAAGACAATGAAAAAGTTCTTTGCTGCCCTAAGGGAGGTCTCACTTTCCATTGCCTACCTCTAGCCTTGCTTCTGGCAGTGAAGTTTCCTCTCTCTACTCCCCATAAGCTTTAGTAGGTTTCACGCCCACTGAGATGCTGACACAACTCACTAACCTGGCAGAGAACCACTCAGTCTCTTCTGCCAGGGCACCCAGCTCATTGAAGGATCCAACAACACACGTCACAGTCACCAAAAAACCCGTGGGAGAAGCAGCCAGCGACAAACTGGCAGGAGCAAAGGAGGGAAGAACAGGAACTCCAACTTCTGCCAAGGGTAAGCCATTCAACCAACCTTCCTTCTCCAACTTCCTCTACATCCCAGAAACCACAGGATTGCTAAAGCCGATACAAAGAGGAGGCGTGAACATACGGCCAGAGAGCAAAGAAAGAGCAGTGCTATTTCCCTCAACATCCAGAGCTCACCACAGAGCCACGGGCACTTGAGACAGGGGCTCAGTATGGGACAGGAGAGGCACAGCAGTGACACATCACGTCATGGAGCTGTTTACATCTCCACCATCTAGCAGGGTAATACCAGGCACAGAAAGTGGGTGTATGTAGGCACAGACCAGCCACACATCCCACAGAGAGGCACAATTATGTTGACTAGATACAACGGTGTAAAATACATATATAGAACGGGTAAAGACATAAGGAAAGACTGAGAGGAAAGTTGCCTGACATAAGCAGAAGTAACCCTACAGCAATGATAGACAACTGGTCCCTCGACTGGGGAAAAACAAAGGAGTGCATGCCTTGCTGTGACAACAGGAAGTAAGACGATACTGAGCTTGTTTGCTGCTGGCACTCCAACAGTGGCCACACCGAATACGGACCACGCAACAGACGCAGGCAGGAGACACTGGGAAGTGAAGTGTGAGCACAACTCTGAAGAACCGAAGACAGACCACCAAAGAGTTCGCTCTCCCGAGCCTGAGTCTCAGCTGACATTGCTTCGGCTGACAAGCATTCCCTGCACCGGCCACACGCCACCATTCACCCCCATCTCCTCACAGGCGAGTGACCCCAGCAGTGCTCACTGCACGCTGCGCTACCTGCGCACGATCCCAGACCCGCCACACTGCCCACCCAGTCCCACGTACCACACATGCTGCCCCTTTTTCTTGCATTTCCCACATCCTCCCTCCCCTTCCTCCTCAGAGTCCCCACACCACGGCAGGACCCACACACCCCTTGCCTGCCCTCCCCGCCCCCTCCAAGGCCGGCTGCCCACAGCTCGCCAGCACCTGTCACCCCCAGGGCCCCCACAGCCCGGCCCGCCGCGCACACACCCGGCCCCGCTTCCTGTCCCCCAGCACGACCCCGGCCCGGCCCCTTCTCGGCGGCACCTGAAGCGCGGCGAGTCCTTCAGGCACTCCTCGAAGTCCACGGTCACCTTCATGGTGGCGGGGCGCGCCGCTGCCTCCCCTGCTGCGGCTGCTGGCGGTGGTGGCGCGGAGAGCCCGGGGCGAGGCGAGACCGGGCCAGGGCCGGCGGGCGGGGCGGTCCGGGCGGGGCGGGGGCGGTGCTCGGGGCGGGGACCGGAGCGCCCTGTGCCCGCCCCGCCCAGGCGCGACTGACGGCCCGGGCAGCCAGCAGCGACCGCCCGCGAGAGCGGGGGGCGCTCCGACCAATCACAACGCGAGGGGGGAGGGCTCAGTAGGCAGAGCGCCCAATAAGCGCGGCCGCTCGGAAGATTCAGCCAACCGCCGGCACCGCAGCGTTTGCTCCGCCCCGGAGTGCTCAGAGTGACAGCCGAGCCCCGCCAACGGGCAGGCGGCCCCTCGCCTCCTGCCAATCAGCAGCTGCATCGCCGCGGCTGCCCCGATCACTGAGGCCACAGCCCGGCCCGCCCGGCGTTCGCCGCCGTGACGCTAGCGGAGGCGGGGCGGGCCGTGTGGCGCCTGGCCCTGCTCAGCTGGCCCTCGGTACCTGCTTGTTTTCTTAAATTACAGCTCTTCATTAAACGGGGGGATCTCTCCCTCGGGGGTGAGACATGCGCGAGAAGGCCCCACCGGGCCCCCGAGCAGTTGTACCCGTTCGAGAGCGGCCCGCGTCCCTCAGCCGGGCTCCGCCCCTCAGCCTTGGCCCCGCCCGTCGGCCCCAGCGGGCGGCAGGACGGGCTCACAGGGACACACAGCGGCTGACACGGGCACGCTGGCTCCCGCGGGCAGCCGCTGTCCCTGCTGAGGGTGCCACCAGCGGGAAGAAAGCTGCAGCTCCGCGTGCTCTCCAGTGTGATTCACTTACAGATAGAGGAAGTAACTCGAGGGGGAGACTCAAAGGAGTTTTTGAAAGAGAAACGCAAACCACAGGTTTTCCTGTCAAGGACTATCAAGTGTGCGTGCTTGGCTTTTCATACCGAACCTTCTGAGAATCCTTTTTGAACTAGAGCGGATCTTATTTTGAAGTAGAGTGAATCAGAGTGAACAGGACCATGTCGCAGTCTCCAGTTTGCAGTGAAGGACAGCAGAATATTGTCGATTTCTAATCGTTAAAGAGAATACAGGAAAAGATCTTCAACCAGTTAGGTGCTGCTTATTGTTCCCAGATGTAAAGCTGACAGACAGAAGCAGCAGCCATCCCCACTCCTGAAAAGCAGCGACAGAGAAGTAAAAGTTGCTACCCAAGTTCAACTTGTCAAAGATGAAGCAGTCACAGGTCACAGGGTCCGTCCCGCAGTCCCAGGGACGCCGTGCTGGGAAGCTGACACAAGTGGATGACGTTCAGCCTTGTCTCCTCCCGGGCTCTGAGGAGCTGCCATACCCGCTTCCAGCGAGCCCGCTTACCCCTGCAGCTTTCACACCCTCCCTCACCCCAGCGTCATCACTAAGTTTCACCTCCTATCTCTTTCGTTTTTTCATATTCTTCCCATTCTCTCTCCCCCACTTCCTTTCAGTGTTACAAAGAGAAACAGTCAGCATGGAAGGAGGGGAACATATAACTTCTTTCCAAGAAGCTGAATGCCTGCTGTACCCTTACCATCCCTCCCTCAGTTGAGGTGTCCTTTCACAGAAGCAGAGGGACCTTTTTGGTTTGGTCAGTTGTGGTTTAGGGTGTGGGTTTTTTTCCTAAGACTGGTGAAATGTCAGAACCAAACTACAAGTTACACAGATGTAACAACTGTGTATTTTTGTGAGCTGTCCCTCACCAAAACTAGCTCAGCTCCCACTATTTTGATAAAGATTCAAGTCACACTCAGGAAAAGCAGCATGTTAATATTTGTATCACTGAGGCTGCATTTATGTTGTGAAATCCACTTTTCAGCTGAAGTATGCAACTGAAAAGAGTCCAGCTCTGTTTTGAGGAAGAGTTTTACTTCCTAAGGAGTAGCTGATGTTAGTCATTTTCCATTACTCCATGCTAGTGAGTGATGACTCTGTTGACCGTGAAGAGACAGACCTGTTGTGCTTAAATCCTACAACACACAAAGAACAAAACCTTGAAAAATGCAATCTTTTCTGTGGTACTGCTATTTTAAGTTCATGACTTAACTTAAGGTTAAGTTACCAGACCTACCCTCAGGTCTAGGCAAGCCAGCAAATCTGACTGTGTGAACAAACCAATTTACATCAAAGTTGCAATAAATGAGAGTCATGAGGAAATTACAATATTATATCAGTTTCTTCTAAAGAGCTCCAAGAAGCCAAACATTAGATTAGTATTAGTGCCATAAGGCAGTAAGGAAAATAATGGTTTTATTTATATTGTGACACTTAACACTGGTTTCAAACAGAATAATTACATTTGTGAGGTGGCATCATAGTACCACAAAAAAGCATGTTACAGAAACAAAGAGTTCTGGTAAGATGTACAAGTTTCACACAAGAGCTGTGGAAAAAGTATCTGCAGTTTCCATGAATTGTGTATAAGTTGGTGGGAAAGAAACTAAAGACAGAAAAAAAAATCTATACACATGAGTTAAGGCTCTTATTTGCAAGTGATCTTCCTATTGGAAGCATGTGGAAAATGCTTTCTCTAAACAGGATGCAGCTTGAGGACTTAAACCTGTGCAAGAAGATTCACAATTATGGTGCTGTGGAGCTCACTGTCCACATAAGTAAGGGCTGTGTTTGTTTCCTCTTTACACCACCCAATTGTACACATGGGTCTTTACCATATGCACCTAAAGATTAAGATGTACACACAAGCTAAGTCCCCATCAAATATAAAAAGAGAAAAGGCATTTTTTCTTTTGTCCCCATTCAGCAGGGAACTCTTAACTGGTATTTTTCAAGCAGAGGGAAAGCAGACATCCCTTTGTAAAAAAAGCTGTGTGGAGTTTCTGGAGCTACTGCAAAGTAAAACTTGCCCAATTTAGCTTTTAAAAGGCATCAAGGTATAAGCAGAGAAAACCAAGTAAACCAGCCTTTCAATCAGAGGCAGTGTCAGGGATATGGGGTTGCACTTCTGCTGAGGAAAACAAAGAACTAGAACTATGAACAGAATATTTGTGACCACTGAGGAGAATGCAGAGAGCAAAGCCTTTTAAAAAAAACCCAAATTAAATCCAGTTTCAAAATAGGATCAAACTTGGAATTTAGGTGCTTGGTGGCACAGAAAAAGGGAGATCACCCAAGCAGCTCAAAATCACCTGATGATGGCACCTACTATACATTAAAACCATCTGTATTTGTGTACCTCCCTCAAAGCTACATACTCATTTTATTTAGGATTTTGGAAGCCATTAGAGGAAAGGTCTTTACTGAAAGTTAGCAAAGTTTGTTTGTTAAACAAAATGCTTTCTAGACCTTGAAAGGTACAAAGAAGCCGTGCTAAGCACCAAACGGCCTTGGACACAAGAAGGTGGGGGGTTAAGGAGGGCAGGACATTAGCCTGGGTAAGAGCTGCTTCTGCTGGATCTACCTTAATTGCAGGTACAAAGTACCCACGGGTACTCAGCACAAAGTACAAGTGATACGCTCCACAGCCCCACAGCACACACTGGTGTTACCTGCACACACTGCTCACCACAGCCATGCTCACTCTGACAGGGCCACAGCTTTGCCAAGCCCTGCCGTGCTCTCAGCAGGAGCTCAGTGCCCAGCTGGGGCAGGCGGGGCAGCAGCTGGTCAGTCTGAAATACAGCTCAGTGTACACAGGACAGCACTCTGAGCACTGCAAGCTGGCATGTAAAGGGTACAAACCCAAAGTTTTAAAATCCTGTTCTTGGGAGCCAAATTGAAAGCTACAGTAAATGACTTGATGAATAAAAAGTATCTAAATGCTTGTCCTTTGCTCCTGTTTACTCTATGCAAGTGACCACATTTGATACAAGACGAAATAACATTCTGCATGTTGAAAAATTAGTATCACCACACTGGCCAGAAACAAGAGTTCAACTCTTGCTTGTGAAAAGACCCTATTAATCTTGATTAAGGACCTTAGAAGATTAAGTAACCCAAAACTGACTACCCTGTTACCTACTAAGGAGAGGAGATAGTTGGGAAAGGCACACTACAAAACCCAGTTAGCACAACTCACAGGTATCTTTGGCAATGCATCCAGTCTAATGAATCATTCCTTTCAAAAGACAGCATCCTATTGCCTTATTGACTCTCAGTTTCTCTGGGACTCCAGGAAAGCTCACACTTGAGAATGCATGTAACTGTAAAATAATTTTCATTCCTTTATTCAAACTTCACATATACAGTGGAGAAAAAGACATTTTAAAATAGATCCATATAATTATATGGATTTTTGCAACATATCAAATTCAGATCAAAATTAAGATATACACTGTATTTCATAACCAAGCTAAAGCTTAAGTGTATACTTCGTTTGTGTAATAAAACCCAGGAACTACTCTGAATACTGGAACATTCACCAGTCAAATTCCACCCAGTGGGAAGTTTTTATAGCAATCTGGAGGTGCAGAATCCCTCTTTACAGCTATACAACCACTCTGTAAACAAGTATTTGAATTAGGCAGTTTCTGTTCTAGCTTCCAAAAAGCCTTCATTTTACAAAAGCAGTTGTTGTTGTAAGTTGCAATGGACACAGGAAGATTTAAACAAGTGGTTTTCAGTATGCAAGTTGCCAACCCCAAATGAGTAGATCCACAGCAGTTATCTTTTATAAAGAACAGCCAGAGCCTGAGCTCAGCACATCTTCAGTCCTGATGTATATTTCCTCGTGGCTGGGCATTTTTCCTCAGGTGCTAACAGTGCAAACACTGCTCATGCAACTGGAAAGAACCAAACATTTGAAACAAGAGCCAGAAGAGTAACAGTGGATGTGATTTTAAGAGAAAAGCTGAAGGAAACTTGCACGTTCTCACAATAAGCTCCACAAAACAACCAGTCCTAATGGAAGAGGTTATGACAGTTAAATGCAAAGTTCAAGTTAGCCATTTCCAGCCTAAAAACACTCCCCTCCACCAGATGTTAGTACTGCTTTAGTCAGAAACTAACAACTGATTCCAAACACAGCGCCTAAGAAATAACATAGCTCTTGTTCTAAAGACTGGGAAAGTGCAGGTAAAAACATACTGCAATCTAGATCAACAGGTCAACACTTTACAAAAAAAAAGTTGTCAGACTTGAATAATCCCTTTTTAAACTGCTTAACACATCTGATAAATAACTTACATGTCAATCTGATATACGCTGTACCGTTTGGCTCTTGAATCCCAAAGCTTTCCATATGAGACACCACATCTAGAACACTCTCAAATAAATAGTGAAAACC
The DNA here is from genome assembly GCA_016584745.2 of Phylloscopus trochilus trochilus. Classification (NCBI taxonomy): domain Eukaryota; kingdom Metazoa; phylum Chordata; class Aves; order Passeriformes; family Phylloscopidae; genus Phylloscopus; species Phylloscopus trochilus. Next base: position 7,123,535 of record WQNJ02000041.1, on the reverse strand, counting down.
CAAAAGATAGTGAGTGTTTCAAAGCAAGAGTAACAGTACATCACACAAGATAATCAGCGCTATACATACAGGGAATGCCATTCTGGTTGAACAAATTATGAAGCAGTATTCTCCATGAAATACTAGGCACAAGAATAAATCAATTAGACAGTGCTTTCTGCCTAATGGACAAGTCTAAAATTAACATTCTTGGCAATACAACATTGTAACTGATATGCTTCTTAACATTTAAGAGCCTTAATTGCAAAAATCATGAAGCGATGTTTATATTTGTGTCTTTGACAAGCAGTTACAGTTCTGGACAGATTTCTTCTATGCTGTGTGCTCTACTTTCCAGCTGGTCACGAGTAACATGTGCTGCATAAGAAAGATTACAAAAAACAGATAATTCTTCACACCCATTGAATATTTTCACAACATACACAAATATCCTCCTGAAATCATCTTTGCTTCTCCAAAGATCATGTATGCCAACCCATCTTAGCAATGTATAAGCTTTCAGTTGGAGAGTGCAGAAACTTCTAAAACAGTTATTGGACCCTAATGCTCTAAAGAGATGGCCAACACCACTGTTCAGCACACCAAGCACTGAGTGCTCACCCCCCCAGAACTGGGAGGATTTAACTCAGGTGTTTAGAACTAAAACATGAGGTTCCTGAAACACCAGCAAACATAGTACCTCCCAGGTCAAATTTCAGTTCCAGATGAGACACTTGAAATAAAAAAACCCCTCAAACTTATACATGAAGGAGCACAGTCAGTTGTGTTTTCTGGAAGTTGTTAACTCATGCTTTTGAGCAAAAGCACCATAATAAATCAGAGGAAACTTCTCCTCAGTGCTGATCAAAGAATACCTCATCAAAATGATAATCTTTTTAAAAGGCCAGTTAGGCTTGGGTACGAGTTAGATTTGAAAACATGCAGTTTAACAAGTAAACAGCACAGTTAACCAGCAGAACTGATTGCTGTGTGCTCCCAGCCTTTTCACTTAATTCATCTTTAGGGTGATGCTTACCCTGGTTAAGAAAACACAACATATTCTGTATCTACCAAAGGCCAAAGGCACACCCAGTCAGTGACAGCTCAGCTGCTGGATGCCATCTGAGCAGGGTTAGCAGAGCAATGCAGCTAAATGAACCAGAGAAAGAGAACAATAGTCTTACTGCTTGTCAATTGAACTGCTATAGACAACACCCTCTGGCTGATACTTTTGTGTAGCAGAAGACAGGTCTGCACTAAATAAATTTAGTGCAGACTAAATATCGGGAATGTTTCCTTCAGTGATTTCAAAAAGAATTTCTAAAAGGAAGATTTTTATGGAGAGAAACAAAGGTCACTTCTGCTGGCAAAGTCTATTTATGTTATTCATGGAGTCATAAATAGCAAGCAGCCAGAGAAGGTGAAATGCTGAAGCAAGCACATGTAGAGTCAGAGAATGGTTTGGGTTGGAAGGAACCATATAGGACATCTGGCTCCAAACCCCTGCCATATGCAGTCTATTACAACTTCTACTTTCTTTTCCACAAAAGAGCCTGGCTGCCAGAACCCATATGCATGGGATAAAGCATGGCTACTTGAGGCAAGAAAGGAATGATCCATCCATTTAAAACACTTGGGAGCCACAATGAAGACAGGAGCAAAAATATACAAAGAGTTCTCACCATCACTGACTGGACTGGCCATCTTCATTTCAATCAGCAAGAAATCTCAGTCTGTAACCAAGAAGTGCAACTTGTATTAGTGGACCTGGTGGTATCTGACAGGAGCCTCCTTAAACCTGCCCTAAGTCTTTAGCCCCTTCCTTGAAAGCAAAAAGTAGAGATTGGAAGTGTACTGTTAGTTTTACTCAAATACAAACCAGACAGAATTATGGGGTAGAAAGAAACATCAGGTAAGAGAAGCACAGAATCTTTAAGGGATCTTCATGGATAGAAAAAATTCCAAGCGAGAAGAGATTCTCAAATTGCCTGAAAAACAACCCAGGAGCCAGTGGAACCCCAGAATCACAACAGGCCACTAAAAATGCCTCTTATGTCACATCTTTACCTGCAACAATCGTCAGTACTACAGAAGTCATGTTATTCCATTGGAATAAAAGGACATTGCATGGCAGCTCTCACTCACATAGACTGGCTGGCATAATAGCTGAGTAGCAGCCACATCACCTCATGATCTCCACAACTTCCCAAGAATTCAAGTCAAATGGAAGAATTTATAAAAATATAGCTACAATACAACATGCAGAAAACCCAGGACATTATCTTTGAAGTTAAAAGCAAGCATCAGGGCTGTTAGCCAGTTTAACAGAGTGAAGCCAAATCAAGCCATTGCAAATATCAACTCCTGTATCACCCAGTAAGTACAAGAGTAAGGAAATCCTTCCTTTTCTGCTCTAGACAGAAGCACTTTAAAATAAAATAAATTTCAAGTCAAAGAGCTCTTTGAAAGTTATCCAGGTGAATAGTCCTTCCATACACTGTTCTCAGGTACATGAATATTAATAGGATTTTGATTTCCTTCCACAAAGGAAAGAGCCTAATTTTTAAATACTCAAGTGCTTAATGTAACCAAAAGCACAGCATGACCAAAAGCACAATGACCAAAAACCCCAAGTAGCAAGTGTTAAAGCTATCTATTTGAGAAACCTTCTGTAGCTCTAATTAACACTTACGAATAAAGAGATTCTTCTGTGCCCTCAGAACACAGATGAAAGAGCAATAAATAATGTAATATCAAAAAGGTTATTTCAGTAAAACTCTGACATTAACACAGCTATGTGCTGAACAGTTCTCATCTCAATAGAGGAATTTCTTAAAATGTGGGCAGTGGCAGAAGATTGGTTTATTAACATTTCTGTTCATATCCCGTCATCCTTTGCCCAACCCCGTCTCATAATCCGTCTGAGGACATTCAAGTCACCAGCTGCTACAAAAGTGAGACCAGTACTTAACCTCAGAAGAACTGATCAAGGACAGGGATTAAAGGCTGTGATAGCTGATACAGAGATTAGGAGATAACAAAACATGAAGGTTTAAGCAGAATGATAGAAAAGCGAAGAATTGAGAACTACATCAGGTCAATGGAAAGTATTTCTCTATGCTATGGTGTGGAGGTGAAGCAGTTAGTTAACGGTTTGCTACGCTGGCAGACAGTTACATTTATGGAATCTATTAGCCATGAGCAGTCTAAAATTGATAGTTACCAGTTGTGGCTCTGAAGCTGGTTATGAGGAAGGTGGAATGGACTTCAACAATAGAGATGGAAAAATGCTGCAAAGGTCTGCCTTCTTTCCACTGGCGAATGCAGCTGGGGAGCGGAGTTGCCTCTGTTTTACAGCAGAGTGCAGAGAGATGGCAGCTTCAGGCCATGCAGAAGGGTCATACGGTTGGCTACTGCAGCCCTCCTTTCCCCTGGAGAGTGAAGTTCTAGTAAATAGCCATTATAAGGCCTGTGTTAAGTTACTGGATAAAGTCAGTCCAGTAATGGGTCTCAGACACATACCAAATGACCCTTTCAGAGCAATTGTGAAGGAAATAGTCCTCCTGTAGTAAATAACAGGATGAAAAGGTGCAATCCACAGAACTTAAACACGCAACTTTGCAAATCACCTTTTTATTGCGTGGGATTTAAATGAATTTTAGAAGAGTTCCTAGTTCACATGGTTATGAAAAGCGAATGTGAACCAAGTTAAACCCATGCAGCATCTTCCCAAGTCTGCAGACCATGCTAGTATCTCATAGCTTTGCCAACCACAGATGAGCGAGGCTTACAGACTTCACTGCCACCAGTCTCATGAGCAACAGATGTGTGTTTTTTTAATGTCAAAAATTTATTCAAAATGCTGTTACATAAAGAGGTGGGGAGTGAACTGTAATTATTCACCAGAATACCACCACGAAAGTCTAAGATTTTTCACCCAGAGAGAAGTTTAAAGATGAAAGAGAAGATGTCAGCCTCTATAGTTTTAGGAGTTTCCTATGAAGAGACAGCCCTGAAACAGGTTCCAGCAACAGCTCCCAGACTTTCTTCTAGTAACTACACAAAAAGTGAAGTTGAGACTCTTATCTCATACTATAGCAATGAGCATTTCTGCTCAAGGACAAGTCCTTACTGAAGGCCTAACAGCAGTTTTACATTACAGTGTTCTTCCTCAGGAAGATAAATACAGTCCTCTCAAGAGGGAGGAAACATTGATGGTAATTTCCCATTGCTGGCTACAGGATAGATTGGGAGCAGAATGGGAAATGACTCACAACCAAAAGCCAGGCTCTCCCATGTGGCCATTAAAGTGTTCAGTACAAGACAGCTCCTCCTTTAAAAAGGGTGCTGGCAACTTCATTACCCAAAGTCAGCTAGGCTGGGGAAATGGAAAGAAGTGGAGATGTTTGTTTTTCTGTTATGCCACAACAAACAAAAGCCTACATGCTGTTTATCAACACTGATAGTTTTTGTTCCATGCTAGAAATCTACCTATCAAGACAGAGTGCAACACTACTCATTGAGTGTTACATACATACTGTACTCCTTGTAGTCATTCTCACACTTGAGTATATTCATTTCCCAAAAGCTCAAAGTACTTACAGGTGCTTTTTAACTAATCAGTAGCTCACCGTGTTCAGTAACTTCTGTACTCATTGTTTCTACATCTGCAGCATCACGCATCTCTTCATCCTCTTCATCTTCCTCTTCTTCACCATGTAGTTCTTTTGCAATGAGCTGCCTTGCCAGTTTGATGTTTCTTCCTTCATTGTAGTGCATTTTTCTCTTCATTTCAAATTGTTTCTTTTTCTCTGTGAACAAACAAATGGAAATAGTTGTTCCTTCCCTTAAAAAAATCAACATATCTTCTTCAAAGAGGAACTCACTGAATAAAAAATTATTGCCTTCAAGCAGTGGAGTGTTCTTTTAAAATGAGTCTGACTTACAAAAGGATAGTAATTCATGTACTGGAATCTCAGAAGCACTTTTACAAGAACCTGTTTGCTGCTAAGAGCAAGTCTGAACCAGGAGAAGCATCTGGTAAAAGTACACAAAACTCCAAAGTTTCACAAGCCTTGTTTCTAAGTAAACTCAAGGACAAATTGAGACAAACTGCTCGGATAGATGAACTTTTGCAGATGTGTGGCTTGACTCCTGGCTAGCCACCAAAGGTCAGTTAAGAGATATATTTACCACATGGAGAAAAAAATATTTTCCACTTTCCCCATGGCCTGAAGCCAACTCTGCTCCATATATTAAACATTAGCATACACAGCAGTAATGCATTATAATTAAAGTAAATTTTGCTTACTGCCAGCCCCAACACTTTGTTCTTTTCCTTCCTTTAGTACAGCAACGTTTCATGCTCAATGTTAAGGCCAGGAAATCTGAGAAGCAGCAGCTAGATAATACAGGCCTGAAACCTTAGAAGTATTGCTGTTTCACTGTTTCCTCAAAACGTTCTAGTGCAAGTTAATACGAAACAACATCTCTGTTAAAGATGCTATTTGCTTTGGAATGACTGCAGACTTCCTATTGCATCCATCTACCAGTTGCTTTGAGAACAGAAGAAATATCCTCTGTACGTCTGCAAGCAATTAGCAGCATTTTATTTGTAGTGGTACTCATTGGATTAAGTCTACCTGAAGTATGTTCAGATTAAGAACTATTCCTTCAAGCCCAAACCAGAACTTCTGATTTGAGGATCTTAGCAGGAATTTCCGCACCTTAAGCTTGTATGCAGGGAGGCAGCCAGCAACAGCAAATTCCTGTTTATATGTAGATCCCAAAGCAAACATTCCTGATTAGAAACAAGCAGCATATTTGTTCTAACACTATTTATCTCTATTTTCAATTCACAACATTTTTTCTGATAGTACTTCTTCGCAAGTATTTCTTATGGAAAACCCGAAACTGTTTGTAAGAAGAGAGTCTAAACAAAAGAAAGAAAACAACTTATGCCTACCCCGTTCTTCAGGCGTTAATTCTTCATCCTCCTCCTCCTCACTGCTTTCTTCTTGCCTTGCTATAATCTTGGGTCCTCTACCTTCAGCTGCAGCTGCCAGTCTACATAAATCATGCAATACAAAATGCTGAAACAGCAAGGTTTTCACTATTTAAAATAAATGACATTTCAGAACACTCACACAAACAGCTTTGTTCATTATTTTTGCCACATTTATATGGCAATGTTATATGTAGTAACAACCTGCAAAAGGTTTAAATTACCAGTAGCACTGTCAAACACTGAAAACCACTTAATTGGACAATAGCAAAAATACAGCTTCTAGAGAAACCAGCAACAGCTTTCCATAAAGAAAATCTACCCCAGGAAAGAGCAGATTATCTTCACATTCAGTCAGGTTTTTTATTTATAATACTTACTTTTTACTCAACACATCTGCTCTTAAGGGCTCATATTCTGAATCACTCACTGCATCCTCATCATCTTCTCCTACCATGCTTGGAGGGCAAACAAAAAGGAGCCTTTTTTAGTAATTTGCTCGAGTTTGTCATTTGCTCAAGAAAACAGTCAAAACCTTACAACACTCAATGAAAAGACTCCTTTAATGCTTTAAAAGCTTTCCAAATCAACTTTAAATATTGATATGACAACAATATATTCTAGTACTGAAAAAAAATAGTAATCAGACTTGTCTATTTCATTCAAAGCCTAAAGTCTGCTAGAGCAAACCTTCTAAACTTTGTCCTTTCAGACTGTTCTCCTTATTTAGAAGTTTTCTGAGTAAGTTGCATACACCAAGCAGGCCTGCACAGTAATATTACCCCACCCACAAAGTAAATTTTGCTCTAAACCCACAATTCCACCTGGCAGCACACAGGACAACACTTTAGCAATCATACCTGTGGTAAGGAGTACTTGGCTCATCAATTTTCATCAAGCCATAATCTTTGCCTGGAGGGTGGTACGTAGCTATGATGTTCATTTCATCCCACTTCTGGGACTTTTTACTGAAAATAGAAAATTATATTTTCTTATATTCTCAAACAATTAGTTCTGCTTTATCAGAGACTGAATTTTTAAAACATCATCTGATCTCTACTACATACTAAGCACAGAAAATATTGTTATGACACACAGACATGTTCAAAGTTTTTATTGAATACTGCTCTATACATATTTAAGTCATAAAAAAATATATCAGTGCAATTTAATTTCCCTAACAAGTCACAATAGCTAAACAATCTCAATGATCCATAAACATATTCCTATTCATATAATTTAGACACTCCTGGTCTTGTTCAATGATTGTCTTGTGAACAGTTTGATTTTACAATAACTTGTAAAAAGAGAATTCTTCCCCTTATTACAACCCACAAGACTTCAAAACTACCCAATACCTTTCAGTTCACCTCTGCTGAGGGAGCTGGAATGATTATTAGCAAAACTGTTACATAAACATTAGCAACCAACAAATCCCCTCCTGCAGTGAAATAAGTAGCACAGAACAAGCTGGTTATTAATACTGCTTTTGTCATTGTAAATTGGAATCATAAGCCAAGTGATTCACTGCTATAATTACACTGAGGGAGTTTCACATTTTATACAGACAGGCACCAATGGTGCTACATTATCTAGAATTTTCTTAGTCAACCAGAAAATGTACCATTTTTTGCATATTTGAAGAAAGTAAAGCTCACCCACACTGACTATTCACTGACAAAATACATAAGCCACAAGAAAAGCAATTGCCTTGTGGCCAGAGAAAGAGCCATCCCTCCAGGGATCTAAAAGCCACAAAAGAATGTTTAATCAACACAAACCACTATGTTCCACATTTTCTCTGAAAAGGTTTTTGCAAATTTCATATAAGGTGGTCTTTCCCTTAGATTAAGCCAATAAATTTAATTTTAGAATAATACAAAAATTCCACAAATTAATATATTCTTGCTGTAAATTATTAGTTAAGAAAGCAAACATTACAGGACTTTGTGGGTTTTGTGGGGGTTTTTGTTTGGTTTGGGGTGGTTGTTGTTTTGGGGGGGTGGGAGGGGGCACTTGGCTGGAAGACTTCCACTTAACTGTTCTCGTTTAAATACAGACCACTCCAATAACAGATCTAAAAGATATATTCAATCTAAATAACACAAGTGCTTTTGAGCAGAATAATATCTGTAAAACAAACTTAATAAAACAAAAATCCAAGCACAAACAACATTCTACATTTACAGGATCACTGCATAATACAATGTGGGGGGAAAAAACTAAGGAGAAAAAAATGGATGTGGGGGCTGATGCTGAATCCTGCAAGCCACAGGCTTACACTCCAGAAATTAATACAAATTGAAGGATCTTAATCCCCTCAGCACACAGTAACCAGTGCCAAGGTCTCATGTTCGAGGCTTCAGGTCCATTTAATCATTTTGTGCAAACACAAGGACTGCAGCATAAGCGGACGACACGTGAGTCCCATCGTGGCTCTGGCAGGGCGGGGAGCCATCAGCTTTGTGATGACAAAGCAAGAGCTCCGGTCTAGGAACGCCACTCATTCAAAACTGTCTGGTTAGGAGTCGAAAAATCCCCAGTTTACCCAGTTTAACACAGCCTAAAGTTCATCCATGATCAACACAAGATGCTCACTATGTTGCAGAGTGAGGATTTTTACCAGCCAGAGTACTCAGCCAGTGGTACATAGGGTACAGAGCCCCTGTACAGAGACAGAGCTCAGCTGACAAGGAAATAGAACAGATGGGAGACATTCCCATCACATGCTTTGTGTTCACTTGCCCAGAGCACATCAAGGTTTATAGCCGAGGCTCACAACTCCTCCTAATAATAATATTGGCAACCTGGGAACAATCCCTTTGGCATGCACTGTGCTGGAAATCAGACAGCCCACACTGAGCAAGTCAGTGAGTCATAAATAAGAGACTGAATGAGTTTTTAGTGGCTTAGTTTTTCACACTTATTTTTTTAAACTCAGATTCCAACGCTAAAAGCCTTGGCTGTGGAACACCTCCCAAAGCACAACTTAAAGTTCACCTAGGGGGAAAAAAAAGTCATTAGTGGCAAAGAGACAAACATGTCATTTCACCCCTGCTTGTAAAAAGCCCTCACAGGAGAGTGACTAAGTGCTCTGAAAACCCACACCTCCCCTGCTTGTCTCCAATTTTGCATGCTTAGACGTGTCTGCACAGCACAACACTAATGACAGAGCTTAGGACCATTACAGGGAAATGCATCCCTGAAACCCCTTTGGATACAGAAACAGGAAATCAAATCTTCCTTAGGAAAATGAGATCTGAAAAATCTCATAAGTGCTCATTTGTATTTTCTCACATCTTCAAAAATACACAATAACTTCATTTGACACCACAGCAGGTGGTGTGGACAGGCAAGAAGTTCCAGCAGCAGTAATAGCCAAGGAACACCTCTTGCACCTCACTTGCTCCTGCCATAGCAGACTCACCTCTTCCAACACAACTGCTTGTGCACACACAATTCCATAATTCCTTTGTAAAATGTCACATCCACTTGCTCCCAGGCTCTTACAGGGGTGTAAAGACTGCACCCCAGTGTGTATGCCAAGAGCACATCTGCCACTAAACCGCAATCTCAGCTCTTAGGATGCAGTTCCAGTGGTGTCCCAATTTCTCAAGCTTCCTTCTTGCATCATATTTTCATTAAGGAAGTTTTCCAAACAATATTACCATCACTAACAGCAGCACAAGGTCAGTGATGATGCAAATACATGAGAGCTCTACTGAACATTGTGCTTTAAAAGAAGACAGCTGATACAACGAGGTCTTTCATCTACAGATATTTTTAAAGATCTTCAGACCTGAATTTCAATATTAGAAATAAGCAGAAGAACCAAGAAGACAGATACCTGAACTTATTAACTAATCTTTAATCTCAAAGGAAAATCACAACTGCACTACTTATCATTCTTCTAAAAACAAAATTTTTGGTTTTGTTTTCCTGAAATCAGAAATAACACTGATACATTGATACATTGCTAACCAAAAATAATACCTGCACAGAAACCAGCTTTATTTAACCTGTACTGATCTTTCCAGGAAATTTTCTAGTGCAGCCTGCCAAGTTCAGCCAATATCTTTCAATTTGCAAGGCAATTTCAGAATTAATCTGACTTTATTGGCTCACATTGGTAAACAGGAAATAGAAGCTAGACTGTAGCCCACTAACTGCGTCCCAAGAAATTAATGTGTGCAATAACACACTCAACAGTTCATACTCCAATTTCTATTCATTTTTCAAGATGGTATAAAAGAAACTGCAGGAAATTAAACACAGGCTAGCAACAGCTTTTGTTGTAATTTATGTCTGGTGTAGTACTAAACACATCAAGCTACATAATATTAAAACTAAAGGAAAGAAAAAGAAAAAAAATCACATTTGTGTAACATATTGCTACTTATGCTCACCTGTTTCAAAAATATCTCATTCATTCAACTGACGTTTTTCTCTGGAAAACAGGAGCAGCTAACACAAGCAACACTGCAACCCAAAAGCTCTTCTTTCTTACCTTGCTGACTTTAGACTATACTCATGACTTAACTAAGCAAAGATGATAATGACAATAGTAATAATAATAATAAAAAAAAACCAGCATGACCATTTTATTTTATCATTAATTCTCTCCTGGCAATACTGAATAAGGGCCAAAAAAAGAAAACTGTTCAAAGTAAACTTGTAAACACTAAGCTCAAGTCAAACCTTGCTCATCATAACTTGATGGAGAATCAGAGCAACGGCAGGCAGCACATGCTGGGTGCGTCAGGAAAAGTGCAGGATTCTTACCCATCAAGGACAGATGCTGGCCAGCTAAAGACCACTTCTGGCATATCTAGATTTACTCGGCGTGTTACAATTAAACCAAGATTTTCATGTCATTCAAATCACAAACCACATGGCTGTGCATATTCTCAAGTGTGAGATTTTTACGGAGAATACATCTTGATGATGTTTCAGCCCAGGAGAGGTCCCCTCTCCAGGGACACGCTTCTGATTACAAGAAATTAGCTTCCCGTGAGAAGGTTGAGGATAAATCAAACGCATTTCCCAAACTGTGAACTACCCTCGTAGCATCGGTAAAACCCTTTGTGAGCTGCCACACTTAGCAGGTGACAGCCACTCCTGGGCAGGAGGCACGGCGACAGCTCCGGCCGGCCTCATGCGGGCAGCGCTCCCCGCCTCCGCCCCGGTGCACAGCGGGCATCCCCCCGCTCCCGGCGGAGCTCGGCAGGAGCTCCCGCTGCCGGATCCCCACCGCCGAGCGGAGCCGAGCCCCGGGCCCGCCGCCGCACGGGGGCACGGCACGGACCCCCCGCCTGCGCAGCATCCCCCCGGCTGGAGACGCCGCCCGGCCGATCCCGCTCCGCGGGCCCCTGGAAGGAGCGGCACGGCCGGAGGGAGGCCCTGCGGGGACCGCCGCCGCCCACCACCACCGGGGCCTCACCCGTGCTCGTCTTCATCGCAGGCCTGGCTGGTCTGTCGCGCCCCCACGGCCGCTCCCGACGATGCCTTGCTGCCGCTCTTCTTCAGGATACCCTTGATGGGCCCTCGCCCCGTCGCCGAGGCGTCCGGTACCGAGGGCGCCTCCATGGCCGCGCCGCCCGCCCGGTTCCGCCGCCGCCGCCACCGCCCCGGCCGGGCCCGCCCCGCGCCCGCGCCCGCGCCGCCGCCTCAGCCCCGCCCGCCCGCGCCCCCTGGCGGCCGGCGGACCCACAGCGCCCCCGGCTGCCCTGCGCCTCGCGACCGCCAGGGGGCGCGCTGTGCGTGCGGGGAGCGCGGGCACGGACACCGGGATAGATGGACACACGGACACAGGGACAGACGGACACACGGACACCGGGACAGACGGACACACGGACACAGGGACAGACGGACACACGGACACAGGGATAGACGGACACACGGACACCGGGACAGACGGACACACGGACACAGGGACAGACGGACACACGGACACAGGGATAGACGGACACACGGACACCGGGACAGACGGACACACGGACACCGGGATAGACGGACACCGGGATAGACGGACAGACGGACACCGGGACAGACGGACACCGGGATAGACGGACACACGGACACAGGGATAGATGGACACACGGACACAGGGACAGATGGACACACGGACACCGGGATAGATGGACACAGGGATAGATGGACACACGGACACCGGGATAGATGGACACACGGACACAGGGATAGACGGACACACGGACACGGCACGGACACAGGGATAGACGGACACACGGACACAGGGATAGATGGACACACGGACACAGGGACAGATGGACACACGGACACCGGGATAGATGGACACAGGGATAGATGGACACACGGACACCGGGATAGATGGACACACGGACACCGGGATAGGCGGACACACGGACACGGCACGGACACGGACACAGATACACGGGCACGGGGACACAGTGACACAGGGGGACACAGAAACAGAGACACACAGTCCCACAGGCACGCAGGGACACACGGGCACACGGGCACAGGATCACTGAATGGGTCAGGTTGGAAGGGGTTCCGCTGCACAGGATTGTGTCCCGATTGCTCTTGAATATGCCCGGCGATAGAAACTTTGCAGCCTCTCTGGGCAGTCTGTTCTAGTGCTCCATCACCCACATAGTAAAGAAGTTCTTCCTCGCATTCAGGTGAAATTTCCTGTGCATCAGTTTTGCCTATTGCCTCTCATCCTAGTGGTTGGCACCACTGAGAAGAGCCTGGCTCCATCTTCTTGGCATCTCCCCTTCAGATCCAAACACACTTTGATGAGGACACATGGACACAGAGGTCAGGTGTGTGCACAGGGCTGGTGCCCACACACGGGGCCTGCGCACCAGGAGGTGTGTGCTGCCCTCGGGGTGTGTCCACATCCACAGAGCTCTTGGGACTGTGTGGGGCTTGTGCCTGCTTGGCACTCCCACAGGCACTCAAGGGTTTTGCATGTGCAGGGTGTCCCAGGTGTGTGCTGCTGCACTGGGAGCATCTGTGGGCACGTGGCAGGACAGGCTGCAGCTGTGCTGTGTGTCCCCGGGCTCTCTGTGCCACCATGCGGAGATGCCCCCGGCACAACGTGTTTGCCAGGGCAGCCCAGATTTGTCACGGTCTCTGTGGCACAACAAAGGAACCAGCATGGTCTCCAGAGGGCCCAGACATCATAGGGTTTTGTCTCTGAGTGAAACATTCCCATTTCTCAGCCGCACCTGGAGATCCCAGTTCCCAGCCAGATCCAGGAGCAGTGCCTGCCCAGCCGATGGGGCTGCAGGGTCCCACCCCTAGGGCTCAGTGCCTGCACAGCCACCCTGCCATGGGCTTGCATCACACAGAATGAGGGCTACAGCAGCACCATCCATGTGAGAAGGAAAACAGTAATCGATGAAGCAGTGATGTAATGATTACACCCAGAATCTGACACACTTGGGAGCAACCGTGCAGTTGTTTGCATCCTGGCATGTCCATCATCCTTATAGCCTGAAAAATCGGGTGGAGTGTTTAATTCTGTGTCACAGGAACTGCAGCATTAGGATTTGGAAGTTTAAAGGGATAATGACTTAAACATGGCAGTTGTTTCTGGTCCCTTCCCTCCTGGCCTCTGACTGGTAAAGATTAGTGACATACTGGCTCCCTGGTCAGCTCCTGTAGCTCTCCCAGGGCAATAAAGTGCTCTGCAGTACACCCACACCACCAGGGTCCTACCAAAATAAGTGTAAAATGTTTCAAGCAGATTTACAGCATTCTACATCCATGTAAATATTTCTTCATGTCAATAAAAGCAACAGGAGATGGGGGTCACTGTCAGCCAAAGCCACAACACAAATTTGCTGGCAGGGCTCAGACAATGGGGGTGCCCATACATCCAACCCTGGAGAGCTGGAAAGAGCTCCAGGCTCCTGGGACAAACCATTTCCCTTCATCCGTGGTTGTTACATTCATTGCAACCCTGCTGTGGCGGTGCTGTGGCCTCAGAGGAGGGGCTGGCCCCACACACTGAGCCCCCCAGCCTGCTGGCAAGGGCTGTGCAGCTGGGAAGGTACAAAAGGCCCGAAGCAGGTATTTTTATTTCATTTTTAATGAGTTGCATGAATGCTATTCAAGCAGAGTTGTCACGGTGCCTGCTGAACACCTGCCAGGGCAGATGCAGCGCCAGCGGGCACTCGGCACGTGCAGCAGCAGTGGGCAGGATGTCAGGCAGAGCCTGCTGTCTCCTGGTGTTCAGGGAAAAGACTCTGGAAGAGAGAACAAGGGAGCAGCCCCATCTCTTTATGTCTGCTTACAAGTACAGTCAGAGCTGGCCCCTTGGGAGGGCAGGACCAATCTCATTAGGGGCAAGAGAAGGACCATTGGGGATGGGGTGATGCTGACTCTCTGGACATCTTTAGATTTAAAATACAAAGGGCAAGATCTGATTTCTACCAAGGAGATCTGCTGGCTTAGCAGCAACATATGCATACAGCCCTGCTCTGGAAAACTTTCAAGACCCTCAGCCTCAGTACCAGGCTGCAGGACTGACCCACCATGCCTGGATGTTGCTGCTGCTAAGGCAGTGCTCACAGACAGCTCTGCAGCACCACAGTGTAGCTCAGACACTGTAGATTCCCAGCAGGCCCAGAAGCATCAAGATAAAATTTGGGAACATACATGGGGCTGTGTGATGAATGATTTTTCCCCAGGACTAATACTTGCACATCACAACTCATACCCTTTCCCATCCACGTACTGGAGGACTCACAGCAACAGCAGAGTTTCAGGTCTACACTTTGGGGTTTCTTTCTTCCACCCATTAGCACTGACTCAGTCAGTGATGCTGCAAAGTCAGAGCAAGACAAAAAGAAGGGGAAGAGCGATACGGGGAATGACAGCAAGGAGTAACTCTGGGCTGGCAAACTACTGTTAGCAAAGAGGGAAACTATTGTTATTAAATTTCTCAGGTACACAGAGAAATTCTAATGGATAATAAAGCAAGCAGCAAAGTTTATCTCTGGGCTGGTGCTGTGCTGCTGCATGCCAGGAGTTACATCTCATCAGGGCAGTTGGAGTGATCAGTGGGCATCATTTTCTCAGTGTCGATCTTGTAGGACTGGAGAACACTCTTCAGGTGCTCCACAGTTTCTGGGTGCATGTCAGGAGCTCTTGACATAATCCAGGCGTAGTCCATGTGGAAGAGCCAGAGGATGTTAGTGCAGGAGTACACCAGGGAGTAATTTTCATAGTCAGTGGAGATGACCCAGTAAGGGGCAGCAGGCATGACTAGGAGAGAGGAAGGCATCATGACTGCTGTGTGTAACCAGCTCTGGGCAGCTCTGCAGCACCACAGCCACAGTTCCTGGGACTGTTCCCACTTTGGCTGTTGCATACTTGTGGTCAGTACAGGGAGCTATAATTTATAAAAGCCTACCAGGACTCCTTGTTCTGTCCAGAGGAACTTAAGAAAGACACAAAGCCCTGACTATGAAGGTCTTTTTGGAAAGTTAACGCTATGACCTGAACAGCTCTCCTGGGCTGATGAAAGCCAGCCCAGCCTCACCAGGATGAGGGTGCTGGCTGCTGGGAAGGAACTGTAGTGCTGGGAGCTGACACTGGTGATAAGAGGAGCACAAACCACCACCCACTGCCATGGGGAACCCTGCCTCAAGGAGCCAGCTGAGCTCAGAGCTGTTCTCTGGGGCTCATACGGGGTGAAGGTGGTTGGGGCTGCACATGCTGCAGGTGAAATGGCTGCCAGTGAAGCTGTAACAGTGCAGAATTAAGTCTGGCTGTGCTCATTGAACAGTCATTGTACTTCCTTTGCAACTACCCCTCCTCCACCCATTTCTCCAAATAACCCCTCTGTGACAGAGAGCTATGAAACTGCCAAAGAAAAGGTGTGAGGGAGCAGAATAAGAAGTGATCCAAGGGGACACTGCAGCTCACTTTCCAGTGTGGCTGCAGACAGAGGAAAGCACTGTGCAATGTGGCACAGCACCTCAGCAGGCCCCTGTTGAGTGTTACAATGACAAGGCAAGGAACAAGCAAACAAAACTGTATTATTAATGGTTATTAAAAGCCACTTGTACGTAGAGGCAGCGTGGGCAAGTATCTGTACTGCAGTGTGCAAAGAAACAAGCTTATTCTTGGCTCTTGCAGCACTCTGGGGCTGCCTCCCCCACCTCTCCACCTCCTTGTCCCCATCTGTGAAATAACCTGGAGGGACAGCAAGGCTGCTGATCTTTCTAGCTGGCAGATCAGCTGGCGAAGAGTTCTCCACCACTGAGGGGGCTGTTTCTGTAAATGGCATATCAGTATCAGTGTCTGCTGGTCACAACGTCTATTTTAGCCCTTTGCTGCTATGCTGAAGCCACCTGGGAGCTCCACCCCTTGCTTTGCAGTTTCTGACCCCTGGTGCCATGGCACAATGCTCAGACCACAGCACTGCCGAGGCCATGGGCACTGGGGAGCCTTCCCACCACACACTTACACCAGTTAAAGCGGACGCCCAGCTTGGCCGGCTGCTTTACATCCATGTGCATCATTTCTCCTTCAGCTTCATTGATTTTGCCATTGGCACTAAGGGGAGAATGACAAAGGTGAGAAATAAAGTCAGGAAAGAGGGAGATCATTTTATTTTTAACTTCCACTAAATCATCCCCTCCTGACACAACTACCTGTCAAGAGGTGGCTGGAATAGGTACCAGTAAACCCCAGCATCCCTGAGGATGTTTTCAGCAGCTCTCAGGGCACAGCAGGCACTGGGCCAGGTGCAGCTGTGTAGATGGTCTCTCAGGTCAAACCACCCAGCATCCCAGGCTGCCTCTCCCCAAGTATCCCTGCCAGCAGGATGTCCTTTGGTTCCAGGGACAACGACAGAGAAGAAGGAGAGCAAGACCACGCTGCACTGCGTGGGAGGAGCCCAGCATGGGAGGACTGGAGGATTCCATCCACGATCTTGGATGTGCCAGGGAGCAGCTCAGCTCCTGGTAGTTGTGGAAGGCACGTGTTCACTTCTGTTTAATCACCTGTGCTTTTTCCAGGTCACTGTACATTCCTCTGCATGCAAATTACTTGTACCTGTGTGGTGAGCCAGGGTTTCTTTGGCTGCTCATTCAGAGCACTGCCCTGCTGGCAGCAAGCCCTCAGATTTGAGCTGCCCATCATATAACAGCATTTTTGCACGAATGCCTTAAGACCTGGATGCTGTCTATCTGGCAGTAAAGTTTCATGCTGCCCTGTAAAACAGGAACAGCCAAGGAAGCAGAAGAGAATGCTGCCAGCAGCAGAGGTCAAGGGGCTGATGATGGAGCCTTGGACAGTGCACTCCTGACCCAAAATATCCCTAATATTTCAGGGTCTTGAGCTGCTGCAGGGGTGATCTCACACAGATCAATGCAGGCACAAATGAATGTCCAGTTGTTTGCCAGGCACAGCCCGAGCAGTGGAGCTGCTGAGACAGCGCTGGGCACTCAGTGAACAGCAGGGATGCTGCTCTGCTCCGGACACAAGGGATGTGTTCCTGTGCTTTTGTTATTGTGAGCCAGAACAAAGTCCCCATGCCATGCCAGGAGCACAGGGGACAGTGCTGCGTTTGCTGCTTGCTCCCTCTCATCCATTCAGCCCCTCGCAGCAGCAGCCCACAACAGCACAGGCTGGTGATGGAAACAGATGAATTAACACCTGCATCTTTCTGTGTAAAAATCCAGGAGGACTCAGGGTAATTGTGAACTATCCTAATTCCCTAATAAAGAGGAAAAGCATTCACTTCACCACTGATTTAAACTGACAATGATTTCCAATCCCCTTGCAGAGCAGTTACTGCACGTGCAAGATAAATTCTCCAGAAATAAGCAGACAAATATTTAGGTAAAAATTACTCATGTGCTTCACCTTCCCTGCACCTTTTCTTTATCTGCTTTCTCTGGAGCAGATAGGAGCACAGGGGCACAAGGTGGCAGCTGCCATCCCATAACCAGCCCCATGACCACACCCAGGACAGAATCCAGGGAATCCAGCCTCTCAGCCGTCTGTGGGGCTGACAAGCCAGTCAGGGGGGAGAGCCAGGCTATTCTATGCTAAAGTCACCATGTACATTTGATCTATTTTCTTACCACTCACCTTGGAGAATGAGGCAGAGACCTGGTGATCCTCAGATCACTGGCAGGAATCAAAGACCTATATCTCTCAGAAGAGCTACTTCAACCACAGGGTGCCTCCCCCAGCACCCTCAGCCCCAGACACAGGCAATTTAGGGAAAAATGAACACCCAGGACAGCAAGAGAGGTGACAGGAGCACCACTGCCACAGTAGGACATATCCCAAACACAAACACTTACAGCATCTCCTTGTTGATCACCTTGAACTTCCCATTCTCCTTCAATGAGTAATTTGCCTGGATGCAGCTTCCTTTCTCAAAAGTTGAGGGCAGCTTCTCTATCTCGTACCATTTCCCTAAATACTGACAGAAGAAAGTTTAGAGATGTTTTTTACATGAGTGAGCTGAGGCAGAGCAGCCTGGCTCCTTTGTCAGCACAGTTTTTCCTCTCGGTGGCTGAGGGGTGAGCAGAGCTGCATACCCACACTGGCAGCTGTGGCATGAGGTGTGACCAGACCTGCCACCACCCCCTGCACCCAGGCAATTTGCTGACAGCCCCATGCCCCCTTAGCTAAACTTGCTACACCCTATGAGATTTTTAGAAAACTTTTCACACCTTGTTGATATCAAATTCTTCTTGAACTGATGGATCTGGGCATGGTCCCATATGAAACATCTGGCCTTTCCCAATGCTGAAGAGGCTGAGCAGGACCGAGAGCCGCACTGCCGTGCCCAGCATGGCTGCACTGGGATGCAGGCAGGAAATGGACCTGGGCAGAAGGAAAATTGCTGAGCTGGGGCCTCTCTGGAGCAGAGCTTTGTGTGAAATGCAGCACGAGGGATAGGACATGCAGCGGGGCACCTCAGGGGCACAGCAAGGAGGAAAGAATCATTAGAAGAGTGCCAAAGAAGTGCCAAGCCCAAAACAGCCTTAAGCCCTGCCTGAGCTCGGGCTGTCCCCAGCAGCTCCACGAAAAGCCAGGCAATGCCTGGTGAGAACACTCGTACCCATCACCCACATCTGACACCTAGCAAGATGCAGGGGTGATAAATGCCCAAGGACCCACAGGAACATCATTGTTTGTCCAAAGCTGAGGCAAGGGGAAGGGCAGAACTTTTGCTTTAAAATGGTGAAGCACAAGGAACATATTCCAGAGGTAGTGGAGAGCTGGGGCCCTGGGACATGGACGTGAGCACTGTACACCTGCAGTGTACACCTGCATGGCAGGAGGGACATCTCCAGGTATTCCAGGGCTGCCTGACACTGCAACAGGTGGGAGAGACAGTGCAGCTGCCTCTGGAGGGGTCTTTGTCTGCCAGAATATACACAGCACTCCAAGGTGTGGAAGTTGGTAGAGATTCAAATCATCACCAAATAGAACATGAACTGACCCCTCAAAGCATGGGGTGAGGAAGGAAAGGACGGGTTTTCCTGCAGAGCAGAAGCAGGAGCTGTGCTGCTCGCACCCAAACAGTCACTGGAGCCAGGATGCTGCCCACATGCTTTGGGCTGTGCTTGGGGCAGGTTGGCATGTACAGACCCTGCAGCACTGGGCTGCTCTGCTTCCCTGGCTGGAAACTCCTCCACAGGAGCATAATAACATTTTCCCCAATTTTAGAAGGAAAGCCCAGCCTATCTCCAGCTGCAGGACAGGCCCCACTGCAGACACAGACAGTTCCCATTTTGAATCTCCCAATTCACACATACCTGGGTGGACGAGGCGCAGTGATGCTCCACAGAGGACCAGGGCAGCAAGGAACAGCTCTGTGGTGAGTTCTCTGCTTCCCTTTATAAGTGTGCTGGGATCATCATTATTCAGCCCTGGCACAAGCCACTCCCTGGTCCTCGACGTGTTTAGGTTTTTGGCAGGCCAGTCAGCTGCCTTACATCCGCAGCTGGTACGAAGCTGGAGATGGGCTGCAACTTGGCTGCTCACCCAGGCAAACAAAGGCACCCACGTGTCTGGATATTGCCCTGCAGCTGCAGAGCTCTCTGCCTTGCAGCCACTCACTAAAGCCTCAGGCCTGGGTGCAAATGGCAGGGGAAGGAGAGAAATGCCACAGTCTTTGAGAGGGGCTGGGGACAGCAGCAGCTCCCACCCTGCACCCTCTGGTCCAGCAGCAGCCAGGGCCACGCTCCAAGAGGGGAACAGGCAGCCTCTGCCTCCTATTTGAGCCCTGGAGATCCTCCAGGCCACTACGATTTCCTTGTCCCCATCATAGTCATTGCTGCCACTACATGAGGAGCATGAAGCAGCAGGACACATCATGGGTCTGTCTGAGGAGCTGAAAGACCTTTCAGCAGTTTTCTTCTAGACTTTTAAATCTTATTACAAGGAAAGATGCTGGTGCAATTAATTCCATGCTGACCTGGCACTTTTTCCAACAGGTGCCCAGTAAATGCCTTTGACAGCAGAGCAGCCATCTGTGAAGGCAGCCAGTCCCAAAAGTTATGCAAGAAGAGTTGAGTAATTGACAGGAAGCTCTCTGTGTTTAATTGCATTTTAATCTAATCTCCAGATTAGACTTTCTCTCTAGGTGTGTTTTTACATGCTGCCCTGCATGCCTTATTCACACATGCACACACACACATGAGCTCCTGACTGCCCAAATGCCACCCCAAGAGTCACAGATGGCTCTGTCCTGTCCCTTTCTGGGGCCGTGCAGCCGAGGTGTGCCCAGAAACACAGCACAGCCAAGTGTGTCCTAGGACCTCAGTGACCCTCAGAGCTGTGCCTGACTCATCCAACACAGAGCCAGCAGCAGCAGCTGGGGGTGAATGGCCATGGGGAGCACATGGTCCCTGTGCCCCATGCACTTGGCACAGGGCAGAGCAGCACGCAGGGCTCTCCCTGCCTCCATGCAGCTCGTTAGTGCTTTGGCAGCCACCCATGTCCCTGATGGGGTTGCTCTGGCTGCCCATGTCAAAGTCAGAGATGTCTAGCAGACTTTCTGCAACCTCACCTGCACCTCTTGCAATACAAACAGGTCAGAAATCAGGAAATCCCTGGACAGACCCTGACCTGAAGGGTACAAGTGCTGCCATGCACTGGTGGCATTTCCCGTGCACTGCACACCAGAAGTAGTTTTTTCTCCTGAGCTCAGCTGCCCACATCCTGCAGAGCAATCAGAGGAGAAAGTCCTGCAAAAGGGCCAGCTTGCCCACAGTGGAACATTTGCATGTGGAGGTGTGCCTGTGTGCTTATCCACATCTGCACATAGAGCATTCTCCTATGGGATGGAGCAAGGACTCCTTGGCTGTGGTGGCAGCAATGTGCCCTCAGGTGGAATGGTCTGAGGAAGCCTTTTACACTGCTGCAGCAGCAGTGGCTTCTGCATGCCCTGGCCCATAGGTGCTGTCCAGTACCCAAGGGCTGCCCTGCAGTGCCAGCCCTGCCAGGGACATATCTGGGTGGCTGGGCACTGCCATTTTGGCTCCTGGCAAAAATGCTCTGCTGCAGCCAGAGTCACACCAGAGCATCAGGGTGTTCACCCAGCCATGCTCCATGAAACTCCTGCTGCAGGAGTGTGCAGGAGTGGGCCGTGGCCAGGATGCTGAGAAGTCAGGAGCCAGCAGGAGCTGACACTCCCTGAGCCCCACTGAGAGTGGAGATGACAGGTGCAGTGGGCTTGGCTATAGCCATTACCTCTCTTGCAGCCAGCACCAACAACACTGGAAGAAAACCCACCTGTGCAGGAAATCCCACGTTCAGCCAAAGGCAGCATCCTCAGAAGTGCAGAAGCTGCAGTGGAGCCCTATTTCTCCACTGGCCACTGCCAGCCAAGGAGCACCCCATGGGTGCCAAGGCACTGCACAGCTGGAAGCACAAATGATGAGAGCTGATAGCCGAGCTCACTGCCACTGCTGGGACGTCCCCACACAAGCACTGGCTGTGCCCTCCCCAGGGGCACCTTTCTGACTTCTGCCTGACCACAAAAGGAAGCACCCAAGTATCTGCCACTCATCTCTTGGAGTGGAGCAGGTTTGGGATGCTGCAGCTGAGTCCCTGCTTGGGGCCAGCTGGCCAGGACATGTTCAGTGGCCACCCCAAGACCCTCCAGTCATTCCACCTCCAGCACCACCAGCACGGCTCGCCTGCACCATGAGCCTGCTCCATGTCCCACAGCTGCTCTGAGCCACTCCAGAGCAAGGGCTGGGGGAAAAGCATAACCTTGTAATTGCACCTAATTGTGGGGTGGGAGCAGTCATCTCCACCTGGTAAGCAGTTTGTACCCTGGAGCAGAGGAGGGGCCACACATCAAAGGGCAGGAAGCTGGAGCAGGGGAGGGAGGACAGGAAGGAGGTAAGCCGTGGAGAAACCAGGGCAAAAGGGGGGTGGTGGGGGTGCAGCAGACACGCTCCGGAATGCTTCATGCAAGAATGAAACCCCCCCGCATTTCTGGGTAATGAGGCAGCTGCAGGGCAGGCTGCAGGGCTTGTGCACATGGACACGGAGGTACCACAGGGGCTGCCGGAGGACAGGGCAGCGCTGCCTGCAGGGCAGGGGGGCTGTGAGTGCCGGGGCTGGGCAGGAATGGTGCAAAGCATACACGGGGTGCGGGAGCATGAGCCACACAGCACGTCCAGGGGTGACGGGAGGGCAGCATGCACAGACAGACTGCATTGCCTGGGATAGCCTCACACTGTCCATTTCAGAGACAGAGCTCATCTGGCTCCAGTGAGAGGATGCAACAGCACTGAGTGCTGCCAGCAAAGACCTCCTTGTTAGAGCAAGCTAGAAGTGCCGATCAAGTTCAGCCAGCAGAGGGCTAGGACAGGCCAGTGCCACTCCACCTGCGACATTCTACCTCTAGCCGACCTGGCTTAGTGCAGGAGTGAGATTGTCCTGTTGCACCCCCAGATATCAGCACTTGGCACCTACGAAACCGAGCAGCTTCAGCCAGCCAGGCCTGGTGGGGAGCTGGCTCCCCAGAGAAAGGCTGTGGTACCACACTGGGTGTCCAGCTGGAATTTCAGCAGCTGCAGAGAAGCCCTCAGCAGCTTGAGAACCAGGATAACCTGGGAGGGCTGAGAGTCCCACCATGGAGACATTGTTTGTATGGACAGCTCTTCCTGACTCAGGTGGTGCCTCCCATTTTGTTTTTCTTCCTCCTCTCCAGGAAATGGGGCTTTGTGTTGGCCAGCAAGTTGCAACACGTATACAGAAACAAAAATCAACAAGCAGGAGACAAGACAGAGAAAAGAAAAGCAGGTGGGAATTTTCCTCTGTAGGAGTGGCAAAAAAATGCTTTGAAATCTGTTTATGCAAAATGGTGTAAAATTTTTAATTGCACTTAGGACAGCAAAGGAAGTAAACAGACTCTGGGCGCATGAACTGGCCTCTGGGATATAGGAACTTGATCCCATGCAAATGCACAAAAGATGTTGTGATTTGTTTATATACAATTAGTGAGTAGCTCTCCACCTTGGAAGTTATCTAATTATGTATTCAAACCACAAGAAACCAAAGAGAGAGAATTTAGGAAGTTAGAAAACTGAAAAGGATATTATTATTTAAGGGACAACAACCCCTATCATACAGGACCAGCAGTGTTTCTGGCTGTGCTGAAAAAGGCTCTTCAACCTGACATTGCTGCCACAATCTGAATCCCTGCAGAGAGAGAAGCCAGAGGGATATTTACTCTTCAGAAAGTAGAAAAAACAAAACAGAGAGAAGGAAAACAAGGTCTCTGTATACAGAAATACATTGCAGATCTGGACCAGTGACAAGGCTTTGGCCTGGTGCCATCTCACCCCTGTGGATGTGCTCACCAAAAAAAAAAAAAAAAAAAAAACAAAAAAACAACAACAGAGTTTAAGCAATGCTCATGATCCTGGGATTTTGCTACATTCCAATGCCCCACATGAAGGGCTGCCTTATAAATAAGGTTATAAATAAGGCTGCTGATAAATAAGGTTAAAAAAATTTTGTTGATGCATTTGCAGCTGGGTTCTCACAGCAAACCCTGGGTGCAGGCAGAGCAGGCATTTGGCCAGGTTCCTCCTCACAGAGAGGAGCAAGGAGTGCACAGCCTAAGGGGGCAGAGTAGGACTTCTCCAATGGATGTAGGAGCAGATCCCATGGGCATTTACCAGACTCCTGTGGGGCCTGTCTGGGAATGCCCACTCAGATTTGAGCCTTGTGGGCACTGCAGGGCCCTGGCTGTGTGACTCAGCTCAGCACAGGCTGCTGCTCCCATCCTCTGTGCCCCACTGAGCCCAGTACAAAGAGCACTCCAGCTGCCCTGCTCTGCATCCCCTTCTCAGAGGAGAGCTCCCACATTCCCCAGTGGATTAATTATGTTTTTTTTTCCTCAACCAGCCACATTTAGCCTATTAAAACATACTGTAAGTGATCTAAAAAATGTCATTAAGCATGTTTAGAGAGCTTTTTCTGCAAAGGGATTTTCTGTTCTCATTGGAGGAAGCACAGTGATCTGTTCAGCATCACCAGCTCTGTCCAAGAGATGCCCAAGTAAGGCTATTTAAAGCCCACAGCCCTATTTTCTGCAGCTAAGCCATATTTCAGCCCTTAGCTCAGGCATGCATTAATGCAGTTACACAATTATATTTTCTATGACCTATATACAACCTACATCTTCCTCACGACACAGATTTATAGTGAGTGGGTAATTGCTGCTCTGCTCACAGAAAGAGAGAACAGCCTCTACTACATTAAGAAATGCAATTAAGAAATCTCCTGCAGATTATGCTGTCCTGCCAGCTGAGCAGGCAGAGACATGGGCTCTCCTGCTGCCAGAGCACTTTGGAGCCTGCTTCAAGTCAGCAACTTGCATCAGCTACCAAGAGCCCAAGGAATCATGCAGGGAGTTCAGGGGTGGCCTCAGACTCTCAGATATCCCTCACTCATAGGCCCCAAGGCTGTTTTATCTATATTTTATATATGCACTAGGAAGACCCAAGGGAAGCACTTTGGCCCTGAAGGACTTCTCAACCAGCCAGCACAGTGTTTCCATCCCATATCTCTGAGTTCCCCAATCTCACACCACAAGGCAGAGGAGAATTTTAAGAATGCCCTTTCTGAAAGAGCAAGTCTCATCCCTCCACACAGGCTGGGAGCACAAAGACAGTAGCATATGTGTTTGGCTTTGCCTGTGAATAGCAGCATTGAGGCCACTGAGCCCAAGCACACACAGCTTGCTTTGAAACACAGGCCTAAGTGTTTGCTAGACTGAAATTTACATTGTACAGAAAATAAATAAAATAAAATCAGTGGTCAGCGCTCTGACTTTGGTGCAATACATGGTTACAGTATGAAATGGCACAGAGATACTATTCACGATGAGTTTCATTCAAACCAGCTGGGAGACTTCAGGAATGATTAGTTTAGACAGTATTAAACATGCTTCTAGCTGTGCTGCACCCCAGGAGTACTAGTCAGGTGTGTATTTCAGTGTAAAGAGACCTGGTGTGAAGACATGCATGTGTTATCCACATGTCATACCTTGCATCCCCTGACATAATTATTCTTGAGAAATTATTGTTACCCATGGACTAGAACAAAAGCTTCTTACACCAGGACAGATGTACAGGAGTGTAGGAACTTCCTTGGGATGCAATAGATCAACCTGGGTCTGCTTTTGATTCTGTAAGTGCCCATGCACAGACAGAGCTGGAAGCCAGCTCCTGACTTGTGCCTGCAGGAGGGAAAGCTGCCTGAAGCTGGAGCTGGGCTGGCTGGGCCAAGTGCCATCCCTGCCCACAGGGAGCTGGGAGCTTCCTGCTCTTGTTAGTTCCTGTTAGTGTTGCAGGAAGGGAGCAGCGACCCCACACAGGTGTCCCCAAAGCCTGAGGGAACCAGGCAGCTCATGTGTGGTTCAGGGCTGTAAAAGTGGCAGTGGTGCAAAAAGGTCTAAATGTGCTCTTGGGCTACAGAATCTTAGGGACTTGCTTGTTGATAAAGGTGTACAGCAAAAGAACATGTGCAGGGACGGGATGAGGTTGGGACTTAGTGTGTGAGCCAAGAGTATATGGGAAAGATGGGGAGAAAAATGTTTCCTGTGTGTGCACATGGTGTGGCAGCAGCTCCCAGTAAAAGCACTGGCTCCATCCTCCACACCAGTGCTGGCTCTGAGAAAACTCAGTGCTGGAGACCCTTGTTGGATGGACAGACCACTGCAGCCACTGGATGACACACACTTGTGTCCTGCACCTCTTCAAAGCCATCTCATGCCAACAGCCGAGCCACTGCACCATTTCACCCTCTTTAAAGATGGCCACTGCTACCTTGAAGCATTTTCTGAGTCCCCAGGCAGTTTTTCTGCAGGCACTTCCTCATTATCATAGTGCACTTCAGCTGTATTGGAGTACTTGATCCTCATTTCTTCTTTGGAGGGCTGCCAGGCTAAGTACCTGCACAAGCTTTCTACAGGGAGGGAAGCTGTACAGCCATACTCCAGACACCCACTGGATGTCTCCAGTGGGACACAGCAACTGACACATCCCTCCCTGCAGTAAGTGATGGAACCATGAGGCCTTACCAGGGTGTATTCCCTCTCCTATCAGCTCCCTCCTTAGTCATGCTTCCTGGAACAATGGTTGCCTCTCATTAGAGCTGGAAAGGGAAGGTGCTTGGCTGTGCTCTGAATGCTTCAACACCTCTGAGCAGTCAGAAACCAGGAAGGAGACACAAGGACAGCCTGCTGACTGATTATCCTAGTAATTCTGGTTAAACTCTCACCAGGAAAATGACTTCTACAGCACTTGACCCCACAAGGTCATGGGTGCCACCCACACCCCTGGGAGCACAATTGCTCTGGCAGGGAGGCCCTGGAGCTGTGCAGTGACAGACCATGCAGAGTTTTTTCCCAAACTGCAGTTCGAGGTCCCTGGGCAAGGTGCCTGTGGGGTGATGGTTAACCTTGGTGCCTGTTTAAGAGCAGCACAGTGGTGTTAAAGCCTGCTCTCAACCCTGGCACCTGCCTCCCTGCAGCTCTAACAGTTCATAGGACTTTTAAAGCCACTTGTAGCAGCTTTCATGCAGAAGACTGGAATCACCACCTTTATTATTGTGCCAGAAAAAAGTAATTCAGCCTATGGGAATAATACCTATTGTGGCATCAGTTACAACAAAATGAGTCATACAACATGCATTACATTGCAGTGGTTTTTTGCTTTCCAGCATGGGCAGGGTGGCAGCAGAGGCAGCTGGGATAGTAAGGGAGCTTGGTAGAGTGATTTGTTCAGGCATTTAGCAAACCTGTAGCAGTGCCAGGGCCAGAAGTGCTTCATCTCAGTCCCAGGCAGAAGTCTTTCCACTAAACCATTAAAACAGACCAGCTCCTACCTGGTTCCTCTGCTGAGCATTCTTTCTACAACCAAAGCAAGAATTCTTTCATTTTTCCTGTGTTGATTTTTATTAATGTCTTGGCAAACACAGTGAAAGAAGATCTCAGGTGACCAGATCTGTTTGTCTGTGTGCTGGAGCTGGAAGCAACTGAGAAACACCACTACCCTTTTCAACATCATCTGCTAGGTCCTGCACTTTTATACCACAGACCATGCTCAGGAGGATGGAAAACCTTGTGCAGTGCTGGCTGGGAACAGGCAGCATCAGGGGAAGGCAAGAGCCAGGAACTGGTAGGCAGACCAAATATCTCCATGTGCTCTTCAAAGCAAACTCATGAAACTCATGGTATTGGGACCAGGGTTGTGATGCTATGGCAATGAAAGTGCAAAGCTGGCAATGGTATAGCAGTACCATCGAGTCTTAGAAACCCTCACCTTTAAAATACAGTTATTGTTCCAAAAAGCCAGAAAATTTCAGATTCTTTCTCCATATTGATTCCTTCAGGCTTGAGGCTGTCTAATAGAGGAGGTTCCTTCATTAAGGATAACCTGATAATGATGTGCTTGACCAAAAGATACCAGAAAAAATGTCTGCCTGGCCATACATATGGGGGTAAAACACAATCAGCTTCTCTGTTAAGGGCAGAGGAAAGCAATACTGCACACCTACACCAAGGGGGTGGGCAGGGACCCCCTTCTGTCACTGCTGTGTTGGCAAAAAGGGCTGTGAGACAAAGCACCCTCAGGGAACCAAATTAAGCTGCCCTGCAGGCAGTGAAATATGGCATGTGCACTGCACCATGTTGATAAGTGCACTGAACACTGGCTCAGCCAAGGGCTGTGC
The DNA here is from genome assembly GCA_016584745.2 of Phylloscopus trochilus trochilus. Classification (NCBI taxonomy): domain Eukaryota; kingdom Metazoa; phylum Chordata; class Aves; order Passeriformes; family Phylloscopidae; genus Phylloscopus; species Phylloscopus trochilus. Next base: position 7,095,325 of record WQNJ02000041.1, on the reverse strand, counting down.
CCAGAGCTGCCTTCAGCACCAGCAGGACGATGCTGCCAGCCATCCTGCCAAAGGCTCTGGACAGCTCTTCCCTTCAAGACACCACAGGAGAAGGCACTGGGTGCTGCAGGAGACCTTCACACACTGCTACTTTGTGCCTTCTGATAAGCTGCTGTCAGGGCTGAGCTATTATTTATCAGTATTTTGAGGTGAAAACACAGGTTTGCTCTTGCCTCAAAGAGCACCAGGGGAGAGGATGATAGGGCTGTATCAGTACCATCCCTGTGGCCCTTCCAGCACTGCTGAGAATAAATTAACTGTATCTGGCTCTAGGCCAGGCCCTGGAGGTGGAGCTGGCTCTTTTACAAACTCTCTATTTGTAGCATCACTCAAATCCCCAGGGCTCAGGCTGCTGGCTGAGAAACCTGCTGGTATTGGTTTGGGTTTGTTTCTAAGACATTTTTCAGCATTGTGGTTACACAAGAAGCTGAAAACTTGTGTTTCAAAACCCCAGCCAGAAGCACAGGTGCTGCTGTGGCTACACAGCACCAGCATGCTTGGGGGGGATGGGTCTTTAAGCTAGGAAGATAAACCCATCCTGAGTTTCCAAGGTCTTCAAGTTTCCAAAAGGCTGAGCAAGCCTCCCGTGTGTGGGTGCGCTGGGTGGCACTGTTGCAGAGCTGGGTGCTGTCGAGAAGAGCTCCCTGCAGAAACCCCAAGCCTGCAAAGGCCCCACACCCAGGCACTGCCCTGGCCTCTGGCAGAGGGCTGAGCCAGCACCTCCCTGTGACAGGGACCTCTGCAACCTTTCTCACCTCTTCTGGCTGTTGTGAAGAGCTATAGCACAACTTCCTAATCTCCATTCAACGTTTACGTTTGTCCAGCTAACAGTGCTGATGTTTTTGATTTTTTTTTTCTCAAGGAAGAGGAGAAGCTGGGGGAAGCAGTCTGCCTGGGAGACACAGTGACCCCACAAAGAGACTTTCTGGAGCACAGGAGAGACCACCAGCAGCAGCAGTAAGGCCTTGACCTCAGGCAGAGGAGAGGAGAGCTGTGCTGAATAATATCTCATCCTGGTTTCAGGGCACTGCTGTATGTGAAAGCACTGCCATTACTGGCCTCCTTTTCCCCAAGAACATTTCTCAGCTACAAGTTCAAAGCCAGATGTACAAGAAGTGCTTCTCAAATTCTAAACTTTCCCCTAACACTTATCAACTCCATCCCAAGTGTTAAAACAACAGGTTACCTAACAAACAATGCCAATGCACCACGAGTCAGTCATAGGCATCATCTGTCCAGGAACAGGAGTATCTGTACTCCTGGGCCCATTAGGCAAAGGAGAGCACTCACTTTGCTAACATTCTGCTATCCCTCGTGCTGTGGTTTTTCACCAGTGCTCTGTAACCACACAGCACCTACAGGGCTACTGCTTGGGAGGAAAGTGGCACACAGAAATATCGTGATGGTTAACATTACTTAGGAGCAATCACGTCCCACTGCCCACATATGTGTCCCAATGCTGGGTTTTGCCCATCAGCATGTCAAGTGTAGTTCCCAGTAACACTGCACAAGCTGGCACTTGGTACAGCAGCCTCCTGGCCAGCTCCACGGCTGCTTGAGATCTTCAGCCACATCAGAACAGCAAACCTAGGACATCAGCCACCCCTGACAGTGGTAAAGACTTGTGAAGCCCAGAAAAAGAAGTTTAGATTCCCATCCTCTGTGTAGCTCCTTGAAGGGGTAAACACAGGACTCTCAGTGAAGGATCTTCATAGGAAATTCCTGAGTCTTGCCTCTGCCTCAAATGAACCACTTCTCCTGCAGCTCTTGCTGCTCAGAAGAGACATTTGGTTTCTCTTGGCTTTTAGAGATGATCTTTATTCCCAGCTTCCACAATAAATTGTCATTACTGCTAGTGGAGATTTCATATTGGAGGTAAACCAGGAACCACAGGTGCCTTGAGGTCTGCAACACTGAGACACTGGTTTAGTGCTTGGGTTTTGGTCAAGACACAAAGAATCTGGATGGATCTGGAGTATCTAAACTTGCAGGGATTGCTTGGAAAACCCCAGGAGGCTCCTTGCTTTGTTAAGGTGAACCAGAGCAAACATGGCATGCAGAGGACTGAGCACCTCTTGGTTCCCAGTGCCATACAGAGAACCTGTCAATCTGAAGGGAAAACCAGGACCACTTCACAAAGCCTAAAGGGTGAACTAAGGAGCTGGATCATCACCACCTTCCAAAGCACTGTGAAAAACATGCAGAAAAAGATAGGACAGTGCCACAGCCTCAGCAGCCGGTGCTTAAAAAAAAAAAAAAAAAAAAAAAAAAAAAAAAAAAAAAAAAAAAAAAGCCATGGCAAGCTTTGGCAGCATAATTCCTTGTAGGATACCACAGCAGCAATGAGTGTGGGCTTCCATGGGATTTCACTGAACTTCTGTCTCTTTTGTCCTCTGGCTTTGAAGGTCACTGTCAACTGGAATTGAGTTTTCTTCCCTCTGTTACTCACCAGCAGAACAGAAATCTGCCCTCAATACCATATTAGTGCAACTGTATGATGTGAAACATGTACTCTCTCTCGTCCCCAGGCACCCAGAGCTCCCCTCCCAGGCAGAAACCAGATCAAGCACTAACAGCCCTCCTGAGCACTTCTCGGGGGCAGAGGAGGGGACTGGAGCTCACATGCTGTGAAATCCTAACCCTGGCTCAACCACGAGGTCCTTGCATGGCCTCGGACACCTCTTGGCTTGCCAGTCTCTGTTCTATCTGTGAGAAGAGCTAATCCTTATTACCAGGCAGCTGTAGCCCTTGGATTAGTTACACACAGAGTGCTGAGGCCATGAATAATGCACAGTACTGCTCTAAAACGATCTCCTTCAAGGGAAACCACACAAAATACAAACACTGATGGTGGCTGTGTTACAGAGAGGCCTCTCTAACTGCCTTCTGCTGAGGAAATGGGCCATGCTTGCCCATTCTGCTCCAGGCAGTTCCCACTGAGCCACCACAGTCCCACTACCTGATGAAACATCATTAATTGTTATTATTAAACCACCTCCTTAATTACTGAACCTAATTAAATCCCAACCTCAGATTCAAAAGAGGTGAGAAAACAAATGTAGAAATGAGCACTGGAGTCAGACATATGCTTCAAAAATCTCACAGTTTATTTTTCTCTCTGTGCAAATCAGAGCTACTTAACATTAATCACATTTCACAGTGCAGGGGTCAGAAGTGATTACTGTTTAAGCTGCAGTTCAGTGGGATCCTTCTGGGTCCTGAATCCCAGCAAATCTAATCTCCATGTGCAGATGATCTGGAAAAGACACAAACTGCACAGCAGTACTTCCAGCAGTTGTTACTTGTAAGACAAGCTGCCTTGACAGCATCTCCAAGGGAAACCTGCTTTCCTCCTGAAGGCATCACAGCATTCATGGCTGCAGACTCCAAGAATTTGCAGTCAGTGGCATACAAAAAGTTTAAGGCACAGTTTCCAAGTCAGAGTTAGCAGAGACAGATTAAGAAAGAGCAATCAATAAGCTCTTTTCACAGCCACTTAATCTCACATAAGGCAAAACAGTGGAAGGAAAAGTTGGTCCCTGGAGTAAGAGGCTCAGGTCCCAGCCTGGCCAGCAGCGCCTGCAGCTCACTGGCTGCTCCACCAGCAGTCACCACTGGAACACAGGGAATGGGGCATGAAGCCAGGCAGCCTCAGCACCTGGAAAACATTATCAAAATCCTGCACATGGCCAACAGAAGAGACCCATGGGCGAGAGTAGCTCATGTCAGTTATCAAGAGGTTCTCAGAGAAGATGATTGTGTGACATGGAGATTTAATTGTGCAATATTAAAAATAAGGAATGTGTGTCCCTTAAAACATCCTTCCAGAGCTCATAGTCAAGCCACACTAGCTGCACAGTGCCCCATCACTGTCCAAATGCAGAGGATAAATGAAAAAACTGATTTGGAAAAGCCAACGGCAGCACCCTCACCAGCCAGAGGGAAGCAGGCAGATGGCTGGACAATGTCTGTATCACAGTTGAGTAGTTCAGGCACCTAGGGTAGTAGTCAGAGAAGCCAAATTTGTTTGCTACATCAGTTTAAACCCTGTCCCACAAAGCTCAGCAGCAGCAGGTGGAAATGGGTTGCTGAGAGATGGCTCAGAGCTCATTACCAGAAGGGCTTTTCACTCCCTGTCCTGTGCCCACTTGTTGGCTTGGGCACCTCCTGGCCACAGTGCTGGGAGGGAAGAACCCTTCTTTGCAGCTAGGTAATGAGGCTGTTTAGAGGCATATTGCTGTTTCCCTGGAAAGAGCAGACAGTCACAGCACAGCAGAGCTTCCTGGCAGTATCAGGAAAACAATGGAAGGCTTTGACTGACCCATTTTCAACCAAATGGAAAGCTTTGCTTTTGTTTCCCATATTAGTTTCTCCCTTCAAGCCATCTCATAGCAACAGCTTTGCTCTGCTATTAGCAGTTTGTCCTTGTAAGGAAAAGCAAGAGCCCATTAATAAGCCAAATTTATCACTGGGGGATCTCTGCTGACCTAATTACACTAGCCACATATTTGACATGTTATATTTACCTTCCTCTGCTTCCTCCATAGTTAAAAGGAAAACACCTTTCGACTTTAAACAGCACAGCTGTTTAAATACAAACAACAAGAATGAGGAAAAAGAAAAAAAAAAAAAAAAAAAAGAACCAAAACCCATACTGTTCTAGCATTCCACAACATACGACTTGAAGTCATAGCTCCAAGTGGAAGCACATGCATCTCCAGGGGAGACACAGCAGCCAGGAGTGCAGAGGTCAGCCCTAACCTGTGTTTGTGAGTAGGAGCCCTGGAGGGATGCCTGAGGAATGCCTGCTCACAGGGTGGCTCCGGGGATGTAAAGCCAGTCGGCAATGGCAGTGGGCAGGTGTGTCATGACCTGCAGCCTCACCCACCAGTAGGTCTCCATGGGGTTGTAGCGGTTCTTCGGGCACGGGGACACCAGCGCGTCGGTGATGTCATTCAAGACCAGAGACATGTCTTTCAGGCCACTGGTCACGAAGGACTTCATCACGGCCACGTGGCGAGTGAAATACTCGCTGCCGTAGTCCTCCCGCACCGTGTCGGTGGCCCCGCCCCACAGCGCCTCGGCCTGCCTGTCAATGCCGGCTGCCGTCAGGATGCCGGTGGCTGCCACGAAGTTACTGGGCTCGATGAGGATGACGCGGACCCCCCAGCGGTACATCTCCTGCCGCAGGCAGTCGGAGAAGGCTGCCACCCCAAACTTGGAAACGCAGTAGCAGGAGCGAGACGGGCTCACCATGCGTCCCAACATGCTTGTGATATTCACCACACGGCCTAGAGAGGAAAGATCAGGAAGAGAGGATCAGGCCCAGAAGCAGCAGCCAGAACATCCCAGTAAAAGGGTACTTAGTTGGATGATGATGATTTCTAAAATCTGAATCTTGAATACACATCCCCTGTCATAGAGCTTTTCTCTCCTGCCTCAAGCAAGGCTAACCCCTGTTCTCCAGGGGATGGTGCATATGCCTACCTCTGCATCAAAGAATTTACAAAGCATGCAAGACATTTCCCTCCTAATTTCCAAGCAGGGAAATACCATGAGACCGCTAGCTGTGTTTTCTCAGGATGTGCCCTGTTCATGTATCTTACTAGAGAAGGGCTCAAGCTCCCAGCCTGGAGTGTCATGAGCTGCAAAGCTCACAGCTCTGTGCGATGCCATACAAGTGTTCTGGTTCTTTCTGTAAGCACACCAGCTCATCTGCCAAACACACCTGTGTACTTTCAGACCTGGGCTGGATGGCAGAGAATGAGTAGAGATTTCTCTGCACCTGCAGCATGAACAGCACAACCCACTCACCCAGGTGGTCAGCCACAAGTCTACAGTGGCCATTCCTGGGACAAATGAGGAGATTTGATGTGCTGCTGTCCATGGGACAGTGGAGAACAATTGTCCTAATTCCTGCCAATAGCCTGTGACAGCCCTCAGGGCACTGCCTCAGGGCAGTGACAGCAGTGGTCACTCCTCTGTTCGTCTCAGCCTTTACCCAAGACAAGACATGTGCACTATGGTTTCAGATACACTTAAAAACAAGCCCTTGAAATTCCACCAGCTATTTTTACAGAGAGAATTTTCATTGCCATGGAGCACAACACTCTTCTGCAGCTCAAAATTTCAGCTGAGAAACAAGTGGGCAGCTCTGCTGTCTCATTCCAGACCTAGGTGTAACTAAGAAGGACTGTGAGAACCACTTGCTGACCTGATGGATAAGATACTTTTTGTAGTGAGGTGGAGCTTGTTTAGTGATTAATTGCTGTCTAGGAATGGCATCAGAGCAATCTTCTTAATATAGCTCCATTTTGTCCTCACTGAACACACATCTGTACCATCATTCCCACATATGCTAAATAAAGAAGCCCTTCAGAGTTCTGCTCATACATATCTTTTTTCAATATAAAACAAAGAGTTTTGATAATACCATTGTCTTGTAAGATATCTGAAATGGCTATTATTGACTCTCATTTATTCTGTCACTACCTGAAGTCACCTGTGAATAGAATAACATTAAGGGAGAAGATTCAGTTATCCAAACATGACCACTCTGTGGACTCTGGGTTATCTTGTCTGTGCGATATCTGCCAACACTGCACAAAGGTCTCTGATATCTTGGATGTTTAAGATAGCACCTGCTGTGTAGGTGCCTGGCCTGCCCCAAGAATAGCCTGTACTACCAACTGCTTACATGGCATCCTCAGAATCCTCCTTGGACGGCACAGGGATTCCCCCAAGTACAGCCTGGATTTCTAGCTACATCTCCTTGCTGTGCTACGAAAGCTCTGAGACTTACCACACTGCCCAGCATGTACCTTTAGCTCTGCGAATGAGGGGCAGGAAAGCCTTTGTCACCCTCACAGTGCCCCATAGGTTGACCTCTGCCACCTTCTTGTAGTTGTCTAAACTTGCAAATTCCACCTCCCCGAAGGTCGAGATGCCAGCATTGTTCACTAGGCCCCACAGACCTGCCAAGAAACACATGAATAAAGCATGGGACAAGGAAGAGTGTCACAGAGAAAACACTTTCCTTGTTGTTCACAGTAACCTAAAACCCTAAGAACTGGGCACCTTTGTAGAAATAAGCTGTAGAGAAAAACCCAGCAAGGAGATGAAATTCAGTTTTCCTGTACCAGGGGCTTGTTTGGAACATCAAGCAAAGTGATGGGGCCACACAAGTACTGCCTCCTGAATATCTCCTGTACAGCCAAATGCTCTTCTGGGGCTTTCTAAGGCTGCATCTGGCTGACTCTCTTTCAAGCCTCCTCTTGATCCCAGGTTTGCCTCTACTCAGTGACTTCATAATGAATTTTGCAGTTTGGAGGAGGCTGGACTTTCTCCCGCAGTTAGGAGGGAAAAAAAGGAAAGAAAACAGGTATTTTGGATTTCTTAATCCTCTTCACAGCTCTGGCATGCTGTTTTGGAGGGTGCATGGTATTGATCTGTACATTCATGGCCTGGTTAACAGCTGCTGTGTTTTAGTCCAAGTATTTGGTTTCCCTCAACCCTAACTTTATCAGGACTTAGCAAACTTAAAACCAACCCTTACAACTACTAAAGTTTAAAAATTAATGTCATTTGTGCATGCAGTCCTTGCACTTCCCAAGAGCTTCTGTGATGAACCCTTTACATGTCAGGACTTAGCGGGTCAGCAAGGACTTGACCCTTTAAAGCAGTTACTGCAGGACTCCCAGTGGCAAATGTTTGTAGGGCTGAATCCATACTTCATGGATTTATTGAAGCATGGGATTATGCAGCCATAAACTGCAGAAGGAACAAACAGAAGAGCTGGAACAAGACAAGAGTTGCTCTTTAGATGTCCTGCCATACACTATGGTTATTTTTCACTGTGTTGGGGTCAGGGCTAGACTGTCAGGGCTGCATTGGACTCAGTTGAAGTTGGGGCCCCTTTTCACTCCAGGACCTTCCTTTTACTAAGAACTAACACAGGGCTAAGAAGGAGTCTTCATGTCCAGGGAGCTCCAACATTGCTATCAAAAGCACCAACATCATGCCACCCTATTGATAAAAGTTATCAAGCTCTCTCTCAGAAATTTTTGGGCTATTTGCCCTGCCTCTGCTCCATAGCTTCCCTACTCTGATGTATGAAAGTCTTTTAACTTCCACCCTGTATTGATTCAGTCAGATAGTAACCATGTATTTTATCAAACATAGTCCTATAAACAACTTGCAATATTCTGCCAATGTGCAATGGAATTTATCCTCCTGCTGCACTTAAAAACACCAACATGCCCTTGGCAGACTGACTCTGTGCTCTCACATGGGCCCCAGTAACCCTGCCCCGTTCCCAGCTAAGGTTGCTCTCCCTCAAGGCTGTTGACCAGCTGTGTACAGCAGCCTGTCTCTGCTGTATCTACTGAAGCTGCCAGTTTTAGTGAGTCAAGATGACTGAAGTTCACACTGATCTGTGTCCAGCACAGCATCTCAGCCTGAATGGGCTCCCTCTGCTGCTGCAAAGCGAGGTCTAACAGCTAGCAGGAGGAAACAGGGAAACAGCATGGGATGGACTAATTTCACCATTAACAAAAAAACATGCTGAGACAATTTGGCAGGGATTTACCAAAGACATAAACTGTTGGTCACAAACTGACCTTTGCAGAGTACTCCTTACAAATTCCTGTAAATTTCTGTATAACAATTTCTGATTTCCTGGGTTGTGATGTTAGTTCTCACAAATGTCCCTGAATCATTATTTACAATAGTTTGTTGTTGGAATTCCATTGCTCATGGATCAGGGCACGTTACAAACAGAACAAAGTGCTGAGGGGAGCCCAGTCACAGGGCTGTTTGCTGGACAGCAATGTGTTTATTGAGCAGAGCCTTATCACTATTACGTCTCTAGAGTCAACAATACAGTGGGAACTGCATGAGACTAAAACCAAACAGGCACTCCTATCAAAAGAGTTCAGCACAGGGAGAAGAGGTATAAAGAACTGTACAGCCCAAGAACTGTTCTGCACTAGCTCATCTGGGGACACATTCAGTATGCAACCACACCTCTGTGCATGGCACCTCAGCCTCAACAGTCTTTATATTCCAGCACCTACTAATTGAGCACTGTTTATTGGGAAGCCTCAAACCTCAGTCACACCAATGGGCCTAAAAGAAGCCTTTGTTGCTTTGCACACCGTGCTGAGGCAAACAGCTACAGGAGGAACCAGTCCAACTTGCTGATCAGGGATGCAAGACTTGTCTGTCCCTGCTACACACACGGTTTTGCAAACACTGCTGCATTTATAGAAGCAATAAAGCTGCTCCCTTCCAAGCTTTCACTCAGTGGGAAAAGGCTTTGTGCTACCACTGCTGTTGCTGGGCTCTTCAGGAAAAACTTAAGACACTGTGAAAAGCATGACGAGGACTGGGTGATTGTGTAGGAAGAAAAATCATGCAGAGAGAACATGTGTGGGATCAGACCTTGTACATTACTCAGTTACATTTCATATGCCTGTTTTAGAAGGGAAGGTGTGCTCATGTAACTTGCATGAAAATTAGAGCTGTTGTTATTTACTAGCTTGATACTTGCTATGAACAAAACCAGGGCCATGGCAGACTCATCCAAACTTCAAGATGAACAACCACCTTCAAGTCAGAACCCTGAAGTCCTGAAGCCACAGATGTCAAACTTCACCCTCAGCCTGTGTCTACAGCTGCTGGACAGCTTGCTACTTGCATAGAGACTGCAGAACAGCCCGTGCAGGGCAAGAAGTCTCACCTGATCACATGGGTAGAAGTCAGGTGGGGTGACATCAGGCTCTGACTGTAAACTCACATTCCACTGCCAAAGTACTTTCAAGAAGGAAAGATGGGACTCTTATCTCCCTTGACATGTTTTCGGGGTCCATGAGTTAGACTCATGCTTAAGGTGACATGTGGATTAAGGTCACCTATGCCAAGGGTAGGCCCTGGACTCCACATCACCTCTGAGATGTTGCATGGCAAACTGAAAACATGGATTGAACTGACTGCAGATTAATCCAGGTTTGGAGGCAGTCCAAATCTGTGCTCCAGCTCAGCACTCGGCTGTACCCACACAGCAGAGGGACAGCAGCAGTAAGCAGCCAGGGCCCATCACCTCTTCATTAGCAGGGTCACTTGCAAGGTCTGCATGAGCTAGGAGCATGTGTGGCAGGAGTGCAAGGCAGGGATCAAGCTCTGGCTGTTCTATGCCCTTCACAGACATTCAAGGGCAAAGACACAGATACTTGTGGGCTTGCTGCCACTCATTGCTTTTTATGGGATGTAGAGTTAAAGCCTAATCCTCCAGCCAGTCTTGGTCTCTTTCCATGTGGCTGCCACATCAATAGCAAGACAATTGTCCTCACTGACCCGGGTATAGCACAACCTGACTGCCAGCCACACACTGTCACAGGCCTTCAGACTTGTTAACCCTCTTTTGGTGGTGCACAGAGAGAAAGACCTGGTCAATGCATGGCCTGCTCTGTAGAAAGGATTCTGTGAGCAAAAGATCCCTACATACCTTCCTCCGGCTCCTTCAGGGTCCTCTTCACAAAATCCACAGCCTGAGCCACCTCCTGGTCACTGCACACATCCATCTGTAGCACTTTCATCCGGTCTGACTTCATGTTCCTCAGCTCCCTGGCTCCATCTCCATTCTCATCCTGTTCAGCAGAACAGAAAGGTGTCCCACTAAGATGGACCAAGAACAGCAAAGCAGCTTGGGGCCAGGCATGTTCACATGGACATGAAATAGAAGCTAATGACATTGCACACACAGGTGCACAAATATGCACAAACCAGCATGCCATCCTCCTCTTCCCTCCACCACCACTTCCAGAACTGCATCAATGACCCCATGCCCTGAAGCACCACAAAGCCCAGCCTGCTCTTGGCTCCTCATGATGTGTTTCACATCCCTAACATGCTGAAATACTGTGCCAACCAGGGAGAACCATGGGTGACTCTACTGCCTCGGTCTCTGTGCTCTACAGGTAACATAACTTCTACAGAAATTGGAGTCAGATGTTCAGGAATACATGCTCAGTGGAGATCTGCTACACAACAGCACAATTACAGACATGGAGCATGAAAGGTGATTCTGGCTAAGGAAGAAAGAAATTTTTTTTTTCTCTCTCTACGCAATAGAACTTTTCTCTCTAGGCAATAAGAACTTCATGGCTCTGCTTTCCTTTCTACACTTTTTCTTTCTTTCCTCCCCATCCCACTGCTATTATTAGAGATTCTGTTACTACTGTGGGTTTGTTTTTTTTATTTAGTCAAATATACAGTAAAGATTGCTGCCTAAGCCTTACAGCCTTGCTCAGGTGGTAAATAACAAATAAAAGTGAAAAGAGCACAGATAAGCCACACAGCTTCACAGCAGGCTTGAGATTTAATTCACAAAACTATTCTCTGAGTCACAAGCTGTGCCTCATTAGGGAGGAAGAAGTTATGAATTGGTGAGTCACCATGCCTGGCTGCCACTCTTCCTTTATCACTTGATACCAACTCCCACACCACAAGGGCAAACAAGGCGAGCAACCCACCCACAGTCACCTGCTCAGCAGCCTCTGCAGCCAGGCAGATATAAAAAACATGTAACTGCTTAGTTTTTTATAAATATCTCAGGGTATTTAATTCATATAGTATACAACATCTCATCTCCACCTTCAGTCCAGTGAACAACGACACGTAATGAAGGAAAAGAGCTGAAATGTCCATCAAAACGTGAGCAAAACAGGGCAGCTCTCTAAAAAATCAATACACAGTTACACTGGCATTATGACAATAGTAGGAATGAGTTCTTGGCCCCATGGCTTCATGGCATTTCACAACTGACTTATTTCCCAGTACAACAAGAACAGCAAACAAAGTTTGAAGCTTTTCTAATGCACATCAAACGTGGTGACAGGCTGTGCTGGCCCTCTTATCTAGCCACGAAAACAATCTCAAAGTGATGTTACAAGTAGTCAACAGCATGGGCACCAAAATATTATATTCCCTTTGAAACAGAATTAATGCTCTTGCATTTCACCAAGTTATATAAAGCAAATTTCCACTACTTAACAGTGAATGAAGTGGAGCTAATTCAGCTTGTAAAGAGATTGATTTATTGTATCTATATAAAACCAAAACCATAACTATAACTGCATGCAAGTGCCAATTGTCATTTGTGCACTGAAAAGACCTTTCCCTGCATTTTTTCTTTAATCTTGCATAATACTTATAAAATAAACAAGAAATATTTCCACTGCTTTTTGAGAAACAAAGTCATAGCTGGCAACTTAAAAATCCAGTAAAAATTGTTTTGTTCATACAGAAATGAATTTCTCCCTATCACCAATGCGACTCTATCTGCAAAGTTAACTTCCTAGCTACAGTTTACTCATTATTGACAAAACATATTGATTTTGGAATACTGCAACATGCAGTATCAACTGGGACCACTTTTCATAGTTGTAGACACTATCTTAGCCACTATTTAACTGTAAAACAAAGTGCTTAATTCTTTTGTCCAAAACACCTCTTCACAAATGAAGCAGTTACAGATTTTTATGGAAGCAAGTGATGATCATCTTATGTTCTGCGGTCTTCAGTAGCTTTAAAGTACATTCCTTGTTACGTTCCACATGGCACTTCCTCTTTGTTCTTTAAATGGTAGGTTTGTTGGCTGGGATGACACCTGGAACAATTCCCATGGGAGCAGCCAGACTGTCCTCCCAGGGATGATCTTCATGATCTTCACCAGCAGGAGCCACATGGCAGCACAAATCAAGTGAGGTGCTGGCAGCAATGGACCAACTGCTCCTGCAAAGCCTCTCTCCACCTCCCTTTGCTGTCTGATTTTTGTCCTCTCAGAGAATCTCCCAGCTTCCCCTTCCCAGTTCCATAAGAGTTGAAAGCCATTGTGCTCTAGCCCAGCCTGCTGCCCAAGCTCTCTGCACAGGCTTTCAATGGGACTGTGTGGTTTCCTCCCAGCTATCTCCTATCCCCTAACCCTGCAGGCTCTGCCTGGCCAACCCATCCTGTGCCTAGCAGGGCCTGCTCCTGGCTGAGAAGCCCAGCAGCTCCACATACCCTCTCTACCCAGCTGAGGAAACTTGCTCCAGCTTTTGGCTGCCTCCCCTTCCTCACTCCTCTCTCCTGTTCTGGTTTGGAGGATCACAGTGCAATGGTGCTGAGGAGAGGCAGATCACACAGATGTTCATTAGTGGAGAGCCCCTGTTACAGACACAGCCATGGCTTTTTCCCAGGGAAGCTCCTGGGATCAGGATTTGATCCTGGCAAGCACTTGGGCACCTGCAGTGAGATGTCAGGGAATCAGGAAGCCATGAACACAGTGCTGAACCCCCATGGGTGCAGCCAGCTCACTCCATGTGCGCCAGTTCCTCCCCACCCTGCTGCCAATCCCCGCGCTGCCTTCCTGTGTTTCCTGAGCGGAACACCTCGTGCTTGTCATTACTGGATTTCACGTCATTGATTTCAGACTCCATCCAGCCTGTCAGGATCATTTTGAACCCTGTTCCCTAAAAAGCCTGTAATCTTTTCTGCATGGTTGTGTGCAGATTTTTTTCCAAGTGCAAACTCTCTTCCAGGGGGTACTTCCAAGAAAATGGTCCTGGGACTAAACAGCAGTCACTTAAGAGCATGAGTTTGCTCATGAGACTATCATGAGGGACTGGTAACAAACTGCAACAAAACCCTTACTCAGGATACATTTATTCCTTCCCTTTAGCCACTCTGCTGTTTAGCCAAAATGAGATTAGATTGACACAGCACAGTTTGTTCCCAGTAAACTTATATAGGCAGGGTGCATCACACTATGATCCAGTCATTTGTAAAACTGGCAGGGCAGTGTGTGGCAATTTCATCGAGTGCACGAAAGGTGAGCTGCCTGCCTGGCAATTCCAGAGGTCTATCTCCTTTGGGAAGTACAATATCTGCCCTCTTCCAGCCTTCTGGAAATCCCCTGGCCTCCAGGTGCTCTTGAAAATATCACCCATGGGGCAGAAATCACAATGGCTCATCCTTTAAATGCCCTTAAGTATATTTTGTCAGGCCTGGTGTACTTGAGCACATTAATTTATAAAAACATCCCCTGTTCTTTACCTTTTCTTGCCTACAGTCCTCATAATAACTGCTGGCAGTAGGCATCTGAAAACAATTTATTCTTTTTTTTTTTTCAGTAAGATCAAAGAAAATAAAACAATTATTATTTCAACTTTTCCCGTAATTTCTACTTTTAAGGTTATTTAATAATCTATTTCTGTATGGTTTTTCCATCATAATCCTAACATATTAACAGAAACTTTCTCAGTGGACTTACTTGCTCTTGCTTAACGTAATCTCTTTGGCATTTGATCCTTTCCAGTTCTATCTCAGCCTGCATGCAGTATTCTTTTTATTCCTGTAACTTTATATTTGACTGTCTGATCACTAAGAAGCTCCTGACACACCTCACAGTATATTATGCTGTATTTAATACAAGAGCTTTCTGTGGTGGTGTAGTACATCAGGGATCCTTTAATTCTCTGTATAAAAGCATGTAAGTGGTGATGAACTAACTAGGTGTGAACTAAGAGCCTGGCATCTGCCTCATGACAACGGCCCCCACGGTGCCCACCATGGGAGGGGGGGTGGGTGTCCACCTGCTCTGACCCTGCTGGGAACCTACAGCAGCTCACAAGCAATGAAGCCAAGCAAGCAAACACGCCTCTCTTCTGAAGGATTTAGTTTCTTTTTGGGGTTTACAATGGAGCTTGTTGCTCTCTGCTCCACACTAGCATGTGCCTTACAAACAACCCCCTCAGCCACACTATTTTCCCTCTCCTTTCCATTCCCTGCATCTGCTGCTCTGCAGAGTGCCTGACTTGCCATCAGCACTGAGGCAGGCATCCCAAAGAAGCAAATGACATAATTACTAAAGGAATTACAAAGGCTCCGTATGGAAACTTCCAAACAGTGGCAATAATCCAACAGGACTCTCTTGCTCTCAAGTTACACAATATATCAGCCAATAATAACTTTTTCTTCTGGTGTGGTGGAAGAACGTAACCTCTGCCATGATCACACAGGCAGAGAAGGCCACCTTTGTTTGTTGTCATCCTCCACAGTACTCAAAAATCTGTAGTCATCATGCCCTGAATACCTGTGCTGATGTGGTCATCTTCAAATGGAGAAATGAGTGACCATGAACTGATTTTGAACAATTCAGGTCAGAAATCACATGAGTTTTGACTAGCAACACAGCAAATAGTAAAGGTAAAATCCCAGCTGAGATGGAAGTGGAGCCAGCCCAGTTTATAGAAAGGATTTCACAACACTAAGTTGTAAGTCCTTTGCAAGAGCAGGGACTGGGATGAGGGGTCTGCAACCCTTTGGATTTAGTGTGTCTAAACTTATCTCTTACAAGTGATGCTCCCTGGCAAACACACGTGACAAGAAGTGAGACCTAAAGATGTCAGAAATGTATGGTAAAATTGTTTATTCAGCTATCCATAAACTGAATAGCTTGTACAGAAGCTGCAGAAGCACAACTGCAAGACATTTTGGAAACAGAGCCTTAATAATGCAGGAGAGGCAGCTTGGTGATGAGTGTGGGGAGGGTGTCCATAAAAAATGACATTGTGAAAGACAGCAACAGGGATGCTGTGGAAGACAGAAAGCCACAGTGCCACAGCAATCTTGGCCTATCAGATTTATGGTGTTGTGGTATTTCTGAGAGGCTTCCAGCAGTGAACAGTGCCACACTGTACAAGCTACTGTACAGACATGCAGTTGACAGATAATCCCTGCCCTAAAGAGCTCACAATTACAGGAATGAGGTACAAGATACAACAGGCACATGAAGCAATGGAAGATGTAACGATCCCTCCCCACTGCACCTCTCTCAGGTCTTGAACCAGGGTAAATGGAGGCTGCAAATGAAGATGCTTTCACTTGAGAAGCATTCTTTCTCTAATCAGAAAAAACTGATCAACTTCACTACTCACCATGAGCAAGCATCCAGCAAAAACAGTAAATCCCTTTGCATGAAGGCATTTTGCCAAGGCATGTCCAAAACCTTTGTCACAGCCTGTTATTAGCACCGCCTTCCCTTCAGCCTGTGTGGGGAAAGACAGTCATAAGATACCATCAGACATTGCAATGTAGGCACCACCAGCACAGCACAGGAGCCACTTGCAGTCCTGCAGCCAGGGCAGGTACAATTCCAGATGCAAGTGACTGTGGCACTTGTGTGCACAAACACAACCCACTCCCAACTACTGTGAAATCATCATCAATTTATTCAGTTGCTGGTCTGTAACAATTTGTGTTGCCTTGATACCTGAGCTGGAACAGTAACTCTTTCTTTCAAGTATCAGTGGCCAAAGCAGAACAGAAACATCTCAAAAGAGGTTAATGATCTACAAATTCATGGTAAGAAAAAGCAGCACAGAGAACATTCATATGGCAGGATGTCACTGGCTTGAACAGTACAACAGCTCTTTTAGCTGCTGAGTGACTACTGTCTGTTCCCCACCTCCTCCCACTCTATGCGGCACTTTCCATGCTGTATTTTAGCACGAAGCAATGTGACTACAGGTTAGAGCTTCCTTCTGAAACTCTGCAGTCTTAAGAGGAACAACTTATCAAATCCTACAGTTCTCTCCTACATTATTATTATCTTTTGACTGACAGGTAAATTGAGAAAGAAGATTTGATATCCCATCTGCTATGACACAACAGGCTTGAGATAGATATGAAAGCAGAATCCCAAATCCTGAAGAGAAGCCTATAGCAAAACACTGCCCATTCACCCTCTGTCTTTGCTTGAAAGTCATCTCCTCACCACAGGTGTGAAGCAATGAACTCACACTTAACCCAGCTAGAAGGCTGCCAGCTGCTGTGCTGCACAACGCTCCAAACTGAAACCATACCCATGAGGCAATACCGTGATAAAGCAATAAAAATCCAGAGGATGCAATAAGGAAGTGAGGTCAATTCCATCTCTCTGGAGATATCAGCAACTAATACTGCTTGTTACTCTATTTACAACGGCTGGAATATGAACATACTGATATATGAATTGCACTGGCTGGTTCAGCCACATTTTCAGGAAGAAATGGGTCAATCACCAGTGCTCTCTCATCTCTTGCTTTGTTGACATGTGGTGTAGTGAAGCAGCAATAAGGGATGATTGCAGGGTGATAGTGATCAGAGCATTACTGCACAAACTCAGGGTGAGCCTCAGCAGAGAACAAAAAGCGAATAAGCTCCACCCTGTCCTATAACTCATGTTGAAGTAACTGCTCTCAAAGGGGAGTTAAGATCTGAAGCTGAAACAAGAACTGAACAAAAGTCTATCCTGCATTTATAATACAAACACCCACATTAACATTATACCATAACCTATACTCAGACAAAGAGCACCCAGGTACAGACTAGCTCTATTAAAGCTCTAAAGATAACTACAGCTAAAGGACAAAAGATAAGTGAGAATTAAATATACAGTGCTCTGTCTGAATTTAATTTAGAGTGACACAACTCCAAGAGAGATGAAAATCAAACATGAACCAGATCACAGAAGTTGTCAAGGTCACCTCCCACATAACTCAACAAGCTGGCCCATGGAAAAAGAAATGATTTGACTTTTTTTTTCTCTTTCTCTGACTTCCCTAGAGCATTTGCCTCTGAATCTTGAAGGCAGAGGACTTCACAAAAGAGCAGGAAGTGTGCAGGAAATAGGCAGCTGTAATCACTTCCAGAACACAGGTCAGGCAAACAAAGAAGATACCAAATCCTCAACCATCATTAAAAAAAAAAAATCCCCAAACAACCAAAATGTAGACAGAAATGAGATTTAAAAATCCTCTCATCTGCCTATAATAGCAAGGAAAGTGAAGGACAACTTAGAGTTTGAAAAAGATCCTGTGATTGTTATTTGCTATAACCCTAATTGCTGGTAATAAAACAGGTGACTACAACATCATGGCTCATAACAGAGGCCCCAGCAGCACCAAGGAGTGTCCAAAACATCAAGGCATGTACTGGATCTCACATCTCTACCTGTGACTGTTTGTGCCATGCCTGATGGACAGAGAGCTCCCAGGGATCACAGCAGGGATCAACCCCACTCACAGCCAAAAGGATCCTATCCCAGAAAAACTTCTGAACACAGAAAAGCCCAATCACCCTTGTCTTTTAAAGTCCTGAGATAAGGCTTAATGGGCCTGTTCCTGAAGTTTGATAAGGCCAATCTCCAGCTTAATTTGACTCGATGCTGGGATAGGCAGAGAGGAGCAGTTATCAGCACAGTGACCTTAATGAGCATTCTGAGGAACTTGGGGTGCCTCCCTCACTGGGGGTCATACAGTGCTCCCCAGAAACACTGCATGGGACACAGCACTCCAGTGCTGACTGGGTGCCCGGGGCAGGGTGCCTGGGATCTGCTAAGAGCACAGAGTAACTTCTTGTACCAGAGGTGCTGCTGTGACGTGGGCACAGTAATACTGTCTGTGCTTGCTGTGTGACCCACACTATTCCTCACAGTTCAGGCAGCCCTAGCAGGGCAGCCTCATTTTAACCTGCAGTCAGCTCAGATGTACACTGCATTCACTATTGGGATATGACCAGTTTGTTAAATAGTAGAATTTATTTTCCTAATGCGGGTGATCTATCAGAATTATACATTTACCAGAGAACAGACTGAAGAAATTGAAACGACTTTTTCATTTTCAGCCTGTCTCTCTAGACAATGTGGGAATATGCTGTGCTTACCTAGACTCTTATCTTTTTTTTTTTTTTTTTTTTTTTTTTTTTTTTTTTTTTCAAATGTGCCACTTGGGTATTTTTTTCTCCTATTCCCTTTTGTGGCTCCCTTGACCATCCCCTGATGTTATCAAACAGATTGATTTTAGGATAAGTGCAGCTACAAAGTAAACTTGGCTTGTCCCTTTTTCCAGGGTTGCGAAAGTTGAGGTTTTCAATCCCAGGAAAAAGAACTGAAAATATTCACTAAAGGGAAGGCATTTTCTCAAGTGGAACAGGGATGGGGAAAGTAAGAGAAGCAGAGTGGATGGAAAAGTGAAGTGGGAGGCTGCAATCAGGCTACAGCTGTTATCTGGCCATTCTGAGGGGAAGGACTGAACTGGAGGTCCTGAAGCAAACACATTGTCTCAGAGAGCTAGTCGCATCCTGGGCATCCATGGACAGCAGGTCAAAGGAGGTGATTCTCTCTCCACTCTGCTGAGACCCCACCTGCAGTGCTGCATCCACCTCCAGGGTCCCAGCACAGGAAGGACAGGGACCTGTTGGAGTGAGTCCAGAGGAGGCCACCAAGATGATCAGAAGGATGGAGCACCTCTCCTATGAGACAAGGCTCAGAGAATTTAGATTGTTTAGATTGTTTAGCCTGGAAAAGAAAGGGCTTGGGGGTGATCTAATTGTGGCCTTCTACTACCTGAGGAGAGACCATTTACAGAGCATGTAGTGACAGGACAAGGGGGAATGGGCTCAAATTGAACGTAGGTTTGGATATTAGGAAAAAAAATCTTAACTGTGAGGTTGCTGAGGCCCTGGCACAGGTTGCCCAGAGAAGCTGTAGATGCCCCATCCCTGGAAGTGTTTGAGGTCAGGCTGGACAGGGCTCTGAGCAACAGGGTGTAGTGGAAGGTGTCCCTTGGGGCTGGAACATGGCAAGGGGTTGGAACTGGATGATCGTTAAGGTCCCTTCCAACCCAAGCCATTCTATGATTGTATTAACACGCTTCCCCTCCAAGTGAAGCACCGAGGAGTCCGAGGGCAGCGCCTGACGCACCGCGGCCCAGCTGAGCCTCGCGGACGGGGCCTCACCACGGCCCCGGACCGTGCCCAGCTCGGCGCTTCGCCCCCCTCACAGGGTCTGTGCGGCTCCACCAGCCCAGCCCGGCCCGGGCAGAGCCGCTCCGGCCTCGACACCTGCAGGGCCTCAGCCCGGCCCGGCCCGGCCACACGGCGCCATTTTGGGCCCCGGGGGCACCGCCGGCGGGCTCCGCCGGCCAGCCCCGGCCCCTCGCCGCGGTACTCACGGGCAGGGCGCGGCGGGCCCGCCGCAGCAGGAGGAGAAGGAGGCGGAGGAGTAGCACCCCCGAGGCGCCCAGCGCCAGCAGCAGCCCCGAGCCGCTCCTCATGGCCGCAGCCTATCGCCGCCGCCGTCCCGGCCCTGCCCCCGGCCCGCCTCCCGCCGCGCCCGGCACCGCGGCCCCGGCCGAGCCTCATTCAAACGGCAGCAGCGCCCGGCGCCCGCTGACTCCAGGTAACGCGCGGGTGGCCGCGGGGCGGGCCGGGGTGGGTCGCGGCGGCCCCGGGGAGCTCTGGCAGCCGGGTCGCACGGTGACCTTGCCCGCGGCGGGCGGGGGGCGCGGGCGTCTCCTGTGCGCGGCCTCCCCCGCAGCCGCCACGAGCCAGGGCGGCCGCGCCGCGCCCCCCGGTGCCGCGGCCGGGCCGTGAGCGCCTTCGGGGCCGCGGCAGCCGCGTCCCGGAGAGGGGCTGGGCCGGCGGGACCTGCAACGGACCTCGGGCCTCGCCCCCTCCCTCCAAACCTCACAAAACCTGCGGGGACACCAAGCGCGCTCCCGAATTTGGTCAAAGCAGCGGGATTTCTGAGGATTAGCCGAGCCAGCCAGCCTCCTAAGCTCTGTCCGCTCCCTTCCTGCCCATCTCGGTGCCCACCGCTGCCCTCTCTGCGGTAATTTCACATGTTTTTCAGCCCAGGCCTGGTTTCCAGCAGGCCCCGAGGCTGGCGCGGTGGCGGCCCATCCTTCGGCAGCGATGCAAACCACCCCTAACAATTAGATATCGTGTCTCAGCTTCAATAAAGGGGGCTGGGAGATGATATTTGTGCCTTGGGTTAGTTTTATCCAAGATAAATATGATTGAAGTTGACTTTCTGTACCAAAGCCTTATCCTTGAAATGTTTTCAATGTATTGAGTTTATTGGTGGTTCCCTGTGCTGAGTCCAGCATCACCTGCTACTTAATTACAAAAAAAAAAAAAAAAAAGGTATTTTTAACTGCGTGGCTATAGTAGCTGTAAAGCCAAGGATTGTTTTGGAAACATGTAACATCATCTGTGACTTGAAGTTGTATTTTTGTTTGAAGTTATTTCATAGAGCTCATTTGAAAGAATATATTCCATATGGATACCTTAATTTTTACCTGTTTCAGAGAAATCAGTTAAAGATGAATTAAAGAAGGAGAAATTGACATTTTCTTTAAATGTCTCCCTGCTTGGTAGTTTACTTATAATGCATTTCCTTATTTAAAGGCATCTTGGGTAGCTGAAGGTTGAGCTGTTTATCTCTGTGTGAGGGACTGCAAAGGGAGAAGATGAGTTCCTTTGGACTTTATTTTCCTGTTGAAATAGATGGAGTCAGCGTGTCTTACAACATAATTGAGCAACTAAAACAGAGGTGCTGTCTTGTGTTGCAGAGCTAAGGAAGAACAGTTTTGCCTTTGGTAGAGTGTGCTGGTTGAAGACATGTTGGCCACCAAGCTGTCCCGCCCTCTCTTGAACTTCTCTGTGAAAGCCCTGAATTTCAAGGACCCAGGGAATGGCTTTAGGTAAGTAACTTGGTGGAAAAGAAGAAAGAGTGACATCTTGAGCAAAGCGCAGGTCAAAGACTCACTTGATTTCAGTGGGACAGTTTATTTACATAGTCACAAGGTGGTTGAGATTGGAAGGCACTTCTGAAGGTCATGTGGTCCAACCACCCTGCTGAAGCAGGGCCTCTTTGAGCTGGTTGCCCAGAGCTGTGTCCAGGTGGCTTTTGAGTATCTCCAAGGATGGGTACTCAGGAACCTGCCGGGACAGCCTGTGCCAGGGCTCAGTCACGGAGCTGAGCACAGCAGAGATGGACTCTCTGTGCAAGGAGGGGTTGGCAACATGTTGGTTTTGTTTTGGTTTGGTGTTTTTCTTTTTTCACTGCAGTCAGAAAGTTATGGAGTAGAGCAGTAATTCAGTATCCATCAAGAGGTTTTTTTGAATATGAGCAAGTAAACCTTGTTTCAGTGCAAGAAATTGTCATATGTTTCTGTGACTTCATTGAAGAGGCAGTGAATCCCATGAAATGAGAAAGTTGAGAGGGTGGATTTTACTGAGAAATGGAGGTGGGCTGAGTAATTAAGCTGGTTTTTTCTGCAAAAGAGCAGAAAATTGCCTATCTAATTCTAATATCTACCTCTAAGAAAACCCCAACATCTATATTGTTGTATGATTGGAGCCCTATTAGTCCAAATTCAGAGCAAGCTGAGTGCTTTCCCTGGCTTTGTTTTAGAGCAGGGTTTCCAAACAGCAGCGTGTGTACCACTAATTGTACATAAGCCATTTCAAACTGGCTGATGGCCTGTTAAACAAGAAATACCACCTCAGTGTTGCTCTAGTGCTGCTGATAGTGATGTCCAGCATCATCATGGTCAAGGGTGGCTCTGGTAATAGGGTGTTGTAGATAGCTAAGCTGTTAAAAGATTTCCTGTGTAAACAGATATAGGTCTTTTATCTCCTGTTTGCTCCACATACACCAGAGTTCACCTGCAGGAATCTGCTGTGGCCTTAAAAATACAAATTAATGTTTTATTAACTTGAGGAAAGAATTTTCAGCATATTCTTGTTTTTTTCTTCCGTCTTCTGTTTTGCTTACTGTGTATTTGTGCTTTGTGTGTCTTGTACTCAGGGCAAAACTGTTGCATTTGCAAGTCCCCACAAGTTCCTAAACCTGCAGTGCAAATCCAACTGTTCATTGAAAAGCAGTGCTGCCACTAGTGTCTTAATGCACTGAAGCAGCATTTATGTACTTGACTCTTCAAACTGAGGACTCCTTTTTTTTGGTGGAACTGAATGTGAATACAAGCACAAATTCAATTTGAGGACCATCTGTGCATTCTAAAAGTCTCTGTTGTGATCTCAAGAATTCAGTGATGCAGAATGACAAAAATGGCTTATGGTACATTAATGTACCATGTGGGGGCTCACATCACTTCCTGGCTGTTTCTGCTGATGACATTCCTGCTCAGCAGCAGCCAGCATCTGTTTTTCTTTTGCCCTTTCCTTCAGGTCAAGATAGGCAGAATGTCAAGTAGGTATTTTCTATAGATTATTGTGAATTGAGTGCAGCAAATCAGTGTTCTGCAGTGAAATAACAGGACTAAACATAACACTGAAAAATAAAAACCAAGTTCATTAAAGTTAAAGAAATGTTATGAACATTTCTGGGCACTTTAAGATGCACCAAGAAACTTACTGTTGAGGTAAAAGTTTCGATCCAGGATTTCAGGTCAGTGATGTTAACACACACTTTGCCTGGGGACTGACCTTTGCAGGAATTACGTTGCCTATAGCTATTCCAAGAGCTGATTTGGCTTGTGACACTCTAAGTTAGAAAAAACAGCTAAACTGTTTCAGGAGGGTGAGTGAACACCATTGCCTAAATATGTCATCTCATTTCCCATCTGGCTCAAAGCTTCTGCCTTCACAGATCCCTTGATTTCCTGAGATATGTCTCAGAGGCCAAAGTATCTGCAAGCTGCTGTGCAGTGTAGCACAGGTCACCCTGCAAGAGCCTGTGATGTCTGAGCTGGAAATAATGGTGAATGATTATGCAAATTTATGTAGAAGACAGAAAAGCAGCCTGCAAGATAAGCTCTGGGAAGGATAGATGCTGTTGGAGGAGCCAGAGGGTAGATGAAGTACAGTGAGTCTAAGAGAAGGCCAGAAAGCTCCAGGAGGGCAATGTCAGTGCAGAAAGCAAAAATCAAAAAGCTGATAAAGTCCAGAGAGGTGACTGACAAGGACAGGGCTTGGGGTGACTCTGATTTGTTGTTCAGGCCCAGTTTTGATGAACGATGGCAAGACTTAAGACAAAGTGATGCTGCTGGGTAACATAACTTTTCTAAATGGAATACCATTTCCTGGAAGGCATTGTTGCTTTGCTCTGGTCTGTCTTTGTGAATATGTTTTGTCTTCTGGGAGTCACACATACTATGCGGAGGAGCTTCAGATCTCCATGGCAGGTATTGCTCAAAGACAGTGCTTCTTAGCTTAAACAGTTGCAAAAAGGGGATGTAAAATCTAGGAGTATCTAATGGGTAGACACTGCAGGGGAAGAAGCATCATCCAGGATGAAATGAGGATGGAGCTGTGTGTAAAAGGAGTGAGACAAATCCAAGCAAATTCAGCCTCAGACTGGGTGTCAGAGACAAAGCCACAGCAGAATACTTTCATCAGACAAATTAATAACTTCCCATATCCCAACTTCGTGCAAATCTTAAGTGAGGGTGTTGTTGCTTTTGAAAGTACAAACACTGCACTGCCCGTTTTGTGATTGAAAGCAGCTCTGTGCCTCCGGACCAGGAGCTATTTTAGAATACTTTGTAATACCCAGACAGCTTCTGCAGCTGGAAATAGCATCAAGGTCTTTGGAGAAACAAATGTGTCATACTGTAAGAAACACACAGGCTCAGACTAAGGAGCAGTGTAGACTAGATTCTGTCTTCCCAAATGACAATCTACATCATGTATGTAGCCAGCACTACATTCCTTTTCATGTATGTGGTGCTGCAGCAGGCAATGGGTAAGATATGCCACATCTGATTGTCTCTTGTTTTGGGTTTTTTTAACAGGCCCATGCAAAGGTTTTCCTTCCCTCTCTTGGCCCCGTGTGGCAGCCGCTCTTATGCAAATGAAGTTGATCAGGTGAGTGTGGCTGTGGCTTCCAGGAACTAGTTCTGCTGAGCAGGGGTTTTTAAATCTCTGAAGCCTGGTGACCAAACTCATCTTTCCAATTTGCCAGAAAGACTCCAAGCTGGACCTCTTGAGCATACTCCACATTCTTTCCTAGCACTGAGATTCCATTGACGTAGCATGGTATGTGCTGCTCAGGATGGAAATAAACAATCATACGAGTGTGTTTTTTCTATTTTTGGAACTCACTCAGCAGATTAAATGTTCCACCTTACAGTGGGGGGAACCTGCATGACAAATTCTTAATAAAGCACTCTTTCTGGAGTAGAGTTGTTTAAAGACATGTAAATAAATCAGTGTGCCCTCACCACTTCATCTGGAGAGTGGCCCTTTTTAGCAGCCCTCTCCTTGAAGATACTGACTTGCTAGGAACAGTGCCAGGCAAAAGGAAGGGGAGTGTTTTGTCATCTTGCCTGTCTTGTGGCACAGAACTCAGCACTGTAGCAGTGCTAGAGCATGCACAGCTTGCTCCATAACTCTGGAACAGAGTTTCAGAGGAGCTCAGTTGTGATCCTTTCATCACTGCTGGGCTTCCAGTGTGAGGAGCCTTTGCTGCTTCCACCCAGCTTCCACCTTGATCAGTCCTTGAGTATTCTGGGGAGAGCCAAATTTATAGTTTGTTAAAAGAGATGAGTCGGAGTGAATTGCAGGCAGTTATTATGTAATCCCACCCACAGCAGCACCTTGGATGTGCAATTGTTGCTGTTGGGCTGTCTGATGCACCGTCTGATTTTTAGCTTGTTATTTAACTGCTGCCTGTCTTCAGGTTAGAAAAAGGAATTTGGAAAGGGAAGGAGGTATACTTTTTTAAATTGTAAGCTGGAAAAATAAGAAGACCAAAAAAGCCCAACCAGACAAAAAGAGAGGTGATCAACTGGTCTTAATTTCGTATATTAACCTCACTTGACTCTTCTTAGGTCTTAGAACCCAGCTCTAGAGGGCTTAGGTGCTAGAGAGAGATAAGTGAGCAGTCAGTGAGATTAAACCATGTCCAATCTTCGGTCAAACTGTTTTCTCCATGCCCAACGGGCTGCATGCACACAAGAGTGGACTCCTGCCTGCTTTGAACATACAGGAACAGTTCCTGATGAAGGGAGAATATGTCTTGGGAACTCTCTGGTACATTTTCAGATTTCAAGATGGATATGAACTGCCAGAGCATGATGGTTTGCTTGGTCTGTTTGCCTTGGAAGCCAGTTTGCTAGAGGTGCTGAACTCCTCTATGCTGAGAGGACAGTGATCCTGCCTCACTGGAGTGGACTTGGTATGAAAATGTCATTTCTTGTGTTCAGGAGGCCTGGGTGGCAGGAGCTGGCAGTGAGTGTAGGAGAACATCCCTGGAACAGAGTGCTCCTGGCCAAGGACATGACTTGTTCTGTGCGCTGCAAATCACTGATTGCAAATACTCAATTCCAGTGCATTTTGTTCTGCTTTGTTTTGCAGATTGGCAGCAGAGCTGTGCTTATAACAGGCTGTGACTCAGGATTTGGATTTGCCTTGGCCAAGCACCTGCATGACAAAGGTTTCATTATTTATGCTGGCTGCCTGCAAAAGGTAGGGAAAACAAAAACTGTTCTTCACCTATGGCATGTGCAACACATAGCAACTCCAGTCTTCCTTCTCCACTCTGCACAGCTTTCTGCCAAGGAGAGGGAGGGTGGTTGGTAGCCCAAAGGGAAAGACACAGATGCTTGAATTTCACAGAGCAGAACTGGGACTGAATGGTATCTAGGGAGGTTCTTATTTAAATCACAACAATGTGTTCTGTTCCATGTCTGATGAACTGGAATCCCAAATCTAATTTTATAGGCTTAACCATAAGTAAAGTTTGGTGTCAGGCTGTAGTCTGGACCTTTGGCCCTGCTCTCAGACCATATATATTTCTGCAGGGCTTTTTTTTGATTAATTTTGAAATAACACCAAGCCACCAGTGATTTTATGGCATGTGTTTAGAGCATGTTTTTATATATTCGTGAGTAAAGCCATGCCATGGTGTCTCCTGAAATAATTGGGTAGGTGATGGAGTCCCACTAGTGCAAATGAGGGAAGAATCAGGCCACAAACAGCTTAGTGACACAGCCTTGATATGCTCTGAAGGAGAACTTGGTGTGGCAAAGCATTGATGGTCATGGAGAGCAGGAGAGAGTTTCAGAGTCTCTCTCCTTATGAAGCACTGCACATTTTTAAGCTGCATGGCCATTTCCTAACAGAAACAAACTGAACTCCTCAGGATATCCTGGGGGTGGGCCAGTTGGTTTGATCTAATCTTTTAGCTCAGTCATCACTATAAATGTATCTTGAATAGTGATTCTATTTAAAGAGAATTTGCCAGGTATTCTTTGATGTTTTCCGACTTTCTACTGGTTTTTGGGGGTTTTTTTGGTTTGTTTTTTTTTCATTAATACTAAGTTTGGCTTAAATTAGTAGTTTGTTTCTGCTGAATTTTTGTCTCAGCTCAGCCTCTTGTGTCTCAGTGTTTGGTCTAAGATTAATTTGTTAACCTGGGCTCCCTCTACAGGCGTCACAGCAGAACACTTGGTACCAAGGACACTTGGTACAAACTGCTGCCTTTCAAAAAGGCTCAAGACAGAGGGTAGATGAGTACTTTTTTGATAGATCAGTTTTTTCTACTCAGCTTTTGAAACTGAAGATCAACATTAGAGAATGTAAGAACACTGCAAACTTAAAAAAACACTGTTTAGAGTAACAGGCTGCCTCTATGTTGATACAAGGTAGAAACTTCAGAGTTGCAAAGTTACTTATGGGTTTCATTTCTTCTGTCTCAGCTGCTAAAAAAGCACAATTTTCAGTGGACATATCTAACAGTTACTGAAACTTTCCTTCTATTATTGTTGTCTTCAGTACTTGTTCTACTGAATGCATGTTAGTGGAAAATCTTGGCCTCTGACAATCTCAACATAAGCTGACATGCAGCAGGATGCCAGAAGTCTTTTGGACTTAGACCAATATTTACTTCCTCACAAAAAAATCAGCAGGAAGCTTTGCAGTATTACTTTGTAATTAAATATTGCTTCTTTTGCTGAACTTACATGCCATGTTCCAAAATCTGTGTGGCCATGCCAAGAATGGTAACAGCAGTTGTCATCAGAAAATACTGGAAAATGCCAAAGCTCCTTAGTTAGCTGAGTGGCCTTCCATGTGTCTTCAGGCCATTATACTTTCTGTAGAACAAAAACAACTCCAGGAGACTGAGCTGATTTTTCACTGTGCTACAGGCTTCTCTAGCAAAACCATAAGCAGAATTCTCATCAGAGTGTCATTATTTCTGGTGCTGATTTTAGGAGTAGACAAAGCTTGGTGTTTTTAGATGCTAAATAAAAGTGGAGGTAGAAATAAGGAACATAATCTTTGGCTTGGATATATTTGACCTAGCCCTGACGTAGAGGAAATGGCTCTGAAACTTCAGTGTCACTTCCATGGGTTTTTTTCAGTGCACACCTGCACATAGAAGCAGACTGCTGCTTGGGGAGCCACTGTGTCCTCAGGGCATGCACAGTTCTTAGGAATGTCATGTCCTTACTGCAGTTTAAAAGTATGTGCAGTGCTGACTCTTTGTGAGGAAAGATTTCCTCAAGTGGCCAGATCCTGAGAACCTGATTGTGATTTTTCTAAAGGAAATGTGAGAGAGGAGTGTAGAGTCATGACTGAGGGGAGCCCAAGGATGGATCTGTGCTAATAGTGTGCTGTTTCACACACAGTTGCTTCCTAACATTTTCAGTGGCAGATATACTCATGTGAGAGTTGTGTTGATGCTGCATTGCCAAAAGACAGTGGTAGACTGGATCCAATGAACACTCATGCTGCAGCAGTTTTATTTTTACCTCTTTGATTAATATATGGAGAAGCCAGCTGACACAAGATGAAGGTATTTTTCCGTCAGTATCTGTTACCACTGGACTTATGTGATGTTTGTCTGTGCTGTCAGGAGTGTGGTGGAACCCTTGTTTGCTTTGCTGTGTGTGCTCAGGATGGTTGCAGCTTCCAGGGGAATGAGAAGGCAGAGGCCCTCTGAACAAGCTGGCACACAAGCTGGCCACTGCAGGGCTCCACAGGAGTGCTCAGAGCCACAGGGTGTTAGAGACCAAGGACACACTGATATAGATACAAGCTAGAGCCCAGGAGCCCCAGAGAGTGACCATGGAAAGAGGAAGGCAAGGCAGCAATGTGTTTTTTCAGTGTGCAAGAGCTGGGCCCTCTTGCCACAGGGACAGTGTGCCCTGGGGCTGGCAGCAGAGATGTACTGGTCTCCTGCTGTAGCATGAGAAGATCCTTTCACTGCTGTGTATGGGCCTGGGGACTGTGGGGCAGGCTGCATCCCCTGCCAGGAGACACAGTCACTGGGTGCCTGACTTAAACATCTCCCACCTGCCCTTGCTGAAAGCCAAGGGAATGGCCTTGTGGGTGTGGGTTAACAGCCAGAGTCCAATTCTTGGCCAGGATGCCAGCCCCAGGAGTCCCTGTCCAAGCACCCAGCTGCATGTGGGTGGGAGGGCAGGAAGCGAGCTGGCTTGCAGAGCCAACCCTGCCAGGGTTGAGGAGAAGATGCTGTGGAGGTCCCAGCAGAACTGTGAGGCCTCTAAGGCTGGTGCAGCCCAGAGGTTTTGTGGCACCCCTCATAGAACTGGGATCAGGGGAAGAAGGACCTAGGCCTCATTTTTCTTCCTTCCTTTAGAGATATCTGCTGTTTTCAAGAGACTTGCATGTTTGCATTTGCTGATTCCCTGATGGCATTCCCACATTGCCACTTGTGTGCTTTCCAGTGCTTTGCCATGTAGACTGCTTTGGCACCACAGTGCATTTGAGTGAGCAAAAAAGTTAGCACCAAACTCTTTCCAGTCACTCTAACACCGCCATCAAACTGCACATGAGACTTCTAACCACTCCTTTCTGTAAGCAGTGTGCTTCCCTAGGAAGAGAGAGCAGTAGAATATCCTCTCTTAAGGACAAACACTAGCTGGTGCTAACAGTCTGTGATGGAATATGGAATCATGAAGAAGACAGGAGATGTCAGGTAGTTAGGTTAGTGAAATGTTTCTGGGCACAGTATATAAGCACAGGAATGAGAGGAGCCAGGAAAAGGATTTTTGGAAGACAGGTGGCACAGATTTGGATGGCCACCCTCACGTGCTATCCAAAGTATGGTCTCTGTAGGGAGCTCTTGCTTGAGGGACAAATGGGCAGCCTGGGCTCAGACTGCAGACAAGCTCCATCTCATTGACAACTGCCTGCTGGCATCTGACAGGGAGTGCCTGTGGCTTGAGGTGTTCAGAGCAATCTAATGTCATTCAGCAGTCAGGAAACAGGCCTGCTATGAAGTACTGGCCTGTTCCAGCTCAGAGGGAAACAGCTATCTAGCCAAAACCCCTTATTTGTCAGGAGTGAAGGGCATTCTGATGCTTGCCTGCTGATGCAGGCACAGTGAGCAAGGCTACCTGGAAGGCTGAGCAGTAGGGGAGGAAGAGCTGAGCAGCCATCAGATGATCCTTTGGAATTGTTCCATGTCTAGCCTGTTAATTGGGAATAATAGACTTCCAATGAGGGATGATTCTGAAGGAGCTTCTTCTAGTAAAGACAGGAATGCTCTCAAAATTGGATCATTTTCAGATAGATGTCACCATCCTCTACAAAAGTGTTCTGGATTGGCCTGTGCAATCCGGTAGTTTATAACCACGAGAATGATTCATGTGTAGTCCCAATCTCATCCTGACATCCTGTGTCTGTGTCCTGGAGGCACCATGGTCAGGCTTCACCACTGCAAAGGGATGAGCTCTGGGCACAGCAGCCCTGTTGCCAGCAGTGTCTGGCCCATGTGAAAGTATCTCAGTTGCAGTTAATTTGCTGGGCTGTGAGGGAGTGTGTACTGTGGGAAACTGTTGTTCTGAGCTAAGAAAAAAGGGGTGGAGATGGGAAATGACAGTGAGAAGAAGTTGATAGGGGGAGGCAGAGAAGAGAGCAAGGTGCTGGAGAAGATGCTTGGGTGAATTGCCAGCAAACAGACTGGCCAAGGTCTCAATGATTGGACTCTGTAGCAGTCCTTTGGAGGCAGTAGTTGTGGCTTCTACTGCCTGGAAACCTGTGTATAGATCAGCTGAAGAGAGAGAGCAGTGGGCTGCAGTCCCTCTTCTTGGACTGTTGCTTGCAAAGCTGGCAGTGTGACCAACAAGCACATGCAATGTAGATGTGCAGCCCCTCACTGGCTATTTTACACAGTAACTCCACCCAAGCAAGTTGCTGTGCCTTGTGTCAAGCCAAGTGAGGATGACAGCACATTTCCACCACTGCAGCAGTGGGACATAGCTTGGCCTCAGGAGCTCGTGCTGGGCAGGGGGTGCTTTGCTGTGGCAGATCCACCTCTGACTGCTTTCTTGATGATTGAAGTGATTTGTACCAGCTGACTTGGTACAGGGCTCATGGTTAGATGGAGATGCTTGAGGAACCATGTTCTGCAGGACCAGTCCTGTCTGCTCCCCTTCTTCCTAGGGCTGCAGGGCTGTCCTGAATATTCTGTGACTGCTCTGTGCACTCTTTTGCTTGATTTAATTGTTGGTATGCGTTTGCTATTCTGCACAGGCTCTTTAGCCAGATTGAAACCAGCACTTTCTTCCCCTCTAGGACAAGGGAGAGGGTGGTTCCAAGGAGCTGGATGCCATGAAGAGTGATCGAATGAGAACTGTCCAGCTGAACGTCTGTGACAGCAAAGAAATGGACCGGGCAGTGGAGCATGTGCAAAACAGCCTCGAGGACCCAGAGAAAGGTGGGTGTGTGCAATGGGCTCTGAGGCAGCAGAGGGAGCAGGAGCTTCTGTGGCTGGGCTCCGAGAGCTTTGTCAGGGTGTATTTCAAAAGCTGAGCATGTCGTTGAAGGACATGAATCTTTGAGGAGTAGCAGGGCAGAGCGAATGGCCTGTTTGAATATTGCACCATTTCAGAAAGGAGCTTCCCACTTCACACAGCATCTACAAAGGAAGCTGCTTTGTTCTCCACTAGCTCCTGTAGGGACATTGGCAAAAACCAGAGTGGTGTTCAAGGCTCTGGGATTAGTGCTTTGTTCCTGTGAACTGAAGTTTAGTGTGACTCCCTTTCTGTCATAAAACCTGCCCAGTGCCCAAAGATTGGGAATTAACAATGGAAATGTCTCCCCCACTCTTTCAAAAGGCAAAGGGAATGGAGAGGTTTTCCAAAGGGTTTCCCATGAGGCCAGCTGGTATCATTAATGCTATTGTATATACTACTATTTAGAGCTCAGGGGGTAGCGGTACTGATTTTTTTAGCCTGCCTACTTCATTCTACTGAGATGATGACAGCAAATTCTGCTCCTGTACTGTGAAAATTGCCCTTGCTCATACTTTTCTGAGACCTTTCCACCCTTTGAAGTACATTTATCCCCTAAAGGATATCCACATGCAACACAAGGTTGTTTTAAAGCAGAACAACTAGTAATGTTTTGGTTGGGATTTTGCAAACCAATTTCTGTTATGTTTTTGTATTTAACATTTTTTTGCATGGATCTTCTATATAAATTAAGTTTTCCAGCTCTGTATTCTCAAGCACAGGCCAGGATGAAGTTGCCTTTCCTGGGCTTCCTCTGATAACACAGATCTGGACACAGTCAGTCAACAGATAAGAGTGAGTTTTTCTAAATGACAGGCAGAAGCCCTTCTCAGACTTTTCTCAGCATGTTTCCTGTACAATTAGAATATTATATGAAGTGAGTTAATTTTATTCAAAATTCCTTTTTAATCTTTCTTTTTATTGCCAAATGAGTAGGTAGCTTCAGTTGTTGCCATTTTGGTCGCAGCAGAATAAATGGGAGAGGCCATGGCATGCATGCTCACCCATGCCTACACCCTCCTTCCCAGCACTGCAGACACTCTAGTTCTTATGGTGACAGAAGGATTTTGCTCTGAAATAATTACTCTTTTGTTTCTTGCAAGGTCATTCCTATTCTTATTCTTTGCATTATGTATTTTGCTTCTTTTAAAAAATCATGATGGATAAAAGAGTGCCAAAGAGAACAGGTTGGACAATGCTGAAGTTCTCTGTTTGTTGGCTCAGAACTTCTGGGAAGCCTCATTTACAGTACTTTATGGCTGCAGTTTTGGGTGGTACAGATCTCCATGGTGGTTATATTTGCTCAGGAGACTGATGTGTGCTCTGGACTCTCTTCCATCTGGTCTTCACCATCACAAGTCATAATGAAAAGCTCTGTTGTGTGGTTCAATAACCTATTAGCACAACTAATAGTGCTTGATTTTGTCTTGTAGGGCTCTGGGGGCTGGTTAACAATGCTGGGATCTCCACATTTGGGGAAGTTGAATTCACCAGCATGGACACCTACATGGAGGTAGCTGAAGTGAACCTGTGGGGGACCGTGCGAACCACCAAGGCTTTCCTCCCGCTCATCCGGAGGTCGAAGGGTGAGTGGTAGACCTCCTGACTGGCTCTCCCTGTAGCAGGTCCCTCATCCTGCCACATCTTGCTGTGTTAGAGGCCAGAAGGTCTATGGCACTTCTCTCTGCACCATCAGTCACCTTCCTGCCATCAGAGACAGAATGTAGTCCCCAGCAGACACGCGGATTGCCTTACCTCTCTGAGTTACTCAACAAGGCACCAGGCCTGAAAACCCCTTATTTCTCTTTCCTGTATGTGCCACCTTCTCCTGCAACATCCCACACAAGATCTAATCCATTATACCTTCTTTTACCTGTTCAGAAACTGCAGCTCACAATAAATTACAGTGCCAGGAGCATTCCTCCCTGTTATATAAAAACCAGCTGTGGCAGAGTGGGCAGTGGCGTAAAAAGCTTCTTGCAGGGAAGTTGTCATTTTGCACTGTTACTCTGAGAGCCTTGATGTAAGAAAAGAGGGGGTTGTACAGCAAAGGCATGCAGCCCTGGAGCTTGCATGGGTCTCAGCATAAAGGAGCAAAACCTTTCCTGTGCTAGGGCCTACTGCCTGACTAAATGACAGTACTTCTCACTCTTGAGGCATCCACAGACATTAACAATGTTGCCATGTGCTGCAGACCTGGCTGGATGTGGCCTGGGCAGCCCTTCTTCCACCATGGAAGGTTATCCACTTCTGAGGTCAAGGCTTCTCTTTCTAACACAACTTAGCAATGAGCCTTGGTAGAAAGTGCAGAGAACTCCAACTTCTGCCTAGACTACAGCATCCACAGCCTCTTACCAGCATTTTCCCCAGCCCAAATGGATGGCTTCTGGCAGGGAAGAAAGGCCTCTGTGCCTGGAGCCATAATGCAGTTGTCACATGGAAGAGTGCAGTGCAGTTAAGCTGCTCTGCCCATTGGTGGTACAGGAACAATCCATTCCCTTTTGAGAAGCAGACTCTGAGCCCCCACTGGCCTTCGATTTGCAAATAGACAAGTTCAGCTTTGGTGCCGGAGGGTTTCCTTGGTCCTGCTTTCACTTGTCTGGGCTCAGTCCAAGTTGCTGCTGAGCAATCCTGTTTCCCCCCATGCAGGCTCTGTCCAGTCTCTCCTGTGTTCCCCAGAGCACTGAGCTTTGTGTGTCAGCATGTGCCTGTTCCCTCAGGTAGAGTGGGCTTGTTCTCCTGCCTGAAGGCCATTGGCTAGGACAGCACTGCTCAGGCAGAACCATGAGCAGGTCTGCCAGGCAGCCCTCAGTGGGCAGGTGGGTGGATGCATGTTCAGGAATGTGTTGGGTGGTGTGTGCCAGGGACCTGCTCCGGGTCAGGTACCACAGCTCAGCTGTGCTCTACCCGGCCTCTGCCTAGGTCGTGTGGTGAACATCAGCAGCATGATGGGGCGGATGGGCAGCCCTGCCCGCTCACCTTACTGCATCACCAAGTTCGGCGTGGAAGCCTTCTCCGACTGCCTGCGCTACGAGATGCAGCCCCAGGGCGTCATGGTCAGCATCGTGGAGCCCGGCAACTTCATCGCCGGCACCAACCTGTACAGCCCCGAGCGCATCAAAGCCATCGCCGACAAGATGTGGGACGAGCTCCCCGAGATCGTGCGCAAGGACTACGGCAGGAAGTACTTCGACGAGCAGGTCAGCAAGATGGAGTCGTACTGCAACAGCGGCTCCAGGGACACCTCGCCGGTCATCGAGAGCGTGGCGCACGCGCTCACCGCCACCGCCCCCTACACCCGCTACCACCCCATGGATTACTACTGGTGGCTGCGCATGCAGATCATGACCCACATGCCCGCTGCCATCGCCGACCGGCTCTACGTCTACTGAGGCCTCGCGCTCCTAAGCTATCCAGGTGGGAAATTTGTTTTAAAGAGAGCTTTGTACACACTTCCCATTAGTCCTTTTTAAATTTTTCTAACCTCATTTCAGAGTACTGTATTTTAGCTCTAAAGGGTTCATTTAAATGTCTGACGTAACCGAAAAGGCAGTAATTTGCAAAGGATGTTTCGTAGGCAGGAATGTGTTACGTTTGTGCGGGGACAATGATTTTTTGCTATTTATTTCACGTAATCCTTCCTTTTTTCACCTCAAATATGAAGCTGTAATCATTATTTATACTGCAATTGCTCTGAAGCATTTTCAGAATAATTTCTGCTGATGGCCAAACACAATCTTCACAATTCCTGCCTAGGATGCAGCCTTCACACCACAAAACAGAATCCCTCCATGCTCTAATGGCAAACCACTGCTTCCTCATGACAAAGAATGTCCAACTGACTTTTCCAGGCCTGGTCACAATAGCCCAAGGCAGAGCAGAGACTTCTTTAATTTGAGGATCAGAACACGCTCAAGGTGCTGAAACTGAGCAACTGACCCCGTCCCTTTCTCTCTTAGAATTATATTGATGAAACATTAGAGAAAAGGAACCAGTCTGCTTCTCTCGCATGCTTTCTTGCAAAGGAGTTCAATGACCCAGGGACTCACCCTTGCAGACTTTCCCAGTGGGAGTTTCTTACTCACATGAGCATTCCCATGACTGTGAGCAGCTTTACGCACAGGACTGCAGGTGTCAGGATTGGCCTGCAGTGACATTTGCCTTCTCTTCACCAGTATCTGAAGATGAACTCCAGAGTTAGCTTGGAGAGGAGTTTTGCTTGAGCTCCTGTGGTTTGTGAGGAACACTGCGGAGCAGATGGAGCAGAGAGAATTGTAGTCACATCAGTGAATGCCCTTCTTGCCAGGAACATCAGTTACAGCCAAGTATTTGTACAGCACCTTGCACAGAAGGGCCTTAACCCTGACCAGGCCTCCAGTACTGCAGCACAGGTGATGATAACAATAATAACTTCCATTGAAGGAGTCACTGAGTTGAAATACATGCAACATGACATAGATCCATCAGAACATCCATAACAATAAAGTTAACTTTAGGAGCAGTCTCATTTCCATGATGGTTGTTTACATATCTGAGAAACATTTGTTTTGTACTTTAAGAAAAGAAAAGGAAAAAAAAAAAAAAGCCTTTCATGGGGAATTCAGGAAGAGTAAATTTTTTTAAGCTTGAAAGGCAAAAATAAAAAGTAATTAATGACCATTGTTAGTGAAGTTGAAAAGAAAAGATCTCATGTGCTCTAGTAACATACTGTGACATGATCAAACTCCTTTGGCTTAATAAATGTATACATGAATGGTAACAAAATTCAGAGGCTCCCTCTCTTTATTTTTCAAGTATATAAGGTCATGGCTCATATTCTGTAGTGGTGAGCTTCATGCCTGTTGCACACACGCATCATTCAGAGGCTCATTTGCAGTCTTGAGCCTTTCATGTCTGTACTGGGTACTGCAAGACTTTTGTAGGAGTACCAGCTGTGTCCTGGATCTCGTGACAGAGATGCCTAACCCCTGGACTCTGCGTATTCACAGCTCTTAAACCTGCATTTGTAGTGGACTCTTGCAGATTACAAAGGATTATTATGGATTATTCCTAAGGGATCAGGAAAGGAAACTGAGCTCTGAAGAGGGGAGGGTTGTGGCAGTGATTCAGCAGGGTAGCACACACCAGGTCAATGGCAGATCCCAAATAAATTCCAGGGAGAGACTGCCTGGTTTCCAGACCTTCCTGGTTTTCTCCAGAATCCCAGCAGTGGTAACTACCTCTTGAGTGCAGGGCATATTGCCTTGTTTTCCAATACAAGGACTCTTGTCTAGGACAAAACATGAGTATGAGCTACCCAGGAGGCACAAGGGCTGAATTGCAAAGCAGAGCAAAACATCTGGATAACACTGTCTGTTGCAGGTGATACAGCAGAGAAAAGCTTTTACAAGAGAAGTTTTTGTAGTCTAAAATGTAGCTCTTAAGTAGCATTAAAAAAATCATGTCATTCCACCTGGGATGCTAGCTCCCACTTTTACTTAGGGGTTTTAATACAAACATCAGTGGAGTTAGATATGGAGGAAGCTGAGTGCACAGCCAGGTTATCTCAGTTTAGCTCAGTGACCCTGGGAGCAAACAGAGCAGGTGTTCAGCAGCAGCGTGTTCATTCCCAGCCAGAAGGATAAAGCTGAGCAGGGATAACTGCACTCACATCTGCATGGCATTTCTTCTGGAGGCTCCTGAACTCTCCCATGAGGTGGCCTCAGGGCGCTCTGGAGCTGTGCCACTGCCCCAGGGCCAGAGGAGATGTGGCAGTCCTGCTGCCCTGCAGTGCAAGTCACAGGGAGCTGTGTGTTTTCAAATGATGGGGAGGCAATGCCTGGGGTGCTCCTGTGCATCCACAGCTCTTCCAACATTTCTGTGTGAGTTTTCCCGGCATGGGGAGAGTTTGGCAGCGGATTTGTGGTCAGGAGGGCTGGCTAGCTTTTCTGCTGGGATCTTGGCAATCCCCTGATTTCAGGGTTTGCCCTGAGAAGCGCATTAAAAGCTAATCCCCTCTGGGTTTGCATGACTGTCCTTTTGACTCAGAGCACTCGAGGCCTGCCTGCACAGTGCCACTGCAGCTCCTGGAATAGCCTCAGCTCAAGTTTATTTGAAAACTGAAAAGAGCAAAAGAGGTCTTGGCCAGGCACCTGGTCCTCTGTACTCTCAAGGCTGCCTCAGTGGCAGCTTCTGTTCCCTCAGGAGGCACTGGGGAGCCTGGAGGGGTCAGTTTGTAGGGGTGCACACACCTGAGTTCTGGTCTGGTCTCAGCCGATTGGAGGAAGGGCTCTCCCCAAATTTCTTGCCAAGTAAAGACCATTGGCAGTGATGCAACAGATCTCACTGTGCAGTATCCCTTAGGAAACCTGGAGTTAAAAATAGCATTCCCTTGGGTGGTGGGAAGTAGCAGAGATGGTGTAATTTTGACTACAGCTGTTACATCTTGTTCTGAAACCTTAATGTGGAAATCATGAAGTCTTACCCACTTCAAAGTCTTACCTTTTTGCTCCTGGTGATGAGGGTAGTGAATACCAGCATTTAGTGACTGCTTACTGCCAGCTTATAAGGATGAAGTGCAGGGCTTGCCCAGTTAAACAGGAGATCATTTCACAGCCAGAAATTCACACACCTTCAGGAGACCTGCAGCTCCCACATCCTGGCAGAGATCTGGCCCAGGTTCCCTCCTGGGAACTCTCCCTGTGGGTCTGGCTGAGACTTACCCTAGGAGTGGCAGTTTGGAAACAGGACTGCTCTGGAAACAGAGAAGAGGAAAGGATCACTCATGTTCAGGCATTGTTAAATAGCAAAGCACAGGATGTCTTTCCCAATTAAATATAACAATTATATAGGTCCTCAACTAAACATAAAAGTGGCTCAGTTGCTGAGCTACAAAGTCAAATCCCTGTCTGTTCTGAGGTTGGACTGAAGCCAAGGGGGCCTTGCTTCAAGGTGTATGTGCAGCTGCTGGCACTTTGAGGGCTGTGGCTCTGAAAAGGAAGCATCTCCAGAAAACAAGAAGGGAATCATAAGCAGAACTCACACACCTGATGACACTTCCCTGGGAAGGTAGTGCTCAGAATTACTGCACTGGTCTCTCTCCTCTCTTTCCCAACAGTGATGTGGGACTTGCTGTGCAGCCTTGGGGTGCTGTGGACTTAAACTGGTGCTTCCCTGTACAAGAGGAAATGCTGGCCTGGTACCAGCAAAGCAGTGAGCAAGGAGTCCTTCCTCACTGAGCAGGAGTACAGGAAACAGGAGATGCCAAGGCCAGGAGCAGCCTGTGCACATGGATGTCACATGGATGGCCACCCTTTGCTGATCACCAGCTGTCACCTGAGCATCACGACCCTCTCTGGGTGGTGGGTGACAGGGGTGCTGTGAGTATGCCCTGATCTGGCAGTCAGATGGGGCAGCACATCTCCACTCTGTCAGCTGCAGGGACAGCCTGCCTGGAGCAGGCTCAGCACCACCCTGCCAGCAGTGAGGCTGGTGATGGCAAACACAGCTTGCCCTGTGTTCCTGGGGACCTCCACCCCCACCATGCAGAGGGAGACATGCAGTGGCACAGATGCCATCCTGCAGTTATCCTGCAACCAGTGAGGGATAGTGCAGGTGGTTGCCTGCAACTTTCTACCTTCCAAAGGGTCCCAGGGCTTCCTGAAAACCACAAATCAGGCTGTTCTGCTTCCACAGCCAGCAGACAGCTCCCTGTGGTCTGTGGGGAGCAGAGTGGTGAGGAGTCTGGCTAAGGTGTAGGTTGTTATCTTAAGATAATTTTTGCTAACGTAGTGTTTTGTTTGTGGTTATTTGAAGATGTCTTTTTGTCAGCATCTGTCCCTGTTCACAAATGAGTATTTTTGACTTTCTGGGGCTCTGCCACCATAGTGAACTGGAAGAGGGAATGGGCCTGGCTAGAGTCTCCTCCAGTCATCCTCTCCCTACCCTTCCCTAGCACAAGGTTGTGCAATTATTTGTGTGATGTGGGACACCTTCAGAAAAGCTTGGGAGACCTGTGCCACCACCCACACGAGTCCTGGGGAAACAGAGCTCTCCCAAAGCGGTGCTGCTCTGGTTTCTCAGCCATGCAGCAAGCAGGTCAGCCCACCCACAGACCAGCTGGGGTCTGTGGTGCTGAGGAGCTGAGCCCTGGGAATTGCAGACTCCCTGCAGCCACCCCAGATAGGTGCAGGCCTCACCAGGACTTTGGCCATATTCCCTTTGCTTGTCTTACAGGCTTCAGTGTGCTGGTCCCTGGGGTGTTTGCTCCCCTCACTGCTTACCTCTCCGTCAGCAAATGGGGCACTGAAGAGAGGGCTTGTCTTTCCCAGCAATCTAGTCCAATGAATTTAGTCTTGTATGTCCAAGGAAGACACAGAAAACTAAAATCCCCCTCCTGATCTTGTGCAGGCATTCATCCTTGAGCTTTATTTTCCAGCCAGAATTGCAAGTTCGGAAGCAACCGGATCCTGCTCGCCTCCTCTCTGAATACCCACACACCAAAACCCCCAGAAAGCTCCTTGCTGGAGCTGGGGGTGAAAGTGTAAATGTTTCCATCCTCGTTTCTTCCCCTGCTGTGAATGTCAGAGCAGTAGCCTAAAAATTCAGTAATATCCGGAGTGATCACTGTGGTGGTATTTCTGACTTTGCCTGGAGCAGGATGAACCATAAATCTTGAGAGATAACATGTTGCCACAGAAACTTACAGCCAGTTTTTCAGGCCTTGGAGTCTTAATGCTGCCAGAGCATCTGAGCCAGCCCACCCAGAACTGGGCATTACTAGCACAGAAAGCAGCATCTTTCTGTCAGATCCATGAAAACAGGGTGAGTATTTGGTGCTTCACCTATCTGAGATCTTGGAGGTGTTGTGGGAAACTTTACCAGGATCCAATCTACCACACAGTGAAACTGGGGTATTTGTTGTCATGAGACTGAACAGACCAGACTGTGTGACTGGTCTGAGGGAGAGACCAGAAAAAATATAGATTGGTTAAGCAAAACTTTGGGTTATTCTTGATATCTCACCTCTGAATCTGCATTGAGTTTAAAACCAGAGAAACATCTTACTCCCTGATGGGTCACCAGAACCTTTCCAGTGCCAGCTGGAGTTCCCCACCCTGACCATGGCTCAGGATCCCATTTCAGCCCTGCCTGTGGCTGTGCATTCCATCTGGAGTGGGGATGGAGGATGCTGGTCTTTAGCCCCACTGGGCTGGATTCACCCCTACAATGCCTGCCTGACCCCTCTCTCCGATGGGCAGAGCCCATGACCCTGCTCAGGGCTCTGGGACAAGGGGTGATCTGCTCTGATGGGGATGCTCCCAGCATGCTGACACTGCTCTCACTCAGCCTGCTGCACTGGGCAATGGCCCTGCTGGCGCCAGGAGGTCAGCACCTCCCTCTTTGTCCTGCCTCTGCTTCTTGACCCTCCTGCTGCTTCCCCTGTGGAGAGGTCCCTGCTGTCCCCGTGCAGTCTGTGGCTGTGGTGGATGCGCCTTTGGCCGGGTGCTGGCACACAGCAGAGGGTGCTGGAGCAGAGGGAGCTGCTTTCCTTTGGCTGGCAGTGTTTTCCCTGAAGCTCCTCTGGATGCCACCCTGCTCCTTGCCTCCCTGAGCCTGCTCTGTGGAGATCAGCTGTGCTTGGCAAAAAACCTTTGCAGATGAGGGAATCACCTTCCACCCCACTGAGACAGGGATTGCGTTCCCTTTGCTGATGTTTTGGGACAGCCCTACCTCTCTGTGTTGTTACCAGGAGTTTCCTGTAGCACTGAGTGCCTCAGCAAGGAGCTCACCTGCTTGGAGCAGTACTTCCCACAAGGAACACCACTGGCCTGCCTGGAAAGCAGGGTTCTGCACAGGAGAGAAGGCCAAACACCAGCACAGCGCAGCCCAGCCCTGCTTGGATTGATTCTGCCTGGACAGCATTCCTAGGCATGCAACCCTCCCTCCTCATCCTTTGAGTCCTTCTGAACTCCTTCCTTGTTTCTCAGCTCCTGGGAGATCGCTTGGGCTGATTCTCAGCCAGATCAATGCACTTCCAGCTGTGGTGTAGGCACTAACGACAAGTGGCTTGGCAGGGTGAGTTGGGTGGAGGGGCAGCAAGAGGCCCTCAGGCTTTCAAGAGGTTGTTACATTTTATCTCTGCTGTTATTTCTACGAGTGGGTTTCCTGTGCAGGCTGGGTGGGTGTTCTGTGGGACAGCAGGGGATGCTGCTGCATGGGACGGGCACACAGGGGTGACAGTGGGGGACAGTGCGGCATCTTGAGGAGGTTATAGGGATCCCACCATAGGATGGGTGTGTGTCCTGCTCTGGCTGCTGCTGGAGGGCCAGGGGGTGGTTGGGAGGACAGGCTGTCCCCAGCCCTGAACTGAACCCCCTGGAGTCCTTCCAGCCACCTGCCATCAGTCCTGTGGTCCAGCTGGGTGTCCTGAGAGCTGGATAGAGGTGAACAATCGTCCCCAGGCCCTGAAAAGTTCCCTTTCAGCCCTGGCAGATGACAACAAGGGGGCACACATCTGCCAGAGACGATTCAGTGCTGGCACAAAGCACAGACAGAGCTGAGCCACGCACTGGTGCTGCTGGCCAGGCACGGGCTGGTACCACACCACAGGGCTCAGCCCCAGCCAGCACCCTGAAAGGCCCTTTGTGGCCCTGGCTGCTGCACCCAGACCCTGTGCCACAATCCTCGCTCCCAGCCTCTCCCTCATGGCTGCATCCTACACACAGATGCCTTTGTGACTGTCTGACCCACTGCAGTTGTGCTCTGGTTTGCACCACAATAGAAACTCAGGCCAAAATCCACCAGAAATTCCTCTAAGTGGAGCATGAAGCAGGAGCAACATGAATTTTTGGGAGATGTGGCCATTCTCAAGCTGTACTGAGCAGAAGGGCTCATGTGCCAGTGTCTGGGCTATGATGCCCCCCCAGGACATGCGTCCCATCCAAATGTCACATGTCCCACATGGCACTGAGGGTCACCAGCTTTGTTCCCAGCAAAGGCCCGTGCCAGAGCTTCACACATGGCCCCAAAGTCTGTCTTGCAGGAGCTGACCTGGCTCTGGGTGCCCACTTGCACACCTCTCTGCCCAGCAGCACTGGGGCTTTGCTTTGCTGCTCTGTCCCTCCCTGGAATGGAGAGTTTGCTGCTAATGCTGCTCCTTGGGAACAAATGGGGCTGTAGGTGGCCCTAGGCTGGGCTCTGGGGTGTGGCCTGGCATGCAGGGGGTCACACTGGGGAGGCAGCAGTGGGCAAATGTCCTGGTGTCTGAGAATAACATCAGGCATTTTTCTTTCTCTTTCCAAGGAAATGTTGGGGCCCTGGAGGACTGCATCTTCTGACTGCTGTTTCCTGTCTTGTGTAATTCTTTAGGAAAAAACATCCAGGCATGCTAACTCCATCCCAGAAATGAAAAGAATGCAGCAGAATTCCCAGCCCAGCTGATAGCCAGATCTCTGAGCAGGCAGGACACATGATACAGCCTGGCATCTCCAGGGGATGCCCACCAGGCTGAGCTCCTGCTCCTGGAAAGCACCACTCTGGCACTGCCTCCCTCACAGCCTCCCAGCTCCCAGCCAGTGGAGATGGGACTGCTGGGATTGCTGAGGTCTTTTAAATGTGCTTTTTGACAGGATTCATTGTGGTTTGATACAGCACAGAGAAAGGGAATCCACCAGGAATTACCCAGTGCCCCGTGGATGTCTGTTAGACTGCAGTGAGTATGAAAGCAGATGAATTTTTTTTAGGGCTTGGCTGAAACATTCTTTAGGCTCCACTCCCGGCAGCGCTTTGAGCTGAGCTGGCAGCTTTGATCCCTCGAGCAGCTGGGAGCACATGGGAGCTTCTGAGGCACTGCAGTGGTGAGCAGAGGGCAGACAGGGATTTTGCTTTGGCAATGCTGCTATTAGCTCAGTCACAACTGTTTTGGAGGATTTCTGACAGCAAACAGGCAGAGCTGGATTTTAGCCAGCTGGTAACCAGGTGGTGGTTGTGTCTTCAGATGTAACTGTGTTGGTACACATGCAGCCCCACAGCAGAAGGTTTAAAACATCACATTCCTTAGAAGACCTAAATTTGGAGGGAGTGTGAGAGCAGTGGCAACACCTACAGAAGCGTGTGCAGCAGTCCCTGAGCATCCAGAGGGGAATGCAGGCGTGGCTGTGTAGAGATGCTCCTCCCAGCCTGGGGGTCTTCGCAGTCGGGAACCAGCTGGGGCTGTGACCCCTCTGACAGGCAGATCTGTCACCCTCCTACCCTTTTGGGATCAGCCCTTTTGCAGCCTGATTGCAGGCCTGGCTGGAAATGCAGACGCATGGTTTCGGTGTGAGTCACAGAGGGTTTGGTGGCTTTTCCCTCCCCGCAGCTCCCGGCTCTCGGCCGAAGCATCGGCTCCTGGCCCCGAGGAGCAGAGCTGCAGCCCTTGACTTGTGCAGAGAGGTTTGTATGAGTGCTGGGCAGCCTCGGGGGAAGCAGCTAAGAGTGCCAAGTACTGTTCTGGAGATCTTTCATCTCTTTTGGGTAAAGTGAGCCCAGAGATGGGTGATGGAGAGGCTGGACTTCCCAGAGATCCTCAGTGGGGAGGGATCTGCTCCTGTGGGCCTGGACTTGGTGCCTGCCCTGCTCCCTTTCCCATCCCTGAGGCAAGCAGAGCTTCTTGTCTTTCCTGGGAGCAGAGACCTGCCCAACTCGCTCCTCTGCCAGCAGGAGTTCTTGATGTGCCCGCTTTGCAGGGAGAGGTGGGTTTTTAATTAAACTGAGTGTTACAGCTGGGGGACAGGGACAAGTGACAGACAGGAGAACCTTCCCCTGTCAGATGGGAACAGAAGCAGCGTTTTTGGTGCACAGCGTTGCTCCAGAGGTCACATAACGTCTGGAACATGAGGGGAAACCTGACTGGGCTGCAGTCAAGGAGCACTTTAGGGAGGGAATTTCTTATCAGTGTGGCATACACTGACTGCTGCTTTTTATTTGACTGCTGTGCGGGGAGGGCACAGAGCTGCACCAAGGTGGGGACTCACAGCTCAGCTGCTGGGAACAGGCACTGCCATCAGACATGTCCTC
Source organism: Phylloscopus trochilus trochilus (assembly GCA_016584745.2). Taxonomy (NCBI): domain Eukaryota; kingdom Metazoa; phylum Chordata; class Aves; order Passeriformes; family Phylloscopidae; genus Phylloscopus; species Phylloscopus trochilus. The sequence continues at coordinate 7,050,656 of WQNJ02000041.1, read as the reverse complement.
TGCTTCCCAGTCTCCTAAATCATGACAGGCATGTGTTTGAATACCAAGTGTCTCAGGGCTGTGGTGGATCCTGGTGCTTCCAGAGATAGCTGCTCTCACTTGGAGTTTGCTCAGGTGTGACTGTGTCTGGGTCCCACAGTGTTTGCAGCACCTTCCAACTCTGCAGCAGGCAGTGATTGGCAGGACCCCAGACATCCTCATCCTCTGATTTGTAACCCTCCTTGTCTTTCCTCTGCCCCTCACCCTGCTGTGAGCCTCCTCCCTGGGCTGCAGCTCGGGCATCTTGGGCTCTCCTGAGCTCCCTGCTCAGACTCCTGCCACCCTCACCAAGGCTTCTGCACCATCCAAGACTGTTCCTAACCTTCAGAAATGCTGATAATGCCCCACTTAATACTCAGAGGCTTACAGAGCCTTGCAGCAGCTGTAAATTGTGGGAGTTGTCTTTCATGTAAAACAAATGTTATTTTGTTTGTACTAGAAATAGGTTGGAAGAACTGTCAATGAACAGCTTTGGAAACACATCCCAAAACAATCTGAATTATCTCAGGGTGCATATCCACAATGGGCACCACCAATGTCCTGCCTGAGAACCCACAGCCTCCAGCACCATGTCCCCAGCTTCAGCATCAGTGCATAACATCAGCATAAGCCTCTGGTATTATAGCAGCCCTGACACTTGTGCTTACTTATCAGTCTGTCTGTAATGTCTCTAATCAAGCACATTTTTTATTGGTATAACATTGGCTACCCAGAGCAACTGAAGGCTGCCCAGGGTCAGGAGGAACATGAACACCATTTTCTAACCCTGACACTCTGAGGCTCCCCATGGTGAAGGCTGTCAGTACTATTTGCAGACATCACTGTGCAAGGGGACAACAATAACTGCAGGAGAACCACTTCTTGTGGGCTTAGAGATTCACCAGCCTGTGTGGGTGCCATTGATCCCCATGGGAGTGGGGGCAGGTGGCCTCACAAATGTGCTATTCACTGATGGAGCATTGCAGTAGTGCTGGCAATGTCATAGAGAGTTTCCCCCTGCATTGGGAGAATCTTTTCCCCTCAGAAAATATTCAGAGAGGGTGCAGGACCGTTCTGCACCTCAGGGCACGTTAGCTGGACCATGATGTGGGCTTTTCCAGTGATACTTGCTATCCTGCAGTGGAAATGCTTTCTTGCCTGGCAGAGTCTTTGCCATTAAGCTTTTCCCTTCAGCAGCAGCTGTGCTGTGCAGAGTGAGATAAAATCTCATCATATTCACTCACTTTATAGGTGTTCAGGGAGCTCCTAGACCCTCTGTGGTTCCACACAGGAGTGATCACAGGTAACCTTCCTGGATGAAGCCTTGAACTCTCCCCTCACATCAGCACTGTCTGTGCTCCAGCCCCTGTGCCAGCTCCTGGGCTCTCCTGGGGGGAGCAGCTGGGCCGCTGGGGATGTTCCTCTCTGCCCCTGCACCCCTGGGCTGTCCTGGCTTTGGCAGCTGGGTCCTGCAGCGTCCTGCACTGTCTGGTCTGACACACACAGCCCTTGGCACGAGCCATGGAATAGTCAGTTTGTAATGGAAATGTTGTCTGCAGAACTCCCTCTGCTCCTCAGCAACACCTGAAATCCCCATGCCTTATGTTACATGGTTTGTATAAAAACATAGGTGATATCTGGGCACAAAAGGCACAAAAGGATTAAAGATAGGATGATACTAAGAGGAATCTACACAAGGGTGCAAGATGAAGAGATTCTCCTTCCCAGCAAATGCTTGTCCATGGGATTTACTGACTGCCTTTGTTGAGAGGAGGCTTGTAGGAAAAAAAAAAAACAACTTCTTTTTCCCCGAGCTTAAAAAGCCAGGTAAAAATCTGTGTTCATGTGTTATTTATTGCCCAAAAATATTTGTCTGACAATTATAATCACACCTAGTATCTCCAATGTGTCTTAAAGCTTAATTGCCTGATCATTTTTGTTAGCAGTGAGATAGTTCTTGGCTCAACCAATAATTATCCCACAGCAGCTTATGGCACCTGTGTGCAGCAGCTCTGTGTGCTCGGGAAAGGCCGTTTGCCAACTCTCCTGTGAGCCTCCACAAGGCATGGCATGGACTGCAGAGCTGTGCTGTGGGTGCTGATGGAGGTGAGGAAACCTGGGGGAGGAGTGGCTGTGGGGAACAGGGAGGCAAGCAGCAATACAGGAGAGACACAAACGTGAAGAGTAAAGCCAGCATGCATTAATCTGCCAGGGAGATCCACTCAGAGAGTGATAAAGTGCCCATGGGCTGGTTTTTAGGGGTTCCCTGGCAGAGTGCCATTGGGGTCACAGGGAGAGGAGGTGCTGCTGCCCCTCAACACAGGGCAGAGAGGGCTGCACCCTCCTCACCCTGTTTTAAGAGGTGCTTTTGCTCACCTGAGCCCTGGGGGCTCGCACAATCCCTGGTGCTCACACAATCCCTGCAGCGACTCGACCCGGGGCTCCCTTGGCAACGGCAAAGCCAGAGGAAGGAGGAATTGCCCTCTAGCATGTTCCAAAAGGCAGCATGCTGTAAAATTCATTACCCTCAGACTAGTTTTAGCCCTCCTGTAAAATACATTTTGTGTCTAATCTCGGTAACTCGTCGTCTCTTCACCACCAGCCTGGCAGTGCCTCTCACTGCCGGTGAGTAACGAGAGCCTCACTGCGGCGGCCAGAGCTGCCCTGCTTGGCAGGCACAGATGGTACCCTGCTCCTGGAGACACATTTCCAGGCTGTTTTGAGCTTTCTTGAGTTGAAGTCACCGGCACTCGTTTCACAATGCATCACGCGGCAGGTGAGATGCCGCCTCTCCGGCTCTGCGGGTGGATGGATGTGCCCAGGGATGATGTGCGGGGCTGAGCTTGGGGTCCAGCCCGGAGGTACACGTGGGGCTCGCATCCCTTCAGGTCTGTCCTCCACAATGAGCTGTGAGAGCGCTGTCGCACCAGGACACGGTTCATTTCTGCTTGTGGGCACCTACAGCCCGTTTAAATCGATTTGAAGTGGTCTGCGGAGCGGAGCATCCCTGATGCTCGGGTGCTCTGCTGACCCCGGGTACAGGAAACCAAACAATCTCCCTTTCTTCGCCGAGGGGAGGCAGAAGAAATGTTGCTGCTTATGGGGAACCTTTGTTGAGCAAGGACAGACAGGCTCTCCTGCCCTGTACGGCTGACGGATTTAGCAAGGAGGAAGCCAACCCCGAGGGGCTGCAGCAGCGATCTGCGTGCCCGGGGCCAAGGCAGCAGCTGCTGCGCTCTGCGCCCTGCGCCGGCTCTGCCGCCGCCCTCCGAGCCCCCCGCTGCCTCCCGGGCCCTCCGAGCCTGCCCCGAGATGATCCCAGCCACGGATTCCTGTTTGGGTCACGGTTTGGTGTAGGGGGGGATGTTGTAGCATCCGCCTTTCGCTCCCGTTCCTGTTCCAGAATGAGTCACCGTGATGAAGGAGCTGAGCAACAGGCGAGAGAAGCTAATTCGCCTTGTGACGGTGATTCAGCCCCTGCGGGGCGGTGGCAGCGTGAGCAGAGCTATTGTTCCTCCCCACCAGCTGATGACAAAAGCCTTCTTGCCCCTCTCATCGTAGAGGAGGAAATATGACCAAAGTGATGTGTGAAATAGCGATGAGCGATGTCCCTGCTGCAGGAACAGCCTCCGGTTCGCAGCCTGCGCTGCACGCAGGGCACAGGGCTGTGCCCGCAGCCAGCCCGTCTGCTGCCACGGGTCCCTGTGCCAGTCCCAGCAGCAGGCGCACAGGGGCTCGGAAGGGACAGGGCTGGCTGGGTCGGTGCGGGCACGGCCCGGGAGAGCCCCAGCTGCTCCTGCGGCACCGCCGGCAAGTCCCCGCAGCAGCGTGTGTCACCCAGCCAGCACCCTGGGGACACAGCCAGCACCCCCTTCACCCAGGGCTGCCTGGGCCGCGGCACAGCCAGTGGGACCCGGGATTTGGGCAGCTCTGCAGTCTGAAAAATGTCTGCTAAAGCCTGAGTGCTGTGACCAGCAGGGAGTGGTTATCCTCTGCCTCTCGTCAAGCGAGGTTTGGGGGCATCGGGTGACACTAGCAGAAGTACGTTCACCACAACAAACGAGGGAAAACTGGTTTGCAAAATTTGTGTTTAAGTTGTTGTCTGTTGCATGGCAGAGAGGCCACGAAAATTTTACAAAGATTCAAAAAATGATTCATTCTATTGAGAGAAGATAATACTTGGAGGTCACTAATTCAAATACAACCCCTCAGTCAGGAATTCCTTGAACCAAGCATCAGTAGATGTGGGGAGGAGATGCAGGAGTCATCTTTGCAAGCTCCCCTGGACATTTTCCCTCCCCTTGGCACACACTGGGGAGAGGTTCTGCCAGTCCAACTCACAGTTTCCACATCCCTTTGCTCAACATATGTGTGAAATTTATAGATTCTTGCATAAGTAATATGTGGACTTTAAACAAACGCTCCAAAATCCAGCATGGCAGAATTAATATGAAGCTGAACTGGAAAACCATAAATCATCTTTTGCCAACTTTAGCATTTTCTCCTCCCAGTTATTTACATTTTGCTCTTTTTGTACTTGCAATTTAAATGAAGCCCAAGGAGCTTCATGTCAGATTAATGCATGACTGATAACAGCTTCAGGATATTCAGACAGGAGCAATATGTGTATCATTGACAGTGAATATTCATAGGGATAGATCAGCTTGGAGGATTAAAAGCCACATCCTAGAGGGCTGGGTATAATGAAAACAGAAGTAATCAAGTAAATTAAGTAGAAAAGGTGTAGCCTTACTGACTTTTTATAGTCACTGTCTCAGAGTCTCCTTCAGCTCCTAATTGCTATTGCCAGAAGATAACAGCTATTAGCAGTGGCTACAGAGCCTGGGCTCTTTGAAGTCCTGAACAATAGACCACAGGAGGTGCTACACGACCTTCTTCATCTTCTCCCTAGTCGACACCACCCCTGGGTCATGCAAACTGCTGAGGGCTGTTTCCACCAGCAGTGCTCCCAGTAACCTTTGATCACAGCCACCCTTGCAATAGCTTCAAGGAGAAGGCTTTATTTTGGTGGAATAAAAATTGTTGCCCGATCATATCAAAACAACCCTGAGGAAGGCAGTCCCTGTATCTGCCTGGGCAGGGAGGAGATGCAAACTGTTTTGGGCAGTGCTGAGATGTCACCAGGGAACCTTCCCCGCTCCTGACCACCTGGCTCAGCCTGGTGACAGCAGCACCCCAAGTCTGCCTTGACCATGACTGTGTATGAGTGTGAAATAAAGCATCAGGCTTACTGTCAGATCCAACAAGCACAGTGAGATGCAGAGTGCACACAAGGTCAGCACTTATCTCTCAATTAAACCTGCAATCTAAAAATTAAAACCAAAATGGCTCTTTAATTTGTGTTCTCCTTAATTTCTAGGGAATTAAAGATTCCTCCCTTACACAACAAGAGCCACGGATACGTTTAAATTTCTCCATAAGATAAAAACACCTTTTAACTGTTCACCATGTGGTTTTGTTCTAGTTTCACACCATTAAGAGGTTAGAACATGCAGCCCTGTTTCCACATACCACATGGGTGCAAGCAGATGTTTGGTTGCCTTTTGTCTTGGGCTTTGCAGCATCAGTAATAAATTATTCACTCTGAACATGGGGTTTTTATGCTTTCCATGTGCAGAAACCATGGGGAGGTTGGAGCTCTCCCTTCCTATGTACCTGGCACCTGCCAGGTGCTGCCCAGGACTTTCTGCAGCATTTTTGCACAACCCTTTTTCCAGGCTAGGAGCCTGCACAAATGCTTTTGCAGATGGAGAGGTTGCTCCTGTCTCTTTGCAGAGGTTCTCTGAATTAGGCAGTTCTTAAAGGGAAGCCAAAACCATCCTCTTCTTGGATTACAGAAAATAGGTCAGGAGGAAATTCATGGATCTTCAAATCTGAGAGCTTATTATCTCAAACAATCAGATGATGTTATCACCCTCATAACCACTGGGACTACACTCTTCTTATGTGGAAGCTGCTGCAGACACCCACAGTTCTGATGGATAGAAACCTTGTTTTAGCAAAAAAGTATCCAAAAGTACAGCCCAAACTTTCATTGTGGCCAACTGTTATCAATTTGTTCTTGTGGCAGCACCAGCCTAGGCAGCTGCTCTCACTCCCAGCTCCTCCAGTTCCCACTAATAGATAATCACTTCTGCTCTCATCTGCTTTTTTATAAGTGAGGATATGAGATTGGTGGGGTTTTATCTGGGCCCCTGGTTTGCTGTCTGTGTGCCAGCCTGGTGAGTTGACAGCAGCATCATGCTGTGCTGTAAGTACCATGGGAGAGAGGGCTCTGCAACAGCTGGAGGTGGAGCTGCCCCATCTTTGTGTAATGGAGATGTGGCAAAAGCTTTCTGCCCCCAAAACCAGTGCTTTGCCACAACCAATGTAAGGTTGTCCTTCAAACAGTATCAATACAGATCTCCTGCATGAGCAAATGAATTTTAGACCTTGTTATTTGATTTATATGATCAAATAACTGATCCCTGATTTGTTGTGTCCTGGGCAATGGGAAAAGGCAATTAAACCCCAGCCTCGCTTTCAACTTCAGCAGATTTTGGGTTGTCCTCTGATGTTGCAAGAACTCTGAAATAAGCTCTCTGGCTCTCTAGAAAGTATCTTCCCTGCTCCGTATTTAGGGAGGGGTTTGGCTGTTTCGTGCTGTGGGTGCTACCTGCTTCCTCAGGGTCTCCTAAACCAAGCCATGAGTTGGGAGCTTGTACACCTCTGACTCTCTGCCCACTCTGTGTCTCCCAGGGAGCTCAGCACAGGGAGTGCAGCACTCACACCAAGTGTGTGCTTTTGTGGAATGTGCAGCTGCAGGCTCTGGGTAGAGATGTGTGGTAGTGCCAGGATTGTCCCCCTTACCTGAGCCTCTTCTGCACCTCCCTGGGTCTGGCAGGGGCTCATCCTACCCTGCTCAACCCTGTGGCCCCTGGGGCTCCCTGGTCCTCCTCCAGCCCCTGTACTGGGGGCTGCCTGTGTTACAGCTCTGCCCCAGTCCTGCTGGAGAAGCAGAGGGTGAGGGAGGTGCAAAACAATCCAGCCATGGGAGGTACTAATCCCCAGCCACGTAGCCCCAGATCTTGAGAACTTCAGGATAACGCAAGCTTTATGTTGGGAGATACTCACCCTCCCCAGTCTTGACTTTCAAGCTGAATGCACTTCTGTTTAGCCTGGAATGATGTTTTCCTAGCCCTCTGATGTGATGCAAGTTCATGCTTCTGCTGGGTATCTTTGCTGTTTGACTTGTGATTCAATGTACTGACTTCTGGCTGTCCAGAACAGCTGCTGTTTGCCCTTCCCTGGTCTAGCAAGCTGAACTACAGGGCTTTCCTTTTGCCTCCAGTGTGATCATCTTCTTGCTTAACCTCTCATTCCCAGCAGCCTCTACTGTTTCCTACACATACCACTGTTGTTTTAGAGAAAAAGTAATTTAAAATGCTTCCTTCCTGGGGACTTGGAAGATTTCTACTATTGCCCCAGCATCAGTGTAGCACAGCCTCACTTTTTTCCTTGCTCTCATTCATTTGCAGTTCCAAAAATCCTGGTGTTATTCACTGATTAACTGTCACTCCCCACTGCTCCACCTCTCCATCTGGCCCTGGACTGTGCAGGGCTCTGCTCAGAGCTCCCTCCCCAATGAACTGGAAGAGGCTGTGTGGATTTTCTTGTGCTACCAGCAAGTCTGTTTTCCTCTGTGTTTGGGTTCAGCTTTCCCTGGGCTGTGCAGCTCAGAGCTGCTTGGCTGCTGCTGGTGCTGCAAACTGTCCCTGTGGTCTGGAGCTGCCTGTGATTCTGCTGTGTCAGAGGTTTCCTCACATCCCTGTTACTCTGAATTTTCCCTGCTCCTGTTGCTTTGCCAGGAGCCTGCCTTGCCTGAGAAAGCAAGAGGTTTCCCTCTTGTCCTGGGAAGCAGGACAGTGGTGGCCCAGCCCTGTGCTGGGGCTTGCTTGGACATGGACTGACTGTGACCTGTGAATTAGCTGGATAAGGGCAGGTCTGTGGGTGGATGTTTGCTGGGAGGACATCAGTGAGGAGCTCTTGGGAGGGCTCTGGGCTATGATATGTTTTATTGCTAGTCCTGGCAGCTGAGAACTGGGGCAGGAGTTCACCCCTTTGGCAGACCACACTAGTGAGTGTTCCCTTTTTTAAGCCTTTTAATCAAAATCTCTAGATCTTTGTGATTTCTCTGTACTCTGTGGACTTGTGTTTCAATTTCTGATGAGTTGTATAAGGCTGTTTTTTACTGAAGTGTTTGAAAGCTTTCAGATGTTGCAAATGCTGCTGCCCCAGTGTGAAGCACTGCTCTGTGTTGGTGATGGGGAGCACTGCCCCAGGTCTGGGGCTCCATCTCACAGCCTGGAGTGTGCCAGGCTGACAGCAGAAGGATGGGAGGACAGAACTGGGATAACGACAAATTGAAGAATTCTGCAAATCTACACTGTATAGGAATTGACCTCTGAAAACATCAACTTTATTCAGATTTTACTGACATAAATTGCTGTCAAATTACTTCCCCCCTTTCTCTCTGCAGTCCTGTATTGCTGTAGATGCTGCCCTGCAAGCAGGAGAACCTGTACCTGATGGCAGCACAAGAACTCTCTCGAGGGTATATTGTTGTGTGCATCATGTTGTGCAACCACCATGAAGTGTCACAGGTGTTACCTTCCACACAATTTCTTTTTGTTCTTTTTCCTGGCCTGTGAAGACCCCCATGTGTCGTGATACTGTTTTGGCTTTGTTACAGCTCTCACCCTTCAAAATGCTCTGTTACTTTCAGGTTAGCCATCACCTCCCAGCTCAGTTAATCAGACTCTCATTAGCTTTGGTCCCCTGCTGATTTTCCCACTCTGCTGCTTTAATCCTGCTCTGATCCGACAAGTAAGGCGCATGGAAACAGTGGCTAGGATATGCTCTGGAAATAGTTCTGCCCTTTAAAGCTCTTGGTCATGTTTTTCTCTTTGGTCCTGAAATCTTTCCATGTTCTATATACAGGTTCCACTGTAACCTGCCAGCAGAAACCTTCTCATGGAAACCCTTGGTGCTTACATCCTCCACGATGTGTCTTGGAGCCCAGGGGGAAAACCACATTATTTTGACTGCAGCCAAGATGCAGGGGAATTGTTTACTGCAAGGCAATCCTGTGCCCAGCAGCTCCTCAACACCCTTGCTGGCAGCTCAAAGGTCCTGGCTCCTTCCCGTCCAAAGGAGCTGATCAACATCAGCTCACGGCCAGAGCAGAGCCTGGGGGTGGCAGATCATCACAGATGGGGCTGGGAGGCAGGAGAGGGGCAGCTTCACCAGAGGGGGTGCTGGGTTAGAGCCCTCGAGGGAGCAGCCTGGGAAGGAGGGAGGGCTGAGTGGGGCACTGAATAGAGGCTTAAACTTTACAGGATTTTTTTTTTTTTGATTTTGCAGCTCTGATATTCAGTCAGAGATAAGTGTTCATTCACTTGATATCTTAGGAGCTATTGAGACAAAGAAATATTATGTGGAGTGCTGCTTTGCTGAAAGAATAAGTATTGATGTAATAGTGACAAAATGGTTCTAGCATCAGCTGACATATGCTACTCAAAAAATCTATTACATGGGGAATCCAGTGATGGTGCCTCTTGTGACATGTGGCATCCTGTTCCTGCACATTCAATTTTTTCCATGCTTTTGAGTTTTCATTCTCTTCAGTATCTGATGTGTGATGTAGGAGAGAAGGGGGAAAAATGAATAAATCAGAATAATGAGAAAGAACATTTCTCTACTTGCAATTCAGAGTTTTGAACAGTGTGTTTGATGAAACACAGAATGTATGAGTGCTAGTTGTCAGCAAGGAACAGACAATTGCAAAATATTCTTTCCACAGGAAAGGGCCTTGCAGCCTGAGGCAATATTTCCAGTTTTCCAATGTCTCTGGTCACTTATAACAGGTTTTCTCTGTTTTATGCAGCTGTGGTCTGGCATGCTGTATGACAGGGAAAATTTTCAACTTATGGTTTGCAGACACAGGATTATTAAATAAGTCCTGTGCAGACAGAGTGATGCCTGCCTGTGGGGTTTTTCTGGTTTGGGTTTTTTTTTCTTCCTTTCTCTGAGTTGGATTTCTTTCTCAAAACAGCACTGAATATCTTTGCCTTTTCTAAATGCAGGATGATTCTGTCCTCCCTGTTGTGTGAAAACATGCAAAGAGTCATTCCACCTCCACTCCTAGCATGCAGAGCAGGGTGGAAAGGCTCCTGGATTTTGACTTCTGCAGAGATTACATAACTAAGTCCTCTAGTCTTTTTTGTGCCTATATATGCTTGGGACACTTACCTACTTTCCTCATGTCCTGAAAAGCAGCCCTGCAGTAACTGGGGTTCTCGTGCTGCAGGTACAAAGAGCTGCTGCTGTGGGAGCAGGCGCAGTGCCCGGGCAGGATGGGGGGGGGCTGCTCCAGCAGCCAAGGGTGTCTTCAGATCTGGTGCTGGCAACGTGCACTGCAAGGGGACTTCTGCTTCCTAACACTGAGATTTTATTTTACAACTTGATGGACAGAGCTAACTCTCCTCAGTGCAACAGCCAGCAGAGCACAGATGGATGCAGCCTGGCCATGGCCTGGTGGGGCCCAAGCTCACAAAGGCCAGGTATGATTTGCACAACACTCCAGCCTGCTGTGACAGTGTTCTTGTGGGATGTAACTTCAGAAAATGCCTCATCCTACCAAGAAGGAGCCCTAGGCAGTAATGCAGAAATAAGAGGTCTGAACTGATCCATAAAAGGGGAGCTTAGCTGCCAACAGGCTGGGTTTAGCTTGTGCTTTGCCACTGCAGGTATTTGCTCCTGATATTTCCCTCCCTCATGTCTGGTTCCTGGATCCCACCTCAAAGTTACACAGATGTAATAGTTCAAAAGACTTGTGTGGAAGAAAAATCCAAGGAATGAATAAAGTAGCAGGAATTCCACTAAATCTTTATACTAAACTTTTTCTTGGGAGTAACTGCCCTGCACTCTTAAACTCACAGAACAACCCTGGATGTCACTGGGGCTGGTGTCTGTCTCTAGAACTGTCTTGAGCCCTGTCCCCAGGCACTGACCCTCTCCAAGGCCTTGTGTCTTTGCCAGCAGGTTTGGATTTGCAATGGAGGCAGCCCCTACCATCCCTCTACAGTGCCACATTAATACACAGTGAATGGCAAAACTGTGCATCAATAGCACTGAGAATTCAAAGCAAAACATCCTGAAGGGTGTCCAGTTTCCCCTGGTGTTGGAAAGGGAGTTTCTAAATCAACATCAGTGCTGCTTGTCTGGAGTAAAAAAAGAGCAAGTTAATTATTCTCTGCTTGACACAGAACTGGTTTTGCGTGATTTGCAGATTCTGATCCTTGTCTCCTTAATCAGCCTCTTTTCTCTCTCACCACCCACACAAAGCTTCTCTTCTAGTTCCTGCGTGATGGTACTCGTTATTACCCCCATTCATGGTGCCAGCCTCAGAACACTGACATCAGTCTCCTGCCACAGCTGATGGAGGCAGCTCTGTCCTGCTGGGCACCTGGGAAGAGCATCCCATAGTCCAGGGGCTGCTGCACGACCACCAGGCACTGATGAGCAGCAAGGTCTGTCCTTCCATCAGCACAGCAACTGCTGCTGTGCCCAGGGCACTGCTGAGTGTTCTGCAGGCAGCACAGCTGTATGGCCATAGACAGGCAAAAAATAAAGGTAACTAACTCGCAGTCCAGAAGATTCTGTTCAAACCTAATCCTGGAAAACCCTTCTGACTCCAACAGAGACTTACTTTTGTGCAAATTCTTTACAACACCTCAGTTGATCCTCTGTGTGTTCACACCTGGAGGAATGTGTTGGTTTCTGCATAAATATGCACAGGTACAGCAGCAAACAAATTTCAATATGAGTAAGAATAAGATAATATTGTACATGTGATTTTTTTGCTGATGTTATTTTTCAACCAGGGGTTATACTGTGGACTATGGCTTAGGTAACCCAGAAAAAAGTCCTTGCTGTGGATTGCAAAAACTCATTTTCCATGAAGAAGCCATGTCAGAGATTTCTAAGAGATAATTTTACAGAGACTTTCTGTACTCAGAACAGCTGAGTAAACCTGTTTTACCCACAATATAAAGCAGTTCAGCAAATGCATGTCATCTGGAAAACAGTTTTAAGACACGGGATCATGAGACCAAATTCCAGGAGCAGGAATGCTGATGATCTTGTACCAGGATGTTTTGTTGGAAGATCTGTCCCCACCTCTTTTCTTCCTGAAAAGAGATGTGATACTCATGGATTTTTAATAAAGGAAGCCCTTGTTCAGATGCTCTGAGTTTTCAGAAGAAACCCTTCTAGTCTGGAAGTCAGATGGGAAGGGGGCTGAGGTGGGCAGCAAACGTACAAATGATGCTGCTGTAGGAATGCAGGTGTACAATCTGCTGCTGCTGAGGGCCCTGAACAGCCCAGGCTGGATGGGGGAGATGTTTTAGTGTGAAAAAAGATTTGGTTGTCCTGACTGTGGGGTGAAGCAAAGTCTTAACTCAGATTCACCTGGTTGGAGACTGTGCCAATTGGCAGCATCTCCTAATCTGGGTCCCCAGCTAGATTTGTATACCTGCTTGGTGGTCTAAGAAAGCATCCACCTTCAGAGATGATGGACCCCTCAGCTCCTGGTGGCTTTAAAGGTGGTTGTGTTCTCAGTTTCTTTTTTATTGCTTGGTACACTGACTCATGTTTCAGGTATCATTAGCATATATTTAGAGGGTATTTTCTAGGTGCTACTTTTGAGATCTGTCCCACTGAACCAGTATGATCCTGTTGTGGTTTTTAAAGTCAACTGGTAGAAAAGTTATTGCATGTGCTCATGAGGTCCTTGGTTTTGCCTTGTGTTTCTGGCAGGAAGTAAATCAGGAAGCTTTTGGTGATTCAACCCAAAGCTGCTTCTCTACCTGTTCCCTCCTCATATAGATGACAGACCAGAATCAAGTTGTACTGATTATGCCAAGGAATTGCTGCTTCAGACAAAAATTAAAAGGAGAATTGGGGGTACAACTTGAAGTTATTAATGTGAATTTACATATGAAAACTTGTTTTTAATAACTTTCCACATCACAAAAATTTCTCACCGGAGAAATAGGTCACTTGAAAATATCACCTATTTGAATCTTTTTCTGGTTCTCCAGGAGGCTTGCTGTTTTGACACTGTGCAAATATTTTGATGTTAATTCAGCTGGCACTGCAGTGAGTTATAACCATTGTTGAAGTAAGTGCACAAGGAGGGAAATAGAAGAACAAAGATGCTTTGAAATATGCAATTCTGTGAACACAATGACTAGGGGAGACATGAATATAAAACTAAACTTCTCTATTGAAGTGAGTGTTTATTATTTCTCAAGATTGTTCTTTTACCAAAAAGAACAAACATGTATCATTTTGCTACCCAGATGTTTCCAGAGGTCTCTGTTGAGGTCATTCCTGCTGAGTGCAAGGCAAGTGATGCAGGGAATTAATGGGCAGCAGAACAGAGAAATGCTGTGGTGCTTGCAGGGGAGGATGATGACCCAGGACAAACCCTTGCTCTGCCCCAAATGCTGCACGTGCATCTCCCTGCTGGTTCCTGAAGAGAACAACAAATTTTCCTCTTCTGAGGACTGTTTATGTAATTGCTACTCTAAGTGAAAGAAATGTCATTATGGATTTAGAACCAAAATTGTAATTTCCACTTCCCCCCTGCCTTAGCCTTCTATAAAGGTTCAGGCCTGTTTGGGGAGCAGGTGACCAGATTGCTTTGGTTTCTGGTTGTTGCTGCAATAATGCTCATCTTCCCCTGCTCCAATCTGTCCCCAGGGGTCCAGATGGAGCAGGTGGGACCCTCCAGCCCTTGATCCATGACAGGCAGCAACAAGTACACTACAGAAATGCAGTTAGGGTTTTTTCCTGCTGTGAAAGCCTTTTGGCATGCCTGAGCTCCCCTCTGCCTTTGAATCCAAGGACTGCTCCTGAAGGGTGGGTGCTGCTCTGCAGTAATGGGTGGGACAGGGGTGTCTCTCCTCTGATATGTCCCTGGCTGTCCAGCTACCACTTTATCAGCACTGGTTGTAGTGTCCCAGTCGGGTTCTTCTGATCACTGCTGCAACCATTCCCAAATGTTTTTTCCCCAGCTGTTTGGCAGTTTCACTGTGACTGTGAAGCATGGAGACTGCTAACCTGCAGGAACTGGGGCACTACCAAGAAACAGGATTTGGGAGGTAGAAAAGTTGTCCCAGATTGCTGGGTTTATAGACTGTGAACAGCATTCATTTATGGGTTTCACTGTGACTCCATTCTTTTCCTGGGAGAGCTGATGTTGAGCGGTATCACGGGTATGGATGGCTCTGGCAGATGTGGAGAGCTGTGGGGACACAGCTTGGGGCTGTTGCTTGAACTGAAGGGCTTGAAGGCATGGAATAACTGAGGGGCAAGTCCTACAGGCACATACAGGTGGTGACCAGAGCTTCCTCTGGTGAGCTGCCCCACTGCAATGGCAAAATGTCCTGGTGCTCAGACCCTGTGGATAATCTCTCATCAGCTTCATGAGCTGAATGCAGCCTCTCCATTTATGTCCTGTGCCATCAAAAGCTGAGGAAACCTGGTGTGGGCAGCACAAGGGGATGGCTGGGGAAAGCTCAGCTCTCCCTCCTGAGCATGGTGGTGGTGCCAGTACTGCTACCCAGGCTTGCTGAGAGCTTGCTGAGCTGCAGACAATTGAGAACTCATCATTGTAGGAGCAGTGCAAGAGCTCTTTGCTACCTTGACAAAAACCACACTGGCTGAGCAGTACTTGGTGTCCTTGTAGCTGTCTAATAGGTGCTGATTTTTTCATTGTTATTATTAGCAGTGAATTATAGTGTTCAGCCCCTGGAATGACTAGTTGTTGGTGGAGCAAAACACCAAGGGATTAGTGCTCCTCCTCTGGAGCACTGCTGGGATGGGCGTAGGACCATGTGGGGGCACCCAGAATGGCCCTGCTCGGGTCAAATCCCTTTCTGAATATTGTTTTTTTGTAGAACTGTGCTTTTCTGCTCAGTTCTGTAATTCTGAGTTGCAAAGGCACAGTCATGTGCTGACTACACTCCTAAATATTGTAACAGTAAAAGTCTTTGCTGCTGCCGGCCTGACACAAAGCACTGCACCACTAGCAGGCAGCAGCAGCTTTAAATGAGCTCTGCAGACTCAAGATGATGGCTCCAAAGTAAATACAGCTCTAGGATGAGGGCTGGACTGTCTGTATGACCACATTAGTTAAATAGTGATGGGGAAATGGCTGGTGAATATCTGCAGCAAGCTGTGAGGGGAAAGGACAGGTGTTGGGAAGTCTGGTCTCTGAAGGAGACACAGAGATCTCTGCACAGTTCCCACAGTTGTTTCAAACGAAGGATTTTTAATTTTCTGGCTATGCAATTAGACTTGCTGTGAAGCCTCAGCAACAGATATTTTTACCATGTCCCTTGGGAACATTAGTTAATTAGTTAATTAGTTTACAACTTTAATTAAAATTGTGCTGCTTAATTTCTTTGAACTGTACTGACTTCAGTGGTGTGGTGTCATTATCTCACAGAACAGAAGGACACACCTGATGCTGGCTGGCTCTCACCATTGCTGTGTGCAGTCCCCAAGGAAAACCAGGAGGTCCAGGCACTTTTAGTGCTTACAGGCACATGGTGTTTCTGGGAACATTTCCCTGACCCATGGTCATTTCACCATCTGCACCCAGCCAAGGCACCTTTGGATGCTTTTCCCACCCTTGCTGAGGAAGTCATGGACTTCCCCAGTGCTACAGGACTCTGGACATGTCTCCAGTGTGTTGCTGGCTGTGGAGATGGGAGAGAAAAAGAGGGTGTGGGTAAAGAGCCTCCTTTACACCTTAACTGGCAGTGCCTGGCTGGTACTCAGCCATGTCAGTCACAGCCTTTGCTGGAGATTAACAGGGCAGAGATGTATTAAGTGCTCTGCAGAGCCTGAACAATGCAATTACCCTCCAAGTGAGGCAAGAGGTTATGCCAAGAGATTTTTATCTTCCATGAATGAGCTGGAGAGTGAAGGGCTCCTGGCTTTTATGAAAGGCAGGAAACTCCAACTCTCCAACTACTGTTTTATGAGCCAAGAGATTTGACCACCATGAAGCAATGTCTGTGTCATTAACTTGGCCAGACAGCCAGAATATGTCAGGACAAGGGTGGTGACTAATGCTGCTAGAAATGCTCCTGAATTACTTGTAAGCTGCTGCTCCTGGAGCACCTGCTGTCACTGAGGGGTCTGTTCCTGGCAGCACCAGAGCACCTCTGCCAGCCCTCAGCTCCTCCTGGCAGTGCTGCAGGTACTGTGGCCCTACAAGCAC
Organism: Phylloscopus trochilus trochilus; assembly: GCA_016584745.2. Lineage (NCBI taxonomy): Eukaryota > Metazoa > Chordata > Aves > Passeriformes > Phylloscopidae > Phylloscopus > Phylloscopus trochilus. The sequence continues at coordinate 7,034,281 of WQNJ02000041.1, read as the reverse complement.
TTTGGCACAGTCTGGAGTGAAGCTCCACAGGTGGAGAGAAGCAGGCAGCAGGAGAGGAGTGGTGTTTCTAGGGAACAGGGGACTTGGCTGCCGTGGGTGTCTAACTGCACACATTATCCTGCCCTGTCTGCTGCTCTTCACAAGTGAATCCCTTTTGATCTGGAAATGAGTTTGGCTTCTTGCCCTGCTGTCCCAGTGGTGGGCAGGCTGCTGCTGCACCCCAGCCAGCCTGGCCACTGCTGCTCTTGGTGGCTGAAGAAACTGTTTCCTCTCTTGTGCCTGTTCTCTGGTGTGTTCCACAGAGGAATGAGGTCTCCCCTGGTGTGTTTTGCAGAACTATCCAGCCATTTAGTCCTTGCTAGAGCAGGCTGGTTTCCTGCTAGTGTGCTCTTTCATGTCTGTTGAAATTAATCCAGCTCTCCTGAATGTGGGCAGCAAAAGCAAACTTCCCTTGTGCCAGAGAGACAAACCACATATCAGACTTGATGGCAGACCTTATGGACCTGTGAGAGTGATTCCTGTTCAGGCTCATCCTGCCTCTCTCCACACTTGTTTCTGTTTCCTTCCTTGTAGCCAGTTCCTTTTTGTTCCTTGTCTTTAGCAGAAGCATCTTCAGTGTGTTAATCTCCCTTTGATGGCATGTCAGCTGCTTCTCTGTAGTCCAAAGGGATGAGCTCCAAGTCTTCATTTGACTTTCAAAGGAAAAAAGAACAAAGTCTGACAAAATTCCTCTTTGCAAAGTCCACATTTATTGTTACTGTGTTCTTCATTATTTCGTACTATTTCAAATTTTGTTTTAAGGTCTGGCTTTCTACTGCAGTTAATACTACCAAGCCTCAACCTTTCCTTATCATTCCTCTCTTCTTAAGAAGAGATATTGTTTTGCATTTCCCTAGTCACATCCTAGTGTCCCATATATGCTCAAACCCTGCTATTTCTGCAGCCTCTTATGTCAGTCCACTCCAGTATGCAAAACTGGCTTTTTCCCCTTGAGAATGAGCTGAAAAATTGTGAATTAGTGTTTATCACATTATCATCTTGCTTTTCTCATCATACCCCACGTTATTGGTTTTATATTGAAAAGTAAGGCAAAGAGTTAACTTGGCTTGGGGCCATCCTGAGATTAGCATTTACCCCATTTTCTCTGTAGAAAGACCCTCCCTTCTCCTTCCTTTGATCTCCTTTTTCTCATGTAGCTGACTAAACTTGTCTGTTTGTGTAATACCTCCTGTGATGTGTCATTTGGTCTGAGGATTGCCGGAGGTGATAAACAGATGCTTTTGACCTGCTGTGTGTATTGGTTCCTCTGCTTTTATTCCCTATTTCACTCCATCGTGAATTCCTGTATGCTCCAACTACTCTTCTAAGGTGGTTAAGTGTGCCTTTGGCTGCCGTGCTGCTTCAGACCCTTTACCTCTTTTGCATGAGATACAAGTACCCCAGCAGCTTAACAGCTTTTCTTCCACTTTTGGTCTTGAATTCCTCAGCTTAGCTGATTTTTCATTTCCTAGAGATGATCCATTTGCCTTTTGGAATAGGTAATTGGCAGCATGTTTCTTAGAGGTTTGTTGTAAATTCGTGTGTGCTCAATCTATAATAATTTATTGTTATCCGCTGCCTTTTCACAAGCTCTGCCAGCATATGCTGGAGCACCCATCACCATGTGTCTCTCTGAAGGGTTCCATGCATGCTGTGGCACTGCAGTCTCCTGTTTCTGGGCATCTATGAGCTCTCTTTGCTCTGTAATCATCCTCACCTTTGTCTCTGCTTCAGAGGCAGATAAATCTCTGCTGTCCTGTTCACTGGCTGGTGACTGCTTAACTCCCTGGCTCTCCTGCCTCTGTCAGCCCTGCCCTTTCAGTCAGGGCTCAGCAGTTCATGCTCCACCAGCTGGGAGAGAAGCTTAAAGAGGAAAAGGCCCATTCATGCGGATCAGGTGATGGTGCACTCCTGCAAAGCCTTGCCTGCGGAACAAAGCATTTTTGGGGCTTGCCAAGTTGCCTCTAAGGATGCAAAAACCACCTCCTGCGCAATTCCTTCCCTTAACAGAGGGAATTCAAACCTCCCCACACAGCCATGTGGTGCCTATGATTATGTGGGCACAGTGCAACTTTCGTGGCTGCTGTGCCCTTGGAGGAACTGGCAGAGGGGATCACAGCTGGTTTTAGCCTCCTCTCTGTCAGCTTTTTAGCTAAAAATTGATAACACACAAGCTTCCTCCATACCCTCAAACTTGGACAGCCAAACCCTTCCCCTGTTACAGTTTGCAGATATTCACATTCTGGTTAATAATATAATTGAGATGTCTCCAGTGATTTAAAAGGCTTCTGACTAAGCTCTTGGCATAAAGAGGAAAAAGTGAAAGCCAGAGTCAGGGGGAATCAAGAATTCAACAGAAGCCTTTGAACCAGCTTTTGATTTACATATGAATAACACTGATCTGTAAAGGGAATTGTGTCCAGTCATCCCCAACAGAGGCGCAAGGCAGGAGCTGGTTCCATGCTGGGAATCTCCCCCAGTTCCTACAAGGATTATTTTCTCCACCATGTTTTTGTGACTGTGCACTTCTACCTACTCAGACAGGATCTCACACAGATATGAATTCCATTGACCTCGGGGGAAGCGAACCACAGAGCCCAGAGTGACCGTGGTATGTAGGACAGGGATAGCTGTGTAGTGCTGGAGGTCTGGGAGGTGTCACACGCTGCTGCAGAGTCAGCGAGCAAGGTGTCAAAGTGCCTCAGGGCCTGTGCTGGTGGAGGGACAGCCCGGCAGGGACATCTGCTCTGCTGCCAGGCTGCTGACCCTGTGACTTGCATCAGCTCCTTGCGTGGCTTCTTGTCAGTTCTGCTCCTGAAGGTGTTGGAGAGGAAGGATTTTGTGGGTTTTTACTTAGAGGAGGCACTCGAGCATAATGTACAGCCTATAAACTGCTTAGAAGCCTCTAAGCTTTACTTACGGTTCCTTCTGGGGTAACCAGCGTCATGTGCCAATCTGACTAATGCTTTTTCAAATGCAGTAGATTAAAGGTGAATGTGTTGTTTTAGTTTTAGCATTGGAATGACAGCATTTCTCATTGCTGTTCACTTTACAGCTTGTCAGGGATGATGAACACTTCCTCTTCCTGAACTCTGCCAGTCATCCCTGAACCTGACAACAGCAGTTCAGTGATTTCATCCCTGCCCTTTTTGCACACATCCATAAAACACACCTGCATGCCATTGCCCCAGCTTCACACTATGTGAGACTGTATTAGCAAGTAAAACCTTGAATTTTCATACCTAGGTGGTCTGGTTTTTTATATTTCTGGGGTTTTTTTCTGAATGTCAGCCTGCACAAGTTGATGATCCATCCCTAAAGGGGTTCTGCATCTGCATACCTTCACTCCCAGCTGCAGTAATGTTAGCAATGACTGTAACTGAGGCTGAAACTGTACTTTAATTCCCACAGGAGCTGTGCAAGCCTTGTTTGTATCTGGGTGCCATTCCAGATCCCTCTGATTGTGTAGAAGGTAGCAACCAGTGCTTTCACACTACATCAAGACCCTTCCTACTCACTTTCCTTTCTGGTCACTGTTCCCTGTGTTTTACTACTTCAAAACTTACCTTTTCCAATTGCTCCATAATATTTTCAGTACCAATAGCTTTTAACTGAAGAAGACTTTGATTTGGGATTTCTTGCTTCGGTTGCAGGGAAAAGAGGGGAGGTGTTTTTACTTATGAGCACTCTGTTATCTGTGCCTGCAGTTTTCTGCAGGACACCTCATTCCTGTCTTGCTGGAGCTGGTTTAGACCAGCCTTACATTCATGGCAATTTATATTTAATCTGCTGTCCAGATCTGGAGCTTCTGAGCCACTTCAGTCCACGCGCCTCCTTCTCCTTCCTATTTTGGGCTCCTGGGTGCTTTGACGCTCCTTCTGTGTAGCTCAGCCTCCCAAGCTTCAGCTTACGTGAAATCCCCAAGACAGCCAGCTTATGTCACCATCATCCATCAGGGACAGCCACAAAGAAATCTGCAGCTCAGTAGAGCTGCTCTTGCTCCCATTCCTCTGGAAAGGGACAATGTAAGCTTAGGGAGAGGGCAGGCGTGCTGCAGAGCTGCATAAGTGGCGTTCTGACATTTGAATCAAGGAAAATAATGTAAAAATCATTTGCTACAGACCCCACATTTGAGTATATCAGTGTTATATGAAGCAATCATTTACTGTGGTGTTAGAATAAAGAACTGTCCAACATCCTGTACAGATGTGATGGTTCTTCTCTCAGCAATAGGAAATGTCTTTGTTCACAAGATGAACAAGAGAACTTGTCGAGCTTGCCTGAGCATATGTCCAGGGTATCAAAACCACAGACAATGTTTGTCTCCTGCCCTGCTTTGGTGCAGCCTAGGTTTATCGCATTCCCCTCTTTTGTCCTTCTGGAAGAGCTATTGGAGGCTCAAAGAGAGGTGTTGCAGCTCTTTCTCCTGCCCTGCCAGAGTTTTGAAGGGTGTCCCTGAAAGGCTGTTTTGCAGAAAGGCTGGAAACTTGTATCCAGCTACAAACGAACTGTCCCTGCCCTGGAGAAAACTTGGGGCACTGTGTCCAGATCTTGGTCATTAATTCAATGATGCTCACGTGGCTCTGCTGCTGGCCTGCTGGGTGACCTTGCTCAAGTCACTTTGTCACTCAGGTCACCCCTTTCCTGCTCCTTGCCTTGCCAACATACAGGGACAGGACTGCTTCTGCAGTGCAGATGAGAGACAGCCCAGAGGTTCAGCTGCACCACAGGCTCCTCAGCAAGTGCCAGGAGCAGGGCACAGTACAGCAGCTCTTCTACAGCCTGCACTGCCCAGAGCAGCAGGGACCTGGCCTTTGTGAGAGCAAGCTGCCACCGCAGAAGATCTGATGGGATGCAACACCTCCTGTCACTAATCAGGTAGCTGTTATCTGTCTCTCCAACCCTCCTGGCCCTTACCAGGAGTGCATCCTCTTTGTTTCTTAAACAGCCCCATACCATGCTGTTCAATAACATGAGAATTTTGTGCTTGAGGAGCTGGATGCAGCACTGCTCTCTTAAATGGCTGTTGTCCATGCAAATTAACAAGATTGCACTGAGTTTGTAATCAACAGCAATTAACTTGCCGCAGAGGTTGCAAGAGAAATCTTTTGCCCACATCCCAGGCTCCTCTGATCTTTTTCTCAGCACCCAAAGCCATAGCACCAATGTCTTGCACAGACACACAGAGCTCTTTTCTGTGCAGCAGCAGGGCTTGGGATGTCTGCAGAGCTCTGTCCCCCAAGACAAAGCCACCACTGGGGAGTGCAGAAGACAGCCCAGAGTTACTGGTGTCCCACAGACCCCTGCTCTGTGTCCTGCCATGGGTGCATGTGTGACCCCCGTGGCAGCCTGACCAGCTGGAAGGTGAGTCCTACTGGGCTGCTCCCAGTAGCAGTGAGCTGAGGGCAGCCTGAACTCCCCACAGATCCCACAGGAAGGATCACAGCATGCTCACTGCCTCTCTACCCCAACCCAGCATTTCTCTCACTTTTCCTCATGATGGAAAGAGCACCTGGAAGCACCTAGTGCACCTGCACCTGAGCCTCCATCCAGGGACCCACTAAACTTCAGTTGAATTTTCTTTTAAAAATGTCTGACATCCCTTCTGACCCTTCACTTCTGCCCTTCCTGGGCTGTGCTGCTGTAGTGAAACCCCTCCAGTATATCCACATTGGACTGAGGAGGTCTCTGACCCCTGGAATGATGTAGCATGCCAGGTTTTTGCTTAGGGAATGTGCCATCCCTGGGGAAGAGTTCAGTGCTCTGCCCTTCCAGTGAAGGCAGGGATCCAGCTGACCAGCCAGCTGCTTGTACAGATAATTGCAATATCAGTGAGATAGAATTAGATTGCATTTGTTTCATGATCAGTTATGTTCAAGCTTCTACGCAGACATCTTTACAATGTTAAATTAAAATTAATTAATTGCTTTTCTGGGAAAAGATTAACATCTAAAAGCTATATAAGACTTTCAGGACTTGTCTGTTTAGTAGTGCTTGACTTGCTTCTGCAAGGCTTGATCTTGCCAAGTCAAGAAGGAAACAAAGTGCATTCACCACAGGTGAACTGGATGTATCACCTGAGTTTGTACTCACTTCACACATTGCTTTTAATTGCCTGCTTTGGTTTTGCTGGTTTGCTTAGAGTGTCCTGGATATAAACTAGCTCAGATGATTGATGACAAGGACATCTGTGATGTGCCTGAGAAGGGCAGCCAGGAGGCAGCTCTCTTTGGGACAAGGCAAGGGGTAATACATGGCAGGGTGTCTCTTTCCCACATCAGAAGTGCCTCTGCCAATGAGTATTTCCCTCATCCCTCCTTGCCCACATGGGAGACAGGTCACGTCCCAGCAGATTTCTCTAGTGTGAGAAAATATCTCAATTTTAACCTTAATTGTTGTGAGATTTCAGGGTTATAAGGTGTCATAGTTAGTAGTCCAGGTAGCTGGAAGAGAGACCCTCTAATCCATGTTCTCTACATCCACTAACCAAGAGATGGAGCAGCAATGCTCTGAAAGACTCCTGCTCCTGCAGAGGCCAAGAGGACATAGTGGATAGGCATCCTAATCAGCTTCTGAGCATGGGGCTCACTATTCAGTGTCTGTACTTTTCAAATAGCTTTTGGAAGTAGATTTTCATGGCTGATCACAGTTTTTGTAGCCTGTTCTCCCTCTGCTGTCTTCCTGCCTGTTCCCATACCAGCACAGATATTCTGACAACCCAGAGACTGGTGTTTTATTTCTGTCATTCCAGTTTTTCTCCTGTATTATTGGATCAAGATGGTTGTCTCTGTCTCGTGTATTTCACAGAATCTGCTATAACGTAAAAGCAGCACTCACCTCCTCTACAAGTGTTTATCAGGAAAATTCTCATCCCCAAACCAGAGTATAACTTTATACTCTGTGTATCCTCCACTTTGGAGAAAAGGGGTTTTCCACTTGGAAGGCCACAGTGATGGACATGCCCCGGGTCAAATGCCACAGAGTGATTACCTCTTTAAGCACAGATCTCAAAAGGCGATTTGCATCCCACCACACAGGCTTTCCCCAGGCTTTTCATACTTTCAGGCAGAACAGGCCCCATTTTTTGTGGGAGTTTTCTTTGGAGAGGGACTCCAAGGACCTGTGCTGTGCAGAGAAGGTGTGACCCCAGCTCTGTAGCAGATCAGGTTTGCTGTGAGCTTAAGGATGTCCTATCTCCTGGCACTCAGTACCATTAGATCCAAAGCAGGATGCAAGTCCCTTGTCCCCAGGTACCTTTGGCTGACAAAATAAACATGAATTCATTCTGATTTTCTCACCTCTCTCCTGCTCATGTCAGAGGTGAGACTGAAGCTGTATGAGCAAATGCACCCTGTCCACCAGATTCTGTGTTGCACTGATACTGACTGTTAACTAAAAATATTCTCCTTTAAGTGTTGTAACAGTAGCTGCTATCTAACCCCTCCTTTTCAGTTTCTTTTTGGGCTCCAGAGTGGGGGAAGAATTTGCTGTAGTAAGAATATTGGGAAAAATATCCACTCTTTTTCTTCAGTTTTCTTTTGCCTTGCTGGAAATGAATGGCGTGCTTCAGTTGTCAATACAACATTCACACACACTCTTACACACACTCAGACACACTTTTACACAATCACACACACTCAGACACACTCTTACACAGAAACACTCACACTTTGGTCAACAAGGGTCTGCCCTGGCTCATACTCCTTGTGTAAAGTCACAAAATCCACAAAGTCTCTGTTTTACCTCCTTGTTCCTTTCCCCTGAAGGAAAACAACCTTGTAAATTCTTGTGGCTCTTGGGAGAGGTGGGAGGTGGGTATTGACTTCCCTGGTGGTGCAGCTGCTTTTCATCCTTCCCTCGTCCTCAGCAGACAGTGGGTCTGTCCTGTGCAGTGCCAGGCAGTGACAACTGCAGCATGTCCCTTCCTGGGCTGGAGGAGTTCACCTGAATGCTTCAGGACAGTATTTCACAGCCCATTTACATACAGCTGAGCAGATACAGCTCCTTTGGCTCTGTGGGGTAGGTATCTTGCTCTGGTTCCAAGCTTGGCTGTGCCTTTTTAAACATTATTAGAGTTCAGATGAAATTGCTTCCAGCTGCTTTCACAAAGCCTAAATATTGCCAGGATCCCATATAATGTTCCTTTTCTGCCAGATTGTGGCCTCCTATAGAGAGGTCTTCAAAGACCAGTTTCAACAAAATCAAATTATTTTGGAATATAATTACCTCTCACCCCCTTAAATTTCATTGTGTTCCAAAGAGTTTCCTGTAAACAGATCCCACTCTTTAAAGGAGCCATGCTATTCTGCAGTGCTGGTGGGAGCCAGCCCTCACCAGGCCCCCCTGCATTAGCAATTCTTGGACAGACAGTGCCTGAGTAGCTTGTTATGCGATAAAACATCACATTTCTTCTCCCCAGCACTGCTTGTGCTGATATTCAGCTCCTGCAGGAAACCATATGGCTTCCAGAAGCCAACCCACATACCTGTACGTGCCTACGCAGCCCATGAGTCACATTTACTGTTTGGATGCCCCTTGAGTCATCTGAAAATCTGTGAAACTTCCATGTCTCCTTTCCATGCAATCTCTTAAGAACTTTAGACAGCTATGTATAAGGATTTACATATGTATCTTTTTTTCTGATCTGTTTTTAGTTTCATGGGTGGTAATACACTGGCACTTCTTATTTTGAAGGAAATTGAATCTTGATGAGAGCAGAGCACTGGCTGCAGCTGTCAGGGGATGGGATTAAACTGGAAAAGTGAGACCCTTTTGAAAGAAGGGCTTTAGAAGCAGGAAGTGCAACACCCTTGGGCTTCCACCCTTTCTTTCTGCTCTGACAGGGCCACACCTGATCAGTGCTGAACCTTGGTGTGTTTCTGTGTTCACAGGCAGCTGCAGTGCTGCCTTCAGTGGGATGTGAGTACTCTGGGAGCCCCTGACAAGACTTTGCAGCACTAAGGGATGGTGTAGATGGAGCACACTTGGGTAGCTCAGGGCATTCTGGGGACTGACCTGGGGCAGCAGAGGTAGATGTTTGTCTTCATGCTCCTTCAGCTCCTCAGCTGTAGGGACTCCAGCCTCAGACAAGTCTATCTGCCCTTTATCAGTCTCATGACAAGATAATTTTGCTGCCTCAGGACAGCACAGGTGATGTGTAAACTCTGCCTGTTGCTTTTGCTGATGAAAGTAGAGAAAAGACAGTTCTTTCTTTTTCCTCTCTGGTGGGCCAGCCCTGAAGATGCACTATAGCCCAAATTAAAAACAGCAGCCCAAGGTTTGCTGCAGCAGCCTGCCAGAAACAGCTTCTTTTGCAGCTGTACCCCAAATGCAGGCACTGTTGGGTGTTTAACAGAATAATCTCACAAGCAGTCAAAGGGGAAGGAAATGTGTAGATAGACTGTTCTGCCATGGAGTGCGTGAGCTAACTGCATTAAAAACATCTATGTCTCCTCATAAGCATTCTGCAACCAAAGAGTGATTCTGTGGCCTTCTGGAGCCAGAAAAACTATCAGAGGTATGTATGAATGTTTTGTGCAGCTGGAAGCAGCAGTGTGAGCGTAGAGATGTTCTCATTGTAATTTAAATTAGTAAAATTGCCAATAATGTTCGTTAGAGCAAACAATCAGGTCACTTCACCCTCTGTGAGAAAGTGTGCTGCTTTATCCACCCACCCCAAAATGCTGCTCAGTACAGGCAGGGACTTTCCTACTGTTTCTGTACTGTTGAGAAGTATGTGTGACCTGGAAAGCTGCAAAGGAGCACATAAGAGCATTGCTAATTTATACCCCTCCCACTCTTCATTCTGACTAGTACTGTTTAAAAAATAATCACTCTGTAGAATAACAAAAGAACCCCCAAAGTAACCCATGCTATTTTCAAAATGTGATAGTAAACCTGGATAAGTTGCTGTGTAGTGTTTAGTCAAACAATATTGGGAAAATAGGAGTTTTGATACTATTTCAGTGGGCTACAAGGTGTATATGTACTGGTTATAGTGCATGCACCATGTGTACATACACACATGTGTATGTATGCAAAAGGTGGGAGGCAGGTTCCATAGGAATAGATCAGGAATGTGAAGAGCAGAGCTAAAGGAACATGAGAGGACTGGAGAGCTTCAAGAGAAGGCTTCACTGAAAGCTCCTTAGTGCAGAAGGTTCTGGGATGGTGAGTCCTTGACTGCTGGGGAGCAGTTCTGCCTGCAGATGGAAAGTCACCACTGAATAGGCAGCTGCTTGAAATACTGGCAGCAATGTGCTAGCTAATAAGAGGAGGAATAAGAAGAGATAAAATTTCCTCTCTGAATGTATGCTTTTGCACAAGCAACAGAAACGAGCTGAGTGGTTGTTTATAGGAAGGTTGGCTCTGCAAGTGCTGCCGGAGGGATCAGTATAACAGATCTAAGCCCACATAACTCCTTAGTGAGAAGAAGAACGTTTAGAGGTTGTTTCTGGCAGAGTCTGTTACTGCTTGCAGCAAAAGGAATGCTCTGGTGGATGCCTGTGTCCCAGGAAGCCTCTGGCAGCTCCCAAGGGCCCCTGCTGCCCTGTCAGCCCCGGGGGCAGCTCTCTGTAAGACAGCACATCACATCACCTGCAGCCCTGCCCCAGCTGTTCCCATTCCTCAGGAACACTTCTGAACCTGCCTCTTGTTCAGCCTGGAGAGAGCTTAACTGATCTTGGCTATTTAGGGGAGCTTGGTCTCCAGCTGAGCCTCTCAGCAACTCCCAGGGAATGGTGGTGTCTCCTTACAGTTTTCCAGGATGAAGAGGTCACCAGGAGCAGGGAGCTTGAGATAGAAATAATAAGGCTGGGCACTCTGGATCCCTGCTGGCTTGTGCTACTCCACCACAGACTAGTAGGAACTCACTTACACTTCCCCAATGCCAGCTCATCTTTCCCTCTAGCCAAGTGCTGTTCCTCAAATGGTCTGTGGATCTCTGAAGGATGGGTTGTTTTTGTGAATGTTTTATATGGTAAAAGTGCACTAAGAAACCAAACCTATTGTTCAATGAGCCTAGAGATGACTCCCCAGGTCTGCACAGATATTGAAAAGATATTAGAGGTCTGTGAAATGAAAACCAGTGTCCTGCTTTCAATATATATCACTGCTGAATCTGTCATGGACCAAGGCTGATGATTTCACTCTGATTGTTGTGATTGTGATTTCCCTGGCTTTAGCAGAGGTGCTTTTGTGAGGCATTGGACTTTGGCTGCCTGGGCCTGAAGTCTGCCTTCCCCTGCAGCCACCAGCAATGAAATGGAGTTGGTCCATGTGTGGGATGGTAAAATCTGCAGGGGAGTGTTATGTTTTCCACATTTTCAAAAGTACTTTCCACCCATCCAAAGAGTTTACAGAAATAACCTGCTGCAAATGTTAAAAAAAGCAGTGTTTGTATTGTGTGGAAAAGTTGAACTCCCTGGGGGCTAGAACACATAATTTATTTGCTGTCCTGCTTGGGCAGTGAAATGTGTGAAGCACCGTGGGCCAGCAAGGGCTGAGGGCTGGATCTCCTCTGTTCCCTCCCTGCTGTGGCTGCAGCCAGCAGGATGCTCTGGCCCAGCACAGGCAGCACAGTGCTGGGCAGTGAGGAGCAGCAGAACTGAACTCTTCCTGACTAATTGCAGAGACTCCAAGGAGTTCACATAAGGAATCAAATGAGAGCTGAGGTTGCTTTATACTCACACAACCTTGCTTTGATGCTTTCAGTTCTGTGGGCCTATATATAAAACAAACACTGTGGGTATCTAGCAGCTAATTCTAGCCACAGATACAAAAATTAGCACACCTCAGTTGCTAATTCCTTGAAGGTATGAGCTGCTTCTGATGTAAATATGAGCATGTGGCTTGCTCTGCAAAGACTAGCCACAGAATTTTCATTTTTAGTTACATTTAGCCAAAGCAGACAAAAATAAAATCCTCAGAGCCAAAGATGCAGCAGAAATCCACTGGAACTACACTGAAGTTGTAGCCTGCATAAATAGCCCTAGCAAACAATAATTAACACAGCCAGCAGGTTTCATTGTATTGTTAAAGAGAGTAGAAACAGAGATAATCCCTTCTGAATTCTCATGTAATGCCATACATAATGATAAGGTTTTCTTTCTTTGGACTGCTAGTTTTGTTTTCCATGATGGAATGTCTTCAGAGAGTTTAAATGAACTGTTTGCAATGAAACTGGATGCTTCCTCCAGCATGTAATAATCATAACCAAATGAGATTTTAATTAATAATTGAATAAATCCTTAGTGAGTTTCTGAAATAGGAAGCATGCTCTACATCTGCATGATGCCAGGAGATCTGTGAGAATACTGAGCTGTTTCTGATTAGGAAACTGAGAAATCACCCTTGAATCCAGATCAGGGATGCTGGACTGAATTCTTCTCTTAAGCCTACCCTGAGTGCACAGGCCTGGAGTTTCTCAGCTGTCCTAAAGCAGAAATGTAAATTCAGTGCATCTTTGGTGAGCAGAATACTATTCTTTGTCAGTACCTGATTTCTGTTCCATCCTTGATAAGATTGAATACAAAGCAGTAAAAAACCAAATCCAAACCTATCAGAGGCTTTATCCTGTCCCCTCCCACCCACCTTGGAGGAGCTTATCTAGTGTTTTACTGTGTTAGAGATATTCTCAGCTATCAGAATAGTCCTCAGGACCCCTGGCTTTCAACAAGTTGTCTTGAATCTGCAGTATGCTACAACACTGTCCAAACCACCTACAGAGGACCCCAGAAATGTCAAGAATAAAGGCCCAAGAGAAATTTTTTATGAAAAAAGAATGTGCTGGAACAAAGCAAACCCAAAATGTAAATCTTTTGTTTCCTGCAATATGTTTCCTTCAAATGTTTTCCTTCAATATAGAGCAATTTCAATGTAGATGGAGCCCAAATCTGGCTGTGAAATTTACTTTTCTGTTTAAATTCATGGTCCAGTGTGTGGGTATCTGAGGAGAAAGTCACCAAGCCTCCAGGAGATGGAAATGAAAGGACACCATGTGCTTGGAGAGGAACATTTTACTGTGTTCAGTCCATAGTGACATGTGACTGCATCAAGTCCCACCCTGAAACCAGCTCAGTGACTTGTCTTCACTTTTCTAGCTGGAAGCAGCTCCAAACCTCACTGCTCTTGTCCCAGGAAGCTTTCTGGGGGACCTTTGTTCTTTTTTGCTCAACAGCCTTACTGATCTGAAGGTACCCTGTGAGGGCATCCACTCTGGAAATCCCAGATTTCCTGCTCTGCCACCTTCTAGTGCAAATTCACCTTATTTGAACAGACATGCCATGGTTATGTAAAACTCTTGGTGAGGTCTCACTAATGTTTTGTGAAGAACCACTAGCTTAACCTTATCTGCTGTAAATCTCACTCCTGAGGCCCCTGTCAATTTTCTTCCCCTTTCATGGCCTTAGTAAGGGCTCACCCTTTGTTGACTGTTTCTGTTTCTTGCCTCTCTCTCCTGCCTGGTACGACTTTGATCTCTACACTATTCCAGCTTCACAGCATTTCTTTTTGCTGTATCTTTTCATGTCACCCCATGCTTCTTCCATAAGCTTGTCTCTGTGAAGTATAAAATATTTACTGATGAAAGAAAAAGGAAAATCTCTTAGTCCACATAGTCTGCATCCATTTACAGAAATTTCACTGATTTCAGCATTAAGCAAATGCATAAATGCAAACCATTCCAGGACAGAGGCCTGCACACCACAAAGTTGATGTTTTATTTGGCCACATTTCCCAATGATCAGGACAATGGGACAAGAATTGCAAGCATACACCTGTCTTCCAACTTTTCTTGTCCTTATGAGTCAGTCTTGGTATCGGACAAACTCGTTACTCAACGCTCTCTACGGTTGCAGTCGTGCAGTTCTGAGGAGGAGTGTGGTACAGCTTCTGGTGATAGCACTTTTTACCTTGCAGAAATCACAGCTGTGGTAACTGGAAGATTTTTTTCAATGAAAAATAATGATGTAATGAAAATCTGAAAACTTTGAGGACAAAAAGCAAATAAAAGGAATAGAAGCACTGTAATATCAATAGTAAATAGCTTTACAGTGTGTGTTGTCTCTGAGTGTGCATGTTTGGTTATTGCAGCCAGCTTCCCTGTAGCTTTATGGAGCATCTTGCTGGACCCTTGGACCCAACTGGAGAAGTGAGCTGTCCATAAAGCTTTGCCAGCAGCAGCAGAACACTTAGGTCAGTGTATTCAGAAGTAGTTCTGATTCTGGGAATCTAGTATAAGCTCTTTGGGAACTTACAACCAGAAAAATGTTAAAACTTTCATTGACCTCAACTTGCAACAATGTTTGATCAAGAAATTGGGCCAAGATAAGTAACAGAGAAACAACAAAGCTTAAATGAGTTATCTACAACAGAGGATTTACTGAAAGGACAAACAAGAATCTGCTTGTGAGTCAGTAATGACTTTGGACTCTGATAACTTCTTTTATAGTCAGTAAGAGTAGGCACAATACCACAAGGATTTAAAGAGTGGTTTTTATAAAATCCACATGAAGGCTCTGCTGAGGCCTTTCATGAAAATGGGCAGGTTTACAAGGATTTTCTGCACCTAAACACATATCAAAATATAACAGAAAAGCTGTGTGGACACTGCAGGATCTCAGCACCACTGAATGCTCACTCCTGGAGTGAAAGGCAGGATGCATTAACTGTGGGCAATTCCTGCAGCCCCTAGGTCCTCTTTATCAGTAGACCCCTGCAAGCTGGACAATTTCCCAGGTTTCTTCACTGTTCCAGCTCTCCAGTTATGCAATGGAACACTGGACTCACCCCTCGGCTTCAAGTCACTGGCAGCCTCTCCCTTTAATTATTCATAAAATTCTAAACAAGACTTTTTTTTTTTTTCTTGAATTATCCAGGTGCATTCCATTTTAACACCTCTCTTTTCCTTCACATATCTGTGGTACATACTTGCTTTTATCCTCCCAAAGCTTCTATCCAAACAAGGAGGAAAAAAACCCAAAACATTAAAGGGAAGGTGTGCCTGATAATTCAATTACCTGCTCACCACCAGTGAGCCAGGAGAGCCAACTTATGCTGACTCCAGTAACTCCTCCTCTCAAGTGATCTCTGCAGAAAAATTCCACAATTTCAAGGAGCAGGGAGTATGGCAGGGTAGGAGATGGGAAGCTTGGGCCCTGTGTACCCATAGCCCAGCTTATAGCCAGTGACAGGCACAGTGCTACAGATGGAGCTGTGATTTGTGAGGGGCAAGCCAGCAGCCTGCTGCTTGTGCTCCTGTTAGTTGTCCTCTGATAGGTATTTCTCCACTTACTGGGTGAGCTCAAATGGTAGCTGTTAGCACAAGAAGAGGGAATTTTAAACAAGTTTAGCTCTCTGTCATTCCAGGAGAGAGAGGGATTACTACAAGAGCTCCACATGCTCAGTGTGTTTCTGCAATGTTCAGTGTTTGGTGTAGAATGTCTTAATACATTTCAACAAAACAGTTTATTTGGAGAGTGACTCAACTTTGAAATAAGGTATTTTCTAGCAAGTATGATTTTGATTCCTGTAAAAATCACCACCAAACTCCCTTTCTATTTTCCCCACTCACCTCATCTAGGTACAAGTGTCTGTAATCCCAAAATACAAAGCCTTTCTGTCTTTGCACATGATGGACAATGTAGTGGTAGCAGAGCATGTATCTCTCACTCTTGTGCAAGAGGCATAAGGCTGGGCACAGTCCCATGCTTTCTGCTACAAATACTGCATTGTTGGGGTTGGGAAAACAAAAGTGTCTTGATGTGATATGCTGTGATATCATTTTGCTGTGCTGCTGGATCGCGTGGTTCACCAGTTTCTGTATTCCAGGGGTGGTGAAAATCAGCTCAGAGTAAAGGAAGCAGCTCTGTTTCAAGGCATGCTGGGGACTGTGCCACAGAAATAAAGAAAAGACACCTTCATGTTATTTCCTCTATTTCCATAGAGTAAGAGTAATAGCCCTTTCTTGTCTTTGAACAAGAGTGCCTTGCTATTTTGAGGGTATTTGTTACATTTTCATAGGATGTGAATAGTTTAATTTATTTTTAGTAGCTGTTGTTTTAATTGGGTAATGTGATCATACAAAAATCCACGAATTTACCTTCTAAACACTCTGCTTAGCATTTGGTGAGGCAAACCCCACAGCAACTGCTGCCTTCCTCCCAGGAAAATACTGCTCGAGATCCTCTAACGCGCTCTTTGAAGTTTTATTTCTTGCATCAGGTTTTCACACAGACAAACTCACTGCATACAACACACCAACCTCTCTGCTTAATTTGACTGGGAAAGTTAAAATAGGCAGGTTATATAATGATGTTTATCTTTACATCAGGAAGTCAACTAAGAAGCTGTTAAGCTGATATTATATAACACAGCCCTGATTATAGAAAGTGTGGAGGAAGATGGTCTAGGTTTATGCATATCATATTGGCAGTCATTGTTAACAATTACAATTAATATTGTTTTGTATGCTTTTGTTTCTGATGTTTTGCAGCCTTTCAGAAGTTCTTGAAGCATTAGCAGCCAGGCACCGAATTTTAATTGTTTTTTAAAAATGGTAATTGCACTTTTCTATACATTAGGTATATATATTTAAATAAAACATTCTAAATAAGGAAATAGAAGTCTCATATTTCTTACAATGCTCTAGTTCCTGAGTTTGCTGGAGTAGTAAAACTCACTCTTTTGTAGGATTGTGAACAGAACAGAAAAATCTTATTACAAGAGAAAAAGGAAGATGGGTTTGCTGTATACACATGGCATACAATCCCTAATTGAACAAGACCTCAAACAACTTCAGCACACACACAAACTGTACAATGATAAGGAAAAGAAAATAGTCTTTTAAACAAAAAGAAGTCCAGTTTTCCCTGTAAACAGGAATACTTTCATCTACATCCAGTCATACCCAGCTGGACTCTCCAATGCTAAGAATAAAGACATCCTTGTATTCTGATGGAGATCAAATTAACCTAAGACAAGTTTCAGTTATGAGGACAAACTGGATATACAGTTCACAAATGAAAATTATGAAGATTGTATTACTGGAGAAACTGTCTTCTCTGTATTTAAAAAAAAAAAAAAAGATTAAAATTAAATAAGCAGAGATGTGTAAGAGGATCCCATAAGAATTCCATTGAGTAGGCTTAATTAAATTTGCTGAACTGTGATTTTTTTTAAATAATACTTTGATTTTAACAACTGAAGATGGGATTCTCCCCCATGTAGTAGACAGCAATTTATTTTACCCACACGAGTGAAGATGACAGACAACAGTGAGCTGATATTTCAACTATTAGCAGTATCTATGACAGGCACGCGACTCACTGGGCTGTGTGACACAGGAACTGCAGACTGTGTTGGAAAGAGTAGCTTTAGTCTTCAGTAGCCTCATGAAAATTTTCTCTATATAACAGCTTTTGCAGGGAAAAAAAGACATGTTACCATTCCATGTTTTGATTCCACAAGAAGTTGTTTGCTTCTCTTACAACCCACAGAATTACAGAGGATAAGGAAATGGTGCTCTTCCAAAAAGAGCTCCTGGAAGGTGAGGCTGAGGCACAGGATCCAAACTCATCAGACATCAGAGAATCCAGATGAGTGGAGGCATAATGAACAAGCTAACTTCAACTTCACTCCTTGTTAGGCAGGGGAAATGAGGCTTCATTAGTTTCATTGCTTCCCCAGTTAGCTGTGAAGCATTGCACCGAGTTTGCAGGGAAGTGAAAGCTTTGCTGCAGCTGTCAGAGATCCTTTCATGAGCATCAACTCCCAGTTCTGAATGAATAAGGGAAATCACCTGCTTTGTGTGGGGACTGCTAGTACTATATGGTGACTTTGGACACTAAATCTGACAATTAAGAGAGCACCAATTTTATTGTTCTTGTGTTTTCTTTCATTAGTAAACCAAACATAAAAAAGTCTTGAGTTTTACTCATTATTCTTCAAGAGTCAGCATTTCTTTTTCCAAAAATTAATACTGTAATTGCGTTATTCTAGAAATATTCCACCTTATACATCAGTGTTCATCTTTAATTATGAACAGATGTACCAGTATTTATTTACTCTATCCCACCTTCTGTTGTAACAGAGTCTATCTCAGCTTGTAACTACTGTATTTTTTGGCCATATTAATAACTGTAAATTCTTGCCATGTGGTGATGTTTGCAGTCCTTTGTTGTTGTTGTTGCTCTTGTGTTGATTGACATTATGTGTGGATCTAGGGAATGTTCTTTGAAGTCTCCTGTTCTGAGTTCATTGTAGCTCTCGTTACTGTGTGGGACACCAGCTACAACACATCCACTGCCATTGCCAGTTTGAGAAGTCAACATAATCAGCTGGCTCCAGTGGGACTTCATGGGTTCACCAGGTAGCTGCCATGAATTCAAACCCCCCCGCGTCCTGCTGCTCTGCCTGTGACCAAAGTGTGACTGCCTCAAAAGATTTGACTGCCTCAAAAGCCTGACAGCATTCTCGTTCCCTGTGGTGTGGTGCCAGCTGACCAGGCGATGTTTCTAAAGCAGAAAGAGCCATTTTTAAAGTGGCAACTGGGCTGCTTTGAGGAGTAGGAGCTGGTGTAGGATCAGGTACAAATCTGTGGCAGGGCTCACTACTATGATCACTTGCCAGAGCAGGCAGCTGCCAACAAGCTCTGGCATAGTTTCTCAAAGTGGGAAAATATCATCTCTGTTTTTCACTATAGTTTATGAAACTGAGGTTATTAGGCTCTGACACAGGGCTGCTTTTTCCCCATGTGCAAATGGCATGGGCAAGGATCAGGTGGCTGTTACAGAAGGT
The DNA here is from genome assembly GCA_016584745.2 of Phylloscopus trochilus trochilus. Lineage (NCBI taxonomy): Eukaryota > Metazoa > Chordata > Aves > Passeriformes > Phylloscopidae > Phylloscopus > Phylloscopus trochilus. Next base: position 7,015,447 of record WQNJ02000041.1, on the reverse strand, counting down.
TTTTCAGGGAAAAAAGCTTGTGCTGTGCTGGCCTCCCTGCTGCCAAGAGCTGCCTGGTCCTGTGTCACACATCCCCCCAAGCAGTACGTGTGCTGTAACAAGCTGCCTGTCCCTGCCAGACACTGTCCCAGGCAGAACATCCCAGACACGCTCCTGGCAGCAGCTGCAAACCAAGGGATTTTAAAGGGGCAGTCTGAGGGCAGCGAGAAAAAGCCATTGGCCACATCCTCAGATGCACTGGAGGACTACAGTGGCAATGGGCTGCTGCTTTGTGTCATTGTCCAGGAGTTCCTATGCCAAGGGTCATTTTGGAGCACAGCCAGGGCGTGTTAAGCACAGCATAATGCCAACCTCTATACTGACCACACCAGACACAATTTAAGTACAAGCTTTTCTGTGTGCTGCCTGTAGTGGTTTGATGTAAATGATATTGCTGAAGTTGTGGCACAAAGGATGCTCTGGTTCACCCTTGGTTTTCCCCTCCTCCAAGGGAACTACACAGTTTCCTGAAAGCTGGATCCTGAAAAAGGCAATGTGTAATACAGGACAGTTTTGCAATGCTGGCTCTAGCTGCAGTGTTGCTGGTAAAAATGGCATTTGCCATTCATGGGATATTTTCTGTATGTGCTGGAATTTCGACCCCACTTTTTATACTGAAGTTTAATTCTGTGCTTTCTGGTTCAGCTGCTTTCAATCAGCAAATACACTCCTAGAACAGAAACAGAAGTGCCAGGAACCAACAACATTCTCTGAGGTACAATAAGGCTCACCTAATTGCTTCCTGACTTGCTGATCCATCATCCTGACCCCCTCTTTGATGTTTTCTTTCTTTTTTTTTTTTTTTTTTTTTTTTTTCCTAGAGCATTAGTAACAAGTGAGAAATGCTGTCTCAGGGTCTTATATATGGGATTATTTCTCTATCTCCAGCACAGTGACCGTATGTAATGGGATTATCTCTTATTTAAAAAAAAAAAAGACTTGGAAACATCAAATACTGTGTATGAAAAAGTAGTTTCTTTGTGGTGGTAACTTTAATTGTAAAAAAAAAAATCCTTTTTCTTTATTTTGTAATAATACATTTATGTCAGTCAGCAAAACCAACTTAAATGCTGCAGATGTCTCCTTTCTGCTAGCTAAATTTAGATTGTTCTTCCTCTTCTCCTGTATATATATTCCTCTGACATCAAGAGGGCTATTGCCCCTTTACAGCACATTTATTGCTGTTGTAAACACTGAAAACTGATGAGGCCAGATGATGGAGGCTTCTGCCAATGCCCCTTCTTAGCCTGCTTTCTTTTCAAAATATCTGAACTGGTACCAGCTGGTGCCAAAATTCTGAGATATGAAAATACAACTAGAAAGGGAGAAAATGGGCAATGTGTGTCAGCACTAAATGCATATTCTGCTTGCCTCAATGAGATGTGTGAACAGTTTCACAGTACATAGCTATGGGAGGAGGAAAAACTCCTGGCACAAATCAAAGAACAAAACATAGGACTATTGGGGAGGGAAAAGAGAGAGGCCTTTTCTAGATCTGGGTTAGATCTGTCAGAGTGTAAGTTTCCTTAAGATTAGGTCTTTGCCAAAGAGAAATCTAGTTCTGATTTTTAGATTGGAATTTGTGAGAGTTGCCCAGGAGGCTCTTTTTAGGTTCTTTGGATAAGTTCTTGAACATTTTCAGTTGTGCTTAAATCTTGGAATTGTAAATGGAAATGTGAGCTTGGATTAAAAAAAAAAAAAAATCACATCAGCAGTGTTTGCATTGAACTTTCAAGTCTCTTTCTGCCTCTCATGTATGTATACATAGAGGGTTTGAAGTGTATCAGATCAGAGGCTCTGGTTGATTGTCCATCTGATTGAGAGATAAGTTAACATTCCCTCTCTGAACAAGAGTTACCCCTACATTCACTAGCTTTAATATACATTTCCTTTTAATGGGTAAATAGAATGTGCTGCAAAGACCATTTAGCTCACGTGTTTCTATTGAAGGCACCCATTTCTATGCTGTCACTTCCTTGCCACCTTGTAAAAAAGCAAGCTGCTCTGCCTTTGAAGGTAACTCCTTACCATTTCCATGCCAGTTTTGAGAAAGTAACTATCATGATTCTGACCAGTGCCCCCATGTCAGCCTACACAGCCCATTTCTTAAACTTCCCAGGAAGCAAGGCTTTTCATGTTTTCTCCCATGATGTCCTTACGCTGATCTTATGTCCCCTGTTAACTGCAGCAAAGCTATTTCTTTATCTTTCTTCCAGCTCTTCCTCTTCACCCTAATCTTCACCAGGATGACTGAAGGAAAAAACACCCAGCAACAGGTGGATGCCAGTGCTCCGTCTATTACTTATTGTGGAGGCCGGCAAGGTCTGTGAGATATCTTTGTCCTGCTGCCTGTCCCTTGACCTCCCGCACCTGGGGCGGCTCTGGGCTCTCCGCAGCCGGGCACGGCTCCACCTGTGCTCCCGCAGCGCAGGAGCCGCTCCGTGCCCGGCACTGGCCCGGCACCATCGCAGCGCCCGCTGCGCGCTGCCCAGAGACTCCCGCGGGTACCCGGGGACAGCGGAACCGCAGCTACCGCCGCACACCTGCGGCTGTCCCGCCCGCTCGCAGCCCACGCCGGGCACCCCCAGCGGCGCGCCGGCGATCAGCTGCCGGGACTCCCGAGGCGGGTTCCGCCGGGTGCCGTTGCCTTCCCGGTGCCCGTGCCGCCGTGCCCGGCGCTGGCCGCGCTGCCCCGCGGGCCGGGCGAGCGGGGCGGGGCGGGGCGGCCCCTTTAAGGCGGGGAGCGCTCACCTGCCTCCTCCCCCGCCCGCCGCCAAGGTACCGGCCCCGCGCCGGGCCCTGATTGGGCGCCCGCCGGGCCCGGTCACGTGGGGGGGGCGCGCTCCCCCAGCCTCCAGGCCGCCATTTTGGCTGGAAAGTTTGGAATTTCCGAGCAGTGCGGGCGGGAGGCGGCGGCAGCGCCCCAGCCCTGCCCGTCCCGGCCCCGGCCCGCCGCCTGCACCGCGCTGTCCCGCCCGGCCCGGTCCGGCCCGGCCCAGCGCGGCTTGCCCCGCGTCGCGCCGAGGCGCCGCGGCGGCGCCGGCGCCGGCGGGAGCCCCGAGCGGAGCCGCTCGCTCGCCGGGCGGCGGGGTCGGTCAGGCGGGGCGGCCGCCGCCCCCCCGCGCCCGGCCGGCAGAGGGCGCCGCCCCCCGCGCTGCCCCGGGCCGCGCTCCCGGTCGGCGCGGCGGAGCCCCGGGGCAGCCCCGGGCGGGGGGCGCGGGGCGCGATGCCCGTCAGGAAGCAAGGTGAGCGCCGCACGCCCGGGGCCGCGGCCGCCGGAGCCGCGGGCTGACAGCCGCTGCCGCGGCGGGACGGGCGGGGGGGCGGCTGGAGGGGCCGCGGGCGTTGCGAGCACGCCGAGGGCACCGTCCCGCCCGCGCTCTCCCGGCTGCGAACAAAGGAGCTGCCGCGCCGGGCTGGGCCGGTCCCGGCCGCGGGGGCTTGTTGCATCCCCGGTACTCCTGCACGGTGCGCCCCGGTCAGTGGTGTGTCTGGTCTCCGCTTGCAGATACCCAGCGAGCCCTGCGCCTCCTGGAGGAATATCGCTCCAAGCTGAGCCAGGCGGAGGATCGGCAGCTGCGGAACTCCATCGAGCGTGTCATCAGCATCTTCCAAAGTAACCTCTTCCAGGCTTTGATAGGTAAAGGCTGGCTTCTTGCAGCTTGTGCGCAAGCCGATCAGTTCTTGCTGCTGCTGTCACTTGTGGTGTTAAGAGCAAAAACTGTTTTACCCGTAAGTTAGAAGCCATGTGCTTCTTGTCGTTGTGTTTTTGTTTTGCATAGTAACACACGTGTTGTTGCAGATCAACAGTTCACTTGTTACACCTCCTTTCTTTACTTGAGGCTTTTAACTGGTCCAAAGTGCTTAAAACTGTGGAATAGTTTTTAATTCTGTGACATGTTATCCTAGATTTCTTTAGGTTGGTTCTCCATGCATCTTTGTTCACCTGATAAATTTTTAAGGAGGGTGTGGTTTTTTTTCTGTCTGTATGTAACAGGTTAGTGAATGAATTGAAATGTTTTTAGTCTAAGGAATCAAGCAATTCCTGTTGAAGAGTCTCTAAAAACATCACAAAGTGTATAACTGAAGTGGAAATTTAACCTAAAGTAAATGAGAAGAAACCTCTAATGTTCCAGGGAGTACTACAGTCATCTCTTCTCCTTTGTTGCATATTAAAGTATAGTGAAAACATTATTAATTCTCAGTTTGCAGTCCTTATAGTGCTTGACTTAATATATCCCCATAAGTTCTTAGAAGCACTTGCATGTAATTTTGAGTTTCCTGCCGGTCTGTTTGGGAAAAAACCCAAAACCCTGAGCATAAATAGAACTTGCAGAATCTTGTCTTTATTTGGAAACTTCTGCAGAGAAACAGTGAGAAGTGGTTTCTTCTTGATAGATTGTCACTATCTTTATGACAGCTAATGTTAGTTTACCCTCAAGAATAAAATTTGTTCTGCATCCTTGTCTTTTAATAGTAACCAGTGTCTGAATTGGACTAATGGCAAACAGTGTAGCTATATTTGTTATTTGACTTACTACATGGTTACTGTCCTAGGTTACTGCACATCTTCCTTCCCAGGGCTGCAGCTTCTTCAAAGCTGTATTGTGGTGAAAGAACAGGGACAGGAAAAACATAAACATGCATTGCTGAATACTTTGTTCTGAAGCATTTATTTAATCTTGTGTAGATTTTCAGAAGACAGTAATTGTGCTGGTTTTTTTTTTTTCTTGTTTTTTTTTTTTTTCCTTATCATGTAACTTCATGAATTGTAGTTGTGAAAATAGGTCAGTTAAAAGAATCTTTTCCTTGTAGGAACTCTGCATCTCTCTTCACTACACAGTTGATGCTAATCAACTTCATGATGAAGAGCTAAACATAATCCCTGTGGGACACGTGTGAACGGATTCACTCATTGGCAGATCAGAATGTTGAAATCTTGTGTCAAATACTTAATGTACAGCAGCAGCACTTTTTATTTTCACCCAGAAAATTTCAGTGTTGACTGCCATTTTTCTTGTTCTGGATGTGTGTATGCGTGAGGGTTTTTTATTTTAAAACTCTTCAAGGTCCATGCAGTACTCTGTTTTCTCCCCTTCATTGAAAAGATACCAGTCTGTTAGCCTTTGATATTAAAATTGCAAGATGTAGTTTCTTCTCATATCCATGTATGAATCTTCATTGCTTATAACTACACCTGGTAGTAGTAGTGGACTTGAAAGAGCAGGCAACCTCATGTCTGCTGGCTTTGTTCTGCAAGGGCAAAAAGGAGGAATGTGTTGTTGCCTGGGTGGGCTGTGGGCCCTGTTTTCTGGACTTGTAAGAAGCAGCACTTTGCAACCATGAGACCCTAGTTCTTGTTGAGTCCAGTTCATCTGTGCATGCACAGCTGGTGCTTCTTGGGCAAGTTGCATTAACTTTGCGTTTCCTGGGCCCCTGTATGATTGGTTATTAGGTTTCATACCTATGTTCCCAAACCATCTGGAAGAAGGCTGGTACTTGCCAAGCAATTTATGCTGTCAGCTTGGGTCTTTGTCCTTTAACCTTCTGCTTTCTGTGGAAATATGTCAGGGGAGTTCTTGTTCCTGGCAGGCTGCTCCTGGCTGTTGTTTTCTTGGAAACACCTTTCATGGTGTGATTACTGCATGGTGGGGAGACTCCCTGGAAGGGATGTGATCTGGAGGATGGCTGCAGTTGCTGGGAAGACCTTGAGCTGGCTCCTGCTCGTCTTGTTTCCATGAAGATCTGGGAGCAGGCTGAATGAAGTATTCAGTTGTGCTAGGGGTTAGGCTTACCTGGATTCTCCATTGGTCATTGCTTTATAGATGAATTTGAAGTGTGCATTTTATAGAAATTGTGACGTGTTCCCAACTGAAATAGCCAGTGCTGTTCTGGCAGCAAGTTTCAGGCTCAACTATACCAAGTTATTGCTCTTATAGATACTTCTTCCAGAAAGTGTGCTACTTTTAGTTTCTGCTTTGGGAGCTTTTTTTTCTTTTTCTTTAAATAAAACAATACTAAAAAAAAATCCTCATCAAACTTCATACATTTATTTTCTGCCAAGTTACTGCACTATATCCAAGACTTGTTTGCCCATAGTCGGTAGGTTTGTGAAGGTTGTAGTCAGGATCTGCTGTCAACTTCATGTATCTTTTTTAGTATAATTTTTGACTTGGCAATCAAATGCTGTTCTTTCAAGGAATAAATAGCATTATGCACAGAAATACATCTTTTGGTTCATAATGGAGGAAATTGTATATTCCTGAAAACGACAGATTTTAACAGTGTTTCGTGTTTTTAGATATAAAAAGATTTTAGAAACTAAAGAGGTTTTAGAAATTCAAAAGTTATTTTTTTTGTAGTGTCCATTTGGACACTGAAGAAAAAGTAATATAAATTTTTCATTTGAACCTTTTTTATGTTATCCTCTCCTTTAATTCTCTTAATAAAATTTTAGTTCAGCAATCTACAAGCTTGACCTTGTTTCTGAATTATGGCTTTAAATGATTTGAATTAGACCAGTAACTAGGCAGTGTGAACTGCCAGAGTCACCAGATCAACATTGCAAGTGTTACATTTTAAGTGATGTAACTGTAAGAACTTAGAATCTGTAACAAAAGTTGTAACTACATGTGACCTCCTTGAAAGAGTCTCTGAAAAAGCCCATTTTTATATTGTCTGTCTTCCATAATGTGGTATTTTCCATTGCTTCAACCAACTATGTATAATAATGTCTAGAACTTTAATTAAATGAATACCAAGGACCTGTAACTGAGATTACTGTCAGTTTTAAGTCAATTTCCTTTCCTGCAGGCTCAAAAATATGTGGTATTTTTTCTAGCTTTTGATTTGTTTCCAGTTAAAATGGCTTGTTCCTGATATTGTGGTCATTGGTGGGCCAATTTCTTAAGATATTGGAAAATATCCATATATAGAACCATGGGGTAGGCTTATTTCACTTTGGTAAGGTATTTGATAGTTATCTTAAAATAATGAGGTAATAATTCTGCAGGTGAGTTCTGTTCTCAGCTTAGGCACACTTTTACCTTTTCAGAAGCTACAGGTTCTTGAAATACTTATCTCTTTGAAAATATAGGAAGAAAAACAGTTGCATGTAAAAGTAACACTTCTGAGTTACGAAGTAACACTTCTGAACATACGAAGCAGACTTCTGTTTATACATATGATATTTTTGTTTAATTAAGATCTGCTTTTAATGGGTGTCATGTTGAGGTTTGCCATACTAAAATAGACTTCTAAAATTAAAAATATTACAGCTATAGCTGGAGACATAAGGTAGTTTGCTACTTCAGAAGCATTCATTTTCCTGACAAGAACTAACTCTGTGTGCACTGGTGCCAGAAAAAGGGAATTCTAGGAGAGTCTCTACATACACTGGTAATGCAGTTGGCTGTGCTACCCCTTCTTGCCTAAAGTAGAGTGTTTTTATCTATCTATCTATCTATCTATCTATCTATCTATCTATCTACCTGTCTGCCCGTCTATCTATCTAATTTTGTAGCGATGCATATAGAGGCTTTTTAGTATAAAATGGCAAATCTGACTGGGGAAAGTTCAACGTGTTGAATGTCGTTGTGTAAGCAGTCTCGTTTGTTGCACTTAGAGTCCTTTTGCCTGAAGACCTGCCTTGAAAATTGTGCTTATGCACTGGCTCTTCCTAGCACTAAACATCCAGTCTAGGAAATTCTGAATAAAAAATGTAGTTGTGTCAGTAATCCTTACTAAACCAAAGAACAGCTTCTCCCAGTAAACATGAAGGTGATTTTAACCATAGTTTGGATGAGCCTTATCAATTGAATAAAACATGTTAACAATGCTGTTAATACATTTTTACACCCCAGAAAAGTAAGTCCTGTCTGTGAAAATATTGAAAAAAGTTGATGATTGCATAAAGTAAGCTCTTTGTTCAGGTTTGTCAGCGGTGTGATTTGGACTGAAAATTCTAGGAATATAAAACTTAGTTTGCAGATTTCTCATCTCTGTCCACATCGGCTTTCTGAACTAAATTAGGAAAACAACCCTAGATTTTAGACTGAAGTAGATTGGGTAGGGTCAGCACTCAAACTTGGTCCACTTTGGAGTGGACTGACCACATTCCTCCTACCTGGCATGTGGTCTCAGCTCAGCTGTGTGTGGCAGCTCTGGAGCTCTTCTCTCTCCTTCCTACTCCTCACTTAGCCACCTAGGGAATATTTCCTACACTTGCTGGCTAACTGGAAATCAAACACAAGTTCCTCTTCTGAACTGAAACCAAAAGTACTTGCTTTTGGGGAAACCCCAGTTAGAACTTTTATTTCAGCAGTATAGTTAATAGCGTGTGTGCCATGATTAACTCTGCAGGTCAGTTCGGGCATTCCCATTTGCAAAGGTCACTGGAGCCTTAGTGCCTTTCAGACTCTGCTGAACAAGATTTACATTTAGAATCCAGAAATTCTTGACAGTTAGTTGAGGATCTTGTTAGATAGTTATTCACTGACTGGGGTTTATTGCTGCAGTTTATTATGCTTTTATTAGAGGAAGGTTTAGGGAGAATTGGATCTTCTGTAACATTGAATAGTGCTGAAATTGTTGCAGGTACTAAATAGGTGATTTTCACATTGAAATCTTATCCTTGCTGCATTTTTGTGACTTTTTCCTCAGCTTGCAGCTTCTGTGATACCGCTTTACTCATATTTGAGGCTGAAACATTTATGCATTATAATCCTTGCAACTTTGAGGACTTAATTGATGTCTGGACAAGTTTCCTAAGGCTTATAATATGGTTATGCTTGCTTTGGTCTCCTCTGAATACACAAAAGTCGGTCAGTTTTACAGAAATTTGACTTAGGGTTGTGTTTACAGAGGTAGTTAAGTACTTGGTTACTTTCATCCAGGTGGAGGGGGGATAAATATTTTAGTTGGTGTCCAGATGATTGGAATGTTAATTCAGTCATTGTTAGTATGTTCCTGCTGTGCAGTTTGTCTGAATGTCCCAGTCTTTGGAAGCACTTCATGTCTTACTCTTCAAGGAACCTAATAATAAGTGAAATAATCTCATTGCTCCTTTAAAAAAAATTTTTTTAAAGAATTATTTACTATTTTGTATGTAGTGCAGTTTGATAGCTAGCTTGCTTTTTAAAGTGTTTTCCACCCTGTATTGTATGTGTGTGTGTGACAGGGCAATGTATTGAATTTTTGGGATTAGGTGCTGCTTTTGGTAGCCTAAAATAGCAAGTAAGTAGTAAGTTGAGTAGCTACTGGTATGCAGATAAATAGTATTGTGGCAAAAGTTTATCCTTGTGGTATTTCACTGACTGTGTCTTCAGTGTTGAATAGCTGCACTGTAGAATATATCAGTTGCAGTATTCTCTTCCCAGGGTTACCATTGAAAGGGTCTGCTAACAAAAAAACTCCTTGCCAATAAATCTGGTTTTCATCCAGGAGCTGAAAAGACAGTAGAAATTTTGAATAATCAGTGTAGTTTCCAGGTTCTGGGAAAGTTTGCCCTCTGGCCTGTCTTTGCTTTATTTCCTATGTTCTTTCACCTCCTTTCCCTAGGTGTGCTGCCCATCTCCTCCTGTGCTTCTGTCTGTGTTCCTGGACTTGCTCCTAATCTCCCTCAACATTTGCTTCAGTGCTGGGTACAGTGTAGAGGGAGGGGGAAAGCTTGAGAGAGGCTGTTTGTCTTGATCTTAGTCCTGCTTCCATGGTGGTCCTAGCAGCAAGGGCAGAACGTACTGTGCAGCTCTGCAGCTGGAATGCCATGTGTTCCCCGTGCATCTGGTTTGCCTGTTTTTTGAGAGATGGAGCTTGTTTTGGTGCAGGGAGAAGGAATCTTCAAAGAAACTGAACTGTAGCAGCTGACTAGGAGTCTCCTGGCACAGATGGTTTCCTGAATTATAACTAGGCCAAATTTGCAAGATTGTTAAGAGACTGCAAAAGGTGTAGGACTGACACTAGAATAACCTCCTTAGCTTCATGTTCTTTCCCCAAGTTAGGGGAGTATCTAGAGCTCTTTGGTAAAGCTTTTATAGGAATCTTGTCATGTGTGTATCTTCCCAGCCATGCCCTCAAAACAGCTGACTGACTTCGGCTTGAAATGAGAAAGTCAGCCTAAAACGGAGGAGCAGCAAGGAGAGTTGTGTGAGCAAATAGTAAAAGCGCTGCAACTTTAGTTTCAGAAATTTGTGTTACAATTTGGCTGCAGGAGACACACAAGTGTTAGTGCTGGAGGAGATGCTACTCTGTGGCACACCCAGCGTTGTGTTGCTACTGCTGCCACATAATTACCTTGGAGTCTGAGCTTTCTGTGGGTAGGGGAAACCTATGCTTGTGCTATGTCATCTAAGCAAAGCTATGCACCTGTATGGAAGGTCAGCTTGGAGGGTTGTTGAGTAAACTCATCCCAAAACTAGTTTGATTTTTTGGAATATGTTTATCTGGTGAGAAACATCATCAGTCCTGTATACTGACATTATCTAGGGGACATACTACAAATAAGATTTAATAGTAAGTAAGGTTTTTGTTGCCACTGAAGACAGTAGTAAATGCAGCTCTTTAAGAAGTACATTGTTGTAGTGGCTTCTGGCTCGCAACTGGTGTTGAGATATTTGGGGAGAGTGGATAGCTGGGAGTTCATTTTTAGTTTGGATACTTGTTGCTTGTTGTGGGGTGGGGGGGAGGTTCTTGTTTGTTTGGTTTTTTTTTTATGCTTAGGCTGATGCCTAACTGTGCATGAGGCAATATTAAATCAGAAAGTTGACAGCAAATATTGTGTCAATTTTCAGGTGTGTGTGATGAAATTCTGGACATAGAAGACCCAGTGGGTTTGTGAAGAAGAATTGGATAGAGGCAATGTAAAGCACTTTTTAAGGAAAGACTGGATGTGACTCGTGGTACAGTTGACATGGTGGTGTTAGGTCATAGGTTGGACTCAATCTCAGAGTTCTGTTCACCAATCCAGTTGAGTCTGAAGATATGGTGAAGGAGGGGTTAGTAAGCAAAGAGGAAAATATGGTGAGTAGTTTGGAAAGTTTTAGTGGTCAGGCAGGTAAGGAGTTGAATTTATCGGAGTGTAAAAGGCATCTAGAGGAATAAAAGCAAACAATTAGATTAAGCACCAATTCATGAGAACTGAAAGTGAAAAGTGGAAAATAACATCTCCTGGCATGCTGAGTTAAGCAAAGAAGTGTGTGCAGGAAGGATGTTCAAAGGGTAGGACACAGTTACTGAAGTTGGTGAAAGAGCTGGGGATCAGTAGCTGGATGCTGCAGCTGGCGGCAAAGGATCTTGTAGAACAGAACAGTACTCAGAAAGCTGCACCATGAGTTGCTCCTTAAATTTTTAAGAAGTCTTGATTGCGTGCTGCAGTTTTAAAGAGGAAATAGATCCCCAGCCAACCCTGAAAGGGGCTTTACAGGGGTTGTGATGAGGCTGGTTTTCACTTCTCATAGTACAAATGCAAACATTTATTTTTGATCAGACATACACACACCATGACAACACAACCATTAAATACACAAAGAGAATGCTTACTTAACTGTGGTCATTGGCTTGGTAAATGGACATGAAGCTTTTCTTGGTCTTTGTATTTTTTTGTTGATCACTAATCATGCACTTTTCGAGTTGTGCTTTACTTGTATTAAATGGATATTCTTAGCTTGACATAGCAGATGAAGTAAGCATGCATGATTGAGCCTTCCTTGGAGTTAGTAGGAGTTGCTTTATGACTGTAGAATGAAAGTCTGTAGTGTTGGCAGACTCTTTTGCCTGTTCTGACAGTGATCATTACTCTGTTTTGTCTATACATTCGTTATGTTGGGCTGTTAAGAATTTGGCAGATACCATTTATCTCAAATTGCTCTGAACTGAAATAGCATGTTGACCTTTGTTTTCTTTCTAGTAGTTTTAAAACTTCATTTTTAAAGTGCTTTGGGTGCTTTGGCAGGAAGCCCTAAGAAATAAAGCTGTCTTTCCCTCCCCTCCCTGAAGTACTTAATTTATAATGGGATGGCACCTTTTCCTGGACAACACACAGGTAGTCAAATTCTTAACAAACCTGTTTTTTTCGAATATGGGTAACATCATAAACAAAGCCAGGCATTTGCATGTGCTCTGTTTAGATGAACAAATGTCTGAGAAGAGGCAGACCAATGTGAGATGACAAAGGAATTACTTACATGGACTCAATTGAAACAGGTCAATTTTTGGTGGAATTCATAATCTCCTTGGTTGCTTGCAAGTCTGGAGGGCGCTGGCTCTGAGAGTTTCTTGTGAAGAAAGCTGGTATTGAAAAGCTTTGTGTGATAAAGTCTGTATGGTGATACAAAGTTGTCTAGTGTTTTGCTGACTTGCTGGCTTTGGCTGAAATTGGTTTGTTCTGCAGTTGATCTATCAGAAAAGGAACACCTGTCAAGTGCAGGATTAATTAAGTAGCTGAAGCATGTAAATCCTGGCTATAGTGCCATGTAGAAGGACCCTGACAAGCTGAGGAAATGGGCTGACAGGAACCTGGGGAGGAACAATCCTGTGTACCAATACATACTGTGTGTCACCCAGGTGGAAGGCTGTGCTGCAAGAAGGGATGTGGGGGTCCTGGTGACAAAACAAGTGTCCGTGAATTTTGAACTTCAGTGTGCTTTGGGACAAAGGTGGTGAATAGTCTCCTGGGTTGCATTAGACAGCCAGCATTAGAATTGGTAAACCCTCCCCTTTTGCATTTTAGAATGCAAAACTTAAATTTAGATTTTATTAAAAAAATGAACAAACAGAAGAGAAACGTGACCTTCCTAAATTAATTCTTGCTCGCATGCAAAGCTGTTAACTACATTAAAACTGAAAACCTTCAGATGGGGGCACAATTAATAAGCATACACAAATGGGATTGTTAAATTCATATATATTGTGGTAGCAGTTTATACCTTTGTGTAGTGCATGATGTAAGGACAACAGTTCACTGGTTTACATGGACAATGTCCAAAGCAGTCAGTTGTAGTAAATGTGTTACTGTTTAAGTTCATGAAATGCTAAGCTTGTGTGGAATTTCCTGGCATTTATTTAAGAAAAACCATCTATAACCCACAAATGGTCAAGATGCTTAAAGTGTAAAAATGCAAAGCCCAAAACCAGTAGGTTACTGTGATCATTAGAGGAATGCTTTCAATTTAAAAAAGAATAAACCACAGAATCATTTAAGGTGCAAAGAACCTTTATGATCGTTGAGTCCAGCCTTTAACACAGCACTGCCAAATCCACCATTAAACCATATCCCTAAACACCACATCTACAAGTCTTTTAAACATTTCTTGGGACTCAACCATTCTCCTGGACAGCCTTTTCCAATGCTTGACAACTCTTTCAGAGAAGAAATTTTTCTTCATTTCCAAACTAAACCGCCCTTGACAGCACTTGAGGTCATTTCTCTTGTCCTATCACTTTTTACTTTGAGACAGACACTCACCTCAACTACAGCCTTGTTTCAGGTAAACAGTAAATGCCAATGAAATTTAATTGGTTCCCTCTATACCATAATACAAAGGTTCGGCATCAGCAGTCTGAAACCAACATATAAAAAATTTCATGGAGTTGCTTGATGCTTGTTTGAAAACCAGAAGATATTAAAAGATGGTCATAAAAGAACAGGGAGTGTGAGACTGAGTAAAGGGAATCTTTCCTGTGGAGGTGTGCAGTGTTGACTGTTTCTTTCTCCTCACTGTTACGTTTTTTTGAGGTTATTGTTGTTTGTTGACATATTCTATGCTTCACTCTTTCTTCTCTGCTTTGCAGTTGCATTTGAATTTCTTGTATATACCGTGTATTTTGTATATGCTGGATTCTCTTTTTACTGTTACCCCTGAAATTTTTTTGCCCATTTCCCAAGGCTGGCTTCCTTTAACCAGTAATCAGCAGTTGCTAAGTTGTTTGTAGACTTAAGCCTCTGATACCATCCTGTGTCTTTGTTTTCAAGTCATCTCTTGTCATGCTACACCTTTGCTCTTTTCTGCAACTTCTTGTTCTAGGGTCATAGGTAATCCATTCCCTACAGAATAACCAGTTTTTATTGGTATGTATTAGCTGTTACACACACAAATGTAAATTTGTACATTCAATCTGTGTATGTGCGTGTACTTGTATTTATGTACAGGTTTTAGTTAGCTTTGGACAACTGTGTGATGTAACACTGAATGATTTCACATATATTTATGTCTACTATTTATGGAATATAGGTAGCAAATATTTATTCATGTATGTTATATATAAAAATATTTATAGAAGTAGGTGTTAGCTCACACAGTTGTCTGAAGCTAGGTAAAAGCTGTGCAAGCTAGATGAGTCACCTGGTCTTTAGATAGTTGGTGGTAGACAAGCTAAAACAAAGCTCTGGGCAGGCCAGGACAAGTGCAGAGGCCTGGTTATTCACTTAATACAAGGCCCATAGGCTGTTATCAGCAATGCCAGCACCTTGTATATAGGGTTACGCCATTCTCTTTAAAAAATGCTGTTACAGGTGTCCCATCTTCCACTTGCAAAGTTATAGTTATCCAAAGGTTCATGCATAAGTGAACACAATTAGATTTTTTAGAACATGCATTGATGTGATGTTATCCTGATTACAAGTGCTCTCCACTGAATATATAGCAAAAAGTAGCAGGCACTGCACATACCTGTACAAATGATAAGCAGAGGCCTTATGTTTGATTTCTAAGGAGCAGGGAAGAAATTGCTTGAAGAGTGGTGTCATGTTGCTGGTTGGAATCCTTGTCCTCGGGGGCAGATTCTTTAGACAGAATTGATGTTGTCTCTTGAAATGCCCTCAAATATACTTTGGAAAAGTATTTGTTTCTGCAGTTCTGCTGTTCTTTTAATTACTATGTTGTGGTTTTTAGTGAAGCTGGATCTTCCTTGTGAAGTGGATTTGGGTTTCAGTTTGTATTTGGCAGATAACTCTTGTTTGCTCTAAAAGTGAGCAGATTTAGCTTCTGGTGTATCATGTTACTTGTGAGCAAGCCTGTTCAATGAACAAAACTAAGATGACTAGAGAATATGAGAAGGGGGTGAACATTACACACAACAATATGAGAAGGGGGTAAAGCAAATTTCTTTTAGACTAAAAAAACCCAGTTTTTCCTCATTCCTTAGCTTTTCACACTACTAATAGATTAAGAAATATAATTTTCTTTTTGTAAGAGTCCTCCATTGCTGAACTGGTGATCTGTCACTTGCTTTGTATAGGCTTTTATTTTTTGTGCTGTCAAATATATTTCTGATTTCCCTACTTAATGTGGTTTTACTTGTAAGCAGGCCAAATTCCAGGATGGTTTTCTCTGTTGCCTACCATTCATCACTTTTTGTCACTTCAAGATTCCTAAAACTCTGTGCTCCTATTTTTCAAGTTTCAGCTGTTCTTTTAATGTTCAACTCTAGTTTCTAAATGTTCCCCCTCTGTGTTTTCTTTTAGTGTTGTGTGATACCTGGTTTGAATCAGTTTTCTGTGACTTAGTTTGAGATACAATCTCTCTTGGAATTAATATGGGAGAAAAGTGCTGTAATATAAAAACACCATATCCTAGCTTGAAGAGGGAATCTGACCATAAATACAACTAAAACTTAGTATTTTGCTACCTGCTCTTTATAATAATTAGGAAAATGTTTAGAATTTTTCATATGTTAATGCATCCTCACATTATTAACATGTGTTTAGTACATATTCAAATCTGTTGATGGGTTGAAATGTTTTTGTGAGTTGATACATAGCTGTAGTAGATAAGAAGGAGAAATTTTTAGGTTTAATTCAGTATGGTTTAGGTTTCTGGCATTATAAAAGTGTAATTGTCAACTTTTATTCTCGTGGACCTAATGTGTTCAGGGTTCATAGGTAACTTGCCTATACTTGTACATACTTAATGTTTGCATTCTGTAGAGTAAAAATGGAAACTTTTTTTTTAGAACGTAGATATTATCATATAGACACCAAGTTTCTAGAAACTTTGCGGATTTGGAGCAAGTCCAGGATAAACAGAAACTAATCCCCTCATTAAGTGGTGCATATATGTCTTGCCATCTTTCAATAGTGAGTCTATTCTGGTGTCCTCCATGGAGAAGTGGAGGTGAGGTATGGGAATTGCTGTGCTTTTTGAAATGAGAGTTCTGCAGGAGGAATAAATGGCTACCTCCACTGGCAGGGACTTAAAAGAATAGTAGCAGAATTGAAAATCAGTGTCCTAGATTTCTGTTGCAAAACAGTTGCACAAATAAGCCCTTCCCATAAATAATGTAGTGATCTTCCTGGCTTGGTTGCCGTGGATTGCAGCTATAGAATCAACATACACCACTGCCTATTTTAATACACAAAGTACTCTCTGTTGGGGGAAAAAAAATCTTTACTGGGTGTGCTTGATTGATGTATTGATGTTAATGCAGCTGCAAGACAAATTTGCAATTGAGGGAGCTAATGTGAAAGATAGATTTAAAGGCAATTTGTATCTCTTAGGCTGCTTTGCTCCTGTATATCTAGGTCACTTAACGTCTTCTGCAACCCTCACTGCTATTTCTTCCAATCAGCAGCTCTAAGAGCAAGTATAACTTTAAAAATTAATGTAAGCTGTTGGTAGGAATTTGACTCTTGCTCAGAGGAAGGATACAAATGGAATTTGAGAATTTCAGTTTTCTGAACTGGTAGAGAGCAGAAGTGCAATATTTATAAGAACGCATAAGACTGGAATGCCAGTAACAGTAGTTGCAACTCTTAGTTGTGTGGTATTTCTTTTGTGGGGTGGCTCTATAGCAGAATTGGTTATTGTGCCCCTGTTACTGACTCTGGGCTGTTGCTGGAAAGCTACAAAACTGCACCTTAGATTCCTTACTAATGGCTGGGTCCTATTACCTTTGGCTTACTGTGCTTGTATGTTTATCCTCTATGAAGTTGGTGTGATTAAAAATCGAGTTTGCAAATCTGTTTAGCAAGTTTTTACTTTGAATAAGAGACTAAAGTTTTTGCAGGACAACTTTTACATTTGTTTGCCCTTCCCTTAGCCTATGCTTTTTGTGGGTTTTTTTTTTTTTTTCCATTATATGTGTGTGTTTGGGATGTGATTACAGTTGTAGTAAGTTTGATACACCTATACTTCATAGGAACACCTTCGGTGATTCTTTATTTTGTGTTATTTTTATTGATGCTTCATGGAGTGAGTAGGATGTCAATAAATAATGTAATACAGCCAAATTTTTGTTTCCCAGAAATTTCCAGCTGAGCTTTCATCTTTCAGTTTCTATAACTGTGTAACTATGACTGGTAATTCATACTGTTAAGTTTCATCCTATTTCTGGTACTTAGACTTAAAAAACAGATGACGACCCTCCCCAATCAATTTTCCCTTTCCTAACTTCTTGCAGCTTCTCTCTCTCTCTCTTGCTGACTTCACCAGTATACTTCTATATCAGTGGTCATTCAATTGAAACATGTACAAAATAGACATTCTAATATTGCCCTTGAACAGTAGATTTCAGCTAACCAAGGGCTACATTAGTTGAAATTATGTATAGCAGAACTTGAAATATAGACACCCTTCCCTTCCACTATTCCACTGCAGTTATTTCATGTGCTTCTGCTGTTCCTGCTGCAGCTTGTGCTCCTGGGGTTGGTGGCAGAAGCCCAGTGAGTGGGGGCACAGAGAGCGAGTTGTGTGTGCAGTGGGGGAGGTTCATGTGATCCTACTGATCCCTATGAATTTCCCCATGACAGATGAAGCTGTATCTAATTTGTTTTGCAGGAGGAAGATGTAGTTAAAATCAGAATGTTAGAGTAACCATCAAGCCTAACTACAATTTTTTTACATGTTTAGATATTCAAGAATTTTATGAAGTGACCTTATTGGACAATCCAAAATGCATTGATCACTCTCAGCCATCTGAACCAATACAGCCTGTGAATACCTGGGACTTCTCCAGCCTTCCAAGCACAACAGTGACATCAGAAACATTGCCAAGCAGCCTTAGCCCCAGTGTAGAGGTATGACATAGAAATCTGTTTGTGGTGGTTTTTTTTTTGGAGTTTTTTTTTTTTGAGTTTTGTTTTGTTTTGTTTTTTTCTTTTTTTTTGAGACTATTAGTTCGACATTGTTGTCGAAGTTTCCTTCATTTTATAAAATATTAATTTTCAAAGAAAATGTACATTATTAAGATCAATAGTCATAGGGGATTTAATTATTGAAACATTTAATAACATGTATGCATTTTGCTTAGTCAAAAATTTATAAACTCATTTATCAAATGTACCATTAAGTGACCATTAAACTGGATTTATGCTTTGATTTTGGACCTCACTGACAGGTTTAGTATGCTATACTCATCCATACTTGTGACTCTTGAGTCATTACTTCATTAATTATTTGGGAAATCTGAGGCTATGTCTTTCTGATTTGTAACCTTTTCAATCCAATCATAAGAAATTCTCTGTTACTTCTGTATCTATGTTCTGGAAGGATTTATTTTTGAAAACTGTGTACAGCCAGTTGTCACTAGTGAGTAGTGAGAAAACTGATCGGGAAAATGCACACTGATGTACATTTTTCACTAAAACAAAATCTCCCTGCTCAGTTTAAACTTAAAATGTTCCTTGAATATTTTCACATCAGAGGTATTATTTGTCCCCAAGGAGATGAACCTAGCTCGAAGTGTGCCCTGGAAACTGACAGCACTGGAAAAAGTGTGTGAATTTCTCAGTGACTGAAGGCAGTGTGCTTTGCTGATCCATTTTCATGAAATGATTTTAGAGCTCAGGAGGAGCACTGGGAGAGATGAGCCGAAGGACTGGTGCTGCAGCCTGTAGGGAAGCTGGGGAGCTTGTACTGCTCAGCAAAAGTGGCTGGGATGCCTTAATGAGTGAACTTTTATCAGAGGCTGTTGGGACTGTGTAGGAAGGTTCACTTAGCTGCAGATCATAAGTGCGTGATGTGCTAATGAGTTTGTACAGTTTAAAAAAATGCTTGTGCTCATTCTAGCTTTTTTCGAATCTGTCATATTGAAGCTAGTATGAAATACATCACACATGCTTTAAAGGAAACTGTAGATGCAATCTGAAACTTGTATTCTTTTGTAAAGTAAAAAATGGCCAGTAAATAAAAGGTCAGCCAAGTCAGGTGCATGAGTTGTATATTGCAAAGAACAGCTATTAAAATATCTTTACATGAAAAAACAGAGCAGCCTAGGCATACTGTATTTTTCAGGTTTGTAAGTAATTGAACACTGAGGAATTAAAATTCTAGTTGAACTTCCAATGTGGGAATAGATTATCTTCTTTGATTTTTTGTGAATCTTGGTAACACAAGATTATTATTAAAATTTAAATTGAATGCCTCTGTGGAATCTATTATTTGAAATTGCATAGGGTAGGCTATTGTCATCACAGTCACCTTAATGAATTGTCATGTTTGGAGGAAATGGGAGAATGCTAGGGTATATGAGAAATGGCATGGAAAAGGCCAGTGTGATATTTGCCTGTATGGCATCATCTAAATCTAGGGCTTAGAGCTGTAGGACGTCCCTTTCTGCAGGTATGGTGGGAATGGCATCTCTTAGAAGCAGGAGCAAAAGGAGCTGCAGACAGGAGGGGAGACAAGGCTTGTTTTGTCTACTGAAGTGTTTTGAAATAAGCTGGTTCTAATGTATTTCGTGTTTGCATGTGCAGAGAACTTAATGAGGCAAATTGAGAGTCATTGCATTGATTCCAAAACAATTGGTTTCTTAGAAAAGCTCTGGGTAATCTCTGAATCTTAAGGTGAGTCAACCATGGCATGTTAATAGACGGAAAGAACACATTATTGACATAAGTCAATATAAATATAAAACTCTTCTGTTCTACTTGGTCTGCATAAGGCTTTGCTGGTAATATTGTCAAATTTGAGGTACCATGGCGTGAAAAAGATGTTTAATTTCAATGCTTAGTAGAGATTGACTTGAAGGGTATAAAGCCTGGAAAGAAGTGAGGATTGGGAAGGTTTGGTGCTGCTTGAAAGAATTGAACACATAATTGGGAAAGAGAAGTTTCCTGTATTTATAGAATGTGAAAAAGATAATATTTTGCTCTTATGCAAGACGTGCTAGACTTACGCTATAGAAACAGACTTAAAAAACATTTTAAATATTTTCCTTAGAACCAGAATAGCATAGTACATGGCCAGCCTCCCTTATTGAAGGCCTTTGAGGCAGCCTAATGGGCTTAAAGGGCTTAAATGTTTTGGGTTTTTTTTTTTTCGTCCCTGTAGTGCACCTAGGAACAGTATAAATGGAGTTGAGTACTCATGTCCCTACCAAACCATTTTGTCATTAGTAAATATACTCCAAATTCTAGCAGCCTGGACTTGAAGCACATATGTACTGCTTTGAGATTTGTCTTATGATGTTGCCACTGTAGGACGTTTTGTGCTTCCCCTATAGGAGAAATGGATGTCTGAAGTGGGGAATAGCGTGGATGTTAAATCCAGGCTTTGCCAGCCCCCTGCAGAAACTGTTCCCAGCCCTATACAAGTGTAGTGTTGTCCTTGTATCTTTCTATGTTGTAGATGAAGGTGTAACTTAATTACAAAGTTGCATCTTTATTTTTTTTCTCATGTGCAATTGAACTGCCAGGAATGCAAGGCCTTGTCCTTGACACTGCACCAATGACAACAGGCACATTATCATGGCAAAGTCAGTAAGGCATTGAAAGGAAGAGTTGCCTGATTTGGGAAAGCTCACCAGAGATGTGAGTCTGTTCTCAGCTGCACTGTTTGCTTCTCCAGTACAGTCTGGTAGCCATGCTAGTGTTACCTAACAGAACCTGATATGGTGTGGATTAATTTGTTATTTTTCTAAGTGGCTGGGATTTGAACATTTATGACAAGGCTACCTGTCTTCCTTCATAATTTTGGTCTTGAGTATCATGTGAAAATCACAGTTGTTTGACCTTAAGTATATGAAGGTCAGGTTTTAGATTTACTTGCAGGATTTAAAAACATAGCTGCTTATATTGGTGTTGATCCCAGTTCATGTGAAACTGAAAGCAAGGTTTTCTCCCGGTCTCTGTCACTTACAGTAAATGTTACCTTGTATTTCGTTAGTTAGAATACTGTTTCCATGTTAAGTTGGGAGCTGAAAAATGGTATTTTGGTGTTGGCTTAATTTTCGTTTTTCTAGTATGTCTGAATGTCTTAGTTTATGTTTTAAATACATATGACAATTGTTAAATAAGCATATAATCTTGTACATTTTTATCAGCCTTAATTCTTTCTTCTTTGGTGACTGATTTTTTTTTCTTTATATACTTGCTACACAATGCTTTCCCCTCAATATGTTAAAATTCAGTAAAAATTACACAGAGAAGTTCTCATGTATTCACAGTTCTTTTTCCTCATACTTGCTATGTATTGTATGTGAAAATTTATGTTTTAATGCTTAGTTCATTTTGGTTTCAGTAATGTTTTTTTTTAGCTACTTAGGATATTTTAAAATTTTATTTTCTATTTGGTTTTAATAAACTCAAGGGCATAATAATTCCAGTACAGCATGTGTTTAATTGAATGATTTGTTTTGCTTGCTGAAATTTACTGGACTGGGGGGACTTGGGTTTAGTATATCTGATTTTGTTCATAGCTAGCTTTTTAAAAATAAGTTCTCATTTTTCAGGCTTTCAAGGCTACTGTCCAGTTCAGTGTTAGTTCATTAAGCAGACTGGCAAGCTTTATGCACTTTGAGATTATTTTAGCTCTATTCTGTGGCTTGCTGGGCTGGGGACTCCACAGGTGATATGAACGGAATGGGTTTTTTTTCTGGCTTGGACATTGTTAGCCTTTGAAGTCATGTATTTCAACTCTGTTTCTTTTACCTTGCTGGTATTTTTTTGCTGTAGTTACTGTGGGCCAAATGAATATTCTTCCAGCTGACACTTCAATGGTATATGTGAGAGTTGCTTGAGAGTGGGAATATAATGCTCCCCTAAAGAGATTAAGGATTGAATTACAAGAACTTTCTACACAGCTGACTTTGGGAATGACTTTTTAGCAATGTGTGCTTGTGTATATACATAGAGTAGTGGTATACAAGCTTAGGTTGCCTGAGGACTTCTCACGTCACATAGCCTACTTCTGTTTTTTCCTCCCTGCTCCTGAATCCAAAGACTGGAGTTTGAAATCCCCATAGGTTGTGTATTAGAAAAACTCAGAGCTACAGATTGCAAGTTTTCCTGCTCACAGCAATTTGTTTTCTTTTCCATGCTCTGTAATTCCTGGAACATTATTTTACAGTTTTATTTGTTTCAGTCTCCAGTACAAAATGATGGAGGGAAAAAAAAAACCCTTAAAAAAAAGAGAGAGAGAGTGATTCAAGGCAGTGATAAAGCCGGAAAGGAATGTTAATCCTTTCAGTGCTAGGAACTAGTTTAAAACAACAAATGTATGCAATCTGAAAAGGACGGATGGTTCATCCCTTTCCTTGTGTACATTAAATACTGAGCTCAAGTGTGCCTGGCAAAGCGAACAAATGTGAAACAAGATCTGGGCGCTGTGTGAGAGCAGAGCGTGTGCGGGAGGGAGCGGCCTGGGGAGCTCTTTGCTGTGATCTGTGGTGCCATCTGTAGGTGGGACACTTGATGTTTGACAAATAGGGGAAACTCGAATCGTTGGAAGCAATCTCTGACCTAATTGAGTAATATATTGCTAAGGAAATAGTCTTGTGACATTCTTTTTTATCTTTAAATCCATAGGATTTGTTTTAGT
This sequence comes from Phylloscopus trochilus trochilus, assembly GCA_016584745.2. NCBI lineage: Eukaryota > Metazoa > Chordata > Aves > Passeriformes > Phylloscopidae > Phylloscopus > Phylloscopus trochilus. Next base: position 6,992,660 of record WQNJ02000041.1, on the reverse strand, counting down.
ATTTTAATTGTTTTAAACCAGGGGAGTTGTTTGCTGTTTAGCTTGAATTTAAAAGTAGCCATAATAATCTGATTTTAGATGTTGAATAAAACCCCACTGAGCAATGTCTCAAAGGAAATTTTTTGCTTTAGGACATGGAACTCTGGAGTCTCTAACAGCTGGATGAGGACACCTTTGTATTTAGTGGGTAATGGTGTCTGAAGGACTTTGGTCTGATCTGTGGTTTTCCCGTCGATCTGCACATGCCCATGTGTTTAGTATCTGGCATGTAGAGACTGGCTAGCTCTCTTCTAGGGCCTTTTGCCAAATTCTTTTTTCATACAAAGAAAGCAGAAGAGGAAGTAAGGAAACAGCCGATATGTCTGCAATGTCAGCTAAAATTTGATGCCAAGGCAAAGTGGAATGGAAAGTTGCTTAACATCTTGCAATTACAAAATAGCTCAGTATCACCTACGAGGTCTACATTTTGAGGGCTTTTGACCAGCTAAGTCTTGCAAATCTCAATAACTGGAAATGCAAAACTTTTCTGGTCAATTTGTTCCAATCCTTCACTAACCTCATGGTGGAAAAGCTTCACTCTATTTTTGATTGAAATTTCTATTTCAATTTATTTCTAGTTTCTAGGATTTTTCCATCATGTGACATGGACTTGGCTTTGTCTTCTGGCTAACAGCACTGTAGGTACTGGAGGGCTGCTTTTAGGTTCTGAACTCTTTCTCCAAGCTTGAGCAAGCCCTGTACTCTCATCTTCTCTTTAAGGGTCAAGGCCTCTGAAATCCCTGTCACCATCTTAATTGCTCCAGGTTATCAAAATCCTTGTATTGGGGCCCCAAAATGGAATGCAGTGTTCCAGATGCTCTGCTGGAAGTGCCAAGCGAAGGGGAATAATAGTTTTATGTTACTACTGGATGTGTTTCTGTTACTGCAACTCCTGTTCACCTCCTTTGCTGTTAAGGCCTGCTGCAGGCTTGTGTTAGCTTTGCTCAGTATCTGTCAACGTGGATAATTTGAAAAGGGATAAAGTTAAACTAACCTCATTTTCCCATACAATATGGGAATTGTCTTTGTTTACAAAGCAAGCAGTAATGTCTTCTTAACCTTTTAAAAATTGTGACAGTTTTGTATAAGCTCTTAATAAAATAAGATGATATAGTCTGGAGAAAGAATTTTGGATGTCTGGCTGCTAGCGTAATGAAAATATCTGTGTTTAATCAGTAGCAGTTTGTATTCAAAATGGAATGGTACATCAAGCAGTTAATCAGAATCTTAGTGGAAGTTTTGTGAGGAGATACCTGCATATGTAGAGTGTGTTATTAAAGTGCAGGGTGCCCTAGTTCTGTTTTCCTGTTTCTGAATTTTAACTCCAATATTCTCACCTTTGCTTTACAAAGTCATTCTTACCTGTTGCATTAACAAGCTGTTCTGGTGAAAATCCCTGACCCGCTGTACTGTGTTCAAATACCTTCTTTGCCCTAATCTTTATAAAGATTCAGTACTGGTTAGCTTGATGATATGCTGTGTCTGATTGTTGTGCTCCTTGTTATTGGACTGGTCCTTTATTGGTGTGCATTGCCCATTATTTATATCAACTCCTTCTCTGCACACATGATGTGCTTGTTTCATTTCAGCAGCTAGTATATACCCTGGGTTACTCAGGAGCTTCATTGCTTTCTCTGTGTTAACTTTACAGTGAGGAAATGGTATTTGGCTTGCTATGTATTTTGCCTTCAATACTTAAAATCCAGGCTGTTAGTACAGAGGAAAGAATGTAAGTCTTGAACCAAAGCTGAAAAAGTCTTCCCAGGGGTAGGCTTCTGGTCAAAGTGAATTCAAAAGCAAATAAACACAATCCTGATGCTCAGTTCAGGATGTATACACAAGCAATAAAACCTTGCTATTTCTAGATTTCTCAATTTAGACAAACGTAGATAACTAACAATTTCACTTTAAAAAAAATCAAATTATTTTTTATAAACTTGTAATAATTACATCTTGCAGCCAGATTGAAAGGTAGCCATATAAATTATGACATCTTACACTTTTAGTGCTTTCTTTATGAAAGCAGCTGAGAAAAAGCTTGCAGATAAGATAATGCTTGTACTGAGTCTTTGATGTGTCTCCTCAAATATGCTGAGGTTTGGCATTTGACATTCCCTTGCGAGGCTGAGCCTGCGTCTCTGGTTACACCTGTGACAGCTCTGTGTTGTGTGGCTTTTCTCATAAAATCCGAGAGCAAATTAGCATTTAAATAACCACACGCATTTTTAGATTTGTGGATAGATAAAGAAATTATCTATCTGTAAAATCAGTATTTTCCAAAGCATTGTTTTAATTTGCATGATTTATTTCTATGCATAGTTTATCTGTGCATGAATTTTCCTTTACTCAGTTATCTGGTGCTTTGTAGATAGTATCTGCCACACTGGAAAAAGAATAAGCCTGTGAAGGTACAAAAAGTGACTGCCAAACATAACCTGAAAGAATTCATTATAATTCAAGGAAAAAAACCCTCATTTTTTACCTTTGTGTTTCTCACATGAGAATCATCCTTTGTTTTTTTAATATTAATGCCATGAATAGGGGTGAATGGGAATGCTTTTTTTCCTTCTGGCCGAGCTGTATAGAGTGGTTGTTACTGAGATCACTTGAAGCTGGCAGGACAAAAAGATTTATTTTTAATAAGAATGAATGACATTGAAGAAATCACAGTGTTTCTCACAAATTCAGAAGAATAATAGTTATTTTAATGACTAACAGCACTATGTGAAAATGTCTTACTCTTCAGTGCACGAAAGGATGACTTTTCATGCATTTCATGATTATGATTCAAGTTTTGATGTGTTCTTTAATATCTTTCTGTTCCTTCTTGCAATACAATTTAAAAGAAAGAAGGTTCTTAGCTATTTATTAAATTGTTTAATTACAGTAGTTTTACTTCTGGATTTTTTTATCTATTTCTCATTTTGAACAGCTTTCTTCTGATCTCCAAAATTTACCACATACTTGCTCATTCAAGGAGTTTTATGATTTGTTTTCAAAAAGCTGTATTATTTTTTTCCTATGAAAATGCTAAACCTCCTGAATGTTTGAGTCTTGGTCAATATGTTTTGAATGTTTATTTCTTCTATATACAGTACTTCCAGTTAAAAGGCTGCAGAAACTGCTTTTGGGCTAGGAAATACTTTTTTATGCATAGTACTCTTACCTTTGAGTGCTTATATCTCTGTACACGATATTTATGAAAATGTGTATTGGTGTTTGCCACAAAAGTTTTTGGTCTACTGGTATGGAATTCTTTCCCCTGTTTGTGGACATTGTTAGCTGAAGATGGGTCTTGAGAGAACCATGTACAGTTACCAGAAGGACTTTTAATCCATCAAAGTGGTGCAGTGCTTGGTAAAGGACTCTAATGTACCTTGGTTGTGCATCCTGCTTTGATTTGTGCAGTGCATGCCTTACTAAGCTTCAAGCACACTTGCTATGAGATTATTTTCTGTCTGCTCTGAAGTGTTTAGGGTGCTTGTTCGTGATGAGCAGCCTGATCCACAAATCCTCAGCAAAGAAATGCCTTTTTCTCACCTCTCTGGATAGGTGTCTTCTACATCTCATAGCCTGCACTGGCAACTTAAAGGAAGTTATGTGCTTGCTATGACAGGACTAATGGCTCTTGGGTCTTATTGGAAGGGTGGTGGCAAGTGGGAGAGGAGAAAAACGATGTGTTAATGATCCTTAGTTCTAAAAGTGTCTCAAAGGAGGCAAGAGAACAAAAAATTGAGAATAAAAGTGATGGATTCTCAATGTAAGCTAATTGTAGCCAGGATTAATCTGCAGAAGCTTAATCTTCTACCAAGGTGGCTGTGAGAAATTTCAGTCATGAGCAGGATTGTTAATCTTTGCCCTTCATGGACGGAGTGTGAGGGACAAGCCAAGTTTCCAATGCTATTGGGGTTTCTAGAGCTGTTTATGCAAGAAATGTACATTTGGACTGACTGCTTGTCTTGTATTAGTCATTGAAGATGTTTCTGGCCTAGACACTGGATATGAGCCAAGTTACCTAAAGATGCATTTCCTTAGTTTTCCTTAACTTTTTAAGGGATACTTGCCCTTAGTTAATTTCCCCACACCTTATGGTCTTCCCAAAAGAATACTTGGGAAATGCAAGAATTTCATTGTGAGATACCTTGTGTGCATTCGGCTATGAAAGTAATCCCTCCTTCCCTTTGCTGACACAGGAATGTTTCATCAGCTTAACTTGTTCTTTTTGGTTTTTTGAAGTTAGAACTTTTAGCCTTCTGTCTGGCTTCAGCCAGTTTCAGCAGTCTGAAAGATGCATATTTTTTCCCACTGATGCTTTGTAGCAGTGAGAACTTCACCTAGGTGGTGATAGCAGAAGCTCTTCACAGATTTTATAGACAGTGTAAAAATGAAAAATATCTCTGGCTTGACTTGGACATACAAGGTAAAAAGCATCATCTTAGTGGTTGAACGGTGTAAGATTTATCTTAAAATTCCATTCAAGTTTGTCCTATAAAGATACCACCTGCCCAGAAAATAAAATGTGTGATTTTTGGAAAGATCAGTTTCCTTATATACCAGGTCACCCCCTTCCTCTCCTCTAGTAGCCCCCCACACCCCACCACTTCTCCCAGTATTTATGGAAGAGCTGGGAGCAAAGTTGCAGAAAGTTTAAAGGGAGTGTGCACAGTATATTCTAGAGTTGTTTTGATGCAAAATACAGTCAGTTGTACATCTTGGGCTAAAAGCAAAATGATGCAGATAAGATTTAATAGCTCGAAATTACTAATTGATTTTTTTTTCAATATACTTCATTGTGTTTGCAGCAAAGGTGGTAGTGGGGGACCTCATAGGACAAGATAGTGGGAACTGAGTTTGCAAGCTGCTTTCAATGCCTCTTGTGGGAAATTAATGTTGTAAGGTTGTTCCAATGTATGGAACTGTCAGGTTAGTGTTTCAGAGTACACAGGAGGTTGTTTGTCCCCAAGTATTAGACTTTTCCCAGCCTTGCTAATTAGGCTGAGAAGACAATGCCTGTGCATTAAAACTATGCCTTGTCACTGCATTACAGCCTTACAAAAGGAAATGAAATTCTAGGTTAATTCAAGGCTCAAAATAGCATTTCTCTTGCAATATGCATTACTCTTTCCTTGCCACTTTCTTCTCTCCCTGATCTACATGGAATATTCCATTCATTACTGCTTAGGAAATCAGTTATTTTGCAGTCTGCAAATGCTGAAATGACGTTAGAGGAGAAATACTTGTTTGCAACCAAAACTATTTTTGAACAAACGCTTCATTTTAGAAATTGTAGCCAGCTAAGAAAAGCTGAATTGAGATTTTTTGCTGTAAAATAATTTTGTATTGCATTTCATCAAATGATTCCCTGTGATGCTCATGTGTTAGGTAATCCTGACAGAGGAGTATATGAAATAGAATACGAAGAGGTACTTAACTGGTATGGAACAGGATTTGACATCTTTTGTAGAATATTTGCAAGGATACATTTAAATTTTTCAGACATAGATAACCAAAATAGGTTAAGAATTTTTCATCAAACTTAAAGCATTTGTATTTTAGCCTGCTGCTTTTTTCTCCACGGTGTTTCTACCTCTGAATGAATCCAAAGGGAAACCTGGCACTCACTCAACTGTTTTGACTATTAAATAAGTGTGCTTTTTCTCATTCTGTTGAGATGGTGTTTAGCTGTGACTGAAAAGAAACCTTTTAAATGTTTGGAAATATACCTGCTATGCTGAAACGATGGATTGCTTATGCATTGTAACAACAAAGGTAAGACGATAAAGCTTTTGATTAATGCCTACGATCTTGGAAGTTCTTGTTGAATCTTGCTTCCAGTTTTTACTACCTGTAATGAAAATGCCTTGATGGTTTTCTAGTGTTGATCTGTTTTAAACTTTAAACTGCACAGATCGTCAAAATAAATTCCGTAGTTGTTGCTAAGATCAATCATAGATGTTAATGCTTTGAAGAGGTAATTATGCACATATTGAAAAGTGTAGTAGAATGATTTTTTTTCTCCTCATTCTGCAGTAAGGCACTCTTTTGTAAAAATTCACTCTCTTTAAATGTGCTAAAATAGAAGTTTGATTTTTATTCTGGAATAAGAAATTCCAGAAGATGTTTTACATCACCTTTATCAGGACGTGTTTAAAATAATCATCAAAGAGAAGAAGATGAATCTGGCAAGTTGTGTTAGGGATGGATATATTTCAAGATGCTTTATTATTTTGACATTTTGCTGCTTTGAGATGAAGACACCCAGATAACTTAGAGTCATTACTTCTGTGCTAGGATAAACTTTTATGTAAGTTTGTTTTTAATGCAGTCCACTTGTAACTGCTAAAGATAAAATCTGATGCATAAATGAAATATATTAGTACTGTGCTTGTGAAATATTGACTTCGTAAGTTTTATTTTTGGAGGCATTCTATTTTCCTTCAAGTAGTAAAATTGTTCTATATTGCTCCCCTTTCCCTGGATGTTGAGGTAGTTGCTAGTTTATTTTTTTTTTTTTAACAAACTGAATTAACACTTAACATTCTTCTGGATCATTTGAAACCATAAAATTTGCTTATACAAGCTTCTCCTTCTCAAGAAATAGAAAGAAATTGAACATCTTTGAGGCTATTAAGTGGATTTAATGATAGCTTTTATAAAAGAAAATATGCTTTCTGGATTTTGACCAAGGAAGCAAAGGCTGACTGGAATGAATGAAATTACCTTGTCTGTCACTAGCAAAGGAGTCTTTCTGACCTCTGAAATATCACAGCTCTTTTGCAAGTTAAATATACCCATTTAAATCATGTTTGAGTGATATTTGTGGTGTTTTGGCTTTTTTATTTTAGGATATTCTCTTTTGTACAGTGATATTGTGATTGGATCTTGATTGCTTCACTTCAGTGATACTGATATGTACCTTAATTTTATTGCACTTCTGTTAAAAAAGGCAGAGGCAGAGCTGTCATTTTTATAACTGAAGTGCTTAACTTTAGTTTTATTTTGTGCATTTGTTCACCTTCACATATCTACTTGTCTAAGAGCAGAAAGACAATTTCTATGGGAAGTTAAGCCAACAGAAAACATTCTGTGAAGAAAAAAAGGGTTTTTTTAGTATGATTAGCCTAGCTCTGTGGGTGCAAAGAAAGTAAAATGGCTCACAGAAATGTTGCAGAGGAGAGGGAGAGATCATCTCTGCACAGCACAGACTTACATGGGAATAGACTGATGGTGATTTTCCACCTGGAGTTATCAGCACTTCATCCTTCCTGCCTGCTTCGTGTGTGGTTTTGGCCTCATTTAACTAAATGCTGCTGTAGTACCTTGTACTTCAACTAAAGCTGTTTATTTAAAGTGGAGCTTAGAAAAGAACTGTTTGCTTCCCTGTGTATCTGTGTTTATCTAATTACTCAGAAGTTGCAGTCGAATGAAAAGTACAGTCCTTAGTTTTGTGCATAAGCCTGTATTTCAAATCTCAAGAAAAATCAATGCTTGTAAGTAAGGCAATTTTGAAATCAGCATTAATGCAATGTATGATAGGATTAGTAAAAATGCTAAATACTTCCCCTTTCTCTACCTTGAGTGGAGGCATATTTGAAACAATTCATTGTTGCTCTTTATTTCTGTCTAGGGAAGAGAAGAATTTGGCCAGTGAGATGAATTTTCTAATGGATTTGAGAAGTTTTTTGTAATTTGATCTTTGATATTTCTGCTTTGCTTAATTCAGAATTCAGATTTAGCCACAATAGGTGAACAGGTCCTTAAACTAATTTCTGTCCTGTCCTCCAAGGTTCTAACTGGTTTACTTTGCTCAAATCTAATGCAAAGAATACTGATTAATACAGTATTTTTTCCTCCATATGTGGGCACATTGGTTTGATGTAGGTAGGCAAATTTGCATCACTGCAACCATGGATACTATTAAGAGCAGGCACGTGGGCTGAGCTTACAGTAATGATTTTTATTTAAGTCACAGTTTTAAATGAGTTCATGGCACTTAAAAATACAGAATATGGAAAGTCGTTGATTTTTCCAGAAAAAACAATTTTTAGCAGTCATTCTTAACTTTGTTCCATTGTATACTTCCAGTAAAGTAGTTGAATTTAAAATGACAATGATCTAGAATAGCTTTAAATAATACATCTAGCCTGACAAGTGTGAAAAACCAAATTTTGTTGTACCATTTTTATTTCAAAATACTAAGAATCATCCTGCTTGGACTGCTCCAGAGCAGTATCAGTGTGGTGCAGTCCTTGTGTATGACAGTAGCCAAACTCCAGTGTTTCGGGAGAGGAGAAATATGTAATGCATCAACCTGTTACTAAGAGAAGAATGGTGAAGGGTTTTTTTTTTCAAGGTTGTAAAACTTAAGCTGGGAAACCTCATAAATTCTGGGTCTGAGCTCATGCTGTGCTGACCACAGGAGCACAGTTCTAGCCAGCGTGGCTCAAGTGGGGAAGGTGACCCCGAGTTGGTGTGATTCCTGCAGCTTTCCTCACTTGGCTGTGCCTTTCACTGTAGTTCAGATCCCCATTGTTGTTACAGTCAGTTTTTGGAATTTGCCTCTGCCTAAATGAATTATGCATAATTGAATTTGCACTGAAAGAGCTCTTGTCTGACCATCTGCTTAAAGAAGGGGCAGCATCAACTTAGACCAGGTCACTTAGGGCTTTGATTTGGTTTTGTAAGCCCCCTCAGCCTGTCTCAGTTAAAGTAGTCTCTCCTCCTGCTGTGCACAAGGGCCCAGTTTTGTTTTCTTAGTGTCTCCTCTTAGACATGAGAAGGCTGTTATCAGCTCCTGCCCCACACCTTTCTCTGGGTGAACCAGCCCTGCTCCCTGAACCTTTTTTCACTGTGCTTCAGCCAAGTGACTATCTTGGTGGTTTTCCACTGTACTTAATCCTGTGTTCCAGGTCTAACAAGTGTTTGAAGAAATATAACGAGAGGTTGCAGTGCAAGTTTTAGCCTTCTGTATTACATACTGTGTGCATAAAATCTGAAAGCTTCAATATTGGTAGGACATAAAATGTGAGAGGCAATTGTGTGAAAACAGAAGCAGTGAAAAGCTAAGTTTTTATATATAAACTTGATGGTGAAATTACTTGGTAGGCCCAAAGGAATTTGTTTTCTTAAGTGGAGGAACAAGATACAGAATTTTGAATTTAAAATTGTAGATGAGATGTAAATGAGTTATATGGGCAATTTTTACACTGATAGCTTAAGAAATATTTTCAGTACTTAATAGTATACAACAGCTCTTCCAAGTTGGCACGTGTGGATGATGTGTCATAATGGGTTTTGGCCAAGGATTTCATTTTGCCAACGTTCCATGTCCTCACTAAAAAGCAAATTGCTTTCCAAACATATTTGATTGGATAAATCATAGGTATCTGGTGAGCCAGTTGAATAATACCAATAGTAAATCATTTGACTTTGCTGTGTCATCTGGTTACAGTGTTGAAGAAAAGGGTGCAGAATCAGTCATAAAAGCTTTGGGAAGTGAAAAAATGGTGCAACTCTAATGTTGGCAGCATCTGCAGATGGTATGATGATATTGTTCTTGCATGTAAGCTTGATGTATAATGCAATGCCAAGGAAACAGCTGCCTACTAGATAGTTGGGAAGTGTCAAAATCTAGGATGGGTTTCTGCAATCTAAAGGATTGGCCAACAATCATGTGGAATAGGAGACCAAGTGTGTGAGGAATGTTTGCCATATTGGGTTTAAAGAATATTTGACAAAATCAGTGAGGGATACATGCTGAGATTGCTGACCTTGTGGTCACGCCAGGAGAAATGGTGTCCCAACTGCCTGTGTTTGTGGTTGTGAACAGCCCTTTAAAAAGTTAGAAGTTTTAATATATGGAACAAATTTAGGCGGAGGGTCATGCTTCTAGTCTCTACAGGGCAAATAAAGAAGCCCAGTGCAACATCATATAGCTTGTGGCTAATTCTAGAGGTTGTAGCTAAAGAAATTAAGAAATACTACATTTTGGATTCTGTGGATGGAACTGAAAGTGATTTCTCAGAGTTTTGAAGATGAATGTTTCAAGGTGATTACAGATGACACCAGGAGTGATGGAGGAAATGATGAAGGGACCTAATATGCAAAATCTGAAAAGCTGTATGACAAAGTATGAGAAAACTTAGACTAAACGCAAATCATTAGTAGGAGTTTACATTCTTCCTGTGTATTGATTACAAGGATGTAATAATCTTTCTGCATTTAACTTCTTTCTAAGGGAGTTCTCTGGATTTCAGAGTTCTCTTTCTGTTAACATGTTATTTGGTATTCTCCCAACCAACAGCATTTTAAGATGCAAGAACTTCTGAAGCCAGAGGCACTAGCTCTGTAATATTCTTTGGCTTTCCCTTATGTGGATTATCTAGTCTCACCAAAATGTACATAGAATAGAAAACAAAGGTATAAAAGCTCTCTCTACATGGCTGCAAGTATACAGGATTGTTTAATTGATAACCCAGAGGTTAATAGGATTGTATAGTTATTCATGCTGGCATCAGTGATGTTGGTATTTGTTGGAGTTTGTTTGCTCCAAGAAAATGGATACCAGGCACCCGGGATGTTTATATGAAGCTGATGAATTTTACATGAAGCTCTTGTGTTATTGTGTGTGTTTGTACTTATTTCTCCTTCTGCTTTAAATGAAAAAGCTGCTAATTAATACTAGAAATAAGTGACAAATGGGTTATATTTGGTTATTGCACCAGGGAGTTGGACTGATTCTGACAACATGGTGTGGAACATGTTTAGACTGGAGATGCTGAATGCAGTAGTAAAAAAGGAGAATAACTTTCTGAAATCAATCCTACAAATAAGACCCCTTCAAAGCATTTTTATAACTCCATTTGCCTGCCTGGAACTGTGTGGATTTATTTCAGAGGAGCTGATGATCATAACCTGAGTAATTTTCCAGGTATTAATGGCAGCAGAGCGGTGAAGCATTCATTTTGGGAAAAGAATTCAATCTGTGGCTTCATGAGTGACTGTGAAATTCAGTTGGTGCTTCTGAGAATGCTTCTACCCCTTTTTTGTTCACTGCTCACCTGCTAGGAACCTGGTAGAACTCTGTATGCATTTCTGCTGGCTACTGATTGAAAACAGCTCATGGAAAAGTCAAACAAGCCCTAGACCTAATTGAAAGATATCTGCTGAGATGGAGAGTTGTTAACTGTTGAGCAGTTAAAGTGATTCAGATGCCTGTGAAGAGGCAGGTAAAATGGTAGAGACTTAACAGCTCAACACTTCAGGAAGGAGAAGATGAGAAGAGCAGTGATTCTCTTTGCAGCAGAATCAAACTGTTTGCTCAGTTTGGCTGCTGCTCATGGAACTGGACCCTCTGAGTGAACAACTTTGGCATAGTTTCCTGTTGTAATGAAAACTGTGGGAGAAAACAGTGGGTGAATAAACGTAGGGTTCTTCGTAGTTGGGCATATGGTCTCCAACACGATTCCTTTAGTAGACAGTGCTATTTAGATTTCTTGATGGCAAAAACCCCAAAAGGCTTCCTCTGTTATTTGAAGTGAAATTTCAGGATGGTTGAGCTCACTGGCTGGTTATCTGGTATGCTGCTAGTCAGATTTACTAGCCAGCACTGTGCTTCATCACTTGTTTTGTCAATGCAGTGCATTGCACCAGGGCTTTGTTAACATGAGGGGTGTTTTTACACTTTATTTGAGGCTTAATCATAGTCTGATGTTTTGTCAGGGGGTATTACTCATACTTTCATAAGTGGGAATAACATTACTTGAATCTCATTCCTAGGACTGGTATTTACCAGATCAAAAAAAGTAAAACTTTGAGAACATATCCATGTGGAGGCCATCACTATTTAAGAGGTATTCAACCTTGTAAGGTTTGTATGTTTGTAAGATATGTTTCTTTGAAGACCATACACTCCCATATCTTAGTTTGGAGGAGGGAAGGACATTCTTTAATGAAATTCTAAAGCATACTTAAAGTATAACTGAGAGCTGCTAAAGGTCAGTGTGGGCAGGAATCATCAGCGTTTTCTGAATTCATCTAAATACTCAACAAAGAATGAACAGGCTTTAGGGTGTTTTAGTGACAAACCCATATTGCCTGGAAGAATGATTCCCTACCCTTCATGCTGTGAAAACATGAGACAATAATTGCTTCCTTCTTTCAGTCTTTGTGCTCTAACAGTGAGTTTACTTATGCCACAAATGAGATTTGTTGAGGACATTTTTGCTCTTGTCTTGGCAGGGCTGCATGTGCCAGCCTTCATTCACAGTTCTTTCAAATGGTGCCATTGAGATGGAGAACCACTGGAGATAATTCTCACTCCTCTGGCTGTTCTTTCTTGCCTGTTGGAAAAGTTGTGTGATAGTTGAATTTAGCCACCTGCATTTGGTGTGCCTTTATTACCTGGTGAAGACATCACTGCTGAGGAATGCTTTGTTTGCATGTTGTGCAGGTGACACACCACTTGCACATCTTGTATCTCAAGCTCCAGAGCTTTTCTCTTAGGCAGACTCCAAAGGCTCTTCTGACGTCCCAGCTGCAGGGGTGATGGGTTGGCCTAATGTGGTAGCACTGAATCCAGGATGGAACAGTCACTTCTTGCATGCTTCTTGGACTTTATCTATGTGTAGAATAGATAACACTCTGTAGATAGTGTTACAATTATGAACTTGGTCCATTTTTCTTCTGTAATTAAAATATGGCCTTTCACTTTTGTATGCTCATTATTTCTTTGAAAATAAGTAATTCAAAACTGTACACATTTGACTTGTAGTATATTCCTGTATGTTTTTGTAAGTGTTTTACCCAGAAGGAGACTTCTTTCTGATTCTTCAGTCTGCTGTTTTCCTATTTGGAAAAAAAAAACCAAAAACACACCCAACCTCAAACCATTCATATGTGGTAAAATGCAAGTATTTATCATGTGACTGAGTCTGAAAAATGGAATGCTTTGGTTGCTTTAGTTTAGTTATTTCAGATACAGTTCTTCTCAAAAGAGCTCCAGACTCAAAATGAAGAAGAAATTTCTGTTATAATTCTGCAGTCTGAAGTGATGATGCTGTTGCAGTTCATTTTAAAAAGAATTCCCAACTACATCACCTTTCTGCTGCTATTTGTAATTAAATTCTATAATAGCAGTTACTCAAGAAGGCAAAAGGAGGACTATTTTATTACTCTTTCTAACCTGCTGGATTTCATCCTTCTGCAGGCTAAGGAAATGGCAAGGGAATACTTAGTTAATTTGGTGATCTAACTAAGTAGTTAACTTAGTATTTAACTTTGTGATCTGTTATTAATAAATGCATCTTAAAAGCTGTTTGTAGAAAATTTCCTGGAAATAAATGTCACTTGTATGATGAGAAATGGATTAATTTCTTTATTTCCTAACTTCCTAATAGGTTGTTTACAGGATCTGATATACACAGCTGGTTTTAGGCCAGGAACTATAATTTAGGTGACTGGAAAGAAGTCTGTAGTTGGGCTAGAAGCTGCATGGTCTTTATAACTCGGTTCCTGATCTTATTTTGATTGATTGAAATACACTTTGGAGGCCATCAGGGTATTTTGAGGAGATGGAAAAGTTCTGTTTTACAGTGTGTTATGTAAGGGCCACTGCAAATTGCAGATACACAGCTGGAAGTACTATTAGAGCAGTGAGAGAAGTGGTGTTTGGGAAGGAAGGGCAAGGAAAAAAAAGCTGGAAGAGTTTGTCTTGATGGCTTAAGGGAGTATGTTTCCAAACTCAAAAGATGGTAGTGGCTTTTCAAATTAGATGATACTGAAATGGGAACAATAAGAATTAAGCCAAAATAAATTAAAGCTGGAAATCAAAAGGATCCTTGCTGCTAAAGTAATTAGTTAATAAAAGACTTCTATAACAATAACGTAGATAACACAAGCTCATTATGATATAGCTGGATGATTTTAAAGATCATATTGTTTATTATGAGTTTAGGTTGTGTGAGAGCCCTAGCAGAAAAATCTGTCTCACTTTGCATTTTGAACAAAAAGCATCAGATTGGGTTGGATCCAAAAATAAGGATTTTTAGTAATCTCAAATCCTTTAAGCACCATTTGTAGCATATTCTAATGTGTCTCTGCTGTCACAGGGATTGTAAAAGTACATGTCTGCTAACTCTAAACAGGAAAGTTAATTTCAAAATAGGATTGTTTCAACTCTGTGACTGCTAACTGGCAATCTGAAAACCTTTACTTTTTCTACCACTAATTAAAATGTTTCTTCATCTCTTCATTCAGGGCCTCAAATAAAATTTAGGTTCTGTGCATCGGCTCACCAGTGTTCTGCAATTTATAAACAGCACGTTGAAACAACTTGGGCACCAGATTGTGACTGTAATGAAGGAAATGAAAACCTTTCTGATAGAATCACCTCTTTTCTTCCCTGGTTTTGTTTTTAGTTCAGATCTGATGCTTGCATATCACAGTGATTTTTTTCTGTCTTTGTAGAGAGTGAGGTGTGCTTCTCTAAAAGGAGGACGCTGGAAGCAGGAATATACTCTCGTCTTTAGTGGTTTGCAGTCTCACCTTTAAAGGCTGCTGTTGCAAGCAGGGAAATGCTGTCGACTGGCAGTGGAGAACTGCTGCCCTCTGCTGTGTTCAGTGTGCTTTGCTCAGGTTAACAAATTGGGACAATGCGGGATCTGCTTCCCAAAATTTGCCAAACTTCCTTATCTCTCTGACATCTGAAGTATGTGAGGATGTTCTTTTGAACGGTAGAAAGAACTGAAGTGTTAGCTACAAGTTACAGAGCTGATGCTCAGTTGTTGAGCTGCTGATCATGAAGCTGTAAAATCTTGTTGACATTACATATTTTTTCTGTATTCCTATATTATTTTGGAAATCCCTTTATATAATTAATATTCATCCACATCCCTCATACAAATATATGCATGTGGTAATTTTCATTAAAATTGGGTTATCCCAGCCTTTATTAGCCTAGTTAATGATTTTCTGTAATATGAGAATGGGCAACACTAAACCATTTTTATTTTGGTGGTCTCTGCTTTTTTTTTAATGAAATGTCTTAAAGGGCTTTTGAAACTCTGGCAAGTATTGTTAGTATCTCTTCCTTTCTTAATTTCTTAATAACTTGTGTGTCCTCAGCAATCCAAGTGCTGTGAAAGTGACTTCAGCTCTCTGTGCTGACTTCCCTTACAGCATCAAATAAACATACAAGGAATTGGAAACTTTCTTGCCTGCATTTTGTGTTGTATGGCTTTGTTGGATGCTGCCCAGCACTGCAGTGCACCAAGTGCATTAAGCTTTTTGTATTTTCATTCCCTTTGCCTTTTCCTTTTCTGTTTGTTGTTCTATCAGCCTTTCTTTAACCAATAGTTAAGATGCCCAGGGAAAGCCTTGAGTTGATCTGAATCTCTGATGCTCTGGTAGTAGGTGAGACAAATTGAATTCTTCAGAGTGTAGGTACTCCTTAAAAATGGAGTTGGTCTTGTGGGTTTTGTGGTTCCTTTCCAAGTGCAACTGGTAATTCATCCTAAGATGAGGCTTATGTTAGATATTAGGAAAAAAATCTTCACTGAAAGGACAGTTGGGCATTGGAGTAAAGAGCCCAGGGAAGTGGTGAAATCCCCATCCCTGGAAGTGTTCAAAAGGCTTGTGGATATTGCTCTTGGGGATATGGTTTAGTGGTGAACATGGTAGGGCCTGCCTAATGGTTGCACCTGATGAACTTTGAGGTCTTTTGCAGCCCTAGTGATTCTATTTGATGGTTGTAAATGAAGGACAAGTGCCCACCTCAGTTGCTGTCCCACTCCTGAGATAGTGATTACACATTTTTATTAGATTAGACCCTGGTTTGTTGATTTGCTCTGTTCCTTTTTGATTTGGTGTTTTTGGGAATGAGTTCTGCAGTACTTTCTTTTCTTTGCTTTCAAACATCTGCTGGGTAATTTAATTGTCTGCTAATGCCTGTGTTGTCCTAAATAGTTAGTAGTTGCTTTTTATAGGCCTTTTCTATGCCATTCATCTTTTCAAAGATTGAGTGTCATATTCCCAACTCAGTTGCTTGCTTTTTATAAGATGAAGAGCTTTGTCAGTTAAGCTTGTCAAATAGAAGCCACTGAGTATCTTTATCCTTGATGTTATTCCCTGTAATTTTTTTCTATTTTTGTGGCTTTTATCAGGTGAGATGATCAGAAATGTTTCCAATAGGCAAGATTTATGATTCGCTCAAAATTTTACAGGAAAGTAGTCATTTCTGGTTTTCTTCCCTTTTTTCTTTTTTTTTTTTTTTTTCTGAGCTAGTAGTTTTGTTCCACTTGGTGGCTTAAAACCCCTCTCTGATTTTAGTTGAGGTTCTATTTTCTAGGTGTTTTAAAGGCAACAGAGTGGAGGAAGAAGTGGAGAATGACCTACATTAGCTATAACATGCTGTCACATTCACCCAGGTATTTGGGTCCTAACTGAAGTAATTTCAAAGCTGAAGTAGGTTGTTATTTTCTATAGCATCTTGCTAAAGCATACTAAGAAGAAATACTCTGTTTTGAACAGTTGTGCAATTAGTTTGTCAACAGCTGCTGGTGTTTTTTAAGGACTGGTGCCTGCCAGGACTGTTGCCCTAGATTCCTACTGAAATGCTGTGGTTTAGAAACCTGTATTAATATGCAGAAGCTCTGGGGTCAATAACTAGCATTGAGTCCAGGATCAATATTTTGAAAGTTTGCTTGTTGTCAGGGAAATGGCACTTGGTAATAATAAAGCATTTAATGCATCATTGCTTGAATTCTTAGCAAAGTTTGGATCTAATTTGACAGTAATTTTCACTGTAAGAATAAGTATTTTATGTTAATGAGCATTCAGGTATTTCAACCTGCTATGAGAAAATGTGACTTGAGATTCTTTATGGAGCTCAAGGCTTTGTGGAGCTTCAGACCAAGTAACAGTCCTCAGACGTCTTGCTTAAGCTGTTCTGTCAAGGCAATTCAGTTCTACTTTGTGGTTTCAGTTTTTAAAGCTATAATCTTCATCCCAACTCCATTTTTCAGCTTGTTAATTAAGGTATTTCTTCTTTATTTGCAAGTTCTTAAACTGTTACTGCATTGTTGACCATATTAGTGAGCACCACATAGGAGAATGAATCTGCTAAAAGCAGCAGAAATACTTTGAAAAATACTTTTGAAAAACTGGAGAGAAGTGATACTAACTTATTAGCAGTGTCAGTGCTACCCTAAACTGCTTGTAGCTTCCCCTCAGCTCTCCCCGTTACCTATTGATTTCCCAGGAAGTGGCAGAAGAGTCAATGACCTGCAGGCAATAACAGCCTTCCTTATCTGTTCTCAGTTAATAACAAAGTGTAAATTACCAGCACCCTTACCACCTGGATTGGATAGAGATGGCAATTGTAGTCCTTCCCATAAGAGGATTTGCATTTTAAGATGGGGAAAGTGATGGAGTTGCAATGCATTAGAACTGTAGGCTAGCAAATGCTTTTATCCATTGGAGTCAAAAAGTAGCCTTATGAATCTTTTCCCTTTTAAACAAAGGTATCATCTCTGGATTTGAAATGTTTAGATTCATTAGAATGATATAAGAAATAAGCTATTGGCATTTCTGCTTTAAGCATTGTACCAACTTTGTTGTATGAAGAAGTCTTTTTGGAAATAATTGTTACAGAACCCAGTAACAGTCCTCTGTGTATTCAGAAATGTATGGGCAAGTATTTGAGCATCCGCAGTGCTCAACAGCAGTGCTGTTGAGATTCCATCCTGATCTCAGCAGATTATTTTATAATTGAGATGTTATCAGTTTTGCCTGTTTTTAAAACAGCAAGACTGAAGGACTGGGTTGTGTTTGTCTCTGGGAACAACCTTCTCTCTGTCTGCAGGCAGGGAAAAACCCCCACTGTCATTAGTATTGTGCAAGCGCTTCATCTCCTGGCTATGAGAGGTTGTTAGCCTCATCTCTTTTCTGCTCGGCTGCTTTGATGTAGCACCAAATATGTCAAATTGCAGTCTCTTCTTGATGTGGTGTTAAGCAAGCATGAACAGCAATTGAGATGAATCTGGAGTAGTTTGAGGCTTCACCAGATAAGACATGTATTATTAATATATTTTCTCTCGCTCATTTTCACTTGTTTTTTTACCAGTCTGCCCTTATTTTTTCAGAGGAGGCACAGATGCTTTATTAATTCTTTGTGAATTATTCAGCAGCAGATCTAATTTTTGTGGCTACTTTGCATGGACCATTTAAAAGGTGTTCCAGTACTGAAAACTACTTCTCCTGAAGGGGCTCTTTCAAAAAGATAGGATAGGATGAATCAGATTCTGAGCAATTCTACAATAACTGAAGGATCTTCATATGTTATCCATACCGGAATAAACCTCAAAGGTGTTGTCCCGCTTTCCTCCCATCACACTCCCCCTCCAACAGTTCCTGTATGACTGTCTTAATCAAACTACCCTTCTGTTAAAGCCTGCTAGGTGCATGAGGAAACCCATATTTTGGAGGATATGCTTAGCTTAGTCAGCCTGGGTCCTAGAGGGAACAATCCAGAGTGAAATTACATCCTTGCTCCAGCCTGGTCTTGATACTGTGGAGAGACAGGAGAGCAGTTCCAGCTAATCACACCCTGCTGGATTTAATCTTTCCCACTGAGTATAGCCTTGAGAATATAACTTTGCTTGGCTGATAATTATCACTTGAGATTAGAATCCATCCACATCAAATACAGACTGGGTGAAATCTTCATTGAAGGTGTAGGGAAAGGATGAGACAAGGCTCTAAGCTTTTGGGTCTTTCAGGACAGTTTTTATGCTTGACAGTTTTATCTTTGTGATTCAGTGTCTGTTGTTCACTAGAAATCTTTTTGAGAGTTCCATGGAACCACTTAGGGCTATATATGAATGCTGGTTTTTTTCCTGTATGGACAGATGGAACCAACACATCAAAGGCAGCTTTAGATTAACCACATACTTTTAGTCAGAATGATTTCAGTAATGTTTTTTGAGTGCAAAGATCTCATAGTTTTTAACACT
Source organism: Phylloscopus trochilus trochilus (assembly GCA_016584745.2). Taxonomy (NCBI): domain Eukaryota; kingdom Metazoa; phylum Chordata; class Aves; order Passeriformes; family Phylloscopidae; genus Phylloscopus; species Phylloscopus trochilus. Next base: position 6,973,611 of record WQNJ02000041.1, on the reverse strand, counting down.
AAAGGACTTTTCAGGTCAGACTGCTAGCAGATTTGGCTGGGATGGAGTTAATTTTCCTCTCAGCAGTCCATATGGTGCTGTGTTTTGGATTGTGACAAACTGCTGATGAACATGCCAGTGTTTTAGCTATTGCTGAATAGCACTCACACCGTGTCAGGGCCTCTTACATTCTCACTCTGCTGCCCTGGCAAGTAGGCTGGGGGTGGGCAAGAGGTTGTGAGGGGATACAGCTGGAGCCTCCGACCCAAACTGATTTAAAAGATACTCCATATATTTTACTACCTTGCTCAGCAATAATTTAGGAGGAAGTGGCTGTTCCTGAGGTTGGCCATTGATCTGCTGGTGGTTAGTGATTTGGCTGGCCTTACTTGTATTTGTGGATTGTTGGGTTTTGTTTTTTTTACTATTTCCCCTTTCACTTATTTATCTTGACCTATGAGGTTTTTCCTCTTGGTTTTGCCTTTCTGATTCTCTCCCTCCTCCCTCTGAGAAGGAGTGAGTGGCTGGTTAGATGCTTACCTGTCATCCAGGCTCAACTTACCATGGACTGTTTCTGGGCATGTTAAATATGTTTGAAACAATGGAGTACATTCTGATTTCAGGAATTTTGTGGTTGAGTCTTATTCTAATCACAGTACAGTCTATTCAAAATACAGTGGCTTTTTTTCTCATTGAGATGTTGCTAATATATTGAAATAATTTTCTGTGGTGAATTTAACAGAAGGTCAGATAGGTGTCTATCTGCTGCATATACAATGTCTTTATAGGATCAAACTTCAAATATTGCAAAAGGAACCATTTATTTTCAGTCATGTCCTAGTCTATATTGAAGATGTAGTCTGTATTGAAGACTCTGGTGGTTTCCAGCTAGGAAAAAGTAACGTTGAGTTTTGGCTTTCATAGTAGTCATACTAGCCAATTCTGTGACCTCTCTCATTCTCAGGAACTTCTTGTGTGAAAACTAGAGCTCTAAAGCATACTCCAGTAGGGCTAAAATACTTTCAAAACATCAGAAGAAAAGGAAGATATTTCACTCAGAGCATTTTTAATTCCAAAACATGCAATGGCTTCGTACCTGCCTTAGAAAACGGTAACTTTTTGTCAAGGTATGCTTCTGTTTTAATATAAGCTCCTGTATAGCATTTTGCTATAGCATATTTTCCCCACTTTGATATTCTTAATCCCTTTCTCATTATATGAATTCTGCTTGTTGTTCCTCAGGTAGCCTTACCCTCTCACTTGTTTCCCCTTCCTGTGGTGGGGATTTTTTGGTGTTTATTCTATGCTCGTTACCTACTTCTGGGAAACTTGCACGACTGGTATCCTCAGAGACCTCTATTTCTCCAGTCAGTTGGGCTGAAGTTAAACTGTAGTGTTAGAATTACTAAGAGGCAGGAGCTGACAGATGAATGATATGATTAGATATCTTTGAAATCACACTTGGAATATGTAGGACCTCTATTCCGTGGTAATTGTCAGGAAAGTCTGTTTATCATGAAGTTTTGCTTAGAACGCTCTTCAGTCTGTCACCACATATTTTGAAGCTTGATTATTTTTGCATATAAAGGACATGATAATGCAAACACTTCTGGGTTCTTTCTCCAAGGTGGTATTATATTTTCCTCCTCTGCTTTGGGCTGAAAAACTCCTAAAGCAAACTTACACAAATGCCCATAGTGATGGTCAGTCAGCTGGGAAGGAAGACGGTCTTGACTGTTTTTTGGCTTGACTTATCAAGGCTTATGAAGGACCTCGTTGGAGTGATGTCCCAGATCTGTCTCATATGTAACAATTTAAGACTTGGAATAAACTGGGAGAAAAATCACAAACACCTACTGAAGAGTTTCTATTCATAGGACCTGTTCTGGGCTTAAATGCCATTGCAGGGCAAGTTTAAAAACAAAAAGGCAATTATTATTCAGCTTCCTCTTTCCAAAGTAACAGTTCATGTTCCTTGTGAAGGTAATGAGGCTGTGATATTCTTCAGGACTTTGGAAACTTAAGACACAGACAGCAGTGTTGTGCAAATTTTCACATGAGAGTATTAAGCTTCTTAAAAAGGACACATGCACATCAGTGTTCTGGGCTGGATGTGCAGCAGTGGCTGCTGGTTTAACTCCTGCAAACACGTTTACCTGCCAAGCTCATAAAAACATGTTTCTAAGCTATGGGGACCTGCTAAAGATGCCCTTTAGAAGGGGAATTTCAGCTCACAGTGTTTTGAGTTTATAAATCTCTTTGCCCAAAAGAATGGTGCAAAAGATTTTTTGGCAGTTAAGGAGCATGCAGGAGCAAGCTGTACATTTTTTGGCTACTCTCTCAAAATTGGCTTGGATGGTCATCTGATACTTCAGGGAGCAAGAACTGTTGAGCCAAAGAGCTTCCTGGGTGCTGATGAATGCAGTTTGCACCAGACATCAGTTGTTCTCAAACTAGTGTTCAAATTTCATCTGCCTTATAGAAATTGCTTATAAAATTACTACTCCTTGAGTAAGAAATCTTTATAGACTTGACATTAGAGCTCTGTGCTAGTATGTGGTAATCTTAAACCAGAATCCAAGCTGTTTTGCAGAGAGCTCTTTTTAGTTTTGGAATTCTGTGTACTCTCTGAAGTCCTTACAGACTATGATGATGCAGATTTATTAGTTTTTAGTAATTCCAATGATAAAAAGTGTATTTTAAAAAAAAATTGATTGTATTACATATACCAGAGGTGTACCAACTCAGGCTTCTGGAGAAGGGGCACCTAAGCTTGAGTCCCACCAGCTTGACAGGTGCCTGCAGTGGTACTTCAGGGACATGCTCTGTCTTGAAAGATTATGCAGCCTTTCCCCCTTTGGTTTGGCTGTCTGAAGAGCTGGTACATTTGTCAAGTTAGACCTTCACTACTCATTTCATTAAAGACTCCAGGTCTTGCTGCTTATGAGATTGCTGTTTCCTAACCTATGTTGTATTGAGGATACAGGTGGGACACATGGATTGATGAAATTGGTACTATTAGTGTTCCAGCAAGAATAGTTGGCAAGCGCTGAACTGAAGCATTAAGTTTCTATGGAAGTCTCATAGTGTGGGGTTTTTTATGCGTTATAGCTCTTGTTTCTCTCTCCAGTATTCTTAGTGCTCAGGGAGGCTTTGAAGTAGGAGCTTTCTTATTTTAAGACAACAAAGTTAGTCTTGCTCACTAATTGAAGATCATAATGATGTGGGTATTTTTATTGTGCATGTGGGAGCCATAAAGATGGGTTTTTGCCAAGTAAACATTCAAACAAAATGTGAAATAAAGACATTTCATTATAGGTAGTGTTTTTGTAAGGATGAAACCAGGTATTTTCACTCAGAACACTTTTGAGCAAACATGGAAATGGTGAGCTCTGACTGTAGGAACTTCTATGTGATTGTACAAAATACAGACTGAGAAATTGGCAGTGAGACGTGATAGGTAGTTAAGGCCATATTCTTCTAATTAACGACTTAGTCATTGTGTTAATACATTATTTTTTTGTGTTTTGAAATGTTAATTCAGCCTTCAGTTTGAATCAGAGCAGTAACTAAGTGAGGATATGTTTCTGTAGAACTCAAAAGTCGACTTGGAAATCTTCTGTTTCATATGTTTCTCTATATGAAAACATGCTATATGTTCATATTTCAGAAAGATTTATGTTAACAGCTTTTTTTTTAAAAAGCTTTTGAGCACAAATAAGTGTTTTGAAAAAATGAAACTATTACAGTTAAATCTCAGGATTTAATCAGCAAAATATGTAAGAATATATTTTAATTTTATACATTTTAACCTATTTTTAAGCTTGTGGGCAGGCAAATGTGTAAAAAGTTTCATCTCTGTATGAAGGTCAAGATGATTTTGTAGTGTAAGCAATTTATCTACAGCTGCAAATATATGGCTGAAAGAGTCAGATGTTTTATGTGGTCTTCATCAACAATGTAGATGTAATTGCCTGAAGTTACTTAAGCTTTTTCTTCCTTATTGTATCTTACTGATGGAATCCTTTGTGGATGTGTAGAATGTATCTTCCTCTTATTGATTCTTCTATGCCCATGGCACATTAGAGCTTATATTTTCTGCATCACAAAAAGCTATTTCTGCAACATTCAAGAGCTGCTTTTGGCTCTTTGACTTCATTTGTTGTCATGAAATTGCCATGCATTTGACTGTGTGTTATTTCTGTGAGAAATTGTTATTACAATGCGATTAGAGGTATGGAAATAAGATGGATTGTTGATCCATAGTGCATAGAAAAGGTTGCTTTGTGGGACAGGAGCATTGTTACGTTTGGCAAGAGAGAGCGCCCTGTGCCTGTGTTCTTTCCCTTGTGCAATGTTCCACGTGTGGTGTTCTCGTATGTGCTCAGTTGTGCTCTGCCCTGATTCTTCTGTCAAGAGTCCCTTTACTTGGGACCCCCAGCCAGCAGAAGGAACACGAAGAGTTATTTAGGTTCCTCTGTCAGCCTTTCTACTTAGGGTTACTCTTGGATATTCTCGCAAGAAAAACATAACCTAACTTAGCTAGACAGAGAAGGTGCATTTTTGGTTTTTTTACACTCTTTTTTTATGACACTTAAGTTCAGGGTTAGAGGTTTTCCTTTGGTCCTGCCCATACTGCTGCACTCGCATGCAGAAGATGATCTACTGTGGGAAATAGTGTCTAAGGCTATTTGGTGAAAAATTGTAGGTCACAGCACATGGTGGAAAGAAAACTATGCTTATTAATATGGAAACACTGTCATCGGTAATCCTTGGAGAGTCTACCAAGAACGAGGTCCTCATGCAAATGAAGTTTATTTTGAGGTTTACTGTGGGCTGAGTTACACATTTTTCTCCAGACATCTTGCCTTAGTTTTGGTTTCATCAATCTGCACATTTATATAAAGATGACTCTCTCAGTATAATTCATGAAGTTACTCGTTTCTAAGCTGGAAGTGTGGATGCAATTTTACACTACACTAAAGTTGCTACCTCGGGGGTGCTTATCAGGTAAACCAAATGAAGTAAAAGGGAGATGACAAAAGGCTGCTACATATGTAAACTTAATGAAGAGTTATGTCCTAAAGAGAGTTCTTTACAATACCACTTAATGCAATAAAAAATAGAAATTATGGCTAATGTTATTTTATTGAAGTTTTTTTGCAGAGGCAAGTTAGCTTATGGTACAAGAGCAGAGTAATTGCAGAGGGCATGTTTGGGATCATTTTCATCAATTTTTATAATACAATTTATTAAAATACATGAATAGATTGAAATCCTACAGAGACCCCAGGACCTGAAAAAAGGAAATAAAGTTTGAATCTTATAGGGCTTGACTCAAAAACAAACCATTTAAAATTTTGCATCTTAGATTTGTTAGCACACAACAAAGAACAACAAATTCTAAGGAGACTATGACAGTATTTACCTCAGTTCTAAGGACAAAAGCTTTTTTATTGAAGTCTTTTAAGTGTTCACATGTGCAGTTGTTTGAAATCCTTTACCAAGAGCTCTTCATAATCAAACCGATGCATAGTCCAGATTGTTCATGATTTCATAGTGCTAACGGGGAAAAATAGCAGTTAATGATTTTGTGTTGAAGTTCGAGAGTATTCATGTATTTCTGTACTGTTTCCTTATTACTTTTGGTAGACCATTAGAAATTTAACTCAGCAATTAAAGACCATTTTTTGGACGTGTCAAATAACCTTGAATTTTTAATGTTTGAAAATGAGGATTAAATATCCCAGAGCCATTCATTTTGTGGTCTGCTGACACTTCCTTGAAAAAGCTAGTGTAAATTGCAGATCAGCAAATTCCCTGCTGTTAAGCTTACAACGTCCCTGGTTTTATAATTACACACAGCTGATTTTAAAATGGGTTTTCACATGCTCATTGGTGCAGTGCGAAAGCACCTTGCAGGAAGCGTTGGGTTTATCTCTATCGGGCCGTGTAACGAGTCCCTTGCTGCAACATCTCGCCCCTCCCCTAAGCAAGCAGCACACACTGAGCAGTGGCTCTGCTGGAGTTGCTTCTGTTTTCATGGAGGAGATAGCAGTCCTTGCACTGCAGCAGGTGGAGCTGCCTTGGATCTAACCCGGGCTTCTGGCTGAGAGGATCTGAGTATTACTTTGGGCCGTCAGACAGTTGTCACTTCAAGCTGGCGCTAACGTAATTAAATATAAAGCTGACTCAAAAATTTTAAAAATGGACACAGGATTTTTTCTTTGCTTTTTTTATAAGATCTGGTTTCTAACGTGAAGCAACATTTTTCCTGAAGGATTCAACCTATTTATATAAAGGCTTATTTTTGAACACTATGGACCTAGAATAAATGTCAAAGACAGGCAGCAAGCAGCGCTTACAGAGGCATTTTTCTGGAATCTCAGTCACGGATCGATTGAAGTGCACAGGGTCTGAAAAAATGTCTCCTAGCATAAAAAACTTGGATTGTTTTTCTCCGATGCTATGCCACTGTAAAGTAGCATGTACCAACAACACAATATCTTTAATGTTTGGATGTAAGGTGGGTCTATAAAAGGACTTTCCTGGAAATGTAAGCTGCATTTAATGAATGATTGCTTTTGTGTCTAATGTAACTGTACCTTAAATTTCTGGTTAAATAAGTGTGTGTTTTGTTCCATGCCTTACTCAATTATCCGAGCTCTTAGTGATGGTGACAGAAGTAATGAATTATCATGCCTACTGTTTAAAGATCCCTTTGAACAACATTTTGAATTTACTGAATGCCGCATGTAAAATGTCGTCATTCTTCATTAATCAGCATTAATCATCATGTAATCAGTTTATTGCACTTGGCTTTCATTTTCTTCAGCTGTAGAGAATTAAATACACAGGAGACTTGCACTGAGATACAGGGCTGGAAATGCCTCCTGACATCATTTTGATGGAAGCAATTGTTAGTGGCAGGTTTGGGTTTAACAGTGCCCTCGGGCATTTAGTCATTTTAGGACTACATCAACTGTTTAGGTTTCAGAGGAATAAAACATATATAATTTGGTAGTCATCAGGATGATAAACAATATATTCAGTGTTGTGTCAAAAAGGTTTTTTTATTTCTTTTCAGAGAAATTAACACTCAATGTCAAGGATATGAGGAGAATGTTAAGTACTGGAAAGCCACTTTAAAATTAAAGGAATATGTGTATGAAGTTACTTTTGAGGCAGAAATTAGGAAATCTTTCTCTCTAAAACTTTCTTTATATATTCAGGGTTTCCAAGTCATGTTTGTTATTTTGAACAAAAAATATTTCAACTAGATTTAATTTTATGAAGTGGGATCTGTTGTGTGTGTACGTGTATACTCAGATACATGCATGTGTGATGCATTTATATATACATGTATATACACATGTATGTATCACATAATCTTGGCGAATAAATGTCACCTATGTTAGGAGGGAGGAATCTAAATTTTTATGGCTCTCTTGATAGCGTAAATATTATAAAACTTAAAGTTGAACACATTATTTCCAGGAGGAAGACTTTGCCTTGTTTTGAGTCTGCTTATCCTTCCTGTGTCCAAAGCATTTTTCAGTTGGAAATACGTACCTACACTAAGATTTTTTGTGGAACCGCATACTCCTTATTTTTAAGATATGCTCATGTTTAAGCAATGAATTTGGGAAGAAAGCCGTGGAATGACTCTACTCTCGGGCTGGCTTTTGCCCGCTGAGCTGCAGAGCAGGGATGCCGTTCACTTTAAGAGCAAACTAAAAATACCCAGGCAGCACGCAGGCTGCACTCTGGGCATGTTGTGGCGGGGCTGAGCCATGGCGGCGCTTCCCTGCGCGGCCCCAGCGCGCCCGCGGGCCCGCAGCTGCCCGGGCGCGGGGCGGCCGCCGGGGGGCGCTGCGGGCGCGGTTCCCGGGCCGTGCTCGGTTCCCGGGCCGTGCGCGGTTCCCGGGCCGTGCGCGGTTCCCGGGCCGTGCTCGGTTCCCGGGCCGTGCGCGGTTCCCCGGGCCGTGCGCGGTTCCCGGGCCGTGCTGGGTTCCCCGGGCCGTGCGCGGTTCCCGGGCCGTGCTCGGTTCCCGGGCCGTGCTCGGTTCCCGGGCCGTGCTCGGTTCCCCGCGCCGTGCTCGGTTCCCGGGCCGTGCGCGGTTCCCGGGCCGCGCTCGGTTCCCGGGCCGTGCGCGGTTCCCGGGCCGTGCGCGGTTCCCGGGCCGTGCTCGGTTCCCGGGCCGTGCGCGGTTCCCGGGCCGTGCTGGGTTCCCCGGGCCGTGCGCGGTTCCCGGGCCGTGCTCGGTTCCCGGGCCGTGCTCGGTTCCCCGCGCCGTGCTCGGTTCCCGGGCCGTGCTCGGTTCCCGGGCCGCGCTCGGTTCCCGGGCCGTGCGCGGTTCCCGGGCCGTGCTCGCCTCCGCGGCGTCCTTGGGCTGCGCGCCGGGCGCGGGGCACGGCAGCCACGGCCCCCCGGGCGGGCATCGCTTAGGATGCCTTGGGCTGCTTGTGCACAGGCTGCAGTTATCTGCGAATAAGCGCGGATTGCTGTTAACCCCCAGTGGGTGCTGCCTACGTACTACCTACCTTGTACCTCTCTGCTGCCTGCGTCCCAGGAGGACGGAAGGATTTCTGTCTAAACAGTGACTTGCTGACAGTGCAGAGAGATTTTGCACCAGGCACTTGTCAGTTTTTGAATAAAAGTTGTCGGGCTGGGTAGAACTAAAAATAAAATGCTCTTGTCCTCTGAGAAGATGCAGCCTTTGAATACTGAGTAAATATTTAAATGACGATGTGAAACAGTAATACAGGGTACCTGTACCGGTTCTTCATGTACTGAAACAACCTCCAACAAGAAATCACATGAAATAGTGTTTTCAATTTTCCTTTTTTAAACCACATGAAAAGAACGTTCTCAATCTGAGTGTTCCTTCTTTATTCTCTTTTCCTTGGCCTTCTGGGAGGGTGAACTTCATTACAATATTTCTGTAGTTTTTGTAAATGTGTATACTTATCTTCAATTGTTTCATTGTTTGTAGGTGCCCATGACATGAAGCATTACATAAAGAAGTTTAACATTATCTGTGCATTTTGACATATGATGGAACACTGTGACCTAAATAGCCATGTTATAAGCAGTTATATTCAAGGGACAATGTCAAACTGAAACTGTTCAAGAAGGGTGAAGTGCCTTATGTCTTTGTCAGAGCTCTAGATACTAGGAAAAAACTTAATGCTTTTATTTGAGAATGAAGCAGTTAGTTACTCAAAGTACTGAACTTGTGTTTGAAAAAGCAAAACCAAAGATCAAAACCTCTCTTCCAAATTGCAAATCATTCAGTTTATCATATGTTGAAGCCTAAGTTGAAAATAATACTGAATGTCCTATTCCATGATCAGTGAAGAAATTCTAAAAAGACATGGACACTATAATCTTTTCTTACATTACTTAAGTTTCTTTTGTTATTCACAGCTTTTTAACTTATCAGTATGAATTGCTGTTTACCTGCAAAGAGTAATACTGCCTCAGAAAGGGTCTGGCCCTGTGAGCTTCTGTATGTTTTTCAAATTCAAATAATTAGATTTACTTATTCAAGTCTTCTTTTATTCTTCACCTCATTCTAACCATGGTTGGAACTGTACAGTGAAAATGAAAACTTTACCCAGGGACAGACTGTAAGTCAGACTGTGGTTTCCTGGGATTTGTTGCTTTTGTTGTTGGAAGTGAGCAGTAAACTTGGGAGTTGTGTGGCTGGTGGGTGGGGAGGGCTGAAGTCTGGAGAAGGAAGGGAGTTTGAAATATCTTCTTTTTCAAATACAGATAAGAGATTAGGAAGACTAAAGTGAACCTCTTAGAATGAGTTTTAGGAAACTTTTTCTGTGTTTTTCCTGTGAATAGGTCATCTCTGTTCTGCAAAATGGTGCTATAAATGTCCAGAAAATCCTTGTTTGTCCTGCATGTTGTTGTGGATAATCTGTTTGTTCTTATTTTTGTCTAACTTTGCTCAGTCTGAGAGTTGAAGCAAGGGTGTTGTGGGCCTGAAAAATGATTTTACTGTGGTGAATTTGGTTCATTTTTGAGTTTCATCTCGTGCAAACTAGGAGTGGTTTATTAAAGTAAATGGATTTTTCAGTAGTTTACACCAGTGACCATAGAGCTAGGTGACATTTCAAAGCTTATTTAGGGTGTAATTTACCCTAAAGATATCCTGTTAACTATGTTGCATCAGAAAAGAAATGTTTTAAATTCATTTTGACACACCTGTATTATGCAACAGAATCCTTTGGGGCAGTGTCTCTGTCAGAAGTATGTGTTAAATGTTCACCACTTGATTGCTTTTGATTTAAAATTGAGGTTATAAACTGTAAAGCAGTCTATAAAGCTCCTTAAAAAAAGAGTTAAATTATTTGGCCACTACCTAATTAAGTGCTGGGAGGTGTGCAACTGAGACTGCAAGTTCAGAGCTGCTTTGCCACACCTTTTTCTTTCCTTTGATGTGTCCCTTGCTCGGCTGGCTTTTGAATCTCCTTGGAGGTCTCCTTGGAGCCTGGATTTGGATGTGGGATTGCATTCTCGTATTTGTAAGCAGAGTAATGACCTGCTCCTAGCCACTGGAGGTGGGTTGGCCTTACTCCTTACCTGCTTTTCTCCCTGTTATGCCAGCATTGCTGTGTGCCTCAGCTTGACATCAGCCACTTCAGGGAACTACAGAAAATTTTGTTACTGCTGGAAGAGGGGGAAAAACATTTTGCTGGATAAACTTGCTGAGCTTGCTCAGTGTCTGCAGTCAGTTGTGTGCTCCCAGCAAGGGGCAGAGAGATGAAGTTGTACAGCTTGACCAAGAGCAAGTGAATGGCTTCTGCTTCTTCAGCCCCTGGCTGCCCTTGGAGAGAGCTGGGCTGTACTGTGAAATCGTGTCTTTAGACCCCTATGGAGGGAAACTTGCAAAGAGCTTTGGATGCAGCAGCACAATGAACTTGGCATGACTGGAACAGCTGAGTGAGTTGTTGTTCAGGGGCTGGCAGCTCCTGGGAGAGGAGGGAAGGGGCAGTGCTGAGTGGTGCCTGTCTGACCCCCCAGCTCACTTGAACGCTGCCTCAGACAAGAGGCGCTGTGTGCAGGGGTGGTGCTCTGTAGTAAAGCAGTAGAAACACTTCAGCTGTCACAAGATACAGTAGTTTGCTTTACTTAAAGCACTTTGCTCAAAAGTAGTTTCTGTGAAGGGCTGTGGTACCTTTCAGATTAGGTCTTAGTGTGGATATTATGTTTTCACGCACTTTGCAGAAATCGACAAGATTGGAAAAGACTTTTGAGATCCTCAAGTGCAATCTATGACTCAACACCACCTTGTCAACCACACCATGGCACCAAGGCTTTTCTTAAAAAACTTTGTGTCAACTAGTAATGTCAATCTCAAATACTACATCAAAATCTAATTAGCAGTTCACTTTTAAATTTTTTTTGAGATGATGGTAGGCCCTGTCACGGCCTTTTAGGGGAGAATTCTTTATCACAACTTTTTTTTCATTTTTAATCAAAATAATGAAATGCCGATCTATTAAAACTTCGTGTGCACTATTATATTATAAACACCGATGCACTGTATAATGTAAACATGTATCTATTAGTGAAATCTAGAGCCTGCTTGCATTCAGTCATGTTCAAATATCTGTTTCTAATAAAGTACCCATTTCTAAGAAATATGTTTCTCAGAAACGTAAGATTTCAGAAAAAAACCCAAGGTAATTGTGTGCTTCATCTAAAGATATTAACTGTTCTGTAAAGGAAATTAGTTTTAATTAACCTGTGGCTATTTGACTAATTAGTGTGTTCAGGGTTTTTTTGTGGGGATGTTGTTGTGTGTGCACTGACCCCCACAGTAAAACTGGAACATCCCACTTCTAGCTTCTGCAGGATCTTGTCTGAGATGATCTGAAAACTAAATCCACTTTTAAATAGTTTTCTTGTATTTCCTAATGAAATCAAAGCTTAAGATCTGCTAGGGATCTTTTGGATCACAAATACAGCCAAATACAGCCTTCATCAGTGGAGCAGGCTGCTTTAAGCTTGCAGAATTCCTGCATTGGCTGATGCTGCAGGACATTTTCTCTGCTTCTTGGAGCTCCAATGTTGGTTTTCTCTAATTGCCAATGTGGTCTAATTTGTACTCTGGTATCATACCCATGTGTTTTTGGCCAATGCTTTGTTTCAATTATAATTCTTCTCTGTTTCCAGTGTTTAATATGGCTGTTCTAGAGACTTAATGTCAACTCCTTTCAGGGTTTTATTTTGATAAGTGAAAAACAAGTCAATCTCAGAAAAAAAGGTGAATGGCAGCAGTCTGAGGCTGAGCAATCCGCATCTCACTGCTGCAGGGAAAGGAAAGAAAAAGAACTTTTATCTTCTGGTAGTAGTGAGCTATTAAGTTGATTATCTCATGAAACCTCTTTGCTAAAAATTGGAAAAATAAGGGCATTTTGAATAACCACTGCAATTTTTCATAACTGTCACACTTTACCATCTCTCCTTTGGTACATCCAGCTGAGGAGAAGGTCGGGAAGTGTTTGGAGTTGGGTTCTTGTGGCAACAGGAGTTGTAATGCTTTTGCTTTCTTCTTAGGAGTTATTTCTTATGCTGGAAGAAGTGGGTCTTGTGCTTCTCTGCTAATTAGTATTTTTAGAGAAAATACACTTGAATTGCTTCTACTTTACAGTTGAGTTAAGAATGTGTTAAGCATTACAGGAGCTGATAACTGATAGATCATTTCAAGCAGTTTTTTTTTTTTTTGTAGTTTATCCTTTAGATCTTAACTTTGTAATGTTGTAGGTGTTTCTGATGAAGGGGATGGGTTTTTGTGGTAACCTGAAATAGAAATTGCATGTAACTCTTGAAAGGGTTAGAAGTTATGCAGTGTTTGTCAGATACTGCCTTGGTGTAGTGTTCCTGCGCTTACAGACAAGTGGGTTACTTGCAGTTTATTTACTGGGTTATGATATGTAAAAGAATTACCAGGAAAATGTCTATTTTTGACTTAAGCTGTAGTATGTAGATCTTGGAATTCTGTTTAAAAGAAACCCTAATCCTGCCTCAATAACAGGAATAACTTTTCCCAAGATTAAAATGAGTATGTTTAGAAGGTTTTTCTGTACCCTTAATAATATGATATGCTTTCCCTATAAATTATTAGCAAGTCTTTATGTACTTGGGAGTATAGTAGTAGTGTGTGAAAGTGAAGAGAGTTGAAGCAAGGGTGTTGTGGGCCTGAAAATATTGGGATGTTTCTTCTGGAAAAAGTAAACCCTGCTGGGGTTTAGGTAGCTTTATAGTAATCCCAGGTGGGACTTAAAGGGCTGGAACATTTTTGGATAGGACCAGTCTTTAAACTAAAAATGCTAATTAAAATTTTTATTTATAGATTTTATTACCTTGAAGTCAGCAAGGTCAGAAGAACAACTATTTCTGTCTGACTTAGGTTTTCTGGATAATCTTTTCTCATTTCTGTAGTGGCCTGATCTTTTTCCATATTTTTTTTTTCAGAAATACCGCTATCAGGATGAAGATACACCCCCACAGGAGCACAGCTCTCCACACATTGCCAATGAGGTGACGGGTCCAGAGCTGGTTCATGTATCAGAGAAGAATCTGTCACAGATTGAGAATGTCCATGGATTTGTTTCCCATTCTCATATTTCACCAGTAAAGGTAGGCCTTTCTGAAGTTGAAGAGTGAACTGTTTTGGTATGCTCCTGAGGAATTTAAGTTTTTAGGGCAAAAAATGTATGTGAAACACCTCCTTCTGTTTTTATGGAACTGCTCATTTGTGAAATTTACTTTGTAGACATTAAAGCACTGACTTAGTTCCACACATTCTAACCAGACATGCATGATAGTAAAATGCCCAGAAAACAACTATAAAAGCTTAAGATTTTGGATGTAGTTTTGAGGGACACTGTAGTTCGTGCTGTTGGTTTCATTTTAGACTTTTGGTCAGAAACCTGTAGAGTCAATCCTGAGTTTGTTTCTAGTAAATACTGTGATTGAGGATCTATGTGCAATATATGTCTCTGGAGTTTTTCAGCATGCAGCACCATTATTTTCAAGATTTCTACAGTAACTTGAAGGCAGATTTAAATATTTAGATAACAAACTGAGTGTGAGGTTTGGGAGGGGGTAATAAAACAGGCAGTTTTATTTACTGTGTTAGTAGATAGATGTAGCTCAGTTATGTTCTGGATACCACAGTGTTTTTGTGTGTCAGACTTAAATGTTGTTTTCTATAACATGTCTCAGTCTTTATGGCTGGTTTTGAGGGAAAATGGAGAAATTATTTGATACTGGGGAATGTTTGGGCTTTAGAGTGATGAGATGGGCTTAAATTGTGGTAGGTTTGTAGCTTGGTACTTTTAGCATGAATTGTTTGTGTGTGATAGTGTCCTTTGTAACTGCAAAGAACAAATGCTGTTACACTGAGAACAGCCCTGGGGAGAAGGGCTTGGGGGTGCTGCTGGATGAGAGCCTGGACATGACCCAACAATGTGCACTCATAGCCTAGAAAGCCAAGCATGTTCTGGGCTGCATCCAAAGCAGAGTGGGCAGCAGCAAGGGGAGGGGATTCTGCCCCTCTGCACTGCTCTGCTAGGACCCCACATGCAGTGCTGTATCCAGCTCTGGGGTCCCCAACAAAAGAAGGACGTGGGCCTGTTGGAGCAGGCCCAGAGGAGGGCGCAAAGATGATCAGAGGGCTGGAGCACCTCTCCTATGAAGACAGGCTGAGAGAGTTGGGGCTGTTCATCCTGGAGAACAGAGGGCTTCACGGAGACCTTAGAGCCCCTTCCAGTACTTAAAGTGGCTGCAAGAAAGCTGGAGAGGGAGTTTTTGCAAGGTCATGTAGTGATAGGACAAGATGGGGAATGGCTTGAAGCTGAAAGAGGATAGATTTAGATTAGATGTTAGTAAGAAATTCTTTCCCATGAGTGATGAGGCCCTGGCACAGGCTGCCCAGAGAAGGGGTGGCTGCCCCATCCCTGGAAGTGTTCAGGGCCAGGATGGGGCTTTGAGCAACCTGGTCTAGTACAGTCTTCAAGCCCATGGCAGGGAGTTTGATCTAGCTGATCTTTAGGTCCCCTTCCAACCCAAACTATTCTATGATATTTTAAGAGAAAAATGTTTTGAAGCTAGTTATATTTCCATTTTTTCAATTATGAAGGAAAATTTTGTTGAATGTATCAGCTCTTTATCATTGACTTGTGAGGACTCTAGAAGAACCAACAGTAGTATGTGAGTGCATTTAGTAATTGTTTTCCAGCTTTTCTAAAAGTTTTAAAGTGTATAGGATGATATTGAACCAGTGATTTTTACTTGTATCTCTACAATGAACTCTCAGTATTTTTCCATAGTCTTCAGTTAGACAAGCTGAATTCTTTAAGCCATAATGAATAACCTTTTAGAAGTGGGCTATATTGCCCTCTGAAGAGCCTTCTGAGAATACTCATGTGACAAAGCTTTCATTTTTGGGAATGGCTAGGACTTCAAACTTTTCTTGCTTATGACATTAGACACTCACATTCTGTGTAATTTTGAATTCTGATGCTAATTGACTGTTGGCTTGCTTCTCTCCTGAAGAAAAAACCCAAGGTTGATGTTGTGTTATTAGCATAGCTGCTCTGCTCTGCTTTTGATCTGATGATCTGCAAGGTGTTCATAGTTCTGGCATAGCTCTTGCTGAAGATTGATTTAGCAACAACAGCTGATTTAAGAGTGCTTTGTGTGATTTATTTGGTAGGTTGGCTTGGTGCACTGTGCAAGGACCAGGTCTTCACTGATATACAAGATCTCAATCAGCTTTCTTCAATAGCTCATTGCTTAAGGAAACTAAACATAATAGAGAATATTGTGTTTATGACATGAATAAAATAAAAGGTTTGGGTTTTGTTTTAAATATAAATGTTAAATGCACTTATAATTTCAAATACAGAGTTAGTAGTTTGAAGAAGTCAGTGGTTTTATGATTATGTGTTGCTTTTTAAGCAATGCTGCAGAGGCCAGTAGAATTGGATTTTGAGGAATACCTTCTGTTATAGCAAGCTCTCTGCAGTATGGAGCAATAATATAGAAGAACAAAAGGGAAGGGAGATGCTTAATTCTGACTAGTTTGCATTTTGTTCTTGAGAGAAGTTTTCAAATACTCTAGGACTTACAACAGCTTTTATAACTTTCTTGGACAGGTGGATGCTATTTCAAAAAGTAGTTTCCAATGTCACAAAATACAAATGTGTATCCTAGAATTTTAGATTATGAGTATGTGATTGCTATTTATCAAATGTTAAGTACTGTAGTAAATGAAGATGGTTTATCTTCGTGACAGAGGAATGGGCTACCTCAGATTCAGATTGGGTTAAAATATGGCATGTTTGCAATAAGCATGAAATAAGAGAGACTAGCTATACATGTTCAAAGCTTAAGTCAGACTTAGAGGTTTTGTCTTGTTAGAGTGGAGCTTTGTCAATTTAAGAAGAAATTTTTACTTCCTGTGTCCCAAGTAACGAAGAAGTAAACTTGGCCCAGGAGACTTTATATCCTCTATTCTGTAATACTGTGGGAAATGCTAATGCTGTAAAACAGCTTTTAAAAAAGTATTTAATAGTCAAGAATCATGAAGAAACAGTGAATATAGTCAAACTTCGAATCCTTCACAAATATTCTGTCTGAAAGATTTTGAAGAATATTTTCAGATAGGTTAGGCAGCTAGCACCAGAATTTCTTCATGTGTAGGATTTCCAAATTCCACCTGGAAGCGCGCGGGTTCCATGTGAGGTCCCGAGTTGGGCAATGCTCTGCTCTGCCCTTGGCCGCCAGATGGCGATGCTGCAACAGGGCTGGCTTCACTGTACCGCTGAATCCCGCGCTGTAGGACACTGAGATCACAGCCCCTCAGAGTGACGGCTTGGGAGTGAAAAGATGGGCTTATTAAACAGCTCCAAACAAGTGAAATCTGTCACAGATATGATATGGTACCAAACGGGCTTTAAACTGTGGACTAAATTTTTCTATCAAGGAAAAATACTTTGAATAACAGATTATTACGAGGCTATAAAATAGTGGGTCACGGTGCAATAAGAAAAAAAAAAATCACTAATCCTCATTTAGAGCAACCTGGGCATGACAGATTATTTAGCATATATATATATATATATATGTATGATGTAGCATGGCAATTCAGTATTTAAGTGTAGAACCTGATTGGGACTTCCATGCATTTCTGTAATATGTTTGTGAATTATGTGTTGGTTGGTATTTGGGGCTAATATTTCCCTGTTAATGCAGAAAGTCTAAAAGAAAAATGTAATAATTTGTAATCTACTAAATATATCTTGCACTGGAAAAATATACCATGACTAGCATGGTAAATCTTTATCTTGCTCTGAAGTAAAATCTTAATATTGCAATATTCAATGCATTTCCATTATATCCATAATTTCCATTTGAAATTTACACAGGTTCTTGAAAACTTTTCAAAGTAGTTGATAAGTTCTTAAATGATATTTTCATGTGGCTGCATGTGGTAACAGGAAGCTAGACTTACTAGTTGAGGAAAGTCTCTTGCCATTCTTCTTTCTTTAATCAAATCTTTTTCAATGATCTGTCTCTGGAGATTTTCACCATAGCACCAATCTTCAAAGGATGTGAGGAAAATGCCTGCACCTGGTTTGTTCCTTTCATGTGTCACAGATACGGACAGCTGAACAGAAATGTTTTAGCTGGAACATTGTACTGGCTTTATTAGTCTAGTAAGGGGCCTAAAATTGCTTATTCATGCTATACATGAAAAATTTAATTACTGACTGAATCATACATCTGTAAGGATCTACAGACATTGTACTGGTTGAATATCTCTAGAAGAACTTTGTGCAATCATCAGTGGAGTAGCAGAACGCTCTAGGAATTGTGAGAAGCATGTTTGGGTTGGTGGGGGAAGTCTTTAACTTGTAGTTCCATAATCATGGCCTCTTGTCTGTATTTGATGCAGCACAGTGCTGCTTTCCTGTCCTCACATGTTCCCAGGGGGTGCTGGGGACAGGCAGTGCAGGGATCAGCCTTCCCAGTGCTGCCTGCCTGCTCGATCTCCTGCACAGACCTGTCATTCTGGCTGGGGCTCTTGTGTGCTGCTACAGCACTTGTGCTTCAGGTGATGCAGTAAAAATCCCCACTTCCCTTAACCAGAAGGAGCATGTGGATTAATGTTGTTTATCCACTGGAGGACTCTTTTGTGGTTACATAAATTTATGTCAGTGAATAAAATTGTGAGTTCATAATATTATGACATTAAGTGCAAATGAGTTACTGTTTTCCTGTCTCTGAACTATGAAATGCTTCAAACTGAGGTGAAATACTGTTCCCCATTGAATAAAAGATTGAAGTTTTACCCCCAAATTCTAACCAAAGGAAGGTGCCTGGGTGAAGCACCTAGGGAATACCTTTGAAGCAGTAGCTGTGCCCAGTGCCAGTGCCCCTGTGCTTTATCTCTGCTTTCCCCTTGCAGTGTCAGATCTGGGAGAAAATATTCAGGCTCAGTTTGCATTAGAGTGCAAGTAGTCTTTTATTAGAATAGAAGCAGTAAGACAGAGTTTACCTTCTTTGGCTCTGTGAACCTCTGTTGGAGCTTGTGATGTTGCATTGAGCAGGGAAGGATCACTCTGCACCTTCACTGTTCGCTGCTGAGAGTGGCAGTAGGTTAGTTGGGCATTTTATTTGACCTAGTGCTGTGAGTGCCTGTAGGGTGAGAAGTATGTCCTTCAGCCTTTCCTCTCTTCTTGCTTAGAAGCAGCCGCTTGTGGTTTTGTGTCCCATATCCCGTACTTTGTGAAGGGGACACATAGTTTCAAAAAATGTCTAATAGTGTGTCAGTGGTACCCTTTGCTGAGGCAGGCTTTGTAATCCTAGCACAGCAGTTCTGCTGACTACGTGCACTGTCTGTGAAATAAATATCTTGTGCCCACTCGGTGTATGCCTGCTTTTTTTCACAGGTTTAGTCATCTTTGGAAAAGTATTTCCAGGATCTAATGGTATTTAAGCTTAATAGTTTTAAATTAACCCTGATTTGAAACTGCTTATCTGTTAGTGCTGCAGTGCTGTGTAATAGCCCACTTATCTGACTGTGATATCACAGGAATGAGATATGGCAAGGTGGTACTTGTTCTTAAAATAGCTTCCAGAAGGGACAGGAGAAATTAGAACTTGCTCCCATTTCTGTACTGGCAAAACACAGTGAAACCGTTCTAAAGAGCAGAATCAATGAGCATGTGGAGAAATGAGAGATGAGAAAGCAATGAATGCATTGTAAAGAGAATTTCTGCTGCACAAATCCCTTAAAGCATGTGTTTAAAGATCATCTTGTTGATGTAGGTTTCTAGGTTTTCCTAGATGCACACAATAGACACACTCAAGAAAGATTATGAAGAAATGTAAGCTGTCATGAAATAAGAAAAAAAGGACTTTGGGATTTAGTTGTTAAAAAACCCAAAGCAAACAAAAATGTCCCACCAAAACCAAACCAACAACGAAAGGAAAGTAAAGGATGAGGAAGAAGACTGGTAATCAGGGATGGAGGTTATCAGAAGGATCTCGGAAGAACTTGTGTTCTCATTGCATCATCTAAGAGGAATAAGAGCTCAGGGTTATAACAGATTAATGGAATAATCATCTCAGTACTCAATTTACAGTCAAAAAGGCAAATGGAATACAAGGAATAAATCAGCGAAGCAAAAGGGAATTAAACTGCATTATCTTATCACTCCAGAAATCTGCACCATTCATTATCTTGATTAAGAAGGCAAATTTAGATACTCAAAGAAGAACAACAAGAATGGTCAGAGACAGAGGGCAGCTACTGTGGAATGAAGAATGAACTAGTTTGACCCCTCTGGTTAAAGAGTTGACTAAGGAGATACCAATGAAACTAGTCAGTAAAGCTGAGTCTCTAAAATGATGAAAATGACTAGGGAATGGTTATTTCAAAAATTAAAATTTCTATTCAGAACTACAGATTAGCAGGTGATAATTGTTTTATAGCCTGTAAACACAGTTATCTACAGTCAACCTCTGACTTTGAAATAATCTTTCAACTCTATTGGTTTCTGGCTATAACAACCAAGGTATTACAGTATCCATTGCTTCTTTCTTCAACTGCAACAAGAACCTTTATTTAACTCCTTCCTATTAAGCTGTATGGAAATAGCTGTTATATAAATGTGCATATTTGCACATCCTTCCTTCGATGCTAATAATCTCCTTTCAATGTGAACCCAAATGTGCTGATGATATTAATAGGTTCCCTTCTTTTTATCTTCTGGTGTGTCTTCTCTCCAATCCCCTCTGTTTTCTCAAGTGCTTCCTCAGAAGTCTTCTAGAGCTTGTGGAGCTGCTGTTAAAACAGCCTTCTGTGTTATTTGGGAGAGTTTTTCTGCTCTCAGGAAGTCTTATGGTCTTTATGACTTGAACCGTGCACGTTCAAGATTAGCTAACAGTCAAAGGAATTTTAACTTCCTCTTTGCCCCAGTAGATTTTCTTGTCCTGCTCCAGTCTGAGTAGGTAGGTGAGGTTAAGCTGAAGATGAAGATACTGTTTCCATGTAGAAATCAAAGATCAGTTGACATGTAATTTGCGAGCTGGGTTATGATTGTGAGAAGGTTGCAATCTGTTACTTTTTTCTAAATTGAGAACTTTGTAGAGCTTTGCCATCTTCAGCAGAAAGGCAGTGCTTCTGATTAGGAATGTACATAGAATACTGGGAATTGTAAAGAAAAACTTGAAGAAACTCTCAGGCATACTTATTTTTAGACTAGTATTGTACTCTGGTGATCACACTTGAGAGGCGCTGTTATGCAGTCTTTAATTAAAATGCACTGCCCAAGTTCTTGATAGGTTATTGATTTTAAACTCCTGTAATTGAAGAATGTGGAAATACATGCAAAGGTGTCAGTTTGTGTTTTATAGTAAGAATCAGTAGACCACAGTTCTTCATAAGGGTCTGCTCAATAAATTCTTGTCAACAGAGACAAGATAATAAAACTGTAACAGATGGACTGTGGATTAATCCAAACATTAGAACAACCTAAGATACAGTAATCAACATCAAGTCGTCCCAGAAAGGGGTTGCACTGTTTTCACCCGAGATTTTCCCTGAGCTCTCGGTGCAGTTGGGTTCATTTTGATGACTGAAGCAAGCCTAAGGAGACTTGCATCAAACACAAGATGTTTTTGTCAGTCTGGCGTGCCAAAAAGATGGGCAGGAGGTTCATGAGCAGGGTGCGGAAGACCAGGCAGTTCAATCTGCCCAGATTGGTAGGTTGTCTGAGGTGTATTGTGAGTAATAAGGTAATGATCTTTTATATTAAATATTTATACTAAAATAGATTGTTAGAAAATAATTATTCTGGGATATGTTTACTTTTAAGTTGGTTTCAGAAGTAGGACATGTACTTGTTATTGATTACGTAAATGATGCTTGGTCAAGAACTATCTTTCAGTCCTATCTGAACTAAAAGTTAAGATAGACTTTCTAGCATCTCTTAGCAAAAAGGGTTAACAATTTTTTTTTCTCCACAGTATTTGAGTCCTGAGCTCCTGGGCTTTGGCTTAGAATACCGCATATACTTGTTTATGAGACTCAGACTTATGCCAGTAAAAGTTTAAATCTAGAATTCTGAAAAGTGTGAGAAAGAAGCATTCGTTTGTATCTACATTTTCAGTATTGCTTTTGTTCCCGTGCTTGAAGAGTTGCATAGTCTTATGTTTGAATATCCAAGTTCTGAACATTTCTTTTGCCTCTGTTTTTGGTCAAAACCTAACTGATATTGAAAATAAAACAAGCCCCTGGCATTGTTTTAGGTGATTCTTGAATTTTCTCTGTTAAGACAAGCAGGTTTTTTTTTCCTTTAGGGTCTGTGTTTTTTTAGCCAATACTCTGTTTAGATGAATGGAGTAAAAGTAATATTAGAGACTTTTCAAATGCTTCAGGGGGTCTGTTGGTTTTTGTTTAGAAAGGGTAATTGAGATATAATTGCTGTTTCTGTTCAAAATCAATTTCTGTTGCTGTGCCTTTTTAATTTTAGGCGTGCATTCTGCTTGTAAAGTTATGCCCAGGAAACCTTTGTCTGAGAGATTAAAATACAGCATTATGTCGTGTTTTGACTTGTCTCAGCAAGCTGATAGTACCAATTTGCTTGGATATAAAGTCAGAGGAATTCTAGTCTAACTATTTGATGTTGATTTTTACATTTAGTAATCACTATGATCACTGTATCTTGCTAATTGGCCACAGAACAAATAATGTTACTCTGCAGCCTCTATAAATGCAGACAGATCCTCCAGTAAATTTCTTACCCTGTAGAGATATGTGTACTGATGTAGAAATCTTAATTATGTGTTGTTTTGTTTTGGGGTGGGAATCTTTTCAAATCTGCAAATTCTGAATTCTTGTCTAACAGTAAAGAGTGGTTTTTGTTTTGTTTTAGTGTGTGGTGTTTTTTGTTTGCTTTGTTTTTAATTTGAGCCTCAGTTCAATATCCAGAATATGAAAAATGGGTGATGAAAGCTCTCTATGCCTTTTAGCTTCCTGCAGTTTCCTGATGAGCTTCCCTGTTCTGCCTCCTGACTCTGGAGGCAATCTTTCACAGATGCAATCCCAGCTCTGAGATCTCTGTTGGTGATTTTCCTTGCTCTGGATATTGCCTCTTCTGTGCAAATAGAACTTTTTTCCAGTTTCTACTTGTAGGTGTTTTACCCCTCTGTTGAAATGGTCTTTGACTGGAATAAGCCCTTGTTTTTACAACCTCCCACTGTTTTTTCAGCTCTACAAGTGATCATTCTTCTAATCTGGACTCCTTTGTGCTATCCTGATTTCGTACCAGAGCTATGCTTTGCCTTTATCTTCAGGTTTCTTTGTAACATGTAAAAATCAGGGTTTGTCTCATCACCACAGTACCAGCTCCTTCTACAAATAACTGCAACTGTATCTGCTTAGGCGTCAGCAAATCTTGCTCGGTATCATTACATCCATATGGAGTGTAGGTGACACAGATTGCTGCCTTGCATCACCAGCGGGATTGCATAACCTCTTCCTTAAGCACTTTTCTGGATTTCTCTCTCAGTTGAAATTAAATCATCATTGCTTTGCTTTCAGGAAGCTTTTTGTCCATGTGATGCTTTCCTGAAGTGCTGATTTCTAAAATCACTTAGTAATTGATGCCATAGGGGATTGTTGGCCATGTGGGAATCATCCTGGAAAGAAACTGCCTTAAAACATGCAAACATCTCTTATCTTCAGACAGACTGATATAATAGTAAAAAAATAACCTACTTAGTAAATTTCTTGTCCATGTATTGTGGTGTTTTCTTCTAGAATTTTACACAATGTTCTTCCATGTGACTTTGTTTGGAGCCTATGGGGAGAGACAGAGAGAAAAATTAATTATTGAAGAAATTCTTTTGAATGTTGGACAAATGCTTGTGCTCTGAGATATATAATAAACTGTATAGCAGTGTTGATATTCAAGGCTATATGTAGAAAAGGATAAAAAATATTTTCACCTTGACTCTTTATAAAAAGACTTGGAACTCAAAGCATGTAGTTTCAATTTTCCTGGTAATAAATTCATAGCATTTTTTAGGCTTGGTATGTTTTTTGTGTCTGGAAAAAGGTAGGGCTTAGGAAGTGCTGCAGTCTTCCTGTGAAAAAATTCTCATTATTAAAAGCTTGTCCATTTGAAAGGATGAGCATCTACTGTGTCTCAGGCATTTCTCAACCTCCATTATCTATCTTATGCTCATAGCTTTAAGGACACTTCACAAGTCAGACCCAGCTTCATATGACTTACAGAGATAAGCCATTGTATTTTATAAATATTAATAAAGTCTGTCTGAAAGGTGTGCTCAGAATGTTGGCATGTGGTGTGCTATTGAGCTGTACTGGTGACTAGAAGTAAATGGTGCATTGATCTCGCCACAACAGATTTCAATTAATGTACTTCTTATTTCTGCTTGTAATAGAACCTGGCAGGAAAAAATCTGTTACTCAGTATAGGATAGCTGTCAGTAAGAATTTGTTAAACAGCAGATTATGTTGCACCCCAAAAAGTACGTAGGGAATTTGGTAACTCCACTAAAATGCATATCATGAATCAAGGGATTTTTAGAATTATGTGACTGTAAGTTGTGGCTGTGTTGTAAGGATTTTTTCAGCTTTTGTTTATCATATGGAGAGTTCTCTGCTTTTTTAAAATGTTTGCCCTGGTGCTATGATCATGACTGTGGAAATATACCACAAATGGTTTTGATAACTTTTGGCTTTCCAGAGACGAGCTGGTGTTGAAAGCTTGACTGATTTCCAAAATAATCCCTCCAACGTGAGCTGGAGAATTTTTTTAAAAAATAGTTGGCTATAAAAATTTGAATTGTGAGTTCTGTAAGGTAGCTTGAGTTCCATATAATCTTTCAGATAATTATTCTGAATTCTTTTTTTGCTATGAAGTGAAGAAAGCAGAGAAAACCTACACCTAATACTTGTCACGTGCATGGGAGATCAAAATAATCTTACTGAAAAGTCATTAGTGAATAGTAAGAATTTTTTGGTTTTTTGAAAAGTATGTTGAGTCATAAATATATATATACATTTATTGTTTTCATAATATGCATACAGTAATCACAGAAATTTGGGCATAGGTGTTATGAATGTGACACGTTATTCACAGAATAAGAACAGCAGTGTGGACTCGTAGTGTTTAATTTTAGCCTCTGATTCTCCCAAGGGTTAAAAAAACCCCCAAACCACAGTAGAACAACTTCACTGGGCATCCTCTGATAGACCACACAAAATGATTGTTTTGTGGCACTGTGATTCACTCCCTCTATAGTTGTTTTATGCACAAAAGAACAGAGAAAAACAAGAAGATACCAGCAAACAGTTGTTTCTTGATTTTTTGTTTTGAGCATGGTGTTAAAGTTGTTTTGGTCTGTGGAATGTTTTCATAAAGACAGACTCAGTGAAAAGTGCAGCTCTGCTCTATATTCCCTGTTTTGTTTGCTTCAGGTTCATAATTTATGCAAGCAAGGAAGTGAAAAGATGCTATTGGATATTTCTACAGGCAGTGATTGAAACTTGGTTATTTTTGATCTGTGCTTTCTCCACCCAGTAGCTGTTATCATACACCACCATCCTCATAGCTGTGAAATTGTAACGTTGTACTGTACCTGCTACCCAGTTTCCCTTAAATATCTGTTGGCAGCTAGGAAGAGAAAGCAAGGTTTTCGTCCTGTGCATTCCGAAAAGGAAAAATAAGGAAAACCTTTGCTTGCTGCCTTTTTTTTTTTTTTTTTTTTTTTCTTAAATTGCTCAAGATTATCCTCATCATTGTAATCACAGGTAGAGAGGGAATGTAAGAGGTGGAAACCCTTGGAAGAAAACCAGCATCAGCTAGCAAGGATTTTGTTTTCCTGGTTTGTAAACGATGCTGCTGTAATTCTATCTGCATTTTTTTTTTTTCCCCCTGCTCATTCACCACTCAGCAGCTGGTAGGGAATTAAGACTGCCTGGCAACCACCTGCAGAGCTGCAGAGATGAATTACATTTTCGGAAATAACACACTCCTCTATTCTCGCGCCAGTCGAGGCAACACTGGCTCCAGCCACAGCTCTGTAGGCCCCAAACAGAAGCAGTGGGCAAAGAAAGGCTCCACAGATGAGCTGCGGAGCGAGCCTTCCCGCTGGCAGCAGATAGTGGCATTTTTCACTCGGAGACATGGCTTCATTGACTGCATTTCTGTTGCTGCCAGCTCCACCCAGGTAATATGCCACATGTTAAAGTGATTGTGTCTGCATGTTTTCTGACTGCTTGCTAGGCAGAAAGAGCAATTATTTATATATGCATGATTTCGTATAATCTCTTATTTATGAATGACGTTTTCTGTCTGCTTTCATTTTCATTTTTTAAAGAGCTCTGTATAATTTCGAGCATTAAAGCATGAAAATGGAAACACTAAATGAGGTCTGATTTTTATTTATTTTGCAAGTGATGAGCCTCCAGCAATTTTAAGTATGAGATATCCTAATGAAACAGTAAAATATTGAAAATGTAGTTTGCATTCTGCTGCTTAGCTCTGGAGGGCAATAACGTAGTTAAGAAATATCAATTCCGTAGCTCTAGCAAGATGTCAAATCAAATAGTCTATGTATTTAATGGTTAGGGAAATTTATCTAAAGAATTAAGTACTTTAAAACCTTAACTCTAGGTAAAACAACGAATTCAATTCTGTAACAGCTTTCTAGGGTTCTTGGCTACTAATAATGCACAGATGAAGGATTGTCTCCCTTACATACGGGGTGTACATTCAATAGTGCAGTCTGTAAGAAAAACATGACATTTTTCAACTTCACTGTCCATCTGCTCTATGTGATGTTTGTGTTAATCATCATTCAAAGGTAAATGCAAGCAAGCTAAATTTTAATTGTGTGGTTTTGTATGACTTCTTAAGGTTGACACTGAGAGAAGTTTAAACTTACCAGCATTAGAAAATTAGTATCTCTTTGGAAAATATGACTAAGAGCTATGGAACAATGTTGAAATGTCAGAATTATTTAAACATGGGAGTTTAGGTTTGTTTTGCTACTGTCAAGTGAAATTCATCATTAGTCAAGATATCTTGAATGATTTAACCTGAAATACTAAAAAAACTTATGAAAGAAGGAAAAACTTGTTACTTTCAGACAGTGTAATTTTATTAGGATAATTTCTGTTAGTAGTTGATTCAAAGATGATAAACTGGCACTTCCTCTGAAGTCTGCTTATTGTTACCTGTTGTTTTTTTTTTGCTTATGAATTTGGAGTAAACAATGAATAGGAGAGCTTAGAGGGGAATTTTGACTTTCTTGTTGCATCTTGTACATGATGTGGAAGATGGATCCTGTAGTTTCTCTAATGGGTCATTTTACAACTCCAAGTGATGCATTAGGTAGACATAATAGCTTTTAAATACTGGTTGTGTGGGGTTTTTTTGTTTTGGTTTTTTGGTGTTTTTTTTTTTTTTTTTTTTCTTTGTAGGTTTTTTTTTAAGTAGAAATATACAGTATCAACCTTTTGAATAAAATTGTACTTGCTCTCATTTGTTTAAATCTTGAAGAAGTAGTATTTGAATATGTGAATCTTGCAATTGGACTGACTAATCAGGCCTGGAAACCTGCTCATAAATAAAATATGGCATACCCTCTGCTCTGAGTGAGGGTTGGGCCAGGTAAAGTTCCTGAGATCCCTTCAAACCACACTGTGATTCTCTAAATATCCCAGTGTTTGTTCTATTTTTCTGCTATGAAAAAGATTGCTTACCTCTGGGGAAGCCTGCCAAATATTTTCATAGCTCTGTCAGTTCTTCATTAAAAAGAACTGCTTATACATGCTCATGGCCAGAAGGAGGGGAAAAAACCAAATATTTTGAAGTGGTTGTTCAAAACACCTTAATGAGCATATTCAGAAGTCACACACTAAAAACGTAAGAACTTGTTGAAGCCACTTCCTTTGGAAGGATGCTGCACTGTGCTCGCACCTTATCCACCATCGCAGCTGTTCTAGCCTCAGGAGAGAAAGAGGCATTTGGAGGTTGTTCATTGTGGTGCAATTTTTTCAGTTCTTTTCAGTTTGTGTTCTGTGCTGTAGTATTCTGAATATTTTTGATGCCTTTTATTCCTTCATTTGATATACATCCCCATCATTTGAATGTAATCACATTTGCAGGGTCCAAATAAGTAGCTAAATGTGATGTTCTTCTCTAATCTGGCTTTTAGAAATTCTACATGTGATCGTGGGCCTTATCTAGTCTTACTGTTGTGACATCATGATTTTTAACAGATACAAAATCAGTTGATGGTTTTTCCTGCTTCCCCTGTGAATCTGCTACAGAGCCCCCAGTTTTAGGTGTCTCTTCATTTCCTTGGCTTTCTTGGATGACATGAAATGGTCATGCTTGCTTCATTCCCTCCATCTCCAGTGAAAGGGAAATGACTCCCTGGAGATGGGGCAGCACATGCCTGTCCTGCTCTGGGACCTGCTTGGGACACCCTCGCCCCGGCGAGGTGGGCAGAGGACTTTGGGTTTTGAGGTAGGGTACATTTTGAGTAAGGTCTTTTATCCTAAAGAAGCAAGGCTGGAGTTGATGACAGATATGGTAGCACTGCTTTTTGCTGTAGTTATCCCTTGGCTTATGCCCAAAAGAATGCGCGCACGCCCAAGTGCATGGTGCCCAGCTAACCACACCAGACTTCTTTATCAGTCTTGGAAGCAGATATAACATGCTCAGGAAATTGAGGGCTTCATTGTTTCTTCCTTCTCATTCTCTGTGTGTTAGTCACTCAAATAGGAGAAGTAAGGAATTTGGTTAGGAGCTGATACATCAATTTTTTTGTCAGTGAATTCTTAAATTCCTTTAATTAAAGACAAATCCATGGTTTTAAATGGAAGGTAATGATAAAACCAAGCATACAACAAATTTATACTGTCACGAGGGTGAATAACTGTGCTATGAGCTTAGTAAATACACCATTATGCAAATGACTAATGCCAGGTAAAGTGCTGTCCTAACAGGAGATGTGCACAGTGCATCAAGGATGATAGCTGTATCAAGAGCACTGCTTTTGCCTGAAGTCTTTCCAGAACTCTGAGAAGCCCCTGTTCTTGCCAGTCAATCCAGCTTTCACGTCTCAGAAAGCATTTTAACTGTTGGTATTTGGCCCACAGTGGGCTACAAATAAAGAAACTGATTTGTCTGAATCCCACATGTCCTTAAACTGGTTCTAACAGCAAGGCACTGAGGCTGGTCCTGGCACGTAACTGAGCACACACATGCAGCATTTGATACTGAAAATTTGTTTAGCTCCTTGAATATCCTGTGCTCATTTTTACTTCTATTTTCTAGGACATATTTTAGGAAAGATGAAAATGATCAGGGCAGAAAAATCATCCTAAATCTGCTTAACCATTTCAAAAACTTAATTTTAAATTTCAGAGCTTATCAGCTGCTTTTGTGAGTTGTTTGAGCTCAGTCATTTCTTGACTTTGTATATCATCTTTTTGAGATCTTGATACAAGTTTTACTGCATGATTAGTCCTAGACTATTGCTCTCAGAGTCATTGGAATATTATGGATGTAGTTCTAGCATGTACAAAATGCTATTTCTAATCATGTAACAGCATAGAGGTGTTGTAAGGCATGTTAAAAAGATAATGATTAAAAAAGAATCAGGTCTCTACCCTAATCTCTCTTTTATTGTACTTCTTGAAAAACTGATTTCTTAGGGCAATATTTTATCCTTCTTGTATTTTGATATATATTGAAGCATTTATATGTTGTTGCTGCTAATACTGTGATGAATGCAGGAGAAAGTAGCTTTAAATAGTATTTGAATGATTTTCTCAATAACAATTCACCTTCTGAAACTGAAATGTGAGTTTTATTGTACTAAGTTTCCTTCTTATTCTTGATTTTTAGTGATGTAAAATCACACATTTGTAAGAGTGTGAGTTTATTTTGCAAATTAGTTCTGCCACTGGTTGCATTTTCTGTAAGATGGCATTGTAGCAGTGATAAAAGCTGTAAGATTTATTCTGTAAGAGGAATGCATTAATATGTGCCCCAATAGGCTAGGTAGCAAGAAATTCTTGGTAGTTTAACCAAAGCATTTATAGGACTTTCTCTGGAACCTTTGGTTCATTTTGTAAACATTTTCTGTGTATGGTAGAGATGAAAACTTAAGACTATAAAATTTGCCTGACGTTTTAGGGATAGGCAATTTTAAAACCATAATAGCATCAATAAATTTTAGGACTATCTGGCACGACTCATGTGGTGCCATGTAGACACTGTCAGCATCCTGCTGCTTCCCTGCTGTGGGCAGTGGTGCCCCTCTGCCGGGGTCAGGCCTGTGCAGCCATGGGGCTGTGCCCGTGGGTGGCTGCAGTGCTGGCATGTGCAGGTTGTTCCCTCACTAATCACCTGCGGCACAGCAGTGCTGATAAGGGCTGAGGGAGTGGTGGTAAGAACTGAAGCAGTGCTCCAGCCACCTGCAGGCACTGCTTCCTGCCACAGGCGTTTAGGCTCCACTTTCCCTTTCCTGTTCTCTCACAGCTCTGTCTCGCTCAGGGTTGGTAGCCTAATTTCTTCATATTTCTATTGCATTGTATCTCAAAGAAATTACTTTTTTCGGAATGAGTCAGAAATCTGGTAAAGAAAGAAGGAGACACAGAATTTTTTGCTTTTGGAGTTCTGCTGGTGCTACTACTGAGGCTTTCTGCCTGCACTGTGCTCAGGAGTCTAAATCTTCAGGCAAGGCAGACACTGGATCCCCTCTTAATCCATTGTCTTCAACTAAAAATTCAGGTGGACTAACAAGGTCTTGCTGTATGAAGCCCAGTGCATGGAAACCTGTGAAAAAGGTAGGACTCTTTAGGGCTGTTATATAACCTTCCTAATTTATTTTATATTGTGATAGTTGCCCTCACAGTTGAGGCTTGTATTGATTGACAAAGTGTTTTGAAAGTCAAATACAGGCCAGTCTGTCTTTCACCAGCTGTCAGCTTACTGAACAGCTCTAGCATGGCTCCTGTAGTATAGCATTTCTGTTTTGCTGCCAAAGCTGCTGTACATGTTTCAGTTAATACAATTATTAACTAAATTACTGTCTGATAGAACCACTGAATGTAAAGTCAAAATCATCTTCTTCCTGTTCTTCTATTTTGGTCCACAGCATCGAGAACACTCTCAATTATGATTAAGAATGGGCAGGATATTTCCTTTACTTTGAAAACTTTAGCTCAACAGAAGCTTCTTAGATGTTTTTAGAGAAGATGACCTTGCCTTTTAGAATGATCTGTGCATCTGTGTTTGGGAGCTGACATGGTATCCTGGCGTGCAATTTAAGACTTATAGTTTAGACCCAGCTCAGAGTCCTGGTAAAATTTGTGTCCACAGCCTTTCTGGGATTTATAGTAACTCAAGGAGAGAAATTGTTTTCTTAAACAAGAGAAGGTGAAATCGTTATGTGCACACCAGCTTTGCAGTATCTTTTGAGAAGGATTTGGTTCTTTTTTGTAGAACCTTTGCTGGGGCCACTGCTTTTATCTGTATTCCAAATTGAAGAAGGAACTTAAATTTCTCCTGGTGAATAACAATTACTTAAAAAAAATTCAGTGAAGCATTTAGGCTCTAGAACTCCCTTATTTTTTCCGTTGCTGTGGTGTTTTTTGTTTGTTTGTTTTGTTTTGTTTTTTTTAAGATGGGCTTGATAGTCTGAATGAAGAATGTGTCCATCACTCCTCTCCCTGTGAGAGAATTCGAACTAATTTCAACATGCTGCTGTTTGCTAAGCTTCAAGCATAATCGTACTGTAAAGCATTTCCAGTACAGTTCAATTTTGAGTTACTGTGACAGATCCACAAAAGATGACAATGCAAGGAGAACATCAACCTCCTTATGTTATGTTTCTTATGTGCAATTGAATTGAAGTGCCTCATTCTTGGTTATTGGTATAACACATAATTCACATTTTGCTTATCATGTAATGGCTCTATAACAGAGAGGTCCCAGTGGATGCATTCCTCCCTTGAGGAAGGATGCTTGCTTTAAAGCTGTTTCTAATATGTCTTTCCAAATTTAATTCAAGTGAAGATTGCATAGTTCTATAGATGATTTCAAGAACGCTCTACAGATTGCTCCAGTTAGAATTTAGGAGAAATCCTTCTGATCATTTGGCACTGTTCCTCCATATTATTCCTTACAGAATTGATAGGAGCATTCCTGTTTCACAATAAAGGCTGATAACCTTGTGCCATCTGTTGTGGAAGCTCAGAAAATGTAATACAGATGCCAAATTTAGTACTGAGACTTGACAGCTTATTAATACCACACCACCTAGCAAGACATCCCTGAATCCTTTGAAGGATCTGCTTTTTCTGATCTTTCCCAAAATAGCATTAGCAACAGTCAATTCTATACAGGTCAAAATTAATTACATCAATGTTCTCCCTGAAAGTAGTTTGTCATGACAAAACAGAGGAAAAAATATTGACTAATCTTTGATATACTCAGCTGCAATATCTTTTAAACTACCTTTGTTTACTTCGGATCATCCACTGACCTCTTAAGTGGTCACCTCTTGCCAGAATTTGAGTTTCTTCCAGGAGCTGCTTGGACTCAAAGACAAGTCAATAGTGCTTCCTGACTCTCCTGAGCCAGAAAACAACTTTTCTTGTGCCTTGTTAAGGTTTGCCAACATTACCTACTGGATACTTCTGCTACAGTAGGTGCTCAAGTTGTTTAAGTTCTAATCCCCACTTGACTGGCATGGCCATCTGACCACATGATGGTTCATTCCCTAAGAAACTGTCAAAAATTCCCAAACTGGTGCAGTTCTGTCACTTGCCTTTTGAAAGACTTAAGCCCCCCTTCTATGTACCAGTTTTTTTTGTGGCTGCACATGCAAGGTTCAATATCAAAAGAGCATACTCGGAAGGACTGAAAGCATCATCTTAAAGTAGAACAAGGATTCCATTCTGTCTATCTTGTATAATTGAAAAAAAAACCAAAAACCAACCCTTTGCCACCAACCAAAGCACTTCTGGACTTGTTTTCCAGTTTGGTATTCCTCAGGGTCCCTCTGTGCTGTTTATTGCTATTCCATGTGACTTGTTGTCAGTATTGAATTTCATCTTGTTGCCTATAACCCACTTGTCTAATATATCAGCCTTGCTCTACAGCTTGTTTCTGTTGTGCATTTGCTGCCCTTCTCTTTCTGTTGGTGTTTAACTGCACATTAGGATGTAGTTGAGCCGACGTGTTCTCCAGACAAATAACAGACGCTTATGACTCATTTTGTCTGTTGTAAGCTGATCTTGTCATTTATGAATTTTTAGTCTATTGCTCTGTTACAGTGTTTTCTTTGTATATTCCTGTCCCTTGCAACAGTCTTTTTGGAAATGATACATTTAAGCAATGATTTTCATAAAATCAGATCACCTTACACATACTTTTCATAAAAAAAAAATCAGGACAAAATAGTTTAAGGTATATCAGAACACTGGTAAAATAAAATTGCTTATTAATTTTTTTCATGTCCTTGTAATCAGCTTAAGTTTGGGCTTGTTTTGTAAGTTGCCAACATTTTTTAAACTGTATGGAAGTTAGTATTATTGTTGTTATTGGAGACTAGAATCTACGCAGCTGTGTCAGTCTTCTAAATAGGACTTCAGACATGCAGGTGTAATACAGGATTTTTCATTGATGATGGAATTTCACTTTCTTCCCACTGCTTTGTGTGGTACTTCCTGGAAACTGCTGTACCGTGGGAATGTTGTGGATCAGTCTTTCGGCTTCTTGTCTTTTATTCTCTTATCAGTGCTGCCTCACAGTGTGTGTATTTGCTTATTTGAAACTGTTTCTCTAAGACTGATGCCTGCAGAAGTCAGTTGAGGAGCCTGTGTTCTGCTGCTCCCAGGTAGTGTTTGCCTTTCATAACAAAGATGGGAGGGGAGTAAAGATTGCCTGTGCTTCTAGGGTACAGTTCTACTTCAAAGCAAATTTAATTTACTAAGTAAATTGTACTTGTTTTTCTTAGATAACTAACTGTTTCTGAATGCTCAGTGTGATATACAGGTGAAAAGGGAGTCAGTTTTCCCATTGGAAAGGGAAGGAACTCTGGATTCTCTCTGTAGCATGTAGGGTAATCAGTTTGAAATCATGGTAAGTGATTGGAGTGTTCAAAAAAGTGTTCTCTAACTGTAGATGATATTCAGGAACACCTGCTTTATTATGAAAACTTAAGAACCTCTGCTTAGTTCATCTGAGAGAAAGTCAGGAGATGATATCATCAGACTATAAATATGTAAGGATAGATTTCAGAAACTGGAAAGCTTGTTTATTTAGTAGAAAACGCATCTGTATTCCAAGTCAGATAGAAAACTTAATTTGAAAGCTTGATACTAATATAATAAGTATTTTGGAAACTTAGTGGGACATGATGTACTTGCCAAATCAGGGTAATAAATTAGTATTTCCTATGTAAGAAGTATGATGACAAAGTTTCTACTTGAGAATATCAAAATGCATCACAATCTCTGATCCATCATTTAATATAATGGCTTTAAACTGCTCTTTGAAAGCTGTAAGCTGCTGGAAAGCAATTTATATATTTTTAAAAATCCCTCTTTTCATTACACTTCTTTGCTGCTGCTTTTAATTTCCCTTTTAATTCTGTAATTTAAAAAGATGAATGCAGGGAAAATTCTGTGTACAGCTTTTTACACTTCAAGTCCATTAAGCCTCGCTATGGAGCAGCACTTGAGTAGTTAGATGCTAAATCAAGTGCTATGCAAAGTGACCATGAAATACTGCTGATGAGGGTGGTGATAGTACAGACCTAAAACTACAATCCCAGATAGGTGTGGAATTCCAAAGCAGATGCCTATCTCCAAGCAGAAAACTAGCTGGGGCGGTCCCAGCTTTGAGCTCAGAGTATTTCCTGCTACTCATTTTACTGTGTGAAAAATAATATGATAAAAACATAAAAGGAAAATGAAATTAAGAGGGCTCTCAACTAGAAATTCTGCAATAGATGCCTAATTCCAAATCTGTCCTGTAAAATTTCTTCTAAAGTTATTAAAGGCACTGACACAAAACACTGTGGACAAAATGCTCTTTTTGAAGGCTCAAAAAGAAAATTACTTAAAAGCAGAGTTAAATGGATTTGCAAAGAGCAGGTGGCATGAAGCTGTTACAGAGAGTGGTTCAGGAAGACCTTGACTGTCAGGTTTTGAGATGGTTTTCTGGGGAAAATTACTGGGCATATGTCTAATTCCTACTTGCCCATCTGTCAGCTTTTACTGCTGGTAAGAGTCTTGTCCATTTGGGCCTTTGCTCTCATCCAGTATAGCAACTTTTACTGGTTGTGTGGAGTGCTGTTTCTTCCAGTGGAGAGGGACATGAACTATCAGAATAATTTATCTCTCTGTAGTGCACTGTGTTATTTGATGGTTTTTAATAAGTTACACCAGGGAAAAAAAAAAAAGAATGAGAATAAATGTCTAGAGGATGTTTGGAAGTCTGGCAAGAGCACAAGTTAAATGCAGGGAATAGAATCTCAGTTTCTGACTTTGTGTGTCACTCAGCAATCATAGTCACCTGACCTAGAAATCTCCAAGACTCATAAGGAAATGCAATCTGATAGATTCATCCCCTGAGTGATGTGTCAGTCATGAGATGATCAGAGTGGCAGGAATTAATCTTGAAATGTATCTGGAAAGGACTAGTGCTTAAATTAATAGTCTCAGAGAATGTGATTAATGATACAAGTAACAGGTGAATTCCCAGCTGCTACCCTATGGCATTTCTGAATTAGAAATATTCCTGGTTTTTTCTTGCTATGCCATCTCCCAAGTACAGTTGATGCAATGCTGCCCATCTTGGAACCACAGATGTTCATCTTGTGTTCTGGTGCAGTTGGGAAATGGCAGGAGTGCTGGCAGGTTGGGTTTTGTCTGGTGTTATTTTTTCTACCATACATTACTGCTGTCACTTAAATTCAAGTAATGCAAGTCTTGAAAAACTTAATTGACAATTGCTAATTTGGCTTTGAGTCTCAGGAACCAGATACATTTTGTTTTCTGGTTCTTGAAATTTAAAGCAAGCAAGTAAGTAGTTATATGTTTATAGCATGACCACTTAAATTGCCTTTGCATATCTGTTCGTCCACTTTTTTCTTTCATAGTTTTCAGTGTTAATTTTTCTCTTGTTTCACCCTATTTCTTCACCTGCTTATTTTTACCTTTGTTGGAGTGCCCAATTTTTATCAATTTTTGTCCTTCAACTTCAGCAGCCGTAATCAGATGAAGTAGAGTTTACTGTAAAATGCAATTTCTACTTGCTTTTTTGCTCATTGGAAAAGAAAAACTGCAGCAGAAAACTGCTGGCATGTCTGTCAAGCTGGTGCCCTGGTTTCAGCAGCAGCCAGAGCAGAGGGTTATGGAAGAGTATAAACCCAGGCCAAAGAGCTGTGATATTTCCTCTGAGGGCTTTCAGAGATTTCTGCCTATTCTACTGCAGGGATTCCAAGAACTGGAGATGACTTGTGAATTTAATAATGCTGAATCCATGAGTTTTCATGAACTTGGACAGCATTCTTTTAGTGGCAAGGATTCAACAGTCAAACAGCAGCTTCTGCTTGTTGGTAGCCTAATGAAGGGGAGGAGAGTTGGAGATATTGGGCTTCTTCTCTTCATTTCGTTCAAAGTTTTTTTAAATGCAAGACCTTTTTTAATGCATGTTGGAAAGAGAGTTCAGTGTTTGTTTTTAAGGAAATAGCCTTCTTTTGGATTGAAGAGTCAGATCTGCCTTTTCTGTTCTGTTGTTGAATCTGTTTTATTTTAGTTCATTTCTCCACATAGGCAGACGGGGACTAGGCCAGGTTAGAGCAGGGCAAGGGGCAGCTTGGACAGTGGCCTGAGAGTGGAAACTTTGGAACTTCACTTGTCAAAGTCAGCCTGAAACTCAGAACTCCACTCATGACCTCACCAATGCTATAACAGCGTATCTTGTTGTTCTGAGGATATAGGAAAGTGCTTTTTCAGTAATTAAAATGATTGTGTAAGCTGGTATCCTGTCACAATTAGATCAAAACTTAATGAAAGTGAAGTCATAACTCAAGAAAAGCTTGCATTGTTTTATATATTGTATAATAGTCTGAGAAATTTAAGTTGCTTCTTGTAATATTTATTGTTACCCACTTTTTTCAGGTCAGTATAGTTAATATTACTTTTATCCAGAGTAAATAAGTCAAGGAAGTGCCGAGCAAAATGGATATTTTGGTCAGTTTGATATGAGCACAAAATGCTGAGTGTCATCCCAGCTTGCAGGGTCTCCATGGTGTAAGAATGAATGAAATCAGCTGAGGTGCTGAGCTGGCAGTTGTGGGCAGCAATAAGAAGTCACCAGGACTGGAGTGAAAGTAGCAGTATATGTTTGTGAGGAATTCAGCACGTGTCAAGATAAAATGCTACTGCCACTGATAGGTGTAAAGCCTTTTGTAAATGGAGGGGCTTTAGTATGAAGCCAGTTTAAGTATAAATCAAGTAATTAATTTTGCTTTTTACCCTGACATTTATGTCCTGAAAGCTAATGGATTTCAATTAATGGGTTGTTATAGATGACTTTTCTGGTGTGGTTTTCTGTTTGCTGTTCATTAATGTGAGGTAAATGATGTTCTGTTCATGCTTAGTGTTCTAGGGCAAATTTACTTATTTTATAAAAGTATTTGTAGATAATAGATTGTTCATAGGTTAATATGATTTTCAATAAAATAACAAATAGTTATCTGAAAATGGGAAACTCTAGCTCTGATTCACTGACCTGCTGCAGATCACTTTACTACTCCTTCTTTTAAGACCATCTTTCAAGTACTTTGAGGGCAGTGGTTGCTGTAAGTGAACCAGAATGTTTCTTACACTAATTGTGGTTTAAATAAGATGACATTCATGTGCAAAGTTTTTATATGTTATGAATAACGGCTCTTGAAGATGTACTCAATAAAAACAAAGCAAAACAAAAAAACAAACCAAACCCAACCAAAAACCCGAACTTGTGGAGAAGAGCAGTGAGATAGTTTTGACAATTAATTGACACGTTTCTAGTATTGAGTATGATCACTTTTCAGTATCAGTGCTAGATAGGTATAGGACTTCTTTGATATTTAAATGAACTATAAATAGCAGAATGGGCATTCTGTCTAGGTTTACTTGTTTCCTGAATAATTGAAAAATTATTGTAAATTATGTGTTCTGAGAAACATGTAAACAGTACCCGACCTTTAACGTTGTATTTTGATTTAAGAATGTTCCTAGGAGTAAACAGTTTATCACATCTCATTAGCACAGCATACTCTTTCTACTGTGAATATCAAAAACTTAAATATTGACACCTGAGAACTGCCATTATTTTTCTATAATGAAGTCTTAGAATATGTTTTCTCTTTGTCTTGGCTCTTTCTGATGCTAAAATCTTGCTTGGGCTTCTTTGTGGATGCATTAGCATTATAATGAAAGCTATTTTTCTTAAGGCTGATGTTATTTAAAAAGAGCTTTCTAGGCCGTGCTTTAAGTTGCAAATTAAATGAGTTAAATTCATTCTCAATAGCACTTATGGACTTAATGAGGAGCCTTGTAATTCTGCTTTGAGCTTACAGTGTTGAGTTGCTTGGTGAATACAAATGATTGACCTGCTGCAAAGGGTTCAGTACTGGACTTTTGCTTAGTATTTGAGAAACAAAAGCCATAAGTTAGTTTTATTAAAACTAATATTAACTTTGCATACATTTTTATGTTATGGATCTGGAATATGACCGAGATTAAACTCAGTCCCCTAGAGAAGTGACAGAACAAATTAATTTGAGCAAAGTCTTTCTGAATACCTCACATAAAAAGTGGACAGTAAGGCAGTTTTCGATCTTAAGAGAGGGAGAGCAGGTCGGTTGCTGAAACGTTTGTTCTGTTGAGACTGTTGCTGTATTTGCATGAGATTCTGAGCACCTGAAAATTTTACTCATTGAACAACCATAAGATACTGTGTGGTAGCATTGGTGATAGTTTTGTAGGTCCAGATTGCAAATTTCTGGCTTATGGTTTTTCATTTGTCTCATACACAAAGGTCTAGTTTTCCTACAGTCTACCTAAGCAAGTGAGTGTTTGTTACTGATTTCATTGCCTTACTTTGGCTAGGGTAACTGTGGTGCAAATTGTTCCTTACTAGACTGTTTTTGTAGATAAAGAGATTGCAGTGAAAAAGGAGTAAATACACAGTGTGTCTTCACATCAGTTCGGGTCATCCTCACCATCTGTGATTTTACTGATATTCTGCTGTCTTTATTTTCCCCTTTCAAAGCTATTTATTTCTATTTAACTCTACTTCAGAGTTTTAAGTTCATTTGAGTTCATTGTAAAGTGCTGTGGGGTTTGAGGAGGAAACTAGGTTAGAGAATCAATTGTTTGACTGAGTTAAAAAAAAACAACAACACAAAATCAAGCAACCAGAAAACCCCTACAGTTTAGAATATCTAGCATGCTAATGGTAAATGGTATGTCTTTAAAATAGTCTGCTCACATAGATACTTTTTTCAAGAGCCATGGTTCACTCTGAAAAAGGTGAGAGCTAAAGTCAAGTCACAGGCATTCAGACTAGTCATTTTAATCCAGGTCTGGATGGGTGTTTTTCCTTTTGGGGATCCAAAAAAAACTTTAATATTGTTGTTACAGTACTGACCTGAACTGATGTTACAGCTCTAAGATGAACTTGCTTGTCCTCAAAATCTCATTGTTAAACCATTGTGTAGTAACTTACCTCTCCTTATGTAGGCAGACCCCTGACAGGCTTCAGACTCAGCTTTTTTGTGGCTGTGCTTTCTGTCCTAACTCTGGAGAGTCCTGGGTATCATCCAGGCGGAGATTTAGGGATTTTTATTCCTTCATCCTTGGGACACCATGGTAATCAGTCTTTGCTCTATCATGGCAAGGTACAACAAGAGCCCTTGAAAGGGTAGGGCTTAGAAACACAAAGTTATCTTTGCATCAGTATGGAATGTTAGGAAGACTTAATCCTAACCACCCATGGGTTGAGGCCATCCTGATTAAGCTTCTCATTTTCCCTGGTCAGGTAATAGTGAATTGTTCTTCTGTTACTGGTATTGTCTTGTTTGGTGGTTCTGCTTCCCGTTCTGTGTATTCAGCGTATTTTGCTCTCTAGACTGGCTTATCAACAATGGCAGGACTCCTGCCTGGCCTGAATTAGGGCTTGTGTCTGTGCAGTTCTCAAAATTCAGATACATTCATCAATACTTGACTTGAAATATGATTGCTTATGTTCAGATAGCTCTGCATGATTTTAGTTCTTGTGAAACTTGGTAATTTTTGGTTTGATTTCTTTGGAATACCAAAGTTGGGGCTGTAGGAAAGTACTTGTGTTATGTTTGTTTTTCAAATACTCTTGAAGCTGCATTTTGTTTAAAGTGGTATAGAAATACACTCAGGAAGAATATGCATGTCTTTATATTTATGGCTTAACAGCACAAGTCACTGACATCGTGGTACTAAGGAGCTGCCAAGGCCACAGGCTGGCACTGACTCAGGGAGGAATGGGACAGAGATGGTGCATGAGTTCAGTGCTAGCTGTGTGTTCAGTTAGATCCTCTGGGCAGCACACTTGGATAGCATGGATTGGGAATGAGGATGAATGGCAGTTGTGCTTTATTCTTGTCACTGTCAAACTCCATGAAACAGTCTATAAATCCCTGAAGGTATTTTTAGATGACTATTGACTTTTGTGATTTTGAGGAAGATGGATGCAAAGTTCTTAAAATAGCACACTTCACTAGTGATTTGTCCTGTGGCATTCTAGGATGTAGTTCAGAGAGAAGATACAGAACAACACTGCCAGACCTTAAATTATGTATCTCTAGAAAGAATCTATGTCTTTTTAATTCAGCTTTGTCAGTGGGTATTGGATCAAAATTTTTTATTACCACTTTTAAACTTTTGTGCAGTTTGGAAGATAGTTTATTTCCTACTTTCAAGAAGAGATGATGAATATGGACTTGTTTTCATCAGTCAAGTCATATTAACAGAAGTTGCTGATTTTGTAGTATCTGCTCGAAGGCAGTGGGAAGGGTGAAGTACAAAATTATTTTTAGAGAATTCTTCCGGCTATTAGAATTACATTTTGAAGTAGTGAAAATTGGTCATCAAAGCTTTAAAAAAGACCTTTGCAGAAGACATTGCTGGTGAAATATTAGTACTATTTTCCCTTTCTACAAGTATTGTTGTTGTTCAGCTGTTGAGTGGGTGGTAGAGAATGTGGATAGAAAATGATTCTTGAAGAAAACCTACTTACAGGAGATTGCTGGTACTTTAACAGATTGCTGCAAAGTGCACACTGTATATTTGATGCAGTAATTTAAAGAATAAAATATTGATGATTCAGCTTTGTGTTAGCAACAAATTGTTCAGAGTTGGTATTTAATATGAAAGCACGACCTGATCCTGAACCCTCTCTGGTTATGAAAAATCACTTAGCACTTGATATTAGAGTAGAGCAGCTCATGCTAGTAATTAAAGCAGTCTGTAGAGAACACTTGCTTTCTGCAGTCAAAAGATGATCTGCCAAACCTGTGCAGCTTCAGTTACACAACTGCATTTTCTAGCTTTGGGTTGTGCATATGCCCCACTGCTTTGCAAGAGTTGTTTTATTCCAGCAGTGTGGCTCCAAGGCAGACTCTGCCTTACCTCACATGTGAATATAATTGGGCAGACTGATCCCCATGCCTCTCAAATATCTGATTAATCTCTTTTAATAACATTCTTCTTGCCTTCTCTCTCTTTTCTTGTGGATTTTTTTGTTTTGTTTTGATTTTTTTTTGTTATGTTTTCATTTTGTTTACACCATGGTTGTTCTGTATAAGTATTACTACACTTTGATTATGCTATAGGCACTTTCTGTGCTGGCATACCACTGAAATTTCATTGCAGCGTGAGCTTTTTCACTGGAGAGTCTCAAGGTGCACTATGCAGCCCTTCATGGATTAGGTATTTTACCTATATCTCTTGTTCCTTGACTGTGTTTTGGTGCTTGGACTGTTGCTTTTGGAACTACAATTGCCTTTTAAATTTTTGTGTTCTTTTAATTATTGATACCTTATTGATATCACCTCAGGGACCAAAGGCATGATGAGGGCCAGAAAAATAATCACATCCTTAGCAGTTTTCTGCTGCATCTTGTTCATTCTTTTGCCACTGTAGTCAAAGGTTCTGAAATCACACTGCAGATGCGTGAATTCCTTTGCCTCATCTTTTGCATTGTGTCTTCCCCTTTTCTGTTTGGAGGAGAGTATCGGAAGCCAGACAGCTGAGTTTCCAAGAATGTGGTATTCAACATCTCTTTTCTTAGCATCCCCTTGCACTCAATTTTCTTCCTTAGCACTCTTAAAATCTAATTTATTTTTGTTTAATCAACACACTGCTTGGTCTATGTCTTTTCAACAAATTTGATGCCTCCAGGAATCAAATATTCCTTTTGAATCTGTAACATCACGTATTTTGGGATTTATTATGTATGCAAGAGAGAAGCCTTATACCCCAAGCCGCTCTTCTGCTTCTTTTCTACATTTTAGTAATTAGACAATGTCATGCTGGGTACTGATATGGAAGTAAAATGGATGGTATTAATGCATCCTGCTAAACCTCAAGCAGTCTTGAATGCCTGTCATAAAGAAATCTTTGTGGTCTACAAAAGCTGCCATTTAGCATGCTGTTACCAAAGAGGATACTGATACAGGGGCTTCAACACAAGACAGCTTCATCTAAATAATCTCTGCAGGCTGGAGAATGTGCAACAGAGCTGCTCAGTATTAATGCATCTGTGGACATTTCTCAAAGGAGAAAAAGTTATGATGTGCTGGTTTTGAA
Organism: Phylloscopus trochilus trochilus; assembly: GCA_016584745.2. Taxonomy (NCBI): domain Eukaryota; kingdom Metazoa; phylum Chordata; class Aves; order Passeriformes; family Phylloscopidae; genus Phylloscopus; species Phylloscopus trochilus. The sequence goes on along the minus strand of WQNJ02000041.1, from coordinate 6,931,141 downwards.
CTATTTACCTTCATGCACATTCGCAACATGCTCATCTTTATCTCTGGCTTTGCCCTTCAGTATCCAAATCTAGAGGTTCCTGGGCTCTGTGGAACGGAACAACCTGGGTGCACCTGCCCACATGTATTAGGGGGACCCAGTCCTCCAGCTCCCAAATGCTTCACATCCCTGCCATGTGCCTGCACAAGTCTGAGAATGTTGATATGGCCAACACATTTCTTGTTTCCTGTCGCTGGCCAGAAACATTTCTGTCTCTGTTATAAATATTGCATTAATGGTATGTTCTGCAGCTCTTGATTACATCCCTTCTGGATAGAAGATGAGACATGGCAGCTCTTGGTGATTAGAGGAGCATCTGTCAGTCCCTATTTATCTCTTAATATTCATGCTATAAATAACTGGAAATGTTTGTACTTAGGTCGGTATTGTACTTAGGTCCATTCCTTTTTTCTGAGTGTAAAAATTCTGCTGATTTGTAACTTAAATATTGAAGGTGTAATGTGTGATGGAGAGTAACGATGTTTTAATGCTGTGAACTGATGAAATCTCTCCACGTTATCTACAGTACAACTGACTTAATCAAGTTGTGTTTCCTATGGGCTGGTGTCCTTCATTCTCATCATACCCAGCACCAGAAATTCAGATCCACAGTATATTCCTAGAACAGACCCACTGGGCACAAAGCAGATGGTGCATGATATGGAGATGCTGATTGTATGTCCCTGCTGAGAGGGCTATGTGGCCACTGGTTTGAGCCCATTTCTTTCTTCTGTAAAGCTGGGAATATAGGTGCATTTAGCTCTCAGCTAATTTTGCTTTGAATATTGGAATAAAAGTGTATATAGAGATCATGCATTCTTAGCATTAAAAATTGAGTGAATAATAAGAAACTCATGTTCATTTAAATATCTTAAATTAAAAAAAATATTTTCAACAGTGTGTGCCTGAAAGTTGTGGTTTCATGGTGCTGCTGCATTTCAGGGAAATACAACTCTTAAAATTATTAACATAAAGCAATTCTTGTTATTATTATGGTAATAACAAATTTATTTTCTTTGACATTTTAATGTTGAAATCTTGTACAATGTTTCTGCCCATTCACAATTCATATACTTTACATCATAAACTTCATGTAAATTCATTCATTTTCTACCCCATGAAGCATTCAGAAAAGCAGAATTAAAAAAAAAATCTAGATGTAAGCCTTGGAGAAGTTCTGAGGTGGTAAAATGGAGAAAAATTAAGGGATTGTAAGAGCTTATGGGAGAAATAACCTTTTGTAGCTTCTTCATAACAGTCAGATGACTTTTGCCCTCTATTCAATAATTTGTGCATTGCATTGATTATTTATGCCCAGCAAATTGACTGTTGTGTGGTGGTTCAATGGTGCTCTTTAAATAGAGTGAGAGAGCACACAACATGCAGACCTGGCTAATGCAGAGCATGAAGAGTCTCTTCCTACGACCATAATCTAGAAAACACATTTTTTAACTTCCTCAGGAAGAAATATTTTCGTTTCTTTTCCCTCCACAGTTTGGTTGGGTGTTTGGTGGGTTTTTTTTTTTTCATTTGGGGTGGGTTTTTTTAGTGGGTGGGGTTGGGTTTGTTTGTCTTTTTTTTCAAAAAGGACTCTTAGTGTCGCGACTTTGATGACTACTCGTGGTGGTGAGATGGGAACGCTCAAGCGCTCTGATTACATGAGGAGCCCAAGGACAGAAATCCATCAAACTCCTCATGTGCAGCCAAAGCAGCTGCTCCGGCACCCGCAGTGGGCACCGAGCACTCGGGCACCTTTCAGTTCCTCCACGCTGCCAGTGTCTGCCAAACACAGAGGGAAATTTGTGAACCTACGGGACAGTGTAAAAAAGAGCCCTACAAAAAGCACAGCGAAAGTAAAAGCTGCTAGTGGTTGGGTGTCTGATGGCTCGTGCTCTCATTGCTCTTTAGGAAAGGTAGGTGTTGCACTACGTGTTTGGAGATGTGCATTTTTGAGCAAACTGTAGAAAGTGTGTTGCATTTTTTTCTTTCTGTAGTTTTATCCCTTATGTTTCTAATTACTTCCTTACTTAATTTTCTTTTGTATTTTATTGCTAGAAATCAAAGTAGCAATTATTGAAATCAGATTTGGCAAAGGAATACTTGTTCTCATGTTTTCCAGTGAAGGTTGCTGCACTTTATACAATATGGGGGTTTACAGTAATTTTTTAAAAGCGAGGAAAGTTTAATTTACTTGATTTTTGTTCTCCAAGTGTTTCTTTTTGTTGTTTACTAAGAACAGTGTTATAGAATTTGCTGGATTTGTTGTCTCCTTGGGGGGTGTGTATGGTGCTCTGATTTACCTACATATCAGCTGGTATTTCCTCACTGAAGGACTTAGTGTGTGTGGGTTAAACACAAGAACATGTATGTGTTCTTACTTTTCACAACATCTGGATGTAATGTTAGATTCGGAGGCATTCAGTTGATCACTTAAAGGCATTGTTATCTTAGCTTTTGTAAACATAACACTTAAATGATTTTTTTAAAAATATGACTTTTAAAGTCCATCATTATACTTCGATATATATCAAGTAATTTTTTTATACTGTTGTAGGAGAAGACTTTTCATTGTAGGTGTTAGCACATTTATTTAGGCTGGCAGATCTGTTAAAGTTATAGTTATAATTCAAGTCAAGCATTCCTACATAAAATAATGTATCATGATTGTGTGTTGTAATTCATATGTATTCAAAAGAAGACCTTTAATTGACCTGCTATTTTCTTTCTATTTTATATTAGCTTGTATCTGTTTAAACCAGAATCATTAAATGCTTTAGTCAGACATCTTTATTGAAAGTTATTTTGAGAGTAAGCTTTTATTTGTCAGAATACGGTGTATGTTTGTAAAATTTACAAATGTTTCTTGAAAATTCCTGGAAAGCAGAGTTGAGATGGTACTCTGGGATCTTGTTCTGTCACGGGTGCTGTCACAGGTATCTGTATCATATCATCACTTGCAGACTGTGTGTCAAAATAAAATCATTGTTCTTCTGTTGTAAGGAAGTTTATCTAATGATTGGAAATCTTTTAATTTCTTTGTCCTTCTTTGTGATTGCCAAATCAATTCAATGTATTCTATGAAACATTCAAGTGAAGACAGTCTTACCTTCATTTGGATTTGCACATGCTTTGAAAGTGGTTGCCAGTGTTGTTGCCTCTTTCCTCATCCACACAGTAGTGGAGGAGGCTCTACAGGAACACTGCCAGGGTGCTTGGAGGAGCAGGGAGCTTTTAAGGTTCAGTGGATCCTAAACCAACAGCACAAAGGGGAAATACAATGGCAGTATAAATAACTCATGAAACTGGACCCTGGAAGAATTAAAGAACCATGAACAAAGCCAGGTTTAAAATAATAAGGGTAAAAATTTGGAGCTGGTTGGGAGGGTTTTTGAAGCACTTGGGGATGAGAAACCCATAGAGAGGAGAGAGGTAGGAATTGGAGAAAGAAAGGAAGCAGGAAAATAAAGCTGACATTTGGTGCAAAGGGCAGGTTGTTTGGCCCATAAGGAAATCCATTGCAACAATGGTCTTTTTTTTTGCCAGGGAAGTGAATGTCAGGATTTTAGAACAACTTCAATTCAGTTTTAACCTTCTCTTACTGCAGGAGTATAACTGTAAAGCTAATGCTTAGCTGTTCAGCCTTAATGTTGTGTTGTGTTTTGATTTGTATTATAGCTGAAATTTTGGTTAATAGGATTTTTAGTGTGTACCTACATGGAAAGCCACTTACTTTGGAACAAGACAGACTTAAAGGGGTGGCTCATTTTTTGCATGTCTAGGGCCGAGTGGTTGCTTGAGCTGTTTACTTTCATCTGTCATCTAAAGGCTGTGTTGTTCTTTCAGTAGCCACAGGTTTATTACACTGAGCATTTCCTGTGTCCTTTGCAAAAGACTTACATAATATTTTTCTAGACCAATTTAGGTTTTCCCCTACCTTCCTCTTTTTAAACACTTGAAATATTGTGCCTTAGTCCATAGATGTAAGAATGCTTTAATGACATTAGGATTACCTCTCAGATACCAAATATATTTAGTTGCAAAGAGATTCTTGCATCTTTCAGTAATTGCAATGTTTTTCATTTTGGGTGGATTGACTTGGAGCTGGAAGAACCCTGTAGAAATACCATATGTACATTTAATATGGTTGCTGTTCTTGGAGTGTTAATGCAAATAGCATTATTTGCTATTTCTCTTTAATTTGGTGGCTGCTGTTGATGTATGCTGCTTTGTATTTTAAGATATCTCAAACTTTTAAAACATTCAATACTGTTATGTTCTGGGGTTTTTGTTCAGTTTTCAGATCTAGTATTTTCTTTTGTCATTATGCTTCATTGTTTTTAAAGATCACAAGAATATCTTGGAACAACTAAATTGCAAGAGCTTTGATCTGCTGTTCAGCTTGTAGTGTTGATAGTTGCCAGCAGTTTGTGTTGCTGACAGCTTGTTGACAACCAGTATGTGAACATCTCAAAAATATTTGAGTCAACGTTTTGCTCAAAATGCTGTTTGGAATCTTATTCCCTTGCAGCTTTAGTGTCAGTAAGTTTCCTGGTTATTATTTTAATGAAGATTCTTAAGACCAAAATTCTCCTAGTTTGTAGATGTTTGGTAAACCTGTGTGAAGAAATTGAGAGGTAAATTGAGTCTGTTTTAGGACCATCCACCCATTTGACTAAAAGATTTTCTTTGATTTTTGCTATGTTTAGAAACCATAGGGTACTTCTGGTTTTTCCTCTTTATCAAAAAAGAATATTAGCTTTGTTGAGTGCTGTTAACTTCAGCTTGTTTCCCTGCTTTTGCACTGTTGTATATTGATGAAACCAGCCTACAAAAAGCCTGAGTCTCTTCACTGAACTGAGCAGGTTTTTTAACACACATAACACAAAGTCTCAGTGCTGCAAGGGGAGTGCCTTGGTGTGAATAACCCACCTGGGCATGTGCAGCTACTTTGGGTTCCTCACCATCAGTGCAGTGCTGGGAATGTGCTGCCATGAGCAGTTTGGGTCAGGGGGCCTGTCTGCATTGTAATTAGAGTCTCCAAATCTGTGTGCTAGTTCACAGTTGTTTAAGCTGTTAAATTTGAGTCTTGTTTTTTTATAAACTGTTTTTCTAGTTATCCTTATTTTTGACATTTTGTTGGTGATTTTTAGCCCACAGAAGCTGTTCCTTCCTCTTCTCCCATTGTCCCTGTGATCCCTGTCCCACCAGTCCCTGCTGAGACCATCCCATCCACCATACCACAGGTTTTTATTCTGTTTTGTTTTGTTTTGTTAAGCTTGTTCAACTTTTATTTAATTTATTTTATTGTGTTGTTGAAATACGTCTTTTGCTACTGCACACTCAGGTTTGAGGTGAAGTGTTAAATACTCTAGAATTTCACTGTAACATTTGTTCATTTTATGACAGCTTTTCGTACATTTAAGTACTTGTATTTTCAGATGAAACTGGCTAGTAAGTTCTAAAAGAACTAAAGAAAAAAAATGATCAAAAGAATGGAAAGAACCAATAGGACATTTTGTGTTCACATAATAACTTTAGAGCAATTTCACCCTTACTAAAGTGTTATTGCTTGACTTATTTATAAAGAAAATGTTTTCTTATAAATACTTAAAACATAATTCCTTAATACATGTCTTTCTTTGGTTGCACTTGCATGGTGTTTCTCATGTTCTCCACCCATTTGTTGGTATTACTGTTTTGGGGGGAATTTAAAAAACAAAAGAGATGTTTTTACTTCTCCATTCCTAACATATTTGACTCATAAAATGTGTTTCCCTTCTGAGCTTTCATTCTTTAGGTCCCATAATGTCCACCACCCCCCAAAACAAAAACCAAACCCTGTCAAGACAAGTGAAGTCAGTAACAAGAGTTAATATTAGTATCTCCCATGTAATTTGGAATATCTTAGCACAGCATGGCGAGCTGTGGAACAATCTAGGATTGACAGCAGTTACATTTTTGCTCATAGATTGTCATTCTGCTTTTAGATTTTTGTAACTTTACTGTAACTTTCACCACAGAAATCTGAAATTGATGAGGGCACACCTCCTGAGAAGATGGGTCAATTTTTGGAATCATTTGGTGGCAAATATTTATTAACTTTAAAAGGAAGTTGAGCCACCTGGAATATTGCTTGAAAATTTTTGTAGTATAGATGTCAGTATTTTTTTTCTTAATTTTTAGTTTCAGGCTGCTTGACTAAACTAGCAACAGGTGTTAATCTTGTCTTTGCTGAGTTTTTAATTTTTGCATAATCCATAATTAGCAAAAATTTTTGCAGTTGCCTGTTTTACAGTGCAATTTCTTGTAGATGTCTGTTTATTTGAATCTGTCACCTGTGCTTCTTCCATCAGAAAGACCAGAAATTTGATTAGTTTTAGAAATACTCGCTTCTAATAGGGGGATTCTGCCCACATCAAGTTTTGAGGTGGACAGGCCACCAGGCCAGTGCAACCATATCCAGATAGTGCCTTTGGAATGCCTGGCACAGCTTTTCTCTTTCATCTTTGAAAAAGATAGTAAATTGCTGCTTCTTAATGGACAGTTTGGATAAATGTAGGAATGTTTGGAATAATCATTTAACTTACAGAAGAGATTTTGTATTTGTTGATTGATACATATCTCAAACATGATGTTCACCAAACCTCACCTTACTAACAGTAATTTTGCTTCTTTTTTTTTTAAACATGAAAAGAAGAACACTTGTCTTCCTCAAAAATAAAAACCATGGGGAGCCAGCTTTCACTGGCACTGTGTATGTAGAGTATAATTGGATGTTGCAGAATCCTAATATTAAATAAAAATACATTCCAAAATAGAGTGAAAAGAACATGAGCGACCAATTAAACCTTGCTTTCTTCTGAGCAAACCCATAAAAACATATGGCTTAACTATATTTATTGTAACCATAACAATAAATTATGGTGATGAACAATAGATTGGGTTTTTTAGTACAGGATCTTATTTTTAGCTTACTCTTATTTTAATAGAACCTGCACTTGAGTAAGCAGAAAAAAAAATTGACTTAGTGGCAGAAAATGATTGTGCGGGATAGTGTTGTTTTGACAGAGGTTTTTATTGTGACATTAATAACTAGTGCTTAATGTCTTTACTGCATGAAGTGTGCCTATGCTTCTATTGAGAGAATTGCTGGGTGAGAAAGGCTTTTGATGGCATTTTGACAGTCGTGTATGTCATCCTTTCTGTTTCCTCTTACTTTTAATTGTCTGCTCTGTTAACGTGTGTAGGTCCCACCTGATTTTGGTACTTATTAAATGACACAGACTTAATTTCTGACACTTGATAGCAGATTGATGGCTCTTGTCTAATGATGGGAGATTATTCATCTCAGCCTTTTGAAAGGCTCTTCTGAGTCATCACTTCCTAGGTTTGGGAGCTTTTAAAATCCTAAATTCTTCAGAAATGTGTTGCTGTCATAGTAATGAAACAAAAATGCAGAATATGTATAGGCTAATGCAATTGTCATGTTTTTGGAGGTCTTAACTTTTTCTTTGCATGAGTTTAATACTGGCTTCTTTTATTACTGTTAGACTATCCCTAAATTTATTTACACACATGCATACCTAGGGGATTAAAAAAAAAGAATGTCTTAATTTTAAAGATAATGTATTTTATATGTATTAAAAACCCCCTCAGATTCATTAAAGCAATAAAGAGATGAACTTTGTTTGGTACCACTGAACTTAATAATTAGCAGTGTTTGGCATCTGGAATATATCTGGACACTGATGTTTGTTTTGCTTAAGTTCCTAGAGCAGGCTAGACGCTGCCTATTTATAGGCATATAGTTGATGGATAAATGGGAAATCAAAGTGGAAATCATTTATTTCCAAATAAAATCTGTTTATTTGGAAATATTTCAGAGAAATCCTGTCAGTTCCTGTAGATTTTTCTTTCAGTCGAAACTACATTTTTCACAGAAAAAGTCTCAGTGGAATGAGGCTAAAAGTGTAAACTTACTCTACTGGTTCCTGGCTTGTAAAAGTACTAATTATTTCAGCTTTCTGTGGCAATAATCTCTGACTGCTTATGGCTTGTTAATCCTTAACAATTTTCTGATGGAAGTACATGCTGCTGTGTGGTAAATGAGTGATTGCTGTGGGTTTGCTTTTGCAAGTGAGTTTTGTAGGTCCTTTCTTGCTTTAGTTGTGTTTCTGCAGGTTTCCATTTTGCAGTTTGTGGAGGGGGTGGTGACTGTTCCTGATGGGAAGAAAGGGATATCAAATCTACCAAAAATTGGTTTTGAGATACTGAGTGGTAAAACAACCTCTGCATGTCATACCACGAGTACTGGGGTAACTGGCATCTTGTCAAATGGTGGCATGACTCAGGTTTTCTTTTGAAAAACAAGGTAATAAATGTCAGAACTTAGATATTAAATATGATCTCAGACTCCCCTAACAGTGTGGTTTTATGTCAGAGAAGCAATTTGTCTAGGGTAGTAACAAGTGTTTCAGAAGGTCAGTTTTGAGCTTCTCAAGGTCAGGCTATCTTTTAACTTTGAGAAAGCCAACAAGTTAAATGCTGTAAAAGTATTAATAGTGCATTTTCTTATGCTGTGTAATTTTTTTTTTTTTTTATTTTTAAAGGCAAATCCCCCTCCAGTGCTGGTGAATACAGATTCTTTGGAGACTTCGACATATGTAAGTCTACACTTGATTTCAATTATAACTTTAAATCATGTTTTATGAATGTAGTTGTGTGCGCCTGTTGTTGCTGTTTAAGAACTATTTTATCTCTCTGATGGTGCTTTATTTCGTCAGCACTCATGATGATTATTTAAACACCTTAAATAGCTGTTTCATGAAAAAGAAATGTTGCAGATTGCAGGTGAGCATTTTTCTTTGTACCAGTGTGTGACAGTGGAAAACACAATTGAGGTTCCAGAGGTTCAGTGTTCAGGGAGCAAGCTGTTTCTTCAGCTGTGCAGGCAGATCCTTTAATATTTAATGTGCCATTTCCGTTGCACTTCTCATAAATACATTTCTTCCTGCAGTGGCTATACTTAAGGTTTTAGTGCTCTAAATGTTGATAAAAATGAGTTGGTTCTGTTTGAAACATTAAGGTAATAAATGTAGTTATGTGGAGGCTGAGGTTTTTGTTTGTCGGGCGTAATTACAATATTTATATAGAAAAGTCCATCCAGGGAAAGGTGCAAATAAAGCTTAGCTTAGTTAGTCTGAGATCCCTTTAAAACTTGGAAAAGATAGACTAGGTCAGTGATTGTATAATATTGTGTAATGTATCCTTAATCCTTGTCTCTGCTAATGTTTGGTTTATTAGATGAATAAATTCAAAGGTAATTTTTCAAAATAAAAGGAAGAGAGTATAGAACTGAGCTAAAGGAGAAGATAAAAATGATGGAGGTTTTTGTTTTCTCCTGTTTATCTAGATGATATTTGAAATTGGATTACAGAGCTTTGTACATGGAAATAAGAGACTGCTTAAATATATTAGGATCAGCTTTGTTTTGTTTAATGGCAATGAATAGGGAAATGATCAATCATCCTTGTTATTTATTTAATAAAAAAGAAAAGAGCACTTTACACTGATCAGTCATCCTGAACCTTTTGCAGGTACTGTAATGCTGCATGACTGCTTCAGTTAGCACATGTTGTCATTCCTGTAGATAATAGCTCAAGGACTGAGCTACCACAAAAACTTCTTGATCACAGTGGCTCTTTTGTGTTGGTGTAGCAGCAGATCCAGTTTCATGTATTCAGAAGGTCAGGACCTCATCCCTATTTGATAGAGAAATATCATGTGTTAAAAGCACTGTATCTTTTCCAGTGAACAAACTACTAAGGACATAATCATTTTTGAGGTACTTTGCAAAGATGATAATCTGTTATATGTGAAATGCATATGGCTTTTATTGTATTAAGGGGAGATGTAATTAGAAAGTGAGGGATAAAAGAGCTTGATACTAGACAGCCTGTAAAAGTCATGGCATTGCCAGCTTTTGGAGCATTTAAATATGTTAAATAAACATAGGAGGAAGAAAGTAGCTTGATCTTATTGGGGTGAATTAAATTCCGTTTTTAAATTCTCTGCTAGATAACAGATTTTAAAATGCTTTCTTCTATAAGTGTTTTTTATTTTTATTTGCTAAGACTGCAGAAGTCTTATAGATATTCTGTATCTTAAGGATAGACAAGGTCCTTTGTAAAATAATAGTATAAGGTCCTTTGTAAAATAATAGTATAAATGTTATTTTTCACCTTGTTAAATACTTCATCCTGAAAAGCTAGGAATAGGGAGTTGTCTGTAGCTGCTGTAGGTAACTGTGGAGGAAAGAATTTGATTTCCAAGGTATCTTGGGAAAAAGCTTACTCCTGAATATTAAATATGAATGAGAATTTGTTATTTAATTGATTTTGCTTAGTTTTGATATTATTTGCTTCTGGTATTTGAGTTTTTCCTTGTTCTGTAGGTAGCAAAGAATGTATGTATCCTTTCTAACCAGAGGATGACAAGGCTTCTTTCTAGGATTTCGGTTTTTTCATCAAGCTTTATAAAGTATTCTTCTAAACTCTTCTTCTCTTTTTGTCCCTATTTTAAATTGCTTAACTTAGTATGTATGTAACATGATAAACAGTTGCTAAATGTTACTTTAGATCTTACCCATTTCTCAGGAGAAGGTGATACAATGCATCAGTCTTTGATTTTTCTCTGCTTGGAGGGGAACAACAATAGGAAAATGCTGCTGTCTTCTTCCTTACAATTCTCTACCCCACATTCTCTTTCATTTTTCTCGGTTTTAAATTGCTGTATAGGCTGAGGAACATCTGAGGATCTCAAGAGCATTTTTTTTTTTCTGGCAATCAGAAGCAGAGGGCCTGTGCCCTACAGTAGTTGTGTAGAACAGTCTACTCCCTGAACGGGCAACTTTTAAACTTGTACAAAAGATTGTCTGATTTATAAATACAGAGTGGTGTGAAAATCACACGTTCCCTCTGAACCCAGTGGTCACAGTGAATCAGCTGAGATTTGATGAGAGTGATCTGCCAGCCAAGCAAACTGGGCTGTGTAAAGTGTAGAATTCTCTCTAAGTCTCACTTCTCTTTTTTCAATAGGTCAATGGCACGGATGCAGATTACGAGTATGAAGAAATCACTCTTGAAAGGGTAACGTGCTAAATGATCTCTGTACTTAGTTTGAAATGGGATTTATGATACTTTAACATGAAAAATGGCAATCCAAACCAATTCTTACTCTTTCTTTTTTTATTTTAGGTAGATTACTTAACCTAATGAAAAACAGTACAATCAATTGCTAAGCAGGAATTGAAAGTTTTATTAAAATCCTTGACCATTGAGAGTAAAATAGGGAAATAATCTCCTCTAAGACATCCTGCATTTAATGTTGCTACCTAGACTTGTAGAGATTAACAACACAAATTCTGATTTAATCTCCTGTATTGCTATTTTCTCATAGGCTTTTACTTATATGCCATTAAGTTTTATATTGAGATTACAAGTGGCACCTTGTCACATGCATTTCTTTGTTAGGTTTCCTATGTTGAGATCTAGCTCAGTTCACTTGAGGTGCACTGTTAACAAAAAGACAGAAAGAAATTATTGTGTCTAATACCTGTGCAGTTCTGGTGGTTACTGAGAGGGTGAAGAGGTCTTGCAGTTGATGGTAAGGGCAAGCAATCCTTAGAGAGAAAAATGTCAATCTGAATCTCTGCATCTGTGGGAATATATTCGAGGTGGGACACAAGCTATATAAAGGCTTTTCTCTGTGAAAAATAATGTGTCACTAATAATTTAATGAAGAGCAAATATTTGTCCTACAGTTATACAATGACTTATGTTCTCCTTACATGTATGTAAGATGTAATTATACTTATTTTCATAGAAGCAAGTTATATATGTAGCATACCGCTTAAATGATGTAGATTTGGTTTGATAGAGTATCAAATACACCAGAATACCTTCTCCCAAAAAATAAATGTGTCAATTTTTTTCCCCTCTATCTTCAGGGAAATTCAGGACTTGGCTTTAGCATTGCAGGTGGTACAGACAACCCACATATTGGGGATGATGCAAGTATTTTCATTACAAAAATTATAGCCGGAGGTGCAGCTGCACAGGATGGAAGATTACGGTAGGATGAATTTTTGTGTTGGGTTACTAAGTGCTGTTACTGTATTTTAAAAAGGGGATTGAAATTTTTCTGTTAATCTTAATAGTTTTATCTTCCTGCATTAAATGTTAAATAAATTTTCCTTAGAGAAGTGTTTTTTAAATAATGAAGAATGTTTGAGTGGATCAATATCTGTCTCCCAAACGAATAATACCCCCAGTTTAGGAAAATTAAGTGAACCTTTTCTATTCTGTGGTATAAATGTATTATGTCATATGTTTCATAATTCTTAATTCAAGAAAAATCTTAGGTAGGATAGGTAACTCTTGATTATCCACGTGTGGATTTTCTGATCCACAAGGTAGTTAAGTTTATTTACAACCCTTTTTTATGCTTGGTATTAATTCATTGTCTTAATTTTTCAAAGATACCCATCCACGTTGATTGTAGGACTATTTTTTTTTCTTTTGTGTTGCCAAGAACTCGCCCCATAATTTCATGTGCAAATACCTGATGTATTATGGGTTTAGTCCTAATGAGCTTATTTCAAGGCTTCATTTTAGCTTGTTGGCCATTGTCAGAGGTACATCTGGCAGGACACGGTGACAGGTGGGCCTGGCATTGCACTTAGTGTAATGAGGGCTCAGTGTTACTGCTGCAACATGTTAAATGGACTGGAAGGCCAGCACTTAAACTGCTTGTGAAAAGCAAGATTGACTTGTTCATATCATGGCTTAAAACTAGTGTGTTTTCATTGTGTGCCTTTTAAGTTTTGATTTTTTAAATTCTGTTTTATAGCTGTAAACAAAAGGTAATTTTTAAAAACATCTGTTCAAAACACTGTCAAAATGAGACACATATAATAAGGTGCCCTCTTCAGCCGTGAATTAAATATTCCTCTTAGATGTTTTCTAGTGATCCTTGATTTATTTTTAAGCACAAATAATTAATTTTAGAGCATTGTCTTGACTGAGTAGAATTTTGGAGATAAATCTCCGTATATTAATGTGTTAACATGTAGATGTTAGTGTACTACAGATAAAATATTAAGCTCCTAATGTGTGCACTCTGCTGTAACATAACAGCTGAGCATGACTGTTGCTGTCTCCAGGGTTAACGATTGTATCCTACGAGTAAATGAGGTGGATGTTCGGGATGTGACACACAGCAAAGCAGTGGAAGCACTGAAAGAAGCGGGATCAATCGTGCGGTTGTACGTCAAAAGAAGAAAACCAGTCACAGAAAAAATAGTGGAGATCAAGCTTGTGAAAGGCCCTAAAGGTATGCTGGAAATATAAAGTTTCTGTTTCGTCAGAAGGATAGAGTTGAAACTGTTCTTGTAGAATGCAGGGTTTTCTTTTAAGTGATAAAAATGTTTCTGATTGTATCTAGTAATTTTTAAGTACATTAAAATACTTAATTGGATTACTTAGTAAGGATGTTTGAAAGATTAAAAATAATTTAGGGAAAGTAATTACTGGGCAATATGTCTATAAATATATAGGTGCTATATTATGGTGATGCTTATAGTTCTGCTGTGCCCATACTTCACAAAGCATGAAGTAAATGATCTAGCTTTTGGTTTTCACAACTTGTGTACGTGTTACATCTTTTCTAGAGCTTTATTTTCCAGAAAATTATGGAGTTCACTTGAAAAGGCATCAGAATTACTTTAGCCAGACCCTGATATTATATATATTTGTGAAATACAAGAAGTGTTATTATTTATGTAAGAATTTAAATCCAGTGAATGCAAAAAAGGATTCTTGAGTAACACCTTTATCTTCAAACAGGTCTTGGTTTCAGTATTGCTGGTGGTGTAGGAAATCAGCATATACCTGGGGACAACAGCATTTATGTAACCAAAATCATCGAGGGTGGGGCAGCACATAAAGATGGCAAACTTCAGATTGGAGACAAACTTTTAGCTGTAAGTAGGAGCTGCGTTTTTTTTAATGGTCATTCACTTTTAGGTTCAATAGGGGCATGATTCAATTTGTGGTTAAGCTGCTTGGAAATCAGTGATAAAATTAAATCTGCATCATTCAACAGCATCTCATCAGGAAATCTGAAATTTATTCCTCAGCCCAATGTTCCATGCAAAACCTGTATAAATCAGCATGTTTATTTCTGATGTCTACTATTATTTTTCTGGGGTCTGAGTGACAGAATTGTAAACAAACTTACAATGGGGTTGTTCCTCTTCTCAAAAGAGAAGAATGGAATGGAACTCCTTGTACTGGTGGCTGGCTGACCTTTAGCCAGCCTGTAGTGAAACTGCTTCTTATATTGCATTTCAGTGTTTGCAATGCTGCTGGTGTTCTTATTTTTTTAAAAGCTTAAAATAGCTTCAAAGTTGAATTTTTCTATGCACAAAGTAAAAATGACTTTCAACTTCCTTAAATTCAATCCACAATTTTTTGTCCAGGTAGAAAAATGAGAGCCACATCCAGAAATTTCTGTATTTTTGAATTGTTAACTTTTGTAAGGTTAATTGCTCTACACTGCTTCCTCTAGCAGTATCTGCTTCAGTAAGAGCTCTGGGTACATCTGTACTCACAGTATGGAACAGCAGAGCGTGTGTTCTACTGCTCTTCAAACAGTAAAAACTAACACTAAATGTTTAGTGCAGAGTTTGGCATCTGTAAAAAGACTTTTTGGATAATTTTATCACTTATACCAGATCTGGGGAGTGTGAAGGTACTTAAAGAATATTGGAATTATCCCTTTATGTGAAGAATCTTGCTTTTTTTAAAAATATTAGGAGTGAGGTCTTGGTGTTACATAATTATGTCATGACAGGTTGATGTGGGGTTTATTCTTACTAGAAGAAACTTTTCTCTGTATAATGCTTGCAGTAAAACAGTGTAAGTGTGCATGCTTACAAGATTTTGAGTGTCCTATTTGTGCAATTAGCTCCCCAAAGTCATGTGTGCCTTCTTTACAATGTTGTGGTCAATACAGTTTGTTATAACCTTTTATAGGAATACTTGTCTTTCTCATACTTAGGAAGCATCTCTTACATAATTTTATGTAACAAGTTATGTCTGTGGCACCTGAATCCTAATAAAGGCTCTCAATGCCAGTGTTCCAACAGCCTTCAGTGAGTGTTCTATGAAAACAGTACATTTTTCAGGGTTGAGAATGTTTGTTTTTCTCTTCAGGTCAACAGTGTTTGCTTAGAAGAAGTTACTCATGAAGAAGCAGTGACTGCCTTAAAAAACACATCTGACTTTGTTTATCTGAAGGTTGCAAAACCCACCAGCATGTTCATGAATGACAGTTATGCCCCTCCTGACATCACAAACTGTAAGTTCATCTTATCTTTCTGATTTAATTAATTTTCCCTTTAACTGTTGCAAGCTTTTAAAAATTATATGAGGCAAAAATCTGGTACAAGTTGATGAATGGGGAGAGTTATATACTATACAGAACAACATCCTATAGCTTGTATACTGAAATGACAGCAGCAGTGGGGCTCCAGGTGTGTTTCTGTGGCTGTCATGGCCCAGTCCTAGAGACTCAGTGTTACTCATCACTTGCTGATGAGCACAAGGGGAGAGAACAAGTGCCTCATGCTCCTGGGGCTGTGAAGAGTAGAAAGCAATGTCCTGTGAGGGTGTTCAGTTTACTGTAAACTAAAGAGGCTGATGACGCTCTGATGTTTTCCTGTTTTTTTGTGAACTTGCACATACTTGAATAAACTTAACTGGGATGATGGGAAGTTCTTGCTCTGGTGCCTGCCTGTGAATGTGTTAAAAAATTCCATGTTAACCTATTTGAAATCTGACTTCAGTTTTGACATAATTATTGACAATTCAAATGGAAAACCAGTGAACACCGTATTAAAAAGTAGTTACAAGAATTTCTTGTTGACATAAGGGTACTACTGACTAGAGTATTTTCCAAGTCAAACATACAAATCCTGAAAGTTCAGGGTTGAACTACAATCTAAAGAAATGTTTGAGTTGAGTATACTTCAAGAGGGTTATTATCATTTAGTGGCTGCAGAAAGGGAAGAGAATGATATAACTGTATCTTTCTAAGACTGAATAGACTGACTTTTCTGGATGACCAGTTTTACTCATGTTGTCACATGAAATGGTTCTAAGGGAGAGCTATTTTAGGTATTGCTTTGTTTCCTGCCATTAGATTTGTGCAGTGGATATGTAGTACCTAAACACTGATCTGTTTAGGTACTACTTCATATGAAACAAAGGAACACTTCAGGACTGAAAGATGTAATTGAAAATTGTATGTAAAGAACAACAACAAAACAAAAGTGCAGCACAACAAAGACTGAAGTGCCTTATAAGCCCATCATTTGTTGGCATAGCCAACAAATACAGTATCTTAAGATCTATTTGTAAGCTTATTGAATTAAAATTTGGAGCTAATTAGATTTTATCTCCACTGTGTTATTAGAAGGATGGTCTTGAAGGCTCCATTCTTTGACATATCTAATTTTCAGCCTCCACTAATTCTTCCCCAGTTTTCTACTCATATATATCAGAGAGCAGGCCTTTTCCCTTACTGTATCTAGTTTGTTCAATAACCTTTCCCACTGTTTCCTTGGAAAGTAGACTTCCTGTTCTCTCTCCATATAACTTGTCTCTTCATATATTTCACCTGGAATTCATATTTTTTGAACAGAGAAATCTGGTTTTTACATAGTGTTCCTGGTAATGTGGCAGTAATTCAGTTACACTGCTGTGGATTGGGATGTGACAAACACTGAGGTATCTCATCTCTTACTACTCCACCTTGACTCAATCACTGGAATATTTACTTTGTTAATCTTTTGTTGAGAAGAAAAGTCTGAGGGGAGGAAGGTAGAGAAGGAGCTGATTCCTGACTATTTGCCCAGTGCTAATAAATCAATGACAGTGGCAAAGTTGACTGTTGGTTGTTGGACCTGTTGTCATGCAGAGATATTAATTTCTCTCAAATGGTGGATGAACTGGAGACTCAGTTCATTGGAGGTAATTTCATCATAACATGGAGGCTTAAGAGAGGCAGTGACATCTTCAAGAATAACTTCTCACCATGTTCATTGGCTGGACAGATCAGGAAAGTTCTGTCAAAGGTAATCTCACATAACTGTCATGAGGATGTCATGTCATCTTGCCATGAGTCCTTAATTTCTCAGTAAGTATGACTTAGTGTCAAATCCATTACTGGAGATAAATGGCCTGGTCACACATATAGGCTCCTTTTGTCCTGTTACCATCCTCCCTCCAGAGTTTAAGGGTGATTTGTGAGATGCTGCCTTTCTGTGCAGCCCAGGATCCCATCCTTTGTGGGAAATGTCACTTCTGTCCTTTTACTGAGAAATGAAAAGCCAGTCTCCTGACCTTAGCATGTACCTCAAGCTCCAGCAGCTGCTTCTGGGAACCTTTCTCCTCCTACTCAAGCATTCTGAAAAAAGTCATGGAAGTTTTTCTCAGATTTTAGGTGTCTTGTCTGTCTGTCTTTGTCCTTTAGTGAGCTTTGACAAGCTTTGTGCACTGTCTCTACTTTTGAGTAGACGTTCTGAGTTTTATTTCATTTAGCTACAGTTCTCTTGAGTTCTCTATCTGAAGATACTCTGTTTTCCGCTGTTTCTGGTAGATCAAAGGACACCTCTTCAAGGTGCTGAGTTCTTTGATGAAACTTTAGTCTGTTCCTTTTCCTTACAACAGGAAAGCCTTTTTTACCCAAGGCTCCATGAGCCTGTGTCTCTGTTGATCAAAGTGCAGCTGGCTGTTACTGCAGCTG
This sequence comes from Phylloscopus trochilus trochilus, assembly GCA_016584745.2. NCBI lineage: Eukaryota > Metazoa > Chordata > Aves > Passeriformes > Phylloscopidae > Phylloscopus > Phylloscopus trochilus. The sequence goes on along the minus strand of WQNJ02000041.1, from coordinate 6,913,234 downwards.
GTGCAGAGACTGAACCTACTGCTGGAATTTTGAGTCCAAAGCAGACATAAAGGTCTTGCTGAGGTGTTTAATGACTTAGTTCCAGGAAATCAATTTAGTCTTTTCCTCAGTCTTTCACTTAGGAAAAACAACTGCTTGTGTCTGAGCTGCTAAATGCTATTTTTCTAATACAGGGCAGAACAAAAGCTTTTCCAATACTTCAGCATTTGCATCTTTACAATGGATATCTCAAAGGGAGACATCAATCTCTTCAAAAGCTAATTCTGCTTTATAAATGATATAACTTTGAAACCAGAAAGCCTCTGCTTTTTGCAAGAAGCTGCTCAGTTAAACAGAACTCTTACCAAGAAATAGTGGCACCTGTGTGTAGTATTTTATACTGCATTTAGCAGAGCAGTACAGGGCTCTAGAGCTTTAGACTGGGGATTCAGAAGTGCTTTTACCAGATGACAGATATTAAAGAGGTATTTTCTAGGATCACCTGGATTGTGAGTCACTGTTGAAACAGTTACCAGGCTTCTTTCTTCACCTACTCATTTGCAGCTGTTCTGAGACATGTATTTGCAATCCTCCTTCCTATTTCTGTCCATGAAAATCCTTTTAGCCAGGTTCTTAGGAGTTCAGTCCTATCATAAAAGAGAATTAAGATGTGCACAGAGGCTCCCTGTGAACATGTCTATTACAAATGATGTTAAGGTAGAAACTCTACTACTTGGGTTTATATGTGAACTGCTCACTTACAGAACCCCCTTGGGAGGGCTTTTTGTTTGCTTATTTTATTTCTGTTTGTATGTTGTTTTTTGTTTGTTTGTTTTAATTCTCATTTTATTAGAAATATCTAAAAGCACAGTGCTCAGTACTTGATACTGTGCAGAACATGCAGAACAAGCATGGCTCACTGTGCCAGCTTGTGTGGACAGGATAGTTAATCAACCGTCCAAATTCAGAAATCTGATTTGTCCTTAAGATTTTCCCTCTGGAACTTGTTTAGTTATAGGGCTGCCTCACTTGCCCTGGTGATGAGGATTTAAAATGCAGAGGTAAGGATACTGAAGAACTGTTTGAGAACAGATTTCAGTGTCTAAGTTTAGTGCAAAACCTGATTTCTTTTAGAACTCCTGTAGTAAGAGTATCACCTACACAGTAGTGTGGCCTTGTCAGGTGGTCTGATGGCTCAAATGAAAGGACCAAATAAGTTAGTATCCCTATAGATAATTAAACCATTTCCTTGGGGCTAGTGCCTTAGAATCAAAAGGTGTTTGATCAAGAGGTTTCTGAGATTCTGATTTATGGCAGTATTTGTGGGAAGAGTGCAGATGTTGGTGCCAACATAGCACGCACCTGGGGCTAAAAATTGACCTCTGTCTTTTGATATTTATCAGAGTGAGTGAATGGCTTCCAGATGCTTGTGGGGGAAGTTAGTGTTGAAAATCTTGTTAGAGAAGAGTTGGGGCTGTTGGAGACCAGAGATTCAGCAGGGAATGAATGTGGGAAAAAAAAGGCTTATGGATGTGTGCTGTTGCTCTGGAGACTGGGATGTGTATGGGTAATGAAAGCTTGGCCATAGACCTGGAATAGTTGATTGCTGTGCCTGTTTCTATTGCTTCTATGAGATTTATCTTTTAGTTCTTGAGGTGTGGATTGCCAGACTAAACAGTTACTTTACAGTTCTCTGCAATTTCTGACCCAAGAAGAGTGCAATTAAGAAAGGTTGTTCTTTCAGAGCACTTTGGCCTCTGAGTGCTGTTCTCCACTCTCTGTTAGGCTGAAAAATGAGAACTTCCAGCACAAAAAATATGGAAATGCAACAGACATCCCCTCACCACGTTTTATTGTGTGCAGAGAACCACAGCACTGTGGGTGAGATGGTCCTGTGGCCGGAGCACTGGGGCTCAGCTGATGTGTGTGTGCTAACCACAGCTGTTAGCCTGCTGGAGGGGTCTTGTATCAGTAGGAGTGGAAGCTGCCTCCCTCATCTATATGTAGATGGTGGTCATTAAATGGTTCCTAGAACAAAGATCCAGTAATTTTTTCATATAAATGCTTTTAAAGTTACTCAGTTGAAATATTACTGAGAAGGTGTAATACTTGCTGTTTAAAACACCAACCTGTGACATGCATATAGTAGAATATCAGAGTCAGAAAAGTGGCTAAATGGTTTTTTGAGACAGGATTTGCTTCCAATACAGGCCTTCTTTTAAGACATTATCAGTAATGCATTTTTGACTCCTGATTAATTTCAAAGTATTTTTTCTTTTTTGTTTTTGTGTGTTAGTATAGTATTTTCACCCTGCTTTGAGAAATAAAATACTGGAAGGTAGGGAATAATCAGTTTCTTCACTAGACATGAATGCTTTATAATGTCTTAAATGGCCTAAGTATAGGATGAGAAGAATATGTAGTAACAGTAAAAGACAATAAAGTTTTAATTTTATTGCCTGTTTTAGAGATTATACTTGTGATTACAGATAATAGGAAAATAATAGGAAATCTTCCATCTTTTCTTTTTGTCTAGAACTGTCTTATATAAACGAGAGAGTGGATTTGGAAATGGAATTTCTTCTGAAGAGTCTGACTTTTCCTGTCAAAACAAGTTGATTTTATGCATGCAATTTTCTGTTCATCCAAAAGGCAGTTCCTTTATCAGTTCCATCAGTAATAATATTTACCTGGAAATATAAGTTTAGACCTCATTTATGATTCAAAAAGTGATGACTTGCCTTTTATTTCTGTCATGTTCCTCATGAATATGCTTCAGCTGTAATTTCCATCTGAAACAGTTTCAGGAGAGATGCAGGCATGGTTTTGTGCAGGAGCTCCACAGAGAGCAGCCTTTTAGTGCCTTTGTATAGATTTGCTTTCGTGGCACTGGGAACAACACCAGCCTTGAGAAGGGACCAGACTGTTCCAAGCAAGTAGCATATGTTAAACTTTATAAAGGATGCAGCCAGTGCTGTTGTGGAACAGTCCACAGGTCTGAAATAATAAATTGTTATATTGATTGATAGCTGACATTTATTCATGTGGTGAAAGGATAAAAAAATTAAAAAATTAGGTCATGTAATAGGTGGCTGAACGCAGTGCAGTTAAAAGCTTCAGAAACCTGAAAAACAAACAAATGAGAAGTACTGTAAGTCAATGAATATAGAATTTGTATCTGATTACATCCTATAAAATATGCATCATTATGACTACCATTCACTTGTGAAAAGCAATTTCAAATTCATTTTGTGGAATAAGATAATTTAGTGCAGGAACAGAATGTACAGAGCTGCTATACTGTGCAACAGTTGTTAAGGTTTTTTGATTCGTTGGAAAAGAGCTCATAATGTCTTGCATTTAATTTTTTGTGCTTTAGCTTCAAAATCTTCTGAGAAAAAAAACAAAGTAACTGAATTTATGTGTGGTTTTGTTTTAAGCAAAAAGTGAGTACAATGACATGGCAATAATTATTTAAAAACTTTTTTAACTGAAAAGCAAATATTGCAATATGTTTGGGTAATCATTTGTGAAAGTGTTGCTAAAATTCCTACGTGACTAAAAAAACTCCAAGTTTTGAAATTGACAGTTAGGTATCCAAATCTCTTACCAGTGCCCAGAAACTGTGTATTGTACTGGGACAGACAGAAGGAAGTGGGATCTATAAAATCTGTGCAGGGAGTTCAGGGGTGAAGGTGCAATGTGTGTGTTACTGCCATTCCAAAAAACTGTATTAGGAATCAGATATGTTGAACAGTTCCTAATTTTTAGGGAACTCTCTAATGTGAATGCTAATATGGATCATTTGGTTTTAGCAAAAGCAGCATTCTCTTTGCTTTAGACCTCATGAAGCCAAGCAACGTGAGGGAACTTCCTTCTGTCTTTGTTCTAGAAGGGCACCAGGTACCTTGTGCACTTCAGTTCTGAACTTTACTGAAACCTCTTGTGTACCCAGAATAATGATTTCCAGAAGTTCTGCACAGTCTCATGCAGCTAACTGAGGGCTGGTGTGTCTGAACAGCACAATTCCTTTATCAGCCAGTGCTTTTAAACTGCTGAAGCTGTTCATAGTGGATTTTAATGCTTGCTGAAATGTTGACAGTGTTGACCTGATGCATAAGCCATGTGAAGAATTTACTGCACACATGTTTACTAGGAATCGAGAACAATACAGGCACAGTGCAGCCCAGACTGGGTGGTTTGAAAGATGGCTGTTTAGCAAATATATCATATATATATGTATATCAAGAATACTCTTGATAAGTTTGTGTATGATCCAAACTTATTGATAATGGTTTAAAAAGGAGAAAATAAAAGGAGAATATACAGATTGCTTCAGCAATCTGTGTCATGTATGTTCAGTTAAAGAGCTTTGGGTTTAGTGTAAATCCTCAAAGGTCAGCTACCCCATCAAATACAGCAAGTAAAGGCAAAGAGTCTGGCAACCTTAATAATGCTGAATCTGTGAAGAGTCCCCACCCTTCATGTTTTAGCCTCAAAGTTTGAAGCACATATGCCAGGAAAAAAAATAATTGTAGAATGTTTTTCTATTGTAGAACATGCTTTGTAATAGCAAACAGTGGGTATGACTGTGCCTTAATGAGCACTTAAAATTGATGGGCCTGACTTGGAAATATCATGCACCTTCTTAATTATTTATTGGAACAATTCTCCTGGTGTTGTAGACTATTTTCCATCAATTGTAATCATTAAGATGCTAAATTTCTTCTGGTATGTGTGTTGTGGTTCAGTTAAAACTTTGCTTCAGTCAAGTTAAAAACAGCTTTAAAACAGATAAATCTCCAGACTGTTCTCATGGGCTTCAACCATCCACAGTAACTGTTTCTTAAAAAGTTTTATTTGAGACACAGTGAAACTGAAAAATTTGCTTACTGACTTAGTGAAGAGACTAGGGAATGTACAGGTTTAACACGCTATTTTAGAACTGTGATGTTTATAATATATAATTTAAATTGTTTTCAAAAGAGGTCACTCCTTTGTTTCAGTTCCTCCAGCTCTTTTTCAGTATTATCCTAATGTCTTTTATTGTTTTCCTTCCCCCTCTGTGAAGCTTATTCTCAGCCAGTGGATAACCATATCCCTCCATCTGCCTACCTGGGACAGTCCCTGCCCCCAGCATCACCAGGGCGATACTCACCAGTTCCCAAGGGAATGCTTGGAGATGATGAGATTACCAGGTAATCAATAATCAAAGCTAAGTGTAAACTGGTTAACCAGGGAAGCTGCAACATGGGTTAGTGGGCAAAATACTAGTGAATGCTATATTTTGTTTCCAGAAATGGATGTTAGTTTTTTAACTCTTGTAAACATTGTTGTAAGGATAAAGCTAGGTGTGTTTATGTGTATATATACACACACACTTTATTTGTCAGTCCAGGAATGGCATTAAAACCAGAAAGCCCTGGAAATGCTGCATGCATTGACAGAGATTTTTAGGATGGCATTATGAGCAGACCAGAGATTTTCTTATTTTAAAGCAAGCAGTGTTTGGGTCCTCCCTGCCCCCACAGACAAGGGTTTGTTTTGATGGATTCTAAATCCAGAAAGGCTGGACAGCTCTTAATCCTTTCCCATTAACAGACCTTTCATTCCTTCACTGATTCAGTAGATTGCATTAATCTCTTGTTCATCATTGCTGATAGAGGGAAGCTCTTGTAATTTTGTTGCCCTTCTGTTCTGCAAGTATAGGGATGTTATACTGCACGTTCAGTATGCTGTTGCTGAATTCTGTGTCACACCATCACCTGATATGGAAAATGTCACTCAGATTCCGAGGCAGGGTCCACCCAGGATTGAAACCTAAGTGGCACAATAAATTGGAGAATTGATTTTAGTGTAGTGGAAGGTAGGATATGTCTTTGTACTGATTTTTAACTTAGGGTTAGGTAGACATATAAGCCAAAACGATTCTGTCCTATTGATATCATTATGGTTTTATTGCTTTCCTTCAAAATTACTATAAAAAACCTGTTTTTAGATTTCTTCTGAAATGCAAGGGTTATTCAGAACGTGTTTAGATTTTCTTTAAATTACCTTCTCATATTACACCCTCTCCATCCCAAGAAGGGGTTTACAAATTTTGGGTGTTATTTTAAAAGATACTGCATCTTTCTGTTCTCCCTTCTGTTATGTTTTTGTTAATGTATTGGTGTGATCCAGAGCAATATATATAGAGATTTTCACAGCGTCACTTATTTGTAATAGAATAAATAAGTAGAAAATTTAGAAAAAATAAGTAGAAAAAATAAGTAGAATAATTGATGGAGGTGAAATTTAAGAATTTGACCTTAAGAATTTGACCTGATTTAATAGCTAGTGCAAAAATGGAGCGATTTTTAAAGACTGGACTAGATGACACTTTTTGTTTTGGAAAAAAATACCAGCTTCTTACTTTATCCTGTAAATTAATATTTAATGCCTCCAAATACTTAATGTCCCTTAATTGTTCTTTAGTGCTCTCTAGTGATTTTTGAAATGCAGTGCACAGTTTCATTAGAAATGTCTTTTTCTGAGATCATTTATGCTTTACTTGTATTAAATCTAGTAACAGATAATAGATTTTTGGAAGGAGTCTTTCTGAACTAGAATTTGACTGGCCTTATCAATATTTCTTCTTTCTTCCCCTCATCCAAGTTAGGAGCGGATCCTGTGAAAAAGAGTGCAACAACTTGGTTTAGTTTAACTTCTTCAGTTGCAGTCACTTTGCTGAAATTGAAAATATATTTGAGAATTTCACAACCTACACTAGTGTTCTTGAACAATATGGAGAATACTAAGCAGTGATTAATAGGATTGTAGCATTATGGGAATTTATTTATACATACATACATACATACTTACAGATTTGCTCAGTTCACCTAACAACAGGGAGAGGATTTTGTTTTGCATCTAGAAGCTTTTCTAATTGTTTATTTTACTTTTACTTAGATCTAGTGACCAAGTTTTCATTCCTTTCTTTTCTTTCAGGGAGCCTAGAAAGGTCGTCCTACATCGAGGATCAACAGGCCTTGGTTTCAACATTGTTGGAGGAGAAGATGGAGAAGGAATTTTCATCTCTTTCATCCTTGCAGGAGGGCCAGCTGACCTGAGCGGAGAGCTTAGGAAAGGAGATCGTATCATTTCTGTAGGATTCTTTGTTTCTTTTATTTAAACAGCAACAAAAGTTTCCCCCTCCCTGCATATTAATGCAAATTAATGATGTACAAAAAATGTTATTAACTGAACTAAGTTTGAAATAATGGAACAGATTCCAGTATACTTCCAAAGTATCTTTGAGGACTTTAGTCTGCCTCAGTTTCTCATCTATAACCTGATTAAAATAGCACTTCCCTCTCTGAGACATTCAGTGAAGACAGTAATTTATCTTAGTCTTGTAGCTGAGGGCTGTGTGTGTCTGAATTGGAAGAACACAGGTTTCAGAAATAACCCTTTAATGAGATGGAGATCCTTGGCAGCAGTGTCTAAAACTGGATCTTTACTTCCTGGAGTAGCTGCTGAACCTCCTATTAGTCTTAAAAAGATCCATCTTATACCTCTCTAAGGGCTTCTGCTATATTAGTATTGAAGGTCGTGAATATTTTGTGTATTTCTTTGTGAAATTACTTAATTTATGGAGAGCCATTTCTTTGGGCAATTAGATTGTGTTTTGGAAGTTATTTAAGAGGAATTATGTCCTTTTAACAGCTGTTACTAAAACTGATATTAAAGCACATCTTTATTTTAATTTGAACTATGAAAACTGCTTTTGGTCTGAAATGTGGAACACACATTTCTGCTTCAGTTTTCCTGTGATGCTATTTTTAAATTTGCTACTTTGAAAACAATGCCAGATTGACAGAGGCTGTTGTCTGTCACTGGGTGTGGTGGCAGCATGGTCTGTAGGCATTATTTGCCTAAGTAGGTTCATGAACCATCACAAAAAGTAACATTCTCTATTTCTCCTTAAAAAGAAAAGACATTCTTAAGCAGGAAGAAAATTGACAATTCACTGAATGATATACTATGATAGTCTCAGTAATTTTTAAAAGGGGTATATGTGAGAGAGGATTTTATTGACTTTATTTCAGGAACAATGTTGGGAACAGGGGAAATACACATGGCATGGAAACTAGTTAGTATCCAGTTAATTTTTTTCCACAGGTGTGTGTTCTGTGGTGATCAATGCAAGCATTAATTTTGACAAGGAGCTTTTTTTGTATTGCTTGTAGGTAAATGGAGTAGATCTAAAAGCAGCGACCCATGAACAGGCAGCAGCAGCCCTGAAGAACGCAGGCCAAGCAGTGACTATTGTAGCTCAGTACCGTCCGGAAGGTAAGGCTTGCTTTAGACATTCAAGTTCTCTTCTACAGTCTTGACTGACTGCTGAGATTTTGAGTCATTGCAGAGAGTTTTGCTCAGAGCAGCATACACTGCCTGTTAGAAATTACTCAGTGACTGTCATGTGTAGATTTCAAGGCTGGAGCTGTACTTACTCCTTCATGGCTACTGAAGCATTCTGGACAAGACTGCAGCTGAGCTGTACTGAGAATTCAGTTCTCAAAGACTTATATGGCCCATTTGAGGGGATACATGTGGGTGAAGTTACTCAAATTACCCGAGATTATGGGCAGACATCTGACAAATTAATCAAAGAAAGGATTGATTCCCCCTCTCCCCTCAAGATGCTTGGTCTGGGTTTGAGCATCTTTCCTTCTGAAACAGTGCTTAAAATCTCCCTTTGGAATGAAGATGTTAGAAACACAATAGGGCTCACTCTACCCTTTTGAGGTATGCCTTGAAGGAAAAGTGTAACTAGAAAATTGAGACCCATTGTACTTTGGAGGGAAAGTATGAATTGACTCATGGCCAACCTACCTCAGAGAGCTGTAGTTACTGGTGTCTGACATCTCTGCCTTACTCTTGCTCCTCATGAAGTAAGTTTGAATGGAAGTCCAGCTTTGTTGGGTTGGTGTGGGAGGAAAAGTGAATCAGACACTCATTGTTTATATCTTAGAGATTAGTAAAGAGAATATTTCCTTAAAGGTTACCCTTTGTTAGCATAGGAAAGCAGTCTGTTTGCAATTTGACTTTCCAAATAGAAAATACCATCTGCATGATTGAATGCACTTGATAAAAGTGCTTGTGTTCTTTGGTCACCTTCGTATTTCCTAAATGATAGCTTCACATGGTAGTCTTTTCTCCTCACTAGATTCATTTAAATGGTAAACTTTTTATGTGTATATATATGTGTGTGTGTTTATAATTATCCTCATTTTTTTGTTTCTGCAACTTGAAAACAGGTTAGCAAGTATTAAAATATTCATAAAGTTGCTGTTCATTATTGGTGTTTCTCAAATATCTTCATAAAGATGGAGAGCATCAGTTATAACTGATTGTATTGCATATGTATTTTATTTATATTTAGGAATCCAGCAGGATTTTGTGAAAGATGCTGACAGCTAGGACAGATCAAGGAGATTTCTAGACATCCATCAGGGTTCATTATAACTGAGTAAAGAGATTCAGTATGATAGGAGCATTTGGAAGACACTTGGGACTGGCTCACCTTCACTCTCTGTAATTGTATATGACATTTTGTATGTTCATAGATGTGGTGGGGAATGCTAATTTGTGTTTTTACAACCTATCACATTTCCTATTTCCCCATCATAAATTTCCCATTTGTCTTTCTCCTCCTATTTTTGGGAAAAGAGGATTTTTGCAAGCATTTCTCTCATAGGAAAGCCTGAGTTAGGCTGTAGAAAGATGAATCACTGGAAAACTCTTCTTGTGCAAAAGCTTGAATTTTCCATATCACTTCAAATCCATGGTAACTAAATTCTAATTACTGGTTTGGGGTAGGCTGTTATGGCTGAATGGAATTGATTTTATTGAATTTGGGCTCGAATTATGTAACCACTGACTTTTCTTTCCCTTAAATCTCCACAGTGGTCCTTGGTTATGGAATTGGGTGAAAACAGATGTAATTGCATTCTTTAAAATGTCCTTCGGGCATTCCTTTAGTTTTCAGGAGCATTCAGTATATTTGAGGGATGCCTTACAAAGTTTTTCTACTCCACTGAATTAAATTTCAGCAGCTTGCCAGCCCTCTTTGGGCTAGGTAAAAACCAAATATGGAATGTGAGCGTGTTCTGCTGTTTACAGAAGTGCCTCATGTATCAGGCACCACCACAACTGTACTCAGTTGACCTAAGGCTTTCTTTCGCCTTGTACGCTCCAGGCTTCACCTTGCAACTTGCCAGGAGCTAATGGTGGAAACTGGTCACGTGTTGGGTTGTACTGGTACATCCTTCTGTGCCATGGAAGTGTGTATGACAGAGGTCTCCCCTATTGCACAGATCTGTGGGTTTGGACCTGTTGGGGCTGGATGCTGCAGAGGGATCTGTAGCAGGAGATGAACAAGAGTCTGTGAAACAGAAATTATCCTGTTAAAATGTGCTTGGAAAGTCAGGATGTTGTTCTCATTTTCACCTTTATATGGAAGCTTTTCCTTACTCCCTCACTTGTACTACAAATTTCTACCTCCTTTCATGATATCACTCATGAATTAAAAGGGATTTTGCTTTACTGTGAGTTCAACTGGAAAAGAAATACTGTGACCTGGAGCAATTTCAAAGCAGGAGATGTTGCTTCAGTACACAAAAGTGTTTTCATGAGCCATTTGAATTTGTAGTGGCTTCTGATCCATTTCATTTTTGTGTTGCTCCCTGGCTCTGCAAACACCTCAGTGCCACACTGCTGTGTCTGTGGGTTTCCTGCAGAGCTAGGATGGCAAGGAAGAATTGTAATGTTGGTGCAGAGGAATGAGAGGAAGCACTAAGCAATTTGGATATACGCGTATCTTCTGGGAGTGGGAATTCAGAATGGTCAGAATTATGATCGTGCTGCATAGCAGAGTTACAGGAACTTGAGTGTTTGAAGGGAATGTAGTGAGGAGAGGAGCAGCAAGGGGGGAGTATAGGATTGCAGAGGTTTACAGTTCTTGGAGGGCTTTGTTTCACATGGACCTCCATTGTTGCATTCATTCAAATTAAAACGTCACCTGAAATGTAATAGTAATGTTGCCTCAAAATTCAGAATTTCTGGAGGGTTAGATTTTGCCATTCCAAAAGGGTATGGGGTGCCAGTGGGCTGCCATAACTGTATTATAGTTTGAGTGCATTTAAGTATTGAAAAATAATAGAATAGCCAAACAAATATATTAAAAATATGAGAATATATTTGATTGAAATTGTATAGCAAGTAATTTAGTGGGTTACGCTTTCTATTGTAGTTATACTCTGCTAAATCAGAACTGAGCTGTATTAAGGATGTGGATAACATTAACTGCAGTTACATAAACTGTGAAGCCTGCTCTTGGAGGGCCTTGAAGAAGGCAGCAGGCCAAGTCTATTGGCATCAGCAGTCATTCACTGGTCACCTCGTTTTTCCCTAAAGCAGGGCAAAATTCAGATAAGCCTGTCATGATAGAAAAGGATGTCGGCCCTTTCTGTTTCCTGAGGATTCACCTGACATACCAAAAATAAAATTGGAGTTTCTTGTCTGAAAGAGTGGTAAGATGTTTAAGTGATCAGATTAGCTTCATGTTCTTACGTGATCTGATGGATCAGTGTAAGATTAAGAGAAGGTGGAACCAAAACATCAAGAGAAGATTTCAACATATTTTTGTAAAGCATCTGCTTCTGAACCTGCATTGTTCATATAGGTAGTTAACACACATTCCTTCAGTTTTATTAATGGAAACTCTGTGTTTTTCATTCTCTCTTGTCTTTAAAACAAATGATTCAAAAAAAAAAAAAGGAAACACAAAAGTTTTGTTAGAGCTCTCTGCTTGATGGCCAGTGTGTGAGTGATTTTTCTGTTTGCAATACTGCCTCTGTGTACGGTTTTCTAGTGGAATTCAAAAGAGAATAAGCTCTGGGAAATGGTGCCCTTTTTATATGTATAAGCTAAGATTGTTTTCTGAGCATTAGTCTTGAAATGTATTGTAAATCTTCTGTCTGCAAAAGTCTAGCTGGGGTAGCATGAAGCCAATAATGCTTGTGCAAAACTTAGTTTTCAGGAACTGTTTTTTATCAAGGCTGAGCTTCCCTTGCTTTCTAGATGAGGACATGTATTTTCTTAAAAGAAGATGGTTTAAAAGATCAGTGCATCCCTATTTTATAAAACGAAAAATTTGTAAAACAAAACCTTCAAAAGAAGTTGCCCTGTTTTTGGGTGTGTGGTCCCCGGTTTTCCAGGCTTCTGTTCTTGCTTGTTTTGTACCTGGTTCTACTCATTTGCAAGTAATCTAGATTAGTCAATTAGAGTATCTTCAAAACTGCACCCATTAAGATTAGAAAAAGAGTTTTGCTATATATAGCCCTGATAGACACTATAAGGCGGCTTACACATGTTCTAATCCTTTAAAACCTCACTCCTACTCTTTAATATACTAAATAAAATTGCTTGTGAATGCTTGCTAAGCCTTCAGCAACTTTTTTCATGGATTCACCTCAGCAGTAACTGGACCTAGTCTCTTTCTGAGGTTTCCAGGGTCTGTGGGAGATGTTCTTAACTAAATATAAATGCAGTTTTTCTGATCTTTTGAAATTCCTTGGCACAGTCTTTCAAGTGATTAATGGGATACAAGCTCATTAAGTATTAGAGTGCCCGAAAGTCACCAACAGCATGTGGAATTCATTGTGGTCTGTCCCAGGCAGTGTTAATATGAAATGACAAGCATTGCAGCAAAACAATATCTCCTCAAAAATTATTTATGATGTTTGTATTGTGGTCCATGCATTTTAAAAGAAAAATGGAAGATCAATACAGGATCAGTGTGATGGTGGCCATCCTAACTACCAGACTCCATTTCTCTCTTTGAAGGCACCCTGTAAAGGAAAATGGAATACTCTGAGAGTTGAGAAAAGAATATAAATCAGTAGTTATATAAAAATTGTCAGCACTAGAGTCCTGCTTAGGCAGATCCAATGGGTCTTGCTAAAGAGGGCTTTCTATAGACAGATGGGAAGAGGGAAGCAAGGGGCATACTTTTTTAATTAAAGTGAACTTTTTCAGCTCTACGTGGGTTCAATATAAGTAAGAATCTCTGCTTCTCAGAGCTGTGCTGCCATCTGTTCCCTGTACGCACATCCCGGCTTCCTTGAGTCGCTCTTCCTTCTGTGCTGTTTGCTGAATTTCCCATCCCTTGTGTTCTGCTCTCCTGCCCCATTTGCTAGGAGGTGTGTTCCAGATCAGATACATTTTCATTGCAGCCTCATTTTTTTTCTTCCCCTGCCTGCACAGACAATTCTCCACTTTTCTGTCTATCTGTGTTTAGCTGCCCACCAGATGGGCAGTCCAGGAGAGTTTCAATGATGAGATCCTTTCTGGAGTTCTGATTTTCTGTTCAAGTAAATATTAACATTGAAAATATTACAGATTCCTAGGTAAAACCACTTTACCAGCTAGGAATCAGAGTAATCTTCCAGGATTTGCTAATCTTCCCTGCTTTTTGTTTCATGCTGTGGAATACATGCAGACATGAAATAGAGGAAATTTAGTCTAGTTTTGCACCATCTGCTTATCCAGTATAATTTTAAACTTGAGCCCAGATGTATTCATCCTCTGTTCTTAACAACTGATTATGTGTAAACCTGAGTAGGCTTTGGATTTTTTCTTTGGTAATGGTCGGGTTCTGTTGGATAAATGCCATGTATTGAAGCAGGAGGTGCTTGTGCTTCCCTGATCTCACTGCTATGACAGTAGATATTATTCCTTCCCTGTCTCTAAACTTCTTGGAAGCTCTGAGAAAATTCTAGTCAAGAAAAGATGCCCTTATCATAATGTTCTTATTTTATCATGTTTCTTGGTAGTTTTGCTGCCTGTTATCCTTTATTTGATGTATATCATCAGCAGTTTTCCTAAAATTCAGACCTTAAAAGTTGATTCTGAGTGAAGTTGCATTCAGTGCTGTTGCATATCCATCTGGGTTTGGAGCCTGACCAAGTTCTTACTGAAAGGATTGAGAGGTTGGATTGTGTGGTTTTCTTTTGGTTTTGAATTTCTTTTTGGGTGGGTGTTTGTTTCTTGAACCATAGCTCTTATTAAAACAGTATTTCAGAATCCTAGTGGATTCTGAAATAGATTTCCACAGATGGCTGTGAAAGTTGGAAGGATATTTGTAGAAGGATATTTGTAGATGGAGTTCCAATGACCAGCCTGCTTCATTTGGGTTAAAATCACTTTTACTTTTTTATTAAATAGCTTATGCCCTTTCTGTTTGGTTACCCTGATAACACTACACCAGAAATCAAATGCCTTCCCTGCCAAGCCCTTAATTTCCTGTTGACCAAGAAAGCAGTGTCCTTTTCATCTTGTTCACTGTGCCTGTTCCAGCTCCAAATTTCTGGAATGTTGATGTGACAAAACTTTTTCTAGAAGTTACATATTTATATGTGCATTGTATGATTTTGTCACAGCCAAGTGGAGGTTTGTTTTGCTGTTCACTGTGATTTAGGGGAATAAATATCAAATTTGTCATACACTATATATGGCTATTATGCATAACATAAGAAAGAAAGGAATTATAAAGAAAGTAGTTCTCTAGCATTTCTGAGAACCTAGGGGTGATAAGCTGAAGGAAAGTAGGAGATTGAAGATGCAAAAGACACTTGATACCCAACTCTTCTTAACCACAGAGATAGAAATATAACCTGTCCTAGACAAATTACAACCTCTTCTAGATAAATTAGCAGAGCTCACACTTTGCTTCATAAAGCTGATGTTGAGCCAACCGTACTTTGTCAACAGGGCACAGGTGCTGATCCTTTGGGTATCAGACTAACACTGCTTTTCTGATGCTATCAAGAGTCCTGCTGCTGTCATCTTTTCTGTCTCCAGCATTAGTTTCAGTACCAGTATATCTAATACTAAAGTTTCTTTTTTTAAAACCCAAAAATCCTGTGTACTTTTCAGCTCCAGACCCGATGATGGTGAGAATTCTATCCATCCTGTTCCTCCCAAAACCTTCTGTTGAGAGGAATATAACTCAAATTTTAGCTAGCTCTACATCTAAGGAGCTCACCAGATTCTGACTGCACAGTGCTTAAGCTTCTCCTAAATATGAAATTTCTTGGCACTCCTTCTTTTTGAACATAAAACTTTCTCAGTCCCAGCCCATTAGTTTCCTTTTTTTGCTTTATTCATATGGCAGGAGCCTCTGTGGTGAAATTATTCTCCTCCTTACTCCTACAGATGTCCCTGTCACTCATTCAGCAGTTACTTCCCAGGAGTTCTGATGAGAAAAATTAAATTAGTTCAGGGAGCTGCAAGACCAGCAATCTGAGGATGAAATATAGGATAGAGTTAAGCAATACTGCGAAGTAGGCTCCCTGGTAGCTCTCTTACATCTGAGTGCTGCATAGGAGGAAGTCTGATTCTTCAGTAAAGTGACACATGATACAGAGATTTGTATTTTCTCCAGTAGCTATTGCAAAGAGCTGCAGATATATTTAGTATGGAACAGGTTGTAGCAGAAGAAAACGCTGGGATTATCTGATCTTTTCCATGCTTACTTTCCTTTCACACAGGGGCATACAAAAATCTTTTAGGTTTATTGTTTCTAGGGTATAAATGAGTAAAATTAGGTGACTTACCCAAGGCCCTGCAGGGCAGCAGTAGCACAGCAGGAATGGGCTGTTCTCTCACTGCATCTGAGCCCTTCCCCTAAGGAATGTTGCTTTCTAAAAAATGTTGTTTTCTCACATTCCTCTTAGGTTACTGTCCTGTTATCTTACATTCTTTTGTTATTAGTGATAGCATCGGTAGTGGTGGAAATAATGGTTTTGATTCTCTTGTCAAACAACCTCATCAGTTTGATTTAGTGCCAGTAAAATGTTTGATCTGAACTTCAGTAGTAAAAAGGCACTTGGTGCTATTTTAAAAATGAAGTTATCTTAAAAGCTACTAGCTTTTCTTATGAAGGACAAAAGTTAGGGTTATTGAAGAGACTGTTCATATTGTCATAATCTGGATAGGGTTAATTGTAGATGCTGTTGGTGCTCACTGTGTGATAGCTGTGTGGGGAGAAAGGGCAACAGAATATAATGTGATAAAACATTCACACTTTTTAGATGACTGTTAAAGGAACCTTAGTTTAGAGATTTTCTCAAGATGTTTTGTTTTAGAGCCTTTTCTCAGTCTTGCAGCTCCTGGATAAGCGTGGTGCCCGCAGGGAGTGAGGCTGCAGCTCGGGAGAGCAGCTCATTGCCCGGTCCAGCAGCTGCTTGCAGCACACACACCCTGGCTCTCCCAGTGTTGACTTGTTATAATCTGGCATCACGTGGTCTCCTAGGGAAGGTGGTGGCTGCACAACATTTCCTTTGACTAGGAAGGGTTTACAAGTGGATCTGTTGATCCTGAAGTCCAAACTATTCAGCTGAAGGAAAAACTTACTTGCTCTGAGTTCATATTTTATGCTGACGGCATGTAAGTACCTCACTTCAGGAGATGTTTGTCCTGAAGAAGCAATTACTGTTTTCCTACCTGCTTTTGTAGCTAAAATCAAATGCATTTAGCATAGTTTTATTAGTACACAGTGCTGCTTAAGAACACAATCCGTTTTTCCAGGATTAACATTGTACATAATTCTGTAGGGGCAATTTGAATCTCTAATGCCGTTTACAAATGGATTGAAATTCATGCAAGAATTCTGGATATTTCTTTCCTTTCCTCAGCTCCCGGAGAGACATGGTCTTATTTCAGAAGATGTTTTGCATATTTCCCACCTTGTCATGTTAAATTCTTTATCTGATTCAAATCCAGTCATTTTGAAGTACAGACATTTTTCATTCTCATTTCTTAACATTTTAAGTTTAAAATATCTAGTTCTTGATTATTGACATGTATTTCACATGTATGTTCTGAAGTTTCCTTTCTGTTGTGGGTTAAAATTTATCTGTATCTGTCTTTTTATTACTATGAAATTGATAATTATTAGTAGAAATGTTTCTGTTAATTTGAAAAAAGTAGTTACTGTGAACCATAGATTACAATAACTGAATTTTGAAGTATAATATTCTTGTGTATTTTCTTTGTCTAATCAAAATTATTTCACATTCTCTTTCAGTCTAATTGCTGAAGTTTGGCAGGAAATTAATTGCCATGCCTGTCTTTTTTACAGAATACAGTCGTTTTGAAGCTAAAATCCATGATTTACGGGAGCAGATGATGAACAGTAGCATTAGTTCAGGATCAGGGTCTTTGCGAACCAGCCAGAAGAGATCCCTCTATGTCAGGTAATCATCTTTTTCATAGCATTGCCACTGTGCTTTTCTGCTTTCCTGTAGACTTACTATTTTGGTATTTGGTTTTTCCTACAATTATTTACTAAGTATTAATGAAGGGATACTTATATGCAAATATAATAAAAATAAAGCTTTATTTAGACTGATTAATGTAATATAGATTAAAAAGAGGTAATATCCCTGAGAACCCTACATGAACTTTGAAGTGGTGTTATCATTTGCTTTTTGCCCTTTGATTTAAGAGAGATGATAATCCTTCAGCAAAAAAAAAAATATTTCTTCTTTAAGTCAGTGTATATGAAGTCTTCAGAACTTGCTTAGTTCAGTTTGTGTTTTCATGACAGTAGTCTTCATATTCTCCTTTGTTCAGTATTTGAATTCAAATTTTTAGACTTCTCTTTCTTAAGGTTTGACAGATTTCCATCTTATTTCCTTCAGCTTACTTTAGTTGTTTTCTTGGCTTTATTAAGGAACCTTATTTCTCTATCCAATTGAATTTTGTTATGAAATATTTTCCCATGGTAACTAAGAGAGGAAATGCAAAGCAAATGAACTGGGTATACCTCATTAATTTATTCATATCAAGTTAAACATAAAGGAGGCTGAAAGGAAGTGGAAACATAAGAGCATGAATCAGATGAGAAGAGAGGTGGTTTCACAAGGAAATTATGGCAGGGCGCAGCTTATTCATGTGTCACTCAACTCCCACATCAGTTATCATAAAGCATAACATTTCAAGTATGGAACATGGGTAAAAGGATTGCATTTTTAAAAATAAATTGGTTTTTGAGTTCCCCAAATCAGCTCATCTCTGGATTGAATCAGGGCCAGCAGTAGCCTCTTGATAGGGGCCAGAATGTTTCCATAGAACAGGTAAGCCTTCAAGTAGTTCTGTTTGAGTTAAAACATGATTTAAAATGTTATAGGACCTAGCTGGTTAGCTCCTAAAAGCAGGCTCAGGTGCTGTTGACTTTTCCCATCCAAAGCAGATAGTGTTTTGTTTATGGTGTTTCTGTCTACTGAGCTATATGGGAAAGGATGCAAGTCATACACAAAGCGGTTCCCTGAGTAATTGCATCAATGCTGAGGAAAGTCATGATCCTTTGTAACTATTTCTGAATGCTTGACACAAATGTGGCTAAACACTCCTAAGGCTTCTGTTTAGCTTGACTCTTAACAGGTAATTTCTAGGTTTTGACCTGTTGTTTCAGTAGCTGGATTCTGTTTTCTCAGATCTGAGCCTGCTTTTTTTTTGTACTTCTGTTCGCCTTAAATATTTTGGGGGTCAAAATGTAAATCTCACAAAATAAATGCCTTAAATACTCAGGGTAAGTGCTTTATACCACAGTTATCCATACCTTTGAATTTCCACTGGTAGTAGGTGTATATATGGATATTGTGCCAAGATCTTCATTTCCATAATCCCAAGATTTATTGCTTTAGCTCTTATCATATAACTAAGCCTAAACAATAGCTTTTATTTTGTTTGGTTAGCAATAGCCTGATTAGGTTCTAAACCGCTTATGCTTGTGTTCACACATCTGGTATTTTGACCCACTGACAAGCATTTTATCTTTATGTAGCTTTTGTTCTACTGATGGACATTGCTAAGCTTTTCACTTTGCCAGCTGCTGCAGAACTTGCAGCCTTCTCCAAGCTGTTGGCAGAAACCTTGTGGGGTCTGGTTTCATTGAAGGTTTTTGAGGCTCCATATAATCAGTGTTGGTTTAAGTCAGTACAAATATCTAAAATACAAAAATTCCTCAGCAAAAGTACTTTTCTACCCACATCTCTTTACAGAAGGTGCTGTAGGCTTTTGGGATCTGCTTGTGTCGTCACACCAAAAGTTGCCAAGGACTGGAAGGCAACTTTGTGTACACAGAAAGGGTTCACATCTGTTCTGTCTGGTTTTAGATGTAATTTTGACTCCATTGAAGTAACTTTTATGAATATTTTCACATATTGCTAGATACTGACACAGCATGTTAGTTACCCACTTTATTCCTTATAACAAGTCACTCTGTACTTTTAACTGTACCAATTCAAAGCCAACTTTAATAACTTCAGATATCTTTTTTCAGTGGTGCTGGGTTTTGGACATGCCTTAAAGGATGCCAGTTATATAACAAAATGCTGAATTGAGTGGTTAATCCAACAGTAAAATGTTTATAGGCATTCAATCAGAATTGCAGAAAAGCTACCAAATAAAAATACCCTGAAAATCATCTCTGCTGCTTTCTCAAAATCATGGTAACAAATTAGGAAATAAAATCAAGTACATCATTGTATCCCTGTAGACATGATGCCTTTATGACTAGTCTGCCTGTAAACAGCATTTTTTGGTATTATGTAATATTAAGGAAAAGGCAATTGTGTTTGCCTGAAAATACAATTTGGAGTAGAGGCAGATTTTTCTTTGTAATTGTATGTATATCAAAAAATAATGCACAGCAATTTAGGAAACAGCCCTTGGAGGGCAAGACAAATACAGCAATTCAGCAGCAGCTGACTCTCCATTTGCACATCCTACTGTCCCCCTACACCACCTGCCCTGTCCCCAGCTAATTCAGATGTACTGATGTATCTTCTCTTATTTTGCTTTATGTTTCTTCTGGTCTTTGTTCTGAGACAGATTTTCTCATAATAATGTTTCTGGATTTGCATCTGATTTACATCTACAGATATATATGCTCATCTGGAGATTCAAAAGCACATGTGAGAGACCTCCATGGTATCAAGTTTCTGTGATAATTCATGGAGAGAGAGTAAATCTGTTCCATATTTCATCTCATCTTCTGTGGCAGGTCTCAGTCTGCAATGTGTGTAGCATTCAAAATAAAAAATTACTTTTACCTTTGTGCATTTTTCTGACCAGCACAATACTTTCCAATGTCAAACAATGGTGCTGATTTGTGCTTGAATCAGAGCAAAAAATGATTACATCTCCAAGTTGAAGAAATGTAAGTTTTAAAATGACTAGAAAATTTTAACTAAATCCTTTAGAAAAATAAGAACTGCTATTAGCAGCATGCTAAGTGTACTTGCCTGCAGTTTAATTGGGCCATCTCTATGTTATTCTCAGAGTTCAAACAACTTTCTCAATAACTCAGAAAAAAAGAACCTCCTTTACAAGCTGACCTTCATTTATTGTGAAGTGGTAAAATTAATTCGTATTTAATGGAATGAAACATAGGGATGCCTTTGCTGCAGGAATTCCTTGTTGCTTTGTTTGTTGAAGAGATGCTTCAGTAAAACTTGGTCAGCAGCATGTTATACTGAAAGTAATGAGTGTGGCAGGTAAAAAGATATTCTGGAAAATTTGGCAGTGTTACACCGCCTTTACATTTTTGGCTTTGAAGCATAAACACTCATGAAATATGCAACTTAATTTCAGTTTCTCTTGACTTGTGGATGAAGGAGCTGACTTACCTTTTTAGTGCTTTTTAGTTCCTGAGTAGTACAAAGTGCAGTAAAAGGGGGGACTTGGTGCTTTCTCTAGAATATAATTTTTAGGACTTCACATTTAAATTTAAATAGAACTTTACAGTAAATGTTATGGGTTTGCATTTAAAGCAGTAGTCGATCAGGATTACTAGATTTATTTCTAAGTTAATTGGTGTTTATAACTTAAGTAAAGGTATATATACATGGCATTTTTAATTTGTAATAAATGTCTCCACGCAGGAAGTTAATAGAAGCAGTATATTTTATATTCCAGCTTGTAGGTAAATGTATCATCTGGGCTGTGAAGTGAATTCTTGGTTGATGACATGCCAGGTATACAGGAAAAGTTAATCACTTGGAATCAAAAGACATTTTTTAAAATTCTGTTTGCTTTTGAGGTCATTTATAGGCTCATTAGCAGTTCCTGGTTTTCCTATAAATGTTAGCTGCATAGTTTTGTCACTACTTTATGATGCCCTATATGATCTTTTTATAAAACTATCTTCATCAGCTTTGAGTTTTTTTGCCCAATAAAATTATTTTTCTAGAAGTGACTTCACCAGAGGAAATGTCTTTGGTGAAACTGCCTTTCATTGTGTAAAACCTGCTCTGTGAAACCATTTATCTAGTTGGAAAAGCACATGTTGGTAATAATGACTTTTTCCATTTCTGCTTCTATTTCACTCCTGAGCATTTCTTCTCATGCAGTCAACATATATGTTAATGCTGTTAGGCCAAGCTCACAGCTTTTATAAATTTATATGCAAACTCAAAAATAGAAGTTAAAAGTGGAGCTGGTAGAGATGAATGCTAACAAGACATCTCAGGAAATAAATTTCACGATGCATGTAATTAATTCAGTGAAAATGTATACAGCTTGAACCTACATTGAAAGCACATACTGGATTATGTGCAGTTTATTTTGAGATATGAAATGATATTTGTCCAGAGTGTTTCTTGAACAAACGTGAAGAATAAATTTGGAGGAGTAACTACTTCCTATCTGTATAATTTTCTTACCTGCAATATTTTGGCAATTTCAAAGAAAAAAATGGTTCTGATTTTGTTTTTTAAATAATCAGGATACCTGAACTATGCTGTGGAATTAACCCAAAAGATCTTATTATGAAGGTTGCACTGCTAAGGAGGGTGGTATTTCAGCCTCCAAGCTATTTCAAAATTGAAAGTCTAAATTTAGTTATAAATTTAAATTAAAGCTATTGCAGATTTAAGTATAAAGCTCTTTGTATCGGGGAGCAAATATTTTGAAGCCATTTTAAAATGTCTTTTTTTAGACATTCTAAAAATCTTTATTAAAACCTTTAATCCTTTAGGAATCTTTTTTTTTTTTACATTTTATAGCCCAAGAAAGGCATGGTTATCTCAAAGAACTCTGGGTTTGCAATAGATACTGAAGGCGAATTGGCACAGAATATTTTGGGTTTTTTTCCCTGTAAACAATTTGTTGTTGGTTATGAACAAATACAGTTCACTCAGTGCTTCAGGAAGGCAAAATTCACAAAGCTGAAGTACATTTTGGAGCAAATATGTAAAAAAAAAAAAAAAAACAACAAACTTCTGTGATATTAAAAAATCTAGCAGAAAAAGGTATGCAAGAGCAGTGTTTGGGATGAAGAAACAAGCTGAATTTGGACAAGGAAAAGGACACTCTTAAATCATCACACTGTAATCTGTTGGTACTACTTTGGCTTGGTGTCAAGTAAGTTGAATTTGGGTATTGTTCAGAAAGTGCAGCGCTGACAACACATGAGCTGGCAGATTAAATAATGTTGAGGATATTTTGGACTGTGTCATCCAGGCACTTATTTCACATGGTTGAGGTTCATGGACTATTTTCAAACATAAAAGATGAGCCCTTTCAAAGGCAGAACCTTAGCAATCCCTCTCACCATTTGCAATGAGACTCCTGTCATCTTTTATTTCCACGTCCTCATTCAACACTCAGCTGTGCCAGGGAGAAACACACTGCAGGTGTCTTCATTTCCTCAGGGAACCTGTCCAGGTATAAAAGGATCTAAAAGGCAGAAAAGATATGACTTGTAAACCAGATCATTTCCATAGTGTGGTGGACCATGTACTTTTCCAGACAACTGTGTTTTCTTAAGCAAAAAGGGCAACAGGAGTCAGTTGCATAAACCAATCTTGCTGCCAGAGGGAATGTTAATAAAACTGTAGTCACGCAGCTTCTGTCCAGGTATTGTGAGTGCCTATTATTTGAAAACAGGCTTACCTTAGGAAAAAGGATGAGATTCTCTCAAAATGGTCAGGAATTTCCTAAAAGAATGTGCATAAGGTTCTCTGCCTTTGGGTACTACAATAGTGAAGTGGTGACCAGATCATATATCTAAGTTGTTTTCTTTTCCTGTGAGCAGGACACTGACTTTTATTTTAAAGACAGTACTAAACTGTACTAAATAATTTCAATTTATTACTTGATATGAAACAGTGTACTTTACAGAACTTTTGACAGGGCTGTATGCTTGAAATGCTTGTCTTTTTTATCCTAGGCTGATTATGTAACTTGCTCTGTGCAAAGTACTTATCAAATTGCAGGAGGTGTCTTCTGTAGAGTTTTTGTAAAGCACTAGAGGTTTGCTCTGGTTGAAGTTTTTTCTCTTTCATTAAAGCTTAGAATTGTGTGGGGGTACTGTACTACACATTCTATGTGTGTATGAGAAAGTGTATTCAGCTTTCTTGTAAGTACCTGTCAGAGTGGTGCAATCATTTATGAATAGCATAGGCAGCTTGCTTCATATTTTGTGCTATTCATACTCACCTAGTTTTTTCTTGCTTTTTTCTATCTTTAATTTTTTCTTTTCAATGTAGAGCTCTTTTTGATTATGACAAGACTAAAGATAGTGGCCTTCCGAGTCAAGGATTGAACTTCAAATTTGGCGATATTCTCCATGTCATTAATGCTTCTGATGATGAATGGTGGCAAGCACGGCAGGTAACTCCAGATGGAGAAAGTGATGAAATTGGAGTTATCCCAAGCAAACGGAGGTATGTCATACTTTATTGACTTGGAGATGTTTGCTATTAAACATCTGATCTGATTAATACATAGATTGTATATGCTTTTCTTTTTTTGTTATTAATTCTGTACCACATCAGCCACTTGTTTGATTTTTTTTTTAAAGTAATGTGTAGTGGGATTCTCATTTACTCAATAAGATGATAATTAAAAACCCTATTTAGCCTTAGGAATTGTGTGCTGAAGTTAATAAAGGTGGTCCATATCCACCTTCTCTGTTCTCACTGGAAGTAAGTTGTGGGTTTAATAGCATTGCATGTTGGTTTAATATCAGTTTAATAACCATTTATACATGAAAAGGTGCAAAGTTTGAATGAACTTTATTCAAGCCATGACACTATCATGATTTCATTCTACCTGGAAAACTGGAAAAATCATTCTTTGGTAGCCAGAGCAATGGAGGTGAGGTTTTTCTTGGCATACTGGAGACTCAAATAAGAGTTTAGGTGCTCTGAATCTTAATGCTTGCTATTGACTGATAATTGAGGCTGTTCACTTACTGCGTCGTGTTTCCTCTTTGCAGTCTGGATTTATTGAACATGTATAGCCACAAAATACTCCCAATACTCTCACAACTCATCACTTGAGAAATAACAGTTTTCCATTAGCAGGCTTCCATTTTCTGAATATGTCATAAGCAATAAAATATATAGTACAAAAGGTAAACCAATATACTTCTGTTGTAACAAGTGGTAACTTGAAGTTCTGGAGTTTTGCTGATTTGGACATTTTGTGTGTGTTTTTTTTTGGTAGAGTTGAGAAAAAAGAACGAGCCCGTTTGAAGACAGTGAAATTCAATTCCAAAACAAGAGGAGATAAAGGGGTGAGTTAATGAAGTGCTAATTACACCCGGCATTGTGAACAGTAACATTTTTTAGTGGTTTTGTGTGTGGAGAATCACTTTCAGATTTGAGTGAAAAGACTAAATTCTATCAAATAGAAATGAAATAATTCTGAGCACCAAAGCAGGCTTTAATTGCCAAAACACTGCAAGTTGTTTAAAGAATTAGCTTAGAAATATATATGCTTCTTAATACTGTAAGGTAGTAGGAGCTGTATATCCTCACCAAGTGTTGAATGGTGCCATTTCTAACAGCTCTGCACCATGTGTGATTCCTGTACATGGATGGGAATGAGTGGTGACAAATCAATGAGGCTACTGAAGTAGTAATAGGAATGTTTGTAGCCAAAAATTACAGCAATTCCATAATGGCACAGCAGCCAATTTTTTTACTGTTTTGAGGGTGAGGCTTTTTTGCAATGTTTTGGCTGATCTGCAATTTGAGAAACAATTCCCCAACTTACCATTTCTACCAATAGTATGTGACTAGTAATTTCAAGACATAGGCACATGTATTTTAGATGTAAGAGTCTTCTAAATTAATAATGTCATTAAAAAAAAATCTGAAGTGTGCTTTAAGCTCCTGAGGAAGTTATTCCTTAAACAGTGATTATATTTTAATTGCACTAATGCTGTAGCATTGGTTAGTTGTATTGTAAATCCCACAAGCACTTTTTAGTAATTTATTTCAGTTACAATGTTTACATTACTTCGGAAATCACATACATAAAATATTAAAGCTTCAGTATTATATCCTGGACTGCAAAGTAAAAAGACTCTAAAATTCATACGTACGTCCCTCTGCTATATGGCTGAGATTTCAGTTATTAATGAAATGTCATGTTTTTCCCCTATAAGTATTTGCTTAAAAGGAGATCAGTATCTCTAACTACTTTCTGATTCACAATTATGGTACTGCCCTGGAGATTCACTTGACTATTTGCAGTATTTTTCTGTTTTGGTGCATTTGTAGCTTGGTATTGGAATAAAATGCTATCCACTGACATGGTAATTTGATTTTGCTTTTTAGAAGTCATATAAAGAGAGGCTTAAGTACTTCAGATTCTTTTCATTGCATTAAATAATTTTTCAAATGTTACCATGTTCTTTGAAAGATAATTGCATGGTTTTAGAGTGTGTCTATCAATAAGCTGCAAACAGTTCATTACTGATGCGTTTGAAGTAGCGTTTTGACAAAAGCAGAGTTGGTGCACAGTCCCTGTGTACTAACAGAGCACCAAAGAAATGCATGGAATACTGAGTGGAAAAGCACCTACGCTTGCCATTGATGTAGAACTGCAGTTCTCCTTCTTTAGTAACATTTCATTTTGCAAACACTGATCATGGTCTTTTGCTTCAGCTGTAAATGTTTTAACTTCAGAGTTTCTCTTAAAGTATTCCTCCTGTATTTGTCATGATGATACTTTTCCCAGTAAGTTGACTGCACCATACATGTCCTCATGGACCATGTGCCTTCCTGTGTCTGTGTGTGCTAATATTCCATAAACAGGATGAAATACCATTTTTATACAGTTTTTTGAAAATTTCTACGTTAAGACCTTGAAGAATAACCCTAGTGATGGCTAAAATTAAAATCCACGTTCCTTTAATTGTAAGGAAAGCTAAAATATCTGGAGCAAAAATGGTTTTATTCTTGTTTGTCCCTTTCATATACACATTTATCTCATTTTCTGTGCTGCTTCTGATTTAATATACTCTTGCTTATGATGCCTGTGAATGATTACCAGTGGGCTTATGAAAAATTTAATGCAATTACTATGCATTTTCAACTAATAAGCAAATCCTTCCAGCTTTTTATAATCATGGTATCTTTTAAAAGTAATCTTTTGGCTAATCTTTTATGCAAAATCAGTATAATATTACTTTTATTTTCTCTTTTTTTTGGCAATGGAACTGACTCTGACCATTATACATGCAGTATATAAAGTTTTGTGTTAGCTCAGGAAGACTTGCTGTACAGAAATTTAAAATAATTATTATGAAATATTTTCAAAACTATTATGTTTTGATTATGTTTTATAAAGTACAATAAATCAGCTTCTCCTTTTAACTGTACAAATAGTACATTCTCACCACCTCAACTAAACTGAACCATTTTAGCTTTATTACATTTGCCTCCTTTTACCAAACTGATGGACTTGCCTAAATGAAACAAATATAGATGTGAATCTTTTACTTTTTGACCTTATGTTACAGAATTTTTCACTATACTCAGCAAAGATCTCCTTTGGACATATTTTTTGTCCTTATTCTCTAGTTTACATTACCCCTCCTGGTTGTGAGAAATCATTTGCAATGACTTGACTTCTGTTAGAGAAGGTCAGGAGGACCATAACAGAAAAATTTGCCTGTGCCAAGTGTGGTTCTTGCAGGCATATGATTGGATTGAAACTTGGTCTTTTGTCTGTGTGTCAGGTTGATAATTTACCAATTTTTACAGTGGAACAACAGTTTAATCGAACACAGATGCAAGGCAATTAAAGGTTTTATGGATTTCCTCCTTGGCACAGTATTGTTATTTCCAGAGCTCAATGTCCCTGATTGTGCTCCCATGGTACCATGTGCCTCTTTAACACCTTGTAATTCGAAGTAATTTTTTAAAAAACATTGGTAATGAAAATACCACTGGCTGTTTAGGTATCTGCTATTGCCAATCACATCTGTATTAAAACAGATGGCCAGAGGGATTGTTAGTCCTGTAGCAGGATGCAGCTTTTGTGTTGCACTGTAGGAAAGGAGCACAACTTTAGACATTCTCTTTAGGAAGGCCAAGTGCTACTTTTCAATTGTACCAAAAAACTGTGGCCCATCATTTAAAAAAACTCACTTTGTTCTGTTTGACCCCCTACTTGTTACTGTAATACATTCCATACTTAATGGAATGCTGGTAGAAAGGATAATATGCCTTCTTGCAATTGTATTGCATATAATAGAGGTATGTGAGCTCACATTGGCTGAAAACAATTACTTGAAAGCTAACATGCTCCAAATTTTAGAAACAGATGTCAATAGAGTCTTGAATGCATGATAATTTTTCTTTTTTACAATGTCTTTTAAAAGATGTTTCTGTGGCGCTTCTCCTACTTCCTGCTGCACATAGGCTCTGCCTAGCTTAGAAATAAGTAGTTGCCTACAGCACAGGGTCTCAAGACCAAGTTGGCTGTTTTCCTATTTTGGCATCCTTTCTATTGTAGATTTTCTGCCAACCAAATGACAAAAAATATGGTAAATTTTATGTCTTTGCAGAACTGGTCAGATGAGTGACTCATGCCTAAAGATGGAAGGGAATTTCTGCTGACTTTAAGTTAGCTGTATTAGCTCTAGTTCTGGGCATAATTACAATTAAAACATTAGTGATTTATATGTAGTTTAACATTTTTTATTGATTTGAAACATCAAATTAAAGGTGCTTGGTCACATGATGTCTTCAGCAGAAGACATGGCAGATATTACTGAAATCTGTGCTAATTACCTATAGACATACCTATATAGGAGTGAAAATGCATTGATGCTCTCCATCACTTGGACAAGGAGCACAATAATAGTTTATATTCACATGGATGTAAATGTCTATGTAAGTAACTCTAGAAATGTTTGTAGCAATTAAGATGCAGAAATTCTAAAGCAACACAAGCAGTTAATGTTAAAAGTTGCTGAACACATCCTTGATATACAGGGTTTTTCATGTGGTAATTATAAGTGCACTCTTGGAAAACATAATTGCCACAATAAACCAATGAAATTAGTTTGTGTCTTATGAAAGTTAATCTTCCTATTAGGATGCAGAATTGCATAGAACAAAGTAATTCCTTTCCGTGAACTTGCAATGAATTTGAATAGTAAAACACTGATACAAGGTTTGGAATTTTTTTTTTAGTTGGTTGGTAACACTGCCCAATACTGGTAACACTGCCCAATACTTCTGATTCCTGTTATAATATCAGCTTTTGCAAAAACATCCTCGTGGTTTTTTTATTTTAATTTTTTTTTTTAATACTGTAACCCCTAAATGAGATAATATCAGTGATTTAATTGACTTTGAGTCATTATGGTTTGGCCATCTTACAGCAGCGTAGTTTTCCACTTTTTTTAACACTCACAGCAAGCCTAAATTTGTGAAATACAGGTCAGGCTGTATATGATGAATCAATTTTCTCAATGCTAAGCATGTGAAACATGGAGGATATGAGCAAAGTCATGATCCAGTCTCTATTTCTAACGAGCTGAGAAGATGAGTGTTAAACTGAGATAAGCACTGCATAATGTGGTTGTAGGAGTCAGCTTCCGCAAAGCTGCTGGTCTGGGCCTTTGTTCACACAGACATTAGACATCCTTTGTTTTGCCCCTCCTTCTCTTCTTCAGCAGTCATTCAATGACAAGCGTAAAAAGAACCTCTTTTCCCGAAAATTTCCCTTCTACAAGAACAAGGACCAGAGTGAGCAGGAAACCAGTGATATTGACCGTAAGTATGTGGCATTCCATGGAGAGCGAAGCACAGTAGAAGGGCCTGCTAGACTGCACTAGGGTGTTACCATGGAGACAGTTTCATGAGCTGCAACAGGCTGAGGAGCTCGTGGTGCCAGTGGCAAACCAGTCTGCAAAACCAGTGCAAACCTTTGTTTGCTGTTAAAATAAAAGTTAAGAGTATCCCAGTTTCGATTAAACTGGGCAATAGTGTTGGCTAACTGGAGAAGAGAACTGCCTTCCAATGCTGTCAGTGATGCTTTCCTGTTTCTGAATTGGAGGAAAAGGCACGGTATTCATGAAAGTATAATGGAGCTTACCAGTTTCTCAAATTAGTCCCTTTAGACTGGTTTTTCAAAGTCATTCATTCTAATTTGATTTTCCTAATGAAGAGAGGTTACTCTGATTTTCATTGTGCTTGCCAGCACTAAAAAAAAGTGTATTCTCAAAACATAGTTGCATAAATTTGCTGATTCAGACCAGGTTCAAAACAAACTGTTCTCTGCCATTTGCATTACTGATTGCACTTCATGTGCCAGTCAAGTCAAATTCTACAGACTTACTTTTCCCTGTGATGTTCTGGGAACTGTCTCCTGTCGTAGCGCCGATTTTATATATTACTGACAATTATTTTCTTTGTGATTGTCTTTTTATTGCTTGCCCTCTGGGGACTACTCTGCAGGAGGTCCCTGACGACATGGGATCAAAAGGCCTGAGTAAGTGATCAAAATACTCCCAAGTTATTTTAACCTCCATCTGAAAAATTACTACTTTTTTTTTTTTTTTTTTTGACAGATCTCTTTGAAATTGGTGCTCTACTGGCATAAGGAGGTTGACTAAAACTGGTTCATAAGCTTTTTCTAGTTTGTAATCTTGGAGTTTTTGCTTTCAGGAACATGTAAAGTTTATGTGACTGTCATGTTAGATTTTTTTTTGTTGTTGTTTTCAGAAGCTTACCAGTGCTTTCTTGTTTGTCCTCAACAGTACTGTGTTTTTAATTTGGTGATTTTTTTTTAATGTTACTTATATCTTGTCCTCGTATTTTTATTTATTTAAAAATAACCTTATGACTTTTTACAGTAATAGTACCACCATTGCCGTGCTACTTTAACTAGTAACAGTTTTCACTCCTCTCTTTAGGCAACTGACTTTTACAGCTACTTAAAGCCAAAAAACTTTTCTTTAACAAGTGCCATGAGTTTTTCTGTCTGACTTGAACACTTATGATGCTTTTAGACCAGGTGGAGGGCTCATAGGGTTAACTTGAAGCATTTCTTGTATTTCTATTTGAATCCAGTAAGATTCAAAAGTTGCTCTGTACTCTTAGCAGACCCGTTTGCGTGTACACACCCCACCACTAAATGTATTAAAATGACAAATAAAGCCAAGACCTTGCTTTCATCACAGATATTAAATACATACACTGTTAGGCACTTATGCAATAGGAAAAGGAGTCTCTAAAGGGATGTGCCATTAAGGGCAGCATTTCATCCCAAGGCATAACTGTAAGGCACAGTGTTTGTGAAATTACTTGTAAGGGCCGGTGTGCTTCTGTACCTGTCCTCAATTGTGAAGTAGAAATTCTAGTAGCTGTAACATTCATTTTTCAATTCTGAAATTGAAAAACTTTCAGAGAAATTCTTGGTCTAGACCAGAAGACTTTAGCGACCTTTATGGCCTTATGGTTTTGAACAGAAGATGATAAGCGACCTTATAATCATATGCTGTTTAAAGTATGTAACATGGTCCAGAAATATCTCTAGATGATTCTGTTCTATAAACAATTGGTGTCTTGTCTGTTTTTCAGCACAGACTTTTTAAAACCACCTTACCACACTTAATGCAAGTTGTGTTACATACTACACTGTATTTCCACTAGTACAATCTAGTATTTTCTCTACAAGAGACTAAATGTAATCAATAAATTACCTGCATAAAAGTTGAAATGCATAACCCTAAGATTTTTACACAAAAAAATTCATCCTGAAGTGAAAACTTAAAAATTGCAGGGTTACATGTGAATTATAAATTAGTGTACTTTTTATAATCTTATTTTATGTGCTATTTAATGTTTTTCTTTTTATTAACATCAATTCCTTTCATATGAAATTAAGCTTGATCCTGAGAGCTATGAGAAGTACGTTAAAACTTTTATATGCAGTATGTATTGATTTCAGCACTTTGATATGAGTATTGTCTTTCATCTGGATTATTTTTTGTCAATTTTCTTTCTGTTTGACTCATGCCATTGGTGTATGTTCCTTATTTTTTCCCATTGTGTTGCAATTTCAGAGCATGTAACCTCTAATGCCAGCGATAGTGAAAGTAGTTACCGTAAGTGTTTTTAAGTTCTTTGTTTATTCAGAACCTTTGTTTTGTAGCTCTTTCTTTGATTTTGTTTGTCTGTCTTTTATGGGTATTTACATGTTAAATAGAACTTCCCCGTCAGCTTCAGGTGAAATCTGTATTTGTGTATTTGGTGGAGTACTGCAAATTGTTCCATGTCTTTGTTTTTAAAAAACTCCCTTGAACAACTGCAAACCTCCTTTATGGATATTTTTCTGTTGTCTGTGATTTTCTTAGTTGAGCTTAATTTGAATCTGCTCCTATTTTTTTTTTTAATTATGCAAACTACCTAGACCTGTTAAATTTAAATGTAAATTTAATGCTGACAAATACCACTATATGTAGCTGAACCTTAATACTGGAAGTTTAACCAAACTGTGTAGTCTGTTAAATAATGCTGTAACCATCTAAAGTTTTCACAACTGATACTCAGATTTAATATGTCTATACTTCAGTGAAAGTACAGATAAGCAAACATGTATTTACCCTTGCTTTCTGCTCTTTTATTTTGTCAAGTGTGGGTGCTTAGTATGAACTGTCTTCAAAGCATACGACACACATTCAGTGCTGGAGTCAGTTTTGATAAATCAGCATGCTAGTCCTCTCTCTCTGAAGACATAGTCTTCAAAATACCACACTCAGTTTGCTTTTACTACTAGCATAAGCTCCAGTAGTATTTACTATTACCCGAGCTGCAGTAGCACTCCATGGTCATGGTGGGTAATAGGCTGCATGGTGCTGCTCTGCTGTGCTTGGACATGTCTTAAACCAGAGCAAGAACTTGAATCCCACTATTCATTTCCAGTGAACAGCTTCCCAGTAAGGTTGCAGTCTAGACCTGGAAGCCACAATAGACCAGAGCAGGACAATAGAAGAGTGGA
Source organism: Phylloscopus trochilus trochilus (assembly GCA_016584745.2). Classification (NCBI taxonomy): domain Eukaryota; kingdom Metazoa; phylum Chordata; class Aves; order Passeriformes; family Phylloscopidae; genus Phylloscopus; species Phylloscopus trochilus. The sequence continues at coordinate 6,880,894 of WQNJ02000041.1, read as the reverse complement.
GGATTTGAAGAGAAATGTGAAAAGAAGGAACAGTGAAAGCAGTGGTTCACTGCTCAGCTCCCGGCTGCTTGTTGTGTAATGGGCACTGCAGAAATATGTAATTTATGTCAGGATAGTATGAAAGGTGGTTCATTAACAGATATGTTTGTTTGGCTGTAGATTTTTTCAGAAGTGATGAGCCACTTATTTTCTTCCAGATGATGCCACTGAAGGAAAGAATGTATATACATGTATGCAAAATGCTGGTGGTGTTGCAGACTGTAATTGGAAAGAAACCATTTGAGGGAGGCATCTGTGTTCCCTGAGAATAACACAGAATTGAGCACATATAGAAGTTGCCTTTGACGAACAGAAATTTTAATTGTTTTTAATGACACACCATTAAAACTATCTAACCATGTCTGTTTTTTCATAAATCTGCTGCTTCCCTCTCTTCCTCACTTCCAAGGTTTTTCTGAGAGCTTGCTTTATTTACATTTAAAGCTCATTATTGGTGCTACTAGTTAGTTTCTCACTTAATTGTTACTTGAGAAGCCATGATTTTATTATGGATGTCATGGATTTGTTTATCTCAATGTCTAATTCTGAGCACTTTCATTAAAATATTCTTTTAATTTCTTCTTACTGCTGTCTAATATGAAAGTTATCTTGATTACAGATGAGTACGGTTGTTCAAAAGGTTCATTCTATTAATACTAATTTTTCCAAAGTATTGAAAAGCAGTGACAATATATACTTTTTGCCCTCAACCAGGGATGCTTTTTACTGGTTCTTTAGTAGTTTGCATAACTACTCTTTGACCTTATAGCAATGTGACTTCTCTAAAGAAGTATCTAATTCTATGTGAGCTGGATCTTTCACAGATGAGTTGATAGTTGGTGATTCCCTATTCCTCTCCCTAGCCTGAAAAGGGTTCTGAAAGTATATACTGTCCTTCTAAAATCCATTTGCATGAGTAACTTTTTGAGATATTAAAATATTCAGGTTGCATGGTTTTGTGTCTGTCTTAAGGTATTCCTCACTTGCAACAATTTAGGAACTTAGTCTTTATGTATTGTTGTAGGACAGTTTGAATGCAAATTTATTGCAAAATAGGAGAAATATTTCTGTTAATGAAATAGTAATATTTAGATTTAAAATATCAGTGGCATTTGCTTTGAAATAGAGAATAGAGATATAGAAGCACTATATGCATTTATAAAAGCCTTCATCTGCCTTCTGTTTCTACATAGACTGTGGTGTAGCCTTGGTATGTTCCTTTGTCTGTTTTAAGTAAGGCTTATGAACATCAAAGAATTTTCCAAAATTAGACAAGTGAAATACTGGAGTACTGTATTTTCTTCAGTTCAAAGCAATGTCATGTAATTTGAGCTTGTGTCTTCAGAATTATAAATTCTCTGCTGTCACAGTTAATTATTTCATTAAAAGAAATTTTACTCAGAGATACCATGTTCGACTAGAGGTAATCCTTTAGAGAGATGGCAACTGAGGTATATTTCAAATGCTTTCACTAACATTTAAAAAACCTACAGCTGTCAAAATTCAAGATTCAGTTATTTTAGTTTCATTCACTGCTAATGTGCTTCCTGGAGCTGAGAACAATCCAAAGCATTCTTTGCTTTCAACTTTGTCTTTAAAATTTAATTGATAAAATAGTGGTTATTTAGTATATACAGACATAGCTTTTTTGATAGAGCTGGAGTGGCTGAAAACGTTAATATAAATGCTAGTTCATGATAAAGTTAATGGAAGATCTGTACACCTTGACATAGATGATTGCCAGCCATATGTAAATATGGAAAAATGTTATTATACATGCTGGCTTCAGAGTATGGAGAGCGTTCCTGATGCGGGTGGCTTGCTCTAGCAGTGAATGACAGCATGCATGCAGTGCATCCAGGACACGTGGGGAACAGCACCTCAGCAATGCTTGAAAATTCTTGTGCTTGATATCAGCTTGACATGGCAGTGTACACCAGGAACTTATTTCTACTGTATGTGTCTTATGCTTTAAAGCTTGGTGTTTGGCTTAGCTTTGTGGGTTTTATAATTCATTGCTCTTGAAAGATGTCTCTCATCAGTATCATTGTAATGCATATTGCTGAGCAGTGTCTGTATCATCATAGTCCATGGAATGACTCAGTTGAAATATGTTGCTTTAGGAAAAAAATACATTGATATGTCTTTGCCTTTACGTTTTAGGTGGCCAGGAGGAATATGTGTTGTCATATGAACCAGTCAATCAACAAGAAGGTTCGTAGATCTTGCTCAGTGTAATCTGAATTGTTAGAATGCTTCACAAGCCCTTATGTACTAAGCACCATGATAAAGTTCTTCACCCTTTTTAACTTGTATCTTACTGTTATTCAAATGAATAAATCATTAAGGCATAAATTATTAAATAAAATCTCTAAATTATTTAGTGCAGAATCCAAAGGTGTGCTACTTCAGTAATTTCTTGTGTGGTTTATACTGTGGAATGAAAATACAGTATACTTAACAGTTTTGTCAGTAAGAGCCTCATAAATTATAGTTTTCTTCTGTTTCATGTTGCTTTAGCATTCTAACTTTCTGTCACAGCAAAAAATGTGTGAATAGACCATTTGTCTATTTACCAGCTTCAACTGAAATGTCTCTAAACAGTCTCCCATTTCTGTATGGTTTTCTTATGTGGCTAATTTGGTTAATAACAGCCAAAGGATGTTTTTCCCAGAAAAAAAAAAAAAGTAAAATTTAATGAAATGGAAATCAATAGGAGAAAATGCATTTTAAAAATTGCTTTTTACTGATTTCCAGAGGAATGGTTTTGTGCCTTTTCACCTTGGTCTTGATTGTGATTCACTGTGTGAATATAGATACAGAATTTTTAGTGTTCCAAATTACTAGCAGAGGTGCTAACAGTTGATTTACATTATTTGATACATAGCTCATATACTTGCAAATTATTCTGATGAAAGGAATGTCCTTTGGGAATACTTACCTGTCAAATAAGGTGGCAGTCAAAGTAAATATACATTGTGTATTAACAGGAATTTTGAGTGCCAAGATTTCACGTCTGGTTTCCTGCAGTGAATGGTGGGGCCAAGTTGTTTTTAGTGGCACTGTGGAGCATCCATCTGTATAGACTTTCCACTCTGACTTGATACTCATGGCACAAAGGCCCCAGTTTATCAGGAATCTTCCAGAAGTAGAAAAAATTGTTATACAAGGCTAACAGAGACTTTATTTGCATTATTTGTATCATATAATCTGAAATATTTTAAGATGGCAAATAAAATTATGGATGAAAAATTCTTGAATTAAGACCCTACTAGAAGCTGGGAATTAGTATAAAGTAAGTTATGTCTAAAGTAGGACACTGGGGTTTTGTCACCCTCACAGGAGCAGCTGCTGGTCTGTGTGTGTTCCCTCACCAGAGTGGCTCACAAAGGGAGAAAGAGCAAAGATGTTTGTTACTTAATTAATAAGTTAATAGATACTGGATTCAAGACATTCATCTTATGAATATAGTAATACAGTGGAAAGGAAATAGTTCTGAGTCAAATTAAAATATATTTAATAAGCCAGACTTTAATTAATTGGTATTTATTTGTGCAGATAGATTGAACCTAAAATTAAAATTTGTACCGCTGAAATTAAACGATCCTGACAACATACTTAGGCATTATTGTCTTAATGGTTCTTACAGTGTGATTACACATAATCTGCTTAAACTTAATTTTCAACCAAAACCCCTTTATTACAAATAATTAAACTACTTTTAAAAGGTACTACACTAATTTTGTAAGGGTGTTAATAGTTACAGAAGCTATTTATATTTGAGTTATTTTGTATGTGAGTGCTTAATTGTGGTCTTAGGGGAAAAGGAGCTTCTCCCAACACAGGCACAGAATTTTATAAACTGTGCTGCTGCTTAGGTGCCTCTTTGAATTGAAAATATTTTCAAACCTTCTCTCTTTCATTTTTCCATTAGAATTTAGGATGCTAGTTTGTGAAAAGGGTTTTTTTTTCCCAAAGATTTCATAATTTAAGACTCATTTTCAATCACTGGGGTTGGTGATTTGAGAGTGAGGGTGTAACATCTTACTATGACTATGGTATTTAACTGATTGATGTTCTTCAGCATGTTTTTATTCTCTTTAGAAGTACGTATTCTTTTAGGTACTAAAATCATTGCTATGTGAAAAAGTTTATTTTGAAGAACTCTAAAAAGTTAGCAATCATATGAAATATAACTGACATTATTCCTTTATGTTTATTAGTCAATTACACTCGACCCGTGATTGTTTTGGGACCCATGAAAGACAGAATAAATGATGACTTGATCTCAGAATTTCCAGACAAATTTGGCTCATGTGTTCCACGTAAGTCTCAGCAAATACTAAAGCAATTTTAGATTGTATTTTTCTCTTAATTTTTTATAGGCATCCACTGTATGTTGGGTTAAAAGAAAAGTTTAATATAATGTTTAAACTTTATAGACCTATCTTAATATTGTCAATCTCTTTGTGACAGCTTTGCAATATAAGTGGGAGAATTTTTGGATATTGTAGGGAAAAAAGTCACTGTTTTTTATTTTGTTTTAAAAATTACTGGTTTATATTTAAAGATACTACTAGACCAAAACGTGATTATGAGGTGGATGGACGTGATTACCATTTTGTCACTTCTCGAGAACAAATGGAAAAGGATATTCAGGATCACAAATTCATTGAAGCTGGCCAGTACAATAATCATCTTTATGGAACAAGTGTCCAATCAGTGCGAGAAGTAGCAGAGAAGGTAAATCAGTGCCACTTACTTTCATTTATTGAGGTGATTATATGCCTGTGCTGACAGGGAAAAAGAGAAGAATGGCATGAAGCCATTAGGAATATTCTGACTTTGAAAGGACTTTGTATCAAACTAGAAACAAAGTGTATTGTCACAGATGCATTTAGGGAAATAATGAAGCTTTGGAATAATGAAAGCATCATGATTAAATTGTGTGAAAAGAACAACCATAATGTGCCCTCTCATTTAAACAGAATATAGAAGAAATAAGTGAAATTATAGGCTAATTACCCTAGTTCACATACACATTATCATTAACTAATTAAGAGTAGTCCTGGTGGAGTTAATTAATATGATGATCCTTTTGACATAGACCTGTGTAGAAGAAAACTTGCAAAAATGTTACTCTTTGTGCTCCTCATGTTTTTAGCTAACAAAGGGAAGAGAGTAAATATAAAGAATTCAATTTTAAAAGTATTTTTTCCATAACTGACCCTTTATTTTGAAGATTGACCTTACTGTTTCTATCCTGCAGTGATTTGAATTAACTATTTCTTGCAAATTGTAATTATTTCTAAAGTCTTACTGAAGTTGGCTTCATCTGTCTGAAAAAAAAGGAAAAAGTAGGAAACAGTGTATTTCTGAGAGTAAGGTGCTTATCTTAAAGAAAATCTTTTGGTGAATTTTTTCTGCAAATTTTCCATGTTAAGTTGATGAGTGTTGTTCTGCTGCTTACAAATCCAGTGCATTTACAGTAGCCAATGTTATCTGATCTCTATGAGAGAAGGACCAGCTATTTTCTAGGTGGGAACTCACAAGTGGGCACTGTCAGTCTGGACATGCAGTGGGTAAGTGTGGGGAGTAACTCATGTGCCATAGGGCTGTAGTTTAGTCCTCTGGAAAACTCTGTAGACATTTTGACCAAATGGGTGAGTATTGCTGTTTCTGGCAACTGAATTTACTGAATTTACCAGGGCAAACACAGTGAGATTCTGTAGGTCAAGTGATGTTTTCTGCTCCTGTCTTTGTCACCATATGGAATGGAACCTGGCTCTGTGGGATATAGTGAGAAAAGGAAAGAAAGGAATATTAATTACAGAATTGTTCCAAGTAAATGAACAGTACTTTGTATGGGAGGCTGAACAAAGCTGTGAAACTATCAGATGTGGTTAAATGACGAAATTATTGAACAGCTTAAACATTATAAATCTGTTGGCAGTTGCTTTACTTGGTAGCACAAATACAATCCTTCAGTTCCATCCTGGACCTGAAACTGGCTCTGTTCTTTTGTCCATCTGTTGGGATTAGTAAGGTACAAAATTGCTATGAATCTTTCATAAATGGACATGAAGAGCAAAGTATTACCAGATGTCTCCATGCTGTTAAATGTCTTGCACGGGCACCATGGGACTTTGGGTAGATGCAGCAATTTCTCAGTTGCAGCTAACAGTATTTTCCTGGGAAACAATGGCCTATCCTTCAGACCTTTATGTCAAAATCATGACAGGGCTGCAAATGGGTTGATTTGGAGCTACTCCCATCCTTGTATTCTTTTCCATCTTGCTGAAAAGATGAGTCTTTTCAGTGGGTTTTATTGCTGGGATACAAAAGATGATTTCCAAGTTTTCTACGATCAGTTTAGGAGAGGACAGAAGTGACTGCTATTACCCCAAAAGACCCAGAAACAGTATTCTTAAAATAGCCTTCAGTTGTGTTCATTTGCCCATGCTTCCAGCTGATCCCTGTCTCTCTCATTTCCTTACCCACAATGGACACAGCTAAAGATGCTTTCTGATGTCATTGTTCAGTTATAGAGGGCACAGGCTGCTGTGCTGTGCTTCTCAATCAGATGCAGTGCAAGGAAGGAACTAAAATATGTAAAATTTTATTCTAAATGCACTGTGCAAAGAGCAAAATAGCTTCCCTGGATGAAAGCATAATTGTATCACAATGTACTTGTGTTTCTTTTCCTTATCTTTCAAATCTTCACTTGAAAAGAATTCCTTTGGAATCATGAGCAGTTTGCTCGAGGCCACCATTAATACACATTCATTGGTGATTTGGAATAAACTGTCACAGTTATATCCCATAAGGTCCAGCACAGGTACTCTGCTGGCTTTCTAGCCCTCCACCCTTGGCTCCTGGCATAAGTTGTTGGGCCAAACACAGCAAATAAGGTTTTACTTGAAAAAGAAAAAAACACCAAGTAATGCTCTTAATTCTCAGTTCTCAGAGTATGTGCCACATTTCAATATGTGGACAGATCAGCACATGTAAGACACTCTGCTAGGACATACAGACACCTTTTTTAAATGTTACCAGTTGGCATCCAGGCCCATGGACTGGATCTGGCAAACAGCTATCATCAGCTGAAAGCAAACAGACATATATATTGTTCATGTGGGAAGAACACTTCTCTTTGAAAATGCCTGAAATAAAATTCTGATTTTTGTTGGGAAGAAGATCAAATGTAAATTATTCTAGTTATTTATTCTGCCAGGAAGCAGAAGCATGTCAGTAATTTTAGACATTCCTCCAGGAATGATCTCCTAGGAGTTCAGGAATGGTGTTTATGATATGAGTAACCTTTGGTTATATGGTACTTGTGGGTTTGTATCCTGGCTCACAGATTTCTTCAAATCACAGTGGTCTTCTGCTAAAGTAAAAGCTTTTCTTAATGTAATCACCTAAGAGTGGTTTTCTATTCCTCTTCCCCTGTACCCTTCTAAAATGACAGTGTGCAAAATTAATCCTATGCTACTCAGAAAGGAAAGAAATAAAAATGTGTGAGGTGGAAATGTGCATATCTGAGATGAAAGGAGCTGAGAACAGGCGGAGCCTTTGAGATGAAGCTGGAAAATTCTTTATAGTGGGAGAACAGAGATGGGGAGGAAAGCAGCCTTACCACACAGTCTTCCAGCTGCCCAAGGAATGGTTAAGTTATATTTGTTTCTCAAGAGATGAATGGTAAATCAACACTAATGAATTGCATTCACCCTCTCCAATGTGGTATTTCTACTGACTGGTGCCTGGAGGAGGAGAGGGCCTGTGTTCAGTTCCACCTGAAAATGGTGGAATATTTCCCTGCAGGCAGGGGTGGGCACTCCCTCAGGTATGCCAGTAAAGTCATCTGGCTCCTCTCTAAACTGCATCTGTGACATGGCCACCTCCCTAAAGCATCCTCGAATTACTACCAAAAAAATGCAAAATAAAAAATTTTGGTGGTGTGGTTGAAGTCCAGCTCTTCCACTGTATGATTCTGCATTGCTGGTTGGGCTGCAGCCTGTGATGAAGAAAGGAAGGAAGAAGGAAGGGTCAGGAACATCTCAAATGATGAGTGATCCAGCAGAGGAGACTGGGGGGCCTTGTGCCAAAGTAGTGAAATCACAGTATCATTGATGCAAATATTCTAATTTTATTGGTTTCAGTGGAGACATGTTTTATCTTCTAAATAATTATGCTAAGCTACTTGTGACTTAAACTTTGCTTAGTGCCATTTTCCTTCTCTCTCACTTTTTTAGGGTAAACATTGCATTCTTGATGTTTCTGGTAATGCGATCAAAAGGTTGCAGATTGCCCAGCTGTACCCAATCTCCATTTTTATTAAACCCAAAACAGTGGAAAATATCATGTGAGTAAAAGTAAAGTACCTCAGGCTAAATTGTTGGAGACTATTGTATTTGAAAAGCCAACTGCAAGTTATATGCAGACAATTGTAATGTTTGCATTTCAAATAATTAATTCCCTGAGTTTAATTTTTAGGGATTTTAAGACGAGGTTTTTAATCCAAATTAAAGTGCTTGAAAATGAATGTCATTGTGTTAAATTCCATGCAGCATAATGCCAGAACAGCTCATTTCCACCACAGTCTTTGCTTGGCATCTTTAGGGGTTAATCCTTTTATTGGGATTAATACTCAAACAACAGTTTAAAGACTTCAAGTATTTGATGTGGTTTTAAAAAGGTACAATGTTTGCACTTTCAGGGAAATGAATAAACGCTTAACAGAAGAGCAAGCCAGGAAGACATTTGAGAGAGCCATGAAACTGGAGCAAGAATTTACTGAACACTTCACAGGTGTGTTTTGCTTATGACTGCTCACTTGCCAGAGTTGAAATTTTATTGCTTGCTGTAAAAATATTACTTGCCTAACCACTGAGATAGTGAGCTTTGTTTTTCAGATCATCTGTGATTGCTTTGAGATATAGAGCTATCATAGTATCTCTACACTGATTTCACTTTGATCAATTAATTTATTATAAAAAATATACAAAAATTTACTGGGAGCTTAATTAAGATTTCAGAAACTCTTAAGATTCTTTATAATTTTCCTGGGTATTGAAATGCAGATGTTTGCTTTGTTGGTGTCTTGTACACTTAAAGCTTTTTTTTAATTGAGAAAATGATGAAACATAATGGTAAATGAAGCCTCTAAAAACTGAACACTACAGCATTATGGTACTTAGGGAATCAAATTTGTGCATGCCATGAGCCTCCCTGTAACAACAAGGGATGGGCTGCAGTCACTTAGACTGTGCTCATTCTTCACATTGTGGCTCCTAACACGGGGAGGTTGGTCAAGTCATGACCCTCAGGAGCCCAGAAATGAACCCTTCCTATTCCTATCCTGACAGACAATTGCTCCTTTCCTTTCCCTTATGTTCTCTTTTGCAGTGTTTTTGTGTTTGCTGCCCCATTCACTTATTTTCTGTGATATGACTTTTGCCCAGTTCTTCTCCCACATAAAGTGTGGGCAGTGCTGTGAATGCAGCAGGCTGCTTCAGCTGGGCAGAGACACAGGACAGGGTGGTACCTTCAAAAAGAAGGAACATAGAGGAGCCAGTAAATTCCCTGCCCAGTCTTCCTGCTGCCTTGTTCTCTGCATTTGGTGCTGCACAGTAGTCAGTTTATCCCAAGACTGTACCTTGCTCTTCCCATAGCTCTCTATCTGCACCCTGTAACTGTCTGCACCCAGAAAGTCATGGGACTCCAACATATCTTGAAAACTCCTCCTATTATAGAGTCCCTTACCAAACAGCTTACAAATATGTCCAGTTTGTTGTTCAGAAAATGAATGAGTTTATTTTAATCATTATCATTAGTTAGTAGCTGGTATTACCCCAGGCTGTCTCAGGGCATTATACAGGACACTTTTTCAAGAAATTAAGGGACATAAATGATGATGTTTCAAAAAGCTAAAAGACTTTTTGAGTGCTCAAGTGTTTAGATGCATGGGTTTTTTTCCAGAGTATAAGGCTTCTTGACAAAGGAAGATGGTCAGACTTCTCTCCTTGATAATCTTGTTCAAGCCAGAAATTCTTTTCTGGATCTGTTTGAGATATTTGAAGCCATTACAGATCCCAATTACAGTTTGGAGGCTGCCACCCATGTGAAACAAAGTGGGAGTGTTCCCTGATCTGTTGGAAAATACCACATCATGTGTGGTAACTGAAACCAACTTCATCTGCAGGTTCTGTTTCCACAGACTTAAGCTTTACACTGAAGCACGTGAAAAGCACATCCTTCCTCAGCTTTGAGGTTACTGAGGTTTGGAAGAGGTGTGGTTGAACTTACCTGGAGAGAAGATGCTGAAGTTTATGGCCTATCTGCCTTGCAAAGACATTTCTAGTTGTTTCTAATGCACTATTGTGCTGTGAACATTATACTTGGCCTCTAACAATGGAGCAGCCTCCTCCCACGGGCAGTACAGCATTGGGCTGCCGATAGGGAGAGGGTTTTTAAGAGATCAGAATTTAATGGTAGGAATAAAAGGGAACTGATTTGCATGAAAGCAAAGCACAGAAGCAGCAGTACTCTATTAATGCACAGGAGGGTGAGTCTGACCTGCCTCCAAAACTGTCTTTCATGCTAAATTTTACTTCTTGGATTGTTGACACTGAGAGTGTGACACTAACTAAAAAGAAGTTGCTATCTCACAGTGATTGCTTTTCCAGGCTGAAGTGTTGGTAAGAACAGCTCAAACTTCATTTTCACCAGACCATACTTTATTCTGACATGTTGGAACATATCCATATTAGCTCATTTCTAATTAATTTCTAGCCCTGGCAAAAATACATCAACAAGCAAGATAGGAATGACTATAGATTGCACTTGTAACTGTAAGGAAGTTTCTTGTCTATAAAACTTGAACTCTTGTCTAAACACAAACTCCATGAGTTCCTCCTCCTTTTAGCCAAAAGCAAAGGTAGAGCTAGGTAGACATGTCAAGGTCAGCCAGCCTTGCTGTGCAGCTTCAGGATCGAACTGAGGAGTTCACCTGCCTGTGAGGACACAGCCCTGCACTGTCTTGCTTTGTGTTGGAAACACAAGTGAAAGTTGGGCCAGAAAGAATACTGGAGGATGTGAATTGACTCAGGCAAATTGGAACATGTGGCTAGGAAAAGGTTAAAAAACTCATCAGTTGTAGGACAGTGGAAGCCACTGTCCCCAAGGAAGAGCTTTGTGTATCCTGCATTACCACTCTGTGCTTCACTCCAGCACAGAAACCAGGAATGCCACAGGTGTTTGTTCCTTCAGCAATCACAAATCCTCCTGCCACTCTGAGGGAAGGAGCAGCTTGGTGTGGAGCAGCCTGGTTTCTGCACAGAACGAGGGGGGTGATTGCTCATTGCCACATTATGTTTTGCAGCTATTGTCCAGGGAGACACTTTGGAAGAAATCTACAACCAAGTGAAACAGATCATAGAGGAACAGTCTGGTCCTTACATCTGGGTTCCAGCAAAGGAAAAATTATGAAAACAGATTTTTATTTTTCATTTTCTAACTGACATCACCTACTACATCTGACGACTCTTAAGCCCTTCCAGCGGAGCCTGCCTCTAGTTCTTTCCAGCGTGGTTCATACCCTAACCATCACATTCTGCAGTTCCCAAGATGCTTTACATTTGGTGTCTCTCTTAGTTTAAATAATTTGTATTATTGTGTGTTGTTGGTTTGCCATTTTTCAAACATGACAGTGGAATGGCCTGACCAGCTATTAGTTTAGGGTGGGGGTGGGAGGGAATTGCTTGGTAAAATTCCTTAATGTTTAAGGGAAAGTAACTTTCAAAGATTTTTCAAAAAAGCTTTATAGACATTCTTTTAAAATTTCATAACAATTGAAAGAAAAGTTGTATTCAAGGAAGTTGTAAATTATGAGTAACTTTGCACGCTTAACTTTAATAGCATGGTTCGGTCAGGGCAATCAATTTCAGGTTTTATTTTCTGAGTTCAATCCTATTGTCATGGTATCTTTTTTTCTTTCCAGGCAGTTAGAAAGAAACTTTCAAATTTTGAGTTAACATTTTCATTAAGTCCCATTACTACTCCTAAAGGGATATTCATTTTCATAATTTCATATGGATATTCTTATAATCTATTTTTTCATTTTTTGCCAATAAAATTGCTAGGGACAAAGATATGTAATGTTTTTAATCTTCCTCATGAAACACTATTTATAGTGTGTTACAGAAATTCTTTATAGATAATGGTCATCACACTTTTTGAGCCTAAAAATATGTTTAGGTGCTAGGAAACCTTGTGTTTTTCAGAGGAATGCCAAATTTACATTGGCAGTAATTCAGAAAACAGCTGCAGAGATGGTCATTAGGGCAATGAGAGAATGATTCATAGCCTAAAAATGTGTGTGTTCTTAGGGGTCAGATTTTAATGAATATTTTACCCACAATAACTGCCTATTTTGTTATAATAAATATATATATATTAAACTTTCTTTAACTAAACTCTGTAACTATGGGAATTATTTTCTTTACATAGTTGCGCACACGTATAAATATATATATATAAAATATATATTTTTCTTTTACCACCTACTCCTAGCTTTTTGTTTTGAATAAAAATAAAAAATCAAATTAGAATTTACCTTCCTTAATCACGGAAAAATCAAATGGGCTGTGATGGCTGGGCATGAAGTCCAGGGAATATTAGTACAAGAAAAAAATACATGCAAGTTCTCCTCTTTTCTACGCAATTCCGGGTGTTTGTCTTCCCCTGTCCCCTTTATAATATGCATGTCTTAACCAAAGGGAGAATTCAGAGTCAACAATATATTTTTTTTCTGTACGTGTTCGTCTCGGATTGCACAGGCACAAGATCTTCCATTTGCAATGCACAAACTTCTGTGCTGAATGTTATGAATCCGTTGTACCAGAACCTTCAATAATGAAATTCTCTAATTCCCGTATTATTTGGTACCTGCCATTGCTTGTTTGCAACTGATTGTTTTTGAGAGGGATGTACTTATGGCAGTCATGGGGCAGTCACACAACCAAATCAGCTTTGGTTTGTAATGAATTATCAACACTATCCATTCCATTTGTTAGAAAGAGGAGAACAGCTAATAAACTGTATTGTACAATATATTTGTCAAGTGTGTTTTTAATTATGATAAATACAGGTGTTGTAGCGCTTTAGAATAATTGACTGAGACTGTAAGTGAAAATCAGATGTTAGAGAAACACTGATGCTACTGAAGTTACTGCATTAAAAGCAGGTTTAAACCTGTGACACAATTATTGTTGATGTTACGTGGGATGCTAATGCAGCTTAGAGGAAGTTAAAGCTGCTGGTGCACACCCCAAAAGAGTTTCTGGTTTTCAGGGTCTGGGAAATCAGGTGTGCTGTCTTTCTGAGAATTCCTGCCCATGGAAGTGCATGGTGTACTGGATTGATGCAGCTTTTGATAAATAGTGTCCTAAATTTCTAAGGCAGCTAGAAGTGTACCGTTTTCTCCCTCTTTGAAAGTGACTGATTGTTTGAGGTGTGTTGTGAGAAATCTTAAAAGAGCAACTCTAAAAAAAATTAGAAGGATATGAATCTCTGTCAAATCTGTAAAAACATCTGAGATCTCTGTATTGTATCCACTTCTTTTTACCTCTTTTTTTAGCCCTGTTCAGCTGAGTCTGTGAGGAATTGCTGTTTCAGATGTTGGAGTGTCTGAGTAGCTGTCACTGAACTTTGCCCCCAGGCTCTTGTCATGTAGTAGCCAGGTACCACCAAACTCTCCACTCAGACTGAAGTCCACAGTTGTCTTGCACAGTTGTCTTGCAGGAGTGACAAGAAGTCTTGGATCCAGAAAACCCAAAGGGCTCTGGAGTATTTGCTTTACATTTTTAGTTTTGTTTGTTTCCTCTGTTCCCTTTGAGCACTGGCAGAAAAGTTGATTCTGAGAGCCCTGATGCTCCTTGTTGTCTTATCTTGTATAATTATCAGGGATTTGCATTACTTATTGTTTCTGTGGGTCTCATTTTCCCAGCATCAGGTGCTGACATACCTTTGATTCTTGGGTACACTCTTCTGTTTTTTAAGAATGATGTTTTACAATACATGTACTTTGCTAAAGGCTTCTAATTTAACACTGCAGTAATTAGGAAATCCAAATGGCATCATACTGGCCCAGTGAAGGCATCCTGGGTTTTCTTCTTGCCTGATAACCCAACTATTTGTAATTGCTGTACAGACACGTTTCATAAAGTATTTATTAGCTCTATTAATACTGTAAGTGATATTATTTCCTTGTTGGCATTTTTACTACATTGTGCTGAAAACTAGGTTAAGAAATTTAGTATCTCCTTAAAGCACAGATACTCATAGAGTTAAAAATGAAATAGGAAAATTACCTAAATTCTGACAAATTATGCTGGTGTGATTGTTTGGAATAGACCTCCTGTACAAAAAGTCTGCTCCTCTGCCTTCTGAACCATTCCCACAGAGGATCAGAAGAACTACAGGACAGCCCTGGTAGCAAATTCATGTTTTATTAATCCTGCCCTTGCAGTCTTAAGCAACTGGTGCTGGGACTGTTGGTCTATGTTGGTCTATACATTACATCTGTATATGAATGTAAGCCATTCTGCAAACACCAGGGAGAGAGGGCTTCAAATGTCAAACTGGCCAGTAGGAAGGGCACAGGAAGGATCTGAGCAATGGGTCCTTGAAAACATTTGGAAATACTCCAGTGGCACCAGGTTATTCTTTAACACTTAAGACAACAAAGGGACAATTAATTCCAGATGGTCAAGGGAGCCCAGGACAGAGTTCAGCCATAAGGTTTTGTTTGGGAAGAAGGTCTGGAGGGATCATTCTCTATTTTCTTGAAATTCTAAACTTGAAATAGCAATTAATTGATTCAGCTGTTGTCCTAAAAGTGGTAGTCAGGGTTAGAGCTAGCATCCTGCCAAACTGCAATCAGGTAGCTGTTGGGTGCTGGAGGCATCCTGCCACACTCTGGGCTGTACAGGCTGTTGGGGGATGCAAGAGCTGTGTGCCTCGTGCTCTCCCTGGGTGTGAAGATTCACATGGCACAGCCCTTCTGTTTCTGAGCAGCACTCAATGGCTTTTATCTAAACAAAATGTTACAGGCAGCTGCCTGTAGTTCATTGTAATGCTATCATTAGTTGATTGACTAATAAGGAATGAATGAAAGGGCAGCACAAATGAGGATTGCTCTGTGAAAGTTACACTAAAATTCACAGCAGCTTTGATTCTTTCTGGGAGACAATCCTTCCCAGGCCTTCTCTTAAACCTTAAAATAAGTCAGAATGATTCAGCTGTTTTGTAGCAATTGCTATTAAATTTCAGGAAGTGTGAACTTAGCATGTGCTGTACCACCTGTAGAGTGTACAGCTTTGCTGTTGTAGGAGCCTGGGCTTCTGATGATGGCTTTATGCAGTTTGTGACAATATTGAGAATGTGGCATCACACAACTCTCTGCTCTGCCAGATAAACTGCTTACCTTGAATCTCCTGCTTCCTGAGCCTCACAAAGAGGGAATACAGAGGTCTCAGGGTGAGGATGTGGTTCCACAGCCCTGCCCCGCTCCTGTGTGCCGGTGTGTAGCAGTTTATTGAATGAAGTCTGTGGGTGGGGCCAAGGCAGTAGCAACCTCATTGGTGCCTGAGATATTTTGCAATTTCCAGGTCTGATGTTTTTTTTCCAAGTGTAGAGGCAGTGTGAAGAGAGGCATGCTTTCTTTTCCAGTAGTCATTACGAGGTGACGTGTGCCGAGGTAAGCAGGGTATACTGGTGAGCAAAGTGCAACGGCAATTGAATGCAACTGATTTTCACCTAAGACCAGGCTGGAGAGAGCACTCTTGCAGGAACCTTGATCTCTGGGAGTTCTGAAGACTGAAAAAATCACAGATCCCAAAATTTTCACCATGAAGAGCTCCAGAAATGTTTTCTATCTTCTCTTCTTTCATACTGGTAAGTGTCCTACAAAAGCTTTTGATGTGGCATGGGAACTCTGTGTGATGTGAGAGAGCAGAAGGAAACTAGAACCACTTCAGAGCCAATCTCATATGGCCAAGAAAATAAGCAGAAGGAAGTAATAGAAAAGCACTAGAAAAGTCTCTGTTGAGCACTGTGTATATATCTTGACTCATTGGTGTCAAATGTTGTATTTCCTCAGTACTGAATCAATTTCTGGTTCAGTGGTGTCTGTTTTTCACAACAATGAGCACTTCTATGACACATACTTTGTAAATATAGAAATAACTGCTTTATTTCACTTCTCATGCTTATGCAACACGTTGGCTTTCTCCTGTCACTCCCAAACTGTATTGGTGAGTGCTTTTAATTTCACCAGAGTTGTAGGTGCTGAAATGGTCCTATTTAATCCTTTTCTTTTTTTCCCCATTTTTTTTTCTGTTGAAAGCCCTTGATACTGTAGTAGTAGCTGTAAAAATAGCCATTTAAGATGTTACACAATGTAGTACCATTACTTTGAGGAGTTATTGGGATGTTTGTCACTGATCGTTATGGGTGTGTTAGGACTCAGTATATTTCAAATGGAAGTTGCCAGCTTCTGCCATTTCAAGCTTTATATGTATCTGCTGATATACAGAAGGGCCAACATTGAGAATAAACTTGGGTTCAGACAGTGATCTGATGCTTTAAGCTGGTGTTCCTTGGCAGTAGGAAGAGAGGCTGACTGCAGGCCTTGTCTGTGCTCAAACCTATTTCAGATGGACTAACTTGTAAGGAGGGAGCCAGGATATTGCCTAGATCTGACTTCCCTGTAACAACAAAATTCAGCTATGTGGAAAGAGACCAGTAGAGACTTGGTTTTGATGAGTGAGGAAAAAACAAACAGATACATGCTGTTTCACTATTTTGGCTCAAATATAGAGCTAAATGAACTTTATGTTTCAGGTGTACAGCTAATGATTTTTTCATACAGTTCATGCTTTACCCTGTGTGTCTATATCTAAAATCAGAGTACTGAGGCTGAAAAATGGCACTTAGCATACATACACACTGGGATGCTTACTCCCCAATTTAATTTCTATTTGCTTATATTTATAAAAAGAAAACCCCAAAACGAAAAACTGGGTTTTTCTTCCAGTCCCAAGGAATGAATGGTAAAAATTTCACCCCAACAGATGAGGTAGTACAAACATTAAGTTTCTGTGAGGTGTATTTTTACCATGACCTGTTGTGCCTTTCTCCCAACCCTCTTGGTTCTCAGAATTCCTGCAGCTCAGAGGTGGGCAGTTGTTTCTCTCTCTGCTGGCATATGCTGCCATGAAAGCTTCCTGTAAGCTTTCCAAGTCTGACTTAATATTTGTTGACGGCAGTAGAGTTGGCTCTGTGTCACAGAGGAACAGCAAGCCAAACCCACTGTTTCAGTTTTGGATCTCTTTGGCATCAACAGTCTTGTTTAGTCTGCAGCCAGTAAGTCAGAGGATGTGCAGGGAGCACTATCGGGCACTAGCGGAGTCATTTTTAACCTGCACAGCCAGATGAGGCACCTCAGCCTGGCACTGGGGGGGAAGTAGAGGGCCAGTTAGAGGTATTAGAAAACCACATGATAAATGGTTTACAGCAGACTCCAGCTTAAAAATGGAAATTGTAGAGAGGCAGTGGAATGTTGTGTCCCTGCTTGTGAAAATGACAGTGCCTGTTTGTCAGGGGAGCCCACGCTTGCGTTTCCATTTCACCGCACTGTCTGCGCACGATGACATCTCCCTACAAAAGCAACCAAGTGTTTGTAGCTTTGGCACTTAGCAGGGTGACGTTTGGGGCTGCTGAAAGGCACCTTTCTTTGCTAATTAATGGAAATCTCCACTACTCAACTTGAGTCTTTTCATTCATGGCTCTGCCCTCCCCTTTTCCTGACTGTGGTTATGATCTCTTATGAAAGACTGTTTTGAAGGGCCAAGTTTACTTTTCTAGTTCTCATAATAAGCCTAGTGGCAAGGCTTTTGAGCGTCCAAGGTTGCTTTTTTAATTCAGACCAATAAGGGCTGGTGCAAGATTCCAGATACTAACCAGCAATACTCGAGACAAGAGTTGTCTGTGGACAACTCTTTGGTTTTGTAACATATCATTTTAAATAATTTCACATGCTTTTAACTTGATTCAGATGGTGTATTCTGCAAGGTGTTTAGAACAGTCTGGATGCCCTGACCTATTCCATGGTACCCGTATTTCTTATGTCAGAAACAAACACCATTGGATTTCAGTATGTGAGTCTGTTCTTGTGGTCAATCCAAAAAAACTTTAGTATTCATTGAATCAGAATGAAAGTGGGAATCATCTCTAAGGACTCACAGTGAAGTGAGCCCTGATTTTTTTTTTCTGTTTGTGGGGAGAAGCAGAATGAAAGCTCTGATACAAAGCTCTGATGTGTTTTGTGATATTTTCTCTTGGTGTTGTGTTTGCAGCTCTCAGCCTGGAGCGTGTCCGGTGGTGCACGGTGTCTGAGCAAGAACTTTCCAAGTGTAATGGCATGAGCAAGGCCTTTAGTGAGGCTGGCATCCTTCCCCCTCTGGAGTGTACAGCAGGGGGGTCAGCTGCTAACTGTACCCAGATGATCAAGGTGAGCTGTGAGTCACACCAGTCATTAGTTTAATTTCTCCATATGCCTAATAATAATCCCCTGGCAAGGTGCACATTTCTGTGGTGAGTGTGTGGCCATCCAGGCAGCTGATCCTCTGCTTCCTGGCATTCATGGCTCTGACAAATCACAGCATATCTTTTTTTTAAAAGGCCCAAAAGTATACATGTGAACTTGAATGTCAGAATGGCCCCATGTCATCTGTTTGGCTGCTCACATATGGCCAGTCACTAGGAACACAGCTGAGGTCTTAAATATTTCCTCCCAAATAGTAATCTTTGATTAGGGAATTGTGTTAGATTTATTTAGCAGATATTTAAGAAGGGATGGAGCTACAAGATGCAGACAGTAGTTAAAGCTGTGCTGCTTTAGCCTCTAAGGAGATTGTACTTTGATAAACTCTGGATCAGACTTCCGTTTCAGGGTCCTGTTATGGAAATTGCTGTATAAACAGATGAGCTGAGTGTAATCAAATCAAATCTCCCAATACTGAGTACAAGAGAGAGGCAAAACAGCAAGTGGGGTGAGCAAAGGGCAAACCTCTGTATTAAACTGTATTAATTCAGCTGCCCAGAGTGTGCTCAGCTTCCAAAAAGAGCATTCTTCTGGGGAAGGTTTTAAAGACTGTGAACATGTGAATTTGCAAAATGATGTATGCAAAATAATTCCCTGCTTTGGAGGGGGTAGGAGGTAAAAAGAGGATGTTGGAAGAAGTGTGGAGGCAGGTAATCATGGTTGTCATCACTGGCAGAGTGTGGGGGAAGGGAAGGCTGGCTGGCTGTGTTAATAAGTAATGTTCCTTGTAGATATGCCTGAGAACCAGGTTTTTGTGGTAATGCAGCCTGTCAAAGACAAGAGGTTCAGAGCAAGGAATGAAGATCTGAAAGAATAGTTTGAAGGGAGATGAGGCAGATGATTGTGTGGCTAGAAAAAAAGGAAACAGATTTCAAAAACTGATACCTTGTAATTTTTGTCAATAAAGCAGAATGGTTGAGACCACTCCTGAGACCACCTCTTGATAAATACTGTGCTTGAGCAAGGGTGTCAGGACTCTATTGAAGATTGCTGAGAGCAGATACTGATAGAGATATGGATCTTCCCTTGGGATTAGACAGGACATTCTAATGTCTAATTCCCCAAACCACTTGGCTGATTGCTGCATTGCACAGAGGGACCTGTTAGACTCTGCAAAGCAGATTATATAAAGGGCTGATGAATGTCTGCTGCTGAAATACAGAGCTCACAGAATTGCATTTGCAAGCCATTGGAAATAGAAGGCAGGCAGACAGCATGAGTAAGTTGCTTTCTAATCAAATGAATTTTCACTGTAAGGCTTCAGACAAGACTTTGTCCTTTAGATCTCCTTTTTTGTTTTCTCCCTCTTGTGCTAATAATCTACTAAATATTCAAGCCAGCCTACTCTGTGTAGGACTGTGTAGAATCCCTGAGTTGGCATCTGCACTGAACCCTGATCTTTGAGGCCAAGAAGGGAGCCTCTTCACAGTGGCTGAAGAGGCAGATGCAGTTTTGTAACACTGCATTACTTGGACTTAGACCTGTGAATGTGTTAGCACATGGATAAAGGAAAAATACCTTTTTGACTGAAGGTGTGTAAAAATTAAGAAATACCTAAATATTTAACTAGGGAATCTTACAATGTTTAATGTGACCAGAGCTGATTTTCAGCAGGTCTTTAAAACACTTACGTAGGTAATTCTCAAATGTTGTGACACACAGAAATAAACTTCCTCTGAAAATAATGAAGAGAGTATTGCCATCACATGTATACTTACTAAAAACTTGTAGGTGAGTCACATGGTTTTGCTAAATTTATTGGCAAATGCTTGCTGAAAAAAAAAATTGCCCACACTGCTGTTGATATGTCACCTCAGCAATAACTGTATGTTATTTAAAGGAGAGATCTGTAGCCTGAAAACTAATTCATGTTAAATTCAACAATAGGCCATTTTTGTCTTGTGCTATTTTTTACAAAAGCTATTTATCAGAGGCTCTGTGTCTAAACAGAGCTCAAAGGTTCAGCTTTTCAGTCAGCAAAGTGCTATTTCCTATGAAAAGATGGCCATATAACATACCTCATGGTTTCTGTGGCCAGCCCTTTCCATTTTCCCTGCTCTACTTTCGGTTCACCACCAGTTCTAGAAGGTCATTTTGTCCTTCCTGAGGGTAAAAACCTCCTAACTCCCACCTCTTCTCCTGTCAGGTGTCCCTCTTAAACCACAGGTTGTACTTGTTTCCTGTCTTGTGCTCTGACCCTCACCAGTGGAAAATCACATCTAGTTATTCAGAAAGGTGGTGTCTGTTCTTTACGATGCAGATATCTCCCAATCCTGAAGTCCGCTTCAGGTTTCCTTGGATTTGTTCAGCTCTCATTCATGAGAAGCAACTCCCAGGACATTTATTGTTTCAGATAGTTAATGAAAATGATCTTTTTTCTTCTTCAAGCCAAACAAGTAAAAGATTTCAAATTGCATGGCAACTTCAAATCTGGTTTAGATGTCAACACTGACGTATTACCTGTGCTCTCACACTTAAAAAATGTTCAAGCTCTTTAAATGGTTCAGCCTGTGGCAAGTTGCTGTGGTGTGCTAGGCAGTCCTAGCCCTGCCCTGACTGGTGCTTTGCAAGCTCCCAAGGGATGGAGAAACAAAATGACCCCCTCCAGGGCCAAACCAGAGGTTAAGCAAACTGATAAGAAACTTGGAATCAGCTTAGAAATGCAAAATGTCACACTGCTGATTATTTTCTTGGCAGTGTCTTGTCTCTGTGTGAAATGCCCTCTCCTGGCTCCCATAGGTTCTCTACACAGGGGGAGCTGATTCTGCTGCCAGGGGTGTGTGCAGCAGTTCTCCTGGCCTTGCTGCTGGGGGAACCCCCATCCTGTGCTATCCAGCAGCTGTAGCAGGATCCCAGCAAGCTTGGTGTTACAGTCAGCAGAGAATATGTGGTGTTGTTGGACACCTGCAAAGCAAATGCCTCTGATTTGTATTCTCCCAATCTGAACAGTCTTTTTAGATGCTTTCCTCCTTCTCAGGAACCCATTGCCACCTGCTTCCCCACTCAAAAAAAAATGCATGTCTGGCTTGTACTGAGCTGTAAGCCAACAAGCTCTAAGGGTGCTTTGGAGTGTATTTTGGCTTTCAGATTTTGTAGCCCCAAAATATTATAATTTTGAACTATCTTTGTAAGGTCTAAAAATGTATCTACTTTATTTAAATCTTCAAGCTTTAGAGTACTTGCTACAGAGGTGAATGAAACTTCAAATTGCTGGGCTTTAATATCCTGCAGAGAGCTGCAGCATCCATTTCTAAGGTTTCTTTGAACTATTTAGACTAGTGAAGCCATCATTGTGCAGGGCTGGTTTCTGCATTGCTTCTGCAGGAAGGCAGTTTTGGAGGTCTAAAATCCCTCTTGGTGTGAGTTGTTCAGAAATTTGTGTGCCCTTAAAATAAATGGAAAAATGAAAACACAAATGCATATTAACTAAGGGCTTCTTCTAAATGCATGGGTACTCTGGTTGTTGATAACTACTGATAATTAAGCTTTAACATGCATTCTGCCCTTGTGTCTGCACAGGATGACTTAGCAGATGCAGTGACCCTGGATGGCCGTTTGATTTTTCAAGCTGGAAGGGAGCATGGTCTGAAACCTGTGGTTGGGGAAGTATATGATCAAGGTATATTCTGACTAAATACCTTTTAGATTACTTAAAGTGCATAAGAATAAGCTTGTATTTACTGTTTGCATTTTATTTGGAGTCTTCTTGAAGCCTCTAAACAGTGAGTGTGTTCAGGTTCCCTCTTGGTTGCTCCTGCCTGTAACAGACTGGGGAAACAGGAGACACAGGGCTGTGGTTGAGTCTGACCTGAAGCATTTGGGTCAGAGTAGCTGCTCCTGTAATAAGTTTGTTGGGTTGGTTTTTGTTTATTTTTTACTGTCTTTCTGTTTTATGTGTTCTCTGTCCCATACTTTTCAGATTAATGAATTGCTAAGCATAAATCACTCAGTTTATCTCTCAGTCCTATACATTAGAGTAATTAGATTTTGGTTTTACTTATGTATGATTACCTGCTGGAAGAAAGGAAATACTAGATTCTGCTTCTTGTCTGGGTACCTTAAGCTTTGAGTTCCTTTCAAAGCAGAGACAATAATTCAGTGGTGACTTGTCATCCTGCCTAAGGGCTCAGTATCAACACGTCTGTGTAGTTCAGAGCTCAGGATGATGCCTCCCCCAACTTTTAAGATGCAAGGGAAGGGAGAACTCTGGAAGCAGTTTGCTGGCAGTGCTGTCCCATCACTGTATTGTGAGATGGAGCTGGATTTGTTTTGTAGATGGGTGTTAGTGTTACCTGGCCAAAGGCATCCTCAGAAGTGGCTGTTGAGGTCAGTCCATGGGATCTTGGGTGATCTGCAGCAGCCCCCGCCCCATTAAACACATCATGACTCTGGTGAGGGACCTGAACTTTGGCTTCTCAAAACCAAATGGGCCTCAGGATCCAGAGGCTGACTATCTCCATTAGTCAGATTATGAGTTCAAATCAGAGAAAAATGGAAGAAATGTAATCACGTCTGATCTAAATAAAGTCAGATGGAATGACCTTATGATCACTTCAAACCCTCAGCTCTTGACTCTGAGTTACATTAAACTGTAAAACAAAGAGAATGGAATCAGCTGTGATGCTCCAGAGAGATCAGTTGACTCTGCTGTAACAAAATTAAGATCAACTGGGGAGTAAATTATATTGGTTTCAAATCTATCCAAATATATCTAGAGTCATAGAAAACTTCTTCCTGAAAGGAACCTCACTTTCAAAGCAGAGTGACCTCCAAAGTTAGAGCAGATTGCCTGTGGACTGGCAATTCACATTGATAAAATTAGGGGGTGCATTGATTCACAGTCTGCAGGTTCTCAGCAATCATGGGAACACAGTGACTTCCTTGTGGGTAGGGCAGGCACAAGAGTCCAAAAATCAGTGTATGTCACTGTAATCCTGCTGTGGGGCTACTTAGGTTGCTTCTCTTTCTTCCCATGCTGCAGAGATTGGAACTTCCTATTATGCTGTGGCTGTGGTAAAGAGGAGCTCCAACATCACCATCAACAGCTTGAAGGGTGTGCGCTCCTGTCACACCGGCATCAACAGGACTGCAGGCTGGGACGTGCCAGTGGGTTACCTCACTGACACTGGGCACCTGGCAGCAATGGGATGTGACCTTCCAAAAGGCAAGAGTTACAGGGCAAAGACCTCTTCAGCAAGGCCCTCCCAATGATCTTGGGACCTCTGTGTGTGTACAGAAGTGTGTGACTCTGCTGCTGTTTTGTTCTTTGACTTTGATGCTCCTTATACGATCCTAATGTAGGTCTGATGAAGACTGCAGGGTTTTGGGTTTTTTAAACTTAGAAACTATCTTTTAAGAAGAAAATAACTTGTGCCTTCTGGGTCTTTTTAGAGATGTACTGTGTGGATGTGTTAAAATGAAATTGATCTTGTCTATTCATTGCTAAAAATGCCTCATTCTAATTTTGCATTTAGCTGTAAGTGACTATTTCAATGCAAGCTGTGTTCCTGGAGCAAATGGTGTGAACTATCCCAAATCCCTCTGTCAGCTCTGCAAAGGGGACTCAGGAGGACAGAACAAATGTGAACGAAATTCCCAAGAGCAATACTATGACTACAGTGGGGCTTTCAGGTAAAAATTATGTCTGTCAATTTTTTTATTGTTGTACCCTCTCCATAGTCATCATGTTCTGGCCTCACTGACAGGAGATTGAAGCTACAGAGCTTCCAGTTGATCTTGTTAGAAAATCTGTAGTTCTGTTAGGATAGCCATGCTTTTAATCTGACTGATCAAAAGTAGTTCTTAAAGCACTATTTCAGGTATTAATACCTGAATATTAAACCAAATGGATATTTAACACATATACTGAGCAGGGAAAGCCCACTTCTATTTGCTTTGTCCAGCAGCTGTTGACACATCTGAGTGCTTCAGCAAGCTTTACTGACTTATCTTTCCCAGAAAAACTTGATGATCCTTGGAGCCTGAGAGCTGAACTGCTGCCCTACTTGGCTATTCCAGTTATCCCGCCTCAGCTGCTCTGAATTACTGAGTTGCTCTGCCCTCCATTTTTGCACACCAATCTTTATTTTCCTCCTTCCCATCTGTGTGCTGTGTTGCAGCTCCCAGTCCCCGAGTCACAGCATTAACAAGGGAAGAATTTGCTTGTGAGAAACACTTGCTCCTCCCTGTGTACCCCCACAAAGGATTGTGTGACTGCCTTAGACACAAAACTGTCCTGGACAAAGAAGGTCATGGTGTTTGTCCCAGGCAGCACTGAGCATGTTGTTCATATTCACCAAATGACAATGATAGTTTACTTCATGCTCTAACAGCCACTAGTCTCTGCCTTGAGCAAAACTCTCAGCACAAGGAAATAGGTCAGTGTCTGTGGCTGATGGAACGGAGCACAGAGCCCTCGGGCTGTCAGCCGGCAGTGGCCAGAGCACAGGGGTTTTATAATGCATCCTTGTGGTTGGATTTATATTTATTAGGTGTTTGGCTGAAAATGCTGGAGACGTTGCTTTTGTGAAGCACAGCACAGTGCCTGAATATACAGATGGTGAGTAATTCTGAAGCTTGTTGAATAATGGCTGCAAGGTCTGAAATACAGCGTTTGTAATGACAATATAATATCAAATCTTTGATGTATATTGAATTGAGGAATCAGCAAAAAATGCTCTAATAGTGAAAACAGATGTACCCTCTGAGGTGTGCACCAGGAGATAGAGAATTTTTTAAATGCTTGATAGTTTCAGTGTAAGGTGAAAGTGGAATCTTACATGGAAGGTCTCTTTCAGTGGACTTGTGAAAGAGACCTTCAACAGCAGAAAACTCTTTTTATATAGACCTGGGCTCTTACATTGCTCCAGCCTGCCAAGGGATTCAGTGGAGATTAGGAGACAGTTAACCTGCCCTATCTGGTACTATGTGAAAACTACCTTGAGCATAACATAGCTTTAATATCATGGACCTGTCTAACCCAGAGGGAAAAAAAAAAAACCAAAAAATGTTGTATATGATCCTAAACTAGGGATGCTCTTGTTAGTGCTGCAGTCCCCAGTCCAGCTCAGTGCAGTCTCACAATTGTGACAGGACTGAAGGACCACAAAGATGCTCAGGTTATACTGTGTGTTAGGAATAGCTCAGAGGTGCTCAGGAGATGTGTGTTCTGTTCCCCATGTGCAAGTGAGGCTTAGAGCAGGCTTGGAGCCAGAAGCATCAGCCCCAGCTGATGTCTGTTCCTCAAGCACATCCTGTCTGCTTTCAGGGAGAAGCCTTTCTTCCTGGGCCCAGCGGCTCCGCTCCCGGGACTTCCAGCTGCTGTGCCGCGATGGCAGAAGAGCTGATGTGACAGAGTGGAGGAGCTGCCACCTGGCCCGAGTCCCTGCTCGGGCCGTGGTTGTGCGGCCTGACACAGACGGGACAGTTCTCTTCCAGCTCCTAAACCAGGGACAAGTAGGGGCCGTTTCTGCATTGCTCCTTTGTGTTTCAGAAGGGTTCTCCCGGCTGTCTAACCAAACTGAAAATAGGACATCTGAGCACCTTTGGCTCTGCGGGGCTTGCAGGGGTATGGGATGTCACACATCCCAGATAGAGCAATGTGTGACAGGTGCTTCTTTCTTCTTTAACCTTGCAGCAAAGATTTAATGGGGTGGGTGCCAAGTTTCAGATGTTTGACTCTGCAGTCTACGGTGCCCAAAATCTTCTGTTCCGAGATGCCACCACAGAGCTTGTTGCAATCACAGCTCAGAATTACCAGGCATGGCTGGGTGATGAGTATCTTCGTGCCATGCAAGCTCTGAGCTGCAACCCCAACAGTAAGTTGTCTGTAGATTCCTCTTTATAACCAAGAAAAAAGATAGCTGGTAACACAGATCATCTTGATTCTGCTTTATTTTTTCTCACTCTTGGAGTGTTATGGCAAAGTGCCAGTCTGATCTTTCTTCGTGCATGGGCAGAAGTCACTTTTTGACCTGGAATCAATACTGCATTGTAGAACATTTTCCTGTGCAAATTGGCCAACTTTGTTATAAGATGCAGGCATTTTCTACCCTTTCTTGGTGTATGAGAGGCATTAATCTGGTAAGCTGCTGCTGCTGCCTGGTACTTAATTTCTTATCTGCTGACAAGGGGAAATAATAATGTGCTGCTGCACAAATCCCCAGGTAGTCTATAAAAATGGATGAATGGATTCCTAGCAGAGGATTTCCTCCATAAGCTGAAGGAAAACCCTCAGTTGCTCTTTATTGAAGCATTATGGTCTTTCCTGCTATCAGAAGAAAGTAGAAATTACTTGATACACATTCTGGGAAAGTCAGAACCATAAGTTGAAAGAATCTTTGCCTTAAGAAGCTTAAGAATCCTGGCAACTGGGCCTTCCAGATGTGATCTGTGTTGTGGCAAAGCCCCTCACCTTCCTGATCTATCCCTTCTGGGCATTGCTCTGTGACTGTCAGATGTGAGGAAGCTTGGGTGGCTTTTTGCTGCAATCAACTAATGTATTACAGCTGGGTTTAATGGTCAGTAATTGTAGGAGTTGTTCTTTTGCTACACAGAGGTTTGCAGTGTGCACATATCTGCTCATCAGGGAGTGCCCTGGTTCCTGATCAGATGTAAGTCTGAGCTGAAGGGATGGGGAGCAACACAGAAGCAAATATTTTCAATAACGTGTATGGGACACTTGTGACAGTGGGCAGAGTGAATCTTCCTTGTCTGTTACAAAGAAAGTGAATGTAGCATTTGCTTTTCAATTTTTTGTGCAGCAGTGCCAGAAAGCCTGAACTGGTGTGTTGTATCCACTGAGGAGATTTGGAAATGTGGTGAAATGGCCGTTGCCTTTAGAAAAAAGAATTTAAAGCCAGAAATTCAGTGTATTTCAGCCAAGACAAAGGAAGAGTGCATGGAGCTGATCCAGGTAGGGTGCTACAATCCTTGTGCCATAAACCAAATGAAGAGAAGCTGCTCTCTGCTGGGTAGGTGGGGTTAGATATGTGCACTCACTTTGGTGACAAGTAAGAACATTGGATTTCAAGGAGATGATCTTGAAATCAGATGGTCTGTATGAGCTGAACTCTGATCTTCCTGATCTTTGGCTGTGATGAGGGCACTGTTCCCCATCTAACTGAAGCCTCTGTGTTTGCAATCTCCTGTCCCTCTTTCACTGATGATGCTTTATACACACTTGGTAGGTTTTCTTTAGCAGTGTGATGCTCTTTTGCTGTAAGCCTTGCCCTTCAAGGTGCCACAGGTGTGACCAGAAAGTTGTCATCATTGTAGCAGCGAAAGTGTGTGCTGGGTTTTTTCACAGAAATCCTATGTTTTATTTTTCAGAAAAAGGAAAGTGATGCTGTAGTTCTGGGTGGAGCTGATATTTACACAGCTGGGAAGACATATGGCCTTGTGCCAGCTGCTGGAGAAAGTTACTCAGGTAAGAAGATCCAGGAACATAAATATTCACTTGAAAACAGCACTAAAAGCACAGTCCTTTGTTCCCAGCCCAGCTGGGAAAGCTGTTTTCAAAGGAAATAAGAATTACTACCCTCATATCATGGATAGAGGAGGATATAAGATGAGCTTCTACAGTAAGGCTACTTTCATCTGTCCTGCCACAGGACCAGGTTGAGTCTTTGGAATTTTGAGTCTTGTAGCTCTTTATTTGTTTTCTGCATTCTGAAAAAAAATATTTTCAGTGGAAAAAATTAGTATTCACAAAGTCAAAATATTTTTAAGATAAACAAAAATGCAGAAATTGCACAGTAGGTTCTAGTTAGAAGCAAATTCTTCCTGTCAATGTGGCTGCTTCAGAGTCACTGGTTAAAAGAGGACTTGTGTCCACAGTGTCACTAAGGCAGAGCTTAAATTTGCTGCAAAACTCACAGAAGGCTTAATGCAGGTTTGAATTTTTCACATAAAAATAACCTTGTGAAGCAGATTTGCTGAGTTACTTATGCCCCAAACATTGTTTTTCAGAGAGATGTGTTTATAAGAGCTGGTGGGAACAAGAGCACTTTCATCATCTTGTCTGTAGATTATTCAGCTCAGGTGTGTAGGAGTACCAGCTTACAGACCAGAGGTGAATGCAGCAGGGTGAGGCAGTAGAAGTGAAGAGTAATTCCAAGTACATCCATACTGCCTGCTTAGCAGATTGTTGGTGCAATTGAAGTTGCCACCATATAAGTGTAATGGATCCACAGATGATCACTAAGCTTGGGAATGCATAAGGGAAGCTGTAATGTGTTGTGTTTGTTTTTTTTTTTTATTATTTTACAAGCTAATGACAGCAGCAATGCATACTATGCTGTGGTGTTAGTGAAACGGAATCTGTCCAATGCATTCACCATCAGTGACCTGAGAGGGAAGAAGTCCTGCCACACAGGACTGGGGAGAAATGCTGGATGGAATATTCCCATTGGTATACTAATTAAGAGGGGGATTATTAAGAACAGAGACTGTAATATTCCTCAAGGTAAGACAACAGTATTACCTGTTTAATTTGATATAACCTTTTAAATTGATATAACCTGTATAATTTGATATTATATCAAAAAGATAGTAATAATCTAATGACAAACTTTAATTAGGGAAAGTGATTTTGGTATTTCATAGTTCTATGTTAGTCATATCTATTTGTGAAGGGGCATTGTGTTTTTAATTTAATGATTTGAAATTTTAAGTTTGCCACCAGTGTGGACTAGTGGAGGGGTCTGAGAATATTATTACATCTAACATGAAAGTATTCATTTTCTTTATCACAAAATAATTGCCTAATTTAGGTTGGAAGGGCCAGTTTGAGGTCATCTAGTCCAAACACCTGCTTAAAGGTCTGGTATTTTGTACTGCTCAGGGCTGTGTCCAGGCAGGTTCTGAGTAACTCCTAGGACAGAGGTTACACACAACCTCTCTGGACCCTGTCTCACTACTTGACCATCCTTGGTATAAAGGATTTCTTTTGGAAAGAAGGAAATCAGAATTTTCCTTCTCACAACTTTGGTCTGTTATTTCTCCTCCTTTTTCCTCTGCATCACTGAGAAGGATCTGGCCCTGTCTTCCTGAAAAACCCACTATATAATTAAGATAGCAGTACCCTGTTAGTTGTCTTATCTCCAGGCTGACCAAGTCCAGCTCTCAGCCTAGTAAGTGCAAGTTGTGCTTCAGCCCTCTGAGCATATCGCTGTCCTTGCACTGTATTTGCTCTAGACTGTCCATGTCCTTTTAACACTGGGAGCTCAGGGATTGCCACAGATGGCAGAGGAGAACCTTCCCTGACTGCTCCCCCAGCCCACCTCATCATCCTAAGCACTGGTGATGCATCCCTGTGCCCCTGTCCAGGATTTTATTGCATTTATTTTCAAACTGCATTGGGTAATGAAACAATGTAGCACAACAAGAAAAAGATCTGTGAACATAGAACTCCACATCCTATTTTTTATCTATCTCCCAGAAAGCTCTTTGGTTTCATTCCACAGGCAGCTAAATAGTGCTCTAAAAATATTTCAGAAGCTCTAGTTTGTGAATTTCAGTAAGGCAGCTGTAACTCCTATTTCTAGTGTTCTACTGAAACCTGCATTGGTTATAACTTCATGATGTTGTATCTGCCTTTTTTTGTGAAGAGCCCACACTTTTCACTCCTTATGTTCCTTTTGTCTTTCCCCAGCTGTGAGTGAGTTTTTCTCAGCCAGCTGTGTTCCCTCAGCTGAGCAGGACAATTACCCAGCAAAGCTCTGTCAGCTCTGTATTGGAGATGAGAGTGGAAACAACAAATGCAGTGCAAGTAGCCAGGAACGTTATTACAGCTACAGCGGAGCCTTCAGGTAACTGATACCTACTGTTGTGATTTAGTGTGTCAGCCTGCCAAAATGCAAGGAGCACCTGGTTTCCATCCCAGTCAGCAGGCAGAGGTTGTTGTTGCTGCAGCAGGTGCCATAAATGAGGTGGGACGTGTGTCCCCAGATGTCCTCACCAACGCAGGTATGGCGTAAGGCATTACACTGGCTCACGGCACAGCCTTTGCCAGCTTCCCTGCAGGCAGCCAGGTGGCCAACAGCACAACCCCTGTCTGTGCACAGAGCACCCACCTTGTGAGCACCAAGGAGATTTTTGTTGGCTCCAGTCTTGCTTTAATCTAGTGGGACAGGGAGTCTGCCACTCTGGATGGGCAGGTCATCCATAGGAGCTCTAGCATGGGAGCAGGTGCCCAGTAGCCAGGATCTGGGTGCTGTAGGTCCCTGCAAGGAGTGACAGACAGGCTCATGACAGGGAGCCTGGAGTGTGTCTTCACTACTCTCATTCATTGGTGGCTGTAGCTGAAGGTAGATTTCTGTACAGCACAAACAGCTATGGCTAATGTTCAACTACCAAATCCTCTTCGAAACAAAGTATGTTAAAAGAGGGGGGAAAATAATATAGAATGGAACAAATACTTTGTTCAACAGTGTACATGTACAGATGAGGCCATACCCAAAGACTGTGAAACTCTTAGATATGGTGTGAGCGCTTCCTTTTCCTGACCTTCACCTCAGAAGGTGAGCTGGCAGAAAGCTGCCTTTTTCCTTCAGGGGAGGAGACTAAAACAGCAGCTGCCTGGTAAATAATGAAGTGTTAGATTTGGATAACTACTTTTTGCAAATCTATTTAGTTGAGTCCAGCTGCTCTGCTGGGTACATGCCTTGCAGGCAACCTCCAGATCCTCTGCTGTGCTTCATGGATTAACAGAGCCAGCTCCCAGTCACCAGATGAATGAGCAACAAATGCTGTTACAGGCTGTGTGAGCCTTGTTCCGAATTCTAAGGTTGTGCATTTGATAATAGTGCCCATACAGTCAAACTTTATATGGAGATCACTTTTTGTTTTTACTAGAGAAGGTGTTTAATTCATTGAGTGATGTGGGATGTTTTAAGTATTTAAAAAGGTAGAATTTGGGTGAAAAAATGGAAGAGTGCAGTCTTCTACAAGGTAGGAGTAGGTCTATTTGTGACACTTAGGTGATCCCCTCTGCAAGAGGAATGAATTATGGAAGGTGATTGAGATGGACCTAAAATTCAGATTTTTGGATACCTTCAACTCTGGCTATCTTCAGACTAGTTTGACAGAGGTGTGAGAGGCCATTCAGTTTGTGTCTATCCCACTGCCTGTGAAAAATCTGCCAGGAAAGCTTTTTCTGATGGGGAAATGGACTAAAGAGGCCCACTGAGTCCTTGTTCTCTGTGTGGCAGTATTAGCCACATTGTGATTTGCCACCTTTGATTAGAACTATTGATGTTAAACTAGGTGCAATTGAAATATATGTATTTTTGGTAACTGTTACCACTAATAACTTTCTCTTGTGTTTTATTCTGCATAAACCATGCAATTACAACTTTACATCTGTTTCATTAGTTTCATTATTTTGTTTTAGAAAAGGCTTCTTGAAAACACTTACAGAATAAGCTACACAGGAGAGGAGGTAGTTTGAGGGTCCCTTGGCATGTTGGGCTACTACTTCAGAAAATTAGAAGAAACTGAACTTAGTTCTGGAACAATACCCTTAGAAATGGCAGTTAAATTAACTAGAGATCTCCAATGTACAGGGCTGCAAATGCTGCACTGAATATCACATAATAGATATTCTATTTCTTTATTAATCTAATACTGGTCTTTTGTGTTGTTTATCATACTGCTTTTAATAACTTTATTCTATTCCAGTCTTGGTATTTGTAATTCAGAATTTTTTTATATCTATTTTGTTGCTTTTCTCTCCATCCAAGATGCTAAATTTCTCTGTTTTTTCTTACTAACTTTGGGTCCAGTACATTTGTTTGCAAGAATGCCTGTAAAAAAATTGCATTCTAAACCTATGAGTTATTTAAAAAATGTGGTTTACATAAAGATGCTTTGAATTGAAGGCATTTATATCTTTGACTTCCTTTAGGTGCCTGGTAGAGGATTCTGGGGATGTGGCCTTTGTGAAGCACTCGACAGTGTTTGAGAACACAGATGGTACTTAGTTTTACATGGCTCTTTATTATAATTTAATTTTTTTTTCTTGCTCTAAAGCATTAATTGCTTGAAATGACCAGTTTCTCTTTTTCAGGTAAAAACACTGCTAGTTGGGCCCAAAAGTTGAGGTCCAGTGATTTCCAGTTACTATGTCCAAATGGTGCCCGTGCTGAAGTCACCCAGTTTGCCAATTGTCACCTGGCTCAGGTGCCAGCTCAGGCTGTTATGGTTCACCCAGATGTCAATGTTTTTGCTCTATATGGACTACTGGACAGAGCCCAGGTACTAATAATCCATTTATTTTTGGGGGGGATTATATATATCTTACACAGTCCAAGGATAAAGAAAATAGGACCATGCTGCCATATCCTGCCTCCTGGCACTGGCAGCACGTGCACAGTGCACAGCCCTGGTGGGAGTGTGACAGAGAAGCTAAAGTACAACCCAGGTAACTCACCCAGTAAAACCACCCTGCTGCACAAGGGATCTCAACTTTTTGCCCAGCCACTAATTGCAGTAGTAATTTCCCTGGAGTTTAAGGTGTTTTCCCCAGTGGGGCTTTCTCCCATTTCTGCATTACTTTGAGGTGTGCTAGAAACAGAGTGCATACTAATGCTTTTCCATTCTGGAATTTTCCTGGGAATGCAAGGAAACTTTGCTGGGTTTGTTTATGCTGCAGCCATGTTCACAGTAAACCATGCAGGCAGAGTGTGCCTTGCTGCCACAGTGAGGTTCCTCCTTCTCCACATTGAAGTTAATTAGTTCAAAATCAAGACAGAAATTTCTCCATGCTAGGCTTCAGTCATGTCTGTAACTCCTGGGCAGCCAAACCCTATATTGCATAACAATATTGAGGCAGGAGAATTTTTAAAAAAATTACAGCTCTTTTTCCAGATAGTAACTAAAAACACAAAATCACAAATGCTGTTCTTGTAATTGCCAGTGGCAGAATTCTGTATCTGGTGTACTGGAGCATCTAAAAGCAAATGCATAAGAGAGATTCTGCAATTGTGTATGAATTTTTCATCTACAAAATGGTTCCTGTCATCTTTCGTGTTGTATGACAGGAACATGGCACTTCATCTTGCAAAATGCTGAGAATTTTTCATTATTTTCAGGTCTACTTTGGAAATAGCAGCAATGGAAATGGATTCAAAATGTTTGATTCTTCAACTTTTCAGGGAAAAGACTTGATATTTAAGGATTCTGCTGTTGAGATTGTGCCAGTAGAAGAGAGGAGAACGTACAGAGAATGGCTGGGGAGTGAATATATTGAGTCCCTCGAAGGGATGCAAGCACCCCAGTGCTCTGGGGCAAATAACAAGATAACACAATATTCACTCATGGCTACTGTCATTCCCCTGCTTGTTTTATGTCAGATACAAAGCTTGGACTAGCACAGTCCAAGTGGGAACTTCCAGGCCACCTCTGTCTTGCCACCTTCTCTTCAGAAAAGCTGCTGTCTGGATAACATGCTGTGCTACCTGTGAATGCCTCTTCCTGCCTCTTTGCAGGGCAAGTGCCAACAGCATCTGCTCATCAGGGAGTGAGGTAGGGCTGGAAGCTGCCCCTGTCTGTGTGGATGGGGTGGATTTTGGGGCAGAAACCAGCAATACAGTATCAACATGGTTTCCAAGATCAGCCTAAAACTGGAGCATCTCTGCCCTCATTGCTGATAGTGAACCACCCAGGATTCCCAAGAACTGCCAGATGGATACTAGGTTTCTGACCTGTAGAAGAATTTCTTGGAAGGCAATATCGGAACTCTTGTCTAGTGAATTCTCTCTCTAGTGGCCTCCTGGCTGGTTATGTTCAGACTCCACATCCCTGCTTTACCCATCCTACCCTGTTTCTCCTGAGCTCTGCTGCCACAGAGGTAAGTGCACAGAGAATGGACAGGCTGTGAACAGAGACAGTCCAGCTTCTGCCATGGACAAAGTCTTCTACCTTCCAGCAGAAGAAATGAGGGGAAATTTCCAAAGTCACTGGATGAAAAAGAAGCCCAGAGAGACTGGAAGAGGAGCTGCCCTTGATCAGAGAGAAAAACAAAGCCAAACGTGAGCTCACTGACTTTCCACACCCAGTGCTCTCATAGCTGCCCAGAGATGTCTTGTCATCTTTAGTTTGATGCAGCCTTCATCAAGAACCTCATGACTGTCCTTCCACACTGGGCAATCCTGAGTGCCTTGTGCATGAAACTTGTATCTGCTGTAGGTGAAACAAAGTACTTCACTTCTGAGAAGCCATTTCTACTGGCTGTAGCATTCAGGTTTTATTTTTATCCATAGCTGCACTAACCACAGATGTTGCTGTGCTGCTGGCAGGCACTGTCTTCCGGACTGTAGAGACCACCTCATGATCCTGGGATTAACTGACATTTAGTGTAATAAAAACCTGGTAAAGCCGGATAGTAATCATGTAAATAAGTGAAAATAGCAAATAAACATGAGAAGTAATCACACTTTAACCAGCCTGGTAGCTAAACTACTGCTTTTCTGGGACATGAAGATTTATTTGCCTTTCCCTTTCACTGCCCACTTGTTCCATTGCTCCCAGTTACTGGGGCTGGAGTGGGACACAGACTGATCCCAGCCCCCGGCTGTGCCCTGTGGGGTGAATGTGTCTGTGCAGGGAGCAGTCTGTGCCCAGCACTCAAACCCATGACTACTGGCAAGCTGTGCCCAGCTGCGGCCCCTGCTGTGTTTGTTCTCCTTGTGCTTTTGCTCAATTATGAAACAGCAGCTGAACTGGAGCCGGCATGTGCCCAGGTGGCCAGGAAGGTATCCTGTCTGGCCTGTATCAGGAATAGTGTTGGCCAGCAGGCTCAGGGCAGTGATTGTCCCCTGCACTGGTGAAGCCACACCTTGAATGCTGTGTCCACTTCTGGGCCCCTCAGTTCAGGAAGGACATTAAAGTGCTGGATGTACCCAGAGAAGGGTGTGGAGCACGAGTCCCATGGGGAGCTGCTGAGGGGCCTGGGCGTGTTTAGCCTGGAGGAGGCTCCAGGGTGACCTTACCCTGCTCTACAACTCCCTGACAGGAGGGTGCAGCCTGGTGGGGGTCGAGCTCCTCTCCCAACTCAAACTCTGCCCGCGGAGTACAGGATGGGCATCAGGAGGAATTCACAGAAAGGGCGATTAGACACTGGAATGGGTTGCCTGGGCGGTGGTGGAGTCACCGTCCCTGGAGGTGTTTAAGGAAAGACTGGACGTGGCGCTCCGTGCCATGGTGTGGCTGACACGGTTGGTGCCGGGCCGCGGTTGGACGCGGTGATCCCGGAGCGGTTTCCAGCCCCATTGATCCCGGGATCCTGTGAATTTCAGCCGGCGGGCGGGCGCTGCGCATGCGCGTCGGGCTCCCGCTGCGGCGCCTCGTCCGTGCGCCGCGCGCCCCCTGGCGGTGCGGCGTGAGGGGCCGGGGCCGCCATGGTGGTGCGGGCGCTGTGGGCGCTGCTGGCGGCGCTGCGGGCGGGCTGGTGCCTCCTGCCGCAGAGCGGGTACCTGCACCCTGACGAGTTCTTCCAGGCACCCGAGGTCATGGCAGGTAAGGCGTGCGCCCGGGACGGGGTGGCCCCGCGCGGGCTCGAGGGGACGCGAAGCGGCGCGGCCACGGGCACCGTGCCCCGCATCGCCGGCCAGGCGGGTGTTCCCCAGGGACCCCGCTCTGTCACACAGCGAGCCCCGCACGCCGGGCACGAGAGGATCCGCAGGGCTGGCCGGGTGGGTGGGTTCCTGCTCTCTGCTGTCCACAGCGAGTGGCGCCTCGAACCACATTGCTGTGACAGGCTCCTCGATGCTTTGTAAAAATGAATGGTACGCTCCTAAAAATGCCAAGGTTGACACCAGTTTCAAAAGTTTAGGAGCTGCTCTGTATTGTGATACCTCTAATACCAAGTAGTATCCCTAATGCTGAATTACTGAATAAAATATATTATCTATGTATGTATTTTTCTCTTCCTTTGTAGGGGATATTTTAAATCTACATGTCTATTATCCCTGGGAGTTCCTTTCCAGCTCTCCTTGCAGAACAGTTGTTTTCCCATTAATGACATCAGGAGTTACGTACTGGGTGATCAAGTCTTTGCAGCAGTTGGACATATGTTCAAGTTGCATCAACAGCTACACTCTCCTTGTATCTCCTCGCCTGCTCTTTACAATCTTTTCTTTCATACTCGACTATAGTGTTTATCAATTGGCCCCTTTCTGGGGAGCAGATCCATGGAAAGCGCTGGTACTTCTTGCTGGATCATATGTCACGCTGGTGTTTTATACAAGAACGTTTACCAACACACTCGAAGGACTTCTCTTTGCTCTTCTCATGGTACTGGTTTCTTCAAGGAAGTCCAATGGCAGCTCAGCAGAGCCTACAAGCAGCTCTCTCATAGGTGTCATAACAACTGCGGGGTTTTTCAACAGGCCCACCTTTCTGGCATTTGCTCTAATGCCTCTGCTTTACTGGGCTGGTTTAACTGTTTACTCTCAGAAGAGCATTAAAACTCTCATAAACCACTTTTTGAAGTTTATCCTATGTGCATGTTTTACCGCTTCTGTTTTCATAACTGCTGACACCTTCTATTTTACCTCCATGAGCGTAGACAACCTCTACAGCACTAACAAGAGCAGCCTAATTGATGTAATAGCTCAACTACATGACAAAATGGTAGTAACCCCCTTCAATTTTCTCAGCTATAATCTTAATCCTCATAATCTTGCACTGCATGGAACTCATCCACGAGTTACACATTTAACAGTCAATGGAGTAATGCTGTTCGGGATCTTACATATTCTGGCCATCAGTGCTGGCTTTAAAATACTAAAGAAATATGTCCATCAGTTAATGCTGGTCAGATGGTGTTACCGTGGGCCACCCGGGCTCTTGGTGCATTCCGAGGGCAGTCCAACATTGCTGCTGTTTTATTTTGTTCCTTTGGCATTTCTCTCCCTGTTCAGTCACCAGGAACCTCGGTTTCTCATCCCTCTCATCCTGCCGTTGGTCCTGTTCAGCGCGTCACCAAACAGAGCTGTGAAATGGAAACTCCTCATTGTTCTGTTCAACCTTCTGGGGGCACTTCTCTTTGGGTGCTTACACCAGGGAGGGCTCATTCCCTGTTTGTTTCACTTGGAGCAGCTCATCCATTCTCCAGCGTCCTCAATCCATCCGCGGCACTACACTCTGCTCTTTGCACACACCTACATGCCTCCAAGGTCTCTGCTCAATATCAAGAAGACAGACGTGCATGTGGAAGTCATTGACATGGCTGGGGCTGGTGAAGAAACCATCTGCCAGACAGTAGAGCAGCAAGCAAGTAACTTTACCTGCAGAGACTGTCACATCTTTATTATAATCCCTGGTACAGTCAGAGCTACAATTACAAAATGTGGTGTCTCATTCAAGAACGAGACTTTGATATTTCCTCACTTATCAATGGAAGACCCACCACAAATACCTGTCCTATCCAGTGGAAATTGGAGGAGTCAGTTAGGACTTTACATCCTTGAGCTAAATAGAAATCATCAGAGCCTCTAGATTTTAGGAGAACGAAGTTTTAGTCTTTTACTTCATTTGGGTGCTGTCTGATGGTGGTGTGTGACCTTCCTCTTTCATACACCCCCCTTTCAGCACCAACAGTGGCACTGGGAGCTTTCCCATGTCTCTTTACTCCCATTCCTCATGCTTTTAGGGTAGCCAGTTCTGGATAGAACCTTTTTAAAATTCGATTTATTCAGCTCTGTGGTGTTTCATATGAACTTTTGTAATTCTCCTGATGAGAGAGGATGAAATCAGAGCTGTGATTGAAGCTTAGCTGTTTCCATGTGAGATTTATTTTTGAAAGCTCTTATAATCTCTGACAGGGTTTGGGGACTGTGGGGTGTTTACTGATAATAGGCATTAATTTAGCTGCTGGAGAGAGGTTACAGGGTTAGACAAAAGCTGGTCTGACTCAGTAATCTTTTATGTTCTTAAAAATTCATTAGACCAGCCTGCGGTCACAGTACTGTAACACTGCCTTGGGTGGGTCCGTCTGGAAAAATCCCCAGCACTGATCTGGCAGACTATTGATTTAGAACATGGAGGATGCTTCAGCCTAAGCAGGCTAAATCCTAAAATCCAAGCTTTGCCTCTTTAGCCTTCCTTGCCACAGTTCCATCCTCGTGAACCTGCTACCCACGTACCGCCCCGGGCAGCTCGGGAGGGCAGCACTGTGATGGCATTAAGCGTGCACGGTGTTCCGCGGCTGCAGCTCGGGCACTCCTTCCCTTGCGCGCTCCTGCCGCTCGTCTCGCAGCTGTCGCTGCTCTGTCACGACTGTCACCCCGGCAGAGCGCACGGCAGGTCCTGCGGGAGCCGGATGGAGGAGCTGCACAGACCGAGCGCGAGTAACTGGGGGGGGATTTGAACCTTCATTGGACCAGTAGCATCTCTGAACGGGCTCAGCACAGGGTCAGAGATCCCCCGGCTGTGCTGCCGTGGAGGGAAGGCAGCCTCGAGGGAGGAGCTGCATCCCCTGCGCCCCCTCCCTGTGCACTAACTGCTCCCCATTAAATCAGCTCAGTGGGAATGACAGCTCCTATCCTAGCTTTCCACTGGAGAGCAGTCTTTTTAAACTGGACACCAACAACTGCGCTTCAGCTGACAACGATGGATGTGCTCAATAGCACAGCATGACCTACAATCCCTGGGTTTGCCTACGTGAACTTCTGGATTCAAAACATCCTGACTTGGCACATGCATTGTAGATCAAGCCTCTCTCTCTGAAACAAATCTGACACTTGAATTATTTCTGCTCACAAAGGTGGTAATGCTTTTGGCAGTTCTTCACCCACACAACCTTACATAAGGTCTTAAGAGCCAGGTTTTCAGCAGAGACAAGAATACCGGTTGATGCCAGACTCTAAAGAGAATCTAGGAAAAATGGGTGTGTGAATGATTTGCCTGTATTTTCCAAGCTATAGGTATGACCTAGATGTTTAGGGAATATGGCTCTTGTTCTCCTGTAAACCATTTTGTCTTATGTTCCCTGTATGTTCATCCCATATCCTTCATTCCTCACTGCTGTCCTGCCTGTAAATGAAAGGTGCGTGTTTGGGGGGAGGCAGGGGGAGAGAAGGTGCTGTTTGTTTGTACTGCTGACTCACAAAGTAACTAGTTGTGAAAGCATCGTGACAGCAAATGTATTTTCCAAGTTAGTTTTCTTTTTGCTCTCTTACACTGGGATGACATAACTGTGTGCCACAGTTGGTATTCCATGTCCTGCTTCCCATTTTCAGCTTTCTTAAACAACTTAATCTTCAATGTTATTTTCATAAAACTTATGAATTCTGGCAATCTTGAAACTCTTGGGGGATGTAATGGAGCACCATTCCCATGGGATGATCACTTCTCTACCACTGCACAAGTACCCT
Source organism: Phylloscopus trochilus trochilus (assembly GCA_016584745.2). Taxonomy (NCBI): domain Eukaryota; kingdom Metazoa; phylum Chordata; class Aves; order Passeriformes; family Phylloscopidae; genus Phylloscopus; species Phylloscopus trochilus. The sequence continues at coordinate 6,840,811 of WQNJ02000041.1, read as the reverse complement.
GCAGAGAGCCAGCAAGAGGACTGCAGCTCCAGTCTGTACCTGCACTACAAATACCAGCTCAGATTAACAGTAGACTGCTTTTGTCTTGCCAGCCAGACCTTTGAATGTACACTGTAGGTGCAGTTTCTCCATCCACGCACACCTGTCTTTGTTGCTGAAGGTTTGATTTTACCAGCAATGCAGGAAACTGTATCTCAAAGTACAAGGTTCTTCTCACTTGGGATGATACAAGGAATGGAAATGACCCTCCTCAGTTAACTGAGCCTCTACTCAGCTGGATCAAACAGTGAAACAGTGCTCTGAAGGAAGGTTAACTGCTGTAGTGTCATAGATGTCATCAGATATAGCACCTTAAGCAAACCTGCCCAATGCATTACACATGATGGGTGCATCCTTTTCCATTATATATCTGTATTTCCATTTATATGTAGGCTGGCTCTATTGGTCACTTTTTTCCCTGTAAACCCTTCTTGCTGCAATAGACTTGAGGTGTGCTTTTAGGATAGCTACTGATCCCCTTTTACCTTCCTGTAAGATGTCCATTATCCTGTCCATCATCATCAATACTTAAAACCATTTTTGTAACAAAACTGTGTCAAATATAGAGTATTACTCCTGTATACACAGACATTACATTATTACAGGTACTCCCGTGAGAATTGTGGTTTTATTTCTAATTCAAGTTTCTTATCAAGCACTTAAAGTGACAATCTTCACAGCATTGTGGATTATTATTATAAAATGAGTCTGCTTGTTCCTGAGAAGCGTGGAACGTCTCTACTGTCTTTGAAATGGAAATCCACGAAACGGATGAGAAGCAGCTTCCCGTGTTCATGCTTTCCCGAGGAGTCGCTCCAGGCCATGCGATGTGGAACGCACCGTCCAGTCCGCAGGTCGCCATCCACAGCCCGGATACCGCCGGGGCCCCGCTGTCACCAGCGCCCGAGCCCCTTCACCTGCCGGTTCCAAAGCGCCCCGTGCGCTCGGCGCAGGGAAGCGGCGGCGGTTCCCGTCTCCTCCCGGCGCTGTCCGCAGCGGCTCCCGCTCGAAGCGGCGATCACGGCGCTGATCCGGGGCGGCCGCCGCGGCCCGGCCCGCGCGGCCACGGCCACCCCCGCGCGCGGGCGCCGTCCTTGAGCTCGGCGAGGAAGGCGTCGCGCAGGCGAAGCAGGCGCGGGGCCAGGTCGCGCTGGCCGCGGGTGAGGGCGGTGGCGGTGACCCGGGCGGCGGCGCGGATGGGCCGCGACTCCGAGAGCCGCTCCACGAGCCGCGGACTGGAGAGCAGCAGCAGCAGCGCCCGCAGCAGCGCCATGGCCGCTGCTCTCGCGAGACAGCGCGCCCGATCGCCCCCACAGGCGGGGCGCCCCGCGGTTCTCGCGAGCCCTGCCGCACGCCCCGCCCCGCCGCGCTCGCGAGAGCCGCGCACCGCCTCGCCATTGGCTGCGGGCCCGGCGGCTGCGGCGTGCGTGAGCGGGCGCGGGAAGGCGCCGGGGGGCGGCCCGGCTGGGCGGTGCCGCTCTGTCCGGTGCTGGGTTGGGCTGGCCTCGGCCGGGCCGGGCAGCGCCGCCATGAGCTCCGGTGGGACGCTGAGCATCCTACGCAGCGACTCCTACGCCGAACTCAGCCAGTACCGGGACCAGCATTTCCGGGTGAGCCGCTGCCGGGGGCGGGCGCCGCGCGGGCCGGGCCGGGCCGGGCCGGGCCGGGCCGGGCCATGAGGTAACGCTGTGTCCTTGCGGCCCAGGGGACGCGGTACGACCAGGAGCGGCTGCTGAGGAAGAGCTGTACACTGTACGTGGGGAACCTCTCCTTCTACACCACGGAGGAACAGATCCACGAGCTCTTCGGCAAAAGCGGCGACATCAAGAAGGTCATCATGGGGCTGGACAAAGTGAAGAAAACCGCCTGCGGTTTCTGCTTCGTGGAGTATCCTTGTGCGGGGCGGCAGGAGCGGTCCGGGTGCGGGTGAACTGCTCTGCACTGCAGGCTCTGAGTCACCGGGGAGTTCTCCGAGGATAAAATTAACCGTTTGCTAAAGCGCCTGTGGGAAACTGGCGAGAGAGCAAAGCTGGTCTCACGGTTGGACTTGATGATCTTAAAGTCTTTTCCAACCATGATTCTCTGATTCCAGCATACACTGCATGTCGAGCGGGGTTAGCAGCTTAGTTTCACTTTGATACTTTAACCTAGACATCTCTTAGGTGGTTGACCTCTGCAGTAAATTAATATTCTCCGTGCTGAAGTAAAAAGGTCTTTCTTTTTGTAAAACCCAACGTGTAAAGTTTCTGTTGGCACCTTTCATCCCTGTTGCGTGCCTTCATTATCTTGCATGTTTCTCAGGATCATTTTGTTACTGGTTCCAGTGAAATCACCAGAGTGGTGAAAGTTTGCGACATGAGCGGAGCATGCCTGGGGCTTCTCACTATTTAGCCATAGAGCTTTGTTCTGTTAAATGTCGGCATAATTGACAAACTTAATCCAACATACGTATTTTTAATATGCAGCTTGAATTGATGCATGTTCCTCCCTTTCACTAGCAGTTTTCTTAGCTGGTGTAGCCTCATAAAAGTGGTTCAAGCAAAGACTTGGTTTTGTAGCCCATTTGATATTTTTCTTTTTTCCATGTGATGAAAATAGAAGTCCATTTTTTCATTAACCTGTTCCTAAGGTATTATGCCAGAGGAGATGCTGAAAATGCAATGCGATACATCAACGGGACCAGACTTGATGACAGGATCATAAGGACAGACTGGGATGCAGGATTTAAGGAGGGTAGGCAGTATGGCCGTGGAAGATCAGGGGGACAGGTAGGTTGTTGTACAGCCTGGGGTTTTAAGGGAATGGTGGTTTTGCCAAACTTCATGGTTTTGAATGAACACGGAACAATTTCAGAAATAGTGGCTTAGGAGTCATTGTTTAAGATGCAGTGGAAGACAGCTGATTGATGGCAGTATAATCCACTAGGAATAAACAACTCTTCCATAAATTCAGTAAAAGTACTTGCAGAAACATGTCATGGCTGCCTGGGGAGAAAATGCTTTTAAGTAAGCCCAGAAAATGTAAGGGGCTGTCAGGAATACACAGGTCAGCCGTTGGCTTACCCCAGGTGGAGCAGGTGTCAGGGGCTCGTACTGCTAAAGCCCAAGGCTGGCCATCCTTGCTTGGGCTGTGTTGATTAGAGAGTCCCCAGACATGATGAAAGAGGAAGTTTTATGGTTTATGCTGTTCTGGGCTTCTGCATGATGCACTTCACCTTCTGTTTAGTCAGTCAGCTCCATGTAGCCACTTAGGTGTTGTGATGTTGGCATGACTGAATTCTAATAGTGTAACAATTTTTGAGAAATTGTTTTTGCTTGTCTTTTCTGGACTTCCCTTTCTCCCTCCCTCGTTAGGTCCGAGATGAGTATCGGCAAGACTATGATGCTGGACGAGGTGGCTATGGCAAAACGGTTCAGTGCCAGTGACTCCTCAGCTTCACAGGAGAGCCAAATCTGCATTGTAGATGTCCCCAGGCACAAAATAGGTCTGTTGCACACAATTCACAGAAACTCCTATCCACATTCCTGTGAGCACATCCTATGTCCAATACCTCTTCTGTTTTAATACCGGAATCCAAAGCATTGCAGAGGACCTGGGAGCAAGGCTTTAAGCATTAGAATGCTTAAAGGTCTTGAAATGCTGCTATAACTTACTGAAAGGAGAAAAGATGTAACTTTATGGTGCTTTTTTTTTTTTTTTTTCCTCTGGCAAAACTTGATTATTCAACTGGGTTTTGTTTACATTGGTATCACAGGGTGGAGAGCAGTGTTAAAGGATGATGGGTGGATGTTTCACAGATGAAAGCAAAAAGCAAAGAGCCTGTAAAGGAAGTGGAATTTCTAGGGAAATTTTTCAATTTCTAAGGAAGCCTTTTAAGTTGCAGATTTTCTGGGGTTACTGGATTAGCGTCCTTTTTCACTGGTGCTTTACATGAACAGCCATAATGAAACAAACCAGATTGAGTTCAGGAATCATGAAGTGACAAGCCGAGCAGAGAGCAGGAGACAGACCTCTACTTCTTCTACAAAGTATAATTGTGATTGTGTGACAGAGAACACCAAAAACAAGAATTACAGTACAGTTATTTCACAGTTTGAGTATTAGTATTTTGCACCATCTGGTAGCTCTCTAGAGCCTTAATATTTGAGGGCAGTATCTTCCCTGTGCCTGTAAGGGTTGCATGAAGCCAAGTTACCCCCAAAATGGGATGTTGGAGGAACTGGGTTTATAATGAGGAAGTTTCTTCCCAAAATAGGTTTTCTGTTTAAGAAACTTGATTTCAGACAACTTAAAAATAGAAACAAAAGAGTTTTGGGAGGAGCCTCGCTTTCTACTGAGCATGTGACAAGAATGGTAAAAGAATTTCGGGATTACGTGGCTTGTTGTGTTTTGGTTTTTCCCTGCTGGATCCTATTCATACTGCTTGTTGATGTGTTGGAGTTTTGATATACTTCAGGTGTAGCTTTAAAAATGTGATCCCAAGATCAATGAAATTGACCTGCTGAAACAAAATAGTTTAAAAAGAACCGTTACAGGGCTTTGGAATTTCTTCATGGACTTCTGAGTTCCATGTAAATGGTAGTTCCTAAAGTTTTATGCCTTGTTGTCTGTGACTCCTGATAAACTTTCAAAAGTGTACAAAAGTTGATCTTTACTCACTGAAGGTATTGTAGGAAATTTTACACTTAATCACAACTGTTACTGTAAATTGGAGGACAAGTGAGTTTGAACAACTCCTTACTTAGGAAGTGTGGGTTTGAGGGTTTTTGGCATGAGGATTAAAACTGGACCTTTGGGATCACTTGGTGCTGGTCTGCAAATAAGCTTTGAACAGCCTTTTCCAATACAGTACATTTGATGATGAGTTTACAGCCTGTAATCTGCTCTAGAACACTGCTGAAGTTTATTTTTCATTGTATCAACTTTGTATGAAAATATGTTACCAAAAACTCTAAAGTCACTTTTAAATAAAGCTGCAACATTAAAATGGTTTGTTACTTTTTTTTTAACAGAATGGAAAAACGAAAGGAACTGTAGACTCTTGGTCACATCTTTGTTTTAGTCTCTTTTAAGATGAAAAGAATGAATATTCTTTCCCTCTGACTGGATTTTTAGTCTTGTTTTGTTCTTACCTGGATTCTGAAAGGTGTTTGGTTAATGCTCTTCATTCTGGTTTGAATTTCTTTGGATTACAGGACAGAAATTATTTATTGATAATGAAGTAAATGTGAAAGTCTGTGGTGTGTAAGAAGTAATTTTCAAGGTGATCTTCCTTACAAAAATGAGGTTTAAATTTTTTTTTATTGCAAGTACTGCCAGTACTTCTCAAAAAGTAATTCTCAAATGAGAATGGTGGTAATAAGATTGTCTGTCACAACAATCACTGTTCTTTGCTGCTTATGTACAGTGGGTCTGGAAAGAGTATGTTTTAAAGTGAGATTCTCTGTTTTGAGAAACACCAATCACAGTGGGATTTAAAGCCACGTGATATGTCATGTGAACTCAGAATCTCAAAAGAGGATATATAATAGAGGAAATTGAACATGGTTGGTTGGTTGTTGCCTTCCCTAATTGAAATTGGCTCTTGGTATGCTGAACCTAGTGCTTTATGAAAGGAACTGAATCAGGTCTTTGAAAGTTCTTTGGGGTCTTCAACTTTCTGATGTTCTGGTGTGTTGGGATTAGGTTGTCTTGGAAGGACAGAATCTGCCATGCTTCTTGGACAAGCTACTTCATTGCAATTATAAACACTTTCATGGAAGTTCAAGTTCATGCTACCCTTGAAAAGTGGTAGCATTTCTAAGTACTTGTTCATCATAATTAGCTACTTTTATGAAATTGTATCCATAAAAAAAACCCAGCAGCTAAGAATATAGGTGGAAACTTACATATGCCTTGATGGAAGGGAGGCTGTTAGAAATTAAAGCAGTGACAGCTTCAGTCCCTCCCTCAGCCTGGTGCAGGCTCATGGGGTGATTTACCTGCCTCTCTGAGGCAGCAATGGCTGCAAATAAGATTAGTATTTACAGCATTTGAGTTTTGGTATTACAGGGTAAAATCAGTGGAGTGTAAAAGCATTAGAGACATTTGTTTTCAATGCATGACACAATAATTACCCTGAAAATGTCTCACTGCAGGCTCATTCCAAGGTGGTTTGTGTGTTAGGTTACTTCACTGCCCCATGCAGCAGACAAGTTCCTCCTCAGGTTGGTGCAGGCACAACAACTGGTCCTTTCTAACCAGACAGTTCTGAAAACAATACTGCAACTATTTAAGATAATATACGCCACCTCATCTTCCACTTCTTGTCTGATTAGGCTTCTTGTAAATGAAAAAATTGATGAGAACTATTAAAATTGACATGGTTTGTACATGGTTTCATCTCTACAAGGAAGACAATCCTAGTCAAAGGAATGCAGTCCATAGGGACTGACCTGCTCAAAAACTCTGGTCTATTTGAGTCTATTTCTAAAGCACAGGTTGTACCTTATGCCAGAGCATATAAATGAAGACAAATTAGGGTGTGCATTTTTCTTTGCACTCTCAGGTTTCTGCTCCTAGCTGAGTGTATTTGGTACTTCCAGGTAAGTCTAGGACCTTACCACTGTAGGTGGTGTATCAAAAAATTGGTGGAGGTGGTGGAGAGAAGTGTTCTGGCTTTCAAAACATTGTGGTTTTGAATCCACTAAACGATAGTATTTGCACGTTAAGACACTATAACTGCACAAATATATGAAGTATATTGCACCCCTGCCAGTAGAGGACAGTTACATGAGAAGAAAGTTTGATGAGCTTGAGAAACTCCTTTCTGAAAGCAGGAGAGATCAGTTCTTGGGTCAGGATTCCACAATTTATGAGGATGCTCTTCCTGCCACTCTACTTCCCAACCTGCTTTCTGAGACAAAGATGTGCTTTACTTCACTGAGGTGATATTGTTCTCCAAGGTTATTTTTAGTTTCCACCTGAAGGCCATTTGAGTGTCTATTTGGGTTCTTTACAGAAAAAAAAAAAAAAAAAAAAAGAAAAAAGTAAATAGGAAACCAAATTCTTTGCAGCTCGGAGTAGCTGGTGAGTTCAGATGTGAGGTGAATGTTTCCGTCAGCAGGAGGATGCAGTTTGAGTGGAGCGCCCGAGGAGCAGCGGCGGTGAGGTGTCCGTGGCGCTCTCTGGTGGTGACACCGCCACCGGCAGGGGGGCGGCTGCCGGGAGCGGTGCGGGGCTGCGCTTGTGCTGTGGAGATTTTCCTTGATTTGCTTGTAGAAATGACCAAAAATCTGATTTTCATCAAAGAGAAGTCTGTAGACCGTTTCTCAGAGTGGAGGCAAATGGAGGTCAGGATTTGCGGGTTTGAAGCCCCTGGCTGTTTCTCTGTTTAGCAACAACTTATTTACCTTTTCCACTGGATATTGTGATATGCAGTGTCTGTGGTAACTTCTCTCCCTGCTCCCAGGAACCTCTTTGGGTCTTGCCAAAGCACACCCATGATATTAGAGGAGGACTTGACTCCATCCATGCTTCAGATGCCCAATTCATGCTTCACAATCTCACATAAATTGTAGTTTGTGTAACTGCCAGCAAATCTTAGGCCAACAGTCTCTTTTTCAGCCACTAGCAGGTTATAAATTGAAGTTCTGTGTTGCACACAAAGTAAATGTCTGCAGCTTGACAAGAAGTTAGGCAAGGCTTAAAATGCCTGGTTTGTTTCTCTGGAGTCACAGTAGCCCTTCAGGGACTTTGCAGACTTAAATGTCTGTTTCTTCTGAGTATCCCTGGGGGAAAGTGCCCGTTTTATTAATCTTAGAATTTTTTTGTCTGATTCATAGGGTGCTAATGCTGTGTGGGACAAGCCTGTGGTAGATGCTTGGTGTCCTCAGTCCTGGTGCTGACAGGGCTGTCTTTCCTAACTAATGTATTTCCCAACACAGTAACAGATGAGAGTAAGGAAGACACACAAGTAGGTGCAGTAATCTCAGCATGCATGACCTGAGTGAAATGTAGACTGTTATTTTTTTTCACTTCTGAAGGACAAATATCAGTTATTCCTGGTACAGGGTTTTGTTGCTTTGAGGGTGCTACAGCAAATGCTTTTGAAAACCTTTTTCATGACTGTTCAATAAGAGTTGCAGTCTTGCTTGAGTATTCCTCCCAGAAGCTTTCTCTTTATCCTCCAGTGCTCATCTCTGACTACATAAAACCTGCTTATATTTTATTCCGCTATCCTCCAACCAAGTCTAGGCAAAGCTAGCTGGTTCTGCCCTGACAGGAAAAACTGCCACTGTTCCAGAAGCTGGATGAGGGGCTGAGTCAGAATTTCAGACACCAAGTTGCATAGAGAGAAAGTGAAATACCTTCCATCAAAAAACAGTGTGAATTAAGGTTTACTCTGTTAATGACTGAGAAAACATCCTTCTTGTGTGCCTTGATGAGAATGTTTGAAAAAATAAGACTATATGTTAAATAATTTTGTTTGGTTTAATGTATTTAATTAGAGCTATTTCTGAATTCCTTTTCAAGGTGGGCCATGTATTACTTCTTCTGGGACTGATGTGTTTGCAGTAGAATAGTATTGAACCACAATTTTTGTTTTTTTCAGGTATTATTAAAAGACATCTTTTCTTAAAACGGAATTTGAAAACAAATGGGAGATAAGATTTGCTGTTTTGCTGTTTATCCAGTTGCATACAACATCAATATTAGAATAAATTAGCCTCATTGAGTCAGCTTGTACTTGTGTTTCTGGAAAATGAAGCTTTTGCCTTCTCTACCAATCTCTTCCTGGAAGCAACAAAGTGCAAAGAAAATTCTAATTTTCTAGTTAGAATAGGTAAGAATATTTTAAGTGTTAATAATACATACTTGTATTATTATAGCTGTACATCTGTACCTCACGTGCACTTCAAATTGCATCAGATTGTTTTAGTTTTCTGACTGTATTCCTTTAGAATAAGACTCCTACTATTTTATGCTTTGTGTCTTTATTTTTATGGGGAATTTTCCTGTTTTGAAAATTGTTGCTACTCTGTTCAAATTAATTGATTATAAGTTGATGCTTTTTGGTTTGTGTTTGATTTTCTGCAATACCATTGTTTTGCATCTTAAATTACTTTTTTGAAGACAAAAGCCCTGTCAGCTGGTCCTGCTGCCACAAGATGTCGTGAGAAGCCGTCTCTGCCTCCAGAATGAGTGGGGGCTGCCAGAATTCTCAGTCAGCTCAGGAGCTGGTGTGGAAGGAATGATGTGTTTTGAAAGCTGTGTTCTGAAAGTGTCTCATTTCACTGTGCAGCTAAGGCAGTGTGTGCATTTCTTGAAGAAACTCTTGCGTCTTAGAATGCTGCTAGAAACAAAAGTGTCTGGTGACTGATTAAACAGTCTTCTACATGCACTGAAGCAGTGGAGTTAGGAGTGCCTTAAGCTTGCTGATGTGTAGGATGCCTCACAACACCAAGCACTGTAGAACTGAAAGATTGTCCAGGCTGACAAAGGACTGGCTTGTGGTTTGGGTTTTATAGGGTTTTTTCCCTGCTCTGACTTTACTCCAGTAAGAGAAGGAATATGTTTTCATGGACTGGAAAGAACTTCTTCCCCTTAAATCTGCACTTTTGCTTCTTCTTTAAATTCCCAGCTGAACTTGCTCTTTGGAATCTACATATTAATGTGAAAAAGCCTTCAAGCAGCAATCTTACAAAGTTCCATTCTGCACAGATGCCAAGAACAAGTCTACTGTCTTGCCAGGGGGAGATTCAGCAGAGATTTTTTAAGATACTCAGATCCCTCACAGTCACTCTGAGTCATGGTGGATTTTTGATGAATTGTTTTATAGGGTGCAGTCCTGTCAGGAACTCAGTTTTATCTCCCATGTAGTTCAGTGAAATCTGTGTACATGGTGCTAAAGTACTGAGTGTGTTTTAATGAACTTTGTCTACTTATTTCACCATAAACTAAACATGTAACATGTTGGCATGCCAGGAGAATTCTTGAAAGGCCTTTGGGAGCAGCACAGACTCCTGAGTTGTATCTCAAAGTGAGCTGAGTAAAACAGTGTTACAAAAATAATGAGAGCATTTTGAGAGGGTTTCCAAAAGTTTGTCAGGATAATTGTCCATAATCACGTGCAGGACAGAATTTTTCTCCGATCCAAGGCCATGATAGCCAGCAAATACTACTTGGTTTACAGAGTTTGACAGGAAAGATATTTCAAAAGAGTGCAGAAACCTAGAAGGATATGAAAAGTGAGGGAAGATTCCAGCTAATTTGTCACTAATTCAGGTTCTAGACACAAAATGGTCATCAAGGCAAAATTAAACATTAAAAGAGGCCCAGAAGCCTGAATAAATATGTGATGCCCATCAACAGTCCTTGGATACAGTGTTGATTCTCTGTTTAATCATAGATTTTCCCCTAAGGATGTTTATTGAACTTAAACAGGCGTGAGAATGACTCATTCCCTGTTAGAAAACAAATCACTCTGATGTCTGTGAAGGAGTGCTGCTGTTCCTTGTGCTCTGTGAATTGTTCTCCTGGCTGGGCCAAGTGCTAGGCAGGCCGGAGCTCTCCTTAAGCAGCGGCACAACATCCTGCTTGGTGACAATATGGAACTGAGAATGAAAGAATGAGCCAGGGCTCCTATTTCAGACAAATCTGAGGGTAACTAGTGCTTCCCAGACACAGAGTTGTCCCGAGAGAGGAGAAAACATGCAAAGCTGAATGCTGCAAGTACCAAAGGCGCTCAGGGCTGTGATGGGCCTTGACAGTGGAGTTGAGAGCTGGTTTGCACTGGAGGTTTACAGATGTCTCCATATAAAGTTTAGTCTGGATTGAACTTAATGTGAGAGTACTGGAATCTGTTTTTCAGGTTTTCAATATTTTACATTTTAATAGATTTTAAATGGATATGTTAGTGCACATAAAATGCAGAATTGCCTCTCAAGAATTGCTTTTTCATTATTAGCCAGGAGTTTATATTGGACTATGCAATTTAACAAAGAAGTTCTCCTCTTTTAGCTGCATTTTATTACAATCCTAGGAAATGAGCTTCTTTGTGATTTCCAAGTACACAATACCTGAACAAAGTCAAGTGTAAGTATAGTGTAATAGGGCTTTTTTTAAAAACAAATTTTAATTTATTTTTAAAATTCTAAGGTGTAATTGATTTTCTAGTTTAGAAAGCATATAATAAAAATGCATTTTGTATTAACATTTTAAAATAATTCATTATTTTTAAACATTTTTTATTGCTGAATATGTTGTTGCCAGAACTGCTATCAGTATAACTTACAGTAGAGATGTGAGAGATTGAAACTGCAAAGGAATAGTAGTGACAAAAGCTAGAGGTAAAGCATCAATTTCTATTCATTCTTCCTTTTAAATGGAGGAAAGGTGTTCTGCATTTGTAAGGATTACATTGTTGCTTTTCAGACATGATTCAAAGATGAGTATTGAAAGAGGGAAGGTATAAAACGTTATGTCATTAGGAATTCTAGTTCCATTCAAATAGGAAATGTTCTATTTATGATCCTTAAAGAAAGCCCTCAGGTCATGAACAGTATTTCCATTTGTTGAGAAAAATGTCAGAATAGTTTCCTGATAGTCTGTACAAAATGAATGTTCCTTTTGAACCCTTTAATAATTCATTTTCTGGGCACATTTTAAAAATCATTGAAGAATTAATAAAAGCTATGTGTAAAATTACATTAAATCCCCTCTGTGAAATTCCAATGTTTTTTAGAGCATTCACAGCTTTGTTTTTGAGTGAAATAACTGTTGATTTCAGTGGGCCTCAACTTGTTAGTTGAATATACCACAAGGAGGATCCACTTTTCCTTTGATTTTCTTTAAGATGTGTGAAGAATTAATTCCGAGACCTTCATGGCATTACTGTGTATAGACCAGGGAAGAGAATGGGGGACAGAGTTTTTGCTGTCATATATGGTGGACAGTTTTTTAAGAGAAAAGGATCTCAGTTTCTAGATTCAAGTTATTAAATTAGAATATTTTTGCTAAGTGTGCTGAGCACTTGAGCTTCTGAAACTTCACATATATGAGGTATTTTTCTTTATAAAGGAAACACGTCCTTTCAACAGGGACATAAACCTAGAAGTGAAAAGCTTTTTGCATCTACTGATGTATTTGCAGTTCTGTAATCTGAGTATGTTGCAGCTTTGCAGTGGGAAAAAAGGAACCATGTTGATGAGTGCTGATGCAATATACATGTCAGCAATGACATAATTGCTGCATTGCATAACAATGCATTTGTCTTTTGAGTTCTGTTTGCCATTTATAAAATTCACTAGCATCTTTTGATTTTTGTGGAAGGCTGATTAGGTTCTGGGCTAATTCTGGTAGGAGTAGAGATGCTCTGAGCTGTATCCCTTCTGGACATGAATTGGTGGGTCACTGTGATAGGGAGCTGCACTCAGTGGCTTCACTCCCTCATGTCAGCAGCTGCAACACAGGGATCTGTGGGAATGACAGCTGTTATACCCAAACTGTTATCTTCTTTTTTTCCCCATTATGCCCTAACATCAGTGTGTTAAAAAGAAACCTGAATATTTGATTTTTCCTTATGAAGCCAGGAAATTGCATGTTGATTTTTTTTTTTTAAAGCAGCATGAGTCATAGTTTCCTTGAAGAATTCCAGTTAAGCATCTTAGGTCTTCTGCTAAATGCTGAAAGAAAAGATTTTAATGCTTGCCAACTGTTGAATTCCCTATTTCCTTATTTCTTGGCTAAGCTGATATTCACTTACTGATAGCAAATTTTCTGTTTTCTGTGATTGCGAAGTTTACCACAAGTAGCCTGGCAACCCTCCTGTAAAGGACAGGGATGCAGTCCCATTCTCTACAGCATTTGGCTGTTTCCTCTCCTCCTGTAGTAAATGCTGTATGCAGCTGTAATGCAGCTGTTCTGAGTGCAGCAGGGAACACAGACAACCTGCTTCAATGCACAGCCCACATCTGTGCTTGGAAGAATTCAAAGTGACAGGAAGCATGCTGGGGCCATATGTCAGCAAAGCAGAGTTCAGAGCAGGCGGCACTGTAAGCACAGGTTTAATTTCTAGCACAGTTTTTGAGGCAGTTGTGTTTGGATCATTAAGAGCAAAAGTTGCCTTCTCTGAATTATCATTATGTGTCAGCAGTTGCTTGACAACTTTGAGCCAACTTGGAAATACCTTCCCCAGAAGCTCATGTTTATCTCTCACACAACTGTTGGGACTTAACTGTGTTTCATTTATTTTTGTGTGTGAACACCTTTATATGTGTTAAAGAATCAATAAATTTTGCGTGTTGCCTTTGTTAAGGGCCTTTGCAGCTGTGATCTATATTGAAGGGGCATTTTCTCTGTGAGTGGTCTGGTATCTCCAGTATCACTCCTGGGAGACCTGGCAGGACAGTACATTATCTTTAAAGCACTTCATCAGGGCTTAATCCCTTTTGAGTTTGGGAACACTGAAATAAAGTGGCTGTTTGAATGCATTTGACTAAACAATAGCTTAGTATGAGAAAGATGGCAACTTTTTATTCTTAATGATTCTTAATGAAGAAAACAGAATGTTCCCTTTCTGTTTATCTGATTAAAGGAGCAGTATAAATCAATATAAAACTGAGAAAAAACTGAGATTGTTCATCTCAGTCCTTGGTTGACCTATATGAGACATTAACAAGATAGCACAAAGCAGGTTGCCCAGGGCCTTGTCCAGCCATGTTTTAAACAGCATCTCTAAGGAGGGAGACTCAGCAACATTTCTGGGCAACCTGTTCTGGGTTTTGGACATCTGTGATAAAAAGGTATTTTCTTGTGTTCACATGGTGTTTCATGTGCTTTAATTTGAGAATAGGTTATCAATCAGTTTTGCATGTGAAATTTTCGTGTTTTTTGAAAGTGATGCTAGAGTTTGAGGCAATGTGACTTCTAGATGAACTTTTGCTTCCTCTCCAAGTTTTCTTTCGGTGTCTCTGCACTAGCAGCTTACCTGCTAGCACAATGTCCTTTCCTGCTTAAAAATCTCCCATGTATTCTTTGGCTTATGTTCCAAAGCTGAATGGATGATAATACTGCATTTGATTGCTCTTCTCTGCATCTGTGTAATTTGATCAACAGTGCTAGTGAGTGCCTTCTGGGGAGAATTTAATTGATAAAGCCAGATTTATCTGCTGAAAATGAGGAAAGCATAAGGTGACCTAATGGGAAGCTAAGGCCAAAATATGAACTTCTGGGGAGAAGGCACAGAAAAGCTGCAGATCACTGTCTTGCTGTGACATGATTTGTGGATGTCAGAACCACCAAATATGTGCTATATTCTGCCTCAGAGTCACAGATTTATGTTAACTGGTGTAACTCTAATGTTGTTGGAACTGCTGGGTGCTGTGACCTGGCCCTCAACTATGTTTGTAGCTGTGTGTCTGCTCGCCTGCAGTCTTACACAGTGCCTGCCTGGTACTGGATCATAGAATCATAGAATGGAGTCATAGAATCATTAAGGTTGAAAAAATCTCCAAGTTCATCAAGCTGGTGGAACTTGTCTACTGCACCATAGTGCTAAGTGCTGAGTATCAAGACTTCAGATTGCAGTTGGTGTAAAACCTGTGACATCTTCCCAAATAACATAGTTACAGTCAAGATAGTCCCCAGACAGTTGTTAATACTTAGTTAAAATTAGCAAAATATTTGATATTCCAAGAAATTTATTTTCCTGCCCTTTGTGACATGTTTGGCTCTGGCCAGCATGTTCTGTTCACATCCTGTGCTATTTTTGGTAACGTTGATTATCCTTCCCCCCACTTCTTTTGCAAAACAGAATGATACGTCTTTTTATTGGTACGTGTTACTTTCTCACATGGGTTCAGTTTCACCAGTGATCAAAACCAGATGGATCAGTCATGTGTAATGAGTAGTTTAATCTGAGTGCTGCTGGGCTAATTGGAGTGGGCTAGTGGATGTGTACCTTTCTTTCTCCTATACATGCAAATGAAAGTGTAATTTTGAATTGGACCCTGTCTTCCTGTTTCCTTCCACTGAAAAGGGACAAAAAGGCAGAACATGTAGTTTTTGACAGGTGTTGAATCTGATGGTTTTCTTTGGAGAGCCATTTTCTGTAAAATGCATTTCTAGGGCCATGGATTGAGTGGATTAGCTAAAGACCTGCCAGAAACGGGGTTAATTCCAGGACCATCAGTGATGGACAGTGGAAGTCTCTGTTCAGAGCTTCCGGCAGTGGCAGGGAGATCAGCCGGTTCTTGTTGACATAAGGTTTTTCCCTATCATTGTGCAGAGTGTGTCCCATATTAGCCAAGCTCCAAACAGTATTAATAGATGCCAAACACATTTTCTGCAGCTCTGTGGGAAAGATGTCAAGTGGCAATTTATCACTTTCACTCACTCTGACCCAATCAGACCCACATTACCTGTACAGAAAATTGATCGGGAGGGGATAATTCTCTACAGCTTTTCATGAAAGAAAGTTACTCATTTATCACCAGACTTGGTCTTTATGGCTGTTTATGATTCTTCTGCTCATGGCAGTAGGAACATGTGGGGCCCCAGGAAGTACCAGGACTCTGTGAACACTTTGGGAAATGCTACTGTAGTGAGCGTGAGAGGCTTAAATGCAGGGTAGCATGATTTGTATCAAGTTTTGGCCATTAATAGTAATTATAATTTTCATAACTTAGTCCAGATTGACTATCAGTGACTGCAGATCCAAATTATTTTTCAGTGATGGGACAGATCCAATGTGGGTTTTGAGAAAACTCACAAGAGCACATCACAGCTAATATAATTTGAAAAGAATGTGACATGAGCTTCTCCTTGCTACTGTTGCCATTGAGGAGGCAAGGAATGCTTGGGTGAAAGTCCATCTATGTGGATCACCTGGTTGTTTTATTGTGGTTAACAGTGAGGCTGTGTAAACTCTAATGCTCAGACCATCTCCTATGTGTAAAGACAATTTTAATCAATAAGGTGACCTCTACCTTAGGTTGATTAATCTTGTGCCTCTTCTTTTTCAACTCCCCAAACATATCAGTTGCCCTAATAAAAATGTTTTATTTCTCTTGAATTTCTAAAATTTCTCTTGAAAAACTTGTAGTTCTAGTGACCTGTAATAGACTAAGAATATAACTAAGAACATTAAGTATAGAGAAATAAAGATGTAATTTTTAGGGAAGGAAAAAAAGGAAGGCATCTTTGAATAAAATCTACTTTAATAGTTTTTGGAACTCCATTCTAATACAGGTGCTCAAGGACATAGTTGGCAATATACTTAACAGCAAGTAAAGTCTCTTCACAGGTTGGCTTTATCTGAGATTCGGGGAGAAGGAAACCGTATCTCCCGGTGTCCCGGAGCTCGAAAGTGAAAGAGTACTTGATGCCTTGGTCATAAGCCCAGTCATCAGAGCCCCCTGCAGCAGGGTCTGTTGGAAAAGAAATTAAATAAGGCTTAACTGGGAAAGAGTGGCTACACATCAAATGAGAAATACATGAAATTAATCAAGTCACATAGCCAGGAGTGCAGAAAGGACAGATAAAAAGAAATATTCTGTGAATTGATTGATTTATCCTGCTTGTGGGAAAGCTGTTGTGATTTTAGGCCATTTATGAGTTTCATTCCAACTGATTTGGGCAAGCAAACATAAACAACCTAAACTGCTCCCTCCTTGTCACTGTTGTGGGGAAACCATGGGAGAAATGTCTGAGGAACAGGAATATGGTGTGGTTGCATGGGGGTGTTTAGAAACACTTGGTATCAGAAGCAAATATCCTCTCACTGGATGGCTTTTTGAGGTTCACAGAGATGGGAAAGAGCTGCATATCTGGGATTTCAGCTCCATCTTTTTCTGCTGGACAAATAGTACCCTCCCTTTTCAGTAGCTGGTACAATAAAAGGAGTCTCTCTTGCTAGGAAAGGAGCCTCCAGAATTGCCAAGCATCACCAACGAATTTCTAAAGGAAGAATCTCAAAAAATATTGTAAAAATTGGAAGAAACTGTTTTTTAAAATGTTTGGGAGGGAGTGGTTAAATATTTGAGGAAGGAGAAACAGGCAAGAGAAATTAGCTTCCCGATTTAAGTAAATTAAGAGGTCTTAAATATGGGAGATATTGAAGTTCTATAAATCTAGATTTGGCAACCTTGACTTGGCTTTTGGCACTGCAAAGGCCATATCCACAGCTGAGTTCCCAAGAAGGGTATAATAATTAGTCATTACAAATAGGTTTGTAATTAGCATGTGTCTCAGAATGTAATGCAAAGTAAAAGAAATTGGTGTTGCTAGAGTGGTTGAAGGAGTCACATCATCTTTAACTTGGAGATACTAGAAATGCAGAAAATCTTAGGTCAAGGTTTTTCTGTTTAAATCTAAGCTGTGTATGATTTAGGAATTCGTGCTATGAGCATGAATTCCTAAACATTTTACTACATTGCTTGACTTTCCAGGAGGTCACACACTGCCTGGGATCCCTAAGGAATAAATTCTCCCATAATTTAGAAATGGCAGATCCCATATATACCTCTTAGTCTATGCATGTGAAGAGAGAAGGAGACTACTTAGAAAGAGAATCACTATAAAACTGCATTTTATAGTCCTAGCAGACTTAGTATAGATTGCCAGTATATTTAGGTCAATACTTACAGATTGTTTTCGCTCCTGGACCGTAAGTATATTTAGTATTGTACAAACTGGCCAGCTCTTTGGAAGCAGCTTTAGCTATGGAGTTCTGTAAGAAAAGAAGAATGATAAATGCAGATTTTCAGAAGCTTTCTGAGTGAATCTAAGCAATTGCACTGTTGTATAAACTGAAAAGCCATGCTAGAGAAGCTTTTATTTGAAAACCATTGTCAACCTCTCAGTGTGAACTAGGTGTAAGTAGCTGACAAGGCCCAGCTTGTCCTGATGTTGTGAAAAGAGCTTGTCAGCAAAGAACTTGTTCTCAAAGGTTTAATGGAGTGTGCTCCAGTCTGTGAATGGTCTGTTGCAGTCTGGTGTACAGTCCAGGGGGGGTTGGACAGATAAGGGGACAAGAGGTAAGTCAGACAAGAGGACAAGACCACTTTCTAGACTTAGAAGAAGCTTATACAAGGTTAAAACTAAATTGAAAAAACCTTACTTAGAGATAAGAGAATCTTAGAGAATGGTAATAACTTGGTACAGTAAATTGCAAACATACAATAGCCTTTCTTTTCCTTCTGTTCATGCAGCTATAAATTCAGAGTAGAGTCATCTCAGTCCGGGGAGTTGAACATTGATACAAGTGGAAGCAGATTAAGGTCTTATAAATATTAACAGGCAAAAAAGGCATAAATTACCCTGAAACCATATGTAGTCTCAATAATTTCAATTAATTTCCTGTGCACAGAAGGACTCCTTCAACTCCCACTGATTCAGTGAGGGTTGGATCAGGCCCATCAATAGTACTATGAAGCTTTGTATGTTTGCATTAAGGAAAATTACAGACTTTTCTTTGGAACGTATGGCTTTTCTAATTCTTCATTATACAACATGTTGGTAATAAAACATGAAAACTATTACTAACAGATGATAAATATGAATGATTTTTGAAAGCATATGTTCAGTAGAAGAATAAGCAATGGGTTGCCGTATATTTCTTTATAGCTTGCAGCTGAATGGCTTACTATTCCAGGAATTTCCTCAAGCCCTTTCCTTCTCTGTAGGTTACACTCTGGCTTACTTCCCAGTGGAAGATATATTGTAAAATATTCTCTGTTTATCCTTATGCTTCAAATGTTCTTCTGAATTACTCAAAAAGGCATGTTGGACAATGTATTTAGAAAATTTTAGTTAACCAAGAGAGCTTCCTCAGCTTCTAAAAAACAACATCACAACATGCTTGCATTATCACTGGCAGCTTTCCCCACTCCCAAATATTTGGTTTTGAACATTTCAGAATTATGGGAGTTTGCTCTAGGAATTTGTAGTCCTTGAGCATATGAAGGATATTTAAACAAGGCAGACCAAAGCATATTTGAAGCTTATCTTTCCACCTATAACACTGACTGTGCCTGAACGTGGGGTTTGGTTTCTGGCCTCTCTATCGCACAAAGACAAGCAAGTGCAAGGAAGAATGTTGTTGCTCTGCATTTCACAATCTTGGATCCAGTGCAAATGAAGTAGCTGAGCTCTCTCCTATGGTCTTCTTTTTTGTTTGGTTTGGATTTTTTTCCTTTCTTTTTTAATCCCTCAAGAAATTGATTTTTATAAAATCCATAATAATTTTTAACACATGTTGAGGGAATTGTAGAGGTTGGAGTCTGCTATCTACTAGGATGCCATGTTTTCTTCAGCCATCTGTTGTTTATAATATACACGTTTATCAGCAGCTGAGATTGAATCAAATCTTCTCTCAATATCAACTGAATCTTTAAATGTAAACTGATTCTTCCTCTCTTCAAATATATGCAAAGTGAAAATAAAATTTGGAAAGATTGTCTGGTACAATATGCAGACCTGTTGGTAACTGGTATTTGCTCTCTTTAGTTAAGTAGGGACAATAGAACAGCAGAGCTGCTCTGTGGGGCTGTTTGACCCAGGGCATTTGTTCCACCCAGCAGACAAATGATGGCTTTAAATCATACCAGAGCAGACACCAGAAGAAGTATGTCAGGAAATCTTTTTACCTGAGGGATTTTTTTTATTGCTGGCCAGGAAGTTGTAAAAACAGAGATTTGTAGAAAGAGCATTTGAGATTTCCAGCTGTTTAGAGCCTAGAGTCCAAATAAACAGCTTCCTCAAGCTCTCCAGGTTGAAGATAAAGGTGGTGTTTTAAATGACCCTCTCTAAGTGAAAAATATGCCTAAGCATTTATGACTTCATCATGAAATGAAGCTTTATCAGAAGTTTTGATATATTTTTGTTTTCCTTAAAGTTACTCTCTAACATTATATTTCCTAATAGATTTACAGTCCAAAACCTAAAGCTAGAAAAATAAATTTCAACTTTATAGGAACTAATGTCTTTTCTTAATAATATAATATAAACTAGCAGGAATAATATGTATTAAGTAAATACTTGTGGCTATAAATACAAAATATGAGGAAAATACTTTTTTTTTTTTCAAAATAGCTCAATTACTCAAAGCAATACGTAAGAAGGAAATAATAGGGAGATCTATACAGAGGTATATAAATAATGCCAAAGGTTTTCCAAAAGGGTGAAAAGAAATTTGCATTTTCAAGCCTGTAAATTATTTGGAATACACCTGCAAGGTGAAATGTTGTTCTCCTATTGACCTTTGAGGATACTCTTTGTTGTTCAATGATTTTCTATGTCTCTTGACATAATGGGCTTAACTGAATTGTTGTGATTTGTTTGGAGTTTGTTTGTTTGGGTTTTATACTGTTAAGAATCACTCTTTTGCAAGAAAAAAATTGCTGAGATTCATAGCAGCAGAGAAACAAGTGGTGTTCTGCAGTCAAAGAAATAACTCCAGAGTAGTACCTTGTAACTGGGAGCAGAAATGGCTTTTCAGCTTCTGACTCCCAGCTGAGCTCTCAGAGCTGGTCATTTCAGCAGAAGGTGGCATTTCCTGCACTCATCACCCATCTGTGTTTACACTGCAATTATCGATATTTCACTTGAGCTTGTGTACAGAGTGCTGAGGCAGGGAGACAGCAGAGTTGTGTTCTCGGTTGTCATTATCTTACATAATTAACAACTTTCAAACCTAGTTTTTTTTTGGTTATTAGCTTTTAATGAAAGATGTGGTCTCTTTCTCATGACATTGGGAGTTTGAACTAACAAGATAAATTATCAGGCTAAGCATATTTTGTGTGTTAATAGGTAATTTTTATGGGAGTATCTCCCACATTTTACTCTTGTATCATCAGGGTGGATTTGCCAGCAAACTGTGACCATTTAGGAACACTCCACAGATGTTGATATGCAGCTGCTATTTGTGGACCACTCCCTTTGCCCTCTCAATCTGAGAGCAGTCTGGAGAAGTCTTTCCATTGCTTGACTGGACCCCTTGCTCTCTTCCCTCACTGGATTGTAGATTGATTTGCCCAAGGTTGAAAATTGTATTTTCCCTTCACATCAGTCTTGCATGCTTTACTTGTTAAGTAAAGGGACCCTCAACTTCCTTTGTAATGAAAGTCTGAAAATGTGGATTTCTAAGTTAGCTTTAGTCAACTGAATTGAAACTTCTGAGCCTTCTTGTTTTGCCAGTAAAAACAGACTCCTGCCTCAAGGGTCCGTGATGATATGTAATTTAGTTCACTGTTCTGTTGTTGCTCATGTGCTCCAAGAGCCCAGGGAAAAACTTAAGTGGAATGATTCATTTTCTTTACAAGCCTGTTTTTCTGTGACAGTTTCTACAGTGCTTAAGAAATCAGTCCCTGGTGAGAGGGTTTCCACTGCAGCTCACTTGGGCCCTACACCTGTTGGAGACTCTTGTCTATCAGCCAGATTCACACATGAACTGCATCTGGAAGATGCTGCTACTAAACACATCCTTTTCACAATTTGAAGCCTGCCAGTACAGAACAGTTCTGTTGTGGTAAACTCAGTGGAGGAGCTGTGAAGCCAATTTCAAACACTGCTTTGCTGACCACTTTCCTGTTTGTTGTGCTTCCCAGTTGACTTTAACAATATTTACTGTAACAAGTAGTGCAATCACAGTAATACAATCTGTGTGATAGCACAGATCCAACAGCAGCGGATTGCAACTCCTCATTGGCTTGTCTGAGTCTCTCAGATGTAGGATTTTTGCTATCCAACAATTCTTACCCACAGGTCTTTATATGTCTTAAGCATATTCAGGACTTCACAACCAGGCCCTAAGTTAAATAGTCAGACTGATACTCACAGTATGCTATACATTTGAAATTCACTCTTGCAGGCTGCGCAGACTCTGAGCATATCTCCACTTTCTAATATGTCCTATTTGAAGCACTCAAGAGGAAGTGAAATGCTAGAGCGACCCAATATGGAAAGCTAATTTTGGTGAGTTGAAGCAACTACATCCAGTATGCATTCAAGTAATACAGAATGGAATTATCTTGGGTTGTAAATGAATGTAATATTCTGCAGTCTGTGAAGCTGTAGTAACACACCTACATTAGTCCGATAAGTAAGTATGAGCTGGCTGCACACATGTATTCGGTGCTGAGTTTAACTGAGAGATGGAATTGAACTGGAAGGAAAGGAGGGGCATGATGCACATTCCTCTGCGCTCTCAAACTACAGTTCAGAGGCAATTCAAATTCAAAATTCAAACAAGAATCGATAAAGCTAGATTTGTCTGCTGAAAATGAGGAATGCATAAGGTGACCTAATGGGAAGCTAAGGCAAATGTATGAAGTGATAACAGTTTATGAAAAGTCTGATTAAATACATAGTTCTTTATTGCAAGAGGACAAAAATGTGAATAGTAAAATAAAGATCAAAATAGTCTTTTTAGGGTGTGGAGAGATACTGGTCTTGCCAAGAATATTTTGTTATTGTGAAAATCTAATGCTTCTGTTCCCTGTAGGAGAGGGATCCAAGGGATCTGTGTTCAGGGCAATATGCCAGGGTATAGTAAAGAATGAGCCAAGAGGATTGTGAAGCAGACAAAATGTGATTCTCCAAAAGGAGGACATATTTCTCTAAGGGTGTCATCACAAGAAAATTGTGTAACTTCTGAGAAATTCCTGACCTAGATTTTCCTGTCTTGGGTGTTTTTATTTTTTGGGTTTTTTTTGGATAACAGTGAAAGTTTGGTGCAACTCCTAGGTTGGGGGGACAAAACAACAACCCTGAATAAAGGGAGACAAATTTAGGGAAAATCCTTGTGAGCTGTGGGATTTCTAACCTCACAGATCCTCTTGCATCTCAGGGGAAGAGTGGGAAGTTGTGAGAAGGGAGGGATCTATGTGACTTTCAGCACATTTTACACCCCAAGACAAGGCATGGTTGAGGGATAGTTCTAATCCCTGGCTCTAAATAAGTTGCAATAACTTTGACTTGTTCTGATTTTTTGAGCAATGCAGTGGAACATAAAGGGGTTCTCAGAGTCCCCTGTTCTACCTGACAAACCATAACAGTTTTAGGCCTTCTGGTGATTTCTTGAGGCTGTAAACAGAACAAGTCTTTTGAGCCCCAAGGACACACTGCTCACTACATGTTCAGGGAAGGAAGGTACAGGCATTATCTGGACCTTTCTCTTCTGCAGACTTAGTGTCCTTAATCTCAGATTACTCAATTTTTGCACCCTTCTGTGTCTTGGACACTGGAATGCAACATAAGCGCCATGGTATTATGTTACTTTTAATTAAATACAATGGAACAAAATATTGTTAATGAGAAGCAGACATGTGGGTTTTTATTTAAAGACATGTCCAGTTGCTCACTGAAAGAGATAAGAAATTGCAGCTATATTTCCTTTAATTTATTAGATCTGTCAGGGTAAAAATAACATCTAAGATAAGATAATGGCACTATAAATTTTGCTTCTTCATTTAAAGAATGATCTATGATAATTTTATGTGCCAAAAATATCTTTTAAAAGTTAAGATTCTCATTCTTCAGCATTTCTCCAAATTCTAAATTTAGATAGATTTTTTAGACATTAAACACAGCAATTGGCCATTAAATTGGTCAGTTTAGTTCCTGACACTGGAGTGCATAAGATCCTTTCTGTTTAATGATCTCAACTACAGGTAATGTTGATTGGGTGATACTCTGGTCTCATTGTCCGAAACGACTTTTAGCAACAAGTCTTTCCATGTAAAAAATCAGATACTGCACAGGTTGAACACCTCTAGGATCCTGCTGTCTCTGTTGGGATCATCAGTAAAAGAAATGATTTTCCTCAACTGAGATGTGAAAAGCTCATAAGGTCACTTTGTCATGGTGATGGGACTTGTGGTTGCTCTGTAGAAGAATGTAATGGAACTCCATCTGGTATTGGTGTGACTGATTTAAAATACAGGATGAAGTGATATTGGAAAGACTAATATACAAAGTGAAATCCAGTGGCTGAAGAGGAATATATGTCCTGTATTCCTGAGCAATTTATTTTTTTTGTGCTCTGTGGTAACAGCAGAATTGTCTTCTAGGGCAAGAAAGGGGAGTTTAAATTTTACTGTGTATTAGAATAGAACAGTGACAATGTTAAATCTTAATTTAAGAATTTTAAAACCTAGCAAAGCACATAGGTTCTTTCTTACTGCTAAAGATTGTTTCAGTAATGAGTTGTCAATGTACTTTTCCCATTTAATACTGTGAGGAGCACACTATACTTTTAGTTACATTTCATCACATTTGCTCTTCATTCAAAAAATGGGGGAAGAATTTCAGGCAAATTTTTGACAAATAAGAACTTTGTGATCTTGACAACAAAGCAGCTTCAAGTGTTTAGTGCTGTTTATTACTTTAGACTGAACTGTAATGTGTGAATTATGGAGCTTTTGTAAAAAATGAAGGCAAGTCATTATTACCACTCCCTGGAATAATTTCAATTACAAAATTCCTGGAATATAAATTAAGAAAACAAAATCTTCATTTTAATTTAATCTTCTCTTTTAGGCTGTAAAAAAATCTAACAATCTTGGCCCCAGTTTGTATTTGTGTTCAGAACCAAGACATGTTTTTGGGAGCACTCATAAATCTGTCAAACCTGCACAGCAGAGCAACACACATTGTTGTTGCCTTGGACTTTTGGCAGCATCGAGGAAAGAGGGGGAATCAAAATGTGTTTGTTTTGTCTTGCTGTGTTGTTTTCCCTGCCAACAGATTCTAATTGCTAATATGCCAGAGAACTGAAGTAATTTTATTATTCATGACTGTTGATTGTTGGACTATGAGATGTTTACAGATTTTATACACATTTAATCGTTCTAAACTCTATCTGTTTTTAAGGATCAAAAAAAAAATCTTTCTTAAATGGCTTTAGAGTGTGGCTTTTCTCTAGAATTGATAAAAGAGGAATTGTCCTTTAAAATGCAACATTCACCCTCTCCTCTTCTAAATAAAATGCTTTTGTTTAAATCCAGGCCTCTTGGAATAGGCCTCAAAACTGAAACTTTTTACATCTGTTTTCAATTATACTTTTGTCAAGAACTGCCTTATTGTCTTGACCCTGTACCAATAGGAATTTCACCATTTTACTTCAGCAAGAACTAAGGTTCGGTAGAAAGTGGTAGACAGAGGTCTTTGCCTGCTGTTGATACCAGTTGAGTTATTTCAGAGTTATTACAATCTGTTGGGCTGCTAGCTTGGCTTACAGGCCGTAGTTTTTTTATGTTAAAAATTTTAGAAGTACACATATAGCAGCCTCTGGAGTCAGCAAGAGGCAGTGCTGCACAGCAGAGTGGATTTCTGGATGGCATGACTGGAAGACAGAACTGGCATTGTGTCAAATTCATTGTGCACGTGGAAATTAAATAAGGCTCTGAAGTTCATCTTGTGCTTGAGCTATCTTGAAACCATCATTCCCTTGTTCTTGCTAAGACTAAAATATTTTCAAAAACTGGCTATATGGATTCTTTCCAGATGTTAAAGAAACTGCTTGAAGTTAAAGGGAGCTAAGTAGCAAGTGAAGATTTTTGCTTATTCTTTTCATTAAGTTAAAATGACAAAGAGACTTACCAGTTCCTGGTAATTCGCTGGTAAATCGTAAGTGTATGAGTAAGGAAACAGTAGCAGCTGGGAATAGGAGTGAATTGTCAAGTATGCCTTGATTGTAGAAAGATGTTCACGAATAAAATCAGCCAAAGCCTTGGTCTCCTTTTCAGACTCGGGTGCAGAGCCACAGTAAGTGGAAGCACAGGGGGATTTTGAGGCTCCAAGAGCTGAGAATAAAGGTAAATTTAATGATTACTTAATAAAGAAGTAGATTGTTAGGAAAGTCATGTTACACCACTTTTGTAGATAAGCCTTGGAAATCCTGTTAATACACATGCCATATCAGAGGAGGGAATATTTTATGGCATAGTTAAGATGCTGGGAGACATCCCATAGCAATGAATAAATGTGGCCTTTACAGTGTGCATAGCTGGAAGAACATGAATATGGATGTAAAGCCCTATATTAAGGGAGTATTTTGGGATATTGATTTGTTTCAGTACTTAGCTGTCCTCTCCTTGCATATCTTCTCCATTCCTAAGGCACTTCCATGGAACAGAGAAGTGGGAACCACTCGAAAGAGACCTCTTTTCATGAAAACAATCTCCTTTGGTTTCAGTTCTGAACTCACAGCTATGTGTGTCTGTATATATATGTATACATCTGTGTAAGAATATATGTATATATATGCACAAGTGTGTGCAGATATGTTCATAGAAATAGCCATACTGAGGATGCTAATAGCCAAAGTTTGGTGCTTTTTTTTCCCAAAACTGCTCTAAAACTTAAACACAAAGCTACTCCGCAATGCTTCACTCAAGCTGAAGCTGGACCACTGGGTAGGGGAAATCCATAATTAAATGTATTGGCTGCAGCACCTGTGTGTAATTACTTGCAGCTCTTGTTAAGAGACACTTACTGCACCAGCCAGCATCCAAATTCCTGTTGGGATCTGTCCCAATGCAAATGCTCCCAGCATTTTTAGAGCGTGTCTTTCTCCACATTCGGTCCTGTAGCAGAATCATAGATGAAAACCAAGAGTAAGTTCTGACAGTTGACTTTTCCAACAGTAAGAAAGAGGAATGTACTTACGTTTGTCCAAGTATAAACGTAACCATCAATGTTAACAACAGGCAGAACATAGAAATCCAGCTTGTCGAGAAGTGTGGTCATGACAGTATCTTTTCCATAGGTCTCCACAGCCTACTTGGAGAAAAGTAGAAAAAGCTGATGATGCCTTCACAGATGTGTATCTCCTGTGCTTATGTAAAGGCCTGGTCTGGGGCAGGAATTAATGAATGTGGTAGAAAAAGTCATTCAGGTCCCTTCAGCACATGAGATGGCACCCCTGTGTTATTACATGTGCTTAGATTTGCACTGGCTCAAACTGCACTGCTGTTAGAAAGCCATCTTATACTGCTACATAAATTATAACATGAAGGAATGTTGATTTTGAACAGGATAATAAATCACTGGAAAGAGATTTCCATCTGCTAGCTTCTTGACTACAGGTAGAACAATATTGATGTCCATATATATTCCTACATCCTAACACCTTAAAGGTTTGAGTTTAATTCATGTGAGAATGAGAAATCATTATTTCCATTTTTTGTATCTGTTGTGCAGAAATTTCATCAACAACCAGAATTATAGAGAATATTTCTAAGAAGCATCCTATCACATTTCCAGTCCTAATTTTGTGGATGCATTTTTCCCAGCACCTTTCCAGACACAGATATCGAATCACAAATGCAGGAATTCCTGCAATATCCTCGATATCATGATTGTGCATGGTCTGGCACTTGCTGTGCTTGTTCGCAGATTCATATCAGTGTTGAGAGATCATACAATGATCATGGAAGTTTGCTCTAAATGTGTTGCACCCATGTTTTGTTTACAAAGCCATAAAGGGCAACACAGGTGGCAATGCAATGGAAAAAGGCATTTTTTGTCCTGTAACTGACAAGTAAGAGGGTGGGTTATAAAATCTAGAAAAGCAGTTTCAGATCACTTGAAATTATTTTTCCTGGGTTTTATTTTATGCTTGTTTTAGGGTTTGTTGTTGTTGTTGTTGTCTGGGAAGGTTTCTTTTTTGAGATACCTATAACAATCCACCTTGTTCATGTCTTTCTCTATTTTTTTTTACTTTTATGTCTAGAAGCAATCCCAAGTGAAATTCTGATGATGCTCAGAGGTCTGTGCTTTTAAGGCACTTCTGCCTATGGACACAATGTGCAGAGGCACTGCTGGTGTCAGGTACACCCATGAATTAAGTGACCAGACAGTGAAAATGACAGCTGCAGTGACGTGAATTGCTCAGAGAAAAATGGTACCACATACTGTCTGCAGCCTTAATAGGCACTAATGAAATCATATTCTCATTGACTCCACCGAAATGTCACTTCCAATTTCCATTGCTCCCTGCACAAAACTGCATGCCTGTCTGATAAGACTGAGATTATACTTGCCACCAAGACCTCTGCCAGCATGGCTGGCTCACGTGTATTTGCTTTCCTTTTTTTGGGTTTTAAATTCCAGCTGCTGCTTCTGGTGTGGTTTTATTGGGTTGGTGGGTTGGTTGGTTGGTTGGTTTTGTTGGTGGTTTTTTTTAATCTTCCAACAGAAGTTATTACAAAATTTGAGATTCAATCAGTAAGTTGCTCTGCTAAATTGATCTCCTCCATCTGAGGGGCAATATACCTCTCTCTGTGAATATGACTGTGCAGCATTTGATAACCTCCACCTGCTTTATATTGGTGGTGAGAAAGAAAATATAAAGGACATAAAATTGTTTAATTCAAGACCTAAAGTGTCCTAGACTGAAGTGAAGCTAAATTCATCTGTGCAGCTCTTCCTTGAGTATGGTTTCATGTTTTATCACCTTTCTGTACAGCCTGAGGTGGCAGCTCAAAGGGATATATATGCATTTCCCTCT
Organism: Phylloscopus trochilus trochilus; assembly: GCA_016584745.2. Taxonomy (NCBI): domain Eukaryota; kingdom Metazoa; phylum Chordata; class Aves; order Passeriformes; family Phylloscopidae; genus Phylloscopus; species Phylloscopus trochilus. The sequence goes on along the minus strand of WQNJ02000041.1, from coordinate 6,812,280 downwards.
TCCTCAGTGGAGCTTCATTTATAGTCTTCCTCCTTTCTTCGGTACATTTCCTAAGTGCTGGGTTGAGGGTAAGTTTCCATCCTCTCTGCTGCCTTACTGAATAAAGATGGTTGCAAGGAATCCACCACTTGTGTAGTGTAGCAAGACAGCTATTCTGAGGTGAATTCTGGTGCCTTCTGATGTGCACTTGAATTTTCTTATTCCTTATGTCTGTGTACAGAACATGGCAATGTTTATAGTTTTACTAGAGCTATTTGCTTTTCTCTCACCTTTCTCTGACTACAGGTGCAAAAAAGAATTTACAAACTCAGCAACCATTGTAGTTGTCAGTACCTCTTGGACATGTTTCAGGTTGTCTTGAGCTGCTGAAAGATTACAGGTCCAAGCACAAAGATCTGGTTTAAGCAGTTACACCTTAAGCCTCTGAGGTGAGAAGGCATGAACAGACATGTATTTAGAGGGGGAAAGGCAGTGGCCTGAGCTCTTGCTGTTCATTGAAGGTTTTCTTAAACATAATTGCATTTTGTAAAATATTTTTTCATCATTAGGCTTACTGACCTCTTTCACAAACCACTGGCAGAAAGCAGGGCTGATCCACTCTCTTGCATGGAAACCACAATCCATAAAGATGGCCTTCTTATTTGGACCACTCTTTCCCATCTAGGAAAAGAAAAAACAAAACAAAAACAACACCCCAGGGCTTGAACAAAATAAATTGTATGCAGAACAAGTCAGTCAGCTTGCTGACCTAAAAAGTCAACCTTTACACAAATATAACATTCCTTATTTAAATGGAAATCTATGGAATGCTCCCAACTGTAGCTTACCATGATATTCAAGCTAAAAAATATACTCTTAATTATTTCATTTTTATTAATATAGATAAGCTTCCCCCAATTATTTTATTACTCTGCACTGTTGATTTATTTCCTGTAGTGTCTCTAAAAGTTTATCTTGCATGTTTAAATTATATATTATTATAAATACTTGTGCATTTTGTGGTAAGTACTCCTTATCCTTTCACCTTTTTTAAGTTATTGTCTTATTAATTAATAAGATTATGGAAAAAAGAAAATCTTGTGGTTTAAACCCAGCTGACAACTAAGCACAACACAGTATCTCACTCAGAGCAAACTTGTGTGCCAAGATAAGCATAGTTTAATGAATAATAATAATAATAATAATAATGATAGTTATGAAAAGGAAAATAACAAAAATGAAGAAATAAACCCAAGAAAGACAATTGATGCAAATGTAAGCAATTGCTGATCCAGTCTGTACGCAGTGGCCTGATACACCTTCCCCCTAGTTTATCAGTAAGTGTGAGCCATGTGGTTTGAGATATGGCCTGGGTCACTCAGGGTCAGCTGTCCCAGCTGTGTCCCCTCCCAGGTGCCTTTGCCCTGGCTGGTGGTATGAGAAGCAGAAAAGGCCTTGGCTCTGTGTAATCACTGCCCAACAGTTACTAAAACATCCCTGAATTCTCAACACAGTTTCCAAATCACCATGAATCCAAAACAGCTACTGAAAACAAAATTAACTCTACCCCAGTCAAAATCAGCTCAAAATTATATATGGTGAAGACAGAAATTTGTTTCCTTTTGGCAGAGACTGACATTTATACATGCTTTTAGTGCAAATGGGTTTACAAACAACAGATGGAGAGAACATAAAGGTAGATGATCATTCAAATAGCTCTCAGTAGTGCGATTGAGTTTATGTGTGAACTTCTAATAATTCATTGTGCTCCTTTAAAAAAATATAGAAATTTTAAAAAATCATAATAGTAGTAAACAAAATATATTAGATTTTCAGCAAAATGTCTAATACTTTATTCGTGTTTTACTAGACATCATGATCTTGCAGAGGTTAATAAAAGAAGAGTCTGGCATGAAGAAATCGAGGCACTTACTTTGAGAAGGTACATTGGCCGTCCTTCATAGGTTTCCCCAATTACACTACGAGAGACAAGGTCTGGGTTCTGAGCAGCAATATCAGCAGTCCAAGCAGCTATCTGTTTATTAAAGAGGTTAAATTTATTGATGTCTCTATTCCACTTGTCCAGACTGATTAATTTGCAGACTTCAAGCCAGAACAGTCTTTCGGAGCATCTAATGTGGTCTAATATTTAATATGATTTTTAGATTTCCAAAGAGACACTGCAAAGGTGTGAAGACTAACATGACCATGATTACATGTCAGGAAAATGAGCATGGCTGTGAAAAAAGGAGGAAGGGTTCTTATGGTAGGACATGAAGAGCTAGAACTGAGGCAGGGAATGGAATTGAGTTGTTTAGCAGAGGAGATGGGAGAAGTAGTGAAAAGGAAAGAGGAAATTAGTAGTGAAGCATCTCAGCCTGGTCATTGGATTCCTGCCAGAGGTTCTTTGCAGCATTGGGAGCAGAAGTAGAGGAAATAAGTGTAGGTTACACAAACTAGCTTAATAATGAAGAGGAAGGAGAGTTTGGAGGCATTATCATATCAATGGATATAGCAGAAAAGGAAAAGGGAGGAAGGCTGGAAGCACTTTGACTACAGAAGCTAAGGTACCAAGCTGATCATGTGGTAAATACTGTAGACTTTACCGTGTCCCAGTTGTTGTACTTCTCATAGCTGTGGCTGGCAGTACGAGCTTTGCTGTCAAACTGAGCATCCATTGCAGCCTGCAGGTTGTCAATCAGAACTCTGCAAGAAGGCACCATGAGAATTGTAAAGAGAAACATACAGCAGGCCAGCAAGAAAGTAAGACATTTCAAGGTCTGCCCAGCATTTGGGCTGCAAAATTGTGAAAGGAAAGGTGAGCAGGTTGAAAATAAGATATATTAGTTTCAAGTTTCATCCTTTGCTCTGCCTCAGTCTTGCCAGCAGAAGGATCAGGGAGCAATAGGTTCCTGCCAATAAGCCCTTGCTTCACTCCCATAGTAACAAACCTCCAGGGTGGCAACAGTTTGGTTTCAGAAAAATGGCAATGCTGAGACAGAGTGTGTCTAATCTAAAAATGAGCTCTAGGCTGATCTTAGGTTGCCAGTTGCTTCTGCCTCAATAGGAAATGGGCCCTCTTGAACTTTTGGCACTGGAGGAGAGACTGCAGCAATGTTTCAAAACTGGGCAGCAACCCAGAGATGTTTGACTGATGAAATTCTCTGACAAACTAAACTTCCAAAGGTTAGATGAGGTTTGACAGCTGTCTTGCAGGTGGTGTTATCCATCCTCCAAACACTTTATTGCATGGGAGGTGAGCTATTATACAGACCACACAATTGCAAAAGCCCCCTCAACATCCTGTCTGAATTGGTTGGATCTCTCCTGTTCATTTTTCTCTGGGGCTGACACTAAGGCACAACTTATCACTGAGCATGCTCTTGAGGACCTTTTGCTTATATTTCAGCCTTGGCTATCAAAAAATGAAAAAATGAAGTCCTCTTGTTTTTTCAGCGCCTGTCTTAAAACTCTTACAAATCTTATTCATCCACGATATGTCCTTGATCATTTGTGACTTGTATAGAGGAACAGGAGGCCAATTTGTGAGGCACCAGCAGCCTTCAGTACAAACATTGCAAGTGACATGTCACGGCACTGCAGCTGCACTTCAAAAGAATTGTAATAGCTTGGGTTGTCACAAGGACGATCTACTCAAATTTGTCAGGGACAGCTTCCAGACATTCTGGCCTTTTGTTGCAATCAAAAGATTTGTGCATGGACCTGAGGCAGTTCATGAATATTATAGGAAAACTAACACATATAGAGTAACTCCTTTGCTAAAGAGGAAATTCCACTGAAATGGGAGGCCTGTGCTGTATATGCACTGTGGGATTATTGAAAACCATTTATTCTAGAGTGTTTTTAGATTCTGTTCCTGCAAATCAGGACACAAATTGACATACATATCAAACACAATTTACAAATACAAATCAGACACAATTGACATTATGCCAGTAAATTTAGGGATGGATTAACTTTGGACTTAGCAGATCATGAAAGTTATCCTGAGAACTGTGTGATGTCCAATGAAGGAGTTTGGTCTAGTAGCAACGACAGTGGGGCTGAGAGACAGAAACTCTACACTCAGACAAATGTAATAACAGAAACTTAATCAAATACTACTGATTTTCAGTGCCTGAATACATGATGTTGACAGACTATACTTTACACATCAAAGAAGCCTGATAATGAAGCTGGGCAGAGCCCTTTTGCAATGCTTAACTGGAGTGAAAGGAGAAATTAAGAGAGACAACCCTACTCCACTCCAGCTTGAAGTCAATTTCCCATGCTCAATGCTTACATGGGGACTGGAAGATTTGAAGTAAAGAACAGGACCAGGCAACTCCTCATTCTCCTTGTTCTTCCATTAGTGCTACTCACTAGAGTGCTTCTCTTCCCAGTGATGTGTAACGTGGCAGTGTGCTCTGTTTAGTCCACTTATGCTGCAGTCATATTCAGTCAACTCTCTTTGGAGACATCCTTGCCATGGATCAGCTATGTGACTTCAGTCAGCCCAAGGCTGTCCTGGGAATCTGTTTTCCACACTTCCTTGGCCCTTCACCTGGCAGCTGTCTTCTGTCTGTCACATGCTGGGGTTTTTTGGCCCTCTAGCTATTGTTCTGCAACTCAATGGAGACCTGCTCATGGTAGCCCTTGGGGCTCACCATTTTATTTTCTGGCTTCCATTCCCTGTCCATTTCCCTCATCTGGTGTATTTTCTGGCTCTTTCTAGACCATTGCTGCATTTTGTCTGTAGTAGGAATATTTTTATCCCACTCCATACTCCAGTCTTGTGTATTGCAGTGAGCTTTCACCTCAGGGAATTTCTGGTACTGCATCTCTGCTTCCTGTCTCTTGCCTCTATTAACATTTCATATCACCCCTTCAATGCAGAGTAGTTACAGTCCATTTGAAATGTCATAGAAAAGCTGAAGTAGAGGCATCCACAGGAGGGATGAATTTTGTGACAGGAAAATCAGTTGACCGATATGAAAAGCTCAAACACTTCCTCCATGGCATTTAATACCCTTCTATTCAAAGTACAGTAGTGAGAATGAACTTACTGATACTCCATTCCACTTTCTTTCAAAAGATCTTCAACCTGAAAAGTCTTCTCAGCTTCAACTCGGAAATCAACTTGCATTTTTGGCCTTACCAGTGTGACAGAGTCTGGCTGCCAAAAGTCAACCTGAAAGAAGACCGAAAGAATACATACAACAAATAAATACATACATGTGGCTGTGATTTTTAGATTAGTTTATGTGTACTGGTGAGGTTGTGATCAATATACTGAATTGAATGCCTATCCTAATCCTAACTGATTCATTGCTTCCCACAAGTATCAACCTAAATTCCTGGAAATTTAACTGGAAATTGATTAATATTTTCTTAGGCCCTGCATTTTATATGGCAGAGTTCTGGAGATGACAGTGACAATTTCACAAAGGCCAAGAATTTTCTTGCATCTTCATTCATACAGAATTGTGAATATTACAACTATATTTACAACCTTCTTCATTTTTAAAGCTTCTTTCATTTTTTTTCCTCAGGTTTTTGTGTATAAATGTTAGAGAGAAACAAAGTCAATATTAGGGGTGAACTGTATGAATATTTTACATAAATCAGCTGAAAAAGATTGTTGTCTGTATGAGTGCTTTTAAAAGAGATTGCTGATGTTTATATGAGGAACCTGTGCCTTTGAAGATGTTTCATTCGAGGTGGAAAAACAACAGTGTTATTACTACTTCACTTAATTTTGCTGAAGTAAGCACCCAAACCTCTGGATTTAGTGCCCTGTTGAAGGCCAGTGGAAACAAAGCTGATTTGCCAGCCTGATGCCTTTTCACCCTTTCGTCTCATGAAAGTAAAAGAAATTTGGGCTGGTTATTCATGAATTATGTGTCATCTAGTGGGGTGATGAATATACAATTACATCAGTCCTGACTGACTGCTTTGTAGAGCAGTGGTATTCCAGGGATCTTTTCTTAAAAGCAAAAGAAAACAAACAATCCTTTGATACTTCACACTTAAAAGCAAGCGTATGTATTAATTTTGTTAATATTGGCAGCACCATTCCAATAGTATGTTCTTCTACAGAAAACTGTTCCAGCATGCTGTAGTAGCCTGTTGATGATGGGTCTCCACATCTGTACTTCATTAAAAATACCATCCTTTCATCCTACAGCTAATGGTGTCTTTTTCACCAACAGCTATTTTACAACATCAAAGCTGAACAGAAATATTGAAAACACATTTGCTGTCTTTATTGTTTTTCATCGTGTCATTGTGTCATCATTTATCTACATCAAGGTCAGTGAAAAACATGCAGCTTTGAGAGAAAGGAAGCTTTAAAGGAAAGTCAGAGAGGAAAAGATGACATGAGAGACTAGAGGCCAAAGGAAAATTCATTTTGCTGAGAGTATGAATTTTTAATTATTTACATGAGGAAAATGTTTCGCCTGTTATGGTAAAAGTTCTGGTAATTGGAATTTCCACGATTTATCTAATACATTCTTGAAAGTACCCCACACTGTATACAGCATTTAAGATTTATATTAATAAATTCTGATGGGCACTTTTACATTCAGACTGGGTAAACCAGACTTTCTTGGAAGGTATTTGAATGTTTTGTATAGCTCTGGTTTTATCAACTTGTCCTATTCCTTCTAAAGAAACAATATGATTCGAACAAAATCAAGATTAAGTCTTTAATTCAGTAGCACAATTAAAAAAAATCTGTTATTTGAGCAAAAAGAGAAATATTTCTTTCAACTACAGTATAACCACTTCCCCAAATCCTTTACCTCCATGATGCTGGCGAGGAAGTTGAGGATTTCCACCTGCTCATCATTCTGTGGAAGCACACGAAACACCTTCTGTCTGTAAGAGGAGAAAAAGATTCGATTTGAAAGAGCTGAAAGCCTTTTGATCATGCAGAAGAAATCACAGATGGGTCTGTTCTTACCCATCAAAGGAAAGATCCTGCAGGTGAGCAGAAACAGATGCAGCACCTATGAGAACCAAGAGTGCCCACATTTTTTTAAACAGGTTTTCTGTTACTTTTGTTCTGCTTTTATAACTTGTTTTGTCCTTCTTTTTATCAATTGTACACCAGAACAACCCACTGATCAACTGATAGTTTAGTCCCTTGGCCTTGTATTATTTGCATACTATTTATAGTGTGTGTTTTCCTCTACACCTGTGAAAACACCTGAAAGTCTCACAAGGGGCTGGCTAAAGAATCTTGCTGTTTGAGCTGGATAAGTTCTTGAAATGAGAAAGTGAATTTAATTTACTTTGTTATTTTCTTGTTTCATGTGAATTTAGATTTGTTTTTAATAAGCTGGCTGCTAAATTACAAACTTTATAATATTTTATTGTTATTTTGTGTAATGGTAGATGTCCATCAGATGTTGCAGTGTGCCTGGTCTTAATCACTGTCTTCCTCTTCCTGAATAATATAAGTTTGAATATGACATATTATTGCCAAAGAGGACTCTACTAATTGGGATATACACCAATAAGCTTTTTTTTTTTTTTCCCCAACAGAGACAGAAAGTACTGAACTGGTTCTTTGCTCACTTCACTGAAATTTAAGTCAGGCGTCTGCAGAACTGAAAGTGCAGAAATTTCTAGTAGCAGCAGGGTTGTACATATACATGTACATATACATTACATGGAGTACATATACTCCATGTAATACAGCTGCTGATTCTTGTACATTCTCTAATTTCATCATGTGTGGATTGGAGATAAACATCTTACAGGTTAAGCAATACTGTGGAATTTACCAAGAAGATCAAATGAACTGTAGTCATACAAAAGCACTTTTATCTTTAACTTTCATGTTGTGCCTACTCTGAAGAATAGTGGTGTGTTTGCATCAGTGCACTTGCATCTGTTTAGTTTTCATTAACGAGTACTTGGCATTGAATGCAACACTAATTGTCTGTTGATGTTGTGTCCTGATGTGACTGATGTTTTCAACAGGGAGCCTTTAAATGAATCCGTGTACAAATAAATAAAAAATGGTATTTACAAACTCAGTTCTGTATCCTGTTATGCCTAAGTATCCAGGCAAATTAAAGGAGTTCAGACAGAGATAATCTCTACATATATGTGTATTACATAATATGTGAAAATTTATTAAAAAATAATATAATTCATCTCAGATTAAAAGATGTAGTTACAGTTTCAAGGTACAGAAATTTGAATTGTCATTGAGCATTTTAAGAATGAGTGTGGCATCAGACTTGACACCTAATTTTTTATGAGGTTCTCTGGAGTCAACTCATTAAAGCAGCCTTAGATACAGAATATCTAGAAATACATTTTTAAATCAATGTACAGTTCATGCTCATCAATATGACCCATAATTAATACTTTCCTAAAAGGAGAGTCAAAAACTCTACTGAGCCTACTTAGAGAAAACTGTCTTTGCCAAACTATAGGATTTAAACTTAGGTTGCAATTAATAGCCTAATTTGTAGCACTGCAAGCTCTTGTCCAGTTATAATCTTACTGAGAGAGAAGTCTCTGAGGACAGATGACATCAAGAGCTATTCTGACAGTGTCAAAACAATACTGGAGAGTCTTCAGAAGTTTTAGTTTATATTACAGATACTGGTATCAGATAAAAGGGTCTGTCCCATAAAGACAATTGCAAGCACAACAATGTGGAGATGATCAAGCACGGATCTTGCAATGAATAAATGATCACAAGAAGTAATCAAAAAATTTGCAGATGTCATCATTCCCTGTTGTGAAGCATTTTGGAAATAGAAATTGCCAGATTTCAAAGTCTGAGTTTAGTTTTAATAAATGGCTTCCTTATTCATGCAATTGGAGATGATGGGGTGTTTTTTGGTTTTGTGTTTAAGTTGTTGTTTTTTTTTTCTCCAAACAATCAGTGATGCAGCATCGACTACTGAGTTAGCAAGCATCACTGAATACTAGAATTGGTAATGGCAGTTTTTGCAGTTTCCATCCCAGACTACATCAGAAAAAACACTGACCTGGAATCCTACTTAAGTGGTTTATTTTGCATCTCAGGATGGATATTTTTCAAGTTAGTTCATAAACTAGCTCTAAACATTGTCTTCTTCTTCTAACTGTATAGCATAAATGTTTAAGGGAAGCATAAGGATAAAGAAAATAGCAAATCAGATTTGGTTAAGCCATCTGTTCTTTTTAGCATCTGATTACAAGCCAACATCAGTTGGCCACGGTTGCATAAACCTTGGCCTATCACAGAGAGCAGAGTATTATCTATATCTCTGAATAGATTCAGAAGGAAAAATTAATTTTTTTTGTAATCAAGGAAGTAACAAAATCCAAAAGCAGAATGTGTGGTAATTTGTGGTAATTTCCTTCAGGACATGCATTTTGTATTATACTTAACATAACTGAAACTAAAAACAGTGTCAGTGTTTGCAATTTTCTTGTAGTTCCTTGCTTTTTAGATGATTAAAAATACAGCCTCCTATGATGCTGTCACTCACAAAGAATATTCCCTGTAAATAACTGGCTACATTCCAACTGAAATTTATCTTTGTAGTAATTTCTTATTTCAGTTTTTGGACTAGAATTACTCTGATACTTCACTTTGAAAAGTGTATGAAGGCTAACCACAGACTGATAAAAGGAAAAAATACACATCAATGTTAGCATTTCAGAAGCATCCTTTATCCTATGAAGCCTTTCATCCCATTTGTTATCAAACTGAGTCCAAAAGTCTGAGGATAAATAAGGTCTGTTTTTATAGGAGTTTCAGTAGATAGAGGTTTCCTGAATCCAATAGTTTGTTGTCTACATTTTTAAGATTCCACCATCTTTTAGTCACAAAGTATTGTCAGTTCTTACAATCCCTGATAGACAAATTTATCTTCTTAATATTGTTTAGTATTTATTATGTTCCAAAAGATCAGCAATGTGCAAATCTGAACACTGCTGATGTATGTTATCTAGCAAAGTCCTAGCATGTGCCCCAGACCAGGCACATGTATTTGATGTATGGGCATCCTCTTATGATCATTTATTTGTTAAGATAATATATTCTAACCTTAGTTTTGAAGAGTAATGCTATTGAATATATTCTGAAGACCTTTGAGAGTACTTTGAAGAGGCAAGGATCAGCAGAATCTGCTATCCAGCATATGATCCAAGCTTTCTTGGTACTTTCTCTTTATTTATATATTATTAATATTGCATCTTTTAATTCATCAAAGGCTTTTTCAACTTTAGGGCCCTGGGACATGCTCATATCCTACTGTTTTGGTAGCTAGTAGGTATCTTCTTTTTCAATTTTTTTTTCACATTTGCAGATGCTACTTAATAGGTGAACAGGTAAGAAGATAAAAGAATGGCAGTGGTGAGATCAAGGATATGGAGCAAAAAAAGAGAGATTTCTCATGACTTTGGGATCTGTTTGTACTTTTGTTATTGACTCATCAGGTGAGAAACAGCAGAATTTGTAACTTGTTCTTTTGTAGAGTCAGTAGGTTCTTGTCAATATTTCTCCCGTGAAATACCTATCATATTTTTACTATTGACCTCTAGGAATCAGGATTGACTGTAGCATTGCAGCTTCATTGTATGATCCATGCACAGCTTGGTTAGGATTTAGGAAGTATTTTATTACCCTAGCTTAAAGTTGAATATATAATATGCATTCAAATTCATGTGTGTTTGAAAAAAGGTGTGAAATATACTAAATTAGAACCAATGAATAAAGGTATTTGCAGTACCAGAATTCCCAGAAACCAAGCAGTGAGAATCTGTTTAGTGCCAAACAGAAAAAAGGTGTTTAATGAAGCAATGAGGAATGACCTCACACCCATTGGTTATAGACATCTGTTTAATTAGCTGGTCCTTGGGCTGAGCTTTCTGTCATGTACAAGACTGTGGCCAGTTCTCATACTCAAGCCTATGCCATGATCTCTGTGAGGTTGGCAGGGTCATGGCAGGACTCAGTGGCAGCTCAAAGACACACAAGAGCATAAGGCTCTTCCCCTTACAAATTTAAGGCACTGAGATCAGCGTGTTGTGTGAAGTGAGATCATAACTACAGCAAGAAGTTGCTGTTCCTACTCCAGAAAAGTACAGGAGTAAGTAGACACTCCATGCTCTTACTAATAGAAGCCAGTTTCAACTCCCATCTTTGTGCAGGTTCTATCTGATGGGTCTAGGAGTTTCTCTTCTGGGGTGGATCAGCACATCATTCACACCTATAAATATCTCCAACAATGCCAGAACCAGATGCTGCTGAGGTGGTGCTAGAATTATTCTGTAACAAGACACAGGAGTCTGCCCACTGCTGAGGCCTCTCCAGGGTATGTAATTCAGATTGTAAGCATGTTGTCTTCCTCAGTATTCCCCTAATTCCCATTCTGGGCTCTGCAGGGGCTGGAGGTAAATCAGACTGTCAGTGTGCCCTCATCCACCTCCAGTTTTAACAGAAGGATTTAGACAGACAGATGGATCTCCATTTCATCCCACTAAATATGACCCGGATAGTGATGCTCTATTGGTATTAACTGAGCAGCAGGATCACCATGAGTGGGAGCAAAGGCAGATTGACAGTTAACAGGAGAGTCCAGGATGCATTAAAAAAAACATCAACAGGAAAGGTTCAAGGAAGAGAGTGGGCTGAGCAGCTTGATTCCACCCTTAGGCCTAACTGAAATTTCTTTTTACAGATTTCTTGGTGATTTACTGTTCTGTTTTGGTTTTTTTATGGGGTGGCCTTCATGGGTGGATGTAAATCATGAACATTTTTCTCCTGCATAGCTTGTTTTTCATCTGCACGCTTGATAAATCTGAAGCTGAGTGCTTAGATAGTTTCCTTCAGCTCTGGATGATTTTGAAATCTGGTCCCTTTGCTGAGAGAGGGGCTATATCAACTGGTGTTATACCTGGGCAAAAATCAGGGAGTTCTACAATTTCAAAAAAAACAAGACTATTTAGAAATTAATAGCATTTTCTGTTCACATCTACTGAAATAACCCAAATTCACAAGCTACAGATGAAAGTAGAACTCTACTATAATCAAATAAAACTTTGCCTAATTCTCTGGCTTCCTTCCCAACAAAACATACATGAAAAGATCTAATAAAATTAGTTCCCTTCTTACTTTCTAGAGGAGTTTGGAGTTAGACTTCAAAAAACATACTGCAAAAGAAACTAAAAAAAAACAAAAAAAAACAAACCAAACCCACACTAGAAGCATGTAAAAATATAAACAAAGAAGTTCAAAAAGATTCTGCATGTCAATTTGTTCATTTAAAAATATATTCCTTCTTAAACAGACTGACAGTTATTAATTGATCATGAGTATTTATAAAACTCTTCTCAAAGCAATTAATTGGACTAATAATCTCTAATTGGACAGCCTTATTAAAACATACTAATTGCAAAAACCAGTGAGAGCTCATTACTCATTACAAAAGTATGGGGTAGCAGATTAAGTTGAATGAATTAATCTTGGCACTCTTTGTTCCTCTGTGAACATCTAAGTAAACAAAACTCAAACTGAGCAGAGAACCTGTCTGACTTAAGCAAGTGTATTAGTTATTTGTGAGATACCATGGGGAAAAAAGGAACAACAAATCAGATGCATGCTACTGGGGGATGTGGAACCAAATCTGGCTGAGATATGGATTTTTTTCCTAGGTTCCTTTTATTCATAGGAGTTCAACTACAAAAGATAAAAGTGGACTTCTCAAAAAAACAGTAATTTGCTATTTTTAGTAAACAGTGGGTTTCATGCAACAAAGGAAAATACAGAATGCAAACAATTTAATCTTCTCACTGTAGTCAAATCTCATTTCATGAATTTATCTGAAAATAAATTCAGTTGGACAAATGTCTGTTAAACTTGCATGAAAAGGGCCTCAATGAAGTAAAGGAGAAGCAAGCTTCAGAGCAAAGTACCCCTTTCTTGGGAAACACTTTTGCTGCACATATGGAAATATTAGGCATCACAGATAAGATAGCTGCTTTAAATTCACTGTCCATATTCTGTATTACACCCAGGTAACTCCAGATGTTTAAATTATTTCCTTTTTTTTGCTTGGTAAAACACAATAGAGAGAAAATATTCCTTATACCCTCTTGATTGGAAACAGTGTAAAACTAAGTTGTAATACACAAACGCTGGGACTGAGCAGGTCCAGTTTTAGACACAGGCTTTTTGCTACTAATTTATCTCTGCTTCTTAATTATATTTTGGTGCACTTCTCAGCTTCCAACCCTAAAATCAGGAAGGGATGAAGGAGGAGTAAAGAGAGAGACCATGCTTTGATCCACTGCCTTCTGAAACATCACAGCTACCTGAAATCCTTACATTTTCTGTGAATTATTTAAAACATTTTCTGAAAAAAAAAAAGAAAAAGAAAAAGAAAAAGTAAAAGGTATTTTGATGTGGAAATGTTGTTGTAGTAGTGCTTCATAGAAAAGTAGAAGAGGCATCCCAAGGCCCAGTGCTTTATTCTGCAGCCAGTATGTCACACCCATAATGTTCTGTGACTAAGGACTCCAGCCATGGAGCAAGTTGGCTGCTGGTTGTATGCAAGTGTCATCAGGAAATCTGGTCCAAGATCCTGGCCAGATAAAATAATAATTAAAATATGAAATATAGAATTTTTAAATATAGATATAAAAATACTATTTTCTCCCCCATAAAACTCTGTAATACTCCTACCTTACCTTGAGAAGTTTCATAGTGAAAGGTGATGTTCCTTCCCTGTTGTGTTTAGCTGATTTTCACTACTAGCAGCTTCTAGAAGGGTTGAGGAATGTTTTCCTCTTGGTTTGCTGCCAAAGATTTTCCTACCTAAGCAAAGCTGCTTCTTGGTTTGTTCAGTGTGTTGCTCACATTTGACTTTGTTTTCTCACTGGAAAGCTTAGAACAGAATAGGTGAAGTTTGGGATTTTGCTTAGTTTTGATTCATACACTTTGTAATCAAATATTTTGCTTCCTTAATGCTGCTTTTGTCCCAATGTATTTTCTGAGTTAGGTAAATCGCTGAAACTTCTCTCATGTTTGAAAAAATAGTAATAGTTATCCAATGAGGAAAATGGAAACAGGTCATGATGTTCACTGAATAACAAGCTTCTGGAACTTGAACTAAGAGATTTTGTCATGAAACAAAAATGACTACTTTGGCTTACTGGAAACAATTCTGGATCAAGCTAAGGATTTATGCAGAATAAAAGCTCAGAGAATGTTCTCTTCAGACCATTCTAAAATAACTTTTTCCTAAATAACTTTCTCCTTCCTTATGCTCTAAGTTGTGACCCTAACATCCACAATACTTAGATTTGTGGTCCATCTAACTTACATTTCACTAAATTCTGATGGCTTGAGTGGTAGGTGGGTGGAAGGTGGATCACTTTGTTCAAGGCAGATTTGTCACATTTTGCCTGGGAACTGCTTGGAAGAAAAACTATTCATTTTAAACCATTTTGTATGACTTCTCCTTTGAAGCTCATTCTTGTCTCTTCATAGCCACAAAAGAAAGGAGGCGCCTGCTTGTACTTTCTCCTCACACATCTACTAGGAAAGCAAATCCTGCTTTAGTCGTCGATGCCTCTTTAGTCACTTTGCTGTAGTTGCACAGAAATGTGTAATGGAGCCTTCCACTTAAATGGCTGTTTTACTTCAACTTTTCCTTTGGGACCAGAGAACCACAGAAAATAGTGGGAACACAGATTGGAAGTCAGAGGTATTCCAGACCTACTAACAAAAAACAGCATAATGAAAACTGAAGACCTGGAATGATAATAAAATAACTGAGTTGGTAAAAACTCAACTGATGGAGCTCTCATGTGGAACATATCGTGTCTATAATGTTACAGGTAATTTCCTTTGCCTTTCTCTATAAACAAATTGGTTTCAAGTTGGTCCAGCTGCTTCAAGCCCAGTATATTGAAAGCATATTCATATGACAGATAACCAGCAGCTGTTGTTGGAAAATGGGCAAAGCGAAGGGTAGATGTTGCTTGGGAGGATGAACTTGTGCTTCCAGGCAAAACATCTTCCTCAATAATTTGCTCCTCTATGAGTTTTTCATTGCAAAGGCTGGGCCAGTGACACTAAGAGGCCTCTTTCTTTCTAGATACAGCTCTAGGAAATGTAGCAAAGAAAGAAGAAACAGAGATCCTGGTAGACTCTTTGGTCAAGGCACTCAGTGACAGAGAAAACCTGTTTTTAATCTCTCTGGAGTTGTTCTCTCTGCTAAAGATACTTTTGTTAATCCTGGCTGATTTATTCTTACCCACAAACCTATTTTGTATTGAAGGTCTGGCAATGGTGCATGTGGCAATACACATACCTCTGTTCCAGAGGCAACCTAATCCGTATAACTGTGTCCTAACTCCTATCTCTTTTTATTTTTTTTCAACCTTTTCTCTCCCCTTCAAACACAGTTTAGTTAAAATACAGGAAAGCTATGCTTTTAATGACTAAAAGAAATATAATTTTCCTTTCTTTTGATTCTTGTCTAAAACATTCCATGCTTGTCCTGAGAAGGAGAAACCAGTTGTGGTTGAGTGGGTTTTGACATGACAGAATCCCAACGAACTCCCTGTGCTTGTGGTAGCAGATAGATGAAGTGAGCAGACACTCTCACTTCATGTTCTGCTGGTCAGTGTCCTGGTGAGAGGCAAACATGAGCTCTGTGAGCTGCACACCAGCAGGGAACGTGAGCGCTGCCAGCAGGAAAGTTACGCTGCGGCTGGGTTTGTCTGTGCATCTGTAAGAATTTAAATGGCAATGTGCTTGTTGGGCCAGGAAAGCACGGACGTGGCCAAATCCTGATCTCAATTGCACGTGCACAGCTCCCAAGGCAGCAAGGCTTCATAATGGCTCAGCACTTGGCCTAATGGGGGCTTGCATGATTGCAAATAATGTGCATGGCACACTGGAGAGCGAGCAAACAACTGTTCCCTGCGTCGCTCTGCTCTGCTCTGCAGCATCTGTTTTGCTTCATCATTTTTTAAGAGAAAACCACAAATATTTTTTCACTAGGGAGTTGATAAATAACAGTGCTTACATTTAAAAAAAAAATTAGCAGGGATAAAAGTAAATCTTCTAGTGTATAAAATCCTTATGCTTTGATTTGAGTATTAATTCACAGATTGTCTCTTATTATGTTGTTCCTAGCTCAGTAAATCCTATGGGGTTTTCTCCCCCAGGAAATCACATGGGGCGATGTCTTAGTGTGATTTATTTTTATTTGTATGTCTAAGTTTGCACAGAATTGTCTTTCACAGCAGCATTTTTACACAAAGATTTGTATTCCTTGGAAAATTTGGCAGACTGGGGAGTATTCAATAATTTGTCAATGAAACTTTAAATGAAATTTGTTGCAACTTTGTGAGTACACATGATGAGTGTGATGTGGTAAACTTAGATAATTTTAAAGGGATGTTTTCAAATTATATTATATTACATTTTCTTCATTCTTTAGCAGCTTTCTGGGAGGAAATGTGTTCTAGCAAATGGCAGACTACATGTATGAACAGAAGCAGGGCTAGCCTAAAATCTAGTTTTAGTATTTCTCTAATGCTTTGTTGTCTTTCTTGTCTGCATAACATTAAATTTTAAGATTAGACATAATGAGGAGGTCAACAACAAAGCAGGAGAAACAGCGTGCACATGGGAAAGGGAAAAGAGAAGTCTGAGATCTCTGCTATGGAGGGGCTCCCTCTCTGTCAACTCTGTGCTCTCACTTGGAAAAGCAGAACAGGAAAACCCCACTTCTTCTAGAAGCTGGTGGCATAAGCACAGGAAGGTGTTCACCTCTTCTGGAGAGGGGAAGTGGTCTGTAACAATTACGTGTTTGACAGATGCATCTCCTTGCTTGGTTGGGATGGGGACTGCTGTATTTTTACCTTCCTTTATGGTTACAAGCTGATGGTGAGCTCTGCAGTGGTGTTTGGAGTGAGCTGTTGTGTGTCTAAAGTTTTGAACCTTTTTTTTGAGTTACAGGGTTAAGATTGGACCTTTCCAAGTTTATTGAAATAATGTAATTAGGTCAAAGACAAGATAAAAATAACATTAGAGAATACCAAGACATAGAACCTTGTCTGGAAAACAAAAGAAAACAAAATAGAAAGGGCTACACCTAAATAAAGAGTATGTGAAACGAAGAAGAAAAACAAACCCTGAGATCTGTGCTTTTTCTAAATGAGAAAACAACTGTAGTGAATGCATCCCCTACATGCACAACTCCTGCCCCCAAACCCTCAAACCAAACAGACATGAAAAAATCAACAGAACACACAGACACACTCTCCTACCATTTCACTGACAATTTCTCAGTATTACTATTCTGCATTAAACAGTTTAGGCAGTATTCCAATGTAGTTGCTGCAGGGATATTATCTTTGAATAGGTAACCAAAATAGAATGTGATGATGAGTCTGAATATGGTTCCTGCTATGAAGAATTGTAGAAGTTCTCTATTCCATCCAAGCCTTTTTGTATGACCTTGATAATGAAAACCATTTTACATTTCATGACAGCATAGAAGTAATTTTTAGCTACTAAGATAAAGGTGTATCATGATACAAATATTGTTGAAGTGCCTGGATGACTTTGTGCAGGTGTGACTTTATTGCAATACTGATTTTTCTTTTTACAACATACATCTCTCTGACATTAATTCTGATTCAATTTATTAAAATTGTTTAACAGTAATTTATCTCCAATAATTCCTTTACTATATTTGATTGTATATTTTCTATTGTTGTTGCACAGCATGATCTAAGTACCGGGTACTGAAGTGTATATTGCTACCTTAAAAATTCTAATTGGGTTTTTATGAATAAATTACAATTATAAATTAGTCCATAAGTTTCCTATTTGACAGTGGGAGCTTCAGCAAAATGCTGGCACTGGGCAATCAGCTGATGTTAGCCTATGTATTCAGTTTTGGATAGTCTAAAGTAGATTTGATGTTTCATTTCCTGAAATAAACCAAAGCAGCTTCTGAACTGTCAGAAAATAACAGTTCTTAAGGGCTAATTACAGATCTTTGTCATGGGGTTGTAGTTGTTCCATGAGTTCTGCTTCAATCAGGGAAAAATACTCTTAAGTGCCAATAAAAGTTTTTATGCTGCTAGGGTTTTCTCCTGTCTTACTCCTCTCAATTTATGACTTTATTCCACTGTCTCTGTTCTTAGGTGACTCTTTACATGGTTTCAATGAAAATTACTTCAAACTCTCTGTTAGTGAGGCAGAATCAGATCAGGTTAATATCCTGATTAATATATGCTACAAAGAATTGCTGGGTACTGCACAAACCAAAGAGGGCTAGGAAGCTGCTTCACAGCATAAGGAAATAGAGGGTTTAATTTTTTAGTGTTTTCTAGATTGGCTTGGCTGTATTTAAAGCAACCTTTACAAGCAGATGGATCAAATGCTTGGCACCATCATTTTGTCTTGATCTCAGATGATGGCACAATGCATGTTATATTTTCATGTCTGTCTTAGAGGAGATAAAATGATTTTTCAGATGCTATTCTTTATTCATTTCTAAAGTAAACATTAGCATGTGAAATATTTTAGAATCTAATGTTGTCTCTTCATCAAAGCCAGTAACTAAATTCCAGCTGACATCAGTGTGAACAGGATTCAGTGTGTGTTTTGTGCTTATTTGACAAATTTCTTTTCCTCACCAGCACCATTCTGCATATTCTTAAAACTCTTCAATATTGTGCCCTGGAGGTGTTTGCATAGTTTTCTCTTTTCCCCCCATAATCTTAAAAATGCAAAGTCTCATTTACCAGACTAACAATTATAAATTTGTCCATAGAGCAATACCATTTTAGATGGGAATAAAACAGATTTTGGCACTGTCCAACAGAAACCTTACAAAGGATGTTTAGACTGCACACAGGAACAGCTGTGACAGGTTTATGGCCAATGTTTACAAACCTGCTTTGACTTCTCTACATCAATGTCAATGCTTGCTATCACAAGGTGCAATTTAAAGGTTGAATGCAGAATACTAAGGGGTTTGAAGTACACTTAAATACATGTTTGCAACTTCAATTCCTATAATTCCTGAAGATTTATATCTTTACAAGAGCCTGAAATAATACTGAGCCTTCAGACCACTTCTGCCTGTTAGAGAGGCTCTTAGTTTGAAATCATACCTTTTTCAGTGTAATGAAATTAATAGAGGGTAATGCAGCTCTAGGAGCCACAGCTGCATTGACCTGTGTTCCAATATTGATTGTTCAGTTTATATTTTAATTTTTACCCTCTGTTAAAAGAATATTTTATGTCCTGTTACTCAGAGGCCCTCTGAAGGAGAAAGAGATACTGGAATGACTGCCAGCAAAACCCTGTCAAATGCACAGTCAGCAGTTTACATCTAAAATACTGTCTAAATTGTGATTCAAAGCTTGTGCAAAAGAATGTTTGTTTGTTTTCAAATCTAGAGACCTCCTGAGAGTTGCTCTGTGCTTTTGGGAAATAAAACATTTCCCAAATTAAAAACATATAGGGAAAGTCTTAGATTCCTTTGTTTTCTGTGAAAACACATATTTAAAAACAATGTGGGATTAACACAGTGTGTGTTGGAACAAATTGTTAGTATTGCCCATGTGTTTTTCTCCACTATTATAGTGAACTTAACCCTCAGAGAGTATTTCGTGCATAGCTGTTAAGAGAAAAATATAGAGTGAAAAACCCGAAATTTAGGTGTAGACATGATGAATTAAATACAAAGCTTTGCCAAACAAAAACAAGCCCTAGTGCTCATTCTAGTCCATACTTCCAGTGCAGCACTGGTGTGTATGGTATGTGCTGGCTGGCAGCTATCAGCAAGTGAAATATTGTAGGCATTGCAGGTATTGCATAGTAGGTGAAATTCAGGGATATCTCCACCCATGATAATTTTTGTTCAGGATGTCAGTGCCTCCATGGCTGGATGGGGCCAGGGGAGTAGATTTTATTTTGCAATAAATGAAACTGGATTCCACTGCTGTGCTCTGTGCACACCGATCTTCTGTGCGAGGTGAATGCTGGGGTGCTGATCTCCTCGTAGCTGGAAGTTCTGGAGCTTTGCAGTGTTGATCAGCTTCTCCTGTGATATAACCAGATCATCAATCAAATGATATGTCAGGAGAGATAAAGGCATGTTCTGTCATGGAATAACCTTGTCAAAATAATTGAACTAACTTGGCAGAAAATTCAGCCTTTAAACAGCTCCAAGATAAGCAGTGAAGTGTAAGGAAAATTTTATCTTGCATGAAAAGTTTGCAGTTGGATTTTGGGCTGGAACCGAGATAAAAACTGGAATATGCCTTTAGCCTTTTTTTTTTTTTTTTTTTTTTTTTTTTTTTAACATCCTGTGTACTTTTCTAGTGTCTTGACAGTATTGTGATTCAGTTCCACATTTAAATCAAATGCATATTTCTGGGTCACAGTACTGAATGTTGACATTTTGGTACCGATCTGTCAAGCTCTTAAAACATATTTGATGTGCACATTAGTAGTGAATCCCTCATGAAAAGAACTGTAGGAACACATCACTTGGTAGAATGTTATCTAAGCTTAGGCAGTAAGTACAGTGTATTTTTTCCAATAAATGTTTAAAGTCTTCATTAATGAACAGAATATTAATCACAAACATTGCTGAAAAAATATATGAGCAACTTTAGAATTTCCAGGGTATAAGCTGTACAGATAATGTAGATTTTCTAGAACCATGTGTTCATGTCAGACTCTGTACATGGTTCTCCTCCATGTTGCTGAGTTAAAGAAAAAAACACAGTTACTTGTAGGGTTAATGAGAAACAAAACTTGAGAGAAACAGTCTAAACATACGGTGTCAAGAACAAGTTAACTGACACTTACTGAAAGTTATTTTGTATTGTTTTAATATTTTCAGTATTTCAAAATCCAACCAGTCTGATGTAGATGCGTCTGTGAAAAAGGTTACTGGTTTTGCAGTTATGTTAGACAGAAAGACATTGAAAATATGGTATTTTTTTAAAAACAGAACAGTGCATACCTGCTGTGTCTCATGTAAAAATTACAGATGACAGTAAAAAGAGCCATCATAGATAAGCAGAGAAAATAAAAAAAAACAGAAATATAATTCTTCAGAACTTAACATGTATATATATATACACACAAATATATGTCTGTTATTATACAGATAACAGTATAGTACTTACAACAATACAGAAACAGGTCTCTGCTGTGGGTAGTTAACACAGAAGTGAAGATTACTTTCACAAAGACATTTATTGATGACCTGTATGTTTTTGGTAATACTTCAGATGATAAAGATCATTATATAACCAAGGTAAACTACAATATAAAACTATCTCTATTGAAATAGAAAATATTTAACGTCCACAAGTCACAAATTACAACTGCACAAAAATATTGAAAAGAAGATAACACCTGGTTTTTCATATCTAACTTGCCAACTACAAAGCTGGAGCCCACGGCACTAGTCCACTAAAAAGATCACACAATGCTGTTCTCAGACACGACCTGATCTGTCCCTATCCCTTGAGTGTCCTGTCACATCTGCAGAGCTCGCTGGTGACAATGAGCTTGGCGGCTGGGCTGTAGCATTGAGGATTTGTTAGTTCAGCCTTGGCTGGGAGGTCGCTGTTGAGGTGCACTCAGTGATTGATAGAACAGCCCTCGCTTTGCACGAGCTGCTGGGAGGAGGGTCTGGCCAAGCCATAAAGCAGTGCAGAAGAGCCCTGACCTTGTGAGTGGTGCAGGAATGGTTTGACATATTCTAAACTGAGCAGGATGTTTTTAAGAAACTTGGAGTCTTTCAAAACTTTCTGGAAGATTTTACTAAGACAAAAGATTTATTCTTTTTTTGTGTATGTGTACCCCCCCCCCCCCCCCCACCCCCCGTCTGTTGCAAAAATAATAATGATAAAAATTACATTTAACACTAAATATTTCCAAATTCAACAAGTCCGTGTTTTAGCCTTCACCCACCCTCTTCCAAGGATTTGTTTCTCCTTTCAGTGGCAAATATTTCCCTGGGAATACCTGCACTTTAGTATACTTAAAAAGGAGGTCAGATTTATCAAAATAAACCTTTGCTGAAGATATTAAGGTAAATCAAACCCAAACTTAGAAAATTTACTGTATTCTCTGCTGCTTTCACAGTTTCAAGTAGACAATGGAAACTATCACTGAAATAGTAATGCTGGTAAAGTGAAAGACTTTTGGTCTTGTGCTTGCTCTGCAACCTCTTGATTAACAATGTAAACATGAGGAAATTGTTAGGCCATGAAGCCAGATTAGTCCCCACTGTATCTGTAATGGTTTTGTTGGAATTTGCACTAACCAGTGTAGGTTATACAGTATGATTTAGGATCAGCATACAATGGGCAAGCAAGTAGGGAGTAGAGCACAAAACATGAGTCATATAAAGTACTATTGCACAATAAATAGAAATAAATATTATCCATGTACATGTCAAATATGTAATTCAGTAATTATTCAGCAGAAAAAAGGTATTCATTCAAATTCAAATAGATAAAACTGTGGTGGAACAGGGGTTGTAATGCCTGCACTGGGGTTATATGCTGTTCCCATTAGTACTGACTTGGGTTCGTCACAACAGGAGAGTACGAGGACAGACTAAGAGTTTGTAGTATTTTACTTTGGTCATCACAGGAATGAAAAGCACTGTGGATACTCCTTTCAGAAATAACTGCATACTATCACATATTAATTAACTTTGTGTTCTTTAAGGTAGTGGGAATTTGTTCTTAAACATCTACAGCCAGTTTTGTTTTGATATTAATAGAGCTCAACCCAAAGTTCCCCAAAGATGGCAAAGTCATACAGAGCCAAATCTCACACCCTCCTTTGTTGGCACTAGGTAGGTCCTTCCGTGCACCAAAGGATATTCTTGCCATCTCCTACCTGCCCCTCAGTAGGGTCCATATGGCCAAGGGTCACCAGTAAAGGCCAGACTGTCCCCTCTGCCTCGCCTGTGCCCTGCCTGCCCCATGCACAGGTCTCCAGCCTGTAGGTGGGCAGGGGAGGTAGTGTGGGTGTCCATGCTGTGGGCTCTTCCCTTAGCTGTCAGTTTTTTGGGGTGTTGTGACTGTAGGGTGTTGGTCAGTTTACTTTCTGCTGCTACCCAGTTAGACTTGCTGGAGAGTTTTATCTCTAGATTCTTTTCAGTATCTGCTGATTTACTGGGGTTTTTTTTTGTTGGGTGGTTTTTTTTTTTCCTTTTCTTTTTAAGGAGCTAGCATATTTGGCAGTTGATTGCTTTCTTACTTCTTAGGAGAACAAGAATTTCCCTGCATTATTTAGGAAAGCTTTCCCCTCCACTTTCTTTGCCTATCGATTCGAGGTCAGTGCTGCTCTCAGAGCACACCAGGTGCAATCCCTTCTACCTTTCCTCCAGTAAGACTGCTGAATGTGTATGCTCCTGTTTTTTCACATGGCACAGGCAGATGCAGTTGGCACCAGTAGCTTAGGAAAACAGCCTCTTAAAACTGCAGGATCTGGCATGAAATGATCAAGATCAGTAACCAATGGCTTTGATTTTTATGTGTTCTCTTTGAGACAGCTCTTGTAGTAATGCAATCAGTGTTTTGCAAATGAGCTCACTATTGTGGTCACTGGGGACACTGAATTTCAGTGACCAAAGGGATGAGGAAATGAGGAAATGCTTGCTTAGACCCTGTTAAGGAAGTTGTTGGCCTCCCAGATGGATGAGTTTCTGTTTTATTCATACAGGAATTTTGCCAAAGGTAAGGATCTTCAGATCCTTCAGGTGGCAGGGAAGTGTTGCTGTTTCTTCCTGTAACAATTTTTGAGATGTAAAGCAAATTTGTGGCTGCATCCAGCAGGTGGCAAGCACAGCATGCAGAATTATGGCTGGACAGAGATGCTTATGCCAGGGGAAGCTCTCAATGCTGCTCAGCATGTGTATGTGTGTCCAGGAACAAAATATACAGAGAAACAGCAATCTCTGCCAGTCCTTTGTCAGCTTACAGAGTGCTGGGGCACTGGTCCTGTTCGGGTGGTATTGATAATTGCCATGCTCAATTTAAGCAAATGGCTGACTCACATATGTAAGCTAAATAGAAAGTATTCTGTATAACAATTTAAATATGTCTTTAAATGACATAGTTAAATGATGTTCAGGCTTCAAATGTCGAGATACTAGCTTGCAATTAACTTAATGTTTTAATGAAGGAGCTTGTTTTTAACATACAGCTTTAGAAGTTGTGACTCGTCACAGTGCCTTGTGATGTATGTGAGTAGACACATTGTTCCCATTTTTGCAGCTGGAAGAACAAAGGCAAAACTGAAAAAAACTTTCCTTAGTATAAACAAATGAAAGAGTAGGAAGATTTATAGACCTGGTTATAGTCCAATTTTTTCCTTAAAAAGTATTAAACTGCAGAAATAACTATTTTGTTGTAGTTTGATTTTGATCATCAGAAAATATGGAAAATCCATCCACTCACTACTTGAGACAAAGCCACATTAGATATGTGATTCTGAAGATTATAAATACCACAAATTCTCAGAGGGCCCGTAATTTTCTACATGATATATGTAAAGTTTTAGACTTTTTCTTAAGTTTTGTAATGTCAAAAAGTACTTATGAACTAATTTATCTTTGAGAACAACAAGTGGGTGTGAATCAAGCATAAATGTTATCTGAGGACACATATAAGGATATTATTGGTGGAAACTTCCTACAGTGCTTATCACCCTTCCTCTTAAATTGTATTGAGAGTTTGAGCCAGACTTTAGTTCTGATTTATGCTAGTATAAATCTGATTTTTTTCCATATAAATAAAAAAATGTTCTACAGGGAGCAAATACCCTGGACATAATTTTATATAAGTGGAGAGAAATTCTGCAAAAGCCAGGAGTAAAGTTTGATCTCGAATGTTTTGTGATGGGACTAAAAGTTTTATTAGTTAAACTGATACATAAACATTGTCACATTTTTGCTTATCAGTATATGAGTTTACTAAATGTGCTGGAATTTGAAAAACTAAGTGGATTTTATTGGTTCTCTCACTGAGTATCCTGATTATAACAGAAAAATAGTTTGAAGTTTTCTGATCACCTCTTTCCCATAACTCATGTTTTCAAATACAGAATTTTACTTTTAGTCATAAAGATTGTGGAGTCAACTCCCTCTCTGTAAAGTTCTTCAAAGTCAAGGGTGGCTCATCATGAGGAAAGGCTGAGAGAATCCCATTTCTGTCTGCCCATACATATACAGTATTTTTTTTTAACTACTATAAAAATACCCACTGGGATGTACATTTCTGAAGCAATGCTTGAAATGTGTGAGTAGAATATAGATCTAAAATATATATATATAGTCAATAGTTAATAAATAAATCTGCATTTTATTGCATATATTATTATGAAAAAAGTTGCCATTAAAAAAATAGTAGCATAAACCAGAATAAGACCAATTTTAAGGACCTTAAATTTCCATTTGAGTTTAAAATTGGGCCTCTATATAGAGCATATATTTGAAAATATATTATAAATATGGTTATAGGACATTTATGTAATTAAAAAAACACCAACAAAACAAAGCTCCACTTCTCCAACAAGATAGCTCACATACATGCAAATCAGGTTCTTTGTATTTCATGTTATTTATACAAGCTTTTCCTTTTGAAACACCTGTGAACTTAAGTTAGGAGTTTTCTCTCCCCTTTTTTCCTAGCTCCAAGCAAACAGTGGGATGCTGGCAGGAACTCTGACACGCCTGTGCAGCACTTATGCTGCTTTCAGTAAAGAAAAACAAAACGAGGATGAAGCAGTCCTCTTTACAATGTAAGATGAAGGGCCACTGCTGACTCTCTACAGTATGATTTCTCTGAGGTGATCCAGTGTTGCTGTAATGAGCTGTGATGTTCAGGACCGCAGATGAATCTTGTTCTTGCTGCTGTGCATTGCTGTTCAAGAGAACTTTGCAAACTGCCTCAATTGGTATCAAAAGGCCCGGCTGTCTTTTTAGTGTGCAAGCGGATGTTTTCTGGTGGCCGATAGGAGAGGGAGCTCATTTTGGTTGTTAGGCTTGGATGTGTGCTGACGTTCGGTGGGATGTATTTTATTAGCTGAAGGAAGTATTTTTTAAAGTTTTTTCCAAAAAAAACATAAAAAAAAGGATTCAGACAGTTGTTAAAGTAAGCAATACAAATGGTGAAGGGCATAGCTGTATCCACAATATCGGTGATTTTGCAATCTGTTATTACATGTAATTGAATCAATACATCCAGAAACGTGAACACTTGATGGGGAATCCAAGAAAAGAAAAAGAAAAATACAATCGCCACAATCATCTTAAAAATATCATCATTTCTAGTCTTATTTTTTTGAATTTGATATGCCTTCTTCAGAGTCTTCCAGATTAAGGTGTAGCTTGTTAATATGATCAGAAAAGGAATTAAAAAGCCCAGCAAATTTTTGGACAAACCTAACCCGACCCGGAGCGTCGTGTTGTTGCTTTCGTAGCGAAACCCACAGACGGTCATGTTCAAATTCTCGGCAAAGAATATGTTGCGGTGGATGATGACGGGCAAGCTGGCCACGCCGGCGAGGAGCCAGATGGCGATGCAGGTGACTCGGGCCACGAAGATGGTGCGGCGGATGCGTGACCGCACCGGGTGCACGATGGCCAGGTAGCGGTCGATGCTCAGGCACGTCAGCAGGAACACGCTGGCGTACAGGTTGAAGCTTATCCCCGCCGAGGCCAGCTTGCACAAACAGTTGCCAAAAGGCCACTGGTACTCCATGGCCGTGTAGGCTGCCCAGAGGGGCAGAGTTATCAGAAAGCACAAGTCAGCCAGTGCCAGGTTGAGAAGAAAGATGCTGGCTACTGTTTTTAATTTCATGTAGCAGTAAATGACAATAACCACCAGGCTGTTCCCGAATATGCCTATGACAAAGATGATGCTGTAGACGGTTGGAACCATAATGTAGATGTAGCTGTGCCTTCCTGAAACGGGACAGTCCACATGGATTCTTTTAACAGTTTCTTCAGTAGAGTAATTTGGAATCATCTTGAACTCTTCAGCTGTAACTTAGTTTCAGGGAGAAAATATGAAGCTCACACCTAGGACAGGAAAAGAGGAAGAAAACAATATTTGTGATAGGGATTTAATTTTTAACAATTCTCAACTAAACGTCAAGTTTCTTGTCAAGTCTAACATAATTTGTTGATGTCTTTGAGTTTTAAAATAAGCCATCTTCAAGTGTTTTATCAACCAATTTCTATTTTAATACACTCTTTGAAGAGTAAAACAGAGCTAAGAATGTTAGGAATTGGCTGAACATTTTTAGATTCTTTTTAACATAAATAAAATCTAAAAAACTCTTTCAATTAACAAAGTTCCAATTTAAAATAATACTGGCTAGTGAACATACGTCAAAAATAATAAGAGAGACTGAAAAGAGCGGATAACTATATATTCAGCAGTGTCTTCAGATTATTTTCTTTCACCTATAAATAGGTAACATATTTAATGAGGCAAGTTATTCAGATATCTCAGAAAATAAGCTTAATCAGACTGAATACTAATTAAGTATGTAAATACAAATTGCGATGAATTAAGAAAATAAATGACTTCAGATTAGGTACTCATTTGTATCTCTGAAATTAATCACTAGAATTTTTTTTCTATACATTGAACTTAATTCTTTGAGAAAATTTTTACATCACAGAGAAAGATGAGAACTCACGACCTAGTATTCTGTTGTACCAAAAATACCTTAAATATTCAGAAGTTACTTAGTTCCCCATCTGGCTTGGAATTATGGTATTTGACTACTAGTGAGGGAAAAAGAATCTGTGAAAATCCAGACATGTTCTGAACTGTTGCACATTAAAAATTGTACAAAGAGTTTAAGAAAGGTGCAAGGGGGAACATATTATTTTTCTGGTTGCTGACAAAATTTATATATTCAAAAACTGAAGTTGTATTTCTGGATCATATTAAATGTTCAGCAAGGGTATGAAATCTCCTTTAAAGGACATCTGTTTGATTTGCCAGGGCCTGTGTGTTCTGCAAAAATCATTTCCTTGTTAATGACTGATTACTTTAGAAAGCCGGTAATACAGTGTGACTCTGATACTCCCTACTTTCCAGAGTCTAAAAACAGATAGTCTTTCCTGAAAAATAATGGATTAAAAAAAAAGAAAAAAAAGAAAAAAAAAAAGAAGATAGTTATTATTGCAGAGTAGTGTTTATTGCTGTTTGGGATCTTGACAGCTATAAGCCAAACCCAACTCGTGCTGCTTAAAACAAAGATTAACTGAAATATTTTGGCTTCCAAAACCAAGCAAACCCCAAACAGCAAAGAAACCCTTTATAAATGTAAGACCCACCCTAAGACCCCGGTCTTCAGAAAGCAGAAATGCCCTTCATTACAGATACACCAGCTAAGTTGTTACAAATGTGGCTCCTCATTATTTGAGTGGTTCAGCACTGATGTTCCTTTTAAATGTAGAATGCCACTGAGTTTAGTGTTTGACTTGCTTTTGTTGCAAGACAAATCTTTTTACAAATGATTGTGCTTTAATAGGGCTGTGAGGCACAGATTTGTCTCAGCAAAGCCCACACAGGATGTGTGAAGGAGCCAGGAATTGAACCCAGAATACGGGGTGCAGGCAGCATCATGTGAGCAAGGTCACCCTTTGGCTCTTAGTGTTTTGAAGACTTGCTATTTCTCTCTCTTAGCTCATGTTGTAGCATATGTTTGCATTAATAACCTGATTCATTTCTACAGAGCTAGCAGGGTAATGTCAAGATTTAGGTTCTTGATAATTCTATCAAGTTTTGAGTATCTAGTAAAATGCAACTAATAGACACTTTGTCAAGATGTGCCATGCAACACTTACCAGTCTCTTCAATTCATTCTGTGTATTAGCCTTGTTGTTTCAGTTGGTATTGATGTCTCAAAATGACATCAGCTATTTTTGCCAGGTTTAAGAAATTAAAAAGTCAAGCAAATAGAGCTAACACAAAGAAAGGTTCACCATTCTCATCATGTGTGGCACTCTAGTACATCCTGAGCAAAACCTGGTTTTCAAACTCTGCCAAATCTCAAATACAAGTTGTTTGGCTCTGTGGAAGGTCAGCCTATCCCTGGGACAGGGAAACCACAATAAAAAGATTTCAAGATAAATCCTTTTATCTCATCCCTTGGTTATGAAAGTAACTTTGACAGTAACTGATATGTTCTGCAACATCAAGGTCTGGCAACATTTGCCCTGTCCCAGCTACAGGCTGGTGCTGCATGGTCACTTAAGTCTTTGCTCCCTTATGTACCCACTAAAATTACAGCCCAGAACTTTGCAGTAAGACTCTGCAGTGAAGTTTCTGCTCAGGACTTCTCCTGTGCAAGCTCGACTGGCAATAATGTGCATCAGGCCTGGTTAAGGCTGGGCAAGACCTTTCTCAGTAACAAGGTTAACCAGCCCCTGGTACAATTTGGCTCTGTGTGTACTGAGCGACAGATTCAGTGTCTAAGGCAAATGCAGCTGAGGGTGAGTATTCCCTTTTGGTTTGGGGTTGATTCTGTGCAATGGTAGATGCCAAGGCAATTTTCCCATGGTCTCCTCACACACCCCTTCAGTATACTGTGTTGTGTTGTTTTGCTTCCAATTTCCCTTTTCTACCCACATGGTGACCTGTACTGTTTCATGTCAGTAATAACTTTAGATGATGTTAATTAATAGCATATGTTCTTTCAAGAAAGAGTAACAGTGATTCTATTACATTTTCAGAAATGTGTTAAAATAAAAAATAATCCAGTTGGGAATAATTGTCTGGCACTATGAGGTATTGAATTCCCTGAGCATATTCTGGAGTGCCTGGGAAATAAAAAAAGGAAGAACAATTCCCATGAAGAATCGGGAATTTGATCAAGAAATAGTATTATACTTCAATCTACCTCTGTAAGACTGTGTAATCCTTCTGGAGTTAAAAGGTTTTGGTGTAACATGGAAGTCAGTGGAATTGTGCAAATGATGTATCTGGTATGCCACCAGCTTTAAATTACACTAAGGCATTACAAACAATAAATAAGTGCATCAATATTTTCAGTAAATGACAAGGAAGCAGAAATACGTAATGTGGTTGCTTTTGGGTAAACACATATGGGTTGCCATCTGGGTGTCTGAAAACAGTCTGAAAGTTGCTGTGAGAATGAACCTCATAGGAGCTGTACATATGAAGCACACTAAGGAAAGCACTTCTAATCCCAAATGGAATTTTTAAATTTCCTGGAAATTCTAAAGTTTCAGAGCTAGCCTCAGGTGGATCTGCTTCCTTGAGCACAACTGTAACTTCATAGCATTAGGAGAAGCTTCCAAACTGGTGAAGGTTAATTTTTTTTGGAAGGCTTGGGCCCATGGCTGTGCTGGGTAGTGGGAGAGGGCCACCGCAGCAATGTGAATTCCTTACAAGCAGTGATTTCTTTCCCATACCATCTTCAGTTTTTCCTGTTTTTCTCACGTGCCACAGTTTGTCTGCTTGTCCCAGGATCATGGCTGTCCACATGCAAAGCAGATACTTCTACATGGGAAGAACTGCAGAATCTTTTAAAATACTAGAGAATTAAATGGCTGATACAGCTTTACAGAAATCAACAAGGCAGGTAAAAACACTGGCCAGTTAAATGCATCTATTGAAGTTGTGCACATTGATAATTCCATGTAAAACATTTTAAATTATCTGTTTTAACATAATGATAATTGGATCATTTTAAGGCTGATACACAAAAAGCTTTTTCTAACAGGTTTGAATTGTGACTGTGAATGGTGTGGTGGCATCAATCTCAAAATTATCTGGTGAGAAGCAAGCCCCTGTTCTGAAGTACTGTCCTGTTTGACCTTTTATTTTTTTTAATTACAATGATTACAATAAGTCACTGATAATTAAATGCTTCAGACTGCTCAACCAACTATTATTTACCACTCCATTCATTGCTTCTGTTGGGTGAACATACCTCCTAATTAAACTGCCTGTGGAAACAAGGAATGCTGCACTCATGCAAGGTAAACAGAACTTTGCCTACTGAAAGATCAGATAGCAGTGGCTGTGGCTTTCTGTGAGAAGTTAATCAGCTAAAAATAGGTAAGCAGATGTCCCAAGTCATATTTTTAACAAAAAGGTACTTAATATTTGCTTTGACAAAGACTAAATAAACTCAGGCTGACAAATCCTGCCACAGCTCAGCCACCTTATCACTAGGTAATGTGCACTTTCCTTCTTCTGACAGTGGGTAGGTTATTTGCTTTTCTTACAAATGAGAAGATAGTTCCATGTTTAAGAGGATACTGCATTCTATTTTTATGTAAAATTTTTGCACAGGGAGAAAAGAGAATGAAAAATGTTTGGAACAATATGTTCAGTATATTAGCTATATTTCTTTCTTTCTGGTGGCATAAACTTTCCTTTATCTTAAAAGTTTAGTCCCCCCCTTTCCTAATTTATTCTAACTGCTCAGAAAGTAATGATGCACATGCTTTATTGAAAAGGCTTTTAGGGTCTTTTTCTATCCAACAGAGTAACCCTTCCTATCCTCATGGTCTAAGTGAATAGATCTATTTCACACGCACACTTCAGCACCTTCTCTGCTTTCCTGGAGTTCCTGAGCTATAGATTTACCTTTCTCCCAGCTCTTCTTCAGCTAGTTCTAACAGTCTGTATTTCCCACTGATGGCTTTTCCTAAATATCTTTAATTCAGAGTTAATATATGACTTGTGAAGGGAAAGAGAAATACAAACAAGGGTACATAATTCAACCTGTGGTGCCATTACAGTGGGCTCTTGTCATCACTGCTGGCACCCCCCACAGACGTCAGCATCTGACTGTGGTAAAGGACAATAAATCAAAATAATACTGAAAAGGAACTGTGATAGGCAGTACAGCACCAGACACTGTACATCAGCTCACGAACACCAAGAGCACAAAGCAAACCTCAGCAGACCTGTGTTAGCAGACATCAAGCTGGCTGTTGCTCTGCAATTTTGGATCAGGAGATGGTCTGATATCAGAACAAACAGAACTTGTGGAACCTTGTCCTGGCCTTTGCATTGTCTTTTAACAACTGAGGCAACTGCCAGTCTGTTGAAATTGCTGTTAATTTTGTGATGTTTGCTTTATTTACTTAAAAGAATGTATGTTTTTAATGCTCTAACCTATACCTGGATTCTTTGTGCCTTCCCCTTGTAAGAGCTCAAGCTGACCTGCTTCACTTGTGCTGTCTCTATAGAGCTGGAAAATAAACTGCCTGTGATCCTTTCAGGATCTGGTTCTCTATAACATCAAAACCAAAATTGGTTATTACTCTTTTTTTTGGTGCTGGCAGAACAGTTTCTGTTACTTTGCAAATGTGAACTGTTTATGTACTCTGACCTTCTCTGTATTTATTTCCCCTGACACACTTCAAAAGAGTCTGTCCTTCTGCAGGATGGCTTTATAGCTTATTCTGAGAAGAATTAACATCTATCTTCTGTTTGTTCTCATGGACTACTCTCATTAATTTTCTCTTCACTTCCCAAGTATCTTTCAAGTACCCAGTTTCAGTCATAAAATTTATGTGAAAAAGGACAGATGAAGGGGCTTTCTCCTCTGGGAAAAATCAGTGCTTGTGGGATGTCTGAACAGTGGAATTGGGTGTGTGTATGATTTTGAATGATTATGGGGGAGGAAAATGCAAAAGAAAGTAACACAGTTAAGCATAGTGACATTTAAATTGCTTTGAATTTTAACTCATATAATATAGATTTTGACCACTAGAGGTCTGTATTTCCTACTTTAAAATAAGGGAATTGCTAAGTTTTATACTCAAGTGCTATCACTTTCCAAAATATCCCCTTTGTTCAAGTTTATTAAAGATGAAAACATAAGGCAATATATATATTATTGTACCTGTACTTATCTAAATATAATGCACCAGAGGTAACTATTTTCACTTTATTTTAGCATCTTCCAGCTTCTATCTAATTTCCTGTATTCTGGCACACTCCTGATTTTGCTAAATTTCAGTCCAGTTCTTGCACTTTTAAGACTAAGACATATGCACCTTAAACTCTCAGTGACCCAAATTAAGAAGAATATTTTAAAGAAACTTCACTTTAGCAATGCAGATGGAAAAACAGTGACACCTTTTCATTCAACTAAGAGTATTTTAGATCTAACTAGGCATGTTATTAATCATACAGCTCTTTTCCAAATATCAGCCAATTTTGAAGGAAGATATTTTTACTGTTGAAAATGACACTTCAGAACTACTCTTTTTTTTTTTTTAAAGCAACTCAAGGGATGTCTAGAAATTGAAAAGTAACACAAGCCTACACAGTGGTGTCCAAATGGTGTGTATATTTTATGAATTTTAAGCAATTTAGTAATTTGAAAACAGAATCACATTTAACACATTTTACACCACCACCAACCCCCACTTTTATTAATATAGTTGGATTTGTCATTACCTCTTTGGACAGTGTCAGTGCATGATGCTGTTATTCTGTTTCAAATTACATGTTTATCTGAATTGTTCTCTAAAGCTGGTAAGGGCAAACAGCTTTTCATTCAGATGGAGCAGAAGGGTTGTTGGTGTAACAATGAGATTTATTTTATTGAAAATAGTAGATGAGCAAGCTAGAACTGAAAAAATGCCATAAACTATACTGTCCTGTGCCAGATGAGTTGGACTAATCAGTATCTTGTCCTGTATTTACGTCCAATGGGTTATACAGTGTCAGTGTATCTCTGTGCACTTAAGGGATGTTTGGGTACAAGCATACAATGTTTATATCTCTAGGCTGCTAAAAATAGGAGCATTTAGAGAGAGAAGAAGTGATATATAGAGATAGAAAACAGGCAAGCAGTTGGCCAGATTTAAAATGAAGACTAAAGAAATCTAATCTATTACTTGCACACTTACACTTTGTGTTAGAAATTGATATGGCAAAAACTGGTGCAAGTGAAAGGTCATTTCTAAACACTAATTTATGGGGCAGTGGAGTATGAATAACATCTTTCAAGTAAAATTTTTGGATATTAAATGCTAATATACTGCTATGTAAGATGTGACAGTTTTTCTGCTCCTTTTAGCAGTGTAATGATGTCACAGTTATAGTGAGAGCAGCTGCAGTAGCAGGGAAAGTTTGGACTGTTTGCATATACTCTCACTGTATGTACAGAGTCCAGAAACACTGGAAATACCACTTCCTACTACTTAGGTCTTTAGACCAAACTATCAATCCCCAACTCATGGTGGGTTTTTTTTGGTGTGGTTTTTTTGTTTTGTTTTGTTTTTCCACCCATAATCTGGGAAGCCCTGATGTATATACCTCCATAAAATTTTACTTGTAGAAGTTAATGCCAAGAAAGGATTGCTCAACTTCACTAGCTTCTCAACCTCATCAGAACTTAGTGGTTTAGTGAATGCTATCATAGCAAAGATTAGGGAGATTTTTTTGTACACAATTTGTTGACTGACAGATCAACAGGGCACTCACTAAAGCTAGCCAAAAGTTTTTCAGTTGAGAGTAAGTCTAATTCTTTTAGTTTATAGGTTTCATTTTTAGGATTCTCTAGATTTAACTTTCAAAGTAAACATGGATTTCCTCTTATACACACATAATTTTGTTTTCTCTGCTGTTAAGGGTAAGAAAAACATTCTTGGGTTCAATTCATGTAGAACTGGACTCCAAAACACTGAAAGGTTAATCACTGTCAACATGCAGTGTGTTTAATCTCTCACGGAGGATCAGTGAGGTGGTGGTTTTAGACACTGCTGGCTCTGGCTTGACAGTGTATGCCAGATATTTTAGACTTTTCTGTCTAATTTTCTGGTCTCTTTTTTCCCATTTACCCATCAGAACAATCTGTTTTCTTTCTTTGACCAAGGCTGCACACATCTGTTGCAAACTCTCTGGTGTTTAATATGTCTTAGGTATTACATAACCTTAAGGATATGAATATAAAATTATCCCCACAGCAATAACTTAAAACTGAAAAGATAATTAAATATACAAAATAAAATATATTTCTAGATTAATAGTTCTATTTCAGTGCTTCTGAAACTGAACATCACAATGCTAAGCTTCAGAAAAGATGATGTTTGAAAGTGGATTCTCATGGTGTCCTGTCACCTTGGTTGGTCTGTCTTGAAAGAAATTAATATCATCTTTTCCTTATCTAGGTATTAAACCTATAGCCAAATTAGTTTTTAAATATGAAAACTAGTCATTATAGCAGGAAGCAGTCGCTGTTCTTATTTATAACACAAGGTAAAGAATTATCTCTTTCTGGAGAAGAGGCTGAAGACACTCAGGCATATTTAGACTTTGAAATGAGTACATTAACAACCATCATCAATCCAGCATGGGTTTTTGCATCTCTGCTCTGGCCATTAGTTTTACCAAAAAGGAATATTGGTGACCTTCTGAGAGATAAAAATGATCAATAATCAGCAGGCCAACCTAATGTCTGCTTCTCAGGATCATGTCATCTCCTCATTCTGCTAACAACGTCATTAACTACACATTAGATGAAAGTAAATGAAAGACAAAAAAAGGTATTTCAGAACAATGTAGGACAAGAATTTCTAGGATTTTCAGCACTGACATGAAAAGTTTTTTGAATGGCAGCACAATGTAATATTTTAGTATGAATGCACATTTTACTGCAGGTTTATAACTTCAAATTTGATGCCGGGTTATGAAGTATCTTCAGGGTATTTGGAAGTACCTGAAATAATCAATAATTAACCAGAATTAAGCCATCAATCCCAGAAGGAATAAAAATGAGATTAGTTTGAGCTGTGAAAGGTTACATGCTGCATAGTTACTTTCTCTGAGTGATAGTAAACGAATGAATTAACACATTTCCTTTATTGCAGTTGGAATTGCCTATATAAAATATAGTGTGCCCCATGTGATTGTTTTTAATAAAAGACAGAAATCGAATTCAGGTTTGTTAAGTGCAAGTGAAATAATTTGATGAATTTTAAGTTTCTTTTCTGATAGCTTTGTTCCATGGAAAAAGAGGTGTGTTTTTTGTTGTTTTTGTTTGTTTGTTTTTAATTGTACTGCATGACACATCCTCCACAAATGTAGCTTTTGAACATTCTGAACCCCACACCTGAAATTTCTCCATTGCTTCCATATGTAATGCACCATAAGATTCTATTGTGAACACCTCCAATCTGAGAAGGGAATTGTTAATTCTGGCCTTGATCCAGACTTATATTTAAGTCTTATATTAAAAATGCTGTGGAGAGGCAAGAAAAAAACCCCAACATATTGAAATAAAAAGCATTGCTGTGAGCATATCTTATCATGGCCAGTTCTAACAGCAGAGATCAGGTACAAGGAGTGAGATATCTCACCTGCTTTCAGATTGTAGGACAAGGGAATACAGGTGACCCTGTCCCTGATAAGTAACAGCTGTGTTAATTACCCAACTCAGCCTTGCCCCATGAGAAACAGCTGCATCCAACAAAGATAAGTCTGATAAAAGGGAGTGGGTTAGCTGTTGAGGCAGGTTGTGAAGGAGGAGGAAGTTTGAGGAACAGGGAAGGAAAAGATTGAGCATGAGGATGATCCTCTGGAGAGAGAATCACTACTGTTAGGTCGGTCTGGGGCTGCAGTCAGAGCCTGTTATTGGAACCTGTAGTCACAGTCTAGCTGGGTAAAAGCTGCAGTCAGAGGCTGTAAAGGGAAAACTTACAGCAGGAGCTTGCTGCAGCCAGGGTCAGTGAATGGTTGGAGTCAGGAGGGCTGAGCTGTAAAGAGGAACAAATCAGGACCCTTTTCATGCTGTGATAAACAACAAGTCTGTCTCTTGGCTCATTTCTATCCTCTAACAAGAGGGCTGAGGTACCATCAGATCATGTATAAATCACAATTTGCTTACTGGATGTTCTATACACCTATGAATCTGTCCTAAGTTACATGGTCCTCTTCACTGAAGGTTGAGTGCTCCTTCTTCAATGTGCAAAAAAGTAGCAGTAACAACTGTTGTTCCTGCCTAACTTGTAGGAGAAATGCTATTATATTACTGTGATTTCAAGCAAGTAGAGCTTAATAAGGGGTTACAATATGTTTTATGTGCTGTTTGGAGTATCACTGGTCTCTGATCACTCCTATTCTTGCTGGAAGGAATGTTAGCTGGAATGCATCCAACACAGAAAGTGTTTTTAAGTTTCATTGTCCAGATCATAGTCAGTGATTGCACTTGCCCAGCAAAAGGGAGCTACCATGTGGAAAGTGGTCTTTTGTGGGGGGGAAAGGTTACTTCCATAAACTGCTATAATGGCAAGACAGAGCTTGCTTACCAGCCTCTTGGTAAAAAGAAGTGAGATTTATGTAAGCTTAAACTATTAGTGGTTGTTAATAATTTAGCAGAAAAAGGTACTTCATGCATCTAAATTAAAAATGATAATTTCATAAAATGGTTACTGAATAAGTGACATGCCCACAGCAACACACAATCACTGGCAAAATTTCTGTTTCCAGCAAAGATTATAACAGAAAATAGAATGGAAAGGCCAAAACTTAACTATTTCCTCAGGAACCAAATCCTCTACTTGCGGGAGAAAAGATTTTTACTCAATCTTTGCTCTTTTTTTGTGTTACAGCTTTACTGTGAAAGACACAGCTCAATCAGTGGTGCTACTAGTATAAATGCACCAAAAATAATGTTTTAATTAGGTTTCTGTTGCTCCCTCTAGGCAAGGATGTTTCTAGGAAGAAGGGTAGGGGACACAGCTAATAATTCTGTAGACAAAATTGGGAGGTGATGGCACTTTGTGGAATTTCCAGTTACTCCAGAGAGAGGTTTCCTTGGTTTTTTCCAGTAGTTTGTTTTATTCAGGGACCAAAGTGTCATTTGCCCCTCTCTTTCCTGGAGTGGTATAACTCTTCTGCTGAGCCAGAAGATACAAAGGCAAAAATGAACATCATGTATGCAGTTTATTTACACTCCTGAACAACTTTCTGTAGTTAAAGGAGAGATACTAATGCAATCAGCAACAAACTCCGAAAAATAACTTTACTTCTACTTTTCTGGTACAATAAACTGCATTTCTGTACCTTCCTGTGAAACAGCATTCATGTGCCACCGGAGAGCTTACATAGATTTGCCTCAAGTTGTAAAGCAAATCAGTAACATTTTGATATACATGGCAATGTGGCAATGTGGCAATGTTCTGATGTGCGTTGATGCTTTACCTGGTATGTTAATCCTCAAAAAAACATTCTCCTGCCACTGAGCTAAATCACCAGGCTTGGGCCATGATGCACCTTTATGAGCACTACAGGCTCAATTTGCAGGCCCTTCTGCAGGATGGGCTTTTTATTTTTACATCCCACTCCCCACCCAACCCCCCTGCTTCCCCCCCAAATATAGAAGGCAGATGTAAATTAATTAATAGCTTTAGAAATGCATTGTGCAGAGCAATTACCTTCATCTGCAATGATGACTAATCAGAAAGCAAGAGAGAAAAGAAACACTGAAAATTCTCTGCTTCCACTCCAGGGATGAAGAGACCTCTTTCATACAGAGGTGTTCCACTTCCTAATCTAATGGAAATTAGATGAGTTGACTGAGAGTAGCTCATGTTGCATACTGTTACCTAAAAAGAATTTCCCTCTCTAGACCCCCTTTAATGAATCCCATTCCTGTTACCTTTCACCAATGTGGTTAAAGTTAACAACAGAATCTTTTGCTTTCAGTAATGAAGACATGAACTGAAATACAAACGTGTGCAGATGCAGCACATGAACACAAACAAACCAGTATCACTAAAGCGTCTGCCATGGTAACTAAACCTGCTAATCTCAAAGCTTTATCACCACATTTCCAGTGTCATGGCTCATGTTTTCCCACCAGTCAGTGCTACAGCTCTGAGGAAAGCAAACCTTGCATTGAACACTTTTTTTTCTTTTGACTTTGTGCAGAAAAATAGTGTTTGTCTTACTGAAGAAGCAAAGGCAATGTATTGTGGATTTCTGGGCAAGGAAATGGATGTTAGATTTCAACACCTTAGTTCAGAGGAAGCTTTGTCTTGTAATTCAGCAATCTGTAATAGGATTTGGTTCACTGTGTCTGACTGAGACACTTGATTACTTTTCTTATTATATAATTAATTTAGACATCCTTACAGTGGGAAAATATCACACCATGGCAATACCCCTCAGAAAAGACTTTTCTTCCCTAAATGAGAATGTTAGGAACAGCCTGGAGGGAAAAGTTAAAAGATTAAAAGCAAAAGATCAGCATGGAGGCTTCTTAATGAATCGCTCATTAGGGTCAGAAAAGGGGAACCAAAGGCAGAAAGGAAAGAAAACAGTATGAGTAACTGGCAAAGTACAAGAGTTTATTCAGACAAAAAAAATCTTTTAAAATGGTAATGTAGCTAAGCCCAAGAGAAGTTAGTATCATTGTAACTGTTGGTAGGTATAACTGAAAGCCCAATTGTGCTTTCAGTTGCACAAAACTCCTGTTAAGGGCAGATCATTATGAGGTGCTAGAAGAAAATTTGAGAATATATGACTCAATTGAACTAGCGAGTTTCTAAGGGGTTAATCAAAGAGAAGGAAAGGTCAAACATAGACACCTTAATCCATGTCAGTGTGAAAGGCATTATCACCCATGGAAAAACAAGTTACTATGATCCTTGGTGCTTTGTCTGGAAGGCGGCACACTTAATAGAATGATCCCAAAATAGATGTTCTGCCAAATTTGTACAGCTTGTTTCCTGTTTTTTTCCCCCAAAGTAAAATTTATTGCTCTATTTTGAAAATAAAATTAATTGTTGAACTCTCTTTGCTGTCCTGAGATGTTCCTTGTGGGTACTGAGGACCGGCCAGAGGTAGCAAAACAAAGGCAGCTGTTACAGCTGGAGTGAGCTAATCCATGATACTGTGAATCAGTGCATCCTCAAGCAGGTGCAGTCTCGGTTCTCAAGCAAACAAAAGTGCATGGAAGCCCAGAAGGGATAGTGTTGTGCCTTCCCAGAGATGCTAAATGAGCTTCACTTTAGTGCTAGGAAAATTACCATGCAATTCCTTGGGTGTGTGGCTGTCCTTTTCTTTTTTTTTTTTGGATGGTATGTTTAAGAACATGGAATAACATCATAGAACGTATTTGAAGGTAGAATGATTTTGAACCCTTTTTCTTTGAAGTGCTTTTTAGGAAAACCATGTGAAAAGAAATATTTTTACCTGATTTGAGAAAAATTGTAATTGTCTAATCATAGCAAGCTGCTAATAACAAAACCAAGAGGAAAACAATAAAGACAGCACAACTAGAGTCCCAATTTGACAACACATGTTGATTCTTGCCCCATGTCTTCCATTTCTTACTATTCTACATCATGTAGCCTGAGGATGGAGAAAACCAACCCTGAGCAACTTCAGTGGTTGTGGACTTACCCCTTGGTAGGGGAAGGAAGCAAAACTTTATTTAGGCTTGGGCAACAAGAATGAGTGGAGAAAGGAGAAAAGAGGAAAACCAACAGAAGTTTATAAAGAAAAAGATGAAAAGGCAGTATACATCCTATAGATGTAGACTGGGGAAGGCATGAATGGTTTCTCAATAAATGAGCTCAGGCTGCATCTTTGTACATCATGTGCTGCCTGCTTTGAGGAAAGGCTCTGGCCAGGCTGTGCTAAAGCAGAGTTAAACGGAGGCCAGCTGCCAACAGAACATTTTTTAGAGAAGTCAACTTGTGCATTTTTCTCCTTGCGTAAGCCCCCCATCAAGAAAGTACAGCTGTTCAGTGGTTTTCTGGAATGTTTTACTTATTTGCATGTGTCCCTCTCAGCTAGAAATTCTGAGGCACAGCACTCCTCTTTAGTGTCTCCTCTCTGTTTTCTGAAAACTGAGTTGATTCAAGATTCCACTGATTTTTAATTTCTATTTCTGTTCCTATACTTCCTCTACTGGTTATTAGACTCTAATCAGCCAAGGATCTATCAGGAACTCACAAAGTTGAATGACCCAGAAGTAAAGAAAGGACTAGGTGAAT
The DNA here is from genome assembly GCA_016584745.2 of Phylloscopus trochilus trochilus. NCBI lineage: Eukaryota > Metazoa > Chordata > Aves > Passeriformes > Phylloscopidae > Phylloscopus > Phylloscopus trochilus. Next base: position 6,771,250 of record WQNJ02000041.1, on the reverse strand, counting down.
TAGCTGAAATTAGGAGTTTAGTTAAATCATTCTTTGTTCTGGTTGTAACCCTAATTACAGCTTTCACCTCAAGCAGTGAAATACTGTCTAAATATTGACCTTGCCCAAATTCAGTACTAGTCTCTTTAGATATTGCCAGTTACCTTTTCCTGTAGCCTGCTTTTTGTCTTGTCTTCAATCATGCCACTCACTGCTGCATTGCCAATCTGATCTCACTTTCCTGCTGTGAGGCCGTCTTCGGTTATTACCCGTTCCCTGTGCCTACAAGAGAAATGCTACACAGCTGCAATAAAAGGAGATAAACACCACAAATAGTAACCAAGCATTCTAGCTAGCCTTGTTATATAGTGAATACCTGGACAGTTTTGCTATCAAACAAAACACAAATGGAATGAAAATTGTACAAGACACCTGACCAAAGGCCAAAATCTGTAGCTCTTTCACATGATGGTGCAGCAGAGAAAACTAACAGCATGTCATTTGGAACATGGTATTTTCCTATCCTTTGTTGCAATTCACTTGAAAGCTCAGAGTAATTTTAGTATAATCCATCATTTATCTGAAATAAGACCAAAAATTATTAGACCAGCAATTTTATTTCATATGAGCTTTGTCTCAAACAATCACAGCTGTTAGGATTTACAGTCAAGATAACCTCTCCATTTATTACAGCTCTGGTAAAAAAAAATGTTAAGTATGAGTATAATAACTCCCCTTGTATGTCAAATTTGTTAAATTCCCCAAAATGTTCCAAAGTGACAAAGATTCTTCTAGGGTACATCTGGCAATTTTAGGTTTTTTTTTGTTTTGTTTTCTTTTGTTGGCAAAGGATGCATTTTAGAAAATGGTACAGAACATGGAGTAAGTGCTCTGAGTAGAATGACTGTCTATTGGTGAATGATCTTAAGAGACAAATTTGTTGATGGAAAGGGAATGGAAAGAAATACTGTCATTAGCAAAAGATTACTGGCTTGCTCTTCACTGCAAGGGTGTTTGGGATCAGAAAGAAGAGACAGAAAATGATACTGTGATTAGTAACTTTCTTACATCTACAATTGCACTGAAATAGTTCTCCTGGAGCCTTTCTGTTCTTCAGGCTGCAATGTTTCAGCTTCATGAACGAGCTCCATGCATCTTGAAACTCAAAGCATTAGGTTGCCACATACTCAAACTCTCCAATGCATTTAAACTTACCTTGTGCTTATATGCAGAAGTTTTAACTTTTATGCAAAGTTAATTCCATGTAAATAGGTGAGGTTCAATGCTCAGCAATAGCAACCTCTCTTCCTATTGGTGTTGTGGAAACTAACCCTAAAATACAGTGAAAAGAATGATGTAATTCTTCCTTTTATTTCCTTCTCTCTTCAGAAGTGATCCACATTTTTTATTCTGTTTTCAGTATTCCATGAGATTTCTAAAAACATTTCCTTGTTACATTCTGCCAATTTACCTTGTCAAACCTGATCCTAAAATGCAGAAGCTGACTTCTTATAAACACCATAGTCACCTTTAGGACTAACTGTCCAAAAATGTGAACTGCCATCTAAGAATACTGAAAAATTCTTAATTAATTTTTGAGAGGAACACAAGTTAAAAAAATAACTGCATCACTGCATTTCTGATGCAATTGTTGTACAGCTGAGAGCAGGAGGAACAAACAGCAGCAATAAACGAGATAAGGCTTGAAAACTGAGCCAAGATTACCCAAGAGCTAGAGGTTTAGCTACACATGCAATAGAGCCTGCAAGACAAGCAGGCTGCTGCTAGTGAGTTGGAGACACAAGGGCTGCTTGTGGGCCTGTAGTGGCCAGGCTACATCTTTACCCAGCTGTGAGCTCCCAATCTCACCATGCTTGCAACTCTGGAAAGATTCTAAGTTTATGCTTCTCCTTCTGGAGCGAGATGATGGTTGCTGGGCCAGCATTACTATCAGAAACAGGTGGGGGGAATACTTTACTTTGCTGTCCACCACCCTTCCCGACTTGGCCATTTGTCCTCTTTTTCATGTATCCAGTACAGAGCCCAGGCAGATCTATTTGTAGATGAATCTTGATAACCCATCTCCCCAGCTCAGCTTTAGATACAACATATCCAAATTCAATTTTAGTTGATCTTTCCTTTCACTGAGGTAGTCTTCTAGAAGACAACCATTAAATTCAGTTTAAAAAATGCTTAAGATTAACCATGTAATGTAAGTCAGATGTAGTATTTGATTAAAGTAATGCATAAATTGCCATGTTGTGTATCCACATCAAGATGAATATGACCTTTTATGAAGTCTCCAAGGTAGAATAGGATACTTAAGGTGCAGAGAACATGCCAACCACTCAAACAATTGCATGCTTCTTCGATTGTGATTAAGACTCCTAAAATCTAGGCAGCAATAGCCACAGGTAAGCTTATGAATACTACTGGTGACAGTAGTAACTTCTGGAACACAAGAAGTTCCAGAGAAAAAAGAGAGGTAGTGAGTAAACAGGAGTAATTTGTGACTGCTTAAAATGGTTTAAGTGAATACTATGCCTGTGCATAAACAAGATTTTAACTAGGACATCGTAATCAGAGTTTGTAATTTATGTAACTTTTAATTACCATATTAATTACTGTGTTCAATATTAGGCAGTGCCGGAGATAAGAACTACCTAAATAAGCTCCTCTAACAAACATGGAGGAAAATTACCACAGAGGGAAAAACTTAGGAGTAGAAAAATGCAGTCAGTGCCCATTATACAAAACAGAATTTTTTTAAATGGGCACTAACTCTGACACTTATTTCCTTCTCAGTCCATACATTTCTAGAAAGTGTAAATAAATCACCACGTTTACTCTGTTTTTATAGTATGACAAAGAGTGAAATTAAATACATTTTCCAATATTTAATACAATTAAAGACAATATTATTCAGGAAGCACAAATACCATCATTTATATTCTTTTTCCAAGAGGATTGCAAAAAGCAGGTTGCTGATTGTGGTATTTGAACGTTAAAGGCAGCACTCTCCTCACTTCTGCAGCACTCTGGGTACTGACACTTCAGGCTGGAATCTGCTGCCTTTTAAACCAGTAACTTCTAGCTGCAGTTTGCACATGCTGTCCAGCCCAAGAGATACTGTTTCAAAGCAGGAAGGCAGGACACCTTACACCATAGAAAATGAGCACACTTCTGCCCCCCAGTGCAAAATTTCTCTGTTTCCATCTATTACTATGACAAAAGTAAGGGGAGAATGAAACCAGCTACATTCAAATTTAATGATAAATGTGACTTCTCTTGATTGTATAGGGCCACTTTGCTTTCTCAGTTCAACAGCATAAACTAGGAAGCATGCAATAATCACAACTGATTTTTCTCTGCCATGTAGTTCAAGTTGTAGAAAGGAAAAGTGTGTAGAAATACCACGTTCCTGCTGGAAAGGCATATTTTTAAACTCTTACTACATGAGCAAAAGCTGAATTTGTAGGCACTTATTCTTTTTGAAAGATGTAATTTAAAAGATTATGGTAGCAACAAGCAAAATGGACTGCCATAATCAGGAGTATGAAACATTTGTCTGACACTAAAACAGACCTAAAAAGGCCTTTCTACATCATCATGGTAATTACCTGCTTCAGGCCATACTTAATCCTTCTATTCAGGCAAAAATCTAATCATGTTAGTGCTGTGGGTTCATGCAAGTGACAAGAGAAGAGGCTTCACTATACAAAAAAATCCCTCTTTGTACCCTCATCCTGTGATTTTACTGAGCCAATTTACTACCTTGTCCCATGCTATGCAGCACAACGCAATCCAAATGAGTGCTGCCACTTTTGGAAGTGATGGAAATTTACAGTGAACTGAAGCATACTCTGGGCAGAATCCTGCTGTCCCTTATTGCCACACATCTCATTAATTCTAAGGGTTTTGCAGAAGTATAGAAATAGGTGTCACTGAATACTGCAGTTTTACTGCTTGTATGCATCATGACCAAACTGACTTAGAAGAACAGAGGGCTTGTACTTCTAAGTAACTGGTAACATTAAGTGTTTTGATGCATGGAGAGGGGAAGAACAGTAAATGTATTGCAGGGACTTCATCTGAACTTGTTGAAGGACTCTAGTCCAGTGAGAATTCAAGAGAAGTTTAGAAACTGGCTGGGAAAAAACCAAAGGCAGGAAGGCATTTTAACTTTACTAACTAAAATTAATTTCTGGTTGTAGATCACTCCAATTTTCGCTCTGTAGAAAAAGGATAGATCTGGTTATGGAAGAGTGTATGCTACACAATTCTGATTAAACCAATACTTGCTGCTAACTGGTTGAACTTGCATTGCCTGCCAGACTGAGAAACTGAACTGTTTGCACAACTCCCAGAAATCACGAACATCACTTTTGGTGTTTGATTAATTTCTATCGTGAACTTAGCACAGTGATAAAAAATTAATTGCTCATCTGATCCTGAGCAGAGGTGACAGGGCTTGCATCTTGCAGGATGTTGGGATGAGCCTCGCTGGTGCGCTGGAGTTACTGCTCCGAGTGCTGCGTCTCCTGCCAGAGGTGCTTTCCTTCTCTTCAAACTGTCGACAGGACTTGAAAGCTCAAACGCAGCAGGGCTGGGAGTCTGTGGGGCACTTAGTCCTCTCTAAAATAATTATGTGGAGCAGGCTTAGCTAGCGGGCCTCGCGGGGCAAGCCAGAACACGAGGGATTAAGTGGCTGCGCTTCGTCCAGGACTGAGCCTTCCTGTGCCAGCTCGGTCTAAGCCAAGGATAAATTCCGTATGAGGCTGCTCCGCGCTCGCAAACGCTCTGGTTGCCCCTGGCCGAGGGTGCCCGGCCGGGACGCGCTTACCTGGGTCCGGGCGGGGGTGTCTGAGCCCCGGCGGCGCTCGGAGCGAGCTGGGCTGGGCTGAGCTGAGCTGGGCTGAGCTGGGCTGAGCCGGGCTGGGCTGAGCTGAGCTGAGCTGAGCTGAGCTGAGCTGAGCTGAGCTGAGCTGAGCTGGGCTGAGCTGGGCTGAGCCGGGCTGGGCTGGGCTCCGGACACGCTCCTGGCGGCCGCGCCGCTCCTCCCGCTCCGTGCGCGGCCCCTCCGTTTATAGCGAGGGGCGTTCCGGCACAGCCCAGCTCGCCTCTGCCTCTCCCCACCCATCTCCCGGGACGGACCCCGCTGACCCGGATCCCTCCCACTTCTCCTCCTTCCCCGCCGGCCGCGGGGTGCCGGGCAGGACGCTGAGCCCAGCGCCAGGGAGCTGGGGTGGCTGCGGGAAGGCGGCCCCGCGATGGGGCCGAGGGATGCGCATGGGGGGCCCCTTCCTTGCCTTGGCCTCCAACTTTCGGGGGAAGGGGTCCCGAGCGATGTACAAACATTCCCAGTTTCTCTAAGACTACCCCGGGCCTCCAGCGAGCACAACTGAAATGTTCCGATCATCACTAATGAAGTTCAATGTGTACTTTCCATAATAAATCTGGCAAACTTTGTTTGGGAGTGGAGGGGAGCAGAGGAAACAGAGGAAACCCCCTTGGAATAGGATGTTTCTAGGAGAACTTTTCATATTGCTGATAATTGTCATTTAAAGAAAGGATTTTGTATATGAGGGATTTTGTTTATTTGTATCTCTCTCGTTCTACTAAATAGGACAGGGAACAACTTTTCAGGAAGAATTTGTGACACTGTCATGCTCATCAAGAACAGGATTTCAGAAGTTATGTTTCATATTAGGGCTATCACACCATATTTATGAACAGAGTTAAAGATTCCAATGGGAGCTGCACAACTGTGGATTGCTTCCTAATCTTTTTATACGCCTAGTGTGTTTTTGAAGGCTCTCTTAAGAAAAACATGAGCTACGATGGTAATATCCTTCAAAGATTGGTGATATAAATTTATTGTGGCTGAGAATAATTGGTGATAGTAGTAGGAGAGGAAAATCAAGAGGAAACATTTGGATTCTGCAGTGATAACTAGTTTTTCAGTATCTGCACATGTACAATCAGTAAGGTCTTGTCTGGCTATAATTTGTTTTTGAAAATCTGTTAGCTAAATAAGAGGTTCAGATAGAAATGCAGAACTGCAGCACATTGCATAAATTCAATTGTTCCAGGCTGTGTCTGATGGGCCATGAGTTACATGGAGCACTAATTCACGTGTGACATAATGTTTTGCCCTGATCTTATGCTGTGACAAGAAAAACCATCTGCATTTTCATCAGAACAGCAGCCAGGACTGAAGCAGTCTATATTGGCAGCATGCTGCCCTCCTGCCACTTGGGGAGTTTGTAATTGGCTTCTTCTCTAAAGAGACCATGCTGAGATATCTTCTAATGATGAACCATGTGCATGTTCACAGATTTATCATGACAGGGACTAGAAACCACTTGCTATAGGTACTGTTCAGGCCTGCACAACACCTAAAGCTGGCTACAGCAGTGGGCTGTGTTGTCTCCATTTATGTTGATTTTTTTACATGGAGCTCTTTGACATATGGGACATGTTTTTTTTCTCCAAACCATTCTTTTTGACTGATTCCCAAACTCTACTGAGTAACAATGTGCTTGGCAGCTCTTGCCCACTTCTGCCTCTGTGTGTTCAGTGGTAGAACCTGCTGGGTGGGGCTGGTGGGCAGGAGATCTCCATAAGGTGGCATCTGCAGGGCTTTCAGTTCTCACAGAGCTGAAGGAGCTTAAATCAAATCCCAATGCCAGCATCAAACTCTGGCTGCATTGTAATGCCTCTGTATGTGTGAATCACTGCCTAGGATCAGTTGTGCCCTTTATTGCATTCCATCATCTCTTCAGGAAAGGATGAAGAAAGTCGATGATAACTGTATTTTAAACCAGAATAAAAATACAGAAAGAAACAACAACTTCTTTTTCAATTGGATTCTTTCTTAAAAGATGCATGTAAAATTGAATTTGGGTCTGCATCTCTCTGCTGAGTTCAGTCCATCTCTGGGGTATGTAAGAGAGAGATGTAATTTAATGTAATTTTGGGAAAATCTCTTCACTTCCAGCAGTTTTGTGTCTGGAACCCCAATAACAGAATTGTAACATGATGAGCACTGCAACATGCATTCGCTATAGAAATGTGATTTACAGGAACATCCAGTGAATAATAGACTTGATGACTAGAATTCTATTTTCAGTGAGCTGCTGTAAATAAAGAGGCTTCTTCCCACCAGAATTGATTGAGGAGTCTGTAATGTGAAAAGGGTTTCAGGGAGCAGGTTTCATTCTATTGCTTGTGTTAGAGCAAAGAGCTGTCATTAAGAAGGTGACTGGACTGGGCAATTTGATTGCTATGAAATCAAATAAATAGCTCTTCTAACAGCAATATTTATTAAAATTGCTAGTGGTCTAGTGAGAATAAATAGTTTAAAACAAATTCTTTATTGGGAACTGAAAATTACATTGCCTTTAAAACCCTTTATTTTTTAGTAATATGTTTGGAATGATTCACATCTGAACATTTTGGGTGTAGTTTTTTTACATTTGCAGGACTATTTATTTCTTTTTGCTGAAACAAGAAGTACAAAGTTATTTTCTTTGTTGAAAGCTTATGCCTCTTACATGGATTCCCATGCATGTCAAGAGCCAGACTTGGGGAACTTACCACAGGTTGTGAGATTTGTGGCATTCTGGTTCTCTTCATTGTGTTCGTTTGATGTATTTTCCCACTGTTGATTCTTTCAGGAAATAGACTGGACTGTTGCACATAGAATATATCTGTGCATTTGCCTAGAAACAACTGAGTAATTCACATGTAGAATTACTGGAAACCTGGATACGTCCTGGTAGTAATCTGATGTGAGTAAAGATGATGATTTTCCTGAAGATAAGACAACTTACGAAAGTTATTTTTTTAAGAACACTTCTTGTCAAAATACTCTCCTGCTGCCATAAGGAGTATTTCTGTTCTATCCTGTTTATGTATCCCTAAACGTTTTCTGAGAAAAGGGACCTAGAATTGATCCCAGGCCAATGCATCTGTGATTTAGCATTTTTTATCCACTTTTGTCCATGATGAACTATGTTTTCACTGTGTTCCCTTCTATCAGGTCTACTAAAAAAATGAATGTTACTGGGAAATATTAAGGAAGGAAAATTTTGAAAAAAAAATAAATTGTAATTCTCACTCTCTCTTTCTAGATCCCAAACCTTTTCAGTTGCAGGAAAAGTGTTAGCTTCTGCTGTAGGAATAGGAATGTATATTACTGTTGTCATCCACTTCTGTATGAGACCAGATCATTCTGCTTGGGCCAGCAGAGTAATTTGTGTTTGCTTGTGCGAGAAGAGAAGAGCACAGAAGAGGGTGAAATGTTATTTGGGACAAATGAAGGAGGTAATTGGCAGACTTTTGAGCAGCAGTGGTGCTAATATGCACAAGGTCTGCCTCTCCAGTGTGATGGAAATTTCCTTTTTTTTTTTTTTCTTATGAGGTCTGTGAACAATTAAGATATTTAATCTCTTTCCAGGAAGCTATATGATTTAACATCTAGTCTTCCTCAGCTGGTATGCTTTAATTGTATCTCTCATAATCATCATAGCATACAGCAAAAGGGGAGGCTGGAAAATATGAAGATTCTAAGGAAGCCAATGTTTCAAATCTCAGCATTTCTGTAACACTTTAAAGTTTAACACTTTAAAGTTTGATTTTGATAGATAAACAGTAGGGGTTTTTTTGTTTGGCTTCTACTGTGAATACTGAACTGAATGAGCTGAGCTGAATGAGAAGTTTCATCATTTCCTGAAGTTAGGTTTGAGGGTTCGGGCTCTTGAATTCAGTAACACGTGTTATGGGCTTGGAGTGCAGGAGCTGCAGGTGCCAGCAAGGAGAGCCTGGTCTGGACAGGGGGTGTGCAATGAGTGCCCAGCACCCAGCCCTGCTTCCAGCCCTGTGTGGGCAGCTGCCTTGGCTAAGGGGGAGGTAAAACTGGGTGGTTCTGTGGGAGAACCAGAGGGAGGGAGACTTAGACTCTTTTATCTGTAGAGTAAATCCCTGCTTGGTGAAACTGCCCCATGACCATTTAAATGCAAACCCCTGGCCCCTCTCCCAGAGCTCTTTCTGTGACAGATACCAGCCTGGTTTTGAGGCAGGGATCTCCACAGCAGCAAGTGCTGGGAAGCAAGACCAGAGCCAGCCCAGCCCAGGCCCTGGCCAGGCAGCATCCAGGGGCTGGGCTGGGCTCCTTAAATTTTGCTCACACTGCTCTGCAGTCCACAGGGTCAGGGAATGATAGTCAGCTCTACTGAAAATAACTGGGAAGAAGTATAATTTCAGAGCTATTTCCTCTTCCTCTGAAGAGTTTCTAGGATTTTTCAAACAAATGAACTTAATGTCATGAACTCTTAAAGAAGTCTTTAAAAGAAGAGGCTGTACTTGCTGCACATCTGCATAGTCAGAGGAGCTGCTTCTGGACTGGTAGTTCCAAAAAGCAAATGTCTCTCTTCCTGCATAGACAAAATCTGTGTCCAAACTGGATGCAAAGTCAACCCTGTTTTGGTACACTCATTGTTCACTTTAATATTAAAGCAGGCAACAGGTTTCTTTTAACTACATGATGTGTTTCCTTCTTGTTGTCCTTCCTTTTCTTTACCTTCCTCATTTCTCTGTCGTACTTCTGTCAAAAACCTGCTGTTTTTGAAGCAAATGAAGGGCCTTCTTGATAAGGAAAGTTTTACTCTGCTGGTGATTCTTTTCACCTGAATGGAGCAGGGAGAGCCAAGAAGAGCCTTCCTTTGAATACCTCCAAGAAATGTCAGGCTGGAGTAAAAGTCTACCACTTGTAAGCAGGCAGGTATTTGAGGTCCTTTATTCATTAAACGTGTTGCTGTGCTTTTGAAAATCAGCCTTTTTCCCTCAGACTTAAATGCTTTACTTTTTAATGCTTTGTTTTGTCCCAGACACAGATACCAATTAATTTGGGTTTGCTACTTAAATCTGGCCTGTGAATCTTCACCCCTGCTGCATGATCATGGCCATGTTCTTTCTGGGAACTGACAATAAAATTTTATATTTAAAATGTGTTTTCTAAAATTATGCGTGCTATTAAATATAATATTACACAGACTGTGCCATTCAAAAGATTACTTCTATGAAATTCTGCACAGGACAGTGAACACTGAACGTGGTCATGATTCAAAGTCTGTGATGTTTGGCTCCCATTTCTAACACTGACAGTCATGTCTGTTTGAGATTCAGCTCTCATCTCCACACAATGCCAAATGAATATCATCATTTATGCTTCAGGTTTTATGAAAGCAGAATTTCAACCAACAAATTATTCCTGTGGAAGGAATCACGTTTGAATTCCTTAGAGCTGGAAGCAGTGATGATGACAGTGAAGTGAATTTGGACAGGCTGTGTGATTTGTTCTCAGTATGTGATGCTGTGTGTGAACCAAGTGCTGTTAGTGGGGAACACACTGCAGATCTTCATTTACCCTTCCTTTGAGTAAATCCAGCTCAGTTCAAGCAACCTTTATGTAAAAGCTATGTTCAGGGTAGAACAGGGTTAAAATTTGAAAGAAAAAATATTAAATACTGAAATAGAGAGATCTAAATCATAAAATGTGTGAATATTTTTTTATGTGGTTCTTTTATTGTGCAGCAGAAAAGGATAGTTTAGGCACTTCCTCTTGACCTGTTACTGATGTAAGGCTCTTGTAGGTCAAATGAACTATCCCATTTAATTTTTAATTGATCATAAAATTATCAGTTTCTGGGAAAGGCTGCAGTTATGGTAAAGCAAGATGTTTGCATTGCTTAGTCACCTCTGAAAATGGGTGTGGACTAATGTGTAATTAGTAATTTTTGAAATGTCTTTCCTCAAAACAACAAATAAGTCTTCCCATTGTGGTAAACTTAAATACAGTATGTATAAACCCACATTTATACTTTGGAACAAGAAGAGAAACAGAAATTGGTGTTTGAGCTGGCCTCTATTTCCTGTTGACCCTAATCATTGTGATTAAAATTTGATGGAGAGTGTATAGTGCTATTGATGATAATTACTACATGAAAAACTTTCCAGCCTAACCATGGAAAGATTTAGAGGTTAGTTTTTACTTCTGGAATTCTGTAAATTTACCAAGAATTACAGCTAGAAGACCCTCCTGACAGTATTTGAGCTATGTGTTCTTTGAGCTAAACAGGAGCACAAATAAATGGGTTTTCTTCTCTCTGCAGATTGTTTGGAGAAAACACTATTTTCTAGTTAGCAGGGAGTTTTTCTGTTTCTGAAAAAGAAATGTAAGCAGCAGGAGAGCAAAATACGGTGTTTTTAACACAGAGTTACTGAGCACCATCTTTTGATTCTCTACACAAAAACATAGTTTCTACCCCTTCTCATCAGAGCACTTCTGGGTGGGGATGAGAATTATTGGAGCTATGGCTGAATACCCAGTGGTTCTAGGCACATATTGCTCATCAACCTAGCCCTGCCCAATGGCTCTGGGATAAACAGACAGTGCAGAAGTGTTTTCATCACCTTACAGGGGAATTAGGCTGTTTAATCACACAGTAACTTGATGGAGATCCTCAGAATGCTTATGGTAGAGTGAAAATTCAGTCTCCTTCTTCCCTCAGCCCCAGAGCAGTGCTACCTGCAAAGCACTGTGGTCTGACAATCAGCACTTTCTAATGAAACTATTATAAATAGAACAAGCATTTTATAAAGTGAAATAAAAAGCAGCTAAATTCCAATACTCATCAGGCTGATAATGTGAAAAACAGGTGCAAGTTTCCAGTATCTGACCTACTGGAGATGTAACTCTTCCTTGAAAATCTGTCACTTCAATCAAAAGCTAATCAAAGTGCCCAGTGTGCTACTGAAAAGATGTGTGTGAGCTGCAGAACTAAAGAGCTTGACTTTTCATTGTCTTATGTCACTACTCATACCTCTAATACAGACAAAGTAAAATATCCTGGCAGGGGAAAAATTGGGAGTGATTAATACCTAATGCAAACATATATAAATGGCTAGAAGGTGGGGCTACTATTTTTCAGGAATTTCTCACATTTCAACATATGTGTTTCAACATATGTCTCCTGAACTGCAACAAATAGTTGGCTTCTCGTGAAAGGGGAAATTTGGTAAAGACATGTCTAAGAGTGGCTGGGTTGATTTGAAAGGTCATAGTTTAAATCTTATACATGTGGTAAATGTAATATATGTTTATGTGTTTATGTGTGCCATGTTACTAGGAAACCATGAAAATTAAGGAATATGTTATAAAGACATCATTGTATGATTGAAGCAACTTACCTGATGAGAATGATTCTATCATTGCATGAACAAAATTAGTGAGAATTTCAGTGTTTCCGTGCATGTGAAATATTTGTTTAAAATAGAAGATGAATGGCATAAAAATATGAAATTCTAATAATCACCTTGGATATATAAAACTGATTTTTAAGGTTTTTTGAAGTTTTTTTGTGGGGAGACGAAAGGAGATGCTGCTGAGGGCAGTCTCCCCTCTGATACCTTATACCTGTGTTAATTATCCTAGAGTAGAAACAGCCTTGCTCTCACAGCCATGGGCATGATAAAGAGTGAGTTAGCTAGGAAGAGTCAGTTGGAGTCTGCTGGCTGTGCTGTGAAGACCTGGGGACAGGAGGTTGTGCAAGGGCCAGAACAGATGAGCTGCTGTATGTGGGACAGACAGGGTTAGGTGGCTGTGCAGGGACAGGAAGGAGAGACAGAGCCAGAGCTGTGCGGAGCTGCTATTGGGAGATACAGAGAAAAGGTATGGGAGACTTTTTGAATAACAAGATGCTGATACTTGAAGTTTTCTGATGATTCTAAGGCAGCACCTCGAGTGCAGTGTCCATGTTGATTACTGCATATCGACTGCGACATTTTTTCATTTTCTTGACTCCTATGGGTAGTTTAACAGGTATCCATGCTCCATCACCATCTGAAATACAAAGAATTTTTTCCAAACCTGTGAATCTTGATCAGTTTGCATTTTTCAGACACTCTGCCAGTTTGGAGTGTTTGCATTGGAACCAGAACTTTTATTTTGATCTGAATTTCTTAGTGTAAAATCCCTCAGAGGCTCACAGTTTCACACATGGAGCCTGCCTTTGGAAGTCTCTCCACGGTGGAGCTGCCAGGTGAACAGGCTGTGGCAGGAGCTGCCAGCTCAGTTCTGACCCACACAGGAGCTCCCCTCTCACCTACCAGAGCTCTGGGTTGCTGTGACTGGGCAAAATGACACTGCTGGCTGTCCTTTTTCTCTCTGCCCCTCCACATGTCACAGAGGGTGGAGGGCTGAGTGAAACCCTTGGACTGCATAAGAAACACGGGGAAAGCTGCTGGGGCAGGGTGGGGGGGATGGCACTAATTAGTGGTGCTAACTGCCTGGTTGGAGTTGTTGTCTTTCACAAATAATGAATGTGTTGAAGATATAGTTATTTGTTCTAATTTTGGTTTTAGTGGTGCTAAGGACGTCTCTCTATGATTATGTATGATTTAGCAGTCTAGTTTCAGCGGCTGCTTTTTTTGTTTAAATCTTGGGCAGCCCATGCTGTCATCCCTACTTGTAAGCCATGATCTCAGTGCTCTCAGACAGCCTGGCCAGGCCAGGGTGTGCCTTTGGCACTCTGGTTTCATGGCTTTCAGATGTTATCTGTTTTCACTGCACATTTTGGGGGCTGAATTGTTTATCCAGACATTGGCTGTTTTTCAAAAAAGTAAAAGTAGTTCCTAGGCAACCTTAATGAATGGTAAGAACATGTTAGTTTGTTCATAATTGAGATGACTTTAGCTTGTTTACTGTGATGTTTGGTTTATTGCAAGGGGCTGGCTTAGCTTATTGACAGTGAACTATATAAATATGAGGATGAGAACAACAAACCATCAGAGGATCACAGAATAGTTAGCAGGATTTTTTTAATTGTTAGAAGGTTTTTTTTATTGAATAGATTTATACTGTGAAGCTTTTAACACCAAAGAGTAACACTTAGAATGCTTTGCCCTTTAGAGCATGAATTACATAAGGTGACTCACAGTTTCCTAAAGCCTTTCTTAGTGCATCTACAAAGAAACAGAAAAATGTATAGCTATGTTAACATACCCATGTAGACTTACCTGTATTCTCTGTACACTTACATAAACACTTTTAAAAAAGCATGCTATGTATTATAACTGCCATTCAAATTTTTTTGCTCTGAAATACAATTTTGCATTTTTGTGGTGATCCTTTATTAATGGGAGCCAGGACTACTAGGCTTATGAGGGAAAGGCTGGTCATAATGACTGATGTTCTTGATTTTCTCTTTGAAAGGGTCAGGATCACCCTGTCAGATGGTGCAGTCAGCAGTCATTAGGTATTGAAGTAATCTAATGCATGATGTCAATGTGTTGAAATGTTAGTAAAATCAAAATACTAGCAGGGACATATAAATCCTTTCAGAAAAGTACTGAATTAAATACATGAGCTTTCTACAGGTAACCAGGGAGTGAGGCTCTATTTATGAACACAATCAGTAAACTTATTTTTTGTAAAAGTCTGTGAAACAGAGTATGTTGCTGCCATTCTCAGTTTGTATTCATTCCACAGTATGTTCTCCTGACCTATCTGCAAGTATTTGGATGCATTTTCTGAAGGCAGAGCTGACACAGCCCAGCTGGAACAGTGCTGTAGCACTGAAGGAATGTAGAGTGCTTTGAATAATCAGTGAAGAACATACTTATTACCTCCCTGTTGTGGCATGGTAACTCTAAAACATAAGCACATATAAATCTTAGGGAGTAGAGACTACCTTATAAACCTCTCTTTGGAAGTGCCAGGTACATGTCTTTGTTCATATTTCAGCAAACTGTTTATAGGCATCAAGATTCTGCAGGCTTTTCAAGAACTGCTATTTTTTTTTTTTTTTTTGCAGTGTGTGAGTCTTTGTGCACAGGGCTATAACCACGGGAGATTTACTTCAGCATTAGGGCAAGTCGACTGGAAACCAAGTCTGTTCTGGTTTAATTACATTAAGCCAAAGAAAAAAGAGAATCCATACAGGAAAGTGTAGCTATGTGAGATAATAACTCTTTATCAATTCACAGGATCAGCAACATTTTTGGTAATTTGCCTTGTATCTGAGCAACATGAGATGGCAGACTGTATTTTGTTCCAATTTTTTTAGAGCCAACACACAGCATTCTTTCTCTCACAGAACTTAACGTATTCTACTTTTCCTATTTATTTCTATAGGCCTGTTAAAACAAACAAAGGCAGCTCTAGTTTGGAGTGAAATGGTACTAGGAAGAAAAACTAGGCTTTTGCTTACCTGGAAGTTACAAGTGTAGTGAGCTCTCCAGAACTGCATGTGGAGAAGCTGGCAGGACAAGAGTTATCCAACACCTCTGGCAGGTCTCACTTTCACTGCAAGCTTGGATGGTTCACAGGATGCAGAGTATAAGAAAGTCACAGAGATGGGAGGAGGAACATTTGTTGCCTTACTGGGTACATCGTGTGCAATGGGTTTCAAAAGAAGAAATGATGCTTTGCAATCCAGGGTGGGATCTGCTTCTGTATACCAGACTACCAGTAGCATCCAAGCATCCAGTAGCTGGGGAAAGAATCTTGTCAATTCTCCCGTGTCCATTATGCTGTGTCTGAAGCAGGGATGGAACAGGAATGGTAGTGCTGGCTGTAGGTTGCTCCAGGAGCTGGAATCTTGTAGTGGTCAGCCTCTGGATGTTAGAACAACATTTCTCCTGGGCAAAGCAGGACCTGGTTGTGCATTTTTTAAACTTTCATCCCTAGGCATCTTGATTAGGAGGCCTTCTGCAACCAGCTTATCACTTTGTCTTTTTGAAAGGATATTCCACCTTTTAGCAGTGATCACATCCCTGTTATCTGTGTTTGTCTGCTTTTTGTTCCTCATGATATTGCTGCCTTTGCACCTGTGACACTTTCTTCAGTGTCTTTCTTCAGTGTCTTTCTTCACTTCTTTCACTTTTCTGAGGGAGATCTTACAGGATTTGTCTATCTTTGTGTGTTGTTTTGGTATCTCTCCTGCTTGTGTGCTCTGGATAAAGTAAAAGCATAGAGTTGGTTTATTGTTTGTTTTTGCTATTTGGAAATATCATTAGCATTGTAGAAAAGCCTACAATAATCAGGAAATGAAGGAGAAGGAAGAACAGCAATTTACAAGCAAATATTTTGCAT
The DNA here is from genome assembly GCA_016584745.2 of Phylloscopus trochilus trochilus. Lineage (NCBI taxonomy): Eukaryota > Metazoa > Chordata > Aves > Passeriformes > Phylloscopidae > Phylloscopus > Phylloscopus trochilus. Next base: position 6,755,115 of record WQNJ02000041.1, on the reverse strand, counting down.
GATTCTTTGCATTCTCAATTTAAAAAGCCTCTTGATTTTATTGTATTATTATAGTGCCCTAGTATCCTAAAGCAGCATTAAGGTCTGTGACTCTTAAATTACTTCTTGAAGTGCTCAGCATTTTCTTCTGTATTATTACTGCAAAAAGAGCATAGCTGAATCCCAAAGCCTAATATAGGCTGGTTCAGTTGAAAATTGGTAGCAAATACCAGTGTCAGGTATTTGTCTTCAGATGTATTAAGATAAATGAAAGGAAAATGGCTTGGAGTGTTTTAGCTTGGTGGCAATTCTTGGAGATACAGTCTCACTACTATAAAGAGGTCACAGAGGTAATGTCTGTAAAATAAAGTGACAAATGTGTTATTAAGAATTTTTCTTCCTGGTTTTAGTGATAGATATCTGTAGCTTGTTTGTAGTAGGGAAACTCATAGTAAAAGCAAGATTTCATCGCTGTAGAGTAGGATGTTATAATAGGAACTCATAGTTAAGATTTTAGGACATCTTTTTGCTCACTGAGTCAGAACAGACAGTCCTGATCCAGAGGTTAAGCAAATCAGAAATTATTATGATTTTTTTTGTCTCCTTTATCATTCTTTTAACTTTGCTGGAATCTCAATGTTTACAATATTCTAGCCCTTTGTCTCCAAGATTCATTATGAGTCTTTCTTGCAAATGTTTAGGATTTATTTGTTTATTTAATTTTGTTTTGTTTGGCTTTATTTTGGTGTAGTTGTTGTGTTGCTTTGTGGTTTTTTGTTTTGTTTTTTTTTTAATTACATTCCTTTATCACCTAAAGTATGGCTCAGAAGAAAATCTGCTTTGAGGGAAGCCCTTAATTCTGTTTCGGTTAAGGGAAGGTGGTATAATGAGAGTTAATTTGCCTTACTACTGAAAGTTATAAGTCAGAATTGAAGTGCTGCTGCAGGCAAAACTGAATTCAGTAGAACAAAATTGGCACAAACAAATAACAACCTGTGTTTGGAGTTTAGAAGAGAGGCCTTGGTCAGCATTTTAAGTTTGTATTCTGTATTTAAGAGCTCTATAGTTATACTGACTGCTGTGCTGTGTGCTGAGGGTGGTTGCTGCCTGCTTGGAACAAAATAAAAGCATTGCTGCTATAGCAGTGTCACTATTCCTTGAACTGCTCTCTGATTCTGCTTCCTAAAATTTATCAATGACTTGGACAGGTCCAGTAGTTGCCTCCTCCTGTTTTTAAGATTCTCACCTGGTTTAGGTCCTGCTTTTCCCCTGGATGATAATGCCAGTCATCCACATTCAGATGGGTATGAGCATGGATCACAATGTTTGCTGGTATTTGGTATGTCAGGATCCCCTATGTGCCACAATCAGCTCCTAAAGTAAGCCAGAGCTGATACATTACACTTTCTTTCTAAACAAGTCTGCTCTATAGCGATTATTGGAAAGCCCTGAACAAGTCAGGGTTTGGTCAAGAGAGATTTTTCCAAAACATTTATGATATGAAGCTTGCTGTAAGCCAGAAACTCCTGCAGCTGGTGCCCTCATTGCATTTTAAACATACTTGTTTTTCTGATTAACATTTACACAGCCAAGTTTATCTTTCTTGTATTCTCTCTCGTTGATAATTGTTATGAAATCACCAATGCTTTGCTTACTTTCCTCCCTGTTTCTCCTCATATACACATGGAATGAAATGTGTCTTCTGGTCTTCAGAGTGTTGTCTTTTTTTTCACTTTATTAAAAAAAAACCAAACCAAACAAAAGCAAACCCCCCCCCCAAAAAAAAACCAGAAAACCCAAAAGCTTAACATTACTTTAATTAAAATTCTCTAGTTCATCTGCACATAAACTTGAGCTTGGTTTTGCATCCTTAGATGATATGATTATGATTCTGGTCCTGAAAACTTTGTGAGTTCCCTTTTTTAAATTTGTACATGAGAGCTTGGTAACTGCTGTGTGAGGTCTTATCCACTGACATTAACAAAAAAAGTTTCCTTTAGCTTTGGATCACATAAACCCTTGTGTCCTGAAAGGAAACATAAACTATTGCAATGGATACAGCAGTGGCTCACAGAAATCATGTAAACTAATGTGAAAGGGCTGTTAACTGTGATCAGCTACTGGGATCTGTGTTATCAGCCATTATTTCAGCAATGGTAAGTGACAGATTAAAATCTCAGTGGAATTTTCCTTCTTTCAGGCAGCACTTGTAACATGTTTGTCCCCTTTTTAAAGAGTTTATTTCAATGAATATGTCACAGCTCTTGGCAACAAAATGGTGATCTTTTGTCAAGTTTTATGCTATGTAAAGTTTCTATTAGAAGGGAATCTGGAAAGAAATTGGTACAAGAATGCCCCTCCCATTCTTCCTAAAGAAATCTACAATCAGTGATAAAAACTCCTTTCCTACTCTTACTTTGTATTTAAGATATTGGAGCACTTTACAGATGTTTAGTCTTCACAGCAAATCAGAAAGTAGGAAAAAATTGTTAGGTTCATTCAAAATCTTTAGGTTCTGAGTGGGAAAACAATATCTGTTTTAATGACAATTGTGAAATAATCCGAGGGAGGAAATCACACATATAGTGACAGTCAAAATGTTTGAGAAAATTAGGGAGAAAAGCAGTAATTAATTGGAAAAAAATTGCTGGGAGCCTGGAGCTAACAAATCTAAATTTCAGAGAAAGTACCAAGAATTTGATAATGATTATATGCAGAGTTACCCTTCAAAAATTTTCCTAGTACCAGTAACAATTTTGATATGCTGAAAAATCATTTTACAAATTGAGTCTGAGATGTAATTATAAATGCAGTATCGGACAACAGCAACTCAATGTTGCCTCGTAGCGCTTTTGAAAGCAACTGCCACATTCAAAAAACAGGAGCAAGATTAATCTGTGCTGTTCCTACAAAGTCAAATGTTCTGCTGGCTTAAGGCAAAATCCTTCTTTTCTGTTGCTGTGCAGTGTGCTGGTGGCTGATGGGGAGGTGCAGGAGCTGAGGGTTAAGTGTTATACATTGCACACTTTAATGCTAATCCTAAAAGAAGCAATCAATGCACCATCTGCTTTCACCTCAGCATCTGTTTCCTCTCTTGGGGGCTGCAGCCGAGGTGGTGAGAGTTAGAAAAGGTGCAGGGGCTCACACCTCCCTGCAGCAGGGGAGTGCAGGACAGAGTGCTCTCCCCCAGCTGGGCCCCAGGTCACTCACAGCCTGTTCTGCACTCTACAATCCATGGATTGGTTTTAGTTTCTGGGAGCCAGGGGACAGGTCTCCAGTGTTCAAAACCAACATTAGCTGATTTTTTTCCTTTCATTTTTAATACATTGAGATAGATTAAAATGTTGTTATTACCTTCCCTGCAAATTAAATTTTATTTCCAAAAGGTGCTAATCCTTGCTGGAAGCTTTCTGGAATAACGCTATTGGTTGAATGTTAATGGTACTTAAAATCCATGCAATTAATATACTTATGGACTTAGAATGATAGATATTGTCCATAAAATCTGAAATTGTGGGAGGGTTATATGCACTTTAGTCAGTGTTTAACTGCATACATTTTAATAAGATTTTAAATGTCTAATTTGTATTTTTATTTCAAATAGCAATAATATAACAATTGGATACAAAGGGGATTTATAAACTTTAAAAAAAGCCCAACCCACATAAATTTGATGATCTGCACTAATGCTTATTATCCTAATTACAGTGGGTCCCTTTTGAGGCAAGCTTTGGTGTAAAATAATTAATTTTGATGCCTGCAGCTTAACATGTGTAAGTTGCTTCCGACAGTTGTCTCATTGTAGAGCCCACAAGGGTGGAAACTGATACTTAAGTATATTTTGTTATTCTAATCAGTCTTTTCATAGATTTATAAGCCTTATCTGCCTTAGGGGAATCAGAGCATACAGCGTTATTCAAGGTTAATATGTTCCCAGGTAAAAAGAATTGTAAGAGTTCCCTAAAGCATATAGGGATATAGAATTGTATTAATTTTGCATCAAGCTGGCTGGCACATTTGCATTTTCTTCTTTCTATCTTCTTTCCCCAAGCTGGGGTTGCTGGTGTTACATTTGGCTAATTTTGCACATTTGCTCTAACACAGGTTAGAAGTTGATCTTGGAAAGGCATTATCAGTTTGAAAAGGACTCCAAGGCACTCCCCAGTGACTGTGATTGATGGGGCTAGCAGATGATTAAAACTACTTGAATATTGGAAACAGCTTTTAAATAATGAGAGCCCACTGGGGGTTAGTGAGGTGCTATGAATGCTGGTAGCTTCTGCCTGCCCTGCATTTGTGAAAATGCCAGGCACTGGAGGTGGAGGTTGAAGTGGGAAGAGGTGAGGCAGCCCAGTTAGGTAGGCTTCTTTTTTCTGGTGTGGTGGTTCATTTGCTTTTAGTGTTATTTGCCTCCCAGTGCCATAGGAGGTTATGAATGGGTCCAGATTCAGTACTGAGACCGTTTCAGCCTGCTGATACCCTGAGAATAATAAAGCTAAAGCAGCTTGCAGAAATGTTGGTATTGACCAACTACTTTGTTGAGATGGCTCCACAGTCCATGGTACCTCCAGCCGGAAATCTCTGACTGACAACCTGTTGTCCAGGACCTTGAAACAACAGAAAAGAGGCTCTGCCCTTCCTTAGTAAGGCAACGTGGCCCACTGTGATTAGCCTTGCCTTAGGGAGCTCACACTTAGCTCAGTGCTGGCAAGTAGGAGAAAATTACATTGTCTAACACTGGCAGGAAGAGCAGCAAAACAAAGAAACAGAAATAAAATGAGATATAATGTTTTAACCATTCAGAGAAATGGATTTGAAAGAGATAATGTTGGGCACACACATATTCTTCTTAAATGCAATTTTTATCAGAAAGCTGTGTAGTGCTTGTCTGCTTTTTAGTAAGAGAATAGGCATTGTGACTTTAAAAAAAAATTCTCTAATTTGATTTGGCTCGTCTGTAAAGATGAGATCCATTCTAAATTATTCTTTGTCCAAGAGTGGATAGAGAAATCAGAATATGTACTTTGTCTTACACCTTTACACTTTATGAAACTTGCACTGAGTAAGGGCTGGAGTCGGCAGTGTTGACTCTACAGAGGCGGTAGCAAACTTTGATCTGAAGTGAAGCAATTAATTTCTTATTGCACATTTATTTGCATCCATGAAAATATATGAAGTGAAAGTGCTTTTTCTTGTATTCTAAAGCAAAATGTGGAAGTTTTTGTTCTAAAATTCCAAAGTAGTTAGCAGAGCCAGATGAGTCAGCTCTCTGGAGGATCACCAACCCTTTGGAGCCTTCATGTGGCTAATAGAGAAATTATGCTTCTCCCAACACCACTAAATGCTAATTTATTGAATGTTGAATGAATATTGAAATGTCAGTTAAAGGTGGGTTTTTTGTCATTGTTCAGTGTACAATCTATATTGCATGAATGACTTTATATGAATAGCCAGGTACTGAAGTTACTGGCTTTGACTGTTCGTCCCAAAATTAAAGTTTCAGATTAGATAATGCAAAAAGACACTTTCCATTAATAGAAGGTGATATTTCTAATAGAAGTGTCACTCATCTAACACCTTCAATTTGTTTCTCTGTTGCTGTCACACACTTGACTTTGGGTGAGCAGCTTTTTATCTAATGTTGCTCATCAGTGAGGGCTGTAAAATTGAAAACAGAACTGCAGATGCCCATATGGCCATCTCTTCCAAAGCATGTGCATAAATGGCCTCTGAACAGAATTAAGCACAAGGTCTGGTACTTTGTCACTTTTTGTTATAACTGTGAAATTGAGCAAGATATGATATCATGCAAGAGAGGGAGAGACAGGATTTACTGCAGTGTTGAAAGCACAAACCCAATAACTAGTTCATCCTTTTGGTAAATTCTGAAGTATTACAAATGTGGGATGTTTAATGAAAATCTTGTTCCCAGTTGCCCTGTGGTCATTTTTCAGTGTTTTGGTCAAAGTAAACCTCATTATCCTAGCTCAGTATCAAGAAAAAGCTCTTTGGATTTACTTAGCACTTTGAAGAGATTTGAGGCAGGTTGGGGTATGGTCTTGCCTTGTCTTGATTTTCTTATGTGAAAATTCTCAAATATGGCAAAGTGCACACTCGTGTATTTTACAGCAGGTGATAAAATTCCTTGTCATTATCTTTCTTGTTTCTGATCTCCTACATATTTGTCAGTTTGTTAATTAAAATGACTAGAAGGGCACAAAGATATCTGATTTTAATTGTGGTGTTTATTGGATAATATGTAGCAGATTCCTCTTATTCACAAGTGTTCTGTCAAAACATGTGTTGCATTGTTCTCTTACTGTGTTAATGTAGTGCAGTGGTCACAGTAGCCACAGTATTAGATGTGTTTGCCAGGGTGGTCATTGGCAGCACCAACAAGAATTAAGGGCAAAAAAGGCATCCACTTCTATAAATACTACCAAATTCAGAGGGAGTAACAATGATAAGGGAGAACTTGACTAAAGATTAGAAATGCACAGAGAGTGGTTGCTGTATTCTGTTCTTCAGCCTCAGAAAATTAATACTTGACCTCAGTAACTGAATGAATGGGATTCTTTACAGTGAATCTGTCTCCTGTGCAGAATGTGGGTTTGGATGCACATGTGGATGTGAAACTGAATCACTTCTGTGTAAAGGGGCGTGTCACAGGCTGTTGCTAAATCTTTTGCTGATGAGTCCTGATGGAATGATGAAATCAGTTTTAGGCAAAAGTACTTCTCACTTATGGAACAAATTTTTGGAAGATGCACCTTTCACAATGTTCTCTTGAAAATCTGTTCCATATGAAATTTCTCAACATTTCATTATTCTGCAGCCCCTTGCACAGACAACATCTTGCAATTTATGAGTGTTCTTTTGTGTTAGCTGCCATGCATGGGTGTTAACTTTGGATACATACATATGTATTTTTTTAATCCTGTCCCTTATTGTTACTTCTGTGATGACTCATCTGATGGCTTATTGGTTTTGATAATAAGTTTTCTGCAAATAAAAGACAATTTTTTTTTTTAAATATAGGACTGAGTACATCGTGTTAGCAAACAGCCATGTGTTTGTTGCCTTGTAAACAATGAAGACTTCACTCCAGGTCACCTGAGTTCTTCTGAGCCTTCCAAGTTCAGTGTTCTGTTGAAGGTCCCTCCCTTTCTCTGGACATGCTTCTGCACTGCAGCTGCAGTCTGTGTGATGTGACTGCCTTGGTTAATGATCTCTGTCCTCTTGTCTCTCTGTAGCTTTACACTAAACCATGGTCTTCCTCCTTCAGTACCAATGCAATCTCATTCCTCCTGCCGGTAGACCTTCAACTCGTGTGGCTCAAAAATAGGCACACAAAACACAGTCTGACCATTGTGGGTCCTGGCTTTGCCTGAGCTACCGTGGCCAAGGCAACCTTACAATCCTTGGAGTCAAGGCAGAATTTGCTATTAAGTTTAGCATTAAGGTGGCTGCAGGAACATGTGTAGGCTTGGTTTTTGATAGAACTGCATAACATAGATGTTCCCACTGCAGATCTATTTGACTTTGACTTTTAACCAGTTTTACTCAGAGAGTTAGATTCTCTTATATCCAGGAATCATAGAAATACACATGAAATAGAATTTATCTACATTTCATTCTTTCTCTTGTGATGCTTTTGTCCTATTTTTCTGTTTCTTATTGTTTCTATTTGCATCATTAAATGCTGTTGTATCTCTAGGCTAGAACTGTGCAGTGTTTACTGTTCTACATGGAGAAGGGCCTGACCTGAAAAGACATTTGATTTTCTTTGGCTGTGCTTGCTGTTAGGAATTAGCTTTCAGAAAATCAGTGTCTTGCGTGACTTTCTAGAAAAATAAAATGTGCCTTCCTGACTGAATCTTGCCACATCCTGTGTGCTGTATAATATTTTGTTTGTTTTTGTTAGCCTATATACATTTTTCTGCAGTGACTGAAGGATAGTTCTCCTGAAGAATAAATGATGCAAATAAAACACAATGCACATTTAAGTACTGTCAATAAATACTACTTTTACTGGGTATTATTTAAGAAAAATGTTTAAAATATGGCACTTGGCTTCAAAGTGAAACAGGCTGACTGTGGGCAAATTGTTTATAAGATTACATCCCCTTCAAAAAATAATTTGACACACCCCCCCTCCCCCCCCCCCCCCCCCCCCGAAAAAAAAAAAAGCCAAAAAAACCAATTAGTCTTCCAGCATTCTCTGTATCTTTTTTCTTCTTCCCATCCACATCCTCAATAGTGTGTACTGGAGAAAACTTGCATCTGTTCCCACTAATATCTGTTCCTTTCTTAAGAATCCATTCAGTCCCTCTGAAACGCCATGGCTGACTGGCAGTTTATTATTATTTCCCACTCCAACTGGAAAAGAATAAAGCTGACATTTCCTAGCTAAAGAATAGGAAGTCCAAATTTTCAAAGAATGATTCTTATCTAAATTCTCATGACCATAAGAGTTGAAGTATCTGAATGCTATATAGGCTTATGGTATCCCAAGGTCTCAAAAATCATCATGTTGCCTTATAAAATCTGGTTTTGGAAAGTAGAAAGAGTGCTTTAAAAATATACAAATTATTTTTGTCTTCCATTTAACCATGGCCTGGTTAAACCCACAATTGTTTTTCCTGCATCTTTTATTAGTGTTACTGTTGAAGAGTGCATGACATTTTTACTATTAGAATAATTTGGTGGTTTAATTTATTATTTTTATGAGTGAAGAATATGGGACTAGCCTATGTGCCCTCAAATATTGACTTTGCATGAAATTCAGAATTTGTGTATGGCTAATAAGAAAAATATATTGGCAATGCTGACCCTTCAGAAACTTCCAGGTTGTTTATATGCTGATAAGTATGCATCATTCTGTTATTAGTTTTTGTTTCCTGTGCTTCCAACAGAAAGTAAAACCTTGTGAGCTGACAAATACCCTTCCTTGAGTTATGCAGGACAAACCATTTTTTGTTTCAAACACAAACCCTGTTATTATTGATACTTTCCTTCAAGTTATGTACTATTGAACATTAAAAAATAGGTGATGAGATAGAGCTGCAACTAACTCTTCTCTACTTGATGAGTCAGGTAATTCCCCAGTGGTTTTTCTAGGCAATGTGAATCACATGTATTTTGGTGCACTGTGTGCTCCACTTCTGGCACCTTGTGCATCATTTCCCTTCTCACAAGAGCAGGGACTCAGTGGCAGCTGAGTAAGGAGTCCTTGAGAAAGAGATAATCCTCGTGATGCCACACACTGACAGAAGGTCCATATGAAGCTCATACCTAAATTGAGCAGGGCAGCACATCCCCAGGCTGTGTCCTGGTGTGATGAACTGTCCTGGTGCCTGTCCTGTTCTGACAGGTGTTAGTTTCCACAGAGCAGACATGAATGCAAAACCTGTCCAGAGGAAAGCGTGGTTCCTTTTAAGAGAACATCGTTACTTCTGTGGATTAGTATTTCTTTACAGTGTCTCCTGGATTGTTTTCAGAAGCAGCTCATCAGAGAGAAGGGATAATAGAAACTTTAAAAAAGCTTTTTTGACATTTGCTCCCCTTTGTGCTGGATATGTCTTTTGGGCTTTTTGGCAGTAGGTTTTATATGTATGTCTTGTTCTCTCAGGCTCCCCTAGAAGCTCTTGGTGGATTCTCTGGTGTAGTCGTCCAAGCTTTGTTGTGTTGCTCTATTCCCTTGTCAGCAATGACAGCAGCTCCTAGCTGATAAAATAAAAAAAGTTCTGTTAAAATTTTTTTATTTACTTGCTAAAATATAGTCAATTATAGCATTGCTCAAAAGGAGACAAGGAAAGACTTCAGACCTCCATTTCAGTACCTAGAAACACCAAAGAATACTATATTACTACATCAGCTCTAATGATTGATCATGCTATTCTGGTAGTGATACAGATCAATGCTGCTTCTCCACCTGGGTATGGAAATTTCTGGTTGGAATTCCTGCTCCCTGGTTTCCTGTAGCCCAGAGTGATGCATCTTGTGCACGCGGTGTCTGTCCTGGGGCTCGCGGAGCTGTGACGCATTTCTGCGCTCGTCGGGAAATGAGTCTCATTACCTCTGAGGACACTGTGTTGTCATTGCTGTCACATACACATGCTGTACTGCCAAACAGCTGCTAGGAATGGGAGATTCATGTTCTGCTACATTTATTTCACACTTCACACATTTGTTCTCGCCTCCGAAGTATTACATGGTGCTGTGTCTAATCATATTTTCATTTGCAGGCAGAGGAGATTTGCAGAACATCTCAGTGTGAATGGTTTACATTAGCAATAAAATAATTTGGTATATTTGAGGAGGTTGATAAAGTGGATTCATGCTATACTAACTGAATTTGTCCTGAATTAATAGATTCATACCCCTTGACAATTTGTTGAAAAACAACTGCTAATGCAAATGTTTAAGTGAGTTGTGTATATATTTAATTTTATACAGCCCTACATAAAACCTTCTTATATACCTTTGACACATTGATTTCTAATGTGAGTTGACAGCTACTGTTTGTATAAACAGCTGCTATGTATATAAATGAGATTAAAAATAATAAAAGATCATAAATATAATTGGGAAAAGCCTGTTTACTTTCAATTGCAAAGCATCCTAAATACCAGTGACTGGAGTCTATTCTACTACATGCTGTGCTAGAATCTGATTTGTCTGATTTATTTAATGAATTGCTGAATAATTCAATTCTAAAACATGAGAGATGTTGTACCAGTAACGCTTCAGAAAGCAAAAGATTTTAAATATATTGTAGTACAGCAGTATTAAACATATTGCAAAATAGGTTCCAAACAGCAAAATCTTATAATTGGACATTATTTAGGGTATAACTGGACATTTTTATTGTGTAATTTGCCTTCATTTGTGTAAACATCTCTATTGGTAAATAAGGACTTAACTTCATTTAACACCCATAAAATTACTTATTGCTTCAAAGCTGAGCAAATTAATTCCTTTCCAGTATGGTAAAAGAGGAAATTGTCTTTTTTTTTTTTTTTTTTGGTTCTCTTTTCCTTCTTACAAAGGATTCAAAGTGCGCCTTCCTCTTAATCAGAGTTGGATAGCAAAAGGAAAGTAATGGAGAGAGACCAAAAGACTCCAAAATGGATTAAATGAACTTCCTTTAAAAATTCTACTGAGAGCCTTCTGTGGCTCTGCTCTGTTTTCCAGCACAGTGGGTGTGAGAGCAGGGTTACTGTCCTGGGAGAGCAGCAGAGGAGAGGAATCATTCCCTCCTGAATGACCCCCCTGCAGCTCTCCTGGCTGCTCCCACTGGCAGAGTGGCTCTTTCCAAGGGCACAGCTGCTGTGGGGATGGAACTGTAAAAGGATGTCAAATCTCACACTGTGGGTCACTTTTTTTTCTGCTTTATTTATTGTTTCTGTGGAGTGATATCGTGGGACCTGTATTTGATCTTGTTGTGCTGTGTACGAGCTGCTGTCCAAGTTAACTTTAGGTGGTACAAGCGTGGCCAAAGCCAGACTGTAGGAACTGACCTTCCTGTGGTAGGTACTCACTGTGTGAGCAGCTGTAGAGACAGTGCTAAAGTTCTTTTAACAGAACCCCATGAGGTTTGCAAAAGTGACTGTACTTTCTCCAATCCTAGCCAAATAAAGAGTATGAGAATAGTAGCAGGTGGCTTGTGTCACCCTTTCTAGACTAATGCTACCATCTCATCCCTGAGATTTCGTAGACAAAAAGAGATGATTTTTATTTTTTCTAAGCCTTCTAGACATAGCAAACCTGATTTATTCCTTCAACTGCGAGTCTTAGTCACTTAGTACGTGAAAGGAACAACTATTTTATTAAATTCCTAATTTACCAGTCTAATAATAAAATAATTGCCTGTTATCACTCTGACCAAAATTCACAGATACAACAAGAGCAACCCCGTGGATTTCCCTTTATCCATTTTTTCCACTCAGTTACCAGATATTCTTAACCCATCTGTTTTCTGACCACAGTGACTGACTCTTGGAACATGTGGGAAGGGAACTCTACATGTCTGTGTGAGTGGAAAAAAGGCAGGAGATAAAGCTTCAGGGAGAGCAGCACAGGTAACGCCTGCATGATTTTAGACTTGGGGCTAACAATTAAAACTCAGGAAAGACATCATTAAGCCATTGTTTACAGTTCCCTAAAATTGCCGTGTCAATGTGTGGTGGTCAAAAAAGCCAACAATATGGTGGGCAGCCTCAGGAATGTTATTGAGAGGGAGACAGAAGCTATGCCCTATATCTGCTAAGAGTTTCAAGGGAACAGGCAGAGATGGGTCTTCTGATATTCTAATGGAGGTAAATCATAGATACTGGGCAAAGCAGAGGGGCTCCAGAGAGTGTGCTTATGTGCTCTTCCCAGGAGTTTCTCTCAATGCTGCCATGTGGGGTATGCTTGCAGTGTATGCATGGGGGCCTTGTTCCATTCCCCACACAATCAGTTTAAATCTTACTTTTTTCTTGAGTGGACATATTGGAGCAATCCCTCAGCTGTCAGGTAGAATAATTTTGGAGCTGTATGTCCACATTTGTAGATAAGAGTTCATAAAAACAAACCAGGGTTAATATGTTGCCTTTTTGTGTATTTCCCACCATAAGAGGGAAGCATATCCTTAAGAGGAGATGCTTTTTATATGTAAGAAAATTGGTTAACCACTCTTCTGTATCATCGTTAACATTCCCCTTGGATAAACTCCCGTGATGAACAACTTCCTCATGAAGGAGGTCAAGGCTTTTCCCTCTCCCATAAGTATTAAATGTCAGTAATACGTTTGAGAGTAGTGATGCAGATAAAGATTTAGTGTCATGGGGCCAGTGGCATTAAAAGAGTAATGTAAATTGTCTGCTTTTAAAAGAGGTACAAAGCATGTTTATTATTAGGAGCAGGGTAAGAAATTAAAATTCTTTGAATTTCCTGTTGTACCTTGAAGTACAACAGGAAGCAGAGCTTCTACCCATGTATGGGAATGTGTTAGTGGAATTCTGTTTGTGCTTTGTAACTGGGCAGAACAGTGGCATATCAGACACAAGATGTTAAGGGGAAAGCCTTTAGCAATTTTCAGGTTATTTGAAATCTGCAGAAGTTCAGTCAATTTAAAGTCCTTGTGAGTTTCCCATACTGGTGGCTGGGATCTGCTGTGGCTGGCAAGACCCTGCAGCTGGTGTCTGAGCACTGCCTTACACACATAATGTGTTAATAGAATCACAGAATTGTTAACCTTCCTCATATTCCACACTCTTGTTTTCAGAAATATTATTTACTTCAGTTACAGTGTGGGTGGACATTTTCATTTAGATGAAGAACTCATTTGTTTTTTGTGCTTGTATAGTAGAACAAAGTACTTTTTTTTGGAATTGGTCACCCAAAAAATAGTGTGTTTTCTGATTGTTTTTCTTGGTTGGTATCAGGGAACTTTGATTCATTGAGGGAGAGCTGTTAATTCATACACTGAAGACAGCCTGATAGAATCTTTTTTTTCTTGCATTATTACTGGAAACACTGTCAGCATTTAATTAAGAGTTTAAATTTTAAAAAAATTCCAAGTGAAACCTTTATTAAAGCCTTTAAAGGGAACACTTTGGTCTCAGAAACACCATAAAGTTAAATTGATGCTTTTTTCTTTGACAATCCATCAGACTTGTGTGGTCATTTCCCCTTGGTGTCATGAGATTTAGGTTTAAATGTGTGAAAAATGAAGAAATGAATGGATGATTCAGGACTCTTAGTACCTTTGTCTGGGGCAGAAGAAAAATAGCTTTCAAGAAAAGTATTTGGATCAATTATTAAATTCAGTAAGGGAGATGAGATTTTATTTCAGAAAGTGTCCAAATTTAATTCAGAAGCTGATGTTTTAAGGCTTTCTTCTCTACCCCACAACACAATAAAGCTGGTGTTTCCAGGGAAAACCACTTAGCTCCTGAATGGCTATGTGGGGTAAATTATTCTTATTTTGTGTGATTCAGGCATTTAGGAGAAATATAAATTTGTCCTATTGATGGATAGTAATAGGCACACTTGAAACATTCAAACCTTTTTTAGTGGAATATCCCCAAGCTAAACTGGGGCCAGGAGCTACAGAAGAGCAGAGACTTGGGAGTTACACTACTGACTTGAACAGGATCAAGATTTTGATCCAGTTAACTGTAAGTACCAAATGAATGATTAGAGAGCTGGAGCTGCTCTGGAGTGCTCTGGAGTAGAGACCAGAAGCTGGATGTTTGTTCCCTGGGGTTCCTTCAAATGGTTGCAACATTGCCATATATTGGTGTGCTCTAGTGCCCTACTGCTTTCCATGATGGTTGCCTGTCTGAAACCAAAACATCATGGGAGATTTTAATTAGAACTTTGTACTGAATTCTGAGAGAAACTGTTTTCACAATATTTTTTTAAGAAAGGAAGATGTGATTCAGGGAACTTTTATGTTAGAGGCCCTATGCTTTGGAGCAGGAGCTTCCTGTGTGAAACATAGTCTTAATCAATTTTTGCATGTGCTGTTTTGTGGAAAGAAGAAGCAGCCACTACTGCTTTCCTAACTTCTTATGTCTGGCAGCTGGCCTTCCTTTAGGCTTGAAGGCAGGGAGTGTGTGCTCCAATGTCTTGTGAGGAGAGCAGGGAGGCCATGGGTGTCATCAGCCAGCAGCGTGAGTGGTGGGGATTCAGTGTAGGTCTGCAAATTCCAAGTCTTGTCTCTGTGAATTTTGTGTTCTCTATTCTGTGATGCAGGAACTGATTTTTCTCCTACTTACACATGCATCTGCGAGTTGGTGATGGAAAAAAAAAATAATTGATGGATTTTATGGGCAAAAAAAATTGTTGTGGGAAACTGTTGCTAACAAATGTTAAAAAAATGAGTCCAACCACTTTTATCTGTTATTTTGCCTGGTTTTGTAAAGTCAGCCTAATGAATGCCTAGAAGCAGAGAGGCAGTTAAGTGCTTTATCTTTACTTCAACTAGCATAAGGCATGGTTTAAAGTTTCTCCTCTTTCTTTCAAATAATATACACAGAAATAAAACTTCTCAGATGCTTGGTTCTGTAAGCATTCCATTGGCCAAGATCCCTGTAACTGAAGGAGTGGCCTAGCTGTACTCCTATTTGGAAGGCAAAGTGGTTTACACAGGTGAAAGTGCATTCCAGCCCTGGAAACATGAGACCCTACTCAGTGTACAAGAAGGTGCTCTTTGTTCTGCAGTCCTGTGGTCTCATGATCTGTACTCAATAGTGAAGAGCCAATGTAATTTCCTGGCTAAGAGGCCTTTTAAGAGGTGCTTGCATGTGCTAAAATAGTTTTTACAAGGCTTTAAACAGAGCTTAATTGTAGAGAGGTCTTTAAATATCCATGTCTGACTTTATCAGTGCTGAATCATTAGAGCTACTTGCCATGATGCATATCTTTGTGTAGTGATCTGCCTTTTTTACTAAACTGTTCTAAATTAAAGACAATGTGGAAATGGTGTAAAAGGATATATTTGGCCTTTTATGAAAGGATTCATGCTTCACAGGTAGTCCTTGTTGCTGTGCAATAAAATCAAATAGTAAATTCTAAAATCAATAGAGTCAACTGAAACATTTTAAAGATGAAATTGCATCTGGTTCTCTTAAGCTTTGTGCTTTACTATCTTGTATTGAAAAGTAAATCTATTTCTGCAAGTCTTGCTTTTAGTGGCAGAACTATAAGAGTTATCCATGGAAGTGTCATAAAGTTTATGATGATCATAAGGAGACAGTCACAGCCACCCCAATCTTTCATTTAAGAACAGCCTGCTTTACAGACTGATGGAGTAATGCACAATAATCCTAAAAGAGTCTTCAGGATGGAGTTCTTATGAAATCACGTGGCATGGTTGTATTTTAATGTGTCCTGCCAGCTCCTGTACTGAGCATGGAAGTAGGAGGGGGTTTGGCACTGAATTGCTTGGGCCTCTTCCAGTGCTTCTTCCAGAAGTTTGTGAAATTATTTAGAACAGGATCCTTTAACTGTTAAGCAATACCTGATTTTTATAGTGAAGTTGTAACACTTGGAGAAAGGGAGAGACATAAAACTTTCTTTTAAAAAAGAGGCAACCAACAGAAAAGACTCAGAATATACCTGATAAATTTTTTTCCGTTGCAAAATTTATCTGAATTATATATAACAAAATATATAATGGGGATGAAAAGATTTCATTATTTCTACACAGCCTATATATTTCCAAACATATTCCGTTGACCTGGCCAACTTTGAAATAATGTGTTTTCCCTCTTGGCACAAGAGAGATCTTAGTTATTTAGAAAAGGTATTCTTGGTGAGCTGTATTCTCTGAATAACTATAGCCAGTATTTTTCTTTTTATGATGAGTTATTGTTGGCCTTCTGTGACCACTGGTATTTTTTTTCAGGTAATTTCTTTTTTTATCTATGGGCAATTTCTACAGATTTTATGCCATTTAGATGATCTGTTTCTATGGAAGAGATTTTGCCCATCCAGGAATATTGCAGGGCAGTAATTAGGACAATCTTGAACCACAGGATGAGAGACTCAGCCTGAAGCTGGGGCTCCCAGAGTGAGGTACAAATCCTTGCATGGTTACAGTTGGTATTGCTGTGAAGGCTTTGTTTTCTTCTGAGACATCATGTGCAAACCAAAATGCTTTTGTTCATGCATTGAAGTGTTAGTCAATGGGCTCATGAACTCCTTTGTCTTATGATATTATAAAAACTTATTTTTGGACAAAATTTAGCTAACTAGAACAAAACTAATGATTTCAGTTCCCATGAAAATGTGTAATTTTTTTTTTTTTGATTATGTGTGTGTGAAGTGTCTAGTGGTATAATATGCCACCACTGAGTGGCTTCTATGGAGTACATTTGGTCTGAGCACAAAAGATTCTTCTCTTCTATGTGCATTTGGAGGTTTTAGGGCCCAGCCTTCACCCAAACTCTCTCACAGTTAAGTTTGCCTTCCTTTGAAGTAATAGAATCCCTCCTCACTTCAGAAACTGGAGGAACCTAAAGAGTTAATAATTTAGCTCCTTACTTGAATTCAGTCAGAATGCTTTAGTTCCAGTAAACTCGTTTGATTTTGGTTTTTTAAAAATATCTTTAGTAGCAAAGTGAAATAAATTTTGTTTCTTTCATTGGAAAGCTTCACTATCCTCAGTAGCTGGGGCAAATGCATGGTGGTAACATTAGGAATAAAATCATTAGGAAGACTGCAATGTCTGTGCCAATGCTCTTAACTCTGGACATTTAGCAAACATGCAGATTTCAACTAAGCTAAAACCTGGGAGTCATTCTGTCTTTTTTTTTGGATTTGATGTCTTAATTTTTGCTTCTCACAGACCATATGTCATCTCCTTTTCAGCTCTATTAAGCTTTAAGTATGTTTTGCCAATCTTAATCTGATTCAACCCTCATATTGCTTTAAATCAGGAAAATCTGGATGTATTTCATCACATGGAGTGATGTGAAAGGATGGCTGGACTCTCAGGTGCACTGCTGTACTATTAAATAAGAAACCCTTTTAGACCATGAAGGACAAAAAATGATATTTAGTTCCTTTATATGTTTAAAGTAATGGAGACTTTATAGACCAGTTGCTGCTTCTAACCCCCCTCAAGGCTGGCTATAATGAAATCATAAGCATTGACTCATGAGGGGAAAATATATTATGAAAAAAAATGAGCACTGCCAGCAGTCTTGCTGGCTCCTGGCAACGTGGAAACCTGAATGGTGGCAGGCATGTATGCCTATGTAGACATTGAACTCGATGTACTCTCTATATAGTTTGTCTATTTTCTGTTCTAGGGTCACTTTCTAGTGCGATGCCCATTTTCATTGTTGTAAGAATGAGTAAAATGCTTTAAAGGAAAGGAAATTGTTTACTGCCACCCATCCCTCCCTGCATCAGTACAAACAATAAAAAGTCTGCAATGTGTGTGTGATATCTCTTTTGTGGATTCTCTTTTGCATCTGAGCACTTTCTGAGCAATAAAACTGATGAAGCTTGGCCTCTCTCTCCATTATCTCTACATTTCTGCCTCTGGACAGGAGGACACACCAGAGCTGTCCGTGTGAAGCCTGACCTGCTGCTTTCTCCCAGGCTTGCTGCTTCTTTTGATGGCTTACAAAGTCTTGAGAAGCCCTGGCTCTTGGCTGCTGCACATGACATTTGTGTGAATGAATGAAGGAACATGAATAATATTTTCCTTCTATAACGCCAGTAAATTTTAGAGAAACTCACATGAAGCAACAGAAAGTGACAGAAACAAAAGTAGAGCATGGATTTTCCAGTTTCCAGTCCTCTGTCTGCTAAGTCAAGGATAATTGTACCATCAGTGGAATTGGTAAAGCTGGAACAAAGCCAGGCTGTAGCATTCAATGAAACCTCACTCTTCAGTTAAAAGGCATTCTACAAAACCTAAGCAAAAAATTGGTTTGTACTAGCCTAATTTATATTAGTTAAAAGAATAAAAATCCAGAAAAAAAAGAACAAACCTTTATGCTCAATCTGTAGGCAAAAAATAGTAAGTTCTGAATCTATTCCCTTTTTATCATTTAAAAATATTTTTCTATTAATGGAACTTCTTTGTTTTGAAAGTGCCTTTTTTCCCTCCCAGGAGATTTTTTTTAACATGGGAAAACTGAAAAAAAAAAATCCTTTAAATAAAATACACGATAATTTCAAAGGATTCTTGTCAAAGAAGTAAAAATAAATGGGAAGTTACAATTTAGATTTATTATAGAGTTGTGGAGGGGGAAGCCATCTGTTATCTGATTTAAACATAAACACAGCAAGCACTTCTTAAATACAAGATATATAAACAGTTCTTGGTATGCTAAATATTGTTGTGGTTTAGTGAATATAAACAGAAAAGCCTATAGAAAAGTCAAAACATGGTTTAAAAATGTTACAATCTGTAACAAAGGGATTGAACTCTTCCTTCACTCTTGATTGATCATGAATGATACCAGGCTCAAATTGCCTCTCTATTCATTTAGTTATTATTTCTTCTGTGCAACCAGGATAAAAATTTCAAACAAATCAAAGATGAAACTAAGGTATGCTTAGTATGGAGGAGTCAAACAGAAATAGATTTCATTGTAAACTCCAAAACCCTTGTTAAACTTCAAACTGCATTGGATTTGGTCTTAGTGAAAACCTTGAGGCTCCAAAGAGGAGTGAAACTTGCCCAAAGCAGATCTTCATATGCGAAAAGTATGACAATAAAGCTGGATAGAGACACTCCAGTGTAGGTATTAAGCAATAAGAATTTACAGGTGCAGATTTTTGCTAGCTGTTCTGTGGAAACCTCTTCAGTACCAGCTTATTTTTAAGTAGGTAAATAAAGCTTTATTTAGTAGACACCTTTAGAAGACAAATACTACAGCAGAATCAAATGGAAGCCAAAATAGGGATAAGAATAAGGTTTTTAAGACGTAAATTAAAAAAAAATTCCTAGCTAGAGACATCTGTATCTCAATACCTAGGAAAAAAAGACATTAAAGATTGTGCAGGTATGTTAATGTTTTGATTTGTATTTGAATATTTTTAAGGGAGAATAACCATTTTTTTTCTTTTTTGTCTCTAGAGGCCATGTGACATGTGAATACTTGTTTGTCATGCATTTGGTACTTAAAGTTCATATCTTACTGGGTGCTCTGATTCCCATATGGAAGAAAGTTCCTGTCTATGATAGAATTGTTCCAACACTCTCATTTTTAATATTGATTTTTCTAAAAAAAAAAAAAGAAAGAGACATTCTTTCTTATGACTCTTATTCCCTCACCGTTTTTATTTCCGTGTGGTATTTCCAATCTCTAACGCATGTGGGCAACTTATATTCCTGCACAGTGCTGGAAACCAGCATTAAGTGTATTCAGTTTCAGAAAGGAAATTGATTGTTTGGTTTGGGTTTCTTTTAATAAAGTCAGATTGAGCATTTGGAATCAGGAGAATGGCATTGCCAGTGTTTCTAAGGTTTCACCTGAGAGGGATTTGAACTGGGGAAGATGAAGTCCAGCCATGCTATTGCTTTGCTTAGAGTTGTGACATGCCATATGCTTTGTATGAGTGAATAGAATTTTGGAATAGTGCTGGGATACTGAATTATGTTTCTAGATCTGCTACTGACTTGCTGTGGAATGTGATTATATGCTTTCTTTTTTTCTTGATTTCTCTACCCGCAGAAGTATTGTATTATAATATTATGATGATTTTTGCATAAAAGAAACTCTCTAGGTGGGAAGATATAATTCTAATTAGCTAGCAGTAGAATATCATCTGTTCCTCTTGCATAACTTAGTTTTACTAAGATAAAAATATTGGATGGTGCTGGAGCAGTATCAGTTCTTTTAATTCTGATGTGCTACATATGGGCATGTTTGGATACTAAAATATAAAGGATGTGAATAGGCAGGCACTGACTCCTGTTCTGGCTGTTTATGGAGTGAATGGATGCAGGAAGGGTGTTTATGTCTTCTACTCAGGGTTGAATAAAGTAACAGGCAGATTACTTCAGAGTCAGAGGTTGACCGCAGCAATCTGTAGCGTCCTGCCAAAATCCACTCCAAACTTGTGAATGAAATCACAGTTTTTCATTTAGTTTGTTCTCCTGAAAGTAGCTGAGAACATTACAGTAGCCAAGTGGTAAACGGGGTAAAGTGAGCAATCACACAGCTTCCCATTGTTCCAATTTCTGTTTAGTACTAATCATATAAGGCAGCCCACAGCTGAGTTCTTAAAATGTTTTGTTCAGCACATTTTTTTCTTTCATGTGCAGTTGACAGTAGAAATGTTCTTGTTAACTTCTCTGTTGTACAGTTCACGCAGTTGCTTCTAAATCCAGATGTGGAATTGTGGTCACTGCACTAATGAACTCCACATTTAAG
Organism: Phylloscopus trochilus trochilus; assembly: GCA_016584745.2. NCBI lineage: Eukaryota > Metazoa > Chordata > Aves > Passeriformes > Phylloscopidae > Phylloscopus > Phylloscopus trochilus. The sequence goes on along the minus strand of WQNJ02000041.1, from coordinate 6,734,245 downwards.
CCAAATTGAGGGTATCTGTGAACTCTGACATACAATACAAAAGATATGCCTCTGCATAAATATGTCTTGGTAAAGTGCAATGCCTTTTCCTTGATGTGGGAATAAAATGATATTTCCTTTTTTCGTACCTTGCATTCTTTGGGAAGTGGCCACTAAAGTTACTTATATGAAGCTGTATCTCCCTATGATAGAACACTCTAGAAACAGTGTAAAAAGTTAATATTCAGAATGTTACTTGTGCCCTTAGGTGGTGCTTTCAAGCTTCTCTAGCATGAAGAAAGAAGTAAAGGAGGGCTGAGCTTTGTGTAGGACATGTTTTCACAGGGCTGAGGAGGGTGCAGTAATGAAGCCCAGCTGCGTTGGAAGAGGACACAGCGGAGGGGTTGTGGGAGAAGGAGGTGGGTGAGGCTGAGATTTGGCTTGTGAAAAGTTTGATGGAGGAAGTCACGTGTGGTTTGCGTGCTGTAAGCCTAGAAGATGATTCTGAGCCAAAGAAGTTAATGAAGATAGGGCTGGTTTGTATTAACTGAAGGTCTGGCTGATTGCTCATTGACTTTGGATGTGCCCTGATGTCTTTAGCTCTCTCAGTTTGCTGTAGATTTCCTGCTATGCTGCCATGTTTGTTTAGAATGAGATTAAGCCCTTTTCCCCAAGACACTGCTGGTTTTAAGGAAGGATTTTTGAAGTATGTACAGGCTTCAGTGGAATGGATAGGAGTTTTCTGGGGACGAGTTTTATTGGGATTGGTTGTAATCAGGCCTGTTTCTACCTCCACAGAAGCTCTTTGCACTTGAGGAAAGAAATAAAACGTTGAATCTGAGCCTGTAAGTGCAGTTGGATGTCTGATATTATTTACCTGATATTATTGTCCCATCAGCATTACTTGGGCATTGTTGAGAAGTGAAAATAACTTACATAGGATGCACATGATGCACTTAAATCTTTGTCATTGTGTTAAAGAACGTGCTGGGGACTGGACAAATGGTTCAGGTGCTTGTGTGGTCCAGATATGAGTATGAAGATGTCTTTGAGCTCCTTACTAAGGTGGTGTCCTTCTGCTGCGTAGGTCTTACCTACCTGCTTAAGAACTATTTTCATTGCTGCACCTATGATACACAAATCATGCATTGTTGGAGCAAAGAGTCCATGAAATAGGGGCCAAAGCCTCCACTCATGGGTCTCTTACCTTTTGTGTTGACCACATGGATGGAGAATGTGTCCAGTGCTGAAAAAGTTCTTGGGTTACATCTTAATTTGTGGTGAAAATACAGCCATTGGGATCTAAGTAAAAATACGTCTGGGCAGAGTAATCTGTACTTCTAAATTTTGGGGATTATGGCTACCTCTGGAGAACTGTTTGAAATCACTGTCACAGGCAGAACATTTGTGTTGTTGAATTACAGCTGCAGCCCAGTGTGGCAGGTCCAAATTTATGTAATAATGTTACTTTTGTTGTACCTAAATCTCATCCTTGCCAGTCAGTGATTAGAGTTACTTTACATTAATTTTGTGGCTAAAATTTACTACTAAAATTTACTATTAGTTGACTCCTTTTTCTGCTGTTCACCTTCACATATTTTTGTTTTTGTTCAAGTTCCAACACTCAATATAGCTAGTGGCCCTGTTAAGTGTCTGCTCCTTAGTTTACAGAAAGCTTGTGGTGACAAAATCTCACAATATTAAAATGACCAGTATTGACAAGCATCATCCATTTTAACACACTGCCATGAGTTTTTTTCTCTACAGAAGTCTGTGCTTTTGCACCTTTCATTTTCTTTTTCAGTTTTTGTGGAAATCTTACCACTGGTATTTCTTCTAATGCCTTTTGTGTGCTACTGATGCTGGTTTTCTTGGTGAGATCTGATTTATGTGGTTAACACTACAGAATAAAATTATCTTTTTCTTAAATCTGAGTTTAAATAAGACTGGTATTCATTTGTCCTGGGTTATTTTTAATCTGATATCCAACTTTCTATTTCTGTGGCTGCTTCTCAAACTGTTTTCCTGGTATTTGTGGCTGGGATCCCAGGGGATATACAAAAAGTCATTTCGTCTACAGCACTTTATTTATTAAGTGCTTAAAGTATTTTTTTGGTTACATTTTTGCACCAGCATTTATACTAAAATAGTACTGAAATACTATATCCAACACTGAAATCCTTTTCTATAGGATACTGTAAACATGTAGCTGGAAAGACAGGCTGTGGAACTCCTCAGAAATTGGGCCTACAGTGAGCACAAGTGATAAAGTCCAGCTCCAGTACTATAGATGAGGAAAATGAAACACAGAATAAGTCTTGAGTATAAGAAAGCACAAGTGATCTAAAAATATTTATGTATTTTCATCATGAGTTGATAGGATTTTCTTACTTAATGTGTGTTTTAAATTTCAATGAGATTTCGTTTGTAGTGGAAGTCTGCTGTGGTGTACAATGTACAGTATTCCAGAAAGCTGGATAAGAGCAACAGCTTCTCAGTGTTTTTTAAAATAGTGAAACAGTGACGTTTGGAGCTGTGGAAAGTTTTATTAATAGCAAGAGAACTTATAAAAAGGAATTTTAGAAGGTCTTTGAAAGAGAAGCTAGAGGGCATAAGCTTTGGTAAGGGAAGTGACCATGCTTCCTAGTGATGGGAGAGCTAAGGTAGTTTTGTGAGAAAGGGAACAGTGAACCCCAGTCATTCCTGAACAGGAATGGATTCCCATGTAGAAGGTTTGGTTTTCTTCTTTTTTTCTTGGGGCTGGGGTGGGGATGAGGGTCTTTGAAAGAAGCTTCACCCAGCTTCATGCAGGGTGCTACTTTATATGAGCTAAATGTCTGTATAGGAGTTTTTTCAGAGAATTCCTAAACGAAACATAGAAGTACAAAATTGCTTTCTGGGTTTTATGCTGATAAAATTTCAAAAATAAATTGAGAATTTACAAATAGAATTGTCCACAGCAAGGTTTCAATAAGAACCTGTTTCAGACACACTGGCATATAAGGGAGGTGCATTTAAGAAATCTGAAGTCATCATGGCTTTTTTTTTAACATAGGGCAGTCCTCCTTGAAAAACCTTTAGCTTCTTGTTGTAGGAGCTCTTTGGATTTCTGCTTAACTTGTTGGATATTTTGAATATTTTTGAAAGTTCTGTTTTTGGGGTTATGTCAAGTCTTTACCTTCAAAGTCTCACCCCAACTGGGATCTGCATCTATCTTTGCATAGAGAAAAGAGAAAATTCATCTCCCATGGGTTGAACGAGACAGTTAATAATTTCAATTACAGGAATTTGCAGAGAAACTTTAAATACTTTATGCTTTTCTCCTGAGTCTTTGCAATTTAAACCTAACACTGGGAAACTGTTAGGGGCTCGAAGAAGTAATGGCAAGTTATTAGTTACGATAAGTGATAAAAATGTACACAGCACATAAGGAACTATTTAAAATATATCAAGAGTGAATCATTATGAAAAACATTAGAGGGTACTTCTTATTTCCTCAAGGATTAACTTGGAGATAATTACTTTTTTTGGATTGTTCTTTTTTTATTATTAATGACTTTGGCATAAACAATGGGATTATGTTGATGAAATCTATTTATAACAAAAATTTAGGAGGGACCATGAAGGTGGTTATTTTACATTATAAAAGAAAGAACTGCACAGACTTGGAGACCAAAGTAATAGAGAATCAATAATACAAACCCTTGGTCTGGACACTTGGGAATTAAGGCATCTCTTCCAGAGGCTCACAGATGGAAGCAGTCAGGGAGGAAGAGGATCTGGATCCACTGATTGCAGACTTTTCCTACACAGGAAGTGTACTGGGCCACCAGTGGGACATGGCCAAGGAGAAATGAAATGTGTATCCAACAAAGTGCTCCTGAAGGGTGAGTCCTGGTATGCACATTCAGACACTTGAGGGACCTCTCTGGGTATGTTGTGAACAATTCTAATCAATTGTGATCAAAAGATGTGCTTGAAATCTGGAATGTCCAGCCAGGATCATTAGAGGAATGGGAACTCCCTGTACAAGAGGAGATGGAAACACTCTTATTCAATGTCACAAAAGAAAACTGAAGAGGATATTGTGGTTGTTAATATCAGAAAGAAAAGGGTTTTTGTACTTAGTCTATTATTGTCCAAATGGTACGTAATAGCCTTGCATAAATTTATGACTATTTGTACTTAAAAATATTTTCAGTTATAAAGGGTGAGGGTTTTGGAATTGCCTAGTTATTTTGGGTTTTTTAAAATTTCTTTTTAAAGCAAAAGAAGAGATAGAAATATGTATGTCAGTGTTAAGTGTAATCCTTTTCTCTTTAGCTAGTGCATGGTAGAAAGCTGTATTTTTGAGACAAGGCAATGATGATTTTCTACGTCTAATCCCAAGTTCCCAATAGTCAGTATACACTGGACCAATACTATTGAAGTTGTTGGACACTTTTTGTAGGTTGAGGCTTCCCCTTCAGATTGATGGCCCAAGACAACTCATTTACCTCATCTTTAACAGTGCAGTACAAAGGGACTGGAAGGGAAGCTTATTCAGCCATACTGAAACAAATATTTATAAGTATTCAGGGAAATATGTCCTCCCAATTGATAGAATTTCAGCTTTTGATTCTTGAGCAGTTCCTCACCTCAGCTATATCACTCCTTTTATGTGAACACCAGACCAATTGCAGCTCCCCACCTCCAGTTGCCTCTGTAGATTCAGCTGCTATTTTGAATCCCTGTATTGCTGTGGTTATGTTTTTTAGGCCTCAGTAGTATACGTGGAGAAACTAATGACTTAGTTCAGTATGATTTGACAAAAACACCTCCCCTTTTCAGAATATCAGAGTTGTGTTCAGTTCTCCTGGTATTTTTGGCACATTCAGGTTTGCGTGGCTGCTAGGACTGGGGTGTAGGAGAGAAAGGGAAACAAAATGTTCATTTAGATTAGAAAACAGGGTAATTTCTGCCTTTTTCTTGCTATTTATTCACTGCTGACAACACTTCACTAGCTTGTGAATTTCAAAACACTTTCAAAATTTAGAAGGGTAAACGTGCACTGCTCTATGCATCATGTTATATGTGTCAGTGGGATGATTTTTATGCAAACTTCTATATAGAAGAATTCTCTTTAGCAAAAGAATGTGACAGAATGTTTGTGTAGAATTTTAAAATGAGATTTTAATCACAGTAGTAATAAGCAGCAGCATACAGAAAACACATTTTGAAGATTGTTTCAGTTTTCCTTGACATATTAAGATCAGTTTCTGTCTGAGAAAACATACAGTTAAGGACCCAAATCAACACAACTTGAGTTATCTATCTGTGTATTTCAAACTGGAGTCATGAAGTTTGAAACCATTACATCCAGCTCAGAGGGGCACTCTGCCTTTCCTTTCCCAGCTCTCCCCAGGAGAAACCATCTCCTTCAAACTGTGCAGCCTTAACAGTGATATGTGTTTTAATTCCTTGGGAATCTCACTGTTGGGATGATGCTTATGCCTTTTAGTTGAATGGGAATGTTACTGCCTTTGAAAGGCCTTAGACTGGAGCTCTAAAGTTGAAGTTTTTGATCATATTAACAACTGTATTCTTTGTGTCATTGAGGTATTTAACTTGATGGTTTAATTTTTCCTTTGATCACTTCTCTTTTAACTGGGGACTAATAAGACAGCAGACTTCATTTTGTCAACTGAGGAACTTCTAAATATGTTGTTGGGGATTGCATAGGGTAAAAAAAGCAGGTAAGATAATGTTCAGTTTTATTGTCTGTGCTGTGGCCAGTAACATCTGCCTATCAGAAAGGGCAATACCAGCAACTTACATAACTGCAGCTCTCAAGGTGTTATTCTAAGGCAGATTAGATATATCTTTGCCAAGATAAAATAAGTTTTATAACCATTAACACCTAAACAGGAAGTTCAGCCTCAGAACCAGCAACATTATGTTCTTTCTGGTACCTCAGTGCTGATCTCTACCAGCAGCAGTGCATTTCAGACTAACATGGAAAGGTTATTATATTCTGACTTAGATTTCATATGTGAAATAGATTTTTCAGTTTTCTCTGTTATTACTATGACCCCAGATTTCTATGTAATTTGATCAGTATTAGTCTTAAACATAAGTGCCATTCTTCTTTTCCTATGGTTAATATAACAAATGCAAGCTGTTTCTTTCTGTGAAACATTATTTTACTGTATTGTTGGAAACTACAAATATCATGAAGACTTAATTTTTATGCAAATGGATATGGGGCCAGAAAATTACCATTTACAGTTAGGTTTATCATTTGAAATTAGAAAACAATATATACTTGTTTTCTATACACATCAACACATGAGTAGAGAGTGCTGTGTACTGACCACATGTAACTTGTGTGTTCTACAGGAGAAATACAAAGCAGAAAAACAATCTCCTGTTATTTTGTTGTGGAAAATAAATAATTCTATTTGCTGTACTATTATTTCCTCTTAGATGTATCCTTATCTTTGTTGGATGATACACTTGTGGGACTGCAGGGCTGACTGCCCACTCCATACCATTTTCCACACACAGTCAAAAGGAAAGTGAATTACTAGACAATATCTTATAGCTTGTATATCAATGGGTGCTATTTTTCATAGGACTTCAAAACTGCCAAATTAGTGCTATGTGCCTACCAAATGAGATAAATGACAACAGTAGGAGATAATTCTCCTCAACTTAAAACACTTGTAGGAAAAATTCAGTCTGAATTTTATTTAAAGTCAAGGAGTGTCTTGTTATCAATGCACTTTCTGTACTTAAGATATGCATTTGTTTCACAAGGGGTATATATGTTATTGCCTCTTGAGGGTTAATCACTGTGAGTGTAATAGACTTGTTTTGCTAAGACTGTACTGAAAATAAGGATTCAATTACTTTGTCTTCCTCTTCTTTTGTAAATATACAGTATAACAAGTTGCAATGTCACTATAAGTGAAGCATTTCTGGCTTGTATTTGCCCTTTATCTCATTATAATGATGCCAGAAATCCAATGTAAATATCCTTCTGTTCTGTCCAGCAACCCATAGTTTAATTTGGTGTAATCAGAAAATAATAACCTCTGTAAAACAACCTTTCAGGGAGAAATAATTGGGCCGTTAGACGTTTGGCAGGACTCCATTGCACACTGCTGAAGTACAATATCCCAGTTTTACAGGACGTTTGTCAAGACACATGGTTGCTGTAATGTGCTGGGGTGATCTTCCTATCATCAGACAGAAGACCATGAACAGCCAACTCTTCACGATTTAATGAGCAAATCTGGAGCAGTAATCCCATCAGGGAGGGCATGTAGTGTAGCTCATGATTACTGTATGTGCCACCAGTTATGTACTTAGAGTTTTCATATGGTTTCCTTTTACTTTTTTACCTCTCAAGACATTATTTTTCATGGCACTAGCTGTGAATTAACCAGGCTCCATGGAGAAAAAAAACTTTAAAGCATATCTGAATTTTCAGCTATTTTTTCATATTTAAAAGGTATAATATTTATTTTTCTGAGCAGGTTTTTTCTTTTTTATTTGCAGTACTTCAGGAACACCAAATCGTCTTTAAAGTGGTTGTGTGAAGAAGGTAAAGACTTTTAGCCATGCTGTGGTGACTGGCAGCAATTCAATTTGTTGCAGTCAGAGAACTTATTGTACATCCAAAGTATAGACACGTGTAACGTCTTGCATATGGAACACTGTGTGTTGAGAAATGTGCCACTGCCTTCTGTGCACTCCTGAACACAATTCTACAGGACTCATAAATAAAACTGGAGGGGAAAGGGAAGTCTATGCTAAATGTTCAGTAGAGAAAAGACAAGTGAAGGAAAAACACCCCATACAAATGCAAACAAAAGCAGTTCATTTAGTTTTACACAAGGGGCAAATTATGGAAAAATGGGATGATGTTTTTCAAAACATAGTTCCAGACCACTTTTGTAAACCTCTTTTTCAGTGAAAAGCTGCTTGAGTTGCAAGCTTTCCCAAATGGAACAAGTGTTGACATTTGGGGAGAAAGGAAAAAAGGCAAACTTGTTTTTTGACTTAGAGGGAAAATATTCTTCATAGCATGCATGATATTGAGAGTTCTGTGAATGAAAATGAGATCTGTGCTATTAGACATGGCTTTCTGCCTTTTTTTCTTCAAAGTACATCTTGTAATAGGTTCAGAAGTGCTGTCATGGAACACTTGAACCACCAAAGATAGGAGGGTTTTTTTATGTTTTCTTTTAAAATTTTTATTTCCAGAGTACTCAAGATTTTCAGCTGATTAAATTGGGATAGCTTGTAACTCAGCTGTGTACTCCATGCTGTTGAAGATCTGTCCCATGGAGTGGGATCTGGGGAAGTGTTGCTTTTTCTGCTTGTGGCAGGAGAGCAAGAAAAATCAACTCTATCCATCTCTTTCATCCTGTGCTGAGAACAGCACAGTGTGAGCTCTGTAACCTTACAGCACTGAACTCAGTCCTTGTCTGCTTGCCCAAAGGACTCCACTGTTGGTTGCAGAAATGTAAACTCTACTTGGTGCTGTTATTTTGGACATCAACACTGACTGATTTCCCCAGTTTATGAAAGAGCTGTAGTTGCTCTTGAGCTGGAAGTTAAGTTTCAGCTCTCTGGATGGTTGATATATGAAGAAAACTCAACCTTTGTGTTCTTGAATAGCATTTTTGAGAGTTGCATGTAGTAGAAGTTAACACAGATTTGAGGACTGTAACAGATGTGAAAGAAGACAGGAGTGATCAGTGTATGGGCACTTATGCTGACATAAAATCTAGGTCTTGTAATTTCTCTTGGGAAAAGCGAGCTGGAGCACAGGATGATGGGTCCCATGGTGCTTGCAGCTGCCTTTACTTCATGCAATTACTTGCATCTTTCTTGTTGTCATTGGCTTGTTTGGTTTTAGAGTGATCCTATGAACAACATACCCTCCACTCTTGTCTTTGCTAGAAGTGAAGTAATTGCCTTTGCAATACTGGGAGATCATTGTTCCCACACAATCAGTGTTCTCTCCCAGCTCTGCAGGGTCTGTGTGTTGTCTGGGACTGATCTGCATGTGATAGACTCTGGAGAGGCTTGTTAGTTCAGTCAGCCCTCACTGGTAAGGGCAGAGTGGATCAGAGAACTGATTCTGTCTGATCCAGACAGAAAATTTAATTCCAAGGAAAATGTGAAAGAAATATTAAAAGCTTGTCAGGGCTGTGGCTGCTGTGTTGGTTTTCTCAGCTTGTCCTTTTTATTAATGTAAAGGTATTTGAATTTTCTATCTATAATTTATTTCATTAGCAGAAAGGGTTTTTTTCTGTTTGTGTGTACTTTATGTAAAAGTCAGGATACAGGATTTTCCTTGTAGTACTTATAGAAATCATTCAATTGGAGAATTGAATTTTCCAATCAGAGAAAGTAATACATGCTCCAGTTTATATATGCATATACATCTATATAGATTTAGATATAGATACATATATATATGAAATGAGTTATTAGCATTATTACAAATGTATAATTGTTGGAGTTTTTCAACTTAGTTATTAGAATTCTACTACATGCTTATGGACTGTTTTGAATAAAAAAAATGCATCTAGGGAAAAGAATTGTTAAGTATCCATTTAGATTTACTTACAGTAATAATATTCTCCTACAGAGTTACCTTAAAAAGAAGAACTACAATGCTTTTTTGTCTAATTCATTTGGTGAATTAAATAAACACTCGCTTTGGAGTAACATATACTATGTTTATATTACTGTCTGTGGTGGGTTTTTTTGTGTTTGTTTTTTGTTTGTTCGTTTTTTAATTACAAATAGTTTTAAAACAAGGACAAACTAAATTGCTTCAGATGTAGGTGCATTATTTGTTAGTTTATCAATCTGTAGGTCCTATGACTTCTTTTTTCCCTGGTATTTTGCTCTTGTACTGTTGCTGCCCCACTATGCCTTATTTATTGGAATGATGTATTTTATTTCCATGGTTAGAACTGCCTTCTTGCTTAGTTACAAAGCCTTGCTCGTGCAAGCAGCTTTCTCACTTGGCTTGTAAATCTCAGTCAGACGTGAAGAGTTCAGTCACCTTTGGGTATAAAAGGGAAGTATGATCTAGTAAAAACCCTGAACAAGATACCTTGAAGCAGTAATAGAAGTTATGATGTTTGGAAAATGGCAAAATGGCCAGCTATATTCTTCTGCAAATGAAGATGGAGGTGCTAGTTTCAAGAACACAGTACTTAACTGAAAAAGGATTATTTGTGTATTGAGTTGGTTTCATTCTGCTGCATCTGAAACGAACCTTTATTATAAAACCAGAGTTAAAAAAACATATGTGAAATATATAATTCACTTGCAAATTTTCCTTGATCTGAAGACCAACCCTCACTGGTTTTGAAAGACTGATTCTTGGATGTGGATTCATTTTCTTAAGGAGTACTTTTGATTAAATCAAGTTCTTTTACTATGTATATTAATGTTCTTGTTCAAATAAAACAAAATAGATGAACTCAGGTTTTCTTCAGAATCCTATAAATAACTTATTGTATTTCATGTTTGGTTGTAATCTATATAATAATTACAGATGTGAGACCTACAGTCTCTGCTATTACAATGCCAAAGGCTGGATCTGTGCCCTCCCTGGGTACATTACTATAATGTGTTGATAATTGATTCTGAGAGAATTTGAACTGAAGGACCTTTGCCAAAATACATCATATGCCTTTCTTCTTTAAGAGAAAATCAATAAAAGATAATGGCAGATTTTGATAAGACTAAGGCCCATCAACCAAGGTTTTATCCTCTATCAATCACCGAATATTAAAATCGTCCTTTATAATCAAAAATATATGGGCAAAAGATACATAAACATATATAATAAAACGTATAATAGTCAGTGTTTTTTCAAGTTGAGAGTGAAGATGACAGTCACTTCTAAGGAAATGTGGGTGAAAAAACCAGATGCATTTGTGTTGTCTAGCTAAAGTAAGGTGCTCTCCAGTTTCAGTTTTCTGTATTTGAAAGATTGAAAACCTCCTGTAAACTTTCTGGTATGTTTGTGGTTGCCTTGGCTGCCTTTAAACTGAAGTGTGAGATATTTTGTGTAACAGGACAGCACTGTGTGTGTGTGTTAAATCAGGTGCTAATGTGAGATAAGAAGATAGGAAATGAGTGAATCCTGCATGGAACTTTTCTAAGAGTGAGGCCCCACTGGGAGACTCAGAGGTTTTGCAGTTTGGTCACTGCATCTCCTGCAGAACAGCCCCAGGCAAGTGGTGGTGGGAAGTGGGGAGATGCTGCAATTCTGTGCTGCCAGGTTGTGCAGGGGTGTCAGGAGGTGAGCAGCTTTTTGCCTGCTCTGCAGTTCCCTGTGAATGGACACCTTTCAGGAGGAATTGCTGGCCAGAGAGGAATGCACCTCAGTTGCTGGCCAGATAACCTCTGCTTGCACTTCCAGGTGGTGATGGATTTTTTTTCAGAGAACTATGGATTTGAGAGCATACGGGGAAAAATAGTCAGATTATTTTTTATATCAAGGAAAGGTGAAGAAAAATAATGATTTCTCTGCTACACTGCACATAAGGGCAGTGACAGTGCACTGCCCGCTTTTAACAGAATTGTGGGAATTATATAAACAAGCACAGAAATCATAAGCCCACCTTTTGAAGAACATTTATCCACTCATGTCATAGTCTTCCACATAATTAATGCAAATTTGGGGGCAAAGTTGAGCTTGGATTCCTTACCAATTGAAAATGACTTTTACAGCATCTCTTAATAAACCTGTGGAAGAGGTGGCAAAGTTCACTGTATTCTTTTTTGCTTTGTTTTCCTGGTTGAGAGGGTTTAGGTTTTTTTAGTGATAGCATAAGAGATGACACGAGGTTCACATTTTCCTGGGTTTGGGATTGAACATACAGTTAGTGTTAAACCACATAATTTTCTATGAACAAGGAAACTAGGAATTAAGCTTGAAAATGGAAAATTCTGCAGAGCTGCAGATGCTGGTGTGTTACGCCTGCACTGAGCTGATTCACAGCTACTGCTGACTGATGTAGTAGGAATTTGTTGAGCCCTTTAAAGAAGTAAAAGGAAAGGAAAAAATGCTGGCACTCCTTTTCTTTCTTTAGACTTATAAATCAAAACATTTAGCAAAAAACAAACAAACAAAAAACCAAAAAAACCAAACCACAATGTGAAGGTTTCCAGTGTCTGGTAAGTGTAACATAGCTTAGGGAGCTTTTTGAATACTTCCTATGGTGACAGGACAAAGTTCACCTTAATGTTTGCCTCTGATAGGTAAGTTTTTATTAAATGTGCTTCTCAGAATTAGAAATGCATCTGTGCACAGGGGCACTTTGAATTTCTCAAATCTCAAATTCTTTTCCTAGACTGTTCTGTGAAAACAGAATTGCATGTAAGTGTTTGAGTGTATTTTAGGATTATTGTATCCAAAAGCTGAAGTGAAAAACTTTGTCAAGAGCATGATGCTATGTTACAGCCATCCTTTGCTGGACCCATGAACACACACACTGCCAAAGCAGCCCCACCACACCCATAATATTTTTAGTAAAGCAAGGGATTTTCTTAGCCATTCATTTCTATTATTTTTTAAGGATTTCACAATAGCCAGATGGTTGAGCTTTGTTGAAGATAAATAATCTTTCAAAAATTCATGCACTGAGTAAATAAACAAATGAATTATTAATTTAAAAATATTTGTTGTGAAGGGTTTACATTCTTAAAAAAAATAAACAGTGATGCACATACATACCACGTTCCACATGTTTTTGCTCTGTGTTTAAGGACAAGGACAGTTTTTGTTCCTGAAAATCTTCAGAGTGAGAGTCTTTGTAGAATACTTAAAAAATAAAAGGACAAAACTTGTTTCTATAATATTATCAGTGGGGTGAAGCTCCATGAAAGAAGGAATATTATGGCTATATCTTTATGAATGTATTGAAATGAAAGTAGTAAATAAAGTTGTTATTCTATTTGAATCCTTTGTAATAACTCATTAAGGATTTAGAATATCTTATAGAAGGAAATGGGTTCCTGGAAGCTGGTTTTCTTTGGAAAAAATAGTTATAACACTGTGAGTGTTTTTATTTTTTTATTAAAAATATCTAAAGAACAACTACTGAGGTAAACTGTGTACTGATGCTTGTAAAACCATTGTGGGAAATTTTATTAGCTGTGAATTACTGCCTCACTTCATGGCTCGATTAACACTTCTAACTGTAGATTAATTAAAATGTCAATCAGCTCTGAAAAGAAGCAAAATTGCATCTTCATTTGATTTGCTGCTGGGAAGGCTAAATGATGGAACACATCAGACACCCAGGGCTCAGCCCAACTGGAGAGTGCAGCCTACCTGCAACTTCACACAAATGCTGGAGGTTGGAGAGTGGCCTGTCTCTGATGGGTTGGCATGTGCTGAGCTGCATCCTGAACTAAAAAAAGCAAGACTGGGGGTTAGGGGGACAGATTCTCTACAAGGATCTGTCCTGGCTTAGAAGGCTTTAGCCATGTTTTGTGCATGCAGTTGTGTACTATGACTTGGCAAAGTGAAAAATTGCTGCTTTTTTTCACTCTAGGCTCAAACTGTAGAGATTTGAATGTGGTGGGGAGAATAGGCCTTTAAAGAAAGCCCATTTCTTTAAATTGCTTTTTTTTTTTCCAATTTTTAAATTTTTTTGTGAATAAAATTTGGGTTGCAGTCTGAACACAAAGCTATCTTTGACAAAACCCCTAATTCTGGTAACTTCATGGTGTTAGATGGTTGAAATGAATTATCAAATTAGCTCCTGATACTTTTTTCATCTGTCTGAAACTGATTATTGGTAAAACACTTTGCTTTTCTTAAATATTTTTATATATTTTTATTCTGTCTATCCATTCCTTGCTTTGACTGACCATATAAATGAAAAGATAAGAGCTCTGACTTATGGGGGCAGTGCTGGTCCCAGCTGTGAACAAGGGTTTTTAAAGCCAGACACTTGGATGAGCAGATTTTATTACTGTGGAGAAATGCAATGTTCTTTGTTATTCTTAGCCTCTGATCATTACTATAGCTCAATGTTGCCCACAGTTGTCTGTTTATCCTTTGAGTTGTGGAATCTGCTATGCCTCTAGGGTACCAGGGAAGGGCTGGAAAATTTATGGGGCTTTATGTGAATGTCCTGTTCTGGTTTTGACGACCATTTTGAGATTGCATGTCTGCACATATTAGATTTTTATTCTGTAGCAAGATGTACCCATAGCCTTCTAAAAAATAATTTGTAACACAAAGAAGAACTTTGGTCTTGAGAAAGTTCTTTCCGTTAAAAGTATGTCATATATATTATAGCAGTTACAATTTGGATCCTCTAGTTTGGTTTGCATTCTGTTTTGATTATTTTCTTTAAGTCTAGAGCTGAGTTCATTGCATACAGCAATATTTTTTATGTAACTGACTAATATAATAATGTATTTTTAATAACTTTGTTTGAAAATCCTAGATATTACCAGACACTGAAAGTGATTACATCTGCTTGGGTAAACGTTGTCTTTCTGGACTATAGCTGTGGTTTCTGTCAGGTAACACTCTTACATTTAATACTAACAAATTGTAGTTTCTTAGCATTACACTGCAGACAGCACCCTCTTGGATGAACAAGAATGCAGATTTCACAGAGTCTAAACTTACCCTTCTCCTGGGAAGTGATGCATAGCAGTGATTTGTCCCTCATGAAGTTTTCTGTGTAGCAGACATAACTGATCATTTTTCAAATGGGTACTTGATACAGGGGAAGTAGTAAGACAGATTGATCGTATTATGATTTTGTATTTGAATTAGCTTAAAATGAATATGACTTGTCTTCTTGAAACAAGGATATCATCAGTTATATGATTTATCCACACCTACTACTCCCTGAATGCAAAGGAGACGTCTTTCAGTGTTGTCCTCTTAAACAAGTCACTGTGATTGCGTGTTACTAATCTCATAACTTGCTTTCTTTTGAATTTAATAGCTGTGACTTGAAAAACAAAATAATAAATTCCATATGCCTATCCATTTCACATTTCCAAATGTCAGCATAGCTGTCCAGTATTAGAAGTGGGTTCCAATACTGGAGTCAAGTCAGTGTGAAATGAGAGCATTTGTGACGTTATTTGATACATC
The DNA here is from genome assembly GCA_016584745.2 of Phylloscopus trochilus trochilus. NCBI lineage: Eukaryota > Metazoa > Chordata > Aves > Passeriformes > Phylloscopidae > Phylloscopus > Phylloscopus trochilus. The sequence continues at coordinate 6,719,118 of WQNJ02000041.1, read as the reverse complement.
TGATTTTGTAAGTGGATAAAAGTGGCCGTACAGGACCATCCCACTGTCTGCCTACTGCTGAAGTGCTGCCCCTGTGGCCAGGAGAGGAGGCTTTGTCAGAGGAGGCAGGGGTGAACATGGTTAGTGTAGGGTGACTGCTAGCTTCTTGCTGGTTTGGATGCCTCATTACCAAACCAAGCAATGAAACTTTTGCCTCACAATGTGCAGCTTAGGTGGGATATTGCTTAAAAAGTTCCCATCGGTAATGGGTATAATTTAAAATAATTTCAATCATTTAAATGTTAACAAAAGGCCCCCCCAAAATAATGACTTATGTAGTCAGATAAAACCATTAACAAACAATCTGCATTTTTATTCATTAAGATTGTTATTTAAAAATTCAGGTGGAAATTAGGGCAGGACTGACTGCATAAGTTGTTCCTGTTTGGTATTGAAATAACCCTTGTTGGTCTTATTGATGTTTCATAGCCCTTGTTTCAAAACTTATGTGGTCATCACTCATGTTCTGGGAAGAAAGCATCTTGTGCCAAGGCTGTAATTCAGACTTCTCCAAAATTTATATGAATTATGCAAGGCAAGTGAAAAAGTAATGCAGGAAAAAATAAGGGTCATATTTCAATATGCATTTCAAGAACAGTGTTTCCAAAAAATTCTGTGCTTAATGCTAACAAGACTGAAGCTTTGCTTCCACATGTGGAAGCATATTTCAATATTTTTCTTTTATTCAGCTCTTCAAAAGACATGTTTTGCCTCTCTGAGTAAGTGGAATAAAGGAAATACTTGTAATTATTAATGTTACTTGGATTTCTGTTTTTTTTTTTATTATAAAGTACACTCAGACATGTCAGGGATTACTGGACTCTGCTGTGCTAGAAAAACGGAACGTGCTGGGTTATTTGGATGTAGATGAAGTGTTTATTCAATTGCACTGTGAAAATAGATGGCTGCTATAGCTTGTAGCTCTATACAACAGAGCTGCATTCTGTAGTGCCATAGACAATTATATCCAGCTTAACTGAAGTTTTCATGTGACAAAAGGGAAGAATAAACATCCTGTGTTTAAATTGAGAGTGAATTATGAATCGATACTTCTCTACAAAAGGCTTGGCTGACAGAGTAAGCAATTAAACCTTATGATTACTGAAGTAAACCTCATAGAAAAAGATTGGTGGGGTACAAGTGGTTGTGTTGCTTTTACTCTTATTTTGGTGAGAATAGAAAACTACTTTTGAGAAGAGAGATTCAAGTAACTAATAAATACCTAGGCACTGTATCTCTGTCTGGGGTTAACATCTTCAAAAGGTGAAGAACTGGACAATGTCTGCCGAAGAGCTGGAAGGATTTGTGGGCTAGTGAAATGCTGTTGTATTGAGGACTATCAGAGTCAATTCAAATGTTTTACAGGGCAATGATACAAAGAGGTGAATTTTTAATAGAAAGATAGAAGCAACATCAAAAGGCTTTCTACATTACAGAGAGAAATTCAGAGCAGTGCCTTGGAAGCTGGATCCTGAAAAATTCAATGGAGAGTAAAGGAAGAGGGCCTTTTCTAAAACAAACAAGAGAACACTGCAGTGTTCATCGAAACCAGCAGGTGATGAGAAGGGTGTGCTCTTGCTTTGTCGGCAGACAGGGTGTATTGCTTGGAGAGATGCATCAGCAGCAAACAAACAACGGCAGCAGGACAATAAGATAAAATGCACAGTGTCACAGAGACCCTCAGGGGCCTCATTGCCTGAGAAGATTGGTGGGAATTTGTTTGTGCCCTGTACTGGGAATAAGCAGTTACTGACTTGGAGCACCTGGGAGCAGATAACTTTTATCACCTGTGGATCACAGCTTTTGCCTCTGCATGTAGTTTGAGTTGATGTGCTTGTAAGAGGTACATATTTACCCTGGCAATTAGGTAGAAGAGAGCAGGCTCTTTGGAAGGGAACATTGTGTTTTCAGTCTTAGATGGAAAACCCTCATCTGTAAGATTGCTCCAAATCCAAGAGAGCTTTCAGACAGGCATTTCTGAGAGTTTTTTGCACAAGTTTGCAGTGGCAATATTCTTTTGTTGGTTCTATACGATGAAATCTAGACTTTTGTTTTCACAGATGTGAATTTTGAAATTTTTTTTTCTGCCAGGTTACGTAACTGAAATAGAAGCAGGGAGATGCTATTTCTTAATAAGAGACTCCAATCCTTAGTGATTGTACATGGAACTGGAGTGAGTCTGTTCTTGTTGAAGGTTACTAAAAAAACACCGGCAAGAGGAAGACCATTAATTTTTAAAGATGAATGATATTAGTGAGATAAGGGGGAAAAAAGAAGAGCAAACTTTGAAAGTACTTAGGACCCTAGAGAATTGGACTTTGACTTTAGATAAATGTAAGGAGGATTTGTGAAGAGAATGTTGACTATTTCCTCCCTTTTTCAATTATTTCAATTAATCTACAAGAATATGCAGTGGTTAAAACCATCCTGTAGCTAAGAAATGCTGAGGAGGTCAGACTTCAGGCTGAAAATAGGCCAAGTTTAGGGTCAGGTGGGGGGGACCCCAGATATAATTAGTAATGGAACCTGTGGCAGCAAGGCACATCATGTTTGCAGTGAATTGTCAGGGTAGAAACAAAATTCTTCAGCAAAAGCACCCAAGTCTGATGTCTAATTAACACAAGTTTTTTGTTAATGAGGGGAAAACTAATGATTCCTACAGCAAAATCAAATGTTGTAGGAGGATTAACATCTCCAAGGTGCTTTTATCTCCTGTAAGGACAAACAGGGAAAGAGAAGGGGCCATCACAGGGTTCCTTACTCTCACAGAATGAAACAGGTTTGGATAAGATTACCCTATGTCATTCTCCCTGTGTTATCTCTCTTCATGTGGGGTTGTTATGATGATGATGGCTAAAGATACAGAATATCAAACTGAATCTGAATTATTCATATAATTATTGGATTATATGATACCAACCTTGCAACCTACCTTAAGCCCTTGATATGAAAGGCTGAAAAAAGGTGTATTTCCCCAGAGATAAGTGGTTAGGAGTTCCTGTTGCTTGACCTACTGTTTCTTTCATTTCATCTACTCCAGTCACCCACAACATAAAATGGCTTTAACAATAAAAGGAGAAAAAAAATTAAGGCTATCACTGTGGATTTTAAAAATAAATAGTGTCAGGCGTGTTCTGAGCAGTCTCAGCTGTCATGCCTTTATCAGATTTGCAAGCAAACACATAATTTCTGTAAATACAACATATTCAATTGTAGTTCTCAGTGTAGACTCCTTATCTCAATACCTTTACACTGATGTTATTAGGATCATTTTGCACTTAGTTATCACTAAGTTAGCATTGCATTGTATTGGTGTGGGGGATTTTTGTTTTCTTTTGGTTTTTTTGAGTGTGAACAAATGCTTTTTTAACTTCAGGTTACAATGTTGACAGACTGTGGATACTTTTAATTTTGGCACATAACAATGTTTTGAAAGACTCAAACACAGCATTGTGAAACATAAGTTTGTGGCTTTAGCCATTTACTGTAAGGGACTGTGTGTAGCCTGTCCTCTTCTAGAAGACCAGAGATTTAGTTTTCTGTATAAGGAACACCTCCATAAGAGAAAACCTTAAGCTAAATAATGAAATTATTTCAAAGTCTCCATTAGCAGGAATGTTCTCTATTTGCTTTTACACTTAGCTCTTTGCTTGTAATAAATTAATGTGAGCATTTTAAAGAAGATTTTAGAGCTGTTTTATGTGGCATTATTCCTGCTGTCTAACAATAATTATTCATGGTCCCCTAGCAAAAGTAATCTGTTGAGTAAAAGAGTTCCAAAATGTTCCTTCCCTTCAAAGGATTGTGTTTGTGTATCTTGTTTTAAGTAGCTCTAGCTTTTTATTCATCAGAGCCCCATAAACATAATGGGAATTCACATTTGTGTAGGGCCAATCCACAAGCCTACTACTTCTGCCAAAATTACTTTCAGTGAGAAGTACTTATGTGCTCTAGAGATGTAAATGGTTATCACAAATACGTAATAGGAAACAGTTCAGCATTTGCATTCAATTTCTTGTCAAAATATAAAGACATAAATGCAAACAAAACAAAAAAGTATCATGCTAGCTATATTACATATGATTTTCAAAATGTGATGAGGTAAACTTTCTGAATCCAATTCTCATCATGATGTATTCTGCCTGTGAACAATTTAATGTAAACAAAAAATATCTACTAATCAATGCAAAAACCAACAGTCATGCCATGAAACAACTTACTGAGTAATTGAAAATATATGGTTGGCAAAGGCTCTTATAGGAGTTTGAAAGTACATTTGGAGTTTCTCTTAGGGTTTAATTTAGTTACCTTTAAGTATGCTGGCAGTGAAATAAAATGTCTGCCCTAAATGAAAAGAGAAGTTTTTGGGTGTGGAAGGAGAGTTACTAGCTTACCTGAACTTCTATGTGCAATTCTTGTATGATAAAGGTTAGGACATTAGCTATAAAACTTTGAAGAAAAATATGCACTTGGGTTATAGAACAGGTAATTAATGGTTGCCTGTAACACTGAGCCTGTTCAATCTCTGTAATTAGAGCAAATCAGGCAGAAACACAATTATCAGTTGTGAAATGCTATTGTACTACTTCATTTCTCCTTTTAAACTCGAGATGGGACATGACACCTTAATTGAATACATGTTGCTATCGCTGTCCAATTTTAGAGCAATTACAAGCCTGTCTTCCTCTTACCAAATGGTGGTGAAGAGTTTTAGAGGAGGTGACACCATCCCCCAGTGAGGGAGAAGCTCACACAGACTGTGCTGCTCAGGGCATTGATTGGCATCACAGGTAAAGGTCACTGCTGGTCAATATCCTTGTGAGACCTTCCTTGGTCAAGCTTTTTCTCTAGCTTTGTTAGCAGCTCTTGGCATTATGGGATGTCAAATATTCATGGTGGCAGATCTTGGAGTCTGTCTGCAGTGGTCAACTCTTTTCACAGGCAGGCTGTTGAGAATGCTGCTGCCCTGTGTATTAGGAGCTCTCACATACAGACTCCTTTTCTTTCATCTTGGTTGGTCTGTGATGCAGGAAGGGCAAAAGGTGGAGGGAAAAATGGGCTGGGAACTGGTGATGAGATTAGTATGCCAGGTTATTATACTATATCCATGATACCTCATTAGAAAGAAATAATTTTCTACCATCAGTCTGAAAATGTCTTTCATCTTAATGCCACTTGGGGCAGCAACAATAAATGTGTTATAGTGTAAGTAATCTATAGCATCACTGATTTTAGTATCAAGGCTATTCAAGTTTATCAAAACAGGCTCCAAACTGGCAAGATTTTTTGAGTGTGTATGTGTTTTGCCAAACTCTTTTTCTGGTGAAAGTTCATATGAAAATTTGCAGTTAGTGCCTCGCAACGTATTGACTTTTATGTTTGAAGGTATTTGCTGTATGCTATTTTAGTCCAGTGCTGGTTTTCCCACAGCACCAAAATCCTTATATGTCTAAATTGTAACACTTAATAACTTTCATAACTTTCCTTTTTGCAGTGGTCAATTGCCATGACAACAGCATTGAACAGGATGATAAAATGTGTGTACATGCCCCTGGGATATGCTTTGACTTGCTGGGTCAGAAGTGAAGACTGGTTCTGCTTAGGAGCCCTTGCCTTCTCTGTACCAAGCTTAAAATTCTGAAACGCTAGCCTAAATGTTTAATGTGCAGAGAAAGGCTCATGAGTGTGGGTAAGCAGGGAATATTCATTAGAGGAGCTTCAGGTTTCATTAAGCAATATCAGAAAAAATTTAAGAGAAAAGGGGGAACTCCTTACCCTTTCTTAAAGACAGTTGGAAAACAGACACTTCATCATGATCTGCCAAAAAGTCACATGCAAAAAAAAAAAAGCTATTTTCTGGGCTTTGTGGGTTTGCTTGTTTTGTAGTATAACCAATTTTCTAAAACCAAATAACAACAGAAAGGAATTGAAGTATTCAGTACAGCAATTGTTAAAAGGTAGCCACTGCAGGAACTTGACAACACCTGTCTAGTTAGAAATATTCTTTGTGAGCTGGTGCTGAAAATCAAGGAAAGGACAGGGGAAAAACTGAAAAGGTGTGGGCTAGGAATGGGTCTGAACTATGAAATGTCCTACTCTAATACCTATGATGTTATCTTCCACCATTGCATCAAGGATAAACCTAAGCTGATCAACTTAAGTGTTTAAAGCAAGATGTTGTTAGCAGCAAAGGAAAATACATCCAGGGTAAGCTCTTTCTCTGTTTTGTTGCAGAATGTGTCTTGCAGCAGCAGCTCCACTACTTCAGTATCACATGGCAAAATCCCCTGAAATTACAGGAAACAACCCCATGTTGGTTGTGCTGTGTGAAGATAAGGTGGACATTTTGGAGGAATAGAAATATGCCATCCTATTTTTGTGAGATCCCCCAAGACCTCTCGCTTTGGTTTGATTCTTCAGACAGAACACCCAATGTTTCTGCATTACAGTACTTCAGAATAGCCTTTCCTTCTCCAAAGAGCTGCAGGGTCTTAGAGAGAAGCAGTAGTTTCTTTTTGAAATACTGCCAATAGAGAAATGCTATTGGTAACCTTTCAAAAGAGATGAATTCCTCTTCAAGGCCAGCTATGTTATTCCTCAGCAATGATAGAAGAGAATACTGGAGATCACCTGCAGAGGTGTTGTTCACCAGGTTATAAATGGTATTTATTAATTGTGGAGTGGGAAACCTGTGATAGAAACGCCACCAAAGATCAGAGCCATGTTGTGCTAATTGATGATGAAATAGGCTCTGGTTCACAGCTTTCTACTAGAGGAGTCTGGGTTTTTCCCAGTCCTATGGAAGTAGTTTGGGTGTATCTGTTGCTGACCTTCAGTACCTAGGAATGTAAATACCATTGCCTGAGTGTGTTCTCCTGGCAGAATTCAGTTACATTTTTGAACATTAGCATGTACTTACAGTTACTTGTTTAAACTCGAAATAGACAGTGAAGCATTTTTTATAATCACTTCTAAAATCTTGGACTATGAATGTGTCCTTATATCTTTCAGAAGAATAACAATAGATATCAATCTTAGTGGAAAAAAATATTTTGATCCCAGATCCTGTGAATATCTATGTAGCATCTTTGAAGCTTTTCTGATATTTGAGAAGTCTGATCATTTAATATTTGATTTTGTTATCACACGTACTGTTAAATACTATTAACTTTGATTTATATCTTCAAGCCAGAGGACATACAGGGTTTTGACTTTTTTTCTTAAAGGAAAAAGCTGCTAAAAACTTAAATGAAAATAATTTGAGGTTTTATTTTTCTGCCTATTTCTAGAATGAGTAGGAATCAGTTTGTAACCAAGAGAAGTTTCTCCATCACAACCATACTCATAAGATTTTTTTACAGTAGTAGTATATTTTTTGAGGATGTAACAGTTCTTTAGGAAGTAGTAGCGTACTTTTGAAGGTGGTTCTCTTTTTAGAAATGCTGGTCAGCAGAGCAAGCTTGTGAATATTTTAGTCCATTTTGAGAATCTTTGTGGGTGTGCGTATAGCTTGGTTATCTATCTATCTATCTGTTTTTTATTTAAATTTCACACAGATATCCAAAGAATCGTGACAGTGGGTCTGCCTTCTTTCTGTCAGTATAGTCCTTTGCAAATTGTATTGCATAATGAGTTTTTAAGCAGAACTCCCCTCAGAATTAATGGGGTATTCTACTTAAAATCAATGTCACAGGATAGTTTTATGTATTTGCATACATTAATTATATAATTGAATTGTGAATCTTAATAATTATATGATTACATGCCTTAAATGTGTAATTACAACTACTTATGCTAAGTGCATGACCAAAAGCATGAAATTAGAGGGCATAATTACAGTATATGCAGTACTTGAACAAGTGTGTTTTATTTAGCTTTATATATTTAGCTTTATATTAATACATATATTAAGTTATATTTAGCTAAATATAACTTAAAAATAAATAACAAGTTCCACATTTTATGTGATATTTTCTCTAAAGATTATTAAGAGGAAGCTGATAACAAAAAAAGCCAAAACATGCTTCACTTTTTTGTTCACGTGGAACACATCTGGAATTTTAACCTGCATACTCTGCCAAGGCAAAACTTGATACCTGCTGTAAGACAGTGACCCCAAAGAGTGATCTTCAATAAAGTAATAATAATAAATATAATAATATTAATAACAAATCTCTCATGATCTTCACATATTTTTTTTAAAATCATGAATTTTTCTGTCTATTTGTCATGTGTTCTAATGCTGAAAATCAGGGGTGTTAGGATCATATGAAATAAGAGTAGCATCAAGGTAAAAGGAGTCTTCTTGTTGTAGACGAGTCAAAACCAATTGTGCAGATCAAACAAAGTTGGTATTTGCTACCCCTGTATCTTAGGTGAAGTAACATGATATCTGCCCTGATGATTTAGAGATGCTGGATGTCATGCCTGACAATTCCCTTAAGCCTCTAGTGACTATAATTTTTTTTCAGGTAGGGTTTCATTTGTAGGAAACTCATCTCCATCCTCTGTCTCCCCCACTTCAGACTGAGATATACTGGTGTATTCACAGATTTGAGTCTCCAGAAAGTGCTTTACAGGCTGTGGCTTTACTGCCATGGTGAAAATTGAAGTTGTAGAAGAATTTTTTCCAGGAACTTTAGTATAGGAATCTCAGTAATAAAGTCTGCTACCTGTCTGATCTACTCCAAGAGGGCTGACTGATTCTTCAGCTTGGCTTTGCAAGTGCTTTAAGATGAAGACATAGAGAAGTGTAACAACTGGGTTGTTTTGTGCATTGATCAACATTTTGGAACTGAAAATTTTTTTGGGAGTTTGTAAAAGTAAGCTTTAAAAAAAATAAAGTTGGTTTTTTTTCCTCCAAATACAGAGTGTGTTTTCTGGACTATGAACTTTTTGTTACCTTGAGCAACTTTGTTTTAGAGTGCCCCAAGTTTTGATGTGCACAACGATATGATATGCTTTGCTGCAAGGCAGGAGTGTTGTAAGGACACTGGAGATTGCCTAGCTCAGTAGGAGCTGTGTGAATAACTTTTATAGGTAGGGATGAAATAGGGGAGATTGCTGAGGGTGAAACAAGTGTTCCTGCTCTTTCTTCACACAATCGGAGGTGGCTGCCGTTCCTGTGTGAAGCAGTAATAGGTTGTTGTATTCTCTCTTCAGGCAGCTGCCACCAGCCTTACCTCCTGCTGTTGACCAAGAGAGCCACTCACAGCAGGGACAGACCTTCCCAGGGAGAAAGGAACAGGTCTGGAGCCCCCAAATGGCAAAAATCAGTTAAACGAAAAAGACCCAAATTGGTCATTTATTCACGAGGGCCATTGCTGTGCTGCAAGGAAAAGGTCACCAGGAAAATGGTGCCTGCTGTGCTTTAGATCTGATATGTTCCTTCATTTCTCAGCCCTGTGTGAGTGGATCTATTTGTGCCTGCTGTCTTCTGATCGTGAGAATTGTTTCTTAAGAGTTATATACCAAACTTTCTGGTTTTATCCAAAGCCAAGATAATAGTAACTGAGTAGCAAACAGCAGAGCCACTCCAAGTCCCCCATCTTCAGAACTCAATGATGTGGTTTATGTATCATGGTGGTAATGGTGAGCTTAGACATCAAAATGACTACAAAACAGATTGTCCCATATGTAGAAAGGCTGCTTAGCTTCAAATAGAATTTCAGATTAAAAGTTCTTTGGGTTGAAGATTTCTAAAGATTTTTTTCTCATCGTTGTCCTGAGAATTGATGTTTGCAGAGATGTGATCTCCTAAGTAGGAGCTGTTCTGATAGCATCTGCTATAATTCCTTGGCAACCCCAGGAAATGGTAGGCATGAGTTTTCTGAAAGAGCTCATAAGATGCTTCAGCCAGTATTCCTGTGTTCACTGTGCTTTAGAGGCAGGAAAACAGAAACACAGGCTCCAGGGATGTCTAAAGAATCATAAGGAGTAAGGATTATGAATTCCTTGGACTTGCTGAATTTTTCTTTGGAGAAATTTGAATTTTTCTATTTGCAAAAAATGGTTTTCCTCAAGTATTATAGTGAGCCCCTAAAACTAGTTTTTTTAAACTTTATAGAAAAATGTGTGCTTGGATGAAATGTGGAGCTGCTGTAAAACACCACTGGTCTTGTCACCGTGCATGTATGTTCCAGGAGATTTTTTACAAGATCCATAGTCACATTTCATTTTCTGATAATCTCCACCAAGCTTCTCCCAAAACTCATCACATCACGTGGAAATAACGTGCCTTTGCATTTTTTGGGATAAGAAACCTTGTGTAAGAGACTTTTAGTCTTAAAGCCTGTGCTTGTTTTGAGTTCACAAAAGTAAGGCTGTATTGGGTTGGAGTTTTTCTGTTTAAAGAAATGCAGGTTACCTCATCATCCTCAAACTTTAAAAGAAAAATGGTCTACATGGATTAATGGTCACATGTGGGAGTCTTCTGATGAACTGGAATTTTTTGCAACAAGGCCTGTGCCTTGCAAACAGGTGCCAGGGTTATAAAAGAAAACTCTTTTATAAAAGGAAACTTAGACTCTTCACAGTTCCACTGTTTCAATAATACACTTTACACTTTCAGGAGCTTGTTCTTTGTTCCTATTTTGTGTTCTAAAAACATTTGCATATGAGAGTATCAGTTTTCAGTTTCCTGACAAACATGCACAGAAGCTTTTTTTTTTTTCTCTTTCTCCTTCTTTATTTTTGTAAATATTTCCATAGTGATATTTAAATTCTCTCCATTATTATTCTTGTCATTCTTATGTTTACAAATAACCACTAAACACTTTGAGGGGAATATGCTACTGTCTCCTGGCACAGAATTTCTCCTTCTGTAGGTTCCCAGAATTATTTACATACTTGATACATAAAACCCCCACTGAAATGTAGGTGACATAAGAAAATCTCTGCTTCATTTACACTGTGACCTTGTAGGAGACCATTAAGTCCTTTCCCATCCTCAGTGAAGCTGACTTGTGACTAAGGTCACAAAATGTGAAAAATTTACTATAAAAAGTAAGACACAAAATCAGAGCAATAAACCAAACAAGAAGACTGGAAAATGTGCTTCCCATATGCTAAGCTTTGTAGAAGGTATCTGGGTGGATTAAGACATTTCTAATTGCTTGACACTGGAAATCTCCATCTCAGCTTTATTAAAAAAAAGAAAAGAAGATTTGGAAATTTTTATAACATTGAATTTATGCATTAATTAGGGTGTAAGCCATGTGGTCTAGTAGTTAAAGCCAAGGGCTTGGCAATAAGAAGATCAGGGTGTTCTAATTATGCAGTTTGGATAATTTTCCATTGTCTTTTAATTTTTGTTTTTTTTACTTGCATGTATGCAGTGGATGCTCTAAAATGTGAAAATCAAATTTAAACTTTGAGCTATATTTCCACATGCAAACTTTCTATGGGGAGCTCATATAAATTTTGTTTGTAGTTGTCATTATCCTGTTTTGGGTGTTTTTAGCCCTCACTTACTCTGGTATTTCAATTATAATGCACAAAAAAGACTTCTGTTCTCAACCTGTCAAACAGAGCTGATCTCTGCCTATGCACAGAAAGAAATGTTCTTTGCTCTGGTGGTTCTGAATTTCCCAATGACCTATTACTTGCACAGTTCATTTGGAGAACCCTGCTTTTCTTGTGCATTTTAGTATGAGTATCTCCACCAGTATTATCAGGAAGGAAAGACTTTGTCTTTCTGCCTTGAATCTGAAGCCTACAATCTGTACGTCCTCCCTGTCTTGGTGTGCTCTCTCAACCCTATGGATCTGTTCCTTTCCACTGTACTGGGAGGTGGGGAGAATATAAGCTCCCTATTGTCACAGCTGGTCAAGAGGTAAAGGGGAAGCAAGCATTTAAACAATGAACTTTAAGACCTTCCACAGAGTTCAGACCTTCAGAGTCAGAAGTTCTGTCTTCCTGGCTTGCTTTCTGGATCATAAGGTGTGTGTGTGCTGCTGATGGCCCTCCTGAGATGTATTAAGTTCTTGCTGCTGCAGCCCCAAGAGTGTTGCACATCTTCCTGTTAAGATAAAACATAAAGTTTATTCTGCTTTCTGTTGAGGGAAAAATTGATATTAGTGTACACAGAATTGCATCAACCGACTCCCTAAGGTCTTGAACCTTGGTCACTTTTCACACGTTCTTTTTCAACGTAAGGCAGGATTGGGGAAGAGGACTTGTCTTTTCCTGTTTTAAGAGAACATCCTGTTTCTGAACACACTTCTTCATGGAAATTAAAATTGATAAATTCTGCTGTGAATCAGAGGAGAACTTTGCCTGAATTCACAGACATTTCAGTTTCCTTGTTCAGGATGTGCTGATGAACACAGCAGGAGGTGTGAATCCAGGGCAGCCAGAAGAAGAGGTGTAACAGACCAGAGCAATTTAAAAGTGTAAGTACTATGCTTGACATCAAGAGTTGTGTAGGGATATTAATGACTATTATTGTCATCAAATAATGCAGGTCAAATAATAGGTCGTTGAAGCAGTATGTCCACAGACACTCAGTACAGAGTGCCACGGTTAGCTGGCTCCGAGAACACACAGTACTGTTCCAATTAATTGAGAGAATAGCTAGATACTTCACAGGTTGGAGCAGCCAGATCATTCTAAAGCAGTGATTATCTTCCCTCCTACACAGAATGTTTAATTTCAAACTTAATTGTATCCACATTTCCGTTTCTAATTAATCCAGATACAGAAATGCTATAGTAACCGAACAGCGTGTCCTTTGAGGAAATAAAGCATGGCACAATCCCGTGGCACCAGAGTAATCTGATTAAAGAGATGTTTATGTAACACAGGTCTTTATAAGTTAACTAATTTCCCATATGCTTACTATTTTTGTGGTGCGCTTCTAAGGAAGAGATGAGAAAATGTTTTTCTTGCTTGTTTTATGCTTTGGGATTTCCACTGTCTCTAGTTTGCAGTGAAGTTTATGGAGGTGATGGAAAAGGTAGTCTGCTACTATGTAGCATATACTTTTGCACAGGGCAAGGATGCAGTTTGTAGTAGGAAATTTCCACCACTGGTGTCTGCTCGAGGGATTAGGTGCACTGATTTTCACGTAGTTAACAAAGTGTACCTGTGTAATTTGTATCCTGCAGCTCTGAGAGGGTTCCCACAGATGGCCAGTATTCCCAAGGTCAGGATGACCCGTCAGAGACTGGGAATCAGTTTGGCATCTGTGATTTTTGTGTACTAGGATAAAAGGCTGTGGCTGCTCCAAGGCAGTGCAAGGGTTTTTATGGATCTGAACCATACTGAAACCCAAAGAGTTATCAGAGTCCTGTATGTGGCTGACATCCATCGCTGGTGTGTTGATTTTGTTGTTGCTAGACAAATATATAACCCTAAAAAATTCAAAACCTGGGCAAAACATATGGTTGAACTTGCTCTGAATATTAATTTTCATCTGAAAGAAAGCCTTCTGTAAAGAGCAAGTAGGATTACTTTGTTTTGCTCTGGTTTTTCATCTGGAAGTGCTGCACATGCACTTGTTTTGATGGACAGAAGTATGATTGATAGTTTTGGAGCTGATTTGGGAGTTCTGGCAATGAAAGCCTGCCAGTGTTTTCCTAGGAGAGAAATGGAAAATATTGATATGTATTATTAGTAACACAAATAGGAAGCAAGCCACTGTTGGATCTTTAATATGGTGTCTGGGTTTGCATTCATCTAGCATTTAGATTCTCACAGTGGAAGCTGAGGGTGCTGAGGAAACCTTGTTCACAAAGTGTCTCTGAGGGATTATCTTTTACCACTTGATAAAAACTAAGAAATAGATTTTGTTGGGGTTTTTAGCAGCCTCTGAGAAGAGAGCTTGTGTATCTCCTTTGAAAACCTTAAGTCCTGTTGACATCCAGCTGGTGGGCTGGATGAGAAAGACCAGCTAGAGAGACTGAAAGATAAAATGGGAGACCTGCAGGCAGACCTATGATAGGAGAATTGATAAATGTAGTGAGAAGCTTCATTTCATTCAGCAAAACATCTTTAGAGGAAAAATAAAGAAAGTGCTTAAGTACTTATTTAAATTTCTGACATCTGACATCCATGAAATTCTGGATGTGGAGGAAAAATGCCTCTGGAAAGTGGTTGGAGTTCTTGAAAACACACAAGCTGTAAACCAGACTTGGAGCTGTTTACTAAGAAGAGAGCACCACCTTGTGTTAGTAAATCACTACACCTTGTAACACGGGATGTGGATGTTGTCATGTACAGATGAATCGGAGAATAAACATATACTTTTTCCTTCGTATAGTCGTCTTGTGCTTGTGCTGTAGAAAACCAAGAAAGAAAAAGCTGCAAGTGCAGTGGTTAAGAGCTGGAGATGTGGTGTGAGGGTCAGAGGGTACACTCAGCCCATGGCAGAGCTCTGGGCTTATTCTCAGCAGAGATTCTTATACAGAACCGAGACTCTCCTATAGAAATTGCATTTGTGGGATCTGAAGCTCTTCAGGAAAGCTTTTCCATTGAATAAAATAGCAGTAGGTGCAGCACCTTTTTTGAGAATTAGCAAACTGAGTGCACATCTCTTGTAAGCACTAATGAGCAGGACTGCTGTACGAGACTGTTGATGCTGCAAACACAGAGTAACATCTCCCAGGGTCTAAGTGTTTGCTATGTCTGAACCAACTCAAACATATAGAATTTATGTCAAATCCATCCATAGTAATTAGGATGATCATCTCTTCAGGAACACAAATACTCATTTGAAATTATTTTACCATAAATTTCTACTGAACCTTTCTTTTAGTTTTTTTCCCCTTTGCTTTCTGTTTCAGGTAGTATATAATAAGAAAAATCTCTTTCATAGATTGGCTGTTTGCAATTAATGTATTATAACTAATTAATAATTAATGTATTATAATTTGGGGTTTATGACAATTAAAACTTCTAGATATTGGATTGTGTGTATTCTCATAAGGGTGAGATAAATTTGAGAAGTTCCTTAATGTATAAATAAGTTTCAGGTTGTGTAACTCACAATTGTAATATAGTGTAGAAGGTCTTGTGTCAAAGAAAAGTTTCAAATATATCAGTAAATATGGGTTCTGTACTGAGATGTGCAATCATCTCCAGTGATATTAATAAAAATAAGCACGAGGGAATTTTGTGGCACTGAAGTCAAAAGCTGAACATCTAGGAGCCAAATTTCAGTATCTTTTAAATGCTCCTTAAAGACAAAGGATTTGGATGTATGAACTTGATTGGTTGCATAAGAAACTGTGTAAGCATACAATCTGGCTTTAGTAATTCTAATTTGTTATTACCAAAAAAAAGCAACAAAAAACCCCACAGAAACAAAAAAACCAATAACAATCTCTGCTGACAGAGGAATAATACAGATATATTGCATATTATCTCAACCTTAGTGAACAGACTACGAAAATGTTCCCAGATATATTTTGTTAAGGCCTTGAATGAAGGTGACATACACGAGAATTTAAACTCAGAAAAACCTTCTGGTTGCTTGACTTTGGATGCATTTCATCTTATCAATCTTCAGTTAGTCAGTTTGAATGTAGGTGATGTTTTTCCATTGCTATTTAGACTTAATTTCCTTGTCTCCTGTCTCTTTCAGATTATACTTGTTAAGGAGACAGCAAAGGCTTCAAGATATTTTTCTTTTTCTTTCGTTTACGATTATGTTTTATTGATTATGGTTTTGTTTGGTTGATTTTGTTTGTTTTGGTTTTGTGTTTTCTGTGAAGCAGAATATTCTCATAGCCAAATTATCAGGGCCAGTTGTGTTGTTTGTTTGTTTGTTTGTTTGTTTGGTGTGGGGTTTTTTGTTTGTTTTTTTGTTTTTTGATTTTTTTTGTGTGTCTGTTTGATGAATATTTCAGCAGCTTCATTCACAATTTACTACGTGGCCTTAATCCATAATGTTCTCATCTTGTACAGATAATCTTCATTTTTTTTAAGTCCTTTTACAGATGGTCTTGTGTTCTGATTAGGAGATTTTTTCAAAGGAACTTGGCTCTTCCATCAGGGAAGTGAGCCTGAAGAAAAAGATTCCCATATGATGGAGCTGGTGGTAAACAAAAAAAATCTCTTCATTTCTAAGTTTGAGTACCAATGTCTGACTCTAAACTGAAATTAGCTTGTAAGTGGAAAAACAAAAAACCACAGAAAAATAGGACTTGGAAGAACTCAAAAAAGCAAAGAAGATCTTAATCTATTTGTATTAAAAATATTCCATTATCAATGAAACAAATATATGCAGTGTGAATGAAAACCACACAAATCTACTTCCAAGAATTCTGCTAGGGCTGTAGATATTTAAGCTCTAACAAACTTTTCAAATACTTTTAAAGAGCAGCTAAGCTTCAAAATTAATTGTTTGATCTCAGAAGCAGAGGCGTGATCCCTGCCATGGTGCCCAGCAGTGAGCAGTGCCTGCACGTGGAGTCTGGAGCTGTGCGTGGTTACACAACTCTTGCTTTGAGTTTTGCCCTGAACCATATAAACTAACCACAGCGATTGTCAATCTACATGTGTGTTCCCTGCTGTTCCCAGAATCCCAGCATGTGTTCCCAACATGTGTTCCCAGAATATCCCAGCTGTATACTATCAGTTCTGCTCTGAATCCTTTGTAATACATCAGATAAAGCCCGTTTTCCCACCACGAAGGCACGGTAGATTGATGCTTTTGGTGAAAAAAGATGGAGATTGCTGCAGGTTTGAATGAGAATTCTTAGTTCTGGTGCCTGGCTCAAAGCTACCATGGCTACATCTTTAAAAGTGCAGGAAATTTAAGTGCCTTGTACTAAACATCATCTCAGACAAGTGCATTTCAATTTCCTGATGCCTATTTTCAGAGAAGTAATTGAAGCAGGTAGAATTGAATTAGTAACACTTGTTAGGTCAAAGACTTATGATAAGCCAAGGTGTAAGAAAAAATTTCAATTCCAATATTTTAGAATAGTTTCAGATCAAAATTAGTTGATTTCCATAAAAAGAGATCTAATTTTGCTTGTTTGCTTTGGTACTAGAGTACCTTTAATGCTCTAGAATTTGAAATTGCTGATGGACAAAGTTGAGAAAATGGAAGAACAATCTCAGTAGAGAGGGGATCTTTCTTATTTTCAAGAACTGTTCACAGGTTTACACTGAGTGCCATGAAAATCCCACCATAACTATGTACTGTCTAAATGTTTGTTAGGATACTGAGATAGAATTCTGTCAGTAAGGAAACTAGAAGAGATGGATATAAAAAAGTGATTAGCTTTGAGTACTGTAAGAGACCATTGTGTGAGTGTACAAAGAAAAAAAATCTGAACAAAGCTCTACTGCTTTGGACTTAAAATTGAAACCATAAAACCTTATCTTTATATATTTATGTATATGCATTGAAAGCAAGATACTTTTTTCTCCCAAGGAGCAAAATAAGTTGGTCTCTCTTTCCTGAAGTGTGTAATCAGCCATTCTTTCCAGTATGAAGAATGTGAATAGTATTAATAGAAAATAAGCTTTTCCAGTTAGAGCATTTTTGATAGTTGTTGAAGGGTAAAAAAAGTTTTTTCATTAGATAAACCTGTCTCAAGGTTCCTTTGTAAAAGGCTTCTCAGGTCTAAGATGATCAAGGTCTGAAGGAGCACGTAGCAAAGGTGGCCATGGTATTTCTGTCGTGGAGGAAACAGGGATTCATTCTCTGTTCACAGGAGGAAGGAGCATTGTGTGTGCTGACCTGCAGCCTCCCTGGGGATTGCCTCCTCTGACATTACATCTACTTGCCTCCCACCCTGCTTTGCTGTGGTGGAACATCTGTTTCTTCAGCAAAAAGCACTGTGAAGACCCAGCATGGAGATAAAAAATGTGTTAAGGAAAAAAAGTGAAAATTAAGGGGAGAAAACCTTCTAATGCACCTCTGTGTAGAACATCTTCCAGTACTCAATTTTGTCATAAGTAAACCAGGGTGAGAAAGTAAATGATGAGTAAGGCCTGCCTTGTATAGAATTTTGTATCTGCTCTTCCTTATAGAGACATGCAAAACGAAACAGGAAACATGGAGCTGCTTCCCAGTGGTAGCTGCCGCCTTTTTACAGTTGTCCCAGCATGTGTTCATGATACAGCACTGTTAGGAAGATATCTGGAATTTCTGGGATTTATTTCTAATCAAAGCTGTGCACAGAGCTTAGTGAGCAAAGATGAGAAAAATCACATTGTCTGGTGAACAATAGAACACTTGGAAGAGTATCCCCCAGGAAAGCTCCTGCTGACAGAGCACCTTGCCTGGGCTGCTCCCGCAGCTTGGAGCGCCTGGCATGTGGAGCTGTGAGGCTGGATCCCCCACTACACTGCTCCATGGAAGGAAGAGCTGTTCCTGGTGTGCCCAGGCCCTGCAAAGCATGAGAGTGCTCAGCCATGTTCTCCCCAGGTCCCTTTGCCCACATATCCCTGCAGGGAGGGAGTTGCTGTGCCCCTCGGTGGCTCCTCCAGGGCTGCTCAGGTTGCTTGTGACTGCAGCATGTTTGGTCCTCCCATCCTTTATCCTGTGCCCATGCTTACATTTTTGAATAAAGCAGTTTAGTTTTGTGCTCCTTGTGCCTTTGCTGCAGTCACTGCTCCAGCACACAATCTCTCTCAACCCTCTAAGTTTGCAAACCCTTTATGGCAGGGTTTGTTAAGGAGGATCCCTTTATGGGATTTCAGTTCCAAGGGTCAGTCATTCCATGAGTTTTATCCAACTGGCTCCTTCCAAAAAGATGACCTTTCCCATTTTAGCAGTATTTGTTTCCTTACCTGTTGTTGCTTTGCAATGCAGATGCTTCATTTTACCTGCATTTGATGTACCAGGGCTCACAGTGAGTGTCCACCTCCTGTTAGGGAGCAGCAGTAAATCCACAGTTTTGAGGTTATGACAAACAAATGCTGGATAGATATTTCAGTGCTATCTAGTTTAGTTTGTCCTGCTAAACAAAGATCTCTTTTGAATCTCCCAGCTACTCAGAATTTCCCACTTGCTTTCAGTATTCTTTCTTCTTGGTCCTGTCTACTATTTTCCTTGGTGTTCTCTGCCTTTAACTTCCAGCCCTGGGTCAATCCTGGCCTCATATTGTGCCCCAAAGATCAGGCCTCTGGTGGATCTTTATTTCCTTCCACCAAGGAACAACAGATCCAGGTTTTATGACTTAAAGTGGATTCTAATTTCTGAAAGTGCTGGAGTAAACACCACCAATATTTTACGATGCAGGTGGTGGGGAGTATTTTCTGTCTTGCTTACCATAGTATTTCAGAGAACAAAACCTGTTTGGTGTGGAAAACGTGAGTGATACTCTGTAGTCCAACAGTTCAACACAAAAGTAGTTTATTAATGCTATTTACAGAATTAAAAACCTTCCTGTGTTTTAGGCTCTTGCCCTGCTTTGCTTAAGGCTGCAACAGTTAAATCAATGACCACTGCATTTTTTTACCTTTGTAAAAATATGAGTGTTTACCTGTAAAAGTGTATTTCTATTTGGCTGTTTACTTGTCTGAAAGGTGTAGATTAATCCTTAAGCATTTTCCTACTGTTCCTGTTCAAAATTTTGTGATAAATTTGTTTTTATTCACTGCTTGCCTTCATAGGTTACACACATTTTTGTATGATTTCAAGAGACACATGAGAAACAATAATTTGGAAATTCATTACAATGCCAGGGTTTATACGCTCTCATTAAGCATTAATTGGTAGTTGATGGCTATTGCTATTTTTAACACCATTAGTTCATAGCAATGTAATTAGTGATGCTAAGTACAGGATCCACATTAATAGCATTACTAATTGTAAATCTGGAGATAGAAACACAAGATGACTGGTTAATTTCTAGGCAATATCTCATGATAATTGGTTATAGGACATTTGTGCTGAAGTAGAAAGGTAAATAATTTAAAATCTTTTCTTATAGTTTGCGCTGTACTTTGCAATACTAGTACAGTCTATGTTGCTCACATTTCAGTCTTGTGAAATACAATGCCATTAGCACCTCACAGCTTCTGCAGTTATTAATTTCCATGCTTCTCAACTCTTTTATGTATACTAGCAACTGTGAATTTAAAAAGGAGCAGAAGCAATAAACCAACAACTTTATGGACATTTCCCTGAAGCAGCTTTAGGAAAGCTTCTTCACTTTAACAAAGCAGTGTTGTATATGCAGAAAAGAGAGGAGATTTTAAATAGTTTTTAAACTACGTAATGTTTAGAGGGAAGATGCTTACCAACGCTGTCTTTTTTTATTATTATTTTTGTAAATGAGATTCATGTTAGCCTACAAAGAAATAGGCTTTTTCTGGGTATAAATAATACAGTGATTGCAATATTTAAATTCTACTGATCTGGGGTTTAAGGAATTTTTGCTCTGGCAATTATGTGATAGGTCTTTAGATGTAAAAGTTCTTGTGTGCAGATATCCAAGCTGCTTCTCAGTGTCTCTGTACAGGCTCTCATGGAGCCCATATCCACAGTGTAACTGGGTACCTCCTAAATATTAAAAAAATAAGTAACAAATCAGCATGATCTTTCCAGCTCCCAGCAAGTAGGACTACACGTCTTGATTAGATCCTGAGTTATATAAATAGTATAAGAACTGATATTAGAGAGGGAATGGATGTGTGTGAAAGCGAGGCTGAAAAAATTAATGATGCATCTTTACAGCCTTACTGAGACCTCATTGATTTCCATGGAAACCTTTTCATTGACTTCAGTGGGTCTCTTTAGTCTGATGCTAGAAAGGGTGGCTGACAGATAGTGAGGTGCATGCTCTGGTCTCGGCTCCATTGTGCTCCCAGCAGTGCCTGCTGCTCAGCGAGGCTTTGCTTTCAGCGGGCTTTAACTGCTTCCTGATTGAGGGAGGCTTTAATTTGGAGCCATTTTCTGTGGTGAGGAAATGCTGATAGATGCTTCCTAAACCAGTGCCTCGAAGGTGGTGCTACTGCTTGTAAGTACAAACACGCTGTAGGTAAACCAGGAAATTGAAAATACAGGGAAAAGGTTAAGCTGTCAGGCTCTATCCAAGCAGTTTTTCCCAGAGGTATCTCTGCCCCTTCTGACAGCATAGTGAAAACCAAGGAGAAAGATATAAAACCAACCTCTGGAGTATTTTTTTTTTTTCTAGGATTCTTTCCCTCAGCTGAAAATAATTTGGTTTTCTGTGAATGGCAGAAATATTCTGCATTTCTGGATTTGTTTCATACCTTTCCCCCACCATCTTGTCTCACCTGATTTGGCAACTTACAAAATGAAGTTCTGAGAAAAGGAGAGAAGCCATTTCATGGTGATTTAGCAGCAAAATTTCTGTCTCTGGACATTAGAAAAATTGTTTGCTTTCTCTGAGCAGCATTATTTTTTGGAGAGAAAATTTTGAAAATAGGAATTGTAAACTTCTTTTGTAAGCAGAGACAATAGAAAATACTTTATTAGAGTTCCTGCTGCAGATGTGAACAGTACTGGAACTCTGGAAATCACAGTTGTTCTTGCTGTCACTTCTCTTACTTTATCTGTTTGTTTGGTGCAATCTGTTTAATGGGTGACTGTTATTGATGTCACATGCCAGGAATTACGGAAATAATAACACTTCCCCTGTTGTTTGTTCCTGAAGTCCTTGTGTGATAGCCACCTTAGGGCAAGAAAGTTTTTTTCCTCGTTGAAACTGTTCCACTCTTGTATTCTGAGAACCACCTATTTTCCTCTATCCATGTACTTATATGTATTGCTCTGTAATTCCTTTCAGACTGCAGAGCCTACATGTACTGGAAGTAGAGCTGGTTTCCCTTACTGATAATATAAGGATTGTTAACCTTGCTTTCACTGTGGTAATGGCAATCCCAGGAAATGCCTGACTTTCAGATCTAGAGAGAATTAGCAGAAAATATTATTTTCTTTGTAAAATGGATCTGGTTAATACACGGACACAGAAAGGAGCAAACCATCAATGCCATTGCCATGATCCTTAATTGGTCTGAACAGCTTTTCTTTGGCAGCCAGGCACTGAGGCACTTGGGAATTGGGAAAGTCAAACATTCTCATCCCATCATGGATGGTGAGGGGTTTCATGTCCTCAGTGTGGCAGTTTCATTCAGCTGTGTGGGATTGCAGCAGACTTCTCTCAGACTTACTTGGGTTCTAACATCTCCAGACAACAACACACGTAACTGATACACACAGAAAATTGTGCAATACATTTTTGCATGTGTTTAGAATATCTATTTCTGTAGTGCTTATTTATTTTTTTGTAATCTTTTTTTAGGTCTGCATTCCAGGCAGTGAGACAAAAATTGAAACAGTCATCTAAATGTTTCTTTGCTGATCTCACTTGCAGTTACTGACTGGTTGTGAAGCTTTGCTCTATAGACTACAACATAAATGTCTGTTCTTTGTCTAATATAGACCTGTTTGGTTTAGTGTGAAGGAAGGATCAGAATGGAAAGTAATCTTTTTTTTTTTCCATTACGTAAAAAACACTTTGACAAACATATTGGTGAAGTTTCTTTTTCTTCTCCTTTTTGCTTTTCTGTTTTCTTCCATGTTTGGTTTTCCTGGTTTTATTAGAAGAGAAGAGCATTCAACAGAAAGTGATGAGTTTTATTGGGTTCTAATAAATGACTATTTGGAAAAGCAAAACTGTACCTTATGAGTTTAATGTGTTTCTGAAAGGAGGAGTTTAGATTGAACTCCCCCTCCTTCCCTGCCACATCCCATGGGAAATTTCGTGCATGTGCTTGGGTTTGTATGTGAGAGAGAGTTATGGTGCAGCAGGGGGAGGCAGGAGAGCTTCTGCAGAAATCAGGTGTTGTCTGCTTACAGGTGTTGAGCCATTTTCTCAATAGGTGTGTTAGACACACATTTAATCCATGTTTCTGACTAAAAGATAGTTTTCCTTTATCTGAATCATAAGTTGAATGGTTATTCTAGTCTTTGCCTCGTAGGGAATAGCTGCACTCTGCAAAGATTAATTTGTTTATGAGATTTCTTTTTTTGAGGAAAATGAAAGTTGATGCAGATCCCTCTTATTTTTAGTTACCATCTTCCAATTAAACAGATGCGTTCAAGCACGTTCCGCGTTATTGAGGCAGGTGAGGAAACCACCTGATTCGAGGCAGATCAGTGTAGAAAGCAGAGTAATTGTATTTTCTCAGGAAATTCTGCGGGTTTCAAACCAATCCAATTTCTTTCAAAAGCCGAGAGCTCCTGCCCGTGCCCCCGGTGCCGGGGGCGCTGCCCGGCACGGCCGGCAGGTGGCGCTGCAAGGCCGCAGTTGGGAGCGCAGCGATCCCGAGCCAGGCCCCGGTTCCGAGCCTGGTCTAAATCCCGAGCCAGGTCCCGATCCGAGCCAGGTCCCGGTTCCGAGCCAGGCCCCGGTTCCGAGCCAGGTCCCGGTCCGATCCAGATCCCGATCCGAGCCAGGCCCCGGTTCCGAGCCAGGTCTAAATCCCGAGCCAGATCCCGGTCCGATCCAGATCCCGATCGGAGCCAGATCCCGGTTCCGAGCCTGGTCTAAATCCCGATCCAGGTCCCGATTCCGAGCCAGGTCTAAATCCCGAGCCAGATCCCGGTCCGAGCCACGTCGGGATCCGAGCCAGGTCCCGATTTCGATCCAGGTCTCAGTCCCGATCCAGGTCCCGATCCGATCTAGGTCCCGATCCGATCCGATTCAGGTCCCAACCCAATCCAGGTCTCCATCCGGATCCAATCCAGGTCCCGATCCTTGGTCCAAGGCCCCGCAGGCCGGAGCCCCGGTACCGCTGGAGGCCGGCGGGCACAGCGCTGCTCCCTGGCCTGTGGCAGCCCGGATCGCTCTCCTGCTCAGTCCCTCTTTCGGTTCCCCAGCCCCTTTCCTTCCCGGCTGCGGAGACGGCTGTGCCGAGGATGGAGCGGCTGCTGAGGGCTCTGCCTGTGTGTCTGGGCCGAGGAGAGCCGGCGGCAGTGCCTTGCACTGGCCCTCCCGGCCCTGCTGCCCGATCAAGTGGTCACTGTGGTCCTGGAGGATTCCAAGGAAAACTTGGTGCATCCCTAGGTATGCAGGCTCTGAACATTTAACATTGTAAAAATTTCCACTGTTGGGAAGATAGCTACCGAACCTAGCTCCTCCAGATATTGGGTTAAATCACTCTGGAAATGCCTGAGTCCTCTTCAGAAGGAGCTGGAACAACTTGGAGTGGACAAGTGAACAGCTCGAATTGATAACATCACACAGCTGGAGCCAAGCCTGGGGACCTGGTTGTGAGGTCTGTGGGCAGAGGCTCCTGCTTTGGTAGCTGCACAGTTTCCTGCAGGACCCTGACCCATGGCCAGCCTTCCCAAACACTGTCCGGCTGCCTGGGGATACGTTTCTCAGTACACTGATATGAGTTTCTGCATGTTAATGTTTTTATGTTACAAACCAATCTACAGAGCTTTGGGTTTCTCATGACACTTGTAGTCTGATCCTAGTTCTTCAAGTAGTTTACCATGGGATTTTGAGTTAATCAAACTTTTAGTACAGATTCCTAAATGAGCTCCACTCCCTGATACTTAGGAAGTCTCTTGAATCCTGACGATGAATAACAAAGTTGTAAAGTGTTCTTTTTTATATTATTATTGTTACTAATGCCCTTACAAGGTATTATCTTAATGAACAATTATCATTATTTTGTGACGCTTGTGCATTCTATGCATTTGCTTTATGTGCCAGAAGCTAAAATAAATATTGAATTAGGAATGACAACACTTTAGCAATGTTTTCTATTTCTGACCTTTATGCCTTTTCTGCTGCAGTAACTTTTGGATCTTATAACAGAGATACCAAGTTGTTTCATACTCAAGTAGAAGTTACTGTGAAATATTCTAGAAACTTGAATTGAAGGCTAATCCTTTGAGAAAATCTGGCTCAGTTAAAAAAAAAAAAAAACAAACTCCTAAAAGTCCCCCTAACCCAACTGGTATTTTTTGGGGGGTAGGTTGTGATGGTAGGTTTTTTCTCTGTTTGTATTTTTTTCAGGATGCAATATGGAACCTTCTAAATAATATTGTAGACAATATTGTAACAGGAGTAAAAGACGTGTGCAGTAGTTATTGCCATCTAGTGTTCCCATGCCTTTATGGCATCAAGCACAGTCACATTATGGGAACAGTCTTGCAGCTTCCATCCATTCTTCATTTTGCTTAAACAATGCTGATAGGATGCTTATATTTATTTGAAATAGAAAAATTAATTTCACCTGAACATTACTACATTCTTTTCAGTGAGTGAGAAACTCATGGTGAGACAGTAATTTCAGACAAGAAGGTATAAGCAGTTCATATGAATATATCCTAATTCAAGATAATGTGGGCAAGGATGATAGATGAACAAGTTATGTGCTTGAGAACTTTATCTGAAAATATATTATGGAAAATATATGTAAGAAGTACTGATGCTTATCAAAGTAAATATTCCATGAGTGAATTAGTGAATTCTCTTAAGAGTTCCCAGGAGGGCTCTGCCATTAAATCAACTTTGAGAAGTCCAGTGGGACTAAGTGGTGAATTTTTTGGTGTATAGGAAAGAACTGTAAATGAGTTAATGAAGGACTTTTTCAGTCCCCAGTTTCAGGAAGGATGCCTATGCATAAGCATATGTCTTTTAATTATGGTGTTACTGTAAGATGCTATTTATATCTCAGTAGCACTTAGCAGTCCCAGTGAAGACTTGAGCTCTGGGGTGTGGGGTGTGAGGTGGGAGTCAGGAGGCTGAGGGTGTTGCTAATGAATCTCAGTTCTTGTTTGAGCTTCTTTGTCACTGGTTGCTTCTAGAGCAGGAGGGGGAAGAACATGAACATGGTTTCCTGTTACTGATGTGGACTCTGGTAGAAAGTAATGAAGTGTTTTTTTTCTATGACAAGAGCAGGTTGTGTTCAGGAACCCAAACTATTCTCCTGGATCCAAGTCTCAAACTAAATGCAAAAGTCATTGCAGACCCTTCTTAGTTTTAATTACTGCGTCAGACCTAAAGAATAATGCAAATCTCAGTACTGCCTCAAAGTTGGTTTAGTGAGTTGCATGTTCACTGACAAATTGAATTTGGGAAGTCCTGTGTACAGCATTATGTCTTAAATTATTCACAGTTCTTGAAGTCTTTATCTTTAAAGCCTGCCCTGTGGTATAGTCTCCGTATGGCTCAATTCACAGCTCTACCTCAACAGCTGTTAATGAGACCTGAGGTAGTACTAGATGTATATATAGCAACATTTATTCTAAAAATGGCCATAAGGGAGATAACTTCTGTGGCTACATTAAAGATCTTATGTGCCTCCTCTTTTCCTTATAAATCTGTTTATCATTTCTGTCTAGGTTTTTATTGTATTTTATTATAGAAATTAATTCTTTCAGAAGAGCTTAGTTGGTATGTAGGTAATAAACAAGAACTTATTTTGTTGGAACTCCTGAGGGTTTTTTTAAGGAATATTGTTTTCTACCTCATGGAATTTTTCTGTGATGGCCTTTTCTTATAGTTTTGCACCTTCTCTTTCCCTTTTTTTTTCCTCATCTCTAGTTTTCATTTTTTTTCCCTCTGCAAGAATCACTATCTGTTTGTAGACTGGTATCTGTCCTAGTAGGAGTACCCCTGAGAGTCAGCTCTGCTTTTGTGAGATTTTTGGCCATAGTTGTTTGTTGATTTTTGGACAGTCAGTTCCTACAGATAAGAACGGCTTAGAGCAGAGTCTGAAGAAGCAGCTCTTCCTGCTCTGAAGCTCGGTGCAGTCAGTGTCCAGCTGCTTGTTTACATTGTGTCTGTGTGTCTTTTTGAGGCTCTCATCGATAAATTTTCCCATCACAGATCCAGTGGAGTTCCAGACAGAAAAATGAGACCTGCACAGAATATCTGTAAGTATTCTTTGCCTTGTGAAGGGAGCTTGGAGGTACAAACACAAGGGCAGCTGGGGCTTGCAGCCTGCAAATGGGCTGTTCTTGTACAGTGTGGATGCCAGCAGCTGGAGGCACAGCTTTCCTGAAGCAGTCAATGGACACAGGAAGGTGGCAGATACATCCAGCTTCAGCCCCAGCTTCCCTGGCCTGATCAGCTTAGGTTCAATGTTGTTATCACCCATCCTTCCTTCTGAGCCTTTCACCATCATGGCCATAGGTTGTTTTCAGCTTTGTTCGTTCTATCCCACAAGTCTTGTGCCAGCCCTCTCCAGCAAGAGCTGGTCTGTGATGATGTCAGTGTGAGAAAATGTCATGTATTCATTGTTTCTGACAGCATTATGACCTGCCAAAGGAGGTCACTTATGTGACCCTAACAATAGGGCCTGGACTGAAAGTCATCCTAGGAAAATCTAAAATCCTTCTGCTGTGCTGCAGGTCAAGTTTGAACTTTTCTGAGGCTTTTTTTACTTCTTAGGAGCACTAAGAGGTATTCACCCAGAGCAAGATTACATGCAGGGTGGAGAAAGGCTCTTGTCTTGTTTTGATGCATCACAGCTACTTTGGGTTCTTTTTTCTGTAAGCCTCATTGTAGGCATGTAGTAAAAATAGGTCCTTTTTGCCACACCTAATGAAATAAGCACATTTCTTGTGCTTTGTGGTATAGGTTGGTGAAATTATAGTCTTAAAAATGACAAGCTCTTGACACATCTCCATTAATGGAAGGCTTGAGTCTTTACTCTTCCTGCATAAAGAAACACCTGTTGCTCCCTTCCAAATAATGAACATGGATTTCCAATACCACTTCTGAGGTAGGCCATAAGCTAAACTGAGACAGAAACAAAGTGCCTTGTTCCATCTCTTCTGAATTCCTACTCAAGCACATCCTGCTCAGGCATCCTTCTCAAGTGCTTTAGCATTCCCTGTGCCATTCTCCTTGATAGCCTAATTTCTTAAGTTCCACAGCTGTGATAATATGTTGAAACATTTCTAAGAGTATGGTAGGTACTGTACTATTTCTACATTCTCAGCCTCTTGCAGAGGTAAACTTGCAAAAGTTGCAAGTGATTTGGGCTGAACAGATCCTTTAGAGGAGATAAGGAGCATGCATGTTGATGGTATGTTGTCAATAAGAGCAGCTAGAAAAAAAAATTAATTCATCCTGCTCAATTTATAGCAATTTCTATTGCTGCAAACTTCAGCTTTGTTCATATTACAACCAATGGAAAAAAAACAAACACCAAACACCAAAACCCAAAGCAATACTGTGTCTCACCCACAGTGAGAAATACACCAGTATTGTAAAGGGCTGTATTTTTGTCAACAATAAGAAGCATTAGTTTTTGTTTGAAGATGTTTTTTCCCTCTCAAGAGTTTATTCTGCAGTGCTCAGCAGTTTCTCAGGCTGTTGATTTCAGAGAGAGTTAAGGGCACTTATGGTGCCCCAAAGTTAATAGAATAATTAACAAAATAAATTAATTTGGAGGCAAATCTATACTTGTCTACTAAGCATCATATACCAATTTAAATGGCATGAAACACTCTGGTTTGAGTTATCTTCTTATTTTTTGTAAGATCAGATGTGCAGGCATACAAATATTTCTTTAAGAAATAGGCTTTTTAAAAATAATACAAATATAAAACTCTAGATATTTAACCCATCATTCCTGGAGAGATGGAACTTCTCAAGTGAAAAACAAACTGCCCATTTTGTGTACATTTGCCTGCACACATTTTGTTAAGATGGGAATAAATTCCTTCATGGATACACCAGTGTCTTCTGTTTTCCTGCAGCAAGTACTTTCTTTGATTGATGTACTTGGAAGCAGTCCTTATCCTCATTCATTTTAATTGAGAGTAATGAATTTAGAGCTTTTATACGAACAGATTGGCTTCATTCCATTTCTAACTTTCCTCACCTTTGCTAGGAACACAGCCTGCTCAGGGCTGCATTGGAAGAGGTTCAGAACTTAGTGCAGCATTCCTGGAGAGGACAGTATCCCATGAGGAGTAGCCATCTGTTTATAGACAGGCTGATATTTCCTAACAGCTATGATTTTTGTAGGCAGGTTCTTCCTCCCCACCACTACCACTGAGGAATTGCTAATCAGGAAATAAGCTGCTTCTCTTCTTGGATTTGCACAAGACTGAGCACAGTGTCCACAACTGTGGTTTGAGTTGCTTTGCATTCACTTGCTTTGCATTCAAATGCCCCAATGGCATTTGGGGAAAACTTTAGAACAGAAGAAAAACTTTCTGGTGGTTATGCCCTTTAAAGTGGATGCTCTTGACATGAAAGAGAACTGCTAGACTGTGGTTGCTTACAAATGTGGAAACACTGAAATTGTCTAAGGTTAGAAGTATTTTAATTTCACATTTCCTTATGTTCACTCAAATTTCTTATTTGCAAGAGCCTTAAAAATAAGGGATGCAATTTTCCTGCTCCTTTTCAATTTTGAAGGTTACTCTAAAATGAACACCAAACTCCCAGGTGTTTATCTTTCTGTTATATGGAAATTTTTCACTTTGGTGTACACCTGCCTTGGGAGAAGTCCCACTGCTATTTTATATTCTCAAGCCATGTGGCTGTTTGCACACTGATGATGTAATGGCTTTGTACCTATGGAGAGTGTGAGGCAGCATAGGAATAAACTGGCAAGAGCTGGCAGTACTGTGCTTGCAAGGAGCTGCCAAGCTGTTCCTGACTTAGTGCTATCATCAACAGGAGATTCGCTCCTTTTTGGCACACTTTACCAGGCGTGAAGTAATCAGTAAAGTTATTGGCATCAGTCAAAGCAATTGGTGTGGCTGTGCTGATTTGTCCCAAATGAAGGTCACTTTGTTTCTGAAATATGCAAAAATAAGGTGCTGAGTAGTAGTCCCCTCTACTTTAAAAATTATTTTTGTCTTAACTCGTTGTCTGGAAAGGGTGGCATGGGGATAGTGTTGGTTGCAGTGACTGTCTGTTGCAGTGCCATGGACTTGCAGAAGACACCCTGTGGTATGGAGGGTGCCTTCAGGGCAAATGCTTCTGCTTGTTCCTGTTTCAGTCAGGGTCTTGGTTGGTTTGTCCTTAAGAGAAATGTCCTTAAGAGAAATGTAGTGCCTAATCACAGGTATAATGTTTTCCTGCGTGCCTCTACTCTGCACCTCTAGCAGAGATCTGGGCTGTGTGCCAGTCATCCCTCCAGCATGGTGAGACAAACTGGGATCCAGCCTTCCCTCCTGGAGCTGGATTAGCACTGCCATGCTATCAGTACTAATGAGTTATTTTGTCAGGAAAGGTATCAGGAATGACTCAGAGGCTATAGAAGAAGCATCTCTTTTGACTAGGAAGGTATTTTTACAGTGTTGCTTTTCTGATCATAACAGCACCTAAATGCTGGGTGAAGTCCAGCAGCTGTGATAAGGCTGAATTGTTTATTCAGTCCCAGAAACAGCATTGTCAGACCATTTATAATTATCCTTTAAAAACCTGGATGGTTCTTTGAGTCTTCAGCAATATTCCTACTGTTATTACCATTATTAAGTATGTGGTTTCCTCATACACGGGACCACTCACACAGAAAAGTACCCGGCATTACTTCTTTAAATTCCTAGATTGCATAAAAGGCAGAAGAGAGTTTGCTTCCATCCTGCAGTATGTTCTGCACACTGCTGGTTTTCATACTTAAATTCCCAGTTAACTGTAGGGCTGATTGTCTCCCTTGCCTCTGTGGGGGAAGGGAGGTGTTTTGTCGCTGAGGCACAATACCTCCCACGCTAACTCTTGGGTTCCTGCCGCTTAAGCACACACCCCATGTTCCTGGCTCTGCCTTAAGGTGCAATCCATCTCCAAATTAGTAGGAAAAAACCCCCTGAAGTTGAGTGAAGTACAATCAAGCCTCTTGGAAATTAGTTAAACACTTAGAAGGGTATATTTAAAAGCAAACTTTCTGCAATCAACAAAGTACAGCTTTCATCATGTGTTCCTGGTTAGAGACTTTCTTTCCTCTTGATGGCCATTTAGCTTTTTCTGGGCAAGCTATCTCACATGAATTTCCCTCCTGTTAGTCTGTGCTTCAGCTGTGCTTTGATTTTGTTTACCCTGTCAAGGCTTACTGGCTTTTGTACATAGCTGCCATTCAGCTATTTCAGGTTTTGCAAATGCATATATGCAATGTTACATGCAATGTACAAATACATTCTTCAAAGAAGATGTCAAAACAAGTTTCAGCTCATTTTCAGCAGTATCTAATTATAGATACATAATTAATGAGTCTGACATTTATCTTTCTTAACACAAAAGACCATACTTACAAATAAAAGCCTTTCCAACAGTACATGTAATAGCTCGAGCATTAGTTGAAGAGAAATGAGAATTTAGAGCATGGTATATTCTGAGAAAATAAAAGTATTTCCTAGCAAATAAAATGTAGGTTGTTACTGTGGTTGCTTACAACTGTTACACCTTGATACTACACAGGGAATTTCTGATACCTAGTTACAAAAAATAAAGGTAAATTTCTAGAAAGGGTAAAAATTTCATTACTGTAAGGGGATCTTTCTCAGAAAGCATCTAGGTACTGTGTCTTCAGCTGTTTTAGATGAAAGAGGTTGTATTTTCTTGTTTACTCAGTGCATTTGACATCAGGTATATACAGTGTCATTCTTTTTGTCGGTTTTGAAGAGTATCCATTTATACATTCCTTTATAACATTTCACATACGCAAAGCAACATATTAATCTAGTTGTTAACAAGGTTAGTGGTATAGGGAAAACTGCTTCAAATATCTTTATTGGCCATTTGCATAAAAGAATGGTCATATTGTGTGCCATTATGCTTCACCTACTTCAAGAGGTGAGTACTATTTCCCATGTTTCTTACAGTGTCAAGCAGTTTCATTTGGGATAGTAGGATCCCTTAAAGTCTTTCAAGTGTGTTTCTGGATATGATTTTGACTTTCTTCCATGGGAAATTAATCACAAGTAAACCACAGTCAGCTTTTTTGTTATAGCAGTACCTGGTCTCTGATGAGAATAGAGATTTTATGATTTACAAAAAGGATGAATCAGTATGTCTGTGAAGCCTTACGTTTTCTATATATGTTTCTTTTCTTAAATACAAGCTGGCACACATAAAGTGCCAGTAACATCTTTTTTTTTTTTTTTTTTTTATTCTATGAAGAAGAAAGGGAATAATGAGCTGAGCAATATTTCAGTGCCTTAAGCTTTGAAACCAATATTCAGTGAAAGTGGATGAGAGCTGAGGAGAGAAGTGAGTTCATGTTTTTCTCTGCTATTGTCTAGGAACTTTCCCTAATTGAAATGGTCTCAGCTTATGAGGCAATGAATATATCTTAATGCTTTTGCTTACAGAAATCTAATTGTTTGTCCTTATTCCTTAGTACTACTTGAGTGAGTCATAGCAAAAGCAGATGGTGACCATTATTTGTCATTTTGCAAGGACAGCGTGAAAGTTCAAGGTTCTGTATTCCATACTTGGTAAATTTAAATTAGTTTCTTAAATTGCTCATCACAAACATAGTAATAAATAAGCATATTATATTTTTGCATGTTGGAATGGTAATGTATGTTTTGGTTAGATTTAGAGAGTTTGGTTATATAAATTTGTTACTCATGTTTGCAAGTTATCTATAGTTTGTAATAATGGACATTTAAATCCAGCAGTTTATAAAATAATACTCTTGAGCATTTCCTTCTGTGAAAGTGGAGGGAGGAATGACTCAGCATCCAGAAGAAAACACCTATTCTGTACAGCACAGCATGTATGATAACAGTGCTTACATGAGATACCACTTGCTGAAGTGATGCAGAAACTTATTCAGTGTTTTGTCCTCAGTGTGTGTGTTTGCATGTTCCAGGTATTTGGGCCTGAAGCTCTTTAAACAACATGCAAGTTGGACTGCTGTATTGCAATGGTATGAAAAGTCCTGAGCATGCCTGAGGGCCCACTTGGGAACCTTTTGGGAGCATGTCCTTGCCCAGAAAAGCTGGCCATCTGAGCAGCTACAACAGGCAAGAAAAACAGGCTATAACAGGAAGAAAAAAGAAAAATGGAAAATTGAAACAACTTTCTTGATTCTAGGCATGGATTGGCACAGTAATGCACCTTCCCTTAAGAAGGGTCTAGATTCTCTCTCTTGTTGCCATGCTTTCGTGCCTGCTTGTTTTGGTTTTGGGAAATTCTATTCCCAGGCACGGTGCTGATGCACAAGGTCATCTTCTGTAAACTACCGAAGCTCCCACATTTGTTACCAGAGGAGGGGCTTCGGTGATGGTCTCTGGAAAATGACCAGTGGTTCCCAAGGGTCCCACCTCTGGGGTGGGCAACTTGAAAAATGTACAAAAAGGAGTCAGAAATAAAGGTGTGGTCTCTTGCCTGCAAGAACACCATGCAGGCTTCACTGATGCACTCCCTGCCTCATCTCCTTGGCGTTGTAATCAGTTATACTCTCTCTTCACCTTTGGCTTCCCATCTGTAGCTCAAGTTTTAGTGTCCTGTTTCTTCAGCTGCTCCTACAGCCTAAGCCCAAAAAATGTTGTGGCACGAAGAAATGTACATATGGCAGTTTGGAAGGGGCTCTGGAAAAGGAAACCAAACAAAAATCTTCAGCTTGGACTTCTCTTTGTCTGACTGTGAGTCATCAGGAAAATAACAGACCAAATTCTGTTCCCCTCATCATCACCTTTGCACGTTGTTCCAGGTTTGGTTTCAAGGTTTTTGGTGTTTTCCCTCTGTTGTCTCTTCATACTATGATACATCTAGTTTTCATTTTAAGAGTTGCTCTAAAGAAACAGATTTATCCATTTACTTCTAGCTGTAGGAATTGTGGTTTGGTTTGGTTGCAAGTGCAGATTTCCAGCTTTTTCTACAAGATGGCATTTAAGGTTTAACTTAGTCCTCATCTATCGTTCCTTTCAGTTGTAGGTGGCTTCCTCTTTCTTTTTGATTCTGGATGAAGGCTTAGTTAAATGCCTATTTAAGAACTGATGAGCAATTTAAGGGATTTAGGGGAACATTCTGTGCTATTATATGCAAATACATGCCATGCATGACTCCCTGTGTTATTAACCTGGCAGTCATTTCGTGCATGACTCCCCATCTTATTAAGCTAGCAGTATGGAATATTTGATTTACTAAACTGCTATGAACTACCTAGTGTGCTAATACAGGAATACAACTTTTAAATTTCTCTGGAATTTCTATCTTTGGAACAGATTCAGGAATACAGCAACATTATTTTGACAGCTGTGCTCCATTTCTAAGGTCTATTTTAGTAAGCTTCACAGAACAGGTGGAGAAGTACCTGCGATTTGAATAAGCCATACAATGACTGAAAATGAAAGCCATCAGATTAATTGGGGCCCTTCAGAATTCTGCAGGCATTGCAAGCCCATGTCTGTGGTGTACACTTAAGTGCTCAGTGTGCAGAGCTTATGGGAGTTACCTACAGGTGCATGTAGTTCTCAATCTAAAACTCTACTCCAACATTTTGGAAACTGTATATCCAAACACTTCCTACATCCTGGGCTTTTGTTTCCATAGCAGCATTCAATGGCCATGGGATTTCCTGGGGATGGTGGGGGAAGGAATGTATATTTGTTGACTTGGTTCAATGCCAAATGGAGTAGGAATTATATATGCAGGATGTTGGATTCTTCCTTTAGTGTCCATTTCAGCTGGCATCTAATGTCATCCAGATAATTGCGAGCCACTCTGCCATCATTCAGCCAGCTGCATAAAACAAAACAAAGAGAAATTTAGGATTAAAAGGAAGGAATAGCAATTTAAAAGGCTTTTAAATGTTGTTTTCTCTCTTTCTCAATCAGTAATACTTAAAAGCCTTTAATTTACCCCACCCCTTATGCCCCTTCAGCGACATACACATACACTCACATTTGTATGGCTTTGAGTGCGGCTGGCTTGATGATAATATGTGAGCACTGAGCTGCCCAAGAAAATGCCACAAGCAAGAAATGAGGTCAGATAATGACATCCAAAACCAGAGCAGAGGGAATCATTCAGCATCCTCTGGCAGTTTGATTGCGGCTAAGAGTGTGAATCAGCTCCACTTTCATACCTCCTTTATGTTGAAAGTTCTCTTAGTACGTTGTGTGTGTGCTTTGGATTTGGAGCAGGCATCTGAATCACAAATGCAGCATAATGCCATACATACAGTATGGGTCATCAGAGGCTTATTTACCTAGAAGGATGGTGATTTCAGAGGGCTGTGGAAGTCTCCCTTGAAATGTGCCTGTGCTCTGAGGTACTTTTAGCACTGGCACAAGCTGTGAATATGCATTCAAGGGGGAGCTGTGAGGAAAGTGAGCCCGCTACATGTGGAGGAAGGAGGGTATGGAAGCACTGCTAGGACTGGCTGGGGAAGTGTGTGCACACAGCTGCCTTGTGCAGGGAGAGATGCACAGTGTGCATGTGTGTCAGGGGAGGTGCTGATGACTTGGCTTAGCAGAACATACACAAAATATAGGTTCGGTGAGGGTCCTATTCAGCACATTCAACACCCTGATCAGAGCAGAGACCATGAAAGCCTGGGAAAGCAGCTCTGGATAGGTTGAGATGAGGAAGACTTGGAAAAACACACTTGGCATGGCCAAGAAGCCAAGTGCAGATTGGGAAGTGGTTCACTCCTTCCCATTTGAATTTTGGATTAAAAAAAAATCTCAAATTTTGTCAGGAAATTGGGTAAATGTCCTGTGTGAAGCAGGCCTGTCAAAGGACAGTCAGTAGTCCAAAATGTCATAAATCTGTGTGCATATTAGAATAAGATCATTATATATTATAAACTTTTTGTAAGATCCATCTGCTTACATCATGTCCTTCATTACCCTCATCAATTTTTCTTTCTACATTATTTTTTTCCCTGTTTTTATAGCCTGCCTTCTCCCCCACCCTCCCTTCCTCTTGAGAACAAAACTGATTTCTCATTTGCTTTAAAGGATCAATGTATTTTTTTTTCCTTTTGTTTGCTATGGTGGCAGGTTATCTCTTCTTACAAGAGCTCTTCATCAAAGCTGGACTTTGCTTACCTTGCTGATCTCTTCTGCTCTCTTTTATTTTCATTTGGATGATTAGGTCTCTGCTTTGTAAATGCTTTTCACTTCTCTTTTTGTGCAACAGAGAGTCCCTCATTTTTTCCTGTTGTTGTCTGACCTTAGCCATGAGATGAAATAACCTCTACAAGAGAAGTGGGCAGCCAGACTATGCAAGATTTTTAGTTAACCATTTGAGATCAAGCTAAGCCTCTTAATTCACCGAAAGAAAGGTTGTCTAAGTGTTTTGGAATCATTCTGTTCATAAGGAAGAAAATGAATGGTCCTGAGTAAAACAAGGTTGCTACTTAGTCTTCGTCAGTCAGATCTACACCCAGATATTGATTATTCAAGAAACCTCACACTGAGTGTATAAACTAGGAAATAAATAATCTAATTTACTTCTATACACAGGTAAGTCAAGTCCTGCCAAGTGTAGGTAATTATCAAGGCAAATTCAATCAATAAACGTATTCTGTTCATTTATCTGAGCAAATAAAATGATACAAAATTACCATTGCAGGTAGAATTCCTGTGCAAAGAATAGTCAAGTGTCTCTGTTGATAGCCTGATTTTTTTTTTTTTTTCTGTGGGTAACTGAGATGAAGAACAAAGTGCCCAAAGGTGAATAGTATCCCTGACTGGAGGCACTGCTTACACTAGGAAAATAGGGACACAGTGTACGGTGGTGTGATTGTGGGTGAGCAGAACAACATAGAGGAAACAATGAGAACCTAAGTGTGGAAAGTCTCAATGGCAAGCATTATAAATGCTTTTAGCTTGGATTATATCCCCAACAACTGCAGTTTTACAGAGATGTTTTGATATTATTATTTTTCCCCTGTTTCTGTGTGAATCACTTACCCACACTTACTGGTTACTGTGTTAACTAAGCACGACACAGAGCAGGTTCAGTCAGCAAACTTCTAATGGTGGGGCTGCTAATTCACCTGAGTAGTCCATGCAAATAGTTCAATTTGACAAATTTCTTTCTGGAAACATGTAAAGTTTCAGCCTGGTTTCCTGCTGGTTCATCCATGCAGCTCCTGGAAGCATGCCAGCTACAAAGTGAGATGCACAGGATGTGGAGGTTGTTTGGCTGTTCTGCCAGGTGGGCTACCCTGGGTCTGGGGCTCCCAGATTTCCAGGCTGCTGCCTGCAAGCCAGGGCAGGTGGGCAGCCAAAGGTGTGAGACAGCCCACCAGGCAGCCTGGGATGGAGCTGCAGTCACCTCCTCTTTTGGACACTATTTCTGAATTGATAAACAGAATAAATTCATCTCAGGAGCAGCAAAATTATCTTTAAATGCATTCTTCTTTCCTGCTTTAAAAGTGGATGAAACAAGGGCAGGCAAACATAGTGAAGGACAGAGAAGGAAGCATTATTCCTTTCAATTAATGTATCTTTCCTCTACATATTACCAAAATTAAAGCTGAAGAAACATTTTTGAACAAAGCCGTGAAGCTCACTCTCGTACAGAATTGCAGACCCAGAAGCCAAAGGCAAGTAAGATGAAGCTAAAGGCTTTTTAAGTCATGAGAAGGTTGCATGGCTTCAGTTAAATGTGTCCTTTTCAATCAGGTCGGTCAATCCAGAGGAAGAATTGTGCTGAACATTTTTAAATAGGTTTGAACCCTAATTTTGCCAACTCAAATCAAAGGGACCGGTCTGAAAGACGGAAATGTCTTCCCGGGAAGCCTCCTGCTGGCTGGTCGATTAGCCGGTTTGCAGTGGCCAGCCATCACCATCAGCAAGCAGCTGTCACACCCTTTGGCTGAACTGGGGCTGCTGCTGGCCATCCAGTGCATACACAGCTTGCTGTTTTATTCGCTTGCTTGCATTTGCTAGGTTTTGTGGACTGAATTATTCATACGGTAGCAATTGTCAAATGATCTGGGCCAGAGAAACTCATTTTCTTGCAGGACCCAACCTGATGTGGCAGCAAGCTGTTATGTACCACACCAGAATTAGCAGCTGCTGCTTTTTAGAGAGGCAGTGCTTCACTGATGTACCACTAGAAAGGCAGCTGCCAAGAGACGGCCCCGAATGTTTCAGAGGCAGCTGTTTGCCTGGAGAAGGTGCTGACATTGCTTTGCAGATACCAACCAAAGCTGATAACAAAACCAGAACCATGCCAAAGGAACGAGGATATGGGGACTGTCTTAATTCTGAGTTTTGTAGCAGATTTGACCTGTGCCATTTCCCTCTTTTCTGCTTACATGGACCACCAGCCCTGGACTAAGGTTATGGGTTTGTAAGGATGGATTCCTCTCTTTGAGTCTGGATGTGACTGGGCTGCAGTTTCCTCCTAACAGCAAAACACACAGTTGTCTAGAGCCTACCCTTCACCTCAATTAATGGTTGCTTTGCAAGTAATCAGAGAAGCTGTGACTGTGGGAATACAGCTCATGGGGCTGAGGAAGCCCTGCCTACTGTGCACAATAAAATATTCATGTTATCAACACTGTCCAAATATCACTGGAGACATGAAAACATTCAAAATCATAGTCCTTTAACTTTTCCAGAGCTCCTGCAGCATTTCCTTTCCTCTTCCCCTCCCTATCACCAGACTCTCAGTAGTTTATAAAACTCTGTTCAAGTCAAAAGTAGATTTTACTCTGAAACCAGTACTCTGTACTTTCTATATTCAGGCTTGGGGATGCAGTCATGCTCAAGTCAAGCTCTCATCCATCACAGGAAAACTTGGCCCCTTGGCTGTGGAGGCCTTAAAGGCTGGAGAAAAACTTTAGGGCCTGTAGTCTGATCTGTCCAGTAGGAAGCCTACAGGTAAAACCTGGGGCAGAGCTGGAACTTGGATTTGGGATCAAACATAAGAGAAATGGTTCACCTCAACTGTGATATATGTAACCTATCAGCGGTTTGAAGGCAAAATGGGAGTGAAATCTTACAGCTGAGTTTGACATCATAGATAAGATTTTAGTCTGTTAAAACACCTACAGTTTTTTTTTTTTTTGTAAATTCAGCTAATTGCAGTATTGTTAAAAAATGAGATTTTTCTTTTCTCCACACGTAATGGAATAAGCAGGCACAAGCCAGATGACAAAAACACCTTTTACAACGTTCCCTCTCTCTCATTCATGAAGCACTATTTGCAGGCAATGTAATCTGAAAAAAACCTTAATGGTTTAGGTGCTGTTGCATTGCATTCCTTATGATCAGAAGAAACTATAATCAACAATTCTGCTTTTTCTTCTATTGTAATAATAAATAGTAAAAACTAGCAATTTCATTTAAAATAGCTTTAAGTGGCACTACAGATCAGATCAGACCAGTGACAAATTGTTTGCCTTACAGATTATGAACTCATGAAGGATTTCTTGATTATCCCTTTTCTTGGTAATATCATATAATTAACTTAGCAACATTCTGAGTTTTAATAAAGATTTTTATTACTGTGTTATACAAACAAGTTTCATTTTTCCAGGTCCGCATGTAGGAGAAGTATTAGCAAAAATAAATATTCTAATCACTTTTGTCAAAACAAATTACTAACAATGTCTTAACTATTCTGCATGTGAGAGCTACTTGTAACATTCATTAATCTAGCAGTTTATGATTTTGATTTCCAGATGGAATGATTAGCATTTCTAAGCTTTTTATATTCAAACTGCAAAAATAAGCCTTTTTCAGGGGTCACTGGAGGCAAATAATTTAAGTCTAACACTTTGCCCAGTTAAACATGGTGGTTCCGAAGTAATTAATTCAACATTTTTTTTTCTGATGCCTTTGTTTGGAATATGATTTAAAAAAAAAATAATTATCATATGAAACAGTGAAGTCAACTGTTATTATCTCAAATAGCTACAAAGGTCACTTCTACAATTTTAATATTTTCTTTTGTTTTCCTACATCCCTTTCTGATCAAGAGTACCACACCTCACCATACTGCAAAACTAGAATTTAATGTTTCCTCATTTTGTGTGTGAATGGAGAACCAACATTGTGACTGATCACAAACTGACATAATTTTGATCAGTTTCAAGTGTAGAGAGCACTGGGTGAAGCTAACTGTACACTTTTATATTTCAATTGTGAGTATTATTAAACAGGTCTACTGGGCATCTTCTGGCATACCTGGCAAAAACTTATCTCAGTTTCACTCTTTTTAGCCTAATTCTTATGCATATTCTCCTTCAAGTTCTCTGCCAGAGGGAATGGTAACATCTCTGTGAAGCATCTTTCTCTGAAAAACTCTAGTGGCTTCCCTTTCTCCTACAAATAATATCCAGTAGTTCCTTTGGTTGGAAAAGCTGAGATCTTTTAGCCACCTATATGCAAAAGCATTTGATTACTTTTGCATATAGGTGGCTAAAAGTAATTACACAATTACTTTTATAATTTCTGCGTTTGTAAATTCCCAGCTTTATTCTGCACGGTGATGCTGGCAAACCCCATGACTATTGCCACGTCAGTTGTCTGAGAAAAGAAATTTCTTCCTCACCCCAAGCATTTTCCTTGAAGAGGGAGTTGGGCTTGAAACCCCCATGAGATTCCAGCCAGTGTTTGTTTTGCCATGAGAGATTTGTTTCTTTGGGAATTGCAGCAGTTTGCTGCAGCTTCAACTGGATTTAAGTGCTTCAAACTAAGTGACATATTATTACATCAAATCTGACACGAACACTAAACTCTTGCATCCTGACTAGTGCTGCAAATGCTGTTAAGCAAGATTGTTAAAATCCAGATACTCTGGTATTTTGGTAGCCTGAACAGCACTTTTTCATCTTGTTTGTGGCCTGAGGATTGACAACAAACCAGTCTGGGCAAAATGCTGAGTGATGTTGCTAGAGCAGTGGGAGTAGAAACCTCTCCCCTTTTGGGAGTCAGCAATAAATTTAGTAGCGAAGTTGCAGCAAGGGATCAATTTCACAAGTGGAATGCTACAGCAATACACTTTTGAAAGGGATGTAGAATTTTATTTTCCCTCTACAAAAGAGTTAGCTGTTCAAGGTGGTAAAAAGTATGAAACTTAACACAGCCCTTTGGATGCTCTGGAGTTTCCAAAGGAAGGATGCTGACTTGGCTCAAGACAGGCTGAGAAGGAGAAGAGGCTGCTGCTGCAGGTTTAATAAAAAAAAATTTAAGTATCTGTGCCTTTCTTTTCCCACATTTTAAAGTGCTTTTAGCTCCATTTCTATAGAAAACTAAGAATTCAGCAAGTTCATGTCAGAAAAGTGCTTATAGTCTTTGCTAGGTGGTTGAAAATAGCAGACAGTACCTGAAAGGTTTTGAATGTAGACTGAGTAATGCTTCAAAGAGCATCATGCAGAGAAGAAATGCAACAAGATAATGAGTTGAAAAGTTAAGAACATGATTACTATCTGTTATGGAGTAATAAATATTCACTGCTTATCAGTGGACTTATAGACAGTTTTATCAGCATTAAATTTCTGCAGCAGAGAATCTGATCCCAGATCTTCACAATTTCTAAATTCTACATAAATGGCATTGTCAAATAGTCTGCTAAAACACTGAAATGAATCTGGGAAGGAAGAATTTCCTTTTTTCAGTCTTTAGAAAGGCATGGCAGCAATCACTCTTTGTTCACATGGGCTAAATTCTGGCATAACTTCATTGATTTAAGTGGATCTGTGCATGATAAACACAGAAAGCTCAGAATCCATCCCAGAATGCTGTAGGCTGAAGGCTTACGTTTGCAAAACTATCCCATAGGCACAGATAACTGATTAGCTCATATTTTGCTTTGCACAAATTTTATTACTTAATTTTTATATGCTTTCTCTTCCTCTTTATTGACTTTAATTAAGTTTTCCTAAGGGTTTGAATGCCTGGCAAACTTTGACTACCTAAACAAGTAATCCTGTTTACTCATCACATTATCCCAGCTCCACTTTTGGGCTGAAGTGCATATATTCTTAAATTCTGTTGGAACTATTGCTGTTCAGCATTATAATGATATACAAAGAACTGCCTTTGTAACAATGAGGCAGCAGCTTTGTGTGGCAAATTTGAACAAGTAAATTTAAGATTCTATAGCCATGAAAGGAGTGTCTTTGCAGAGGAAACTTTGTAAATGGTGTAAGAGCCAACACTGTCTCTCCTCATGCTTTGCTTGAAAATTTTTAAGTTTTTAAAACATGGACTGAGTCACTCATATTGTGAACTGCATAAGATGTGTAGGTCTACATCCAAGCAGTGAAACAGATAATGCTGCTAGTGTTTTAAATTTAATTTATGTCATTTAATGCTTTATGATATAGGCATGATTTTGGAAATTTTTTGCTAAGTGATATTGATGGTGAAATTTTAGAAGTCCTGGTGAGACACTTAGTTGCTCTATATTTTTTGTTTATTGAGGGAAATTTTAGCAACTTTTTTAATTCTCGCAAGTTTAAGTATTTTTATATCGTGAAACCCCAAAAACCCAGGGAAAAGCCAAATGAAATTAATAGAAAAACAGTTAAAGCTATTAAGTTTTCAGAGAGAGCTCTAGTGGGGATAGAACCTATGAAGAGCTAGCTCTGAATTCTCACATTCTGTAAAATTAGCATTCTAAATTAAAAATGATGAAGAGCACACCCTTCTGGCACAACAGATGAGCTTTATAGACAAAACATTTGTTTATGTTTATCTATGTTCACAATTATTCTGAAAAGTCCTAAGAAAGAGAATGAATGTTTTCCTGAGGAAAAAAGTTTATAACTGAATTTTAAAATAAAAGCAAAATTTATTCATTGTTAAGACCAAAGGGAAAATACTATTTTTTAGTGCATGGA
Organism: Phylloscopus trochilus trochilus; assembly: GCA_016584745.2. Lineage (NCBI taxonomy): Eukaryota > Metazoa > Chordata > Aves > Passeriformes > Phylloscopidae > Phylloscopus > Phylloscopus trochilus. The sequence goes on along the minus strand of WQNJ02000041.1, from coordinate 6,676,407 downwards.
TATATATCTGATTTGGTTGTCTGATTCTAACACAAGCAAATTCATTAAGTTAGGAGACAGGGAAGTAAAAATATATCTTTAATAAATGTATTTTCCCTTTGGAAATTAATTTTGTGGAATTGAAATGAGTATGAGAATTAAATACAGATGTTGATACCTCTGTATGTACAGTTGCAGCTAATTGGGAAAGAAGTTCTCAAAATTAGCTTTCTGTTGAACAGGGAGTAATTTTGTGATCTAATGGCAGTTACTTTGAGTTCTTGGTTATTATTTGTGTAAGAAAAAGAAGTTTACTTTTAAATGCTTTATTAACCCTTATGTTAATAGCAGAGTTGTGGAGTTCAACAGTCAAGTTCTAGAAAATGCTTTAACCTTTCCAGTCTAAATTTCTTTCATATTCTGTTGTGGTTCTAAACATCTAGGTCAGTTCTTCTAAAATATTTTGCTCTGGTATCAATAACTGCTGTAAATTCACAATGCATGAATGAACTACAGTTGTTCAGAAATCACTTGGTAATCGTGAGGAGTAGTGCAGAAAGGGGTGATGGATGCATGAAAACTGACAATGACTAAAGCACTTCTTCAAGTGAATGGACAATTTTGGGAGTTATTTCTGTACTAGAGGAATACCCATAAGAATTACTTATAATGGCATAATCAAGCATATGTTTAAATGTTTTCAAAATCAGAAATGCAGTGATGCAAGCCTAGAATGTTATCGTAGCAATGGAGCCTGAGTCTCTCTGAACAGGATGGCTTTGGCCAGAAGCTGGATGTGTCTTTGCTAGAGAGTAAGTTAATTTTCACCATGATTTTCTGAGTTGCATGTTTCCCTTTTGGGGTTACTCCTGACAATTATCAAGTAAACAAGGATTTTCATTCTACCCTGTTTTAGTCTGCCAAACTGTTAGTGCCAAACAGAGAACTTCAGGAAGCTACAGCCCTGGAGAATACTCTGGATACCTGTACATGTGGATGAAACCTTACAGAGGAGTGAAGGGCTATGAGTCGAAGGTGTAATAATCTGGGAGATCCAGGCAAGTAAGTAACTAAGTTTCTATGCAATTTCAGTTTCTGTAGTTAGGTGTTTTGTTTTATTTGGAAGTTACAGGCATAGGACCAACCACACTGTAATATTATTTGGAATTTGGGAGCTCTCAGATTAGAATGAGCTTTTTAGAATAGAAATTTCTGAACTCAGGTGATAGCAACAATTTACTGGAAAACCTCCTGTCTTGGGAGGTGTATTCTTTTAGAGGCACAGTGGAACATGGATGTTTTTACAAAGTTTTGCAGAAAAAATATTCCCCAGCATAATCCTTTCCTATGTGTGTCAAATGCCTTGCATTTGATGGAGCTTCTATTCTTCTCTTAGAAAACGGATCACTTGGTAAATGTTTCCTTGAGCTTGAATCTATTTGGTTTGCTTTAATGTATGTTGTTAAATATGTGCGTGGAAATTACACAATATCAGATTAAAATAAATCAAACAACAAAATTATCTTTTTCCAAATCAGATAGATAGAAAAATCCTATTGAAATGACACCATTTTGGGATTGTCATGGTCAGATTTGTAGAAAGAAGCAAGATTACAACAACAGCTTGTTTAATGCTGGCCCGTGTCATTTATGGGGCTTTCATGAGATCTCCTGTCAGCTCCCGTTAACCAGAAGTCATTGTTTCTACTGGAAACATTGACAACTGGAAGTGCTTGGTTGCAGTGGGCCTTGTTACTTATGTCTTGTTACCTTGTGATAATACTGTAATAGGTCATTACCGTTCTTGTTATAGAGAAAAGGATTTAGTTAGGTGATGCATAGTGGCTGTTTCAGTTCAAAATGTTTGCACCTTGAAGCTGCAATGCCTCATCACATCATTAGAGTGCAGTTGTAGGAAGAGGGAGAGCATATTTACAGGGAACAATCAGGGTGGAATGGCATGTGTGTGTCTGTGAGTCAGTCTTTAATATGTTAATGGCAATATGAAAAATGGGCAGTTGCTGCTCCATTGATGGTGTTGAGGGGAACCCTGTCCAGCACAGACCCTACTATTTTTATGGAGAGCATGAATTTTCTGTTCCTGCAGTATTTGCAAAACCACGGAAGAGGCTGAGATGACAGCAGTGACTTGAATTTTGTTTATTTCCACCTCATTATTTAACAGTGCTTAAACACGTGCTTAATCTCTCTCTAGTTTTGAAATCATAGTTTAAAGAAATCTCTCATAAAAGTGTCTGAATGAAACTGCACACCATAAAATCTCTTTAGAAAAGAGATTTTTAATGGAAACACTGCTGCAAGATTTATTGAGCTGGTTCTGAAATTGCACTGTTATAATAAGGGTTAAGGCTCAATTGTTCACTCTCCAGCAGCAATAACTTTCTCATTGGAATCTGAAAATAAACCCCTATGAATAAAATGACACCAAAGACTTAGGTTGTTTTCTTGAGACAGCTAGCCTCTTTGTACAGAAGCTATTCTGAGGTCTGGTAGTGTAGTTCTGCTGAAAAATTACACTGGCTTGCCAAATATCTTAATGACTTTTCTCTCAGCGGTTGGTAATGGTGAAATGTTATTCTAGTAACCATAATGTCTCTCATAAAACAATTGCATACAATATGTACTGTACTTCTATTTTAGTGAGCACTTCCATTGGGCTTGTACTGCTAGTAGCCATTTAACATTTCATAGCAAACTGCTCACCAGTCCTTCAAGTGTAATATTGCAGAAACAGTGAAGAAATGCGTGATTAAAAGCATACACTGAGAGTGGACCATTTAGTTCTACCCTATCTTGCAAGATAAACCAGCCTTCACATTTGTAGGTGCTCATCATATAAATGACAGTTCTATGTGGTCATTTAATTTTACGATCTCAATTCTCGCATATATTGCTAACATAAATATAGTGTTCTCCTGCAGGGAGGTCTGCTGGGTATTATAAAATCAGTAAGACCTCAATGGGTTCAAATGGACATCTTTTATAATTATTGCTATAAAATTTCTTGACAATGCGTTTTGTTGTCCAATGAGTAAAGAAAATGATTTTCTGAAAGAATGGGTTTTGACAAAGAGGGCAACGGAGCTTAGGGATTTGTTCCTGTGCTCAAGCATATTTAAATTACCTCCGTTACTCTTACCTTTTGGACAGAAGCCAATATCCTGGAATAACTTTTTACAATGAAGCTCCAGTCAGTGCATGGCTATATTTCGTGTTGTTTTCTGGTGTGGAGAGACAATGTAGGATATCTAGAGGGAAAAGATTAATTTGCTCTTTAATGCAATTAAATTCTATTTGCCAAGCAATTCTTTTTACAAGCTCTTGAAGAGATTGGGGAATCTGAGAGAGGATGGGGGCAGTAAATGAATTCCCAGAAGTGGTTTTAAGGGAAGAAACAGACATGTCCATGCTTGATTTCAGGACAGTCCTATTAGCTGTAAATCATCAGGAGGCACCCTGTTACATCTTTCTTATAATTCTCTAAAATTCTTCTCTTTCACCTATGTCTGGAAAGGAATTTTTTTATGTCATTTGAGCACATTTACATAATAAAAAGGTATTAAGTTTCCCTTGGAAGGCTGAATAGCAAAGTTTCCATGCTTGAATTGCCTTTGGAACACAGGCTTTTCCTGCAGAGTGCCTGGGTTGGGCAGCAGCAGTGCCCTGGGGACCACCAGTGGGCTGTGGAGAACATGGTCTGTGTGCTGTGGAGTTAGGAGGCTCAGGACTGTCTGCTTGAACATGGAAACCCTCTGAAATTATTCAGCTGCTTAGTGCCTCAATGCACTAGGTATTGATTCAGTTTCGCAGAAAACATCTACAGCAGTTGTTTTGGACTATTAGTGAATTTTGCAGCCATAAAAACAGAGTGGTATCAGTACCTGTATGGATAGATTGTATCAGTATCCTATTACTGAGTTTCTAATTCCTATACGTATCATGAAATGTACATCTTATGTTATGGAAGGAGAGGCAGTGTTCTCATGGGTTGGTGTTACTTCATGGATTTGATTGAAATTAGAGTGATTGATGTTAGCTTATGGTTTATTTCCTCTTGTCCACCTTGGAATGAGCTGGTCTACATTACATGAGGGTTCTCTGCCACTTTGTTGTACAACAAATGTATCTCTCACATATCAGCAGTACTTTCTTAAAGGTTTGATTGCCCAGTGTCAGCAATGATGGGCACTCTGATCTCTAAACAGCCTTGTAGGTGCTGCAGTATCACTTAGATAGTAACAGAAATTTAACACTAAATGTGTGTTGGAGAGGGAAGTGCAAGAGCAATATGCATTTACCCCAGAAGTCAATTGGCTGGTTACTACATAATTATAGTAATGAAGTTGTAGGTTCACAGTTGATAAATAACTGCACAGTAACCTTTGATAAGTTTAGGTAGCAAGTTAACAAGTTAACTTGTTGCCACTACTGTATTCACTGAAAAAAGGTGAAGGTAAAGGCAAAATAAACAGTATATTTATTAATGTATATGAGGGTTTTAAGTGTTGGCAGCTCATGTTTTTGATATTTTTTTTCCTGTGCAGTTCTAAAGCCATTATATTAATTGTTTTTCTTACCTGGAATGAGAGCCAAGTGTCTTCAAATACATTTACCTTTGAAGTAATTAAAATAAAGTGCCTACTGACCATAGCAAACAAGCAAACATGCTCTGCATGAAAATAAGCAATGATAAGGAAAAAAAATGTTATGGAAGAAAACAGCGAGGGAGAAGAAAAAAGAGATTGTAGCTGTAGTTTCCTTACTGGAACCTTAGCAAACCAAATTGATTATTCTGAGCCATCTCACACATAAATATGTGCTAACTGCTATAGCTTGGAGATATCTCTTAAGAAGATCATCAGAGTTTTGTGTGAAGAACTGAAGCCAGCTTCTTGCATCCATGTTCCAGGAAAAAAAAAAATTTACAGGAATTCCAAGCACTTTGGGGAGGTCCTCATTACATGAAAAGGTTTTCATGCTTCTTACAAGTATTACAGTTTATGCATATGAAGAAATGAGCTTGGGTGAGTGGCCAAATTCCTAAATAGATACAAAATAGAAAAGATTAGATAACGAATGGGGAACTAAGACCTACAACTAGGTGAAAAAAATGTAAATAGTTTGACTGACATCTAGGCTGATTTTTGTATTTCAAATGAGCAGTTTTTCGCCCTTTAAAAAAGTAAAAGGGTAAAAGGTAAAAGTTTTCCAAATATTTAATGTTGAGATTAGAACACCTAGGTTCAGCCTTCAAACTACATAAATTGATTTTATTGTAAGGCAACAGCTCAGCCTGTGCTGCTTGGGTGGGCTGTGTGCTATACACAACAGCCAGGGAGGGAGTTCTCAAGCCCAGTTTGCTCAGAACACCTCAGACATGCAGGCAGCAGCTTCCATCAGTGAGCTTGTGCTTCTCTCTTTCAGACTGTGCTCCCCTACCTCTGGTGCTGTGGCCAAGGACACTGTGAGATTCCCTGGTTTTAAATGAGAAAGATGTTTGACTACTCTTAATACAGCTTGGTCAACCCCTTGTGTTCAGTTCCAATATTCATGTCCTTTAGGTTTCCAAAATCCATCCTTCCTTTAGGAAATGTTGGGAACAAAGTTGCGTATGCTGATGGTTTAGAGAAGTCACTGATATATTAAGCAATTTATGGGTTTCTTTTTATTCACAGACCAAGTTTCTTCAGCACTGGTCTGCACCCAAACTTCATGGAAGTGTAAAATGGAGTTAACCAACAGCCCAAATAGTAGATCAGTTTTCAGACCACATGGTACTTCTACTCAATGCCTTCTGCTTTTTTCTTTTTAAGATGTTTATGACATTGCCTGTATGAACAAGCTTAATTTATATGATGTGAAAACATGCAACAGATTTTCCCCGTACAGATGAAATGTGTGTCAGATGCCATAATAGTTTCCATAACAAGCCATTTACACTTTTCTGACAGTGCTGACACTGCTTGGTACAAAAGTGGGGTTTGTTCCTTTGCTCTGAAGAGAGGGGTCCAGGCTCCAGGGAAACAAAATACATTCTCCGAGGAATTTGGAATTCATTTTAGTAATAATTTTGTTTTCGTGAATTCTGCAATTATTGCTTCTATGAATCTCAGCTGTGGCTTCTTGATTTTGGATGCTGGGTCCCAAACCTGGGGCCCTTGGTTGCCAGCCTTTTAATATTCTGGAGACTTTTTGATATTCAGTGAAAGTTCCCAAAATATTGCTGGTCTGCCTTCCCTGCGTCAAACTCCAGTTAATATATACTAAATTCTGATTGTTGGCTTAATCCTGCTTTGGTGTTCTGCCACTGTACAGAATCTCCTTTAGGAGTACTGGCTGCTCTCAGATCTTTGACTTGTCAGCACTCAACACTTCTCCCTCCCTGCAATTTATTCCAGTTGCTGCAGTGCATATGTATGGCAGCTCCCGTGGTCAGCAGCGTGGAAAGAGAGTCGGATCGGACAGTCCATGGGGTAGTACAGCATCAATCTTTAGTGGTGTGTTGTTCCTGAATCTGTTAAAGTGCAGGCAGTAACAGGGAGCTTTGGAAAGCCTAATGGTTCTTTAGATTTAGAAAATGTGCATGGGGGACTATTGCTGAAACTCTCTGAAGTCAGCAGACAGACTCCAGTGGATTTTGAAGGGCTCAGATTGGTCCCACAGGGCATTCTGGTGATTTTCTGCATACACACTGCTTTTCAAATGACTTGCCTTTTGGGTCTCCAGGGACATAAGATATTCCCAAAATACTGAAACATCCCAGCAGAGGAAAATTAACCATTTCTATTTGCATTTCTGTAACCTTTTTTTTTTTTTATTGTGTTTTCTTAAAGGAATCTGATAATAATAAAGACAAAGGATTCTTCTAAAATATCGTAAAAATAAAAAAAAGTATCAAGTGCATAAAGTAATCTGTAATACAATGACAACTGTTTTCATGTAAACTTTTATATGCAAGGAAAATGAACTGCCTGTACATTCACTTTATCTTGGAGTTTAAATTAAATCCACAGAAGCAAAAACCAAAAGAAAAGAGGTCCAATGATTTTCCACAGGATTTCTGGGTATATTTTCACTCAGTGCAATGTCTCATTTGTATAATGGACCTTAAGCCTGCCCAAGCTTATGAAATACTCGGGACTTAAGTCTCAGACTTCTGCAGTACAACTTGGAGTAATTGTACTGAAGTCAATGGCCCATATCTTGCCACCAGTTCTTAAATAGAACTTCTAGTGAATTTCAATAAAGACTTTTGCTTAAAAGTCAACAGCACAGCATGGTTCAGGGAAATTACAAGCTGCAAGCAAAAATGTTAGTTTATTTTTCCTTTTCAGAATACCTTGTGTTTGGTTCTATAGAATATGATTATTGCCTTGCACTGATCTGAATCAGTATGGCATCTGAATTGGATCTTGGAGCTCTCAGTAACATGCCTAAGCTTCACTGACAGCAAAATTAAATAACTTTTAATTAACACAGATTGAGAGCATGTGAAAGCTATATCCCTGTGTTTCTTTCAAAAAAAAAAGTCTTTCTTTTGAGGGAATGGAGCTAAGCCACATTGCTACCAGTGCACCCCTTACATCCATTATCAATTTCAAACTCCTTTTCTCTTGTCCCAACAGATGAAGTTACTTCCTGGTGTAGAATTTGCCAAGTCATAATTGAACTCCATTCCCCAGTGCTGCTACCTATGTGCACAAGTAGAAAACAGGAATTTTTTTTTTTGAGGAGGAGGTAAGTGTTTCAAAGGAGATGGTCAGTACCTGAGCTGTGAGATAGCACTGGGAGCAGACTTTGTCTAATGTGCTGGGGAAATGAAGTAGTTGCAAAGAAGCAAGTGAAACTAATGACAGGCTTATCTTTCAAGGACTAAAAAAACTCTGAAGAAGAAAACTTCTCTTTATTCTTTGCCTGATTTTCAAGCTTTTTATGAAATGAGTGGCAGAAGCTTGCTACACACCCCAAGATCTAAATCACCATTTCTGATGGGTGATGGAGGCAGAACTGGATGATGTGATCCAGTCATGTGCTGCTGTTGATGTGTGCATGTGTGAGTGAGAAATTTGGGCATTTCTCCCAGTTTTATATCTCTCAGCTGCATGCCCTAATTGTGACTGGCAGCACCTAGGAGAGAAAGGCTCTTAGAGCTCATGTTTCTCCATCATCTTATGATATGGACCAAAATGTGACTTCTTTAGTGTGGGTGAGAGAAAATGGAGAGAACAGACCTCCTTTACATTGCTAGGAAAGTGGTTCAATGGCAACCACAGTGCTGGAAAAGGGTATTGTGTGCATGCAGGAAAGCTGAATGATGAGGTGGGGAGCACTGTGTATGATAAAGAACAGGTGGTCAATAGTCAATTTGAGGTACATAAAAAAATCAATTTGTAATGTGTAGGAAACACTGTTTTCTCATTCCTTTTAGGCTTTAAACCTAATCCTGGTTTTGCTAATTTAATAGACCATATTCTTAGGGGACCCTGTAAGCAGTTTCCTGTGCTCATACTATGAAGAAGAGATGTAATCTAGCTGCAAATGCTCACTGAGGAGTCCTAGTGTGGTAAGAGAACTCTCTGCTGGCTATTGTCAAGCCAAATGTGGGTCTACACTTCTGGCACCTTCTTATAGCTCTGCAGAGACCACATAACAGTGATGTGAGAAGAAAGAAGGTCCCTGCCTACCATACTGCACTTATCATCTGTCAAAATGGGGCCAACTGAGGATGGTATATTCCAGAAGCAATGAGCATGGGCATGTGAGAGTAAATTACATGGTAATTTCAGTGTCCCAGCTGCCCTAGTGCAGCTGCCAGTGATGTACTTTTGTGCTGTAGTAGCAGTGAGGTAGCCTGAAGCTGTGAGCTGCCTTAGATAAACCATGTGGGAAGCTGGTGTCCCAGCTTTCTCCCACAGAGTATTTTAGAAAGCTCACACCTTACCAGCTCCAAACTGTGCCAGGAATCCCACAGAACTGGAGGTTTCCCTCACAGCTCTTCCCACTTTCAATAGCAAAGAGGATGTGGGCTAGGGAGTTTTTTGCTGCTTTTATGCCTGTCCCAGAATAGTGTTTGGAGATGAAGGAAGCAACAGTGTGAAAAATATTCCCATTCTCCTATTTTGATTTTATTTCTCTCTTGCTCAGTAGGGCAGTTATTTGGTAACACAACTGTCCTGAATCCACCCAATGAAACTGCTTAAAGGTGAGCTACTTTAAATACTTGGCATAGGAGGAAGGCACATTATACAATGACAAATATCTATATCATCATCAGGTACTGTAAAGTTCTTGGTGGCACAAGGCAAGATCTTAGCATCTCTGTTTCAGTCAAATGTATTTTAGATTGTTGAGATACTTCATTTCTGAGAGAATTTTCTGTAGGTGTAGATGAACACTCCATAAACAAATCTGTTACACACATTCTCAAGGCTCTGCTAAGGACATTAAACAGAGCAATGTACAGGACAGTGCACTTCACAGAAAATAAGGTAAAGATACAAAATGGTCCAGGATAAATATGGGTAAGCAAGATCTGTGTTTCCAATGGGTTTTAAAGCTACTCAGAATCACATGTTTTCAGATGTCACAAAGATGCTTTCCCACAGCTGTCATATTAGAGATTAATAGAATTTCTGTCTAAAAATATTTGGAAAATATACTGGTGCAAATGTTTTCTATTATTATTATTATTGTTTAATTTTCCCTGAAGTCTGGAATGCAAATATGAATTTACATTTGCAGAGATGGTTCAGTGCCCAAGGTTATAGCAGAGCAGGAACTACTATCTGTTAAATCGAGTCCAGAAGCTGAGCATTCCTCTTAGCCCTGAAAAGCAGTGTTTGTTAATTTAGGCCCCTTAGGAATGTGGCTGATAAAATGAAACTTCATTGGAGGCGTCCAGCTTGGCTTGCTGGTGGAGAAGCACCTGCCCTTTAAAAGACATCATTTCAAAACACCCTATGAAACCCCTTTACAGTCGGCAGAAAATGGGTGATGTGCTGTTCTCCACTGTCACACAGGTTGCCCTAATTCAGTGAAGCATCTCTGTTCCCATGTGGAGGCACTCTTACTCCTCCAAACTGAATCTCATTTTGTCCTGAATATTATTTATGTTCCCTCTCCATAGGTTTGAGTTAGTAATGGGAACAGAGCGAGAGAGAGCCATCTTGTGGAAGATCACTTTACTGTCGTGCAGTTTTGGGTGCCAGGCACTCCACAAGCTAATTCTGGAGACCTTATTTTTGCAACGAGAGACTTCAACTACAAGTGAGTGTCCTATAATATTTATACAGATGTGTCAGTTTCTGCACAAAGCAAGTTAAGTGAGCAGGGAATTATACTATTCCAACATTTGCCTGCTGGCACTCGATATGTGTGAACAGCATGTTTTTCGCCCCATCTTGAACTACATAATCAGCAGTTTCTTCTCTTCTTTCCATATTGCTTCTGTGCACAATTTAGATATTAAATATATATCTTGATTTGCTTTGTAACAGACTGCAAATGAAGCTTCACTGCCTCATCTTGGAAATGTGCAGTGAAAGTAGAGTTGAAAATAATATTTTTCCCTTCATGCTTACTGCTTTCAGTTGAATAATTGCACAATTCTTACAGACTACAGAAAACATTAAAAAGCTGTTCTCATCTACAGGTTCCAGCCTGAGATGTGCAAAATGGTTGTAATGAAGCTGCAAACCATGTGAAAGCAGTGACAAAATCCTTTGTGTAGCAGAGAGGGGCTCCAGCTTCAACCAGAAGAAAGAGAGCAGAGGGCATCTTTCTGATAAGAGCAGATGATGTGGGTCTAGGAAGGTCTGAGCTCTTGATAAAGTGAAAATGAAAGTGATGCCTGATGTTCCAGCTTCCCCTCCTGAGTTGAGGGGATGAGCTACACTTTTCAACCCCTGTATGAGGTAAGGGTCAGCGATTAGCACAAGACTGTCTGGTACCTTAAATGCTGTAGTCAACAGGTGCTCTGAGTATCAAATTTCCAGTTAATGAAAGGTGTCGATCCTTTTAAACAAGCTTGATTTCTTTATCAATGGGAAACTTAGCCTTGATTTAAATTCTTTTAAAATGTCACTTTTTACCCCCTGCCTTAATTCGCAAAGGATTTGTGAGATATGAAATAGGGGAGATCAGATTTAATCCAGTCTAATGTGATCTTTTCGTAGATCAATAATAAACTCACATATAGAGATTTTATATTTTTGCATCCAGAAGCACAGCATACCTTTATTTTGTTGAATAAATGAGCACAGTGTTTGGGATTTTTGTCTGTTTTGGTTTTCTCCATCAGCAGTCCTTCTTGTATTTCAGTATTTCTAATACTCGATTCAAATTCAATTATATACGAAGGATGTATCTCTATGATGTATCACACTCAAGGTTAAGGAAACTAGAATGAATTGAAGGAAATGCTTATTATTATTATTAAGAATATGTGTTTGTGAAGTGTGGGATCTGATATAACTAACTCAATAGTTGTTGCATAAAGCTGGGAAATCTGTAACCATATGATAATGTTGACTTAAAAATTAAATCAGCCACAACATTGGTAGACTACTATTCTTCTATTTCAAAACACAGATCAGTTTTTTTTTTTAATTGAAAGAAACTCACTCTAGCAAATAATATAACATTTCCCTTTCTTAAAAAGGCCAAACTGAAAACAAAACCCATATCAAATGGAAAAGAGGTTTTAATTACAAGTATATGATAGAGTCATAGAATTATGGCATATTTTGGGTTGGAAGAGATCCACAAGGATCATCAGAGAAGAAATCCTGGCCCTGCACAGCACCATCCCCCAGAGTCACACCATCTGCCTGAGACCATTGTCCAAACACTTCTTGAGCTCTGTCAGGCTTGGTGCTGTGACCACTTCCCTGGGGAGCCTGTTCCAGTGCCCAACCACCCTCTGGGTGAAGAACTTCTTTCCTAATATCCAACCTAAACCTCCCCTGACACAACCTCAGGCCACTCCCTCGTGTCCTGTCACTGGTCAGCACAGAGCAGAGATCAGTGCCTGCCCCTCCTCTTCCCCTCAGGAGGAAGCTGTGACTGCACTGAGGTCTCCCCTCAGTCTCCTCCAGGCTGAACGGGACAAGTGTCCTCAGCCCCTCCTCACACAGTTTCCCCTCAAGGCCCTTCACCATTCACAGCCCTCCTTTGGATGCTCTCTAATAGTTTGGTGTCTTTCTTACATTGTGGTGCCCAAAGCTGCCCCCAGCACTGGAGGTGCAGAGCAGAGGAGACAATCTTGCTGTGGCTGAGGCAGCCCAGGACAAGGCTGGCCCTCCTGGCTGCCAGGGCACTGCTGTCTGACATTCAGCTCTCCATCCCCCAGGTCCCTTTTTGTGGCCCTGCTTTCCAGCCTCTCATTCCCCACTCTCTCTGTATTTCCAGGGTTGCCCCATCCCAGGTGCAGAATCCAGCACTTGTCTTTGTTAAGCTTCGTGCAACTGGTGATTTTCCACCCCTCTAAATTGTCAGGGTCTCCCTACAGGGCCTCTCTGCCCTGAGCAGACCTTCTCCATCAGTAACACTGGTCCAGGAAGCAGCATTCCCTTCAACCTCATGGGCTCCTGCTCTGTAGCAGTTGCTCATCAATTCTAAAGGATTCCCTCTCCTTTAGCCACAGATCCTCTCCTAGACAATGACTGCTGTAACTGAGAATACCCCAACTCTCCCAGCTGTTTTCCCATGTAGACTATCTTTCAAAGTAGTTGAAAATAAAGGATAGTGCTACATTGCACTCTGGCTTTTTATGATCATTCATTAGAAACTCAGAGTGTGTATGTGTGTATTAAGCTGTAAATGTCATTACCTATTTCTCATGAATATTTCAGATTCCAAAATTTACAGGCTATTGTTCTCATAAGCTAAACATGTTGTTTCTGGATAGGTGAGTTATACAGGAAGCCTCAGTAAGATCAAATAAATCTATTCTGAGTGCGGAGTACTATATAGCCTTATTTTGTGTTTTTACTGGAATAGTTATAGGTGAAAAATGATGTAACATTTGATTTAAGTTTGATTATTTGCCTGTGTGATATACAGATGCCATAATATTTCTTTAGTTTTTGTCAGATGTCAAGGTACCTGAACAGCTGGTAAATGTTAATGTCTTAAAGACAACTGGTTTACTGTGGCGTGTATTTTCGGTTGATGCACTAGTAGGTGATCCAAGCAGAACTGTAGCAAAGATGGGAGGAAGAGAGGTCTTTGTCTCACCTCCACGTGAACAATAGAGCAATTCAGAGCAAATAGGGTCTAGCTCTGTCCCTTTTGGCATCTTAAAAGGGACTGCAGGTCTGTGATGCTGTGTTGAGCCTGTGGCTGTGGCTAAGGGAGCCCAGGGAGGTTGGAAGGAGCACTCAGGAGGGTGCTCACTGCCTGGAGGCAGTGGGGGACTGGTGCTGGGTGGGCCAGGGGAAAGGAACTGGATGGATCCTGCTCTGCTCTGAATAATGTCCAACAAATTGGCAGTGGTAAGTTTTGTCACCCAGAGAAGGCACTCAGGTACTGTTCAGTGGTATTGTGCAGTTCACAAATATAAAACTGCTTTCAATGAATACAGAGGAAGTAAGAATGAGTCATGATGAGTGCTCTGCATTATTCTGATGTGTATTGTGGGTTTCTTCAAACTTGTACATTGCTGCCTGAGTGAATGCAGCTTTATGCCACTTTAAAATGGTCTTTAAAGCTGGAAGAGGGACAAGGAAAGTGCTGGCGCAGGTAAGATAACGTCAGATCCACAGCTTTAAATTGTCACAGTAACAGTCTAGAGTAGGATGGCTTACTTTTTCAGGGCTCACTTGATGGCCAGGAAGAATTTCTATTCTGTCTTGAAGAGAGAGAGAGAGGGGTTTTAGAGAGATGTGGGAGGGGAAGTGTGATGCACACCTGGGAAGAATCAGGGCACCAAGAAATTTCAGGGATAGGGCTTGCTGTCCCAAGCTGGACAGGTATCCAGGCTGTCTTGGGCATGGGACAAAGAGGATGGATGTTTGTATGTAGGAGGGTATATATATCAAACTCTCCTTGCCTTTCTACCATGACACTGATTCTTTCCATCACTGGGTGAAAGAATGGCAAATTCTTTCTTTTGTGAACTGCTTTAAATGTCTGCTGTCATGGTGCAGTGCAGGATAAATCCTGTGAGAAGCCCATCTGAGCTGGCTTGAGTAGGGAAACACTAACTGTGGTTTGTGGGCAGGGATGGACAGTCTCTAGGTACTGACATGGGAGGGGGTGAGTTGTCAGATTTTATCCTGGGAGAGGTAAAGTCCCAGGCCATTGCTGATGCCACATTGTAAACATCAGATCCTGAGAAAGGGCTGTGGAGCAGAGCCACCTGGCTGAGTGATGGGGCCATGAGCTGTGCCAGGAGGATGGGCAGGGCAAAGGCTGAGTTTTCAATGGTGTGGAATACACTGTTGGAGGAAGTGTCATTGAGTAACACAAAATATATTATAATCCAACATTTTTTTTTCTGTAGCATTTCAGTTGTATATTAAAACCAGTAAATTACTCTGATAGAGTGTGATGTTCAAGGGTCTAAGCATTCTTTTTGAGTCTCTGCTTCTAACTGATACTTGGGAATGACACTTCTGACACAGTTCATATTGTTTTATGGTAAGATTATCTGGGTTATTTATATCCTGAAAAAATACTGAGGATTCATCTGCTTTTTATTCCATCCCAGTGTCTCTGTGCTTTGATTTTATGACTGGTGTGGCATTTGATAATTAAAATTATTTCTTTTTCTGTAATATTTGCAAGAATGGTGATGCCATCATCTACTGACAGCATTAGTATCAGTTGATACTTTTTTATTCACCTGTCAAATTGGCTCATTGTAACCAGATTTGATTTGATATCCACAGAGCAAACTATTATTTTTATAATTCTCTTATTCTGTAAAGTGTGCTGTAATTGTCCCAGGATAATTAGGGAATCAGATCACAAAATCTCAGAGATTTTGGCATCATGTCACTAAGTCTCTTGTGTGGCTTTGGTTTACCAGTTCTCTCTGATATCCTGTGGAAGAAGTGAAAAGAAAATTCCAGTTGCCTTCCTAAGGTCAAGATTTCCAAATGGAAGTCTTGTACAAAATTGGTTGCAGATAAATCTGGGATCCTTTCTGCATCTGTTGCCATAAAAGATCATGTATGTCATCCAGAATGTCTCATGCTTTGATTTATAGATTACTGCCTCAGAGTTCCCTATGCACACATGCAGCTGTGCTTTCCTATGAAGTGTCTATTTCCTCTTACAAATTTGTCCAAGAGAGGTTGCTGAGCCAAGGCAGAGGTGATGTCATTGCTGTGGATATATCTGGGGATTTTTGAGCACCCCCAGGATCCACTCTTGTCAAACTGAAGACAAGCTGGAAACACTTTTCCCCCCACTCTGTCTCTCCAGGTACTCCCAAGTCACTTCTAAAGAGCACCTGTGTAAGAGACATTCCCCAAATAGCAGGAGTTTTACACACATTTTGAGGGGAATGAGCTAGAAGAAAAGCTGCCACCTCACAGTGTCTCTTCTCCCAGTGGAAAAGAGTGTGCTCACTGCCACACTGCTAGTGTAACAAATGGAGCTCTAGAGACAGGGTACACCTGCCCAGTACCTACCAACACTTCAGCCCAGTAGTTCAGAGCCATGCTGCCTCTCTCCTGCATATAATTGAGGGAATTGTTTTGCAATCAAATAAAACTATTTATTTCAATTCAATGACACCAGCTAACGACAATGTAAGGGCAAAGAGTGTGTAGGACTGATGTGTGTAAATGCTGCTGTGAATTTTTTCAGTCCACCCCATCTTGTGAGTGAGGAAAAGATATTGCCTGGAGTAGGCAATTATTGCATCTTGAGTTATATATCTTGAGTGTTATGGGATAGAGGTTTCTTTGGGTCCAAATGAGTGTGCACTGCAGTTTTCTGACAGTCTTGCAGCAGCCTTCACCCCAGCAATGTCCTCTCTAAAGATCTTTGTATGCAAATTGAGATCAGCACTATCATGCACTACTGACAGAGATTTTACAGCTTTAGGGAAGTTCTGTCAACATGGACATGGGAAAAAAAAAAGTCCTAAAATGTGTTATCAATATTTAAGCTGCTTGGAAGGTGTGTGGATATGCTTTGCTGTATTTGTATACACTGACCAATCAACTCCAGGATTCTCAAAGTTGTCTGGCCAGAAACTGTATTTGTTTGGAACTGGGGCAAGTTAATTACATTGGTGATACTGAACAAGTAACTTATTTATGTAGTTCAATAAATCTCCATCTTCTTACGTCTTCTACTTTCATAATTTAAATTCTTGAGCCTGGACTACAAGTATTGCTTGATAAGTGACAACAGCTAACATGACTGCTAACCTTGTTGTGACTGTTAAAATATATTGACAGGGGTCTTTCTTCTAAAGGAATCATTTGTAGTGCTGAATATCTGCCTACCACAGGAAAAAAAAAAGCCAACCCCCCCCCCAAAACAAAAACAAAAACAAAACCCCACAAAAAACCCCCAAACAAACAAACAAAGCAAAACAAAAAAAAAAAAAAAACCAAAAAAACAACAAAAAAAACCACAACAACAAGAAAACCAAAAAAACCAACAAGTTAGACAATCTTCAGACCTTTGGTTCATGCTAATTATGGTATGAATTGTGTGAATTTCATTTGTACTTGGGTATTTATATATATCTCATTAATTTGTTACAAAGAGGGAAAAATCATTACTGTAGAGTCAAATTGCCTGTAAATGACTTAAGGAATATGTTAATGATCCTGCTCCAAATGAATAATAATAACACAGGTGCACTTGAGATGTGATCATTTAACTGACAGCACACAGCTTCTAATGTCTTGAATATCCATGATAATGGTGATGTCATAGCAGCCAGTTAAAATAATCGCTCACATCCTCCATTTAATACACAGGAGAACTGTGGGTATAATTCCCACATAGAGCTATTGCCTTGCTTATTTAAGGAATGGTTAATTTATAAACAAATCAAGAAGTCACTCTGCATTGATTTTAATGCAATATGTTTCCAGTAAAATGTCACGTTATTGTCTCCAGTAGAAAATAAACATGGATGGCAGAAAGGCGTTACTGCGTCAATTTGATGTTACAGTGTAAAGGAACTTAGCTCAAAATATCTGAGTTTAATAAATATATGAATTGCACTTCACCTGCTTTGCTACAAATATCCAGCTAAACCCTTCTTGTTTGTTGTCTTAAAGGTGCTTGTAGTTCAGTTCCCTCTGAAGCCAATGCCTGTGGGAATCAGGATGTGTGCTCTGACATGCACAGAACAGCCCCTGTCTACAGATGTGTTGCCTCATTAAGACAAGATTTGACCTCTGTAAGGGCCAGTCTTCTTCTGGGCTTATGTCCCACTTCATTTCACACAGCTGTGCAACACATTAAGCTTTTCAGATGTATTTGTGGTCAAGATCAGATTTTAAGTGTCTAACAGTCCAAAATTTAAATAATGTACCTTGAACGTGCAGGAGTTCAGAGAAGGCAGCAGTGTGCTGCCTAGGTGTTATCTCCATGATAATAGCAATGAAACTGGAGCAGTAGCTAAATATAGAACAGTTTTTCTGCATCTATTTCATGTGTTGTCATGTAATTACAAATAGATGAAGAATTAAATCTCTAGCCTGTAATGAGGTTTATAAGGAAAACTTGGAGAATTCCTAATGTAAAAGGGGTTGCTTCCAGTTAAGGTTAGCACTGTATGCCTTGAGAATAACATTACCACCTTATTTAGAAAAATAGTACTGTATTGATGCAGGTTATGTTAGCAGCAAGAGTCTGTGCTAGGAGGGGAGAACTCTTTTGAAGATATCAGTTCCAAAGCATAATAAAACAGGTGCATCTTAATAGGTCTACCAGGAATGTTTTAGCTGTTAGCATCTTTTAAATGCTTCTGTTGAGAAACCCTGTTTTCATAACAAGGTTGGTGAGTATTAAACCTGTGATAGTTCTTTCTGGGATTACTATAATTTATAAAAACAATAAAAACCTGCTAAAAACATTTATGTATTTATAAATGTTATAATCCAGGGGTCCCACTGATATTTGTGGTGAAGGATATGCCTAAGGGCACATAACCCTGCTTGTACATTGCCAGGACTGCAATCTGGTTTATGACAAAACAGATTCATTTATCTCCAAATAAATAAATTACTTTTGTGAACATTTAGAAACATTTGCATAATTAGGCTGTAAGATCTTAGCAGCCTTTTCATAATAATTAAACTAATCTAATCTTGGACAGGGTAAACAGACTTACTAGGCTGAGAGCAGCCTTCAGGCAAGGAACTTACTACATTCTACAGGAACTGTAAGGCTGATGATGTTTGTTAATTATGCAGAGCTTTTACTCCCCAGTAATAGCAGCGTTTGTATTGCCTGAAGCTCAGATAGCTACTCCCAGGCACATAAAATTAGGCTCTGGGTTTGTTGTTTTTTTGGTTTGGTTTTTTTTTTTTTTGTCATTCTTTAAAAAAACCCAACAAAACAAAAACAACAACAACAAAAAAAACCCCACAAAACACAAAACCGCAACAAAACCACAAAACAAAACAAAGAAGATGCTTCGAAATGATTACACGCTTTCAGCAAGGAGGCATTAACCTTACAGCACTGGATCCTGGAGCTGCACACAATTGGCTCCCTCTGCAGTCATGTGGTCTGATCTTCAGATCTGGAGGCTTTCATGCCGTAGAGAGACACGGAGTTGTGAGGCTTGGTAAAAGAACAGCAGAGACGTGGCTTTATTTTCTGGGGACCTCAGGAAGAAAAGATTGAGAATATCAAATAGGTCTTATCCAGGACAGTTGTCAGTCAAGCAGTCAATCAAAATTTATAACCGTAAATCAAAAATGAAGATCAGAAAAAGTACCTAGCAAATTCTGAAAAGATGTTCTTTCTTTAAAGAATCTGTCATCTTTTATCTAGTTTTACACAAGCTATCAGTCCATGAAGACTGCAACTGACAGGTAAACTCAAGAAGAAGGATTTTTCTGCTTACAGGGCGTGGCATTAACAAGGATGATATTCAAGCTCTGCAAACTTATTTTTCAGAAACCATCTCTTAACAAAATTGTTTTGTAGACAAAAATTTAATTTCTAAATATTATTTTCCTTAAAACTGGACATGCAAAGAAATGCTGATATTTTTTCTTTGTGCTTTGTTTAATTTAGAATATTTTTATAAAAACAAATTTATGTGATTAAACCTTAAAAGGATGATTTATAGTTTATGAATTTTTTCCTCAGAATTTGCATACAAATTCATGATGCATTACCTTTTCCAGTAAAGATTTAATTATGTCTGGATAGGAATAGTGATGCCTGACCCCTGCAAGGCAGGTGGTTGTACTGTATGAAGCATTGCCTCTAATAAGCAAGGGCTGGATTTCACTGATATCAAGAAGTAGAATGCTTCAGGAATTTCTCCTGTTCATTTCAAAGGTTGTTCCCTGAGTAAATGATGTTAGATGAAGTTTTCAGAGCCTGTCTCTTCAAACAAGTTACATCAGGATTTGTTTATGAAGAGGGACTCATGGATCAGAATAAATACCAATCTTTTAAAGCCTTGAGGGCCAAGAGATTTGGAACAGGTGATGCATCTATGGATGATTTTTTCCATAATAAATGAGTGGATAGAGGCAGGAAATTGGCAGGAATTTGTTTTCAGCTTTTGCCTCTTCTGGCCTGTGCAGCTGAGCCATCCAAAGATGGTGTAATGCATGGATAATAAGCAAACATCCCATTGCCAACTAATTTCTGCACAAGAACGGTGCAAGATATCAACTCTCCCACTGCAGTTTGAACTACTCTGCTTTCAGGCCTTATTCTTTTTAACTGTGCTTTTCATTCCCAGGCACGTTATTTTACCAAATTTAGTGAGTCCAGCATGTCTGCCAGTCAGTGCTATAAGCTAGTGGCTTGTTACTGTTCCAGTTAACATTTTGTGGTATTGCCAATGGCACAAATTCAAGTACCACGTGTTGTTCTTTATTAACTTTCCTGAGGGAATAATACAATAGATTCTTGTATCAATGAAATTAATCAGAAAGAAAAATCCTGATTTAAAGCCATGAACTGTGTAAACAAATAATGTTGCTCTCTAGTCTTTAGCTGGCTTTCCAGAAAGTTTCCTTTGACAACCCAGACTAAAAACCTCTGAGCTAGAACAGTTTATCCCAATGATGCACAAAGCCTGGAAATAAGGCTGGAAGGGGCTGCTCTGGGTCTCCTGGTCACAGGAACAGCTCCTGGTTTCTGTGAGGGGCACACCTTCACCTGAAGCCCTATTCCTCCTCTCAGCAGTGCATTGCATAGCTATGCAGTATTTATTTGCCAGGAATGCAGAATACATTTAGGATAGAGGTGTTGCCAAGGCTGGACTAGCAGATTTACAGTGTGGAAATGTGGCACCCCTGCTGTTGTAACTCCCACCCTCAGTGCCATTTCCCACAGGGTCACTGCTGAGCCCTTGGGCTAGTGCAGGTCAGAAGAGTGAGCAGGAACAACCCCAAGCCTCTTGTCCTGGTCGCAGCAGGAAATCTAGGAAAAGTTCCACTGCCTATGCTGTTAGCAAAGAACACAGATTTTTAGATTATGATATGGACAAACTACATTATGTATAATATTTGGTATCTCTGGTTATTGATTGCCTTTGATAGTTTATATCTTCAACATGAAGCTAATTATCAGATTAGATTTAATAGGTACATAACTAGGAGTTGCTGTTCAGTGTATTTGACTATATACTGTGCAATGTAATATGCGCCTTCATCTGCCTCACATAGCAGTAGAGGTAAATGAGCCCCCTCTTTTTTTTTATCCTGCCCTCCTTGAATTTTCAGTTAAATTATAAGGAGAACATATGGGACTGACTGCTGTTTTTCTCTGTGGAGACAAAGGACAACCAGGATAGAGATGGTGCCATTCTCTCTGCTCACCAGACTGCCTTGGTGTTACAGTTAGATTTTCCCTCCCCTCCCCTCCCCCTAATCTCTTCAGAAGAATGAGAAAATGGTACATAAAGCTGCTACTTTGAGATACAGTTGATTCCTGGGTGCTGTCTGAGTAGGTGCAGTTATGTCTGCTGCTCTTTCAGGATAGAATGTGAGATTTGGGACAAATTGGCCCATCAAACCCATGTACCACCTATTTGCAAAATGGCACACCATGCTGAGGACATTAGATGCATCTGAAGATGGTGTTAAGTTGAATGCATGTATATGGCCACAGATAATTAGGATAACAGGGGTTTTTATAATTATAGCTTTATGAGAAACTTGCATTGTTATTCGGTCATCTGTTATGGACCAGAAAAAAGCTTGGTTTATGAAGATAATCCACATTTTTCAATCCCTATATAGAAAGATTGGGATTGTCATTCATAGCTATAGCTTTTTCTCCTGTCTAGCTCGCTGTCTTGATATTAGAATTTCATTGGGTGAACTACTGTCAGGGCTTGAACCCTGAATAGTTGAAGTACTGAATATTTTTGTTAGTATAAAGCTCATTTTCAACAATCACTGGTGATCAAGGTATTCTAAATTATTTTTACCCTGTGTACTCTTTGAAAATGGTATTTTAGGAAAACTTGGTATATACAGGTATCAGTCTCTTAAGAGTTTGAAAGGGGAAAAAAATTAAAAATTGTCAGCTTTCTTATTTCCAACACTTCAAAGCATATTTACTAAAGATATGTTGACTGGATTTCTGTATAATTTTGTGTGAATGATTTATCTTGTCTGGTCCAGAATGTAAACTTGCTAAACATTGTAAATTAAGATTTTTTATGGGGGGGAAATGTTTACTAATTTGCATAATAAGCAGCAGCCCAATTTCAGGTAAGTTATGCTTCTATTTCAGTAGTGTTAGAGACAGACACCACTAATTTCAGAGTGGGAATTTTCAAAGGTGGTTAGAGAAAAGAGCATGGGCCAATGACACAGATCTCCTTAAATTACTTAGATTGTTTTGAAAAGTCAAGATGGTTTTATTCTCTTCTTATTCCTTCACTATAGTCTTTATAGATTATAATAATATCTTGATCCCTCTTTCTCATGAAGTCACTAGTTATTTAATAGTTTGGCACCAGAATGACGTCAAGGAAAAAGACTGAATGAGTTGGAAGCAAAAATACCCAAGAAAAGTGAGACTGGAATCATTTGACTCGCATCTCAAGAAAAATAAGATACGCAACATTCACCTGTAAGTATCTGCATGTTTTTACTGGAGGCCATGACTAGTGACTATTTGAATAGTTAATTAATTCCATTTCAATCAGTTTAAAATTTTTGGAAGAAAATCTTCTGTTTAGAAGATGTGAAAGAATGTAGATAAATTCAGCCACTCCTGGGTGAAGTGAAAAATCTGTTAATCCAACAGTACAGTAAGTGTCTGAAATGAAAACCAGTAGCACAGACCTGATTTTTGTGATCCTTGATGTCCTTATTTGGAATAACTTTAGTCTAAATACATCTACTGTATGCACAGCAGAGCCAGGATTGTTAGGAGTCTGGTCTAAGTGAGAAGGTAAGAGGGGACCTGCCTACTAAGGCTACAGTGCAAATTATCCCATCAAGAGGGAAGGACAGGAAATAGAGTAGGAGCCTGAGCTGGCTAAATTAAGAGCACTTCCCATACTTCAGACATGAGAAGAAGGATTGCACAGAGTGGAAACTAGGTCAGCTCACTATGGCAAACTGCACATGTATAAATCAGAGGAGCTGTTCCTGAGAGAGGGAAGGCTGTCTGAGGGGACAGTGCAAGGGCCCAAGTGTCAAGCCTTTTCTGCTGCATTTCAGGATAAAGGTCAGCTGCAATAAAGTGGCCTAACACCAGCACCAGCAGGAGAGAATAAGGAAGAAACAGGTTTGATAGCATGGGTAAAATTTAGATGTTTTCATGCCAGGTGGGCAGGTGAACTTTGTTCTTGGTGCTTAATGGGCTGGTTGGTGAACTCTCAGAGCCTCTAACAGTTCTCTGCAGGAACTTCTGATAGGCAGACGAGTTACCTAGATAGTAGAAAATGTAAATTTAGTGATTGTGTAGAAAGAGTGGGAAAAGTGAGGAATTTATAAAATACCCAGTTGCTGGAAAGACACTGAAATATATAGAGACATGTACAGAGCAAGTATGTAATGGCTGTTCACTCCAAAAATCATCCAAAGGTTTCTGTTCTGGATCAGGTATTATTCTTGTTTTCATTAATGACCTAACTAATGAGTCTGAGAGTCTATTGCATTTGCCATTAGGTGCCACTAAACTAGAAGGAAGTGACACACTAGGTTTACAAAATGCATAGGAGAGCACAGGAGAAACAAGGGTTCTGTAGAAAATGATGGAATGGTCCTGGTGGACAACAGGTCAGAAGCAAGTAAAAACTGGTGAGCTCTTGCAAAGTTTTCAGGTGATGGATTGGGATATAAGCATGCAGAATAATGCTACTGTAAGCACCAGGAAGGTCTGAGCAGGATTGTTTGTTCCAGCTTTGGATACTCAAAATAAATTGTGGACTGAACAGAGGTGTTCCAAAGGAGGGCAGTGAGAGATTGGGACCTGGAAGAAATATGATGAAATAAAATGATTCTGAAAGTGTGTGTGTGTGTGTGCGTGTGTAAGCATATGATAATAGGCAGTGCAAAAAGAAATATCTGCTAGAAAAATAAAATAAATTCTCTGTTCTCTATGTCTCTGAAGAATAAGCAGGGCAGGCCTAACATGATGCAGGTTAGTTATTTGAAAAGCTTCCTGATAGTGGAGGGTGTGGCTGTTCTGTGAAAATCACCTGTCATAATAATAAGCTGTCAGAGGAGTCTATGGAATACCCATTTTTAAAGGTCTTTAGGAACAACTGAGTATCTAATATAGGTCCTCTAAGCACAGTTATCTCAAGGTAGGATATAGGCCAGCTGAAATTTTGTACTTTCACCACTTTGTACAGCTTTTTCAGCTGTTTGAGTTTACTTTATTTCCTATGTGTGTGTAAAATGAGTGACAAATTCTAATTTGAACCACCACATGCAAACCTGGGCATGAGGGAGCTGCAAGTAGTTCCCTTTATTGCCTACTGAGCTCTTACTCTGAGCACTACTTCTTGAAAGTGTGAATGATGGTGGTGTTTTCTGGAATGGGAGTATTTCTCTTTCATCTCTTACTCTCCAAGTACAACTCCTGTTGTGCATATAACCCCTGCGTATGGGACCTGAATAATTTGGTTATCTGTATAGTCTAAAGCCATATTCTACTACTTGCAGGACCAGAGACTTTGCAGTCCTACTTGCCACTTGATCTCCTGAGCAGAACCAGGGTTGTTACAGACAGTTCTGGGAAGGGGTCATGAGAGGATAATCCATTTGATCCCAGAGACAGGAAGAAGACAAACAGGGGGCGACTTGAAAGTGCTGTGTTTAGGAAAGTGGGGAAGCTTCTGAGAAGGATGGCTGACCACAGACTGGCAAGCACATTTAAAATGGCTTGGATAGTGGAGTCAGTGAAAGGGACATTCGACTCAGAAGTTCTTCCAGGGAAGACATCTGCCACTTCTTTCACACGACCATACATTGAGCGTGTCATCTGTTGCAGTGGTTATCCCAGACTCTCCAGGAATAAAGAGGCCTCTTACAGCTTCTAAAGTATCCAAGAGTGAACTGTGGGCGTTCTTGTATTAGTCAGATGCCCCCGCTGCCCGCAGAAGAAAGAAGTGCTGCTCAAAGTCTAACACTGCACTGATCTATGCCTTTGGAGCAGTCTAAAAGTCAGTGAGTTGTCCTTATCTGTACTTGGCTAAAGCAGATGGGGTTTTTTTCACTTGATACCACATGCTGTTTCTGCCTCAGCACCTCTTTACAGCTGTCAAAGTCATCTTGAGCTCTACTTCTTTCTGCAGTATCTGCATCTTCTCCTGTGCTAAGCAGACAGAATGAGCCTTTGTGGCCTCTGCTCCCATTTCAATGGGGCAGAAGTTTGGCTGCCTTTTGCAGCACTCCAGTTTGTCCCATCTCAGACTTGATATCATTGGTGAGCAGGTGTGAACAGGCTCTCTTTGGTTAGGACTGGGGTTTATGTGACGTAACAACTGTTTAGGTAATTAAGAATTTAGAAGATGTGATGCCAAATTTAGGATATAAAACTCTTCTGTTCCATGGAAGAGAAGTGGGAAGATGTGACAACTGCCCTCTGAACACTGAGAGGTGTTTAAGAAAAGCAATCTTACCTTTTGTATGTTCAAGCATCACTGCCTACAAAGAAAGCCAGTTTACACTAGATGCCTAGCTTTTGGGTAGCTAAAGTAAGGAGAGATGATTCCCATTATTATCAGAGAATAGTTTAATTCAGTAACCACTAGATAAAGATTAGGTCTTTATAAATCCACTATGAACTCCATAGATCATTTGTGACTTCAATTGAAATAGAGAATCTTTTTAGAGCCTGGATATGTTGCCTTTATTACTTGTCTCACCTCACCTGCTGCTTGCTGTTTTATTGCAGCAGCCTGGAAGGCAGCTTTCCTTACACTGCCTGAAGAATGAATGTTCCTCAGGTATATTAATTCTCCAGTAGAGAGAATATCCTTAACAGCAGAATGTAATTCTCTGTAATTTCTTGTAATTTGCTAGGCGTATAAGTTCTTTCTGAAAATTTTCTTGTTTATGATTTGGATTTTAATTAACTTTACATTTTAGCAAAAACCCATAGAATCATTCTTAGCTATAAAGTGCCAGTGCAGTTTGGGCATCCTATCTACCATCTCCACAGCAGTGTGTACTTGAGCATCATTGGCACTTCAATTTCTCTATCCTGCATAAGGGAAATTAGTATCCCAGATACTTAATCTCCTCTTTGAATGGTTATGCTTTCATACCACTCAGCACTAAGGCAGAAAAACAACCATTAAGGTGTGAAAATGAAGATATCTTAGAGCTGGGAAATGTGTAGCTCCTTCAGTTTCGATACAGAGCCTCCAGTCCTTATTTGTAGCGCAGGTTAGTTCATCACTTGATTTGCAAAAGTGTAGCAAAAATTGCCCATCTCTTCTTTCCTGGATGTTTTACATACTCTGAGAGGTTTTAACCTCAGACCATTCTTGTAAGGAGTTATATTAAAAGTATGGAGTTTCATTATGTCTCTTTGACTGTTGATAAAACCAATGTTCTTAGTACTGATCTTCCCTTGAGCTGCCCCTTGAGTAGGGAGCAAGATTTATTCTTGGGGTGCTTGGACTGGGTAGCCTGAAGTGAACAGTCTTCAGATGCAGTGACTATCATTGCCAGTGCAGAAAATCATATTGCATAAGAAATCAAAAATTCAAGCAGAAGTAGAGGGCTCATTTGTAAAAGAGCCAAGTTAAAAGGTAACTGCTCTAATAGTTTGTAGGATGTCTAATTATCAAAGTTATGTAAATAAAATATTTTGATTTTTCCCTGGAGTCCTACAACATCGTTCCTTTGGGATCTGTCTTGACTTTATGTACGGAGAGTAAACAAAACAAAACTAGCAAACAGTAACATGACAAAGTAATTCAGTGTGCTGGAGAGTGGATTTTTGAGGGGTTGTTTTGTGGTTTTGATGGGTTCGTGTGTTTCTTTTTAAGCATTTGTCCTAGCAGGTAAGACAGTTCACTTTCCCTTCTCAATATGGGATCTTGGAAGAGCTCATTTCCAGTCTCTTATACTGTTATGGGAAAAGCAGAACGATATTCTTGGCTGACGACAGTGCAGTTTCCAAACGTTACCATGGTGATCACCTATGTAACATCACTACCACTTTTCACAACAGCTCAATTTAAGATTCAAGTTGAATATTTCCATGATTATGGGAGGGTAATTATTTCATTACTCAAGGGAAGAAGATTTAGGAGGTAAATAGCTCTTCATTAGTTCTTAAATGATTTCCCCAGTCTTTTTAGGCCACAGAAATGCCAAATATTAAAGTGACAGAAACAGAGGGTCAAATTCTCATCTCCCTCTTCATCTTGCCTACCTCTCAGCCCCTTCTGAGCAGCCAATAAAGTAGAAATATCTCTAACCATTAAATGCTGTTGAAACTTCAGAAATTTGCTGTAAAGCTCTGTCTTGCCCCTTTTTTTCCAAGGTGCTCAGTTTTTTCAAACATGCAGTGCAGCTGAAGTCCAGCAAAATTGCAGGTTGCATCACTGACCACTCCCTGTAACTTTGAAAAGTTACAAAAGCAAGTTGAAGTAGTACCCCAAATTCTGGCCTGTTACTCAAGAACTTCCTTGTTTTAACTCTAGATGTTAATATCCTTTGTGGCTAGGACAAGCCAGAGCTCATTAACTGCTTTCTGGGTTTTTTAATTCCTTCAGAATTTGAGCAACTGGGAACTTAGACTACAGAGTGATTATGTAGGAACTATTGATACCTTCTGTTATTCGTGGTGATATTTCATGGAGTTTATGTGCACATTTTAATTGAACAAAGCCATCTATTTATAATTAGAAGTGGAGGTAAAAAAACCAAGAAATGAAATGTTCAGTTCTACTGGGAATTTTATAAAAAGTTCACCTTTATTGTTAATTGCAAAGGGACTGTCTTCTACTAATTAAATCAGTGGTGGAACATCAAATAGGTTTTACAAATAACTTAATGGTTTATAAACAAATAATTGCCACAGCAAAATAAGCACACATAACAGAAAGAAAACCATTATATTGTAACACTGTTATTAATTTGTCCCTTCACGTTATAGAATATGCAGGTCACAGGAGACTATTAGAAGAAAGCTTGCAGATACCCTTTGAATCATACTGTTTGTTAGGAACCAAGGGTGAAATGATTCATGATTTCCTTTGCCTGCCTGTATTTTTATGTTTTCCAGTGAAAATAAATGAGTAGATTTACGTAATCACAATAAGACATTTCAAGAGTAGTGGCGCAAAGTTTTTTAGATTATATCACCAGGCTGCCAAGGTTTCAGGACACTACTAATATGTCTAGACAAGCAGCTGCTTGTGTTGTTTTGGCTGACTGTCATTGTGTTCCTTTATTTTTTATGGCCCTGGGTACAGCAATGATGCAACTCCGTAATCAAGTGATTGGGAATATAAAAGACACAGGAAAATACTGCAGTGTTATGCTAAATCAGACTGAGGTAGAACATGGCTAATCAACATTTTTCTGTTTTGTATGCTACTTCTTAGGGATATCTGCCAGAGAGAATCTAAGACTAGGTCACAGTGGAATTAACTGGAAAATGCTTAATTTTTGTTTTTCTCCAGAAAATCTCATTTATGGAAGGAGATTTTCAATACCAGTTTTGTTGACACTTCCTCAGACTGAGTGAAACTGCACATCATGAAACACCTGATTCAGAATGCTTGCCTGGAGACCTCAAATTCATGCCTACCTTGGTCAAACTGTGGACTTTCATGTGGTTGGCTTGACTGTCTCACAGAGATTTCTCAGTATAAAATTCCACTCTGTATAGCTATGACTTATCTGTTGACTCCGAGGGACAGGCACACAGCCAACATCTGCCTCCTGGACTGTTTAAACACAGTTCCTGGGCTAGGGCTGTGTCATCTTTCTTCTGGAGTTATGATGGCCTCAGGAATTCATGGTAGGAATGAGCCTGAAGGGTCCCTTACAGCTCAACATCCAGCATCAACTGTCCAGTTCTCCACAGGGTGATGGATTCCCACAGGGAGCTCTTGTCACGTCCTGTTTTAGAACCCCCTGTGGAGTCCCTGATCTTTTTCACTCTTGATGACATCAGGGATTATTTAGCACTCTTGACCCCTTGGTGTGTGTTACAAATGAAAAAGAGTAGCTTTAATTGGAACTTTTATGGACAAGTTCTAGCATAGAAGAGTAATCTATTAGAGTAGACAGATCCTGATATTTTTACTCTAATTTTCCATGGAAAAACTCCCCAATATTTTGTTAGTAGCTGTTAGAACAGGAAAAAAAAAGAATGTTAAGTCTTATTGACTTGGTGAAGCAACGTTGCAACGCAGTTACACTCAGAAACAGACACCTTCTGGAACATGGCCACGTTTGCCCTTAAATATTCACAGGTGTGTTTGCTAGTTAACACTCATTCAAAGATGACAATACAAAGTTTCAATATAGCAGCAAGAAACAATGTACATTATAATGCACAAATTCTATTTGAGGTCAAGACTAAATCAGGAAAGCTCATAAAAGCTAGATGCATAGCACAAAATAATTGATTTTTCATAGAATCAGAATAATTTATGTTGGAAAGAACCCTTAACATAATCAAGTCCAACAACCCAACACTATGAAATCCATCTCTAAACCATGACTCCAAATGCCCTGTTTACACGTTTTTTACACACCTCCAGGAATGGTGGCTCAGCAGCTTCCCTGGGCAGCCTCCAATGCTTGAACAAACCTTCACCTTTCTGTGAAGAAATTTTTCCTAATATCCAATCTAAACTTCCCCTGGCTTAACACATTTCCTCTTGTCCCACCTCTTGCATGGACAAGTAATGGTGTCATTTTTAGAGCTGCCTGCAGTCACTACCAGCTGTGATTCACTGTTGGCCAGTTGCTAATTTCATTTTATATTTTCCTAGCAAGGCAAAAAAGATTCTACCAGAGGAATATACAGTAAGATAGAAAAATACAGCTGGAACAGAGAGGTAATGCCTGGTAGGAGGGGAAATATTTCACTTGAAGTGCCTGCTAAACTGAATACTTTCTGTTCTCACTTCTGTGTAAAGTGGAATTTATGCTGTTATGCTATTTTTGTTCTGAAGAAGAATGGTTTAGCAGTCTGCCAGGAGTGTAAACTAAACAAGGTGTGATGTCTGAAATTAAGGAAGGAAAATTAAAAAAAAATAGCTCTTCTTGAGCTTCCCATGTCTACTTTATCTGACTTAGTTCAGGCAAGTAACCAGATTGGACACAATACAGCAAATTATTACTCACACACTTAGTACAGAGTATTTTAATAAAATCACTGAAGTAAAGCATGTAGGAGAGAAATTAGACTTCATTTAGCACAGCATTTCTTTTTCATATTAGTCTTGTTTTGATTTCCTGTTGAAAAATTATATTTTGAAGTAGCAGTGAAATCCTGCCTGATGTCACAAGAATAAAGCTTCATTAAATTACTAGAGCTGTGATTTCTCTCCAAAGTCATCCTACTTCTCTGTAGGTTGAGGTTTCTTCATGAATGATCATGCAGTCTGGCTGGTACCTCCACCACATTTTACAGGGTCTTTTTCTCTCCCACCATGTTTTATAATGGTGTGGTTTTTTTTCAAGACACTGTAAGCTAGTTTCATGATTTTGCATTTCAGGAATAATTATGTCTTACTGCTTTTTCTACTTTATAGTAGAAAAGAAATCATGACAGCCATTCAGCCTAGATTTACCATACATAAGAATTCACAGTATTTAATTATCTAGCAATTTCCTCCATTGTTTTCAATAGATTTTCCTTTCTTTATTAAATATAAAACATTTAGTCTTCAATTGCAAGGATGTCGGGGCATTTTCAGAAGGTTTCCTGACATTTATCCTTATTATTAGTCTATGGCATATTTTATTTTATTCCGACCAAATCTCATAGAGTTAGTAGAAAATGTTCAACACAGTAGAAAAAGCTGTTCAGAAGAAGGTGGAGAAGGCACAAATTGGTTCTCATGTGGTTTTGGGTAGAAAAGCCCCCCAAATACCAGAATGTGTGAAGACTCAAATGCATACTCTGGGCTCTACCTTCTGGATGAGGGTAGCTCTAGGAGTATTTAAATGCTTTCTGCATGGTGAAAGGAAGACAAAGTGTGCTGCCTGGGAATCACTGCAAAAGCATTGCTTTGCTGCAGTTTATTTTTTTTGGTTGACCTTTATCATTTTCAAAACAAATAGGATAAAAGCAGTGCTTAAAATATTTAAAAATTCTTCTGTTTTAAAGCATATGCTAGTATTCTGGTATTTACCTGCAAGTTCTCTTCAGTGTTGCAATATGAGGAAATTCACTCAGAACTACACATTCAATAATTTTTAAAGGTTACTTAAGTAGTGTAATAAAATATTTTAAAATCTTATTTGTAGAACTTGTGGTAAAAGCTTTAGGAAAGAAATGGTGATTTTTATCTTTTCTGTCACTTTAGTATTTTTAAAGAATTTCACATGGTTTTCCAGTATCATAAAAAGATTCAAGCTTCAATTGAGTACACAATGTAATAGAACTAGAAAAGACTTCTGCTATCTCAAGGAGTTGTACAGAATAGAACATTTCAGTTGGAGGGGACCTGCAATGATCACCTTTCCCAGCTGTTTAAAATTTGAATATATTAAGGGCAAAAATTTGTAGCACATTGTACATAGAATAGAAAATTTACAGATTTTCATGGACTCTGAATTTAGCAGAAGGATAATTGCTCAGAACTTGAACATTGAGAACACAACCAGCAAGTAAAATCTAAAACCCAGAATGTGTCTCTCCTTGCACCACACTGTCTGTATTTTTGTGTTTATTATATTTATTACATCTTGGGGAGCATGGACACCTGTTTTTTTAGTTTATTTTTAGGAAGTTATTCATCAGGATTGGGTTCTGTTTGTTCAGACAACCTATCTTTATTTTCAATTGTGCTTTGAGACTGAAGGCTCATCTCAGCAGTTCTGGTGGAGTAGAGGGAAATAGGGGCAGGTCACTGAGCAAACAATTCCCTCTTTCTTCAGCAGTGTGTCCAAGACCAGTTTGCCCATAGGAAAATCACTTTTGTGAATGTCAAAGGCAGAACAAACACTCCTCACCCCACTCCCTGCCATTTTTCAGGAAAAAAAAATTATCAATGTTTCTTTTCCAATTCAACTTCAATTTTTTTTTCTTGTAAACAAATACTTAACCCAAGAAGATAATTTAGTTTCATTGAAAACTCAATTTTGTATTAAAACAGTTTTTTGATGAATTTGTGACCAGGCCTCATATTACCATGTTAATGACCTGTTTATTTTTCTTTATCAAGACTGTTGAATAATTGTAGTTACTAAAACAGGGGTGGGGGGGTTGTCTGGTTTCTTTGCTCTCTTTTTTTTTTTTTCCCTCTGAGGAGAAACACTCCAATGTGAATGGAAGGGCCTTTACACATTGCAGCTAATGGTTAAACAGGTCACTACTTGACAGTTGTTGCTCAACTGATGCTCCCATGTTCTTGCCTTAGACTTTGTACTTGGCTTTGAGCATATTTTTGGAATATTTTTGAAGCAAGATTATTAAACTCAAAACTTTATCCAAAATGTTTATGAATGGGACTAAATAACATTTGTTCTAGGGAAATAAGCTTACAAAAAGTAGCATTTTTTAAGAGATTAGAGTTAATTGAAAGTTTTGATGAAATGCAGTGGATGATTTTGGTAGGGAAAAATGTGAATGGAAAAGATGAGAGTATTGATTTTTTTTAGAATATGCAAAATATTTCATTTGAACATTTTTAAATGAAACAATTTTTTGTGACACTCCTGTTTAAAAATCAACCTCCAATTGGGAAAAAAGGTTTAAAATAAGCTATTTGAAAATGAAATTAAGCCATTAACTCTAGGTTGATGCAGAGCAAATTGTTATTTTGATTTCTGTGACATTTATTTCTTGAACTCTTTTTATAGCTTTATTTGGCCCAAGTTACCCATCAAAGCAAGAAAGATTATTTGCTCAATTCTATTTACAAATTTCATTTAATTACTTGCAGTGGATGCATTTTCAATCCAGGCAGATCTGATTTGAAGGTATTTTTCAATGCTCTGCTTCTTTTTCAGAGAATTCAAAAGGTATTGTTTTCAGACAACAAAAAAAGCAAACTTTTTGACATTGGTATAGCTGAATGAACATAGGACAGTCAAGGATTACCCTGCCTAACTCATGGTTTGTGTGGCTCTTTACCAGATGCCCATTGGTAAGGTATAATGAGTGGAATAATAAACACATGTGATTGTATGAAATTTTAAAAATTATGGCTCCTACCTGAAGGAGATTGAAGGTATAATCAGTTGATTGGTTTGTAGCTAATATTATTTCTGTTGAGATTCATATGTTTGTTACTTTGTAGTTAGAAAATAAATAATTAAGATGTAGGGTGGAAAGACATGGAAATTTGTTCTGAGTGCGATTAATTAGCTTATTTGCTCCAGTTTATTTTTGATCAAATAGAAGATGCTGAAAGAGTATAAAATAAGGTCCTTAATATACTCTAAGGGCCTGTTTCTGCCCCAGCTGACATTAAAGGCGAATTCTCACTGATGTGGCTGATGCCCTAATTGCCTGGGTTGACATTGATGGTTTCTCATTTCTCAATTCCAATAGCTTTACTCTAGATAGGATGTTTGGATGATGTCAGTTTTCTAAGCAGTGATCAGATGAAAAACAAATATTTTAAATGAAAGATTAAAGAGCTGGAAGAAGAAAATGATGCAGCAAATGATTGGTGACTATCAAGCCACCTTCTTACAGGTGAGAACATACAGGAAGGAGGGGTCTCTCTGTGCCCATTTTTGATGTTGGGGAATGCATTTGCATTCCCTGGGTTTGTTGCACTAACTCCTTGCTGTGAGTCACAAAATTTATCTTAATAATTTTAAAAGAACCAGGTTATCTAGAGGTGACTTATTTTTAAACCCAGAGCCCACCATTAACAGTTTTTTTTTAACATGATAATTTTGTTTCATTTTTCACCTCTTTGTTATTCATTTTATTAGACTTGAATGCAGCCTTGCTGCACTGTGATTCCTCCTCTCTTTTTTCCACATGGCTGCCTGGTTTGCAGAGGATGCCTCCTTACAGATGTGTTCCTTCCCCTGACAAACAATTACCCCTGTTCCCCTCTGCAGGAGGCCATTAGGACATCATCACGGGTTCTGCTAAGTCATCTCACAATCACAGTTTTGTGCAATCACCTCTCATCTGAGTCTATCTAGGCATATGCCATGCGGGGAAACTAGCAGTCACAAAATGCAGCACCTCCAGGCATATTATTTGTTATTTTGGTCCAGGAGTGTGACAGATAATGGCCACTGTCTGCAGGTCTCATTGGCTGCAGGCTCTGGCATCATATGCAGAAAATGCAGAAAAGCCAGGACAGGTGAGCACATTCCTACTTAATAACAACAAAAGGAGCAGTTTTGTATTTTCGCTGCAGATAAAAGCACTAAAAAGGCAGACTCAAAAGGTAATGTTTGGAGAATTATTCCACTGAATAGAGCCACAAACCTAAATTTATGTTACATCTGTTCTTTATTACTTATTGTTTATGAGCTGTGTGTGCAAATGGCAAATGTGTCAATAATTTGCTTCATATTTAGCCTAGTTATCATAGTGGAGCTAAGCATTTAACATTATTAGACTAACAAAACACCATAAAACTGGGCATTTCTAAGCTTCAATGTGCCAATTATTAGGAGAGACTCCTTAAAATCCAGATGTACCAGGTGGGTCCTTCCATGCTAGACTAAGAAGAGCAGAGAACTCCATTACTTATAAACTATTTGAGAAACTGTTCACACTTTTCCCCCTAGCTGTTCACACAGTTCTAACTGGTGTTAAAAAAAATCCTTAATTAAATATTATGATTCCAAGGACTGTGTTAGACCTTGAAATAAATGTACCCAAAACCGTGGGTTTTTTGATAGAAAGAAGCCAGCTGTTCTGTGGAAGACTCTCAGTCTGCATAAATGTTACAAACTGCTGAATTACTAAAAGGTCCCTTGATATATGATCTCATGTTGCTTAATAGGCCTCAGATTACTTTGGGGAAAAATGGGTTTTATTGTGTTAATCATATGAAAACGAAGTTACTAATCCCTATCTAATTATGAGGGGTTTTTTTAACTTGTAATAATATCCTAATTATTTCCTCTTATTGAAACAAGTCTTGTTCTAAAAGTAATCCTCAAGAAAGCATATGGAAAACTATCCAATGAAATACCTTGGCTTTAATTTTAATTTATATGAGTTTTGAACCATTATTTTTTGTTATTGTTGTTTCAAATATTATCAACAAATATTGTTTTGTATTGTACTCTAACAAATTCCTCTTCTCTTTTGATAGCTCTCTGAGCAGAACCTTAATTCAGGTTCCATACAAAATGTTTAGTTTATGATATTAAATCAAGTGAGTATAGACTCAGGACAATCAATCTTGAAATAAATCACAGAACAATGCAATTTAAGATTATTTGACTGCTGACAGGCAGATGATTAGATAGCATAATCATTTCCTGTACTCTGTCTGCCTCTGAAAGTGCTCTGGTTTTGGGTATTTATTTCCTACTGCAAGGTGAAAGAGATTGGAAAACCTTGGGGTGGGGGGTGGGGAGAAAGGTAAGACTATTGAGGATAAGGAAGGAATAAGAATTTATGAGTAATTGTGTAGATACCACTGAGCAACATCTTAACCTCATGCCCAAGTTAAAATGCCTTTGCAGCAAATGAGACTGAGAACTGCAAAGTGAACCTTGTAGTCAATGGAAGGGAAAAATCCCCATGGTTTTCCTGCAATGAGCTCATCAGGGAGCTCCTCCCTAATTTAGGCTCTAGCTTGCAAAAAAGAAGTCTTTTTTTTGTCTTTTTTTTTTCCTCTGACACTATTAGATCAAAACAGTACCCAGGCATTAGACAGTATTTATTAGCTTGTAAGGCCAGAGATAATGATCCCATTCAATCAGAACTCATGAATAATTCAGCAGTCCCAACTCCACATAATTTCTGTCTTTACTTTTAAAACCAGTAAAGCACCATTTGCATTGCCTTTTTGAGGGGAGGGGAAATGACAGTAAGCAGGAAAATAAAGCAGATTTTTTTTTCTTTTGGTTCTGCTTCTCAAACATACTCAGCTCTCAGAATGCTGTCTCCCTTCCCTTTCTGCTCTCCTATCTCCCAGAACAAAAAACGACATCAGAATAAATATTAATCATGATACTATTGAGAAGATGCTGTACACTAATTATTGTCAAGAATAGTGCTACCCATATTTATAGAGAATTTTGTAATCACTGCAATTTGTGCAGTATTGTTACTTATACTAGCTGCTATGAAGTAATTACAGGTTTTTCACTTTTTTTGTGTGTGTGTATTTTGTTGTTGGGGATTTTTTTTTTTGTCTTTTTGAATTTTTGTTTTAAAAAAACACCCACACTTTTTTTTTTTTTTTTCTTTCAGGCAAGTTTGCAAATAGTCTTTTTCCCTTTGAGCAGTTTCTGAGAAATGAAACATTCTTTCTGTCAAACTTGTTTCCTGCTGCTGAGCAGAAGGAGCCCAGGCTGATGTGGTTCCCATGAAGCTAAAGGAAAACTGCTGGGTTACATATCCCATTGAATGGTGGGCACAGGATGAATCTGAGCTTTTCAGAATCTTGGAGCCTTTCTTTGCTTCACTTGCCTAGCTTACTCACTAAGTAAGTTACTGATTGTAACAGTATTTTGGTTATATTTCATGGCAGATCCCACACTGCTTTAGATATTCCCCCTTTACTTAATGCCCTTTGCTTTTTCAGGTCATGCTGGGTAAGGTAATAAAGGTTTATTCTGTAGGATATTGCTGCTGCTTTATAAACCCACTTTTGTATTTTATGTGTGCTAAATTGTGACAGCAGTGAAGTGAGCATTACATGATTTGGTCCCTTTCTTGGGCATCATAGTAGGGACCTGTTCCCCTTAGTCCAGAGAGAAATTCTGGGGCAAACCTACGAGGGGGAGAAGGTTGCCATTTGCAGCCATTTGCAGGTTGCCACCTGCACTCATGAGTGGGATCCCTGTAAATAAGTAGCATGTTCCAAACCCCAACTACAGCCTATTAAAATATTCATTACCTTGCTTACTGATGTGAGCTTCTGTAAAGAACGAGGGAGTAGAGTTCTCATAAATTGATTATTTTTTTTTTGTTATAAACACAAACAGCTTTGCTGAACCGTGGGAAGGAAGGAGAAGCATTAGCAATGACATTCTGATCCTGTCAACAGCACTCTACAAGAATGCATTTCTCTGACATCTCTGTTAACACAAGTAATGCAGATGTCAAGAAAGTCATCACGTGCATGCGTAATGATGCAGCAGAGTGGCTGTACACACTGAATTCACATCTATGATGCAGTGGGAAATATACAAATCATCTTTCCATTTTTGCATGAGTCATTGGCCTGTCTTTCCATATCTGGGATGATATATCCTTGGAAAAGGGATAGAGGGATAGGAAGAAGGGTTTTCCTGGGAAAGCACTTTAAGAGCTGAAGATTGAGTTCTAAACATACTGGAGAGTACATGTCCTTACTGTGGATGTACTTGTGCTTCTTTATCAAGTAGAACAGAAAATAAGTGAACTAAAACCTAATTGTTTTTCTTCATGGAGTTATGTCAATGTTTGAAGAAGGAGAAGGCTTTCTAGCCACATTTGAACCAAAATATTTAGAGGGTAAATAAGCAGCAGCTCAGCAAGCTGCAGCTTAAGAAAAGATTGTCAATAAATCCTGAGGGACTGCAGATATATTTGTTAACTTCCAGTGTCAGTCTGAGTGAGAATGTTTGTGTATTCATGTCAGTCCTTAATTAAAGGCCTCTTGGGAGATTTTAAGATCTTCATCTTGGATTAGTGAAACTAAGCAAAAGGAGAAATTGGGCTTTGCAAATTGCCACAAAGATGGAGAGTAGTGAGTGAAAAGGATGTTCTGATTCAGATATCATTGATTTCCTCATACATATTGTGGTATGAGAACTGCTGGTTTAGGGGACATCACCAACCAAACATTTACACTGCTAGTAGAAAGGCTGCAATGGTACTTGTATTAACAGTTGGTGCTAAACAGTAAGAAACCCCAGAAATTTAGGATGAAGCTGAGTTCAGCTTAGCACAAACTAACATAGTGCTCATGAATTTTGCATCAGTTTTTAGTTATGTCTTTGCAGAGTTTGAAATTGAAGTATGAAAGAAATAATACCTATACAACTGAATGTTTAGGCTTGTCCTTGTGTACCCTCTGATCAGCCCTCATATTTAGAGGAAACATCAGTACAAGTCCTGGTATAGAGGAATATGAACATGATAGGGAACATGAAAACATAAATATGAATGCCTGAGTGTTCTGGTGAAAGTAAAATTGAATCTGTAGAGTGATGCAGGTAAGGGCCCAATGTTCTTTACAAGTGCTGGGTATTTCAGTTAGGCTGCCTGTCTCTCCAGGTCCCATGGGCTGAATGCCCTTTAGCAGCAGGTGCACAGGGCTGCCTCGCATTTCATCCAGGGGATTGTGCAGCCTGAGAGCGCCCTGCAATATGAGGCAAAATGTGGTGAATGGGGATGACAAGGTAGAAAAATGAATTCTGGATTTGAAACAGAATGCTGATGTAGATATACCTTCTGATATTCTGTAGTGCTGGTACCTATCTCTAAGTGATATAAGGCTAAGGTAGTTTCCACTGAACTCAGAGGGGTTTTACTTGTATTGGTGTTTGTAGGAAAGGGGATCTGATATTGAGTTTTGCCAAAAAGGGAGATTCTGTCTTCAGCCTGCATAAATTTACATGTCAGCACATGTGACTCTGATTGCCAAAGAGGAATCTAAATGTACCAAATATAATTCAAATCATATGAAATAGATCTGTAAAGTAAATCGTCTCACATGTTTCACCCAGGGACAAATTTAAGCAGTTAAGCAACTTAGCATGGAAAGTCCTTATAGTTTAAAAATAAACACAACAACGATAATATGTGACCAGAATCCATGTTCTTTATTGGGATCTATGAGGCACAACATCACCAGCCAGGCAAGGGATGGGATTGTCCTGCTCTGCTCTGCACTGGGGCAGCCTCACCTCCAGCGCTGGGGGCAGCTTTGGGCACCACAATGTAAGAAAGACACCAAACTATTAGAGAGCATCCAAAGGAGGGCTGTGAATGGGGAAGGGCCTTGAGGGGAAACCGTGTGAGGAGGGGCTGAGGGCACTTGTCCTGTTCAGCCTGGAGGAGACTGAGGGGAGACCTCAGTGCAGTCACAGCTTCCTCCTGAGGGGAAGAGGAGGGGCAGGCACTGATCTCTGCTCTGTGCTGACCAGTGACAGGACACGAGGGAGTGGCCTGAGGTTGTGTCAGGGGAGGTTTAGGTTGGATATTAGGGAAAAGTTCTTCACCCAGAAGGTGGTTGGGCACTGGAACAGGCTCCCCAGGGCAGTGGTCACAGCACCAAGCCTGACAGAGCTCAAGAAGTGTTTGGACAGTGCTGTCAGGCAGATGGTGTGACTCTGGGGGATGGTGCTGTGTAGGGCCAGGAGTTGGACTTGATGATCCTTGTGGGTCTCTTCCAACTCAGAATTTGTGATTCTGTGATTTTCCTTATCCTGAGCTGTATAATTCAGCACACAAGTATCACAGCATTAGTTACTACTACAAGTTCTGCTTTGTAATGGATAATGATGTATACACAGCCTGGCCCAGGGAGCTTAAAGTCAAAGTGATAATCCTAAACATAATTATACATGTACCTAACTTCACATTTGAATTCAGTGGGGCACAGGGGTGCACACAGTTGAACAAGCATGTGAGCAATGATTTTCCAGAACAGAACACAACTTAAATCTTCATGGTGCAAAGGTCAATTATTATATGCCTTGAATGTTTGTATATGAAGCATTTCCCTCTTCGTTTGGTGGGGGAGTAATGCCATTTTTATTGTATTGCCTTGCTTGTGATGGTTTCTAAAGAACAAGCAAAAGTTTTAAGAAGGGGTTGAGAGTCTTGCTCCAGACTCATGTAATGCCAGAAATTTCTACCCCACCACCCCATTTCCTCCTTCACTCTTAGATTACTCAGGTTGCCTTGCAGTGTTAATGAGAAACTCTGCCCAGTACCACGCTCTGAATCAGGAATTACCTGCAGCAGTTTTATTTTCAGCACTCTCTGCAGCAGTTGCACTGACACATACCGGAGTGCAGAAGTGAAATAACCTCCAGCTTTCTCCCAATGTCAAGTGTCTCAGCATCAGAGTTTAGCATTAGAATGTTCTGATCTCTTATAGGATTCCTGAGTTAAGCAAAAATATGCTGTAAAGTCCATTCAAAATCTACTAATGATGTATTTAAGCCTTTGGAAGTTAAAACCTGATCCTACT
This sequence comes from Phylloscopus trochilus trochilus, assembly GCA_016584745.2. Classification (NCBI taxonomy): domain Eukaryota; kingdom Metazoa; phylum Chordata; class Aves; order Passeriformes; family Phylloscopidae; genus Phylloscopus; species Phylloscopus trochilus. Next base: position 6,636,281 of record WQNJ02000041.1, on the reverse strand, counting down.
TTCTCTGAAGGTGATAAGAGTCCTGCAATTTACTTCAGTGGGAGCAGGATTGGGCCCTAAGTCACTAAATAACATTTTCCATGGTAATAATTAATAACAGCAGTTTTGAAGCTAAAGAAACTCCTAATTTTTTTTTTTTTTTTTTTGTAATGCAAGTATCCAAAATTGCAGGTGGATTTAGGAAGAGAATCAAACAATTATCTGAGGTATGTCCAGGGATGACAAGCTCTGAAATCAGGACACATCCAGGGTTGCAGGCTGAGTGAGATACTGTGGGATGGATTAAGAACTATCAAATGCTGTAAGAGAAAGGTAAGTATTATTGACTGGGGGTGGGCTAGGAAAATAATATGCTAATAAGGTGCATTGCAGAGGTCTTAAAACCTGGCAGATGCATTTTTCTAGGGGGATGTTTGTAGTGTGAGGGGTTCCAGAAGATATGTCTGAAAGGAGACCCAAGGGGAAGTTTAGTCAATCTTGGATGCTTTTTAAAAATATTGTCTTGCCTTGTGGTTAAATAATGAATGCAAATCTCCTTTCATGGATTTAAAGCTCTGATTGCTGACATGGGAAAACCAGAAAGGTTTTGTTGTTTTTTCTTTTTTTTCTCTCTTTTGTAAAATAACACCAAATGACATGGATATCTCTTTGTTCTCACATATGAATTTATCTTTGTTTTAAGATAAAAGGAACACCAGATGTGACTGGGACTGCATTAGCAGAAAAGAGCTGTGCAGAGTATTGTGGTTTTCATTTGTCAGGGTTGTTGGAAACATTTCTGTGTCTTTCAGTGGACAGCAGTGTAGCTTGCAGCTTGGGGTTCAAGGAAATTGAAAAATACAATCAAGTCTCTCCGATTTAGGAACAGAACTGTGATGTGATGTGTGCAACAGTGCACCCTGGCTATTATCCAATTGAGTTTCATTAATTCTAGTAGTCCTTCCATGTGCAAATTTATAACATCACATGATGTCAATCACATTGTGAATAGTGCCATCATATCCAGTTGCAAACTTCGCACACAGTCCTGAGGCAGAATTTTTGTTTTGATCATATATAATATTATGCTAAATCATGTGGCATTTTGTCCCATTCCCAGCATGGTGGTTTGGCCTTTCCCAAAGCCTAAGACAGGGAATGCATCTTTCTCAGGTTGTGGCCAATCTTCTCCCTATCTTGTTCCTATTTTGAATAAAATGAATACACAGTATGGCCATGTAAACAAGAAATGAGGAATCAGACCTTCTGTGGCTATGGACAGAGTATACCAGAGACAACTTACCCTTCTTTTTAAGAAATAATATCAAATTATGTTCTGTTTACTGTGGATTTAGAAGCAGTAACTGTGCAGGCAGTGATTCTGCAAGTTATCACTCATCAGCTGGCAGTTAGTAATTACTTGTTGTGTTCCCAAACTTGTAGAAATCATGAGAGAATTTAGGTGATGTCCTCAGTTGATGAAGATGATCTGTTATTTCAAAGTAACCTTGCTTTCCATCAAAAGAGACACTATCTCCCCAAGGAACTTGGAAATGTAATACAATAATACTTAACCTGATTAAACTAAGTAACTGAGTGGGAAGTAACTTATATTGCATGACTTTAAAGAATCTGTCTATTAGCTGCTCTATTATATTGCAGCCCTCATTAGCAAGATAATTCATCATACTGGAAAATGTGAATTGTGCTTTATGAATTAGTATAATAATATTCTGCACCTGGTAGTTATTAATTCCAGTTCAGTCTGATTTATCATAACATTAAACTATTCAGTGTTTGAATAGAAAAGTTAGTTTTCATGTTGTTTCAAGATACTGTGTGTAGAATGTTTCAGAATAATAATTAGATATTGGATACTACTATATTTTCTGAGGCAGAGACAGTGATTGCTTGAAAATGATATTTAAATGACCCTACTCTGTTTAGAAACCATATAGTTTAAATTGTACCATCCATTGCTGCTGGATGGACCTCTACAAGAACATTTCTTTCAATGAGAAATGACACTATTTTTGTGCTGACAGTTTCTGTGTAATAATAGTGTTAGGTTTTGCCAACGAGCTACAATTGTTTCTAATATGACAGTTTGTTGAATTGTTGAATTTTGAATGCAGAGTAATTGAAAATGTACATTACTGTGGACTTCACTGGGTGAGGCAGGGGAGGGTGGAATTGGAATTTGCTTCTGGCTCTAGTCTTGTTTAAAATGCACATGATGCAGTTCTGATTGTGTGAACAATTTTTTAAACCAGTCTTAGAAAGCAGTCATTTACCAGCAGTTAGCAGGGAGATTATGCTGGGGAGATGATACAGAAATGTGTATATTGACTTAAATTGAGATAGATTGCTTTAGCTTATTCTACATGCTATTTCTAATAATATTGAATGTCGGTAACGATTTCCCTCAGAGAATCCCAGAATTCTTTATAAGCATTTAATGAATTTTCTTTTGAAAGACAAGACATGTCAGTGTTGAAAGTACAGGAACACATAGTAAAATAGTTAGTAGTGAGAAGAGAGTCTAGGTTTGTTGATTTCCTGCTTTAGTTTCTCTGTTGGGACACTTTTCCCTGGGGCTGTGACAGAGTCAAAGCAAAGTTTGATCTGAGATGTCTCAGTGTCTGGTAGAACAACCTGGCACTTTTACCAAGGAGCTGGTGAAATTGCTTGTGAATGTGCCAGGTGGTAGCTGAGGACTTAGGTCATATTAGTGATAGAAGAGCTTGATTCTTGCTATCAGGGACTGGAGGCAAGTTCTTTTGTGAGTCACACCAGGTTTCCTATGGATCTACAGCTCTGGGTGTCAATGGTATTGCTCACGACGCTCACCAGGGGCTTGAGAAGAGAAAGAAATACTGTGTAGAACACAGAAAATACACTTGTCCCATTCTGAGTGCTGCTGGCCCTCTTCCTCTCAGGATAGCTGGTGTCCATATTTTTCTTCTCACACCATTTCTTTACTGTCTAAAACTCCCTTTTGTGGCCACATGAGTATCTTGCTCACCTTTGCACTTGGGACTCTATGGGAACAACAGTTTAGAATCTTATGCTTGCCCTGTATTAGGTAATTACTTAATTACTGTGTTTTTGAGAAGCTTGTCAAAATCTTTAGGTAAGTACCTATGGAAAGCCATGGTCAGCTTTAATTCCCTTCTTGTATGAAGCCTTTAAATAAAATTAAGTCTTCCACTCTGCTAGTGTTGCCAATTAGAAAAGACACTCCTTAACTGAATTACTATATGGTATGGTGTGAGTAATAAATTCAAAAATTGAAATAAATTCATAAGTGATATAGTGTCAGTTTTGTGCTTTATAATTTGCAAAATATTTTTCAGTAACAATTTTGTCTACATTGCTAAGTATCTCAATATGTAGAGGTATCTTATGCTAAGTTTATTCATGGTTCACATCACAAAATCTTTCATTTGTTTAAGAACTTGTGTTCCTAAAATAAATACAAATGTCTTTTTTGGAGTAGGGTTTTCCATTTATGCATATTGCATTGTTTAAAGGGTAATCATTTGTACAGACTGGAAATATATAGGTTTTGATTGTATTTTAGATGCTTCTGAGATTAGAGCAAATATGAGTCTCCATAAATGGTCTAAGCTACAGAGCTGTGAAAAAAATGGATTTTCAATTTTCTGAACAAAATGAACTCCCCCAAATTATTTTAGCTCAAGTGAAACATTTTTCCAACCTGAAATGGATTTTTAACATCTTTCTCATATTAATTTTTGTCAGTTTAAAATACTTTGTATGAAAAACTCAATAATGCTTTCAGAAACATTGAAATAAAATGCTTCAGAATTGCACGTGTTCTGGATTTAATTTTTTTGACCAGTGCTGCCTGGTGAATTAGGTCCAAGTTGGCAGATAGGTATGGCAGACTTGACTGCTTTTCTGAGTGAATAAATTATTTGTCTGAAAAGTTTTAGCATGCTGTACTCCTGGCAGGAGTTCATCTGGGTGACTTCCACCTTTTCTTTCTTCCAGTTTGGGTCCAGGAGTGAGAGGTGAGGTTTTTCCTGTTTACTGACAGCACATAGACACCGCTTTATCTGGTCTAAATCAGCACAGCTCTGGTGGATTTCTACCTGCTGAGGAGCTGTCCCCTTCTCTTCATTACTAATGCCTTAAAATCATTCTGGCTTGATTTTCAGTTAGTTCACCTTGACTTATTGTCCTTCATTATTTTAATATTCATTTATGTTTTTGATCACCTGCTGACTCAATCATTTTTGAGCCCTTGTATTTCATTGCAATAACTAATTTCTAATACTAACAATCTTGACTTTTCTAATTGTTTATTTTCTTATTTTCTCCTTTTTCTTTTGTTGTCCTCGTTAATCTTCTGTTACAGAATTTTTTTCTGACACTTCAACGTTTTTCATGATGATGATTAATAATTTACATTTTACTTATTTAAACTTACATCATTTCTTCCCCTTAAACAGTGAAAATTGCTGTAGAGTCCATTAAAATCCCTCAGCTAATTCCTGGTGGGTTCTGGCAATCTATCCAAGTTCTTGTTGCTAGAGAAGCATTTCTTGAGGTAATCCTGATTACTGTTTTTTGGCTTGGAACTTGCAGCATACAGAAACCAGTAGAAAACAGTTTAAAATTTTGAAAAGGAATTCCAAATAGAAAAAATCATACTGTTTTAGCTGTTTATTGATGTTAGTTATCTCTACTGCTGCTGTTCTGCTTCTGATGGGAACCTTGGCAGCAAACCTCTGATTTCTGCCAGTGCAGAGGAAATGTAGGGCGATGTTGTTGGTCAAATCCTGCATCAAAGTTAGTCCCATGTGCAAGATCAATCTTTGCTTTACACAGCGACTCATCTTCTGTGCGTGGATGCTCTGGAGAAAAAGCTGCTACTTCAAGTTAACAGTTGACTGTGAATAATTTACTAACACTGATATTCTTTAGTTCTGTGAATATTTTATGATAAGCTTTGGGAAGAATCTGTAAATTCAAGTATGAGATCAGCATGAAAAATGTCTCCCATTTAGGTTTCCCTGAGTGTAACTATTTTGTACACTATTTTGTAACTGTGCTCTTGCTCATTTGATGCAGTACACATGACTAGGTATAAATTAAAAACTAGGTTAATTGTTACAGTACAGATTTTATGTGTTGTACTGAAGAAAGACCTTTTAGCTGTAGATCAACAGACATTCTTCCTAATTTTGGCCCAGTCATTTAATTGTCCTTTATTTTAGTTATCTGTAGTGACATGAAAGTGATGTGATGGAAAAAACTGAAGTGAAACCTTTGCCATACTTCACCTGAGAATTTCATTGTGTTTTCACTACAGCATTTAAACAGCTCCACAACAAAGATCAAATTGTTTTAGTTCTGAGGTTATCATTTTTGTTTTCCTTCTGCAAGTGTTGATTGTTAGAACTTCAAATGTATCTGCAGCTTATAGATGTCTAAGAACACAAAGCACGGCACATGTAAAATCTGACTTTGGCACTTTTATTGGATAGTATTTCTCTCTGAGTCTGATTTCTCATTCTGAAGCTCTCCACTGTAAAGGGGAATCAAAATCAGGTTGTGTGTTGGTTTGGGACTGAGGAGGTTCACAGAGGCTCAGGAATATATGTGCAGAGGTACTACTCCCTAGCTGTACAAACTGGAGCTCCTGCTGGCATTCACCCACGGGAGTTGTGGAATGTACTAATCCTTAGGGCTGGGTACACTGTGCTAATAGAAAAATCAGCCCTGCAAAGTATTTTCAGAATGTTTCCTTTTCTGTTCAGAGCACCTCTGTTGTGAAAGGTTTTGAGAAAATGAACCACTGCTTGAAGTGGAGGGGGGAAAATCAGGTATGGTTTTGATCTCAGCAGGAGCCAGGAGTCAGGAGCTGCTGATTCTGACAGAGGTGCAATCCTGATTTTTGTATGAAATGGGGGCTGTGGGGGTCCTGGCTCATGGTAATAGCTTGTTCTTGCATGTCAGCACTGCTGGAGCTGCAGCAGTCCCCCTCAAGCTCACAAAGGGGGATGTGCCACTCTGAGAAGCCAAAGTCTGTTGTCTGTGGATCTCCTGGCTCCAATTAAATCTGAACTCACCTGGGGATGCTGTTTTCCAGCAGCCTGGATCTTGCAACCACCTCTCTGCATTGACTGACAGGATCTTCTCCTTCCAGGCAGCAGCCCTGGGCTGGGCAGCCCCACCTGCATGCTGGGGAATACAGGATCAGTGGCAGCCTGGGTTTTGCAGAGACTAGAGCAAGCAAGATTTCCTCTCTCCATGAAATTCCCAAGACAGCAAGCCTAGGAGTTGTGGAGCCTCTTGTGGATTTGTGAGAGGCAGTAGCTCTGGAGTCAGGCCACTCTGCTGTGTTTTTGAAGACCTACAGAGAATAGTGGCTCTTCCCAGGCAGCTGCAGGCACTGCAGCTACAGCTCTCTCTCCCTAGAACTGGCAACTTGCCTGGCTTCCAACTCAGTGAGCGACAGCGCAGCACACCGAGTGCTGGGTACCACGTCCCCCAGAGAGCATGAGCACCTCAAGAAGCAATGATGAAAACAGATCTTTCTAATAAGCTGAATGCCATTATCAGCTCTCATTTTCTCTGATGCTATGTAAAAGCCTGAATAATATTTAAACATATTTTAATAATGGTAAAAAAAATATCCGAGTATTTTAGCATGTGGCTCCATGTGTGTGTGAAGGACTAAAATAAACCTTGAGCAGTGTGCCATGGCACTGCATCTCTTTCTCTTTCCTAGTATTGAAGAAAGGATGTATGTTGGGGGGGGGGGGTTGGTAGTTGAATATTTATTCATTATTATTATTTATTATTAAGCCAGTGCAGAAACCTTTCTAATTAGGACATGCTGTTCTGCAGTGGAAGTTGCGACCAACAGTTTTTAGATATCTTTGTGGCATCTCCATGAGATCTGAAGATTTTTTAAAAAGCTTCTCCTTGGTCAGGGAAGGGGTTGAGTGTGATCTTTCCAGAATCCTGGTGAAATGCAAATAAATCCACAAATTCAGAATTACTAGACTTCAAAGCAGTTTCTCTTGTATTTCCAGCCCAGAGAGAGTGACTGTAACTTCAAGCAATGTTTGAAAGGACCAAAATGGAAGCACAGAAGTAATTTTGCTTTGCTGATCCAGTGGCAGGAGAGGCTTTTTGAGGGAAGACAAAGCACCACCAATACTGGAACATCATGAAGGCCAGATACAGTATCTCTATTTGAGTGCCATTTACTCACCTGCAGGAATCCCAATTAACTGGAATTACCACCCCAATTAAGCAGCAGTCCTTGCCATTAAGTATCATTAGGCTTAATTTGGTTCCCTGGGAAATGTCCCGATTAAGCGGATTTCATGATTAAGCACCTGTAATAAATGTTTTACCTTACATGTAAAATTCTTTTTTATTTCATAGAATCTGATCACTAGCACCCAAACAGCAACTAGTATGCCAACTACTACTTCTGTAATTTTGTTTTATTAACTGGCTTGTATAAGCTAACTTCTTACCTTGGCTTTGCAAAGTTTTGACAAGGAAATCCTTATATTTTTATGTAGTGATTTTGTAATGCAAACATATCCCTGCATATCTGTCTGACAGCCTGCTTAATGTTTTGTCACTATTTCTTAAGAGAGCAGCAAACCTCATGTGAACATCAGTCATATTTTGAGGAAACACCTCATTTGCTATACTTTGGCCAGCTGCCATTTTCAACTTAATGGAAAAATAATATTTCACAGCCAGAAACAGGTATAGAAAACATCTCCAGTGCCAAAATGTTCAGATTACCATGCATCAGGTCTCGTTTTCTAAAACTAGGTGGTAACAGGTAAGATGCTAGGAAAGATGTCTTGCCTGAATCTGTGGCCTGAAGTAGGGCCCATGTTGCAGATTCCACGAGAATGTAGATGTACCCTGGCCAACTATAAATCAGGAATAACATCACCCCAGCCACAGCATTCCAATGCTTTGTTGGGGTTAATTTACTCTACAGCTCATGAAATAGAGCCCCTCTTGAGGAACTAAACAATATGGTAAGAAATGGAATAGAGAATTGTGGTGTTTAGCACTGCAAATGCATAAAAACATAATACCAGCTGGGGTGGTGTGGTGGGCTGGTGTGGGCTGGTGGGATGTGGTTTACAGACAGAGAAGACAACCAAGGTCCCGTGCAGTACTGAAAACTCATATAATCATGGTCTCAGAATTATTTGCAAGTCTTGTCTTGAGCAGCAGTGAGTGTGTTTGCCAAAGGAACGTGGTATCACTGAAAAGTGTTTACTTGTGAATCCCAGAATGTTTTCTTGAAGAATCTCTGATTCACTGACCCTATTAATCCAAAGCTGGGATTGAAAAGATTCTCACCAGGGATTTTTTGGCCCTATGGCCAAGCACAAATTTAATATGAATTTATTGTAAAAGTTGTTAAATGGTCACAGAAGCACCTTACTCCTCTGAAGGAAGAACTGAAGTTTACTATTTTTGCTGAATTTAAATTTACACATCAGATAAAAAAAAAATATGTATGGGCGAAATCTATTAAAAATAACTGAGGAAGAAGGAAGGAAAAAGAAGTGGTTACTTCTCTAAGATATTAAACTGGAAAGGCATAGAATGGATCAGAATAAGGAACTCCTTTAATCAGCCCTCTTGAATAGGAAAGTATGACCAAGGAATCCATTTGTGCATGTAAAGATCAAGGGGGTTTAATCACAAAATAGTGATGGGAACACACATTAATTTGTTGGATCAGAAGACACTGAAAAAATGAGAGTACAAGTACTTCATGGCATGTATAAAGGGTTTAAACGTTGTGAACTTGTGCCATGTACACATTCCTTAAATGGGAGAAAAAAATGAAAAGGTCTTGCAGGGAAGGGAAACACTTCTACATACAGTTCCAAATATATGCAAATATGCTTTGGGTCCCTCAAAGGCTAAGGAAAACATGCCAAGAGGAATTGAAGCTGTTCTAAATAGTTTTCAAATCTCAGGGGTGTGTATCTCTCTCTTTCCCTCTTCTCCTCCTCACCCTCTTTCTGCCCCTGGCTCTCTAGCTCCTCTCTTTCCCCCACCATGCAGGTACTCAGCAGCAGAAATAACATGAGAAATTTTTGCAGTTTCCTTTAGATAAATCCTACAATTGCACTGGTCAGAGAAAAAATATTCATATTATAAATTGTTTAATGTAGATTTTTCTTTTGATGTGTGTATAAATCCCATAAATGTTAATGCTAGGTCTGGGCTTCAAAAGCAGAATTATGTCCCTTGCTGTACAGTAGAGTTAAGACATAAGAAAATTTAGAGAACTGAAAAACCCATCTGCCTTGGCACTCCGGCTATTTATTTGGTTTTGGACTAAGAAGAAGCAAGATAATTGAATCTCCCTACATAATATTTTCTAGGTTTTCTGCATACTAAAATATCAGTTTATTAATATCAGTTTATCAACTTCTATCAAGTTATCAAATATCCTACTAAAACATCAAATTATTTCTGTGTTTTTCTCCTTGGTTGCCTTGATTTCTGTATTAAACTTTTCTTTCCCCTCCAACACTTTACATGTAAAATAAAACTGCCAACTGAGCTGCTCACATTGCTTGTGTGACAGGATTGAGGGATGCACCACTAACAAAAAGGCCACCTGACCTTAAATCTTCTAGTGCACTGAAGTGATTGGAGCATGCCACCGTAAGACTAGAAAAGAAATCTTTGTAAAGATTGGGAAGAGGCCCAGGCAATATGAATAAGTGCATTAATAGCTACAGCCCTACCTGTAAACCTGGAGATGATCTTCTGCCACAGCTATGGGTTTCAACAAAGAAAATGCGAGTGCTGGTTTTTTAAGCCAAACCCTTTAATCTGAATAGCATTGCCTTCTTCTTAGAGCCTGAGTCACCTAAAATGATGAGCCAAATGCCCTGTCAGCCAGAGCTGTGGAAATGGGCTCTGCTGGTTGGAGAGCATGCCCACCCATGTGGATGGCTGCCTCCAGCATGGCCTTTTCTGAGGACCAGGAAATATGAGGAAAGAAGCAGTCTGCTACCTGAAATGATGTGCCCAAAGATAAAGACTTTTTTAACTTTTCCATAACGTAAATATTAACTGGGGTGGATTGATTGTGTTGCCAAAGTGCAACATTTTAGTGACTGTGTGCTTTCTTCTGTTTGGCCCCCTTTATGGAAAATGGAGCTGTTAGAGGGCAGTGGGCAGCTGCACATGATGAGAGAGATCATGGGGGGCAGGTTGAGACCAAGAAGGAAATCATGAGGGGCATTTCATGCAGTGCTATTGGATGTTCTAGTGTGGGAGGTGATTTTGAGAGCACAATGGAAGTCTCAGCCACTGCAAATATGTTTCATGCAGCCTTGAGTAAAATAATATGGAGTAGAACTCCTCTGATTTTGTAGTTCAAAATGATAGTGTGTTTTCCCACTTGCTTATGTTTCCTGCAAGGGTGCCTTTTCTAGACTAGAAACAATTATGCCTTCCAAAGAGAACTTTGCTGGTTTTTTCTAAAAAAATTGGTGGGATTTATCCACAGTGACTTCAAGACATATCAGTGAATTTCAAACAGTCTCAGAGACAGTACCTTGGTTTTGACTGCAAATGTGTATTGCTGCTTCCTTCTGCCTGAATCCTTTCAAACACAGTGAAATTCTCAGCACAATAAAAAGTGATGTTTTAGAAACCATTTCCTTAGCTGAAGCCTGTACCTTCCATTGATATGAGAGACATTTTGTCCATATGGGGAAGAGCAGAGGCAGGACATCTAACTAAAACATTACTCTCTTTAGAAAGCAATGCTGCAAACCACCCTATAATCACTGAAAATAATCAGAATATCTTGCATGGAGTAACTTAGTGTTAATTAGTAAAAATAAAATAATTCAGCCAGTATGGTAAGCAGTATTCTATAATTTCTAGTAAAATAACTGATGAGGGACTTCAGATATACTAGAGAGCATTATTAAACAGAAAATTATGCAGATTTCTGCCTTCTTTTATAAAGTCAGGCTTATTTCTGAGACCTTTGTATGCCCATCCTCTGAGAGTTTGTTGTTATCAATACTGGGTGAAAAAAAAATTTCACTTGTAAACAGAAGGCTTAGTGATCAAAAGTAACATGTTAGGGAAGAAATACTTCTGCTAACTGTTATGTATTGTGCTCTTTATTTCCCATTTTATTTTTATTGGCCTGAACAACATGACGTTAAAATGCTGGCGTGTGTCTTCCCCCCTTCTGATCATCTGATTTCAAACAATTGTTTGAATCCTGAAAAAGAGGTCCCTTTATCATTACTTTTTTTCTCACATGATGAGAAATCCTCCTGAGGAGAGAGCTGGTATCTGTGGAAAGCATCTGACTTCTGAATAGATTGTGGGTTAAAGGAGTCAAAGGAGTCACTTGGACAATACAAATAAGTAGTCATTTATTATATGCAAATATAGCAAGTTGACATAAAACCCATTACTTCACTCAACTAGAAAATAATACTAGAACTGAGATATGTTTTTGAAGTTGCTGTTTAGCTTCGTATAAGGGGAGAAAATCTCCTGTAGCTCAGATGGGCTTATTTGAAACCAAAGCTTTTGATGTTATAATGTGCAGTCTAAATTCATTAATCCCTCTGTTAAAAAAAAAAAAAAAAGTCTCTTAAATGAGTAATAAACATAATAATGAAAATAACTGCCAGGAAGAACATGAGTTACATCACACTTAGTGTTCCAGCTAAAGATGAAAATTAACTTTGGAAACAGGTTACGCTAAATGAATTTAATTTGTGTTTTGATACAGAATGTTTAAACATGTTGTTATTTCTGGCACCAGGGCTGATAGCTATTAAATGAGAACATCTAAGAACATCAAAGGAACTGGACCTTTTATACTCTTCAGCACCCCCTTGGAGATGTTTATCTGGGCTGTTATCTGGATCCCATACAAGCATCGAACAATGTGCCAGTTTCACCAAGTTGCTCTCTTTTTCCAAAAGTTCTGACGCATGCATTTCCTGCACAAATGTTCCATATTTTAGAGTTCACTACAAGTGCACAAATAGAAGTAGTTTGTACTAACAGACTTGATTGTAGATACTTGAAGTTTTCCTTCTATAAAGTATTTGAAATAGAAAAGAAAACTTCCTTCTGTTTGACTCAAACTAAGTTTCCAGATGTCAGGGTCAAAGGTTGGAGATAAAAGTATCAGGTTTTGGCCTACTCTAACTAGACTCCAGACCCAAATGTGTGAGATCTTCCCTAGAGGGGGTTCCTTTTGTGCTGGTTCATTTTTCTTCTTTAGCTTCTCCCAGTAAGAGGTCCCATTCCATGCTGCTGAATTATGATACTTCATCTCAATCGTTAAGACACTTAAAACTTGTATTTACTGTTTAACACTTGGCTGCAAGTCAAACCTTTTAAATATCTCTTTTTAAAACTTTTCCACTTTTGAAGGCTGTTAATTCTTTTCTTCCTGGGGCTTCGGTGACTGTGTGTGGGTCTTCTTGGCTGACATTACAGGACTCCTGCTTCCACTATGCCAACAGTGTGCAGTAAAACAAGAGGCCTTACAATTTACACAGAGCCTCAGTAAATGTATAAAGGCTACAGGATATTAGTCCTGCTCTCCCCTTGGCATGTTCACTGGCTTTTTGGTTTGTTTCTTTCCACCAGCAGCTGAAACTCCTTAACTACCTGCGAGAAAAATCTAAAATTGGTGCAAAAATGAACAGAAGAGCCTGAAAAGTGGTTGAGTTAAATACAAATGTAAATATTAGGGTTTAGTACAATAAAATGAAGACTATGAGGGCTAATTGTAGGAGTTACAGTTCAGGTCTAACCCATTTCTGGTCACAGGGTGAGTACTTCAGCTAAACCCTGAAGGTTTGCATGTGTGAAGAAAGCACCCATCTGGTCAGAGTGGGGCTGTGGAGCCAAGAGACCCTGGAGGCATTCCTCCTGCACTCCGGCTCCGTGGGGAAAAAAGGTACTGCTTGGTTACGGATCCTGACTTCCCTCATTCTCCTCCTCTGTGTTTCCTTAGGCATCTACATTCCCATGTGGTACACAAATGTGCAGGCTCCCCATGCCTTCCCCACAGTGCTGTCCTGTCTCCACTCATGGAAGCATGCCAGTTCTTCGGCGTTTGGCAAAGAAGGCAGAACACAGTCTGAGAGGTGACCAGCACTGTGACATTCAATGCGTGGTTTGGAGAGACCAGTTTCTTAAAGGTGGCCTCAGAGATGGGATTTTACTCTGTTAAATCACTCCACTGAGCTGGAAACAAAAGGAGATTTTTCACAGGTACTAGAGGAATAACTAATAAAATCACTAAGGCTAATTGAACTGGCACTTGCAGATGCAGATCTAATGCAAGGAGGTAAAGTTGCATGAAGGAGCCTAGAGCCATTATTTATACTGTAAGAAAGGTTCACCTCCAAGTGCCATTTTCTACCTTAGTGCAGGAAAGCACTTGAGGATATCACAAAAAGCAGAGACAGAAAACACCTTTTAGGTTGTAAACTTGTTTGCCCAGTTTAGTCCCTTGTGAATATTGGGTTTTCCCCATGTGTGCAGTGTGATGCTTTGTACTGTCTGGTTTAAACAATTCAGACAATAGGAACTTGACTACTTCCCTGGGATGGTAATGTTATGAGCAGTTTGAAAGGCTTTTGCTTTTTCTATGACAGGGCAATTAGGGAAGTCAGATGCCTGCTATGTTTGGAAGTCCCTTGAGGAATGAGGTAGTAGGAGAGTCTGCAAGTTATGGTGGTGTGGAAAAAAGGCCTCTCTTTGTAAGCTGTCAAGGAGTTCTGTGCATGAGGGCAGTGGCACAGAAAGTCAAATGAACAGTGAAATCAGTGGAGGAAATGGATGCTGACAGAACAAAACATTGAGGGAAACTTCACAAATGCCAGATCTAGTCTGAGTTCAGGTCAGTAATCACTAACAAGTTGGTGCAGTTGTAGAAATTGGACTTCCTGTAGATAGGGGACTGTCACAGTGGGACTATGATAAAGATGAGCTCAAAGAGACAAGGAAACGCCAGACAGATAGGAATGAGAAAAATTTCCATAGTAAAATCCTGGGGTCAGGATGTGCTGGAGCCTTGCTGGTAGTAAAGCAGCAGTAGTTGTGGGCTGGGGCAGAGAAGAAAGTCTGGGCTGGATGAGACACAGGAAGAAGGAAGAAGGGTAGACAGTTTCACAATGAGGCAGAGCAATATTTGATATACTGTGCATGCATTAAGGTTGGTAAACATGATTATTATAAGTAATTATTTTAATGTTGCTAAAGCAGGGAAAAGAAAGTTCCCATCTGTTTTGCTCTACTGCAAATGCATGAATTGTTCCTGTGTGTTATATATATATTAGCATCATGGCAGTAATAATTTTCATGGAGGAGCTCACATTGTAGTGATTTTTGCAGCTGCTATTTTATACTTTGCTTCTTTACACACAGACATTTTTTGCTTCAGATGACTTGTTTTGTTTGGTTTCAAAAAAATCCACACTAAATGGTTCCTTGTTCACCTGCAGTCCTTTGACGAAATTCTGTTTCTCTTCCTCTTCAGTTAGTCTGACTTATTTTATCCCCTACCCACTCTGAAATGACAGAACTTCTTATCAGGTGGGTTTTTTTGTTTTGTTTTTTTGGGTGGTTTTTTTTTTTTTTTTTTTTTTTTTTTTGTTTTGTTTTGTTTTGTTTTTTTTTCTTTGTTAACTACGTACAGGCCAGCTCTTTTGGGCAAAAGTCTCCCTTGACCCTTGCAAGCCCCTGAACTTAAATCCAGTGGAGGATCTCTGAAGTCAGGAATTATGTGAGCTCCAACAAAAATCCACATGGTTCCCTCTTTTTACTGGTCCACCAGTAAACTCAGGCAGGAATTAAAGAAGTAACCAGAGAGCTCAGGAGAAACTCAGGAATTAAGGCACAGTCCTTCTTGGCTCTCAATTGCAGAGCAGCTCAGTGAAGTGCTCCCACTGGTGCCTTTTAACAAGATTAAACTGCCTTTTAGACAAGTTAAGCCATATTTTATACCTTTCCAGTTAAGAGGTCAAAAATCATATATGTTTCCACTAGTATTTTAAAAATTAACCTGCAGCTTTAGAAAATGTTAGCACTTGATTCTGAGGTCCATGTGACTTGAAACATTTTAAAATGCAGGGGGGGTGGTTATTAGATTTCATAAACTCTGCCCCTTTACATATTTTTCTGTTCTAAGAGCTGCTTTAAGTCTGTTACTAAACACAACCTGCAAAGAGTTTTATTCTTCTCATGCACTACTGTTTGAACAGTAATTTTTAAAAAAAAGCAGCCTCTGACAGCTACCTGACAATGAAGAGTGAATAGAAGATACAAGAAAAGTCATATTTAGAGTAAAAAAACCCCTGAATTTATTGGGAATTCAAAAGCAAAGCCACACAGCAGGTCAGAGAGAAGCTTAGTTATATGTATGGAAGGGTTTTGCAGGGCAGTTTGACAGGACCATGCCTGTGAGTAGCTGGGCCATGGGCAGCGAGAGACAAGGATGAAAACCCATTTTGTTTTCTGCAGAATCACTGCTGCTGCTGCTCTGGGAGAGAGCAAAGAGAGTGAAGGAGAAAGCAGAGTGATGTGAGATGAGCACTGGCGAGGAAGCATTTGGGTCTGTGAACAAAGAAGCCTCTTGCTGTTTGCTTCCTGCTCTGCTTGCTCTCTGATTGTCAGGGGCTGGAGGTGATTTACTGAACAGTCTGGACTTTGCATTTGGTATTTTGCAGTTGCATTTAAAAAACCTGGCTTCCAGTGAAGTGTTGTGTTGGGAGTTTTTTCTAGCTTAAGTTTGCATATTGCAAAGAAAATATGTTACTGTTTCCTCTACTCTCTGGTTTCCTTTTTGCCTTCACTGTTTTCAATGGAAGTTGCATCTGTAAAAACTTTATAGGAATTGGGGTAGAGTCACATCCTGACAAGGCAAGCAAAATATCTCAGTAATTGATATCAAGAATTTATTTATTTATTGATATCACTAAATTCCATCTCATACATATATATGATATCCATACACATGATTCATCTCAAATATACATATGTCTCTGTGTGTGCAAGGGCATGTGTGCTTGTGTTAATAACTGTATTTTCCCTAAAGTGCCATCAAAAAATTCAAGTTGTAAACTTCTCTGGGTATCAAAATAATTTTGACCCATCTGCAATGGGGTAATGACCTTTCCCTTCCTTTCATTCTTCTGTTCCACATTTTTAATGTATCTTTAAAGTACATTAAATATAATCAAATATAGTGGCTGTAACAGAGCCAATCAACACTTTCAAAGAAAAACTGCTGTTTGATCCTCTCAAATGGAATGAAGGAGAAATACACTCAGTAAAATCTTTCTGTAGATTTGTTTTTGTTATTAAAGCTACATTTTTTTTCAGTTTGTTTTCAAAGGAAAAGAACAGACTGCTCCAGATTTGGAAATAAATCATGAGGTCACCTGAAACAACAACAGAAAAATCCAACACAAAACCCCTCTCAACTTATCTCCTAAAATGTTTTTCACAAACTGGACAAAATCAATTGTATTTGAGAGACCATGGTCACTCCGATTGTATGTTTTAATAGTGCTGTAATTGACCAGGAGTGATTATTTGATTACATTTGAAGAGGTTGTAGAGAGTACATCCAGACCTCTGAAACATATTCTTTAAAATAATATGTCATGTACATCTGGAGTTTGGCTGTAGTTTTGCTGTTCTAACATTGCAATACCTCCATTGAGGTCAGCAAGCTAATTCAAATTTTACATGTTTATTGACTTTATCATCTGATTTTTGGTGTCTTAGCAATTTGTTGTAACTGTGGAGATAGCCAGAAGATTTTCACTGACAGCAAATTCTGTAATTGATGTACAGTACTCAAAGGCACTATTTACCCCAGTGTTGTCATTGGACTGATTTTATAAAAACCCCTGCTGAAGGGTATGGTCTTTTAAACTCCTTTGCTGCCACCTTCAGTTCTCCCAGACTTATCCTTGTGCTGGGGAAAAATAGGAAATACACTGGGCAACAACATAAACTTAATTAGGGAAGATGTGGGCCATAAGGGAAAAAAGGCAAATCTACTGCTGGCATTTCCAGGATTTAAAATGTGTCAGTGCCATGGGTGTGAAGCAAAATATGAGTTAAGTATCAGAATCAGACTCTACGTCTAACAGAAAGGACTGGAAAATAATTACTCAGCCTTTCTACATAAGCACAGCCTAGAATTTGGTCTGCATTCTCCATTATTGACACTGGCTTTGGTTGAACTGAGGAGCTGAGTGAAGAGGCACAAACTTGATTGATAGGCTTCAAGTGGCTTAAAATCCTCCAGTGGCTGTGTAAAGAAAAGAAAGCTTTCGTAGCTTCAACTATTCAATGACTCTTATCAAATAACTGGTGCTACTTCTATCTATAAGCTTTTCCTCCTAAACTCCCATAAACTGTGGGTAAAATCCAGGGTTCCCTCCATTGAACATCAGTCAAGATATCCATGGGTTTAAGATGTGTGCCTTGGGAACCTGACAGATATTAGTCTTATCTTCAGCTGCTTTAGTCTCTCACCGTAGCAGGAGTTCCAGGCTCCTTTCTTAGAGTTTAACAATTTGCCAACCTCCTTGTAGAGTACAGTAAAAAAAAAAAATCATGTGAGTTTTTAGATGTCATCTTAGAAATTTTTGCCGGTATTTGCACAGAAATCTTGGTCAGTGCATCACAGATGGTTGTGTTTGCATATGCTTTGAAGGGGGGGTTGGGGGTGGGTGTAAGTGTGTGAGGTGTGAGGGAGAGGAATTCAAAGAACCAGCAGCAATTCAGCCTCATCCCTGATATGATGCTACAACCCCCTCACTACCCAACATGTTGTTAGTAAATCTATCCCCTAAGTACATGAACAAGTGTATATATTTCAGAGAATCAAATTAATTTTAAAGTATTTTTCATAAAAGTCAGATGGAGCCAATACAAGAAATACAGTAGTATTTGTATCTTTATTTGTATTGTAACTATATTTAAAAGTAAATGGAACTAAGCCATTTCCCTTAATAATTTTCTGCTCAATAATATAGTGTGAGTATCAATGCATTTAAACTCAATGGGTGACTCAAGGCTTGTGTAAATGGGTACTTTCCAGTCAGAGCTTTATAATAATTTTCATAATTTAAATATTTCCCCTTGACACTTAGTAATTTTAAATGTAGCCTTTAACTGAATTTTAAATTAGTAAGGGTTATACTTTAATTTCATTAATGATCCTGATAGTTTCTGAGTGATCCCATTATATTAATTCTTCTTTAACACTGAGTTATTTACTCTTTATTTCAGTAATTTTCTCTGGATAATATTGTTCCTTAGTAATTTGTAGCATCTAACTGATTCTGCTGATACATTAAAGAAGCAAAAAGAAAATTAAATTGCTGCCCATTTCAGTCAAACAAAACACTCTTACAGATTAGTCTGTAGCGAAAAGAAATGTGGAGGGAAAATTGTTGTGAAAACAAAAAAAAATCCTTTTTATGATGAGTAAAGTCTACAACTACACATGAAAACAAAGTACTATATCTACAGTTTTACATCCCACAAATGCTGAAATAAATTAACAATGCCTTAAATGTCTAAAACCTTAATGGCTTTTAAAACTCTTTATAAAAAGAACTCAACAGGTTTTATCCATGTTTACAATTTGCCACCAGCTTGAATATATAAAATAATGGAAATTTTACAGAAAACATTGTATAAGGAGATTTTATATTTAAATTTGGAGCAGTTTCAATAAGTCTGCAAATGCAGTTATAGTTTTAAGCCCTTGTGATTTGTAATGTGTATTCCTTTCAAAAATAATTTATGTAAAGCAACTGCAGATGCTAGATGTCTTTATACATTAGAAAAAAATAAGTGTATTGTAGACAGAAAAAGGCTTAACAGCAAAAACAAAATTATTTATAGTAATTTTACTAATTGAAATAACAATTTCATCACTGTATGATGCTATTTCCAACAATGCACACATTACTAGCAGTAGACTGTGGGCTACACAGAGAATAAGAACCTTCTCTTTACCTTTTGTGGAAATGGAAGGGGTGGTTTACATGGGGAAGATTCATAAAGACTGGGTCAAAGAAAAATTGATCCTGTGAACACTTTAGGGCAAATACAGTTTCGTTGCACAGCTTTGCCAGCTCAGACATCAGGTCTCCCCTGAGATTTGTTTCCCCTCACTCCCAAGCAGTGGCTTTGTTTGTGTGGCTGTCCCACTGGCCACCTACACATTCACATTTTTACTGTCACCCCTGTTCCACATGGAAATGCAGCTGATCTGTAACAGAGGGCAGGCAATAACTGGAGTCCAGTGTTGCTGTGGGGTGGAAAATACTGGCTTTTGAATGATGAGGGTTTAGGTACTCAAAGAGTCTGTCTTGTCCTTCACACTCTGACTGCTGTGATGCTGCTTAAAATATTGGACTGCAGGCTGAGAGGATGCCCAATATGTAGCTGAAAATATCTTAACTTACATGATCTTCTAAAGATACAAGTAGCTGTAAAAATATAGCAGTAAAGGAGCATCCAGGGGTACAGTGCTAGCTTGCTGGCTTCTCCACTTGCATAGAGTTTTGTTGTTAATGATAATAGAAGTGAAAATTACTCCATCTGTTAGGAGAAATGTTTACTCCTCTGTACCAGGAAGCTTGCATCTCTCTGCAGCTTATTGTCAGTTTTACTTTGTCAGTTTTGCATCAAGCAGCAGGAAAAAGAAAGCATAAAAATCAAAATGAGCTGAAAAATACCTTTCAAGCTGATTTACGGAATAAGATATATTACTGAAAAAGATCTGCTTCCTTTGATGTTATCCAGCTCACCATACTATGCATAGTTTATGGATATAAGAGGTAGGTGATTCTTGGAAAAATGCATGTTCTTCAAACAATAACAATTTGAACAGGTTAATTCTAAACCCTCTAAAACGTAGACTCTGAATATATTGTATTATAATATTGACAGTAAAACACAAAAAAAGCAAACAGTCTGGGACATATCTAAATGTTGTGCTTGGGAATTTTGGCTGTTACTGCCACAGAAACTGAGATAACAGTTTGTGAAAGAGCTGAGGAAATGACCTTGAAAATCAGTTAAGGTCAAAGACCTCCACAGTTTGGGTTCTAACTTCTGCCAGAGGACTCCAGCTAGATGCCCAGCTTTCCTGTAACACAACAAAACTCTGTTATTGTCAAGGAATCTAGATCTCACAGAAAATCAATCCTCTGCTCCCTTATTGCTTTCCTTTTTCACCTGTGGCTTTTTGGTCCATGTGGTTTCTTTTTAGAAAAAAAGAAATCGCAGAGAGGAGAGTCTAAGTAGCCATCCGTCCTCTAGGATGAGGCTCACCTCTTCCCCTCCTGTTCTGTATCCTGCTATCCTTCAAAGTGAAGGAGTGGTGTCTCTGAAGTCTTTGTCATTTAGCAGCTGTGGGAATTGAATTCATTTTGCCTGGTGTCATAGACAACGCTTCTCATCCCAGCAGCTACAACCTCCTAATTGTTTGGGTCTGTTCCCACCCCAACGTGCCTGAGGAGGGGAAGTCATCACCATTGCTGAGACACAGCATGGCCATAATAAGTTCACCTGAGCTGTGGGATGTAAGTGCACACCCAGGCTGTGATCTGACCCATTCAGGATGTGGGATTCAGGCTTTTGTTATGCAGTGGCTGAATGCTGGTTTTGAAGGGAAGGGTGACCCTTCAGGCAGAGAGAAATGAGTCTGACTGAGCGGTGGACCAGACACACAGGGAGCAGCACAGCAATTAAGTGTCTTGGAGG
Source organism: Phylloscopus trochilus trochilus (assembly GCA_016584745.2). Lineage (NCBI taxonomy): Eukaryota > Metazoa > Chordata > Aves > Passeriformes > Phylloscopidae > Phylloscopus > Phylloscopus trochilus. Next base: position 6,615,458 of record WQNJ02000041.1, on the reverse strand, counting down.
CTGTTGTCACCCTTCTGGCCCCTTTCCATAAAAGCACATAAATATAGTTAGACATATGTAAGTGGGTAATCACTTAATTCCTAAATAATCCCAGTAGATAGGGGGCTTCAGTGGGCATCACTTCAGTGCAGAAAGTAATGTTACTATCCTCCAAATCCTGAATAAACACAGTGGAACTAAAAGTGACAGTGAGCTTTATTGTTCAACTCTTGGAGGGAACTTTTAGCATCTGCTATGTTTAGCGAGATTGGCATGTTGAATTTGTTACACAGTATATACTGTAATCTGTGGATCCTAAATCAATGTACTCACCTGTCCAGAGTGAAGGGACAAGTCTTAGGGTGTTCATAGGAAACTTGCAGACAAAACACATCAGTGCTTACAGGGACTTGGAGAGATTTTCTGGGTTGCACTTCAGAGCTGGGTCCCCACATGCCATGAGCTGCAGAAGCATTCAGTTTCCTCCATGCAGCAGTTTAGTTCCATTTAAGAAGCCATGTTCTGCTGACCTGCCTGCTATTCCAGAAAAATTCCAGTAACTGTCTGTCCCATATCATATCTGACATCTTTTGCTTCTTTTTCACTGCTAAATAGTGGAATATCCATTTAATACTTAATGCCTGAAAAGCCATAGAAATCTTGATGCTGTGGTCTTTGAAGTATTACTCTTGTCTCCACTGCTTTTCATTTCAAACATTTGTCTTGCAAAGGGGACACACAGATTGGAACCAGAAACAGCAAAAGTCCTGAGAAAGCTGCAACTAAACTAACATTTTCTGTTCCATGGTGACTTTTATCTTCTCCTTTCTATTTCATGTGTTAAGTCAATCCTGCTAAGCAATTAATATTCAAAAGTAGATTTAATTAATATTGATAAAACCAGTTTCACAATTCCTGATTTTGGATTTCACATGTGCATCACCTTTTGCAGGATAAGATCATAACACAATGCACTTGTCAGAGAAAGGGATTGTCTCCTGTTTGTGATTTGCTGCATAAAATACTAGATGTCTCACCCATGTCCTTCTTTCTTAGCAATATTTTCTAGAAAGAACTTATTATGGGACTTGTATATAGGTATTACCTGATAGAATTAAATACATTTGATGACTCTGTATTGGAGAAGTTTTATAATGTCTGCTTGTTATAGATTTACTGTCAGCTGTTAATACAGCATTTCAATATTTCATTGTGTGCAGCTCCTGTATGTTTGGGAAAACCTACCTTATGAAGTAAGCAATGTATTCTGGCTGATATTTGAAAAAAACTAAAAGTCTGTGTTTTGGTTTTGATTGTTTGTTATTTTTGTAAGACCTCTCTAGAATCTGAAGTACATTTTGGAGCTTGAAGGGTGCCTGAAATGCAATGGGTATAAGAAGAATTACTGAGTTCTCAGCATTAGTCCTGTCTCAGGTTAGTTTATTATATTTGAAGTTTAGAATTTAAACAATATATTATCATATTTTGATGATTCCCACAGTAGAATGAAAATAAAAAGTGCTTAAAAACCAACATATACTTAAATTTTGGCACATAAGTCCTTCTTATTTAACACTTCACAGAAATTACTTGTATGTACTTGACAACAGCATACATTTTTCATAAATCTGATTCTTGTGTTCTCAGGGAAAATATAAGGAAAGAACAGCAAAAAGGAATGTGACAAAGATGTCATCTTGGCAAAGTCACCAAACTTATTATCATCTACAGTAAAAACCGGGAATATCAACCAGGCATGTAACTTTAGGTAATTCTCTGCTATTTTTTCTCTTGATTTTTAGACTGTGGTTAAACTTGACAATTTTTTTTCCTTTTAAATACATGAATAATGTAGTCCCTCCTATCTTCCCACTGAGACTGTTAAGTTCCTGCTACCTGTAACACAAATGATAGCAACTGTCTGCCTGGAAATGAGCCTGGAGCTTTTTCCATTTGACAGAAATACTGGTGGTATTGCAACCTCCCTCTTCTGAATCATAGTACTCTCTGCTCTTAGTTTGTTTTATGTTATTAAATTCAGGTTGGTTTTGTTCCTGTTTTTAAGACCTCACCACTAATTCCTTAGAGGATGGTCACTCAGGTCCCTCTCTTACAGTACAGGATGTCCCTGTGTGCAATTAGTGCACTCAGCATAATTTTGGTTTTATCTGGCCTTATTTACAAATAGGACATTACCCCAAAGGCTGTGGTGGTACAGTGACCTCTGGTACTGTGCTGTTGTCCAAGGGGCACTGCTGCTGCCATTGAAATCATCAGCAGACACTGTGCCCTCATTATGCCCAGGGGAAAAGCTGCTGCTCTAAGTAACCTGTGCTCTACTAAACTGACCACAGAAATATCCTAGAACCCAGGATGTGAGGAACACCTTGAATGTGACTCCAAAAGGAGCCCAGTAACAGGGACAGAGGGAGAAAAGACAGATATCTGAAGGGATGTGGCTCTTGCCATGTTGTGTCCTGTGCCAGAGCACACAGAACGTGGCTGTGCTGTGCTGGCAAAAGGCTCATGGTTCATCAGCCATGAGGAACATATCCTTACTTCTCAGCTGGAAAAGCTCTGTGTTTGCACCCTCCTCTTTTAATGGTGTCCAGCTTTGGATTTAGGGGCTTCTCATGTGGAAGTGTTGGCATTTAACAGCTGTGCTATAAACAGCATTGTGCACCTTGCTTCAGAATGGTCTGAATCCTATAATGTATATTACACAGATAGCAAATACTACACATCAGAAAACAATTTCCACTTATCTGTTGCATTTGAGTAATATAGTTTTTGCTGAGTTTATCCTGTCTGTTGCCTAACTTTTTGTAGCACAAAATTTTACATGTTATGTAGGCACTTTAAAACATCTCCATTTGTTTTGGTTTTGTTTTATTTAAAAGCTATTTCAGATTGCCCAGGCATATTTTTGTCCCATATCACCAGCAGGACTCTTAAGCTCAGAATATATTATTGTTTTCTTGATGTGTTATGTGTTATCTGACATCTGCTTTCTTTGTCATGCCAAATCCTCCAAGCAAAATTTTGAAAGACCTGAAAGATATTTTTAGTAAACATCTTCTGGCAATAATGCTTAATTTCATCACTACTCTTAAAAATTTTGTCTGCATGATAATTGCTTCTGAGTTTCCATACGGTCTCTCCATTGGCATTTAGGATTTTTTTTCCTTTTTACTACACACCTCATGTAGCTGATGCCATAACTTTTAGAAAGATAGTTATAAAAAGGTAATAATCTCTGTGATTTCCATTCCCTTCGGGCCAACCTCCTGAACGGAAGAAAAACTAAATTGTTGATGCATGAGAAAACAAATACAGTGCTTTTATATGTACTGTAGTCTGAGTTTTTCTCTATAGCATTCCCTTAAAAACACTATTGCATAGTTATCCTAATTACATGGTTGCTGTCTGGCCAGCAGAAGAAGAGTTCAACAAAATAAGCTTCAGCAATTCTCTGAAGACTCCACTGGATTTTGGTATTATTTTCTCCAGTTCTGACCTTAACCTGGGACTGGAAGTTATGTGAAGACAAAAATAGACTCAATGCGGAATACTCCAAATTTCCTGTGTTAATAAATGTTGGTATGTTTGTGCTAAGACTTCATTTTCTACAAGGCCAGGCTGAATTTCTTTCCAGTGTCTCAGTTTTCCCATTCACAAACTGGGTTACTCACTGTTTTGAAATCTGGGAATGTCATGTGCGTGTAAAATAAACAAGCATCATTGTTCATGAATTTATTTCAGGGTTTAAAGGGTGCCATCTTCTACCAGCCTTTGCCTGGAAGTTCTTAGCTATGCAAGACTGTGGGAGTTGGGTTTGCTTTTTTGATAGCTCACTTCCTTCTAGCCAAGGGTCTGTATGGATTTGAGGCTCACAGGTGGAGCTCTAGGTCATTGAGGAAGAGGATTCTCTGGTGTCAGAGGCAGAGGAATACAGACCTCTTGACTGGGGTCCCATTTCAGCCCACTGTGAGCAGTCCTGCTTCCAGATCCTGGTCTTATACAAGAAAGAACAGATGAGTTCAAAAAGGTGACAACACCTGCTGATTCATTTGCTTATTTTTCATTTCATCTTCCCAGGAAATCTTGGCTCGCATCAGATGCCGATTTTTTTTTTTTTTTTTTGCTATGTTTTTAAGAAGTCACAGACAGGAAAATAACTAAAAATTAATGTTTGGGATGTAGCTGTGTGATCTTTGGGACATAAGCAAGAGACCTGACCCTGTGCTTTAGGAGAACCTGGATCTGTGAATGTATGAAAGGCAGGGACAAGCTTGAGCCATTTCCTCTGTCTCTCAGCTGGGCACACAAGTGTGAGCTCAATACCATGCTGAAATGACTTTGCTCTCAGAGTGGGCAGACCCTGCTCTGCTCCAGAAACAGCAGAGACTTACCTTGTAGTCTGAGGGGAAGGCAAAAATCTATAAATGTAAATTAAACCTTCACATTTTCCATTTCAAGCATACAAGAATTCAAAGAACTCCAGAATCCAGACAGTTCAGTTTTGTTCTAGAATATAATTTTTCACTTTTCTGGATCTCTATATTACTTTATCAAGAAATAACCAGGAAGAAGAAAGAAGACAGAAGCAAAAATTTCAGGAGTGATATACTCATGAAAATCATATAGATAAATATACGTAAAGCTGGACTGCCTCGCCTTAATTCAGCTTCTCAGCCAATGGGCATAACAAGCCTCACTCTCTCCTCAGGGGAACTGTGGGCTGCAAAGTGAGAAGGGGCTGTGTGTGTATGTGTGTGCTGGAATCTGAGGTAGTGAGGAAAGAGAGATGCCTTGTTTAATAAACATATGCCAGAAGTGTGAAAGCTGCAGTAATTTGGTTTCTAAGCCCTACCCACACATCCAATTCACTAATTGTCTCTTTCATATGGATATAGGCTTGACCTTGCAGGCTTTTAGGCTTCAAGTGAGCAGGGTCACTCAGGGCCCAAGCCACCGCTCAACCTCCCCCACACATACCCCAGTTATATCTTTTTACTATCTCTGCTGGACACCGCACCTTTCTGTAATTATAAATGTCTGCTTTCTGTCACTTCAAAGGTTTCCCAGCACTGGGAGTCCTTCTTCAAAGACTTTACATTGCTGAAGAACCTCTGTCATTGACAGGAGGTCCGTCTTTGAAGTTTTTCATGCCATTTATTGATTTCCCCTTTTTAGGATGTTCATATTAGAAAATATTTCACTGTGTTTGAAAATCTGTATATTTTTATGTTGTTGAGGGGTTATCACTTTGAAGAAACAACACGGTTGCAGCAGTGCCTCCATATGAAGAAATCTGATAGTGTATCTGCTGTATACTTTATGTCCATTCAAGCTTTCTTTTTAAGAAACATCCTCTCTTTGTTTCTCCTTTAATTGTAGATCTCTTTTAAGTACTTAAGTCAGTGGGAAATTGTAGTACCTATGTGAACAGGCATAATCTAATGGTCCTATCCATGTGCTAAAGACTTTTCATGTGCTTAATATCCTATTGATTTCATGAATGAAAAAGTGAAAATACTAACTTTAGTTTTAATAAACGAAAACAATGTAGGTCTATTTAAGCAACAACTGCTTGGAAGTGTTGTTACACTGTTGTTCCCATAAGTCTGAATTTTCTTATGTTTATACATAAAAGTACAAAATTCTACAGTTTAAAACAAGAGGATGTTTTGGTTGCTTTCAGGTAACCTTCATTAACTCTTTGCTAAATTGCTAAAAGGATTTCTGTGCACACCCACTGTCAGCTCAGTGTAAACTTACCCTCTGAGCATAAACTGCTTGGACAGTGATGTGAGCAGGCTGGACACTGGCAAGTTCATGGAAGCTGCTTTGGAAATTCAGCTGAGGGAAATAATGAGCACCTGATGGGTGGGAAGGTCTTCAATGCTTCAGCTGTTCCTTAAGCATTCCCTGATTGTGTTCTAATGGGCAATTTTGATAGCTCACATTTTTGGATGCAAAAGTCACATTAATTTTTTAGAAGTATCCATCCACTGGGGATTTTTTTTTTTTTTTGTGGGAGTGGAGCAGAGGATTTTTCTGGTTTTTCTTTTCCTTTTGGTTTATCTTGAATCCCCTTATTTATTTCAAGGGAGTAGGTTCTTTTTTTTCTTTTTTAATATACCTAGGGAACTGTTGTCATTATCTCCCAAATGTCTCAGAAAATTAAGGAAGTTAGGAAATTTCAAAGGAGAAATGCCTTAAACCAGCTGCCACTTTGCTCATTTCAACCTTTGACACTATGAAGAGTTTCAAGGACTTGTCTTCTGAAAGTGTTTACCTTGTGAGGTGGCTTCCTGGGTACGGTAAGTTCACATTGCTCATATAGTCTTAAGGGGAAACTTTTGACCTTGGATTACTTCAAAGGTCTGCCAGATTCTCTCTCTCTCCCCCATTCCCACCCCTCCCATTTTGTCAGCTCTTCTGTCTTTGCACACAGGTTAATGCTGGCCTTTTGTTCTTTAGGATCAAAAGCTAGCATTGCCTTATTCCTTGTATGTCCTAAAATACCATCATCTGTTCTGATCCATAGAAAAACGATGAAAATAAATGCCTGGAGTATACACCCAACTGAATAGAGAATTCTTGAAGAGCCATTGTGTGTTTTAGAACAGAAAACTGCTTTCCCTTAGTGATAAATTTGGCTCTAAGAATGTTTAGAGTCTGTCTTCCACTGTGTCACTGGGCAAGATTGCAGTGGTTCATTTTGTCTCAGAGATGTGCTGTTCACACTGAGCTGATCTCTGTGTGCACAGGAGATCTGACAGCTCTGTACTCACCACACACTTGTGGACTGGCCCTGCATCACATGCACTGGGAACCTTTTGTGTGAGGAAGCAGCAGCTCTGTCATGCCTGTGCAGAGAACACACTGGCAGTGCCATGGATGCGTGGGTTACATGTATGATTTGTGTTTAGCATCCTCCCTACCCCATGTTCTGTATTTCTGTGCTGTAGAGACAAGCCATGCAGAGCAGGCATTGCCCTTGGCCCTGGACTTGTATACATGTTTCCAGAAAACTACAGGCTTAGCTGGGCTGTGTGACACAGAAACTGATGAGTGAATGACTGAAGTTATAGATTTACCCAGAACTCATTGCAAAAGTGTATGTGTTGCCAAAACACTTGGAGCTGTCAGGTATGTTTAAAAGAGCACACTGCTTTGAAAATGCAGAAAGATATGTTTTATGATACGTACAATACCTGGGCAAAGAGCCAGATATTTCTGACTTTTTTTTTCCCCCACAGTTTTAAAAGATCCATTTAAAGCTTGAATATGGAAAAAAATGAACTCAGGGAAACTGACTGATGTGATAAGTGGTGTAGAGCACCACATACAAGCCTGTCATAAGGATAATAGAAACAAGCTTCAGTCAGAAACCCTCAAGTTAATATCCTTATACTGCAGCAAATATGGTCCAAGTCAGTATTCTGTGGCTGCAACGCTCCTATTTGGAGTCATGATACCACAGGCTCCCATTCCTTTTGTGATATGAAAAAATTATAACGTTACAAATGGATTTTCAGTTATGAGCAAGCCATGCTCCTTTACAGTGACTGAAGAAAGAAATTCTAAAGGTACTCTTATTACCATTAAATTAATAAAATAAAACTTCAGCTCCTGTCCTGAAGACAGGCAATCTACAAGAGGAACCATGTATCATCATGTTATTAGGATAAATTAATTCAGACTAAGAAGCTGATGTTGCCTAGACTAAATAAATTTTACTTTTTATTTGGGTTTCACCAAGAGAATATCCCAACTTCTTGCTCAGAGACAGGAGGGTACTGTTCACCACAGCTGCTTTAAGTGCTTCATATCTCTACTGAAACTACCTGCAAAGTTGCTGTTCATGAAGCTATCCTGATTTCCAGCTCTGCCTTGCTAAGATAACAGACTGACTTCTTTTGTAGCCATCTGGAGCTGACTTCTGTTGTTCATATACCAAGTTGAGCTGACATTGTGGCAGACAGGGAAAGAGTAACTTCTCATCTTCTTGTACATGTTTGTCATGTTCCAGCTGAGACTTCCTTAACTACATTTTCTGAATATTATCCAAAAGAGTTTGCCAGTTTATGGAATTGTTACTGCTTTACTACAACTCTTCCTAATTAAAGTTATCCATAATACTTGACAAGACTTCTACTCCTTTAGTGTCTCCATATGGATCCAAAAGAACTCTTCCACTTTCAATTAATGATTTGGGCTTGTGTAGTGCACAAGTACTTGATACTGCTGTACAAGAGAAATTATCCAACTTTCCTGTGTCATCAATGTTTTTATAAGCTTTGATTACACTAACTTTTAACAATGAAGGAAAATTACGTAAATGAAATAATATATTTTTCCCTCTAATGAGTTGCCATTGATATTTCTTGAATACTAAGGAAAGAGGAAGAAAAAAAGTTTGGGATATATATTTTCTATCCCATATGTTTACAGCTTTCATAGAGTAATTATATAAAGGACGACTTCTTGTAGTGCTCTTCTCTGTGCATCATTAATGTGATAGTTCTTGTCACTAGATTTAAACTGTAGCATTGTAAGACAAACCTCCCCCTTCAGCTGCTTCCATTATACTGCATAGTATTATAAAATGAAAGGGGGATGTTGTACTTTATCTCTTTATATATTATAAAAATAATGAAGAGGATAATTATCAAGGCTGTAGTGCAATTTCATGGCATTGCTGTCAGTTACAAACTGCTTGAGCTGCATTCCTTTGGTATAAAATGTCAAGAAAACCCCATGATTGAAATATAGTCATCTAATTAATTTCCCTCTATTATTACTTTCATGGGCTGTGTCTGTGCAGAACACTTGCTGGTGGTTAATAAAAAGAGAATGAAATGTAGACAGTCCAGTTTTAGCTTTTAAGTTCTGAGAATCTTTGCATGCCCAACCTTTCATTGTGATGAAAAACACAAATTAGCAGACTTAAAAAAAAAATCTGAAACTTTGTCTGGCATTCTGTGAAGAGCCTTTGTTGAGTGTCTGTTTTATCATCTGTTTCTTCACTGGTTCAGTTCAAAGCTGAGTGTTTGTATTTGAAACCTTCCCTGTCTCATCAGTTTCTTGGTTTGCCATAGGGTACCATGTAGTCTGAAACCCTCTTCCTTCTTTACGCTGCTGACCTTAATGTTTTTCAACTTTTTATAAGAGATGTCCCTGGGCCTATACACACCAACAGGAACAATGCTATTTGTATGACTGCCAGCCACTTTCTTGATTTTTACTCCCTGAAATTGCATTAGGAAAAATACAGAGATATCTCCATCTGGATTTGTCACCTTATTTTGTTTTTAACATTGAAAAGTAGGCAGATCAGATGCTGCCAGTGAGTGGTAGCTCGCTCCAGCCTGAAGGTAAGCACTGGCTTCTACTTAAGTATCTTGCTATTAAGAAATTCCAGAGCAGTCTATGAAAATTTATGCAAAGAACTGAGAACATGGATACTGTTAAAATAGAAACCAAAACATAGGCTGCAGTTTTTATTTGGAGGGGAAAAAAATTTGAGGGTAATCCCTCATTTTTTAAACAGATGGCACCCTTCCCAGTTTTGCCCTACACCAGATGTTCTTACTAAACTTCTTGCCATTTTGAATTTCTTGGTTTTAAGAGAAATCATGGTCTTTAAAACCCCTGAAAAAGTTCATTAGTATTGGTAAGTTCTGCTTTTCACAGATGACACTGCCTCCTGCAGGCTAAGCCAGAAGTACCAAATATAATTATGACAGACCATAAATAATGAATATACCTATCATGGCTTTGCAGGATGCTTGTGATGTGAACACAAAACGTTCTGAGAATGGGAGAGGCAGTTGCTTGGTATCAGCTGTTTAATTACTTGATTTATAGAGAGGGAGTTGAACCTGGGCTTGGCGCATGCAGGACATTACTTAATTCTGGAGGTTTGTTCCCGGGTGGATTTGAGTTGTCTGGGATAGACCTCTGTGCAAAAAAATCAAACGCTGGTTTTGTTCCTCTGCTGCTGTTGCTGCTGTGCTGTAAATCCTCTGAGTTCTTCTGAAATCACTGAAAGAGCCAGCTGTGTACCTAGAATGGTTGGCAGCATGGCAGGGAGCTGCTGCCAGGTATTCCTGGTACGTTTGGCAGCTCAAATGAGGAATGAGTTAATATCTTTTTCCAGGGCTCAGTGTTGCATTTAAGCAGAACCCTGCACCGGGGGGAGCTGCATCCCTTCAGTCATATTGCCTCAAGGACTCATGTCTCAAAATGCAGAAGCCCTACTAGGTGTCCTGGCAGCTCAAAGTAGTTGTCACTCTGCTGCTCCACTTCAGGGGATGAAAAATCTTTCTGTTCATATTGTCAGCCAGTTCTGGTAGCCAAAACATTGGGTGAATTTCGGCCATGGTCCTGGTTTTCCACCCTTCTTCTGTCCTGCGTTTGTGTCCCACAGCACAACATAATAATGGATCCTGTTCCCTTGCTATTCTTTGATGATATGTATATAAATCTGTGGGACATCTGGATGTCAGCTGGGTCTTCAATTTGGACTGTGCAAAGAATAGTGAAAAGTGTTAGATATCAATTGGAAGAACATAATTTTACAAGGTCATTTTCTTGCTAGGTCCATAAATGAAAATGGAAGCGTCTAAATATCCGTGTTATTTCCTTTTTATTTCACATGTGGTCCACTTAGTCCAATGACTGAAAGGAACCAGAGGAATGCTTTTCAGAGGAAAGTAAAATTACTCTATCATCAATAGTTAGAGAATAAACTGACCTCAGAGAATTTTTTTCTCTGACATTCAGGAGACAGAACAGATTCTCATATGAAGCTGGTTTCTTTCTCCAACTTCCTATTGTCACAGTCTAAAGATGTCTTCATGTTGCATTTCAAAATAGATTGTGAGAGGGTTACTAATTCTCTACAGGCCAGGTGTTTGTCTTGGGTAAACTAGTGGATATCTGCAGTCACCCCATTGTAGTTGCTTGAGTTACTATGTTTGAAGACACTGCTTACACTTGAGTGGTGGGGAAAAAAAAATTAAAAGCCCCTAATTGCAAAAAGGGAAAACTAAAGCCCTTTTAAATCTCAGGCAGGGGGCTGGGATTTGGTAAGAAACTCAAAAAGGAAAGGAGTCCAGCTTGTAAAAAGAGATTAGGGTCTGATTTGACAGTGCATTTGGAAATTCACTCTATAGCCCATCGTAAAACAAATCCCCAAATCAGTGAGGTTATATGGAATGATTCCCTGATTTGAGCATAGTATGGTGTTTGCAAATGACTGTTCTGTGTATTGTGCTTTGCCAAGCTCATTTTGTATGATCTTCAGTGTGTTAAAGGCTTAGAGTGCTTGGTCATTATTTTTATCTCAGGGAGTCTGTGGATTTTACAATCTGCATTCCCCTTATGAACTCTCCAAGTCTAATTTCTTTGCTTACCTTCAACTGAGGCATTTCATAGTTATACAAATATGTGTTTATCTCTTTCTCTGCTTGAGGCTGTTCTAAACTGCCAGGATCTCATCGAGGGCTAGTTTCAGTAATGTGAATGCATCTGCAAAGGTGGCAAGGGATGGAACAGAGGAAGCATTCTGTAATGCTTTGGGGAGTGAAGAGAATACCAGTGAAAAACAGGCACAGAAATGTCACAAAAGCCAAAGATGTCATGTACCTCTGACAAATTCAGCATAAATTTCTATACAGACTCCCTGTTGTCCTGGCATGGAAAGCTGGTTATTCGCAGGACTTGCTGTGTGTATGTAATTTATAATAAAAGTCACTGTCTAAACAGCTCTCTTGAATCTATTTCAGTTTCTTCTGATCTCAGCTTACACAGTGATTCTTTTTGTGGATTTGCTTTGCAGTTGTCTATTTCATTGATTCTATTTTCCCTTTTTTCCCCCTGAAATAGGGTGTTTTTTCTTTCAGATACCATTAAATGTCTTTCCTTGAGAATGTTGGCTGCTTTCAATGTGCCGTTGGATCCAATTGCTGATACCCTAGCTCTCCATCTGGCACTTGATTTTTTCCTGCCCTTGTGTTCATGAAAGAATAGTTTGTCAAAAATGAAAATAAAAAGAAAGAATTTGATGTGTTATGGATTGCTTTTCTGGAATCTCTATGTGGGCAACTGGCGAGACAGCTGATCTGGTTTTGTTTATATTGTTTTGGAACAATCTCTAAGTATCATTTAGTTCTCTTACTTACTTAGGACCAGTTTAGACAAGTAAATAATCCCTTTAAACTCAGGGATTTAAATACAATTTAAATAGGTGAATAATATTTGGCTATAGATTACTAGGTGCTCAAATGAGTAAATACTAAGGTGTAGCAGGTAGGAGCAGGTTTTCCCTCTCTTACATGCATATATACAACAAGGACTGCAAAGATTAAATAGAAAAAAAAAGAAAATGCTTTCTCTTGGTACACCAGATGGATCCAATGGAGTTATTTATAGTGTAAGACCAAATCAGTACTTCTCCACTCTGGAACCTTCGCTACTTTGGATTTTTTGTCTTTGTTGTTTGGGATGCAGTGGTCAATAAACAAGCTAAAATTTGCAGTTTCCATGACCTAAATTAAAGAAGCAATTTAAAAGATTGAGGCAAAGTTTGAATACAAAGGTCCGTTTAGATATAAGGAAGAAAGAGTATCATCACACAGCTTTCATTTGGAAATTGTTGGGGTGTTGGAAAAGAAATGAGAATGATCCATTCTGGTGAAATTGTCCAAACATTTGAATTTTTGCCATACCTTCATACAGTGATAGAGCCCATATCTGGGGCCTGTATTCCTTCTTTAATCATTATGAGAGTCAGACCAAGAAACCTGATATGAAACCTCCTCACAAGAATGACTTTAGAAGCACACCACTGGGTGTAGGGTAGCTGCAGATGAGGAAGGATGTCTCTCCAAGTTCAGCATCATTTTAATGCTAAACATGTTGCTTCTCTCACTGACCTCGCTCAGCTGTATTGCCTGTGCTGCTATGCTAGAGTTGCCCTTAATAAATACAAATAAAATTAGACCCTTGCCTGTAAAATCTGAGATAGCTGTAAAACTTCTCTGCTATTTCTTCATAGCATTTCTATTCTGATTATAATAAAAAACTTGTAGATAGAAGAATGTTGAGGGTGATTTTTTTGTCCCAGATGGTTTGAAACATTACAAAATACAAGGCTGGAGTCCAGGTAAAACAGCAGGAGCTATTGTAATACATTGAGAAGGATTCAATAAATCTGAAACTGTTACAGCAGTAGTGGGGTACTTTCAACATAATTCCTACTTCTTTGGGAACAATTTTGTAATTGAAAGTACTTATTTACAAAGTAACGGAGAGAAGTAAAAAAGTGGTAGTGTTTTCAGTTCTTAACTAGTAATCATAATCTAGTTCAATTCAGGGTAGAACAGCTACAGTAGCACACGAGAAACACAAGATAATAAAGGAGTTTGAGCTGAGAATACTGAACATCTTGTATTTCTAATTGCTTCCATCTCATAAATGAACAGAAACTTTAATTGACAAAAATCTTATTACAAGAATCACAAAAAGCTGTCTTATGAGCCTTAAATAGACAAATGTTATTTGTAATAAATCAAATTCATACTATTAGATTGGTGAAGGGAAAAGAAATCCATCAGCAGAGCTTTCTGTAGCTACAGATGTTGAACATGTCAATATTTTCTTCTGTTAAGGAGCCTTTTAATGACAATTTTCTTATGCTGAATTCTGTTTATGATAGAAATCAGTGTACATCAGTCCATTCTTAGAATATTGCAGAAAGAAATTTTAGTAGTAAACTTTGATGAATTATTGTTAACAGTATATCTTGGGTTAAATAAACTTCAAAGGCTGAGGGATTTATACCAAAATAATACTGTGAGCAGGGGCTGGATGCTTCAAGACAATGAATGTATTTTGAGAGATATTAGATGACTTCTGAGGCCCTAGCCAGACACAGGAGAGATTGGTAAATGCTATGCAAGTCATATCCCATGACCATTACAAATATCATTGAAAATACATTCTAAGCAATCAATAATGCCACTTATTTTGAAACATATCCCAAATTGATTTTGATTTCCCTCTAGACCAAAAACGGTAGAGGTTGAATGGTGGGACAGTGCCACCCATATGAAATATGGAGGTGGAAAAGAAGTGGAAAATTTATATTTATTACATATAAATATTTTGTGTGCAGTTTCACAAAAAGCAGGATATTACACAGCCTTGCTCTCTGATCATTACAGTTCTCAAATATTGGGCTAAATACTGGGTGGGGTAGGATTTGGGGGAACTATTTCTCTGTTTTATTCTGCCATTTCCTGAGCAAAAAGGAGGGAACAGGTTTTTCTGATAAGGTTAAACATCCCTTGAGAAAATGGAAAGAAAAAAAAAATAAAAATCAAAAAGTACCCCAGAAACAGACAGAAATAGAGTTTTGATTCTGTCTGAAAGGAGAGCAGTAGTAGACTAGAGAATTGGTACTCTCATTCCGGTTTAGGAAGATCTGACACCACCAATTCCATCCTTCATTTTAAAAGGTTTTTAACAGTGCTGTAGGGTCACTGTCTAGGCATATCAGTCTTTAGTTTAATTGCAATTCATCACAAAAAACTGAGATCAGTGGTGTTTCTAAACACACAGACTGGATAAAGCTACCCCAACAAATTAGCTAATTATGATATGTGCTTATCCAATTTCAGCATTTCACGCTTTGCAAAAGAGTGGGCAAAGTCTCATCTACCATGTCAGCCTCTACTCACTACAATCCTTAAATCCAATCCAATAAACTCGGATGCAAATGTAACTAAAATAATTTTATAAAGGAAAAGCTCTTAAAAGAAGAGCTTACTCGTTGCCATTCAGCTGAATCCTGTTTACACAACAACTCTACGTGTTCAATTACTTTAAGAAAACCATCCCGAGCAACGTGAGAATTGAAACTTGTCTATGGTTTGATTTGCTCCTGGAGTCTGAGGTTCAGCTATTCCTACCACACGGATTACAGCCTTTTTACACATGGAAATTGAGCAGAGGAGATTTCACAATAGCTCCCCTTGTGGACAAATTGTTTTGGAATAAAAGATACTTTAGTCTGGAATAATTAGTGCAGCAATTATTCTAGAACAGAATAAGTGCACTAATTATTCCTACAGTGTCTACACAGGGACAAACAGAAAGCTATTGAAGAATGGCTTATTCTGCAATAGCTATTTTGGCCCATTTCCTCATATAGGCAAATCCTATTGGTGTTGTCAGCAGGTAATGAGCGTATAGATGGAGAATGTGGATGGATTGCATTAATGATCTCTTCCCATTAGTGTTTCTTTGTGCTTCACTTTTGTGTGTTTGCAGAGTTAATTGCTTAAAACTCCCTCTTAAGTCAGACACATTTCTAATCCTAACTTCCCAGTTCTTAACAGAGACCCTTCAAACTCTTTTGTGGGTGATCCACCCCCAGCCTGCTGAGCAAATCCATGCTCATATCTGACTGTAAAGTTGTTGGTTTTCACTGAAATGTAAAAGTGTAAAAGTTTGTGCTGCATTTAAGACCATTTATGAATTTTCCCCCAAGATTACTTTGCAAAATAGTTTTGCAATCATTTGAAAAGCCACTGGAAAATTCACCCTTGTGATTACTGTTTCAAGGAAACAGAAGATCTACCTGTGTGGAGAGCTGAGGGAATTACTTACTGGTGGAAGGGTAAGAGAAATGTCCTTTAGATTGCAAACTATATTTCTCCCTTATAATAAAACAACACTCAACATTCACACAGCAATTCATTATCTAAATTTTTGAACTAAACATGTATTCACACAGGTTACATTACCATCAGTATCAATATTAGTGTCTTTGGCTTACTCTGCATGAGCCTGGTTGTGTTTGGAAGTGCACATTTTCCTGGAAAAAAGAGTTATTCCTCTGCTGGCATGTGACATTCAAGGCACAGCTCTCACTTGTTCTCTTGTTAAAGGGTAGAGAAATGCCCTGGTGGGACAGGGAGGAGAGTAGGGAGATTCACCTACTGACATGAGGA
The DNA here is from genome assembly GCA_016584745.2 of Phylloscopus trochilus trochilus. NCBI lineage: Eukaryota > Metazoa > Chordata > Aves > Passeriformes > Phylloscopidae > Phylloscopus > Phylloscopus trochilus. The sequence goes on along the minus strand of WQNJ02000041.1, from coordinate 6,599,448 downwards.
ACTCACCAGGCACACAGAGAAACCAGTATTTACTTTCAAACTGAAAATAAAGATAGTTTTAGGGGAATTTTTCAAAAATTTCACCTATTTAAGCACCTAGTTTGAGCCTTTTTAAGATGATCTCAAACTCTACCTGTAGGAAAGGAGAGACAAATAATCCCTGTCCATTTAGAAACGAATCACCAGGCAAATGCAGCAGCCTTTAAGCTCTGCATAGGTTGTGTTTATGTTATTGTAGAAACTGTAGCCTAAGTGTGGAACTGGAAGGAAAATAAACTTCATCTTTCCATTCTCATGCTAAGTTACTGTATAAACTTAGGCAGCTCCTTCAGCCTTTTGGGGCCTCAGTTCTGCATATGTGCAGTGGGCTAAAGATACAACCCATAGCTGAAGCATTGCATTATAAAGGGTTTAACAGATTTACAATCAAATCTGTTATGGGGAAGTCTAGCCCTTTAAAAGCAGGAAAGTTGCAATATGAGATGAGTGAGAGGCAGAGTGGGATTTTGCTATAACAACTGAGACCTGTGTGCAATCTATGCATGTGGGTTAATGCTTATTTCATTACAGAAAGCTGTTTGAAAAGTACTATTATTAAGACCCATGAGAAGATAGTTTGAAAGATAGGGATGTGTCTGTTCCTCCAGACAATATGGCTTTTAAAAATGCTCCCCTCAATGACTAAATTTCCCCACTAAATTGAGTACTACGATCCCGGTTAAAATCAGGTTCTCTGTTCATAACCTTTTTTCCAATACTGTGTCATAAAACTGTAATTTAGATGATGCTAGCTTGCAAACATGAGTTTAGCAATGTGCCCATACTATGATTTCAGTAGAGAAAATTCATCACTGGTGAAGTGCAGCCTCTCAATTGAGATGGTAGGTGATAATATTTAGAAATCTCTTTTCATGTTAAGATGGGGGGGGCATACAAGGAGAAATTTCTTTGTCCCTCTGTTATTATGCAGTTCTGCTTCTCTTTCCTTTGTGCAGTAACAGTGGAATAGGATGCAGATGGGTCCATAACTGGTAGCATTCTAAAAATACCCTAAAATTCCAGTGCCAAGCACAGGAAAAAATGCCTTATTTCCCTTCATTGAGAAGTAGAGAAATAAGCTGTTTGGTTCAACAGCAATTCAGGCAAGAGAAAACTATTCTATCATTACTCTGATGATCTGAATAAAACTATAGGAATATATGCTGTACTATAGGAATGTAATGTCTTAAGAACACAATGCCACTTTGTCACTAAAACCTCAAGATATTCAACATGTTTGCAGCTGCAAAAATGCTTATAGTTTGTCCAGCTGAAGTAGCATTCTGAAATACAGCAAACCAACATGTTCTCTGGGGAAATGCCTCTTCTGATTTCTAATGGCAATCGAAAATCCAAACAATTGAAGACTGGTTTGTATTGCACCCATAATTTAAGCACCTGGTCTGATCTTTTGTACTCTATTTCCATCCAAATCTTTTATGATGCTCAAGGAACAATATCTTTCTGTATTTTTGTCATTGCATGCACCCAAATCCTATCCAGGCAAGTGCGTAGGTTTAGACTTTCTCTGTAGAATCTCACTGAGTGAGGTGGAAAATTTTTGCAGTTCCCTGTGCAGAGTCAGATATATCAGGAATTTTCAAGGTTGGGATCCTCTCTGTGTTGGGGACAGCTCTGACAGAGGAAGGAGTTAATTTTACTCTTCTCTTGTAGGAGTTTGCCATATGCAATTTTATGTCCCAAAGTATTCTAGATGCTATAAGTTAATCCAGGTACTTAAAAGATTAAAGATAGAAGTTTTTAGATGGCAGTACAGCAGAAGCAAGGGAACAGAAGGTGGCTGACAGGAGGAGGAAGGAAAAGATGCATCCTCATTATTTATAATGAAGAGAAAAGCTGCAAATTTAACCAAGTGTTTCCTATTCCATGTGTTCTTTTTTATTGCTCTCTAAGTGCAAAAAATGTTTATAGTTGGGTCCCCAGCTGGAACATTATTTAAGATCTCAGAAAAGAGATGAGGGTTGGACTCCAGGATATTCATAGGTGTGAAGCTCTCTTCACACATGCCTCATAGGTGTGAAGCCCTACCAAGCAGTCTCGGGAATGTTTTCCCACTCCCCTTTCTGGTAACGTTACACATTTTTATACAATCAGGCCTTAGGGTGCCACAGATTCCTCCTTCGTGATGCTGCTGAGCTCAGCAGTGCTGTTTTGTTCTGCATGAGTTTTAACTTGGAGAGAGGGATGCTGCAGAACAGAAAAAAAAAAAAGTGACTTAGAGCATCATGAGCCTTGTGGGAAACTTCTTTCCAAAGAGCTGTGAATGATCAAAAGATCAGAAGTTGCTTTACCTACCTAATGATCTGTAGAGTCTGGAACAACAGAAGAGAGGGGATTTTCTCCTTGCAGAACAGAAATTTTTATTTGAAGTGATAAAATCTCCGGATGTGTTTTCTTTACTGTGGGCAACACTGGTGGGCATTCCAGTGTTGCCTTTCTTTGAATTTATAAGGTTTGTACTACCTTTTAAAATAACTACTCTATCAGTTATGGAAATAAAGCAATGGGGAAGCCTTTCTTTGAATTTATAAGGTTTGTACTACCTTTTAAAATAACTACTCTATCAGTTATGGAAATAAAGCAATGGGGAAGCTTTTTTTCTGTTTGAAGGGTTTTTTGTTTGTTTGAGGGTTTTGTATATGTGTCTGTGTTTAGGAAGAAAAGGAAAAGGAGAAGTCTATTCTGGAATGAGCAAAGACAAGTCATGTTATGCAGTTCAGGGAATGTGGACCTTATCCAATTTATGTAATGAACTCAAAAGTTGTTTTAGTTTTGACAGACCCACAAATTTAAAGCAAGGCAGGGTCAAACTTTCATAAATTATTTTCTTATTTTCACAGAGATTCTCAAGAATCTCTTTGATAGTGAAAAACTTATCCCATTTACTAGACCCACCATTCTGGCTGAAAGCTTGTACAGACTTGGCCAGTTTTTAACATGGTTTCACTAGAGATCCCATTACCTGAACCTAGTAGTATCAAAATGAGGGAGAAAAAACATTATTGAAAATATTTAGTGTGCAATGGTGAGTATAATTTGAATCCTCCCAGCCTTTGAACTCAGTTGGCTGCTGTGCTGCTGTAGGTCCCTCTCTGGTGAAATGAACCTGCCCTGTTGAGGTCCCCTGTCCTGCACCCTGTGCCACCATGCCCAGGCAGGAGGAAGGTCTGCACACTTGGAGGTCAAAGACTCTGCCTCTGTCAGGGTCATCAGCACAAAATTCTGTGGTCACAAGCGTGTGATTTTTCTGTCTCTGAGACTCACTTTCCCAACCTATACAGTAAGAAATATGCAGAGCATATTCAGAACAGCTGCAGTAGTTGCTTCCTCTCAGCCAGTCCTTAAGGTCAGCTAGAACCTGAGTTAGGAACAGCCCCAGTGCAGTTCAGGGCAGAGGCAAGCAGACAGCCTGAAACCATTTCCAGCATTTTTAGCAGACTGGCAGTAGTGCTGCAAGTTAATCCCTCTGACTCTGCCCTGCCACAGTCTGGGAAGTTCCACAGCTCAGATGACAACCTGAAAGGGGATATTTTTTCCCATGACTGTTCGCGCTGCACAGAAATATTCTCTGGGAGTATTTATATGCATGTCACTGGAACTTGTCATAAAACGAGGTGAGAAAGGATCAGGAAGGCTGGAAAACCCTGACCTAATACAAACTGGTGGTCCTAATGCATCTCAGTGCTTTACTAATTTTTCCTAATACAGAGGTCGGGTCTCTCTGAGTTACATTTGGATCATTCAAATTCATAGCTTTGGGTCAGACCTATGAACCATTCTCTTTGTGTTCAGGCAAAATTCTTTGTTTCTGTATCTTTAGGGCAGCATTTCTAGATCATTATCCAAAGTAAAGGGACATATTCTGCTTTAAATTGCATTGGTTTAAACTTAGAAGGACTCTGTTGAACATAGTGCAGTTGCTCCAGTTTTGAACTGGTGCAGACATGTGCTGAAATTAGCTCATAAACAACTTAGATTTTTGTGATATTTTCAGAAGAATTCATTGGTATAATAGCCTACATCTACACTAGGAGCCTGGGAGCCTGTCCTTGGACACATCCCAGCTCCTCACTGGAGCAAGACCTTGGTACTTGCTGTCCTTTCTCCCCTCCTTTTCCTTGGACAGGAAAGCTGGGGAATGTGTGCTGGATGGAGCTGAGGCACATTTCGACAGCTGCTTGGTTTGATGAAGAAACACTGAAGACCTCAGGGCACAGGATGGCACACAATGGCACACGCTCAGAAATGTAGCCATACAATGACAGCTTGTGGTAAAACTTTGTGTGAAGTGTCTGCTCTACGAAGTGCAGGCAGCTTGGCCACTGTGTTTCTTTTAAAGCCTCTGTAGAACATGCAGCAGGAGGCAAACACCAGCTCTAGAAAGAGTGAAGGTGGGAGAGGGAACTGGCCCACCCAAGCTCTGACCTTCCTTTCTGAGCTTTGCATGTGGCGACAATTCCTTGGTGACTGGCAATTTCCTACAGAAGATTCCTCACATGCTGTCACCTTAGCCAGGGAACAAGTAGTGCCTTTAGGTATAACTGACCATGCCAAGCAGTGCAGGCTCAGTGCAATTACAGACAAGACTTGTAAATAGACATTTAGAAAGCTACTGATTAAATGCATAAGCTTATGTGGAGTGTAGAACTGTAGATGTGTGCGTAACAATGTATTTTAGGTTGTCTGACTTGTCCAGAAGTAAAATACAGATCATGCAGAGGGTTGTGCGGCTGGTGGGAGCAAGATTACCTTGGCAAGTTATTGGGAAAGAAAAATGAACACATAATGGTGAAAAGCTAACAAAAAGTTTGGCTGTGATACAGCAGGAGGCTGCTCCTCCTGACTTGGAAAACAAAAGTGAGGCTAACTCCACTTCTGCAGTCCCAAGGTTGGAAAATGGATGAGTCTGTATTAGAAGTGATCTTCCCCATGATGTCATGTCTTGATTTTTCTCCTCAGCACTTAAATATATTTTAGGGATAATATAAATGCTCTGATATTATTTGCCCAGTGTTGAATAATCTTCCAAAGACTTTCAACTTTGTTAATGTTTCCTCAAAACATCTCCTGATTTCGAAGGCCCACTCAGTCCAGATCAGTGCAGGGTAGTCTGAGGTAGGAATGAGTTTCACATTAAGTGCAAAATGTTTGTCCTAAGTGCAGATGGTTCCTGTTAAACTTCATGAAGACCTTGTTTTATTCCATAGGCATGAACAGAAGCTCAGTGAAGCTTCATTTCTGGGAAACCATTTGTTTATTGAAAATGGAGATATTCTGTTGTTTTTGAAAGAGAGCACAATGCTGCACCAACTTTCTCTCTCACTTTCATGCTCATTAGAGAAATGGTTTCTTATGTGAGTGTAATAACCTGACTGGAGATGACAGATTCTTATTCTTCTGATATTCTTCTGAGGGGTCACCTGAAGTACTTAGGAAATATGATTGTTTCAGCAGAGAGGGAGACGTCCATAAATGTGAGGAAAACAAACACATTTGTTGTATTTACCTATTAAACAGTTCTCTGTTGTGTGTAAGATAAAGTTTTGTAAATGTAGGGAATACATAATTTCAATAGCAAAATGTCCTAATTATTTTGGCATCCTCAAGGTATGTTTTATGAAGGTGGATATTGTTCCAGGTCTTAACTGTCTTTGGTTTAATTCCAGGAGACACACAGTCTGTGTCTTTTTGAATTTCAGTGTTACTTTTTCCTTTTCATAGCCAACTTTTTTTCTCTTTCTGAAATGTGTAGCTTGGAAACGAGGTCCTTTTAATGAAGCTTTTGAGTCTCACAAAATATGATTAATCTGATTAGTGGTTCAGACTCTTTTTATGCTTACATTAACTAACACAAAGAGCCCCCCTACAGGTTAAAGTTTAAATGTGGATTACCAGATAAAGCTAGTCCTGACGAGGTTTCTATGGTGCAAGGAAAAATTGAATTTGCCTTTCACCTCATTTCAGCCTTTGTCATCCTGGTTTTTGCCCTTCTCCCTCATTCAGAGTGAGGATATTAATTTTGCAGTAAAATCTTTAAGCAATTATGCAGATAGCTTGGAAAAAGCAACATACAAACACACTATGAAAAGCTTAACTGAAAAATGGACCCCAGATATTCATTAAAACCAGATGGTAACATTCCTAGCAGCATAACTTTGGATGTTTGGACTAAATTTGTATTAATGTGTTACAACCAGAAAACAAAAATGAACTAGTGTCATGATTGTATGTATATTTGTATTGTGCTTTATATTTACAAAGTAGTGAGGTATGGTACCTACTCTGTGAATGTCCTTTTTGATAAACAGCTAAGAAAGGCTATTCTTTCACACACAAACACATCCATCTTTAGATAGCATTCCTCTGTGGGAGGCTTGCCTTCAATTTAACAGATAATGAACTTCTTCAGATGAATCAGAAAATTGATAGTGAAATGAAGTTTAGTATTTTGCAGTGCAGCATCTACCAATGCGAGGATGTTTATAGTTTCAAAATGTGGTTTATTAAAAATGCTCATTTTTAGAAAAAATTCTCATCATTGTAGTAACCATAGCTTTTTTTTTTTTTTTTTTATCCCTAATCACTTTATTTTGTATATTATTTGTGTTATTGCTCTTTCAGAAATGGCTATAAGAAATCGGAGACAAACAGCACCTGCAAATAGCACTTAATTAAAAGCATGATTGTGTACAGGGGCTTTCTATATATTTCTTTCTCAACAATGAAGATGGAAAGGTGTTTTTTCTTTTCTTATGTGGCATGCTCCATATGATCCAATAAAGCACAACTAACATAGCACACCAGCCAGGGTAGACTACAGTTTCCCCTCAGTGCACACACATAATTCCCATTACTGCTAATGGGAGATACATGTCCCCACACAGAGGCAAGAGGGATCTTATATGTACATGTCATACATATGAAAATATCTGGCATGAAAAGAGGTGTCTGGTCCTGACAAATTGCCAGGAGGCTTTTTTTTTTTTTTTTTTCCCTGTTAATTATAGTAATTATTTATCATGCATTAAAATAGTGCCCTAAATTTGCATGGCACTACGTGCAACACAAATAAGCCGCATTCATTGCTGAAAAGAACATACAATGGAAAGCTGACAAACGTGCACGATGCGAGGCACCGGTGCATCATCTGGAGTTACAGGAGGCACCGGTGCCCTTCTGGAGATGGGGATTTTGGCGGCTGGAAGGGCCTGTCTTGGGACAGGGGGCAGTGTGAGCCCAGCTGAAGCGGCCTCGCTGCCAGGAGGGCGGTGGGGGCTGCAGAACAGCGCCGTGAATGGAGAGGCCCGTGGGGCTGGGCAGGGTGCGCCGGCCCCGCCGGGAGCCTGGCCTGGCCTGGCCTGGCATGGGAATGCCGCCGGGAATGAGGGAGGCGAGCAGAGCGGGGCCTGTGCCTGCAGTGCGGGGACAAGGTGAGCTCAGCTGAAAGGCAGGCCTCAGAGAGAGAGGGAGAGCAGCAGCCTGCGAGGTAAAAGATGAAAGAGCTTTGGCTAAACCAGATGGAAAGGCAGGGAAGTCCGATGGACGGCAGCATAGCCAGCAGCCAGAGAAAAAGGTGTTTTCTGTGGCAAAGGGGACACTGCTGATTCACTGCTTGTGTCAGGCCTTGCATGTGTAGCCTTGGCCTTTTCTTATTGTTGATTTTGCCTAGACCCAAGGAAATCCAGTTTTTATCCTGTTTGTAAATATGCTTTATACCATCACACATCTCTGCCTATATTTTATGTCTGTGTCAATCCGTGCCCTATGGGAAATGAATCTGCTGAGCAGTCATTATAGGTTTTGTGGAAATTGGTAGCAAGGGAAGACATACATAATTTCTGATGAGGGAACGGTATCAGGAGTCCTTGCAGAACAGAGAATGTTCCACCTGGAGCAACATTTTCCATTGGAGACTTGCACCCCCTGAGGTCCCAGGGAATCTAACTATGAGCACAAAGCCGGGGAGAACAGGCATCTTCCGTTCTGCCGCTCATGCAAGTACTTGTATTGTAATTGAAATTTAATCTGGGTTCATGAAATGTTTATGAACCTGGAACAATTGTATAAAGTTTCAGTCAGTTGTACTGCAATTTTATTTGCATATTTGTTTTTGGAAAGGAACATGGGCCTTCAAATACTGCAGAGAAGAATTTCTTTTCCTTTTTTCTTTTGACTCTTGAGGTGGTCTAAGGAATAGTGGAATCTCTTGAGCAATCCCCCAGATTAAGAGGAGCTTCCTTGGACTCCATTTTCCCAAAAGAAGTTGCTACAAGCTTTCAGCCCTTGTATTATCTTTGAATCAGTTGAAAAATAACTGATGGCAATAAGCAGTGGCAGGCCTCCCAAATTGTCAGCTGAGGGCCTCCTTATGTATTCTTTCCCCCAGAAGGATTGCCCAGGAGAGTGCAAGGGGGAGTGCAACTCCCTGGGCGCTGCTCTAGAGACGCTGGAATGTGTTTAATTCAGCAGAAGCTGAAGGCAGTTAGAATGTTACACATTCATTTCCATAAGGGAAAAAAAAAAAGCAAAAATCAGAGAGATACTACCTGAGGACTTTAGATTATGTGGCTTCTTGAGCTACTCCGGAGATGTAGGTAGTTTAGAAAAATCTCTTGACCTTTTCAGGCTTCCTCCGCCATGATGGTTCAACGTAGCTGTGTAAAATGATAGGTAGTTTACAGCTTGCCTTCCCTGGGGTGAAGCTGATTTACAACACGCTTTGTGTGCAATTTGGCTGTAGAGAGACAGTTTTACACCCAGCTTTTGCGATTTGGCTATGATGGGAACTGTGAAAATGCTGTGATCCTGGAATGTGCGTGTTCTTAAATTGTTTCTTCTTGGAGATACAGAGCTTGCTGAGACTGGTGGTGGACTGAGGTAACCCACTGACCTAATATCTAGACCTAGACTGATTAGATAATCTTCTGAATGAATGCATATTTATTTTCCTGAGTCAATGGAGTTATTGTGCCTGAGCCAGACTTGACTGGGACTCAATGGAAAGATTGGGCAGCTGCTTCCCTTCCTCCTTCTCCTCTTCCTCCTCCTCCTCCTCCTTCCTTGAGGTCACTAATCCTTCAGCTTAATCACACATTGAACGATCCTGAAGTAGCAGAGATCCTAACTATTTTCTGGAAAGCAGAGAGGCACAGCAGAAAGCACATCCATATTGGTGTGCATCAGCAAACCAACAGGTTCAATGCTGTGCCGGGAGTCCCCCACTCTCCCCAGCTCAGCCACAGCAGTGCTGCTGTTGGTGCTGCCCTCCCTCTGCTTGTCCTCTGCTGGGTGCTCTGCCCTCTTGGCCCACGGCCCTCAGCTGAGGCCTGCTCACACAGCTCTGGCAGCTGCTCTGATGGCAGCATGTCATATTCTGGGGACTGAAGCCATGTGGTGGTTCCTGACAGCCACCTGTAACCAATATCCATCATCCTCTCCCCTTGTAGGGCATAGTGCTGGTGCTGAGCTGACCACTCGTATTTTGGACCATTTGGTTGTCAAGGCTGGATTGCACTGGGGATAAAGTCCCACATCTCATGAGCTCAGGGTTCTAGGCAAGGGTTTGGTATTGCATGGGCTGAGTATAGGACAGCCTGATTTGTAGGAGGGCTTGGAATAGAACAGCATCCACCATGGACCAAGAAGGCTGAATTGCTTCTCCTTGCTTCACACATACCTTCAATTCATCTAAACTTCTAAATCTCTGCCCAGAGAATTGACATGCTGGAGTCCTCTTGGACTACCCCTAAGAATTCCAGATGGCAACAGTAATTACAGTGTATGTTATCACTGTGCTTAAATTTTAATATCTGTTAAAAAAAAAGGTAATGGCCAGGGTCTGCTTATTAACAGGTATTGTCAGAACAGAAAAAAGCTATTTTACTTATTTTGGAAAACAGCTCTAGCATAACACTGATGCTGATATAAGTATACTTTCAAAAGCTAAGCCTACTACATTAAATGTTCATTAAATTATTGCCTTATACATAATAGGTATTTGAAGAATAATTCATATACTTGAAATAGATCAGAAACTTCCATATCAGCTATTTTTGACTTTCTGTTTCACACATACACACCCACACACACACACACGTATTTATTAATATATATTTTGCATGTGTAATGACAAAAAATTGTATTTATACATGGAGAATGCGTGAGTCTGTCTCACTGTTGCCGACAAGAAAATTGTCTGTAGGTTAATTCATCCTTTCCTGATTCTTAATTTAATAGAAAAGTCAGCCTGGCCTTTACAAAAATAATTTGCAATATAATTGTTTTTAGAGGAGATTTTTTAGATGACTTTGGCAAAAAGCTGTTTAAACCTCTTTGAATCTGTCAGAGTTAGGATAATTGATGTTGATATCACTTGTAATATTTTTAGTAATGCTTTATGGAAAAATGGACACGTTTTATAATTGTGGCTGCATATATTCACAGTTAAAGAGGTGAGGGGAGAATTTGAACTTCTCTTTCGGTATCAGAAGTGAAAAAATTAACTCAGCTGTGGGAAAGTTTGTCCAAACAAGCTTTACTGCTGGCAGTTTAGCAGTGTATCTTTCCTTCCCTTCCCCCAAACTGTTGATTTTATATTTTTTCCCATCTAGGTTTCTTTTTCTTTTTATCAGGTTATATATTCACATTTCTCAGCTGATGTTTCTTATTAAATCACAGACACATGTTGTGTTGAATCATTTAATCTCTCAAGTTGGTGTTCAGTTTTCTTGCATAAGAAAAATCTCTTTAGATTCTTTAGGACAAAAAGCATCATGTATTTGAGTTCTCCAAAAGCATTTAATAAAGCATGAAAAGATATGACATCAATCCCACTAAAACACAAGGGCAAATGAATGATGTTACTGTAAATCTTTACATCAATCACACCCCGGACTTTCGAAACAATATAGTTTTGTTTGCATTTCAGAAGTGACAAACAACTCTTCTGACTGGCTTAACATAGTCACTTTCCATTAGTCAAGACCAGAAGCAAGTCAGAATTAAAATGTGGCCCTTGGTTGCCAGGCAGCCGAGTTGTCTTGACATGGTGGTTAGTTTCCTTTTCATCCAGTGACAACAGTGAAATGAAAGAAGTTTTGAAAAACTTGATAATGGTTTTCAAAGGAGGAGGATAATTGGTGGGGCTAGCTTGTGCGGCTCTGTGTGGAAACTTTCGTCTGTGCTAAGGGAAGACTGTCACTAAAAATTTAAACTCTTGTACACAAACTTGACCTGGAATCTTCTCCAGGTTTTCACTGGTTCATTTGTAGAACACTTCTCTCAGCCCAAGGGGTGCTGGGATGAAAGCGTTAGGACAGATGGGTAAAGCCCCAAAGGAAGAAAAGAATCAATAGTTGTGATTTAATCCATCAGTGAAAGGGAGGAATTAAGTAAAATCCTTAAAATGGGGAATTTGTAAAAGATCTTTTGATAGTACCTATAGCTGAAAATAATTTATCATCTGATGGCTGTTGAAAGTTAATGGCATTTGGGCTTAGAAAAGCATATTTTTGACTCATTCTGCCAGATACCAAGCAATTTTCCTGCTGTTATTTTTGATATTCTCTAGACAATAGATAATTTAATTCAAACAAATTTTCCCAAGATGACAAAAACCTAAAGCCTAACAGGATGATCGCAAGATAAGCTTTTACTGCTGATGTTAATAATGCAAAAGCTAATGAATGGGACATTAATATTAATAATAATATAAGTTGATATGAAGTAATATTTGTGGTAAACTGTTATAAAAGTCAAATGTATGCATAGCTGTCCATATCATTCATTTGTTAAAAGAAAAAGGCGGTGGGGGGGGGTGGGGGGGAAGCTCAGCAAAATGCACCCATAATGAAAGAAGGGACCAATTAGGGTTGGATTAACATTCATGGTTATTTACAGTTGTTTTTGTACTTGTTCTTGTGCTCTGACTTCCTAAAATTTCACAACCCAAAGATTTAGAAAAATGGGGTTGTTTAGACGCGAGGTGCAATGAAGTGGCTGCAGCCATTGTGCAGACACCACCTCTCTCATTATACCCTCTCAATCAACACTCGGCACACAGGAAACCGCAATAAAGCCCATCTGCCACGGTTAATCTGCAGGCAAACCCACACCCATGTCTGTGCCCGTTACTCTCCAGCCTTATTATTCTCAGATCCAAAGCTTCATAAGGGATCAGCCAAAGTCCATTAAAGTAAATAATAGCTAGAAATGACAGGCTTAGCAAGGATTGGGAGGAAGTTGAAGACCAATCTGAGCTGTGAGCTCTGATTAATAGAGAAAAGCATTAGGAGAAAAGGGGAGAAAAATGACCTCAGCCTGCTCCAAAGAATTCCTGAACCTTGGTTGTTAGGGCAAGTGCTACCATCTGAGACGTTAGTGATCCTTGAATTTCCTTCACTTTGATGCAGCTCAAATGGGAAAATTTTGAAGGTTCAGCAAGGCCCCAGACCTCAGCTGGAAAGCCATCTGGAGTCAACCCTGTCAAAATTCTCTTGTGGAAAAGAAAGCCTTTATTAGCTAGATTGCAACAAAAAACCCACAGCCTCTAATAAGAAGAGAATGCATGCTATAGATTGCATATACATTAATTATTAGAGGGCATTTAATTGTTCTGGTCTGTATCCAAATGTGTTGAAAAGTTACTTAAAAACACCAGTCAGAGTGTGTTTAAAAAAAACAAAAAGTCACGAAACCAAAAACCCAAAACCAAACACCTTCTCAGACTGTTTTTCTTCATTCAACTTAATTTTTAATACAAGATTCAGTTCATTGCCAAGTGAGGAGCTACCCTGCTTGGGAGGACTGGTACATAAAGTTGATGCTTGTGAGGATGTTGCATGTAATGTTTACTCTCCATTATCTCAGCTGTGTGTTGTACATGAACAGAATATATAGAAACCAGCACCAAGTCAACCCTGATTTCTTTTTCTAGTGCTAAAGAAAATCACTACTCTATAAACAGAAACTTGCGCAGTTTTTAAAAAATATTTTCTGCTGTTTCTCTGCATATATTATCTAGCTCTTTTCCAGCTATATCCTTGGAATATGTTTTATTTTGATTACTGGGAAGAATAAACAGATAATTACAATTCATCAGAATGTTTGTTTTTAGTGCTTTTTAAAAATCCATTGTGCAGTTGCAAAAGTGCATGTGCCACTGCACCTTTGCAACTTCAGCTGAGCAAAGTGCTGACCACAAGGAGTTTGTAAGTGATTTTAGATCCAGCTAAGGAATAGTGTTGAATTGATCAATCTCAGACAGCAACCCAAGCAGAACTATTCAGAAGCATCTGGTGCAGCTGTACAGGTGTTTCTCTGTCCCTGATGATTTTGGGGGGAAGATATTAATGATCTGAATGAGGGCTTCTTGTCAGGGCAGCTCTTATGATGATACATTCCTTCTAAAAGTTTATGTTACAGTATGTGGTTTTCATAAACAAGATGAAGAGGATGCTGCTCAAAATGATGATTCTGCCGTGAAATTGCTGATAACTTGGCTAAAGCCCTGCTCATGTGCACGTGATGCAATTTTCATATTTTAATCCTAAGTAGAACCAAAAATGACAATTATGAAAAGACAAAATAGATACCACCAACAGCTGTAATTGCTATCTACTCTGCTCAAGGATGGGCAAAAGACACAGTAAATCAATATTAAGATCTCTACATATGCAGGTATCACAAGGACATCATATAACATCATTATAAGAAAATCCTAATAAAATTTGGACAGTTATTCCAAAGAATACAGGATGAACATGGAGTGTGTGTGTGTGCAGCTAACTAGTTCTCTGCAGTTTCAGCTGATGTCTTAAGAGAAAGGAAATGTCTGCCTTTATAAAAGCATAGGTGTCTTTCTGTAGGAAAAAAACACCCAAATATATTTTAGGACAAAACCTCCTTTTTTAATTGATGAATACTAGTGACAGTTTCAACATTTTTCTGTTGGTCATGTAGGAACCATGTAAGATTGTGAAGAATGAAGTGGCACTGGCATTCTTTTCCAAAACATAAGATACAATATATGCCTTTTTTATCCTTTTTTAAAAAAAACTGATGTGTTTCATTTGGAACATTAGGCCTCACTGCTGAAACTGTGTCTTCTCAGACAATTCCATATTAAAAATTGAAAATATTTCCTTGATCAAGAAACTGAACATGATTTTCAGTGGAGTGGAAGCAAATAATATTACAATGCAGCTTATGCATAAGGTTTTCTAGTAATTAAAATACAATGAAATATGAAAATGTTGAATGTGAGCAAGATCTGTACACCACTAAATATTCAAGACACTAAGATAAAAAAAGCAGTAAACAAAATGTGTATGAGCAGAAAAAGCAAGCGAAATGCTGTGTGTAGTGGCTTCCTATTAAAAGGAACAAATAACCTACTTTGCTTTCTTGATTTATTCTAAAACCAGCACTATGATATTGCATAGAAAGCATGTAAAGCCTGAATTTAGCTACAGCCTTTTAGGGTTTTTATACCACTGTCAACTTTTCTGCTTGATGTAAAATGGAGTTAGCCTACCATCTATCTCTTGTCGTACATGTGATGTTGTCCAAGATACGTTTCCTCCTGACGATACTCAGAGCTATCAAACAACATTTTCTGTGCTCATCTTCCCACAGCATTGAAGGCAAGTGATGTAGCACCTCATGGGTACCTTGGTGAGTTTTCACTGAAAAAAAATGCATTTTCACATCTATTTTTTTTATCTTGTTTCCAAGGACAAGACAGGCTAATAGTAATGATATGTACAGTAACTTCCTCTCAGAGCTCAGCCTCACGCTGGAGATACGTTTGGTTTTGAATGTAGGCATTGTCCAACGGATCAGGAAGAGATGAACTGTTTAGCAGTGATGTTTGCTGTTTGTTTAATGAAGGTACTAATAACTCTACAAATATGAGCAGGTTTTGGAATTCATTAGTTTACACAGGAATAGGAATAATCATCTCTCAGCAACATTTGATCAAATAATCTATCAATCAAAGGAGTCCATAGCTGTAGCCAAACACCTTTCTGTCTTTGAGGATTAAAAACAAAAACACAGGAAAACAGATTGTGGCATTGAATCCATATTGCTCCATATTTATTTTACAGGAACTCCAGCTTACATTTTCCTCTTATGTTATTGGTTAGCCTCCATTGGATATTTTTTTCCTGGCTATACTCCTAAATCTATCTGCAGCTCACAGATATTCCTATAAATTTTGTTTATTTTACTCTAAGCTCCTTATTCCTTACTAGAAAGAATATTTTTAATGATAGATTTAGTGTAGGCTTGCTGCTTGTAAACATGAGTTTGTGAATGCAGGGACAGGTTTGTCCAATTTCAAAATATAAAGACGATAACAGCTTGTACTCTTCTGTCCTTTTCTTTTAAGTTCACCAAAAAGCAGTGAGTTTTTTCCCTGTAGATCACCAGGAGATTGTATTTTCTATAGCTCAGCCTGCAGAATGATGTCACCCCATGTTTTGTTTAACACCTGACATGTTGCACAGTCCCATATATGTTACACATAACTGGACAGCTTTAATGAGCGATTGCCTGGGTGTGTTCCAGTGTGGTACAAATGTACAGACTGCAGTTCTGGTTAAATCTTACTTTAGTGAATTTCTACAGGAAAAAATCCAGCCTGTGCTGGTAAGATGACAAGGCTGTGTGTTTTTAGTCGAAACTGCACAGAATAGAAAGGGAAATCTATCCATTCAAATCAAAAGCTAATGACTGTAAAATTTTCTGGTCAACTTCTGGCATAATTTGGGGAAGTTAGGGCCAATTCACTCGCCATGAGGCATCTCTGGCCTTTAGGTCCCCTAGCAATTTTGACACCCATCACCTCAGGGAGCCAGTTCTCACTTTGCCCTATTTACTGGCTGCAAAAGCCCCATTTCTCATTCTGTTACACTGCAAGGGGTAAGCACAAAGCCCTCCTCTTCCTCTTTTGCTCCCATTCATCCTTACATCCAATAGCAGACAGCTTGTGGAGGGCACTATTGCTAGAACCATCAGGAACTTTTGCATCTGCTGCCTTCCTGAAATAGAAGGAAAATATAAATATTTGGCCCCGAGATAATTTATTTATATGGGAACAGAAATTCATTTCAGAGAATCCACGTCAAGGACTCCCATGAGTCTTTTAGACACCCCAGGATTACCTCCAAGAGAGCAGGGACTTCATTTCTCCTGTAAACACGCTTGCAGTTCACCACAAACATGTCAATAATGGTAACAAATGGCCCCACTATGTGTCGTACATCGAGAGCCAGGGGAAGCGTGTGCAAAAGCTATTTTTAGAGATGAGGCAGGAAGGCTCATTTTACTACATGAGTAACACAAAGATTAAAACAACTGATTTTTAAAAAATTGTACCCGTTTTGGGGGGTGATGTATCAAAAAATTTTGGGAGTAAAGGGGGAGAAAAAGGAGCAATGAAGTGCTGTTTATCCTGCCATTATCTTACCAGTCTGTGTTTCTTTGGACAGTAATCACGGGACCCAGATGCTAAGGGTAAGTGATATTTTCCCACAAGCAGTTTCTGGCTCGTTGGCAGCTTTTGTAGGCAGTTGTGTTGGCAGCCTTGGAGCTGCCTCTGGCTCTGTTTTGTGGCTTTGCTCTTGATGGGCTGCCCGGGCTGCCCTGTGCTGCTGGATGCCATTTCCCTCTGTCAGCCCATGGGCTTTCGGAAGCTTTGCACTGTGCAAATCCCCTGTGAAATAGATAAATGGCCTCTTCTAGGGCAGAGAGGGAATCTGTTTCCTGGCTGTTGTAGACATTAGGTGAGTTACTGCTTCAGGTACTTGGGGAAACTTCGGCTATTTTGCAATTTTTGGCTTCCCTAAACTGTAATATTCATCACAAAGGAAGAGCCAGGTACAGCCCCAGGTGTTACTCTTGGTCCTCTCCTCCTCATCCCTGCTTTTTTTTTTTTTTTTAGCTATCTTTTATCTCTGCTACTCTGTCTGTGTTTTTTTGTAAACTCTTTAACTGTACTCTCTTTATGATATATTAACAACACCACACCATTAGAAAGTAAACACAGTATCTCAAATATAATGATCAGATTAAAAAAAGATGAGTTCTGTACTTCATGCAGCAGTGGCAAATTTTTTTTTCTCCCAGTTTACCTGTAATTCAGTCATGCTTTAAAATATAAAGAAGGTGCATAAAATACAGTTTTAAGTCATTCTGCATATTTTATATTGAACATGTGAATACAACTTCCTTAAAATCTTTTCAAACATTATTTCTTATATTAGATACATGTGTTGCTCTGCAGCCAATATAAAATATTTCTTTTACAAATGTATTATTGAACAAAATTAGAAGAATTATATTTATAAAAAATACTTATAAATAAGACTCTTGGGCTTTTTATTAAATCAGGTAGTAATATTATATGGTTTTTTTGCATTGTTTCCCTTTTTTTGCCAATCTGATTTGAAAAAAATACATTTCTTGAGTGGTGATTAACTTCTCCTTCGTGGATTTCTAACTTCCAGTTTATTAATTCTGGATTGTTTTTTATAATTAGTAAATTGCATATTTGTGAATTTTTATAATAAAAATACAGAAAATTCGATTGCATTCTACTGCAGCTTCACCTGCAAAAGCAGATCTGTAGAGGGGATTTTTCCCCCTGGGTGCTTCTATGTATTTTCTTGTGTGTTAGTTCCCAAAAAGCTGTCAGATCACTTGTTAGATTCACTGGAATTGTGTATCATTTTAAGATCGCTTTTGTTCACCAAATTTCCTGGAAATTCATATACTGAAAATGTTTATTAATTGGTATTTCATATGCTCTTTGTTTGGATTTTTAAATAGTAATAATGAACTCAGTAGAAATAAGAAAACAAAAACCCTCTCAACCAATTTGTGTGAACTCTTTTACACTTTGATGTCACCAAATCTGTGTAATTCTATCTCTGTCAGGAAATTACCACATGCCAGAGATTCCTCGATGAAATGCTGACAGTCCATATTCCTAAAAATGTATGAATCCTAAAATTTATTTTTATTAGGCTGACATCAAAGACCACAGTGGATATCTTGGCCATTGTGAACTGATTGGTAATAATCTTACCCAATATTAATCCTGTGAGAATCTAAAGGAAAAATTGCTCCTCTTGCAAAGGGGGTGGTCTTGGGTTAAATTTGCAATTTTTTTCTCTGTTTTAATTCAAATGCAAGTAAAGGATATTCTGAATTTAAGCATATTTACAATATGTTTTTCTTCCAACCCAGTTTTATCAATTTTCTTTCAGGACACTGTGGCTTGTCACAAAATCTCTTTGTGATGACCACTCCTTACTGGGTTCCTGCTGTTTGAAGATTTGTGCCTGTTACCTAGAGTTTGCAGAACTGGACTAGCAGACTGTAAGCTATTTGTCCCATGGTTTTTAAAAGTTAGGTATGAAATGCTGTGAGACTGGTGGAAATTGTCATTTAAAATGTTTCCAGCTTTTCTGCATAGTTGAGCTTATATTACACAAAACCAAACCAAAACAAGAAAAAAAAGAAACCACAAACAAACAAACAACGCCCCCCAAACCAACAACCCCCACCAAACCAAGCAAATAAAAAAATCCACTAAAAGCAAGAAAGTCTAATGTTAGCCCTGCACTGTGGGCACAGTTCTTGGACATACCCCTAAACTATTTCTGGAACACTACTTTCCAAACGGAATCCCCCTTTTTTTAAGGAAATACCTGAAGGATAACATTAGTGTTTCACATTGTCCGTCCACATGGCCGCTGGCTCCTGTGCTTTCCTCACTAAACTGATGTAATTAAACGGGATTGTTCATTTTCCTCCCTGCAGTGCTTCAGCCCTGAAAAGTTTCTTCAAAGAAACTCAGGACCTGGGACTGGAGCAGCTCTGCGGGCTGGAGCTGTGCCTGCACTGCCAGGCAGTGTGGCAGCTGCCTGGAGCCCGCCTGCCCCAGGAGGTGTCACTGTTGGGACTGGCAGGGCGAGCTCCGGAGCAGCTCTCGAGTTTTTCAAGGCTACATTGACCATGAGGTAGGGACTGACCTGTATTGCACCTCCTTCCCTGCCCCCAGCCTTTCCGGGGAAAAGGTAACCACAGGTAAAATTAGCCGGTGGCTTATATGGTGTTATGGACAAATAAAAATTTTTAACCAAAAGATACTCAGTGCTGGGTGCTGTAAGAAATACAAATTAATCCAGGCTTGTTAAAATAGGGGGTTTTTTCCTGTTCTTTAGGTGTTTGTAAAAAAATCGTATTGGGTCAGGGAGAAATTGTCTTGATACAATTCCTTTTTCATTTTAATACTTTTCAAGTTGAAGGGCAGATGAAATTGTGTGATGTGAGATTTATTTTGTAAATGTTAAAATTTAACTAGATAATGCTCTTAAGATATTTATTAAATCCTCTTCTATTAAGAAAAAAAAAAAGTTTATTTACAGATCACCCACGGGTTGAAAAATTTTTAACCGTAAGCATAATACAAATAACCCGTGTGACTTCCTAAGAATTCCTAAGGATTTACTAGGGACTGTAGACTTAAAAAAATAATAATAATATTAGGTGTTACCATGGTCTGTATTCTACACAGAGAAAAAAAAATCTTAGTAAGTTAGCCTAAGATTTTGGAGCAGCCTACCACAATCCAAGGTAAGTAGGTTCCTTTGTAATTGTAATTTCCATCAATATTTTGCACTTTGTTTTTAGAATCAGTGTCTTCTTTCAGCCTTCAACTTTGGGATTTATTTCAAACAGATCTGTCAGTTTGCCCATTCTCCATGCATCTTGGTGTTTAGAAGTTTCCTATCTTCACAGCAATAACTTAAAACTGAGTTGCATTCTCTGCCTAGTAGGTACTTTTTATTCTCATGGTTTGTGGTTGATAAGTAGAATAAAAATTATTAAAGAAAGAAAGTCAATTTAGTTTTAAGTGTCTTCAAACTCACACTGCATATTTTTGTTTAAAGGATACAAGAGAAACTCATTTATTTTCTGAACAAAATTGCTGATATTAGCACAAAGCCCCCTGACCATTGCCTGAAACATTAAATTTTACCTAAAAGGGTTTTTTTAAAGTTCATTGTCTTTATGCTGTCACTGTGGAAAGCCCACAGAAGTAGGGATCCTCTATCATTCAATAAGTTCCTTTTCTTGTGCTCTTGATTTCATTTCTCTGAGCTTTGATGTATGTTTTACTCCAGTTGTGAGAAATGCATATATAAAATGCCACATGCATATGAGAATTTCAAGTGTGAATGGATTTAAGCCCCAACTTTAAGGAGAGCCCTGTCCACAAAGAAAAATGATTACCCATTAACTTTTAGACCTTTAATCTTAAAATGTCTCAAAATGTCATAGAGGCAAACACATCACAGCCAGGATAAATCTTTCTAGTCTTCTTACTTTTTTAAAACAGCAAAGTTATACCTTACATGATAGCTTCAAAAAAGCCCAATTATCCTATGTTTTGCGCCATATATTTATCAGTAATCCGTCCTGTGTGCAACTTTAAGATAAAAGCTTGCAGCTACTCCACTGCTCGCTTTTCCAAGTCACTTAAAAATGGAAAAATTGCAGCTGGAGAGGCTGGCCAGTAGAGGCCTCTCTAGATTTGCCTTATGATTAAGAACTCTGACTGCCTGGAATCAGTCGCAGTGAGCAAAAGTACTTGAAAAGATTCTGTGGCATGGAGGGGGAAAGATCACTTTTTAATGCCCTTTTAAGTTGTAAGATGTTGATTAATGTTGCCCTTTACATTAATGATGTTTCAAGTAAAAGAAAACAAATTTAAAATGGATAAATTCTATTGAGGATGCATTAATTAAACAGAGACTTTACCATATGCTGTGGCTGGAGTGCTTGCTGGCCTTTCTGTTGTTGTTACCTGTGTAAAATCCACCCCATCCTCTACATGAATGCCCAAGCTGAATAGCCATTTGAATGCAAGCTTTAGTTTGATTCGCCATACAAGGGGTACTGTGTCACTGTGTTTTCTTTCTAGGAGTCACTAAGTGATTTCTATATCTGTTGTCATGGTGATATAGCAAAGCAGGGGAAAATGGGGGCAACTCCAGGCTTTCTCTACACCCTCTGCACTAAGAACTAAGATGTTGTTAGCAGGCCTATAAAACATTGGGCTTTATCTGGGCCTTCTTTTTGTTCTCTGATTGTCAATAAAACTCATTTTAAGGGTAACAAGGACATCTAAATGTCATCTGTCACAGTGTTAGAGAGATTAAGTTTGTTTAGGAACTTGTGCTGGACAAAAGGCCACTATTTGTTCGGCAGATACAAAGCGGTGTTGGCCATCAGGAATCGTGATTTAGAAGGAGGCTGCGTGGAGCATCCAGGGAAGATCAGCTCAGTTGCAGGTGATAGTAAGAGGCTCCTTGACATGACAGCATTTAAAACACCACCAAAACAAATATGGTTTTGAGTTAGGAGCGGGTTTATCAGGGTTTTGTTCTCTTGGGCTGGTTTGATTTTTTTTTTTTTTTTTTGTTACTTATCAGCTTTGTAGACCACACATTACTGGAGTAGCTGCATAGACCTGAGGGAAGAAAACAGCCATTGACAGCGGATGGCCTGTTTAAAAACATGACACACACACCTGATAGTCCTTGAATGAATAAAAAAAGAAGAGGGAAAGGAGGTTTTTCATGGAAAATCCAACAATAATAGGTGCTGCATTAACTCAGCATTTACTTAATAATGAGGCTAAATGGAAAGTACAGATTAATGAAGACATTGGTGTTATTAAAATCAAATCCTGCGGTTCATATGCTTTTCTTAATAATGAACATTGTGGCTATTGGAGAGGAAGAACAGGATTTTTTCTATTAATTTGGCACACATCCCAGATCTCATTCAACCAGAACCTATCCTGTGCAAAATGCAACCGATGGCCTTTATGTTCCACAGTCTTGCTGTTTAATATTTTTGTTAATCCAAAAGAAAAGGCTTTTCTTTCTTCAAATTGAAGAAAAGGAAAGGGTGATCTTTGAGCCTAGATAATAACTAAATAACACAGACCAGCCATGTTGATTTTAGCAGAAAGGTTGGTTGAAAAATGTCCCTAGAAGGGAGATGTGATGGTGTTTATTGCACTACAACTACATTTAATTCTGACATTCATGTTTTGGTAGTAATACAATGTATAAGGCTGATTGATATATTTTGTGCCTTGTATATTTAGTGAGGTCTAAAAGAAAATAATCAGGACTTATCTTGGCAGGTAAAAATATTTTAGACTTTTTTGGTAAGGTTGCTGCAGTTCCAACACCGAACATGCAGGATTTGAGATGCAGCTGAACAATGGAGTTGGCAGAGTTGAGTGCTCATTTTGCTGTGTGCTTAATGTAAAACATTTTTTTGACATGGAAGGAAGGTGCATAACCTGGTAGTGGGGTTTGTGCATCATGGCAGTATCCCTTCCTCACTCAAGTGTTTTCAGTTATTGACCCAGCCATGTTCCCTGAGGGTCTGTAGAGTGAATGGAGGGGGCAAACAGCATGGCATGGGAGAGGAGATACAACCCATGGAAAGGGATCCTGGTCCTGTCAAGTAGGCCAGAAGAGAAGAGCATGACAGAATGTTGCTTTTCCATGAATTAAGTCTTTCCCTCTAACAGTCACCCCAGATCAAGCCGTCAGCTTGGTTCTGCATGTGGATGAGAATAACTTTGGCTGAAGAAGTAAGAGTTCCCAGAACAAGCTCTGTTAGCTTCTCTGTTAGCTTATGTTTTCCTCATATCACAGAGCTGCATTCGTAGTGAAATTATATGCAAACACCCCAGTAAATCCCCTAGGAGTAAACCTTGTCAAATACAGGAAGTAAATCCCCTGCTCTGTGTAAGTGACAGTAAAAATTAAATATGTGCAACTAGGTGTATAGCAAAACTCACTAGAGCATTTTTAGCCTTTGGACACTTTAAAACAGCCCAGTCTCTAAAAGGTGTGTCGAGGTTGTTGCCATAAAGGACAGGAGCCACCCTTGCTATTTACTCATCCCTGCCACAGAGGGCAGGCGGAGGGTGCCCGATGGCAGAAGATCAGCGTTGCTCTGTTGTCTCTTTCTATATCACTATGTCCAGGGAATGTAAAATTGTGGCAGGGAGCCTCTCTACCACCTACAGCTCCCTCCTGTGAAAGAGGCTTTCCCATCCAAGCAATTTACATGGTTTTCTGACGTCTCTGTGACCAGGCTCTTGCAAATTACTTATTACCAGGAGGCCAGAACCCAGGCTTTAGTGTTTGGTATTGGAATTAGTTGGCAGGAAAAAAAAAAAACATACTGCAAGGATGATGTGAGGAAAAAAATGAATGTTTTTTCCTTTGCAGACTTTTTTATGATCATGACCTGCCACTCTTCTGTTTTCTATTATTTTAGGTATGTAGTCTGCTATTCATTCAGCTCCTCTCCACATTTTGCACTGAGCTACAAGACCAGAGTTGGTCCAGAAGTCAGGAGATTCTGTCTCTCTCCTCCCTACTCTATTTGCTTTGAAGGACATGTCTCAGTTTCTTTCTCTCTAAGGCAATGTTAGGGTTTATGAAACATTTATGGGACCTTGTTGGACCTGTGTGCAAAGGGCAGTTTGATGATGTGAAATGTCTTCTTACTGTGGAGCAAGCTAAGACAAAAGAATGAGTGACACTTAATCCTTGCCCAGTTATTCTGTGATTAAATCTAGTTTTTACATTTTCTTTCTCTGCCTCTGCCGTGACAATTCCATGCAAGCTGTCACCTTGGCATCACTGGAACAGTTAAGTGTTACTCAATGTGAGAAAGGGCTGCAGAATTGGGCCTCATTTAGGAAATGTTTTAGGGCAATCAAAAGCCTCACCCCGTCTCATAACTTCAAAGAAGTTATGGCTTAGTATTATTAGAGTGTTCAAACTGGGGCACTCGTGTTAGTGCCAGGAGCAGAAAGTGCTCCAGCTTCAGTCCATGTTCTGCATCAGCGAGGTCTCCAGGAGCAGGCTGGCAGCCTCTGTGCTGCCCTCATGCTTTTGGGAGTAAGTGGGCAATGGTGCAAAACAAAACCTGCTCCATCGGGTCTGGATGCAGATTCCCTTCCCTGCACTGAGATGCACCTCGTGTTGTGTAATGTACATTTTTGATGTGAAGTAAAGCCCAGGTGAGTCAGTACTGTTGCTTGGTGTGTGCCTTCAGCATGCGCTGACGTGAGCAGGAGCAGAGGGTGTTTGCCCCCAGTGGGCAAGCTCAGGCCTTTAGTGTTAAGTAGTGAAATTGCCTGTTTGTACACATGGACTTGAATGTTGTGGGGATATTTTAGATGTTATTATAGCAACTGCTTAGAAATTGAAAGGGGAATAATAAAATTACTTTGTGTTCTTACCTGACACAGATATTATATATGGTCATACTTGGTAAGATGATGTTTTTGGTAATGCTTGTTTCAATGTTATTGCTGCTTGTGGTTTAAATAGTGAAAGAGCAATGAATTAAGTGTCTACAATGAACGTGTGTCACCTTCTGGAATAGTGAGAAGTCAGAATATATATTTTTTATTAGTATTATGACTAATGATTATATGGGGGATGCAACTTCAAATTCTCTTAGTAATGAGTTTGATGTTACATTTGCAGAACAAGTCCAATGAAATAAGTTATTGCTATGTAAAATTAATTCTTAAAAATAATATGAAAAAATTAACAAGACAGGAAAAAATGAGTTTTACTATAGATTTATAACTGTTCAGTTACTGTGAATCGCTAAGATTTGTAAAGATCTTTGAAGATGAAAAGCTCTGTGTAATATTATTATACTGGCTTTGAGAAAGTAAAAGGAAAAATACCAGTTCATCCTGTTATAATCCTTTTAGAAATTTTAACAAATCCAACGGCTTTCAAGTAGTGGAAATATTTCAGAAAGTGTTACCACCACTACTGCTGTTGCTCCAGGCTATGTTATCATATACCATAGTGTGCATGGAAGCAAAGCTTAACTAAGGTCATTCTAATGAATTTTGAACAGTTACATGGACCTAATTTGGCTTTCTGTCCTGTATGAAAGGCAACCTCTTCATGCTGCAGCACCCAGCAGAAACCCCTGAGTCGTCTTATCAGCCTCATCTGCATTTCTCATCATCTGAAAGAGCTGCAAATAACGCTCAGCCTATGAACTCAGCACATATGTGTGCTTTTTCCATCTTCAGCATAGGGGGCAGGCAATAGATTTTTTCAATCTCTAAAGAACTGGAAATGTATTTTATTCTGCTATCTCCACTTCTGGCTCCAGCTTCATTCTCTCCTTTTTGTTACCAGATTTTAGTTCTTGGGTGCTAAAGGGCAGCATTTGGCCAAATTCCTTTGATGTCAGCTGTCTCCTCCATTCCCAGGAGAGTTGCTGGGCTCCAGCATCATTGTAGGCAGGCATCTTTTCTGTTGTTGGCAGAAAAGACAGGTTGAAATCCTGAACTGATGGGTTCCCATCAGCACTGCAAGTCTGGGGAGCTGGTCTAGCTGAGTCCATTACACTCAGTGCTCCTTCCAGTCCTACAACCTACAGGTGCTACAGAGGAAACAGTTTTAGTGGGGGAAAAAAAAACAGTAAACCACCCCCAGAACCATATCAGAGTACCTGAAAGTAAGGGAAGTCTCAGAGATTTAATGTTCTTTACAAAATATTATTTCCCATTCTCTCCAATCACTGTGGATAGTCTTTCCTTTTTTAAAATTCAATCGTTGTAGATTCTTGCACTCAAAGGAATCCAGTGTTGGTGAACTCCAAAGCAGTTAAAAATGAGAATGTCCATTTTTCAAAATATAAAATACAAAAATTGAAAGAAAAACATTCTCAAAAATTTCCTGTTCCCATTATTGGTGCAAACTATTAATTTCTGATCATTGAGATCATTTGTTTCAATAGCATTTTATTGTTTCTTTTTAACATTTATCTCATATAGGATACAATGAAAGATGCTGAATCAACACATCAAAGTGTAAATGCAATACTTTACTTTCTCTGAAAACTGCTTGTTAGATTTATAACATTTGTAAATATGGATACATTATTTTAAATGCTTCTATTTTTACTACAGTGCACTATAAAACAGAAAAGTGAAAAAAAATTATTCAGCTCTCTACCATAGTTCAATTATGGAATGAAGATAATAAGTTTTTTATCATTTTTGCATTTGCCATCTTTTCATTTCAGTAAATCCCTTGTTCTAAGCTGAAGTTTCTACTTTTTCCAGCTATTCCATTTTCATCACATCCTTCTTATTTGTCGCCTTTCTAATGTAAATAACCCTGTGCTTTTCACTTTTCTTCAGGTGAGGGTTGGTTTGGGGTTTTTTTTTAGATTCTTGACTATTCTTAATTGTCTGGTTTTTTTTCAATCAGCTTCCCATTTACCTCTGCACTACACATTTTGATCAAAAGTGACTAGAAATATTGATGTATTTCTGAAACAGCTTTATTATTGTAAAAGTAATTTAATTATATTTTAATTTTTGTAAACATATTTGCTGTTTTTTCATTGCAATTCAATACTGTCACTAATAAAGTTTATGTCATTTGTCTTTCTGAATGGAACATGAAAACATTTTAAGAATCACTAGAAGGAAAAAAGATCCCTGAAAAAACATTAAAATTTATTTATTGTCATGGTAGCTCTTCAGCCATCTGACTTACATCTCTCCAAGGGTGAATGATAGTCATCTTTGGCAGCTCATGGTTTGTCTAATGAAACCAGGTGTGCTCTGCATTGCTTTTGATTCTGCAGCAAGAGTAGCACATAGCTGTAATTTTGCTCAAATCCCCAGCACCAATATGCTTAAATTGCTCTGCATTTGTGTACTAGCTTTTTACATTTCACCTACCTGCACCTTCTTCAAAGTGTACTGAACATTGCCAAGCTGCTAAGATGCTTAATGGACTCTTACCTAAATGCCTCTGTCTCTTGCACAGTCTCACAGAAAGTTGAAGGACTGAAAGCAGGGTGTTTCAAGGCATCTGAATGGGAGGCTGAGAATCGTTTTGCTCAGCTTTAGACACCCAGTGCTTTCAGGAGGCTGATTTCTCTGGGTTTCCCCTCCTCCATAAAGAATGCTCAAGTGCTGCCAGTTTGCAGAGAGACAATATTGCAAGTTCCTGTGAGTAAATCTCAGTGCTACGGGTATGGGCAATTGTAAATTCTCAGTCTTGGTTTGTTTCACTGAGTAATATTTCAGTGGACTTTGTCACATGTGTACCACAAATATTGCATGATGTTTTGGCTTCCTTGTCTGTATTGGCATAAAATAGAGTTGCAAGATCAAGACATGTACTCACCTCATGCCAGAGCTGTTTCGAAGTACCAAGCATGAGTGGATACTTGATGATTTTGGTTCTTGGAGCACTTGCCTACTTTATATTTTTTATCCAAGTTACTCAACATGGCAGTTTTTTAATTTTCGTCTTCCAACTGCTACCTAAGTCAGCCTGATTTTTGCCTAAACATTCCATGGCTTTTTGTTTGTGTTCCCTTTTCTCTATATAATGAACCTAAAGGGTCTGGTCCTAGACTTTCCCTCTCCAGTGGCAGCTCAGGAACTTGCTTGAGATTAAATACAATGTCAGTCCAGTGTCTTAAAAGTCTACTGTTTGTTACTAAGTCCTCAGATCTGTCCAAAGAATTACATGGCAGCACATACCCTCAACTTCTAAATGGCAACAAATGTTGAGCAAGAAAGATTTCAGAGAGCTGAATTATCTCGTTAAATTAACTGGAACATTTTAATTTTTACTAGAGTTGAGTGAGCTTGAGTAAATATGACGAATTGGACGCTCACTTCATTTAGCAGACATCAAACACACACAGAACGTTGCCCAATTTAATTTAGCCCTGCCAAGCTGGGAAAATGCTTGTAAAACATCAGTGAAGAAGAAAAGGGCTAAAATTTACTCTCGGTTGAGAGTGCATGCATAAATTCCCTTGACATAAACTGGTGTTGTATATGTATGTATGTATATATACCATAAACCTTCCCTCAGGGAAAATCCTCCCAACACCTGCAACCAGAATTTGTGCTACCATGAGTTATTTCCAGTAAAGTCAATAATAGCCTTCCCTTTTGTTCTAAGTGGAATATGTAACTCCTCTCTTACACCCCAAGGTTTATCTCCTTTTCCTCTGCTGTCTCTTATCAAACACATACCAGCACAGTCATTTGTTCAGTCATGCTCAGTAGAGTGCTTAGGGGTTGGTTTTTTGTTTTTTGGTTTTTTTTTTTTGCTTTATCCCCTGAGCTTAATGGGCACATTTTGTGAAGAGTGAGCCAACCAGGTAAATAGCTGCTACTATGGAGCTTAAGAGCTACAGCTCTCAAATTAGGAGGTGCTTTTTGTCAAATAGGCCTCTGTAGCTCTAATATTAGTAACAAAACAAGGGCTTTTCAGACACGAAAAAAAATCTTTTGTCTGACTCTGTATCACACTTAACTCTGTTGCCTTGTCAAATATGTCAATGTTCATATTATACAGCAGCATTCATCTGTGGATACAAAAGTGCTTTGCAAATATTACCTCTTGAATACTTTTAATTTATATTTAACGACCAGGTTTGTGAGATGGTACTCAAAAAGAATCAGAATGAACTATTTAAAAAGTTAGTATAAATAAATTATAGTGATTTATTTGCTTTCCTGTTGCTCTATAGAAAGTTGTTGGCTTGAGCTCCAGGGCAATATTACCTAAGCATGCTTCAAACTGCTTTTTTTCTCCTTTTGTTTTAACACCATGTCCACAGATCTTTACATGCTTCTTGAATTCTAGCTCAGCTTTTCTATTGCTGTAATTGGCAAGCATCTTCTGGTAGAGCACCAGGAATGAGGTACACAGAAGGCAGAGTACAGTCGTGAGTGGAGGTGTTACTTTCCAACTTTTAAACAAAATTTTATTGCTTTTTTGCATGCTTCAGAAGCATTAGCTAGAAACATTACTGAAGGAGTTCCTTGCCTTCAGGCTATGCAACTTGTCCCAGTGTTTTAAGACATTTTTATTGATTTTTTAATCAAATTTGCTTTGAGCACAGACTTTCATCCTATGTTTTCTGACAACAAGTCTTCAAGCCTGTTTGCGGAAGGCAAATATCACAGGCACGCTATGAGTTTTAAACTGGTCTGTGAAACACTGCAATAGGATGGCTTTTACTGTTACACTTCTGAAACCACAATAACACAATACCTGCTCACCGAAGGCACGCTGGATATGAGGCATTCCTTATCTCAATTTGTCAGCTAGTTTATTAAAGATTGTTAAGATTTATTATTAGTCCATTTGCTCATTATATCTGTAAGAAATGTTAGTTTTATGTCAAAAGAATGAATTGAGGCAAAGGGAAGTGGAGGGAAGCTGCAGGCAGTCTGTCTTTGGTGCTCTGCTTCTTAGATTCAATGTTGGTCTGTCCTAGGTCTTGAGTATCAGAGCTGGCACATGCTCACAACACTGCTTTGAGTTTTCTGACAACTGCAGATGATTTTTCCCTTTGAAATCCAGGATTTTGGTACCCAAAGTTGGGTTCCCAGACTGAAACATTTAAAGTCTCAGATCTTTGCTTTCATCAGAGATGTGCATAGAGAATGAGTGAGTGAAATGGCATTTGGACTGTGTGTCAAGGAATGGCTGAGCAATGTGAGGTTGTTGCTGTGGAGCACATTTATTCTTGATGCCAATTTGGTGAGGATGCTCTCTGCCTGCTGAGGAATGCAGAGGTGCTACTCATCCTTGGAGCACAAGGCTGCTTTGGTCTGGTTTGTTTGCAGGTCTGTTTTAGGACAATAATTCTGCAGACAGCTGTGTTGTGTAAGAAAGCTCCCATTCAGGTATACAGGGCTAAAATAATTAGATGTGTTCCTAGGGCAGAGATAAACATTGCCCTTCTATTTTTTGAAAGCAGATGAACTTGCTAGGCCCACCCTAATGCTCTGGGGTTGTCTCCTGCCTGATGGGCTGCCACCAAAGCTCTAAAACCCTCTCACACAAAGGCACCACGGGACTCCCACCCTCGACATGAGCGCTCTGCCTGCCTCTGGCGCTGCCTGTCAGACCCGCTTCAGCTGGAATCAAGGCAAAGAATCAGCAGCACTAAATACTGCAGGACAAAGGCATAAACCAGCTTTGTAACCCTGGGCAACCTGGGTGTTTGCTGACTGACACTGTGAATGACAGCCCAGTTGTCACTCTAAAATATCGTCTTCTAATCATTCCAGATGTCACCCGACAAGATGATGGCTACTAAAAAGGGAATAATTTGGGAAAAGTCATAAAGCCTATTATCTCCTGCTGAAACCATTTCTCTTTGCCATTTCTGAAGTCTCTGCAAAATAGATCCAGAATACCCCAAATGTAACATGCCACTGGTTTATTAGGAGAGGGTGTCCACTTGGAACTGCACTGGGTAATCCATGACATTCCTAGAGAAAGCCACCCCTGAGCTGTGCCACTCCTTCTTGTCTTGGTAGATGACTCCAACCTGGCCATCCAGTGGAGCTGAAATATTTCACCTGTTCCAAAATACAGTAGGCAGCAAAAGGCTGTCATAGTAGCTGCTCACACACACAGCCTGACAAATCAGAGAGAGGATGGAGATGATCTGGGCAGCACTCTAGCTGGGTAGTTTCTGCGTAGAATTCTTATAGTTATCTTTTCTTCTAAACAAACATCTGAAAACATTATTAGGGTCTTTTCATTTCACTCAATTTATTCAATTGCATTTTAATTTCCATATGAAGAGAGGACTTTATTCTGAACTTCAGGCTTAATGAAGGGCTGCACATAAAGGAAATGTAACAAATAAAAAAAGAAAATCTCTTTT
Source organism: Phylloscopus trochilus trochilus (assembly GCA_016584745.2). Lineage (NCBI taxonomy): Eukaryota > Metazoa > Chordata > Aves > Passeriformes > Phylloscopidae > Phylloscopus > Phylloscopus trochilus. The sequence goes on along the minus strand of WQNJ02000041.1, from coordinate 6,568,572 downwards.
GAGAAGGACAACAAAACATAGGGGATGAAGTGGAGGAGAAGAAGAGGACAGAAAAGACAGAAAATGATAATATCTGAATCTTAAGCTTTAAATTTTGAAAGCATGGCCTGAACTGCTGAAGTTAGAATATATTTTGTCATCCAGATGAAACTAAAAATGAGCCCTTAGATAGTTTCATTATAGCAGGGTGTTTTAAGGGCATAAATAGCAACTGGAAAACTTTCATCAATTATTGTGTCAATTCCTTCGCAAATCTAGTGGAGGAGATTGCAGACTGTGAGCCAGAAAATTCTGTATACCATTCATGTAAAATATCTCAATAAAATACACTGAAAGGTTGTTGCCAAACTTTGGTAGAGAAGACAAAAGTATGTTTAGGGCAACTTAAAAATCTCTCTCCTGTCAGCTGCACTGGGGCTTGTTCTTCCATTGTCACTCACACTGGCTGATGACTGACTCTAATCAATTGCAATGTAAGTAGCGGAATAATTTATGTAGTAAGGAGTTAAATTTGCATGAATTTAGGCAGAAGATTGTAGTAATTTGTCTTAATGAATAATTTCATATTGCTTGCCATCTACCTGAGAAATTCTAAAATGGTCAGGATGGTCACATGGAAGCATGGAAGAAACCCACCTAGGTTTTCTGACTTGCATTTCTATTGCTGTGTCATGCAAATACAGTTTCTTCCCAACTTATCAGTTCCCCTTGCCAAAATATTTAATTTTATCATTTGGTAGTTGTTAAATTTTAGCATATCCAAAGAGCAGCTTGAGTACAGCAGCAAAAGCTTGAACTTCCAAACAGTGACTAGAATAGTTTTGTGTAACAAGTTATGGTAAAATATCATTCTGAAGTCCCCTCCCATGCCACTTAGATAATATTGCTTTCTGCTTTTAATAATACTTTGGTCATTAATTCTCTTTGTCATGGGGCAGCCCAGAATAACATCAAAAATGTATTTATTTCATATTTTGTAGAACGTGATCTTAACTCTCTCTTGGAAGTTTATCAAAATATGTATTGGTTGTCAGTATCTGTGAATCTTAATTTAAGCATGGTTGTGTCTCACTATCTCTGTGTATGCATATGTGGGGTTTTTTTGTTTGCACATTCTGGATTCCTTTTAAATCTATAGAGGAGATGTGTTTTTATATGAATCTACATGTTGTTCATTATTAGGATCCCCCTTTCTAACTGAGATACATTTATTCTTTAATATAACTACTCCATGTCTCGTGAAGTTTAGCTAAAAGACACAACAATATGCTGGTAACCAGTAACTTTTTTTCAAGCTAAAGTTGACATATGTGCTCAGACTGCAGGAATTTAAAATCAAGGGGCTGTAAATGCTGCCCTTGCTTGGTAATCAAGTCCTGTCTGATAGCAGATTTGTTGCAGTGATTCCACTGTGGCAGGCTAAAGTTAGGAGCCAGTAGGAAATAGAAATGTACGAGTGTGTGCATCCATCTATGCATCTGTGTGCCCCTAAACACTTGTTTTCTGCAGAGAATTCAAGTGAATCTCCCTAGTTATGTATACTATAGCAAAGGACTTTGATATTCTACAAAACTGTACGTGGATTTTATGTTTGTAAACAGTTCTGTCATGTAAACAATAAAAATCCACTAAAAAAACTATAAAAGTGCTTAAAATTCATTCTTTAAATATGCCAGATGTAACCTGTCACTTCACAATATTGGAGGGCAGGCTTTTCTGTTTCAGAAACTTCAATAATTTTATGTGTTCTGATGACATTTTCTCTAGAGATTTGTGTTGGTTAAAAACCTGAAATGCACTCAGATACTTCAGTTTGTAAAGTCACTTAGGCTGGAACTTAGATCAGTGTTTGCATAGTCCCTCTGAACCAATGGGTCTTACAGAGCTCTGATGTGGAAAGAGTGAAATGAAATACTGGGCCTGTAAGAAGTAATAGGGAACAGCAGATATTGAAAAAATGTCTGTGAGGAACCAAAGGCAGTCAGTCAGTTATTAAATTTATTACTGGATACTGCTAACAGCAATTTAAAAAAACCAACCAACTTCTCTTCCCTCTGATATTTCAGCCATCCATTTCATATTGTTCCATTCCTTAGCTTGTATCACTAACACCACAGCTCCAGGGAAGATCAAAAACTCTAGGTCTGACTTGTATTTGTTACTGATTTTTTTTTTTATGAAATGATAAAGAAATGATAAAAAAATGCCATTTGTTATCTTCCTTCTAGCAATGTCATGCCCCCAAATATGGTTTAACTTGTCATTACTGTGCACTAGTGACTTGTTTTGAGCTCTCCATTTTTCATTTTACTCAGTTTTCTATTGAAATTGCACCTGCCTGTGCTTCCTCAAGACCAGTAACTCACTAGGCATCTGGATTCAAAGAAGTGATATTAGCAAAATAGTGTTGTTTTGGTTTTTTTGGTTTTTTAATCACAACTATTTTTTATTATTATTTGAACTGCATTACAGTGCTTTAGAAACTGGTGGTTGGAAAAATACAGCCAAGCACAGGAATGTATGTTGATACAAGCCTGGGTCCTCACCACTTCCTCATGTCTTTGCCACTGGCTGCTGCAGCAAATAGGACTCTGCCAGAGAGATCTTTGCTCTCATCCAGTTGTTCTTATGCTTAAATTTTATGCTTTGATTTTTCTTCTCTATTTTGCAGATAGTTAGATTACTGAAGGATAAAAGAACCAAAAGAAAGCTCCCTATTTTTTTTCACACTTATCTACTTCTCAGTTTACAATCTCCTCACTGCCTAGAAAGAGGGAAAAAAACGAAGAGGAGAACAAATATTATGGCATCCTTGCTTTCCTAAGGCTGGTAATCCAGCCAGTTGCAGTCTCAGCCTCTTACAGCTCAGTTTTCCCAGTAGCATTAGGAACATTTCCTGCAGGCTTGGCTCTCCCATGTCAGAGCTGACAGGACCATGGGAGATTAGTCAGTATCTAGCAGTCTCTCATAATTTATTCCAGGATCTTTAAATTTTGTGTGATTTTTCCCATAAAAGACAGTTTTTCTAGAGCACTTTAGATGGAAAATATTTTGCAAGTTCATTAGAATTTCCATTAAAAATATGTTTGAGGGAGCTCTTTCTTGATTCTGAAAATGAAGTTATAAAGGAGCAGTCTTTTTTTAAGTTGTATTTGTACTGGGAATTCTCAGAAATCCCAGCCAAGAATTATTGTAGCATTGTACAAGGCTGAAATTCCCTGTAGCTCTATGTTTAGCACTTGCTAAGACCTCATGGCAGCATATGCTTTTCTAGCCACTTGTTTACTCTCTGTGACTGAAATGAATCCAAAATTTGCTATCTAGTTGAGTCAAATTAACTATCTTTAGTCATCTTAGTCAAACTTGAAAAACTTATTTATTTATTGTCTATCAAAATACTTCTGTTTACTCTTGATTTTCTTAATTTTTTCTTTCTTGATTAAGTACCATGTCCTCCTGTGAAGGTTGGATAGGAATATGCTTGAATGTTTTGCTAATGTAAGTTCCAGGCTTGGATCCATTTTTTACAATTTTTGGGTCCTTTTGAAAAACAGGACATTTTAATTGATCTTAATTTTTCAGCATAGGAGTCCAGCACTGTAATCCATACTTGAAGAATGATCGAATGCTTTAACCACATGGTAGTTCCCCTTGGATATGTTATTGTATTTAAAGGTTAAAGTAAGCCTTGATGAAAGGGTTTGCCTTTAGCTGTTCATTGCTACTTTATCTATTGTTTCAGCTGTGAAAATCTTTTCTATTTGGTTAAGGTTTGTTTGTTTCTCTCTGCTAAACTTTTTCAACATTTTAAAATTCTGCATTACATAAAGGTTTGAATTTTGGCTTCTCTTAGGAGTACTTTACAAGGACAGAGATATTACATGCTAAAATGCTTTCTGTAAAACACAGCTGTAAAAAAAAAAAGTGAAGTAAGTCTATACTTTATGTCTTCTTGAAACTTTATTCTCTTTAAAAAAGGTTTATGTAATTTTACATAATTCTTTTGGCAGGAATGTTTATTGCCCAGCTGGGTGAAATTATTAATGTACCCCTCAAGCTGCATTTTCAAAGATCAGTAATATATATATAAACCTCTTTGAGGGTCCTTGATATGCAGGATTTTTATTGGAGATCCTTGTTCCACTTCAGAAAAAGGATGACACAATATGTTTACTTTAAAAAGTCTCTGACATCCTCCTGAGAATGTTTTGATAGAATGGCATACATTTGGTTACAATTAGTAAGCCAAACAATTTTCCATTGTTATCTCACTGTGTTTGTCTAGACCCTGTAAGGAGCTTTCAGAAAATATCCATCTCCATGTTTCAGTTAATTGATTGCATGTCCAGTAGGATTATTCTATTTTATAAAGCTCCTTGTCCTTTTAGTTTTATCAGAGATTTTACACAAAAGCATGTGGTAGAAAGCAAAAGGGAAATACTGGCATGGTTAAGCATAAAGAGATATTGTACTTGTATCAGGGCTAATATTCCTGTGTGTGGGAAAAAATATCCATGTGTTCCTGCTACTTCTGTGTGCAAGATGTTATACCCGAGGGCTGAAAGTAATAGTAGCTGGTGCGAAAGTATTCACCAATATCAAGTGCAGATGAAAGCTTTTGGAGCCAGCTGAAAGCTGAGTTAATAATTCTTCAGCTTAGTATTTGAACTTGCACTCTGTCTGGCATAATAAATGATGGGTGACTTAATTTTATTCAAATTCTATTAGCAGTGTGATTAAAAGATTCAAATCCTTATTTGACACCTTTGCTGCTTTGTTTTGGTTATTTGCCATTTTATATATAATCTAGGGTCTCGTCTTTCCTTTTGTATGATAGCTAAAATACATCTTTCTGTTGAATATCTTACTTTCTATTTGGAGACTGGCAAGTCTCAGCCAAGATTGTCTGTCTGTTTGGGTAGTAAACATACCTTGCTACGTACATCCCATATTGCTTGCAGTTGTTTGGAGCTTACATGATTAAGCTGGCTGTAATATGAATTAGTGTCTATGTCACAGAAATTCCCCGTGCAATTATCACCCCTTGGAAATGCTGCAGTGCCAGGTTTAGGCCTGATAACAAGAACTGGTGCTTCTGTGCCTCCTTTAATCATCCTCTTTTGTTTACACTCTTTTTGGAGAAGCCACTGATCACAACTCCTGTAACAGTAGGTACAGCTGGCAGCAGAGGAATGCAGAGCCTGTAGTGCCATTCTGCTTCATAAACCTTGTCCTTGAAGTCTCCTGCATCCCTGCCCTGTCAGACTGGGAAAGCCATCCTGCTTTTATGAATTCTTGGTGGGAGTGGTCAATACAGAATTGAATAACTGCTTTTTGAATTATATCTTTAACAAAACAATTCCTGAAAAGGTCTGCTGGGTTTCAGATGGGTGCATGGGAAGAGAAGCGTGAGAAAGAAATTTGTCCTCCAAAGGAGGGAAAGAGGACTGCACATGAAGCACTTTCTGCAGTTGTCACCTCTGCTCCTTCAGCAGGTTGGGAAAGGACAGACTTGCCCAGAGTTGTCCCCTGTGCTGTGCTGCCCTCCAAGCAGCGCTGCAAGGGAAGGTCTCAGTCGTGGGTCTCCGCAGCACAGCACACAACTTGCACCTCAGCCATCTCTGCACCAACATCTCTGCAACAAAGTCACAGTGCCTGGTGTCTCCAAAGTGGAACCAAGGGCTGGGCCCCTCAGTGCATCTCGGCAGCAAAGTCAGCCCTTTTCATTTCCTTGTCATCAGAGCTGGGTTATGTCAGTTCATGTTCTCTAGAGCAGTTTGAATTCAGTTTAGCTGGTGATTAAGTTACTTTGTGTGAATTGGATGCTGGTAGGAATGTTTGTTCAAAGGGTTAACTTAGCCTTCCCCAAGGTTGTAACGGACACTGGAAGATCAAAAGCTCTTCCAGACTCTCAAAGAGAGAGAGGAAAAAAAGGATTGCTTGCTTTTACAGTTTTCAGTCAATGTCTTCCTTCTGGGAAGCCAGTCTGTGTTTAACATACTTAAAAAACAACTCATTTTGTCTCTAATCTTAAACATAATTTGTCTGGTTTTTCTGTTCTTCAGATTTATGCAGTAGCCATGTTTGTCAAAGTATTTGGCACCAGTGACATCATCTTTGTTGAAATGCCGGATAGCGTGATGAGTCCCAGATGTTAACACACACCAAAAGTTGAGAAGAAATTAAATATAAAGATCAAGTGTAACAGCTATGGAGGTAATAAAAAGTGATTCTGTTTACTTCTAGGATTTAAAAATAATTATTCATATATTTTTGAGGGTTTTTTTGCATACATGATCAATTAGGGACTGTGCTTGCTATTATGTGTGTATATAAGGACAGCTGAGATGTGAATTTGGATGAATGCTGAATAAAGCATGATTTAACTTCATAATTGCACTATTTCCTTTGTGGTTTTTCCCAATCTTTTACACTCTGCTTGTGCAGATTATGTTATATGCAGAATATGTGTACTGAGATCTAAATGTGCCTCTTTCTTAACTGCCAGGATTTAATTTGTCATTTGGATAAGGGTCTTGCATGGTTATGTCAGCACATCATGTTTTCTAATGCAACATGACATGCCAATGTAACCAAGAGTAGCACCACTTCCTAATGATATGTCATGTCTGTGAAATGTAGAAAGGATGTCACTTGCTGTGAATCAGGATTGATTTTTTTTTTTATTTTAAAATAAAATCCCTCTTTCTACTCCAAAAGTAGCCTTCATAAAAGTATATATTAGGTTTTTAAGGGGAAAAATCATGAAGGTGATTGGGCATGGTTTCACAGTGACCACATATCTACCGAAGTGCCTTGTGCTGCCTGGTAAAGGAAGCATTGACAAATAATCCATCCTGAGCATCCTCAGATCAATAAGGCTGACCTGACTAATATTTACATGGAAATATTAAGCTGCTTAATTTTCTACCAATAGTGAATACTTTCTTTAGATCATTCTGTTGTGTAGATAGTGTTCACTGTCTTGAAAAATTCCCATACCCATAGTTAAAAAATTTACTTGGAAAATATGTTTCTTTAATTTATTGCAGCAGTTCTCCAGGCCTTATAGGCATAACAAAAGTTTTATTAAAATCACAGAGAGAAAAAAGAAATTTAGACTTTTCAAATTGGGGTATTGCATCCTCTAAAGATGATTAATTAGTTGGATGTACAACTCATATGTCACTGTCTTCTCTTAAAAGTCTTCATATCAGAAAAAAAAATAGAAATACATCACAATATAACCTTTAGTTCTTCTTAGTAGATTACTTTAATTTTTTTTTGAGTGAATGTTTTGGCATTAGTCTCAATACAAGTTTTCTGAAACCTGAAAGCAGCAGTGATGAGGCTTGTGGAGTAAGGCTTGTGGGGCAGTTTTCACTGTGCTGCTCAGTTCTGAGTCAGCCGTGTGACATTGACATCTCTGAGTATATGGGAATTATTCTGAAATTATTTGGATTTTTATTATCTTTTCTTTCAGACTGCATGCTGATTTGGGAATAAACATGAAACCCCAGATAACTCATATTGTTCTTTCTGTTCATAGGGCTGTACATTGTCAGTTTACGTCTGATGATGAATGATGCGTGAAGAATATGGGATTTTTAAAGGGTTCCTAAAGCTATTAAGACTTACAGGTCAGTCTTTCTGATACCCTTACTGAACCCAACATGTCCACAGGACTCTGCTAGATCTCATTTTCAAAATTATGCTAGGGGTATAATTCACAGTTCTGAAAGCAGCTTGGATGCTTAGTACATTAGATCTCACTGACCTTCAAAGGGACATCTAAGCATCTATGGTCAGATACTGAATGTAAGAAGAGCCTGGTAGGTTTCTTTTTATGGTGTTTCATCACCTCAGTCCCTTTGAAATCACTTTAAACATTTTCCTTCAATTTAAAAAATGGGGCATGGATTTCTAAATCATGTATGTACTTAAGAAAATATTACCTATAATTTGTTTAAACCTTGTAAATACTCCAGGAAGAAGGTGTGTTGCTGATGCATTGTGTTAGTAGGAAATGTGTGCTATGAATTTTGGGACAAATCTTGGGTTTTTGCCACTGGTGTATCATTTTTAGTCATTACTTGCTGAACTATATCATTGGAAATCTGAGTCACACAGGCCATGCTTAAATTACGTATCAGACAACCCAAGTGTTTAAGGCAAGCTGGTGTAATTCAGCATCACTTTAAGCAATTTATGCCACTGAAGATCAACCCCGTCAAAGTCCTGCATCTTCCTGAGTGGAATTATTTCACCTTCTCAAGTATTTTCTTACATCTCATTTTAGTCAGGACCCCCTACCTTCCCATGCCCGGCTTATCTGACTGGCTTGTGGCACTGATGCAATTACTGTCTCCATACACACTCTACTATTAGTCTTAAAAAATGTAAAAATTTCACCTGAAACACAAACATACCTGTTTTAGATATTGTGTGAAAATGCTGAAGAGGAAAATCTCAAGGGGCAAAACAGAGAGAAGTTTGCTGAGGGATGAACAAAATGTTAGTTACATACAATATTTTTTCTCTGCTTTAGTGTCATTTTTATTTGCTGAACAATTAACAGGTTTCCAAACACCTTTGCCAGTTTTCCTTTTTTTTTTTTTTTTTCATACCTCCACCCATTTTCCAGCAGTCATTCCCTTTCTCTTCCATTCTTATGGCCAGAGAACTATGCTATGACATGCTGAAAAATGTTTACTAAGGTGATTAAAAGTCACGTTCACAGCTATTGATTACACACCCACTGACTTCTTGTCAGGCTACTATATTTATGCCAAACTGTGTTATCAGACTCTCTGCTAGCATAGCTTAACTGCAGTGGCTTTTCATCAGTTCTGCTTAAAATACATTGAAAAACATTTTCCAGAAGCCATGCATGTGATGTCTAGTACAGGCTTTGCAGCTGTCTCTGTAATTCTTAGAAAGGTAAAAAAGCAATGACTTAACACTCTGTATCACCCAAGTCTGGTTTTTTTTTTTGTCTAAGGTCACCTTATCTTTGTAGATCTTGGAAAATGATCATGAATATTTATGATGGCATCAAAAAATCAAGCAGCTGCAAATTGTTTACAACATTTTTAAGAATATGAAACTAGCTTCTACTATAAATCAAGTATATCTGCAAGAACTGGATGAAAACTGAAAGCTCTTTGGTTCCATCCTATCCTCTTATGTACCTGAGAGCTGAAAAATCATCAGTAGCATGATTCCAAAACACTCATGTGGGCTGTATAGATAAAAGGTAAAACCTGAAGTAAAGTATCAAATTAATCATTCTAAAGATAGCACATGAAAGTAGTTTAATGAAATATTAATCTGAAATAGATGCCATGAAACTTTATGGAAACTTTCAAAATGTTGAATCACAGTCTGTCTAAAATTTTATCTCATTATATTTCTTTCCTGCCTTTAGAAAAATACATTCTTCCATCACACAGCAGTTCAGATGTGCCTAGTTGAAAAAAATGCACATTAAAAATGTACACAATATTGTCTTCAAATATTTGTTGGATTTTTCTTCTACAGAACCATGATTTACAATCTGCTACAAATTTAATAGCTAGCTGGAGAAATAGGCAGAAGTAAACAATTTTAAATCTTGGCACTGCTGCCAAATTGCTATTTAGATGACATTTATTGTATGAAAGCATCAAAATATTTGGTTTAGTTCAAACTGGAGGAATAATGTGTGTGCTTTAGATGAGGCACACTATTTGCCTAAAAATTATCTTGAATGAAAAGGGAAACTGTTCAATCCCCAGGACTACAATTTCCAAACTTTTTCTTGCCAAGTGCTGCCACCAGAGCCGTGGTGACAGCAGGCTCAGCCTGCAGCTCTGCACGGGCTCACATGTCAGGGGCAGATCCTTGCATATCACTTGTGGTATGTGGATTGCAACTTGGGAGTGCTGCATTGAAGCTCTTAATCCATTAAAGTGTAACTGTGCTAATAAACAAACTATCTGATTTAGAGACTACGGTGTCATTTTACCTCTCTTTGGGAGGTTTCATATTTTCTGAATCGGGTTTCTCCATTTCTCCCTACCCATTAAATGGTACTTGCACTGTTGCTGGGTTTTTCACTGAAATACTTCTGCCTCGGAAAGCGTGTTGGATTTTAGGGTCTTCCCTGTTTCATGTTTAAAGAATAATTCAAAGACCTGTATGCTCAGAGGTGCCTGTCCACTTTGCAAGAGGATCTTTGTTGTCCACCACACAGTTCTGTCCGTTCAGTAAGCGGAACAATAAACTCCATTTCCTTTCCTGCTGCCCAGTGCAACAGACTGTCACAGACCATCCATCCCTGAGCAGCATGGCATTACAATTCAAGTAAACCTCCTTCAACCAGCATGCAAGCCTTCATCAGAAGGCAAAACGCTAGTCTGAGAGGATAATAACTGAGACATTCTTTTAATAAGGACCATTTTTAAATGTTAAGAATGACTTGTTTTAATTGAAGGAGAGGAAAGGAACTCCTACCAAGAGTCAAAGAGATCCCCCAGAGCTCTCTGAAGTCTTCAAATTGTCTTGTATAGAAAAACCTGAGTATCAGAAATGAACGAAGATTATAAAATCTTTCCAGCCTGTAAAGTTCATCTGAGAAGGTTATTCTCTTCTACAGTTAAAAAATTGGCTTTAGTTTAAAATTAGGTGCCTGACCACTCTATTTACTGAAGGCAAATCATGAGACTCATTTTATAGACCCAACTTTTGCTGAGTTTGTGTAAGCAGGGATGCAGAACAATTACCATTCATCCATTCTTTTCAATCTCCTATACAATATCCACCTGTTCTGTCAGACAGCAGGAATGTTTGCCACAAATACAGACTACTGCAGTGACAGCAGCAGGTGTATGGCAGCAACAACTAATCAAATCAGCTGAATGGAGGTGTGAACCACATTGCACTTCTGTGCAGTGAAAATGAGCAGAAAGGACAGAGCTAAACGGTGGGGAATTTTTGTTTTGTTTTATTTTTAAGATCTTGCTTTTAAATTATAGGCAGTGCAACTGGTAAGTGCAAGAAAAAATAATGAGGACTTGAAAAGAAAATGACACTTCATCCTTCCTGCAAAGGACAGGCAGAGTGACATAGGTATAAGAGACACCCATTGTAATCACTCTCAAAAAGCAAGGCATGGGTTTTGATTTTCCTAAAGAAGCAAATGCAAAAGAACTCTTGTCTGTACCATATGACTCATGATGCTTCTTACCAGGCTTAAAGAGAATTGAACTTGAGTAATAGCACCATTAGAGCTCTTTACCAGGAGCTAGTTCCTGTGGTTTCACTGGGTCCAGCTGCTGATGACTCACAGAGGAAGTGGCAGAGATTAGGTGCACAGGGAAAAAATCAGAACAGCTCAGAAATAAAGCAAATCAACCAAGCATTACCTTTTGTGCACAACAGAACAATGGCTTAACAACTGAGGTTCAAAATGATCTGTCTTATTCCCCTCATTTGTGCTACTCCTGTTGGAAAGACCACCAGGAAACATGTGAACCACTGTGGAATACACACTGTAATCCATGGAACATCTCAATTAATATTCCCTCTTGACTACAGCTAGAACAATATATAGCATCAAGCAGTTTAATCTCCAGCAATAATGCCTTTTGTAAGATCAAGAGGTCTTTCCCTTGAATTAAGGTTTAAGTGAGGACTTTGAAAATTAGTTAGATACTCTGCATAGTGTCTAGTGGTGGCTACAGGTTCCATAGCTAAATAAAATGCAAAGGCACTGGGTTTCATTAGAAATATTGTTGTTAGTAGTTTCTCCTTTGTAAATTGACATTGGTTCCCTGTAGAAGAGAATTAATTCCTCTAAAAGGCTTTGTTGCAAACAAATATATCCAAGTTTGTACAAAATTTAAACACTGTCTCTGGTATTCAGTTTTGTGCTACAAAAAAGTATGTCCCCAGCAGCAAAAAGTTGAAATACCTAACTTAAAAGGGAAGATACAGGAGGAAATATTCTGGATCTTGTTTAAATTACTATCGTACAGTAGTAGTGCTGCTGTTAGATCATATCACTGCAGCCTCAGACGTGTGTCTGAGCTCAGGGGAGGTTTTCTTCTTGGAAGTTGCAGTTTAAGCTCTAAACTGCTTGGGGAGGAGATCTATCTGAGTTGCTATAGATTGATAAAGTAGCTTATTAGAAAAAATACAACTATTTTTTAGTTCTTTAAAAAAAACTTTTTAAAAATTTATATTATGTACTAAGAGCACCCTAGAAAAAACATATTGCTGATTTTTAAGTCAGTGATTTATCCTTGTTTTTTAAAATAAATTTGAATAGAAAATTTCACCCACATTCCACTTCCTATTTTCCATAAGAATTTCAGAGGCAAGATCAGTTAGTAATTATTCAGAGATGCATTTTATAAACATTTGTTGTAGTGATTAATGTGCAACAATTCACAACCACCTCTTAAGATTATCAAGTAAAGCACTTTACTTTACATGTTTACCATCAGCTGGCGTTTCAAACCCCACAAGGTGACTCTGTGACATTGGTGCATGGCCTCTGCCACACAGAGTTTCAGAAAGGCCCACACTACCCTGAGCTTCAGGAGTGCTCCAGCTTATGCAATAAGCACTTGAAAAAATACTGCCAATAAAACAGATGCTTCTCTTGGTGTTTTCCAGTGTGAAAACCAAGTATGAAATCACTCCATGGCCTCTGTTCTCCCCGGTGCCACAGCTGCATTGTGTGCAGTGAGCAATAAAATCTGCATTTGGGATAATGAAGGTTGAGCTGTGCAGGGGAGGTGCCAATTCTGCAGCATGTGGGGTGCCCAGGGGTGTGTGGGGTGCTGCTGACCTGGGGCACCAGCTGTCCTGGCAGGCATGGAGTTCCTCTTCCCTGAATGCAGCCACATGGCCTTCATGCACTCAGGAGCACATGGATGGAGCAGGTCAGGTCATTCACTTTTCTCTCTTAAAAGCCCTTTATTTCTGTTTAAATATTTTCAGTCATCTCATCCATGTTGACTCTTTGGCACATAGGTGAAGATAAAAGGGATGAAACCTTATTCCTATCAATGTCATAAATATAGATTTGAGGGGGGAGGGGAAGTGAAATGGAGTTAGTATGCATTAGAAATTGTTTATTTGATGCTGTTATACTATCCCTTTAAGATATGCTAATATGAACTGCTGTCAATACAACATCACTTAGTTGGTTTTCATCTGGACCTTAGAGCACAACAAAATTATTAGTACATAAATCTCTACTAATTTACTCTAGATTATGATTCTTTCATCAACATGCACATATAAATTATATCATTAATCATAATGATTTCTTTCAGTATTCATATGTAGTTTCTTGGGAATCCCACTGTAATTCAGCATGAATTAATGTCCACTTATTGGAAGGCACTACCTACACTGATATTTCTAGGGGAAAAAACCAACAACTGTGATGCATCTTAAACTGCTGCCTAAATGACCGGGGTGCTGGTAAACAGCCACCAAAGGAGCCTCGCTGCAGGTAAAGGAAAGTTGTCTTAAAAGCAGTTTGTTCCAAAGCTCATTAGGCCAGATGGCAGCCTGTCTTCCAGGAGCATGTAAAGCACTTCTAAGGGAATGGGGGGGACTTCTCTCTCCTTCGCCCTGCCCTGGGGAAGAGCAGTGTGAATACGCAGAGTGAGGGGAGAGCTGAAGCAGGGCAGCATTGCTAAGCACTGGAGGAGGCAGTGCAAAACCATCTGCTGCACCTTTTTGACAGGGCAGAAGCAATAATAACTCCATCATTCTTAACAGGTAACACTTTCTAATTGGCCTCAACAATAAATTTTGCTGAGAGAAGCAGCAGTATTCATCCACTTTTCTGCTGAGTGGATTTTAGCCATGAATTTCATGCTTTGGAGTGGCTGGCCCATAGATTAAAGAGGTCAAGGACCTGTGGGTGAGATGCCTTGGCCTCAGTTTCCCTCACCTAAGAAATGCAGCTGCCTCCTTGAGAAGTGCTGTGCCCTTTCTGGAGGTGAAGTAGGGTACTATTTAATCTAGCTATCAAATATATAAATGGAACATACATATATACATATGCATGCTTCATAAGTGAGACAGTGAGGGGGAAAAAAAGGAACTTCTGACTATAACGAAAGATTCATTAGGAAAAATGAACTAATCAGTGCTCTCCAAGGAGAAATTCATTCTGTTTAGGAGGCCGTACCCTCTGCTGCTGCACATACTTAATATAATTTATATTATTATTTAAATCACTGCGTAAATTTTAGATACTTTTAAAAATCAAGTTAATGGACCATACTTTACTGCTTAGCATCATTTATATCAAGAATTAGTGTCTGTGGAGATAATATACGCTAACACAGAGGCGAAAACACAAACAAGCAAATATCATAAAATTCATCTGTAGCATGGGCTTAAAATACAGCTGCAGAAATGAGCCCTTGGAAGAGTTGTGTGTTGTGTGGTACAGCCTCTCCTTTGAGCTGTGTGCATCCCTGAGTGTACAAGGTACTCTTGAACCACTTACCACCACACAGGGGGCCCAGCCTTGCACCAAGCTGTCATGGCAGAATATTTATCCTACTGGGAAATGTCTCCCTCTTCTCACTTGGGATGCAAAGGAAGAACAAGAATCCAGCATGGCTCTCCCATAGGCATAAGATAAAGTGGAGATGGCAAATTAAGGAATTCTTGGGGAGAACACAGGCACCTACCTATAAAAATTGCTTAGGAGCTGAAGAGAAAGGCTGAGGCACTTTAAATAAACACAGCCTTGAAATGAAGAAAAGTAGAAATAGAGAAAGATAATGGGAACCTGAAAGAGTGAGAGGATCCTGGCAGCTGAGATAAATCCAGGGCCTTCTGCTGTGGGCTCATTAAAAGATAGAATATATTCCCTAAAATGTCTCACCTTTACCAGGCAATAAAACAGCTGTGCATCAGTGCTTCCTTCAGGATAGCTGTGCTGTATTTCATTCTCTCTCTCTCTTTTTTTTTTTTTTTTTTTAACAAGGAACCCAGGTTCTCAAGCTTTGACATAAAGTCTTTCAGAGCCCTGGATCCATGTCAATATCATGCTGAAGCTCAAGTCACTGAAGCCATCCATCGTGCTGCTGCAGGGGAGTGGTGCAGAGATGGGACAGCCAAGGGGATGCAGGAGGCACAGGGGAGGAGAGGGACAGACCCTGGGAGCTGGGCAGCACCTGCAGCAGCTAGTACGAGGGGGGCATGGGTAGTGCAAGGGGCTGCAGTTAGCACTTCCTTTTTCATAGAATCATAAATAGTTTGGATGAGAAAGAACTTTAAAGATCATCTGGTTCCAACCCCTTAGCCAGGGACAGGGACACCATCCATTTCTCTAACTTACTTCATGTTGCTTCTGAAAAATAGAAACCTAGGTAAAGAGAGAGTGACATCGTCCTTGGAGTGGGAAAAAAACTCCATAGCTGAGTCCAGGAGGTGTGAGCAGGGGAATCTGGAAGGTAAAGGGTGAAGCAGAGACAGCACCTCTTGGCTCCCTGGAGAAAGTGCTACTTACCCCATCAGTGAAGCTTCCGTTTCTGTGGGGAGGGTAGAAGATTTCTTCAAATTTGATCATTACTTTCTAATTGTAATTATGTACAATTTCATTAAATACAGTCTTCCGATAAAAAACAGTTTGGAGCTGAGAGTGTTTTGCTTTTGCACCTCATAACTCAGGCCTAAATTCATGCATACTTCATATTCCCTCATTTTCAGTCTGCTTTCTTCTTGCCTGACTTGTAAACTTTCTACTCAGTAAAAGTTGTGAGGTTTATCCATCTAGTAAATGAAGCTCAAGACATAAAGTCTTTGTTGTAGCCACAGATAAAAAAGTAAGCTTTTATTAACAGAGATGAACTTGGTCCTCTGACATCTTACAGCAGTCCCTGACAAAGTAGATGTAGTCAAAATCTAATTTTAAACACAGAGAGCAAAATTCATAGGCTCACATCCTCTTTGCACTGTCTAGAATTATGCTCTGCCAAGGCTACAGTGAGAAATGCTGTTTACCATTGTGATGATTTATTCCTACTTAAGGTTGGTTTCTTTGAGAAGTGCAAGTAATTTTTTACAAAGATGTGTTTTACCTTGCAGTTTGGAACCCCAAAAGCATCTTAATTCTTGAGTGTGATGTTGGATTTTTTTTTTTTCCTTCAAAAAAAACCCCTAACAATTATGTTTTGGTCAGCTCATTCCATATAACAGTAATTGTTTAAACAAGTGCTGTACCTAAATGATTAGTGGCTGCCCCAGTGACTGCTTGCATTGCTGGTTCACCTGGCAGCCTTGTACGAGCATTTTCATTGCCTGTACATAAATAATTTTCTTTCCTGATGAATTCACAATCCGCTGCCTGAGAGTCTCCCTATGTATCATCTGTGTATTACCCGGTGTCTGGAGCTAAGTGGGTAGATTGCTCACAGCAATTCCATCCATGTCCTCTGGTTCCAAGGCAGCGTGCACCTCCAGCTGTCCGGGAGCACCTCCATTACCCAGGCTCGCGGTAGAGCAAATAGCATTCTGGCCTCGGCCTTCCAGCAGTAGATTAGTGACAGCAGTAGGCAGACAACTTTTGTCCCCGGGGAATATTAGAAATCTAGAGCTAGAAATAGATGGATTAACTGAAATGCAACCCAACCTCTGATCTACATTATTGTCTCTCTTCTTTATCTCACAGGGGAAGCAGAGATAAAGAGTGATAGACACTGATAATGATGGAAGTCCGCGATAATACACCGAAGTGATAAACTTCTTTGTGGCCCTCATTGTGCCCAGTTGTCTTCAGCTGGTTATGAGCTCTAGCCTCAAGCTATTTACACCATGATCAGGCTAGTAATTAGCAAAATGTTTAATATAATATAGAAGCAATTAGGAGGTGATAACACGCAATTAAGATGTGTTTTCAGATTAAAGATTTTATAGTGCTCTCTTTCTTGAAAAGATAAAGTGCCTATCTCAAAATGTCAAACTGCAGTGATTTAATCTGAGTTATTTTCAATTAATATGCATGTATTCTTGCGATGTGTTCACCGTTGTTATTGACATTGATAAATTAAGCTCATCCCAGCAGAATTTATCCTTGAGTCGCTCTATATTTCCTGAATGTCAGTTCTTCATTCGTATTTTTTTTATGCCTACAAGCTGTGCACGATCTAACTCTAAGTCCCTTGATTCATCCCTGGGATTACAGTAATGTGTCAGTCTGAGTGGAACAATAATCTGAAAGGGCATTGTTATAAATAGTGTGTTAGAATATAATTGTTTGTCATGTCGTTTCTCCCCTTTAAATCCCTCTGAGTCCTGTTTAAGTAATTTAGACAGCTAGAATGACAAGAGTCTTGAGACTTCACTTATAGAGTTGTCCAACCAGTCTTCAGCCTACCCAGTCTTTTGAGACTGTCTCATCTGCAAAGTAGGAAGTGCAAAGAACAGATGAGTTCCGACTACACTGTGGATTTGTTATGAGATTTTGCTCAAGCCATTTATAGAACAATGTAAATGCTACTGATACTAATTTTTCCTTGGCTAGTCAATGAAAATGCTTAGACAATAAAAATTAGGGTGTTTCCTATCATAATTTAAGAAGTTAAAATCCTAAGGATGCTTTTGATTAAGTTCCTAGTTATCAAAATAAAAAAAAAAAAAAACATGACACTGGAAAGACAGGTTTTTATTTTTGTTTTTAATGGTGCAGGTTTTTTTGCAAAAGTAGTAATACTTCCAAGGAAAAAATTGCTAGAAATGAGTGTCCTATTACATCATCCTGTCCAGTTCCTGAATCATGCAGGATTATTCTTTGTAATGCATTTTTCTTCTGTTTGATCATCTCTAGACTTTTCAGACATGCAGTGAAGCACCCAAACATCAGAGGATTTGCACACAGCATGTATCAGAAAGGTTTTTCTCCATTTAGCAAGTATTTCCTCTTCTGTTTCTGCTAAGTATTTTCCCCATAGCTAATGCTAACAGTTTTCAAATATTTGTGTTTATGTCTCTTCTCTCGCTCTTTCTAGGGTCCACTTAATGATATTTTGTTCATATGTGGTTGCAAAAAGGCAAATTAGCTGACAGTCATTGCAAAGCATTGGCTTTGTGTCATGCAGCTGTGATTAAACTCTTTTGAGACCATGGATTTAGCAAAGATGATATAACTCATCACAGCTTATGCTGACTGGCCAGTCACTGCTATCATTTAGTGAGCTAACCCAGCTCTTCAAAGGGCTGCTTGAACATGTTGAAATGCTGCTGTTTGATAATCCCTGAGTCACTGTTGGTCAAACCAGGCATATTTGATTCTTCCCTATTAATAAGCACCTGCAATATTCTTCATTAATTCTGCAGGACAACTTCCAGCCTCTCAGTGTCTCTCAGGTAAGTCACAGGGGATGCAGAACAAAATGCAGCCCTTGAATGCTATCTGTGAATACCTGGGTGTTGTGTCCTTCAGCTCACTTTCACAGAATTTTTAAAAGACAAGCAAAGAAAAAAAAACAATACAATTAAAGGAAGGTGCCAAAAAGCTGTAGAGGTGTCATCTGGCGCCACTGTTCATTATACAGAAAAAGTTATTGACTTTTACATATACAAATGATCTGAGAAAAAGCTATGGGAAGACTTGGAGAAAATACTTTCTATTGCCAAAAGGAAAAAGGAAAGTAGTAGGAACCTCTGCTGAAATTTCTTGGTGAGTAGGTAAACATCTTGCAGTACCTGAGTCAATGGGGGCAAGGTTAGCTTTTCTTAGCTGATTTACCTTATTGGTACATAAACAAATATAGAAGCCACAGCAATGTGTTAATGACTTTGGGATATGAACTGAGAGAGGCATTTCTGTGGTGAATTTGCCTTCAGCTACAATTATAAGACCATTTGTACAGTATAGTTTTGTTTAATATTTTTCTTTGCAGGCAATCTATCAATGTCATTTGCAAAGCTTACTGAATTATGCCACTTACATGTTTATAATAAATAATCTTTTCAGGACCTATTATGGATTTAAGTATGGTTATGGTAAGGATATCCAATAGTTACTTTAACCTGTACAAATATCCATTTTGCAAACTTGCAGACTTGATTATAATGTAGCCTAGCTATGCTGCTAACAAGTTCTTTTGCATTTTACATTATTCCCTCACAGATGAGAAAGTGGCATTTAAAATAATGTTGAAAACGGTGCTAAAGTGAATTCTGATCGCTGTTTCTCTGGGTTGATTTTTGCATTATTCAGAGATTACAACAGAGATTACTAGATTCCTACACTACTCTGAATTCAGAATCAGGTCCAATATTCCATGCAAATGATCTTTTCTGTGTGATGTAACAGGAAAGTGAAAAATTTTCACTCGATCAACAGTGTCAGCCAGTAAACAAAAAGCTAGTGTTCTTTTTTTCCTGTGTTTGTTTCTCTGTTTTCACATTTATATAATACACATTTAAGAAAAAAGAGGAAAACAGATTTTAGCGGCGCTACCTTTGAACCTTAGAGTTGCTTTCCAACACTTATTGCAGTACTAACAAGCCACAGGTGTACACTACAGGAGCGGGTGAAAATGTAATTGAGGGGTATGATGACAGTTAATTGTCCATAATGTATTTATCCCAAGATGCACTTATGCATCTGTTATATATTTAGGTATTTGTTACTAGTAGCTTTGGTGATACTTAAGCAGAGGGGCATCTATATCTAAAAGACAATAAAAAAGGAAAATGCTATCAAGGGGCTCTAAAGTGGCGAGGCAAAGAAAGTTCGTCTCTTTTTCACTGTCTCTGAAATGAATAGGTCTATTTATTTCAATGGGATTTTTTTTTTTCCACATATGCCATATTAAGGTTTGAGTACAAAAACCTTGACTCCTGTTTCTGGATGTACAGAACCACTTGATTACCTGCAGGCATTTTAGCAATGATGTATTTTGATATTCGCCTTTCTAGTATAGTTTCTTCTCTGTTTCAGCTTACTGTTGTTATAAAGCAGCTTTGCACAATAGACTAAAGTAGTGTCTATTCACCCATTGACACATAGAGGATTTATGTGTGGGAGTAACCCACAAACTTCCCCTCCTCTTTATTGCCTCCCTCCATGCATGCCTAGAGAATAGATGTGATAATTAGTATCTACTTTTATCTATATTTATATTCCATCCAGACATTTAAGATGATAACAAGTCACTGTATTGAAGAGGTGTCCTGAATTCAAAATGCAGGGATACAGCTTGGATGTCTTTGGAGGATCATAGCTTTTTGGGCCCTACTTCTGCTCTCTGTGAGGTCAACAGCAAAACTGTCACAAGGGTCAGCAGTGAGGGGAAGTGGGACACAAAAAATTAGGTTATTCTTTTCGAGATTTTTCAGCAGGAGTCAAATAGCTGAAACCAAACCACGTATCTTTAAAATTCAGTGTAGATTGGACTAATAACGAGATCATTTTAGGGTAATGGATATTATCAGTACACTCAGTGAGTAGCTGATTCTTGCAAAGGTTTTGAGGTAAATGGAGAAGCTGTACAAGGGGGCAGCTTGTCCCACATCAGGCAGTGGGAGCACCCAGATCCCAACCCAGCTGTGCAGCATGTTATGCTCTTTGGAAAACTGACCTTTCAATCAGTCTATCTTTCTTGCCATGAAACTGGCCCCACATTTGGGGTTGTTTGCACAGGGTCCCATCAAGTTTAACAGTACTTTATAAAGGGGACAGTAGTCCCACTACTTATAATATTGAAGCCTATATAACTACTTTATCTTAAAAGACCAGAGTAGGTTCATATCAGAAGCTGTTTGCTCATTTGAAACTGCCTAACATTAGCATCTTAGAAATATTATCTGAAGTTGCTGAAAACTGATATTAACCTGCTGCATGCTTGGAGTGCTCTGATAAAATGCAGTTGCTGTGGTAATTGTTATATTATGTTCAGAAAAGTGCCAAGAATATAATTGCTTGCAAAATGACTGTGCAGTTCAGCTTTAATCTACATAGCAAAATTGTTTACTAAAATAAAAAAAAAATCCAAGTCTGTGCATAAACAAGTAGATTCAGAAGTAGACTCTTTATTAAACTTTTAACACCAAAATTATGCTCCCAGTATTTTAACCAGATGCTACTTGTAACATTTCCTGTTTGTTAAAAACAAAACCAAAAAAGCATAGAGAAAACCCAACAAAAAACAAAACCCCCAAAGCACAACAAACCCAAACCACCATAGGATGATTTCCTTAAGAATGTTCTCTCAGGTATGTCCAGAATATTAATTAGGCCCATCTATTTCTGTCGGATAATAACAATGTCCAAGAACTGAATGGAATCTGTGACCTGTGAAAGGGCCATTCATATGCTTTAGTCTGCCTTAGCGCATTCCTTAACAAGTGAACATAGACCTTTTTCATAGTCATCCTAAATGTTTCAACTGTGTGTTTCATGGTTTGGTTCTTGTGTCTCCAAAACACATAGCTCCCCCCACCCCTCGCCCCTTCTTTCTTTCTTTTCTTTTCTTTCTCTTTACTCTCTCTCACTTTTTTTTTTTCTTTTTTTTTTTTTTTTTTGGTCTAGTGGGAAGTATTCCATGCTCTCCTCATTTAAATGCTTATGCCTTTATGGTTATTTTTACTGCCATACCTATGGGGCTTCTTACTTTATTGCCTGTAGCTGAAGGATATTTTAAAGGAATTAAATTTATTCAGTTTAAATCTTCAGGGGGATACAACAATATCTTAAACAATTAGCAATAATTAAAAAGCATCTATTCGAACTGTGCAAAAAGCAAATAGATTTAATTTAAATACAGTACTCAGGACTAAAGGTTTTTTTCATTAAAACCAGAGAGGGTCTCTCCTCCTCCCAAACCTTTCTTTATTTTAGGCAACTTTTCAGCAGTTACTTCTTTTAAATCTGTTGTAAGTTGTTGGTTCAGACCATTTCCCAAAGTTTTGCATCAGGCATTACCAAAGTCTCCACACTGTTTCTGGGTATATTGTTTCATTGCCTAAACTGAAGGTAGAGGTTGAGCTGCTTTGGAGCCTTAAGAGCCTGTTCTGATTAATGTGGCACTTTCCATATTTTCCTCACTGGCTGTACACATTTATCTGCAGAACAGAAATCTAATGGAGATCAGATCAAATATATGTAATTGCTGTGTAGCCCAGTAACTATAATAATTAGAATAAATAGCAAAATGACATCAGAAATATTTGACAAAGAAATCTCTGCTCAGTGTGTGATTGTTGGGTTTGTTTGGACTTGCTGTAGTGACTCTCCTTTGACACAGTGGTATGTGTGGGCAGAACAATATTCACAAGTGGTGTGAGTTCCAGGAGCAGTTTCTGCTGTGACTGCTCACCAGACATGGTGGAAGCACCTTCTGGTGGGACTGCAGAAGCTACCTGTGGTTACAGCTCAGTCAGAGCTCCTTCCCAAGGCAACCCCAGGCCTTTCTGATTGGCTATAATGCATGCTTGGGAATATCAAGTCAAATCTGGGACCTTTAAATTTGTGCTGCTATGGTTGAATTAGGGTGCTCATGCCATCCCTTGCTTGTGTCTGCTCTTCTCCCTCACTCTCTGTTCAAAAGTATGTGCACAAGTTTTTTGAGGGTTGCAGCACAGAAGTTGTGTTGCTGTGTCACTTCAGTACTTCTGGTAGCAGTTCTGAGTTAAAGATGCTTGTCCCTACCTGATCACTCGGTCTCACAGCACAGCTCGTTGACCAGAAAAGAAACATGTGCTGGCACATGATGGAGACCAGTGCTTGGTAGACAGGGAAAGGTAGCATTTCATAGGTCGGAAGCTGAGCAATAACCACTTGTGCCAGTGGAGAATAATATCTGCAGAACTGCAGCTGCCCTGGGTTGTAATCAAAATAACAGACTCAAACTGAGAAAGTTCTGTTTGCATAGTTTGTCAAGGTGCTTAAGAACACATGGATTCAGGTCGCTTTTATTTTGAATTAACCAAAAATGTGTCTACTTAGTTAATGTGGTTTCGGGTTTTTTCAGAGTCTGAATCTCAGCTTAGAGTCTGAGGATATATTCATAAGGAGATGAAAGGGAAGGGATAAATTCTAGACAGTTTGTTGTAAGTGCCAAAGAAAGTGACAGCTATCTACATGAGCAAAAATTCTAACAGTGCTTCACATCCACTGGAAAATGCTTAAGAGTCCACAAATAGAAAAAGGTTAAAAACTACTGACCTAAGTAATTGGTTCAATTTTCAAGACTGCTGAGCATCCAACTGTTCTCATTGATTATAAACAGATGATGATAACGAATAACAGCTCCCATAGCTGATGAAAGGCATCTTTTCTGGGGAACTTGTCCACAGATGCTTAGAAGAAGGATACATCTAATACAAGACTTTGACAAGGAGGAACATTTCTCCCTTGGTTTCTATTCTGTATGCGAAGCATACGGAAAGCATAATATCAGAAAGCATAAATATTTTTGCTTTCAGACTATCTTATGTTTCTTAGAACTCAGTTTAGAATTGAACTGTAGCTGATAAGAGGAAGGATAAGACAAGATCTTATTTTCATGTGTGAATTGTGTGCTGCCTCATGCTTCATTCTTGAAACAGCTTTCAGATTTACTGTATTGCTTGACCACCTTTTTAAAACTTAGTAAATTCAACATCCTATAATACAGAGGAGTTAGAAAAATTTATGAGTAATGTGTTACATTTTATACCAGCTTTAGATCTTTTTTTGGTTTCTGCATCCAACAGATTTTGTTTTGATTCCATATTGTTGTGGTAAATACAGAAGAGCTGTGTTGTTTACTGGGAGGAAAATTGTACCAAGTGGTACCAGGAAAAAATTGAAGCTTGCACTTTAATTTAAAATTCTGAACACTCTCTTAAAGTTTTTCTTTTTGATGTTGTGATTCATATACTTCAGATCTCTTGGGGTTTAGAGCTTTCTTTTAATTAATCTTTTGAAAGTTCTTGCAAGATTGATGTGGGCAGTGAATTTTGTCAGTCTTGTTTTGCAATACTAATGCTTGTGGCTGAGAAGAATCTAAGCTGAAAATATGTGAAGTTCTTTGGTCTAGGAGGACTGGGTTAGAGAACATCTAGGCAGCCTTGAGATCTAAATGCCCATGGGCCCTGATGGGCTGTACCCATGCGTAGGGAGGCACCTCATAATAGGCATTTGAAAGGTCATGGTGGTCAGGAGAGGTGCCTGAGGACTGGAAGAGAGCAAATGTCACCCTGGAGCTCAAAAAGGAGGACCCAGGGAACTACTGACAAGTCACCTTCACATTAATCCCTGGAAAGTTCATGAGTGTCTCATCCTGGAACCTGTCTCTATCCACATGGATGACAAGAAGGTAATGGGGAGTAGTCAGCATGGATTCACTGAGAGGAAATCCTGCTTGTCCAGCTTGGTTGCCTTCTATGATGGAACAGCTTCCAGGGTGGATGAGGGGACAGTAAAGGATCTTGTCTACCTTGAATTCAGCAGGGCTTTCACTGTCTCTCACAATGTCATTGTAGGCAAACTCAGTGGAAGTGTGGACTGGATGAGCGGACAGTGAGGCAGATTGAGACCTGGCTGAGTGACAGATCCCAGAAGATTTTAATCACTGCCATGGGATCTAGCTGGATACCTGTCAATAGTGGTGTCCCCCAAGGTTCAATACTGGGCCCAGTACTGTTTAACTTATCCATCAATGACTTGGATGAAGGGCCAGATGCCTCCTCAGCAAGTTTTTTGATGACACAGAGCTGGAAGGAGTGGCCAATACCCCAGAAGGCCGTGTAGCCCTTCAGAGGGAGCTTGAGAGGCTGGAGAATTGGGCAGAGAGGAAGCATTTGAAACAACAAAGTTAAATGCAGGGTCCTGCACATAGAGACCAGGACAGTCTGGGTCCTTGTGTCCAGCAAGTGGATTAAGCCATACAAGGGGTGAAGGCAGTGACAGCTGTGCAGATTTTGCACTGGCTCTCCTCACATACTTATCCTTTTAGTGACACCCAAATGCCCTTAAAACCATCAGTTTCACATTGTAACTTAATAGATAAAGAGAACTCATTTAATAAATACTTAAGATCATCCTCTCCATTCAGAAGAGGGAGCCAGAAAACCAAACTCAGGGAATCCTGGGGGGGTGTAGAAACAGGAAGGCTGCTGAGAACACACACATGCAAATGGCAAATTTGATTACAACGATGGGCTGTCTGCTTTGCAGTTCCTGGAAGCCCACCCTCAGCCATAAAAATGCAAAAATAGTGCAACAGGCAATGTGGCAGAACAGGGCTCGCTGTATTCATTCACAATTAGGTGTTCTATTCTGTTGTCACCAGATGCTGCCACGCACATTACACAACAGAAATGGGATTAGCAGGAATAACAAAAACCTGTCAAAGCACAAAACCATGGCCTAGTAGTCCTGACAAATTAAACAGCCTACAATGAGTGCCAGAGCATGAAAATCACTCACCCTTCCTCTACTATCTCTGAGAGGTAGGCATTAAATGCCTTCTTAAAGGCAGGCCACCATGCAGCCAATATTAGATGTGGAAGGAAAAAGGCATTTTCATTTCTGATGGAGCGTAAATTAAGGACAAACCACCTTAATATAACTAGCAAATATCTGAAAGATAGATGTTTCCTTCTGTTAAATACAGAATAATTCACATGGTTTTCGCATGTCAAGTGGCCCATATTACAAACCCTGTTATACCTAACAATCCATTTTCACACATAGGAACTTCCATGGAGTGCTGTTAGTTTTATTTGTATTTGTGTAATGCAAGATAAAATAGGCCCAATAGCTATGTAAGATTCATGTTTTGATAATCATGCTCATGCTGGTGGGTCATCAACATGGGATGTTGGAAGATTCAGAGGATGAAAGAAGACTCTGTATAGAAACTAACTCCAAGGTTGGAAACCAAGTGATAAATTGTGTATTACTCTGGAATAGCTGCAGTGTTCATAGATTTTTAGAATAAAAACAAAAAGTTCATGTCTATTATAGCCTGCTTTACCAATCTTGAGTTTAATAATGGTGGCATTAAACCGAGCAGCCAACTGTGGTTGAAATTTTCTAGAGATATATGACAAGTTGCTTTTTGTAGTACTGTTGTCCCTCCTGCATCAAACTCATGTCAAAAGCAGTGACTTGTAACAAGCTTTTTCACATGCTTTTTTCAAGGTTTCTTTTGGTTTTGTGGGTTGCCTGTCACTCATCCTGCCTTAATATTCCCTGTAGATGGTGATCATTGTCTATTTCTCTTGCATCTGTACTGCTCTTCAGCTGGACGTTTTTCTCTGAGCCACTCTCAAATATCACTTGCTTGTCCTAAACTTGGTGAACTTTTATTCTTGCCATAACCTCAGCTGTACAGTTCTTCATTTTTGCTATGCGTGATCTCTAAAATCAGAAGCGATGTTCACGTCTGCTGTAGGGAAATAGGAGCTAAGTGGATGAAAGATCAGAATCTTTAGGCTCTATTTTAGATGACACCTTCACAGTGTGCTTTCCCCCCCCCATACTTCTTTAGCCTCACTTTTCTTCCTCCCTAAGGGGTGGCAGATAAGTCACTCAGTGTTACTGTAAGTTTAGATGACCAATTCAGCAAGGGTGACAAATGCTACTTTCTTGCCTCTTTCCTGACCCCATAAGATTTCCAAGATTTCTTCTGGGAATTACTTACAGAAGATGTATTTCTTCATCTGTGGCACAAAACTCATTTTTCCCCTTTATTTCCGCCCTCTGAGAAAGTCCTTGGAGTAATAGGTAAAATGTCAAAAATAATTAAGAAAAATACTGATATACACTGTGGCAGAGAATTATACCTTTTGAGATGGTTGTTGCCATCATCTGTAATCAGTCCCCTGACAGATATAAATACCAGCTTTATCACCTTGTTTTAGATGATGATGTGTTGAATCAATGTTGATGAAGACTGTATTTTGGCAACTTCAGTTAAAGGGAAAGAATAGTTTCAATTGTGAAGCAGAGAACATAAGTTCAAAGTAAAGTACCTGACACAGAATACAGACATTCCTTTATATAACATCTATTTAATCCTGTTCATAAAAAAATCTTTATCATATGAGAGAAAAGGGCTGACAATAGCACAGCTCTGTCCCAAAAACTTCCTGACTAAGAGCTTGCTTTTTGCCTGGCATGGAGACCATATATCCAGTGTGTACCCATGCCCAGGAGCAATGTGTCTGCTTTCTAGGCTAAGTGGCTATTTGGATTACTAGGTGTTTATGTCCTTAAGAAAGAACCTTTTTGTCTTCCATCTTAAAAGAAAAGATCATATTTATTTTCAGGGGAAATGTATCATGACTAGATTTATAGTACCATGTGCTCAAAGATCAAATTGCATGACTGCAAGCATTTATATTTTTATTTATAGGAAATAATATAAAGGAGCAAGAAGCTTATGTGCAGCTTAAGTGTTTGGCATTTATCTTTTTCAAAATGCATTAGAAAGGCAAATGGACTTGGAATCCCAGTTAAAAAGCTAGGATAACTCACTGTAATTTATTACTTTTTACATTTAGGTAGATTCAAAGTACAAGTTATGGTGCCCGCAGTTCAGCTGCTCTACTATATTTTATGAAGTACAAGGTAGCAATTGGTAGCATAAGGGACTAAAGATTTGGTACTAAATCCTCTTCAAATTTTAAATGTTACTTCTGTGTTCTTTGATATTTTTAAAAAAAGCTTTAACAGCTATGTCTACACAGTAAGTAAGTACCTTAACTTGCTTTGGAATGGATCTTCACATAAAAAGCCTTGTGTCCACATGCAAACCTCTGTAGACCACTCAAAATTTTTCCATACCTCAGGAATTCTAGGATATTGGAACAGTGCTCAGGGCCAGCATTCTCATGGTCTACATTACACTTGAAAATTAGCTGGGTCCAAAATCCTCAACAGAGGCATGCTGTGTTCACATGATGGACAATCCCTCAAGCTAAATGACTGTAAACAAACTAATCTGCTCCCTCAAATCTTTTATAGATAAAAGTGATATTCTTCCAGAAATTTTTCTTGAATTTTTCTGGTATGTTTTGACCTCTCTTTCTCTACCTTTAAATATCTTTTCTCCTTCTCTATCTATTCAAAGCAAAAGTAACAAAGGAACAATTATTCAACAATTATTATTATTTGCATCACAGATGCTGCAGGTCTCTAATGACAAGCAATATCTCAGTGTTCATTTTCATTACACAGGCATGAAAATCCACTGAAGCTGACTTGGGAAGTCTACACACTGCTGCCTTCATAGAATTCTGTATTCTGGAAGCATGGAAAACTCCCTGACCATTGAGATGTGCATGGACTCTCATGGAACTCGATATGTGGATATAATCTAATACGTGTATCAGGGAGTTGAAGAGTACATTGTCTTTTCATGTAAATGTATCAGCAAAGGCCCCAGAACTAATTTCTGGAAGCAGTAAGGAAAGCTGACAGAGCATAGCAAAGCTGGAGACTTTTTCTTGTTGCTCAGCAGACTGTGTTGAGTGGCTGGGCTCAGCAGAGCACCGCACACAGTCAGTCAGTAAAAATTGTTGGCATCACCTGAAGATTACTGTTATCTCTGGAAGACTGCCTGTCATGTGGATAGCTTTCATGCACAATATGATGTGTGGTATGAAACAAGTTCTATGTGTTTTCAGCAAGAATGCAAACCCAGGAGCTGCAGAGCATATCTGTGCAAGAAATAGCTAAGGGGTACCAAAACATTGTCTCCTGGTGCTCCAAAACCTGGTTCTGCTGGAGCTCTGCAAATGCCCCTTATCCTCACCTCACTGCTGGCTCCACACTGCTTTGAGTCATGCTCTATCCAGCTGGCATTGCAAAGGCTGAGTCTACCTTTGAATTTGAGCTTGGATCAGATGGGAACTTCTAAAGTAGGTCTTGTGATCGTTTCCATCGTTTATGCTTTTGCTCATGTTGAGGAACTGTCTCAAGTGCATGAACTGGAATTTATTTTGAATAAAAGTAAACCAGCTACATCAATGCACTCCAGAGAGAAATAGATACTTGGTCTGTGGGGTTAAACAAAAGATAGTCCAAAGTAAAAAGAAATTAATTAATTAAAGATTCTTGTAACATAGCTTTCTGGTCCTTACTGTCAACTGTTTTGCTCTAAAAATCTTCCTCTGGTCTGCAAATAATTGCCAGTAGCCTTAAGGCTCAGCTGAGCTTTTTTTTTCAGTGTAGAAAGATCTTTCTGATGGTTTCAGAAATTGTTCAGTCTAGCTATGGTTCATGTTCTTCAAGTGTGAAATCCTAACCATCTTTATGAAACACTATGCATCTCAGATGAAGGCCCAAGTAAGTCCAAAGTGTAGTAATAATTTAACTGTTACTACATCTCCAGGATCCTCCTACAATTCTCTGTACTATGTACATATATTTTAAAGTTGCTAATCTGAACTGTAAAAATACACCCAAGCTGATGGCAGTGCACATGATCAAATGCTCTTAATATAAGCTCGGCTTGGTTTCCCATATGATTTTTAGTGCCTGGTAATTGTTTATGGATCAGTTTCCACTGAAATGCTGCTTATGTCTGTATTTAGAAAGGTGAAGCAAAACAGAAGACTCTCTTGCGGTAGCAGACAATTACTAAATAAATCTCTACTAGGTAGGTGCACTATCACCCTAAATGAGGCATAAATAATGAACCAGATTTTAGAAATAATGATCTTAACTAGGGCAGTTTGGTGCCGTGAATGTTTAGCGAGAAAACAAAAACATGAAAACAAAAATACCTAGTGTTTTGTTTCAGCTGTTTTAATAGTGCTCAAATTTTTTTTAGTGATAATTTAGTTCAGTTGGATTGTTCTAATTGAAATTAAAAAATAAAGTATTCCTATCCAAATGAAAATAGAATTAGGTTGTTCTTTTTGAAAAAACAGAGGTACTTAGTACACAACATAGGAATTGCTTAATACATTTGGGATCAAGCCATTTTTGTGGAATTGCTAGAAAAGATGATAAAACACAATTTGCTATTACTGTTGTTGGCAATACTTTGAACTGGTGAAAGATGTATTCCTTATTATTCAGATATATTTTGCTTTCTGAGTTAATATATGACAATTATACAACCAGCTCTATAAACCCTTGAAAGATTTAAGATTCGCTTCAGTATTTTAAAATTAAGTTTGAGCCATCCTAAGCTTCAGCACGTGTTCTCATTGGCAGCATGATGTTAATAAATCATCAGAGCCCCATTGATCAACTGGCTTATTTAACACTGTACAACCAGCAAGAACTTACATTGGGGCACAAGCCCCACTCTTTGCAATTAGGAAAGTTAATTACTTCACATTGACAGGTTATTAAGTTCTCTCTCTAATCCCAAAGTTTATACAAAAAATATTTAGAAGAGGCTTTTGGGCAAAGAACAAGTTGAGTCATGTCTGATCCCAGACCATGCTGATCTGTTCCAGGTGAGACCCTCACTGCTAGCTCTATTCAGAGCCTCAGCTTCTACACCTGAAAAATGGGGGAAATTATCTTGGCCCTTACAATGTGGTTACAGATTGACTGGGTCCCATTCATTTCAACCCATTTTCTACTCCTGATGTAGGACAGCATTTCCCAAGTGCTGTAATATTTAAGCAATTATCTTAGACTTCAGCCTGACTTGGCTCATTACATGTTTCTCTGCTCTCCATTCTCTGCTCATCTTTCTTTGATGTTGCATTTTTATACATTACTTTCCCCACATGCACTTGTAGGATTCAGCCAGTATTGGCCTTATTAAAACTTTCACTACCTTCATAATGAACTGGCTTCGTTTTATCGTTTCATGTAATGAAAAGAAGCCACTGTCAAATAGCAAACATTAATGGCACAAATTTCTGCATCTCACTAAACAGAAACACTTAGATCTTCACCTGATAAATTTAGTGCAATTTGATCTAACTCTGTCTCCTTCAAAACACCAGACTGGTATCTAAATTAGATCTTCGATTAGAACTATCATCAAGACTCTTTCCTCTAGGGAAAACCAGAAATATTTGGAAAATAATTCAGCCCATACAAGGAGAATCATTAAATACAAGGTGAAGGCATGTGAGCATGTGAGCAGCCACAGACCCCTGGACTCCTGACTTCACATCCTTTGCAGAAGGAACATCCACGTATGTCATATTCTTCAGCCTACCAAAAAGCTAATGCAGAGAAGATAAGAAAAAGGGTCTGAAGATCATGACTGCTATGGAGATGAACGAGTGCCCGCTGTTTTTTCTGATACCAGAAGTGTGGGGATTAAATAAAGGCAACATGCACGGCCCCAAAAGGGACCATGATGGTTCTGCACAGTGCAAGCCTGTATGCTGTCATTATTGATCCTTTGTGGAGCAGGTGAGGAGGCAACTGGAGAAGTTTGTGAAAGAGAAATCCAGCAAGGTCTGCTAGTGGGAAGCCTCTAAACTGCAAATTTTTGGAGGCTAGCAAAGTTTTCTGGCTAAGTATCACTAAATGATTGTTCCTTGCTTGTGTTAATTCCCAGGCACCCTCATGGTCACTGTTAAAGCCAGCAGGGCTGAATTCATCTTGCAGAAGCTGGTAAGACCTATTTTATGATATTCAGTAGCTCAGCTGGTTGCCTTCACTTGATGGAGGGAATCTGTGTTTCTGTTCACAAAGTGTGGTTATGGGGTCTGTGTAAGGGAAGGGCTGTTAGACCTACTCATGGGCCTGCTCTGGCAGCCAAGTTGCAGGTGCAATAGCAATTGTTAAAATTAAGTTTCTAATACAGCATTAAATTGTGTTTGAAATGAATGAGCTGATAGAAGTGATATCTGGATGATCACAGTTCAGCAAGACTGGATTTCTTTTCTTCTGAGGAGCTCTGATCTAATTTTGTGTCTTCCCACCAAATTTTTATTTCTCCCAGTTGGCAGCGTACTGGGCTACATCCTGGTCAAACACACAAATATTTTCTAACTGCAAACCATCATGTTTCAGTGGTCTCAGCTTTTCAGATTGTTATCTGCAGCTGTTATTACTATGCTATTGTAACCACCACTTTTTCCCAGATTGAATGTACTGCTATTTGAACTCTGATCCCATGGATAGAGTGTGAGCAGCACCTTTAGTAGGATGGCAAATGTTGTCTGCTAAACCATGGTCATAAAATGGGCATTGTTTCTTTGTATAGCTTGACCAGTGAAAAAAGAAAATAAGCTCTGTTTTTTTTATTATTGGATGAATTACATAAATTAAAATATTTAACTGTTTTAAAGCATGGAGTGTGGATGTGCTATGTTGTTTGTGGAATTGAATTTCTAATAGCATTTTTAATTGGAGGTTGAATTCAGGTCCAAATGGGTAGATATTAATAACCATATAAACCAGTAATACCATCACTAGGCAGATCTTGATGTGTCTTCAATAATTAATCCAGGCAGATATCCTTAAATAATTCAGTGATTTTTAATTAAAGAAAATAGGGTATTTAGTTGATTTTTCTAGTCTGGGGAATATTTATCAACATGATTCCATGCCTTAACTTTTCTCTAATATTTTTTCTTTCCCTGCTTGGTATTTTATGACTTTTGGATTCTTTCTTAGTTAAATATTTTTCTAAGAGCAGAGACTTTGATTTGTAAATGTGAATGTGATCAATAAAAACTTATGGCTTCAAAGCGTCCTTATTTATATTTAAATCCTCCCTCTCACCTGCTGTTTGTTGCTTTTTAGTTATGTCACCAATCCCACTGGAGCTCAAAAAGTTTTGCTGGTCCTCTCTAAACTCCCAGACATGTTCTTTTCCCATGTACTCTTCCGTCCCTGTAGCTTCTGATGTAAAACAGATTTAAGTTTGTGTAGAGCAGAGGTCAACATGAAAGCCTAAAACAAAACAAAACAAAAAAAGCTGGCATTCAACTTTTAGCTCTGGTTCTTATTATAACTCAAAGCTCTATTTTAGTAATTTAAAAATGGTAGTATTGTTCTACATCCATAACCTACCTTTCACCGAGTTTCTTAATGACTGTGATGCCCAGTTTAGATAAACTTCTAGACTGGCTGATGAGCATTTGGATGAACTGCCATTATGCCACAATGGTAAAACTGACAACTATTTTGCAAAATGATCTCTGTGAATTTCACATTTATTTTGCTTTAGATTATGGCCAAGAGCAAAGCTTTGAACTTGTTTCCGCTATTCCTAGACAGTTATTTGCGAAATCATTACTTTGGTGAACCTTTGGTATGGGCAGTGGGAGCAATGGCTACATGAGATCCCTTCAGTGGCAGATTTCCTAGAAGTTCATTGCCAAGTGCTTCAAACATTTATTAATTTTTTTAAGCAGACCAACTTTTCAGTTGTGTATTTTGCAATATCACATCCCTTTCTGAAAGGCTTGGTAAATAATCGTGAGTAAAGTGTTGAATGAGGATTAACTGCTGCATGTTATGGCTCAATGTGTTAGTCCATTTAGCAGTGTTGTATGTGTGTACCCAGCCTTCTGCATTTTTCAGTGCTAATCAGATGGAAATAGCAATTGGAGGTAGAATTCAGTGTTGTGCTTAAGGTCATTAAACCCTGTAGTAATGGGTAAATTCAGAGCCTGCTGTGGTCTTATCAGGCAATTTGGCAAAGAAGCCAGTGCTGTTTTACTGAGACGATGCAAGCTGGACAATGACTGCATCCCTGCTAAGGGACAAAGCCCCACTGTAACAATTTGCTGTATTTTAGCCTACATGGAACATGTCCATGGCAGCAAGGATCTGAGTGCCCACCAGCCTCTCCTCTTCTTGGGAGAGGGGTGTACCTAAAACAGCCCTAGAGCTGCTTCTTGGTGAGCACCAAGAGCGCTTGTCCTGCTCTTCCATTCAATAACCATCTTGGAAGTGAATTTCTATGGTAAAACTGCTTTTTTTCACAAGAGTTTCATTCATGCAAAATGAATCCTGAGATGAGATAGAAAGTACAGGAAGGTATTCATGGTAATAATTAATTATAAATCAAAATAGAAAGAAAACCTATTGTTAAAGTTTAGGCCTTATCCTGCAGTGGGTTTGAAATCAGACTGAAGGTAGAAGGACACAAGAGGTATGAGCCCCTTCATGGGAGCTCAGTAAAGACTGTAATCTGCACTCTGCAGAGTCTGAGACCAGGTCTCAGTTGTGAATTTGGTATTGATTACACACCCTTTTTGCTTCTGGATAGAAGTGACCATTCTTCAATGGTAATTTATTGCCCCCGTAGTAGAGATGGCTTCTTTGTGGAGGCAGAAGATAGGGTAGAATGTGGAGAGCAGATTTTAAAAGGCACTGATGAAACAGAGACCTCTGAAAAATAGATGGAGGGGGTTTTGTGCCTGATAGCTAAGAAAACATCATGGCTCTAGGGCCTCCAAATGTGTTTGATTCTTTTGTGTGCAATATGGAATTTGAGCTCTTTGAGCATTTTGGGGAAGGTCAGGTGGTTAATTTTGAAGTGTTTGCCACAGCTGTGTAAATGTTAGAGGATCCCGTGAGGCCTTGTACGCATATTATAAACTCAGGAGCTCTGAGGTGGGTGTTGTAAGAGGCAGGACTTTATCACAGGAAAACTGTTGATGGAAAGGGAGAGTCATTTACAGATGATTCCGAGATGGAAGGAAGGGGATAATATCATGTAATTTGGATCCTAGATGCCACGGGGTATTCAAGTAACAGACATTCTTTATAATCCACTGAATGCCAAACAGAAGAATATTCTGCGAATTCCAGCAACAAATGTTATTGTTAACCCCAAAGTGCTTATAAGCCATGAATTCAATTTCAAAAAAAGGTTTAGAAGTTTAAAATAATAGAAACAATGCATGCAATGCATGTTTGTGATAATGTGGCACATTTTCAAGCAGTCTCTGATATTAAGGGTTATATACCTTGTCTTTTTATTGTTCAACTTAATATATTGTATATCCTCCATTGTAACAGAAAAAACCCAAATAACTGAGATTTCCATATAATCTTAAACTGGCAATATTGTCCAGAAGGCAGCAATTTTCCTTCAAATCTGGCAATCCATCTTCACTCTTGTCTCCATACTAATTACTCATGTACATTATTGTGTGCTGATTAAAGTTAGAAAACTAGAATTTCCTAGGCCTAGTTCTACCTTTTTGCATTACAATATTGAAAAATGGCTGCTCATAATCTTGAGGATTTGAATTTATATATATACATATATATATATATATATATATTTATATTTTATGGAATCACCAGAAAGAAATTTTGATTCTCTCTTGCAAGAGTAGAAGGTGATCACATCCAGTCTTGTGTATGATCAGTGAAGTTGTCTGGGCAATGTGGCAGGTTACAGCGTGGGAATGGGTTAAGCTAAAGAATGTGGTAAAAGATTTTTTAAATTATTTTAGGTTTATACATAGGAAAACAAGATTTTCTTTTTAAAAAAATCCTACCTTTGTTGCTGATGCCATTATTTTGGGGCATATACTGTATAATTCCAGAAGTTAAGCTTTGCATTTCAATGGATTTGCAATTCTTCCTTTGGAAATGCAAGATACAACCCCAAAACTACTACAGCTCTTCATCTGAGTATTAGATCCTGTTGAAAGAAACATTCTCTCAAGAATGTTCATTAGCTAAATTTTCACCATCATCAAGGGCTCAGGTAAGTGTTCACATGCTTTTGGACTCTTCATATTCATATTCAATTATTACATAAAAATATGACAATTTATTGCATTTTTCTTGTTGGAGAATCAGATTTTTTCCCCTTTATTGTTCTTCCATAATTACTTCACAGAGGTTCATCAAAATAAATATAGGTATTTACAGAGAGTTGGCTGTCTCCACTCACAAGCAGGACAATCAAGACTCTTATTTTCATGAAAACTCTTTCTAATGCTTAAAAAAACCTGCATTATAATTACTTAAACCTTTATATTTTTTCTTCCTTTTTCTTTATTCCCTGCAGTTGGAGTTAAGTAACTGAAAATTCTGTCTTCAGAATCTCACGTTTCAAAAGAAGCATAACTCTGGATTTTGGGTCTGACTTCCTTTTCCAGGGATGTGTCAAGTCCAGTATTTCAGTTTGAAACACTGATGTGACAGACTGCCATAATGCAATGTGTTTAACCACCTCAATGATGCATCAAGTGAAAGGAATTCCCAAAGATTCAGTTCACACATGCACACACACACAAAAAAAAATGAGGGATAAACAGTATGGGAAGCGGAACATAAATCTTTTTCACATAGTTTGGCACAAATTCAATTATAATTTGTAAATGTTCAATCAATTAGACCACTCAGTTGTTTCACTTATAACTTTGAAGGCAGATTATCTTTTCCAAGAGGAAAGCTTCTCTTAACCCAGACCTTTTATGTTAACTGCTACAGAAGGAAAATGCTACATTTTCCATAGAGCATGAAGAGATTCAGGAGAAAAGTGTGTAATACTAGGATGTCCTTGGCTGAATTTTAAGATTTTCATAGGAATAGACTAGTTAAACCTTTAAACTGACAAATGACACACAAGCATTTCCCCCCTGCCCAGATGAAAAAAGAACCCCACACCTTTTTTCCCCTTACATTACAAATTGTAATCTAGTATCTTTATAATGTTTAATACTTACAGTGATAATTCAGTATTAGTTGCAGATACATTTGGAAGTTGAAGAAACTGCATGGAAGCCCATTACACTGTCCTTAATTTTCAAATGCTTTCAAGAGCCTTACTTGAGGCTCTTTAAGGTCAAAACCTGTCAATTCCCATACAAGATATCACAGTATGTATGATATGTACTGATAATGTATGAAGATACATTATTAATAGTCACTTCCCAAACATTGGGAACTCAGCTGGTACCTGGGTGCCATGGAGGGATGACTTGTAAATATCTTGTAAATATGGAGATACAGAAAGCTAAGAATGAGAAAGGAGGGAGATCAATACCAGGTGATACACAATATGCACTGTTGTGTTTTTTGAGTTCCAACTTTGTCATAAGGGCTAGAAAAACCCTTGGGTTTAACATTTTTTCTGCTGCAGATGCAGAGCTTGCCTGTCAGAGAGCAGGAACACTGGTGGGTTTGGCAGTCCCATGATGGCATCAGGAGCCACAGTGACACACAGAAGTTGAAGGTATGTCCCTTCTGCCAACCTGCAGCACTAGTTCATTGAATACACTTTATGGGGACAAACCAGAGCTGTCTGCAGTCTGGGACCGAATTGGAGCAGTTCATGAGTGGCTGTGGTCCACTGGCAAAACAACTGAAATACTGTTCAGACTGAAAACACTGCATTTACTCTCTCTCCTATTGCAGGCATTCACTATGTTGGCTGCACAAGAATTTTGACTGAGTACTGAACACGCAGACCAAAACTAAATCATAACCAGGCTGTCTGAAATCTAGTCTGCCAACAAGCACAACAGAAATGATGTCTGTCCAAGCACTGCTGCTGCTGGGTTAAGACATTTCGTAAAGCTGAGCTGCCTCACTAACTCTGGCCAAGTGCAAGAGCCTTGGCTGCCTGCTTTTGACTGCATGTAACCTTTTCAAAAGCACCCAGATATCTTACAAGACTGAATCTCATTGAAAGGCAGATAGCTGAGGGGTGACATAAACAACAGCCTAAATGCAGCAAAAGTGCCTGGAACAGTCTCATAAACCTCAGAGCTCTCCTTCTGCCTGAGCTTAGGTAGCTGTCCTCTGTGGAAGCTGCAGTTACCAGCTGAGTGTTAAACAGTGTTTAGTTGGCCAAAGCTGGCTGATTTTTGGAAGAGCAAGTGGCTGCTAATTTTTTCAGCCTCCCATTACCTACACCAGCAGATCTGCTGAGGAATTTTGCAATGGCCATGAGATATTGGTCTGTAGGTGCATGATGCTCCTTGCCTGCTCCATCTGCCACCCAAGGTGGTGCTGAGTGTGGAGTGCTCCCACAAAATCTGTGGTGTGCCAGCTCTCTTTAATTCAGAGAAGACTGGAAGATTTTTTCCCTGTGCATCTTTTACATTCAAGTCAGGCTTCACATAGCCCACAGTCTAAAAAAAAGAAAAGAAAAAAAAAATCCTTCACTACAGAGACAAATAGCAACATGTGGCTGGAAGATAACAGAAATGTACACGCAAGTGCAAAAATTAAATATGGAAATATGAAAATGAGTTGGGTTGGTTTTTTTTAAGCAAAAGAACTGATTCACTTTTCATTGCTGGAAATTGCATGGGGTTTTATTTCCTCAGCAGCTGATCTCAGAAAAGCAAAATAGAAAAAAATATCCATAGATAAGACACACCACCACTGTACCCTGACTTTTTGGTTTGCTTTGGAAGTGGGAGTTTTTTTGCAAAACTTTTGCAGCAGGCCTGAAAAACAACAACAAAAAAGATAAAGGCAAAAAAGTACATTAGAACTAAATGTGCAGAATGCAGATGTGCAGACTCTGCCTTCAGTCTTCCTGCAGTGTCGTACCTTTCCAAGGAACACTGGATTTCTTTTAAAAGACCTTTTCTTCATTTTTCACTGTCATTTTCTGCAGCTCCTTCCTCCCTCTGTATCCCTTCTCTCTGTCTGCAGCCCACTGCCAGATAGTTAATGTAAAAATGATCACCTCAGCCTCTCGCAGGCTCTGCCCCTGCTCTGTGGTGGTTTAAACAAGCTGCCTGGTAGCTGACAAAAAATCACAGTGCTCAGCAATGAGGCTGGTTGTCTGAGTCACATCATCCTGGAGGTGGCTGTTAAGAGCTGCCTCCAGGAGCAGCAGAGAGATGGATACAGACTCCAGTGTCAAAGAGGCAGACTGTGGGGATCACTCTCTTCCTTCTCTTCTTAATGACAGTCTGTATTTACAGAGGAACAAAATAAAAACTAAAAAAAAAAAAAAACCTGTGGTCCTGTAATTTTCATTAGTCCCCAACAAATGAAATTATTTAAGTAACCTTAAGAAGGGAAGAAAATTAGTAATCTAGTTTCCTCTTCCTATGCAAAGATTTTGCATGGTTTTTGCCCATATTGCATTTTAAAATGCATGGTTCTGGGACTGCCCCTCACTGGGGACCATTGCTGTGTCAGGTACAATTAGAAACTGAGGCTAATTGGGGTCATTATTCCATTATATGAAGCAAAGTGATAGGGAAATGAGCTTTTATTTGAAGGTAACTGGTCCTGGCCTGTGTGTGAAGGCAGTCTTGACTGGACAGAGGTCCATTTTGCACTTACAGACACCAAATTTTTGGGGGTGCAAAATTAGCAGTGACTTACTGAATTTTCCTATCAGAATACATCCCAAAAACCACTAGTGCTTCAAGTATGAGATGCATTTTTTGCCCCGTAAAACACCAGAAAACACTTTCCATTAAATTTTTTTTTTAAACACACAGAGTTTGATAGTCAATTAGCTTCAAAATTGTCTAAAAAGACAGCTTGACAGCTTTCCATTAAATAAACAATAAATAATCTAAAAAATGGGTGGTTTATCAGTCCCATGCTATACAATATGAGCTGCATGACACCGAGGGGTGCAGGGCTCTGTGGTGTACCAGGAAAGGCCATTAAAAATAATTAGGGAATCTGGTCCCATCCCTTTCCCATCTGACTAATAGCGAGTTGTGCTTCAGAGCATGCAGTTCTAAAGATTGAGGAAGGCAGGACAAAAGTCAAGCCTAGAGGTTTACATGCCAGGCACACAGGCAAAAGAAAGGGGAAAAGAGTGTGGTCCTTTCCATGGGTGTGTTGTATGCAGACTCCAAAGCAGAACTGAGACAGCCTTGGTGTCCCTGCAGACAGTCTTTTCCAGCATTCCCCTTGCTTGGCTGTTTTTGCTGTTATTTTCCTCGGGTTTTTTGGTGGAATCTCAAGGAGCCCCAGCCTGCAGGATGGGGTGAGTGCAGTATATGCACCCAGTAGAGGCTTGTGCTCAGCAGGTCCGTGTCTGATGGCCTGCACTGGTGATGTCTCCTGGTTAACAAGGTGCTCAGGACAGTGAGCAATTGGTATATGAACACAGAAGGGATTAATCAGAGAGAAAATTACATGGTTTTTATAGTTCATAGAAGTCTAAAGAAATTAGGTGGGTTTTGGGTTGGGTTGGTGGGTTGGTTGGTTGGTTGGGCTTTTTTGACAGAGTAATATCATTATCCAAATGAGGCAGGCATCCTTGTGTTTTACTTTGCATAGGTATTTACTATTCTCAAATTGTTTCCACTACTTTGAGATCTGATTTTATCTGTTTCTTTCTCTTCATGTTTACTTTTTCCTTACAATGCTCCTCATTAAACTTTTTCTTCCACTTAACTAACTCCTCTCCAATTGTTTTTACTCTCAGAGTAAAAACAGAGTGCCTGTAATTTTCCTGGGCTAGTAACAAGCTTCTGATTGACCACTCCTCAGCTTAGAAGAGTATATTTTACTATCTCAGATGTACAGATTTTGTAGCTTTCTGAATTTATCTGAATTTATCTGATGGAGATGAATTTATCTTCATCTCCATCATCTTCCACCATACAGTACAGTTCCTTTAATCACTCCTCCTGGTTTCCTCAGGTCAACTGTTCATGTTCAGAGGTTCTGGAAGGGTAACTTTCCCTGAAGATTCATGGTAGCTACTCATTTCCTGAATGGGAAACTGTTGACTTTCATCTCCTCACTACCACAGTTAACTCCAGGTATTCATTCACTATTCAGTATTGTATGAGTCAGAAGGAGATTATGAGATAGACTGCTTCTTGTGTTTCAAAGGTGCGCAAAATGGTAAAAGCTTTTAATTTTGCTTACTCCTGATTGCCTCCAAAGAGATGGGAAATGAAGATACAGACA
Organism: Phylloscopus trochilus trochilus; assembly: GCA_016584745.2. Lineage (NCBI taxonomy): Eukaryota > Metazoa > Chordata > Aves > Passeriformes > Phylloscopidae > Phylloscopus > Phylloscopus trochilus. Next base: position 6,527,807 of record WQNJ02000041.1, on the reverse strand, counting down.
GTTCCATACCTACTTGGAAGGTTTCAGTAATGAGAGAGGATTGCTCTGGTCTGTCCTGCACCTCTCCATGATGCACTGAGGTGAGTGAACATCTGAGCACTGTGAGCACTGGACCAGGTTTCCTTCCCTGGCTTGTCAAGGGCTTGGTGGAGACCAAGTCAAAATATTGTGCACCCTTTGAAACCAAGGGCAAATCAGACCCTTCTTCAATACAGTGACCATTTATTACCAAATTTCAGGGCACATATTCCTTGGAATGCTTGCTTAAAGAAAGCTCAGATAAAAAGTGAAGGAGTATGATGCATTCTTTGTGTATGACTCCTCTCATGGAATAGGGGGAAGATGTAAAAAACTACACAAAATTAACATACAGTAAGCTAAGTGTGCTCATACGTCATATTTTAAATAAACAGCAGCTCTGCTAGAGAAGTATATCTGACCACAAGGCCTTTACCAGCTTTTATAAGAGCAAAATAGGCTATATGAGATTTACTCAGTTATTTTTTGGACAGAATTTGGAGTTATCTATCTTAAAATAAAAAATAAAAAAAAAAATCAACACAAAACCACACCACACACAAACAAACAAACAAAGAAAGAAAAAGGGAAAACCCCCCAAACCTACAAATATTTTTTGCTTTGTAATTCTTGTAGTTTCATTAAAAAAAAAAAATCTCTGAATCCACCCCAATGTGAGAATTGTTTTATTGTGTCAAGGAAGTGGCCTATTTATTGCAGCACCATATCTCTGGCAGGAGCCAGAGTCCAAATATTCAGTTGAAGACACAGAATTTTGTGAGAGCAAATGAAGATGACACTGCTTTAGACCCAGGTCTCTTATTTTCCAGTAGTTCAAACTAAGTATTGTAATGCTGGAGATCCTTGTAGCATCAGATTGCTGTTTATTCTGTCAGATTTAATCTGACATTGGTGAAATAATGTGATATTGCATATTGGCAGCCTAAATATCCAAAGTGAGGAAAAAAAGGGTTTCCTTTTTATTAGTTTTGAATTTGCATCTCTCTATAATCACTCCTTTTCCTTGTGTTATAAAACAAGGAGAACAGAAGCACTGGATCTATATTCTCTGGACCAGCCATGGTTTCACACCTTTTTTGTCATGTTCTAGAGGAAGCTGTGCTATTGTTTTGTACAATGCCAGTAGTACTACAGCACTTCAAACAGATCTGTGAAATGCAGTTCCTTCTAGCCCTGCTGTTATAATTTTCTAGGATATTAGAAAAGATCCTAAGCCCAAAAAGTTGGATTAAGATCTCCACCTCTCCACCAGCTGAGTTCGCCGTTCTTCTGTCATTGGGTTTGCAGTTCTTGGTCAGTCTGGGAGAGGCTCCAAATATCTCCCCCATTCTAACAAGCAGGCAGGTCCAGAGGTAGCTGTTTTTGCTGTTGTGCCCTAATGAGTGAATGACTGAACCCTAAAGAAGATTTGTCTTATCCATTATGTAGCACCAAAACCTGAATTCAAAACTTTCTGCAGTTTTAAGTGGTCTTCCCTCAGTGTCAGGGGGTTTTCCTGAGTAAACTGTGCATCTGATACTACTCAGATCCTAATTACTGTAAGTCAAGCATATATTTCTTTCCCTGAGAAGCCCTTTTGTGTTATTAAAATAAAAAAATACCTAACTGACTGACTTCCATATAAAGGGGGAGGGGAAGGAGCCACACATGACTTGAGTTACTCGAGCATAAGCTATTTTTATTCAATTGAGCCCCTTAGTTCAGATTAGCATTGTAGCTTCCTTTGAATGTACAAGTTACTTTGGGTTCTTAGTTCACTGTTGAAAAACTAACACTTTTAGACATCTCTGGCAAGTTCAAATAAAAATACATTAGGAACTTCTGAATATAAACCTCACTAAAATGTTTGACTTACAAAAGTGCCTGTCTGCAGTGTATATGAATCCTTACAGGAAAATAAGGAAACAAGCTAAGGTAGCAGGGGAAAAGTTTTGATTGTATTTTGCATTTTAATATTGGGAGAAAGAGACCTGTAGGTTATAGCAACAAATTTGTAATGGATTCTGAGAAAACAGTGAAAAGGTTGTGATGATGAAGAATAGTATGTGCATTTTTTCTTCTTAAATCTCTGTCAGAGGCAATCACAGCAGTGTCAGATTCTCTTAGAAGACTTTTGGTTTGTTTGTTTATTTATTTGTCATATATGACAAGGGAAATATATTTTTATAGGCAAATATTCATATTATAATAATAATAATAAAAGACATTTTTATGCTATTACTCCGCTGTCTTAATAAAGAAGGCCCCTGTTTTAACAGATGGAAAAGTCAGAACTGACCAAGAAGAAAAAAAAAGCCAAAACTCTTCTCTAAAACTACTACATCTGAAGGAGGTCGTAATTATTTCCTTCTCTGTAAGTTACAGCAACATTTTGAAAGTTAGTAAAGATAAATGTTACATTTACTAGGTAATACAAGATTGTGGAAGGAAATAAACAAACGTAGGATATAGTGCATCTAAGTAAACACAAAGGTTGTAAAACCTTCAAACTCAAATATCAAGAGCACTGCAAATTAATGCTGCTCACAATAGACCCTTTGGAAGCTAACTTAATCCACCCCCATGTATCTACATGAGGGCCATGCATAACAATGCATGAGCTGGATTTCCATTAGAGTTTCCTCTGCAGGCTGTCAGTTGTTTGAAGAAATAACAATTTCCTAGGCATGAAAGCTTTTTCAGAATGTTCCCACTGATGTGTAATAAAAGTGACTTTACTTTCTTTCCTCCCCTGCTCTCCTTCAGCCCCTCCCCCTGAGATGTGACTTCTGGGGGAAGAAGAGGATGGACTTAGACCCTTGGCCCCCTACCAGTTTACCTTGCCAGGATTATCAGTGCAGGTGTTAAAATAATTGAAGGTGTGGTAGGAGATACAACCCCTAATAGCTTTTCCTATATGGAGATTACCTAGGTAGAGAATGCCAGAGTACCTGAAGAATAGGCAAGTGAGTACCTTATTAACATAGCACCATTCAGCGGCAGCTGCATATCTGGAAAAAAAAAAAAAACCTTTAAAGAGCCTATTCATCTATGTTAATGGGCCCATTGCACAGTACATTGTGTGGGAAATTAAGTCTCTGGCTGTGAACTTCCTGTGCTGTGCAAGCTGCCTTGACTCTTTTTTATTGCTTCAGTGTTATTATCTCCTCCTGGAAATAAAAACAATCATGTTCTCACATTTGAGAAGCCAAAACATTCCCAGATAACAAACTGGTTGAAAGTTTCTTTTGTTTCCCTTATTAAGTGAAAAAATATGTTTTGAAATTAAAGTAAACCCTAAATTAACATCAAAGCCCATCAAATTAGCTGAGCTGTCATACGCATGACAATGTTGGGTTTTCTTTCCCCCCCCCCCCTCCCCTGTAAAATACACAATTTAAATTGCTTTCGTATTTATTGTTCCTTCCTTGGAATTAATTTTTGCCACAAAATATGTTAATTTATTCAAATGAGACATGATTTTTGAATGTTTGACTGGCAAAAGAACTGCTTTCCCGCTGAAAGACTGAGGTAGAAAATAACAATTTTTTTGACAGCATTTCTCAAAAATATAGCTTCTTCCCATTTTAGCAAAGAGTGGACCATTTCTTTAAAAGCAGGTCAAGGAAAGTGTGTTAAAAATTCCTTATTCAACTTCTTTTTAAGCTTTGTCATGAATTTGAGACAATATACAATGCTGTGCAGTCTGTATCACCTTCAAGAAAGAATTATTATAAAATATTTAAACAATTTTACATCCTCTCTTTATGATCCAAGTGCTGCACATTGCATCATCGTCATCATTATCATCATTATCTTCATCATGCTGATAAAAGGACTAATGATCAATACTAACTGATTACAACTCAATTAAGGAGGATCTTTTCAGTGTAAATTTTTTTTCTAATCTTGCCTCTTCTAGTCCTTCTGCATTTTCAAGTTAACCTAATATGTTCCAGTATTTAACATGTTTAAAGAGCATACTGGAATATAAGTAAAATTGTTATTTAATGTGCTGTATCGCTTCCACAGTATGCACTCAACTTCCCTTGGGCAACAGGAATATATAAAGAGCAGCCAAAAAAAACCAAAAATTCACAGTTGGGAAATGGAAGTTCTTGATATTAGCTGCAACAGAATTTGTCTCTTCAGATAAGCAACTCTCTAGAAGCCTTGTAGAGATGGCCAGGAGAAGCTGTGAATGAGTTACCGAGCAATAGAGTGCAAAGACAGTGTGGGAGCAGCCTCGCAGTACAAACATCATTTTATCCAGTCTGTTTGCACAGACATCCCTTGCAACCACCCTATTACTTTTCACCAAAATGTTACCCATGAGGTCTTTGGGGCAAGGGTGTCTTGGCACACATGGCACCTTGCTCTGTTGTCTGTGCTTGATAGTGCTCGACAGTGTTATCATAATGCAAATTATTGTTGTTCCTGGTAGGGACTGCACTGAGTGCTCTTCGCTTATCTGCAAGTCTGACAAGTGATAATACTGTAACATCAGAGAGGAAATCAATATTTCATATTAGTTAATGATTTAATTATGGAAATTCTTCCCTTAATGCCATTTGTTAACTAAAGTCACCATAAATTGTATTCTGTTCAGTTCATCTTTCAGTGGCACTCTGAATTACACCTTCCTGACATTTAGATATTGGAATATTAAACAGATTTCTCTTTCCAGTCCAGTCCAACACTCTGTTCACAATGCAGGCCATCTGGGAATGTGTACCCATTAATGATCTGGGAGGCACTGTTAAGAGTTTGCATATTTTAAAAAGTCAGAGAAAATTAGAACTGCAGGAACGCTAACATATCACATTCTCATTACATAAGTAGATTTGTCCTCTACGTTATTACTTTTTTCCACTGATGTCTTGCATTGTATTTTTTTCCTCTTTGCTCACGTGTTTATTTTTAAAACAACATGCAAGGGGTTTTTTTTGCTTTTTTTTAGGGCTTCCCAATTCATGTTTTATAGTGTGCTGTTGAGAGTTTAAAAATCTAGAGTGAAGTCCCAGGCCAGCGATTCCCATTTAGTCACTTTTACACAGCAATATTGTTTTTATACAGCAAGGACACTGTTGGCATTTCAAGAATCACAGAGGCGCCAGTAATCTGGGTGCAAGAAAAATTTTTTGAAACAGTTCCTGTAAAGATAATTCAGATTAATGGGCCATTTACAGTCTTGCTAACTTACTAACTGGCTATGTGCTCTAGGTAATCAGGGTGACATTACTGCCGGCACAAAAATGACATCTCGTCATCAGAAATTTTCTTCATTGGCATGGAAAATGCCAGGCACATCACCTCTGACTGTGTGGCCACCACATCTATTAACCTTATTGATTTGGAGTCATGCTGTGCCACACTGGAAAACTACTCCCTGCTGAAAGACTCAAGTGGATCAATCCTGAACCATGAACAAAAACTCAATAACTAAATGTAGTAGGCACCTTTCTCCATTAAGTATTCCTCAAAGTAAATCACATTAGAGAACATCACTGTGAGGAACTTACCTTGGGATTCTGTGATCTCCCAGAAACCAATAGGGAAAATAGCAAAAGAGGAAGGCAGAATATTGTGCATTGGTAAATATACTTTACATCTCTTGATCTTGTTCTCAAATATCTACCTTTATGCCATGATATTTTAATTTGATTCTACAACTCTGTTCCCCCTTCTAAACCTTAAAATTTTTTCCTTTCTGTTTGTTTTTCATTATGATTGTCCCTGGTAAGTCATCCAATGACAGATGATTAGAAAGAAAGTTTTCTATCCTTTATGACCCTTGCAGCATTTTCATGTATTTATAAGCATTCTTTTTTGAGACCCTCATTGTGACGAGGTTTGAAAATGAAACAAGCCAACTCCTTTCAGACTCATACAGTTAACAAAGAAGGCAACAAAAGGACTTCCAGAGCTTCATATTTCCTGACAAAAGATAGAGAACGGCAGCAAGCCCCATTCATATTTAAATGTTCCTGGCTTTGGAATTAAAAGTCCATCTTTAATGTTACCATTTCCGTTCCTCACTTTTTGTTGGTGTTTGCTGGCAATGAAAACTCTGTCCCAAACATTAATGTGACTCTTCAGTTCAGTCTGCAGAACTTCTGTTCTTAGAAAATATTCCTTGTCACAGACAACTGAAGATTTCTTAAACAGCCCTTGCAAATCATTATATCTTATAATTGTCTTGCAAAACTGATTTAGGATGAGAAAAGTGTGGGTGCAACTACTCTGTGCTTACATGAGTAACAGTTGATTGTAGCTGAGTAAGTTTTTTAAGGGGCCAGAGAGACACTTCTCCTCAGAAATATTACTTCTTTGAGTAAGGGGTACAGAACAGGACAGGATGATTTCTGTTGCTCAGTACTGTTGCAACTTTGCCCAAGGGTCTGATCTGAAAACTTGAGAGCAAAGCATGAAAGCAAAGGGTTTAATTTTGCAGTGCTTTTGGTGTTAATGGACAGAACAAAGTTCATTTTTAAAAATACTCCTTGCACTGTGTTCAATCCTGCCTGTCTGTATATATATTTGGATTACATATTACAATATTTTACTTCAAAGTAAATTCTGGATTATGCAAAAAAAAAAAAAAAAAAAAAAAAAAGAAAAGAAAATGCAATGACATATTAGAAAATATTATCAGCTACTTGGGAAAAAGTGATTTCTCAAAGCTATGTAAAAGTCTGGAAAGTGTTCTTTTTATTCCTTAGGAAATAACCCTGGGTATCTAATTAATATCATGAAATTAAGGCCATTTATCTGAAAAACTGAAAAAAGATCTATATATGCACCAAAGTTCAGTGTTTGTCCCTGAGCTCTAACACAAGATATACTATGTGAAAGTCTAACATGGGATACATCATATATCATCTCTATTTAGAGCCCCTAGGCAGGAAGTATGGATAAAAAAAATAATCAAAATTACTGTTTTTCTTTACTGAAAGCCCTCTAAGGAATTCATTGGAATGAGTTCTGTCTGCCCATCTAATTGATAATTATTTAATTAGCAATTTATAATGATAATGGGATTTTACCCCCCACCAGTCCATCTTGTCTGTAAGAAAAATATAAGTAGACAACCTTATGTATTACTTTACCACTTTTGGCAGTTGGCACAAGATATTGTGGGCCAGCGTTGTGATTTCCTACAGTTAAACCATAAAAGCAATGTATTCATATATTTTCTTTGCCTACAGTGTTTCCTTTTCTCATTACCGTGGGTGACTGGCACTCTCACAATGTGTGTGGGTGCACAGGCTTGTTGTGTCACCGTGGACAGTTCTAAGAGCAGCTTCATTAGTTCTTTTTACAACAAAAGCTAGGTTTTTTTTCCTGCCTTCTCTTTCTTTCCCTTAGTTGGCATGCGGGTTGAATTTTTCTTGGACCCCCTGCTTGACTTTTTTTTTAGAGCTCCTTTTGAACAGTGCAGCAGTGTGAACACTAGGAATTGTAACTGATAGACTGTTTGCAGGAGAACTCATGAAAGTTCTCTTTGTTCACTTCACATCAACCAGGTTTATGCAGACCCTCCCCCATCTCAGGGAAAAGGAAATCCACTTTTAATTATACATTGATGGGAATCACTGTATAGTGAAATTGCATCAAGTGGAGAATGCCCACTTTATTCTCTTTTATCTGAGAATCCAAAAGAAGAACTGGCGTAAAAAAATGGATATGCAAGCATAGACTTCCCAATATAGAGCCAGGCCTGCCTAATTTAAATCAATCTTTGAACTCCACTTCCAGTCCTGATTAAAATTTTCAGCTGAATCTTTGCACTGTGAGGGTGTCTTGTCTTTAGTCCTTGAGCCTGGAAGGCCTTTTTTTGAGACCTTATAAAAATAAAAAAAAATTGCCAAAACAATATTTTTTATTGTGAAAGAAAGAGTTGTAAGCATAAGATATTTTCAAAGTTTGAACTGAACACATATAAATTTTTTCCTCTTTTTCTCCCTTAGATAAGCATATTGAAATAGTGGAAAAATTCTGAGGGCAAAAAGAAAGAAGCTATATCTGATGGCAGAATGAAGAGAGTACATAACCTGGTGAGAAGTATAAGTAAACAAGAGAAGCACTTTGTGTCATTTTATGTTGTTGTGCCCACTGAAATGAATGGAAGTTTTTTCAGCAGTACTTACAAGGACCTCTGAGATTATAAATCATTTGAGTAATCTGCTAATAAATATGTAATGTTAATTTTCTTTCTTCTTTAAATTAATATCACAAGATACCATTAATAGAGACAACGAAGCAGGATATTCAGCTTTATTGTGTATACTATCAAAGTTTACTATGGTTCTATTTGCTTTTTGAATCTCTCAGTACAAAAAGGAAATACTGGTGTTTTTCTCAGACATTTAGTCAGGAAAGAAATACCTTTGAAAAATATTCTTGAAGACAATTTTTTATATTCTTTCTTAAATCACTTTATCTTAGTTTTTCCACTTAATTTATTTTATACCATTTAGTTACTGGGTTTTTTTATATATTTCCTGGCAAAAAAAAGTTAACACCCGCAAAAGAATATTGTGAACACCAAAGAAAAAGCAACCTGCCTAGAAATATTGTATGATTCTACCCTTGGACGTTTAAGCACACTCACATAAAAGGGGTTGGGTAAGACAGAAATGCTCTCCATGGATATTCGGAGGAATGGGGGCCTGGCAAATGAAAGAAGGTGATGTTAATAGACCTTACATCAAAGACAGAATCCTGATTACCTCAAGGTCAAAGACAAACGTGCAATTCTATCTCACAGCAACACCAAGAACATGTTGAGCTGTTGATGGGACCTCGGCTGAGGGAGAAAAATATGTGCATTGCATCCAGGTAGAACCTAGGAAAACTCCATCCAGTTTTCACCATCAATGCCGGATATACTTCTCTGCTGCTTGGTCAAGTCACAAATGAGTGACTAATAATCCTTTTGGCCCCATTCAGACTGAGACTTCTCTAGTGTCTCACATTATTCCCGATATTCCTCCACAAACCTTCAAATGTAACTTTATTTCTCCCCAGAAAAAAGTCTGAAAAAGAAAAGTGTGTGAATGTAGCCAGGGGGGATGAGGAGCTGGATGAGGCAAAGATTAAAAGTCATGTAACCTTAAAGGAACTGACTTGGAATTAATCCATGACTAATCTCCTAGTCTAGAATATCCAGTAAAAAACAGCCATGAGCCTGGGAAGTCTCCTCTGAACTTAATTTTTATACTCATTTGCAGTTCTCCAAGTCATCTACAGATATGTGTAGTGACAGAGGAGTTCTAAAAAGACCAGGAGTTTTCCAAAGAGTTTTTTATTTATTTGTCGGAGCCATGAGTTTCCAATTTGATGGTAAGGCTGGACCCAAGTCTGTAAGATTACATTAGTCTGTCCATCAGGGTTCTGCTATGCCAGAATGGGGACATCACAATTTTCCAGGTGGTCATAGTTTCAAAGAACAAGGAAAAGAGGAGATATTTAAGAGCTAAATACTAATTATTTTAGATATTTTTTGGCAAAACAAAGGCACTTTGTGATGTTATATCAAATAAGGTGATTTGAAAAGGTACAATGATCCCCAGGAAAGAAAGGAATGACTCTTAAAACACTAATCCCAATCAGATCCCAGGACTAAATCTAAAATTATTCAGAATAGGCAGCAGGTCAGCTTCCAACCAAATGAGATATCACTGTAGCCAACCACTAAATGACAAAGAAGCGTGGAAATTGAGGCCAAAGTCGCTGGGCAGACTGATCCATGTAAAGGAGCCTCAAGAAAAAGACTACAGTGGAACAACTGATGCACAGCAGGAGTTGCCTGGAAGTGGTGCCTCTCTGCCTGCTGTGAGGGAATCATCCAGGGAGAAAAAGATGGGAATGGAACTGACTTGGGAAAGGCTGAAGGCAGGAGCCTGAGAATCAAAAAGGTAGCTTAGAAATATGGTAAAAAGTAAACCTTAGGTTTGATTGTTCTGGTTTGCTTCCTTTTTACATCCATACTAGAGGTTATTTAAGAGTCCTCAAAGACCAGTCTACGGTTTGCTGCTGAGAATAAAGCTACTAAGATGGATAATGTTCTTACAACAAAGGAGTTAAAAAAAAAAAAAAAAAAAAAAAAAGTAAAAAAGTGGGAACATTTTCTTGTCATGGATTCGTTGTCTGGATTCTCTATAGCTCTCCTAGAATAGACCAGGGCCACTCCTGCTTTCAGTGAAGTTGCTCATTCATTTACTCTCTCATTCAGTTTAGAATCAGGACTTTTTTTCTTTAAAGTTCAGAAAAATGTAGTTCAGCAAGTTTCCTTCTGTGGAGAAGTTAGGATCACTGTTTGAGAGAAAAGCCCTTGAGGCTGACATGCTTTAGTTGGAGTTCTGCTGAACTGAACTTGCACATTAAGTACTATACCTTGCTCATTCCTGCTGAAGCATCCCTTAAGACTGCAAGTGTGTAAATAAATAAAAATGGGATACAGCCTCAGGATTTATGCTGTGTCATCTATGAAGAAGATGTTTGGGTTTCATGGCAAGCCAGGAATTGCTGGGATGTGGATACGCAAGCCCTGTCATCCATTCTCAGTGGTATGCAGTGGAAGACAGCCCTACAATAGAAAATTCACCAAGCCAGACTTCCGTAGCTGGATTTTTCTAGTTTAAACTTACTTTGGAACCAGGGCTAATGCAAAGCTGATTTAAAATATGTAAGATGTAAGCCTATAGGTTCTTTAGTAATCTTGCATCTCTCTGCAAGAGCCTTCTATTCCATATATTGAGATATTATTGTTAATAATGAGAGGAAAAATTTTTTCTGCTTGTTCATGTTGATGCAATATTGTCTATGTCCTCACAAAGGTAAGGATTGGATTGTAGATTGACAAGTAACACTAACGATTAAATGCCCATCCTAAGCAAATGCCCCGAATTCAATCACTTCAGTCTTCAGCAACAGTTTTCAGGCAACTGTCACCATATTTGTGGAGATAGAAATGAGATCAGAATTCCTGTACTCTGCTTGGTTGTGTGTAGCCGCCCAAGCTGACATCTATTAATGGAAAAGCCTTTGACAATAACACATCTCTTTTCGTCAGAATCTGAATAGCAGTGACAGATCAGGAACCCCATTTTGATGCTCACTGCATATTTTTCTTTTCTCCTCAGTTCTGACATACTCGTTTCATTAAGTTGGGTCAGTTAGGTCAGGCAGCCTTATAATTATCTCCCAGGACCAAAGCTCTGGCTGAACTTTTAGTTCAGAACATTGTTTCTTTCCCAGGACCTCGTGGGGTTATCCTCCATTTCACTTCAAAATTACGAGGATGGATTCTTCTGTGCTGGTGTATACTTTGTGTACCTGCCAAGTCCTCGCCTTCCATTCCTTCAGGTAGTCTCAGAAGTCACTGATTAGAAATGCTGATCTGACTCTGTAAGCTTTCAGCAGCACACCTGAGGTTCCCATTTTCTTTCATGGTGAACAGTTTTTCTTTCTTTCTTTGACTTTTTTGAGGAACTGATTCCAAAGATTTTATTCACAGTAGTTAACAGGTGTGAATTGGTGTTTGCTAGCATAAGTGTCGTGCTGGGTAGCCCTTTGTTCCCCTCCTGCTGCTTCCCTGCTCTATTATGGCAAAACTTACTTTAATAGGAGTTTTTTTTTTTTAATGGTTTGTACAGTGTGTATTTTTAAAGCATATTATGGAATAAAAGTGAATACCTATCAGAACAATGTGTTCCTCTGAACCTCTAACAATTGGGCAGATTTCTTGATTTCAATGGACACACTCCAGAACAAGGGACTTGTACCACCTGAGCAGGAGTCCTAGAATCTGGCCCTCAACAGATGCAGTTTTGTTTCCACCAGCATGTGCCAATTAAAATTATTCTGCTGTAATAAAATACCAGGAGACAGAAAAGGAACCGCCGTGAACTGAGGCAATACTGAAGAGTTAAGCGCTCTTTCAGCTGACACAGATCCCCCGCTCCATTGGCGATCAATGGCAATAATGACATTCACTTTGCAAGGTAGTGCTGGGCTGCTGAGGGCTGGTTCTGATGCCAGTGGCTGGTGTGAGTCGTTGAGGGATATTAAAAGATCATGTTGGATGGGCGGCAGGAAGATCTGAAGCCACCAGAGATGTGGAGCAGAAATAATAGTAGGAGTGGTAAGAGTGACACCATTTCCAGAATGCCTGAATTAAGAAGGAAGGCAGGAGAGGCTGAGCTGTGTTTGAAATACTTTGTCAGCTCAGTTACAAGTAACTGTAGATAGTTTCAGCAACTAGTGCCTCAAAAATGAAAATCAACTACTAAAACAAAATTTTAGTTTTACAAGTCTTAGCGAGAGTGGGTTTAGCCAGCAAACAAAATCAAAAAAAGTGTTCCTTCTGATAAGTATTTTCCTTTCAATGGGAATGCATATAATCTATGGAACTATCTCCCTTTACACCTGTTCCATGCCTTTGTAACATGACCCAGCCTCATAGATGTTTCTCCTGATGTTCATAATTTAAGACACTAAATTCTGGTCTCATATTAAAAGACATACCTAAAAAAACCTGTAGAGAGAAGAACGTCTGTGCGCTGTGGCTATTTTTTACTTTGCCTATTTCTCTTTACTGTGGCTAACATTGCTTGTTTTAATAAGAACTGCAATGCTTGCATTTGCTGAACCTTTCAGTAATTACAACTTAATTTTTGTACAGTGACACAATTTCAAACGAATTTCACTGCTACAGATTCTGCTGCTTTAATTGTCACATTTGCCCTTCACAGCTCCATTTCTTTGTGTTTTCCTGCTTGAGAGTTTTAAGTTGAGGTTTTTATTTTTCATACATGTCTGTTTAAAATCTCATTAGGATGGGAGAAATTCAACATCAAAAAGTTAAAAGGAACCCCAAAACCAATGAAACAAAAATACAAAAACAAAAACAAAAACGACAAAAAGAAGGGTTTTAAGAGCAAAGAAAAAATGCTTATGAAGAAAGGAGGAAACTTTGTTGCATCACCAATAGGCCAGGGCACACAACACTCCTGTATCCAACTACATTGTTTGCCTCACAAAATTCCACCTCTTTTAAGAGCTCTCAGGCTTCTTGTATTTCCCATAGACTTTGTAACAAACTGCAAAATGCCTGATGCCAGCAGAGGCAGGAAAAAGATCTAGATAAAGAAAAGGTTTATCCTTGGAAGTAGAGAGCTCTTCAAAACTGAAGATCTTCATGAATCTGCAGAGTAACCAGATTCCCAGTAACCAGAACCCAAATATGGAAGGTTAATTTGGTAGTCAGACATTGGAAGGGATACACCAATTTAGACAGTGGCAGGTAACATGAAAAGTCAGGCAGAAACAAGCTATATAGCAGAAATTATTTTTAAAATAAATCACTATTTTGATGAAAGATAAATATTTGGGGGGGAGGTTGTGATTTTTGGTTTTGTTTTTTTTTTAAACAGGAAGCTTTCTTTTCCTCTGATGTCAAATTTGGATGCTGAAGGAAAAATAATGTGGTCCTGCAATCCCTCCCCACATGCAAACACACATTTTAACCTCTAGAATCACTTTGTCTGTGACGTTTCTCAATTTTCTCAAAAATAGTCATATAATTGTTTTCAAATATTTAGAAGAAAAATCAACATTTTGAAAGATGATGCAAACCAACTTGAGTTCTCCAGATAGGTCTCTTCATGTATTCTTTAGCTGTCAGAAGTAGAACTGTAGTTCAGCAATTACCTGCATTACATGCACATCTTCCTTTTTCTGTTAAATCATGCACACACATTTTCAATTTATTAGTACTGGATAAGTGGCCAACTATGTCTAGAAGCCTTGTAATGTGTAAATTACCCTGGCCAGTTCTAAGAAGGAATATGTGTCCATGAAAGTGAATTACTCACAGATCACAAATGAAACCACCTTTTCAAAATTATTTCAGATGGTCTAATTATCTGCAAAATGTAGGATTGGTTTTGTACTGTTGACATTTGTTAATATCCACCAAATATGCTCGTGGCATTTTTTATGCACAGCAGGAAAATCAGTATGGAACTGGAACTTGTTGTTAATAAAACTTGAAAAGCACAGCTTAAGGTCTTTGCTGAACTATAAATGGTTTAGGCCTCTCAAGCCTACATACTGTCTTAGGGTGAGAACATATGGAAAATACACATGAAAAAGCAATTACAGAAAGATTTGGGCTCAGGGTATTGATATTAATTAGAGGTGAATAATACTGATTTGAGAACTTGACACTTCAGAAATGGCAAAGCAAAGCAATCACTGACATGTCTGGAATTCGTATTACCTGTCCAAGCAATTTTCTTTTTCCTTCTGTAAGTGCATGGTATTGTTCATTTCAATAAGATATTACAGACAGAGACTAGACATTCAATTCCCCCTTCTTCAGACAACTGGGATTTAAATATCCATTCAGTTCAGTAAGTGGTATGTCTATCATGAAACTCCTTTCTAACTATACATCTGTGGTGGCATACACATGGTTGATATATAATTAATTGGCATTTTGCATCCTTCTGAAGAGCAGAAATACATACAGTAGTCTTTTGGGTTTTTGTTTTTTTTTAATTTGTGATACAGGCAGTGGATCACTGGCACTGAATATCTATAAAAATGTGCTACACACATAAGAAAAAAGATCTTTTACAGAGTTAGATCAAAGACAATAAGGTTGGTGATACAGTCAAACTTATGTCTCATATTAAGACTGAGTAGGCTTCTCTACCCATTAAAATATGTTCCCTTGCTATCCACTGATCTGTTTTGATTTAATTTTTCTTGAAACAAATTTCGTACCAATAGTAGGTGTGTGCTGGGAGTGGTTTGCAAAGAAAGATTTGTCTGACTGGTTGTGACCTGAGTGGTTTTTTGGGTAGATGCATTAAATCTGGTTTATTATCTGTTCATCTTCAGAATCAATACAATGGGTGCAACAGAGTCTGCTGAAAGTCCTGAAAGGAGTTCCTGGAGCTCAATGTTGAAAGTATAAGTGGAGCTCTTAAGTAATGTCAGGTCACAGCAGGAAAGAAAAATTAAACTTTGGAAGCAGCCTTCAGCACTAGGCTATCTGAAGACTCCTCCAGGTTTACCCTCACAGGACATGAATATAAGATGCTATTTTGGATTGAAGAGTCAATGGAAGATATTTTGCAAGAAATAAGAGAAAATAAACAAGATCCAACTATAAGTATCAGTTTATATATCTCCAGAAAGGAGATAGGATAAGGCCTTATAAAGGATCCCTAACCCAAAAGATCTAACTTTTTAAGAAAATAAGAGAAAACAACTTGGAATAATAACCAAATAAAAAAATAGGGGACAAGAGGTAGAAATAAAATAACACAACAATGAGTGGTTGCTCATAAAGCACAGAGGATTTGTGCGCTCTTTCTATTAATAAATAACATTTATTGAGGGAGGGGGATGATTCAGAAGCTGCCACTATTTAGAGATGATACAAAATTATTTAAGGTTGATGGGTTTACAGCTGACTGTGAAGGTTTGGAATAGTATTTTCTAGCCCAATGAGGTACAAAATAGTACAGGACATTCAGCATGAGTTCCAGTTGCTAGAAAATAAGCACCTAGAGTCATCTGAGGGGGAACATGTCCATATAATGATGGCAGAAGCCACACACAGCCAGTCCTTGGATGTGACATTACATATCTATGTTTGGGAAGCTGACACATTCTAACTTATGGGGGAAAATAGTTTTAGGCATATGTAAAAGTGGCCTGCGAAATATTCAGGTAAGAGGTTTTGAAATCAATGTGTATGGTTCTCTGAAAACATTAGTAATAGTCAAGATTGAAAATTGATTGTTAAACATTATTAGAAAAAAAATAAAAAGGGGTGTGCTCCTGCATAAAACTGAACATGGTGTTCAGTCCTGATCTTTGAATCTCTAAAAAGATATGAGAGCTGGGAAGGGATTACAAGGGAGATGGGAAGAATGTAACTGCTTTCATATAAGTTCAAGTACATTAGGAGTCTTCATCTTGCAAAAGCCATGTCAGAAAAGAGATATGACAGAAAACTATGAAAAAACATGAATTATGTCAGAATGCGAACAGGGAATCATCATTCACTACTTCTCACAGTATGAGATGCAAGGCTCCCACAGCAAATGAGCTTTTAAGGTTTAAAATGGAGAAAATGCTGCCAGTTGTGGACTTCATTTCTATAGAAAACTATGGAGGTTAAAAGTATAGATGGACTGAAAAAATAGTAAGGGAAAGTAATGTAGTTTTGGTCCACCAGTGGTTCTAAAACAAGATGACCTGGAGGCAACACTAAGCTGGGTAACTTTGGAAGTCCTGCTTTTCTAGAATGCATGAGGAAAAATGACTTTATGCATGTCATTGTCTCTGCTTCTCTCTAGCCAATGACTGGAGCCAAGGAGCAACTACAGAAATTTGGTCAAACCAGCATAATCAGACTGATTCTACATTTTTATTATGAGATCCCTCCCCTTGACCTGTAGTGCACTGGCTTTTCTATAGTATAAGAAGTGGAGTATATAGGCAGGGTCTCTTCTTCAACATGTATACCACTAAAAGCCAAGAATAATTTTTTAAAGATCATAATATGTTAAGAGAAACAAAAGAAGCCTTCAGGAGGCTTTGTAAAAAAAAAAAAAAAAAAAAAAAAAGCATTGTCTCATATTTGGCTATATTAACTCTGAATCATAGAACATCCATAATTCTCCCTATGCTGACAGTTCTGACTACAGAAACAGCCTGAAATCATCACCAAGTTAGAGAAACTGCTGGAAGAGAACAGCCTTTGAGCACTTTACACAACCAGTCAGGACAGCAACTGTGTAAGGGAAATTCTGGAGAATGGTAGGTGCACATGCTGAATTCAGACACATATGAGTAGCTAAGAGAGTAGAGATAAGTGCACTATGGGGAGAAACAGAAACACAGGAAAAACAATTCCAAAGGTCAAAACCTTCATGGATTTTAATGACCAGAGCTAGTTAGTAGTGATTGATTCTAGAACTCCGATGTCTGGTTGGCAATCCCCATGCAAACACACTTCCACACTGCCCCGAAATCCTTGGCTTGCATCTCTTATAGATCCTTTACAGCCTTTTCCACCCAAACAAAGGCACCTAGGGCTTATTCATACTTGTATAAAACAGTTATGCCCAATTCTGGTACGTTCCAGAATGTGCTGAAGGAAGCATCTTTGCAGTGTGGCTCACTGAGTGGGCTCTGCAGGGTTTGTGTCAAATCAAATGCTACTAGGAAGGCTTTATGAGAAGTCATCTTTGACATGCCTGCTAGGTGTTTCCTGCTGTCTGGGATTGTTCTGAGCTTTTGCCTGTCCAGGTAGATGTGTTTCTCTTTGCAAGGACAAGTGATATCAATTGACAGCCTTTAGAGAAAGCTCTGCTTTATTCACAAAATACACCTGAGCAGTGTTCAACTTAGAAATTGTTACAGCTTAAGGTAATATAGTGATTACAGCCAAAATCCTGATCTGAGCCACAAACTTGATAGGATAGGATAGGATAGGATAGGATAGGATAGGATAGGATAGGATAGGATAGGATAGGATAGGATAGGATAGGATAGGATAGGATAAAGCAGGTTCCTAATATTTGATATGGCAGTGTTCTTGGACATTCATTTCTGGAATCTGGATAAGAGGAATGTGCCTCAAATCAGGAGGACTAATGCAAACTACAACTTCAGACAGTGTATGAGAAACAATAGAAGCCTGACAATAAATGAAGGCTAAGGTAAACGAAAGTAAGAACAGTTTAGCAAAGAAAGGTGCTTCTTAGTAGAATCAGACCTTGCAAACCAAATTAAACAGATAACAAAAGCTTTCTCAGTCACATGAAGAGAAAATAACCAAGAGAATCACTGTGCAGTGAGCATTGAATAGAAATTAAATGTAATCTAGGTGTGACCCAAAATCTAAATTAAGATTAGTCAATAATAAAAAACAAGATCAAAATGAGAAAATGAGATTAAGTAAAACATGAATTTATTTTTTAGAAGTCATTCAGATAAACTTATCTCACTCCTTTTATTTTAATGACAACTTGATTGTTGAGATAAAGCAAATGCAATAGATCCAACCTTTCTGCTCTTCAGTAAAGCATTTGATACATTACTACATGGGGAATTATTAGTTAAATTGAAAAAGATAAGAGCAAGTATGAGGACTGCAAGATAAGTAAAGAAATGACTGAACAAGAGACGAGAGTGAGTTATGTTGAAAGGATTTCTCTCTCTCCCTGGAGGAAAGTTGCTTGTAGAGTTCCTTTAGGATTGGTCTGGGGATTAATTTTATTTAATATTTTCCTTAATGGCCTAGGCAGAAAAAGTAGGAGTGTACTAATTAATTTGCTGATGATACAAAACTGGGAGATGTCATGAATACAGAGGAGGATTGGAATATTATACAGGAAGAATTAAATGACCTTGAAGACTCGGGTAGTAGAAATGGAGTGGAATTTAAGGTTGTGCACTGCAAGGTCATGCACTTAAGGACTAATGAAAAGAACCAGCTATGAACTGTAGGCTCATCAGTGTGAAGTGACAGAAAGAAAAACCACCTAGTTGTAACAGTCAATCACAGAATTACTATGAACTACCAGTGCACAGAAAAGGAAAACACAGTTTGGAGATATATTGAGTAAAATATTTTTAATGAAGCAAGGAGAGTATTTATGTCAGTGACCAAGGTGCTCGTTAGACATCACCCTAAATTCCAAATCCCTGTGGTTAAGGTGCAAATGTTCTGAGGTTTTTAACAGCTGCAAAGGTATGCTGACTAGTATGATGATCAGGGGAAAGGATGGCCTGTCTGAAAAGAAGCTGTGTCCAGCAAAACAGAGATTGGAGAGGTAAAAATTGCTATCTCTAAATATACAAAGAGGTAAACACCAGGGAGAAGAAAAAGCTCTTGAATTCACACAATAATTTTGACATGAGAACAAATGGACTAAAAGTAGCTATGAATACATTTGGACAAGAAATGGAAAAAAGGAGTGTGGGAGTAAATACAGAGCAAGACAGATTTATTTGCTGGGCTTATGTGATTCATGTCCCAGCACATGCTGGAACCTGATGACTCCTGATCAGCCCTGTGCCCTATTTTTCAGGCAGCCTTGCTGACAGTCCTTTCCTTGTCTGACTGTATTTTCTGGGACATTCTCGGTTGTACTTGTGGGTATATATATATTTTAAAGCATCACCTCTTTGATATAACACAAATATTAAATTATATCTTTAGCTATCAATTCTCTTCTTTCTTGAGAGGCAAACTGCAATAACAGCCCATGTCTTGCAATGACCAGAATGATAGAATGAAACAGAAATAAAATGGCTGTTTTTTACAAAATAAATTGTTGTATTGAAGCAAAAAATCTAAAATAAGAATAGAGTTGTACAGAAAGTAAGCACTTGAGTCCCATCCATTCAGAAAAAGATATGTAAAAGTATGAACTTCACTGAAAGACAGTCTCTAATTTTTGTCTTTTGGTCCCCATTCAATATATTTGCACATATTTTTGTAAGTTCCTCATGTTTCAAATGTTTCAAATTTAAGTATATTTCAAATGTAAAGCTAAATACATTGACCAAACCATTTCTAACATCACTTAATATTATTGTTACTAAGTTCTTATATTCATGTAGTTCCTTCTCAGAGAAGAATAATACTTGCAACATTGATAGAAATCTTGTGATGATTACAGACTCTAATATTTTATAATGATAAGTTGGTACATTTCTCAGAATATACATATTTTCTTATCTTCACCAGGCCACAATTGTGAGGTTATAATTCCTCAGTTTTATGTCATTGCTGTTAACAGGAATAACTGGAGGAGGAGGGAGCCCTCAGTTCTCTCTCTGTTGAGTGATGTGACTTAGTCATAACAAGTGGAAATTGTCCCAAGGTTCTGTACTATACTTGTGGTATAAAATCAAAATAGTCATATTGCACCATTAATGCCGTCTCAAATGGATACTCTTATTTCATCCTGAGAAATTCTCTCCCTAGTATGTCTCAAATCTCATTTTAGTGTTATAAATTAGCAATGCAGGAGTTGAGAAGCAGCAGCAGCACATTCTGATACTGAGTAAATACTGACAATCTTGTGATTCCCAGGAAAGGATCCATCCTTTACACTAAACTAGTAAATTAAACAGGTTTCTCACTGACTAAGGAGTTACAGCTATTGGAAGTTTGAGATTATTTGTAATGACTGCTGCATCTGACAAATATTGAATTATAACACTTAGTCTGTGTAACCAACAGCGAATTTCTTTTTGTCATGTGCTGTTGTGTTGTGTTTCATCAGCTTCAGAGACGATGCAAAATAATGCAAAGTGACACCATGAAATACAATAAGATGTGACATAACACATTAGAAATTTAAAGAATGAAAAGCTTCAGTCAATTCAGGAAATAGGAGCCCTATCCAAATTTATTGTGACAAGTAAGAAGAGTGCAAACACTAAACACTGTTTTCAAACCAGAGGGCACCATTGTTTTTTGACCACCCAAATTGCTCGCAGATACTGCCATCATTTTTATTTTTAGTTTAATGTAATAGCACAGAGCTGCGAGCTTTTTCAATTTGGGTGGTGTTTTTGTTGTTTTGGGGTTTTCCTCTCCTCTCTCCCCAGCCTGCCATGAGTATCTAAATATCCAAACTGCCATCTGAGTGACTTGGCTTGTTTGTCAGCAGCTTTCCATTCCAAACAAATCCCTTCCTTGACATTTCAAAAAAATGTATTGCTAGCATGTTTCCAAGGATTTTGTAAAAATCCAATTCTGTGAACACAGGCTCAAAATGGGTGAACAAAAAAGCATCTGTGTTAGTAGAAAAGAAATGTTTTCAGTTCATATCTAGGGTATGTTAATTGAAAATCTAGAAACAGGCTGCTTTCCTGTAGAGTACTAAAATGAATTCGAATATGAAACAACTCTCTTAAATCTGACCACTCTAGATTTTTCTTTCTCACATTTTCACTGTCATCTATTCATATCTGTCTGGTGATATTTAGGTCTGCATTAATGGATTAAAGTCCACATTGATCTCAGTTGGAAAATATGAGTTACTGTTGCTGATCACCCTATGCTATTGCCAAAGCCTTCTCCTTTGCTAGTAAAGTCAGATTCTATTGAAGTCTATCCCAAATAGTCATCTGTATAAACAATGATATGTGATTCCAAACTTCAAGCACATTTTCTGACCAGCTGTACTAACCATTTTTATGTAAGTTTTATTTAAGGGCAGCACTACCATGCCGTGAAGTCAGACAATGAAGAGATTAAAACAATTTTTTTTAAAGGCTTTTTAGGGCCTGGATGGCTCATTTGATCAGACACCCGCCTTTCATTGCAGGGAAAAAGCAGCTCATATCTAGCCCTGACTGTTGTGTTCAGAAGTAATCTTTATGGGATGCTTACAAAATGTTTATAATGAAATGAGTATCAGGATCCTTGGTTTATTGTCAGGACAGGGAAGAACAGGCACCTGTCAACTGGTGCATGTGCAGGTGAAAATTAAGTCTCCCAAAAGGGATTTTTTTAAAGTGCAAACCTCATACAGGCACCTAGCTAAGTGAATAATAGACAGGTGACTGCTAAAAAACACATCTTCCCTGGCAAACCAAAATTAAATTGTATAGCAAATCCTTCTAAATCAATAAGTGCTATAAAAATCTCTGTGGAGATTTATCTTTGTGCACAAAAGGATAATATCCAATGTTCATTGAAATGGATGAAGAAATGAATTAAATACATGTTTTTCTGTCATGCTCCTGACACTTAAAATAATGATTCTGAAGCAGATCCTTAGCTGAATGATACATTTGATTAGCTCCAATAGTTAGGTTTGTGTAAATCAGATAGCAATATATAACTATATAACTATTTTTCAGAGCTAAATCTGCCATTATTTGAGCTTTGTGTATTACATCACTTGAGAAAGTGGCTCAAAAATGTTAATCTACATTTTAACTTTAATTGGGATCGAAATTGGTAACATTGCAGTAGAAAAGTTGTGGCATAAATTAAGGGCTGCTTGAGCAAGTTTCTTGAATTTGTTACTCTCAGGCAGAATAAAATTTGATACTGATGCAATTTAAAGCCAGCTTTTAATGTATTTATGCAATCACCCACAGGTCATTTAAAATCTGGCCTCTAAGTGTTATTGTCTGTTTAAAGAATTACAGTTGTGGTTGCACTATAGTGAATTTCAGTACACCCAGGAAAACAAGCCCCAGGAAAGCAGTCTTCCAGCTTTCTGTAGTCTAACTGTAGTCAAAGAACAGCTTAGTGTTTTTCAAAATCTGGTTACAATTTTTTTCCCTTTAAGTTTAATGATTATTAGAACTTGGCAACTCAAAGCTGAGTATCAAAAATCTATAGGCTTTCCATGAGCTAATGGTTGGCTGATATGTTAAAATTAATAAACTCTTTTAAAAATACAAGAACCTAGTTTCAAGTTTTATAAAATAGCCAGATTGTTATCAGCCAATGAGATACCATATCTGCATATAAATATATGTATATGAACATATGTAATGCATTCACATTGCACAGATAACTTGTGTAACACAGGCTGAGTTTAGCTGGTTACGGAGAAAGGCTCCAAGAGGTTTCTGGGGCTGTACCTGTTTCCCATCCTATTACATGGATGCTGATGCACTGCAGTGAACCTCTCCATTCCTGTGCCCTGCTTGTTCTGCACTCTGGAAAGCAGAGGAGGGACCTCAGGATGAGTTAGGGATGGGAGCAGAGCCATGGACTTCATCCTTAGCTAGTGGCCTTCAGAGCTGGCTGCTTGCATACAGGGCAGTAATCTGGGAGGCTGCATGTCTCTTCTCAGCCCCCTGGGATGGTCTGGCTTCAAACCCTGCCTTCAAAACTGACATGGCAAACTGCTTATATTGTAATTTATGAACTCAGTGGTGAGTAAAATTGTTGCGTATTCCCTATTCTTGCAGTTTCTAAGTGCAGGTTCCTCAGTAACAGCCTGTCAGGTTAATGTAAGTAAGGGCTGGGAGAGAGGAGGGTTATGCCCATTTATTCCTTGGTTCCCCTGGTACAGCTGCCAAGAGAACAAACTGAAGTGGGATCTTTTGTGATGTAGACATCTGCCCACTGGGTCTGGAGCAGCCCACCAATATGTTCCATGTAAGTCACCAGAATATCATCACAGGGTAATGACTTCCAGTCACCAAGGACCTGTCCAGATTTGAACCTGTAATCCAGAAGTGAAAGGTTTTCTAACTCAGCCTTCCCCTGGGCTTACCAGTATCTGACCATTTCACAGTTAGAAAAGAATAATATTCCTCATAGAGTACTGATATTATGCACCAGATTCTGGAATCTCTTTTTCAACTGTGTTTGCTGCACCTTTGATGCCCTCAGCAAAAATATAAGTTGTATAACAAATACAAAGATTTTTTTTTTTTTTTTTTTTTTAATGTGTACCTCCCTGTGCTGGCTTCTGGAAAAAGATGGGATGAGGGATCTTAACACTTTCCTATACTGAAATTAATATTGGAGCAGGAAAGATATGCAAATTGTGTGGCATTTTGAAGTAAACTGGAAACTGAATGACAAATGTTGTTTTTACATACACCAATATGCATATGAATCAAATGGTCTTGGAAAGCAGTGGAAATTCTGATAAAAAAGCTGGATTTGCCCCACAAGTTTAAGTACTCCTTTTACTCCTTTTTAGCTTTAAACCACACAGTAGATGTGAAATAAGTTGCTAGTACTTCAGGTGATGTTAATATTACTAATGTTTAGAAATATGTTTTTAGTTCAAATTCAAAAGATGGCATAGGATTTTCTCTTATCCTTTCATGTATTAGAGATTCCAAACAGGGAATCAGATATTAGGAAACAACGTCTTCCAGCTTCAATTGCAAGGAGTTCTGAGAAAGCAATATGCAACCACTGCTACTTTCAAAGTAGCACACCACACTATAATGTGTGTATAGCTTCAGGTCCCACAAAGGCAAACAACCTCTTGACCTCACACTTTCATTGATGTGAAAAAGTTACTGAACCTATATTTTTCCATATTTCAAATTATGACAACACGCAAATGAAACATATTCATTGAGGGGAAAAAAAAAGAACAAAAGAATTAATAAAATCCTAAACTCTCAATTGTTAAACCACCCACTCCACTTCTAATTGTTTTTAAATCCTGTTAGAGCTCAGTGTAGGGAACTGAAAGGCTGAACAAAAAAAAACTTTAAATCCACATAATGCTAGTTTCTGTCAAATGGCAAAGAGGTTTTCAAATGGCAAGGCTTTTTGCATTCTCACTTGAGTATTCTGCCTTAGTGGGAAGGGAATGAAGGGAAAATAAAAATCAAACAATAACTGAACTTTGCTGTGGTGTCCAGATTAGAACCACGTTCTGCGCAGAAGTGATGGGCATGTAAGCCCTTCGTATCAGGAGATCTGTCTGGCACTCATCAGGCAGTGTTACTTGATCACAGCTGGATAAAAATGCACACCCAGGGCAAATCTGTAAACACCAGCTTAATCTGCATGGGAAAAGTTACTGTCATCTCCTCCGACAGAAAAAGCCTTCAGGACATTCCAGCAGTAACAGTCACTTCAGTTTGTTACAGATGTTGTCAGATTTAGACACAAAACCATTATAGATGTCAGAAAGCTACAACTGAAAAAAAAATAAATGTATTGCTTTTTAGGTATTTTGGGTTAGAAAAATGAGGCAAGTCAGTAGTTTTATCATATGACCAAAGAGTGTGTGTGGAGGGATTCCTATTATACAGCACTTGCCAAAAAGCTACATTTTAGCCTGTAATTCACTATTCTCTAGGACATTTAAAGAGATTTTTCTTCAGGGCAGGGATTGGAATTTGGATAGCATTTTGCAGGAGTCTTCTTAGTGCATAAACTAAAAACAACTCTGTCTTTAGGATGTGCCAAAACATGCTTCTGACTTTTTATGGCTCTGAAAACAGTCATATTTACAATTGTAAGACCAGAGCCCATTACTCTTGTAATCAGCCCTGAAAAACACCCTAAATCACTTCATCATTAGAATAGCTATAAAATAATGCAGAAAAAAAGGGCTTTAATCAATTCTAGACATTTTAGATAAATAATGCAGTTTTGCTTGTCTTTTTCAACAGATATTCCCACTTCCTTCAGAGAGAATATGCATCTACCAAAAAAAAAAGAAAAAAAAAAGAAAAAAAGGAAACTTTCATTTAAATTTAATGTGATCTGGACCAGACCCCAGAGTTCTCAATGTGAAAATCATAATGCTACATATTCCCTCTCTGACCTTGTATCGTCCCTTCTACCCTCCCATGCCCACACTCATGCATAACAGAGATGTAGCATGACTGGTTTCTGCAATGTGTTAAATAGGAGGAAAGGGAACATTCAGAAGAAAACTAGGTATTTGGGGCTTTCTTCAACCCAAGATTAATGTCAAGAGATTTTTCTTAGCATTAGTGTCAGTGCTAGCCAGGAAAAATGATCCCATTAAAGGGCCCCTCATGAATAATTCATGAGGCCCAATTTAGCGTTCGTACTGAGGGTGAGAGATAAACAGGTGATAGAGTTTGTAGGGAAACCATTGCACTTGACATGGTATTTTGGTGTTATTAATATTATTTTTTAAAAAAATCTGTATATGTATTAGAGGAAGGAGACATAACTTGTGTATTAATACTTGGGTTACTGTTCAACTTTGAGTTGAGGATTTATGTGATCTGTGTTTCCAAATCATTAGTGATGAGCTATTCCCCCTAAGTGCATTAAAGTAAAAAGCTCCATAGACAAGCTGGTAATTTAAGGGCTGTGTTTGGCAACAAGATTCTTCAGTTCTTTGCTGTTCTCTTCTAAGTCCATTGTGAGTATGGAAGAATAGTTACTGAATATAGCAATTAAGGGTATTTTCTCCCCAAATTAAAAGTTGCATTTTTGCAATAATTGTGGTAGTTGAATAATTTATGTCCATTTAAATAGAATAGCATTTACCACTGATGTTTACTGAAAATCTTTTTGTGTTTAGTGTAAAAAGATGAAAACAAAACCAGTATAGAAGTAGAGGGAGGCCAGTGAGCATGAGATTATTATCGTGGCTGTGCGAACTGTCAGACTTCAAACTACCACTAATTGACTTATTTCAATTATAGCACATATTGGTATATTTCAGTCAAACAGAAGTTACTAGAGATGGAGCTAGAGCTGGTTGAACTATCTCAGCCAGTCACAAAAAAGCTCCTAGCAAGACTGTAGTAAGAAGCCTTCAATTTAAGTAAGCACTGTGTCCTGTTGATTCTCATGCTTTTAGAAAACCAAAAAGAATAGAGCAGCCATGGAGTCGCTCAAAGTGACTGGGTGTTGTGTCTTTTCCATGCTGACCCTTGGAAGGCCAGGCACAATTAACATCTCCATGTCCATGTTGTGCCAGTGTTCTGCAAACCTCTCTCCTTCTCACCAGTCACAGAGAAATGACCACCAGCCACTTAATGGGTTTGTTTCATATTGTGTATTTTGCACTCCTCACTTTTAGTTAGAAACACCAACAGAAAGAGGAGTTCTAAATCCCCGGGAACTCTGACTACACAAAATTTGAGAGCTTACTATGCCTATGTGGGCTGGGTCTGGCAATGTGATTGTTATCATTTTATCATACCAATTTTTGCATTCAGACATAGGAAATTATTCTGATTTTCACCAGTAAAATTCCATTCCTGCTTCCAAGTTGCAAGGAAGGCAAATGAGATCAGCATACATCCCCCTGGGTTTATTCTGATAAATATTTACTGAAGATTGAATTCTACCAAAATGCCACTAGGATTTTGCTCTAAATAAAAATTATGTCATTGGACTTGTGGCCTCTATTGCCATGATCTGTGATCTGTCAATCCCAGATGCTCATTCCCATGCAGTGGCTACAGTTTGCATGGTTGAGCTGGTTTAATCCAAAACTAGGATGTCTCCACCAGTGAGTGATTGGCCTAGAGGCATGAAGTGACAGGACAGTACTTCAAATTTAATTTACTTAAGTGATGTTGCTGGTCTTTCTAGAGTGGTCACCTCTGTGGGACATTGGTTTTGTAAGCTAAATGCACATTTCTCAGTGTATAATAATCACTATCCCCTTAAGCCCCATAGGGCGACATAAATCTACTTAAAAAAAATTCTGTAGTGACATGTCCATGCAAACGATAGTTTAAATTCCTATAGTAAAAACACCATCAACCTTCCAAGTTTCAGTTCTTGAAAAAAACACCAATATATCAAGTCTATATTAAAAAAAAAAGTTGTTCTTTTGTAACTGTGCCTCATGAGCATTGAAAATTTTGGGCAAATAAAAATATTCTCTGCTTTGAAATTTTTGTCTTACCCTCAAAGTGGTTAAAAAATTAAAGTGAAATTCAATCTTGTGATCCAGATGTTGGGGTGAATAATAATACAGCATGCAGACAACAGATTTATAGCATCAGGATGAAAATGTATTAACCTGATATTGTAATTCTAAGTACCAACCAAACAGACCTGGAGTCCCAGCTGTGGAAGATAACGCCTCGTGCCATTGACAAGAGATGGGCTTCATCCTACCTTTGCTCTTCTAGCTGCCTGGGAGATTCAGCTCTCTGCTCAGCAAGAATAAGGATAGGGATAAAGGATTCCTCTCTTTGCTTGGCTTTAACATTTCCTCCCTCTGCAAGGATCATGATCAACTATGGGATTCCAAACTTGAGTTCACCTGGGGATCTACTCCATGGATTTGTTGGGACGCTAAAAGCATGATGAAGACATGCTGCCCCACATTCCTGCATACACCTTTGCCCTAAGGAAAAAAGGAGGAACGAGCATGGTCAGATTGGTTTCTTCCTTCTGGTGAGTTCAAGGTCTAGTGAGAATGGTGTAGGAAAATCCACTTTTCACTGCAAGGAAAGTCTCTCTTCTTCCCTCTTTCCCTGCTTCACTACAGAGTTTTTCAGGCTGCTGAGAACATATTTTCTTGTTTCTCTGGTGAAGCACTTATCCCAAGGGTAGGAAGAATGGCATTCTGACTTGCAGGCATTTGGGCAAACCTGTCTCTTCTGTAGATGACTGTGTAGCCCAGTAGAACAAAATATGAGTGAGTAAATACGTATTTGATTCTTTGGCTAGTTGATAACTATGTAAATTTTATGATCTATGTCTTTTTTCAGGTATAAAAATTATGTACTTTTACAAGTTTGGGAGTGTCTGTGTTTTCTGTTGCATTTGAGGTGCTACATAAACATTATTCTGTAAAAATGCTTCTACCTTGGATTGTGCTTGGTACCAATTTACATTGTAATATTACTGACACTGCCATTTAATTTGCCTGCTTGCTATGGTCTAAGTGTAGGTAATTTACAAACCTTTAACAATATTCAGCTTTCCTAAATGGTAGGGAGAACTGCAATTACACTTAAAATGCACTGGTGCACTATGTGTCAGCAAAAAAGGACCTACAAAAGACATAATTACAATGTAATTGCCCACAAGTTCATGAAGTAAACATACATTATTAGAAGGCACTCATCTATTCAATTTAAGTGACATTACAGATAACATATTGCATAAATAGGAAGCCATTTTGTGACTAGTTAGTATAATAATAGGAGTTGAAATTAAAATGTGGTGTATGTATTCCTAAAAGCACTTCAAGCTTAGCATCTGCTCTATAGTGCCTTGCATCATGCTCCATTTCCAGTTTTAAACATTTGAATGTTCTCTAAGGATATACACTGATAAATAACAACACTATAAGATATCTCCTTAAAAAAAAAAGTTTCAAACAAATGTTTGGGCTGCCTAAGGTGATTCTTATTCAAGACAAACATCAGAAGAAGAAAACAGTTAGAGGTAACAGGGAAAAATTTCAGGGATGTTTTTTGATTAGTAAAATAGTTCAAAACTGCAAAATCTAAGCTCTATTTCAATTTTGGTCATTTGATAAAACCTGGGTATGTATGGGGATCATGGTTCTCCCACGTCACACCAGAAGGAGGATCTAAGGTGTCTGAAAACTTTCATCCTAACTACACATTTTAAAGAATTTGGCCTTTATAATGAATAGCAGCTGAATATGTATGTAGATTAGATTTGGTCACTGGAAGTTGATGATCCCTTTGGATCACATCCCCTCTGGATTGTCCCCTTGTTTCTTACAATTTCTAGAATAGGCTTTGCAAGAATTCAGGGCAAATAACTGGCTTATTCTCACAGAACCTCTGAAACACCCATTCTTCACACAATGGTACCATATCTTCCTGAATAGTTTTGTTGGTTTTCCAGCTTGATAACAAACTAATGTGTTTATCC
Source organism: Phylloscopus trochilus trochilus (assembly GCA_016584745.2). Classification (NCBI taxonomy): domain Eukaryota; kingdom Metazoa; phylum Chordata; class Aves; order Passeriformes; family Phylloscopidae; genus Phylloscopus; species Phylloscopus trochilus. Next base: position 6,498,439 of record WQNJ02000041.1, on the reverse strand, counting down.
TGAGTTCCCAGTCCTCGGAGAGTGGTCAGGCTCCATCTCAACAAACAAGTTGAGCCAGAATTGTGAATTTGGGGCTGTTACCAAAAGCAAAGATGTCCCCTTAGATTATGCATGTGCTGTTAAGAAGTAAATTAACATAAAAAAACCCACAACATTTAAACAAACAAAAAAGTATCTTTACTGTTAAGCTCTTATGTACTGTGTTCTCCCACTGAAAAACACAGTTCAGTTTGAAAGTCTGGCAAGTATCTTAGGGCTGTTGGAGCCCCATGTTTAATGTTTTGCTTTTTTTGTATGACCTTACAAGCAGTCTGACACAGTGTAGATCCAGAGTAGATTGTTTACTTTTAATTTACTCATAACAATCTTCTTTGCCAACTTTTACAAACAACCATGATATCATAGACTTTTTTACTTGGGATTCCACACTGTTGAACATGCTCACATTTTTCTTCTCTTTTGCCTCCTTCATTAGATAAATATAATAGTGAATTACAAACTTGTTAAGTATTTCCTTTTGGAAAACATTGATACTTGATATTGTACCAGGACTCAACCTAAATTGTTTTAATTCCTTGTACCTGCTGTGTAGTTAGATGAGATCAACTAGACAGACCTTTCCCATTGGTTAAAGGTCAAAAATAGCCTTAAGACATGTTGTTTACAGCACATCATATTGAGATACATATTTTTCATAGAAGGTATAACCATATTTTCATTAACAGTGATAAAAAAGCTTAAACAGCTCTGTGGATATAATGACAGATGATTATATTTAACCAAAAATCTATTTTTAAGAAAAGGTAGAACAAAATTCACCAGAGAATATTCTCATTATTATTTTACCATAATTATTACAGATTATGTAAAATGTTCTATTTTTCCAGCATTTGAGTACATTTGAGAAACTCCAGACACTTCAGAGTCATATTCTGTTGACATTTATATATCTTCAAATAACTTTAGTGATGTCTGCCCTCTGTAAAATTATAAAGGAGTCCCAGATGGTTGAAGCTATAACTGATATTGTTGGGTTTTCCCATTTTAATTAGTGTTAGATGACAAGATGGAAACTAATCAGTTTATTTAAACTTTTAGAATTATTTTATCCTTGCAAAAAAGAATCAAATTATTAACAAATTTTTAATGCTTTGCAAGGTAATTTTTTTAATGTTTGTGATTTTTTTTAACAGGACTGCATGAAAAACAAATTAAGTTCATCTTTGCAAAGGGTATGAGCCATAAATTTTTAAGAAGTTCAAAAAAAGAGACCAAAATTAAGATATTAGAGACTGGGTTGGGATTTTGTTGGATGATAGTTTGAATTTTACACTCATCTCTAGTAGTTGAGATTCAGTGCTCACCAAAATGTTGAAATCATCATATTTTCAGGCACTGATATTGCTCTTAATATTTTTTTTAGGAAAAGCTTTTCAAATTCTTTGTTAATTAGTGTAAACTTACCAAAAATGCACAGCAAGCACTTCAGCATTTGAGTTTGTATTTAGTATACAGAGTTTCCTAGGAAAAGATTGATTTCTATGATAATTTCTACTAAAGAAGGACAGTACAAGTTTTTCAACACTTATACTGAACATCAGAATCTCAGTATTTCGCTTCAGAACGGTTTATATAGAACTACTAAAAAAACAATTGAGAGTTTTCCTGAAGTACTTATGCTGGAAAATCACTTTTTTATAGAGCTGAAATGTGTAACATGTTTGTTGAAAATTTCAAAGTAAGGCAGGAATATTTTGTTTTTCAGAATTCATGTTCATTGGTAGACGACTACTCAGTTAAGCTGGCCTTTCTTCTTTCTTATGGGAGAACCAGGAAAGACTCCAGACTTGGATGTAACCATTATTTCTTTAAAACTGGGGATTTTACAAACCTTCCTTTAATGGGTGTGCTTATATTAACTAGAGTTTGTAGAAACAGTGGAAGTTGTTCCCATGCCCTGATTTGAAGGGACCTGGATTTAGAAAGCTACATTCCCTCTATAGCTGGGGTAGACAAAAATGTCTCCATGAAAAGATTCATCAAAGTTAAATAATTACAGGGTTTCTTTACAGTGAAAAGAGCTGCAAGAATGCACCATGTCAAACAGTGCATTACTAACAGACCGATAGTTATTTCTGTAAAATATGAATAATGAGAAGATTTTGTAGTATGTAGTAGAAGGCAAGATGATGAGTTTGTCAGAGTAAAAATAAAGCAACCCTACAAAGTTGAAGTGCAATTTTGAATTTTCCAAAAATAGAGACATTGTCTCGTGGTGTTGACATCCTCCCAAGAGTCATATCTGTTCACACAAGTCACATCTGAGAAGAGGGAATAATATTTTTGAGCTTATATGGCTTGACACTGTCAGAAGACTAGAGAGGGAAGATCTGGTGATTCTGTAATTTACAGCATTAGTTAATTAAAGCACTGAAAAGGAGGAAAAAATCCACAAAATCATGACAAAGAGTGACTTTCAGATATTTGTGGTGGCAGTTTGCCTCTTAGGTGAAATTCCCAGAGTTTTCATAAAAGATATGTTCTCCAGCCTTGTACTTGCCTGAGCGGTACTATCAAGTCCAGTGATGGGTAACCAGATACTCGACAAAACTTATCTTGATGCTGACTTTTGAGGTGCTTTGGCAAATCATGATTTGCTAGTATTTTGATGCATTTGTTGGTACTGGAAACTACATTTGTCTCTAGATGAGAAACCAAAGTAATTTGTAATGTCAGATACCTTATCATTTTTGAATATTCTTGATGCTACCTTAAATTCATAACTATGTGTCATCATACTCGGTTTACCTTTTTCAATAACTGTTTACCAAAAAATTTGGTACACATTGTAAGAGTACTTCAATAAAATGAGTGTATCTTAAAAATTTTGCAGGTGGAGAGTATATGGCTAACATGGACAGCAGAGTCCATGTTTGTATTTTATATGACAAGAGCACTAACTTGGTAATTAAGTAAATATTGTAATAAGTATGGCTCTGACATCCACTTGAAGGTTATAACTCCCCAGGGAACAGATGCTTAATTTGCAGCCGTGATAATAACAACCTAATGAACCTCCCATCTTACTGGATAGCTTAATAAACTTCAAAGAAAACAAAACAAGAATCTATGAGTAAAAGTACATCCTTAGCTTTTCATTAAGCAAAATGAGCATGAGTCAAGGCCCAGCATGGCTTCCAAAGTTAAAGCTACCAGCTACAAAGCAAATGTATGCAGAGAAATGTACAACAAAAGACATAGCTTTTAAACCTCCAGTTGAGTTTCCATAAATGTTGCTTACAAAAGCTACCATTCTCTATGTTAACAAAAAGTTGTGGATATGTTCTTCACTAAATCCTCTTTTCTCATATAATCCACCTTGTGCACTTTATCTCAAGTGTGTTTTATCTGATCTAATCCTGGACTCATTCATTCTCAGATAGAAGCAACAGGATTATTTCACACTTAAACTAGGCCCAATCTTTCTGTGGGTCCATAAGAGGACACCTGGGTAATGAGAAATTATCTGTGGAACAAAAGATTAAACAGGTGCTGGGGAAGAAAATGTTCTTTAAAATACAGCAATTTTTAAGTAAAAATAAAACATTTTTATTCAGAAAAAAATGTTCATAGGAGGCACTACATTTTTCACAGGAATGAGATTATACCATTAGAACTAATATTACTTGGCACAAGTTTTATTAGGAAAGAAAAAAGAAAATCTTTTTCAGTCACCCTAAAATGACATTGATTTCCCTGGAGTTAATCTGGATTTTAATGGGTGTAAAGTAGGCACTATACAGGATATATCAGAACATTAGTTTTAACCAGGTCAGAGAGGCCAGTCATATCCAGTCACAGCTTCTTCCTTGTTCTACCAGACCTTATTTTAGCACACTTACAGGAGGAGGAGGAAAGCTTCATGGCTCAGTAAATAACTCCAGATTTTTTTCTTTGCAGTAATGGGCAAGACAATTCAGACATAAAAACAAAACTCTCAGCTCCACCCCCACCCCACTAACATGGGGATATGGATTAGTACAAACTAAGTTCAGTCTCCTTTGCTTGACTTATCCATATCTATAGCTACATCAATATTTCAATCTCTCTTTATCCCCATTAGCTTTTAGAAACCACAGGATCACCTCAAATATTGTCTTCTGTCTGTTTCCAGTGTATATCAGACTCTTGATGAGAAGGTGTGAAAGCAGAGGAAAAATTTACTGGTTTAAAACAGTGGAGCAGTTCCTCAGAAGTCATAAACTGATAAAATTAATAATTATTTCCCAATCTTTCTCTCCTTCCCTGTTGTCATCAGCCTCCTCATGGACCATTGTACAACAGCAGAGATTTCATCCCTTAATTATTGAAATGAATACATTATTGAATTACTGCACTAGAGACTGAAAACAGATATATACTAAACAAAAACAAAAACAAAACAAAACAAAACAAAACAAAACAAAAAAAAAAAGAGTGGAAGTTATCTAAATTGTCAGGACTCAGGATACAGACTAATCTGCTCTACTGGCTGATAGGGAAGAAATGTCCAGAAGGTTCTCATACAGCTGCATGGTATACGTTTATTTCCTTTTTCTTTTGTAATATACAGTGCTACATGATGTTGTTTACAGAACAAAAGATTAAATGGTCAACAGATGGAAGAATTTTATGGTCTGTGTCTTGCTCTTTTTCCCAATGAGTATTTGGCAGTAGATAAACAGTTTCTTTTACTTTCAGTAAGGCAAGCTGTCCTCACCATCTTGGTCTCCCCAGTGCCAGTGGTGGGACAATCCCTGTGCATTGACCAAAAGGGTGGAGGCTCAAAAAAGACAAAAAGTAAGTTAAATATCCAATCTACAGTTTGTAGTGTTTTCAGAAATAACTAAACATGGAGCAGCAATTCCCTGTCACATGCAGGAATTCCTCTAACCAAGGGCACATCTAGATTGATTTGTTTAGTTATCCTTCTCAAAAGTGGGAGCAGTAATTCAGTACCTGCTGCTTAGAGTTATTTAACTCTGTTTTTTCCTGTGTTTTGGAGGACAGTTGTAGAAAAACATCATAAATTTTTGACTTGTCATCCAACAGCAGTTTACAGAAATGCAAGTCAGGCCCATTGACTAGGTAAGATAAAATTTAAAATTAAATTAATATGTACAATTTCATATAAATTTCAGAATTTATAAAAGTTAATAAAGCCCATTAAATATCAACACCTTTGAAGATCTCATAGATTTTAATAATGTGTGTTAAGGCAAGTTCTTGCTTTTACCTATCTCAGAGTAGTACATATTTATTAGTATAAACTACATTTATTAACCTTACATATGTGGGTATTTCCACTTCTTTGTTATAAAATGTCACTTTTAACAGAGGTGTGCTCTTGACTAACCCTTGACTTTTATATGGAAGATATGTGGCTGTAAAACTTTAAGCCCCTCTCCATGGCTGGGGACTGGAATTCGGTGGACATTAATGTCCCTCCCAATGTAAACCATTCTATGATTCTGTGACGTGACATTCAAGGAAAATGGCTTTCTGGGCTCCAAAAGTACAGTTGCTGGAAAGGGACAGTCATAAAATATTTCATGGAACAAATTTCACCCTTAAGTACTCAAGACTCAACATGAAAAAAACTCCTATTTCCTAAGGATTGTAACTTGTGAACCTGTTGCTTTTCTTTTCTACCTGAATAATGCAATAAAACAGTGCCTACTTCTTTTAGAAGAATACAACTATATTAAAACTGATGAACCTTTACAGTCTAGTTGGAAAAAAAAATCTTTTGATCTTTTGAAACAGTGTTTTGGAACAATCATGACAAAAGATACTAAACTAATATTGTCATACTTAATTTTTGATTAGCTAAAAATTATTTGCTCTTTCTTCCCTCTATAATGCTCTTCCAAGTATGCAAGCTGGAACAAGGCATTACAATTTCAATGTGAAGTTTAAGAACTAAAAAAATCGCTTGCAAAGTGATGCATGAATAAATATAACAGTGGTGGTCTTACCTCTCTATATATATAAAATCTATGTAGGCTAATATAAAATTATATGCTATAATCTATTTATCTTTGTATTATGCTACTTGCTTTTCTGACCAGTAGATAGTGGTAATTATCTGTGCATAGGTAAATTTATGAGAAAGAGAGAACAGATGTCCATGATTATGTAAGTTATGGTAATTAATAGTACATAAATGAAACAAGTTTGTTTTTGTTGATGTGTCACTTGCACACTGCTCCTCTTGAGCATTGGGTTACATCCTGTACACGATCGCCTTATTGTCTACTGTCATAAAAATTCCAGTTCTGTTTCTGAGCAGTCACAGAATGGGACTTGCCAGCTGTCATGGAAAATGTATTCAGTTTCATTTCCACTTAATTTATCTAATCTTAATTCTATTATTATTTTATTACAATTATTTAAGTGCTTGGGGCAACAATCTAAAGTAAAAACAAATAAACAGTAGGAGTTCCAGATAATTTGTAAGTGATCTGAAAGGTCTAATGGAAACAACATCATTATTGCAGTTTTATTTTTTGAAAGGTTAATATTACAGAAGTTTCATCATTGCTGCTATAGTTAACAGTCTGTCAACACTGACGTGTAAATTTCTGCTTCAAAAGATTAAAGGCTAAACTATAAAAACTCACCCTGGACAGGGAAAAAAGAAGTTGTGAAATAGTGTTGTTTAGATATTCAAAAACCCTGTAACTACAGGCCTCACATCACCTTTATTTTCAGCACTCTCTACTTGAAACACAGACGAGCATCCAAGCCCATGATTAAGACCATTTCTCTTCTGCTAAGCACTTTCACACAGAGGCACCTGCCAGCTTCTGTGGCTGTAATGAAATCTGGACACACACTTAAAGATCCACATTATAATGTGTCTTCCACCACATGGAGGTGAAGTTGTGGTTTGTCATCCTGGGCTTGGCTGATCATGTCCTCTCACCCTCTCCAGCAACAACTGTGAGTAGCTGCACTCAAATCATCTGTCTCCCAGTCAAAACATGGGTTTGTTGGGTTTGTGCTTAATCATAACCATTGCTTCAGTTTAATTGCTAAGCCCACTCACAGCTGCTCTCATAGAGTCTGTATAAGCAGAGTCCTCACTGCCACTCATTATACTTCTCCATCACCTTTGTTGCCTTGCCTAGATCCTCCCCATAACACAGCTGGTTTATGGTGCCTTGCAGAAAAATTTATTTTCTCTTTTTTTCCTGTCTAATGCAATGAGCCATTTATTTATGATGTCCCAATTTATGATCTCGTTTAAATATCTTATTTCTTTTTCCTTCTTTTTGTACATTTAGATAGTATGGTACATGTCTCACTCTGTCCAAGCAATAAAAGCACATAATAAAAATATATAAGGAAGGTGATAACTCACTCAAAACAAAGAAATTATTAATGCACAATTGTAACCTTATTCTAGAAATTTCTGTTAGGTATGAAACTGGTAGAAGCTAGTATGGACTAGTGGTCCCATAGTGATGTGGTGGTTTAATTTAATCCACTGTGTAACAAGACATTTGATTTGACTAAGAAAATGCAATAAAATATCCTGAGCCTGCTCCAGCCATCATGGAATATGATGCAAGGTTTTCCAGTGGTAAAATGTAAGGAGAATCACCATGAATCTGAGGCAAAGAGAATTCAAAAGGAAGGTTTTGAATGACATCTCAGCTTCTAACTTCTGGGATTTTCAGCAGCATTTAGCATTTCTTTAAAAGAAATTTGGATTTAACCGGAGATAAGTAGCTGCAGATAGCATTACTGATTCTTCTCTCCATCTGAAAGGAGATACAGGAAAGAAAGGCAAAATTCCAGAGTGATGACTCCATAAATGGTTTATTTAGAAACTGAAATTCGACTTTGTTTTCTAGCAGAAACCAAATGTGTTAGTTTGATTTGGATACAGTATATTGACAAAGGGTGGGTTGTTTCTTTTTCTCATCTAACCCTGGTTGCAGAGATAGAGAAAAAATAATCTGTCCTGAGAGTAAACAATGATCCAAACTCTTTGTTTGCTTGAAATGGCTGACCTTGCTACGAAGACGTATCCGCACAGCCGACGGTGCCTCCAGAAGGAGTTATGGAATCCTGGCAGGCGACTCAAGGCCTGTGCGAGCAATGCCAGGGCTGCGTTCAGCTCTGATCCCAAAGATGTGCAGCCCTGGTGTGCCCAGGGAAGTCTGCTCTACACAGCCTGGCCCACATCTACTGAGCTGTTTGTGAGGGGAACTGACATCCCCTCTCCAAGAGGAGCAGGAAAAGGCATGATGAGCCAAATTCTGAAGGGCCAAAATGCGATGAGCCAAAATCTGTGCCCCCTGTGGTGGCACAGCCGCAGTAGGAGCTTGCTGATGGTCACCCTGCCCACAGGCCGGAGCTCCCCTGTCCGGCCGTCTTCTGATGACGGACACTCCGTCTCCTCCTCTGGCTGGCGTGAGAAAGCTGTGAGGCTGTGACACAGAAATCACCTTCTAGCTTGCTATTAAGAAAGTTTAGCAAATTGACTGCTGCTAAAATAAGAGATATGAAAGTTCCATCTGCAGTTCAGTCACACGGGGCAAATCTCACAGGCCTTACGCAGTCAGAACACCCATGGAGCCCGCTCAGCAGGAGCTGACCTGCAGGATAATAGAGATGCATACTGAATGAATTGGAAGTAACACCTGGCCTTTGTCTGGAAAATTACCATTTTTTTAGGCCGGTCTTCAAAGCTGAACATTTCTTTAGGACTCTGGAGCCATTGAGGAGGCAGACAAAAGGAAGAGAGTCACGGAGAGACATGTAAAACTGTAGGCCCAGCAGAAAGGGCGAGAGGGTATGCGAGAAGGCTGAGGGAAGAGAAGTTAAAACCTCAGCATAAAATTCCAGTTCTTCCCATGCGGATCAGTTTTTCCAAGGGTGAAAGGAAAACGAATTTTCCAATGCATTTAAGTGATTTCATTACACAATTATGTGCTTGCCTAAACTTTAGCCACATACTGTTACCCATCCTTGCAAGTAATCAATTTTTGGTCTGTGTTTTACAACACGTATTTAGTTTAAACATAGAATACACTCATGTCTGTGTGTGCAGAGAGACATTCACCAAACTCTGTGCCCTACCTCTCATTACAGAGAGAGGGAATGCATCTTTTCTGGGCAAACACACATACCATAGAGGAATAATGCTTTACCTTTAGAAACATCCAACATCCAACTACATATATCTAGTTGAGGGAAAATGCCACTATTCTGCACTAGCATCCAAGCTTCCAAACAAATGTTCAACTCTCTACATTTCAGTGCAAAAGAAACCATTGCACAACCCAGCTGGAGGGGTATATGCAGAATACTGCATAGTTACATTCTCACAGATATCTCACTCTAGTCTGAGACTGATCCAGCATAACATGAGTAGGTTGAAGCTGGTAGAACTACCCAAATGCTTAAAATGTCACACTTTCTCAAATGTTTACTTTTCTGGATCAGACTCTTGTGAATAATTTGGACTGGAGCTTCTTGGACTGTTTTTAGGGGAGGGGTGTGATCAGGTCATAAAAATGAGAATGCTATCTTTATAGGGACTTAGCAGTCACAAACTGCAAGCTGATCATCAGACTAACTGCATGTCATCCTCCCCTAAATCAGATTAGTCACAAATGCTTATCAACTAAGCCCTAAAATCCTGATATAGTTTGAAAATATACAAGTTTTTATGAAGGTTATCTTGCAGACCCAAAAAAAAAACCCAAACCACCCAAACATGGTAGCTTTGAATATATCTGGTGACAGTGCCTAACAGCCAAGAGAAATCAGGGAGAATTGCTATGTAAAGTTACAATCTTTTCAAAAACAAGCCAGTTAGATGACTTCCAGCTCTGGAATCTGCTGTCATTGCCAGCAGCCAGCCTCAGTATTTTTGCCTTGTTTTGTCTTTGCTAGTTCATTTTGCTTTGCTTTGCTTTGCTTTGCTTTGTGACAGTTATTAGTATTTTGAGTAAATTATGCAGCTTTGATTTGCACAGGCAGAGAAAATTCTTTCTCATCTGCTGGCGGTACCAGGTCTGCCCAGCCTGAGCAGTTCTGTGCAGTCTGGTGTGAGCTGCAGAGGTTACATCAGCCTCCAGGTTGGACCATTAGTCTCAGAAAACCTCTACAAACATTTCATGGATGACAGGATGCTACTGCCCCAGGAGAGCAAGCCTGTGCATAGATACTTACTCAACTCTGTACAATATTCTTTAGTCTGGTGCAAAGCAAGGAGCCAAAGCCATAGTTTTTCAGCATCCCAGTGACATGCTGGTAAACCTGGCAGCTATTTCAGATTTTTTCAAGCAATATTGAATCACACTAGTATGTTATACCTTTGTAGAGATATTTCTTGAGAAATAAAGTATATAGTATGGACCTAATAACAGCAGTACAATACAGCTTGGTTGAGCAAAAAATTTCTGGTTTACATTTCTGTTCCTCTGTCTCTTCTACTACCGGAATTGATTTTCCTCCGTATTGTCTCTAGGTCCAAAATTAAAGGAGATCTATTTCTTTTCTGAGCACCTTTTTCCCGTTTTGAAATGTAGGGCAAGTGATAGTATATTTTTTTTTCTTTACTTCTAGAGCACAAATAAGGTTGCTTATATCTGCCTCAAGTGCCAGAACCTGGCATACTTATGCTCTAGTTATCCAGCTGACTTTCTGTATTTATTAGATTTTTTGTACAGTATGTGGCATTATAATCAATGCACTATTGACAAAAGCAATTCAATCACACAGTATTTATTTAATTTACTCCACCGACTCTAATTTCGTAAATTTAATTCACGCATTGTGTTTTCCTGGCACATTCAGATACATTATTCAGAAAGGGCTTAGCAAACCACTCTAAGTTATGTCAGTGGCCTTACTTTAGGCTGTTGATCATTAACTTATTCTTTACTGAAAACCTTGCCTCCTGCACGTTGAGCAGTAACTTGTGTAGTTTGGCCATAGTTCTGTGCATTTTTAATGTCTACTGAAGTCATACACAAGAAGCATTTTACTGTAAACTGAAGGCACCATAAATTCTAAATCTCCAGCATTTTTAAAACCAATTATATCAAACCAATCTGATTGTCACTCCTCTTTTGCACATAGGATTCTCCCATCAGTGAGTAGTCTCATATTACAGGCATAAAACACTGATAAGCATTTTAGCTCTGTCAGACTAGCTGCAGCTGTGTCACATTTGTGTTTCCTTACTTTATGTGTGCCAGTTATCTAGATTAAAGTTGGAATAGCATAGCACTCCACTAGATGACAGGCTTGGTTTAAAGCCAGGCCACTTAGTGATGTTTATCAAACAATTTTCAGCTACATACAGTAGCACAGTTCAAAAACCCGAGAAGACCCTAAATTATCAGGCATGCCATGAGAGGTCATTTCTTTGTGGATGGAAGTTTAAAACACTCCCCTCACAAATACATGGAGTCTCCCTAGTAAGGGGCATCACTGAAATAATCTGATTTCATTTTTTCTACCCAGTTTTGAATGAATGTATGACCCTCATGATTCTGAGCAATCTTACCCAGTCATTTGGAACCAGAGATGGAAAACGTGTCAAATCAGGGGTCCATGAACATCAGAAAGTCCTGCTTTCAATAGCTCATTTTTCTGTTCTTTGTTCTTATGCTCATTTAATCTTTGTTTGCCTGGTTGTGATTTTTAAGCTATTAATGACCAATTCAATTCCATGGACTACACTCAGGCAATGGTGCATTAACTTGCAGCCCTATTAGATACCTTGCTCAAGCTCACCTTGAGCTTCCCCTTCATTATGGTGGGATAACCTGTACTTTAGACCATCACAGGTATTTGCAGGAAGAATATGACTCCAGATTCCAATATATCCTGAGACAGGATGCCTCCTGAGAGGCAGAGGGCAAGTTTTTCCTGGATACTGATGACTGTTGGGACTGATACCATGACTGGCCTTCTGTGTGGCTGTCATAGGAAGGAAAACCTGGTTTAACTATCCAATGCGAACATTACCTGCTCCAAGGAACTCCTTTAAAGCTAGATTACTTCTTGCATTAGAAACCCAACTGAACTAAATTATGTGGAAGGTAGACTGGAACAATGTTCTGAAGTTACAGGTTTGTCTGTTGCTGCTGTGGAAAAAAATCAAGAACTGTGTTCTGTACAGGGAAACAAGTCAACAGCCTGACTGCCTCACTGCCACCTCTGTCCCAGCTTGGGATGCCTGTAGGGACCCAAACTGTGCATATGATCAGGAGCTGGATATTCAAGCAAAGGTCTTGTGAGCATCCTGATTCTGCTTCTCTGCACTCTGCTGAGAGAGTATTTAAGCAAAATGGATAGATAGGAGGGTAAATGCCATTTATAAGCACAGAAGCCCAGTGTTCTGCAATGGTGATGGTGAAGGGAGAGGTACAGGCACATCAGGATTAGATTCACTTAGCATTCACTTTCTCAGCTTTATGATGAGAATAAACTTTGATGAAGTCTACATTAAAAAATATCCAGTGGCTAGAGAATTGTGAAAGATGCCTGGCAGTCCTGCATGGCACTGAAATGTCACAGCTCTGTTTGACTTCATGGAATATAGTTGATGGAACAGATGATGGAATGCAATCATATTGTTGAATGTAGTATTCTGGAAAGATGCTTCAATGTTAAAATTATATGTGTAATGTAAAATCTGGGAAAGAATAGAATAGGATATAATTGAGTAGAACAGAACAAAGTAAAAGTTCCTTTCAGAGGTTGGGGTTTTGACTGTAGCTCTGAAATAAATCAAATTTTCTTCTTTCTGTTTTCTTCTTAGTGATTAATTATTATCAAATATTCTTTAAGAGCTGTGACATCTGTTAAATGTAATTACTTTCTCTTCCATATGTAAATCAAGGTCTTTCTTAAAAAACAAGAAAGAGACAGTTTATACTTAAATTAAGTACTTTTATCTGCAATTTGCAAGTTAAGGTGTTTGTAAAGCCTGTGGCTATACTAAAGGCTCAGTTGTGCCTCCTAGGCACAGTGTTAATTAAAGGGTGATGTGGATTCGTACAGCTCTGAGGAGAACTCTGGAAGGGATTATACCTTGGAGAGGCACAATGCCTCCAGTGCAGCACAGCATGCCAGTAAAATGCACATGCTGTGCACCACCCGCCTTGATGTTGCTCAGCACCTCTGTGGGCCCATCTCCTTCCCACATCATCTCTTCCACTTTGCTGGGGTTCACACCCAGGAGATACTGGGAAGGGACAGTCCTGGCACCTGTGTCCAATTTCTGCATGCCAAGGGGAATGGTGGTGCTGGTGCTGACATCCTTTATGTTGGTGATAACTATTCAGGTGGGATAAAGCTGGCCAAGGATAAACAGAAATTGCCAAGTGTCTTTCCCTAGATAGAGTTCCTCTTTTTACTCAGTGTCAGGTCTTTTAAAAGTCTGACAGCATGTACGATGTTTGAAAGCTTCTTACATTTTATCTAAGTGCATCCTATATAGCTAATTTTGAATAATTCTATATCCATGTCTGATTTTGTTCTCCTTCGTATTTTTCATCAGGGATCATTTTTCCCTGGGGCAGCTCTCTTGACACCAATGTAATTTTAGATATGATTTCCTCCTATGCAAATAAGATCAGCATCATACCTGTAGACCTTTTGGTTAGAATATTGACAGTATCCAAAAGATTTATTCCAATCTCTATGTAAGTAATATCCATGATCAATTTAATACACATTTAAAGGTTTTTCAAGGCTGTATTACTCACTAGATTAAATGTACATTTTGGTAATATATTATTGCTATTGTACATCCAATAGATCTAATTCAGCCCAGGGTGATTTTTTTATAACCGAGTAATAGACCACTGAAAATAGGATTTATTATAGAAATGCCAAGACATTCTTATTTATAGTATAATAGTACAAATTGCCCCTATAATAAATACTCTTCAGTTATCAAATCATCAGTCTTTTATGGTAACACTGACAAATGATCCCATAGGCAGTATGATATTATTAATATAATGTATTAACTTTCAATTTTAAATTGGTTATTGGATCTGGAACAACTGTACATAATATGATGAGGTTTAAGCAGGACTTGTGACCTAAATCTGCATAGCTTTACAGCAAAATGTGACTACACATAGTGCTTTAGACTATCCTCATATGCAGCATGAAAATAGTATCACTCTGAGCCCGCAATTCAATACAGATCTGTAGATTGCACCCACTGAGAGGAAACTGTCACCAAAGAATGTCTACAAGGAGAATTTTTAAACCATGCAGAAATTTTTTGGTAAGTCATTGTCATTACTGGTCCCAAAAGAAAGCAGGTCAATTGTTAAGATGATGAAAATAAAGACTAGAATGAATTTTCTTTAAAATTTAGCTTTTGAGGGTTCTTTTCTTACCAGCAGGTGTTTGCTTCATAAGCTGTTCACTGTTACTATAGAAGAAACAACATTTAGTTATATATATTTGATCTGGAAAAAGTGCAGAACCAGTGTCCTTTGTAGAGATTTTACATTTGTACAAAGTAAAACAAGCAGGCAGGATTAAGAAAATGTTATAAAAGTAAGCTTTGCAAGAACTATTTATTTAAACAATGAGATTGGCAAGTCTTACAATGTAAGAAATATATGCCTAGCAACTTTTCATATCTTAGATTTGTAGTACTCAGCAGATACATTTTTTATCCTCAGTTCAGTCCCATATTTCAGTACTAGAAATCCAAATAATTTAAATCATTAATAGTCTTAGAATGAGGTACTATTTAATGATATAAATGTTATGATTCAGCATCACCAGTAATTTATTCAGAATTTTAACTGCTCTTTTAATGCATCAAAGCTTGACTAAGTGAAAATTTTCTATTTGTCTTTCTGGTCAGTTGGATAATATTTGTTTTGCTTAAGAGAAATTTAGCACATTTTTCCCAGCAGCCAGTTAAGTGTAGTCATTGTTGGTGCCAATGCCCTGTAGAGATTTTAAAGAAAGCTAAATAGTTTAGACAGTCCATTAAAAAAGAAAAAAATAAAAAAAATAAAAAGAAAAGAAAGAAAGAAAAAAAAAAGGATTAATTACAATGGGATGTCGGAAAGACTTTTTTTTTTTCTATGTCTTTCCTATGTTATGCATTTTTCTGTTGTGGAGAAAATCTTGGTTTCTTGACTTGCCTCACTCTCATTCCAGCACCCAGCCTCATAAGTCAAGTTGAGCAGCTAAATGGCTGATCAAAGTTAGGGCAGCTGGCTATCACCCCCAGACCACTTTATAGTATAAAAAAATTCATCCTGGATCTCAGTCAAAAGTCTCTTCCCTGTCTGTCTGTCCTCTCCCAGCCAGTTAACACAGTCTCTCTTTAGAAATTCCTGCAACTGAAGACACAGCTTTATCCCAGGTGGAGATTCCAGTGTTTTTACACTCTCCATCTGAAAAATATTTACAGATATTTCTGCAGTCCCCTCTACTCATATTTGGCCAGCAGAGCACATCTGTAATTTTATCAATTTACACTGACACAACTTTAGACTGCAGATAGTACTCATTAATAGGCAGTAAAAATTTGTGGGTTTCTGTCTTTACCAGAAGAAAGCATCTCCATTTATCCCAGCTACTATGTCATTCATGAATAGTCATTGGAAGTGCAACATCACTCATCCTGTAAGAATGTTCTCTCTTCAGCTGATCTAAACTAATTCTTCAACTACAGAATGCAGCAACTTGAAGTCCACTTCAGCTTTCCTTGTCTTGTCAAAGCTTTTGCCCAAATTAGATCTGAGGTGGCTCATGGACCAGCTATGAAAATTAGGAAGGCAGAATCAGCTGAGGCACCAAAACAAGCCTGAAACAACCCCTGCTGTCTGCATAACAGAATTCATCACCAAGGCTTCATTTTAAGATCAGACTTTTGATCTAGGTACAAAAAGAATTCATCACTGATGTACCTGCAGATACTTTTGGAGATGCAAGTATACCCACTATGCCAAAGCCAGAGGCCAAGTCAAAACACATTCTAAGAATCAGATGCTAAATTGATGGTGATGATGTAAAGGCCTCGAACAGCTGCCCATGCTCAGTTCACACTTGATCTTAAGCCCATTGAAGGCACTGTGAATCTTTCCTTTGACGTCAATGGGCTCCAGATCAGGTCCTGAGCAATTTTTTAAAACCTCAGAGAAATCAAAACCATTTCCTTTGGAATGAGACTGTTCACACCCCTTGGTGAAGACTATTTCCTTTCCAAACACAGCTTTTGTACCCAAGTCACACCAGCTGAATTTCTTTTTTTTTACCAAAAAGCTTCATTTTTTTAAAGAAGCAGGAAGTGTGTTTTTACTTATATTTCATCTACTAGCATCTAAGCTGGTTTTATTCAACTTTGAAAAATATCCCCAGCTGGGCAGACCAGACCTACAACCAAAAATGCAAAACATTTTAGAAAGTTATGGCCATTTACAAACCCCTTTTTTAAATATCCCTACACACTGCAGCCAGTACAGTCCAGAAGATTATTTTGTGTAAAATGTATGGCACCATGACAAATAACCTGTATAACAGAACTGATACAACACTAACTGTTATACAGAACATCATGATAAATATTATATAAATTAATTTATAAATGTTTCCAAAATTCAAAATAAATTACAAAGTATAGTAGACCAGGGAGAGTGGATCAGGATCCAATTCTGTCTAACCATTTCCTGAAAGTGATGGAGAGATTCTTGAATAATTTTGTCCATGAAAAACAATCCTTGTGATGACCAGGAGAAGAGCGAGGTGCTCCCCCTTTATTGAGGATTGTGAGAGTGGTGAGTGGGTGTTCACTGCTTGGATACAACAAGGGTGCAAAGACATTTTCAGGGACACCAGGTTGATGTGCAGAAAAGGCCAAGCAGAGTACACCAATTTAAATCTATTCCCTTGTGTAAGCAGGTCTCCCATAAAGTTTTGCCTGGGGACATCACTGACCAGTGGGCTGTGAATATTACCTGCAAAACTTTCTGCCCCTTTGCTGAATGCCAAAATTTCTATATTGTTTCATAAACACAAAAACTGCCATATTTAACTGTTAAGATTCACGTGTGCCAGTGTTTAAGTGCATCATCATTTCAAAGGATAAGGGTATAAAGGATCTTTACTCCTTGAACTGAAATAACTTTATGTTGATGGAGAGACTATCTTAATTGGATTAGCTGAGTTGTCATGGGAAAAAAAGATTAGATGAGCTCTGTTTTCTTTTTCTCTCAAGCATAGGCATGACAACCCCACCTCAATGACAGCCATCTCCCATCTAATGTGTGAATGCAACTTTACTCTGGGAAACAGCACTCTCTAGATAAGTTCCTTCCTGAAGAATCTTCTACGGACACTTCTTGCCAAGTCCCCCACTGCATTCCTGTTTATTGGGTCTCCCTCCCTTGTGAGTACCTCTGTGTAAAACAGATGGATAAAGTGATCTTCATCTGCAGTTTCCCTCTATTGTTTTCTGAGTATTCTGAAAAGATGCACCTCTCGGAGGCCCCAGACTTGTGATTTTGATGCAGGAGAAAAAGCACATGTTTTGCAGAGGAAGAATGTAGATCTTGCAGGATAACTTATGATCCACAGTAGTCTTGAGTGAAGCTAAGTGAGACAAAACCAGATAATTCCCTTGGTGAAGAATAGTTCAAGCTGTATGGTAGACAGTCTTGGGATGAAATAAAGCAGAAGAACTCAATACAGAAAAACAGTCTAAGAAACCTCTTCAGACTGAAAACAGCAGCTAAGCCTGAATGAAAAGCATTGTCAACTGTGTTTCTGGACTGCATCATTTTCTTCTCCTATGCTAATGAAAGACTTAGTCTAAGCAAAATTTATTGTCCAAAA
This sequence comes from Phylloscopus trochilus trochilus, assembly GCA_016584745.2. Lineage (NCBI taxonomy): Eukaryota > Metazoa > Chordata > Aves > Passeriformes > Phylloscopidae > Phylloscopus > Phylloscopus trochilus. The sequence goes on along the minus strand of WQNJ02000041.1, from coordinate 6,480,550 downwards.
AGGGCTTGTTCTAGAACCTCAGATCAGGCCAGTAGAGGAGGCAGAGATGACTAGTTTGCTATAATATGTGAAATTTCCCAAAAAATATGTACTGTGCCTCAGATCCAGGAAGTATAAAATAAGCTTTGAAGGCAGTGCAGGGGGGTCACAAATGTTTTTTTGGTGTGAGGGTCTTAGTGGCCTCAGCTGATGTCAATTTAAAGAGACAAATAATTATACCAAAGGCAGAAAAAATAATGTGGTAATATTCCCTGAGGTATCGATATCTCATCAGACACATTTTTTTGAGTTAAGCAACAAGACAAAAAAGAGTTGGGGGGCGGGGAGAGGGAAGCCAAAAAACAACCAAAAATCTCCATACCAAAAACACCACAGTTCCTCTGAATATGAATTTAACCAACTAGTTGTCGGGCTTTATTAGGGGTTTTTTTTAATCCCATGAAAAAACCTTGCTTCTCTGGCTAATTGGGTCTCCTCTTCTATCATGACAGTTCAGGAAGCCTAAAGAAAAGGGCTATAAATACATACAGAAAGAGAAGCAATGAATAGGCAGTCATCCTGTGGGTTTAAGAATTGCCCTAGCAGATACCAAACTCCCAGTTCTAACTTATTTCTTTAACAGCACTGGTGAACATCAAAGAGTACAGCACAGAGCATGCTGAGTCCCAATTACACACCTCAAAAGTAAATGTTACTTCAATGGAAAGTCTTTGGAAATTCAAAACGAAATAAAGGCCAAGATACCCAAATGCTCTCTAAAAATGTACACCCTTACTGATAACAATTGTTTCCTCAAAATACGTAATTATTAATATATAACACTACATCATTTCATGAAAAATTGTTTCAGAAATATGTTAAGAGCACATATGGGCATTATACATGCAAGATACCAGGAAAAGAAGTGTCAATTAATTTCAGTGAATTTCTATTGTCTTTAACAAGCCATTTTTAGACACAGGAAATCTTTTCTGAGCACAGCTCATGTTTAAAGGAGAAATAGAGTTAGTGCAAATAATTGGTGCGTGTTGAACCTGGGCAAGCATGAGCTGTTTTATTTAAAAAAAAAACCTCTTTAAAAGCTGTGTAAACCGTCTGTAGCTAAATACAAGTTCAAAGAGTTATGTCTTTCACATCATTTAGCAAAAAATCATTGCAACTGTCTTTGATTGTTGGGGTTTTGGTTTTTTCTTTCTTTCCACAGTAACAAACAGATTTTTCTCTAACACCTTACTCCAGTGCCAGGAAAAAAACTTAGACATGTGGCCATTACATTAATTCAAATAAGTAATGGATAAGTAAATTAATAGATTAAGTGGTCTTTAATTTCAGTTGTACAACCTCCCTAACGTGCTCACATGCATACTCCTGTAACATACACTTGCCTTCCTGCAAGTATATCCAGTATCCAATGAAGTAGCTCTGGCATGTAATGAAAGTATAGCAGTAACTTCTACAGTCACCAGCTCACCAGCACATGCAATGTTACTTAAATGGAATTATTTTCACAGAAAAAAGAATTGTTATGCTATGCCAATAGATATGCCAATACTACCTTGGGTAGTACATATCAACTATATAAAAGGAGTGTGTGAGTGCTTTATTAAGCCTATGCATTAAGCTACCAATGAGTTTGTGCCCTTTACTCCATAGGGTGTTGGTGCTTAGTTCATGTTTTACCTGGTCCTACCTCTAAGATTATGAGTAGTTCTGTTTTTGTTCTCAGAAAAGGACAAGAATAAGCTTTTCCTAAGGAAATTAACATAAACCAGGATTAAGAAAGAATGTTAAGCCTCTTCTACTATTATTTCGACTCTAGACTGGATGCACTGTGAATATGATGTAGATGTGTCAATACAGAAACACATAGCAGATAATTCATGCTGAATATCTTCACTGATAGTCTAATTTTGAAGGACCAAATTGAAAGAAGGTTTCCTTCTGTCATTCAGTAAAAATGATCACCATATTTTCATTTCCCCAAATGTGTCCAAATTATGTGTTTGTTGTTGTTTGTTTTTTTTTAATGTGCTCTTCATTGCTCTACAATTCTGTTCCTCTCACTGATTTTCTGATATATTTTCTTGATTTTGTTTTCCATAGCCTATCTTAATTCAGTTATCTCTTTCAACCCATGACCATAATATACTTCCTCATTGTAGTGGGTTTCTCTGGTTTTTTTTCCTTTCTTTTCTTTTTCATTAGGTCAGCCCACCGTAATTCTGTAACTTACTTTTTTAAAAGAATGTAGGATTGTACAAATGAAAGGAGGGAATTTACATTAGATTTCATATTAAAAACAAGAACTAAGCTTAACTACAAATGACCTAAAATCCTTCAAACACACACTTTTTAAAATAAGCACCTATGAGTAATGCCCTATAATGAGGACATCTGTATTATGTTAACACTCCTTTGTGTTTTGAAAGATAGCAGAAAGTCATCTGGCTTGCCCATGTTGGCACTCCCCAAGCTGCCAGACCTGAGCCTGGGTGCTGATAGCACCATGTGCCAAAGACACAAGAGGAGGAGCCAACAGCTGAGATTCCAGGGCGAGTGCTCAGCAGAACCTGTGAGTCCCACTAAAGCAAACATTTGGATGTAAAAGGAACCATTTGGATATAAAAAATTATTTGGATACATCTGCTTGATTAAGCAGCCATTACGCCTGCCCAGGGCTCTTACACATCTCAGTGTCAGGTGTGGTTGATCAAATATGGGCAGAAGCAGGTTTGGATACAGGATCAGTCAAACCTATGAACCTCTCCATTAAGACAGATAGCAGCCACAGCAGTACTGAAGCTAAAACAGAGAAATCACACAGCAGGGAAGCAATGCACAGTAAAATGTAAGGAGCTCTGAAGTGTGTGTTCTTCTCTTCAACCTTTTTTTTTTTTTTTTCTTTTCTTTTGCATGCTTTTGATCATTTTTAAAATAGTTCAGAACTGCCAGTTAATGCTGAATCTAGATAAATGACAGCAGTTCCTGCATGTCTTAGAACATGTAGGATGATAAGGGCTGCTCTAGGTATAGACATTTGGGGGGGTAGTTTTGCTGCCATAAGGGCTAATTTTTTCCCTTTTTTCCAGGAAGTCTTGGATTGTGGATCACAATTCTTTAGTCATTCCTTGTGGCTCAATATCACCTTCACCACGATCCAAACTACAAACATGAGTCACTAATTATATTTCCTTTGTTTCTTTAGAATTAAGCCTTTTTGTTTTATTTTTAAACTGTTTTATTACTTATCAAGTGCACAAAAAGCAAATTTTCTTCTTCATTGTACAAGAAGATGTGCACATTTTATTTTTTGTTGTTTGCTATTCCAGTTTTTCAATAACAGGGAATTGTCTGCTTTGTAAGGTCATAATGCCTCTTGCTGTTTTACACCAGTTAAATCACCAGTTTCAGGTCAGTTAGAATTTCAGGAAAATTTGTTTTCAAAGTTGCTTCAAAAAGAGGATTTTTCAGCTCAAACTTAATAGGGTAGCTTTGTGGCTAGACAATATCACCATTTTTTGCTATTAGCAATTATAAGAAATTTTCTCTTAGTGCACTAGTACTAGGCTAGTACAGAGTACTTTTAGATTTCAGGTTACTTGGTTCAAACTGCAGTACGTGGAACTTTTCACAAACTACAGTGCACTCAGCCTGTTAAAAACACTGATTTATTCCTGCTTTATGGATCACTGCTGTTAAAAACAACGATTTTCAAATTATGCCTTTAAAGCCCTCTTATTTCTTAAACCTTTCCTTGCACTAAGAATGCCAAGACAACCTGATATATCCCACTGTAGTTAGAACTGATTCAGGGAATATTCACAGTATTCCTGCATTTTAACCCTAGAACAATTCCCCCAAATTATCTGCATGCATGGAGAGCCCTACTTTAGTTCCTGTCAGCCTAAACAAAGAATCCACATCATTACTTCCATATTTCTGCCCAGGATTTCCCAGACAAAAATATGCGTTCACATACCCTTAAAATATTTGAGGTATGCACAATAAATCCACTACTTTCATAACACATCAGACGTACTTGTGAACATGCAGAAGAACTGGACACCACATGCTAAGTTGCTGCTATGCCTCCTGGAAAATAGAGATACACTGTGCATGTCAGAACCTCCTGGCAGCACAATCCAGCACTTTCTGGAGTCATCAGACTTAGGAGAGCAGCACTGTCACAGGGGTCAGTGTACCTGCTCTCCCCAGCACCCCTGCACTGCCACGTGCTTAGGAAAGAGAACGTCTCCTCCACCAGCCTGTGCTGCACTGCAGGACTGAGGAGCAGGAAAACCCCTGGGCAGCTGGGGCCCCCCATTAAGGTGAGATCACAAGTGTGCAGCCTTCCAGCAATTCCCATAGAAATGATGGAGCTGTGCTGGTCAGGGCAAGGCTGGGATGTGATTCTGTCACTTTTTCTCCCAAGAGAAGACATTGGTCCTTGGAATTGGCTGTTGCTGTAGATCAACAAACCGAATCAACAAAGGGAAGGAGAGTACCAGCATAAGGACAGTAACATGCACATCAAGAAACCCAAGAACAATTTAAGCCAATGGAAACAAGTAAAGCCAAAATATCTACATCTATACACAAGCAGTCTGGTGAAAGATATTTACAACAGATGTTCAGTTCCTTGTCCATTTTCTGCAACTCCAAATTTCAGGAGACGAGCTCTGCTTTGGCAACGTGCGCATATTTAATTCAAGGTATTAAGAAAGCATGTATGCACTTTAAAAGTTTACATTCATGTTGTGGGGGGAAAAAAATTAAAAAGAGAAAGAAAAAAGAAAAGAAAGAGAAAAAACATAGGTAAGACGAAGGTGCTAGAATTGACTCTGTTTATTCATCTCTAGATGTGAATGTTGCTGTGGTGCACTTCCTCAACCTGAACACACTGACATGTACAGACAATCAGGCACATTGAGCCCAGCAGCAGGGGACAGGGGAAGCAGCTGAGCCAGGGTGGAGACAAATTCAGGGCAAATCTCAGGATGGCAGGGGAAGGTATGTCAGGAATAAGGTATGTCAGGAATAGTGATTTTACATCCTAGGAAGGATAGTTTGTTCCTTCAAGAGACTTCTATGATATAGTCCACCACTGGGATGTTAGGCAGACAAGGTTTAATTGCTGTATTTCAGCCCTCAAAAAAAAAAGACCAAAAAACCACAAAAACAGAAATGCAAATTGAAAAAAAAAAAAAACAAAAAACAACCAACCAACCAAACAAACAAACAAACAAAAAACACACCAAAAAAAGAAAAGAAAAAACAACAACAACAAAAACACCCTTAGTCTCATAGGACAGCTATGGTAAAAATGTATGAAGAATATAACATATCTTCCTTGTATTAATATACAGTATTAAGAAATAGGTCTAGTGCTCAGGACACAAATGGAGCTTTAGATTAGCTGTCAACAATGTCATATCCATGTTAATAATGCCCTATTCATGCCTGAGGCTGACAGTCTTTCTTATTTTTATTCACAAATTCCATTTAATAACAGCAATAAGTCACTCTAGACAGTGTATTTCTAAGGGATTTCTGCACTTCTCAGGTGGTTAAAGTCACTTGACCTTCGGCCTCATGCCTTAAAAACTCCCTAAGAGATGTGCTAAATTGCCCAGAAATACATTGCCTGTCATGTCTTGTTGGTTAATTAAGGGCCAACCTAGATGGCCTATAAGGACTGCCCTTAAGTAATTACTAATTGATCTCCTACTCAAGAAAAATGAATAAATTCCACAGCAGCCGCACTGTCACATGGCATTTACTCAAATTCATATTCCTCCAATAGAGGATGAAAAGCACAGAGTACAATCCACAGGGTGGATTGAGTGCAGAAACACCTTCAGAGCAGCAAAGCCTCAGTCCAAGTTTGTCATGTCTCACTGGTCATAGCCACTGCTCTCAGCCCTTCACTTGCATTGAGACAAAACATTGTCCAAAAATCAGCGTTTGTCGAGATTAAGAAATATCTAGTATTTCCCATCTGGATTTAACTACTTTGAAAGATATTTAAACTTTGTTACAAATATCCAGCCAAGGAATCTCAGCAAGAGTGTTAAATTGCAACCTGATGAAAGCCCACCAAAACAGCCAGAGGAAACACATTTCAAAGGTCTTTTCTGAAGAAAGGAGGTGGGATTTAGGTTGGTACAGGAAAGGTTTTGCAGCTTTTTTTTTTAACCCAAATTGTTTATCAGTAGTCATGACAGAAACTTCCTGGCATTTTCTGTTTAAAAGAGTCCAAAAACCTGCTGTTATGGTCTGTTTTGATAAAACAATGAGAATGTTTTGAGTTGCATCAGAAATCTGGACAATGTATAGGAAGATATTTTCAGGTATAAGCAATATGAATACAATGCTCTTAAGAAATGTCTGCATAACAATTTATTAGCTTCCTGACAGCCTCAGTAACAGCACATTTGTATATTATCCTATCCAAGCAGTTTTCAGATACTGATTTCTCACACCTATATTAGTGGTTTTCATGTCTCAAAATTACTCAAAGGCACCCACTGCTGAAATATTTCTCTTGGACTCACTGAATGAAACGAGGACTCTTTGGAGTCAAAGATGCCATTTCTGTTGACTTCAGTATAAGGCCAAGATTTTAGTCTGTAGACATGAAGAGTATAAAAAAAATTCAGGAGACACTGTAGTACATGATAACATATGGTACAGGAGGATAAGCCAATTTTTTTAGCGCCTCATATGAAAAGCTCCAGTGGTTCCATGCTTCAGCTGATGCTTTGTGCAGGGCTCTCACAACTGTCCTAAAACTACATTAGGGGAAGAGTAGCATTTACCCTGATTGCATAGAAACAGGGAATCTGAAATCTGGAAACACATTCTGATGGCTGCAGGGGTAGAAACACCACTGGCATAATGCTAGGAACCACATTGAGATACCTGCTTCACTTATTAGATGCTTAATTGCTTTATCTTCCATACCTTTTAATCTGTTCAATGTCGTGGAGTCAGCATATGTGTAAGTGTTATGGGTAGCTGAGACAAGTGATATAAATACACTTTCTGGTCATTATGATTACATAACTGATTGCTAGTATGACTCAGTGTACTGTATTGATTAAGGTATCAAGAGATTGATAAATTAAATAAATGCAACAGGCATTCCTGAAGCTTGTTTGAAACAAGAGGCAAACAGTGAGCTAGAAAGGGCTGCTTCCCACACCTGGATAAAACCAAAGGTCTGAAAAGCACAGTCAAATCCAACAACTGCCCTTTCAACCAGTCCCTTGGTACTCTGTGTAAAAATTACATCCTGACCTATTTCTGCAGTTGATGCAATTCTGGTATGTTTGATTAAGGTGGCTACTGACAAGATGTGTAAACATATGCAATGTGAGCTAATTGTTGTGATATAACATTTTTACAGTTACTCACAGGCAGCAGCAAACGGGCATTTCTAGTGTGGGTTTTTTTCCCCAGAACCTTGGTGCTAAACTAGATTTTTATGATGTTAAATTCACCTTTAAAAATCATCAGTATTTATGCAGCCTCTGGGTGTAACACTAAAACATATGCCTTTAAAAATAAGGGAATAAAAATAGTGATAATTCTGATTCCTGGATGTGCCTAGTTTCTTGCAACTGAAAAGGCCTTAGCTGTCATCATATTCTGCAATGATTTCTGTGTTTTTCTATAACATTTTTCTCCCTACACATGTGGATTTTATATCCTCTTCATGTTGGTATAGCATGAAGTCTTATGGGGAATTTAGAGGATCTGAACTAAATGTAGCTAAAAGGAACTTTTGGATGAACTGCCTGGGATTTGTTCAGATCTGTTAAAGTAATGGGGGAAAGCACAAAAGGATAAAGAAAGAAAGGCCTTAATCTTTGTTCCATGAGTGATAAAGCAGCATCACATGGGTGAAAATTGGCCTGACCTTCACCCACATGATGCTGCTTCTGTCTCAGCCACTCTTTCTTTGCTCTGATTAAGTGAAGATAGCCTCTTTCTCTGCAAGGAAAAGTCAAAGAACAAAAAGAAAAAAAATTCTGTCTTAACTATAAAAGGTTTATTTTTTTAATCACAGTTGGGCTCATACAAGCCAGTTTCTAATCTTATTTTTTTAAGCTAAAAAAGTGCCTTTTTAGAATTTCTTTGGCTCCGTTTCTTTAGCCCCCCCCTTCAAACCTCAGGGCCTAGATCTTAACTTGCTTCCCTTGGATGTGCTTTGTTGCTCATCCTCACTTTTACATGATAGCTGTTTGACTTAAATGGGTTGTGCGCCAAAGGATTGCCCCTTGGGGAATGGAAAAACTGGAGGGAGGGAGAGGAAAAGCAGTACTCAGCTGGTTTAAATGGCACGTACAGTATATCTATTGGCAGGGTATTGCCAATGCTCCAAGGAAACTTTCAGTGCTCAGCTTTTACCACTGAATGCCAGACACTGAGACGTGATTTTATGTATCAGGTTATCCATGTTTGTACAGACTAAAAAATTTACTGTGACACTGTTGTCAAGCAGTTCCTGTGACTAATATTTTTAGCAGCAGGATATTTAAAATTTGACAAGGATATAATAATTCATTGTCCAGATAGTCAACATGCTTGGAGAGCTGCTAATGTCTTCAAAGGTTTCAAGAGGGCACACTGAAATTAATCTCTTTCGCAATGTGTGCTGCATAAATATTTTTGTTATGCTATTGCAACAGGATCAAAATGTATTTTTAATTGGATGTTAATCTTCTAAACATCACTTAAAGTCATGATTATGTAGGTGTATGTAAGTGTGAATGTATCTGGCTGAGATCCAGTGAATTATTGGCTAGATCCACAGCCTAGCTTCAATTTGCACTGGTCATTTTTCCCCTTGGGAGCTAAGAATATACGATGCTGTGCAACATAATGGAATGTCATTGTAATGTGCAATGTCTGTTACTGTCTTACAAATCTGAGGTAGGGAATGAGGAAAGACCTCCCCAGTTTACCTACAGCAGGCATCAGGCACTGGAAACACTCTGTATGTTACTTAGACGTGTTACATTATGAAATAGCAACTTACTTAATAAGTTTACAGTAGTTTCTAAAATTGAAATCAGACATGCCGACACAAGCATGCTCTGTATCAGTCTAATGTGACTACCACTGATTAATTAGTGTTGGAATCAACAAACATCAATTTGCTTTGTTTAGAAATTTTACAGCAGCTATGATTTATGAGAACATTCTTAAAATAATACTGATTCTAATTTTGATATGTGAATACACTGACTTTAACAACATCCCTTATTCTTTGGCAGTAGTTTCAGAAGCATCAGCATGAGTCCTTTTCTGGCCAGGACAGACTGTCTAGCTATATGTCTTCACATGCACAGCTGAATCAATTATTTTTTAGTGATATAACTGAGATTCTCAAGACCTACTTTTTGAGTGTGTAGTAGTACTGGTCACACCATCTAAGAATATGTTTCTATTTGTTTTCCCAAGTAAATTGCACCATTGTGCCCGCAGAGTGCCACACAAAATGTTGTGGTTGTAAATATGTTCAGCAACAGTTAGGATTTGGATGCTGATTCAAAGCCCATTGAAGTCAATGAAAAGACTCCTATTGATTTCAGTGTGCTTTGGCTCCATCACTTGATTCTTTGTTCAGAACTTCTAATGATTATTTAGTGGAAGAGGCAATACTGTGAGCTTTGGGTGTTGCAGTACTCTTGCTAAAAATAAAATTATAAGGAAAAAATCTCTTAGGGGGAAGAATTATAATTTGTATAGCAAATTTAAGTTAGCTATTTAACACATATAATCATCAACACATACACATTTATGAACATTTATGGGATTCATATGAACATTATGGGCTTCCACAGTACATACAAACACACACACCCCCTCCATATTCATACAAATCATACTAAGAATTCAAGATATAAACCTCTAGGTACTGATACACAAGAGAATCCAGTGATATTCAGGGTATCTGCAACACCCACTGGCAAATGCATCAGAGAGTCTGTAGAGTCCTATTTTCTCTGAATTGGCACTTGGAGGCTGGTGACATCCCCAGGCCTTGCCAGATGGCATCAGGGTCTTGGTTTGAGGCAACTTAAGGTAACCCTTAGCCTCAGCAGTTAATTACCAACAATGGATTACTGAGGTTCCATCTATTTTCTCCATAATCATCTTACAGAATCGTTTTTAAGCTCAGAATTTGACAAACCAGCTGGTTTTAATTTTGTGGCTTGAATCATTATTTCATTAACAAGAGGACAGCATTCACGATGACATATAAAATATTGACGCAATAGGCTAAATTTAAAAAGATGGAACATACTGAAAACCACATTAAAAAACCAAGAATGTGTTTTTATTTAAACCACTAAAAATACTTAAAAATACATTTTTGGTTGAATTATCTGGTTCTTTTAGTGTTTCTCAGTGCTAAGAGGCTGCTTTCACACACCCATAAAAGCTCACATTGTGCATATGTGGTACCACCCTCATCAGTAAGGAGGCGACATAATTTGGTAAATTCACCTGCTAGTTAGTAGCTATTGACAAGACTAATCTGAAGCTTTTCTCATCATTAGAAGATAATGAGGTCCAGTACTTTTTAAATTTAGAATAATCTGAGCCAGCCATTGTATTTTACTGAAAATGCACGTTTCTACATATTAAATTGCTCTACATACAGCTTGTTTTGTATGACTTTTTCAGTTCATGGCAGCTGCCTTAAACAAGTTTGAAAGGCTCCATTATGGTCTTTTGGGTCAAAAATGGCTTTTCCTAAGTGCCAAAGCACTTAGTTACAGTGAATTGGTAACACAATATCCACACCATAATATGCATATTGTGCATGACAAAAAGCGAGTAATTTGTAATCCCCATTTGAAATAAAAGCATAAATACCTACTGTATTCAGCAAATTTGAAATATTCTACCAGTACATATTTAAAAGAAACCCAACGTGTTCATGCAAAAGACAACAATAGTCTGTACCTTTTTTGTGCGACTTTCTGAAACTTTAGAGCTCTTTTTAAATTTTGGGGCTTTTCCGACTTCATTATTAACATGGTTTCACTACTGAAATGTATTTTAGGGAGTCAACAAATTAAAATCCATTTGCAAATAACAGCAATGAAGGCAGGAGAATCTATATCAAGTGTAATCCCCCAGTGCAACAGAAGTTCAGATCAGAATGGTGTCTCATCCCTCTTGGAGGGCCCGTTTCAGGCTCTGTCACTCACACCAGGAGTGTGCTGGTGACTGCTGTAGCTGTAATGTGCATCCACAGTCCTCACTTGCCACAGATCTACTCACTCTGCCTGGTGTTTCTCATAGATTTTTATTGATAACATATATAAACACCATCCTTCCTTCTGTTACATTTGTTTAGTGATCCACATGCAGCATACATAATACAGGGACCTGCATTCATTTGCAAAGCCTGAAGGTATTGTTCATTATGTTTTATGTGCCAGAATAGATAAAAATTATTCCCAGAAGGGTGCATTTTTAAACTGGCAAAGAAAGATGATTGACATCTACCATAAGTACTTTTGTCAAAGCTTTGGCATGTTATCAGTTTGCAAAGCTATTCTAATGAACAGAGTCCATACTCACCAGATGTGCTATCAAGAATATGCCAGATACTTGCAAAATTCTGCTGCAGCCTTAATGCCAAATGTGTATGACACAAAAAAGTCAGGCTACAAGTTCTGCTAGATAAATTTGATTGGATAAAGAGTTGAGCCTAAAGGGTCAAAGAATGTAAATAATTCTAGGCAGGAGCCTACCCTCCTGGCTAATTTCACTAAATGTGGATTATTAGCTCTGTGCTCAAACACTAAATTGCCTTGGATAAATTTGCAACTTTAATACTGATGTAGGCAGATGTAGAAAATGCTTAATTAAAATAAGGCTTTATATCTGTACCTCAGAAATTAAAAAAACTACAGTATTTAATATTCCTGTTTGTTTATCCTTTTATTCCCAAGTGCCCACTGCTAGCTCACAAACATTACTGTTTACACAGGGTACAAGAACAAGAACTAAAACAAAGTCTGTCGCAAACATATGAGGGAGGATTTAATTCTTTCAGGCTTTCAAGACACCAAGAGCTTGGCAGAGGTTTTCAGCAATGCCTTTTAGTCCCAGTTTTGAAACAAGTATGCACAGAGAGATTTCCAAGTGCCCAGCACATGGCAGGCCCGTGCTTAGGCTGGGTTCACATCTGCTCTGACTACCTCTTCTACTGCACAGCAGTAGAAGATATTGGTGACAGGGATCTTGATTTCTCCTGTGACTTTTTCAAGTATTCCCTAGCCACTCATCACTCAGATATGCATTTATGAACTTCTAATGTTTTAAGTATAAAACACCAAATAAATTATTTTAATGAAGTAATTAATATAAAATTCTTTGTTAAAGTTTAATTCTTTTGGGGGCTGCTGGGACTGATGTGTTAGAAACAGAACATCAGATGTTTCTTTGGCTTTGTTCCAGGAAGCAGGTAATGCATGTTTGTGGATTCAGGAAAGAGCTGTTACACAAACTAGGGATATTTTTATTTCATTTCCTCAAGAATCCACTGTAAAATTCTGAAAAATTTAACAAGATTATCATCACTTTCTTATCAACCTACCACCAGTCATCCACATTTTCCATAACTGCTTGAACAATCTTGAAAATTGGTCCAAGAAAATATGTTTATTTAGTGATATTGCACTGATTTGCTTGCAATGATTCCTCCACACTGTCCCTTGCAAAGTGAAGATAAAGAAGATCATGGATTTTGTAATGGAGACTGTACATCTGCCAAAATATTTATTGAAAAGTTTCCTTACTCCTTCTCTTGAACTTATGAAAATTCCCCACTGCCATGGGATATGAGTTCCCATACTGTAGATGTCTAAAAGCACTATTTGTGCTTCTACTAAAATATGCACTGCCAATGATTTCAGGAGTGCCCAGATACTCCCAGTTATGTGGAAGAGTTCATATTTGGCTGGTGTGCTCCCACTTGTCCTTGCCATGGGAGGGAGATCCTCCCTTATGGCCTGGGAGCCTCAGAGACAGCACTTCCACCAGCTTTATGCCTTCTCTCTGGTTCTCTCTCAGAGTTACTGTGCATTCACACAGAATAATACTTTCAGAGTGTATGTGAATAAAACACCCCAAGTCTATTAGGATGTGTGTCAAAATTACAAACACAGAGGTTGGTATATATGCATGCTAATCATTTCTAGTTATGCATGAAGTTAATTTACAAAAGAAGATTTACATTATTTTAATGGCATTCTCTACAAATAATATTCAATTATTTCAGTTTGGTTTTGATGCCTTTTTATGTTTTGCTTGTTTGGAGATGTGTATTAATTTGCTTTATCAATAATATGAAAAATTAATGGAGCTCTTATTAAGGTTAAAAGCACCTCAGAGAAGTCATCACTTGTCAGCTCTGTTTTATTACTACAATTACAATAAAATTGTGTTGCTATCACTTGGCAAAATAGTTACTCCCTCTTCCCTGGCAGGTTTCAGGTTGCTTTCCTGCTTTTGCTCCTGGAAAGGAGCATTTGGAGCTGTCCTTTAGAGCTGCATGGATGCACTTGCAGAGCAGCACAGAGGAATTGCATGTGTCCTTTGTGCTTGGCATACCTGGGAGATCCCAGCCTCTTCCCTGTCCCCTGGGCACACAGACACTCAAACTCTGCCAGCTCCTGCAGCTCTGCTTCCCCAGCATGACCCTGCCAGGCATCCACCTCCTACATCTCTCCTTCCATGGAGACACCACCAACCCTGGCTGTCCTTGGCCCCATCTCCTCCTGAGCTCAGCTGGACTCAGCTGAGCTCATCTGTCTTTAGGATGGACTCAGCTGAGTCCAGCTCAGCTGGACTATGCTGGCCTGAAACAGTGGCATAAATCTCCAATTTTTCCTTTACGAGTTCTAACCCTTCAGATTTCTCGAAGGTGATTTTCCTGTTGATATCTGGAGACGAATGGCAGGATAATACCCATTTGAAACAGAAGTGGACAGCAGCATCAGATCAGAAGGGTAGTGAGAAGAGAGTGAAAGGAAAATGATGACAGGGCACTTTTTGTTAAGTGCTGATCCAGTGAAGAGGGTCTCTCTCTGGTTAATGCAATTTAGTGATAATTCTTTGGAAAGGAGAAAGGACTCTTTCACAGCTGTATCAACAATAGCCCTCTCTTAAAAAAAAACCCAGCAGCTGACTTGACATGTCAAGCATCACATATTTGGCTATGAAAGCAAAGCATAAGCCACGCTGGCCAATAGCACAAACTTGGAATGATGCCACTGGAAAGCTGGTCTGTAAACTGATGCTACCTTATTTCTTGAATTCTATGAGGGCTTGCTGAGATTTAACAGCAATGCAGAACTACCACATTCCTCATAGATATTTCTTTTCTTGTTACATGAGATCCATGCATGAAGTGAAAAAGAGCAAATGAACATCAGGTTTACATCACCACTGATATGTGAATGATTGATCACCCATTAAATCACATACAGAGCCAGTAACAGCACACGGGGTAGTGTTAAAGCAAAATGTTTGATATTCTGTACTCTAATTAACATGGAAATAATATGATGCAGTCTGTATTGTAAATGTTATTGCAGATTATAGACCTAGAGGAGAGGTGTTATGCCACCTTTATAGCCTCCAGTTCCTGGAGACTGTGACTTAGAGCTGCCTCAGGGCTGCCCTAAATTACACCAGTTGGTAATGACTCCCAAAGGGCTGCTATGCATCCAGTGGTTGCTGGAGTGTAAAGTACTTTGGCTATGCCAGCAGCCCATCATTTCACAATGGAGGCTGAGAGCAGCTGGCATAGTGCTTGGAGGAAATCCCCAAGTAGTGGTTTAAGACATTTTTCTAACACTTTTTGTCATGAGAGTGATATAAAATAAAGGCCAGATTTCACAAACACACAGAGGTTTTTTCATTTTTATTTAAGCATCTGTAGTTTTGGTTTGATAAACCTGGAGATGATGGTTTCTATAGGATTTCAGCACAGGTATCAACCTAATAGTGCTTCAGCTTGGCAGCATTCCAGATTTCTGTTCTGGCCCAGATTCCCTGCCCGAGCAGTGCAGCACCACCGGCTGTCAAAGGCATATTCCTGATTTACATCTGTGTTAGAAACGTAGAATTGGATTTCCCCTTCTATAGGCAAGTTTTTCAGTTCAGGCTTATATTGCAGCCTTTGCTGGAGCCACCAAAGACACCAGTTTGCACGTGCAGAAGATCCTTCAAGTACATATCTTCGTAGCTTGTTCAAAAGCCATGCCAATTCAGGCAGAGGAGTGGTGGGTGCAGTTTTTCCTGTACAGGGTATGGGCTGGGCCAACCATTCTCACACAAATATCTCAAAAAGTCAGCTATGAAATTATTACTTAATACTGACAATTTGGGGAGTTGAATTTTCATCTATCTTTAGGATGTTCTTAAGTGAACATCCTGAAGACAGTAACTGTCTGCTGGCAGCAGAAACTCATGACTCTCAAACTAAGTTAATGCAGTCCAAAAGTCAACTGATGACAGTATTTCCAAACCTCTGTGGCAAAAAGCCACCACTTATGATCTTACTAACTGCTCTACGAAACACAGGGAAAAATAAAGTAATTTACAGAGATGTACACAGCACAGAAAAGTAACAACCCTCTGGGAAGCTACCCACAGAGAAGGAATTACCAGTTCTGTACTGAAGATATCTTTAAAAAAAATGTCCACAAGCCCAAATAGCATCAAGGAGAAAAATGATCTTACGAAATGTCCCTGGATGTGAACTCATAAAGGACTGACTTTCAACTTAAGTGCAGAAAGGTGAGTGTGCACACAAGGACTGTGCTGTAACCTTCCCAAAAGGAAGCAAAACATACCATCCCCTTCTCTTCCACCATCTCCCCTTTGAGTTAGTGCTGGCTGGCAGGTCTGCACAGGGTTGCAAAAGGTCAAAAGGAGGATGGATGAAAGAAGCTAATACTACATCCTCTGTGCAAGGAGGACATGGTCTAAAACTTCTATCCTCTTCCTGGAAGGTTCAGAAAGCTGTGAGAAAAATTTTTTAGTGCCCTGTACATATTAACAGATAGACACATGATTTCCCAAAAGAAATTGAGGAAAGTGGATCAGAAAATCATAGAATTAATCATACGATAATGATCAGAAAGGGGGATCATCTGGCCCATCATTTTGCCTGAAGGCAGGATTGATTTCAGTTAAGTAAATTCTGATAGTCTCATGTCATTCTATTTGTTTAATTATTAAATGATTTTTAATATTAGTAGTACCTGTTACCATTCTCTAAGCAAACCATTTGGTGCTTTGCTACTCTTTCTGCAACCTGAATGATATCATCATATTAGAATTACTATAGAATTAATATAGGCCAAAAGCTAGGGGTCTGCCACAGTCTTAATATGCTTCATTCTTTCACTAGATCCTTTCTGGAGCTTGGAAAGAAGCTAACTAAACTTAAATGGCTTATACCCTATATATAAAAGGGTGGCCAAAATTTCTGTTCACTTTAACAGTATAAACTTGGCATAAGCACTTGGAAGGCCAATATTTTTACTCCAGATTTCCAACAAAGCTGGAATACGGGTTTCTTTCCTGAGGACAGGGAAATCTTTTGCTTTGATGTAAAACCTACAGATTTTTCTCTCTTGTGTACTTTCAGAATTTTTTTCTTGAAGTCAGAAAGGCTGGGATGGACAAATACGTAATTAAAGGGAGCTAAAGCAGGAACAATAACGAATAAATGCCATTATTTTTACCATAGTTCTTGGGGGAAGCTAAGGTAGAGATGTAGAAAGTCAGTTACAGTGATGCACTTCACTTAGCATGGGTTCATGCAGTGCAAAGAGCTTAATGTCTGCAGCTGAGCTGGGCCTAATGGGCAGCAGTTGTTATCTGTGGAAATGGAGTCTGTGAGAGGCAGCCTGGCTACTGTACCTGTCTGTGATGGCTAGTGGGATTTTCAACATGCTCGTGACCTTTTCTTACTTATTTTGCTTAATTTTCATCCAAAAAAGCCATTATTTGGTCATTCCAACCCCGAATTTCACAGTCTGAGCCCACTGGTGAGGGTTTAGTGAGAAGAAGGAGGGAGAAGAGGGGGAGTCTGCAAAATAAATCTGGGGCTGGACACAGAGGAGAGATGCTGCAAGACCTGAGCAGCTGACCAGCACCCACATTTTTATAATCTTTTTATATAGCTTTTATACCTCAATGTATGCATATGTACAGGTAGTTCTTCCTACATTTACTTCTCTCCCAAATAACCAGAAACTGCTGTAAATCTTCTAACAGGCTAGCAGAAACCTTTGCATGCTGCCTTACACCACACAGACTGAAAACCCTTTCCCACTCTGCCTGTCTCACAGCAGTCCCACAGGTCCTGAAAAGCTCCTGCAGCCAAATGAGAATAACCCCACCAGTGTGCCAACCACCAACTGCTCTGTGCCCTGCCAGTTTTGAAGACTGGTTTATAGTTGATATCCACCAATAACTTCATGGCCCTTTTAGGATATCAAGCATAGGAAGGAAGATCTTGTTCTCACCATAATTAAGACTCCCAGGCCTCTGTCCTATCTGAGAAGGCTTTAAAGTAGGAAAGGAGGTGCCCTGTATTTTCTTGCAAAGGCAGGAGTATAAACTTACCTCTAGGGAGGCAAGGAGTTTTAAGAATTTATCTCTTGAAACAAGCATTCAACTTAGAAAGGAGCAACTGTGAAACCCATCGTATTAATCATCATAAACTTGCAATTTCTTAAGGAAAACACTTATTTACCTGATCCAAATTGATCCAGTTTAATAAGAATCTCATTTATTATTTATATGCCTTATAAAGCTCCGAGCACATGAGGAAGCTGAGTAACTAACTAAGGAAGTTCACACAGCAAAACATATTACCTGTTATTGCTATTCCTTGACTATTTTGATGTCTGCATGCTGTGTATGTTTACACAAAAAGTCAGACTCTCCAACATGATAATGTGAATTCAACAGAAATTTTGCTGACTTCATTTTTATTGTACAGCAAAATACTGCTCTGCAAGGTTTAAGTATGGATAGCTGGTAAGGATGAGGTCACAAATACCAATGCTCCATGGAGCTGCAACAGAAATACAGTGGCCTGGTAGCTCTGTTTTTTTAGATCCTGACAAAACTTTGATAAAAAGTGAAAAGAAACACAATTTTATTCCAGACCATATAGAATCAAGGCATTGTTTACTTCCCCCCGCCCCTTTTTTTTTTTTTTTATTGTAGGTTTCTTTTCAAACAAGCTCAGCTTCAATCTTAGGTCACCATTTGACATTCCAGTTTCATGGGTGTCTTTGAGTAAACACGGAGTGTATTTCAGTGAAGCTCAGCTCTATTTAACAGATGAAAGTGGATTCTAAAGGTGGAAGTTCTACCAACAAAACCCAGAAGAGCAGCAATTTAATGATATGCAGCCAAGTGACATACCTACACTAGGCTGAGTCCTGGCATAGGTGAGCAGGATGGCAGGAACAGGATCCAGGAGGCAAATCTGGAGTTTTGGGGTTACAGAGATTCCTTTGTCAAAAGCACAAGCAGACAGATTTTAATTATATTGGTTGTTTTGTTTTCTCCAGGAAGAAAGATGTGTGTTTGAGACTGCTCATTTGGGGGGAGGTGAAGAGAGGCGGAGCAGACACATGACACAACATTTTGGGGTATTGTGGGAAAAAGTGTTTGCAATCCTAGCAAAGGAAAGATGCTGCTTGTTTTCCCGAGTGTCCTGTGCAATGATTTTTGACAAATTGTCAAAATCTTTGAGATGGCTCAGATGCTGTCAGAGCATTTTTCTCTCACCTCACACAAAGCTTTTGAACTCCTCCTATTTTAACAATCCTAACAACAAAAAATCGTCAGGTATTCTTTTTGCTATTTTAAATGGCTATGGTTTCACTGTATTTAATCATTAAGGAACCAGAAGGGACACATTTCATTGAAAAATGTTCGTTTGACCCTTTGTAAACAGCAACTTGAAGCATTTTAACAGGCTCTTCAAACTGTTTGGGCAGAAATAAAGAAGCATCTGGTTTGAAGCACACTTTCATATTGCATTGTTTATGTTGATAGCTTAAGTTCTTTGGTGTGCATTGTTATTTATGACAATTGAATGTAGAACATTTTTGATTCAACAAAGTGCTTTCATTCTACAGCATGGGAATAAGGCAATCAAAGCTGAGGTGACTTGACTGATTTCATTTAGAAGGTGGATTCCAGCAGGCCTATTAGTGTTGGAGAAGGGAGGGGGAAGGACAGGATGGAGCAGGTAACTAGGGGATACAAATTAAAAAGGGTGAGAAATCTGGGAAAGAATCCTGCTGACGGTATGGACTATATGAGAAATTTCCACAAGTGGCTAAAGCCATGGGAAGAAATTGCAAGAATCTGTCCAAACAAAAAGGCAAGAATCCTATGTAGATGTTTCTTTCCTTTTTTTTTTTTTTTTTTTTTTTTTTAACTGGGAAACTTGCAAGAAGACATCAATGTTTCAATCTTCTTCTCCCTTAAGCCAATAAGACACACAAAAATACATACATTTAAAATATTTTCATTGTGTTTTCTGTATTAATTCAAAGTTAAGCAACAGACCAAATGATGCATATTATAAAATGTAAAATGTAAATGTATAAATGTAAAATACCAAAGTAACAGTGAAAATAAGCAACCAAAAATAATATGGAGTTATATGAGTAGTAGCAGAACTGTCCCACATCAAAGAAAGTTCCTAAAAAGGCTTTTCAAGACACTGTTTTCACAAGGCATCATATATATTACATATATGTATATAAATTTGGTTATATGGAATTACCAAAAATATGTCAAAGTTTTAAATACATAAATAAATTTATTAATCAAACCCTAATGTTGATATTCAGTAAGTGCAAAAAATGGAACAATGAACTGCTTAAGAGCAAAGTTTATGATTATTAAAGACACGTTAAGAGCCTCTATTTGCTTAGAAGGGAGTGCAGGAAAAGTACTCAGGCTCCAAGGAAACCTGTTTTCTAAATATTCCAGGGAGGCTTTAAGGGACAGGAACAGGTTTAGAAACTCTAATAAGCATTGCACATTTCCAAAGCCGCCAAGGAAGGCATTTATGATTCTGACTTTTCTGTTTAATTTATTCTGTCCCATGTTCCTATTTACTGCACAAAGTGCTGGTTCTGAAGCCAGAGCAGCTCAGTTAATTTGATTTCAGAGCTATTTCCCATAGATCATCCACTAGGACAGAGCTCCTGTAACAGCAAGCAGAAGCCTGACTAGCCCTAGTGCTTCCTCCCAGGCTATGTTATTTTCTTAAAGACTCTTATTAGACTTTCTGTTTTCAGCCATGTTCAGCAATTCAGAAGCAGCAGTATTCCAGTCAAAGGGGTATAAGGCAATTAACTAAGTATTTTTTCCTGTTGTAATGGTAGCATCTTCAACTTGTGGTTTGACAGAGCTTTTTAGTCAGGGTGAATTAAGCACTGTATGCCTCTTTTGCCTGTTCTCCCCTCAAGATTTTGGCTCTCTGCTATTTAGTTCCTCTCAGGCTGTTTTCCTTTCATTTGCCTTATTAGTAGGTAGGTCAGTAGCTGATGCCACCTACTGTGGGCATCCAAAGGCTTTTCTTTTGTTTCCTTTTTTTTTTTTTTTTCCCAAAAGCTTGAGAAGTTGCCACTTTCTTTAGTGGTGATTCACAAAAGATATTAAAAAATAATTTAAATCTCTTGTAGGAAAAAGATACTGCACCTTCCTTTACAGCTATGTATACACCTTCCTTTAAAGCATGTATAGTCCCAGTGCCTCATCCAAATATCTTAAGCTGGCAAAGGTAAGTAAATGGGTTACGGATATATGACATATTAATTAACATTTTTCCATTTTCAGGGCTCTTTTCATCTCTAATAGTCTGGCGATTTTTTTACCTTCCTCTGCTCAGAAACCCCTGGAAGCTGGGGAAGGTCAGACCTTGGCTGTGTTGTTAAGACAGAGGGACAAATTGGCATCCATATATCAGATCTGCGCTGCCTCCCTTGAGCATTTTTCCAGGAATCTTAACAAATGCAGAAGATAATGTTGTACTCTGGGTCATGCTCAGCTGTAGAGGAGCGTCAGGCAGTGTGTACGTGTGCATGTGTACATATCTCAGCAGGAACAAATAAACTGTTGTAAGAAAAAGCCATTAGTATAGAGGGAAAAAGAAAAAAGAGGGTTAGTATGAAATATATTCTCAAATGCTGGAATGATCAGACACGTGCTGTATGTGTCTCTTTATTTTACAGTCTAAGGTAACTAAGAATTTTCTGATACTCTACCATTCTTGTCTTTAATGCTCTGCTGTCATTATATCTGTCCCTTTCAGTCAATCATTGGCTTTGAGAGTGGTACCACTAATGCCCTTTTTCTATATTATGTCCTTTTTCCTACTGGCTACTATCTGATAACATCCTTTGAGTTCAAATTTGAAGCTCTCTTCCCCTGGCTTTCTTCTACTCACGGGCACACTATGCAGATATTACTCTGTACAGGATTGCTCTTATCCTGTTTAACTTTTGATATTGCCTCATATCTATCCCGTTGTGTGCAGTATTCCTCAGACATGCAATATGATTCTCTGCTTCTATTGCAGCCCTTGTTTTGTCTATTTCTATACCTAGTTTTAGCCAGCTGCCATTGCTCCACTGCAATTGATATAGGCATAGCTACAGAATATAATGAGAAGCCTGTTGCAGGTTTAAGAGCATATTTTGGGACATACCTCACACATTTATATCCTCTCCTAAGAGAGGTTGCTGACTCCAAAGAGTTAATAGTACTAAATCTGTACTGAAGTACTAATCTCTGAAGTTCATGGACAAGTTTCTGAGCTGAAATCGCTGATGCAAAATGTGAGGTTGGAGGTCTCCAGATGACAATTTCAATAAATTTGTGAGAATAGCTCTGTGAATTGAATTTACTGATACTGGAATGACAAGGAGCACCACATCTAATTCATTAGGTTGAATTTGTAGAATGATTGTGCTGATTTCCAGTTTGTACAATCATGTTTCCTCCTCATTTTGCTGGTTTTCTTGCACTTGAAGCCCTAGAAAACAGCTGCACAATTCAGTACAGATGCCCAGTGGTGTGTGGCCTCTGGAAGGCTTTCACAGTCATAACCATCTGCTCTGTATGTCAGACATACCTAGCCAAGCAGCTACTCTGCTGCACGACCAAACCACTGTCAGGAATTGTTTATGCAGCAAAACCATGCCTAAAGCACAAAATAGTGCTCAGACAAAAGTAAGTATGAATACTCAAAGCTGTATTAGTAGACAAAAACTATGACATGTGCAGAGAAATCGCAACGGAGTAATGAATAGCCCTGTAATGCAACACAAATCAATTCCTGTAATAGCTTGTTTGCAAACCTCCATTCACCCTGCTGCATTCCCTCCTTCCCCTTCCAAACTCAAGCTGCATTCAGAATACTCATGCAGAATGACCACAGTTGCTACTACATCAGTGTAAACAAAATTGCCCCAGCCTGTTCACAAACCTGTAAGATGCACTTGTTTATGTGTGTCTGAACATAAGCATAGCCATAAGCATATATGCAATCAAATTATTGCAATGTATTGCAATATATGCCCTGTCCTGACTAGATAAATAGATAGATAGATATCTCCCCATTTCATGCCTCTCATTTTATGCATCCTAAATTTTTATTCCACTTCATAATCTTGTTTTATAGCATATGCAATGTTCTCATCTTTTTGAACACTTCAGGAGGCTCCTTTTTCTCTAAGCAGTATCTCATCTCCCAGTAACTCACAAACATAATAATTCAGATTTTTCTGTTGCTTCCTTACTTATCACTTTAACATTTCTGTTTGAAATGAAACAGAGAATAAAAACACTCCAAACAGTGAATTAACTTGGACATGTAGATGTTCTTTCATGATGCTTTCCCTTTGGGGACTGTATTTGTTAAACTTTTTTTCTCTCACTCCATTTCATATAAATTTTGCTAAATTTTAAATTTTCTAAAATTATTACATTTCATTTACTAAGGAACAGAACAGTCATATTTTCAAAAGCATTTATGCAATAAAATTGTGTCTTCAGCTGATTCTGTAGTTTCCATGAGGTACTTCTTTCGGGTTTTGGAAACACACTGTGGCTTCCAGGAAAGAACTTAAGTATCTAAATTGTTGCTGTTGGTTGGAAGTGAGGATCCAAAATTCTCATTTAGAGAGCTTGTCTTGAAAATTCTGAGCACCACCAGTCACTTAATCATTTTCACTGTACATTTACATCATATTCATGTAAGCAAGAGCCTAACAGTGCTTGTCACGAAGATAGAGCTGGGACCAAACTGAAATACAGAGAATAGAAAAATTGTACTTCTGATTCACTGTGAAAAGTTGAGTTACTGAAAAAGAAATTGATCTGGCAATACACAGTTCTGTTCTGTCTTATTAGCAGAAACACCAAAGGCTACTATCCTGTTTCTACCAGTACAACAATAATTTAGACAGTAGTGTTTGCATTTCTTGGGTTTGGAATCTTGACAGCTGCTGTTGCCAGATTCTGCCTTCTTGCATTGCCTTTGATGCTGAGAAAAAATAACAACCACAGCATGTTTAATTTTACTGTCTTATAAGGAGAAAAAAGTCACTTAAAATTACTTCTGGATTTTCATTAATAAGCTCAATAATCTCTTAAGAAGTCTTTGGCAAAGCAACCAATGAGAATGAAGGGATTACAAACGTTAGGTTTTAATGAGAATTGGTTGTTTGTGGTGTTTCTTGTTCTGCCACATTCTATCATCAGAATTATGTATTAAGATTTCAGTGCCTAGAATCACAAAATCAAAGTATGGTATGTGCATTACTCTTGTAGGCTTTGAATTGGACTAGTCAGATGAATGGTTTTAAATGTGTAAATTTGATTTTGTTGGCCATTTTTCCCTTTGTTTTTAGGCAGCACAGATTTTGAGGAAAGAATTCAGTGGCCAGCTGCCCAAATTAAAGAAAGAATAGTGAAAAGATCAAAGTAGTGCATATTGCTACTGTGGTAGTTACCAGCATTCGTGATACCTTATTCTCATGACAGAACAGAAAGTGGCATAACATCAATCTTGTTTTGTTACAAAAAATAATAAAAAGGGGAATTGGTACAAGTACAGCTGTTTTCATTATAATCTCAAGAAAGTAATGTCAGAGTCCTCTTCAGAGGCTGTAATGAAAGGACCTTTGAAGAGCTGGGGTATTCTTCTGTTAGTCACAAAGGTACTGTACGCAGTAATTCCTTTTCTTAAGAAATGGCTGTTCCGTTAGACCAACAGGAACTGATCACGAGGGTCCCACTATTGCTGAGATGGGGTCATGTAGAGTGGAAATATGAGCTCTATAACCCTTGACCCCTTTCCCTCTTTATTTCGATTCCTTTAACAATGCATGGTTGGCAGACAAAAACAATGGAAAGTTCCAATCTCTTTTGTTTGGCTTGGGAAAAACTCAAGCCAGCTCAGTTTTGTTTTTACCTAAAAGTATGTCTGGGTTTCAATTAAAAGGAGCTACTTTAAGTTTGCTAGTCTGTGAAACTTTGAAAAAAGCCATTGTTGCCCATCCATGATCTAAGCAACAATGAGATACAGATTCTCACAGTGTGTCACAGTAAAACTACATCTCCATTCTAACTGCAGAGGCTAAGAAAGGATGGGGTGCTAGCAAGCTGCATTTTTGAACTACACACCCATTCATGTCTACTTATTAAACCATTATTTTAAAACAAAACATAGTATTTTAGAAAGTGTGTCAAGGAAATACTGGCAAAAGGAAGAACCACAAATAGCACAGTTGCAAGAACTAATACAGCTTGGGAGTTTAGCAGGTGATGCCCTCAACCAACTGCCCCTTACAGAAATGTCATAGGTTTTATTGCAGAGGGACTGAGAAGTCAAAAGTAGTTGATTCAGGACTCTTAAAAAAACAGACATTGGATTTATACTATATAATCTAAGATTAATAACACCTATTTCTAATCTGCTCAGAGTTTTATGAACAAATGCTTTCTTTTACAGGTCTAGACTCATGAAGAGGTGACTATTTAACTTCATATTTTCTCTCATTATTACACAGGAACTCAGTGTCTCCTTGATATCATACCTGGGTGCATGAAACAGTGATTTCTTTTACAAACACTTCCTCAGGGTCAGCTGGTGAGGAATTGGTCCATCCTAACTCACTGTTAATGAGCATTTGAAAGAACTTTGCATGATGAAGCAACATTCAGCTGTAAGAAGTTTCCAGTGAAATTTTACATTGCAAATCTACTGCAGAGAACTGCAGTAGCTGACAGAAATTTGTCCAGCACAAATTTGTCCAACACAGTGGGTATGATGAAATAAAGGAAGAGCACAATTGAAATCCTTATCCTAGTAAAACATCCATGATTTTTATAAAGTCAGCAGTTTATCTGTGCTCCATTTTGGTATTTACAGTTTACAGCTATGGGTCAGTCCTCAGCTATATGACCTGTGAAAGTAGATCTCTCTCTGGTCTCCCTGTCAGTGGAGGCACTGGAAGACTTCCTATGAAAAGCACAAGTGCTGCATTTTCGGATAGAGTGCAAAAAACTAAACTATGAAGCAGCAATTAAGATATTGCAGGATATATAACTACAGCTTTTGAAGGACCACAGCCAAATACTTCTGAACAGTTTGTTATTTATAGTTTTAATTATGCATTTCCAGCAAATATATTTGCAGGCATTCACCCTTCATTTGCTAAGGATAGCTCTGTAAAAGCATTACTCTCCAAACTGTAACTAATTTTTTTATTATTTTCTTACGGGAAAGTTTACTTTTGTTTTGTATCATTCTTCAACCCTAAAATTAAGAATAATTTCTTGATAAAATTGATGAACTTTTGCAGTTCAAAAGCAGTTCTTAAGATTAAGTTTACAGTATCACACTGTGTCCTCACTTCCACTGATAGAAAAGAATTTGTAAGATGCAGCTCTGAGGAGAAAGTCACTAAAAAAGGAAGTTTCAGGTGAATTACTGTACCCACCCTTGGTACAGTTTTGTTACTGGAGAAACAATAATTTAATTTAAATCCAATTATAGAGAAATATTTACAATAGGGATTACTAAGTTTGGGATTTCTAAGGAGTTGTTTCAGTTTCAAGCTCAGCCTGACAAGATAAGAATATTATGGCTAGACCTAACTTAGCTAAAAAAGGTTTCCTAGGTTCCTTCTAAATAAGACAAAGCACATAACTTGTTGGTCATTGCCAACCACTTGACCAGCTGCAGGAAAGAAAAAAATGTTGATTTTAAAAACAGAACTAAATAAAAGAGGAGATGGAGTGGTCCACCTCCTCTGTGGGTGCTGAAAGGAAAACATTTGTTACCTTAGCCACACAAAACTGAGGTGCAGAAGCAAAAGGTACCTCAAGTAGGGAATTTCTGCAGGCACACCCATGTTTCTTGTCCAGAAGAGTACCATGTAGGAAGCAAATTCCTATATAATGTACAATTCTAAATATTATCATATTGTTGACACCCAGTAGTTTGATCAAAGCCCACACATTATTTTGTTGCTTGAAGTAGAAGTGAACTCATTTTTTCTTTCTCTTTCTTTATTTTTTCTTTTTTTTTTTAATTCAGAATATAGGGAGTCTAGTGTTTGTTTGTTTGTTTGTTTGTTTGTTTGTTTGTTTGTGGGGTTTGGGGTGGTTTTTTTGTTTTTTGGGTTTTTTTAATTCAGAAATTAGGGATCAAATTTTGCTCCTAGATGTGCGCGTGGCTTCCATTGATTTGTGAAATCTCTGGATAGGCCTCTGTAGGCAAAATTGAGCCTGGTACGTGGTTGTGATTCACCCTGTATTCCTCTAATGTTCAAAATCTCAAAGATTATTTGGATATAATACATGAAAGGGAAGACAATATCTGGAAAAGGACAGAGAACAATTATTCTCTGTTTCAAGGGTGAATTGCCTTAAGTGAGTAGAAATCAGTCACAGGAGGCTGCTTGCTTCACTTATTTTTCTAACTGCTCTAGGCAAATAAAGATTAAGCCATTCTTTTATCAGGAAAGCCCTTTCCCCAGTATAAAGACATAATCAATCTAAATTGAAGGAAACTAAAAAATGCACAGAGGGTTTGTTGGGCAAGTTTAGGCTATATAATGACAGAAAAGTGTAGGGTTGATTTTGATTTATATTTTACTTCAATATGTTCATCAGAAATTGAGGTCAAAAATAAACACCTGAAATATTTTATGATAATTTACTGAATAGTTGATAAAGGAGAGTTTCATGTCATCTGTATAAATTTTCTGTAGTCACTGTTTTGCTAAAGTACAAGCTCAGCTCAGTTTCTCATGCAAAGTCAAATCAGGATGGATAAAAATAATTTACCCTACACTGAACCACTGCAACCCTTAATCAAATTTAATCCTGTTTCCCTCTTTTGAAAATCTCAACCAAGTTGTGGTTCAGAGAGAAGCCAAACAGTTCCGGTACCCTGGGTTGTCAGGAAAGATTAAAAAGGCTAAATCTTTTTTTTATACAAGTCTATACAAGTTCATGATTCTGATAATAAGAAGCATGCTTTATGCACAACAATATCAGATTTTTTTCTGCAAAACCAAAACTTAACTTATAAGCTATTTCCAAGCCCAACTCAAAATCACATTCATCCCAGTTTTCTCATAATAGAAATGACAAAAATAAAACCTTTTTCTGAACTCAAGAAAAAGTGTGATTTTCCTCGACCTCTGATGATCAGAATAAAAGCAAACAAAGACTCAAACTACCCATATTCTGAGTTTTAAAAAAGAAAAAGTGGCTTTTCTGCCTCTTTCCTGGTACTTTTTTTGGTTAGAAAAGTTTTGTTGAGTCCTAGTTTTGTGTATTTCTGAAACTGGGACATAGAACCAAGAATGCTCCTCAGTGACAGATTTTATTTACACTCAAAGAGTCTTATTAGTTCTGCCAGAGCAGTTCATATTTACAGGAAGGAGAGATGGCGACAGGGATGGTGAACAGCACAAAAGCCACTGCAGTAGATAATTCATCAGTTCAGTAGTGTGCCCATGACTTTGACTTTTGTGTAAAGTCACACCTTCATTGTGTTACCTCTTCCATGATGTACCTTTCAGCTTCCCAAAGGAAGGGATAGCACAGACTTTGTGGCACTGATTAACTTCTGAGGTGCATAGAGATTTTAATAACAGCTGAGTAAAATGAAGAGACCAAAGAAGCACCAAGGAGCATTACTGAGTGCAAATTTCTCTGTTTTACAAATGAAAGGACAGCTTCCACCATAACTTTTTCTTGAAGCAGCAGTGTGCTTCCAGGAAAAAGACTGATAGGGCTGGAGAGCTCCTACAGATATTTCTCCAAACACCAAATGCACCTGGGAGTTAGAGCCCCTGTTCTTGTCTCACTGCAGAGAAGATGGGGATGGATTGCAGAAGTTGTGTTGGCTGCAGAAGTTGCACTGATGGATTTACAGCCCTACCACAGCAGCTGCCTTGTCTGGAGGCGAGACACCACAATTTCTCCTGCTTCATCTAGCCTTTGTTGTCCCAGATAAACTTTTATTTTTTTCATGAAAACATGACATTTTGCAACAGTCATTGACTCAATCCAAAATATGAAGCCTTTTAAACAAACCACAGCATCTCAAACACTGACAAATTCACCACGTCGCGAGTTTTAATTGGATTATTCCATTTTCTTACTCAGCTCTGATGCTGAACTAAATTTCCACATATTATTAAACTTTTAAATAGTGAATTGTTCCAGTTTTTGGTATCAATATTAAAATCATAACTGCATTTAATTCTTCCTGCATGTAGCTTTATTGTGTGCTGTAAGTTTACCTTCTAATGTCAATCCAAGATGAAGTCAACTGATCCTGCATTTTTTGCAGTGATTGGAGATTTTAATGCAGATTTTCTTTTGTGGAATATACTGTGAATTTAAGCATTCTATAACAAAATAATCAAACAAGAAGAAATCAGTGAACTGAAACACTGCTAAGGGTAAGCTAATTTTTGAAAAAGACTGGCATTCAGCAGCCTAAATCTGTTAGCATGCTGGTGTCTTTTGAAATCAGTTATTGTATTTCACTCCCACAGCAGACGAAGATGCTAAATTAGTTCAATTGCAGATGAGAACTCAGGGCCTACAGGAAGCTGATTTGTTTGTCAGCATCCAGGAACTTACAGCATGAGGCACATCTCTCCAAGCCTACTCCTGTCATGGGGAAAGGAGTACTGGGATGTGTGTGTCAGTTTGGTAGCCTGAAAAATGCCCTTCACTTCTGAGTGCCTTCCACTTTGCTTTCATCAATTGTCGACAATTACTTCAAATTTCAAACATTTAAAGACCAGTTGGTGATATGCAAAACTGTGACATACCAAAGACTGCTCGTTCTTGCTCATCAAAGACAGGAAATTCACTTTTCTTAGGTTTCAAAACTCGGGGACAAAAGCAGCCAGAAGAAGAGGCTGCCACCCTAGGATAAAGGCATATGGCACGTTTACTTTTTCACCCAATTGTCCACCATGTTGTCCCATAACTGGGGAAGAAGGGGAACCCTTTTTCAAATTATGCTCTTAAGCCTGAAGTAAGCTCCCCAACACTGTACAAGGGGTGCAGGAATGTGTTACTGACACTGACTGTCTTGGTGGACTTCAGGAAAAGATCTCTTGGGGGGAAATGAAAAGATAGAGGGCATTTAGAAATGAGGGCACTTCCACATTAGGTCCACTTTTAAGGAATGGAAAGGTAATGGAAGAAACACCAAGTACTAGTCATCTTTGACACCCTCATTATTAGGAGGTTTTTAAATTTTATTCTTGTGGCTCATATTCAACCTGACAAGTCATGTAGCGATTAAAAATTGGAATGCTGCAACAACAGTGTTAGAATTAGGATCAGTGACTGGTTTAACTCTCCCTGACAAGGAAAGCCTGGCAAATGACTCGGTTCCAGCCAGTAGGGAATCTTCAGCCTCACTGCTCACTACCAATGCATCCTGACATGTCTTGCCAAGACAGCCAACGTGGGCCTAGCAGATGCCCTCGGAAAGTTTTCTCTTCTTGTCTTTCTTGCTCCTGTGCTGTTCACCGTTGGACTCTGAACTAAACTCTAGGATGTGCTTAATGGGGGCTAGGTCCATTTTCTAAAACTTGGGAAGAGCCTGGAGGTAAGGAATTTGGCTTATGGAAGAGCTTTTTCTTCCTCAACTGGAAAAAGCAGAATTTTTGCAATGACTCAACCACAAGTGTGGGGGGTTTCAGAGCCCAGATTCAGAGCCCTAGAAGTTTCTAGAAGGAGTTACTGTGGAGCATTTACACGATCACAGAGGATTGAATCTTCCTTTAGATTATGTGGGCTCTACTGTGGGTCCTAGAGCATTCAGACAGCCTCAATGATATATTCAGATAATGATTTTGGCTCCCCTGGTATTTTGGCTCCTTCTCTCTCTTTCTCTGTAGTAATGTGCTGCCCTTTCTGCTGTGTAGTTGCAGGACAGATGTCTTTGACTGATGTGTTTAAGACATGGGTGCCTTAATAGCTGTGTTGTAATAATGACTGATTTTTGGTGTCCTGAGAGAACATCTCTCTTGGCACTTCAGATATAAAAAACAAGTGACATTTTGAAATAAACAAGGTCTACAGGTGGTAGAATTAGCACTCAATCTGTCATCCTGCATGCAAGACAGAGCCACAGCCACCAGAGGATACCAAACATAAAGTATTTTGAGGTAAGCAGACTAAAACTTGGAGATTATTATGGTGAAACTAAAATGCAAACCTTACTCTCCCTTTCTTCAAAGTTGTCACAGTAACTGGGCATGTGCAGCAAATGCCATTTCCTGTGCAGAAGGGAAAGGATGGGAGCAGAGTTTGGAAAGCCACAGTGGAGATCTTGCATTCCCCAGGCAACATGAGACTGGATTCCTTGGCAGGTCTTCTGGGGGCAGTTTGCATCAATTTTAGCAAGTGGAGCAGGTGGGCAGTTTATTCACTTCCTTCATTTTCTTCATCTCACACAGAGGTTGCAAGAGTTGGGTCTTGCCTTCAGGTTTGTAGCTCTGTATCCTTTCTGTGCCCCTCGGGAAAGAATTTTTTTTCTTCCATGCCAGAAGCTGAGATTGGTGGTGAGATTTTAGCCAAATACCAGCAATACCCATGGCTCTGCTGTCTAGAATATCTGCAAGGAGGTAAATAACAGTTTTACTGAGGAAAAATACCTGAGTGTTTTGAGGGTTTTTATATCCCATTTTCCTGGTTAGCAAAATTTATTTATAGATGAGAACATCAAATATTTTAGTGGACTTCAGTTCATACTCAGTCAAACTCATGAACCATTCCAGTGTAGACTTTAAATATGCAATTGCAGATACAATCTTTCTCTGATAAAATATTTTTGTGTGATGGCAGAAGAGATACTAATCAGCTCTTGATTAATATTCATTGTATACATATAGGTATTCAGGAAATTAAAAGGCATTTTCAGACAATAAGAGAGCATACAGCACAAAAGGCATTCCCAGATAAAATTGAAGGAAACAGTAGTCAAGGCAATTTCTTAAATTCAGAGTTAGCAAAAGGCCAGGTACTTCATTTTTTCATTCACACAAAAGGATTAAGAAAAACTGAGCTGATAGAATCTCATGATCCCACCCACTTTGGGTGCATATTTTCTAATTAAAATGGAAATTTGATCAATTATCAAAATGCACTGGCTGATAGAGATGTGCCATTCATCTTCTGTTCAGTCCTACATGTGCCTTGGAAGCAAGAGGAGTGTTTTCAGGTTCTGCACAAATTTAGATATTAAAAATGTCTTAAGTATTTTTTTTTTCATTTTCACATTTAAGGCCATAATTATTAGTATTTTAAATGAGCCAAACCAAGCTACTGTCCTGTCCTCCACCAAGATCATGCAAAAATAGCACACCCATAAGCATATGCAGAGAATTACATATAGGGAGATAGGATATATGACATCAACATAGTTATCTTTAAGTATCCTGGCATTTGCAAAGGGTAATCATTTCATAGAACTATTTGCAGAATCAGCTACTTCTCTGTGAACTCG
The DNA here is from genome assembly GCA_016584745.2 of Phylloscopus trochilus trochilus. NCBI lineage: Eukaryota > Metazoa > Chordata > Aves > Passeriformes > Phylloscopidae > Phylloscopus > Phylloscopus trochilus. Next base: position 6,448,404 of record WQNJ02000041.1, on the reverse strand, counting down.
CAATAATCATTAAAGTAAATGAAGCTCTTTCATCAGGGAGCAGAAATCCAGTTCTGAACACCAGCTCCCATTCGAGGCAGTGGGACTCTCAGGAGGAGCTCCCCACCATCAGGAGGGTGCTGGGCACACCCTGCCCTGCTCTTGCTGCACTTCCCACACATCACAGGCCCCCATTGTGAACCCAACTGAAATTGGATTTCTGAGCAAGGAGCACAGGGCAAAGAAAACATTTTCACCTTTCATGTGTTTGTGGTAGTCTACTAGATCAAGGGTCGTCTGTTGATGTGTATGCTTTTCTAATCCTTTTCCTCAAAGACCTTAAGAATAGGAAGTGGGTGGACACAGGGGAGCACTGCAAGGATAACTGTTAGAGACAGAAACAAATTAGTGAGGCAAAGTCTAGAAAATGGCTGCTGCTGAGGCAAATTAAGATGAAAAATGTCAAACCATAAAGATTTAAATGAATGCTGAATGTTTATAGAGACACTTTTGGCCAAAATTTTAAACAATAACTGGGGAGGCCATAACACCCACTGTTACACTAACATGAGAGAACAAGAGCACGTGAGATGGCTGGTTAGGGTGTTGTGTTGTCCTAATCCCTCTCAGACTGGTTACAGACCCAGTTAAGAAAGTCTGAGTTCATACACATCAACAGCTCAGATGGCAAAGGCCAGCCTTAATGCAGTAGGAAAGCAGACTGGGAAAAGCCACTGTTAGTTAAATTTGCTGCCTTCAGTGACAGGAATCTGCTGGTTCCCACCAGCCAGGCCCCAACAGCTCAGCCTACTGAAAAAGTAGGTGAGCAAAACAACCATCACATTGAAAACTGAGAGACATAGCCTGAAATGAAGCAGATGGATGCTCAGAAAGCTCCACACATTCTGAATTCAAAATACAACAGCTATCTTCTTCCTGTCATGTCATGCATTGCCTGGGAATGCCCTTCAAGAGAAAATCTGATGAAAGAGAGAAATGATAGAAGGCTTAAGTGCAAATTTCATCTCTTTTTTGTTTATTTATATATACTTAATTACTGACTGTAGTTAGCAAAAAGTGCTGTTTCAAGAGACAGGTATGTGCAAAACCCCAAGTCAAGACAATACCTTCATAGACAAATAGATCTGACAAAGGCAACAGGATTCAGAGCAAAACAGAGGGATCTGACCTGCTGGTTTGCAGTAAGAAGGCTTCAGTAAATGAAATTTTTCCATGTTTAGCCAGAAACCTGCCCACTTTTGCTTCCATATTCAAGTTCCACTTAAATAACTCTGAAAATCTTAGAAGTCTCATCCTGTGTGAAGATCTCAAAGCTGCTAAAAGTGATGTCTACCCAGGCAGGTTGCTAGGGCAGTTTTCTGAAACTCAAATTATACATAAGGTTAATAAAGATCATGTAAATGCACATTCACAGCCATACTGTTAATGCTAATAAAGCATTTGCTCCCCAAACAGGGTGTAGATGTTCAGCCTTGGGACAATATGTCCCAATATAGGTCTCTGCCTAGGATCACCCTGCTGCAGAGGCTCTTTCACAATGTAAGGTGAAGAGCAACAAGTAAATGCCAGATTTCTTTTTTTTTTTCTTTTTTTTCTTTTTTTTTCCACCAAAGACCATGCTGGCATCATTACAATGCTGTTGTTGTTTTCCATCATCAGTGTACAGTTATTTGGGATTGTTTCTAGTGTTTGTCCCATCTCCATGGGTGAGAAAGAGCAAGCATAATCTTGTTTGTTTGCAAAGTACAGTGAGTTTATACACAGCTGTTTTCCAGAGTTTAACTTGTTCTGTGTGGACAGGGTAGGAATGAGAGGAACAGGAGTCATCTCTGTCCTTCTTATTTAACTTCTTTTGTTAAAAATATTCATCAATTCATCAATGAATTTCAGTGGGGATTTGCCACCAAGCTCAGTAGTTGAATTGTAGTTGAATTACAAATAGCATGTTATGGTTTTATCTAAATTGGAAGAAAGGATTATAAAATTCCTTTAGCAATAACTTGGGGCTTATGCTTTTTAAATTTCAAATATCAGTTTGAATCTCCAGAATTAATGGGAGCATGTTGGAAAGAAACCTTAAATTAGATTACATTGTTTATTTTTGGATAACTCAAAGATTATTTTTCTATCTTACATTCACCAATAAAGAAAGAGTTAAATATAACTTTGGAAGGTATTTTAGTCATAACAGTAATCTCTTTATATATCAGTGGGTCAATAGTTCAGTAAAAGAAGGAACTATAACTTGAATAGACACTAATTAAAAGAATCAATTCTTATCCTACTACATATGTCCAGTCATATTAACACATTTCTAGATTTCTTACTCAGTGGACTAGTCAAGATTAAAGGATTTGCTAATATGGATGAACTGAGTATGCTTCCAAACTGACTGAGCAGATTTGTGAACAAATTAGTTCATTTAAAATTGACAGTGAAAGATTGATTTTGCACAGAATGAGTTACCTAAGGTATTCATCATTTCCTCTACTTCCATGCACAAGACAGAGATCTGCTTCTTTTTCTTTCTGATTGTAATAGGACTGCTTACTGAGCACCTTTATTTTACAGCCATGATTGCAGCCTGTCATTCTTTTAATTTAGACATATTTTAGCCTCCACAGACCTTCAGAAATAACTTCCTTAAAAGCCTCAGTCTAATGACTCATTACATGAGTTGCTCAATTCAACCACAGTACTTTAAATTATAATGCAAGGGGAAAAATTGCTAATTACACAGAAAAAGATCCAATTACTCCTGAGACCATTTGATTCATTATTCAGATTGTTTTGGGGGTGGGGGTGGGAGGGAGGGTGTCTCTAAACATGGGGTTATGTATCAATGTATTGTGAATGGCTCTTAGATGTCAGATTTGCCATCAGTTATCATCATTCTGAGGTATCCAACATCTCTGTATTTTCCCCTACCAATCAAAATAAAGTTTCCAGACTGTGATTCATGCATATGTGCCAGTACACAGTTCTTCATCTTCAGCCATTGAATGACGTTAGAAGAAAGCTATAACCAATCCTTTCTTAGTACTGCTCCATGCTATGTCATTCACTGAGTTGCCAGGGGGACATATGTGACCACAAATTCAACGGGATGTGACCCACAAGTCACGAAACCCTGGAAAGAAGAGTTCCTCCACTGATGAAACATGTGTGGTGCTTGATTTTCTGCCAGTCCAGACAGTTTGTGATTTGCTCATGTCTGGGTCCCTCCCATGGTTCAGTGTGATGTTTATTGTTGTATAGGAGATAAAATCAAAGGGAATGACAAACTTATCAACGTCGTCCTCTTCAGAGCCAAAATTACTGAGACTTAACTTGTTTCAGCTACCACCATAAAACCCTTTGGACTCTACAGAGTTAGATCACATCCAGTCTAAACTTGTGTTTTGCTTACGAGACATTCAGGGCTCCCTTACCAGGACCGCAATCTCCTCAAACCTGGCTTATGTTGAAAGCAGAAGGGAATTGAAATCAGCTAACAACATTCTGTTCCCTGTCTAATAGTTCTAGTTACTAGATAATAAAAGATTTTATATGTATGTGTGCTTTTAGTTTAGTTCGCTCAGATGTGAAATGAGATCAAATTTTGATCCAAAGAAGAACATTTAAATGTCATTGTCTGAGTGTCTGAGTGTTTTCATGCCAAAATTAACAATACAAATGAAGGTGATTGTAATGTAGAAAATTTGATAAAATCCTATTCTTTTATCCTACTGCAGACTATTGTTTGCAGTGATACTAATGTGAGATGGAACAATTTTAGAGCTCTCAAAAATTACAGTTCTTTCAAAAACTTACAGTCTGCTCAGTCATAGCTCAGTTTTCTACAGACTTTACTAACTGATTCAGCTGCTATTGTTCCCTGAAACATGTTTTTCCATAGCAATTACTCTTTTGCAGTATATCCATTTTAGTCAACATTAAACCCATCTTGCCTATGATGTGTGAGCCAAGCATTCCCATTTTTTGCAGGATGTCACTTTCTAGTCCACACTTTCATTTTGTGCCTAACTGTAATCAGCTCATTTTTTTTCTCTTCCATTCATGCTTCTTACTTCTTCCTTAATTTCCTTTTATTTTACCTAAACACTTCAATACTAATTGCTATTTCTGATTGCAATACAGCTCTCCTTCCATTTTCTTGAATTTTGCAGAACTTCTCCTGACAAGAATGTTATGTTACTTATGATGAATTATGCAGGAGCAATAAAATGCAAAATATGTAAATGGCACGATTGTTATCTCGCTATTAAAGTGAGACAGTAACAGAATTTGAAATGTATATTAACAGGTTGTTCACATTTTTAATGCAGCAGAGAATAAGAGAAAAAAATTCTCTGGACTTTGTTGTGCAGTTGCAGGTGAGAGCAAGACATAATGAAGACACCCTCCACCTTCAGTGATTTGTCTTTCACAGTTCAATTCTGCCATTTCACAAGCTTGCTGGCTCTAGGGTTATGTGTCTTGGCAAATTGTTGTCTGTCACCTGTTAATGTATTTCCTCACTTACCTGATTGACAAATTCCCTGCCTTGGCCATTGATTTGTGCGGATACACATGAATGTCTGATGAATTCAATCAAAGACCTCAACACTTTTGGGTAGTTTATCCTGTAGAGGTTTATCTTTAGTGCATTTTGAGAAGTAATCCATAGCTGTTGCCAAATATTTGTATGTGTCAGGGTCAGCAGTGAGAAAACAACTATCACCATTAATTTGTGCTATCTGTACAGTTCCTATCCTGATGACCCTGCCGTGGTGCTCCACTGGATCACATTGCCTACCTCCAGCCAAATCTGACAGCTAACAGGCAAGTTTTGCAGGAGGCTCTCCCATTTACTGGATTTAGCAGTACCAGTGACAGTCTCCCCAGGCTACACAGTGGTCCACAGTCATAACAATTTAAGCAGATGCTGAGCAGAGGGAGCCCATCCTTGTGTCCACCCCATGGCAAGGAAAAGCCGTGGGTTTTGACCAGCCCAGGGGTTTGTAGCTGCACCTGAATGGAGAGGCAGCAATGGTGATGAGCACAAGTACTTCTGTGCCAGCCTGATACGGAGGCAGTTCCCCCTCATCTTGCCTGACAGACAGCTCAGCCAGACTGGGTAGAGTTTAGCACAGGTTTCAGCTCTGAGATGGAAGTCAGTGCTCGAGAGCTGAGTCACAGGATGGGGGAGGATGGGAGAAACAGGAGAATAACTTAGCAATTCTGAGTCTCTCACGTGCTATGCTTGTTCTCAAAGTGCATCCAGTCTCTGTGTTAAGAAAGGAATCTTGGTTTAGAAGCCAAACGTTTGTGCATCTGCATGAAACTGAATTTTTATATATTCTTTCACTCAGATCATGGTGAACATCAGTATGAGAATGTCAATCTGTAGGACTAGCAACAGTTCAAATCAATTTAAATACTATTCAATGCCATTCCTGAACTACCAAATATAAATAAAAATAGATAAACCTTTCCAGCTCATTTTGTGCCTTGGGAAGTCTCAGTTCACACACAGCAATGTATGAATCTGGTGAATTCTGCTAAAAGAGCAATCATTTTAGCATGCCATTTACTTTGAATTATTCTGCCTAGGCCGTGACTTCTGGATTCCTTTGGGACCCTCAAAGTTATCACTTTTTTGGGTGAGCTCAGTCTAGCATTGTTGTAGCCTGGGTTGCTGCACTGAAACAGCAGCTTTAGCAGGCCATGAGCTCAAAACTGGGGAGATTTCATCCAGTCATTGCAAAATCATATGGCAACAAGCTTGAGTAATAAAGTTATCCCAGTAATGCAGCACTGGCATTAGCCAGGATTTGCCTTTCTGTAAGTATATCAAGTTCAAAATTAAAAACAATGTCACTTCAAAAGAATCGCCATTTTCCTCTTCTCCATCCTGACTCCTTCCTTTTGCTTTTTTCCTGCTCAGCATCAGGAAGAATTTCTACTCTCTTCAGGAGCAGGGCCTGCAGCTTTCACATTTAAAAAGCTTCTCACTTCCATCAAAGAGATGGAGCAGGTTCTTACCTAAGCCTACTGGTGACAGATTTACTAGTTCTGAGAGGGTACAGAACAGGCTGTTAGAATAAAAAAATCAAGCCAGATTTCCTGAACTGATCAGACAGGAGGAAGAAACCCAGGAACCTTAGCTTATTTGTTTGTTTTCTATTTAGAGTGTTATTTAATTTTTATTCTTATGAAGCTAAAGGATTAATAGTGGGAATATTAACTGAAGCCAAGCATAGTGTGAGAGCAGATGCTTTGCAAGCCTTTCCATATAGCCTTGCCAATCCTTCACAGAGCAGCTCTGGGTTACCACACTTTTCTCCATTTTTGTGCCTCTTTTCGGCAGCCAGTGCTAGCCAGAAGGAATTGAATGATGCCTTTGTGATTTAAAGCAGTAATCAGAAATACTAAACCAAAGATTATTTGGCTTTTTTTTTTCATCAACAGAGGCAAGAATAAAAATTGTTTATTATGTGTGTATGACTAGGCTATAAAATGCACACAGTAAGAATATGAATAAGGATAATTTCAGGTTTTGATGATTTTTCAGAACTTCAGAATTCTCTCAGGCCAAAAGTGGGAGAGATTTTAAGGTGCAGGGATTTCAAAAGAATTTATAAGCTGAAGTTTATGTTTTGAGTTACGCTTGCAAACAAACTGGTAGCCAGTGTATTTTAAGGCCATGTTTTCCTCTTTGCAAAAGGCCCCACAAGACAAATGCATGCTGATTAGCACACCCTGAAATAATATGCTGCAGCTGTACTAATTGCTACTAATTCCCATACTGGAAGGGGACAGAGTACAGGAATGCGATCCTGTAAATTGGGCCCCACAATTTCCAAAGGATGTCAAGGCCCAGAAAAAGGCACCAAAACTGGTGAAGGGGCTTGAAAGCAGGGAGCAGCTGAGGCCACTGGGTTGGTCTAGTTTGGGAGAGGCTGAGAGGTGACCTCATTGCTCTCTACAGCTTCCTGAGCAGGGGAAGCCAAGAGGGAGGATCTTCCTGTGCCTGACAGGACACCAGTGGGTGTTCCAAAGCCCTGGAATGTTCCCCTGGTAACATCTGCATGTCCTGTTTCTTATTCTCCTGACTCCACGTGGTATGGGCAGGGCAAGCCCTGCAGTGATCCTCACATTCCCTTGGTCTTGCCACTGCCATGCAGGTGAAAATGCCTCATAACCTCAGGCACCTCCAAGTGTTGGTGGTTCTCATATCTAAGAGCCTCCTGCAGCCTCCAGCCTTGGCCCTTGGTGGCCAGGCAGTGGACACAGCTGCTGGGCATCCCTGTAAATTCCTGCCCGTGTTCAGGCTGGGCATATAAGGTCATTTATACTCCAGATACTCATTAGCTTGTGGGGATGCCAAAGGTGCAGGAAAGGGTTTGCTTCCCTCTAGGTGAACTTGGCAGAGATGTAGTGAGCAAACAAGATCTCCTCACCATTTCTTACAGTCACAACCAGCAGGCCCAGCCCTTAAGTCTTGTGGAGTCCCATGGATTTCACGTTCATCATGGAAGAGTGAGGCATTAAAGGTATGATCTGGAGGGTGCCAGAAAGGGGAAGTGGCTATGCAGGTATTTCTGCAGACAATTTTTGCATAGAATTTATTAGTCAGTTGATCCTTTTCATTTAATTTTTTGATTAAAAACATTGTCCCTTTAAAAATAAAAATTTAGAGTACTATTTTCTTCATATATTGCACTTGACTGACAAAGCACAGGTTGTTCCAGCTGAAGTTTCTGCTTTCATTTTTAAATTTAAGTTACATTGAAGTCTAAGAAAAAAAAACCTTGCAAAATATAAATCTGTTAGATATTGTTGCTCATAAGTTGCAAATGATGCCAAACCCATGTAAGCTGTACAACAGGAATAAAACCTCTGAAATGGATTTTCGTAAATCTCAGAGTCAAATTATTGAGCTATAAATATGCAATACACATATTATTGTGTTCATTTTTTTTCTTCAGTGAGGTTTTTCCATGTCAAGAAATCTCATCTGAAAATTTGGCTCAGTCCTGATCCTTTAAATTCCACTAGCTCTTATACATTAGCATTTTCATACTTCCTATTTATCACTATGCTCAGAATTGTTGCAGTGTGATAGAAAGAATTATTTTTGAAGACATAAGTAAGCCTGTTATCCACATGAATAAGGAAGATAATACGGTGAATCTCTCCGAAATGCACAGCCTTAGTGTACAATCAGTGTATTTCTTTCATGTTTATTCCTTTGTCACATATTCATTTGTGAGGGTTCCACAACATGTTCAGTACATGTCATGAATTGGTTTACCACAAGTTTATCCTTTCAGTGCATTTTATTTCATCGGTAAGGCAATCACTGCACATTGGCAGATTTTTATGCATCTAATAACTTCATTCTCTTATCAAAAATTCATTTAATTGGATTTCAGACTGGTTTCACGTAGGATTTGGATAAATGGAAGCATAGGTTGCAACCTATGTGTCCCTTAGCAGAAATTCATGTAAGTTACTTCAATTGATATTTAATACACAATTACTACTCTGCAATTTATCTGCTTGAGTGTTGCTTTTGACAACACCACCAGTTTAGAGTATAAGTGTCCCTGTTACTGGAGTATACAGTAGGTTATAAAGGCACTGGACTACCATCCTCAGCAAAGCTAAGCAAAACCTTAATAATATTTATATCTGGTGGTCCTTGAATCTTCTAAGTCAAAGGTGTTTAGCCCTTGAAGTTATAGATTGACTCTCTTTGAAAGACCAATTTAACTCCTGTTTTACCAGAAAATAAAAACACCAGAAGCCACCTTCAATTACATTCACAGAACTCCACCAGCTCCTGTTAGTACTTGGGGTGCAGAGTGGCCTTTTTCTGTTTTCCCTTTGCATGTCTCTCCCTCTGCAGCATATCTGTGCAGGGATTTTTAAAACTGCATCTATTTCATTTGGGTTATTTGCTGCTGCTTTTTATTTATTTTTTAATGAAGCTTTTATGAAATTCTATATTGTACATTTTTCTGCCTATTGCAATTCCAAGTGCATTTATTATTAAAGTTGAATAACTTACTAATGAAAAAAGACAAGAATTCAGCTGCAGGGTACTTTGTGTTTGGGATTTTCAACTTGCATGATTATCCTTAGTCTTAACAACACATGTTCACATCCACGTGCACACTTACAGACACGATACCCACTGGACTATACCAGAACAGAATTTTTTAAATTTGCCATTTTAGCAATAAATTTCCAAATTGCTTTTAATATATCTCTCCGCTTCCCCTGGATACTTTATAAGTCAAAATTTAGCCATAAAGGTGATTTGCCAACATTAAAATCCTGTGAAAATGGAGAGCTTTTTCCACTCTGGTGTTGCACAAAAGTAACTAAGGACAGAATTTAGCCTCATGTGTCAAAGAAGGATTAGGCCTTCCATGGTTTTGGTTTTGATTAAAATCATCATTGTTTAGCTGTACAATATATTTATGGAGAAAAACATGAAAGAAAAGAATATATTTTGAACATTAGGAAATTGAGGCAAATAAAAAGGTTAAAGAAAACTATTTCATAAAATGGCATGTAAACATGTGGAATACGTTACCAAAGACAAGAGAGGTAACTTAGAACATATGTTTATGAATCAGTATGTTCAAAAGAGAACAAGATGAGTTTCTACACAAAGAGAGAATAGAGTGTGAGGAATGCAGGAAATTAGAGATGGGGGGGTGCGGGGGAGGAAAGCAGAAAGGTTGGTTTTATGAGGATTAGTAGCTTTTAACAGAGCAAGGCTGTGAGCAGGTGGAGTTCCCACCCTGGTCTGAATGGCAAATGCATTGCTTGTACTTCAAACTCATATCCTTTTCCAAAGAGGTGGGGAGGAGAGGCTTCAGCAGCAGTTGAAAGAAAACCAGTAGCTAAATATAATGTTAAAATCTAAATATAAACCCCAGGTTGAGATCTTTAATGCTCCTAAAGTTTTACTGTCAGCATTGCTATCCCAGAATATTTTTTTCCTCTTTTGAATGGGATGCTTCTGCCCTTACTGTTTGATAAAATTAAGTCACAATCAAAAAGCAGAACTGACTCAATGGCTTCACAGACAATAAACACCTGGTAGTTGAAGACCTTAGCTTCCTACTATGCCCTTTCTGCAGGAAAGCCAAAAGTAAGCCAGACTTTAAATGTCCTCTTTTCTGCACACTCTTTTCAGGTTCCTGTCCAAAAGAGCTGTTCTATACACCCAGTGGAACACTTATATTTGGGGGCACACCATGCCTTGGGATCATCTTAGCAGTCAGACATAATAGTATGTCAGAAGAAAGTCATAAATCCAAAGCTGACCTAAATGCAGTCCAGAACACACAAAAGATGCTTCTGAAAAGCCTCTCCTTGCCCTGATCATCTGGTTAGGTTTTGCTGCTCAGAACTCATTTCTGGAAAGGCCTACACAAGGACACTGGCAGGCCAGTCTGCTTCCCAGAAGTTTCAGGTTCTGTGAGAAGGATCTGTTTTTCTTGATGTACATAATGTTAGCAATCACTGTAGGTAGGGAGAGTGACCGAGTGTTCATCTGCATTCAGGATGTGCATCTGCATCCTTTTACCCCTTTCTTTAGAAGTTCTATATGCTTTAATATTTTTCCATAATAAAACCATTGTTGTTCTCTCTGATTGATTGTCTAGTCAAAATGCAATAAATGGGTATATTTGTATTGCTGCAACTTCATATCTATGTATTTCTTTGCTGGCATATATCCTAGATCAGTTTTGACCTGATCAAAACTTTTTCCTTAAAACATAACATTTCCTTTAAAAAGAAAACTCATGTTCAAGTGGGGAGGTTTTAATAAAACATTGTCAGACCTTTTTATTCACTTTGTCTTCTGTGAAAAAAAAGGGCATTTTTCCCATGGCACTGATGCAAAATAAAGATTTTTAAATTTCCTTGTGAAAAAAAAAAAAAGGGAAGAAAATCTGCAGAAAGCAAATTCATGGAGGGTAGGTATATAATCAGGCAAATCTCTGGGTGAGTGACGTTCACAGTATGTGTTCACTATCCCCTATTCAGGCAGCAGCACAATATGGCATGTGAACATGTACATGGACTGACAGAAACACCAAAATACCATGCCGAGGATCACCAGGAAATTCTGCACTGTTGAGGAGTGATGCTGTTGAAAGGCATCGCCCTGTCTGCTCCTACACCAGGCTTAGCCTCTTTCAACATCAAACCTAATCACAGCAGAGGGGTTTCTCTGCAGATGGGGGAGGCCACACTCCCTCCCTCCATCCTTCCTCCACTGTGGTTGCTGTTTGCTTCCCTTCATCTGCCTGGGCTGTATCAAGCCTCATAAAAATGTCCTTGTTAGTGACATCGAGGGGAAAAGCTCCCAGGTAGGCTCACTTGCAATGTTTGCTCTCCTCTCTTCACCATAAATTGTGTGTGATAAAGTAGCATTGCCTTTATGCCTCCATTTTGTTGCAGGAGGTGGGATGCTCTACGAGTGGATGCTTTTGTTCAGTGGTGGTTTCCTGTGCTGTTAAGTGGCAGCAGATGGTCGCCCCGCAGTGAGATGAGCCCTGGCCATGGTCCTACTGGCAGGGGCAAGAGCACTCAGCTGTCCCTTGCATCCGAACTGGTTTTATCAGGAAAAGCTGGAGAACAAGATAAAGAATCAGATTTCACTAAAGCGGCTCCCCCATCCCCCTGCAGCATCTGTCAGGGCCTGCTGGCTAAAGCTCCACCACCCTGGGAGGCTTCAGACACCGAGGGAGAGGGTGTGCTGGGCCGGGCCACGCTCACTCCTGCTCCGAACAATATGGTTCTTGCCTTATGTTGCATTACTATGGATGCACAGTCTCCATGAAAGGGTTTTATTTTTTCATGGCCACCTGTCCTTGCAGGTCTCCCTTTGCTTTCCCTGAAGTGATATTTCAGAGCTGTCTGTTGTAATCTCATTTCTGACTTTCTGCAATTCGCACTTTTCTTTCTCTGACTCTCACGTTAGATTTATTCTATACCAAAGGTTCTCTTACATTTTAACAATGGTTGAGTTCAAGTTTGCTTTGTGCTGCTCTTCTGAGTACGTACTTTTATTCCCTGGCTTATGTCCATTCTTTTATAGCATTCAGTGTTAAAAGTTCTCTTATCCTTGCTCCACATTTGGTTTCTGACAGCCTTATTCTGGGCACTGTGTTGACACAACAAATTCTTTCCTCTGGCAATCATATTCCTGATAACATCAGATCTAGAGCTTACCATCTGACTCTGTGAGCTCAGCTCTTCCTGATACACAGTGCACTCCAGCAGAACATTGTGCAATGCAAAACACAATTTCCATGGCATTATCCCAAGATGTGCTGCTGGTTTTTTCTTTGGCTTATACTGTAAAGCCCAAGCAAGTTCCCCTACCAGAAATATCATTAAATTGATCACTACTGTATCATTATTGCAAAGTGATCAGTCAGCATGACAGATGGCTAATTGGTAAGTACAAGTGATGCCCCCAGAAGAGTCTCGTTAGTAACCCCCTCCAACACCAAGAGAGCTTGGATCACCGAGGCAGGAGTGAGTGCAAGTTTAGAGGGGACACAAATGTATTGAATCACAGCATTTCATGGTTCTCTTTGCCATCACCAATGTTGCCAGCTAAGCACCGTTCAGAGCTGAGTGGTCACTGAAACTGCCTGGCACTGTCCCCTCCTTGTGCCAGGTAAACCCTGGTACCACCCAAGGATGCACAAACAACTTCCCCCAGCCCCAGCGTGTGCACTGCGAACACAGGCAAGTAAATACAGCCCTGCTGCAAGCTGAGACCTGACGTTTTTGATGACAGCTTTTAACACAGCTCTTTGAGTTTCATTTCCTGAGAAGGTTTCAGCCAGTGAAGCTGAGCTATTCATGCAAAACATATGCAAAAATGAGGCAAGCCCAGCAGATGAAATCACTTCTCAGAACATGAACAAACTTGGGTGGAAAATGCTATTTTCCCCATGATAATTGAGAATTTTTGCCAGAGAAACCAGTACCTGCTTCTGAGCATAGATAGCCAAAGTTTAGGTCAAAATAATGACTGGAAGAGGTTTTGCCCACCTCTCAAATTGAACTTTATTTTTGCATGTTCAAAAAAGCAAGGCAAAGCTGTTATGCTTGTTTACCTGGATGATATGTTCATTTTATTGGGAAGTTATTTTCACACCACTGTTTTCTGCAGCAGAAACATTGAGCTAAACCCAAAAAGAAGAAAAAAAAATACCATTTTACTGTCATCAATTTGCTAAAAAGCACCATTTTTACTTGATCTTATTCAGTTTTTCTTTGTTGGAAGGGATGACTGGTCTTGGTACTGGGCTGTTAAAGGTTTTCTCACAGTTGTGTGTTCACTCATTAATTTGTACAGTCTAAAGAAGGATACATTGCTTTAATAGTTAGTGTGGGGGGAAATGGCACAGCAAGGTCTTTCTCTTTCAAAATACTCATTCCTGGGCAACTGCTGCCCTAGAACTATTTCACCCTCCCCAAAAGTAGTTCTGATTTGAAGAGGAAGGAGTGACATAAACCTAGAGGAACTTCTTGGTCTACACTGCAATTACATTTGCAGTGTTAAGGTTACTGAGAGCAAAAGTTGCCCCATTCTCTTCACACACACCTTCTATCCTGTCACTTCAGTGTTGCCATTTTATTGGTTCCCAAATATGTATAGAAACTACCTAAAATCTTCCAGTAAAGTTTCAGCTTTGCAAATGTCATTCATCACCTGACTGAGAGTGTTTCTCTAATCAGAGTGATCAACATCTGCTACCTTTGCACTGCAGATACTTCCATTTCACAGTAAAAATAATTTTCATTTGTAGAAAATAAATTAAATGTATAGAACAATAAATATATAGAACAATAAATAATGCATCTATACAGGTGGCTTGGTCTTGAAAAGTTAGAAAGTTTACTTTACAATACTTTAGTTTTGGAAACAAACCCAAAGAACAAGGAGTCATGTAGGAGCTGGTTGAGATCAAGGCTGTGTAGTTCTAAGTCCATTTTTAGTTAATCATCAGCCTCTGACTCGCTGGTCAACCACTGTCTGGTTTTATTTTTTTTAATTTGGGGAAAAATATCACTTTCAATTTATTTCCTTTTTAACTCTGGAGAAAGTGTTTTGAAGGCCTGTCTTCTGCATCACAGAGAGACAAAGGCAGTGGTAGGATCTCATCCTCATATAAAGTTTTCATTTAAAGACCAAAGAGTCACAGAGGGAGAGAAATATGAGTTGCTATCATCAGGTAACAGTCAAAACTCTGGTGAACATAAAACCAATCCTCTTCCCATTCTTCTCCTTCAGCTGGTTATTTCAGTTTCCAGTCAATTCTGCTTTAATTTTTTTCTAAAGAAGTGATTAGACTGAATCCCATCATTTTGATATAAGCCTACAATTTAGATGCATCCAGCAACTGTGGTATCAACCACCTGGAAGGGTCAGCTCCAAACACCAGCGTCAAGGTCACATCAACCAGAATAACTGAGGTGCCTTGAATTTGACAGAACTCAGGAGCAATCTGACTTTAAATTTAAGTTCAGGGTCATCTGTATTAGGCACCCATCACCAGCTCTGAAGATTAAATATGTGGATTCAAAATGTTTAAGGCTGGATAGGGGCAGAGGAATGTGGGTCTCGGAATCAGAATGATGGAAAAATATTCTCCACCCTGCAAATATTTTTAGGCACCAAATTTTAGCAGTTCATAGTATTTTCTCATAGAAAATTTTCTTGAGGACAAAGTAAAGGGAGAACTTCTTTTCCCTCCAAGCCTAAATTACTTGTAGAGAGATAGGATTCAAAGGAGAACTCAGTAAAACTTGTCTTATCCTGTGCCCCTAAAAAAGAGAAGCAGAATCTACCATAAAACAGAGAAGCAGGAAAATAACTGTCAGATATTCTTTCAAAAGTCTTTATAGACAGATGAATGAATATATCCCTCTATATATCTCCAGCCAGATTCAGATCAGTGCTTGTGACAGTATGTATATGCACCTTAAGATGGAAGAACTGTTTCAGGTTATTCACTTTGAACCAAAAAACCCCACCAGTGAACCCTAGACAGCAAATTAGTCATTTCAGCTGTATTTACTGGCTCATCAGCAGTGTACAAACCATAAAATGGGACTTGGGAAAAACTAATACTTCTTCACCCCAAGGTGAATACACTGTGGTAATTACAGCTCCAGTTTTCCACCAACCATAAGCTTTTTTAGACTAATTGTTTCAGTGCAGTAAAGATTGCTGGCTGTGGCCTTTAACAAGGGTGTGGGGAGCACTCGAATGCCTCGAGCACTCTGCAACTTTCTCATCACTCAGATGCTATTGTAATAGCAGAAATCTTCCTGCTGCCCCTCTTTGCAGACAGCTCTTCCACATCCATGTGGGAGAATGTTCTCGTCAGTGGAGGAGAAATCCGTCCTTCCCATCTGTTTATGTCAATGAGTCGATCAGCAGTAACCCATCTTCCCAGCACACTCCTCTCTCCCCTTCTGGGAGGGTTGTCCCATGCCGTGACATGAAGGAGGCTGTGAATAATACTAACATTCAACAAGACTGTGGCTTACATGACTGTGGTCTAGATGAGGTTCTGATAAACTCTCGATGAAATGCCCTGCTGTAGTGTTAAATTGTTGTGGTGTGTCCACAGTATTTCTGTTCTAGGACATCTGTATTAAAACCTGCAGTGAGTGCCTGACAATCTTCAGTCTTTCCTTCAGAGTGCTGCTGAATTAATTTCAAGTACAGTGATCGTTGTATGGTAGGAAAGCACATCTCTTTAATCAATATAAAGATTGAACTGTTTTACTCAGCAGTCTGTCTTCTGCATTTGGGCAGAAAAATGTGGACATGCTCCTCCTAAACAATACCTACGCATGCCATGCTGGGGTGCTGACAGATGGACATTCTGTATTTACCAACTCCCCCCTGTGGTTTCTTTGCTGTTGGATGTGACATTCTTCAGATGTCTGTTTTATGAATGTCAAAGACCACATGGCTATTTTGCAAAGAGTGGAATTGTTTAAGCAAAATCTTGGCCTGAGTCCCTATTTTAGTTTTTATTTCCTAAGTTCTGCTACTGAGACCAGAGCAGGTCTTTCCAAAAATGAACATTCCCCATCAGTGTGACACCTTTTAATTCCAATAATGAATAAACCTGGTCATTTGCTCTGTTCCATACTTAATGTTTTCACCTGATCTAGTTTCTTAGCAGCACTGCCACAACAGGAGCAGTATAGGACCGTACTTGATTTATCAAACTAATGAGTTAGTTTTATTGTAAGTGATTAAATGTGTTTTACTTTTTAAAGCACAGGAACCGAAAAGAAATGCATTGTTACAATCTGAAAATAACTAGAAAGATAAGTTCATTAACTTGCCTACACTTGTGCATCATAAAAACCTTGTTAAAAATTACTCCCTAGCCTGCTGTATTAGCTTCTTTATGAGGTAATTTCTCCATACAGTAATAAGATTTTTCTTTTACTCTCCAGTGCATATTAAACCCACTAATCTTCTTTTATAAACTATAGTTTCAGCCACTTTCTCAATTTACTCACTTTAAAGATATTCTCCTATTAATATTAAAGGTAGCAAGCACAGATACGAACTTTGCAAAACAGTCTTTCAGATTTATGGCACAATCATACCACTGCATTGCAATGGCACAAAAGGGACAAAGCAGTAACTGTCAAGTATGTCTCATGACAAACCAAACAATGTTTGTCCCCACAGTATTATTTTCCCATCACATTTATTATGCGAATGAACTATGGGCATGTTTTCCCCTCTCTGAGCATAAATACAAAGTCTGAATATTCAGTTCTCTGAGGTCTGCACAATTTGCATGGATGTGGCGGATTAAAGACCTGCTCCACCAGGGTGCTGCTGCAGCTTTACACCAATATCCACACCTCTGATTTAGAATGGATGCAGTCAGAGTCTTGCCAGAAAGGAACAGGGTTCTAGGTCACCAATTCTGTTTCCAATAAAGCAATGGCCAAATTTCACTTGGGCCACAGTGAAGTTGTTCAATTGCTTGAATATGGTCTTGAAAAGGAAAAATATAAATGGGCTATAAATTAACCTTTGCTTTTTCTCAGCTATAAAATAAAAGGAGCCTTAAAATTCCAATAAATAATCTCTGTGCTGAGTACCAGTAATTTGTTATTGTCCTGATTATTGTTAGCATTTTTACTATCATCTGAAGTGTGGCCATCTCTTGTTATGGCTCAGGAAGCCCTGGGGTCAGAAGCTGTGCAATTGTTGAGCAACCAGTCAATCCATACAGTACTTAAGAATCATATTAAGTTCAATGCTGTGTTCTGCAAAGTGTAAGAGTCAGTTTATCCATATTTCCTTTTCTTCTTTTTAACATTATCCCATCTATTTTGGTGTTCTAACAAAGGCTCCTGAGACACTGGTGTAATTTCAATTATCCTCTCAAATATCATCAGAATTGTTTCAAGATAGAGGGTTTGGTAGAGTACAGGCTATGCTGCACATCTGACTCTGTAGGGTAACCTGCAAGCACAGCTTGTTAATACTGGCATAATTCCAGTCATTAAGAGACACCTAACAATTAAACTATATGCAATCATACTTAGAAAAAGACCCAAAAACCTTTCCTTCCTTACAGCCACATCACTCACAAAGCCCCTCAGCACCAGGGAACTCCAGCAAGGAGCCATCCCGTTAGTTGTAGGGCATATCCATTATCGAATGAGTCAGTGTAAGTGATAACAAAGTGGGATGGAAATCTGTAACCCTGTCTTTTTCTGAGCAGATTGGTGCTGTAGCAGTGCATGCATTTACAAATAGAGATGAAGGCTCTTGCTGAGTTCTGTGGAGAAGCTGGTGGAAAACCAAAGGATATACAGGAGTTTTGTGCTCCCATTACTAGGAAGAAGATACAGGTATTTTTGGTCTTACACAAATACACAAATTTTGATTGCTGTAATTTCTGAGGTTAGAAAATTACATTTGGCTAACCAGATTTATATTTCTTCACAGTGTCATGCTGTTCCTGTAAATTTGAAGTCAAGATATCACAGAAATGCAGAGCTCTAATATGCACCAAATATGCTTTTAATTCATTAATGTCAACATCCCACCAAGTTCAGTGTAATCACTTCTTGGAGACAGAGCTGACTGAAGAGTTATGGTATAACAGGACAAGAGTAAGAATAAAGCCTCTTGTCAGTGTAATGTTTATATAACATCTCTAGTATTTTGGAAGGGAAGAATGTCTCTGTGAAGTCCTGCCCTTTCCCAGAAAAAACTTCCATGGATAATCTTACACATTGAAAAAGTCACTGGACTAATCCACAACATATTTGTTCAAAGTTCTCCTCTGGCAAAATTCACACGAATTACATCATCATGACAGAGCTGCTCACTCTGAAAACAGAAGTTTATTTACAGATTTAAAGGACACTAAGTCTACTGAACACTACTGGAGAATTTTTAGTGCAAAGTTTTGGGTTTTTTTTTTAGATTTTAAAATGCACCTTAGTATTTTGTTCATGCATTCAGTGTTGACTTGTTATAGAAAAACACACATGCAATCAGACTGGTGCAATTTGACACCTTACAGCTAAAACATTGAAAAAAGTGACTTGTTGAAAACCATTGTTTAAAGACATTCCCATGACAGGAGGGCAGGGAGAGAATGAACACCAGCTTATGAAATGAACATTGAAAAGTGTTTGCAAAAAAGCAGAGCACATTATTTGATATTTTCTGAAAAAAATGTTGCCTACATTTAATTTCCAGTAATGTGTCATTTTTGATTACACACAACCAGATATGGGCACGTTCCTTGTTTACATGGATTACTCTTTAAGGAAGGGATGTAAGTTTGGAAAAAAACTTAGGAACATTTTTCACAACACTTTTTTTGTCACAATTCAGTAAAAATTTACAAACTCAAATGCATATTTATTTCCAGAGGTTATTTGATATCTTTTTATTCTTCATATTTTTATATATTAATAAGACCATATAATGTGTCTAGACCTGAGAAATGCTTCATTTGATTTTTTTCTATCACTTTTCAGAATATAATTTTGCAATATTTCTTGAGTGGCAAAATAAATATTATGCCTCACCAATGGCTGTACCACCTTACAAATGCCTAGAAGGGAAAAACAGTCACAATTAAAATTTTATTTTTCAGGAGACTAGATAGATCTATTTTTTGAAATCTGTGAAGACACAGTAGAAAGGAATTTGATGAATTTGAGTCTCCAAAGCTAAAGGTAGTTGCAAAGAGTTCTCTTAACTAATCTGTCTTTTAGTCATGAAAGAAGCTATTTTATGATAGTGGCAGGGAGAGAGGCCCACAGTGATACGAACAAGAAATGTACCATTTTCACATGTGTGTGCTCAAGACTGGGAAAAATATTCCTTAAGGAAAATTTTGCCAAAGCACCAATTTTGCAGTGCTTAGGTGAATTATGAATCTTAGTTCTTTCTTATTTTGGGGGAAAAATAGCATTGAATTAGTACCAAAACTAAAACTTGGTGCAGTTTTCACAGAAGCACTATTAAATAAAGGAAAAGGCTCATGCTGCTTCAGAGAGCTTTCACTTGCACCTTTTCCATTCCACACAAAGAGCTGGAGCAGTTCTGATGTAAGTAACATAAGGCTAATTTGCTGTATTTGTGTCACATTGATATGATACTGACATGATTCACACAATGGAGCCATTATCTGTTAAGACATATGTCTTCCTGGTGTCTGGGTATGTGCAAGGGTCAGAGGAGAACCTGGGCTTTTACAGACAGTTTGAGAAATCCAGGATCATAGGAAAGTGGAGAGATATAATAGGCAGAATTATCTCTGCCCACTCAGAGGTCACGAGCATGATTTTGAGACATTTAGCCTCATTTAAACACAAAGATAATGTAAGGTGCAAGTGCTCGGTTTTATTTCCATGCATGGGTGAATCTTTGCTGTTTGCTGATGTAGGCAACATTTAAGGAGCTTTGCTTTGGCCCCTCCCACTGAAATGAGTATAAATCATGGTTAAATCTATATTCCTACTAGTGAAATTGAATCCAAACCCACTGTCAGGTACCAGACAAAGACCAGGAGTTTAGGCACAGGGATGCATAAACTACATAGGGGTCAGCCAAACACCACACCTGAATGGAACCCTTGACAAGAAGAGACATATTGCATAGCAGAGTTTAAATTGCTGTCCTTACCTCCTTCATTTCCATATTCAAAGCTGCTCTTCTCAGCTCAGACACAGCACATTCACAAAGTAACCCACCAGACCAACACTGTGTCTAAGTGACCTGTAAGAAGTTAGCCGAGTTACATTAATGGGTGATGAGCCTTCCTGACCTAAAGCACCGATGTAACTCTCTTTCATACATTTTATATCCTATGTGGACATCTTTTTAAAGGACCAAACAGTTCCCAACAGAATATTTGTACCAAACCTTTTAAGGTTCATTCACATTTATTTTCTTTTATATTTTTTCACCCTTAAAGGTCATTTCACAAAAGAGATCAAAAGGAACCTTTTCCATTCCTCCTCTGCAGGTGGCCAGCAGCAGATTAACTACTAACAGAGACTTCAATATATAAATCTGAATGACTTGTTTTACACAGCAGTGCAATGCAACTGTCATATGTTGTGTTTGCCTACATTAAAGTGTCTCCCCTAATTTCCTTCCCAAAATGATCCCCCACTATTCTTTCCCCAGAATAATTGCTTGCAAGAAATCATCTGTTTTGATATTTATAAAAATGTACCCTGAAGCTGAATAAATAACTCATTTTACCAAAGAAACAGAATGCCTGCTAATAAGGTGCTGTAAGAACAAAATGTGCATCTAAAGTCAGCTGCCTTTGTCCCAGATAGGAGTTAGTCCCTGAAATCTTGTTTCTCCAGAACCCTTCCCAAGCCCAAACCGAGCCTGAAATTGTAGTAAGACAGATTCAAATGTGCTTTCCATGAGTTCTTGAAGCAAGAGTGTTCAAAACAAACAAAACCTTATTCATCTGTCAAACAAAAATGTGGTTTTCAAATGAAAAGTGCTGCATTCAGTTAGTGGAAAATTCAGAACGTTTCTTTAAAATATCTTTTTATTTTGTCATCTGCTATTCAAAACAAAAAAAAATTTAAACAACCTTTTTTTCTAATTGGGCCACCATTTAAATAACATTAGCTGAATACCTTTGACTACTGTGCCCTTCAGCAGGTAAAATTGTGAATCTCCTTTAGTTGTGTTGCCCTATTTCTTTTAAGGTAAAAACTGGTGATATAGTGAGGACTCCTCTTGTAAAAAAAAAAAAATAAAAGAATGTCTGAGAAGGATTCTGTGAAGAAATCAGCTGCTTATATATCCATTTTGCTTCAAAGCTATAAAAATAGGATGTTCGCTTCCTGACCCAAGTATGTAGGGCAGAGAATAGAAATGGGAGACTTTTTCACACTAAAAAGAACAGTTAAGAAATAGATTGGCAGTCTCAGAAGGCAAAGTGATTATCAAAACTTAGAGATAACTTTCCAAGTTATTATACACCTAAAGAGGGTCTATCAAACGATCTGCTCCTGCCCTAGACATCTGAAATTGAACTTTCCCATTTCACTACCCTGGTACTGTGAGTGTGCCTTTACTCACAATACATCAATCGGGGCACATATTATCTCCAGACTTCTGAGTATTTAGGTAGTCTGCATTGAAGACAATTTCTCACTTCCCACCACTGATATTTCAATTAATAGTGAATCCCCCCACAGCAGGGTCTACCAGTGAGCTGCCTGACTCTGTGCAGATTTGATGCCATCTTGTTATTTTAAAACAAAAAAAAGAATTATTTTTTCTATCGTGTAGTAAATGTTTCCCAGTAATGTAAACCATGCAAGAGCCTTGTAGAGCCAGCATGTAACACCCCAATTTGGGCCAGGGACACAATCACTTCTATTCATCCAGGATGGGCTTCAGTGTCACAGCATGGCCAAGCATGACTTCAGCTTGCACAAAAGAAAAAAGAGAAGGTTCTCTGAAAAACTGTTGTATGAAATGTGACTTTTAGTGAACTATTCCAGGCCAGATTCACTTTTAAGGGAAGGGCAAAGGGGCAAGAAAAGGTGAAGAATAATTGGCTGCTCCTTCACTTCCTACCACAAAATACTATTTGTGTAAGATATGTGTGCCAGGGCTCAGGAGAAAGCATTCTCCACCATCTCCCACTGGGAAGAGTAAGGTTGTGTTCTGGTTACAGCAAGGCCATGTACAGGTAGTGCAATCACTACAGGAGGGACAAGGTCTTGGGCTACAAGGAAGAAGCTGGGAAGTCCAGGACTGGCAGTCAGAAGAAGAGTTCCCAGTTACTCTTACCACCACAGTCCAACCCAGCCAATGTCTCCTGGAGTTAGGAAACATTAGGTGTCGCTTCCGAGCTGGGCAGGAAAGTCCAACTTCTACCTGAGCTCTAGAGCCAGTTTGGGCAAACAGAGTAATGAATAAGGAACAACACAACTGGAGAAAAATGGAAGACCTGGTTTTCCTTATAAGTGGTATTTTGGCTTTGCTGCTGTGTGAGTGATGTTCCAAACCAAGCTGTGTGTGACACGAGGCTAAACTGTAACATGCATTTATGGGCTGGAGTTTTTCAACCTGTTGACTCCTACCTGCAGCACCCTTTACTCATTACCAAGAGCCCATTGTTTTCTGTTGCTTGTTGAATCTGTCTCATCTCTTGTAGTGCAGTTGAGCTTGACCTGTTGGAATCAATTGCAATAACTCCACTCTGTTATGTTTTCTCAGGCATTTCAGTGCAAAGCATGATCCCCCAGCACAATTACAGGTGTCTGTCTAACCCCACTGTGATGTAACAGTCTGAGAAAGTGTCTGGCTGGTTTTTACCTCCAGTGAAAGTAGGTCGCTAGGAAATCTGGCAGCATTTGGCATAAGACACAGAGTGTATTATTTGTGTTTTAAGGTGCTTAGGCAAATTCAGAAGTTAGTGGCAAACTGGTACTTTGTCATGATATAACATAGCTTAGGGCAATCTATAAAGTCCATCAAGACAACACTTTCAGTAGCATGAAAGCCTCCTTATGGGAATATTACACTCAGGCAGCAATGCCCAGAGAAACACTGAGTGTTGGCTATGATAGACAAAGATCATGGTTAAGCTAGGTCCTAAAGCAGTCTGTGTCAGTGAAGGTGCTGAGAAGCCTTGATTGTGTGTTAATTTTTTTCTTATTTTTGTCACACGTACTTTGTGAAGGATCACACCAATTAAATACCTGCACTGCACCTGAGGCACTCATCATCTGATACTGAATTCCAGAGCCACAGAGTTTCTATAGAAAATACTTGACCTTATCAAAAGCGTCAATAGGACTGAATTTTCAGCATTTTCTAGACTTATATGTATTAAATGACATTACTAAAATATCTGGTGCTTCTACTGTAAATAATATTTGGATTAAGCTAACATTAATAGCTGCTAAAAATACCTCACTAAGGCAGTGGGAAAGTGAGACAAATCCCTCTATTGCAGAATGGACAATATTCTTATCCAATTCAGCAGCAGAGGAAGAGATCCTCTCTCATAGTGGAAAAGAACTATTTTTAGGAAGCATGGGGCCGCTTGTAAAGAGATAAAGCACAGGTATAAGTGTAAGAAGTTTAAGCTTATTAAGAGAGTGCATTTAAGATGACAAACATGAAATTAATGCTTTTTTATTTTATTTCTTGAAGGCTAAAGCAAATACATGGAATATCATATCTAAGTTAGATGTGTTCCTGCAAAAATGCACACTCTCATTCTTGTAAACCTGCCCATGTTAGCACAAAGAGAAGATTGCTTTAGCAGAAATGGGACAGCCTTATCTGGAAGTAGCATGGGATAAAATTCCATTGCAGGCATACATCTCCTAGATAAGATCCTAGGATGTGGCCCTCCAGCAGCCAGCCACCAGCCTTGCCTTCACAGAGAGAAAAGAGATGTTCAGCCAATAACTAGCTAATCAGTGTCTACCCAATGACAGACCTCCCTATCTAAAAATCAATATAAGAAAGCTTTCACTGTTTCTGACAAGGTTCCATAAAGAAATATCCTGCAAACCTAATTTCTACATGTTTTAAGTGTTTGTCTCAGCAAAGATGTGAACCAATCTTTAGGGAACATACCTCAACCAAAAAGTGCTATAGAGGTAGATACAGGACCTGGACCTTGCAAACTTTGCATTTAGTCACACTAAAAAGAAATCTAATCTATTTATTAGTAATTTAGCACCTATTAATCTGTGCCAACTTCAGAAAATCAGAAATTGCTGTCATTCCCAACAGACATTGAGACAGATAAAGATGATAGTTAAATGTAATTTTTAAAAAATCTTCTTTTTTTTTATTTGCCTTTGCAAGTTGGGCCTTTGGGATATGTACTTTCAAGACTTCTCCTCAATCAAGAAGCACTGACATTTAATTTTTAGTTTTCTTAATGGAAACTTAGACTCTTAAACAATCACATAGCTTCAGCAGTTGGGGCTTTAAGCAAAATAACCAAGTAGTTTTAGATGTGCAATAGTATCAACATGCATAATGATTTTCAAAGCCTGTCTCCTACCCAGAAAATCTAATGATAATTTTGTTCAAGACAGAAGTCACTGTATGAAGGGTGTTCCATACAGAAAAAGACCCCATACTTGCCAATTGTTATTTGTTCCATAGCCTTTTCTAATTAGTAGAGTTCCTTCAATTAGTAGCTGGAACTGGTTTGCATACATCCTCCAAATTGCTGTAATCAAGCCTCAAAGTCGGAACCTGAAAAATAGAGGGTGGCAGAGCGGTAATAGAGGGATTGCTGGCGACTGACTGTACATCCAGCAACAGCCAGACACAAACCTCACAAATCCAGACACACCTTTGGCATCCCAGCCACCTGTCTGTGTTTTGTTGTATTTCTCCACTCTTTCACATGTTGCTAAAAGACAGTAGTATTAGGCCTACAGCATGACAGGTAATATGGATTAGAATAAGCTGCCTTTTCCCAGGCAGAAATTCCCAAAAGAGGTACTCAATTCCTTTAAGAAACAGTAGTAGACATAAGTATTACTAATGACTCATGTTCCTTTGCCCATTTCCAGGGTTCCTAATGAAGGGCTACACTCAGGGCTCAAACATGTAGTTAGAGCAGGGCTGGGAACTTGGTTCCTTTTCATTCAAAACTCCTTTTGATAATAATTGAACTGTTAACTAATTAGTATAAACTCTGTCTGCACGGAAAAGAATGATCAAAATGATCAAAATGTCAAACAAAAAAATCTCAGAAGCAAATACAAACAAAGGCAAAAAAATCTTTCTTTTTTTTTTTTTTTAATAGGAAACAGCAAATTCTCAACCTATGGAACAACCCACTTGACAGGTCTTTTCCATCACGTCAATTCAAATTGGACACACTGCAGCTTTTTGTGAACAGTCCAGCAATATAATATGTTATACTTGTTAGACCATTACATCAATTGGTGTTAATATTCTCTCATAGCCATGTCTCTCCTATTCAACCAGTTCATGAGTGACAGCCAGATAGCAATTTTGTAGTAGTTTACATCAAACAGTTCAGAATAACTTTCCCCACTGTTTGGTGAGCCTGCTTTTCAGCCCAGACTACCATCAGTACAACTAGGCTGTCAGGAAGAGTTCAGCTGCCATTTAGGGCTGGATGAGTTTTGCAAAAAAGCTCAGGAGTTATCAAGTCCCCCCTAAAATTGCAGTGAGCTTCACCCAGACTATGTCAGCCATTATATGAGAAGAAATGTATGCAAAAATACAAATAAGATTGAGGGTTTGTGAAAAAAATAAAGTATTCAGAGGCACTCCTGCTTGGATGACTAAGATTTTATAAATGACAGGAGTATCACATGAAAAATAAAATAGGGTCAACTTCTGCTGTCAAAAAAACCCAGTAATGAACTCGAAAAATAATATTTGTCAGTTTTCATGAGTGTTTGTCCAGTCCACATCAGACCTGGGAACAGCCATGAACCATGACAAACTAAATTCAGCATGGAAATTGTACTGAAACAAGGTTTTTTTATTTGACTTTCTTCCTCTCCCTTTGTTCATACACCTTGTCAGGCGAAACTGAATAAGCAGGAAGAACCAAAACAGCAAAGAAAAAATTTGAAATATTTCAAAAATAAATGGACTGTAGATCTTCAGCTGGTTTAAATTGACTTAGCTGCACTGATTCAATTGTTAAGTATTAACCATAATAATGTTTCTACAGATTTCATAGCAGGTGAGACTCTGCCTGTGCTCTTCAAAAGGGACACTTTCCAAATTTAATTTTTGATTTAGAGCAGTTAGACAGCTCCTGTTCTCCATCCAGGGAGCTTGCTGGGCTGACGAACGAAAACTGCCTGCGTGAGGCTGACTGCCCCCAGTCCCACAAAGCCATCTATGTTCTTCAGTTGCTCTAACTCCACTGAAGTGGATGGAGTTGGAGCAATTTAGCAGCAGCTAATGAAACACGCTCAGATATCACAGCCCACAAAAATGTTCGTGCTGTATCTCTGCCGATAAACTGTGGACTACCTGATAATTCTGACTGCCTGCAAACAATAATCACTCAGGCACCATAAGGAGGTTCGTCCTTAGAGATTTGCAACAGATTTTGCTCTCCAGTGTTGAAATGCCATGAGCCTAAAAGGAGAAAAAGAACAGTAGGACTAAAGTGTGTTGGACATGCCAATAAATTAATGATAAATTATTAAAGCATGATTGGAAATATTGCCATTTTTCACAGCTGTCAGTTTAAGTATAAAAGCATCAGCACATTAAACTAGTTACTGCTTTTCCATAATTGAGACTTTAGCTTCTAGCTGTGCCCTGCAGCTTTTCATTAATCACTGGGACTGAAGTTCAAGCACAATGACAGCTTAGAAGGCATTAAATGGGCAAAGTATTTTCCAGGTACAGCTAGTAAAGGCCTTTTAGTCCTATAATCCTCAGCTAATTGTTTTTCAAAGTCTCTAAATAAAATCTGCTCATGGCGTCTCCTAGTGACAGAATTAGCAGCAGACTGGTTCTTTTTATCTTCACACTCTTTCCCTCACCAAAATCTATTGAGTGTCTATATGTTAGCTGCACATAACAGGTGCAAATGGATTGCGATATGTAAAACTGTAACCGATACGCAGCCAGGGACACATTGATTAGATTGCCTGGGAAACAAAACTTCCTGAATGCTTGCTCTAATCATGCCATTTAATTTGTCACGAAAGAAGCAAGATGGCCTGGAAGGCTTCTGCACAGTCACCCCTTAAACACGGGAGAAGGAAACGTGCAGATTTTAAAGTTCAGTAGAATTTGCATACCCGGTGCCCTGGAATAAACAGACATTTCTTCTGCCGTAGCAGAGGCTGTAGGTTCCCCTCTTGGCTTCCTAGTCTTCCCTCCTTTGCAAAGATTTGTACATCAGGACTTAATAGATGTGCCAAAACATTCTTTCTTTTGTATAACAAATTATCAACTGCACCGAGATTCATTAATTATGTCATCTAATTGGATTGAGGCAGGTGCAAAATACCTCAGATGAAGTGGTCACTGGCAAGAAGGCCTAAGCACAAGTTTTTCTATTAGAAATCAGCATGTCTCCAGACTCCTGGAATTACTTTGTACTTATTGATTAATGGCCATAATTTATTACAGTGCAGAAGATCTTGCATTGAGTTAAATGTGTGATTAATCAATTTTCCATCAAATTATGAACAGCAGAACAGTTGCAAGAAAGAAAATACCAAGTGAATTTTTCCCATGGTATATGAATAGAGGGTATGAGGACTTCTGCTTGAGGAGAGCTAATAACTGTCTAGCACTTGTTTAATATTTCCTGCCATACTGATGAATGCCATCCACATAAATAGGCCACAGGTAGCAATGATTGAAAGACCACCAAATAGGTTTTATAGCTGCCTCTCTTATATAATGAAATATTCTTTAAGCCCATCTCAAAACAATTTATTAATGCAAAATGCATTTCTGCCTTCAGCCTGAAATATATCATTGTTAAGTCAACAATATTATATTAAACCGATAACTGATATTGCAGAAGGAAAAATCCCTAGGCAATGTAGAGATGAATTTGAGATTTTGTGTACAGAAGCTCATTTTTATTTCCATCAGAAACACAGACATGTGACTAATTGATGTCACTTCTAATCAGCTAGTAATGCACATTACAAGTATAGCATGAGAACATTTGGGGCCCAATTGGAGGGGAAAATCCCATGGTATTTCTATGTCTTTTATTGAGTAGAGTGACAAGCTTCCTTTCCCTGGTGAAGCAGCATATGCTGTAGAGTTTTATATTACCCTACATCTTCCATAGGCTGTTTTACTTTGCTATACACTGAAAAGATGCACCTCCCTCACTGCAAGAGAGTGACATAAAATACAAATTGACAACATTTCCGGAGAGGCAAAAGAAATTTAAATAACTTTTTTAAAATATGAAAAACAATATGAAGCATTTGTAAAAATGAAAGTGCAAAGTATTTTTTCTTAAATGACTCTGTGATTGATCAAATTTTTATTTTCAAATCACAGTGCCAGATTATTCACAGTGATTTAAGTTGCAGAAGCTGCCTGTCCACCATGTAGTTCATTTTCTAAGGTATATAGGAGTAATTTCTGCTATCTTTGATGTCTTTCCTTAGTAACTGCCCAATTTCCAGGGTGTAGAGTCAAGTTCTATTCATCCCTCTTGCTACAGACTACAGGAGATGGGCACTTGTGACTTGTTACTGTTTCATATACACAAATTTCCTTTTTGCTGCACTCAACTTCCCAACTAGGACAGGGACCTTTCTTCTCTGCTTGCTGCCTCTGTTGGCACTACTTCTAAGGTAAGGACTTCTGTTTTTCAAATCATGACCTCCAAAATGTCATACCAAATCCTGTAGATGGTGCAAGGAGGCCATTCAAAATTATGCTCATTTTTTTGGTTGGCCAAATGTCACAGGGCCAACTGTTCAGAAATCAAGTGGAGAACAACTTGAAACTGTGTTCTTTTAAAATGTCTCCAGTAGTCTAAGCTGTCTGTAACATCCCAAAGTGACTATTTTTGGTGGCTTTTCTGGGCTTTATTGGAAATTAACTGAAAGTAATCATGCTTGGCAAACAGATGGCTATATCTCAACATCCCACTGAAATCAATATTCCTTGTCTCCATTTGTATCATCGCAGAAAGATAACTTCAGTGGATCTAAACTAGATTTGTTGCTGGAAGGAGAGGTTAGAAATTTAAACCTGAGAAAAAAATTATAAAATATGTTTTCTATTGTATAAATAAATTCTAATGCGGTATTTAATCAACAAATCATTAACAGCTGCATTAGGAATGTCAGATCTCACTTAATCTGCATGTTGGAGCGTTGCCTGTGGATGTGGGAGATCTTGCTTAGAGCTTCACCCACACCTCAGAAAACTGAACCTGTGGAGGAAGTTCCTTTCCCATTAATGTTGTCTTTAATAATGGGAAGTGTGGGATGATTTCACCTACACTGTGTTTTTCCTGTGGCACCCATAAAAAGGGTGTTTGCATTCCCTGAGTGGCTAATGTACTGAACTTACCTCCCCCCTCCAAGGAGAGCTATCATACAGAAGGGGATGGATGCTAAATCCATACATATATACTCTGACACATACTCTATGATTTTTCATATGTGTGATCATCAAGGAACATATGGAACATATTACAAAAAGTGAAGACTGGAGGTTACTGCTACCCTGGGAAAGTTCAAAACTGCATTGCTGTCTAGATGAGTGAAAAATTCCTGAAGCATACAGAAGGGCAGTATATGAGGAGCACAAGTGTTTCACTGTGAAAAGTTGTTTACAGCCACAAAGTGCACAAACATATCTCTTCTAGGTGAGATGCTTGCATATGTGTGGCCACACACATAGTCCAAGAAGCAAAATCTGATTGCAGGAACAGAATCTTTCTTGTAGGTATTCTGAACCCTCCCCCAGTCTCCCAATCCCCATTGGCTCCAGTTTGAGCCCTGGAGCCAGGTTTCTCAGAAGCGTCCAGCAAGGTAAGAAGGAATCATCCTCACATGCAGTGTAAGGCTTTCTGGGAGGACTTTGGGATTTCAGTCACCCTTCATGGCTCATCCAGGAGCCCAAACCAAGCACTGCACTGGTGACCCAGCAGCTCCCTGCAGGCCCTTCATTTTTTCTTCTCCTGAGCCTGGGGTGGTGTTTAGGACTTTCTGTCTTCTGTGGGAAACAGGGTGCAGCCTGACCATGTTCCCATGCCTGCAGCACCTGGAGTAACCCAAATAGCACTCCAGTAATGTTTTGATCAATGCTGTCTTCTGCTGCTTGTATTTAATACTCTTGCACACTCCAGTGTGTAATTTTTTTTCTGATTCTTTTTTAAATATTAATTTTGTTACTAATTAGAAGTCTGCTCCAATTAAGTGAAGTCCTACAAGTGAACTCCCTGTGAGGAAAGTCTTTTTGAGTAAATAGTCGCCTACTGAAGCTTCTAAAATTTGAAGATACAGGCAGTCTAAATGCTGTAATATGTACCCCCCCAAAAAAAGTGCAATTATTTATTTAATAAAACTAAAAGCACTGTATTAGCACTACCAAAAAAATTGTTTTGAATCCATTATTAATGACACTGAACAGAAAGTTCATTTTGTCAGCTGTAGGCATTAGTCTGTAGCATGTTCTGAACACATGTATTTGCCTTTGGTTACTCAAAGGAACAAACAGATGTTTCCCTTGGAGATATTACCACTAAATGTATTTATTTTGTTGCTTTCCTCTCACAGTCTTTTACAGTTCTTCTGAAAATCTTTGTTTAAAGGTCATTTAGGTACAAAGTCTACAAAGGTAAGAAGGTGTTGAAGGCAGGAGCAATGCTCAGATGTGCTTCATAGCTTTTCCTGGACTTAGAAAGTGCTGTGGGAGATGCTTCTAGATGGGGCAGGCAAGAGAACCATGGGGTCATGGAAAAGACCATGGATAGCAGAATCAGGGGGAACCATGTGGGAAAGAGACTAACAGGTCTAAACTGGGAATGGCTCTGGGAAAGGACAGGCACAAAAATCTGGTTTTGGAGGTTGACTGTGAAAGAGTCTGAGGTAGGTTTGTATTTGGATGACTAAA
The DNA here is from genome assembly GCA_016584745.2 of Phylloscopus trochilus trochilus. NCBI lineage: Eukaryota > Metazoa > Chordata > Aves > Passeriformes > Phylloscopidae > Phylloscopus > Phylloscopus trochilus. The sequence continues at coordinate 6,417,227 of WQNJ02000041.1, read as the reverse complement.
GCTATGTCAATAGATGGCTGGGAGTCAGATTACTTCAACCACATGAGTCTATGTGCTTTATTTTGAGCAACGGAGCTGCAAAAATTGACACAATGGATACATGACCAGATGGGGGAAGCAAACCCTTTTACATTATGAAAAAAAAAAAAATCCACAGCTATATTCATCAGGCAGAATGGCTCCACCTAAATCTCTTGAAATGAAAACTTCAAATAAATATTCAAAGCAATAAAAAAAACAGTCTGCATGTGGTATCTCAGCAGAGTTATATCAGCACATCTATGGGACTATCTTGGCTCACGTAAACTGAGAGGCTCCTAAATAGTCAGCGTATCACATGGAGTACATGAAACTAACGTAGGGGTATCATCATCCATGTTAAAACCAGAATTAATTAAGTCCCTTAAAAGCCTTCTGCTTTAAAGAGTAAAATGCATTTTACATGTAGCTTCTTAACAGCTACACAGATTTCCAGGTCTTAAACAAAGTTTCTTGAGGAAACTTATTCTTAAATTAAAGTCATGAATGCTTCTTGCAGTTCTCTCATGAACTGGGAGGCAGTATTTTACAGCTAGGATTTCTGAAGAATGACTCCCCTGGCAATTTCATCTGGAACTTGCCTTTATATGATATTTACCTAGTTCTGTCATTCTGAATGTCCACTGCCATTTCAGATCAAATAATTTAGATTTGGCAATTATATATCAATAAAAGTTAGGTACAGATGCAAGCTAAGTGTTTGACCCTTAGCTATATTTGTTACAATTAAAGGTGATTATTTCAATATTTACACTCCATCTGTATTATTTGTCATAGAGTGTAAAGTCCTTGAGGACCAAAAACAAAGCAGAAGTAAAACAAGGAGAAGCAGCAGTAATGAACTTTGTAGAAACAGCTCCTGTGTTAGGTCACAGCTTGGTCCTCAAAATACTGAGGAGGAGGAGGATGTGGTACCCTTTGGTTTATTGATGGTCGCCTCTAGGCATGCTGAAAGTCAGCCCCTCCAGCTCCATCTGTAGCAGCTCCCAGCCAGTTGTGCCATGCCACAGCAGCTTCAGACAGCTGTTAGCCCCATCCTCTGCTGCTGTTTGGAGAATCAGATTATCTAACTTTTGCTTTAATCCTTAAGAACTTAAGCCTGTGCTTATGACATGTTAGATACCTCGCTGCAGCCAGACCTCTGGAAACAGCAAGTTCACCCGTGAAAGCAGCTGCAGCCCTGATGTCCTCAGCCTCTTGCAGGGAGTCCAAGTGAAGGGGAAAGGCAGCTCTGCAAAACTCATCCTGGCTCCCCAGGACTGCTGCCATGGAGGCTGGCCAGGGGCAGGGCTGCAGCAGCCTCTGCCCGGGCCTCTCCCCTCCGGCTCCCCTCCTGGCTCCTGCGCTTTTGGCACAGGCTCACCTGGCTCCCAGCCCCTGGCACCGGGTGATGGGCAGGTGGTTTGTGCTGCTGTGACCTTGCTCCAAGCAGACTTCTTATCACCAGGGGTCGGCAACCCAAGGAGTGGAGCCGGTCCTTGAAAGGTAACCTCTGACTTTTGGGGTATGGTGCCGCTCACCGAGGCCTGAGGCAGGCTGTCTTTAGGCGTCATGGTCACCCTCAGACACACACAAGGTGCATGTGCCAGTGTTAGAGGCCCCAGCTCCAAAAAACCCTCTGACTGCTCAGCCAGTTAAACCAGCATTTCTAAGACAACTGGCACACAGCTAGTGAAGCATCCTGCTAAAACGGGGAGAACAGAATTATCCACGACTCTCTCAAAGGAGCATGTTTCCCAGAGAGCATGAATGAAGGGGATAGGCCAAAAATTGGTGCATAAAATGGCAGCAAACCACAAGCATGTAAATATGCAAGACTATGATTTGAAGGAAAATTTTAAGCCTCATTAGCAAATGCTTTTTGCGTTACTCACTATATTTACAGAAGTAAGCAATACAGTGATACAATACAGGACAGCTAACAAGGCAGAGTACATCCTGGGGTGCCAGTACACTGTGCTGTGTGGGGCTGCCAGACCAGTGTCAGACCAGTTCCACGTGCTGTCCCCAGTTTCCACAGGCTCCAGCAGGCAGAAGGGCCTGGGCTGACTGCTTGGGCAGCATCCAACAGTCAGTGAAGTCACGAAGGATCCTTGTCATTGACTCTGATCAGTCCCTGCCCCCTGGCACTAAGGGTGAAAGCAGCTACTTCAGCTTCCTCAGCCTTAACACCCCACTGGGTCCCTTGGGGTTTGCTCTGGGGCAAACCTCCAGGGTATAAGGCAAGAAAACAGGAGGTGGAGGTGAGGAGGCTTCCTTGAAACTCTCCATTCTCCATCCAGAGATGGGGGGGAAAAGTGTAGCTCTACTACAGGGGATATCTTGTTATAAACTTGTTTTCACTCTCCCTTTGGCCAACAGTAGCATTAAGGAAAGTTGATTTTTTTTTTCCCCCTGCCATCCATGAGGTGTTCATTATTGCAACCAGTAGGAACTCAGTCTCCAAAAATATATTTGGGTCTTAAGAAGAATAACATACAGACTTTTAAAGTTTGGACATCCATTTTAAAAGAAAAATATGAGTAGGCTTAACTGTAGTTCTTATGTGAATTTTATATGTCCCATGCATTTTTTCAGATGGTTAATATCAGTCAAGCATGGTTGATATTCTAGTAAAGCAGTTTCTTGTTATTTTTATTCAAAATATCCTCCTGAAAGTAAGTTAAATGCTCCATAGTCCCAAATCTAAAATTAAATTTTAGGGAAAAAGTCCTTTAAAATGGCGTATTGTGTTAAGACATAGATGCAAAATGTTATTCCTGGCATGACACATCACCACAAGTAACAGAATTAATTTTTCTTTTACAGAAATTACTAATTAAATAAACATAATATAAATCCTTACAACCAACTTTTCCCTGCAGTAACAAAATCTGGACTGAGCTAAAAAGACTGAGAAAAAATGTTATCATAAAAAAATTTTTGTTTTCAATTGCACTCAAGCTTACTTTGGGCCAGATCACCCTCCTTTTAGGGAAAAGCAAGGAGCTGAAACTTTAGGGGAGTTTCAAGGAAAACGTTTTGGTGTGGTGCTTGACAGGGAAGGGGAGAAGAGTTCCTTGTGGCAAGGGAAAGCAGGCTGGCCCAAAGGGCCCTAAGCAAGCCCCACAGAGCCTGTGCTGATCTCAGCCTTGGTGCTTTGAGCCCAGCCTGGAGACTTTGGGAGATGAGGCTGAGCCCCTGCTCTGTGGACAAAGGGAGAAATCTGTTCATAGGCAGAGGTTTCCACACATGCACCAAGGGAGACTCCTCCACCATGAGCCAAGAGCAATCAGAACAAAAGTTGGAGTTCCCCTGGGATAAAAGGGCACTAGAACACTGCTAACATGACCTCATGGCTCTCTACCTTGCATTTTTAAGATTGCCATTCAGCCGTTATGTCCCTTAAACTCTCCACTGCCTGCAAACCATATTTTATCCATTCCTTATCAAACACTTTGTGGTTACACTTCAGGCCAGATCTAAGCAAAGTTATTAATCATCTGTCAAATAAAATTGTCAGTCTGCTCCATCCTTATTCTTTTTCAATAAAGATCAATTGAAACTGTGCAAAAATATCAACAAAGTAAAATCTTTTAAAAAGAAAGCAAAATGAAAGAACTGTAAGCTGTGGTCCACCACACTTTAAAGTAACTTTAAGCTGTGGTTTTGGATTTGGACATATCTAAGCCAATAGGGGTGGTATTTGTTATTATTTATTGCTTAAATGTGAATCTTTGTTTTCCATCTAATATGCCTTATGGAAGAAAAAGAGACATCTGTGCTAAAATAATCAGTCCTTATGGGTGGGGAAGAAACCATCTGGGTTAAAGTAACCAGTGCTTCACTTATTCTAAATCAAGAAGCAATAGCTACATTAAAAAAAATAATGGTGCCTTCTTTAAATTAAAGCACTGAATTTGAAAAGCAGCATTCTAATCTTTTGGTACAACGTCTTTATTCACAAATATGTCTCTAACAAAAATCATGTTGTAATGCAAAGCTGAAGTGTGGACAAGCTAAATCCCTATTTCTATTTTAAGCTTTGTCACACAAACATTGAATAAGTCTTGTTCACATAAAAATCAGAAAGAATGGCTATTGTAGTTACAGTGCTGAAACCACTCTAACTGACTTCCAATTAAAAGTCAACAGGATTTTTGTGCTGAAATTTATCAAGTATTTTTGAAAAAAATTTATTGCAACATTTGCCTTTCAGTTGTTGCCTTGTTGCAAGAATCTCCTTCCCATCTTCTGTGATCTGTGTAAGTGTGTAATTGTCTTTGTCTCATAGGGTTACCCACTTGGCCTCAAGTCAGGCAATAATTCCCTAATCCCATTGTCAATGCTCCATTTCCTTCTACCATAAGTAACATGGCATTGACTGTCCTCTTGCATGTACCAGCAAGACTGCAACAATCTCTGCAGCTCATCAGGATCTCTCCAGCAAGGTGCCCAGAGTGCCTTTTACCCAGGCTGGGGAGTGCTCAGGAGCAGAAAAGCTCTTGAGACATTTGACCACATTTCCCAGCCCATACTGTTTCTCCCTGTACTGCCAACAGCCACAGGGGTCACTTCTTTTTTCCTCCAAGTGGCATTTTCTTCTGTCTCCAAGAGCTTTGAGTCATCTCAGCCATTCTTTCATGGGAATTAATCCTCTGTCCCACGATGTTGAAGTACCAGTTGCTAGCCAGCACTTCTTACTTCTGTGATGTCATTTCTCTCTTCTGTTTCTTTATCTTAAAAGGTAGGTTGCAGAGCAAGGAATGAACCATTAATCCATGAAAATAAGTGCCTGCTATCTAGGGAGAAGCTACATTTGTGGAGAAAATGCTAGTTTTGGGGCAGCAGAGTAACAGCAAAGATAGATCTGAAGGGGTCTAAGCCAGGATGTTGCGTTGTTTCCTTTGTGCTGTGAGGAGAGAAGGGTTTAAGACCCGAGTAAATGAAAAACTTAGGTGTTTATCCTGGCTCTTTGAAAAGCTCTGAGAACCTAACTATCATTCCTCAGCTCCAAAGATACTCTTGATGATAGTGACAGGGGAACAAATTAGCTGCCAGATGATATCAAGCTAGTGATACATTTCTGCCTTTTGACGGCCTAAGCCAGGCCTTGGTTTCTTCCTTCTCCTGTAATTGTAACCTATTATTCTTATACAGAATCAGGCTTCAGTGAAACCCTGCTTGGCCTCTACAACATCAGGCCTTCTCTGAAAAGTGAAAACTCAAATGTATATCTGGTTTATTGTACAAAATTCTTCAAGAGGCAAACAGCCTTTCCATCAAACTTCTAGAGGCACAAAAGTACTGTGGAAAATTATTTATTGATATGGCTTGGATCCAAAATTATGCACAAAATAAATATTCATATCAACATTATTGCTCAGCTTTGGTTGCTGTTCTCAGGAGGCCATAACAACCTAACTATGACTAACTTGGCACAGGCCTTTCATTGACAGAACTGTATGTTTGTTCTGTTTTATACTGTCAGTGATGTATAATCAATTGCTACTGCTTGATTTGTACTGCCTATGGCACTAGGGAAAATTAAAATTAGCATAAATTATAACATTTAACCTTTCAGTACTAGCATGAGATGATATATAGGCAAATGGCAGGGTAAAAGAATCATTTCCTCAATGTACCTTTGAAAAATGCATGCAAGTGAAATGAAAGAAGAACTTATGACAATGTTAATTAACATTATGGCATCTTAATGGACTCATTTCATTTTAATGTTTAAAAAATGAAAAATAAGATTATTAGTCAGGTGAAATCCAGCTGAGAAAAGTGCTGTCTGGATATCTTCTGTCAAGTGGAGATTTTGCTGTGAATCCACTGTCCGTGTGGTGTTGCCCTCCCTGGAGCTACGTATCAGGAGGCAGTAGCTTCAAAGGACTGCAGAAATAATGTCCTTTTCTGATGCTCTTTGGTCTTCATATTTAAAGCAAATGTTGGGACAGAATTGGCCTTAATTAAAAATAAATGTGTTTCACTGATGCTTCCTGAGGTATGCTGAAAAGTTGGGCTGAAGCAATTGCCCTCTGTTGTCAGGAAAGCACCTTGCTGTGGATGAACATCATTCATGCTATAGTTCTCTTTTCTTTCTAAACATAACTTTTTCCATTTAAATAATGTTTTCTTACACTTATGATAATGGCTAAATCTAGAAGGGGAAGAACAATACAATCTAATCCCCTTAGTTGTTGAAAAGTGAAAATGTGATTGAAAGGTGATTATAAATAAATATAAAATGTATTCAGTTTTCCACATAGTTTTATTCCTTTCACGAATGTCTACAGCAGTCAAAGTATGAAGCAAGTGATCTAATCCCACTTGCTTCTGGAACATATAAAGGATAGCCATAACCTACAGAGAGACAGACAGATATATGGATGCACAGACAGGATAACATTTTCAAAGTTTCTGGTGAGAGAATCCTTGCAACAGATGTATTTTTTAATTTAGGATTTTCAGTACAGGCTTAGATCATTCATAATTATACCCTCAGACAAGGAGGGCGGTATAAATAAACTTTAATGGAAAGGAAACAGTCTGTAGAATAAGCATTTTCTTTGAATCATAACAACTCTTTGAATATAAAAAAGAGGCTTTTCTTGAGGAATTGGGTGAAAAGCATTTAAAACATGGCAATCCTTCCCACTTTCTTCTTTGTCTGAGCAGATGGCTGCTGGTCAGAAAAGGCTGAATTTGAAAAATACTAATTTGTCAGGTTGATTCTGGCCCTCAAACATATAACAAATGACCAGCACAGAAATAACAGCAAAGGGAGGCAGGAAATAAGACTGGTCTCTGAGATCTGGTGCTCCTACTGAAGAGCTGAAAAATTATATGGGAACTAAAAAAAAAAGGTGCACTAGAAAAAGAGCTCAGAGAAAGTAATTGTAGGACCTTACTGCTCCAGACTCTGGCCATATACAGGCACTGGGACTTCTTTGAGCTGGAAGGATAACAGCTTTAAGTCTCAACAGAGGGAAAGAAGTTGCCTGGAATCAGGCCTTTTTGCTGGGGGCTCTGATAATCCAGAGACAAAAGTCGATAGTGAATTCCAGAGCAGCAGCTGTGATGTTTCCATCTGGGGACCAGAAAACATCTGAATGAATGAGAGAAATGATCTAACAATCAATAACTTTTTTCAAGGCATCACAAGAAGCCTTTGAACAATATCACAAGAAGGAAAAAAAAAAAAAAAAGAGAGAAATGCTGTTCTAATGGAGGAGAAAATGAACCCACAAACAAGACCAAATTGACATACAGTATAGCACTATGTTCACAGGAGTAAAAAGGAGAAGAGTCTAGGAACTGAGAGTTTCAGTCCAGAAAAATATTATTTAACAATGTTCTTAGCAAGCTTGACTATGAAAAAAAAAATCCACTGATTGTGGTGAGGAAGAAGTCTTGCTTTAATTTAATTTACAGATTTTATAGAAATCTGTAGTTCTTCTAAACCCGAGCTTCACATTTTACTAGACCAAAATTTTGTTCTATTATGTAGATGACTACATCTTGATCAAAGGAAAAAGGTAAGATGAAAGATCACCTATCTGTTAGGACAGCAGAGGGAAAGGGTTAAAAAAGAACATGTAAGCAGAGAACCCAAGATCCTGGTTCTTTCACCCTGGAGCCCTTACTGGGACAGCAGCATCCAGGCTACACTGGTGAAGTTTTATAAATTACCCTTCCAAATGCAGTGTAGGGGAAGTAGAGGATGGTGAGGTCAGAAACCTTTTCTTGTCATCTCATACCATTCTCATAGGGAAGGTGTAAGCTAAAAAAGCAGACAAAGGAAGAAGAAAAAAAAAAAAGGAAAACCAAAGCCTATTTCAGACCAAAGCAGGCTCAACAGTGGAGCAACCTGCAATAGAACAGAAATCAGCTCAGGTATTTGAGGTTGAACAGAGTTCTTTTATAACTTACAGATGGCTGAAATCACTCATAGGATTTAAGAATTTGCTGGTCTTGGTTAGAGTCCAGAAAGTCAGGAAACAATAAGAAAAAACAGCTTTTATATGTACTCCTGGTTTAAATGGTTTCCAGGGAGCGTTTATATGTTGTCTAGAGATAAACTTCAACCCAGAGTCATGCAGTTGCAAAGTATTCATCTCCCTGCTAAGGTGGGATGTTAAATGGAGGTGTTGTCATGGAGTAAATGAGACCTACTGCTTTGTGAAAACATCACAAAATAGCTGCCTGGCCTTCTCATAGATAAACCTTCTGGCAAGATAACTGGCAGAGAAGCCACAGAAAAAAAACCCAACCAACAAAAACAAATAAACAAAACAAAACTACCAGCAGATGTCAAAAAATCCCCAATGCAAAATCATTTGGTCAATCTCAAAATTCCTCAAAAATTCTATTGTAAATTCTCTTGGGCCTTTCTATGTGGTTTGTTTTTTTGGTTTGGTTTTTTTTTTTTAATAACTGTTTTGGTTCTGGAGTAAGAAATGTATTTCATACTTCATACTTAGTAATATCTAACATATTTATATGTTATATGTTATGTTCTATTTATAAAAGGAACGTATGTAATGTCTAGTCCATATAATTACATTTTTAAAAAAATCTGAAAACCAAATGAAATTTTTACAGGGTTTGCAGATAGCCTTAGGGGAATGGATTCCTTATTTAGTTCATTTGGAGTCCAGCAAACTCTGCTCTTTCTCCACTGGAAAATTGCAGGTCTTCAGGACACTGGATTTGCTGAAGCTTTGAGACTCCAACATTCTGCCCAGGACTTGTCTCCTTTGAGTGAGAAATAATTACATTACAACAGGTAATGGCATCCTCACTATTTTGCAGAATTATGCAAAATAGGAGATGAACTATTGTTTGAAGAAATAAGAAAGTCAGTTCCCAGCAGCCAGGTGCTGTCAGAAGGCACCAGTCTGTGGGGCAAGGGCAAGCAGGGAGGTCGATTTCTGGGAAGGATCACAGGAGCTCCTGCCTAAAGACCAGAACTGCTCTGCCTAGTTAGCATCCTGAGAAACAGTGCCTTGAAACACAGTTGAAAATAATAGACCTCATATTTTATGTCAATGGGTAATTTCAAAGATAAGCCACAGCTCTCTCTGTATTTTTATGAGGGTAGGAAGCAGGGAATGAAATATTTCAGGGCACTAGGAGATTAATATTGCGGTGGGATTCAAAAGTTCTGGTGCAGAGTTTAAGCACTGTTGTAATGAAACTTGGTCTCCCTGTGCTATGAAATGCACACACCCTAATTATTTCATGACATTTCTCACACAAACACAAACCCAGAATACTTTATCACATTAAATAATTTAAAAAGTCATGGACAGATGAAACACCATCGAGTGTATGAACTTTAAAAAACATCTTTGTGAATCACCTGAACTCTACAACCTTCCAGCCCTCCCCCTGCTACAAAAGCATAACTTAATGTTATGATTTTCAATTTCTAAATGTAAGGCAATTAAGAAATGCTGAATTCCATCACATGAAATTCTGTGATCTTTCCAGAATGCATCAGGTCTTAGATTTACAAATTATGTCTTACAACTAAAGATATGATTCACATGTTTAAGGCTCCTGAGATGCTTAATCAATAATGCTCCAAGAAAATGTGGGTTTAGAGTCTACGAGCTATTACCCATCAAAAGCTGCAGGTTTGTAGCAGGAATGTTGCTGTCTTCGTGTGGAAACTCATCAATGCCTATTGACATCTCTCTGTTTAATTGCAATTTAAATCATGGTGTATTTCATTAGATCTGAAAATGGATTACAATGCTCCATTAATTTTTTAGTTCTGTATGGGAAACTTCTACTAGTGACTCTATGGGTCATATATAGGCCTTGGTTTGTGAAGGGAGATCCCATTGACATCAGTGTGAGTTCTGCACATGGACTGAAGGCATGACATGGCCCATTATTCTCAATTTTCCATAGTACAGCTCTCTGAGAGAACACATCACAATAGAAATTGTTTATCTGGGATGCATCAATAAATATATTCCAGATTTATTATCAAGATTGAAAAAATTCAAACATTTTCTGTACCCACAGTCACACTTTTTCTAAATGATATTGTCATTCCTTTTTATTCCTTTCATATATAACATACAAAACCATCCACATGAAAAAAAAGAATCTGCTGATGAAAAAACACATCACTTATATTACCAGAAGAGGAAATCAACAACAGATCTTAACTAACTACAACTGGGAACTCTGTCATTGATTTCAGATAGAAAGAAATCATTTTATGGAATTTTTCTGCTAGTCTATTTCACAATAGTGAGAAAATTTACTTTAAAAAAAATCATAGGTACCTGTTGGCTAAAGATGCACTGGCAAGTAAAGGAATGAACTTGAAGGGTGTATTCATTAAGGAGAGGCAAAGCACAAGGTGGTGTGAAGCAGGATATAATTAGCAATGATGGTGTAAAACTTTAAACAAAATTCACACAGAGTATCAATAGGAAAAATTGTAATGCTGAGATTTTTTAACTGTGAGGGTAAAAACAGTGGTGATTTTGTTCTCTGTGCTATGCACATGGAGCACTCTAACACAGTGTTAGAAGCAACTCGTGTTTGGTTAAAGACCTTCGACCCTGCAGCTTTCATCCCACACATCAGGAATGAACTCCAAGCACTTGGGGCCCATCCAGACCCTGAAGACACAGCCTCCACTGAAGGCAGGGCAGTGCTTCTCCTCAGACTGTGTTCTTCCAAGTTAAAATGTGGGAATGGTGCCCAATGTTCTACGCTTCTTTGACCCCACTGCTACCTGTGGAGTGGCAAACCAGACTTGTGTTCAAAGCAAATTATACATCATCCTAGCAATAAGATTTGAGGGTTACTGAAGATTTTTAGTCCACGCTCAACAAAGAGTTGAGTTTAAGGCAGTTTAGCAACAGAAACAGGGCTTGATCTGAGGGAGAGCAATGAACAAAAGCAGAGAGCAGTGAGGGAAGGCAAGGAGTTCTTGCACCTGCTGATGCCAGGGCAGCTAAGACAGAGGTAGAAAATACCCTGTCCTTTTCCCAGAGCTGGCCCTCCACACCATTGGCACTGCATGCCCCAGTATCACAGGCCTTCCTTTCTCCCCCAAAGTGCCAAATCATTACAGTGATACTCATCCCCCTGACAGCCAATGAAACCTGCCAGTAAAGCTGAAGTTGTCCTGACTCCCAAAAACTTCAAAAAGTTACTCCCACAGCTCCTTTTTTCTTAACGGAAGATGGACTCATCAGGTATTGGGAAAGACTTTGCTTGTGTAAAATGCATATAATTTAAGAATTGCATGGGGGAAAGGCATTGGACCATGACAGTGCTGAGTTATTTCCTATCTATCCAACTGGTGTTTTCCCAGGAAGGACAACCCATTGCTTGCTTATTATATTGAAATAGTTAGTTGCTGTGGTATGGATCAAAGAAATTGCCATGGCTCAGCAAGTTGCTGGAAAGGTTTTTATGGATACTTTTGATGGAGTAGATGCTCCTGTGCTGAAATATCATGCCAATATCTTTGATATTATGTGCAGGAAGAAAATAAACTGTACAAGAAATAATCAACATGGAAAATGCAGATAGCTTTGAATAGTGCTCTGAATCCTGCAAAATTTTTTCCAGTAACAAATTCCATTGCCACCATTAACTCCAGCTGGAAAATGGAGGTTTTGAACACAGTCAAGAAGAATCCATCAACAGTTGAAAAAGTCACTGTACCTATTTAAATCCATGTCGTCTTGTGTGATCCATTTTTACAAAGCACATGCTGAGTGCTGTGTATGAACCAACAAAGTGGTAAGTAAGACAGGAAGTGCAGAGAAATCCGACACTGGAATAAAGGGAGAGCTGAATCTACCAGTGAGGATAATGCTGAACCTAAATGCTTACTGTACTTCCTTATTAAGGATTGGGCTTAGCCACATTAGAGCCACCTACTCACCACTGAAACCCTCCCTCTCACTATTCTCCCCAGCCCTTTTTGTCTTGTGCTACACAGGAGGAATGGGGGAGTTTTGAAAGGTGCTTCCTCTTAGTGTCAAGAAGCTTTCTCATCATCACCCATTGTCCCTGCTCCTTCACTGTGCCTGTGCCTGGGAAACTCAGCACTTCTCAGCATTCTCATGGCTGGCAGAGCTGGATGGGAGGAGCACAGTGCTGAGCTGTAGGATGAGCAGATGAGTGGAGCCTCTGAAGAAGGCTTCAGTCTCTTTCTGCTCTGGTTCGTGACAAATTTCTGTAGAATTGATGGTTGTCAGAAAGACTATCCTGACTTTTGGCAGGGCTAGGATAGCAGACTGGCTATCCTTCAGCTGCTGCATTCATTGTTAAGGTAAGGCACCAGCCTTTTTCATTCAGGAGGGTCTTAAAAGTGTAGATTCTGCCCCTACCTTTGATCAGAGGCTTTGCTCAGGGCAGGACACACCTGGGACCACCAAAGTCTGTCTTCCACCTAATCAAGGAGCGGGGGAGCTATATAGGAAGCCCATGCACAGTAACTAGTAGGCAGAAAGGAGCCACTGGAGAGCGTGCCAGATCTGGGATGGATCCACTGCTTCACACCACCTCAAGCTTTCTCACTCCTTGGCAAAGGGGCCAATCCACAACACTCAGGGGAAGGGTTCTCATTTCAGGGACATTTCACACTTTTGAAACAGGAACTGGTGAACTACAGAAGTATTAGTATGGAGGTGTCAGTGTCAGAAGGGGGCAGGGAAAAATTAACAAAATATTCACATTTAAGGAAGGATTAGCACTTAAATGGCTGTAGCCGTGGTACCTGATATCCTGCATTCTGTTGGGCAGCAGTCACAAAGAACTTAAATCTGTTCTCTTGCATCCAGGTTATCATACCTGAGTAAAAGTTATGTAGTGGATCCAGTCAGAAGAGCAGAACACTTTGGGTGGTGCATAGCTGTAGACTAAGTCTGGGTAGTAAAATTTTTATTTTGCCATATATTTTATAAATTACATGGAAATATTAACAGTGTTTCTTTGTCTGATTTTTTTCTTTAATGACTGCTTTCAAAAGACAGTAAATAAATTAGCCACTATTGATCATGTAGCAATAGAGTAGTTAGCACTTTTGATCCACGCAATTCACATAAAAAGATAATGTGTGAAATGCACGAAGCATGCGCATCATGTGTGAGTATTGTCATCAGTAGTCTTGTTTTTCAATAAAGAAAAAATTGTTTGGGGAAATTGGTCAAACAGCTACTGCTATTGCATCCACACATTGCTGATTTCTGATATTTTTGCTAAAGATCAGTAATGATATTCTATTAGAGTGATGAGACCAGAATTAATTTAAATAACTTTGTGCCTGATTCATGAAAAAACAAAAAGATGCCTCCACAGCCGGGGGCCATTATTTCTGTAATTTTTCCATGGAAAAGTCATGTGTTCAACTTCCAGCTCAAAAAGAAAAGTTTTCAATTTATACAGATACGATTTTATCTTCACAATCAGCTCCAGAGGAATCACCTAACTACTAAAAGGAAAAACCCATCCACTGCCTAGCTCAGAAATACACCAATCACACAACAAAACTCAAAAATTTTTTCTTCTAAAATTTATTTATCCGAACCCACTGCAGCTGCAATCAAAGAGTAAAATTAAAGAGTGAAACACAGAAGAAAGCTGATACACTGATATATTAATAGATCGTTTGCCTTTTAGACATCAGTATAATTATCATTACTGAATAAATAGAAATGCCAAAAAGTTTTTAAAAGCATGAATCTAAATAAAGATAGGAATTAAGGTAAAACACAGAGCCGTGTTGCACTTCTCTGACATTCGAGCAGTATGTTCCGTTCAACAGCTCACATTCACTTGTTTGCTCACAGCACATCTCTCAGCAAACTGCAGCAGCGTTGTAAACACCGCCTGCATTTTGCTCCTTCGCTTGAAATCTTTTTTTTTCACATCGTGAGCAAGAGCTGTGTACCTTGGAGAGATATCCCAGCCAGCTGAGAGACAAATGATGTGGGTAGCATAACTTTATGAAAGTGCAGTGCCTAAAGGAGCTCTATGATAGATTCTGCTCGAACAAAATCAGATGAGTATTGCCTGCTGGTTAGAATATTCCTGTGAAGGCCAAGTCATATCATATTTCAAATCTGGCAAAATATTTACAATATTATCTTTACATTTTCTGGTATGATTTTTATTAAAGTATATACTTGTTCGGTAAAGAACAACCTCAAACCACCTCAACCACAAAGAAATTATCCACACTTGTACTGGGAAGTAGTTTGCTTTCTAAAGATACAAAGAATGTTTAAAATTAATGGAAGAAAAGCAACAGGGAAAAAAATATCTCCTCAGTTTGTTTATAGTGTGCTTTTGAGAGTGCTTTCTGTGTGGCCAGTGCTAGCGTTTCCTTTAGCTTCCCTTCGTTTGCGTGTGCAACTTTCAGAGCCACAGAGAGATTATTTGTAAAGATATACACATGTAATTGAAAAACCACAAAACCTGGCCAAAAGATGCAGTGAAGGCAAACTCACTGAATTTTAATCCTGTTTTTAAAGGAGTAGATTGCAAGTTTTTAGGGGTGGATTAAACTTTTAGGACATAAAGATCTGCAAACCATGATTTTCTTTTTTTTTCAAAAAAGTTTTCTTTCAACTTCAAATATTAAACCTCCATGGGGAAAATATTCTTCAGGTGTGAAATGTTCTCTGAAAACAGAACCTACTCCTTGCTTTAATATTCCTACTTCAAGAAAGTAACTTACTGATCCCAGATGACAGTGAGGATACAAACAGTAAAATCTTTCACATCATTTGTTTAATGAATTTTAATAACACTTTACTGTTGGTTTGTTGTTTGTTTTGTTTTGGTTTTTTTTCCAAAAAATACATCTTTCTAAATGCTGCTCTTGGCAAGATAGGAAAGTGAAAAAGAAAAAGATTCTTATTTGAATATGGATTGCAGGATCAGGCCCATTGATCTTGGCTTACTTTCTGCTTAGCTTGCAATGCAGCAAAAAAATATTAAAGACTCGTAAGGCCTTTTTCAGGTACATATACTACAGTTTCCTGCAGCTATAAATCCTTTTGGTTTAAAGGATTTCATCTTAATTACCAAAAACATACATCCAAATCCAAGGCTACTTCTTTCTTACTTTTTTTGTTTGTAATTTTAATATTAGCTTTGCTTCCTAAATAATTTCTTTAAGATCTTCAGGCTGTTTTACATTTTACTATTCCCTTTTTATGCATTTTCTGTCCTTATATTTCTATTTAATACTTGTTTATGCATTTCTCAATAATTTTAAAACATAACCTCAAAAATAAAATCATACCTTTTCTGCTAGGAAAACCCTTTGCTTCAATACAAATACAGTGATTTAAGCACCCTTCTGGGGTTTTTTAGCTGTTAGTGTTCCTGGTCTCAAATTTTAGCATCATTATTTAAAATGAAGGAAAAAAATCAACTTGCAATTTAGACAGTTACCAAATTACCAAAACTAGTGCAGCAACTCTTAATGAGTGAAACCATTAACAATTTTCTGACTGCAGCCCCTGTTCAAATACCTTGGACACCTTGTTAGCACAGAATGAGGTGTTCAATCAAGACACTGGGAATTGGAAGTACCAGGGCACAGTTTTGAGTGGTGATTACAAGGGCATGAGTGTGAGTGCCAAAGTAACAGTCTTCTACACTGCAGGAAGCTGAGAAACCTTCAAGTCTACATTTGTAAATCAGCCTGGATGATTACAGCAGTCACAAGCAAAGAACATATGAAACAATTATTTGCACCGTTCTTTCGCTCTTTTAATTTGCTCTTAAAATGAACACAGTGATATTAAGAGCCATTAGTGCTTTGTCTTTGAAAATTTCGTGAGACTTCATATCTTTCCAAGCAGCATCTTAAATTGCTTAAAAGTAGAAATGTAACAAGGAACTATTGTTTTCTGATTGTTAAATCCCTTTCACATCAATAATCTAAGCTTACATTAGCATTCAGATATGCCTTTGAATTTTCCTAGAAAGTATTTGGTTCATATGCAGAAGCAATATGATTTTAAGCTTTCTACTTTTCTGCTTCCTAATTGCTGTGACAAAGACATTTTGCCTTTCTTAAAAGAATAAATTTTAAAAACAAGTTTTGTCACATTAATATCATGTTGCAGATGTAGATCTACTTCCATTCTATTAAAACAAGAGAGTACCACTCTTTGGTGTTAACTTTACTACTTTAATTTTATAAAAATAGTTATTTATAATAGGTTCCATACAATCCACTCATTTTTTTTTCTTTAAATCCATAAACTGTAATCCATGTAGAAATAACCCTGAACATTTTTAAAACTCATATTTCAGACACAAAACTTGCAATTAGGAGCTACTTTTATATTAAAGATAAGGAATTATTGACTAAGGAAGGGATGAGAAAAAGCAAAGAATTAAATTATCCCCAGTGAAAAACTGGAAAAGATAATCTATTTTTTAAAAACTGAAAGTATCCTGATACATTTTTGTATTTCATGGATATATATAATATACATATATATATATGTAATTCTAATATTTCACTGCCTCTGGTTTGAAGAAATAAATTGGGATGGAAAGTATCTAAAAACCGCTGCTTTAATTGAAGAGAAATATAATGTTTCTGCTGTGAGTTTTTTGGACAGCTCATCTAATGCCTTTTATAGAAATAAGCAAAGTATATTATGGGCTTAATTATCATCTCAGTTGTACTAATTGCTTATATAAATAGCACATAGAAATTAATTTTTATTCTTTTTGATCATCAAGAAACATTATGCAAGAACTTTTCACAGAGGACCTTTTTCTTACATGTATTATTGTAGGAACATAAAAACCTTATTTCAAATTAATACATTTTTGTAATAATTATTTGCTTGCATAATTCTATTCTGAGCCTTGCAAAAATAGCTAGTTCTCCAATTTTAAATGCATCATTATGTCTAACAAATCCTGAAATACTGTCCTATCAGTCTCTGGCTTTACTACTGGTTTCTGGAAACTCCCCAGAACAAATCTTTTAGCACTACAAGAAACAGATAATTCTGATTCTGAGTCTAATACTTGAAGACTCAAAAATTATGAAAACAATACAGCCAACCTGTACTAAAACAAAACTCCAGACTGTAATATACTTCACTGTTAATGACACACTGGGGAACTAAATTAATGCTGTAGGGAATGCAAAAGTGCAGCGCTGGGGATCTAAATTTATGCTGTAGGGAATGCAAAAGTGCAACATCTCTGTTGCTATTTTGCGCTTGGTTTTTTTCCTACGTAACTTTAAATTATGGATTGCTGTAAATTTGGTACCTAAGGGTGCTGAAGCTTTCAGGTAATATCATAAAGTTACACAGCACTTAAAAATATAGCTGAATATTCTCACCCCTCCCCCGCTGCCCAGCTATACCTACCAGCAGCTGAAAAAAGCAGTAATTGAAATTAAAGGCTCCTCCAGCACGTAGGAACGTCTGGGTTTAATAACCGGAGGGGTTTCAGGTGCAGAGGGCGCTGTTGTTCGTGTATTCTGCAAGCATTTCCTGAGCAGGGAGAAAAACAGGGATCCACCACTTTAATATTTTTAAGCTTTCCATAAAATGTCAGTGGAATTGCTGACATATAGATGCTACCTTCCACAGTATGTGATGAGTTTCCTGAAATAAATCCTTTTCGTGGCAGTCTAGAAGGGAGATGCCAGCTATCGTCACTAAAGTGAAATGTTTTTCACTGTTTCCACTTTACAGTCCATTTACCAAGATTTTATAACCCAGCCACAAGGTTCCTTCCATCACACATTTTCATATAAGGATATTTCAGTTATTTTCATTTTAAAAGCACACCAGATGTGTTTAAGTGTAACTTGCAATGTAAAGTGTGAAAACAATTTGAAACACATCACTTCTGTGGCATTCTCCAACATTTCTTTCTTTCTGAAATATTCTTTGCAGTTCATACCTAGTTGTTTCGGGTGTTTTGCCCATAACAAATTATTAACTACTTATACCCTCAAAAACAGAGTATATACCAGTAGAATATACCATTTATATCTTGAAATAACCTTCTGCACAGTAACTTTTCTTTTGATTTTTACATATGCATTTCTTAGCATTATACCTCCACACATGTAACTAACAGCTTTAAAGACATCATTAGTCCTGTAAAAAAAATTGTTTTCTAAATCTCTGTACAATGTACTACATCTTCTCATGCATTCACATTTTCTCTTCTCCCCCCACTGATAGAAAAAAAAAAAAATACCATGCCTAAAAAGAGAGTGAAAAAAGAAAACCAACATAGGTAAAAATCTTAATGACAATTCAGACCCACAGAAAGCCAGGAAACTTACAGTTACAGCTGAAATTTTGGGTTAAACTTGAATAATTATACTTAAGGCGTTTGGCTGAACAGGAAAGGATGTCACCCTGCAGTCCTTTTCTGGAGTCACTGGAAGTTCGACCTCAGTGGGAATTACAGATTCAGGCATCAAACATCCTGGATCAGCTCCTGTACTGAGTTTCCTGTGCTACCTAAGCCCAACGGGGTGTATTAAAGCCAAAGCAACAGGCTTTGTCCAGTTCCAAGTTGTGACTTTAAATCAAACTAAACTGCTCAAGCAACTTTATTAAGTTCAACATTTATTTACCCATAAAATCTGACCTTACCTAAAAAGTTATTACTTGAAAGAAAAGAATTGAAGAAGATTATGGGATATACTTTACTTTTCTTCTCTAATAAATTTTATTGATTCCTGTATTGCACTACAGTCTAATGCCTCTGCATTTTAAAGTGTCTGCAAAGCATCCACCTGGGAAATCTGATTTTTAAAATGAAGCTACTAGGTTAAACCATAAATTTTGGGAGAAATAAATTTCTCATGTGTCACTCCTGCCATGGGGCACTCCAACATTTGCAAAACAAATTCCACATTTCAAAGAAACAAAAAAAAAAATCAAAATATGTAGCTGACCGAAATTGCTCTTTGCATGAGGTTTGTATTCCCCATTAACCAAAACTTTACCTGGTTCAAACAGTGCCTGCATTCTAATAAAAACCAGCCATTGTTAGCTTTTCTCCTTGAATCAACGCTCATTCAAAAGTTTCCCACCTGATACAGGCTTTAATATAAGCGAGACAAAGTTGCATTTTCTGATTGGCAAGTTCTTTGCGCCCCAGCTACCCCCCAGCCTGGTGGAGTGGGGCTCCGAGATGCATTTTGGCCCTGTCTTCACGTCAAATCACTGCCATCAAAACAATGGCGCATATTACATGAAAATCTTGTGCAAATGAGCCATAATGGAAGTGAATGACAATCTTGTAAGACCGTGCAGCAGGATTCTCCTTTGATCTGAAATATTGTTAATCTTTCTCAAACATAACACTAAGTATACTTGGCAAATCCTGGATGAGAAAGTCCCCGTAGTGCGGCTGTGTGGACAGCCAGCCAGGAGCCAAGCACACCCCGACACAAAAAAGAGGCACAGCCACCAGAGAGGAGCACACCGAGGCTCAGCCATCAGCTCTGCAATTGCTACAAATTTGTTTACAATTCAAAGGCCTCTTCGCCCATTTCCTTTTCCCGAAAACAAGCTAAACAATATGTTTATTTATTCTTAATAATGGATATTTGCTGCTGGATCACAGCTTCATTTAATTAAGAAGCTGCAGTATTTAAGATATTAAAACCCATGCTTCGGAAAAGGTTTGCTTTTACAAAACACAGGCCTTATTTATTCACAGCTTAAGAAACAGCCTCACTCTAAATTATAGTTTTAATATGATCTTGCGGGGGGAAAAAATTCTAGCAACGTAAGGCAAGACTTTTCATTGGTAACAAAAGCATGATATAGGAGTTTATACTTTCCTAATGATGCTTAAAGCAAAGATCTGGAACGGTATGTCTTGGATGAGGTCATGCAACAACTTCAGGAGAGTAAAAACCTCTCCTTAGACTATCTTAGAGCCAACTCACACCTTTTTGTTGTGCAGCCAAATATGCACGGCGTATGTAGACGAATGCAAACAGAGTAAATCATGTTGATTCAGTGCTGGTAGGAAATATGCCTCTTCAGTTGTGTGCTGCTTTTGAAGTACTGCCTAAAAATCAGTCTTGGGCTTCAAAGAGAGGGGATTATAGCCTTTATCCAGCAATTAATATGGCTGAAACTCAGAATGTCAGCACCTGACGACTATACAGGCTGGACAGTAGCCTAGTAGGGGTCCAGTCCCCCTCAAGAACTGGAATTTACAATAAAAATGAGTGCATAAATAATATAAATGATAATATATAAAAGGAAATATTTTGGAAAGGGGCACAAAATTTTGACTTCTAATGACCTGTCTATATTTTGACATGTGGGGAAGAGGGGGAGTTGTGGTGTCCCTTGACCTTTAACCTGCCTTATCCACCTAGATCATTTTAATCTCCCACCAACTGTTAAGCAGAAAAGAGTGCTATTAAAGAGAAAGCTATTCCTTTTGCCTTCTTACATGGATCAGATGACAACCTCTCCAAGTCCCTCCTCTCTGTCAGAGTTCAAGGGTTCAAAAATGGTCAGAATATCAAGCAAGAGAAAGCCAGCAGGACTGCTGAAATAGAGTTTAACGACTTTATATTATGCAAAGGGGGGTTTTAAAAAAGGAAGATTCCATTATTTTGAAGTTTTACTCGGTGAATTTTTTTTTTTCAAAAACTTTCATTTCAGAAAATCATAGAGATTCTAATTTGAGGGGGGAGGAGAAATTCTTACATTATTATGATATGCTCCCAAACTTGTACCTAGCTAATAATCTTTTCCATGTTAATTCTTTATATGTAGTTCCTGAAGTTTGGGTCACGTACACATGTATCCATCAATAGCGTTGTACTGTAAATAAAATGAACACTCAACGCTCTAGTTCTAGCCAATGTGTCAGGGGAAATAAAGTAAAATAAGATAAAATGAAATTAAATAAATTGGAGCATGCAGTCTTTTACTTCATAACCATCCTCAGATGGCATTTCCACAATGCTACATATAGCACCCTGTTCCTCAGGGAACATCCAAGCTTTCTACTATTTCTCATTCTTAACCATAGACAGTTGTTATAACACGTTTCTTCCCAGAATTTCCACGTGCTTTGAAGAAAATATCCCCTGAGTACCCATGCTTAATGTACTTATGGAAAAGCAACTCTATATCATGACAAGCTAAACAATATGGTTCTTTAATAAAGAATGTGCGATATTAAATGCAGAGTTCTTATTTCAAAATGGTAAAAAATCAGTTTGAGGGAAGGAATATAATTGCTCAACATAATATAAATGGAATGGGTGCAAGCTGAATGTAATTTTTAACAGAGCCCCACTTTCTAAATATACATATAATGTGTTTGTGTGCCTGTGTACAGAGACATGATAAACAATAGAATTTAGAAAACTGCATTAGATTTTGGCTTTTGCATTAGGCCCTTCATATCCTGTGTATCCTAAAACGCTTAACATTGTTTCCATTGTACTTAACTAAATACAGTAATGGTGGTGCAACAACACAATGGCCTGTGCTCTGCCTTGGATGGCCGAGCCTGGCCTGTGACAGCCAGTTTTGGCTGGGAAGGAGGCTTAGCCAGCCTCTTTTCACAAAAGTGCCACGGCGATGTTGCCTAGACAGGCAGCAGGGACAGGAGAAAGGGATTTTGGATTAACATCTCATCTCGTGAAGGACGGCACCTCAAACAGCTCAACACCTCCCTGGTGCTGCGCTGCCATGTCAGCATTAAGAATCAGCCCAGGTCCTGGTGGGAGACTTAAACTTGTGACCTTCTAGCCAAGAGGTAAGAGCACTGCTGGCTGAGCCACACTGTCATTATTGCTATCTGCTTGCCTGGGCTGACATCAGTGTTGACTACAGTTTGACCTAAGAGTGGAAAATTGTTGCCCCCACAGATTTTCGAAGTAACCCCATCTTCCAGAAAAGCTTAGGGGTTTTTTTTTTCCCCTCTTGGAATTTACCTCTTCTACCAGAGAGCTGCAGTTTCCAGCAGATGCCTAATCTCTAAATACTGACTTCCTAAACACCTTAAAGGAATTGGAATACCTTTCAGGTATATCTGGAGTAACAGCATTTAAATGAAAATTTTTAGTTTAGCTTATAGTGTTTTCCAGGTAAAATGCATTTTTATAGTGAAGTTTCTGGTGGAGGAGGGAAGATTGCTGTAGTATTTCCAATAATTAAGATTAAATACATATTTATATTTTAGAAGGTAGTGAAAGACTTTTAAGGCACCTTGCACCCATATAGGCCAGGGTATTTTTCAAGGACACTTTAATATCAGTAGATAAGATACAAAAAGGCGTAAGAGAAGTGTTCAACTGATATCATGTGCTATGCACAGCAAAGGAAATCCCCTTGGGAAATGTTTTCATTACATTACAACATACATAAATTTGATAGGGAAGAAATTATCTGTCTTGATTCTGCTTCTGCTGAAGTTGCCATTACCAAATTAGACAGTTGATGATTGCAGACTTGGACCAAGTCACTGAAGACTCATTCCAATTTGACAGTGATGCTAACCCTATTTAGCAGATGTTAAAATTTAAGCATCTGAAGACTATCTAGATTTGCAAAGTGATGATGTAAAAAGGAATTTTCTAGGGCTGATGTACATTGTTGGTGTAGATAAACTTTGGAATAAATCTTTAGCTAGTAGTTCTGACAGGTTTAGATTTATAGTTTGATTTTTTTTTTATCAAAACTTATAATTGGTGCTTATCCCAAGCTGCTAGCACCACACCAAATTTAATTTAGAAGCACAAATCATAGCAGAAAGTGAAACTCTGCCAGATACTAGCAATAACAGTGCCAGCTAATTCTTACACATAAAAGAATTTCTCTCTCTCAGCAGATATCTCAGGGCAATCATACGTTCCTAAAGATACACTGAAAAGATGAACCAGTGATTTGACGGTGGGTAATATCCAGCAACCTTGTTTAATCAGATTTTAGCCTTCAAATCCTGCAAAGTCAGCTGGTTTCACGAGTTTCTGATTGCCTCAAAATCAGAGACTGAAACAATGAATTAGAGCTGATCACCTACAGCTCTAATTCGGGACCAAACACTGGCAGTAAATATTCCAGAATGGGAACATGAATACAAGCCTCAGCCTCATTTCTGCAGCCTAGATAGGAGGCATTGAACGGTAACATCTTTTTTTTTTCTATCTGTTCTCCTTTTTTTTGTTCAATGTCTTTGCTTGTTTATTAAAATGTTCACTGCTGTGATCCTGTTTTTTACCTGGGGAGTTGAGTGGATTTAAGATGACACATAGCTGTATAAATCTTATATGTACTATGCCTTCTGTAAAGATGTGCCTGGCTGACCAAAAGTAACTTTTATAAGCCAAGAAAAAGTAGTGGAAAGGCAGGGTGAGGGAGACCAAGGGGGTTACGTGTTCTGCACAATGTGGTAAATTTACAGGCTGTGGTGTGGGACTGAGTCTCTTCCTCAGGAAGCCAGCTCAGTCCTGGGGAGCAGTCCTGCAACCAGGAACTCTCACTGCTGGATTCTGTGCTCTTACCCAAATGTCATTTCAGTTCCTCAAATGAGGCTATCCCTATTCAGACAGATTTGAACCATAATCACACTGAAGACCTTTTACTGAGTTTTTTTTCCAGTAAAAACTGAAAAAATCTTTCTAACAAATGACATGAATAGATTTTGAGAGGTTTGGTCCCAATCTTTGCAATGATTCCAAAAATTGATTTTGGATAGATGTAAATTGTATATATGAAGCTTAAGAGTGCTGACCTCCAGATCTTAGTTCATTGATAAGGTTTTTTTCTTGCAAATGGATTCTTCTTCTCTGGAATTCATAGGCCGATTCTTCTACTACTACAACTACAACTACAACTACAACTACTACTACTACTATTATTATTATAAAAAAGCTATTCACATCCATGATTCTATGGATTACTGTACAAGGGCCTTTGTTCTTAGAAGTGGTTCCCTCTGAGTTTGTCAGAAATAATAAGAGGAAACAACTTCTATATATTTCCCAAAACAAAAGCTCCAAAATTGGACATCAAGCAAAATATTAAAGGAAATATTTCAGATATTTTATTTATACCAGTGCTCATAACTCAAGGCAATTGAACACCCTCACTCTTAGCACAGCTTTATTTTCTGGGCATTTTCCTGCCACATCTCCAAAGTGCAGGTCTACAGCTCTGGCAGTGCTTTGGGACATGGAATATCTACATCTTTCTGAGTGCTGCACCTCGACACCAGGAATCACACCACACCCCATCATCAAGAGCTTCCAACTTGTGTGGAATCCTTCCATGAGCTGACTGGGATCCCTGAAATCCATCTTACACTTGCTGAAAGGCAACGGCAGCAGCCTACAGCAGCATAATCTTCCCCATATTCTGTGCCAGCCTTATTCCAGTTTTGTTCTCTACACCAGACTAGCTCCAAAGCTTCACCTTTCTCTTTAGCCATCCCTGCCCTCCCCCAACACCTCACCAGCCCAAACCTTCCCATCAGACTCATACATTTGCCCAAATCCATCTAGGGCACCTCGTCTTCACTTATTTTGCAGTTCACTTCCACCTGGTACTGTCTCTATCTGTACACCTTTATCTTCCACCCTGCTTCTGCCATTACCACTACCTCTGTGCTGGAGATCTTTCATGTCGGAGCCAATTGCTATGGTTACAGGCAATCTGCTGTATGTTTCATCTCCAGGAGCTGTAAATGAGGGAGTTTTAACAGCATTTGAGTAAGCACTGCCTCTTCCTTACATGGAGAACACAGCCTCACTCTAATTCATCTATCTACTAGTTGCTGTTGCATCATATATATTACACTAATTCTACCTAGATGTACAGATTGACAATGAGCTCACACCTTGTGAGAAACAACAGCTACAGGACTTTTATGTTATGATCTTTTTCATCTTAACGGCGTACGGCTACTGTGTCAGTCAGACACCTTTCTGGCTTGTGTACACAAGCTCTGGTTCTGACTGAAGTAGGAGGGAGAAAAAGATTTTTATCTTATCCATATCTATATATAGTTCTGTAAAATGTTAGTGAAATAGAATATACACACTCTGCATCCTGAAAACATACCCCACAATAAAAAATGGTGGTCGTTCTTTGTGCCTTAAGACAGTATTATTGGTAGTCCTGAAGTTTTAGTAGCCTGGAGATGAAGTTCATGGCAATTGAGAATCAACTAAAATATAATCTTAAACAGCAGCCATTCCATTTTATTTGTGTCTGTGTTTGTAATAAGGATGGGAGAGTCAGGAGGCATTTCGACTCTGAATTTGGATCTATTTGTACCAGCCTAAAAGATGGACAAAATTGATAATACTAGTATTTTAAGGTTTTAACAAGTGAAAATCACACTAGCTAGAAAAACTGTTTTCATAAATGCAAATACAGAACATGCCAAGAACTGATAGTTTGATACTGCTACAATTTTGCACCAGAATCTGATAAAAACAGTTTGCCTGACTTTATTTCAGAAAGAATCCTGCCACAAACTCTTCCCACAGTTCTGTGTAAAAAAACAATCTGCTGGTCTCTCATAAACCTCAGTGGAATCAGGATGATCCCCACACTGATCTTCACACTTTCAGCTCAGTACAGGTGTCAACAGAGCAAATTCTGGTCTGTCCACCCCTCAGATAAAATATTTAGTTGCTCCTGCCAGACTAGAGGGGCACAAAGGGCCTCCAGCCCTGTAAGATTTTGAGCAGGAAGCCACCAAACCAAGTGGTCCTGATGAAGGAGCAGCCACAGCCAGGCCAGAGCACATGGCTTCAGTGCACACCCACACCTCTGGGAGCTGGCAGAGACTACACATCAGCACTGACACATTGGCTCTCATTAAGCAGTGAGGCAAGTTCCTGCTTTACACAGCAGTTGCACCACAATTCCTGTGTTGTCGGGAGCTGCAGCTTGTGTCTCTGTGTGTCAGAACACAGCCCAGTGCAAAGCCTGCTCCCTGCATCCCAGCTCTGCCTGCAGGTGAGGGGGCTGCTGGTGGAAAGCTCATTCCATGCTGGCTTTGGCCATGTGGGCTGTGTGAACCCCTCACCAGCACTGCCCACCAGGAGGGAGCTCCTCCCTAGACACAGACTACAAAAATGCTCTCTGACACTGCTCACTCCCTTGTCCCCTGCTGTCCCCTGTCCTCCATTGCTTCTCACCCAGCTGGTGATGCAGTCTAGTCCAGTGTGAAACTGGAACAATTGATGGGAAAACATTTCTCACTCGTAATAGCAGCACCATATTTAGATTAGGTATAATGCAAAAATAAAACAAAGTTGGGCCTGAATTTGGCTTTCTGTCTGTAACATCTTACAAAGGGATGGTGGCATATGAAGGAAATCAATATACCCTTTAGGCAAATGACTTTCCCTTCCAAGAATAAATCTCTCCAAAAATAAGATTATGCACAGTCATTTCAGGGCCCCAAAAAGAACATGATCCACAAATACAATAATTATTTGATTATATATTTTAACAAACTCTCTTCCAGTTGACAATGTGGCCTTTTAAATCCCTCCCTCCTCGGAATTTAATTACTCATCATTCACCCCTGGCTTTGCTGTGAGTGGCACATTGAGAAAGCTGTTACCCACACACTGAATTCCTGCAACTGGCAGTACCAAGCTGACCTTGGAAGGAGATGAACCTAGAATAGCAGAAACACAGTGCAGAGGGCAGGACATGCTGTGCCCCTCAGCTCAGCACCTCGTTCTGGCAGTGTCCCAAGAGAGGGGCCCTGAGCAGGACAGACACACTCTGTGTAGGCTGTGGCCTCTGCCCATGAAGCCAACGTGGTGCTTTGTTTTGTCATGGGCTATGGGGGAAGAACAACTGCAGTGCAAGTCTTGGTGTACTTGACAACAAATAAATGCCGGCATCAGCTCCAAGCCTGTGTTTGTTCATCAAGTTAAATAAGGTGTGAGAAGGTTTTCAGCATGAATTTACCCATGTGGTTTGGAAATTTTCACCTAAAAATCTTAGGCCTGTTTTTTTGTTGTTGTTTTTGGGGGGTTTTTTTAGCATCAATTGATTCCCACTTTTAAATTCATAGAGCATCTCACACTGTTTCCTGCTGTGGTCATCATCAGGTCTTGGCCACCAGATCATGAGGAAGCAAGGCATGAATGGCAGAAAACCCTGTGGCTGCCCTTATCTACAGAATGGCGAACACAAGCTGAGCTCTATGCAAAGTCTGCCGGGCTGTCAAAGAAAAATTACAAAGGGTTCCCTTCTTTCAGTGAAGTAATATATTTCTGACTTTGCAAAAGTATTTTACTTAGCCACAATTGCATCATATCTGAAATTATTTTATGACCTGAGGCGTGTGTAGTAGGCCCATCTGTTCTCTCATAGTGGCTCTGAGAGGCCTGCCACCATTTCATTCAGTGTTTAAAAATGCCTAAAATGAAACAACTTCCATATTTGTTAATGAGATTTACCAGAAAAAGAACACCACCAACAAAAGAGAACACAAATACTCTCGGTCTGTATCTTTCCAAGCCAACATTTTAACTTTTCAAATATAGCTACACAAACCCACGACAATTGTCACTAGAAAAGTAACTAAAATCCAGCTAGCAATGAAAGGAAAAGTGGCTGAAGGTTAGGAGCTATTTGGTAAACTACAGCCAGCTTTTACACTTGTGATTTTTAAGAACAAACCTTTAATTTTGAAATTCACAGTCTCTCCACCATTACAAGCCCCTTCAGGGCAATGATCTATCAAGTTCTGACTGTTTCAAACTGTTTGTGCTAGATTCAGCATCTATCACTCCTCAGACTTGCTGCACATTTAGCCACAGAGCCAAGAAACAATAATTTTCAATTAAGAAACCTGGAGAAGACTTGGGGACTTGATTTATGGTGCATGACTAATTATCAAATAGCTAGCCTAATGAAAATTAAGCTGCTGGTTACTACAAAGATTTAACTTCATTTTCTTGAGAAGAAGCCGATATGACCCAGAATATAATTTATTGAAGTTTTATTATATATTTTAAAGCAGGCAAAACAGCAGAAATTATCTAATTAAATTTTTAAATATGATTTTAAAATTTCTCATTTTTTTACATTGTACATGGTAATGAAGATAGCTCATGTAAACTTATATCTGAATTAAAAGCTTTTTATTGCCTGAAGTTAAAGTGTTTCCTTTTGGATGCTGATGAAAGAGATAGGAATATGAAGGGTGATATGACAGAAATTGCTTTTAAGGCTCAGTGCATTTCCAAGCAAAAGATTCTATTCAGCACAGAGTTGATGCACAAAAACTAGGTTCAATACCTAGAGTATTTTATATGTAAAATCCTGGTTAAATATTCTGTTTTAGAATGAGTTCTGGCAATCTTTAGAAAATAAGTAGGATAATGCTCTATGATTCTTATTTATTTTTAACTCTTTGTGGGTGGGATTCACTGCTTAGAGAAGTCACTAGGCTTTCTCTTCTCAAGTATTTTCTTCCTGCTCGTAAGAGTCTGTTTTGGGGCTGCAAGGGTCCAGCTCTGTGGCCGTGAGTAGCATACACTCATCTGAGCAGTCCCACAGGAAACCTCCATGGGGAAAGAGGAAGATTTACAATTAGGCACTAGGAGTGAAGGTGGAGGCCTCTTAATTACTATTTCTGCAGTGAACCGTTGGATAGAAATTCACAATGCTATACATTTAGGGTCTCCAATCATGCAAATATTACATTACTAAGCAGCAGGAATTAGCAACCTTTTAAGTACCCAATGCAAACAACTCTGTATCAAAGTCAGTAGTCACTACTATTTTTACCCCACACATTCACATTAACTTTCTCTGGTGCCCATGGATCTACATAGAAAAATGAAAAATGAAACAATACATTGTTCAAATAACACACTTTTGCAGAAGTTAAAAACTGAAGGTATTTTTTCCCAAGGAAAAAACAAATCTATTCCTATGGAAGAAGCCAGCCTTAGTTTGATGTGTGTCACTGCAAACAATTCTCCCTCTGCTCTGAGCCCTGCACGCAGCACTCATAGGCTTTGTTTTGTGCACTTAGGCAAAACAATGGGGAAAGAAATATCAAGGTGAAATGACATAACCCCCTAGATTAGAGCAGCTGGTAACAAGACTGCTCAGGATCGTCACTAAAGATACTATTCACTGAGAGGGAGAAAAAAAGGAAGGGGGAAAAGGATAACTTGATTTATTCAGGAAATTGCTTGTTTCTTCAGAAGGCCTTTATGGGGACCATCACTTTATGTTAGAAGACAGCTGGTAACCAGAAAGGGAGTGGGAATTAAATTAATTTCCTATCTTACCCTTTAAAGATCTGGGTTCTGTTCAAGTAGATGTACAGAGAGCAACTGATGCTTTTCCTTCAGGTTCCCAGTTGCAAAAACAGCCTAAACAAAGACTGCATATTTTTAGTATTTTCCATACTGAGGCAGCACTAAATTCTGATTAGCTCCAGTCTGGCTGGGGAAACTCTACCTACACTAATTTCCTTTACTGTTTCAAGACCCTACATGTTACATGTGTGTTTACAGACTTTATAGCTCAAATGGGGGACTTTCTCACAACAGGTTTGGTACAAGATGAGAGACACAACTCCAGACACTAAAGTCAAGTAACAATGCCTTGCACTAGTCCACAAGGGAGAAATCCCTCCCTTTCTCTCCCAAGGTGTTCTCCACTGTCCCTCTGAATTGCTTGGACTGGCGCTGGGAGAGCATGTTGTCTTTGCTCTCCCAAACCCATTGTGTTGAACTGCTGTGTGCTGTTAAACAGCTGCCACAATTCATCCCTGGCCTGGCCATACTTCAATAGTGGGTGAAGTGATTCATGCATCTACGGACTGTAAAGTTTGTAAAGCACTTCAGGATCCTTTAACAAAAAGCTGCTACATCACTGTAATTTATTAGCTGAGCACGTTAAGTCTTAATGACAATACCCTCCGAGGTAATGCAGCTCAGACTATTAGGCTGAAATGGTCTTGAAAAGTTTACACACAAAACTAAATGTACACTGTAAAAGCTTCCTCTGTTTGCAGTCTGGGGCCACTGTCTGTCCACAAAAAGACTTCCTTGGTCATGGTTGTTTCTTTAGGTTGCATGGCATTTAGGAGCTGGAAATAAACATATATCCAGATCCTTCCTTACACGGTGGTGCAGTGCAATGGAAGTGGTTGCTGCATCCAGTACAAGAATATTATCTGATTTAAAATGAGGGGAAGTTCTGTGCACTCATGCATAGTTCAAACTATTGACAAAAATACCGAGTACCTTTGTTCAAAGTGCCCTTTTGTCTCCTGATTTACGGCTGTCATCAAATTTTCAAATAAGGCCATATAAAAATATTCTGCTTCAAGTGAAACCACTTCCTGGGGGGAAATAAAAATACAAGAAGCAGGGAATAAGAAAAAAACTATTGTAGTCTATTTCAGGTCTGGGATGCAACATTCATATCTCCATGTTATCATTGTGAAGCTTCATGTGATCTTAGCCACCTGATCAATGGTAGATAAAATAAAACACTGGAGCCAGGGAGACAATCCTTACACATATACATTATGAGTTTTCTGTATCTGTAAGATGTTGGAAATTTATTGGAAGAAAAGAAGGAAGTTGATCTGTACATTAAAAGATATATGGTCCTTCATTATAGAGACCTCTCAACTAAAATTTGGAAAATGGTCGTTTTTCCTTTCCCACAAAAATTTCATAGTTCTGGCCCTTCTCTCTATTCATTGCTGCTAACATGCAATGTCCTCTGATTTCAATAACAGATTCATATTCCAAGTAGCAAGTTAACAGAACCTGAGACAAAGAGGAAAACTGCAGTCATTTAGTTTGACCTATATAGCTCAGGCCATGGCTGAGGTACATGGCACTGAATGTCATGGGGACATGGTTATCTGGGCCTCAGGTCTCTCACTGTCACTGCCTTCCAAGGCACATTTTGCCATCCTGGAAATCTTTGGTCCTAGCTATGAGAACTGGCATCCAGTCACTTTAAAATTCATGCCGTTGAGTTGTCGTTTTCTCCAGAACAAGTCCAGGACTGATACATACACACACTCCTTGAGCCACTGCCTCTCTGCTCAGACTGGAGGTTTGAATCAAGAGCAGGTTCATCATTTCCCAGGTTTATACAGCAGTGTGGTTTCTCTGTGAAAATCAGTTAGATGCATCTTGGAGTATTATATCTTAGAAACTACTAGTAGATTTTTAAACTCCACAGAAGGACCATAAGGAGTTTGACTCCTTCTTTATTCTTTTGTCCCACTGACCTTTTCCTCTTGGTGTTGGCTTCTGTTATAGGAATCTAATCCAAACTCCGTACCTTTTGGAGGTACTACACCCTAACAGGCAGAGATGCTGGGACAGTAGACAATGTCTGATGTTATCTAGGAAATGCCCTGTGTGCTTCTTCTTTAAAGCAGTGGGACCCAACCTGTGCTTCTCACTGGCCACTGAAAGGGCAGCATCTTCCAGTTTTCTCAATTGCTAGTGCAATGCTTAGTAATAATCAGTGCAGGAATGAGAGGAGATGGAAACAATGGAAGAGAAAATACAAGCAAAACAAGACTTACTTGAGATTTGAATAAATTAGCTGCCGATTGAGGGAGATGGAGCAGATGGTCAGTCAGAGCAACCTAAGCCCAGGCAGTCCTATGAAAAGCAGCACAAAGCCAAG
This sequence comes from Phylloscopus trochilus trochilus, assembly GCA_016584745.2. Taxonomy (NCBI): domain Eukaryota; kingdom Metazoa; phylum Chordata; class Aves; order Passeriformes; family Phylloscopidae; genus Phylloscopus; species Phylloscopus trochilus. The sequence continues at coordinate 6,385,509 of WQNJ02000041.1, read as the reverse complement.
CAGGCAGCTCACAGAGGAGGGCCAGCTCAGGCATCCAGGGCTGGAGAGACTGGCACCATCCAGTGCTGGGACAGGCAGGTATTCCAAAGCCCACCAAAAGGAAAACACACAGCCTACAGTAAACCCTCAGGCAGACTGCTAAAAAAAACAACTAGAAAGCCAGCTAAGTATCCACAGCTGTTCAGGCAAAACTAACTCTTAACTAAGCACCCACCACAGAATTTACCTCAAAAAAAACTAGAAATGGAACATCTTATTTGTCCTTTAATCCCTGTTGGACTGAGAGGCCAGAGGAGTTAAGAATCTGTGCCTTGGTATGGTTGTACAGGTTGGAACAGCCGAAAAGAAAACAAGTTCAGTGGTCTCAGATCATTTCCCAAAGGGCCTCTCATGCCACTGCTGGCAAGAGCTGCCTTTCTCCTTGGCAGCCACAGCCGAGACAAGGACAGAGTGGGTCTGGAGGTTGCCCACATTTTTCTGGATGATATTTTGTTAGCTCAGAGGACACTGCTGGGGTCATGAAGAGGGATTTGTATTTGCTGTTGCCCAGCCTCAGTTAAGGCAGGACTACAACATGCAGGCAATTGCTTTAGCTGCCCCTTTTAGCTCCACAAACCAAAACAGATTTTGCATTTTATTTTATTTTTAAACAGGACTTTGTTGCATGAAGAACTAAATATGTTTTGAAGGGAGTCTTTATGCTTTGCATAAAAAATTCAGTGAATGTCATCTTTACCCCTTGCAAGCACAGAGTTCATATTCAAAGGTACTTCATGAGAAGTGTGAAGGCAGATGCATTTTTTAAGGTCACTTACAAAATTTTAGATCAAAATGCATCAGATAATAACTGTGTCCCACTAAATAAAACAGGTCATGGATTCAGGAAAACAGTATGGGTGTAAAAACATCATATTTATAGAGAAACTGGTTCTCTTTCTAAAATGGCTAAATTTTTTTAAAGAAATGTGATTACTCTCAAATTTCCCTAGATACTAGATTATGGACCTGAAGGTATTGCTAGTTCCAAGTATATTCAAACTTAACAGCTGCAGCTTCTTGATATGAGCAGCATGTTTTCCCAGTCCTCAGACTACTGTACTATACAAAGTTTATGCTTTAGACACAAAGGCCATAACAAGCTGACCTAGGATAAAGTCTGAATGCAACTCCTAACATGGATCACTGGAGAATTCTCAGCAGATTCTGATAGACAAGGTCTTATCAGGGTGTTCCTATAGTGGAGTATCCAAGAAAGGAAATCAGTAATTTCAGGAGTTTTTCTCCCTGCTTGTTGCTGTTTCCTGTTAGGAGATATATCAGATCTCAGATAAAAGTGTTAGTAAGCCTAAATAACCTTTACAGGAAATGTAAAGTCATCCTGGCCTCCAGCTCTGGACCACATAAGGCATAAGGGATTTATCTGCTTAACAGCCATATATACCTACATCCTTGTATATGTGGCTTTTATTCCATATTTCATTTAAAGCACAAGTTAATTCTGGAGAGCCTGTATTTTCTCTGCAGTTAAAGCAAAACTTGCTGAAAACAAAACAATGCAAACAAAGTAGAAAAATATCATAATAGTATAACTATGGAAAGCTGAATCATCAACAGTGTTCTCATATTTTATTGTGATTTTTCAAAGTGCTAAGTTTCTCTATTAGAAAGACATGGAGATCTAGTTTTACAGCATATTTGAAACACAGAGAAAAATGTTACATGCTGGGCAATGAAATTGCATTTTTTTTATTCTTGAAAGAGACCTATCCATTTCATTCAGTTCTGCCATATTTTTAAGTAAAAAAACAATAGGAATCTACAAAAATATTTTGGTAAAATTCGTGAATATCTGCAGGGGTTCTGGAACTAAAAGTGATATTTCTTCCAACCTTCATATGAATAACTCATCTGCTAGCCCCATTTTATTTAGCACAAATGAAATAATAAGGCAGAGACACAGAAAACTGTTTCTCTGCTAATACAGTACTTCTCACTTGTTATTGGTCCATTAATACAAACCAGGCACTTTTTGTGTTAAAGACTGAAGTGATGGAGCAGCTAGGTGTGCTTGTGGCTAAACATTTTCAAAAGACAGTCTCTGATGAGATTTTAGTGTGCATTAGAAGGAGATGTATTCTGAAAAGTACGTTTGGGTAAGGCAAGTGAGCCTTAGGGAGGCAAAGGCCGGGCTGAGCAAACCAGAGCAGGACAGAGGCTTTGACCCTGGGATGGCTCCCAGGAATGCAGCCAGGTGCCAGGATTACAGCTGGCAAGGTAGTGCTCCCAAGCCCACGAAGATCAACAAACACAGCTCACATACTGCACCTGGGTATTTTCTTAATGAAAAATTGAGGGGCAGTGCTGCTTTTTCATAAGCCAGATATTAAACAGTCTGTATAGAAGCTCCACTAATGATTTCAAGAGAAACGTGGCAGTAAAGCAGAGAAGACCTTAGGCCACCTTTTGCAAATGGTGTGTTTTGGGTCTTGAGAAGATAGAAGCTGTGGGTTTTACTCTTGCATCTTGATTATTCAAAATAAAAGCTGACTTTATCAACATTTCAGTTTAAGACATGTATCATCCTGCCAAAACACAAAGTTGTTCCAAATACATTTGCTGAAACAATCTTGAATATGTTACATAATTTTAATTTTGAGCATTAGTTTCCCCTTTTCTCCAAATTTCTCTAAATTAGCCTTCTGCCTTATTCTGTCTCCTTCACATAACTCAGGTGAAACATTTCTTGAAGAAACCACATGATTAGCATAACCTACAATGGATGAGATGAAGCTTTACAGCTATTAAGAAGACAAATTTGAGTAACAACACTAAAATAGCACTACACCTAAGGTACACTGGGAAATAGCCAAAGGTTAAGTGTCCTTCAGTATGGTTACAGTAACAATATTATGCTTTTTTCAGGATATTTTAGCTTGGTTTAATGGATAAAATATTAAGAGTGATTTACCCTCCCCACCTCAGCTCCACCTACAATGTAGTGCAAATTAAGCAGTGTAGTGTCAATTTTAAAAATATTTTTTTCCTCTGGTTTCTCAAGCTTCCAGTTTCTAGCAAAAACTAATATTAACATTCCATCATCCATAAGGACTGCACCATGCTGTGCTAGGTTTGTTTTTGTCACATACCACCTTAAATTGTAAACCACCTTTGAGAACAGCCTTGCTAATTCATTTTCAACAGGTCATTTTAGGGCCAGACCGGGATTTGGCTTTTGCTTCTGAAAATTACATGTGAACATAATGCCATACAAATAATGAAAAATGTAAATATTCACCATTTGCTGGAATATCCTCAGGTCAACCAAACTCTTGCTGCTTTGTGATTAGTGGTCTATTAATGTGCACTGTGGCTATATCATCTTGCTTTCCCATGGTGACATTATAAGCCTATTAAATGACTAAGGATATACATAAACGTTGGGGGTGGAGGAGGAAGGCATTAGAGCATAAAGAGGAATAAACTTCTTTGCTTTTTTGGGTTTTGCTGCTGTTATTAGTAACGATGCTTTTTTAGTTCTCAGCGTAGCACATGTCCCTCACTCTTCAACAACTTCTCAGGGCAGCCAGAACAAGCATCCATTGCAACAAACCTTGCCTGTTGGTCTGGCTACACTCTTTGGCCAGAGGACCAAGTTCTGTCAGGAACTGGTCATAGAGGTCTGCTTTATGCCTCAGAGTGCTCAAGAGCTCTTTCCTTTCCATGTAGCACCACACAGATCTCCTGGGCTAGTGGAAAATATTGGATTCTGATCTGCACATCAGCCCTTTATCAGCCCTGATAAAGGTTGGTCTGCAATGCCCTACCACCATGATGACACCACCACTGACCTCCCTTCTCCCCTGACTCTCCAACTCACACCCAGTGTCTTGCTCATCCCACACAGGATATCCACTCATCTGACACACTGCTCCTCATCAAGGCAACCCCTGGCCTGCTGCTCCTCCTGGAGAGTTTGTATGCACCCACCACACCACTCCACCTGCAAAACCTCCCCTCGTGCCACAGCTACTCCAGCAACCGTGAGGTTCTGTGACTGCACTCAAGGCTCTGGTGCCTCCTGTGTGACCAATACACTCTGGGCACTCAATTTCTTCCTAAAAGCACTCTTCACTGGACCACTCATTGCTCTGTAACTCGCTCATTAAGGCCTTGGGGTTTGTTGTGGGACAGTGCAGCAGGGGGAGGTATCACTGAGACTTTTCTTCCTTGTGCCTCTCCAGGAAAGCCACAAGCAAAGTCCAAAGATCCCATTCCAAGAAAGAACCCTGGCAGGGTGGCAATTTCAAAGTTACTGTGCATCTCTTTGCCATTTTGGCCAGTATCTGAGCCATCTAGTTTTCTCTGTGTCCCTGGGAGGTGTAAAAAACTAAGCATGCAAATGGAAACCAGGATATGATCACTACTAATTTATGAAATCTGAGTTATTATAAACAATGCAAATTTCCTATTAATCTCATAGAAAATATGTTTTGTGTTAGAAAAGTAGAGTAATTTACCGTTTCCAGGGCAGCAAATTTATGAAATTGAAATATAATTTGAATTCCTGTAGGGTTAACAGATAATATTTTCACAATTCATTTAGCTAAATTCACATTTTCTTCTTTTAGCTCTCTTATTGGATGACTAAATTATGATGTATATTAAGTTAACTTTTGATCACTAAAAGCTGTGTTCAGACATTTTGCTACTCTGCAAACGTTAGCCAGGAGCAAGAGCTTTGTTCTTGTTAGGTGGGAAGAAGCCTCTTCCATAACAGTAGCATGCCATGCATTTTAGGCAAGCAAGGGTTTGGCCTTTTATAGCCTTGGAAATACCTAAATACAGCACTGTACTATGAATCTGCTTGAAAGGGAAACCTCAAACTCCCAGCTTGGAAATCCTGACTTCCATCTGTCATATCCTAGTAGAGGCAAACATCTTTTCAGGCCTTCCCTTCCATAATGTGGAAGGTATTTATTAGATTTCTCCAAATTAATCCAGCCCAGAGCTGGTTTAATAGTGTCATATTCTGCTAATTACACAGTCTTAACATTCAATGTTGCTGGCTGTGAAATGTACCCAGCCTCAACATCTCCATTTGATGGACTTACTTGATGTTTTGGCTGCTGCTGTTCAGACCCATCTGCTTGAATGGCATTATGCCCACTCATCAATTGGTTGGACCTTTTCATTACAATATAGATGTCTATCATTTATGAGTTTATGCTGGTTTTCCAGCATTAGACTCAGCAGCCATGTAGTGAGTGCCTCATGAAAGGCAAAAGGCACACATAGTGACACAAAACCCTGAAATCAGGTTTCATTAACAATGAAGATAATACAGTTGAGGTAGATATTGTATATTTACATCACTCATTGGGAACAATTTATCAGCTGCATTTATCCCTTATTCTTTCTGTTTTGAAAGAAAATTTATGCACAGGCAATTTTTCCCCCAGTCTATTCTTCTCTGGGTGAGCGGTAAATCTGCAAACACGTGCAGAGCTTTCAAAGTTCCACCGCTGGGTATTTGTGTCTGTTTCATCATGGGTTTGTTGTTTTTTTAATTCACATTCAGCTGTTTGCATAGACAGACTGCAAGAGGGGAACCTGTAAAAATGAATAAATAATTAATGTCTAATAAAGGGTAATTTGTTACGAGGAATGATCTTTGGGCCGGGAAATGGGAGAATTTGGGCCTTCAGCTAAAGAATATTTGTTCCTGAATGTTACCTTCAGGAAAATCCCTCCTGAATAAGCATTCACAGGCAAAAAGAGAGATGACTGTAGACAAACTACACAGCCACTTGGGACTTTAATTCAAGTTTATGAACTTCATTAAAGACAATTTACAACATCTGTGGATATTTTCAGTGTTTTTGCAGAATTCATTTTACTTTATTTAAAAATAGACACCGTTTTTCTAAATGAAGGATCAAAATTTTCTATCAGCATCGTATGTTATGTTAAGTGTTAACCAAATATAAATCTGAAGACAAAATGGTGATATGGAATAAACTAATAAAAGAAAAGCAACCAGACAGATATTATTACTGATATTATTTTCGATGCTCCTGCACTACTTTCAGTGGTGACATCATTCAAGAGCCTTCAAATAGCTATTTTCTCCCCTTTCTGTTACCTGAAAAAATAGCAGCACCAGGAAAGGAGTTTCAGACAAGCAGTGTCTGCTTTGTATCACTAATTTAACAAAATCATTTCAGGAACTTTTTAAGATAGTCCCACTCAATTTTTTTTTTTTTTTTTTTTTTGAAGAAGTGTCACTATATAGATAAAGGAAGACTATATGAAAAATCAGAACATGGGGCAGGATAAAGGACTTCTGAAGAGTGATCCAGTTCCTTCCAGGTTTGTCAACAGCAGTATGCTAGCATTTTGTTTCCTTGGTTTTCAGAGCCTGGTGTTATCCCTGACGTTCATGGAGAAATCCACAGCTTTAACAGCTTTCATGTCACCAGCTAGGTCTGCTCAGTAACCAAGCCTCTAGTCTTATCCTTTTCCCTACCTTTTTCTTCCCTCCACACAGACACATGTAACATATTGTCAGCGTTCAGCACTGCCTTGGCAGTATTTTCATAAAAGGCTCCGTGCCCCGTGCTGGAAGATGGGGCAAAGCCCCTGTGCGGGCACAGGTGCTGGGGCAGCTCCCTGCCCCGTGTGACACCAGGTGCCCCCTGCCCCGTGTGACACCAGGCTCTCCCTGCCCCGTGTCACACCAGGCACTCCCTGCCCCGTGTCACACCAGGCACTCCCTGCCCCGTGTCACACCAGGCACTCCCTGCCCCGTGTCACACCAAGTGCTCCCTGCCCCGTGTCACACCAGGCTCTCCCTGCCCCGTGTCACACCAAGTCCTCCCTGCCCCGTGTCACACCAGGCACTCCCTGCCCCGTGTGACACCAGGTGCCCCCTGCCCCGTGTGACACCAGGTGCCCCCTGCCCCGTGTCACACCAGGCTGTCCCTGCCCCGTGTCACACCAGGATCTCCCTGCCCCGTGTCACACCAGGCGCTCCCTGCCCCGTGTCACACCAAGTGCTCCCTGCCCCGTGTCACACCAGGATCTCCCTGCCCCGTGTCACACCAAGTGCTCCCTGCCCCGTGTCACACCAGGATCTCCCTGCCCCGTGTCACACCAGGTGTCCCCTGCCCCGTGTCACACCAGGTGCTCCCTGCCCCGTGTCACACCAGGTGTCCCCTGCCCCGTGTCACACCAGGCTCTCCCTGCCCCGTGTCACACCAGGTGCTCCCTGCCCCGTGTCACACCAGGTGCCCCCTGCCCCGTGTCACACCAGGTGCCCCCTGCCCCGTGTCACACCAGGTGCCCCCTGCCCCGTGTCACACCAGGTGTCCCCTGCCCCGTGTCACACCAAATGCTCCCTGCCCCGTGTCACACCAGGCTCTCCCTGCCCCGTGTCACACCAAGTCCTCCCTGCCCCGTGTCACACCAGGCTCTCCCTGCCCCGTGTCACACCAGGTGCTCCCTGCTCACACACACAGGGGCCGCCGTGCCCATCCTCCCATGGCAAAGTCAGCCAGGGCCCAATCGATGTGCTGGGGGGTACTTGTGACTGCAGCTTGTCACATACTGTCGGCAGGAGGAACGCACATGCTGTCTGTGCCCTTCCTCCCCCCAGCACGGGCACGGGCAGGACGTAGGCTGTTGTTTGCTGTTCTCCCCAGGAGCTGTGTCAGTGTGCACGGAAACCATTTCAACTGTTTATGGACTGATTTTTCAGGCCGGGGAATCTTCACCAAGGCTGGGTTTTGTAGGCTGCAGCCAGGGAATTATCCTAACCCCGCTCTGAAAGTCAGCCTTGAGCCGTCACAGAATTCCAGAAGAGGTGGTTTTGAGGAAGAGTCTGTCTAAAAGTGATGACACTGTCTCCTCTGGAAAGTCCTCTTTGCGCTGAGATACTACTGAAGAAGGAACACTGATTTCTTGCTTACACTTAATCAGACTTGTTGACATTTAGATGGAGGAAAAAAAGTGGCTCCCCTGAATACATTAATGGTGTAGAAAAGAAAGATATAGATTACACGGGCCCTCTATAGAAGCAAATCTTGCATGAAATTCTTGTCATTTGATTAATATCTCAAATCAAAAGTCTTACCACATTGCAATCTGGGAATCAAGCCAGCTAAGAAACTAAAACATATATTTTCAGTATAACTGTGTTCATAATGACAGGACCACATGGTCACAGTTTCAAATTAAATAAAATCTGTCTATTACTGTCCTTTTTCTAGGACACCAGGCAGTACATTTCAAAACAAGGCAAACTACATCTGCTTGTAGAAAGAAAGATACTCTTTAGAGAACTGGTGATGGAGACCTGTACAGTGCTGGAAGCTGGAATACAGTGAGATCCCTTTGGGATTTCCACCTGGTGGGGCAGGGAAAGAATAACTTCTAATAATTTTTCTCCTCTGAAAACTTTAAATCACCATTTTTTTTCTTTTTTTTGAATGCGTGCTAGACTGTCTTATTGGAAAATCAAGCCTCATCAACTTATCACATACCTGTGCAACACTGCACTAAACCAGCCTAATTAACACCTCACCTCTAAGTATTCACCTTGCTGCTAAGCCTGCAGTTACTATAGCTTTCTTTTGCTGTTGCCCAAAGCACTCCTATTTTAGTAAACATTTCTTTATATATCAAGCCTCATGCAGTTTGGCACCATCAATGGTGATGTTATTTAAGCACTGCCCTAGGAAAAGAGAAGGAGAGGAGCTGCAAACCTCTGCTCCCTCTCCCTCTGCACACTCACTCCAGCAGCAGCCCCTGCCCAGCAGCAGCCATTCTGGGCAGCCCAGGATCACATGTTGAGGTTTGTGCTGAGGCTGTTCAAACACAAAGGGATGCTCCTTTCTGCAAAGCAGTTATCCTGCTCATAATCACAGCCAACTTGGAATTTCTTTCATGTGTCCGTAGTGGTGTTTTATTCTTGCAGGAATTAGTTCAGTAACTCTGAGAGCTGTATGGAGAAGAACAAGGGGTGCATTTGAAATACCTAAGCCTTACAATTTAAATTATTGTGCAAATATAGGCCTGCATAGAGAAAAAAGCATTGCTCTAAGTAAATATTGCAAAGGAGACAAACCTGGACATTACAGGATTTTTTGCTTATTTAACTTTATATAAAGTATGAAAATTAATGTGACATGGATAACTTGTTCCCTCCAGAAGATGCTTTACAAGTCATAGATTCTATATGATGTTGCTGTTGCTATAGTAACTCTTTTTTACGGCATAGCAAATACTCATACAAACCTTTTGACTTTTAGTAAGAAAATTTGCATTCTCAAAATGTTTTCAAGTAAAGTTTATGACCTAAAAATAATAGATTCATTGTCTTTCCCTTCTCCCATCTCTCTCAGCTAGACATAAGCAATTAAAATGATGCTTCCTTGGTCAAAAACTTACTCTGTAATCTAAAATCTGATTTCATCTCAGAGCTATATTTTATGCAATCCGGTAACTTTGAGCAAATTCTAGTGAGGCTTCGTATGTAAACTACTGTCGTAGATTTCCCTCTTTTTTCCCCTTTCCTTTTTTTTTTTTTCTTTGTTTAAAGGTGATTAATTACTCAAATGCAGTGTGAACCATTCACTTAATACACGGTGTGTAAGCTCAGTCCTTTTTATCTTCCCTGTTTTGAACACCCAACCGGCCAGTTTTACCCCACTGAACTAATGCAAGACAAAAAAAAAAAAAAAAACAACCTCAATGGCACACACTTTGGATAAATACCTCTACACTGTACATTTGCCAAGAGAGCTTCTAAGATCAGCTCTGTAAATGTCATGATCCTTAATGCTATTGTGGTATAACTGAAGAGCGTTCCTTGAGCCCATTTGGCTGGGCTGACTAGCGCACTTTGTTTTCCCAGGAGAAGAAAGCAGAGTAGTAAACCATTTTTGCAGAATGTCATTCTCCCACAACAGTTTATGAAAGAAACATCTGTGACAAGAATCTTTAATGCTTTTCTCAAAGCCAAGCTGACAGTAAAAGAGCATTGCTAAAAGTGGCAAATCAATCCCATTCCGCTCCTTCTAGAGCAGGACACCTAATTTGCTATGTATCACATGTATTTTCTTCGCATGTGCTGAGAGGCTGTGACATTGATGTGGTGGCTGTCGTCCAAGCTTCTGTTGAATAAACACTTTGGCCATATAGCAGGCACACTGGCATGTTTAGCAATGTCTGTTGTCCAGTGTTGAGTTTACTTCACCCCAGGGAAAAGTTTGTTTAATTTTTAGATTGTATTTTTAGGATAAAAACAGTATCTTTGAAGGGTGATTTGAAAACCTTGGGGTATTTTTAAACTTGGCTTGCTTAGTGAGGGGTTTTGTACTACCTGGAAACACAGACATATGAGACAGAAGAAAGTAACAAAAAACACAGTTCAGCAGCTAAAAATTATTTCATTACTGGGTTTGTGTTGATTGTGATATAAAAATAAGATGATTCAGCCAAAACCAGCCTCAAAAAAAGGTACCTAGATCTGAGAGAATAATTTTTATATTTAGTTAGTTAAAACATCTGAAAGCTTTTACTGACACTGGACAATGAACCAAAGCTCTGGTGAGTGTGCACTGAGGAAACTGAAAGCTCAGCTGTGAATCAGAAGGATCTTCCTTAAGTTACTGTTGTTTTTTAAAAAGATGTAACACTACTGAGAGTTTTGATTATCCCCAAAGTAAAGTAAATCCTTAAATAAACTTCTGGTTTCTGTTACATTTAAATTATTCTATTTCAAAGCTTTTTGCAAAAGTAAGAAAGGTAGAAAGGGGATCACAACTTTTGGCATGGCTCATGTACACTGTAGCATTCTTCTCTCGTGCGAGGGTGTTAAATGTAATGCCTCTCCTGTCACCCTTTCGGCACGCACACGTGGGCCAAGCCATGCAGTTATTCAGCACTATCAGATCTCCCCCTGAATCCCGTGGGAGTTCTGGCTCAGGCTGGAGTTCCCAGTGTAATGAGATGGATCTAGATAGTGAACTGACAGCTCCAAGAACCCCTCCTGGCAAAGAGATGGGTATCCCCACATCTGAAAGCTGAGTGAGGTTAAAGGCTGGAGTGACAGGGCTGTAGTGAGAACACCCACAGTGCATAACAATGGCAGATGGTTTGTCTCTCACTCATTACCAGGGGAATGGTGGCAAAACTGCTGGAACACAAACTTAGAACCCAAATTTTGCACTTAAAATAAGAGAGCCCTACAGAGGGCAGCCATAAAATTGTCTTATGTACAGGGAGCTTTCTGAATTCAGGCTCAGGCATTGGGGCTGTTGCATGTTATAAAATTGAGAAAGTTCCAAGTTGCAAAGAAAGTCTATTTATTCCCTCAGTTGCCATGGATAACACTTGTTTGTGTACATCTTTAAAGACAAAGGAGTGGAATTGCATAAATAGGGGACCAGAATTCAGAATACATTCCAATGAGATATAATTGGCATCTCCATAGTTGTTCAATTAGTGGTACTTGATCAGATAACCAAGGCAGTCCAAGTTCTCCTGAATGTCCCTTTGAAAGTCAGCTCAGTGACTTGTGGAAAAAGGGAGAAGGTGTGGAAGAAACTCGAACATTAATGATATTTAGAATGATAATTCACAGTACCACTGAGAAACAGAAGACAGACTCACCCTGAGGCCATGTGAATGGAAAGCAAGGGCAGTTTCCAAAGCAAAAAGGCAGACCTGAAAGATTTAATCCCAATGAGAGCAAGCCACCTGTTCTGTTAAATGCATTTCCTCCCCATTCTTCATACCACCTGCCTTATGCAGGGGAGAAGGATTTCATGTCTTCAGGAGGCACCGTTCTGCTCTCTTTTTTTTCAGGAAAAAAGTGCCTCCACACAGTGAGAAATGTCCCTTGCAATTTTCAAGCTCATTTGAACTTGAAAATACTCTCATCTGACTTCAATGGGACAAATCTTCAGTAGGGCACGCTTGGCTGGGCTGGATGCTTGTTGAGAAAACCAGTCTGCAACCACCTGTCGGCTGCTGGGTCCTTTTGTGAACATTCAGCTCTTTGAGAATAGGACCCTATTCCTGCATCTGTACAGCTCCGAGCACATTCTGTCCTTGTGGATGTGTGGAGCTCCAGACACTACCCAAAACATATGATTTTTTTAAACCTTGTAATAGATGCAGTAATACACAGGCAAGTAAATAAATCCCTGCCAGATTAACCCTGAGCCCTGAATTTGAGTGCAATATTAGCAGGTAGTTTGAACACTACTGGGATTTTTAAAGCAAATGTAAATGGTGCAGTAGATAACAAACTGCTTTTTTTTTTTTTTTAATTTGCTCCTCGTTTCCTTTTGTGTGCTCTCCTCCCATATAGTTGATATCCAAAACATCAAAACACAATTTCGTTTTATTTTTCAGAGTTCATTTACTTACGCTCAAAGGCTTTTGTTACAAAGAACAAAGCACATGTGTCTAACAGTTTGACCCTTCCTCCATCCTTCCCTAGGGGCTGCAATTAAACTTTCATTTAAGTAGTTATTTGGTGTGTGGGATACTATGCTAAAATACTTTGAATCAGTGGTTTTTGTAAGGCCCCCAGCTGCTCTGTCTACAGCACCCAGTAACTCTTCTGATCACATTGGAAAGACTTTGCTAATGTTGGGTATGCTTGGGAGGAGTGATTATTTAGATAGAAGAAATGAAAATAGAGAAAGGATTCTTTTTAGGGAAAGGCACTGACTGCAAAGGACAACTGGAGTGTGTATTATGTGTCTGTCCATTTCTTGCCCATCATTTTGTTTCTGCCATGGGAATACATCAAAATATTGGCTTCCTGTGAATAAAGCACTTATTCATGACTTAGGACCTTGTAAATTCCTTGTGTGATTGTGTTAAAATGTCCTTACAATTCCCATGCTCATTCTAGATTTTTATGTGTGCCGGTACATTCTCCCTGCCCCTCCTCTGGTGCCACTTTACATGCACAAAAATGGAAACTAAAAAAAAATTGCATTCTAAAAAAAAAAAGGTTGGTGGATTTGCAGCAAAAGAAGGAAGAAGTGTCTTGTTCCCACCTATACCACCTCCTGTCCCCCTGTCTTCATCGTTATTTTCCACATTTTGTAAGAAACAATAGTTATATTTATTTCTGAATTATTCTGGAGTTGTTCCCCTTCCCTCACTGCACCCTGTCTCAGTCTCGTTGATTTTTGAAATTTCTCATCTCATTCATTTCCTTGAAAGCATTCACACCCAGAGCAGCTTCATCCACTAGTCTGTGGTTGTAAACCAGATTCCTTTGGAGAAAACTGAGCCTAAAGCCACATGCCAGCACCAAAGTGGTACTTGAGTCACAACCAGGAGGGCTGCACCATCAGCCAGTCTTCCAGTGCACAGCTAATACATTCCTTACAGAAAATTTTACATCACATCTGCAGTGGAGGCATTCAAGCCAGAGGTCCAAACTCTATTTAATTAAAAATAAGTCCTGTGAACCACATGAAATGGAGTTGTAAGGAGCCTAAGCACGTATCAATCCAGTTTAGAAGATCTGTTTCTATTGCAGTGAATTTCAGGCTAATTTAACGTCTATAGTATGTGTAATGTCTGCCAAGTCTGCAGCCTCCCTTTCAGTGGGATCACTAAGAATCTCTGTGCCCTTTAAGGTTGCTTGAACAAAGTTTGAGACTTCATCTCTACAGGTTCACAGTTTCTGGAAGGATGAAATACCAATATTTTCATACAAGCTGCATTTCTTCAGAAATCTATCTAGAACTCGTGCCACTCATGTTGAGATATAAATCCCTGTCTGCACAGCAATATCAATAACAGTTCTTCCCAATTATGCCAAAATGTTTTTGCATTGACATTGTACTTGTCAGCTCATATGTTTCCACCAAATGTGCACTCTAGGACTAAACTGAAACTGAACTGTGAATATTCTAAACTTTTGGGGGCGGGGCAGCCATTTGAATCTTGTCTGTGCATTTCATGAAGGGCTTAATCAAAACTCAATCAATTCCCACCTCACCAAGTTTAGAAAGGGATTAAAATCCAGTACCAGATTTGGATCTGAATTTTGTGCCTGGGGGCTCATTTCTGTTATCAATTAGCTGTTGCGCTTGTGATGTATCAAAAGGCAGTAGCATATAGGCTGTTGTTTAGAGATGTACATAATGTAGCTTTAAATTTCATTGGGAAACTAAACAAAACCTCTGGCCTTAGGGCTGCATGTTCAAATGCTACAGTCCCATAGTGCATTACACCAGTCAACACTTCTTTTCAAATACCACCCGCATAACAATTAACCTCACTTCAACCTTGAGGTCTCTGATTAGTGATGGCCTATTGTTTAAGTTCCATTAACATAGCCCCTGTGTTGCCCTATTCTCACTCAAATGGACTAATCAAATCAGTCACCAAGGACTTAAGCTCAGGGTCCAACTTCTTTAGTAAGCAGCAATTTTCAATTTAAGTAGAATGGTGGATGTCATCAACACAGTCAGAATTAGTATAGCTCTGACATGGAAAACATTCTTAATGATCCCAAGTTTGTGAAATATCAAGGGCCCAAGCAACTTGCAATATGAGAATTTCTATGTATAATAGAAAAATTACAATATCAATAGGATAGTCAATGCATTACCTTGTACCAGCCAAGGCTCTGAAAGAACAAACCTCAATCAGATTCCACTTAATTTCAAGAAGCAAATGCTGTTTTGAACCAGTAGAAATAAAAACACGTTACAGCATTCATAAAATGTTATTTTTTGCTACCCACACCATATTTATTATGCAAAAAAGGAAAGAATTGTTTATTTTTCCAAATCCAGTTACAAAGTTGTTATTCTTGACATTCTTCTTACTTGGATTGCACAACTATGTTTTCATTCACATTAGCTGATACTTGCTCTTCCAATCATTTGGAATTAAAAATGCTCTAGTATTATTTCTTTGTATTATTTTTAACACTGTCTTCTATTTCTGTAGTATTGGATGATTGGAGCACAAACCTCTAAGAAGATACAGTGGAAAAGTCATGGAAAATACTTCACCAGTAGAATTCAGGGCCAAATCTTCAAAGGGCCAATACAAACGTGATGAGAGTTACTGCCTCCTTATCAGCACAGATACCCATGGTGCACAGGCAAGGAATTCCTTTATTTTCATGCACATGCAGTTACTGCATGAGCAGCACATATATTTTCCAACCATTCAGATCTTGCTTTTCTTTGAATAAGTGGCAAGAAGGCAAAGTGGGAAGCCTCTGGGCATTGAGCAGGAGACTGAGGACATCGAGGACTTTCAAAATGGAGCCTTTGTGGCAGATACGATTTTGCTGTGATTGTAACTGGTAGTTTCTATCTAATCAAAAAAGAACCTATTTTTTAACTTCTTGCCATCTTCTTTTCTTGCCAAATTGTTTCTGCTTTCTCAGTCTAATACTTTTTCAGACCATGGTTGAATCATACTCTCTCATCTCCTCAGAATATGACGAAGTTGCTAGATAATGTTCACATGTAGCTTTTCTTTTATGATCATCTAAAACACTGTGCACAGAATAAACATTGCCAGACACATTAAGTGTTTTATTTTTCTGCTTCAGAGAACGAAATTTGGCAGAAATACTCCCTAATTTAAATCCAGCTTTTGTCTGCCTCATTGCTTTACACACCATGTAGTGAAAGAACTGGCTTCACACTGCTCCCACACCAGCAGTCCATCTGACTGACAATGGATCCAATCTGCATTACATGGGAGGCCATGTGAGTGGTCTATTCTGCTCCTCCATCTCCACCGACAGCTGGAACTGGACTTGGAGCAAATACCAGGAGAATTTGCAAGACAGTCCATTTGGAGCACATATGCTATAAATTCACCATTGCTGCAAAATGGCAAGCCATAGGCCTCGTGTACACAGAAGTTACATGAATTGAAATTAAAACCAATTTAGTCTAAACCAGAATGAACTGTATGAATCCCCATAATAGTTTAAAATCATCTCGCTTCAGTTTATCCAGCACCACTGGCTTTCCCCAACAGGCAATTAACCAAGTGAAAGAGAAACAGACGCTGCCAAGCAGTCTCCATCTTAAATTAACTTTAAACCCCACCTTTAGCCCCGTTGCTGGTAGGGGCTCTGCCTCATTGGCTGGGGCTGTTCAATCACACCAGTCATTCAGAACTGGGGGATTCTCTCACAGTTCTTCAATTCTTGCTTGCGTCACCCACAGTCAGTCATTGCCTCCTCTTTGGAGGGCTCCAGAAGTGGCACCACACTTGCCCAGCATTGATCAGGTTTGGTCCTTGCAGTCCCTCAGTGAAGGCACTGGGGCAGCAGCTTCTGGAGTGGCAAAAGCTACACACATTCTCCAGCCATTGTTTTGGTCACGTTACCCCTGGGCACTGACCCCCTGCCTGCACTGCCTCCTGTTGCTCTTTTGTTCAAGAGAAAACTTGTCATTTAGAGGCTGATTATTAGTTTTCTTTTCTCTTCCCCACCCGGAGTCCCCCTTTTACTGGATCATCACCAGTTTTAGAAGAGTTGCCCCTTTCTAAAGAAAACAAAACAGAATAAACAACCTCTTTCCAGTCCTGCCAGAGCTCTCCTCTTTTCATCAACATCCATTTTCTCCCAAACAAAATGAAAGGACAGGGAGAAAAAAGACAGCTTCTTCCCTCCCTCCACAATGAAACAACAAAGAGCACAAACAAAATTAAAATTAGGCATTTAAGCTGATTTTCGCCACTTAACTTTTGACATGTTTTTGCAAATTTTGTTCAAGTCCCCTCTGAAGACTCAGCCACTGAAACCCACTGTATCAAGTGGTGTTTCCAAGCCTTTTTTACATTACTTCCGTGAGACAGCCCATGTGTTGTTTTGAGTGGCAAAGGCACCTTTCTGCTAACATGAAAATTGGAGGCTATGACACAACAAAGTATCTGTCCCTTTGGGGAGAAGTCAAGGTTTAAATGCATAATTTTTCAACTTTATATACCTCTGAAAATATTTGGGCCCTGACACATCCAATCTCACTCTGCAAAAGGATCTCCAGGTGGGTGATTTATTAGAAGCTAAAGCCATTGCCCAAAAGTTCTGTTCTATTTTATGCCCGTGTAGCGTCGGTTCAGCTTCATTGTCTTGCTTTGAGAAGTAATTGTTTTTCTCTTCAGAAATATATTTTTCTTCCAGTACGTCTGCATCATATTCATCATCTGGAATGTATTGGGAGCGCAGCACTGGGCTCAGCTTGCAGCTGCTCCCAATCATATCCAGTGTGCTCAGAGCCGACCTGCAAGAGCCTCAGCAGGCGAGGGTGGGACCGCCAGCCCCGCCGCTGCTCCTCCTTCCTGCCCTGGCACCGCGCTCCAGGGACTTTGCAGCTCTCTGCTTCATTTCCAGGTGTAATTCAAAATGCCTTTTTTGATCCACAGAGCCATTCACGGCTTGAGAGCTTGTATTTCTTTGAGATGGTTTCTCTGTTTCAACATCGTGTTTCACCTGGCAGCCAAGATTGGCTGCAGTTGCATGAGATGAATAGCAATGTTGACTCTGTAAAATACATGAGAGTTTGCAGAGTGACAGGGCATTCTCAGTGGATGTACAGCGCAGGAGCAACAGAAATATGGGGAGTGTCTTGTTTCACAGAGGAGAAAATAAAGGATTTATTTCCATTGGAAAAAATTAATATTCTTCATTTTTTTGTAAGAATGTCATGAAGTGCAACCACTCCCCTGAAAATATTCTGCAGTAGAATTGTTAAGAACTGTGCTCATATTTGCTTTGTGGGTTATACCAGCAGTAGTATCATTTTCTTAGAAGCTGCTAGGTTTTTGACTGGTCTCACTTAGATCTGAAAAACCCTGAAGAAAAAAACAATCACATAAACATGAAACTCATGAGATGTTACTGCCATAGGAAGTAATGCAAATAGAATATTGACTACTGAAAACAGAAAATTAGAATTTAATTTGCTAAAAGAATTAATTTAACACAACAACAACAACAACAAGAATATAGTACATGCTAGTCAGGTGCTTCACATTTATTTCTTCATTAAGACCTGTTCCCTAGGTCCAGAAGAAACTTTCTGCACTGGTCTATGCAGATGTCATAAGGTTATTCCTCCATGGTTTTGCAGTCATCCAGCTTCTCTTGGGATTTATCTTTGGTTTCACAGCCTACCTGACTGAGGCAAGGCACAGATGTTGCTGTAGTACCTCAAGAGATTCCCCCTTCTGCATAACTCCTCTGCCTTCTATCTCCAACCAATATTTCCTTTACCTTTCCAAGGAGCACCCAGGTCTCTCCACATGTCCTTGTTCCCTTCTCCCCCATTCCCACCTTCCCACTGCTCACCTTGAGGTCTCTCACCTTTTTTGTTGATGTGACAGTCAGCCAAGGATCCTACTTAACTAAGAGAAAAGTACTTTTCTCTGGCTTAACCAAACTAAATGTGTTGAGATTAGATTAACTGGCTGAGTTAAAAAATACATAATATCGTCGATGGCTATGATTTTACAGCAGGTCAAGAAATATTCTGTTGTTTCCCCAGAGATGGAAGGTCTTCATTACTCTGTCTTCTTGACCTAGAAGAAAAACTTGTGGCTATAAGAAAAAGATTGAGTAGAGGACTTAAGAGCATTTCAGAAACAGAGGACAAATGGAAAACTAACAGCTTTCTCTAATTCTTTTTTTTTAACAAAACCCTTTTAAAATAAAATGGTATGCTTTCTATGGTGGTAATAAGCTGTCATATCACTTCACTTGGCGTCATGTTTGGAACTGGCCAAGCTGCTTGTAGCCCTGTGTAGGATACAGTACAAGCCCCTGAGTTGTATAATCAGCTGTGCCCATTGCAATAGCATTAAGTCAGCTCAGTAAAGATAACTGAACATAAGAAAACATCATTTTTTCCTCACTTAGACAAGACTTGAGCAGAAAGGGATAGTGAACCCTTAGCACTACATACAGCAAGTGGCTAGGAAACCATCTGCTGCTGGCTTTCCTGAGCCTGGGGACCTGAGAGATGCCCCAGGCTCCTCAGCAGCAGTTGCTAAGGAAACATTTTAGGGAACCTTTTTCATAAATTCATAGTAATCTCCATTTCTCAAATGTCAAGGCTAATGACTCACCCTTTGATTGCAAATGGGATTTACTACCATAGAATTGCTGGCAGCCTTCAAAGCTAAATTGTATTTGTCAGCATTTGAAGACTTTTAGTACATTGGTTACCACTGCTCCCCTTGAGTGAGTAGAAAATGTAGATACAGGAATATCTGGCAGAATTCCCTCAGATATATTTCAACCCTTTCCTAAGTTTCCAGATAGGAAAGAAGACAGGTATTGGTATCTGAAGGGCTCCCAGAGCAGGGAATCCCCACAGCAAAGTCTTTGGGGTCTTCTTGCCTGAGGCAACCAGCCTTCTCCTGGGAAGCACAGACCCCAACAGAGGGGAGCTGGGACCAGCTTAAGGCTGTCTCTGGGGGTGACCAGTAGAGACATGCACCCTGCCTTTCTCTCCAGGGGTTATTTCTGCTTGAGGGCAGCTGGATACATCCATGGATTTTCTGCAAGTAACACATGAATCCATGTCCTTGGTTTTCACTGATTAATCATTCTGGCAGTCCACAGATCTACCCCTCGTGCATTTTGGATTTCACCTGAAACGAGACCAAGAACCTGACACTACGATATTTTGTGCCTTCATAATTCTTTTTCTGCCAAGTGCCAAGTTTACAAATGCACCCCAAGACTTCTTTCTTCAAAGTATTTGAGAAGTTATCAACGAACCAAACTTCAAGGATGATATCTATTACTTCGAAGACAATGCATATTTAGAACAAGCTTCTCTCTCAAGTGATACAGACTTCACTCCAGATGGATCTACTTCCAAGTTAAAAGCCTATAGCCCAGAATACAATTTTAAAAGTACAAGTACTTTAAAAATGCATAAAGGAACCTCAAATAAATACAGACCTAACCTCAAACTTTCTGTAAATCAATTTTTGGGAACACTTCACATTTATATAAATGCATCTTATAAATCCATTTGAACAATACTGCATTTAACATATTTCCACTTAATATGAAAGCTACAGAAATAATGTACTTTGAATGGAATCATATTATAAATCACTGTTACCTATGGAAATCCCTTCTCCCTGGAATTGTCAGTGACTGGTGTATGGAAGATACTGATGAGACCAACCTGTTGTCAGTAGCACCACACTGTTAGGGGACACATTCCTTGATAGGAACTTAATGCACTTAAAACACACAGAAATTCCTTCAGAGGAACACTTGTATGTCATTTTGAAGTGTTTCCTGGTCACCTTGAACACCATTGTCCAAAACAGGCAGATGGAGAAAACACTCATCCAACTTTTGCTTTCTCTGTCTAGGGAAAAGATATCCCTCAAATGCATTTTGTACCACTCTGCCCAGAGACAGACAAATTTGCTTTCCTGTTGCATTTGGCTACAGGATGTTACAGTGTAGATTTGCTCATTTTTCAGCTTGCATATTTAGCCAAATTGCCAGAATACACATCCTATCCCAGGCCAGGTACTGGGAGAAGGCTGCACTCTAGAACTCTTTTTACCTAGAATACAGAAAGGGGAATTCATGCCTCTAAGATGCTGACACTGGTGTTTCTAAGGCCATTTGTTTTCCTCCATTGATTGGCTTTTAATTCTATACTCTCATAGAATTTTGCTTTTACTGATACAATAAAATTAACTACTATGAGCTTAGAGGTGGTCTTAGGCAGTTTCCCCTTAGTTTCCAGCTGGCTCTATCTAAAATGATAATTTAAAGAATACAGTTAACTCAGAAAATAAGTCTCCAAATCTTGACTGGAAACATGTGGCCCCAAAATGTAGATGAAAAATGAACAAACATCTGCATTATCATACTGTTTACCAAATGCTGAAATCAAAGTCCAGTCTATGCACTATTTCCTCTTTCTGTAGCCAAAAAGTCTGCTTAGTTATTACACAGTATAGAAAAACCTGATAGCATATTATTTTAGTAACACTGAGTGTTCTCATTCGGCTAATGATTATTTACATCATTTCTGACCAGAAAAAAATATCCTAAGGTGACTAGGAGGATCTGTATTTTAGTTTCAGACTCATCAATACCTACAACTTCTGTACCTGTGTGCCTTTTTTTGTGTGAAGTAAACTGCCATGATGCTGCACCATGTACCACAGTGGCTCTGAAACACCCTGCCTGATCCTTTACTTGGAAACACCAAGATAGTACCTGCTCACTTAGTTGCATGGAGCCACAGTACATGTGATTGTGGTTTAACCTTTTAAAAGAATTGTTTTCTTGGTTCTATTAAAAAGTAAAGAGATTCTGGGAGGTTATGACCAATTTTATTTTCATATAGTAAATGTAAAATCCTGAGGACTTTGAAGCATTTCATAATTCAAAGTTTTATTATTTCCTGAAATGCAACAACCATCAAAACATCATCTAGGTAGATTAACACGTTGTTGTCTTGCTTCTTAGAGCACTAACAACCTGATCTACCAGCACAATACACATTCCAAATGCTCCCTGTTCAGTTGAAGTAGGGAATTTCCTCTAATTTTGGCAAATGATATGCTGAGAGAAACGTTACTTAACTCACCACACAGCCATAAATCTGCTTTGTAAATCTTGCACTTTTTGGAAGGCTTATTGCTAAAACTTTTGCTTCAGAAGCACATTTAAGGGGTTTAGATTTAATAAGGTTAAAAACCATCTGAGCATTTTGAGACTACAAAGAAATAATATATCTGTAGTGTCCCTTGCGATAGATTAGAGACAGGACTTGGTTGCAATAATGAATATAAATGGGATTCTTTATTAAAGCCACTGGACAGAAGCAGGACTGTAGCTCTGCTCTCCAGCTCCCAGGCTAACTGCACACAACCTATGCTTTCTAATAGCACCGTGCAAGTCTATCCTAAATCCTGGCCTAGATTCAGCACTTGTGGAAGGGATTGCCAAGCTCCATGAAACCTTGCTCTTTAAATTGTTCAGCAGTGGATACAGCTTCCAGAGCATGGCCTGCCAAGGCTTGCACAATCCCTATATTTGCATGCACGTGAATTAAACAATGAAAAGGCTGGAGATTCTGCAAGTGGGAATAGAAATCTCCTCCATGCAAAAATCTTTTTGTTTTCCCTGCAAGTTTAAGGATAAAAATGGGTCGGGGACTTGAAAGCCTAGATACTTAATTTCTTCAATGCCATTTTAATTACAAAACTAACTTGAATAATAAATGTATACATACAGTGGAGAGAGGCAGCCACCTGTCTGTATGCCATAGCCAACATTACAGGCTTACTCCAGGTGTTGGGGATTTTTTCATGGAGGCTGGACAGGGAAGTTAATGAATGTTTATGGCTTTGTACTGGATCCAGATCATGCTCAAGGCATAGACAAAGTAGGCAATGGTTATCATCTGCTCTGCTTTGGGCAGAGGAGAAAGGAACTGGATCCTTGAACCTGAAAAGCCCATTCCTGTGGATGCAGCCCTGTGCTCCTCCTCTTCCTGCCAGGCCAAGGGAAGATGAAGACTTGTAGCCCACTGACAGGCAGGGATATAGAGCAGAAATGTCCCCTCCATCCCACAGTCTGGTTGTCCTCATCCTCCCAGCCCAAGGCACACAGAGCACATGCAGGGGCTGCAGTGCAGAGCTGGGACAGCCCCACAATGGAGGGAATGCAGTGAGGGGGGATCTTGGTTAGGCTCTTTGGTCTCTCCTCCCTCTTCAAGCCTCACTGGCTCCTCTGACCTCCCTGTTCCCTGTCTGCAGTCCCAAATCTGACTTCACTCTGCTCTTGCCCCTGCTGCCCCCCTGCCCCAGCCCAGTGCCACCCTCACACTCTTGCTTTGGGTGGCAGACACCATGACCCCTTCCCTTCAGGGGCTGGGCTGCTGTTGATACATTAAACCCACAAGTGTGAATCTCCTGTGAAGCAGGTCCATCCTGCTATTTTCAGACCACACTCACCATTAGGAATGCCTTTATCCAGGGAGCAGCAAATATAGTGCCTTTTCCTAATATTTTGAGGAGTGAAGGAGAATGTGTTCTCTGTGCTCAGACAAGCCGTCTGGATTCCAGCCTGAGGAGTATCTGCCAGAAACTCCAAGATCCCTGCATGGAAAATAGATTGCTAGAGTCAAACACATTCAGTTCAGCTTCAGAAACTTCTCCAGAAAGGGCCATGGCAGACATTCAAGCTGTGGCACCATTTCTATCAAAGGGGCTGTGGCCTCCTTGTGCCTGCACAGCCACACACCTTCCTGGGACAAATCTCCAGAACCTTCCCCAGCAAGGGACTCCATGGATGGAAAGGCTGTAGGAATGCTTGAGGGGTTTAATATCACAAAATAGGCATGACTTTCTTATTTAACTGACAGGGAGATTAAGATAATGGGCTTTGGAGGAAGGCATTTAGTGGAAGACATTCAAAGGCCTTTTACCTGTACAGTGCTGACTGCTGGTAGTAGGGTTATCCTACAAAAGAAAAAATGAAAGCTAAACCAAAACAAGCAATCAAATCCTGAGACTCCCAAATTAGAGAAGCACATAAAAATGTTGCTATGGGGCTTCTGATATACTCCCATCACCCCCTCCCTCTTTCTCTCCTCCTCAATACCAGTGCTCCAGTGCTACTCTGAGCAGGGGATTGGAATAAGCAGGAGGTGCAGTGTAGGTGTGGGATCTCAGGATATCACGGGGTCAAAGGGTGACACTGCCTTCTGATTTGAAGAGCTTACTCAAGGAAAGCCTATGATCACATCAGTGGGCCACATGTACCAAGTGAGTGTTGCACATGTCAGTATATTAAACATATGTGGTTCTTATTTCCTACGTTAAAGGAATACAGTTTGCAAGCATTGGGGGTGTGTTGTTATTTCAAATGAAGGGTAAATGTGGATTAAGGGTATTTCAAGATACCCATGGTCTGATGAGAATGAATACCTGCAAAATCCAACTTTGATTTTAAAGTTTTCCCAACATTTAAAATGTCTGCCTCAACAAATCGGTGTGGGACCTGGTTTCATTTTAAAGGCTCATGGAAACAACCAGAGCAGCAGGAACAATAACAGCACCCTTTTAGAAAAATACAGGAAATCTTTTCAGCCAGATGCACTGCAGCACTGGGGCCACCATGAAAGTCTTGCAGTTAAAGAAACCTCACAACATCTTCTAGGCAAAAAGGGGATCATCACGTCTCCTAACACTTCATCTTGCATTAGAAATAATTCTTGCTCGAGGAAGCAAAAAAGAGCCAATAAAATGTTCCAACTTCATTCCCTTATTGACTTTTTGTTGCCTTATGTTATTAATAAGAATTTACAACCTAATTTACAGCGTAAGGTTTTAGCGTGGACTATGCTTTTATGCAATTTGAATTTTAAAAAACCTTGGGGCATCACAAATCTGACAAAATCTTTTAAGAATTAAAAGAGTTTTGTCTGGGGCCAGATTTTGTAAAAAGGTCTCTAAACTCAACCTTTATATTTTTGTGTGAGAGGACGTAGGATCTCATGATTGGGGGTTTGGGATATGAAAATGAGGGATTTGCATGTTGCAAACATTGCTCATGGCAGGGTGCAGGTAAAGAGCAAGGGGCCAGCCACTTTGAAACAGAATTCCTGATTTGCAGGCCCCATGAATGCACTTTTAAATGCCAATTTGATAGGTGGGAAGGCTGTAGGGAGGCTTGGGGGGATGAACATCAGAGAATAGTAACATTATCACTTTCGTACTTATCTAACAGGGAGATGAAGACAATGATCTTTGAAGCAGTGAATGTGGTGAAAGACATTCAGAAGCCTTTTTTACTTGTGCACTGTTGACTATTGCTAGGGTTATTCTGGAAAAAAAAAATCAAAACCACCCAACCCAGCAGCCAAAACCTGAGGCTCCTAAATTAGAGAATACACATTAAAATGTTGGCCAGAGGCTTCTGATTTGTATATTCCCATCTCCCTCTCCCTCACTCTTTCCTCTCCAGTACTAGTGCTGTATTGAGTTGGAAACGTATAAATGTTACATGTAAGATGCAGCCTTACTGTTGCATCTTTATTCAACATCAACTTCCAGATGGGAACTATTTTTCATGGTTCATAAAGCCAAATCCAGCTGCTACATTTGGACCTACATAAGGAATCCACATTTTATTGCCTTAGCAGTGCATATAAAACAATTGCTGTTGTTTCTTTAGTACTGGTGCACCTCACATTTCTCAATACATTTTAGATATTTAAATTTTTAAAACTGTATTTTATAGTTCCTCATTTAGCCGTGCACCATAACAAGATCCTGCTTTTACAACATTTTCTAGATATCTAACATAACTGAAAGAAAAACGACCGTGGACAAATGGTATTCAATATAGCAGCCATATATTCAGTTACTTACTAAGAGTGTTCAGACAATTTCCTATGTAAACCACAATGATATTAAATACTTCTGGAATCTCAGCTTTATTAAGAGACAGGAAGTGCAAACTCAGGAGTCTTTCCCCTCCCCCTCGGCTAATCTGACTCTTTGATAGTCATGTGTTAGGAATAACCATCGAGTTGCTCCTAACGAAAAATATTCCCACAGCTAAGAGAGAATTAACCCTTGTGAAACCTCAAAAGGGAGAGTGGACTCCATGTGTTCACAGAGAGAGAGAGGGGGAGAGAAAAACATCCCCATTAGGAGGAAGTTTACGCCGGCAGCAGGTCTACACAACCCTCACTCGCCAGCTCTTCGATGCAGGCATAATTCATTTGCATTTTAGATGGTATTGTCGGAGCAGCTACGGCACATGCACTGCGGAGGAGAAGGATCCAGGCTGGCAAAAGGAGCCGCCTTTGTGGCTCCCCCGCTCCCTCCCGGGCGAGAGCCGCTCCGCAGCCCCAGCCCTGCGCGCCGGGCGCTCCCCGCTCTCCCCGAGCAGATGTCAGGCTGCTGGCTGCAAAGCAAACAAATCCCCACAAAACGCGCCGAGGTGGGACAGAGAGAGTTAATGCTCGAGTATGACAGAGAAGCAAGTTTGCTGTGAATTGGGAAGCACAAACTATAGTAATCCCCACCCTGC
This sequence comes from Phylloscopus trochilus trochilus, assembly GCA_016584745.2. Taxonomy (NCBI): domain Eukaryota; kingdom Metazoa; phylum Chordata; class Aves; order Passeriformes; family Phylloscopidae; genus Phylloscopus; species Phylloscopus trochilus. The sequence continues at coordinate 6,359,405 of WQNJ02000041.1, read as the reverse complement.
TGAGTGGCTTCCCCAGAGGTCTGATACAGTGCCAAAGCCTCTTACGCATACTGAGACAAAGCTTATTTCAAGCCGAATTCAGCTCCTGAAGCCACCATACTGCTTCCTGACAGCCTCCAATTGCACTGCCTCTGTATTTGTGTTTCCTGCTGTTTATATTTACTTGTTCCCAGAGCCACAACAGCTACAAAAACAAATAGTCGCTATTTGCGGGGCTCTGTATCAACACAGGTAAAGAGCTTCGCTTCCCTTTTAGTTTTACAAAGATTGTGCAAATAGGCTTTTAATACCTCAGAGAGATTAATTTGGTAATTATAAACCAGTTTAGGAACACATGCCAAACAATTGGTCATATAATCAGCATCCTTGTTTCAGAGTATTAGCGTGGCTGAGGCAAAAGGTTTTTAAACCGTAAGGGCTACACAAACACTCCCTTGATTATATTGCTATTATTTCCCCGTTCCACTGAGACACAAGCTTGAAATATCACTTTTTTTGTTTGTTTGTTTGGAAAGTCCCTGTGGATGCTCTCTGGATCTGTGCTCCTGTCTCTTTGGCCCCTGTACAGCTATTGTGACGGAGCCTGATTTGGGTAATGGAGACCTTGTTTGATATATTTATTTAAAGAATCAGCTTAAGGAAGCCTGAGAGCCATCAATTCTCTTAATTAACTGCAGAGAAATGATTAATGCTATAAATGTGGAATTGATCAGGAAAAAATTATAGTACATAGGATTTAATATGAGTTGTTCCACCAATATTTAAGACATTAAATATGATAAATCTGGTTCTGAGTAAAGTGTTCATAACTACTCAAGTTATTTATGCACCTCAGAAAATTCCCACCACAAACCACCAGGGCTGTTAGGCTTCTAACTGGAGGGGGGCAGTGCCTTTCAGGTAGAAAAAGTTGCTTTTTCAAAATAAAAAACTCCTCGAGGAATAGGTCTGTTTCAGCTGTAGCTGTATAGCATTCCCTAATCAAACCAAGCAGAAAAGTTTCAAAGCATTTTATTCTGGTCTTATCTAAAAAGAACATTTTCATTTCAAAACATTTCAGTTTAAAATTAATTTTGTTTCATGCACGTTGATGTTGTCTTAAATAGTGCAGAAGTTTCATTTATCAGGAAATTTTTATAAATACAAATTATTTTGTTGGAGGTGAGAAGATGGGCCTCCAAGCCTTTCCTTTCAGAAGCACCCACACTGAAGTTTTCCCCCTGGTGAAAAAGAAGCAAAGAAAAGCAAAGCAAAATATCAGGCAGGGAGCAATTCAATTGTTGCCATGCTCCCAGTGCTCCTCTCTTGAAAACTGAACTGCAGTCCAGAAAAGTCCCTGAATCTTATGTCTGCTGCCACTACTGCCTTTGCACCTCCTAAAATATGTTTGCTTTTTATTTTTTGTCTGTCAATCAAAACCCAGCACAGAGGTAAGCAGAGAGAATCTAACCTGCACATCCAGCTTTTGTGATTCCCACCTGTCACCTAAAGCTGCATCTGAAGAACTCTGTGGTGTGGCAGCCCTCCCTGATGCTGCAGCTGCTTTGGCATTGTGCAAAAACACTTTGCATTCCCTGTGATGGCTGGTGTGGCGCTGGGGCTGGGAGGGATGGGAGGGGGGCAGGTGGAGGGAGGGGTGACCCCGTGTCCCAGGCTCAAGGGCTGCTGGTAGAAGTTGTTGGAGTTGTGTCCCCACCTTTCAGTGTCTTTCTCACCACGAAAAGAATTAAAAGCTGAGACAACAAATTCAGTGACATGATAATGTCAGTGACTTTTATAGACATCTAGAAGATGAGTACTTTTAGAGCTCAAGCATGCAGCATCAGAGACAGCAGCTTTTTGGGGGATTTCTTTTCTTTTTCCTTTTTTTTTTTTTTTTCTTTATAATAGCTAGTCTCACAATTCTTCCTGTCCCCGCTTCCCCCAGTCCCTGGAGAATGAGAGTTATGGAAATAACAACTACTGAGACCATTTCCCAAGAACTCTGTGCCTTGGTCCACAAGAAAGGCAATGCCAGATCCACCCACATCCAACAAGCAAGACATCCTGGAGCAGTTTTAGAAGGAGATGTTAGAGAGATAGAAATGTCACTGTATTCATGTACGGAGCATGGATCCACACATGGAAGGCTAAGCTCCCTCCCCAGGGAAGCTGTGTGAACTTTGCCCAATCTTTTCCCTGTGTTTGCTTTCCCCTCAGGATTAGTCACCACCCAACACAGGGTGGGAAGATCTGTCAGAGGTTGTTCTCCCTCTGGACAGCAGTATGGAGTTCTGTGGCTCCCAGAGCCTGTCCATGACCCTCTCACCCACCACTACAGACTCAGCAGGGACAGAGGGGCCACCAGGAAAGATTTGGCTCCCTTGGGAATGGATACACAAAGGGCTGAGTCCCTGCCTCTCCCCAGAGCTGCTATCCACGTACAGCACAGGTAGAAGGGACCACAGTGTTGACCAAAAGTTTCAGGGACACTGACAGCCCCCTTATGTGGCATGAAGAAATAAGAACACCTGAGAAATTTTTCAGTCCCATAGAGATCTCATGGTAGATCCCCTGAGAGCTTGGGGGAGGCAGATGTGTTGGCTGGTGGCATGAGACACAGATGGGTTGGAAGGAGAAGATTCAAGAGAGGGAAGAGACCAAGCACACAAGGGAAAGCTCACCTGAACTCCTAGCTGGGGCACTGGATGGTGGCGAATGGATAGTGTGTTACAGTGTGCCACAAGCTCGATATTGCAGAGAGGACAGTTGTACAATTAAACACTCAAAATCCATCCAAACTGCACATTTAAATGGTCTTAATACAGGCACTTAAGAGAGCAAGCCTGTCTTCAGAAAACTACAGAACTAAGGCTCCCAGGGCTCCCTGACATCTCAGCAGCTCACACACTCCAAGCAGAAAGCCATCTGTTAGGGACTGCTCTCCATCCGTGCTTCCCTGCCCCTGTGACCCCACGCTGTGGGAGAGGGGACATTCAGAGGGGACAAGGAACAGCAGTGGGGCGCCACAGAAACAGTGGTGCAACGCATTCCAGTGGCCCCTGAAATCGAGGTGCTCAAGGTTTCATTCTTCCATTGGATCCTCAGGCTTTTTATAATTTCAGGGATGAGACCAATTTAATTTTTATAGAGATGTGTAATCCGCCATTTCAACACGCTAATTGAAATAGGCTGACATGCAGCTATGTGCCCTACGAGCCTTCCAAAGCACATATCTTGGCACTTTCCACCAGAGGCTGAATGACATGGCTGGAAACCCTACCAGATCCTCTGTGTTTACAGCCTCTGCTTCAACATTATTATTTTGATTGCTGGCTTTACCACCAAAAATCCAAGAGGCAGAATTCACTTGGAGAAAATAATAGAAAGCAGAGCTGAAACAGATTTTAAGAGGTCAAAAATCAACTGTACCTGTGCTATTTTTGACAGCTGTTTATTTAACCACTTCGTAAAGTCCTTCAGCAATGGAAAATGCACACATTTTCCTAATGTCATCTGACCTCTCCTTTAATTATGACTTTTTTAATGCCTAACCTAATTTTCTATTTGAGTAATCTAAGTTTATATTTTCTTATCAATTCAGGGGGAAAATATTAATTAATTTCTTTCCTTTCTTCAGCACATTTGTTAGGTATTTGAAGATTTTTAAACTCCCTTCTGTATGCTGTAAACAGCCCCCATCTTTCCAGTTTCTCTGGTTCTGACCACTTGGCTCAGGATTTTCTCCTTTCCTTCATGTCCTTTTTGGGAAGTAATGCCCAAAGCTCGCCCATGCCGAGGAAGGTGTACACCTGTCTTCCAAGTTACATTCACTAAAAAAACTTTCCAGTTGTACATTTTTCTTTTTCACAACATTGTATCATTGAAGACTTAAATGCAGTTTGAACACCTCATAAATTCTCTATTATTTTCTTCAGAATCAAATATTTTACCCTCTGTTCTGCAGCCAACTTTTCCTCTGTATATACAGTAACTACCTTTTATCTACTCTCCACGATGAATAACATTTTTTTCTGATCACTTCTCCAATCTGATTTCCAGTTCCACTCTCCAACATACCTGCAGTTTTTCCAGGCTCACATTCTTTGTGGTTGCAATGAGTAGGATTGGTTCTTGCACCCAAGACACTACTGCCACTAATCAGTGAGCACAGATCACAGCACAGCACCCTGCTTGCTACAGATTTCCATTTGAACAGTCTCTCATTGATAACTGATTGATATATTTTTCCAAGAGGGAAAGCACTCATCTTATGGAAGGTTTGATCAAAACTCTGTTTTCTTATCTTTTTTAGTTGATGTATCAAGAGTTATCAAGAGAGGCAAAGGTTAAACAAAGGCTTGAGTATTTGCAATTTTTCCTATAAGGCGTTTAATAATTCTTGGTGAGGCCTGTGTGCATAGTGAAACAGTCTCAGAAGTCTTGCTTAAAGCCAAGTTCCCCAATCATGTCACTGGACCAATAGAGCTGCTAACAACATCCCCATGACTCCAGCTGACATGAAAGTGTCACTGGCTCATGAAAACAGACTAGTACTCTGAACTTGCATGGTTCCATCCCATCTTTTCTCTTACTATTACTCTTCAAACTTGAACTTTACTCTTAGCGATATGAAATTGTTAATAACTTTCCATATGTTTTACAGACACTTGATTAGAGCTTCACAACACTACTAAAAGCATAGACAGAGTCATAATCTTTCCTTAACAAGAGGTATCTGTTTAAAAAGGAAGCTACCTGCCCATCTATATGGTTAACTGGAAGAAAATAATCCCATTAGGAAAATTATAAATTTTACTTCTAAGAAAGCCAATTCTTGACAACCAATTGAGCCTGCATTTAAAGAGTGGAGTTGCAGAGATATAAACTAAAATGTATAGATTGGGAAATAAATTAGAGTTCAGTAATTAATGTGAGTTGTAAAATCTTGTGTTACTCAATGACAGCAATTACCATTAAAAAATTTTATTATTCACATTTAAAATACCAGCAATCTAACAGGCTTCTGAAACATCTATTTTGGTTTCTAGTTTAATTATCTTTTAGCTATATAGTCATTCATTTCACAAATTAAAAAAGAAGAGTTTGCATACGGGGGGAAAGCACCGTAGCATGGTAGGAGAATTTCTTGGGGGGAACTTCAGGCAGCCAATTTTAGTTCATTGCTCAAGCTGCCAACTTCACAAAATTTACATATGGGAGCCCAGTTTCACCTATGGTGAAATTGAGGAGCCAGCCATGAACTTCTGATACACATGTTAGCTTAATTGCTGTAGGATCACTGAGGACAGCCACTGAGACTGAAAGCCATGCTAGGAGAACTGCTAAGTCACAGACAGAAAATGAAGACAGGAATTCATCTCAATTGTTTGCTGATGACATCAACTATATTCTTCCTGGTGCTTTTTCTCAGCATTTAAAGGGAAGAAAATATTCTAGCTCTTCAGAAAGAATCAATGACACACTTTTTCCTGTTTTCCAGTCATTTGTCTTCCCCTTCTGTTTTGATCCACCCTGCCAGAATGACCTCATTTGCCTTTCTGGTCAGAGGCACCACCACACCTTCTCTGAAGTTCTGCCATATTTTCAGAATGACACACTTCTGTCCTAAACCTTTTCTAATAGTAAGTGGTGTGTTATTGGTTATACCTGGTCTGTTTGATATGTGCTGTTGTGTGAAAAAGGGGCTCTATGAATTCACTGAAAACAAGAGCAAACAAAACTATCTACATAAAAGTTCCATGAGTGAAACCTTGTTTTACCTTAATTGTCCTTTAAGCCTGCTTTCATCCATTATTTCAAATTTCACTTGAGTTCTTCAGCATATCTTGCACTCCTACACATCTCTTACATGGTCATGAAAGCCTTCTTTGCAAAGAGAAGTGCATGCCTGATATGTTCTTTCCCCCAGTGGGGATCCAACAAACATATTAATTACCTTGAATTAAAAGGAAACAATCAATAATAGTGTACACAGGGATGTGTCTGCAGCAATGCAAAGCAGCAGATGGATTTGAACCCTGAGATGCAATTTCTCTATGCATGCAAAGTGCTGTAGGCCAGTGGAGCACCCACAGGCTGCTGAAAGCATGAGGCACAGTGTGTGTGAGCTGCACCTGTGTCTGTAGGAGACACTTGCATGGAGGGGTGCATGTTACTGGAACCAGGATTCACCAGCTGCCTCCTTTGCCTCCTGTTGCAGAGGGCAGGACAGTGCAGGAAGGGGGGGGAGAAAAACAAGAGATATTCAAGCTATCTGAAATGAGAGGAATTAATAAATACCTGTCTACTAGCCATAGACAGCGTGTGATTTACTGAGATCAACATTTCTTGCTTTCCAGAAAAATCACAGAGCCCAATGAATGAGAAATATATGTAAAATAAAAGCTTCTAGGAGCTGGAAAGGGTCCCAACAGAGACCCATGATAGGAGCATGAAAGACACGATAGGGTCAAATACAGAGCGGGTGATGCCAAAAATATTTTTTATTTGTGGCAGTTTGTGTTTTCAGATCCCATGTCTCCTCTGGGAGTGTTTTGGTCGGGAGGGGCTCTGCACCAGCCGTGCAGCAAGGATGGAAGCACCTGCCTGCACGGGAGGGCCTGCGCCATTGCAGCAGATATCCAGAGGGAAAACAGATTTCCCTGCTCCCAGTCCGATTGTCCTACGGCCTGTGGCATTAAGAGCATAAACAAATGTCTGCAATAGCCCTCGCTCTTCTGCTCTGAAAGAAATAAGAAAAGACCTTTCTGAAGCTTCCAGGGAGAGAGACAAGGAGGGCAGAGCAGCTTCCCTCTCGCTCCCCTGACTGATGTCACCATTCCTGTGGCCAAAACATGTTTGTTGCTAAGCAACTATGTATATATTACACTCTTCTGCTTCCATTGGGATTTAACATATGCATTTTCACTTTCATCTCTGATGCATACTTACATTTGTTTGCAGTGGGTGCCAGAGTGAATGGAAGCTGTCCAGTATGGGATATGCATAAGAACTGAAAGGCACACACGGTGATTTACCAATGTGCATCATTGTTTCGCAGCACAGTTCAATGGGAAACCCACTGAGTGCCATTCACCAGCAGTTGGGACAATTTTTTCATTCAGGATTGATGCTGGTTGCTGTGTAGCAGCTATTGGTTCAAGAAGTGCAGCAGTTCTCGGATGTCATGAGGAAACAGTGTGGGGATAGTCTGACTGTTAATTATTGAAGATGGATTCTTTCTACCCAGATAAAAGAGGTCCCTTCTTTCACCTGAAGTTTTCTGTTTTGTGCATATATTCACTTTTTTCTACACCTCCCCAATTACTTGACAGGCAATTAAAAAAAAAATCACCTTTTTCTTTTGAATTGCATGCAGAAGACCCAAATCAGTAGCACCCATCACTCGCATTTTCTATTAATCAAATCTAAAAAGAAATGAAAAGAGGGTAAAGAGAAAAAGAAGGCAGGATGTGAGAGTTAATTTATATTACAAACATTCTGTAACAGAAGAAAAATCGTCAGTTTTAAAAAACCACGTCTATTACTCTGTAATGAAATTATAAGAGAATGCTATTAGTCATGTCTGTACATTTATCCACATTGTGAGCTCAATAATTAAATTAAAAGATGTGACATGGAGTTTGCTAAACAAAAATCCACGCTATAACGAAAAGGCTTTACTATTGTCTCTATTAATAAGCATTAAAGAACAAAACACTGGAGGAATTTTTGCAGTCTAGATCATTTGGGTTTTGTTATGCTTTTCAGTTTAGCTTAATTTCCCAGTGGAAGTTTCTCTCTTAGTGTAGTCCTAGGATTATCATCACATAAGGAAAAAAAAAAAATACTAAACTCAGTTTGTTACTGATTTTTCCAACTTTCCTCTCCCTGGAAGCCAGGACAGGAGAAAGAGCACAGAAAGGATTCGAGGCAACTTTTACACCAGCCACAGCTGTTACAACCTCTTCTCTGAGGGAAGACTGAAGGTTTTTTCTTTCCCCTGAAGCTCATGAAAAATGAACTTATAAAAAGGAATATTATATGAAAGCAACTTGCTTGCCTGCTTGCCTGCATTGATTCAGGGCTGTGCCAGCTGGAAGAAAAACTCAGCTCTAGGTGTGCACCAGCACAATGGGTTAGGGTATGGTAACTCACTCCCATGTCCTGCTCTTCCACAGAAGAGGTGTAATAACCCAGTGTTATTTTATGTGCTGGCCCCTTTTGCTTTGTGCATTTTCTGCACCCCAGGTCTGTGCAGAGCCTAAAGCTGGAGCAGTGATGGCAAATCCATGCCATGGAAGAGTGCCTGTTACATGGCTGGATTGGACAGAACAGGCTGCACTGCAAGCAAGAATCAGACTCAACAGTTAAAAAACAATTTTTTTTTTTTTTAATATAAGAGGTGATTTAAGAACGAACTGCACTACACCCCTGAGTCTGGAATCAGCTGCTGTTTGAAAGTTGCCCTCATGCAGGACAGTCTGCATTTAGCACTTGCCCACTGGCCTTGGGCCACACAGCAGCTCTGCAGAACAGAACTGGTGACACACACAGATCACCTTAAGCTGATGCTTGCCTGAGTTAAAGTGAGAGCTGCAGAAGTGTCCCTGCTTGCCCCTGCCACTGTACACATACACTCTCCAAAATTTGAGATTCACAGCACAGCTGAAGGACTGGCAGCTGCTTCTACGTTTAACTTTTGATCTCTGGACATTTTGCCATCCTTTAGAAAAGAACTGCTTTCCTAATTCACATTCCTGGTGCATTTGAGTCTACCCAATATGAAAGGAGACTGTAGCTTAGAGGATAGTTTAATAATACTATGTACATCTATATTTCTGCCACAGCATCCAAGAAGATGACCAAGACTCCTTTTATATTCTTAAATTTACTTAAAAATTTAAAAAACAAGAATTATCTTCAGTCCATGCTATTTTTTAGAAGCATCTTAGTAATGTAAGTTGGTATCCACAGTGCCATGACCAGGTCAAAAGAGCAGCATCTTGGGTCACAGCTGAAGCTGGGATTGTTCCAGAGGCACATCCCAAAGCATCCTCCATGCCTAGTGAACATACCCCTCTCTTGTCCAAATTAGCACATCACCTTTCAATAAAAAAAACACAGCAGTATTTAGAGCACCAGTAAGGGTATTATTTCTTCCATTTCAGAAGTCATCCTGAAATGTTCAGCTGCAGAGGTGATTTTTCATTGTTTTCCCCAAGAGCCTACATTTGGGGACTATTATGAAAAGCTGAAGCTAACACAGATGCACACATTCCAGGGATTCATGTGAAGTCCTGCCACTGCAAGTCCAACTGAGGCGAGGAACCTTTGTGGACCTTCCAGGAAGCTTGTGAATTTTGTTGCCAAGTTCAAACAGCTCTAAAATACATAAGGAAATGAGATCCCATGGTATTTATACAAATTCCCATGTCAGACATAAATGGCTACCTTTGTCTACTGTTCAACAAAAAAACAAACTTGCACGAATCTTTCCCAAATGTAGAAGTGGTTATACCATTATAGTGCTAAATCTGGCAAAAAGTACATGAAGTGTGTGAGCAGAGACTGCTTTGGAGGTTTTGGGAGGGTAAAGGTTACTCTCCAATAATGCATTTTTAAATGCTTTTTATCTGCTGTTGCCTTCCTTTTAATGTATGTTTATATATTATTTATACACATATTTATCTAAGAGACAGTCACACAAAATCAATAGTCACATAGCACTCTAATACTTGTAACTCAGTGTATACACAGAATAGAATGCTTTTTTTGCTTCTCCTGTTTAACTATTTAAAAAAATATCTAACAATTCATCCTGCCTTTAGGAAAATATTCATGAAGCAAAACTGGCAATAGAAAAATAATTATTTGAAAAACATTATATGAGGTGAGTTGTTGCTTCCCTACTGGATGCCACTTTAAATTGAGCTAATTTGTTTTACCAGTAGCTTAAGAAAACCCCAGCACAGCAGCATGACAATTATATCCAGGTGCAAGGACTTAATTCAACAAATTCTAGGTGGATCCTTCCAGTCAGCTCAGTGGGCCCCATCCTCAGCTGTGGCTAAGAACAGATGCCCTTGAAAAAAAAAAAAGAAAACCCTCTGTAATCACAATCCATTGAATCTATGAACAGTGAAGCTGAAATATGTCCAAAAAAAAATAATATAAGTTATATTTCTATGTCCAGAGTATCAACTGAAGCATGATTGAGAAACAAGAACATCTGAAGACATAAATCTTAGAAAACAGATGCTTTTTGCACTATTGTTACGTTACAAATGTAAAAACAATAGCTCATCTACAAAATAAGAGTGTGGTTCACCAGTTCTCTAAGATGTAAAAGAGCCACCTGAAAAATCAAAGTCAAATCTAGTATTACTGATTTGGGGAACACGTTAATAAAACAATCAAACTTCAGGACTTGCTATTTTAATTGGTCTATGTCTTGATATAATAAGAAGTTAAAACATTTTCAAAGGCAAGAATTCAGGGAAGAATTCCACATGAGCAAGCACCACATAGGTATAGACCATAATACAAAAAATTAGATTTGTAGGAGGGGGTCTTGATCCTTTAGGAGCCAACTGCACAAGTATAATAATTTTCAAACTTTATTTTTGCCAACCTACAGAAACACAGTAATGGTCTGTTCCTGGCTGAGGCCAAACATAGATTGAATTCAAACAGAAAGATACTTTTATAACACTTTGTTTACATATCATTTATTGCAATGGGTTAAGACCAGGAAACAATTTACATCTAAACCCACAGTGTCACATGCTTATTTAATTGCTGAAATACTCCCAGATGTGTACATCTTTTACTGATTTGTGCACAATGCACAGTTACAGTCAATTATTGTATTAGCAGGAACAACAACTAAAGCTCATAAATGCATTTGTATCAAAAATACTGCATATGTGTATGCATGCCTAAATGGATAAAGATGGTATTTTTTGGGAACTTAGCCTTATTTTGTTACCATTTGTTATTGTCATCATAATTCATATGTTCCAATTTTTGAATAGTATTGCAAAAGATATTTTCTCTCTTACAGTTTTTACAATTAGGAGTTTACAAAATACATCCCCAAAATGCTGCATTTTGTGTTATTAAGAATTTCAACTTTAACTAACACTAATTAGAGGTATACCAGATGACTCTGATTAAACTAGTGGGTAGTGCTTATTCAGATTTAATGTGAGCAATCTGGACATTTTGAAAAACAGCCAAGCTGGGCTCAAATAAAAACCTGCCAAAAATCCAAACTCTGAATTCAGTCAGGCATGTAAGACTGGTTCCCATGAACATTAAAAGTAAAATTAAAATCAGTTGGAAGTCTTGGTTTCCTTCAAAAGAGAGAGCAACCTCCCATACCCTCAAGAAATATTTCTGCCCTGTACATGCTGCCCTTTCAAAGGCACCTCTCAGCACCCAGAACAAACCAGGGAAGAAGCAGCAAAGAGAGTTTGCTGGTTTTGTTGGGTGTATCAGCTCTGACATTGCTGGATTCTAGGTGAGGGTGGAGGCAAATAGGAAGAGGGCAGCTGCCAGTTGAAACACATTTTCCAAGACTGTCATCCAGAAATAGGGAGACATGCTTTTCACTAGCTTTTAATTTGAAACACACTGTACAGAGACATATCTTATTCATCTGAACCTTTGAACATCTGATGTAAGGTGAGATTTAGGAATCAAACGTAGAGGGGCTGAGTTTTCTGCTGGTGTAAGATGACATAACCACTTTCAGATAATGGACTTGTGGCTGTTTATATGCACATTTGGAATTTATAGAGTCCCCCTCTCCCATATTGTTCACTTGCAGTGCATGTTTTCTATTTATGCTGGCATTAACTTGGAAAGCAAAATCAGAATCTAACCCACTGTGAGATAGTGTATCTTAACCAGTGTTCAAATGCAGCTAAATCCATCAATTTGGGTAAATTTAAGAACATAAAGGTCTTGGGTCAAAATTCAATGGGTATTCATCTCTTCTCTCACACATACCTCCAAAATTCATGGTTTCTAAGAGGAGAACACTGAAGATTAAAGAAAAGGAGCACTTTTACACTGGCTATTGCTGTATGATGCAAAGTACAGAGCTCCTCCAGGTGAGCTTATTTTCTAAAGCTGTATTTCTTTAACCCAAGATGCCTAAAGACAGGTAAGGACACTACAGATGTTAATCCAAACCACCCTGGGCATATTAAGGTTTGCTAAAGCGAAAATGTGCTTTGCAAGGCCAAAGGGTCAAATATTTAAGATGTTTAAGATGTCTATTTCCTACTGGTGAACAACCAGATTATTGGATTTCAACAAGGCTTCTAAACTACACTGCTTGAAAAAGAATCATGTTCTCAATCAGTGTAGTTTTTAAGAATTTCCACTGGGTTTTTAAATTCTATTTTAAAAATAAATTGCTGCCTTAAACAAAAGACAAGATCTTGCTTTATTAAGTGCTATTTTTTTAGAAACTTTGGGTGTATGTTTTGTGCTTTCTTTGAATGGCAAGAACATATTAATCTATTGGAGACTCTCCACCTTTAAACCTTTTAATTCTGTATGCAAATATCAGTTCAAAATTGAACAGGCACAGGCAGGAGATTTTTTTCATCTGCAGTATTTTTTAACCAGTGAAATTGCTGAAAAAAGGAGTTAGGGGCAGAGATTTTCAAACTCATGCTTATATGAAATTAAGTTCTAATTCTGGTTTGAAAATTCATCTGTCAAATAAGAACATTTTAACAATAACCTCATATCTCTAAAATAGGTTTCACCAAAAATACATAGCTGGTGTAGGATTAGCTTTGTACTTATTACTGTATCAGTCTGTTGGGGAAATGGTTTAGAAATAAAAATGGGAAAAATAGTAAAAATAACATATTATTAGAAATTAAGTTACTCTATATTTTTCTGATCGATTTCTAAAATAATTTTAGCGGTGCTCAACAGTGCAGTTTATTTTTGCATCCAGCACTGTTCCTAGTATCTATTTTAGCCTATATTCCACAATGGATGATTACATCTATAATCATTATTGGTCACTGGTCATTAATTTATTTCAGAGTACATACCTCTGTGGGCAGTAATTACTGCACAGCCTTCAAAGAGATATCATTAACAAAATGAGAAGACAGAATATATGTTAATTACTGTAAATGTTCTACTGGTTTCTCCCTTTAAAAAACATGCCTGGAGATTTAGATCACGTGTAATTTTTTTCCTAGACAATATCATGTAACTTATAAGAATGAAAAATAAAGACTGTTACAGGGCCATTTCAAGTTTCATTTTAAAATCTTGCAAGTACTTTCATGAATCAAAATGAAAATAAAAATTTCATTTACTTTCAGGTAAAAACCCTTCTATGTCAAAGTGTGGTAGAAGCAAGAATTTTTCAGACACTGTATTTATGCACAATCCACCACCGTTGAATCCAGCCTTGTGTAACTTTAACTAGTGAGGGTTGGATGGTTAATAAACATTATATTGCCTTTGCAAAAGGTTTGCTGTGGGTAGAGGTCCTTGTAGGCTCCATAAACTGGTGGCTTTCACTGGTGAAAATGCTCCTTGCCCAAACTCAGTTAGAATATTTTCCAGACTAAATTTTCAGCAAGCACTATGATTTGATGAAAACATCATTTGAACCTGCTTTGTGAAGTTTTGCTGTCCCATAGCTTGGAGTTCAGAGCTGGCAGTTTTCAAAAGGCTCAGAGCAGGCTGAGGGAAGGAAACAAACCAACCAAGCAAAAAACCCCAGACCTAGGCTCACTACATTTCTTCACTCATTTATTCTTGAACGCAAGACCTTTTAAACAATTTTTACAAAGAGATAGGGAACATATTTTCCTTATTTTGCTTGAAGATGCCATGATGGTTTTCCTTCAGTTTCTCCCGGAACATTGTACAAATGGCACGTCAGAGAAACTGATTTAAATCTGAACCTTTCCCACATAAAATACTTTCCCAAACAATCATCTAAACAGGCTTTTCATGCACAAGCAGTGCCACCAATGTCCTACACATGATCTTATTTCACAGCCTGGTGCACAGACTTGCATATTCATGATCTATGAGGAAAAAAAAAAAACACCAAAAAAAAAAAACAACTCTGTGTTGAAAGTATGTGATTTGCATGGTGAGAAAGTGCTGAGAGAAAAGAACATTACCAGAGGTTCACCTCAGTCTGGTCATTGCCTTGACCATAAACTCTCCAGGGTTCCCCAGGAAGATTTTTATTTTGAATTTGTGTGGAGACTAGGACAGGAAGGTGATCTTTTACATATGATCAAGAGCACACAGGCAGAGACAGGAAAGCGGGGGGTGACTTTGGATCTATCTACAAGAATGCTCCAGCAAAAACTACAGAGTCATTCTAAATTTGTATTTCTTGGACTACACAGAAACTGAATGTGTGAATGCCTGTGGAAAGGAAAGCAAACAGAAGGCCTCATGATTGCTTACATGGGTGTGCAGGATTCATCTGAACCAACATTTGCCAATGTGGTTTTTGAAGTATTTACCCAGCACTGTATGAGGCATCAGAGTGAATAAACTAAACTGAAACAATCATTTCCCATACAGCAAAAGTAAACACTCCATGGAAATCTGACTAGAAAATGTACTATGGCATGGCACAGTGTTTTGTAGGCCATTGTGACTCCCTTAATGCCCTTAACAAATCCATAAATTGGCTATTTAACAGTAACCAAGATAGATCAAAAATTTAACTTCATACTCAGAGTCCGACCTCCCTTCAAAACTGAGCAGATTAAGCACCATGGGCTGGTGTCCTCTCTGACAGCTCCACGCTTGAGTGGATCATATTGACTAAACATCACAGGCTAGAAAATAACTTGAGCTCAGTTTTTAAGCTCTCTGACACAGCAGTCAAAACTCCACTAACATGATTTACAGTTAAATTAAACATAAAAACATCATCATTAAAATAACTGTGATAGGGTTAAGACTTAATGCCTAATATGCTTTCTAAAGGCAGCCAAATATATAAACACTTTGGTCTGAGGTGCCAGTCACTACATACACTGTTATGCAGCATGCATGAGTTGCAGGCTTTCAATATTTTATGAAATATTCTCAATCCTCAGCTTGATTCGCTTTTCACCATGTTCACAATTATTCATGCACTTCATCTGTTGGTGTTTTATCTTAAATGTAAAGCTCTAGTAATTTCTCTGTTCCTTTTCTAGAAGTAAGATTACAGAAGATCAGAATAAAGTGTTTTGAATTTTATTGAATAGCCAATAAAATCAATCTATTTCAGTGAGAGCTCTAGCACAACACTGTAAAAAAATCGCTTTTGTACTTTTCAAAAAAAATTAAAACAATTCCCTAACAAAAATGTTTTCATCCAAAGTTTAATCAAAATTTAAATAGAAAACATTATATTCCTATAGATTCCTGGCTCACCACCTGGTATAACATTTAGACCTGGGGCAGTATGAACTTGATAATTCAAATAGAGTCTTAATAGTCTGAAATCCTTTTAAAAATAGTTAGGTGGCCCTAAAGGTATTTTATATTCCTCTCAGAGAGAAAAAAAAATCCTCAAACACAAAGCAAGCACCTTAAATACACATTTGGTATCCCAAATTATCTCTTGACAAATATCCCAACAGTACCTTGGTTTATGTTCTATGCATCTGGTGAAAACATGTCTTTTCTCCAGTTATACTTTGTCAAAAAGTCCAGTCCTTTGTATATCATTATTAAGGAGGAAGGACCAGATTTAGTAATAAATTGCTTCTTCCTTCCTTATACCCCAGCTCTCTCCCCATTTTGAATAGGTGAAGTGAAACATACTGAAATGCTCATGGATATTATCAGCTGGAAAAAGTTGTCAAAATAATAAAATACTCACTTCTTGCAAGCATTTTTCATCAAAGCATTTTACAGGTGGTTTCATCATTCCCACTTCCTCTAATAGAGGAACCAAGATGCGGATATGATAAAGATGACAAGCTTACAGGTCTACATCAATGTACACTAGCTGAGAATCTCAAATACTCTTTAAATTTCCTAACTAAAAGCATAAGTAGAAATCATCAAATGAGAATGAGTGCTAAGACAATGTCCACGTATACAGGCTTTGAGCCAAGTATCACAAAGAATATGATTGAAGTCAGGGAAGCCTGTCCAGGGGAATGCAAAGACAGGAAGAGAGAGCATCTTCCATGGGGCTCTTTTTATGAGTGATGAAGATGAGTCCTGGTTCTGATCTACCCTCAGCATGAGGAATACAGATGACAGCTTGCTACTACTCCCTCAGAAACAGTCAGATGTTTTCTGCCCTCTCCAATAGTGTCCAGCTTATTGGAAGGACATTCTAAAGTCTCTGTGTTTTCTAGCAGATGACATTTCGCAGGTCTCTTCAGATTTCCAAAGCCAAGCATCAAACCTTTCAGCAGCAGTTATCATCACAGTGCTCGTAAGGGCCCCACACAACGAGGCACTACTTTAATCTGCTGCATTTTTATACTCTTGTCTGTGCCTTGGAACACTAGGAAAATACCTGAAAAATTATCCTGAATCTGTTTCCTTCCTGGTGAAATCAAGAGGTATTACATCATCTTTCCCCATTTCTTAACATACAAATTCCCTTTCAAGTTCCCTCAGTGGCTTCCCTTTCACCTTTTGTATCGTATTCTAGTATTTCATCTTTACTTCAAGGCACCACACTCTACCAGTCCTTCCTGTGTGTCAGCTCTCCTTTCCTCATAGTAAACCTCCTGCTGGCTGTGCTCTTCTCACACCACTCTTCCTAATGCTTCTTCATAACCTTCTCTCTTGATTTTTCTTAAATACTGCTACTTTTACACAGAAAATCCGTTCCAGCTCCTGAGCACCAACTACTCTTTTCCACTGAATTATTTCTATACAATACTTCTTTTCAAAAGTTATAAAAAAAAGGTTTAAATGTTTACTGTAGAAAGATATTTGGGGGTTTTGTCTGTTTGTGAAAACTGGCTTTGATATACAGTTTAAGACAATCACGGAAACTACAGAACTCACAAAATATGCTGAAAATGAAAGTCAGAGAATGAATATCAAGATAATGCTTCAGGAAAAATAACCCAAATACTGAAGGTGCTGCATTACAAATATGCAGATTAAGGTAAAATAAGATTTGTTGGAGGAAACAATGCTTGCTCTATGTCTAAAAAAAAAAACATTGGTTTTGAGGTAGTCAATATCACTTGGTTTTATGATAGTCTTGGATTTATGATAGTACCATGAAAATATCACTCAGGCACTTGGTTACACTGGGGTCATTCACACATAAGGAAGAGAAAACAAAAATAAAGTCATCTATTCTGTCATTGTACAAATCCATGCTTCTCCTACTTTTGCACACTGTGGTTAATTATAAGACCTCCACCTGGAAAAATGTCTTAGAACTGCAAAACATGCAGAGAACAGCAATAAAGGTGAATGGTTTCTGTACAAGGCATGGCTCAGTCAGCTAAGGCTTTTCATCCTGGAAAAGAGATGGCTTAGGGAAAAATTATGAAGGTCCCCAACAACCATGAGATAGAGATGAATTGCTCTTTCCTTTTTTTTACTAGGACATGGTGGCCAAAGGAAACTGGTTGATCCCAATTCAAAACAAACAAGCAGTTCTTCATTCATATGTAGCAAAATTACATCAATCCTTGCCAAATGATGTGGCAGAAACAAAACTTTCTTGGGTTCAAGGGCAGGCTTAATAAGTACTTGAAAAGGGAGCTGGAGAGAGTTAGTAAACAGACAAGCCACAGTGGTCTTAAAGTCCCTGAGCCAGAATAGTTAGAAGCCAGAAAAATACTCAGTGGACAGATTTTACACATTTGCCTTGAGCATGCTGTATAATCTTCCCTTGACAACCAATTTTGGCCACTGTTACAAAAACAGTAATGTTAGACAAGCCCTTGTCTGAACTACTGCAGTTGCTCTTACAAAATTATTTCTGAACACTATAAAAAAATACGCAGGACACACTTCATGTTTCTGAGCAATTCTACGTCTTGAAAAAGCATTAGCACAAAGGGTGACTGAGATTTTAATAGCAGGAGGCAAACTGAATATAAGTCGGTTTAGAGATAATCTCACATGAACAAGACTGCTTATCTAAACCATTCCTGTATGTTAGATCCAATTTGGGTTTTACACAGTTTAAGGCTGGCTGGTGCTCTCTCACTTTTATAACAGGTTATTCCTGGGATCATTCAGAAATACACTGAATGTAGGTGAACAATCCTTTGGCTTTGAGGGAAAGCTGAGGAGCTGTGAGGAGGTTCTGAGTCGCTGCTTACCCTGTGTTCTCAAACATTCCTGGGAGACTGCAGTGGAACAAGGTGCTGTCAGTGACCTTTTGAAAATCTTGGCCAACAAAAAAAAAAGAAAAACCACATAGGCTGCCATCAACAGCCACATCACTTCTCAGTGTTCTGTTTGCCACTTAAGTGAACAAGTACTATCTCCTTTCTTGTTGCATACAACAGCAAAGCACCCTATCAGGGATTAATAAAGAATAATCCAGCAATAAAGTATAGCCAGAGGATCTGGAACAGATTTCATGGGCTGATGAGACTTTGGCTAACATACAGCACTCACAACACTTGGAACATCTCCTGTGTCAATGATTAACACTTCGCTGAGCATTCTGAATACATAAGGTATTTCATAGGCAGTAGCTGACCTTAATGAGGGCAAAAGATAAGTGAGCTTTTCAAATCTTAGGGGAAAAATGGTCTGAGAACACTTCAACCATGACAATATCCTGAGTCAACACATTGTGTCTATAGAAGCAGGGCTCTACAAAAATCCCTTTGTGAAAGGTTTCAAAATACCAATGAAAGCCAATTTTTAAACACCAATACATAGAAAAGTCTTGGGGTGTGTGTGTTGCACAGGGAAGATGCACACACATCCAGGCCTTCACTCCAATAAGATTTGGGAGCACGCCTGCCATGTGAAAGAATGTGCTAACTGGAAGCCAGGAAGTGTGGCATATCACAGCAACCTCTGAATGCCTTGCAGAACATGCAGGTGAGGCTCATGGCTCTTTTCTAGACCTGTGCATCCCAGAGATCCTTATTATCTATATAAGCAGTGTATAATTGCTGGAATGAGGTGCTAGACATAACTGTTATTCTTCAGATACAACACGCTATTTAGATAGATGTTGCTGAATGAAGCCTGTGGAATCCTCTCTCTGAATTCACATTTCAACTACAGCAGTTACTGCCAGAGGAGGAGAAAGTGGATGCAAATAGTGCTTGAAATATATAAATTATTTCTAAAGTATATTAGAAATAGAATATGTTACAACTAAACATATTGTAATATTCAAAACAGGGTGCTGCCAGGTATTAATGTCTTACATTTATGTAGAATTTCTTGCTCTGAATAAAGCCTGCTTCCTCAGGTAAATTAACCATACTTAAACCTGGGAAACCTTAAGGCCGATGGAGGTAAGGAAGGAAACTTCCTCTCACTACAGGTGAGGAAGGAAATAAAACATGCTGAGGATCAAAGCAAAATAGTCAAAGCTGGTTTTTACAGAAAGTGTCACAACACCACTGCTGTCCCTGTAGAACAAGCTGCAGATTTCTGACAATACTCTGATTCAGAGACAAAGGAAAAGAAGGGAAACCCACCCTGAGGATAAGCCGGGCCTTGATAAACCCTGTTGTTAGCTGCAGTCAGGTGTCCAGGGAAGGTAAGCAATCCTTCTACTGCACTCAGCTGAACAGCAAACAGGTACATTGCAGATCTGAATGCCAAGACTGCTTAAGATCTCACCCTCCTGTATATATAGACAAGGAGATTTCCTCCAGCATCCCACACACTGTGGGATTATTCCTCACTCCTGCCCACACCCATCCACTCATCTTCATCTGCTGCAATTGGCTGAGGCACATCTTCCATCCACTGATGTCCCTTCAGTTCCAGCTTTCTTGCTGCCCTAACTTTAGATCCAAGCAAGAGTGTTACAGAGCTCCATTAAAAGTAAGGAAAATAAAGTCTTAGTAAAATAGAAAAAGCACTCTTTTTCTCAAGCACATGTACAAAAAAATGAAACCCAACCAAACAAAAAAAAAATCTTTATTTCTTCCCTTGACACACTATATTCAGAAGAAAATAACATTAAGTATTTACCCATCTAGTCATTCCTGCTTAGGTCTTCTCACGGCTACAATACCCACCCTAAATTACCTCCTCCTCCCTTAATCACAGCAGGGTTTAGAGTCACCCTGTGGTACCCCCCTTTATAGACTGGTGGGTGAATCAATTAAATCCCCACAGCTGGCTACCCTGAAAATCCCTGCACTCAGTTCAGGCAGCTGTGGACCTCCTCTAGCAAAAGGGAAATCATTAACTCCTTCCCAGCCATGTCCTGGACATTGGTTTATAACTTATTTCATGCACCATAATCACCAATCAAGCACTCAAAGCACTCTAAGCTTGAATAACATGAAAGCTGAAAAATACCCAAAACACTGTGTTACCCCTGATTATTTTTTTTTCTGCAGAGACCTAGTCTATTAATTTCCATTAAGAAACTAAACCTGATAAATAGATAACATTATAAAAGGAAAATGTAATTAGCGTGTAGCCCTGGTAGATGTAAACTTACTGGTACCCAGGAGTAATAGCAGTTTATGTGAAAACTAGAATGTTACCATAATTATGAAAATGAATGTATAATTTATGCACATAATATGGAAAATATGCAAGGTGTGTAGAGGATATGATTATATTGCATTTTCTTGTTTCTATTGATAGATTATAAATCTTTAGAATGTGTTGAATCTATGCATTATTCTGCATGATTTTTGGATGCCCATGATTTCTGATAAAGTTTTTTTTCTTTTGTTTTTAATTAAACTCCATTTTACAACAGCAGCCCTTTGCCTGCTTTATTATGCCAAAGAAGCATATGGAAATATAAACTCTGAGATGTTACTGATTTATTTTGATGTTGGAGCATTTTGCTCTTGTGTAAACATTTCTTGTGACATGAATATGGATAGTTTCAAATCTTGGAAGAGTTCATTACTAAAGGTAGCATATGTTTTTGACTCCTGAACCATGAGGGAAATGAGAACACCCAGCTTGCCAAACAGTAAATTGTAAACAGTTGGTACACCCCTAAGCAAAAGACTGAAATAATTACTGTATCTGTGTTTTAGAGTAGCCAGCTCGTTTTTATGTCTCATTTTTGTTCGGGATTTTTTTCATTTTGCTGATTTAATGTTTTTCTGCAAGGTTTGTAGATGCAGTCTAAATATATACTTAGGGCCTGCAGCATCATGATTCTAAGTGTGCAGATGTCAGCGTGGATTCATGGATTCCCAGATACCCTACGACCACATATAAAAGCCTGGCTGGAAGAGGCAGTCAGCTGTTTTGCTTCCAGATCTACTCATAAAATACATTGGGGTTTTTTTAACCTGGACTCCATCTTGCACAGTGCCAGGCTTCTCCAGGCCATCAAGGAGTTCTGAATATTTTCACCACTTTGATCATGAGCAACAGAGGCCCCTCAAAATTCTGTCACATTACTCAGAACACTTCCAGAGCTGAATAGCATGAATGCTTATTTTGTGCACCATCTATACATTCTTACTGTGATTTTTCCAAGGAGCCTGGCATCCTTGTGCCCCTGCCTCTCCTGAAGCTTCCCATAGAAATGTTAGAGGTGTTGCCTGGTGTTGTGGCAGCAAGGTCCAAGGTCATGCTCTGCTGTGTACAGGGTCACCTCCACACATGCAAATAATGCCCTGGAGAGTGTCCCTGCCTTTATGAGACAAAAAAAAGAAAGGACACACAGGTGGTTCTTCAGAGACACATAAGATATCACAGATTTTTACTGTATGCTGCCTTTCTTCTCCTTACTGACCCTTTTTATTGTTCCTGGTGGAACACCAGCCTGAAATGCCCAGGCTAAAGGATGGGGTTTGGGTATGTTCACCCCATCCTGGTGCCTCCTTGGACTCTAGGCAAAAAATACTCATCCAGGACTCAGTTACCATGCTTGATTTTCCTTCTACCTTGCAATTCCCAAAAAAATAAAAAGGTATTTCACAGAGTTTCTGGCAGTTTACTGGTTCAGACCCTTTTTGGAATTTGTGGCCAAATCATCCCTAGCACACCTGGCTTGGATTAGAAACTTCGACTTGCATTTTCACCACCCCAGGCTGGTTTTCTAACTACCAAGTGAGCCAGGTAGCTCCCACTTCTCTGCCTCTGTGTTACCCAAATCTCTGTCTTACACATACTCTGAATATAGGCACACCTTCAAACCCCAGGTTCTCATGGCAGCGGGGCACCTAATTTAAAGGGCTTACAGGCCACCAACCATAGATGAGTTTTTCCATGGCTTTCCATCTATCTACATTGTAGAATGTTGGTGCTCTTTGCAAAATGCATTATCTCAGCATTTGGATGGAGCTAAAATAGTGAATGTAGATGAAGAACAGATATAGCTTTAAAAGTAGGAGAGAAAGGTGCCCAGTCACCCAGTTGCAACCCCATTGTAGGACTGCTTATAAGTTTCATCCAGAACTCCAGATAAATCTGTCCTGGATGTCACTATTTAAAGATCTTAGGTGCTTATCTGTCTTTGGGAATCTGGGTCAAGTGATTTGCCTAGGTCCATGCAGCAGGTTGGCAGCACAGCCAGGATTAGGAATCCTGGGTCCTGAGTCATGGGTTATTGCTCTCTCATGGTATTGCCTCCTCAGAACACAAATCAAACACACCACAGTCACTGCAAAGCTTGGTTTCAGACACAGCATGAATTTAGGAAGGCACTACACTGTACATAGTATCATAGGTATGTGTCAGTGCATACAGTTGAAAAAATCAAAAATTTGTCCAAAAGACATTTGCCTCCATGTGCTCCACTCCTGGGGAAGAGGAGAGAAAGAACTGCATGCAACAGATGTTAACACATGAATGGATTGTCTTGGCAGATGCTATGGCAAAGAGCATAATATCAGAGGAGGCCCAAAGGCCACACAGCCCTGCCTGGTCTCCATCTCCCCACCAGCACCACCACTTCACCCAGCCCTTGGGAACCTGGAGTTAGGCAGCTTGACAGGAGTTTTCCTCTTGCTGTGCAGCTGCATGGATTTGCCCAATTTCATGTTACATTGCAAGTATTGAATGGAGTACTTGCCAGGAGCAAGAAGGCATTATACAACCTCAGCACAAGCATAATCAAATCGTTTTTCTGGAAAAACCAAAAGTGATGGTTCAACATTTGGGCCTGGTTTCAAAATAAGTATTTTTGAAGAAAGGCAAATGGGCTCTAAAATTCAGATTTGTAGAAATACACTAAATCAGGCATGTATAATAAACCTTTCACACAGCTCTAGAAAGAATTCCTTTTGTCCCTACAAGAGTTATATATTTGTTAAATTCATCTCTTGTGTAACGTTATTGTTTTCCAGTGTAGTTACATGAAGGATAAATTAAACCCGTTACCAAATGATTTTTTACAAACAAATAATTGAGGCTTGCTGAATGAGAAATAAATAGACTCTGCTATTTAAAAGCCAAAGTGAGACAAAAACTGCTTCCCATATTAACTCCTTTAAATCTCTGGGGGAAAAAAGGTGTCAAAGGTCAGGAAATATAACACAACCCTGCACTGCAAAGTTGCATGCTCTCTCAGCAAAAAGAGGAACTCAAGTACTAGCAAAGGACAAGGAACTGATCAAGCAGCAACAAGTTCATTCTTCCAACATATAAAGACTAGAACATAGCTTCTTTGTTCCACATTTGTTCCAAGCAGTTATCAACCAGAATTTACTTAGGCTTTCATTCAAGTGTCATTGTGCAGAGTTATTCAAAGAGTGTGGATGGAGCAGTGGCACAGAGATAACTGCCCCATTTCTCCTTCTCTCATCTCCACTTTTGATGGACTTCACTATTAAATGTGATCCACTTCAAGTTTTTAGGCATAGTAAGATGTAAAGTAGAAGATAAAAGAAATATTTAAAGAGAAGTAAGGTGTGTGTAAAAGTTCACAAGATACAGAGTAGCTAGTTTGGGAAGTCCTCAGAAAGATCCACCATGCTTCTGAATTATGTTATCTGAGTATACCAGGCTTTATGGTGCTTTGTAGCTTTTGGGCAACAAACTGAAATTTATTCCAAATGGGTACAGTAAAGCTATAGCTTAAAGAGTGGCTTTAAGAGGGTCTTCACTTCTGTGAATACTTGATGATGTTTATTTCTTGAGTCAAACTTCCCTGCTTTAGCTCTTCTGCTCTAGCTGCTCTTCTTGGAAGCTTCTGTATCTCCTCAGCACATTCTAAGATCTTGCAGCAGAAGGCCATTTCCTTTGGTTCATCTTACTAAATACGTGGCTCAGATTCTATCACTATTTAGTACACCACAAACATAAATCACATCAATATAGCTGAGGCAGACACTGGCAGGTGGGGCAGGAAAGCCCTCTCTGAGCACTCCAGAGAAGAGGAGGAGAAAGTAACCTCTAGGGGAAATTGCAAAAGAGCAAATCATTGCTCCACATTTGCTCCTCATCATTTGCTTCTCATGACAGGAGGAACAAAACTTCTGCCTGTCTCAGATGGATCCTTTTCCATCTTCAGCCTTCTGGGTTCAGCCAACACTGGCCAACCTGAAGGGGCACCTCCCTCTCAAAGCTTCTCTGTGGGAGGATTTAATTTCCTTTTGGAATACATATTGTGGAGAAAGATAGTAAAAGCTGGCATAACGCAAGGCTACATTTGGCTCAGTGTTTCTGGTATGCTTTTCCTCCAGTTACAACAAAAGTTATCTATCCAGCTCCCTTGAAGGAAGTTTTCATCTTCATTAAAATTCATTGTTCCCTATTCTCCCCCTAGGCCTTCTTATTCTTAATTCTATCTTTTTTTTATCACTATATCTACTCTAAATATCACAGCTCTGCTTGTTCTCCCCTCTGTTCTATGTTGACTTAGTCACAGCTCCTTCCTACTACTTGTAATTTGCTACAAAATAATTTACCTATCAACTATAAAGAACACTTGAATATTTATATCTCATCAGGGAAGATCATCAGGCCCTATCTTACTTTTGTGCAACTGCTCCATAGCCCCTTCAAGGCTTTTCTCTCAGAAGTCTCTTGAGACCCTCATGCCTCATCACCCAACCTAGTTTTCCATTTTATAGGTAGGAAAGTCCAGAGAGACAAAAGGCGCCCAGATAGCAGTATCCAGGTTTTCCAAATCCTGGGTTGGTTGACTATAACCTATGCCACTCTTCTTTCTTCTGTGTTCTCCTACACTGCATGGATGTTCTTCCTCTTTTTTTGTGCTGCTGCCTTATCTTCCTCTCCCGGAAATATCTTTGTTCTTAAATCTCATCTGAAAACTTTCCAATTTCCTTTCCTTTTTTTGTCATTACTCAACTCATTTCCTTTCCATTCTTTTCTCTTCCCTTTTTCCTTCTTCTGTGGCTCCTAAACTCAATCTATGTTTCAAAAATAATTCTGCTGCCATTTCTTCTTTATTTCTGATTTTCTTATGTTCATGGTAGTCTGTCCTCAGAGATTGTTTTTTGTCTCCTTGAGAGTCACTGTGACAATCTGCATAAAACATTACTTCTTTTCTTTATCTCTCTCTGCAAAGCATTTTGCACTACTTTTTATGGAGGATGTTTTTATATAATTAAACTAGATTCTGATTGTATGGGAAATGAAAAGCCTGTAGTAAGCAAGCTCTGAGGATACTGGAAGCATTATAAGTAACAACATTTGTTCTTTAACCATCATTATTTGAAAAATAAATAACACAGACATAGCACATTTGAAAGTTTTGGTACACAAAATATAATTTGTGTGTCCTCATAATAGTGTGAATTAAATTTTGTGCTGGTAACCCATTTTGGAAAGTCATTCAAAGCAAGTCCTTAAACAAAGGAAGTCCCAGAGAGAGAGAAAGGAGAGGTTTATCTGTATTTAAAGTCCATGTGCACTTTCAGAGAATGCAGTAGTTTTCCTCTTCCTAATACTTATTTTTACTTCCACGTCATGCCTCGTTATAACCTGTCTTTAACATATAATCTCTCAGTTATAGGGACTTTTTTTCTTCAGTGTCACCAACAGGAAAAGAAAATACTGGTTAAATCTGTAACAGCTGCATACGCTTCCCCCAAACCGAATGCACTGTAGATGTGTGAGCCTTCACTATTAAATATTTTCAGCTGCTTATGTGATGTACACATGTGGCAAGTTAGCAAAGTGTTAGCTTACAATGCTTCCAGCCAGTCATATATCTTTTTTCTCCATGTGTTGTTGTCTTCTCTCTTATGTACATCAATATAATCTTTACTACCTATCCCCACTTTTTGTAATGCACCTAATATAAATCTACCTGAATGTTTGCATAATAGGCAAAAAAAATATTTTAATATGGAGAGTTAGACAATTAAATGGAGAACTCAATTTTACAAAATTTCACCAGTATCCAATGTGAAAAGGTATATGGGTTTGACTTGTTTTTTGCAAGAAATTGAGGATTTTAGTTTCTCATCATAAACTCAGAAATTTCAGAAATAATATGGTCCCATCAGCTCTGTCACACAAAAAATACTCACATTAATGTCCTCAGTACCCTAAAAGATATTTACCCTGGATGAAACACCTCAAAGGAGGGAGGATGATGGACTGCTGGGAGCACAGGGCTTCTCCAACATTTGGACAAACCTTGGCTCGTACCTCTGTGATGCACAGGTCAGTTCTGTTACTCATAGTGTCAGCTTGGAGCCCCTGCCATGCCTGCTTTGCACCCTTTTAAATCTCTGTGCACCTCTGTAAATCTCAGAGAAAACAGAGCTTTTTCTGGGCAGAGACTGGTATCCCTGACTCCAGAAATGCAAAGTGTCACAGGAGCTGTCTGTGCCCTCTCCTGCCACCCACATGGCTGTGACCCACCCTTTCTGCTCCACAACGCCTGCAGCAGCACTCTGGGTTTGCATGGGGGCAAAAGAATATTAACAAGGAAGAATAGAGACAAAAATTACCTTTCTGTCATCCCAGCACAGCAATTGATTAAGGCAGTCCAGCCCCAGGCACACAAGGCTTCTACAGTTGCTACAGAAGGACTGAAACATCCACGTTTTCCCGGACTCCCTTGTTCGGTCTCATAGAGCAATTACACATCCTTCTATAAACTTGGTCTCAATAATTTATTTTTTCAACATACAAAAAGCTTCATTTTCCAGCATCCTCCACACACAAAGACCCCTCAGCAGTGATGACAGTGGTTTGGTGGCTGTGCAGGCAGTGAGTGGCCAGGGACATTCACCAGGGGCCAGCCTGCTCCCCCAGAGCTGATGACACAGATGCACTGGCCTGCCCCACTGCCCCGTGCCTATTAGCACTCACAGAGCTGATGGTGTTTCCTGTCACAACTCAGCTATTATCAAGTTCTGCTCTTCATATGTGGACCACAGTGAATTTGAATCAACTCCAGTAAAACAAGAAGAGAGCTTTGGATTCCCATATGCAGCAAGATATGGTTTGACCTGTGTGGCCCATGGCCTCTGAGCCTTAATCATGAAAATCCCTTGTGAGGTCAATGTGCAAAGCTGTAGGTAGACTCATTAAGATTTTGCCCCTGCTATTATACCATTAGAAAAGCCAGTCTTTGACTAATTGAAGTACAGGATGTACTGTAGATCACCACTTGTATTATTTCACGTATGACTAGAGTCAGGAAAAAAGTACAGCTCCCTGTAAGTAAACCCCAGCTTGGTCAGAGCTTTTAAATCACCTTTTTTACACACATTGCTTCTACTAATCTCTCCAAATAAAACAGGTTTTTTTAAAAGCAAAAGCCATATTATCACAATATAAATTAGAATACTTAACATTTCAAACAGAGAAACATGCAAGTAAAACAAAAATCATTATAGGTGTCTACAGCATTAAACTATTACATCCAAAATTAGGCTTCTAAATAAAATTGCTTGGTTATTCACAGGCAGTGTCCAACTGGAAGCTCTGACTTCAGCAGAGAATTATGAGTACAGGGTCCACAGCCATGCATAATTAGGAAACTTAATATCAGCTTAGGACTAAATTTTAATCCTAGGTATTTGAAAATTTCAGCCAATATATGTGAATATACTAGCTGTATGTGTAAGGTTTTGCTTCAATATGTCCAGATACACATCTTCAACAACTCTACAAAAATGTAAATTCAGTCAAGTTTCCCCAGTGGCTTACCATGTTTCTCTTGTTAATAGTGAACAGTTTTAAGAGTTACCCATATGTTTTTTGTCAGTCTCCAGCTTTCTAGGATTACCTGTGTACTGTGCTTGAATGACACAAATCATAATCTCATAATTTTTACATTGTTGAGTCATTATGTATTGTGCCCATGTGAAAGAAGCACCTTAAAAACTGATATTTATGTATTAAATCAAAGCAGATCTAGCTTGTGCCTTTCTCCAGCTGCAGGGATCTGAAGGGTGATGGCAGTATTAGTACAGCTGTATGTCAAAACAGCAAGGCTGCTGGGCAGAGAAAGTCACAATTGTAGCTCCTACACACAGCTACTGCCTGGTCACTCTGCTTGCCTCTGATAACATCAGGTCAGTAATCATTCAGAATGGACTTTCCATGCCTGTTTTCTTAGAAACTGCTGATCCTTCAATCTATGGATTCAGTAAAACCATAAGAGCAACAGAGATAATTTTGTGATAAGAATTATTTTTTCCTGTTAATTCAGTTGACCTTTTCTTGTTGACTTCCAAATGAAAAATATGTAGTCATAAATGTGAAATTAATACGAATTTCAGGACTTGTGTAAGCTCACTGCTCTATATTTAAAAGTCACAGGGGTGCTCTCTCTTTTACCCATTATGGCTGTTAACTAAATATCTCCATTACTTTCCAAAAGGAGCTCAGATCTCTGGGGTACATTGATGGGGCCCGTTCCACGTCAAAGAGCAATGGCATTGTCCAGGGTATAAAGGTGCTGTAAATATCACTATTGCCAACACAATATTTCTACAGAGATATCTAAATTCATACAATTAGCTGTAGGTATGTCCTGTTCTGCCTATGTCTGTGGTAAGTTTAGGCCAAAAAGTTCAGAAATTACTAATGCTTATGAATGGTTTTGTACCAACAGGTCTCAAAAGATGCCTGTTCCTAAATTCTTTAAATCTATACGAACTTGGTCACCTCTTCAGGATCTCCAGGATCCCAAAACTAACCCCTCTTTGCAGTTTTGGGAAAAGTGACATGGTTGCTCTTGGTCTGGCCTTTTGAAACATTCACTCATGGCACCATAAGCACCAGAGATAAGATGTGGGGCATGTGGGATGTGGAGCCCACACAGAGGGTTTACAGTGGTCATCTGCACTGTCAGCTTTCTGTAAGAAGAAATCTAATTCAAACAGCAACATCTCTACCCCACAACTGATTGGTTAAAATATTTTTGAAGGAGAGGAGATCAGTTGATCTATACATAGTGAGTAATTATATTAAAATTTTCATAAGTATTTTCAAACACCACCCAAACCATTTTTGAAATATTTGGATTTGGCATTAAGTCTTACAGACATTTGTTGAACCTGTAAATATGGAGACAGAATTATTAAAATAACTCCCAAACTTTACTAGGCCAGTCTAGCATTTTTGGTGATCAAATTCTGCTTTGTTTTGAAAATCTTTACACTCTATATCATTAAAAATAATTGTTACTCTTCTAAATTGCAGTTGGGATCAAGGTTTCCTTGTGCTAAGTGCTGAATATTCAGAAGAGACAGTCCCTGCTCCAAGAAGGCTGCTGGTTTAAGAGACAAAAAAACAGAATCCAGATGGGGAAATGTGATATAGCATACAAGCACAGTGGTTAAGGTGATGATAGCTTCACATCTTAGCCAAGAGCCTGCAAACTGCACAGAACTGGTTGATATCCACACCCCTACAGTAACCCATTGATTCCAGTGGGGCTCTGACAGGCAGTCAGAGCTTCCTTGAAAGTGCTAATGCTGAAACAGAGGTGTATTAATTCCTTCTCTAGGGCTTTTTCCCCTTCTCTTTTATTAATTCTATTTGTTTTGTTGGGTTTTTTTTACTTTTTGCTATTTGGGGTTTTACCCTCTATGCAGACTTTTAAATCAGCCTAGACTGTCCCTCTTTTCATATGTAATTAAAAGTGTCTAATGTAACATTTACTTTTTAATTAAAAAATAAAATCATTGTTTTCAATTTTAATTTTCAAACCTTTCTTTTATTTTTCAATCCTTTACATCACAGCTAGTTATACCTTGTGCAGACTTCTTCTTTTACTGTTTAATGCCATCCTCCTCAAATCTCAGATATTTGAAACTTCTTGTTCCCTCCCCTTCCTCAAATTCTGAGAGAATCAAATTACTTCTTCTACAGTCAGCACAATGTCCTGATCATCATTACATTGTCTAATTTAATCTTTACTAACCCATTCAGCGATATGAATTCCAAAATAATGTACTATATGAAAAATAGTGTGAAAATAAACTATCTAGTAATGATTAGAACTCCTGCTGATTGCCTGGCTTTATGCGAAATGATGGCAATCACATGTTCAAAGCATGCCAACTGAAGTGTGGCTACCATACTTAGCAGTTTAGTTTCTCATGTGACAGAAGTATGAAATACAGCACGGAGCCTTTCTGTGGCTGTGCAGTTGTCTGTGGTGCTTAATGAGAAAGCTGTGTCAGAGCTTACAGCGAGGATGGATCTTTCATGTAGTGACAGGTAAGCAGAGCAACATGAGAGGACAAGGTTTTCTGGAGGAAAGAGAGCAAGCTGCTTGCTTCTAGGAGAAAGTTTGTTATTGAACAAGGACAGGTTAAACTAAACTGATCCAGGGTTGCTGTGTATCAGCCCCAGCCTAGAAGGGTCAGACACCTTTTCATGGATGTATTAACACAATATAAGTTGAAGAAATTAATTTGCTTTGTGCTTAAGGTGTGCACACATCTGTATCAGTTTCACCACAGATGCCTCAGAGAGAAAAGTTATTATTTTTCTGGGTGTCTGTGGCATTATCTTAGGTCCTCTGTATAAATCTTGCTGCAACCCATCTTGCACCATTCATGGAGCTTTGCATGGTGCAGACTGGAAGATGATTCATGGCAGCTCCATGAATTTCCTTCACAAGGAAAGAACTCTCTGAAGGGTGGGCTTTGGGGTTGCAGGCTTTCCTTTTTCTCTGGTTCTAAAATGGCAGATATGAGGTGTTAAGTGTATACACCAAAAAAGACTATGCAAGAGATGCACTTCGTTCTTGGGAGGGAAGATAAGTTTTGATGTGTTTCTTACTTCCAATAGAAGCTCAAAGTTGACTTTTTAGTTGCTGTATCTCTGTCAGACAGGAGTTGTAATTTTTGTGAGATTACAAGGTCAAACATTCCTTCTGTCAATTCACAACATCCTTTTGTCAGCATAGTTTTCCTGCTTGGGGTACCAGCAGAAGATGTGCTGCTAACATACACTCCTGCCAATATACAACCAGTCTTCTTGAGGAAAGTCTGCTAACAAAGCACTGTCCAGGCAGACAAATCCGTGAGCTAACTCTCAAGAAATTTCTGTCTTTGCAAAGAGGAGTTTCTTCTGCTTATAGATATTTCTGTGACTCTTCAGGAGTTGCTCAAGGTACAACTTCTCTCCCAGAGATTAAAGTGAGTATAACTGAACTCTGCAATTGGACTGATGACTAAAGATTTACTGAGTGAATGTATTTCAACTTTTCTATAGAGCAGCCAGGACTCAAGAAGCAGAAAAGAGGCCTCATACACACAGGTGATTGCAAGGTGTTCCCATATTGATACTAAGTACCATATACCTGGGTTAGGTGTTGGCCCTGTACAAAGCAGTCTATTCCACAGATCTGATGAGCCTCAGAAGCTGCCATTTTTGTACAGAGAAAGGCCCACTGAAATTCTCCAGGAATAACTTTTCCAGCAATTGACCATGCAATGAACTGCAGGACCACAGCACACAAACACCAGGAGAAATCAGATTTATATATTGTGTTTTATAGCTACTACTAGGTAATTCAGTTTACCTGTTTGTGAAACAAGTATAAATATCATGGTACAGGCACGAAAACAATAAGCAAGTTTTATATGATACTTTTGATATACATCATGTTGCAAGATTATTCAAACCTCCTACAATTTGAGTTTATCTTATTGGTATAGTTATACATTCTAGACCACTGGCTCTACTTTAAAATCAATTATATAGCTTCCATATTAGAGCACTACATCTTGCTTTTGGGTTGGGAAGGACACAATATTTATCTCATCGACCCTAATTTACAATTTTCTGAGCCAGTTCTCTTGTTGGTAGGATAATCCTTGATTCTGCACAAAGACCTTCAAGAGCAGACTAAGCTTTAGCCATGCAACTCTCATTAAAAGCAGCTGGGACAGTAAGTCCTCATGTGACAAAAAATTCAGGGATAGGAGTTTGCTAGCAATGTGCCTCTCAGTCTTTGTGACTAATCAGTCTCCTCTGGGACAGCACAATACAGGTAACCGTGGGGGACACGCCTTTGTTAAGGTGTAAATCTGTCCCCTTTTTGGAAAGGGACACTATCACATTGGCATAAAATTGTGCAACGTTAGATGCCTCCAAGCAGCCACACTATTTTGCACAGTGCATGTGGAAGTAACTCCCTCCCCTAATAGACAACCCTGACCATCCCAAGGTTCTTCCTACACTCAGAGAATTAACTGGAAAAAGAAATATGACAATTATTGTAAAATATTATTCAAGCCAAAATTTCCTAACTTTTTCAAAAGAACATACATCTTTGCATAACTAAGTGAAGGTTTAGCCTGCAATTGTACAAATCCTTCAATAAATAATGAAAATGGCCAATTTTTAAAGGTATTTCGATGGTTTGATTTAATAAGTGAGTTAGGAATCTAAGTATGCTTTAAAATCCTCCCTAAATTCTAGTACATCACCAGGTGTGAGTTCATTCATTAATTTGAAATGTGCTCACAGCCTGCATTTCTACAGGGCAGGATTTGGGATTTGCTGCAACAGGGATTACATTTGAATGTTCTGAAAGTGGCATCCATATTTTCATGTCATAAGTTTTGTTAAGATTACTGTACCTTTA
The DNA here is from genome assembly GCA_016584745.2 of Phylloscopus trochilus trochilus. NCBI lineage: Eukaryota > Metazoa > Chordata > Aves > Passeriformes > Phylloscopidae > Phylloscopus > Phylloscopus trochilus. Next base: position 6,326,266 of record WQNJ02000041.1, on the reverse strand, counting down.
TATTTTCTCAAAAGTAATACTCCTACCACTGGACAATCATTATCATTTTCTGTGTCCTCTATTGGCCCTTTTTCCCAGGGTGTACATTTATAACCCAAGGTTATAAACAATTAGTACAATTTAATTTTCAATACTAAGGAAAAGGATATGCTTGATTTGTCTCTAAAGTAGGTTACAACAAAATGAACATGTGAGCTTTGACTGAACAGAAGGTTGAGATAACCTGTGATATTTTCCAAATGTCAAAAAAAAAATTGTTGGCTAGTTAGTGTTGTATAGTGTAGCTATTAGTTTCAATGGGATTATGCCACAATAGAATCCTCTCAGTAATTTTGAATATGTTTTCACAAAATTATCCCAGCAGCTAACAGAATGAATCCTATTTTGTTCCTACAAAACCTACTCCAAAATTAATTTCTGTGCATAATTAATTGTATCTATCAAAATTCTGAATTTTATTTACCTATAAATATTCAAATATATACTTCAATTTTTAATTTCTAGTGTATTATTGAAAAATGACGTAAAGTCAAATATCCAGAACTATAACTGATATAACTGGGGAAGTTCTGTCGAGATCAATAGCTACGCTGATTAACCCCAGCTTAGAATCTGGCCCAATAAATAGCTAACTACATAATGAGCAAAATAATTCACTCTGCTATGAATTAGAAAAAGAACTAAGGAACACTTAATCCAAATGTTGGGGTTTGCAGAGGGTGTTCCAAAGCACGTACGCAGTTGTGGGCAATTTGGGAGCGGATCAATGTGTCAAGTTGTGGAGTTCCCACATTTCTCTGTTCTCGGCTGTAAACCCTTTGCATATTTTGGGAGTAAAGGAGGAGTCTACATTTTTTGCAGATGCTGGAAACATGCCAGATCCTCCTATTACAAATATTTCTACATACTGCCAAATGCTCCCATTGGGAATTCTCCTTGTATCCCCATAACTACTGGTTTTGCTCAGTCCATTACTCAATAAAACTAGCCACTACTCCAGCTGGAATAGTCTGGTCTGAGAAAAAGGGGCACTAGAAATTCAAACACATCTAGCTGGAGAAACTGGGTTGTTAATAGATCCAGCAAGCTGAAATTTATTACATAATTTTCGCATTAAAACAAAATATAAAGCACTGCCTCACAGGTGCAAATACATTTTACTAAGGATCGTGTCATTGCATAACTTGAAATTATAACAGTATTTAAAAGTATGATGTGAGAGAAATGGTCTAGTGACAATACTCATAAATTTCTTTTAGATCTGTATTTTCGTCTATCACTGACTTCAGTGGGACCAAGTGTTCAGCTCTGATGTCCTCATGATTTGGGAAAAATTGGAAGTATCTCAGGTTTAAAAAATTTTATTTTCTACCTTTAAGCAGTACTTGAGATCAAGTATGTTTTCCCTGGTGAGTCTGAAAGAAAGGGAATTCATGTATATGCTACCTTCTACTTTCTACATGCAATTTTTCTATTTTCTTATCATTCTGTAACAATGAAAGATGCCACATTAGTGCATAGAGCCTTAATGTTAACCTGTCAGATGCATTCATTCCTTTCACTATAAAAATTGCATCTCACATTTTCCTTCCTTAGACCCCAAATTTGCAAACACTTAAGCATGTGCTTAATATTAAGTCTCGTTTGGTACAGAATGGGAAAGCAATGCACTGCACTTAAGAGACACCAGTCCTCTACAAAAGTATTTTATAGCTGTTTTTCTAGACTATATTTAATTATTTTAATACCAAATTGAACTGTTTCATCTCATCTCCAATATACCAGAGAAATCTTGAAGCTGCTCTTTAGGCTCCTTTTGATCTGATGAATATTTTCTGGTTTTGAGAATTTCTTCGAACAACCCAATGATTTAATGGCAGCTCTTTTTCCTCTAGCCTAACAACTAAGCCAGTGCCATCCCACATTAAAGGCAATGAAAATAGACTAGGCTGATTTACAATAAAAATATTTATATTTAATATTAGTGTTTCTGTAGTAGGTCACTAAAGGAATAATAAAAATGGTAGGCTGTTGTTACTGCCTTAAAAAATGGGATTTTTATTTAAGCAAATCATGTCAGTGTCTGAAGCCTACTGGATTATCTTCTAACATATGGTAAGTATTGGTTATGTGGTGTGCTGGCTTGCATTTCATTGTTGGAAAAGCATAGAAAACTGATTTTAGTATGCCTTTGCTCTTAGCAGCAGGGTATAATCATTTTTAAAAGAAATTATGGAATCAAGCATTAGCATACTGTGTAAATTTAGGATTTATGGAAGGATGTCATATATCACACACATATATTGCTTTGGGATGCTTAGGAAATCTTCACTACCACATGTCACTGTTTTGTAGTTATTTAAAATGGTAACTAAGCACATGCAAAAAGATAGTAATGCTAGGATAGTCTTCAAAAAAATTACATTGTTAAGTATTTAATAAACATACCGAAACATTAATATATTATCCATTTCACCACCACTGAACTTTAAAGCGTTTCTTTCAGTGAATGCGTCAGTTATCATTATCCCTGAGGGTTTTAGCTAAGCCCCATGTATTCAGCCCCTTGCAACCTTGCCATTCTTACAGGATTTGCTTCAGGTGCCTGGAGGTGGGAGGATGTGTGTGGGTGAAAGTAGGGGCTTTTTGCACCCACAGGAGAGAAAACCAGCACTTCTCATCCCCTTATGTCCCTCCACGAGGGGTTGTCCCTCCCCTTTTCTCCATGTGAGGGGAATGGGAGCTGCAAACGCAGGTGATGCCATTCCCACACACCTCTGATGGTGCAGGATGAGCACACAGGCTTTTACCTGGCAAAGCACTGGGAGACGTGCCCTGCCCTGGCACCAGCACGTGCCTCCTGATCTCCTGAAAGAACAGCCTGCACAGCTCCAAACAGGAAGCCCAAATTGTAATTGAAAGGTGAGAGAAAAGTACCCATTACATACTTGCCAGCTCGTGCTTACTGCTGAGGGTAGGCTTGACTTTACCCTTCACTTTAGATTTCAGCAGCTTAATTAATCTACTAACATCAAAAGGAAAATAATCTGTTACGAGCAGTCCTTCTAAAGACTTGGTGCTTTGAAACTTCATTTCTAAATCGATCTTGCCTCTATCAAAATGAATGTAAAACTCAGAGACGAGAAGAACCCTTTTCCTGTGACCCTCCACCACTGTCACATTCATTCCACCAGACCTCTGCAAGGTGCCTGTTTATCTGCATTTATCACTGCTATTTATTCTGTACTTCTGTCTAAATAAGGCTCTAAGTATGTTACTTACCCATACAGAGAGACATAAAGCACCAAAACTGAGGCTGTTGAAGGGTATGGGCTGTCACAGGCCTGTTCTGTCAGATTATGGCTGTAGGGGGGTGGTCATGAGGGCACTGTGGTGGCAGAACATGACAGCAAACTCTGAAGAGAGGGCAGGAAGTCAGGATAGCCCCTTTTTACATTCCCTGTGGCCCATGCTGCACCAATGACACCAGGCTGTCTGTGTAAGACACTGGGCAGTGACTGGCCAAAGTCCTCTGAGCTCACAGACCTCTTGGTGGTCAGGTTCCAGGCACAAGGCAGCCCTGTGGAATAATGAACACTACGAGTGCCTGGAGACAGACCACAGGCACAGAGGAGATGAGAGGAGAGAGCAGAGGGTTTGGACTGCCCAAGGCTCCTCCATTTAGAGACCAGTGGAGCTGCTATTGATGCAAATGATGGTGAACAGGCATTTAGGATAGACCATGTGTTCATGTGACAACTGTCCAAAGGTGATTGCCTAAGAGTTAGAGATCTTGACATTTCACTAGAGGCCATCCCTAGCCTCCTATCCTCAGTTAGGTACTTGCTTGATGGGAGGCAGAAAAATAAAGCAAGAAACAAAATGCTGGTACACTGGAGCTCTTAAAATTTGAACTGCTGACTGCTCATGAAAGAAAAAGGCAGAGCCAGAATCAGTATCAATTATTTTAAATTATAACATGCAATGCCAGAGTCAGCAATCATATCAGCCATTTGTACAAGCTGCTTCAAAGTACAGCTTGAAGCACAAGACTCCCATCCCACGTGACTAGCTCAGTGTATTGACAAGGACTATAACTCGTATTTGCAAATATTCAGCAAACCTAACATGGCCTGTGACCTATTGCTAGAAGTGTTCCTGCAAAAACCTTGTTAATCTGTAATAACCTAGAGAAATACCAACTTCTGTATTGCTCCATGGCCCAGATTCTCCAAGGTCTGCCATGCATAAGACATTTTATATCTTCTTGTTCCCCTGATCTGGCCCCCGGTTCCCCACCAGCATTTTGCTAAGCTTGGGGACCTGAAAGGGGGAGTTGACTGCCTCTGCCCAGGTGTCCACTAGGTCAGTGCCAGGGAATGGCTTTCTGACCCATTAAATCATTTTGAAAATGCAGTTATATCTAATTGGTGTTTAGCATTGGCTCTCTTCAGTGTTTGCATTGGTTTGTTTCCATGAAGTGAGATTTCTGGGTTATTTATTACTGCTAATATGTTCCACCACGCTTTGACAGTCACCTAATGTTCTGCCAGTTTGGGGGGTTTTGTCAATTACCCTGATTTCATGTATGCCTCTGATGTTTAACTACAAATTCTTCTCACTACATCCTCTCAAGACAGGAGCTTGTCCTTGTTGTTTTCCAGATGGATTGTAAGGGCTGGCCTGTAGAATAACTGCACAAGAAATAAGGGATTTGTTTACAAACAGCTTGCTGGAGTCAGTTTACCCAAACACACAAGCTATCCAAATTTCACGTAAAAGAGACCTCTTGTACTGAAGGAGAGTAAAGAAAAGCTGTGGCTCATAGTCAGGTTTATATTTGCATTTTCCATCAAGGGGTTATTTGATCCTCTCTGCAGGGAGCATTTACTTGAAAGATGGGTCTCAGCCACAAAGTGTAAATTCCATTTCACTCTCCCCAAAAGTCTGGTGTTATTCAGAACGTCCAAGTTTTGGTCCTCCTCTGTGCCAAACTTAGTGGAACAAGAGCTACCTTCCTTCACATTTCAGCTGTCTCTTTAATATACACTCTTTCACTCTTAATCCTGTCTCAGCCTCTTGCTCACATGTGACAATGTCAGCTCAAGCATGCGCAATGAACTCATAATTCAGAACTACTTGGCTCTGCAATACGAGATAATAAAACTGCAAATTAATATTGTAATACAATATTCCCATATATGTTATCTGATAATGTACACTGTGATTTAAATTCTCCTACTGTCAAACTCTTTGAATCGTTAAACAAGTGATACCCATTGGACATTTTATTAGTTCTAGACATGTTTTGACATTTTGGATCAAAATATTTTATATTAAGATTAGCTAACCTTCTTAGCAATTCTTTCCTTGTGTATAATGTAAACTAAGAACACTTTATCAGCTATGGCGAATTATCCTTTCTAAATCAGAATTGCAGAAGTATATAAAATTTGCATATTCAACTATGGAAATTTTCTAAAAAATGACATTATTTATGACTCATTAAGAACTAAAGGGTGTTGTGTCTTGACATCATGAAGGGCTGGGATATTATGAACACAGACTTCCACAAAAAAAAAAGTACATTAGAATTAAGTGTAAAAAAATTTAGATTTGACAGAAGCTACCTAGGTTGCTGGCAAGCCAGTGCTATGAGTGAATTGTGCAGCTGGATTACATTAATTAGTCCCAAAACTGAACATTAATTAAGCTTTTACTAATATTAGTTTATACAATTGCATTCTGTTACAAAGGCAATATTTTAAGGATGAACTGCAACACTATTTCCCTGTAGACATTGAATACAGTCAGAACCCAGAGTGCAATGGATTTAGTAGTTTAATCTGTTCATTGTTCTTATTTTCCTGAAGCTCTAGTAACAGGTTTTTTTTACTTTTTTATATCCTTATCTAGTAATGTTTGTTCGACTGCTGTTATCTTTAGTGAACACTTCAAAGAGATGAGGGGAGAAGAAAAGGGGTGTGTAGAAAAAAAGTTATATCACAGTCATGTAGGTAACAACTGCTACCAAATACTTTATTTTATCCTTTTTTATTGGAGTCTGCATATGGTCCAAACATGCACACAACCATAAGTGAAGTGTTTATAACCACCTCCCAACAAAGCTGGTTTTGTATGAACATAAACTTTTGGGGTTAACTGCAACCTGAGTCCCAAACTCCACTCTTGCCCACTTTTGAATGGGACCAAGCTCAGTGTGTTGTGCTTTGCTTTCTCTGGAGACAAATGAGAGCTACCACAGACATATGCAGGAGCAGAACTGGCTTCTCTGGAAACCCCCAGGAAGGACTTGGGGTGGGGGTCCTGCATGGGAGGAGCTGATGTCTGCCACAGGGGGAGGGACAGGGTCATGGTGCTTTGGAGAGACAGACCCAGATTTCCACTTTATCCTTCCAAGCTCGAAAAGGTTTTCTGCCTCAGCCAACCTCCTTCTGTACAGGGACATATTTTTCTACATTACAATGCTAAAGATTTTAATATTAAATATACTTTTGCAGAAGAAAAAAAAAAGAAGTCAACGCTGATGATGTTTTCCAGGATCTCATTTTCCCAAGTATATTAATATCATGCCTCACATTTCAGTGACTTTTATTCAAACTTACTACAGCTGAGTTGCAAAATGTTGTCTTTGTCCTTAAGACCATGACAGAGAACTTTATCTGCATTCAGATGCCTACTGGTTTGTGGTATTTCAATAATAAAACAGCAGGATTGAAGGCTCATGATGAGAAATCTGACTAATTACCTGTTAGATGATAGATGGTTGTAACTCGGCAGTGCCAGTCACTGAAAACAAAACACTTCTAGATATCAATCAGCTCCCTGACAAATTCAATTTCCATCACATTCAGTGGACAATAAATGTGAATTTTACCTCAGCAGCTACATAGCTTTGACTTTTAACTTTCCAATATGCATAATGATGTTTTAATAAAGTAGAGATTTCTTTTAAGTAAATTAGTATTTAAATACCTGACATATTTGTATTTCAGGCTCAAAACTGGTGGAAATAATTAGTGTTGCAAATCTGTCTTGTATTCTACTGCAGACAGCAAAGGCATATTTAAGAGCAGTTTGTGTTTCCTCCATATATTCTTGTTTAAGATCAATTATTTATAATGCTTGCAATGGAGGTACTTACCCTCTTTTTTCAGCCCCTTACCCATCCATGTATCAATGAGTTGGGCACAGATTCTCCATATGACTCAAAATAACAAAATATCCAACTATCACCATTACAAAGTGGGATTGGAGCATGGAAATTGAATATGGGCTTCAAGAAACACCTCTCTTTCTTTCCACGTGGGGACTAATTGCATTGTCAACGTCTGGAAGTTGTGGATAAGCTTGTCCACTTCAGAATGAATCTGAGCCCACCTACTCTTATAAATCGAAAAAGGTCAATTACAGTGTGTTTAATATCCATGCTAAAAGTATGACATGAAAATTAGACTCTAGAGGTCATCAGTCCCTTGGCACAATAAATTGAAAGCAAAGAGGAAACGTTAACACTGGCCCAAAGTTATGAGGGGATGTGTGTCCTGGTATCACTGCAACTAATCACCCTGCCCCGTGCATCATAAACACACAGCAGACAAGAGCAGACTCTGTCTCAGACTTCTGAGATCTTCATGTCTCATGGGATACAAATTCTGGCCAAATGATTTATTTCTGCCTTTTGGCAAGTGGCATCCACACAACAAAAAGAAGGGCAGCAAAATTACATTTATACCTGGTTTGGAGCACTGTGCTTCTCCTTTTTTATTTCACCTAATAAAAAATTGAAAAAAAAAAAAAAAAAAAAAAAAAGACGAAGCCTTAATGCAATTGTCCTTCTTGGAGGAGCCATTTCAGTGTGCTCCGTCAGCTGTGGGGGCAAAGCAAAGCTCTGAGGACCCACCACAGGTGTCCACCCGGCCCTCGGTGCAGGAGCTGCAGGGAGCTTTGTCCTTGGGAAATGGGAAAATTATTAAGCAGGTAACATCTGGGACCTGCTTCTCTGAGGCAACGTCGGGGAGAGATAACTCTGTTAGTGTCAGTGACGGCCGAGGGTTTCCAGGGCTGGCCACTGGTCTGTGCTCAATTTGATTGATTGGCAGGTGCTGGGACTGAGCTTTGTCTGCTCATTTCTCCCACCCAGAAGCAGCCTCTGCCTTTATCCAGAGCTCCCCATAGCAGCCCCTCCCGAGCAGGGTCTCCTGGCTTCTGCTGGGGCACGGGTGGGCAGGAGACCCCCGGGGGACCCTGGGCACCCGCCTGCCCCAGGGCTGAGGCAGGGACACAGGGAAGGGCACGGTGTCAGCCAGCTGCTGAGGAGCTCTGTGCCAGACCTCTGTGCCAGAGATGAGAGCTATGAAAAAAACTCAAGAGGGAAAAGGCTGAGAATTTTTCACTGGAGTCAGTTTACTCAGAAAACACCCTAAAGTAGCCATTTCTTCTGAACTCGAGTTTCTTTCCCAGGTCCTGCCCCAGCACAAGCACCCCAGAGGAGCAGCCTGAGCACTGGCCATGGTCTGCAGGTTTCCAGAGCAATGCAGGTCACACACATGTGGCTCAGGTCTGGCTTTCTGACATTGCATTGGCTTTAGATGGTTTTGTATTGGAAGCTGTAGCAAATATGCCTTCCAGACCACATCCCTCTCTTCAGCCTGGCATTTTGCAAGTAGCTGTTATTTTCCAATTTGCAGAAATACGTTTTCTGAATTTGCAGGACTTCGTTTTAAAAAAGATCCTTGACAGTACTGCCAGAGTTTGTCTCTGATTTTGTACAGTCAGGCTATCACTGTAAAAGGTGCCAATATATCTATGAATAAGAGGTTTAGTGCATCAGTGAAAAATTACATTCTTAAACACAGGTTATTAAAGATTATGTCACCAATCTGCATGCATACATGTACATATCCATATATTAAAAAAATATTACAGTAACCAATTTAGAATTGCTTATTTTATTATTTTTTGTGGAAACAATAATGGTTGTATCAACAAATTCTTCTCTTTCTGATACTGGTAATGAATTATCAGGCTCACATTTATATACTACTTTTCATTAGAGATGTACTGAAGACTCTGTAATGATTTTTTTTCTTAATCAAGCCACTGTACAGAAGAGATCTACTTAGGCTTTTCTTAAAGCAGCCTGACATCAAACGATTTCAAAAGGACAAAGGCTGCCTTTAAAAGCTAACATACTATTTATGATTTCAAATGGCAGAGGTATGATTTAGCCTGCTTTATTACAGATGTTATAAATGATGTTTCACATAAGAATATTATTCTTTTATTGCTTTCCAGGTAGAGTTTCCACTGGCTTCATTAAAGGCCTGAATGTAAAACAGCTGCAGAACCATGAATTGGGTCCTGGCAAGTGAAATCATCCTTTTTTTTTTTTTTTTTTTTTTTTTTTTTAATCATTTGACGTGGCAACATGGCAGCTATTTAATTACACTCATGCAAGAACAATAAATAAAAGTCCTATGACCTTTTGTTTCAATAAAATAAAATCTACTTATTCTTTCTAACTAAAATGTCATTTCCCATTTATTTTCCCCAATGTGGTTGCCAGTGTCCAATTTTTAGGCTCAGTGCACAACAGTGATAAGGTCAAAACTTGAGACAGGGTGATGTGATTAGCCCTGTCCTAGGCTACCTCATAAAAATGTCTGCCACACAACACATGTTCTGTCATGCAAGAAAAATTGTTTACGAAAGGGTTCAACCAAACAGAGTTGTATGAACATGCAAAGGACTTTTTACAGTCTCCTCTCAACTGATTTTTACAAGTGAGATTGGGGAGAGGGGGAGGGGAATTTTAAAATGGGTAAACAGAAGATAAAACTGGACACTGTAGAAAATCAAAAATTGAGGTGGGTGGTCCGGCAGCTCGAATAACTGTTGCAGATGACCTTATGAAGCCAAGGTGTGATTCATCAATCCCAGAAGACTTGCAATATGTGATATTTTCCCTGCTTCGGAGAGGGAAGTAACCCAAACAAAACCTGACCTGATGAGGTTTGGTTCAGAGAGGTCTCATCTCTCCATGAGAATAGGTGGAATTACAAGCATAAGTACCAAGCACTAATATGGCACCACAGACAGGGACTTTATTTATCATGCAGAGAGTGAAAACAAAGCTTTCTACTAGATTTATTAGTAAAAGGGAACAGAAGAATCTGGTATGGACAAACTGCATGTTCCCTACATCTCAACTGCCAGGACTTCCTGCCCTCAGGCTTAGATATATTTATCTGGTTATAATTCAGTAAAGTTGTGTGATTTCAAGCCATTCCAAACAAACAAAACATCTAGGATGTCATTCAAGGGTGTCCTGACAATGCAATATTTCCCCTTTCAGATTAAAATAAAAAATAGAGATGCTAATTAAATGCTCTCGCAAAGAGGAGTTCTTCTTCTCAGAAATTGTTTTTATTAATTTTATTTTTTACACAGCTTAAGGACTGTAAAAATTAAAATGATGACAGTTTTATCTGGATGAAATTATTATAGCACGTACATCACTGGGAGAGAGAGAAAAGCATATGGAATATATATATTCAGAGCTTGATTGTGCTGTTTCTTTGTATTCAAAGGCCTCTTTGACTTCACTGGAAATTTTACATATGTGACAGTTGCAGAAATGAGTCCTCAAATTGTACAGAAATCAAATTTCCATGTTAAAGAAAGAGACCCTGTTTCTAATTTCACTTGGAAAAATCACAGTTTTTCATATGAACCCCATCTTGTTATTTTTCCAGCCTTTCTAAACATTGATGCTTTTTATAAGTGAGGGGCATTGGGGAGAAAAAAAAAAAAGAGACTGAAAGAAAAAGAAGACTTTATGTATACCAGGGGATAAATATGTTATGGAACAAGTTTTTGGTGTTGAGTGTACTGTCAGGAGTAAAGAGAAACATGGATAATACCATTAGCACCCCAGTGCTCAAAATAAAATATTAATGGCAGCATTTCCTGAGAAATTAAATTACTAGAGAAAAAAGTCTTAAAAATATGCATTCCACTGCCTTGTTGAAAGCCCTCACACAAATTATGGTCAAATTAATATCCTTTTGTCTTTAGCACACATACTTCATGACCTTGAGAGATGTTCTCATGTAAACGTCTGAGGTTTTCAGAGATGGTCGTATTTTGCATGCACTCACTGGCCAGGAGAAAGAGCATAACCATTAGCGAGGTTTGAATGGATCAAGTTCAGTTGTTTGTGTGCAGAAGTCATAAGATCATCTAGGGTCTGTTTAGCCTCTACTTAAACCTCCAAAATTGTTCAGCTTTAGTCATTCTTGACTTAAGGGCATTGATGCTGACCAGTCCTGTTCGTCCCTGCCACGCTGATGGACAGTCAGACTCAGCACATGAAGAGTGCTCTTTTCTGTTTCAAGGCTTTACAGTTTCTCCAAGGTTCTTATTCAACCATTAGCAATGACTCACTGGTTGTTAGATAACTGCAGTTCTCACTAAACTGAAAATAAAAAAATCGAGATCCATTCTCACAGAGGTCCTCCATATGTGATAAATACTGGCTGCTATGCTTCTAAGAAGACTGTAATTATCTAAAATATAATTCATTATGTCAAGTCTCCAGTGCACACTATATTATCAACAGGAGTAAAAAAAAAAATTATTTCCAGATCATGACTATTTCAAAAAGATTATTCCTTGAAGTAAAGAAGGGAAACATTATGACTCATGCCTATCAATTTTCTATTGCCTATATTCATTTTTATCTGAAAAAAAGGAAAAAGAAAAAATTCAATGTCCTGCCAATAAGTTGAAATTGTTAGCATGTTTTATACACATTAAAACCATGTTTCAAGTAGGGTAATAATACCCCACCATCCTCAGAAGCAGTGGAGAACACAATCTTCCTTTGCCCTGACTGTGATACAGGAAAAGGCTTGCTCCTGCTGTGACTATGAGGGGGCTGAAACTTTCTTTTTTCTAATAAGGTCACCAAGAAACACAGATATTTGGGGCATAAGCCTGCATTCAGTTGAATACTGTCAAATGAGAAAAATCTGTGTACCTCACACAGTGTTCAGCGTCTTGTCCAACACTGGTTACTGACTTCAGGTCAGGTCAAGTGTATGTCTCCTACCCCAGTCTTTGCAAGAAGACTATCCCTAACACTGTTCTTACTAAAATTAAATAATTAAGTATTTTCAACAGTCATAAATAATTTTTGCAGCAAGGTTTTTCACACTTCTCCCCCATTTTCTGATATAATCCACTCTGCTAAATTTTTTGCAGAATTGAGGCAAACATGGTTAAATCTAAGATCCCACAGCAGTATAATAAATATTCATCAGTACTACATTTGCCTTTATGTACTACCCAAGCTTCAATATAGCTAAATGACACAAATTTGTTACAGTGGTAACAGCAACACAATTATGGTTAGTGGCCTGTCGCTGCTACCATCCAAACTTCATCTTACAATAATACAAAACTCTTGACAGGCCATTCATGGATCAAACTTAAAATATAAGGAAAAAAGAGAAATGGTTCTAACCACTGAAAATTTACAGAATTGCCAGATGACAGGCTAGTATATGGTAGAGAAAATTCAATGTACAGAGAGAAAAAAAAAAAAAAAAACCAACACCACAGACCATGGACGTTGCAGATAGGTGTTATACATGCACAAAATATTTACCTTGACACTTTCAAAAATCAGTACTTTTCTTGAAGGAATGGCAAGAAATTAAGACCCTGAGGGGGTATTCTTCTCCATGCCAGAGGCCCAAGCTACCTCAGTAAAAACAGAAGTTAATCCTTCAGACATGAAAGGAATGATTTCTGCCCATGTGGGCAGCTACTGGTGCTGGAGGTGGACATCTTGGAGAGGAGACCAGGAATAAATCTTCCTAGAAGGCTACAGGAACCTTATTGAGAAGCTTCCATCCCCTGATCCATCACTATATATTATACCAGAAACAAGGGGTAAAACATACAGTTTGGTGTTCTTCATGGTCTGGGTTTGATGTATGGAGCAGGGAAGGAAGATGGAGGAGTGAAATAACGTTGCAGAAGAGAGAGATTTCTTCCAGTGAGTGGCCAAGGACACTCAAGACAGGCTTCTGCTCTACCCTGCCCAACATGAGTTTCTCTCTCTTCCTCAGCTCTTTGAAATCCCAAAGAGAGCAACAAGCCCAGCTCCAGTGACCTTCCCAAGGTGACAGCCAGTCCTTCCCAAAATCTTCACCAGGACGCATGAGGCTGACCCTGACAACTCGGGGCCTTCTTAGGAATTGTCCCTGAAACAAGGCTCCCCACTCAAAGAAGAGATGCTCACCCATCTTCTCACAAAGGATTGTATATCAGAGTGCTACAACAGGGGCTTTGGATATTCAAATATAATTTTCAGAAGAAGCACATTCTATAGCTCCATGTTCCAGCATCCAGTGAATTGCTAACGCAAATAATTAAAACTAATATATGGTTGTAAAAATAAATGAATAAAGTATATTTCATTATGCAGTATCCTTGATTTTTATGGTGTTTGATTACTCACTAATTTGCAAAATGTGGTAATCTGCAGTATGCATCCAAGTCATTAGTGAAATCATACTGTACTTTAGTCAACAGGCTGATGATCTGACATGTCCCAACAGCAGCCCTGTACAGAAGGGTAAAATGAATTAAAGGCCCTGATTCTTGTTTTTATAAAAGCCAGTTTTACAACACTCAGGCAATGAAAAGTAACCATCAAGTTTCTACAGAGAGGCTTATGGTGATATAAATGAACATTTAAAAAAGTAGTAACGTGGCCAAAGGCACTTATGCCTTTTGGGGTTTCTTTTCACATATTTTATCTTTTAGTATCTCTGATTAAATTTGGTGAGAATATGTAGGTGACACCTAGAAGACAAATATAACCTGGTATGGATCAACAGCATTAATTCCAACACCCAATTTTGAGAAACATATGTTCTCTTGAACAGATATACGAGTGTTATCGTTGGCACAGCTATAAATAAATATTAAATCCCCATCAGTCAAAATAAGGAGTACTCTGAGGTTTCACTTTCATCACATAACAATAACACCTCTGGAAAAACATTAAGTCTAAATGATAGCATATTTATTATTTGACAAAAACTATCTCACAAAATATTTTGGTTTAATTCCCAGATGATTTACATAATAGATTATAGCAGCTGCTATAACAATTCCAAAGTTGGTTTTTGTTTGGTTTTTTTTTTTTTTCTGAGTAGTCTTTGAATCCTCTAACACTACAAGTGTTTTTCCAGACCTTATTTTTTTAAATTAGCATGCCTTGAGAAAACACCTACATGTTTTTTCCTAGAACGATGCTAGCTATTGATCTCAGCTTGACAAAAGCGGAAGAATTCATAGGTCGTTTCAAAGTCACCTGTTGAACCAGCAGAGAAGAAATATTTCCCCTTCACCAGCCTAGAATCTTTAGAGCCCAGTGGACAGTGCAGAGGCTTTGCAGGGACACATATGGTTGTGGTGCACAGCCGGAGCAGAGCATCCTGGCAGGTTATCACCGTATTTCAGCTTTTTCATTTGAGCCCTGAAACAACCGGTTCTGTCCTGAGCTCCTTCTCAGGCAAAACTCCTGTAGCAGTGGCAGGCCTTTTGTTTAACTGTAGCCACGCACAAATTTATTTTGGGATGAGCAAAAAATTAATCTATTGAAAGGTTCCACGGGACATTCCAAAAGTCGCCGTGAAAAATTATTGTCAGTGCGCAGCTGAGATGCTGCTTTATAGAATTAGCTCATAAAGTAGTATCGTGTGTAATTGCATTCGTGTTGTCACTGTCTCTTTGTAAATCTCCAGAGATTTACAGCACCACACACTGGAGCAAGACCATCTAATATTTATAATGTTTCATTATTTTCATCTACTTGGAAAAAAAAGCTCATAGACTTACAGAAAATCAGACAAGAGGAGTCAGAAATAGCAGTGTCCACTTGCAGTATCCATTGCAGTACACAGAACACAGGCAGACACGACAGCACAGGAATTGCAAGTGACCAAACAGCTGCATGACATTTACTCAAAATACTTTCTGCATTTAGCACACTTATCAAGCGGAACTTGAAAATAGGGTCATTGTTTATTTGGGCATGGCAGAGGGGAAACTTTGGGTTTCTACTAGACCTACAGTGTATAAACAGATCTGGATTGTAAAGCCCTTTCACTGTACTTTTACAGGTAAAAATAATATTTTAACTATTGGCAGCATTGGTTGGGGAAAAGTTAAAAAGCTGCAGAACTTATCCTGTAGTTTAACTCAAAGTCCTACTTGGAAGAGGATGGACAGATTGTTCCTACACAGATTCATATCAGAAGTGAGTTGTTTACAGCTTTTTGAAACATTTAGGGTTTCATCTTAACCCTTCCAAGTTTCTGACAAGAAAAACTAGGAGCATGCAGTTTTCTGATTGCTACCATCAGCCAGCAAGAAAACGCTTAAGCAAGAGTAAAACAATTTTCTTTATTATTTGTGGGGTCTTAAAGTATATGCTCAAGCTTCATAAAGAACATAGCACCAATAGGAAAATTTGCCAGAATAAGAAAACAAGATTCTGGCCCTTTCTCTGCAACTACTGACAACACTCCAAAATTTCATGCTGTTAGGATTTTTTAATTAAATGAGCTATTCTTCAGTACACAATAGAAGTAAAAAGGAGAGAGTATCTAAGTATGAGGCTAAGTTTGTAAAGGAGTCTCTAAGTCCTTTGCAAATGTGTGCAGAAATTAAAAATTAAAAATTCCAGTGATACTGAGATTTTCTAGATAAGTAAGTCCATATATTTTTTAAGGGGCAGGGATTTTTAAATAGCTGTGCTTTTTGCTACAGTCAATAAGTATCACGAGAAGGAGAAACATGATATTAAGCAGGATCTGATCCTAAACTTACGGCTCCAGTGGGAACCAACTAAACACCATTTATAGCATATCCCAACAGAAACACTCCATTTGCTGTAGTGGTGTTTACTGCATCTGAATTCTCCTAGCAGAAAACAGCTTTTTTTACAGTCAAGTTCCAATATTAGCAGTGAATTAATTATGGTGTTATATTTGTAGGACTATGCTAAGGCTGGGAGAGCAGCATGAGGCAGGGGGGGTCCCTCATTGCTGTTAGTCCTTGGCAAATAAGAATATAGAGGTATGGTAATCTGGGCAAGTTTCAACTTTTAGTCCTGTGGCTGAAAAAATTATTTACTGGAAAGGACCTGACCAAATCTTTTGTATAGTTGCTGCATTCCTACAAAAACACACGTTTGTCTAAAGGAATAATATTTTAAGAAATATCCTGAAAGCAGCCGTTGCTTGGATAAGGTGATTCGCATTTCCCATCGGCTCTGCAATACCAGTCCAGGATTCTTATCCACACTTGCATCCAAACACAGACCATTTTATGCCAGACATGAATCATCAATAAATTTTAATCCAGAATGTTACCTGTAAATAATTTCAATATAGAATGTTACCTGTAAACAGCACTCTCTAAACCAAACCAAAACTGGAAAGAAACAAAAAGTGCCGTACCTGTACAGTGATTTACACTGTGCCTGAAGCCTGTTCCAGCTCAGTAGGAGTCTCCCACTGATTTCAGTGTGGTTTGGTTCAGTCCCTTATTTTAGCCCTCATGTGTTTCACCAGTTTAATGTGGTCACCCTTCCTGGTAGCCTTTGTCCACTGCTCCTTATAGGAACATTCAACAATTTGCTGTATGATTAAAAGTGTCTGCGGAAGTATGAACCACACTGTATATTGACCAAACATGCACAGAGGCTGGACAACTGCAAATATCACAACAGAAAACTAACAGAGCGTTAAAAGTATATTTTCATTTTAGTTTAAAAAAAAATATATCCTTTGTATTTCAAACAAACTAAAAAGACAATTATAAATGCTCATATTAGGGATATTTATCTCAGTGAAAGTCCTGCAGCAAGCAGAAATGGTAAATAAAAATAAATAACAAAATCTAAATGGATCAAAAAATATGACTGACACAAAAATTGCTGTAAGCATATATAACCTGCTTCACTCACCTATGTGAAAGATAAGGATTTTGATTTAAACATAGATACTCACATTAGATATGTAACTGCCTGTATTATAACCCCACTTCCTAAACCTAGCATGCCAATAAAGCATTAAGATACAATAAGAAAAATCCAAACCTGAATAATTAAACATTTTTAATGTAAATAGGAAAAAAATAATTTGAGTGCTGTATGCTGGCATTGTATTTACAAATTCTTGATTTTTCAGTCATACATATTAACAATGTTTCTTGATTTGTATTGCGGAGCTAGTGGAAATACATTTCTATTCAGCACTTGTGTTATCTAGCAGATGGGCATTTTCAGGGTGTCTCCTAAATGACAGTTGTTTTAAGTTCAAAAATACATCTATGGGGGGGGGGGGGGCGGGGAGAGAGAGAGAGAAAGGAGGGGAAGAAGGGGGAAGGAGGATTTTTTTTTTTTTCAGAAATATTACACCTAATCCAACTTTAACGTGAGCTGTTTGGGTTTGCCTGGCCTGCAGCCTGCAAAGGTACCCTGTCAGCTTGGCTGCCCATTTTCTTTTTGTACGTTGTTAGTAAAATCTACTCGAAATAAAAGAGAGCAAAAGATACACCGTAACATCTGCATGAGTTTTTTATCAGCTTCTGAGGGGACCATTTTACGTTCAGACTGTAAAATGCACACGGAAAATAGGCCTGAGAAAGAATTTTGAACCTCACAGCATTTGGTTTATATTTTTTTGACTAGAAGTGAAGTGTCTGGCACATCATTCATTTCTTCCTGGAAGGTGCAGATTTGAGGACATGTTCAACCCTGCTCTAAGTTTAGACAGTTTCAGAATAAAAGGGAACTATTCCCAAAGTCCCTGCCCTCTAGGTCTGCCTTTCAGATAGTGAAGTTTCTGAAGGCGTTGCTCAACACAAACCGACTAAAGAGGAAAGGGAAAAAAAAAGGGGCGGGGGGGAGGAATATGACAGAAAAGTACATGTTTTTGCATTTCTTCTGAGTTTATTCAGAATTATATCCATCTGGGTGAAACAGCTAGCTCCCTAGCAAATTAATGGTCTGATGATTCAGGGAAATGTGGAGCTAGGTTCCTAGTAGTAAAATGAATGTAGATGAAGAAGGGGGTGCACAGAGGTGAATATAGTTTGCTAGGATAGACGTTTTCATAGATTAAGGATTAGTTTGGAAACAATAGGCCGCTAATAAAATGCCAACGTTATAGCAGTTTTATTAAAACACGTCTTGGAATAAAGGATCAAATTCTCTCGGACTCAGCTGCAGCCCGCTGAGGAACCTGAGTAGAGGCACCATTTATTAGCAGGGGCGACTCATTAGAGAGGGGGAAATTGCTGTCGGCTGGGAACTCAGTCCCGCTTGAGGTGGAAGTTTTGCCTGAGGAGCTCAGGATCGGCCCCTTGCCCTGCCCCTGCCCCTGCCGCCCGCTGCAGTGCGGGAGCGGCGCTCACCTCTTCCCGCGGGGAAAGGACCTCAGGCTGCGCCACGGCACCGCTCCGCTGCCTCTAACGCAGTGATCCCCGGGCCGGCCAGCCTGAGCAGAGCAGCGGTACCCGCAGATGCTCAACAAATGACCGCCTAAAACACGAAACCCTGATTCCTTCTCTTTTTTAAGGTCCTTTTTTTTTTCTTTTTTTTTTTTTCTTTTTTTTTTTTTTTCTCTTTTTGTGACAGCAACTTCTGGAGATTAATCCCTCTCCAGAGTTTGCCCGTGCCTTGTCATGTTAGTAAGGTCCTGCACAACTTAACGAGATAAACCCTGACAAGCTAATCAGGCCGGGCGGGGGCTGGCACCGCGTCCCGGGGCCGGCGAGCCCGGCCCGCCGCGGATCGCTGCCCGCGCCGGCGGAGCGGCCGCTGCGCGCCCCCGGGCCCTCGCCCATCGCCCCCGGGCCCTCGCCCGCCGCCCCCGGGCCGGCCCCGAGGGCAGCGGCGGGGCCGGGCGGAGGCGCGGAGCGGGGCGGCGGCAGCGCTGAGCCCCCGGAGCCGGCCGCCTGCCCTCACTGGTGCGCGCCCGCGGCCTCTGCGCGGCTGCGGATGGGGGACCCGCGGGAGGGAGCCATTAGCGGGCCGTGCCGGGCTCGTTTCTCGGCGGCGCTCAGGGGACGAGCCCTGAACTTGGCGGTGCCCGCGGCTCCCCGCGCCTCTCCGCCGGGACCGGGCTCCTGCCGCCGCCCTGGGACTCCCGAGCCGCGGGGCTGCCCCTGGTCCGGCTCCTTGAGCTGGGAGCCGGGCGCTGAGTATCGTTTTACCCGGAGAATTAGAGCGCCTAATTTATCCAGTCTTCATTTGCGACCGGTCTCCTGCTAAATTATGTCAGCCAAAGGTCAGCCGGACTCAGCGGTTCTCTTAATTTTCTTAATTTTTTAAACAAACAAACAAACCCCCAAAAAATAGAGAAAAAAAAAAAAAAAAACGAGGAGGGGGAGTGTGATGGGGGAGGGAGGGGGAGAGAAACCAGCAAGTTATTCAAATTCAACCTCATCTGAATAATCGTGAATTTGATCCAGTCAGAGCTGCAGACTGTACATTAAAAATAAACGTCCAGGAGGCATTTACTGAAGTTGATTTATTAAAAAAAAAAAAATAGAGGGTTTAAAAATGCAATGTCTGTCTAGCTCTTCTCCCAAAGATGAAGTGAGTTTTCAGGTACTGCACGAACCTTACAGAGTGGTATCAGTGTGTCTGCAACACTTAAGTTGAATGTTTGAGCCCCCCAATCAAAATTGCATGTTCACAAAGCACATATGGCAGCTGCATTCTTTGTATAGTTTGTTATGATCTGGTGTGTAATGTAAATATATAAGTTCCGACCGAAAACACAGGCTCGCTTTCCCCATAACAACCACAAAAAAAAAAAAAAAAAAAAAAAAAAAAAGTTGCTTTGCAAACTTAAAAAGAATGACATTAGTGCCGTGCTACTGTCGGAGCCAGCAGTGATTATTTGGTTTGTTTGCTCCCATTCAGAGTTAATACACGACAATAGTTTTACTCTGTGCTGCTTGACGTGAAACCACTGGGGTTGGGCAATTCTGTTCCAAACAAATACAACTTCTACACCCATCCCTGGGACAGCTAGCCGAGAGCTGAGCGAGTTTTGCAATGGAGAAAAGCATCACTTACCACGACGGGGATCTAGATCTCGGCAAATGCTGCCAGTAGGTCTGAGAAGTGAAAAAACTGGAAGGGAAGCGCAAAAAGCAGAAAGTTGGAAAGGGGGATTTGTGTGTGTGTGTGCGTGTGTAAAAGCCAGAGGGAAATGCGAGCACAGCGCTCCCTGCTCTCCCTGGTCGCCACCAAAACAAAGATCCAGGAGTTAAGGGAGCAAAGCTGTGCCAGAGCTACACACACGGCTCCTCAGGGCCAAACCTCAGCTTCTCACTCACTCCAGCTAGCGACAAGGGTTAATGCTCCGGAGGGACAGGCTAGCCGGCCCCTGACACCATTGGCTAGGAAAAAAAAAAAGCAGGTTTAAGGTAAATTTACAGACGCTTTGCGAGTTGCAAAGGGATAATTTTTAAATTAGTATAATAGTAACAACAACAACAACAATAACGATAATATTACTAACAGCAACAGCAACAACAACAATGATAATAGAGCCCATTCTTGTCCAGTTGGCTGAGAAGCGAGGGCACGTCCCCCTCCTCTGCCCCCGCAGCGAGCGCTGCGCGGTCCCGTCCTGGCGCAGACGCCCGCGCCTGCCCCAGCCCACCGGGGGGACCTGGTTATCTCTGGAAGCACAACAGAGGGACGAACCCGGAGGGGAAAGGGCTGGGGGGAGGGAGGAAATGGAGCAGCCATGAGCACTAAATGCAAAGGTTCAGGCTCACACTTAGAGATCAACAGTTTTCTTGGGAGCCGAATGGTGGGAGCGGATTCGCAGGCGAAGGCGTGGGCATGTGCCTCAGGTGTGTGCCCGGCTGCCACTGTCCCCCTGAACGCCGCTCTCGCGCCCCTGCAATTACCGAGGAGCTTCCCCTTCGACTAAGGGGGGAAATGGAAGGAAGAAAAAAGCCTGGATGGAAAGCAGGGGGGAAATATGTATGAATACATATCTGTTTAAATGTTGGAGCAAATGATGACAGCAGTGCGTGCCCAGGACAAGCTTCCACTTGGGGAACCGAGGTCAGGATCTGCCCTTTCTGAAACGAAAAGGCGACATGATGGACATCGGCTTTATTGTCGCCCCTTGTAGTCGGCTGGGGCGTGCAGGGAGCCTCAGCCATGGGGAGGGGGACACAGGCACTCCAGGTGTTGGCTGGAGAGGCTTCCACAACCCAGCCGAGGCGCACACACCTATGGGCGCGCGTTGGTCTGCAGCGCCGGGCAAGGAGGGGAGAGGGGGCGATGGAGAGAGGTGGGCTGTGGCGAAGGGGGAAGAGGGAGAGAGAGGTTACGGAGAGGGAATTTTCGCTGGGAGATTTCCAGTCAGCCTGGCTCCATTCGGAAGGCCCTTTCTGGGAACTTCGGGGGTGCTGGGCCGGGCCGTGCGGACACGGCCGTGCCCGGGCCGGGGCGAGTGCCCAGGTGTGCCCGGGAGCCCGCGCGGGTTCCGAGGGCTCCTGCCTCCATCCTGCCCGCTCCCCACCGGGCTCAGGGGAAAGAAAAATCCGCGTCATTACCAAGATACGGAAGCACATTTTTGGTACCGTGGGATGTTATTTTGCCACCGTACAAAAGGCTTTAAAATCACTTTGTGCCGCTGAACAATGAGTACTGGGAATTACTACTATTTGTTAAAAAATAAACCAAAAACAAAACCCCTACAACCTACAAAGAAATAAACGCTAAGAGCCTGCTTTTCTTCCTCGGATCTATCATGCGACGTCGATACAGCAGCAATAAAATATGATGGGCCATACAGTATCATGAGGTTTTCTTAAGAGGAGCGAGACAGAAAGGCATCCATTACAAGAACCTTTCTCCCTTCCCCAGAGACGGTTCTCTTCTGGTGACTGTACTCGTCGCGTTTTGACATATAAGCCCACGAAAAGCCACTCGGCCGGCGACCCCCGGCGCTGAGAACGGCTGTGAGGAGGGGGCCGGGGGTTCTCTAAAGAGCGCCTTAAAGGAGGGAGGTCGCGTTTCTCCAACGCGTGCAGGGGGAGGCTGAAAGCGCCTGCCCGGGCGCATCGCTGCGCGGCAGGGGGACGGCGCGGTGGGGGCAGCCCCGGACGGGCCGGGCCGGGCTGGGCTGGGTGGGTGCGGGTGCGGGTGCGGGCCGGGCCGGTGCGGGCGGGCAGCACGTGCGGCGGCGGCGGCGCTGCGGTGCGCGGGCGCGGGGCGGGCGCGGGGCGCGCGCGGGCACCTTCCGCGGGCGGCGGGGCCGCGTCATAAATATTCAACAGCACGTGCAGCCGCGCCGCCGGCGCGCATGCGCCGCCGGGGCTGCCGCCGGGGCGCGCGGCGGGCGCTCGCACACACGCACGCACGCACAGACACACAGACAGACACACAGACAGACAGACAGGCACACAGACAGACAGACAGGCACACAGACAGGCACACAGACAGGCACACGGACAGGCGTACGGGCACAGACAGACGCGCATCGCAGGCGCAGAAGTGGCACAGAGCGCTCCCCGCGCTTCACACAGCGCTCACACGCGCGTCACACGCGGGCAGACAGATGCACACACACACGCATCCACATCGCTCCCGCGCAGCTCACGCACACACGGAGGGCTCACACACGGAGGGCTCACACACGGAGGGCTCGCACACGGAGGGCTCGCACAAACACACACGCACCCCGCTGACACTCACGCACCGCCCCCGCGCACAGCCGCGGTTTCCAGGAACTGTCCCCAGGTGGTCAGTCCCGAACGTCCCCGATGCCCCCCCGGCCCCCCGAAAGAGGCTGCATCCAGCACAAAACACATGTCCCGGCCAGGGGAAGCTTGCTGATGTGGGGGTATTTTCCCGGGCTTTTTTTTTTTTTTTTTTTTTTTTTTTTCCCACTCTTTGGTCATATTTCCTCACGGGATTTTTGGAAGTGAAAAGGGTCCTAAAGGATCTTACAGTTCTGCCCCGTGCCAAAACACAACTTTCATTTTCTTGCTAAGCAAAGCCGTGCCCACGTCTCGACACGCGGCATGTGAGGATTCGGACTTGAGTGCGCCCCATTGATCCTGCGCCCTGCCTCGCTGCAGCTACCCCAGACAGCTAATTCTGTGTTTGGGTCCCCAGATGTAAACACATGCACAATCACAGATGCACACATCGAGCATTTTTTTAATAGCAGTTTCATAGAGAGGTAGTATGGTCGTATATATCTAAAAGGTAATTAATTTGATTTATTATACTTGAAAAATCCTGTCTGCAGTACGGGCGTCATCTGGAAACTTCATGCTATTTTATACTATCGTTCTAAAGCCGAAATAAATGTTATGAATTGATGACAGCTTCCAGCTGCATGATAAAAATAGCCCCTTCGCTTCACAGGATCGTGTTTCATGTTATCGAAGATGAACCAAATCTGACCCATAGACGTTCGCAGCAGGGACAAAAAAAATGATACAAAATAAAAACCTGGGCCATTTTTAATAAAAAATGCTCCCTAAAACGCAGTATCTTTACGGTGAAATGGAACCCACCTTCATACGTTCAGCAGGTTCAGGAAATCAGACGTGCCCCTCATTCAAAACAGAAATCTCAATTATCAATCTTTTTGGGTGAATTTGGAAATTACACCCATTCCGTTACAAATCCCACCCTTTGTACAGAAACATTTGCATTGAATAATAGAGGTTCTGCGAGCCCTCGAAAACATACTTCCGTGTAAACACATGAATGTGTCTTTCTAGAAACACCGCTCTTTCTTTACGTACAAATGCAGATACAGAGGTAACGCACGGATACGCGCATATTTGTGACTCAGTCCGCACTGCGAACGGTGATTCCGGTGAGCTTGTGTCCATCTGCGGGACCGCGTGTCCCGTCAGCTGCAGCCACAGCACAGGCAGTGTCCGTGCCCACCGCGGGACCCCCCGCGCCCGCGGAGCCGCGCGGGACGGGGGCGGCGGAGCCGCTCCGCAGGCCGGGCTGCGCGGCCGCGCCGGGCCCCGGCCGGGCCTCTCAGCCTTCCCCGGCCTCTCCCTGGCAGCAAAGCCCCGCTCAGCAGGGAATCGCCAGCCACCTTTTGAGGAAAATGTGTTGGTTCCCGCGGGGACGCCGCGCTGGCCGCGGGGATCGAGCCCTCGTCCGGAGGTGCCGGGCGCGCACGTGTGCGTGGGGCGGCGGGCGCGTCCCAGCCACGGGCGTGCCGCGGGTGCCAACGGGGCGCGGGTGCGTTCAAATGCGGATGTAAACTTTGTAATGGTGATTCACCGTGTGCCCGGTACCTGCACAGCCTCCTTCGTGGGCGTACCGCTCACGAATTCCTCTCACTCTGAGCTCCAGCGGCAAAACGCACACGGGTCTTTTTTAGCGTCAGGTCACTTGAAATACTCTGCCCTTTCCAGAGGGGATCTCTTTCCCCATCCTGCCTGCTGGAAGCGGGCTTTGCTGCGGGGCTCTGGCTCTTTGCCGGCCTCGCCGGGGCTCCTGCGGCCCCGGGTGTGCAGCGGGGCTCCTGCGTGGCCGCCGCCCCGGCCCGGTTGGCGGCCCGGCTCGCTGCTCGCTCCTTTTAGAAGTTTCTGCGAGAGGAGCAAGGGTTCTGGACACAGGAAAACTTACAAAGTCAGAGCCGTTTACCAGCGAGGCCAGGAAAAGCAGTAAATAAAGGTGTCGATGCTCGGTGCATCAGTCCAGGGACCGCTGCTTCCTCACGGCTAAAAGAAGGGCGATAACCAGAGGCCAGCGCCGAGCGGGTGTCCCCATTTCAAGCGGTGTCTGGACTAAAGAAGCTAACTTTCCCTTATGAATGCCGGACTTGCCTTTTAATAAATTCAAGCGATCACTCACAAACCATTAAAGCGACCTGAAAGGCGAGTCTTTTCGCGGGGGAAGTGGAAGCGCCTGATTATTGTTTTGCATTTAACTTTCTGCGTGCAAACGGCACAAGCACGGCCGGGGGTTGCCACCCGAGACGGGCCAGCACACACAGCCCTCCACACACCCACCCGAACAGCCCCCTGCACTCTCCCCCGCCGGCGCTGCCGTCCGGCTTTGGGTATATTCAAACACTCCCCCGCGGCGCCGGGAGCCTCCGCGGGCGCGGGAGACTGCGGACGGCAGACATCGGACCTGAGCGTTTTGTCTGCCCCGGACCAGGCAGCGCGCAGCGGCGCGGGGCTGTCGGCACGGCCTGCCGTGGGCTGAGAAATCTACTTTTCCCACGCAGGAAAAGTACCGCGACAGCATCTCCAGAGCCAGACATCAGAAAGAAAATGACGGCCTCCGTTGAGGGTGGAGAGCTGGGGTCGGCTTTTCTCCTCGCAAACTTTCGTGAGTAAATCCGCAAAGGGGGCCTTGCTAGAGGAAAGTTGACTTTAGAGACTAAAACAGCGCAGAAACCACCGAGAGAAACCTCACAACCTCTGAAAAACACCCCTCTCTCTGCCGGGGATTCACAGCACCGCTCCCCTCTCCAGAGCCAAGCGAACAGCGCAAGCACCAGCATGGCGTGGACTTGAATTCAGCATTAACAATTCCAGCCCCAGTGATCGTCGCTAATTCAGAACATACACGGGATGGAGATCAACCAGCATCACACGGTTCCCCCTCACCCCAGATAAAAAACCTACAGCAGCAGCAACAACAGCACTAGAATCGTCCTTTCTGCTGTAGGACGCTCAAACAAACCTCAGACTGAAAGTTTAAAAGAATACTCATTAACCAAGTGTTCCAATACACACAAGTAACAGATCTGTGTTAACCGACCACTAGGGACTTTACACAAGTTCAAAGAAACTTGCAATACGCATCTTTAAAATATCTCACCCTCACCACATTTCTCCGAGTTTACTTTACAGACGGGTGGCTCAGACGAGCTCAACGATTCTTTTTTTCTTAGATACGCTCAAGTTACATTTTTTTATAACCGGTGCCTGGTAAAGTCGCCCAGAGAGTTACCCTGAAAGATTTGCAACAAGCAACATTTTCGGCGCATGAAACACTTTTCCCCCCGGCTCTTTTGCCCGGTGGGCTACATTTCCTCAAGTCCCAACACTTTCTGCCCCAGTCCCGCTGGGCTCCAACTTTTCCTATCTCGCCAAACCCTGCAAGGTGGCGCTCTTTTCATTGAAAACTGATATTAGCCTTATAATAATAACATTTTGTAGAAAGAAAAGTTAAAGCGAAGCCTTCCCATGGGTGCTGCAGGGAGCAGGCGGCGATGCCGAACTGGCCGGAGCGAGGGTTTCGGATGAGCACGACAAACTCTTTTTTTTTGTTTCTTCCCTTTTTTTTTTTTTTTTTTTTTTTTTTTTTTTTTTTTTTTTTGTGGTGGGGGTTGAGGCTTGTGCATTCGGGCAGTGGAAAGTCGCCCGGGTAGACCCTCAAATGCTACGGACAAAGAAAAATTCTTGCGGAGGGCTGCCGAGTGCCCGCACGAATGTGAGGGGAGAGCGGCTTCCCCCGCACCCCCGCCCCCCGAGCGCTTAATATGGCTATTGACTCGCTGTACACATAATATTTCTTTAAAGAAGCTGTTAAAGTGTCATCTTGGTCTACTGGAAGGTCAGTTTGTGCAATTCACTCTATGACATATCACAAGCCCTCGCAGCTTTAGCCAACCTCATGATTTGTGTTGTCTGTTGATATGTTGTCTGCTTAATGGGGCGATCATGCAAGCTACAACCAGGAACAAAGCCCAACAGTTCCAACAACCGTAGCTAAGTTAGTGGAAGCAGTACAGCTTGCAAATCTATCAAACTAAACTGCAAGGAAGACAATCTGATTTAGAGAAAAGGCGTTCTGCTACAGTCATTAAGCACAAGTAATTTAGATTTTTTATATTGTCTTCTCATTTACAAATTTACTGTATCAACGCCAGCCAATGGAACGAATTTCTTAAGTAAATGAGAAATAAATAAAAGAGATAGAAAGATAATCAAATTACATAAAATAATTCTTATGCCCTAGATTTATTTTTTAGAAAGCTATTAACACTAGCAAAATTATAGTAATAATAATAACATAACATAAGAAGTAATTGATTTAAATTAACATCACGTTTTAAGGAATATCAGCAAAGAACAAAAAGAAAAAAAAAAAAAGAAGAAAAAAAATTACACACAACAACAACAACGGCCTTCGTGAAACAGTGCTGTACTTCTTGGAGTAAAAGGCCCAAGGAAAGTCATGAATCCACTGCCTAGGAATTAGTTATGGTCATAAATGCCTTAAATTAAAATAGCAACCGAAATCTCCTCTGTTTTAAATCTCCTAATATATGTTATCCGAATTAATTTAATTTAGGGACCCAGTCTATGCAGATTCATGGACAGTGTTGGAGTGGAATGCAGCACTTCTCGTGTAACAATTCCCCACATTAATATTTATGTAGCATATGCAATCTATTTCTGTTATTTTTATGGTTGTTATTCTATGTCTGCAAAGGTCATTTAAATTATACTGCGGCCGAAAATTTGTTTCATAAATTTTGATATAAATACTAATTACACACTATAGTAATGCCAGCAGGGATCCTTTCATTTATCACATTTATATCACCTTCGCTGCTTTAGTGATGACATAATGGAAAGCAGTGAAAAACTGGGACAGTTTTATTCTAATATCCTAAAGCTACTAGGAGTTGCAGCAGGTTGACTTAGTGAATAAGAATTCCTACCACAATTCTTGGGATTTAAGAATCTTTAATAAGGTACGAAATGTTACCAAACAGTTCTGTAAACTAAATTTTACATACCAATTCTTCTAGCCATAAATATTGAATATCTTGTAACAGGTATAACCGGACCTTTACATGCGGATAAATATGGAAATTAGGATTTATATACATTATGTTCTTGTATTTGCCAAAAGCAACGGACAGATATAGTTTATATCTTTTTTTTTTCTTTTTTAATATCACTTTACATAAACAAATGTAACAGTTTGACACGCAGATCCAGGCTTTCACTATACGAATTTCTTGACAGGACGTGTAACAACATTTTACTGCACTACTTAGACTGGACTTTGGGACGAAATGTTGCACTTTATACAAAAAAGCACATTAATACCAATAATATTCTGTTAGATCGACGTTTAGACTGTAATAATACAAAGTAATTCACATTTTGATACACATTTACTAGAACATTCTTGCCATTCAGTACAAATAGTTGAATTTCTACCTCTTCCCTCTGCCCCCCCCACCTCCTCCTCCCCCCCGCCGCCGCTCCCGCCCGCCCGCCCCTCCCCCCACATATATGCAAAGACCACAAATCCACATATCCCCTTATTCAACTTGCGATATAACTATTTACAAAATCAAACAGTACACTTTTTTTTTTGTTGTTTTGTTTTTGAAGCTAATAATTCTGTATTTACAAGAGGGGATGGGGGGAAGGCCGCTGCCCGAGCAGACATGCAGTTGGCGATCTCTAATCAGTGGTTTCCAGTAAAGCCCTACACAGTTGGCATTTGCCCTGGTAACCTTGTCTTCTTATGCATTCTACTAACCCCTTCGCCTACCAAGCCTTGGAACAGAGCAGAACAGTCAGAAAAAAAAACCAAAAAAAAAAAAAAAAAAAAAAAAGAAAGAAAGAAAGGAAAAAAAAAAGGAACTATTTAAAAAAAGATAGAGAAATAATAGAGGACAAAAAAAATCTTTTTTAAAAATTAAGTCTTCGTTTTACTCAGTCCTGGGTCTACTGGCAGCATTTTATTTTTGTTTGCTCATTTAAATTTTGATTTCAGAGTGTCCATTATTTTGGAGTCTTTAAATAGGGTATTTGTTTGCTCGCTTGGGGCTTTTTTTTTTTTTTGTTTCGGTTTGTGTTTTGTTGTTGTTGTTGTTGTTTTGTTTTAGCGTTTTAGACGTACCATTCGTTAAAATTTGATGTAAGCGTGCTGTGGCTGGACGTGTGATGGACTGCGGAGGAGGAAGGGGATAAGGAGCTGGCAGTCTGGTTTTCTGTGGACGGAGACACGATGGTTGGAGGGGTGGAGGACTCGTAGCCTGAGCTGGCGGCGGGAGAAGGCTGGGACCCCTGCGAGGATGATTCATGGACCTGCAAGAGAAAACCCGGGCAGAGATAGAGAGCGGCGGCGGACGGAGGCCTTGGCCTGGGGATGCGCCAGGCTACGGGACCCAGCCCCGGGCCCCAGGCTCGGGCGCTCCTGCGGGGCTCCCCGGCGGCCCCAGCGCCGGCCCCGGCCCCTGCCTGCCGGGCAAGGCCGGACTGCGCCCCCCGGCCGCCTCCTGGCGCTGCCTCCCTGCCCCTCCCCGGGTGAACCGCACCGACCGAAGGCCCCGCGGCGGGGCCGGGCCCGGGCAGAGCGCGGCCCGGCGGGGCGGGGGCTGAGCGCGGCCCGGCGGGCCCGGAGCCGGGGCCCCGCCGCCCGCCGGCCTCGGGCCGCGCTCCGCCCGCAGGCACGGCCGCGCCGGCCCCGCCGCCCTCCGCCCGGGCAGGCCCGCACGCCAGGCGCCCTCCATTTACCTTCATGTGCTTTCGGAGGGAGCTGGGGTGCGTGTAGGACTTGTCGCACATTTTGCAGAGATAGGGCTTGTCGGAAGTGTGCACATGCATGTGCTTTTTGCGGTCGCTGCTGTTTGCAAAGCGCCTGTCACAGCCCTCGAACTCACACTTAAATGGTTTTTCACCTATTGCAGAGGGAAGGGGGAGGGGGGGGGGGAAAGGGATCTGATTAAGCAGGGCCGGCTGGATCGCTCATTGTCACCGCACCGCCGGACGGAGCTCAGGGCTCCATTTCAAACACTCGCAACTTTCTAACTTCAGCGAGGCTCAAATCCCAAAACCTTGCTTCCAGTCTCTATCCTTTCCGCACCTCCGACTCCCACCAAGTGCCCGTTCAGGAGAGCGGGGGAGCTAAACAACTTTTTTTCCCCCTTCCCTTCGGAGGAGTGAGTTTCCTTTCAACCCCAGTCCCGAGCACCTCTCCCTCTTCACAACGCTCCGAGAGAGAGAGCAGGCGTGCTGGGATATTACACACGATCCTCTGCGTCTGGTTTCCGATTTTTATAGCTCTTTCTCCTAATATTTTACTCTCTCGCCCACCCCAGCCCCCTCCCCCATATTTTCTTGCAATATTGAAAATTATCCGGCCCGAGAAATCAACGAGAGAGCAGCTCAGCAAACCCTGGGCAAAAGCGCTGGGGAAAGCGGCTCTGGCTTTCAGCGCTCGGGGCTGGGAGCAAGGGGAGATCGCTCTCCCGGCCAGAGGCTGCTGCATTCCCACCTCCCACGAAGGAAAAAGTTCTCAGGAATACCGGCGCCTCCCCTCCGCACAACAATAACACAGTAACGCGCCGGGCTCGGTTTGTTTAATATCGCTCAACGGAATTAAATATTTACCAAGCCCTGAATTGCAGAGAGGAGACGAATGAGCTGCCTGCAACATTTAGCACAATTTCTCATCGTGCCACAGCCAAAACTGCCGAACAATAATTAATTAAAACCTATAAATTTAAACAGGACAGGTTGCTGCGATCCCCCCACCCCACCCCCTCCGCCCTAACAATCCCAGCAGCAAACCCTGCCGTCCTCCCCCTCTGCCTCGGCAGGGATCATTTTCTTTTTGTTGCTGCTGCTGGCGTGGCTGTGACCGAGCTCGATTTGCAGAGGAGCTCCGAGCCGGCCTCTCCCGGAAAAAAAAGCGGTGGTCCCCGGACCAAACCCCCTTCTGCCCGTGCGAGCCCCGGCCAAGGCGGCCCCCCGACCCCTCCGGCACGGCCCCGCGTCCCGCTCTGGCCCCGGCGCTCGGCGCTTCCACTCGCAGAGAGAAAAGCGACAGAGAAGGTTACCGTACCTGTATGAGTTCTTTTGTGTATTTTGAGATTCTCTGATCTGGCAAACACTTTGCCACAGCCTGGGAAAGGGCAGGGGAAAGGTTTTTCACCTGTGTGGACTCTGATGTGATTTACAAGTTTATATTTGGCCTTGAAAGGTTTCCCTTCTCTTGGACACTCTTCCCAGAAACATATGTGATTGGACTGCTCGGGTCCTCCAACGTGCTCCACCGTGACATGAGTCACCAGCTCGTGCATCGTGCTGAAAGTTTTGTTGCAGGACTTTTTGGGGTTTGACAATTGCTCGGGCTCAATCCACTTACAGATGAGTTCCTGTTTGATGGGCTGCCTCATGTAACGAAAGAAGGCCCCTGCCCCGTGGTGGGCTGCCATGTTCATGTTCATGTGGCCGTAGCCGTGCAGCTGGGTCGAGGCGTAGTGCTCGGAGCGGGGGCTGGTGACCTGGCCGTACTGGTCGGGTCTGCCGTACATGTCTCCGGAGAAGCCCAGGCGCATCTGCCCGTTCACCACGTTAGGCGAAGCGTGGCTGGTGGCTTGTTCGTGCAGCCCCGGGAAAAGTATATGTCCCGCGGCATCTGTGTGTCCGTGGGGTCCGGCGAAGCTGCCGGCAGCGGAGGCGAAGAGGCTGTGCTGGGCGCTGGCGGCCGCCGCCTCCCCGAAGCCGCGGTTGCGGAACAGAAAGTCCCGGGTGGAGTTGAAGGCGGCGCTGGAATAGGAGCTGACATGGGTCGGGTGGTGGTGGTGCCCCAGGGCCGCCGCCGCGTAGCCGGGCGCCTGCGAGGTGAAGGCGGTCTGGCCGGCCGAGGCCAGCTCGTGGGTGCTGGGGTTGATTTTGAAGGCGCCCATGCCGTCGGCGAAGGGGTTGATCCCCAGCCCCACTTCTCTGTCCGTGACATCGGCCGTGGAGTGGTGGCGAGAGGATCCGAAGGTAGTGACTCCTATGGCGGGATACTGCGGTCCAGCATCCAGAAGCATCTTCCCAGCGTCGATGCAGCAACCAAAAAAAAATCACGCGCGCACACACACAACGCGGAGAGAAGCAGCAGCAGCAGCGGCGGCAGCGAAAACACCCTCTTTGGAAAGTCAGCGACGATCACCACCAAAGCAACCACATCAAAAACACCCCCTTCGGCATCAGCGCAGGGGGAAGAAAAAAAAAAAAAAAAAAAAAAAAAAAAAAAAGAGAAAAGAAAAAAAAAAAAAGGCTGGTGCGGAACGGGGAAAAAGATCTTCGCAGTTGCAAATAATAATAATAATAAAAATGTGCCCCAAAAATATTCACTGTCTCTCTGCTTTGACTTTTCAGGGAGGTTTAAGTGGGGAGGGGGGGGTTGGGTGAGCTCAAAAATAAACTGGCTGCAAATAACAATAACGGCGAGAGTTCAACACAGGCAGCAAAAAAAAAAAAAAAATTAAAAAAAAAAACAAAACAAAAAAGAAACTTCCTTCAGTGATTTTTTTGGCTATAGGAATGTTGCGAAGTGGCCGAGAGATCGTTTCTCTCTCCTCTTCGAGCTTCCCCCACACTCACCCGATATTTTTTTTTTTTTTTCGGGGGGTCTTTTTTTTTTTTTTTTTTTTTTTTTTCGCTCCGCAAAAAAAAGGCGCAAATCATACACAATATTGTCTTTTGCGGTTTATCTTCCTGGGGAGAAACTTTCACCTCCTCAGCCGGGCGGTGAACGCGAGACTGATAGCGGCAATCATTCCTGCAGATAAATGAATTGAAAAGACGACACCGTCCCCCCCCTTGATGAATGGGAGCCGGGGGCGGAGCGCCGTGCGGGCGGACGTGGGCGCGCATTGGCCGGCGCCGGCTCCCCCTTCCCCGCGTCGCTGCCCCCGGCCCCGCCGGCTGCGGGCGCTGATTGGCCGCGCCGCCTCATCCATCGCAGGTATTGTGGCGCCCTGACACCGCTCTGACAAACGGGGCTGCGGCAGCCCCAACTTTTTTTTTTTTTTTTTTTTTTTTTAATATATATATAAGGCTCTTTTTTTTTTTTTTTTTTTGGCTTTTGCCTTTTTTTTTTTTTTTTTGTCCCCGCGAAAATATTTCCAGCGCATCTTTTTTTGTGTGTATGTGTATGCTAAGGGGAAAAAAAAAAAAATCTACTGTTGTTATTAGGGTTATTTTGTCCCCCGCTCTCCCTCTCTCTGTCCCTCTGTCTCCAGCATTCTGATAATGATCGTTATGATGATTTCGCGGAGATCTTGAATTTTTAAGATCACTGAGCAACTTTTTAGGCTTTGGAAAGAGAAGCCCTATAGGGATTCGTGTCTCTTGAAGGTGTTTTCTTCTTATTTAAAACTGAAGCTCTCAGAGAGTAGGTGCTGGGTGCACTTGATTTTATTTTTAAACACCAGGCGTGATTTCTCTGTGTAGCTGACTCTATCCCTCCATCAGGTTTCTGAAATAAATCTTGCTTTCTGCACCCATCAAAACGCAGGTGGGTGAGCACTCTTAACTTTCTAATTTTGTTGTTGTTGTTTCGCCTCCTTTTTGTTGTTATTTTATTTCTCTTTTCTCTCTCGCTCTCACTTTGTCTCGCTGTCGCTCGCTCTCTCTTTTACGGAGTCTCTCTCATTCAGGTAAAACTGTAAATTTTCCAAACCTACATTATTTCTCCTCCTACTGCATGTAACTCACACGGTTACTTTTCTCTCTCTCTCTCTTTCTCTTTTTTTTTTTTTTTTTTTTTTTTTTTGTAAAAATTCATTTTAAGTCCTCGATAGGAGCAATGTAAATTTTCTGACATTCAAACCTTTTCTAGTTCACAAATCAGTCACCCTTGTCACAGTTATTGAAATTCCTCAACTTGCCACACCAGGACGGTGGAAAAAGCAGGCGGTGTCTTTGTTGCTGACCAGGCTTTTGATCGCCAGAGAAAATTTACTTACCTTCAGATGAGTGAGCAGAAAAAGAAATAACACTCCCTTTGATTTAGGTAGAAAAATGCAGACATTTGGATTCAGTGCAAACATACAACACTTGGTTGTTTTCTAGATGCAACCCTCGATTAACCTGTCTTTCCCCAGCTCAAAGTCTATTCAAAAACTGTGGATAGTTCTTTGTTGTTCCCGCTACAAAGAGGCATTGACTATATATTAAAATGATTGTTGAAAGGTATAAGTATGGTATTTAAAAGCAGAAAACCTTTGTGGCTTAATCAATTAAGCTAAGCAACATTTGTACAATATTTAAAATGGTGCTTCGGCTCTTAAAAAAAATCTCAAGAAACTTTAAAATATAGACTTCTTTGTGTGTGTATGTATAGATACACACACGTATGTGGCCATGTGCGTATATATATAAATCAGGCAAATTATTTATTTACTCAGTCGCCTGCATATTCATTAGCTCTAATTATTTTCTAGTAACGAAAACACCAAAAGCTCGCTAAGAGTCAGACTCCATACATTTCGCCTTTGTTCAGCCCTTCACTTGCCTCCTTCGCAGCTCAATCCGAGCCCCTCCATTTCCTAGAACCAAACAAAGAAACTTTAAACTCATCCTCTCTAATTAAAGCCGCCGGTAAGCAATCCGCAGCGCAGGTACTGGGGAGTCGGACCGGCAGCGCTGCTGCGAGAACCTTTCTCGGGTGAGAAGTGCCTCGTTTTGAGAGGTACAAAATGGCCATTGCGCCTGGAAAACAAACAAACAAACATCAACGACAATAAATAAACTTCGATACGCCTCGATGGAATGTTTCACTGCAGTTTATCTGCAGGCGCAGTGTGCCCGTGCTCGGTGCGTGGAGATAGCTTTCAAAGCAGATCTATGATGTAACATTCCTTGGATCTTGGGAGGCTTTACAGGGTTTGGTGGGGTTTGGTGTTTTGGGTTTTTTTCTTGGCGGGGGAGGAGGGGGGAGGTTGTGGGGGTTTTTTTGTTGGTTTTGTTTTTTGTGGGTTTTTTTTTTTTTTAGAATGATGGTGAGCTGAGTCCACACGTTTGCATTTATTCTACGAAATCTACTTGATGGAATTGCAATAGCTTACAGCAACAGGTATATCCGCTCTAGGGAGCGCCTGGGTGTGGACACAGCCTTAAGGCGGGTGTTGCACTACTTTCTGTATTTGGTGCTAAAATGAAGCGAAGGACTGAGTTGTCAGCGTTATTGTGAAGTGTGCTGGGCGATGGCATTCGGAGAGCTAGAAAGTTAGATAGTTCAGTGCTAGCCTGCCTCCCAGTGCAAGGGGAAATCAGTGATCATTCCAGGTCGGTGCAAAATATACGAGAAGGCAGACGAGAAGGTATTTTTAGGAAGCGTATCTAAATATACAGTGTAAGAGTGAATGTAAAAAAAAAAAATGTTGTGGGTTGTAGAAGTTATCAAGTGGGATTTGCGGTGCGCTCTCTGCAGGAAACGAAAGCTGCTCCAGTTCAAAGCCACATGCACCAACGTGACATATAAGCCATTAAAATATCATCCTGACGGCTCATTTCTGCTTCATCATACATTCCCTAACTGCTTCCAGAAAGAAAGAAAAGAAGAAATGAAGGATGACCGCCTCGATGGAAGCGCCAAAGAGGTGGTGGGGTCTTAGGGGGGGGTTATTGTTTTCTTCTTTCATTCCTTCTTTCTTTTCCCTTCCCCTCCACCCCCACTTTTATTTTTGCCAGTTCAGGAATGAGGGGAAACCTTCAACAGGTCGCAGGGGTAAGTGCCTGGGTGTAGGGGGTGCCTGTGCAGTCCGGGCAGCTGGCTAGCCCCCACCGCCTGCCCCAAGGGCTGGACGATAGCTCCCTGTCGTCGGGGGGAGCCGTCGGGAGGAGGCTTGGCCACCCCGGGAAGAAGGGCTGGAACCTTGCGGTGAGGGGGGTGGGGGGTGGGGGGTGGGCAGCGCCCCGGCTGCCCCTCGCCCACGTGGAGCAGGATCCCGGCGGCACCCCGGCTGGCGGGGGCGGGCGGAGGGCCAAGAGCCCGGGAAGCACCGAAGGGGGGTCCGACACCTTCTGTCGGGCTCCGGGAGCCGCGCCCGCCCCTGCAAACGCAAAGGGAGGCTCGGCCTGGAGCTCCGCGCACTGCAGAGCGGCGGCGGTCCGCGGAGCGGGGCAGAGGGGTGCGCAGAGCGGGGCTGAGGCTCTCCCGACCCCGACAGCGGCCGGGCTCGCTTCGGACGGGCAAGCACCGGGACCGGACGGGTCCTGCGGCAGCCTAGGCAGGGCCAGGAACCCGGGGCGACATGCAGAGGCGGACGAGCGCTGACAATGGCAACCCCCGTGGGGAGGCGTCCCGGGGGACGCGCTCCCCGCCCAGAACCTCGCCCACCGCCGCGCCCGGTGCCACGGGGGCGCTCCGGGGGACGCGGCGCTCCGGCACCTCAAACCCTTCTTTATAGGCGGGTGCGGCAGGGACGGAGCCCGGGAGCTCGGCCGGCCCCCTCCGGCCTCTCCCCGCCCCCGCCGCGGGCAGAGCCGGGGGGGCTGCCCGGGGAACTGGGTGCTGCCGCTACTTCGCGCCGAGCCCGGGGAGGGGCTGCGACCCTGGTCCCGGCCCCGAGGGGCATTCCCGTGTCTGAAGTTGGCTGGGGAAGGGAGAAAGCTCCCAAATCCCTGCCCAGGGAGATGCATCCGATGGTGACCTCTGACCTGAGCCCAATTCAGTGTGCCAGCGCCGGGCACCGGCACAGAGCCGGCCGCTGGGGACTGGCGCGGGCTTCTCGCCGACCCCATTCCTGTCACTCCTTTGTCACGCACGATCCCTCAGCCCCGGGGAGCCCAGCCTTTGGCCGGGCTTGTCTCGGGGCTCTCTCTACCCGGAGACGAGGAACTTTATTTCTGCACCGAGCCCTTCCCGGGCAAAATTCCCTCCGCTCTGCGCGGCCGCGGGAAGTACGGCTTGCGTGACAAGCCGGTGGCGGCGGGGCACACGCCGTCGCTGCTGCCGCCCACTCGGTCTGGCTCGCAACCTCGCCCGGGGCCGCCGGGATCCCGCGGGGCGGCGGCGGCTGCTCCGGCCCCGCTCAGCCAGCGCACCTTCCACCCGGTTAGGGAAGGGGGGCGGGGCGGGTCCCATCGCAGCCCCAGTGCGACACCCGGGGGACACTGGTACCCCACACTAGCTCCCGACATCCCGACAGTTTGGGCAAGGGGACATCCTCACCCTCCTGCTCCGCCGACGGCACACTGCAGATGAGAAAAGCGTGCGAGGTCGAACCAGAGTTTTAGCCAATATTTACGCTGAAATGCAGAACTGTTTTGCCTTCCTTTTTGTCATCTGGTAACCATTTGAAATATTAAATGCAGTGATTTTTTTTTTTTTTTTTGTCCGGTTTCAACAAGTTTTGGCGAGCACTTGGGAACTGAGCACTCCTCCAGCCTCCCACCCTAACCAATGAAGCACAGCTCCTGCAAACCTCTCACTAGCGGGGCAGTGTTGGTCCCTCTGACTTGAGAAAAACGCGAGGATAAATGGAAGTTGACTAGGAATTTTAGGGATGGCTAAAGTTTTGGCAGTAATTTTCATCACAGCAGTGAAAATATTGAAGACATCAAATAATTTATGAAAGATTATGACAGTGATACGGTGATGAAGTTTCGTAATTGATATCGTCGAGTGTTTGTCTTAGTACAGATATTTGTTTACCATCTCTGGAGTCTAATATAATAATAATAATAAAAAAATAGTAGTAGTAATAATAATAACAACAATAATAATAGTAATAATAAAAATATTATTAGTAATAATAATAGTAATAATAGTAATTACATCATTTTAAGTAACTGGTTCCAGATTCTAGTGTGCTTTTCTGTATTAAAAACCAAACGAACAAAATCCTGAGAAGTTCAAAGATGTCTGCAAAAATTCAGGCTCAGACACTGCATCCAGCCCCAGGTTTGGTCTCAGGGCTATAGCTGCCGCTCAAAGCAAGCTGTGCAAAGTTCTGCCTGTAGCAGTGGCAGTGCTCTGCCTTACAGAGAGCAAAGAGCAAGCTGAAAATTATAGGCAGGGAGAAGTGCCAGGGTGGTACTATACTAATCCTTGCTGAGACAACAACTTGTGTTGGAGGCTCGCGGAGAGTCCGGAATTTAATTTCGGGACGGAAGGATCTGTAAACAATATAGCCGAGTGGGTAAAAACTTGCCTTACAATAGCCTGCCAGAAGGTGAATGTCAGATCAAAGGAGAACTGAAAAGATGTCCTTTCATATTTTTTTTTTCCCTAAATCAGCCATGGAAACTTCATGACTCCATAAAACATGTGCTGCTTTGCTGGGGAGACAGCCTCCAGTTTCCCCTCGGAGAAAGCTTCTCTTCCCTTCTCATTGCCTAACTTGTGTTTTGGCTTGGTTTTGTAGGTTGGTTTTCTGGGGTTTTATTTCCTTTTCTTTTTGAATCCATGATGCCCAACATATAGAGTGCCTTACTCACTTCATATCACACACAAACGGTTTTGCTCTTAACTTTCCACCTCTCTCCCCAAACAGGAACAAAGTCAGGAAATGCGGCACAAGACTCCCCTTGTAATGAGGAAAAGAAAACGACTTTACAGAAACATCCTGGAAAAGTCAAGTAAGTTAAAATATGTCCTTTTTACAATTCAAAGGAGACTGTATTTTTTTCAGCTTAGTGTTTAACGTACTTGCATAAACACAAATCAGCGACAGAACTCCCCACCAGCAGCTGCCTAATCCTGCTCAATGCCTATTCATTTGGAGGTTCTAGAATTAATATTTGACGACTCTCTCATTGAAACAACAACCCCTGACCCCATGTGATTGCACTGTCACATTATTCTATGACATATTCATCTTGAATTCATTTACGGACGATTTGATTGGAATGAGGTTTGACATGTATTGGATCCTATTAAAGAAGAAGACTTTGATCTTGTTGATGGGGTTTACATGATATGTATCATCTTTACCAGGGATACCAGGCTTCCACAATGTGGTGTCTAAGTAGTTAGTGACTGACAGCTTATCTGACAGGAATACCTTAATCTTGAGGTCCTGAATGAAATATTCTATTTAAAATAAGCATATGATTTACTTGTCCTAGGGTAGCTCTAGGTCACAAAATGTGAGAGGCAAACCTAGGCACAAACCGTTGCCTGTATGGTAGCTGGCTTTCCATTGTTCGGGAACCCAGAAATAAAGAAGTCCCCATAAGTGGAAATGGGACGAGGGAATACAAAGGCAGAGTGTGCTCTCGAGCTACTTGGTACCCTCTCCTCCCTGAGGTGAAGCTGGGACGGCTGAAAGGCTTTCTTGAACCATCTCTTGCTAACCAGCAGTGCCTTCTGCCGGGGTAGGCAGGGACTCGGGCTCAGGTCTTGTGTCTGCTTCCCTCATCCCTCCCTGCCAAAGTGAGTTTAAGGGATAAGGAATTGCACAGGATGACTTTCTTGGTCCCTTCTGTTTCTGCTCCTCGCGTTTTGTTGTTTGTTTTTTGGTGGTGGTTTTTTTTTTTTTTTTTTTTTTTTTCCTTTCTCAACGTAAAGATAAGGGGTTTTCAGACTGATCTGTTCCCCTCCTCTCGTTCGGGATTTGAAGACTAAAAAGTAACCCCCGAAGCCGGTCTGAAGTGTTCAGAGCATCCTGGCCCGGCCCAGTTCTTGAGCACCGGCTGGATATTTTGTAGCTGGCTGGTCGGGAAGTTTCCTCAGAGGTGGAAGTGGGAGAACACGGGGTGGATGAAGAAGGCAAAATCTGCCTCTCTTCAGTGCTTCTCGACCTGTGCCTTGAGCTGAGCACGGTTATAAAGGGGGCTGTATTCGAAGCAATGTTAGAAACAGCGACAAGCATCTTGATGTTTAGGTGGATCACTACCGAAAAAAGCAAGGCTAAGGTAAAGCCGATGAGCAGCTGGGGCCGTTCCCACCCTGCCTGGGGATGTGCAGCCAGTTTCATGCCGCAGGCCTCGGCAGCGCGGCGGGGGCGCGGGCAGAGCCCGGAGGGCTGGGGCTGCCCCCGAGCTGTGGCAGGCGGAGTTCTGGGCCCCGCACGGCAGAGCAGAAAGCAGGGGAACAGCTCAACCCCCCATTCAAGGGCACAGCCCCGATGTTCTTCTACGAGAGCTGGCTGGGGGGCCAGGGAAGTGCTTGTGACTTGTCTTCACAACATGTCACTGCTTCAGAACAAACCTTCCAGCTCGGGCTAGCTCTGGGGCTGGGGCCTGAGCATGGGCTCGTGGATACACAGCAGCCACAGGAAAATTCGTACTCGGGCTCAAGCTGCCAGCCTGTTGGCCGTGAAGAAGCAGATATTGACACGTTTGAGAGTTTGCCGAGAGCCTGGTGTGTCTGGTCAATCAGGGCTCAGGCCGCTGCCAAGGAGCAGGAGACCTCGGTCACCTCTCGAGTGACAGCAGTATGAGCTCGAGCTGCCAAAGGGCCGCACGCACAGCCCCAGGTTTTCAGGTTTTCGAAATATTGTGGGAGACGAGAGGAGCCCGTCCGGGCCTGGGCCCGCTTCCCTCCTCTTCCCCGTTTCTCCGCCTCCCCGCAGTCATGTGGCGGCCCCCGCCCGCCCCCGCCCGCTCCCCCCACGCACGCAACCGGGGCTCACACCAACCTCACCTAACAGTGAGGGACACCGAGGGCCAGGTTCTCCTACGCTGCCTGGAAAAGGGTGTGAGAGACAGCCCTGAGTGAGGGGCAAGCTGAGAGCAATGAGTCTGGCAAGAAATCATCACAGCATTTGAAATGAACTTAGGGCAAAATGGTTATGACTTTTTTTTTTTTTTTTAATTGGCAAACTCTTCCAGATGTGTTCTCCCTTGACTGAGAAGTGTCACAATTGATGGAAAACAAGTATGTAGAGATGCAGTGTTTAAGGAGGTATGAGGAAAGCAGCTTTATTTGGGATTCACAGTCAGTACATTTGTAAGTAACAGATTCATACTTGCTAACGTTTGTCTCTTCTGTGCACTCCTTTTGAGACGGTCATGAATAGGACCGTCAAATCCATTTCGTAGAGCAAGCAGACTTGAAAGTTGAGATATTGTGAGGATGGCGTGTGGTTTACAATGCCTGCGTAAAAATGTTGTGTAAGGTTGGGGAGCTAATTGCATAATTTATCACTTTTCATCATCTCCACTCAGAAATCTGTGCTCGAGGATGTATCTATAGCTAGCTACCTGAATATCAGCCTGGTTTTACGGCTCAAGTGTGGTAAACGCAAGCAGAGACAAAATATGTAGTTGCAGCCAATCCAGAATATGCAAAGCTGTGACAAAGATGTCCCCTATGTGGTTATGTATGTCCTAGACTTTAATCTTATGGTTTCCAACCATTGGCTTGTGGCTTCTGTTATGAAAGTAGCTGGGTAGATATTGCCAAGTAGTTTCTTGTTTTACTACTTCACATAAAGCCTATTGATGGCCAGCACTATTAAATTATTATGGAAATGCAAAATTCTATGCTGGGAGCTTTACCTGGTGTGGATATGGTAAAGAATCCACTGGCAAGTCAACAGCGAGTCAAAGTCTTAAAATTATCAGAGTTTGACAGGATGGGTAGAGAATCAATCATTGCTGTATTTCATAAGACTGTGAGGTTACTGGTGGAGCTGGTTTTGTGTCAGGATCCAAGTACTGTGGTAATACAATGGGTAGATATTTAAAGACGTGTTTTTCTTTCTTGGAGCAGAAGGATCTTTTCCCATGTTTCATTTACTTTTTTTAAGTTCACAATCCCCTTCTTAAAAACTTAAGCAGATACTTCCTCCTGTGCTGAAGCCCTAAGCTTTTCTAAACCTATAAGGCCTCAGGGTGTCCAGCTGAAACCCAAACCTACACTTCCACTACTAGCACGCAAACCCTGCAGACCATGTTACTTCCTTCAGGTGAGAATCATCAAAACCGAGTCCGTTATTAATGTTTGGCAGTGCTTTTCCTTCAAGCCAAGGACGGGGATTTTTACATGGAACTGCCCTGTAAGTGTGCGTGAAAGAAAGTGAGAGAGGGAAAGGGAGAGACTCCCTCTTCTGGGTTAAACATTCAGATTCAGCCTGAACACCACGATTTCTCGCATTGCTCCGGCGGCCAGTAATCAGATAACCGCTAAAACTTGTCAGAGGAGGGGGAAGGGGATGGGGAAGGGGATGGGGAGTCTCTCAGGGATGCTTTGTCCGGGCTCCGGCGGTGGCCCGAGCCCCGGGCCGAACACTCCTGGCCAGCGAGCGGCTGGTGCGGCTCCGGCCGCAGCTTCTGCCGGCCAAGGACCCTCTCCCCGAGCTGGCAACAAGTGCCGAGGACCTGCCGGCAGGACCGGCGCCGGGACCGCTCCGACCGCCGCTGCTCTGGCCGGGCGGCGGGGACCGGCGGGGCTGCCAGTGCTCTCCCGGGGCGAACCCCGCGGCTGCCCCGTGTCTCAGGGCAGGGCAGCGGGAACGGACAGAGGCGAGGGGGAGGCCGGGGCGATGCCCTCGACTCCCGCCGAGGCTTTTTTCCCCGGCCGCAGGCGGAAGCCCGCCTGTACCCGGCCCCGGGCGGAGCCCCCCAGGCACAGACCCCGGGCCGGGCCGGGCCGGGCCGCGGAGGGGGCGCCGGGGAAAGGATTGGCGCGACGGCGGCAGCGCATGCGCAGCCCATCCCCGCGCGCGCCCCCCGCGGCACCGGCGATCTCCCTTTCAGGCGGCGGCGGGACCTGTCACGGTGACGTCACCGCGGCGGCAGCCAATGAGCGGGCGCGGCGATTGTGTGGCCGGCGGGGCAGCGGCGCGGCCGGAGCGCGGCCCGCCCGGTCCCGCCGCGCCGTGAGGGCCTCCCCGGCCCCGGGCAGGACGGGCCGGCCGCGGGACCTCCCCGGCCGCCGCCAAAGCCTCTCGCCGGCCCCCCGAGCCCACCCGCTGGCACAGCCGCCCGTGCGTCCCGCCGCCGGGGCAGCGGGACCGGGAAACTTTTTTATTTTGGGAGAAAGGAGAAAAAAAAAAAGAAAAAAAAAAAAAAAGAAAGTTGTTTCCCCCGCTCCCACCCCACCCCCCCACCCCCCCTCGCTGCCCTGTGTATCTCTCCTCCCGCTGTCAGGTGACTTTTTAGCGTTAGAAGCTAATGAGCGTGGATGCTCTGGGGATCCCGGTGATGGACCCTGCTGCTCTCTCCAGGCGGAACACGGCGCTGAGATTAGCAGACTTGGCGGGGGCTCCTCGCCACCATCACCACCCCCCTCAGAGCATGACAGGCTTCCCGGGCGTCGCCGGGCACCCCCACACCACGGCGCCCACGCAGCCGGGGGAACACGCCGCCGAGTCCCGCCTCGGGCCACAGCAGCTCCAGCCAGAACACATGGGGCACCGCCACCATCCTCATCCTCCTCCTCAGCATCACCCCGCGGCCCTTAAGATCAGCCCTGCCCCTCATCCCCACCACCAGCTCCACCACCACCACCACCATCATCATCATCATCATCATCATCATATGGCAGGCCAAGCCGAGGTGGTCTCTAGTCAAACGGCAGCGTTTGGCCCGGCGCAGTCAC
The DNA here is from genome assembly GCA_016584745.2 of Phylloscopus trochilus trochilus. Lineage (NCBI taxonomy): Eukaryota > Metazoa > Chordata > Aves > Passeriformes > Phylloscopidae > Phylloscopus > Phylloscopus trochilus. Next base: position 6,282,882 of record WQNJ02000041.1, on the reverse strand, counting down.
CAGCAGCCCCTTACCCCGTCTCTCACTCAGCCCAGGCTCTGGCAGCAGGTAGGGACTTCTTCATACGCAGAGACCTGCCGGCCCCACTCATGCCAGGGCTGACCGAGCAGCACCCCGCTGCAAGTTCTCACCACGGACTGTTTGTCTCAACAACAGGTAGCTACCCCGGACACCATGGTCACCACCACCACCACTCAGAAGCTGGGAATCCCTCTCTGTTCACTGGACTCCATGAGCAGCCTCCCCATGCAGCTCCAGGTGGCCATCTAAACGGACAGCTCAGACTGGGGTTACCTGGAGAAATGTACGCCAGGTCTGAACATTTCACTCAAGTACCAGCCTCCAGGACAGATCATTTTGCTGCTGCTTCGCTTCATAACTACGGTGGTATGAATCTGAACGTGAACCTGGCTCCACACCACGGCCCGGGTGCCTTCTTTCGTTACATGAGGCAGCCCATCAAACAGGAACTCATCTGTAAGTGGATTGAGTTGGACCAGACTCCCAAAAAATTATGCTCGAAAACTTTCAGCACGATGCACGAGCTGGTGACTCATGTCACGGTGGAGCACGTTGGAGGACCCGAGCAGTCCAATCACATATGTTTCTGGGAAGAGTGTCCAAGAGAAGGGAAACCTTTCAAGGCCAAATATAAACTTGTAAATCACATCAGAGTCCACACAGGTGAAAAACCTTTCCCCTGCCCTTTCCCAGGCTGTGGCAAAGTGTTTGCCAGATCAGAGAATCTCAAAATACACAAAAGAACTCATACAGGTCAGTATGTAAAGCTCTCTTTACTCTTTCTCTCTGTTATTCACCGTACTGTTTTGCTTTTTTTTTTTTTTTTTTTTTTTTTTTTTTTTTTTTTTTTAATGTATCCTTTGAGTTGTTATTGAATGCACGCCAAGTACATCTGGAAAATAAATTCTCAGATTTGTTTGCTTCTTTACCGTTTGGAGAAGGGGGAGGAAAGGGGGAGGGAAGGGGAGAGGGAGAGAAAAATCTCAGAATTCTCGTCGGTATTTTTTTCTGGTTGTGCGGAGAGGCTGCTGTAATCTTTATGTGGGTAGATCTGTGTAAATATCGAGTGATACAGCTACTATTTCTGCTAATTCACACAGGCGAGGATTTTTTTTTTTTTTTTTTTTTTTAGATTTTAAGTAGTCTGGGGGAAAAAAATGAAATCATTGTGCAAGCTCACAAATTAAAAGTGAACAATGGAAGTTACAACTTGTCTAGTCAGTTTTGACTGATGTCGCTGAGATGCTGCTGCTCGAACATTGTGAGAATAACAAAGCTGCGACCTTTTCGTTCAACAGTTCTGTTTTGGGGAGAGGGAGTTTCAAATGTTTGATCTGAATAACACTGACATTTTTAATGAGCATTGCCTTCCAACGACTTTCTGCATTCGCAAATATGGGGAGCTGCGATTTCTGATCCTCGTGAGGGGGGAAAAAAAAAGAAAGAAAAGAAACCCTTGTATTGTTTCGGCCTGTACATTCTGAAATGTCATTTGCAGATCTGTTAAGTGAAATGGGGACATGTGTCAGAAACATCTGTTAGTTCTAGTTAACAGAAAATAAAGTAACACGATGGACGATCTTGCAAAACTACGTTTGAACTCTTCCGGCCAGGAAAGCATTTATAATTAATGAAATTGCACGTAGAAAGTTTTCACACTTCCAGGAGCAGCTTGTGAAGTTGTATTAATTAGTTTAGCAGCCTGTGTTTGTAGTCTATAGCGCTGGCTTGGTTTTTGGTATTTTTTTTTTCTTTTTCTTTCTTTTTTTTTTTTTCCTTCTCTAAAGAAGAAGATAAGAAATAAGCCCTTTTTGGAAAATTTAATCTGTTCCAGTGTAGGGTTTTCCACCTCCCACCCCCTTCTGTACGGCCTTATGCACTGCGAGGGAAACTACATAATCCTATTGTAAGATCTGCTTACAGCCAAACGATTTTTTTCGCCTTCCAGTTCATAAAACTCCCCTTCCCCCATGCTCGGTGCAGGGCTTGACCTTCCAGGAGTTGCATTTTTTTATGATAGAGCGGGACGTGATATAATATGCAGAACATACACTAATTTCGTATCGCTATCGTCTAAACATAGCACTGAGATTTTACAGCGACCGTCACTCGTCACCTCATTATTTTTCCATCGCTCTATGAGGAGTAAGTCTGTGTGCGGGGCGGGGGGGTGGGGGGAGGAGGTGGACGACAGCATAGTTGTGTTCCTCGGCTGCCTTCTTGGCCCCCTTTTTCCTCGAAAAAGGGGTATCCCCGGGTCACATCACTTGTATCCCAGCCAGTTCCTTGTTGCATCAGCACAGGTACAGCCATTAACCGGGAAAGCTCATCTCTTAATGACAGTGTTTTTCTTAAGTAAACAAACTTTTACTGCTCTTTAACGGCATCACTGTTTGAAGTCTCTGAAGCAGAAAATGGTTAAATTCTTGGGAAAACTGACCTACATCGGAGACGCAGGTTCAGGGCAAAGCCGAGAGCGGAGATTTGCGTTTATTAAACACCATTCGGCGCGTCTGTACTTTTGGCTTTAACTTTCTCGGTGATTAATTGCTGTATTGTGCAAACTCCTGCAGGGCCTTTATGGTTCCACCGTTTCTATTAAACACCCAGAAGTTGTCAAAAATGCAATGTTTCTGAAACCCTAATAGAACTCACTACGAATTATTCATGAAGACAGTTCTAGATTCAACAGGAAAATTATTGCCTCCTTAAATATTAATGACTTCTGATTTCTCCGAGGCTGGGGAGCAGGCAGAGGGATATCTGGCGATGTACGAGTTTTCCAGGTTGGAGGATAAGGCCGTTAAGGCGGCGGCAACGGGACGAGCAGGACGGGCTGGGATCACTTCGCCTTCCCTGAGGGCCAGGAACAATGGTGCGAGGCGTGGGACGGAGCCCCGCTCCCTCCCTGCGGCCCCCGCCGCCCCCGCGCCTCGCCCGCAGCCCGGGAGCCGCCAGCTCCGGCTTCCCCCCGCCACCGCTCACCCGGAGAAGTTGGTAAATACCTTAATCCACTCCCGGAGACGGGGGATTATGCCACAAATTCCGAGCTGAATTTCACTGAACACTTTTGCCCAGCTACAAGTGTGGGGGTAAAATGGCGGTTGAGTCTCCATCGCCCGCGGAACTTTGTGCGTGGCTGCGGCTCCGTGCCCGGGCTGCGGCAGCCGGGACCTGTGCAGTGTCCTCTCCCTGCCGGGCAGGGATTGATTTCCGCGTAAGGAAACCTGCTCTCGCGAAAGGAATACTTGCAAATGGCTCGGATGGCTCCTCTTTATTGAGGCGTTCAGGGAATGCAAGCCGGGCAGCTGAGAAAATGCTGCCCTCTTCCCACTTGAAACCCGGCTGCACGGACGGACCTTTCAGTGGCTCTTTCAGGGGGTTAAGCGAAGTTGAACATTTTTCAACTCGGCAAAGCGCAGTGCGGCGCAGCCCGCTTTTACCTGAATGGAACGCACTTTGCACAGGCAGAGCGCTTATGAGGATGGCTTTCCCTGGGGTCTCCTAACTTACTGCTTGCTTGTACTACACTAATATCCTTGATTTGTTGTCTCAACTTAGATGCTGAAGGTCAAATTATTTCCTTACGTGGAACTCTAATTAGATTATAGGCGGGCGTGTGTCTATGCATATGCACCGCTGTATGTCGACGGTATTTGGTTACAGAATCCGCATCGTTTTGTGAGAGACCTTATTTTTAACCTCTTCCCTCCCTTCCCTCCAACGCCAGGTATTTACCCATCCTCCGTGCAAATGTTAGCGGTGCAGGATGTCAGTGCTCCTCGTTGACTATTACAGTGTGGAAAGGGCATACTTTAAACGCGGATCCATGAGCCTTTCCCACCCACCTTGCATAAAGTGCATTCATGTGAAATATTTGGAATGCCTTCCTTTATTTGCCTCTGCTCGCAGCCGAGCGCGATGTAGGCTGAGTCTCTCCTAAATTTAATCATGACGAATTGAGAGGGGAAAAAAAAAATAAAAACCACAACCACAAACGCCCAACCCAAGAAATAATAATAAAAAAAAAAAATACCCAAACCAAAACAAATACACAAAACCAAATATTGGAAGTCCTTTTGGCTACATGCGCCATGATGGTGAACACGGTTGCTTTGTTTGCACTTCACATTAAGGTTAGGCCCTGTATTTTTGTGGAGTCCTCTCCGCCCTGCTATTTTTCGACTTTTGGCAGATGAGGAGGATATTTTCATAGTCGGTTGGTACAGGACCTGGGTACCCCTTGGCAAGCAGGATTTTGCAGTTTGCTATTGTCAGCGGCAATAACGCCGTCAACATTTCATCCTGCATCTGGCTGTGGCGCGTTTCCTTGAAAACCTCCTGTGTATCGTCTACCATGCTAGGTCCACACGATTCGAGGCTAAACTTTCACATGACTCCAGCAACACCATTGTATTTCTATTATGTGTAACATCACTTATTATATGAACAGACAATTTAATCCCGATTGCAATTCCTTCAGTGACTCTGTAGGTTGAAATGAAAAGGGAATCCTACCCTCACGACAGTGCCGTGCACTGGCCTAGTCATCCTTCTGCTGAATCTTTATCGTTTTTCCCCAACAATCACTGTCTTTCTGAAATATCTCGTACTTTAGTTTACGGTATCAGCAAGCTGGGGAGCGGGGAAAGGAAGGGGATGTGGATCTTCCATGGCATTGTAATCAGTGCAAGTATGAAATGGATGAAATACGATCTAGCCAGGTTATGAAAAATATTTCCACGTGCCTGGGGGACTGTAAGAAATGTATTTAACGTAAAAGCCTTCGAAGGGATAAATCACTGACCGCTCTTTCTGCAGGACTTCGGAATCTGCGGGGACAGCACAAATTTGCTCGGAACGAGCGGTTCTCCTCTAAGTTTTCCTTGTTTCGGAGCTTTGTCTTTTGCACAAACCCCCACGATGACACGCACACAGGGCAGGGGAAAGAGAAAGAGAAGCTGGCCCGTCTGGGCCCTCCGCGTGCGGAGCCGGTCGCGCAGCCGGGTGGGCACGGAGCGGCGGCTCCGGGGGATGCTCGGCGGGGCCCGCGGGGAAGGGCAGAGCTAGTGAGAGGAGATTCCGCGGGGACAGGCCCGTGGCAGGGCCGGAGACAGGGGTTCGGGGATGCTGCGGGCTGTGGGGGTGAGGGATGCACTGCTCCCGGCCCCGCCGCCGCCGCTAATGGCTGTGCTCGCCCATTGCCTCCTGCAGGGGAGAAGCCGTTCAAATGTGAATTCGAGGGCTGTGACAGGCGCTTCGCCAACAGCAGCGACAGGAAGAAGCACTCGCATGTCCACACCAGCGACAAGCCCTACAACTGCAAAGTGAGAGGCTGCGACAAGTCCTACACCCACCCCAGCTCCCTGAGAAAACACATGAAAGTGCACTGCAAATCCCCTCCTCCCAGCTCCGGCTACGAGTCCTCCACGCCCTCCTTGGTGTCCCCCTCCTCGGACTCCGGCCGTGAGCCCCCCGCCTCCTGCTCCCACGCAGAGCCCTCCGCGCCCGCGCAGCCCGCCGCCAACCTGAGCGAATGGTACGTGTGTCAAGGCGCGGGGCCCCGCGGCCCCCCCGGGCCCCCCGGCGCCTCCCCGCCGCCGCGCCTCCCCGCCGAGCCCCGGCCCCGCTGCTAGGGCGCGCCGGGTGCGGCGGCGGGCGGCCCGGCCCGGCCCGGCCCGGCCGGCACGGGGAGCGCCGCGCCGGGCACGGGGAAAGCGGAGCGGGAGCGGCAGCGAGAGGCGCTTGGCGGAGGGAGAGAGGCTGCGGAGCGCGCGGGTGGGCCCTGCCTGCGCCCCCGGCACCGCGCACACGGGAGGGCTGCGCTCGCCTCGGCCGGGGCGCTGCCGCCTCCTCCCGCCGTGCCACACACCCCCAGCCTGACCGCCTTGCTCCGGTCTGTTTACATGCCAACTGATTTGCATTCCCTTTCCTTATCCCTGTCCTCTTCCCTTCCTTTCCCTTCCCCTTCCTCTTCCCGTTTTTCTTTCCCCTTCCCTTCAGTAGTTCCATACAGATTTTCTCTGTACAGGTTTTCTCTTGTCAACAGTACTGTGTGCTGCACCGTTCTGTTCGCCCACAATTTTCTGTGAGAGTGTGGTTTTTTTAAAGAAATATATATATATATATAAACTATTATTTGTTACCAATTTGTACAAAATGGATCCATTAAATTTTTTGATTAATTAACCCGTTCGATGGACGTTTCTGTAAATCACCTCCTTACTTTCCCCCCTTTCTGTATACAAATACATATATATATATTTCCTCCCCCCACCCAGTAGTCGCTAATAAAGAAAGGCCCAGGGGGGTGCGATGATTGACTGTCCATTTTAGCTCCCACTGGTAATGACTTCTAATACCTAAACATCCCGTCCCCACCCAGAGCGCGGCTCCTGTTGAACCGTGGGCGCTGGAGCTGGCGGGGGGGGCGGTTCTGCCGGGCTGGGGGGGAGATCGTTCTCTGACGTCAGCGCCGGGGCGGGGGCCGGGCAGCCCCCGGCAGCGCGGGGACCCGGGGCCGCTGCTCCACGGCTCTGCCCTGCCAGCAGCCCCGAGGAGAAATCAACCGCTCCACAACGCGGCTTTAGCATCTCCATCCCGTCCCAGAGTCTCAAACCTACAGGGTTCACTGCACTGGTTCAGAGACAGAAGGGAGGGAGGTAAAAAAAAAAAAAATAAACAAACGCCAAAATAAATAAACAAACATCTCCACTGGGGTAGCTTGAAACTACCGAATGGTGCCGTTTTAATTACTTTAATGATGTTTAAGGATACCAGATAGTATAGGCAAATAAATAGCATAGGCTGCTGGAAAGGGTTTCTATGGCTTGTGGAGAGCAGACAGAAGGCTGCTGTAACCGCATCCTCTCGTGTCTGACAGATCACCTCCGCACCCAGGGGTTACTGTGCGTGTACAACTGTACACGCACGCACATGCACACCTGTATGTTGATACCGAGAAATATAAATAGGACAGGAAAATAAATAGCTGGTCAGTGACTAAAAACAACCCAATGCCCATTGCTTTCCTTACTTATACACCCGTATTTTTCTCCCAAGGCACCAAGTCGGCATTCCTTTCTCCATTCGCCCAAACTCAACAATTGTTGTATTTAAACACCGTGGATAGTGACAACAGCGTGTCGCTAACGGTAACACACTTAGGGATCAGCTAGGTGAGAGCAATGTGTGAAAGAGGAACCTAAACAGGAGACAATTGTGCCCCTCTCCAGCCCCCGAAACTTGTGGCATGGAAATCGAGAAGTGCAGAAGCCAGATGCGGGTAGGGAGGACGTTTCCATCATGTCCTGAGACCTGTTTATTTCTTTATTTCTCTATTTACAGCAGTATTTGGTTGTGCAGGCTAATCACCTTTAATTTTTCATTTGCTTGTTACAGATGTCTACCCCGTTGCTCTCAAGGTAATCTAGACAGACGCAGCTGAAAGCCTGAATCTTATGCCTTAGACATCAAAGCAAGCTCGCACAAAGAAGTATTTCTTCACAACGGTGAATCTTCATGGTAAGTTAGGATTTCTATGGCAATAGGCAAGTCATACTTAAATAGTGAAAGGCGAAGTCTGGAGCCCGTCCAGTCTTTTCATTAAGGACATAATATTTACGTCTAACAGGCCCTTTTTCTTGTGTATACAAGTATATATTTTTGTTTGACGCGAACTAAATCATTTTCATTTAATTTCCGGTAAACAAAACCCACGCGAACAGGGCACTTGTTCCAGACCATAATAAAAATGGATAAGACTGTCAGGAAGAAAAGGCCCGCTTGAACCGTCGCCTCAGCTCACTTTTGTTTCTGCTTTCTGCCAGGATCAGAGAATGCATTTGGGATTTGAGGGCGAGTTTCTAAAGGCAAGGAAATGGTTTTTAAGGGGGGAAAGAAAAGGAGAAAGGTCTAATCAAGCTCGGGTTGTTCAAAGGGCCTGATTTTGGGGTTGAAAGTGTGAGTTTTATGGTGCATCAGCATGCCACGTTAGGATCGCTATGGTAATGAGGAGAGCAATAGCAAGCGGCCTTCAAAGGAGGCACACTCCATTTGAGACAGTCTATTAAGATACATTTGCACTGACCTTTGGTTTCATGCTAGCTTAATACACTCAATCTGCTCCCCGCTAGAGATAGACTTCCTCCACCTAATGCACTTCGGCGGAACTGGGTTTTGCTGGGCTTTGCCCTCCCCCCGAAGCGGGCTCCCTTCCGACGCCGTAGCCCCGGTCCCCGTCACCCCAAAAAGGGACTGCCAGCCCCCCAAGCCCGGCGGCAGCTCCCGCCCGCTGCCCCAGCCTTTCTGACCAGCTGCTAGCAGCAAAACTGGCCACAAAGCCTGAGAATTGTTTCCCTTTCCTCCCCACCAAACGGGAGAAGGGGAGCTAGGATGGGGACAGGAAGATCCCCCTCCTTGGGCTGCCTCTGCCTCAGGGAGTAGGTGTCCCGATGGAAGGCCCCCAGGACCTGGAAAGCGGGCTGAGCTCCGAGGGCAGATGGCCGTACCCCCTTCCCGCTCCGCCCGGTCCCGCAGTCGCTGCTCGGCAGCGAGCGGAGGCTCCGCGGTGCGGGAGAACTTGACACCCGCATGGACGGGGCCATGGGCGCTGGGCCATGGGCCCGGGAAAGTTAGAAGTCCATGTTCCAGTAATTGTCTTGTTGTTTATTTTATCCAAGTACCCTAGTGAATAGGGGAAAAATAAACACGGGGGAAAAAATTCAAACAGTTGAGTCGTCTTTAGTGCCAGCCCTTGTGGTTGAATAAAAAGGATGGTCCAATTTCTATTGAGCTGAGAAATCTTTGAAGTGGGAGTTATTATCTGAGAAATTCCTGCTCGTCGTCCTAACAACGCTGATGAAACGTAAAAGGTTCTTTGTCAGCGATTTGTTCTCCTCTCTGTCAAACTCACCCTGCCCGTTAGCTTTAAACCGTTTCTAAAGAGATAAAATCAAACTTTTAAAGATAACTTTAGGGGCCCAGAGGGTGCAGAAAATACCAAACTATCGAATCCTGTGTATAGACATACATCTGGATATATGTGGCTGTGTCTGCGTGAAGCTCTGACTGTGTACAGAGGTCCAGAGATGTCTGTATGACCTTACAGTTCGAAAGTTGAAATTACGTCCATTGTCTTTGCATTTCATCCTCCAAACTTTTCCGTCTAATAAATTATTCCTACACACACTCTGCACAGGATGCGGTTCTTGGGTGAAGGCAGAAATGTTGGGTTTCGTTAACGCCACTTTGTGACCAACAAATGTTTTCATTCCAGTAGAGTGAAAGCAAGAGTGTAGACACAGAGTAAATTCTTTGATCATTTAACAGTCCGAATACCTACCAAGCATGTATATACTGCAATGTATCGAAGTTGTTAACGCATTCAAAGTGATGGCTTCCATATGCTCTCATGTTTTATTGTCTGTACGTGTAAGGATAGTCGAACTGCATCCCTTTTGTATCTTCATTTTATAAACATAACGGTGTTGTACTGAAATGATTCCCCGAACAAGTTTTATTTAGTAGTGTCTCACTGGATATCATGCAGTGCCCTGTTCGGAATATGAATTCCTTGAAGTTGTAACTCATCAGTGTACTTCTGTTTTAGTTGTTAAAGAGTGATCTGAGCCCAATCCTGCCATTCTAAGCCAAACCATTAATTTAATGGGACCTTTTCTGAGTAAAGACAGAGTTAAATTAGAGTGGAGTGGGTATTACTATTATTATTGTTATTATTTTTTGGTCTTGTCATATTTATGGGAAAATCTAGCACATTCTTTGTGAACTGTACAGAGAAGAAGCCTCTGAAAAATGTAGCTTGCAGAAAAAAACATTTACAATGTTGGTATGTTGTATCTCTTTCCAGACTTCTTATATTCCTTATTTTGCTTTATCATATGTTTGGCAATGAAGGAATGTTCTGTTGTGTGCTTGAACATACTATTTATTTTTAATATTTGGAATTTTTTTACAATAAATATTTATAATTATTTCATTTCTATGGCTATTTTTACAAATGTGCACTTTTAAAATATGTGTTTGTACTGATAATACCGAGCCATTCCTAAAACACTGTGTAATCAACCTTTTCTTTCTGCTGGTTTTTATATTAGTCGAAAAAAAATTTTGCCCAAACCTGTGTACTATTAATGTGGTGTACAATCAAGTATTAACGAGTGGGTTTTTTGTTGGTCTTTAACCTTTTTTAATGTTAATCGTTTTAGGTTGGCATTTCCATTAAAAGAGCAAAACAAAACAAACCCCTTCTTTGGCTTCATTTCAGAGACAACATTTTTCAGATCGCAGACTTCAAACCCATTGTACTTTAAGCACTGACCAAGGTGCAGGGTGCAGAAACAGAGCCCGGTGTCACCCAGGTGGAGCTCTGTCCCCCTGGCGGGTGGGTGTGTGTCCCGGTGACCTCCGCAGTGGCACCCTGGCTCCTCACGGGCACTCTGCGGCTCTGGGGACACTGACACCGGGCTGCCGGGCACCAACACTCGGGGGATTGGCCTGAGTTTGCAGCGGGGCCACCCCGAGAGGCTGCTGCTCCCCTCCGCCCGAAGGGTTGTCGTTTCTCAGGATGTTCTTTTGAAGAATTTCCCCGCCACCCCCGCCCTCCAGAACGGGTCCCCGTCACAGCGAAATAAAACCTTTTTACAAGGTGCCTAGGAGGATTTAGGGCATTTTATTTCTTTTTTTTAAGAGAGGGAATTCTTTCGCCAGCTAAAGTAATCTGAAAGTAAGCCTTCTTCGCCTTGCGCATTCTCCCGATCGGTGTTAAAACCTTGCAGGGTTTGGCAGCTCCCGAGGCTGCCCGGAGCCCCCTTGGCACGACAAAGGCCAGCTCGGCTGCTCCGAGGGATGCGACAGCCCCGGGCACTCCGCGGCCCGAGCCCGGCGGGCGCCTCGCGCATGCGCTGCCTGCATTCCTGGGAGAAAAGGAAAACTTGAAAGAAGTTGCCTAACACAGAGAGATGACAAAAAGTTGGCTTTAGCTGCCAGGAATATTGTCAATAGAGAATATATTTGACTACATGAAGGGAGAGAGAGAAAGAAAGAAAATAATTTAAGGAATAATAGAGTTCGAGAAAAAGAAACGAAGGAAAACATTTTTGCTGGTCTGTAAAAGACAAAAACTGGCCCCATAAAGGAAAGGAGGGCTAACAGTACATGCTAATTAAAGAATACAATTCTATGGTCTATAATGATTGAGCGAAGACATGTACTTATTACACTTGACTGTCAACAAGGGAAGGAATGTCCCCTCAGACAACATGGTGAGAGACGTGTGGGCATTATTAGTGGCCCTTTTATAGACATTGCCTTTTCTTTCTCAATGCTGACAAACCATTTTGGAGGGAACCATCCCCTGTTGCTTCCTATCATCGATCCCCATGCAAGGCCCTGCATTGTGCAAGTGCATTAATTAAAGACCATTCATTTAACAAAAGCACATTGTATGTTCAGGAAAGGAAGATTAGAAATATGAATCAGTAACCGAGACCCGTTTCCGCCACCTTACCGGGGGAAGCGGAGGGGAAGGAGGTGCAGCGTGCGGTTAAACACTGCACCTCCCGGACGGAGCGGGGCTCAACCCCGCCTGGGCTTTTTGGGAGAGAAATCCTGAAACCGAAAATAACAACAACAACAAAAAAGGTTGTCAAGTGTCTCTCTGGGTGCCAGATTGCTCGACCCTCCTCGGCATCTCTCCATCAGCCCGCTCCAAGGGGCCGCCCAGCCCGGAACGGCCCGGCTCGGTCCGGCGCCCCTTCCCGGGGCCGGGCCCCCTCACCCGGGAGCCGCCGTGCCCGGGGCTGGCGTGCGTTGCGCGCACATCCCCACACACATTTGTTGTGTCTGCGGGTTTTCTCCAGCGGCACGTAGAAGCCCAGGCACACGGACCTGCGTCCATCCCTCCCCACCCCTGCGCTGCCCAGATTTTTGCGGTCCGAAGGAAAAACCATCTGGTGCCCCAAAGCCGGTCGCGACACAAACGGGACTTATCGTGAGAAGGTAGAAGGAATACGCAGGGAGAAGGAGGTTATGAGGGAGCGGGGGAAGGACAGAAGACGGATTCCCAGTATCACCCACATGACTTGCTAAGCGGCTCCAGCTCCTCTAAAACCTCTGGGCCATATGTTAGTTTATTTACACCCTTTGTCTTTTCGTGTGTCGCCTAGTGAAATAATATTCCTGGGATACAAATGACAGTAAGCTACAGTAAACAAACAAGGGCAGCGCCTGCTAAAGCGATATGTAACATTTCTGAGTTTCCAACAGAGTATGTCGTTCCCATGGTTATAATGGGGCCAGGATAGCAATTAAAGCTTTTAGTTAAAACCCCTAGATTTTTAATGCTGAATGACACGTTGACTCAGTTTTCTCATAGATGATTCAGGTTTTTTGCAGGATTACACTATGGGAGGAAAAGGAGGGGGAAGGAAAAAAGTCATCGCAAAAGCAATTCTATAACAGTTAAAACAAAAATGGCACAACAGACTAAGGTGTTCTTAATGATGGCAACATCTCAGAGAAACCTCTGCAACTTCCCGTGAGACTGACTTTATTCTCAGCTTCTCCGTTTGGACCCACCCCGCTCCGAGGCCAGGACCACGCTGGTTCCTTTGGATCAGGGGCCGAACCCCGCGTTTCAAAATCCGTGCATCAACTTCGTTTTCTTCTTCGTCATGAGGCAGCCAACCTCATGGCCGGGCTGGAGCTCACCGGTCTACAAGAAAACCTTTTTCCTAAAATAAATAGGGCGCTCTAACAGATCTATAGCTTTTTTTCTCTCCCCCTAGCCAATGTTACCCAGAGTGTCGGCTCTGTACTGCCGCAAAACCCGTCCCTGGGTCATTGCGGGTTGCCTGGACTGGCGAGGCCACCCCGGGGGGCAGCGGGAGCCGGGCTGAGCCCTGCGGGGCTGCGCCGCCCGCCCGGGCCGGGGGTGGCCCCGGGCCGGCGCTGCCCGGGGCCAGCAGCTCCCTCTTGCCCCCTTGCCTCCCCTGCCTCGCTGCTGCCCCTGACAATACCTACAGCACGCCCCGAAAATCAGACAAAAGCGCCGACACCACCACTCCCCCATCACCCCCCCGGCTGTTTCGGGAAGACACACAGAAAAATTCGTCTTCAACTTCTGACCAGTTGTTGGTCAAAGTTGCTGGCTTAAATCATCCTCTGCCCTGGGTGGGGGCAACAGTGAAGCAATGTGAGCTCCCTGCTCCACCGCCTGCTCCCGCCAGCGGGAGGGAAAGAGGGTGCATCTGAACTTGGGCACAGCCGGGCTGCCCGCCCGCAGCCCTCCCTCTTCCCTCGTCACGGGGAGTCCCGGAGTGGGGAGTCAAAGGGAGGTTTCAAGGGGGGAGGTTTTTTATCCCTACCTGAGGACAGATTAATCCTCGCATATACTTGATAAAGATGAAGATCTTGCTGGGAGGAAGAGGGAAAAAAAAAACGAGTAGGAAAAGAAAGGAATCACTGGATTGTTATTGTCTAGAAAACAGGCCACCTTAAAAAACCTGTTGTAGAAATACAGAGAGTCCTTTAAGTGTGAAATATCATTTCATTGTAAATAGTCAAAAAAGAGTCGGTAATCCAACTTCCGGAAACTGTTCTGAATTATTTCAGCAGACTCTTTTAAAAGAGGATTAGCAGGGCTTTAGGGGCAAAATCCTTCTGTTTTATTCAATCTCTGATTTTATGTTATAATTACTAGATGTAAAGACTCGCGAATTAGTATGCAGGCGTCGTTCAGACATTATGCAGGTGCTATTCTAATCATTCAGCTTTTTAATTAAGGAACGAGGTAAGAAAACAGAACCATAAAAACACTTTTGTGAGAGCTGAGAAAATCGTGAGCGACTGCATGAATAAAGCCTTTATACCTTATCCTGACAGGTCAGACACCAATTGCCTGACTTACGACCTTTTCTTGCTGAAACAATGGTTAACAGCTTTCTCACCTTGTTCCCATTATAGCCTTTATTCTCGCAGAGAATTTATGGAAATGGCCCTAAAATGCTTACACTAAAGAGGGAGATGCAAAAAGGTATTGCAATTTTAATTGGTGCGTGTCGCGTACAAAGATACTTTAATTCGGGTCGTTCGGGAATGGAGGCACTCGGCTCGGCACGAGGGTTTGGGTAGATCGAAACGGTTTGAAGAATAAAATTCTCCTTCAGGAGAGGAGGGAACACAAACAAACAAACAAACAAAAAAGCCACCCAAAGTTGCCGGAATGCCCGGACAGCCGCCGCGGATGGGACGGCGCCGGGTCCCCCTTTGTTCAGCGCATCAGAAGGCATCGTGTTCCTTGGTCCCGCGATGCAAACTTAAAGCCTTTGTGGGGCTTTGTTATTATTATTTAATTTCTTTCCCTTGCCTTCCTCCTCTCCCCTCCTCTCCACCCTCCCCACGCCTGGCACGACTGCATCACGTGTATTAACATATGAATGAAACAACCAGAGCCAATGCACTTAAGGTAATACCTATGCTCCGTTCTCGCCTGATTATCTTTTTATAGAAAGTTACATTAACTAATGACATTTACATAAATATGAATAATTAGTAAGGTAAGTAATTCTGCTCCGACGGGGGAAGGCGGAGTAAGGAAGAGCCCGAGACCTGAGCCCAATTTTCGTCTCCGTAGACCTGGACGCTGCTTCGCCCTGGCACTGGACAGGAGGCATGGAGTCCTCTGAGGGGAGGAGGAGAACTGTCACGTTTATATTGTTCTCTCTCTCTCTCTCGCTCTCTTTTATTTTTTATCTTTTTTTTTATCTTTTTTTTCCCCCTAATGCGAAACTTTTCTCTTGTGCCTCTCTTTTATCTCCCCTCCAGACCTCCAGTTCTGAGCAGAGTTCAGTGGCTGTAAATGATAGGTTCCCAAAAGCATCAATCCGCGCTCCTCTAGTACTTGGCCGAGAACAATGCAAGTATTAGGATATCAGCAGCACTCGAAATGATCACGCGTTAAATTATTTTGCTTTCACGGATGAGGGGGCTTTTTTCCAATGTAAATCAAGCGCTTTAGTTATTAAGTCTGAACACTAATCTCCAACAACCTTTACATAATGTGGCAGAATGTGCCACACCACTTCGCACCTGCACTCTGAATAGAGCCGCCTTTTCAATGTAAGACACGCTTGTTGCCCCTGGGCTCCAAAGGAGTTGTGTGAATAAGTCAAGCTTTTTGAATACCCCTACTCGCTTTCTCTTCCTCCTTTGATCACAGAAAATGTCTTCTAATTTGTCCTTTTTCATTGTAACAACGTTTTCAAGTCTCTTTTTATTTTCCAAACCACATATTTATAAAGAACATAAATCGCCCCAGAAAACAAAAGTTCTCTCCTCGCCAACTGGCCGAGTAGCCTATGACTACTTTGTTATTCACGAGGAGAAGGGGGAAACAAAGTTCTCGGAAAGACTGTTGCTTCTCGAGTTTGTCCTAAACAAACGTTTAACTTCGGGACAGGACGCGGGGGGAGAAGCATGTTCGTTTCCTTCAAAAATAAGGGCAGGTCCATTTGCCTTGGGGATCTGCTTGCTGCTCCCTCCAGGCTGCTGGGCAGCTGCTTTTCAACCTCTACCGGCGATAAATGGCGAGGAGGAGGGCAGAAGGGACCGGTATCTCTCTTTGACCACTGGAGTGACTGAAGCCTCCGCCAACTTCCTGAGCCCACCAGACAGCTCAGGGCGAAGGCAGCTGTAGCGAGCGGGTCTGCACGCATTAATTCTTAGCTGAGCTGCCTACTTTAACGACCCTTCGAGGATAATGAACTCTAATTTATAAATCTGAGAAAGATGTCAAAGTTAATAGGGAGCGGAACCGCTGAAAAAAACCGCTGGGCTCCTTTCTCCCCCACCCCGCCATCCCCCCTGCACTGGTTCTCCGCCGGGGAGTGGGGCAGCCGCTGCCCCGGCGCCGAGCGCGCCGTGCCCGGCCCGGTGGCTCCAGGCTGCCCTGCCCGCTCCGCAGCCCCGCATCAGCTGCGGGGGCAGGGGCGAGAGCCCAGCAGGGATTCCACCCCCTGCTTCCACCTCAGCCCTTTCTCAGACATCTCCGAGGTGCTTTGCCCGAGTGTGTGCTAAGGAGCAGTAGGTTAATGGCATTTTAGTGAAGTTGCTCTCTCTGCAGGCTAAGCCCAACCTAGGAGTTTCTCACTCCTCCTTCTCACAGACGGGTTTCCGGACGAGTCTTTAACATCCCTATTCATTAGCACGTTAATCAAGGCTGTAATCCCAGCGAAGAGGTGCCTGTGCATTCCTGCTGCAGCTAAAGCCGCCTCTCGAGCGTGCACCTATGTGCAGCCCTGCGCAGCGCCCGCTCCCCCCTCCGACGGGCGCTTCCACCGAGAGGCTGCTTCCTTACATTACCGTAGGCTCCGGGTAAGAAAACTAACAAACCCTTCTAATACAGTTTAAAACACTTTGATGTCTTGCCAAGAAACACACTTCCTTCAAGAGACAAGTCAACATTTGTTTTTCACATTAAATGGCGTTTAGTTGCCACTGAAAAAATGATGCTGAAGGACCACTTTTTAATTCGATGTATAACAACCGCGGGGGTCTAAGAGAAAATAACGGCGAAAGCCATAGACACAAATAACTAAATTACCAAAACGTTAGTATATCTCCTAGGTTCATTAATATGTAACAGACTCCCCAGTTAATCTCCAAAAGCCAGTGTTCCCCCTCTAAAATAGCACTCTGGGACGAATTGTACAGGAGATCAATCACTGCTAATGCAGTAAGGTTTACTGCAAGGGGGGAAAAAGCTATTTACACCTTCAAATAGAAGCTTTTGAGATTTAAGAGTAAGGGTCATACATCACCAAGAATAAATGATTATGAATTGGTAAACGCGCCCTCCAGCCATTAGCTATGCGACGCGATTTATCATTTCTGGGTGTTTTTCTTTTTAAAATCATCTGGCTGTTTGAAAAGAAAAGCATGACGGAGAAAAAAACACCGCGGGAAAGTTTGTTTTTGCATATACTATAAGTCATCAAAACATGGCTATTCAGAAATAAACGGGGTCACTTATGAACTGCTTAACGAGAGACAATAAAGCCCTTTCATTGAACGCTTTTATGACTCGGGGATCGGTGGGCTTCTCCCAGCCCAGCCTCCGGCCGTCCCTGCCTTTTTTCCTCCTTTCGTTGTAAGTTACAAACCCGCGAGTATTGTAAGAAATCATCTGCGACCTTAAAATAAAATAAAATAAAATAAGATTGCCAGTGTCCTTCCGTCGCCGGGCACATATTGAACTTAAACTACAGGAGACATTTTGCCAGTTATGAACAATTGCTAGTCTTTATCCAAGATGGTCAGAAACAGCCGTGTGAGGACTGGACGGGGAGGACTTGCCCTAGAAGTGAGTTGGTGGGACAGGAGACCTCTTGTTCCTTGTCTCCATCAGAAAAAAAAAAAAAAAAAAAAAAAAAAAAAAAAAAAAAAAAAGAAAAAAGAAAAAAAAAGAAAAAAAAAGAAAAAAAAAGAGGGCTAATTTGGGTGGAAAACCTTGCAGCCCAGGTCCGTGGAAGCCAGCTCAGCCCGTCTGGCCACACCTAGATATTCGTGTGTGTGCGTAGTTGACTCTTTATTTTTTCAACTGTTATCATTGGAACTTTTTCGCAACGCCAAGTAAACCTTTTTCCACTTAGACTCTGCTCAGGGCGGTGGGAATGTTGTTCATCAAATGAAATAATTTGTAATAAAACACATACTTCAGAGATGGGAAAGAATGCCAGCGTGCTGCCGAAGGGCGGGGAGAGGAGAGCTGGCGGCCCCCCGCCCCGGCTGCTGGGGGGGCCGGGCTGCCCATTCCCAAGGCCGGGCAGCTCGGGCTCCGGCCGTGCCCTACAGCCCCGGGCTCGGGCTGGGCACCGGGATCTGCCGTCGGGGGGACAGCCGGGACACCGATGGAGAGAGGGACAGTAACAAAGGAGGTTCTGTAGGGGAAGTCACCTGCCATCTCCTCGAAACCTCTTTCACTCCATAAACAGCCAAGCACCAGTCCAGGTGCGAGGTGCTGGCTGTGCACAGGGAGGGCGTCGAGGGCCGCCTCTCCGGAGCACTCTCTGGACGTGGCCCTCAGAAACGTCGGGCAGACCCTGCAGGCCTCTTGCAGAGGTGTGTTCGGACCTCCTCTCGGGAGGGCCTCCGGGAAAAAAAGAGTTCCCTAAACTCTTACATCCCGCTGCCCCGGTACGTCGGGTTTCAATTGTGACAAGTGCCTGTTGTCTTAGGGTAAGAGATTTAATATATCTGGTGAAAGGGTCTGTGGCAGTGGGGCTCACAGCAGGTAAGCAGCTCTGCTAGGAGGCTTTTTAGTCCCACTTCTAACACTCCTAACATATTTGCAAGATCTGGGAATAAAGCGACTTGGTTTTAGTCTCGAGGACGAACTGAGATTTCTGGTTTGTTTTACGAGCTCGTTACAGGCACATTTGGCCAACGGGCACTGTTTTATGTAAAGACAAAGACACAGAGCCCATTCTGGGAAATGCGGGGCTTTTAGAAAACTGCTCCGTGGCTTATTGTCTACTGGGTGGCTTGGGAAAAAAAAAAAAAGCCACCGCTCAAACACAAAATCCAAACTCAAGGCAGTTGCACGCGATGGGTTGCTGACCCTCCGAGTGCAAATACCTTGGAGGCACATGGAGACATTTATCAGGGGATGCTGTCTCCTCTCATCTTCTGGGCATCTCCCTGTTCTCCACGGTAAGCACCGAACGCTCCTGTGCCGGCCGGGGCCGCGGGCGGAGGTGGCTCAGGATCCCATCCGGGCTGCCAGCCTGTGCCCCTCGCCCACCAAAACACTGACCACCTCGCCGTGGACTTCACTGGGGCATGAGCAAGTGTGCGCTGTGCAGAGAAGCGGGGGGACTGTGGAAACCTTCCCCGGGGGCAGGCGGTGGGGTGCGGGGAGGGCGGGCAGCGGGCGGCACTGCCCGGGCCTGCCCGCAGCCCCGGCCCCGGGCAGCCTCCTCTGCCCACGCCCAACAGCGCCGGCTGCCCCCTCTCTCCCCGAGGAGTGACAATAAACTCGCACTTCGCCTTTGTCACAGGGAGGCCGTTCCCTGCCTCCCCCGGATCCCCACTGGAACGTCCATTCCTTGGTCCATTGAGAGGACTGGGGCGCAAGATGTTTTGCTCTTTTTCCTTTAGAAGCCTAAACACAGAGGAAGAAAAAAAAAATAATAGTCTGAGATGATCTAGTTCTTTGGAATAGATGAAATTGTTTCCTTGAATATCTAATGTTGCAATTCCAGTTCGAAGTACACCCATTTCCTCTTTATTACATCATTCTGCATTTTATTTCTATGATTTTATGTTTTACTGCTGTTCCTGCAAAAGTCTATATTTTCAGCGTTATAGAAAGTCTCTGAAGATCCATAAGATTATTATTTATCTGACTTTCTGTGTCTCCGAGTGCTGTATACATTATATAATTGCCTTAAAATGTTTTCATAAATTACATTCAGAAATGTGTCATAGTAAATTACCTTTGTAATAAAATGTAAAAAATGCAAATGGCTGTTGTCTTTATTACGTTTTAAACCATTGGTTTATCTGCACTATTTCACTTGTCAGTTGCACAATATGTTGTATAAAGGGAAAGCACAGTTTGATAACAGATAGATGGAACCTCGTGTGTAATCTAGCAGGCACGTACAGTTTGGGTCATTTCCTTATCTCCCGCAGAAAAGACATTATCCCCCTCATATTTACATACTTTTCAATATTTGTCAAACAATCATAAATTATAAATTAATGAAATGTTCGACAGTCTTCAGAGATCAGGCTAATGAAGACATTTACCTTTTTGGTGATTTGGATTCTCATCTTTGTAAGTTTAATGACATTTAGACTCTCACGGTTTATTAGGCTTTATTAGATTTGTCCTTCACTCCTGCTGTCATTCAGATGTCTCTGCATAAACATCACCTGCTTCAGGTACAAGAACAAATCGTCTTCTTCCCCTGGAGCAGCAGCGACACCACGCCTGGGCGCGGGGCGGGGGCCCGGGGCAGGCGCGGGCCGTGCGCCGCTGCCCTCGCCCGGCACCACGGGCCGCTCGCCAGCCGGGCCGGCCTGGCAGCCCGCTCTCGGGCCAGCCCCGGCGGCCGGGGGCTGCTGAACGCCCTCCCGAGCCAAGGAACCCATCTGCCTTTGGTTATGCCGGAGCCCTAGCCCAGCCCGCAGCCAGGCGCACCCAGCCCGGCCCCTCGAGGCCGCCGCTGCCGGGCTCCCGAGGGCCGCCTGGGCGTGCCGGTGCCCTGAGCCGGCTCCTGGCTCCTGGTTTGTTCTGTCGGGTGTCCGGGCCGGGCCGCGCCGGTGCCGCAGGGCGCTGGGCCGGAGCGGTGCCCGGCCTCGCTCGGGGCGGCGCAGGGAGCCCGCCCTCGGGGATGGTACCGGCCTCGCTGGTATCCCCTGGGCTGCAGAAATGAAGCTGTGCCCAGAAGGGTCGGCACCCGCCCTCCTCCACCTTTGCCTGGGGAGGCACACGCGAAATCCCACCCTCCAGACCCTGGCGCCATCTTCCCCGGAACAAAGACCCGGGGCTCCCCAGCCTCGCCGCCGCTCTGTAATCGAGTTTCCTAATTTCATTACTCCGCTGGCAAATGTCAGGAGCATGTGTTGGGGCACGCTACCCCCGCCTCTCCGCACGGCCCCGTCCCCGGGGACCTGCCGAGCGCCTCGATGGTCGGCCCGGCCCCGCGCTCCTCCCGGCCCCGGGAGCGGGCAGCGAGGTTGGGCGCTGCTTCGCAACCTCTGCGCTCCATCAGAGGTCGGGTCTAAACCTCGAGCCACGAACCTCTAACATTATTTGCAGAGGCTTCCAAATACTTCCAAACAACGCTTCTTAAAAACACAACGGAGAGTTATTAAAGCGCTTGTTGGTAAAGTGAGCATGTGTTCTGCAATCATCAAAAATTGATATGTACCACCAGTAAAGTAATTATGCACCATCCTGAGGATACGAGAACAGTACATTGTTAATCCACTTGCACACCCGTTGACTTGCAGCATCAGGCTGCAAATAGCTTAATTAAGTCATACACGTGGAATATAACCATATTGTTACATTGCATTATGCACACTATATCTCAATTTATTGGGACAATTAATGCCAGTGATAGACCTCGGGCGAAAAATATTAACCACAAAGCACTAAAGTTGCATTCTGGTGACATTTGTAGTAAGGGAAGTAAACATTGAAGCAAGGCACAGCCCTCGAGAACTGCGAGGACGGCCGGGGACGCCTCTGCCCCCAAGCCCGTCCTTAGCAGGCAGCGGGCAGCCCGAGGGAGCCATCTCCACCTTTCTCCCTTCCCTGGCTCAGTGCCGACTTGTGAAAACGCTCGGAGGATCAAAACCGAAAAAAACCCTTATTCTTCTTTTCTTCGGGGAAGTTTGGGTTGGTTGGGAGCTCCAGGATCGGTCCTCAGAAGGTGTGAAGTCCAGGGCAAGGGGCCTCAGAGCCAGAGCGAGTTTCCTTGCAGAGCAGAGGCACTGTAACGTAGCTGGGCGGGGATTGAACACCAGCGTTTCACGGGCAGCCTACGGCTGGGAGGACGCACCAGCCCGTCCAAGATCTTGCACACCGTAAACATGACCACATGTCCGTGTTTCCTACAGGGCAGCGGCGAGGCTGCTTCCCGGGACGCGACTCTGGGCTGGCTCCCGGCCCACCGCGCCCAGAGCGCGGCAGAGCCGCCCCGGTGGGCCGGGATCCCGGTGGAGTCGGGTCACACAACGCGCTGGCAGCGGCCAGAATGGGGAATCCCAGCTGGTCACCAAGGTGGGGATGGCCAGGCGAGCTGGTGGTGCCCGGGCCCCGGGACAGCCCGCCCCCTCAGCCGCTCCAAAGTGCAGGCTCCCTCGCGTCCTGGTGCCTCGAGGGCCCCGGGGGGTGAAGGCAACGCCAGGAGCGCTCACAGCATCACGAATCCCCGGCGGCTCTCCAAGCGCTCTGCACAGGCTCCACGGCCGCGGAGGCGGTGGGACCTGTCCCACGCAGAGGGAAGCGCTGCGGAGGAAGGGCCAAGGGGGCAGCTCCGAGGGGCAGCGGGGTTCTTTGTCCAGGTCGTTTGTGTAAACAGGGGCAGGTACGCTTCTGGCAGCATGCCACTGCATCATGTCACTAAATCCTCTGATTTACCCCCTTTTCGGTAAAAACGCTCAGAATCGATATTATTTTGTGGGCAACAAGATATCCCTAAATCAAAACCAAAACTTCTTTGGTCGACTGATTTAACTGCTTCCTCCAAATTTCCTAAACGCCCCTCGATGGTGCGCTGTCATTCCCAGCGGGATGAAGCCTCTTCAAATTTCCCCAGCCTGCGTTCTTTGGGGATGCAAGGGGAGGTTTCCAGCCTCTCGAGGTCTTTGATTTAACGGATTTCTCAAGCGTTTTGGGAAAAAGGCGTCTAGAAGGTCATCAGGATTCCCCCAGACGTCTCTCTTGCCCCATTCGAGGTGACTCGTTAAGCGCAGCCACAGGTGGAGGCAGGAACACGAGCTAGACCCATGGGCTGGGCAGCGGCGGGGCTGCCGAGGGTCAGGGGTTGCCAAGTGGGACACAGGTGTCCGCCCACAGCCCGGTGTCCTGGCTTCCTCAGCTCGCCACGCACACGAGTGGGGGAGCTGCTTTTCCCAAAGTTTTTCCTGCCAGCATCTTTTCACTCTTATTTCAGGGCTTCTTGTGAGCCATTGCGCCAGCGGGGAAGGGACTGCAAACCGGTTTCTGCTCCTGACCACCGTGGTGACTGGTGCCGCCCTCACCCCGGCAGCGCCGGTCGGGGAGCCGTTCCCGGAGGTGGTTCAGCGTTAGGGAACTCCGCAGTAAATTTGCGCTTTGAAAGGGGACAGTGTCCGGTGCGGACTCCCCCACTCAGACACGCAAACCCACGCTCTTTCCACCACTCCGTAGCCGACTTTTAGCAGACTAGACGGTTATTCTCCTTCTATTTCGTTTAATCGTTTACAAGTTAAGCCAAATATCAGGAGTTCAGATGCCCACTGTCCTGGGGAAACAGCGGGCTATCGGGGATAACCCTCGGCTCCCGGGCACTGCCCGCAGACCGGAGCACAGGCAGCACCCTCGGCTCCCCTTGGTGGCTGGCAGCGCCCGCCAGCTCCAGGCGCGGGCTCAGCGGCTCCCCCGAGGCGGGTGCAGCGGCCCCCGGGGACCCGCGCTCCGGTGCCGCGCTGCCCGTGCGGTGCCGGGGGCTCCCCGGCCGTCGGGGCACAGCGGCTGCGGGCACCGGGACGCGGCGGCCCCGGCCCCGGCCTCTCCTGCCGCCGGCTGCGCGGCCCGGCCGGGTTGGTGCGCCGGGTGCGGGTCCCTCGGCGCAGGGACAGAGGTGAAGGGGGGCAGCTCGGCTTTAGGCACTGGCGGGAGGCTGCAGCCCCTCTCCCACGGGGAGGCGAGGACACTTGTTCCGCAGGATGGGAGAATTATGGAAAAAGGGGCAAGAGGCGAGAGCAGCCCGGGCAGGGCTGGCAGGGCTGGCAGGGAGCTTTCAGTCCGCGCTGCCTCTGCAGATCATTGTCTGCACCCCTGCCCAGCCAGAACTATCTCCCTTGGTCCGGCGGCACCAGGGACTGCCCTGTTACTAAAGCAGGTGGGCACAGCCTCGGGCTCAGGATAAGGGGCCAAATCTCTGCCCTCGCTTACAGCCAGGACAACTTTCTGGAAGCCAATGGCGTCCCCGGGTGCCGCTGAGATCACAAGAATTGCAAAGCTTCTTACAACAGAGGAGATTAGAGTTTACTAGTGGTTTAAGGCTGTTTATGGGTGTTTCCTACCAATAAACAAAGCCCACACCGAATTCAATCCCCTGCCCCACCCTGTCTCTAGCCTGTGGTATTTATTTTTGCTGTAATTATTAATCGCAGTTATTATTTAGATCTATTTATTACTCAGAAGAAGGACAGGAGCTGATTCACAGCACAGCCCTCAGCTGCAATCCCCGCAGTCCCTTAGACCTGTCTTTTCTGGTTACGGCCGGGAAGCCCTCCCTGGAGACGAGACATGAGGTGCTGGTAAATTAAAAAGTAACACCTTGCCCAGGGGCTATGAATGCCGTGTCTTTTTTTTAAACTAATAAAAAAATAAAAACGGTTTAAAAAAGGAGGAAAAAAAAAAAAAGAGAGAGAAAAATCCTGAGTTGAGGAGGAAAGAAACTGTTTGTGACATACGAATTGCAAAAGTTCATTTTTGATTATTTATTTGTTGAGACACTTTTAAGGGCGGAGAAGAAGTAGGACAAAGCACAATAAACATAATAAGAAGCTAAAAGTCGGGAGGACTGTAACTTCGGTGGATTGGTTTAAAGCGGGCAGACTCTGTGTACCTTTGGCCATCTGGCTGATTTAAGCTTTTGCCCCCATGCTGTATGATTTTAGCTTAAAATCTCTTCCGTTGCAGTGCCGCTTTTATTGAATTCATCAAAAGCAAACTTTCCCTGAGTTTTTTTTCCTTTTTTTTTTTTTCCTTTTTTTTTTTTTTTTTTTTAAGAAGGGCTAAAATAATAAGTCGACCACTGTGACATTCTCTGGGCTTAGGCCATTTTTCATAACGCAGCTGATACGCTTTTGTGCAGCTAAGGCGACCAAACAGATGAATAACGAGAAAAGTCTCTCGAAAACTAAAGCTTCCAGCTTTTCCCATCTTTAAAAAGTTAAGTAAAATGAGAGGTGCATGTAAAAAAACCGCTTCCAAATCCAAAACCCAAATCCCATCACGCCAAAGATCAGGGCAATACTTTTATACCTCTGAATGGCAACGATGCCTTTTAAACAACTTACTGCACACACACACACGCGCGCACACACACACACGCACACACACACACTCGCACAAAACTTTAAAGCTTGTGAAACTGCCCAGGTGGTGTTTATAGGACCGTAGCCAGTGAGTTAGAAAGAAATCCGAGACAGTTGAAGATTAGGCTATTTAGAAATACATGAGAAAACAATTTCCCCCCCTTAATTTTATTCCTGTTCCACTGTACCCACCGTGTTTAATGCAGGGCTTGAAGGGTCAAGTTGTCTGCAGCACTAAAGAAGAGTCCCACAAATTGTGATGGTTTGGCAGGCGGGGGTAAGTTTATTATTATTTTCAACGTGTTTTCTCATGAGTGTATGCTTGTGTTTAAAGTTTGCATTGCAAAGAAAATATGCCCTCGTGATTTTAATGTCATTTTAGCCATAAAACAGTTTTGTGCTCAGAATTACGTCTCTAATGTTGTTGATGTTCTTCCTGGAGTTTTGTCAAAAAAAGAAAAAAATCCTCCTGCTTCTCCCAGCAGCAGAGCCAGGCAGAGCCAGATCCCACGGTGCGGGACTGGGAGGCGAGTGCCACAAGGCAACAAGTAAGAATTTCATGAGCTTTCGCCTGGGTTCAAAATAATCGTTTTTATTTGGCGGTTTGTTAGTGGTGGTGTTTTTTTTTAATTTTTTTTTATTTTTTTATTTATTTTTCATCCCACTGTCATGTTATTTATTTATTTATTTATTTAATTTAGTTAGCAATTTATTTATTTATTTATTTATTTTGCACGTGCTTCCCCAGACCTGAGTGCCTTACGACCACAACTGTGAACCCCCTGTTTATTATGAAAAGTACTGTACGTACAGCCTGGGTGGAAGCACAGCCATTGGTTCAAATAAAATGACTATTGATTCAAAGTGCGAGCCCTCCAGGCTGAACCGAGAAGGAAGGAATGGGTCATCATTTTTTTCCCTTTTTTCTTTTTTTCTTTTTTTTTTTTTTTCCCTTAAAAGAGAGAGAGAGAAAGAATGAGAGACACACACTTCTAAGCTCTGAGTGTGACAACCACCACCCAGTCCTTTGATTCTTCTCTATTTTTTTTTTTGAAGCAGGAAAAAATTTCCTATGACAAATAATAAGGTTTGCTTGGAAAAATCGGCAGGTATATCACCCTCAGAAACAAATTCCAGCCTTTCCTATTCAAAACATGATTTTTTTTTTTTTTTAATTGTGACGACGTGGGGAGGAATGAGGATAATAAAGTAACTCGGTTCCTCCTCCCCCTCCTCCCCACGCACTTTCAATGAGGAGCCAAACTGCACCTCCCTGCCACCGGTCTCTGCTCGGCCAGTTTCTCCGGAGCTGCTCAGTGCACCGAGCCGGCTGGCGATGGACAGCCCATCTTCGTTTGTCCCGGGTATGGGGAGGGAGAGGAAGCAAATACCAGGAAAGAAACAAATGGCAAGGAAAAGAGGGAGAAGGGAAAAAAAAAAAAAAAAAAAAAAAGGGATGAGGTCAGAACAGTACAAAAACCACCAGCTTATTGGAAGGCACTTGTTAGCAACGGGAGGTGATGGTGCAGTAGCTGCACCCCGGGCACCCTCCGAGCTTCCAGCCCTTCCACCCGGGAGCTGTCTGGAAACGATCACAGCCGGCTCACAGCTAATAATGCCCTTCGCAGAGGTTTGGTCTGCGGTGCTCGCAGAAAATGCAACTTTTGCCCCATTGGTTAGCTAGGTGAATTAGCACACACTGCAACTGAACAGTACTTGACCTTTGCCTTTATGTTTGCTCAAATGTTTGCCTAAAACACAATCACCCTTGACAAGAGAGCATGCTACCGTGTGACACTGCCTATTCAATAGATAGATGTTCCCTGCCACACACAACCCAGTGCAGCATTTTAAATAGCTTAGGTATTTGTAAAAGCCGTATAAATTAATGTCTGATGATTGCTAGTTGCTGGTTAAAGAGCCGACTATTTAACACGCAAAATAAGAGCCGGCTTTAAAAAGCTCGACCCAGACCG
Source organism: Phylloscopus trochilus trochilus (assembly GCA_016584745.2). NCBI lineage: Eukaryota > Metazoa > Chordata > Aves > Passeriformes > Phylloscopidae > Phylloscopus > Phylloscopus trochilus. Next base: position 6,256,042 of record WQNJ02000041.1, on the reverse strand, counting down.
AACCAAAGGATCGGCTGTACAGCGATATAAGGTCAGAAAAGCGAACTTGTGGCCAGGGCGATCAACAGATTCTTAATCTGCCCAATTCACAGCCTGGCTTTGTCGAGCTGCACTAGCAGCTGGGGTTTGGGACCGGCTATGACAAACATATCATGGCACACATCCTCTCAGCCCAGGCACTGTCCCGACACCGCTGATGGCACAGATGTGAGGGCAAAGGTGGAACGGCGCACCTGAGAAATTCATAGGTGACACAGGTGAAAGGATGGAGGCAGGCAGGTTACCCTGATGTAAATCTGACCTATCCTTCCTCTCACAAGCCCCTCTTGCTGAAACTGGGCAAACATCACAAAACTTTAGGGGAGCAAACAAAAGTTGCCGTTTGGAGGGCGTGTTTTGTGCGTGGATTTGATCGCTGAAGCCCGGAGTCCAAGGCATCGCCCTGAAGCCCGCTCGGAAGGCACGGTGGAGCCGGCTGCAGGGCTGGAGCCGGGCGGCTCCGGGCGCCTGCCGGACGGGCAGGGCGGCGGCCGGGACTCCGCGGCAGAGAACGGGACGGGACGGGACGGGACGGGCGGCAGAGAGGGCAGAAAACAGCCACCTTTCATGGATAGAGTCACCCTTCATATTTATGAGGCAGCGCATCATTCATTAATCGAATGACACCTGATGTGCGGCTTTTGTTTCAAAGGATACTTTATTCTTTGGAAGCGTGATAAAGCGGCTCTCTGGAACAGAATATTTATGCCAAATGCAGTTTCTGATGTAAGCGGATACCTGCACATCTTGCTAGCACTTCCAGTCGGTAAAATACTGCGCAGCCCAACAGGAAAAGTACAAGTGATATTGCAAACAGTTGCTCTGCTTTGATTTACCTTTACTGTCTTCATCTGGAGACTTTTTTTTTTTGATGATCAATTTTTTACTGTCGTTCAATTTTGGGAAACAGCGCTTCCCCTCCTTCTCTCTCTCTGTGTTTTATTTTCACGTCACGATTTAGTCAGGAGCATTTTGAAAAAAAAATTATTCATGTTTATACGAACATCTTTCTTCAGATCTATGGTCAGCTTGGCATTAAACACAAACAGATAGGCTGAAACCAGCAGCCTAGCTTAGCCAAAACAGTTGTTGCAGAAGCAGGATTGAATGGCACCGAGTGAGACATTTAGCTATTACTCGTTGCCAGTTAGACAGAGAATTTATTTCTATCAATCATTTGAAAATTTTAAATCGACAATTACATTATCTCGTTTACAACTATGCAGAAAATGATGTTTGGAAGAATAGCAATCGGGCTTCACAAATCAGGCATTTGCGATTGAAAGGAATCCAAATATAATTTCTTTGGAGGCTGGCTGCTCCCCGACGAGTGCATTTCCCATCCCACGGACACGCGTGGGGGGCGTGCCCAGCCCTGCGCCCCCCGCGCTCCCCGGGTGGCGCCGGAGCCAAAGTGACGGCAAAGGTCAGCGCCTGCCGAGTGCCGCCCCCCGCCGCTCCCGGGGGTGCGCAGCCCCTGCTCCGCACTCCTCGGCTCGCTCCGCTCTGCCTCCCGACAGAGCCCAACCTGACCCGGTGGAAGCAACCTTCCCCACAGGCTGAAATGATACCTTGGATCGTTTGCCTCTGTGCGGCTGGGTTTTGATGTGAACACATGTTTATTTAAGCTTGTAAGTCACGAGTGACCTAGAATAACATAGCACGTACCCCTAGAGGCAAAACAACCGAAGTGAACTTTCAGGCCAGATGATATTCAAAGCGAAGTGGTGCGGGGAGCGCCGGGGCTCGTTGCTGCCAGGGAGAACCGGGACGGGCGCGGCGGGGACGGGCGGTGCGTGGCTTCCCCCGCGCACGGCCGCACACGCCGGGCACCGCCTCGGCTCCTGGCCAGGGAACTCGTTGGGAAACTCCACCCGAAGGGAACGGGAACTGGGGGAGCGCTCGAGTGAAATGGGCATCGACACCGGGAGAGGTTTTAGAGTGTTTAGGAGTGTTCTCCTTGATTTGACTGGGTCCTTGATTTTAGAGTCCTTTGGGAGGAGAAATCATCGGTTAAGGGAGAGACAGATTATTCTGAGCAGGCACTGTCAATAATGATTTCAAAACAAAACCATGTTTTAAAAGAGAACAATCTCTATATCAGAATTAAATATTTATATTCCTTGAGGTGTCGAAAAGTAAGCCTGTCTGTTTTTTTCCAAGTGTCCAAAAAAAAAAAAATCCGAATGTTATAAACTCTATTTTAAATAAGGATGATGTGTTCCCGAAGCGATTGTTGTTTTTGGCTAATTTTGGTCGTGGTCTCTTTTATATTTATTAGCTTTTTATTTGGAAAAGGTAATTCTCCAGGTACCTGGAGAAAAGTTTGTGGGGTTGTTTTGGTGTGGGTGGTTGTGGTGTTGTGAGGGGTGGTTCGTTTTTTTTGTGTTTTTTTTTTTTTTTTTTTTTTTTTTTTTTTTCAACAATCCAGTTCCGGTCAGAAATTCTGCTCCTTTTGCGCAGTAAAGGGCTCTTCCAGAGCAGAGGGCACAGCTCAGCATCATCGCCTGTTTCAGGAATACCCACATTGCTTGCTTTGCCTTTATATCTTTAATTTCTAAAGGATGAGGGGTTTTTTTTTTCTGGCAGGAAAATCAAGGAAGTGTCTCTCTTCTGCATTTGCTATGCTGTGCAGGTATCTGTAATTAGAATAAGACACCCAGCACAATGAGCAGCTATTGTATGAGAGTTTGAAGCACGACAGTTCTTCTTCTGGTTCAGAATCGCTGCCTACAGTTATTCTCCGATTTCCGATGCCTATTATGTATACAATCGAGCCTATAATTACCTGCTGATTTCTTTGTAGTTGTTAAAGAGAGTTTGTAGTGCTCGGGCAATATTGTCCAGTCGTTATGTCTCCAGAAGCTGTCATGAAAGCTTGAATATACACTGTACAGTCTGCAAGTAATCAATGAAATTTACGATCTCGACCCCCCCCTCCCCGCCTCCACACACATTTCCTGTCCAAAGAAGAAAAATTGAGATATGAAGGTGTCTGGGTCTCTTTCCCAGCACCCCTTACAGGGCGGCTTTGGAAGGGAAATGAGTGGCAGGCTCTGCAGTCTCACAGACGGCAGCGAGAGCTGGGTGGGCATTTCCCGCGGGACGGACCCGTGGGCGGCGGCGCTGGGGAGAGCCCGACGGGGCCGGGGCGCTCCCGGGGCTCTCCCGGGGCTCTCCCCGCCCCGCTGCCGGCGGGACCCCCGGACGCGGCTGCCGGGGGGCCCCGCTGGGCGTGTGCCGGTGGCGGGGCGAAGGGGCAGGTGCGGAGGGGAGGCTGGGGGCGCAGCCCTGCCCCGTTCGCTCCCCACCGGGCTGCGCGGCTCCGCCGGCTGCGCAGGGCGATGCCTTCGGCCCCAGCCGAATCCCCCAGTCCCATCCGCCGCGCTGAAGTCAGCACGGAGACGCCGCCTCCTCTCGCCCTCGCCTCGGCTCGGGGCCGTGCGTGGCTCTCCGTGGACCCAAACTCCACGGTGCCTGCACCCCCGACCCGCGCCTTCCAGGGCCGCTGCAGCCCGGAGGGACCCGGGGCTTCCCGCGGGGGGGGGGTCACACATCTGGGGTGGGGGCGCTTTCACCGTCCCCCCGCAAAGCCGTCCTAAGCGTGTCTGTGCGTTTGAGGGGAAGAGCGAGCTGCTCCAGGCATCTCGCTGCTTTCCTAAATACCGACCCGCTGCAGCTTTTTTTTTTTTTTTTTTTTTTTTTTTTTTTTTTTTTTTTTCCCCGAACTCTGTTATTTAAGCAACATTTAGGGAGTATGCATAATTGTACAGTTAAAAGGCATGGCTGGTGCATCTCAGCTCAGAAGGTCGGATCAGGGTAGCAACCCCCCGCCCGAAAAGATGGTGGAGGAGGAAAAAGAGGGGGGGGGGCTGAAGTTTGAATAAAGCACTTAAAAAAAAAAAAAAAAAGAAAAGAAAAAAAAAAGAAAAAAAAGAAAGAGAAAGGAAAAAAAAAAAAAAAGATAAAGGAGAAAGGCATTTGTAGGCTGATACAATGGTGAATCTGCCCTGACCCAACAATTAATCTTGGGAAGAGAATGTGACCAGATAGGGTGGGGAGTCGATTCCCCGGGGTGGGTGTGTAGGACAGGAGGAGGAGGAGGGAAGGGAAATTGATCTTGAGCCCCAGGCCTGCCACATCTTCTTCCAGTGGTTATCTTTCAGAGAGGTGAAACACAGCCCTGTCCCATCCTTTCTCTGTATAGCCCACGTACTGCCTGCAAGTGGATGGTGTGGATGTGGATGGTGTGGATGTGGGTGGTGTGGATGTGGATGTGGATGGTGTGGATGTACCCCCAAGCCCTCCCAGCGCCATGCACACCCACCACCTCAGTGATCGTTTTTATGACAGACTCACTTCTGCAGTTTCTGGGCACTGACTGAGGAATGGGGATGCTCCAGATGCTAAAGGGTCAACTCTTGGGACTGAGGGGAGGGCTTTTGTGGCGTGGCATGGGATCTGGGTTCAAATATCCAGTGCAAGCTATAGGCAATAGCTAGGAGACACTGCCAAAGGCGAGGCAATGCCAGGGAGATGCAGCAGTGGGGACTTGGCTCTCTCCATGTATTGGATGGTGCACCCAGAACATTCCAGTTGTGATCTACAGCCAGACTTGAATTTCTGGGATATACAAAGCTCTAACACCCGTGTTCCCCCCGACTCTGCCCTGCTGGAAAAGGGCTCTCTCATCCTGTTTCATGTCTGTCTGACATAAATGCTGAAGTGAGGTCCCTGAGCCCCAGGAAGCCATCCAAGTCCCAGTCCCTGCTTGCAGCCCTCCAGTGAGGGGTGTATTGGCCTCCATCTGCAGTCCACAGCAAATGTTTCCCAGCAGCATAAACCCAGACTAGGGGTCTGATGCCTTTGTCTAAATTGACTTCAACTAGGCATTTTGAAGCTGGTGATTTACTTTCAAAAATAACTAAGAAAAGGTGGCCAGAGAGAGAACAAGCTGTCACCAGGGATGTCTGAATTTCATAATAATCCTTTCTCTAACTTCCACTCTCTTCCAACCTACCATATTCTCTCGCCCATACACTGACTCCTTCAGAGTAGGAAACCAGCCTGTGACGGAGTTAATCAGTGAATCGTGCAGGAACACGTTTTAGCCAGGGCACCAAAGCCAGTGAAACTGATACAGCACAGACCAGTCATTTCTGTTATTTCCTCTGCTGGCATTTTAATGAAAAGGAGCTAGCTGTAATGCAATCCTTTTGGAGAAATCAGCACTTCCCGCTGTTCGAAGCAAGGCAAGGAGCTGAGCTGGGTTCAAATCATCAGGGTTAATTCCAGGAGGGTTTCATGCATGGAGTCACATGTGAACTCAACCAGCCACTTGTCCTCCTGGAAGGAACCAAAACTAGCCCCAGTTTTTCGTCTAGCATTATTTATAGCCCGTCCTACACATGTGACAATGCCTGTTGCCACTTACAAACAAAGAAGTCAAATGCACGCTGGCGTATTTGCACGGACACTCCAGTTCTTTTTCCAACATTTCAGCATTTCATGGCCTCACGCGGTCCAGAATTGTCTGTTTTTTTAAAAAAGGGTGTTGTTAGTCTCACATTCGTGCCTCTAATGTTTACACAGAACCATGACTTGGGCAACAGCATCGTTTTGCATCGTTTGTTGAAATGTAGCGTGATGGGCATGCTTTTCATTGCACACATCTGTGTTTAACATCAGCATTAATTAGCAGGCTTGGGTGATCTTCTCTGGGCCCTAAGCAAGGGTCATTTTCCCCCCAGTGGTGTCCTGGGCCCAGCAGGTGGGAAGGCCCCAACCTGTAGGAGCGTCTCAGGGCTGAGGCTGAGGGCTGGGGGACACCCAGGCTGGGCAGCACCGTGCTTGTTTGGTTGGGCTGCTCTGGGGAGGAGGAGGGGACAGGGAGGGGGGCCTTTGGCACACGCCATGCCCAAGGTCGTCAGGACTGGTGAGAGCCCAACACACGAATAAACTACCCTCCTTCCCTGCCCCTGAAATTCTCAGGCACAAAAGTAGACCCAAATTATAAAGGCCTGTTCTGTGCATCAGCAACAACAACAACAAAAAAAAGAGCCCCCTATTCTCCCCTGACTTTGTTCTTTTGATTTTTTATAGATCAAAGGCAGGATAGAGAAAAAAAAAATTGGCAGGCGAAGATAGACATTGTTCTAGTGACAAGATGAGGGTCCCGAAAGGAGAATGCTTGCTCCATCGGAAGTGGCTGCGTGGCAAAGGGAGAAACCTCACTTTTCAAGCCCCTTTGCGAGGCATTGTCTTTGGGGCTGGCGCTGCTGCCATACAGTAGGGTCCCCATGGCAACGCAACCTGCTGCTGCTACTGCTGCTGCCCCTCTTCCAGAGTTGAAGGCACTGAAAGGCAGCTGAAGTGACTGGGCTTAAAGAGCAACAGAATAAACAATATTTTGATTCATTGGGAGAAGAGAGAGAGGCTCCCGCCCCCCCACCCCCGCCCCCCGACCCATGAATGCTGGCATTGTCCATGCTTTTCTGAATCTGATTTACCATATCATAACCCCTAGGAAGAAGAAAACATCAATATCCCGAAGGAATGGAGATGTTTCTATGGAAAACCTAGGAATTTTAGTCCATAACAGATCTGGTGTAAAAATCAAAGAGATCAAAGGCGGCGCTCCCAGGAGTATAGATGCGTCTCTGAATTAAAGATGGACGATGCAGACTACAAAGTACTTTTTTTCCACCCTTCTTTATTCAGGCCTCTGTTTCCATTTCAAGGAGGCGCTGTCCCAACATCATATCTGAGCCCAGACAGTCACCGCGAACAATGCTCGCGAAGGGGAAGAAAAGCTAAAGAAAGCAAATCATAACAACCATCCGGCCTGGCAGGATTGTTTCCATTACAAACCCGAGCGCAACAATTAATTACGAAATTGAGTGAAAAAAAAAAAAAAGAAAAAAAAAAAAAAAAAAAGAGAGAGAGAGGAAAAAAAAAAAAGGGCGAGGCTCAAGCGAAGCGATTGATATAGATGGCAAAGGCTGCAGGGAGTGGTGTTGGGGGCTCTGTGGTTTGGGGGCAGGTTGGCTGCTCTCCGCCACTCCCAGCATTCCAGGCCGGCGGATCCCGGCTCCGGGCGCCTCCCCGCCGGCCCGGCTGCCCCGGCCGCAGGGCTCCGGTGCGGGCTGGAGGAGCTGGGCGGCCCCGAGCCTGGCGGCTCCACCTGCGCGGGTGCGGGCTCTGAGCTCCTGACCGATGGGCAGCTCCCAGGGTGGCTCCCGGTCCTCTCAGGTTGGCACCAGTCCACCGAGTGCCACAAAGAAAGCAAAAACACATTTAAGACGTGACCGGGACAGTCAGCTCGCCTATCTACAGCAGACACTTCATCGCTCGCGGCCCGGATCCTCTGTGCCAGCCCGAGCGACGCCGGCGACACGGCTGTCCCCTTGGGGTGCGGGTGCTCACCTCCCTGCACAGCCGTGCCTTCTGAAAGGTGAAGTTTTTCCATGCAGACACCCCTGGCCCTTTTCCCTGGAGGCTGGGAAGCGCGGCGGGAGAAACGCGTTGTTTAGAGCCCAAGAAGATGAATATTAGAGAAGTCAATTAAGTTGTTTGGAAACACATGCGGGGGGAAAAAAAGCGCTGTGACTACTGTTATGAAGAAAGCCAATTAAAATGGTTTGATAAGCATATGTATTAGCAACAAGTGTAGCACAGAGGTCAGAAACAACACTAAGTAAACAGAGTTGACAGAAGAGTGAATCTTTTGTGGCGGGTGCGCAGCTGTCCGGCCTCCCTTTGTCCGGGAGGAGGCTGGGTGCACGCTCCCTGCTGCCCTCTCCCCAACTCAATGCACAAAAACAGATTGGGATGTTCTGCATGCATAGGCAACATTGCAGCTCCAGTCCTCCCTTTTCTGTTCCTTCTTTAGGAGACAGGGCTCTCCAGACATTTTTTCCTGACAATAACAAAGCCGGGCTGTAAAACAGTTCAGAATGGAAGGGGAGAAAGAAGAGAAAGGAATCCCCGAGGGGGAAAAAAGCGCCATGTCACGGGACAAAAGAATAGGAAGTCGAAAATAGAAATAAAACTGAAAGCAAGAATTATCTTGTTAAACAGAGGTGCGCTTTGCTTTTTTTTTTTTTTTTTTTTTTTTTTTTTTTTTTTTTTTTTTTTTTTTCCCCCGGAGTCGTCTTTGTGAAAGTTTTTAAAGTATCACGACGTAGAACAAGTGTGTAAGTCCTCACACATACTTCAGTCAAAGATTCATGAGCTTCCGAGAGCCTTGATGGCTTATTTACGTGTCAGCAAATTCTGCAGCTTAAATACGTTTGAAAAAACAGATCTGGGGTTAGTTGGAGTCCCGCAGACATGGCTTAAAATGTGCGGGGCGGGCAGGGGATTCCGCCCGGGCCAGGGAAAGGAAATGAAAAGATCAAGAAGCAACGAGACGGTTTCTTTTTATTCCAAGCCTGAAGAATAAACGCAGGCCAGGTTGTTTTCTGCAGAGCCCTGCTCACACAAGGACTGAGGTGAACGCGTCAGGGCTCTGTTGGGAACTCCCTGTTCAGTAGCAGAACACACTTTTCCCGGCAGGGCAGCTGAGGTGCCAGGGCTGAGCTGTCCCGGCTGTGGGAGCCGGGCTGTGTCTCGGCGCTGTCATCCCCGTGATTTTCTCCCTTGGGTGATCAGAGACTGTCGTGTGAGAGCACATCACTTTCTCCTGCCACCGCCTCCCCAGAAAAGGATGCACGTTTGGGGAGCGATGTCTCACTTCTCAGCCAAAGCCTCGGCATCACCACCTTGAACACATCTTTAGTTCTGCACTTTTCTTTCTTGATTTAATGTCACTGGAGGAAAACAAACAAACAAACAAACAAACAAACAAACAAACAAACGAACCAGCTAAAGAGTATCCGGGGTTGGGGGGAGAACGATGCCAAGCTGGGATCAACAGCAAAGTCGCAAGAGCACACACAGCACCCTGACTCTGCTCATCCTCTACGTCCAAGATGGAGCCTTGCACGTCTTTCTCCAGAAACCTTCCCGGAGACAACTTTTGTTAAACCAGAGCTGACAGGGAAACCTCAGGAGAAGCAGTGCAGCTTGGTTCCCAGGGACAACACGTGTTGCCCAACGTTTCCCAAATTGTCCTCAATACAGCCAGAGTATCTGCGGAGAGTGTCTTTTGCAGTCCCCTGAGAAAGTGATAGCTCTTGCGCGCTTTTGATCCTGGACTCCGGTTTAGTCAAGTTTTGGTTTGAAAAAGACAAATGTGAAAGTCTAAATTTTATGACTTTGGGATTTGAATATGAATTTTCGGTCTGGGCACAAGAACACACCACCCCACTGCAAATCAGAGAGGCAAAATCATTATAGCCTGTCATTTGGGTTGTTGTTCTGTCTTTGAAGCGGGGTCCAAGAGTAAACTTTTCTGGTGAATCGAAGTCGTTAAATTTTAGTGCAGATGAATTACGGTTTAGATTCTAAAATAGCGCAAACGTTTAATAAAAATCATTTAATCTGTGGCCTTTTAGAATCGCCTTGTTTCACCAGCGAAAATTCAATTTGAGGCATCTCACCCTTTTTTAAATGTCATCTTCCCAGTAAACTCCTCTTATTAACATTATCAGTTTTCTCTTTCAAGTCTGTCAGTCTCATGATTTAAGGAGACTCTTTGTCCTAAACGTTTCACAATCGGAAAAAGCCGACTCGACTCACACCGCTGCTCGATTTCGGCAGCGTGGACAGACAGCCCGGCGGGCGTGTGTGTCGCGCTAAAAGCCCTTCGAGGGGACACGCCGGGCCCGGACCCACCGGCCCAGGCGGCTGCGGCTGCGGGACGGGCGCAGGACCAGGAGGGAGCCTCGGGCGCGCTGCTCCGCGGGCGCTGCGCGGCCGCGCCTCGGGCGGCTCTCGGCGGCTGCGGGGGCAAAGGGCTCCGCTCCCACCCGTGCCCAGCGGGCTCCGCTCCCACCCGTGCCCAGGAGGCTCCGCTCCCACCCGTGCCCAGCCCTCCCGAGCGGCCGGCCCGGGCCGAGGCACCTTCCCCGCTCCCCCTGCCCGCCCGCCGCAGCCGCAGCGCCGGGGTGGGTAGTGAGAGCACCGACATGAACTTCAGTGAAACCAGATGCCAGGGTCTAAATTAATACTAGTGTTTTGCAGATTCTATAACCATTAAAGCATCGAATTAATTAAGTTCTGCGGCTTTCTTTAAGTCGAATGCTTTCGCTTTATTCCCATGGATGGGAGGCGGGTCAGCGCACTCGGGCGCGATGATCAGATACTTTCCAGAAGTTTATCTGTACATCAGAACACGTTCTGAACCGATTCCAGGAGCACTTCGTTTCTCATCCGTGAAGCCTGCAAGCTTTGGAGAGTACAGTATAAATAGCGCGGACTAGACTGTATTTGAAGCAGACCCCAGCCCTCCCAAACTGGTCATTTAGAGAAGGATTTGGATTTTTAAATTTTTTTGAGAGGTTCTTTCCCATAACTCCGCCCCATCACAGCTAGGTAAAGTCAACAGGCAGGTCTAATTGTTTATTGGGAGAGAGATTGACTGGGGACCTCTCTCCTTCATCCCCTCGCAAACAAAGATTAAAAAGTTTGTTAGAGCACACGAAAACTCGAAAACCCCGATAACCTAACGATTCACCCGCACATTAAAACAAACAGTGGCAGCACGGCTGCCTGCCTGGGAAGAAAAAGCAATAGATTTCAGCGGAAATTGAAACAAGGACATTTCTGCTGAGAACGGACTTGGTCTGGTACATCTTTTGGATCAGATCAAGACGACTGGGTTTGATTTTGCTTGGCTTTACAGGGAACACGGGGAAGAGAAAACCGCACCAAAGTGGGGCCCAGGGTTTCAGAAGTGAGCAGCTGATCAGCTCTTCTCTCCGCGCCGGAGCCGTGCCTTAGGCTAAGCAGAGAAGGCAGGTACAGCTGAGCCTGCTCCGGGCTTTTGCAGGACATGGCAACACCGGAGAAGGGGGTCTCTGACCGGGCTGCGGATCTCTTTGCTAAAAGAGGCGCCCTCAGCGCCCCCCGGCTCCCTGGAGCCACGAGTGGCCCCCGTGTCCCGACCCCTCTTCCGCTCCCCCCCGCGCAGTGCAAAGCTTGTCCTTCTGCGCGGCTTTCCGCCCTCTCTGGCCACTGGCTCGCCCTGAAATAGCAATCCCATCTGGCACAGGGGATCTCGCCCAGACATCTCCTCCTCCTCCTCCTCCTCGAGGAGCTGCGCCCTGCACGGTGGCACTGCCGGGGGAGAACGAAGCAGCGATCCCACAGAGCCCTTGGGGGGATACCCGGGCAGGTTAACAGGCGAGAGGCACGGGAGGGGTTTCTCTGCCTACTGGGGGGCACAAGGAGCGGGGGGGCCTTCTCAGCAGCCTTTCAGGGAAACCACCCCAGCAGGGAGAAACTTGCTGGGTAGGAAGGACTCTTCAATACTGAGGAGCTGCGCGCAGCTTCGTTTGAGCAGCAGGAATGAACGTGCAGCTATTCAGTCTGTATTTCTCCCGTGTTTAAACCCACGATTAACTCCGCCTGCCTTCCCTCTCGCGTTCTCATTCTGTTGATAAAAGGAGAAAAGAAAAAGAGACGACAACTGTCCCGGAGGCCTTTGGAAAGCCGAGCGCATCCCGGGGCTGGTGTCAGGCTCAGCTCTCCGCGCCTTGCGCGCCGCCTGTCCCCGCCACCCCGACATTGTGTCTGTCGCGACACCAATCGGGTCCCGCTAGCGCCGCACCCGCCTGCGGGTCCAGGGTGGGAGGCTGGGGACAGCTCCCCCAGAGCAATTCCATCCTCGAAGGTGGAAAGGGTTTCTGGCTTCCCATGGCCAGAGCAGGGGCTTGGGCTCGGCCGAGCTCACCGAGACCTTCTCAGGAGTGTAAATATTTCAGTCTTTCTTATGAAAAACACACAAAATCAAAGCCCCAAAACAACCCTGGCCGGGGTAAGTCCCCGCGCAGGAGTTTGCTGACCCCATCCAGTCCCTCCCCTCCACCACATCTCCTCACTCAGGGACATCGGTGAGCTCTGACGACAAAGGAAAAATGACTCCGTTGCCAAGAGTCATATATATAGTAGCAAAGTGCTGTAAATATTTTCATTACACTAAAAAAATAACTCGATTAAAGGATACAGTTTATTGGAATAATGCGAGTGCATTTCAAAGAAATCAAATACCCAGAGTTACTCAATATTCAGACACTCGAGGCTACAAAGCGAGGTGCAAACAAAGCCTTTTGCAGCAGAATAGCAGCAATGTGCGGCACCTGAAGTAAGTCGCTGCTGGGGAGCTGTGTCAGACACTACTAATTAACCTACTTTTCAACTGAGTTGGTGTCAACTTTTTGTAAGCGAGGAGAGGCGCGCTCTTCCTTGGAAGAGGGACCGAGCCCATCGCGGTCCTTCGGCGTGTCCCCGGCCCCGTGGGTGCCCCCCGGCCCCGTCGGTGCCCCCCTGTTCCGTGGGCCTGAGCAGCACCAGTCAGACAAAGCCGGGCCGCGCTTGTCCTGTGATTCTGGGTGGGGTTTGGAGCGCGCAGCGCAGCGCCCCTTGCAATTGCTCCTTCGCCAGGAGTGACCGCTGCCTCCTCGGCGACACAGGGCAGTGACCGGGGACAGCCCCCCCACCTGGGACTCCCAGGAAAGAAGTCGTTCTCCCCGTGGGAAAGCGGCTCTTTGCTAGGGGGATGTAACGCGCTGCTGTTTCACTTTAACAAACGGAGAGCAGGAAGACAAAATTAAATTGACCTCTACACACCCATGGGCGCATCTGAGGGATGCTTTAGCTCAGCGACAGGAAAATCTCCAAAATAATGCCTAAAGCGTCCTCCCCAACCCTCTAACTTTCTCATACAGCCACAAATAAAAAAGGAAGATCTAGTCTTTCTCTCTCCCACCTCTTTCCTAAAGCACCAGCAAAACTAACTACCCTACCTCTACTCTGAATGTACATAACCCTTTAAGTAGGTACAGATGTATCAATTTATAGCACCTGTGGAGCTGGCCTATGGCTATATATATAAGAGAACACTTCCTTTTTTTTTTTCTCTCTTTCTTTTTCTTCTATTTCTTCTATTTCTTCTTTTTCTTTTTTTCCTCTTTTGAATGCTGCTGTTAAGGGAGGGAAGGAGATTTAATTATAAAGTAATTTATACATGGATTTTGTACGTGGAGGAAAATTAAGAAATTGTAGGTGTAGGCATGATTTGTGAGAAGATGTGGCAGTGAACAAATTTAGCGGAGAGAGGACAAGGCTTAGAAGAACCAAGTATAGAAAAAGTTGTTGGCGAGGAATAGGCCTGAGCAAGGACTGAATGCTTGCTTTCTCCACAGTAGACAGCATAAGAGAGTGGGCCTAAATTGTAGCAAAGGGGATTTGAGGTATATTGAGATCTCCAGCTGTAAGACAAGCTGAGTACTGGAACCTAAGGAGTTTTTGAGATATTCATCCATGGTGGAGAAGCCAGACAAGCCTCAGCTAGGGATGATGTGAGTGTGACAATTCTGCCTTTGAGGCAGAAAACTAACTCCTCAATCTCTCTAGCTATATCTGATTGTTTCAGGTAAGAGAAATGACAGATTTGGCACTGAAAAAAAAATAAAATTAGTCTTGTAGTATTACTATGCTAAAGGGGGAGAGGTTTAGGCTACATACAGATCCTCTGACATTGCTCCCAGCAAGTGGGACAAGCTTTGAGGATACTAAGGCAGGCTTTGGTAGTAAAGGATTAGTATTTTGTAGAATTAGTATGGTATTTTAAATATTTCATTAGGTAGTTACCATATTAAGAGACAAAGGGCAAGCCAAGTGAAAATGTGAACTTTGCAATGTGAGAGGACTGGGAACTGCAGCTCCATCTAGGAGCTGGACTTGTGAGGTCCCCAGCTAATGTGTGTGTGTGTTTCACTGAGGTTGTTTTGCACCTTGTGCTGAAGTTGCAGGGGCATTCTTAACTTAAGAAAATCGTTTACTGTGCAGGTGACCACTTTTCCAAAAGAAGTAAGGATCTGACTTTTAAAATCAGCACGAGTGCTCACAGCCTTGAATGTCAATGTAAGTATTTAATTTGAATTTTCCAGGCCTCTAATTCTACCTACTGGATTGCTAGGAATAAGGTTCAGCATGTGTCCAAATGCTGGAAGTGTGGCTGATTTTGTACCTGTATGTCTCTGAAATCAAACAAACAGCTTTTTCCTAACTGGGAGCTGAAGAAAAAATATGTTATCCTGCAGTCTGAGCTCTCAATGTACTGAAGGAAGAGTGGTGAAAAATATGGAGGGAGCAATTTCTAATGGAAAACAGAACACAATTTTATAGCACTCCTCCCTGGAATTTAGTTGTCATCCAACTGTTCCCCATGAACAATAACATTCCAGATATATCCACCTGGTAGCAATGGGCACAGCTTTAGCATTTTAAATGTTTTTTTTTAGGGTATATGAACCTGAAAACATACTTTCTACTGGGAGACAAGCTGTTTGGTGAAGAACTCCCACTCTTTCCTCTGCTTTGATTTAAAATTTCTCTTTTCATTTACTAACATACTTATGGAAATAATTTGCAAACATATTGTATCTCTTAAGTTTGAGATATTATGCCATTTGTTCTTATGCAGACTCCTAAGTGAAGGCATTGTGGGGGTCCTGCCTAAACAGTGGATGTGAAGAAAGCTTCATGTATTTCATGGGTTGGTGGGTAGGGACTGTGCTACAGCATTTCACCTCCTGCTTGTTGAACAATTGTGCATTAACTTTTCACTTTTCATTTAAAAGAAATAGCAAAAAACTTGAGTGTAGCAGCCTTAGTCACAGAGATTGTGATATAAAAATAACTTCCAGACCTAAACTAATGCATTATCTGAGGGAAGCTGAAATAAACTGTTGGTGTGAACAACCCCATCTATTTTAACAGACTGCTAATGCAGAAGCAAAAAAAACTAAATTGGGAAGAATTCTGTATTAAATAAATACCATATGCATGACTCATCACTGTGTTGCTCCTTTTCATTTTTAATTACACCTAGGCTTCAAGGTCTATTGCTTACCTTAAGATGGCAAGAAGCCCCCCTTTTTAAAAACAAAATCCAGTAACATTTCGGGATTTCAGTTGCAATTTTTTCATCACAGTATCCAGGACACTAGCTACGTGACAGGAAGAACAAACTTTACGTGTGATAATTTAATTTTGCAAAGTTTGCCATGCATCTGCTTTAAGAAGATAAACACAAGCAGGAGAGCAGTGCAGCAATTACAATGCCACACAGTCGTTTGTATTGAATAGGTCATTTAGAATGGAGTTCTGGCAAGTGTAAATGTCTGCCGTGCTGCTTACAGCTCCTCTTGGGCACAATAAGATTTGTGAAAGTGTTTTCTACTTGGTGTTTCTTGAACAAACATTTTCTTTGGAGGAGTCAGGGATCTGTGTCTTTCTCTTGTTTGTTCTCCCTGAACACAAAAGACAACATAATTATTGCATGCAAGGTAGTGGTGGTGTTGAGGGACTTCCGGCATATTTATGATTTTATCTAAATTCTTTTACTTCCTCTGACTATTTTTTTTTCAGAAATGTATTAATTGTCTGTATAGCTCATATATAAACCTTACAATTTATTAAATTATTGTTATGGATGAGGGACAGTGACCTTTTTACTTTCGTATACCAAAATCTTTTTCTCTTGTTGATCTTATGAAATCTCATAGCTTTCTGGGTAGGAAACAGACTTGCAATTTGGATTTTGTCTGTAGATACCCACAATGGAGGGCTTTTTTTTTTTTAATTTGATTTGGTGGATAAACAGCCTTATATGACAATAAAGAGGACAATCTAGTGTGCTGTCACTTGTGAAAAAAATGGCAGATTAAAATGTGATACAGGATGGTACTTCATGTAGCTGGGAGTAGGATTTCTTAACATCTTTACTACCACCTATTGTAAGTTATTCAATGAAATTATCTGAACATATTCACTGCTAAAATTTAAACAACAACAACACCCAAACAAAAAGACCAGCAGAGTTCCTGGGTCATCCACTTTTAGCCCATTTGGAAGAGTCATGAGATGTAAGAATTCAGAAAAGAACTTCTTATTTTTATAATAATTGTCTCAGGTCTATGTTGACCACAGATTTAACCAAAAGTAACCCTTGCAAATCCCGCAGTTCCTGCAGAATCTTGTGGTGAGGTGCATTTGTACAGATGCTGAGGTTTTCTGAGCTGCCTTGGTTCTGTGGCATGTGAAGCTGAGGTGGCTGGAAGCACAGAGGTGCTGCACCTGATTCCATTAAAGAGCTGCTGGTGGCTGGTGCAAGCTGCCTTGCTGACACCTGCATGGCCAACCTTGTCCTGCAAGGGCTGCTTGGCCTTTTGCAGCACATCCTGAGACAGATGGGAGTGCTGCTGGGTGAGGAGGGAAAGTGGCTGGCAGCTGTGTTGGAGGAACATGACTTTGCTGATTGCTTCCTTGAAATGCTTTCCTCCAGCAGCTGTGGCTCTGGGTACAATGGTTTGATTTCAAGGAAGCAAATTTTTTTAGTAATGTAATGCCTGGGCATTGGACAGTTTTGTGGTGTTCTCTACAGCCCAGACTGGCAGGCCTGTTCCTTACTCTCTGGGGCAGTGACAAAGCAAAAGGTCTTTTCTAGACAGCAAGGTCTTAAAAGGATTTCATTGGGAATTCCCTTACTTCATGCACTTTGGCTGTTCAATGAATTCTCACTTGACTTATTCTTGTCCTACATTCAGCACTTTTAGGGAGAGGGGAACATACCATTGTTCCCTAGGAAAGGCGTTTTTAAATGTTTACATTTATTTATTTATTTATTTATTTATTTTCTGCCCCCACTGTTGCTTTTCTTAAACCTTAAAGATAATTTCCTGGTTACAATGTCACCCTTGTTTTACTTGGTGTGCCCCGAGACAGGCTTGCTTTGCTATGGTGAAAGACTGGGGGTTTGATTCAGTTATTTTTGCTTTGGCTTGCACAGGCTTTTTTGAGTGTTACTGATTGTATCATTCATCCCATTACATCAGATGGCAAACTGTTTTTTCCTGAACATCAGCTGTATATAGAGGCAAGGAGATAAATTTCTAGACCAAAGTTTTCTGATATTCTAGGGATATTCTAGAGGCTTGTAATTTCAGATCATTGTCACACTGGTGAACAACAAGGACCTTGGCAGACTTCAGTTTTATGTGTAGCAGAGAAAAAAAATTGAGCCTCTAGATATGATATGTCTGGCCTAATTCTGGTATGGTTCAGTGAGCTGTGCAGTGTTCTGCTTGATTTACCTCAGTGTAAACAGTGTTTGATCTCCTCTCCCAGATTGGTCTGGTCCCCCCTCCTTAAGTAAGGAAGTCAGGAGAAGTTTTGATCCCTATAGTCAGAGCAGTGGCCTGGCCTCCCACAACTTGTTTTATTTGAGGGCCTCCTCAGCCAAATCTCCTGTGTTCAATTGGATGCTGCTGCTTCCAGGATGTGCTGTTTGTGTTCACCCTGCTGTGCTGGCACTTCTCTGCAAGCCTTTAGTATGTCTGTGGTGCTGTGAGTACCCCAAGATGTATGGATAGCCTTTACCACAGTTTGCTTGAATTCCTTCTTCATTTTTAATGGGTTACACAGATCTGATAAGCTACTGTTTGTTTTCATCTGGATCATAGACCTCAGTGCCCCTTTTGGCTGTTTGCTTGTTCGTGTGTGTGTGCAAACTGCAGTTTTGTAGAAATTCAGTACTGCAGGAAGAAAATACCTTTCAGATGTGCTTTCCCTGGGAAAAAAAAAATCTCATTTTCCAACATTATGCATAGTTATGGTATTCTGATTTAATTACATACAGAATAAATATAACATAGACCCCAAACTGGTGAGATCAGCTTTCAATCACAGCAGGCCATAAGCTCTAGTAATTAACCATACCTCTACAAACCATCCCTGCTAATAAATCCAGGGAAAAAAAGAACACAGCAGAGGAAAAAAGGAGAAATGAGAAAGACAAGATTTTATAGCAAAGGGCCAAACAGCACCCTGATGGATACACAATACATCCCTGAGAAAATGTACGATGGTAAAGCATTTGTTTTCCAAATGGAGGTGCCTGAGGCTGGGGATCTGGAACTCTTCCTCTGAGGTGCTGGGGGTGCTGAGCAGGAGGCTGTGGTGGCTCTGCTCCCTGAGCCCCTTGGGGAGGCACCAGGGTGCTCCCAGCTGGGGCTGGTGTGGGGAAACTTTTGTGGAGGAGCTGGCTCAAGGTGAGGTCTGGGCTGCTCTGGCCCAGTGGGAGATGGCAGCACCACTGCAAACCTGAGTCAAGAGCCTGAGGGTAGATGTGGATTGTCCTCTCCTGTGTGGATTGGTAGGGCTCCACACGGATCACTGCTGCTGCTTTTTAGTGATGCTTGAAATTTTCCACTCTGCTTCTGATGCGGCACGTGCGGCCCTTGAAAGTTCCCAAACTAGAGTCTTAACAAAAGAGATATAAAGCAGGGAGTCATTCTTCAGTTAAAAACAAACAAAATTAAACAGATTCTAAATGAAACAATGGGAATTGTAGAAAGATCACCTGTTTCATTTCAGTCAGGCCCCCAGAGATATTAAACACACTTACTTCACAGACTTAATTGCCTCAGGATGAGGCAATCCTGTATATCTTTTTTAGAACCATTAATAACCTACTTCACCTGATTGCAGCAAGTATTTTATTAGAGGATTTGTCAAATGGTAAATGCAAGGACTTTATGCACAGATAAACAACAAAAATTGACCAAATTTAGCCTCCACTTACAGCTAAAGCTCATTTTTATTTTAATCTTCCATTTAATTTGAAACTTAATAGCTTTTCAAAAATTAAACCTACGTGATTTTCCTACAACACTTATTTTGATTAAATCAAATATGCTCATTTGTACAATACTCAGTGCCTTATTGAGCATTGTTGAATATGTGCAATTTTATATTTGCTCCTTTTATTCATGACATGACATAGAAAAGAGCAGAAATTCTAGAAAGAGAATGAAAAACTAGCCATCCACAATTTCTATTTGTGTTTAACTTGTTTATTTGCAAGCACAGAATGCTGCCCTTCAGAAGAAGCCAAGGCATCCACACAATTGAAATGTCTCATTGACTGAATGGTAAGAAAGGGTCTCCACATTTTAGGGTGCCTCAGTGAGAAGATAAAACTCTGCAGTGATGGTGGACAGAGCAGGCAATGCGTTTGTGAGCAGGGGGAGGTTGCTGCTGTGTGACATCCAGCCCTCCTGGCAGTGCTGAGAGGGGAACAAGCTGGTGGGAATCCAGAGGGCAACAGCAAACAAAAGCAGGAAGCTAGCAAATGTCTCTTTCAATGAAAGGATGCAATAATTTGCTTTCTTTAGCATTAAAACAAGGAGAAGGAGGGGCATCATTTTTGTTTTGGGATGGAGAGGTAATAACAAAGAAATTGTTTAATTCTCTGTAGCTGTTATTCACAATTGGCTGATACTTACAAGAAGGTAAGATTAGGCTGGATATTAGGGAACAATTTCTTGCTGCTGGAATAGTAAAACATGGAACAGATTGCCTGGGTATGTGTAAAAATCTTGATGGAAATTTGAAAAACCGACTCAGACCTCAGCTGTTTGGAAGTGTTTGGAGACAGGTCCATCCAGCTCTGGGGCTGGACTGGTCTGATGCTCTGCTCCTCAGCACTCTGCTCATGGGGCTCTGTCCTGGGGCAAGGTCAGGCAAACATGTATGCAACACAGCAGAGAGACTTCTCTGTGAAATAGCAGGAGTGTATCTGATCCTCAGTATGCAAGACTCATTTCTGGCTGGGAGTTAAGACATGGATGGCGAAGGATGTCTGTCTGTCTTGCTCTACAGAGCTAATACATTTTCTGCTGAAGTTACTTTTAACTGAATTTTGTATTATAAATTTACACTTATCTTACTTTTCTTACAATAAACAAAACAAAAATCTAGCATGGCTTTGGCACCACCTTCCTCAATCCTAAATGATTTAATCTAGAATATTACTGTGGTGCCTCAGAGTACTTGTAGTTCAGTGTCTCACATCACTACCCTTTGCATGATCGGTGCATCCTTCACAAAGCTCTGCACCCAGAAGTGCTCTCTTCTGTCTTCTGGTAGTGGCCATAGTGGGAAAAGTAGAAATGGAAAAGAAAATGTGAAAGGGAAAAACGTTTCTAGAGAATATGGCATTGCTTCCTCTTAGTCTCATTATTTTGATTTCCATTGAAATACATGTTACTTAAAAAAAAAAAGGCATAAAATATAGAAACATTCCTGTGACTATTAAAATCCATGTTCTGATGTACCTGCAGATTCACGGAGAATGTTTTTGTGTACATTTGAATGGAAGTTCAAGAACAGGCTGTCAAAAAGAAAGGAAATTTCCACTGCAGAAATATTATTTCCTTATGAAACAAATTATGACTTTGCTGTCGTGTGCTGATGACCTAAAGAACATTGTGGAAGATAAGGACTGATTATGAATTCTGTGTTGGTGAAGATTAAAGATCCTCCTTAATTCTTGTTGAATTATTCTAAAAGGAAAATATGTCTCAGCAGTGGATTCTGGATATCTGCTTGCTCTTTGGCAGGGGAAGACAGAGAGACAGGGGCTCTTCAACCTCGGGCTGTCTGTATTCTGAGGAAAGGGCACTGACTGTTCATCAGACCCCTTCGACTAGCTGGCCAAAGGAGGAAGATATTTTCATGTACAAAATGGCCTCTTCCTGAGGTGTCTAAATTGCAATTAGAAGCCTAACCTCAGGCACTATTAATGCGTTTTTTTTTTTTTTTCAAACCTACCTTTGTTTCATTAAAATAAAAAGGGATACGTGCATTTACACTGCAAGGGGAACACGATGAAGAGGGGAAAATCAGCCTTTAATAATATTAGCTAATCATCAGTAATAAACTTAATAGCATTCATGTTTCATCCAACTGGATCCAGTGCAGGATAGTCCTTTCAGTCAACAGAAGCCAATCTGGCACATGCTGCAGGTGGTCAGTTCTGCCCTGTCTTTCTTGCAAACTGGCTTGTTCCTTCATTTTCTTCAGTAGGTTCTCTTAACACCAAAGTGTTCTTGACATTCCCTTCCTAAGGAAGTGTCCCACCTGCCACACTCACTAACTGCTGCCTGACTTGGGCTCCCTTGGGGGCTCTTTTTCACTTTCTAGCAGTTGTTGGTGTGGTATTTTAACTGGAGGCACATCTTTGTAAAAAGTTCTGAAGGGTCTGTAGGGAGGTTGGTTGTGTGTGCTTTGCTCACCAGGTTTCCAACTCACCTTCCCTTGGTGGGCTGGATTTGAACCTGCTCTTTTTGACTTTCAGTAAGAGTGTCTTCTAGGATGCTGTCTCCTAGGAACCCCAAATAGATAATTTCTTTAGCTCTGTGCTGGAATCAATCTGCTGCAGTCACTGGATGTTGAGGAGGGCTCAAGTTGGGTTAACCTGTGCTCTGTAAAGGCCAGTCCTCCTCACAGGGAAAGGAATGACTGGTTTCAGTACCTCCACTGGAGTTGAGAATGGGAGTGGTGCCAAGCTGCTTGTCATTAGATGAAAACACAAGGCATTATGTGCACGACAGAAAATTTCCAAGTAATTTATTACTTTTTTAAAGATAAGGAAAAAAAAAAACAAAGTGCAAGCTGGAATATTTTATAGCAGCTCTGCAGAGGTGTTTTAGACTCTTGAGTTATGGGCTTTTACATTTGGTTTAAGACTCACTTTAGGTGATTTATGTTCTATTTGGATTTGGGCCCAAAGTATCAGTAAGAAGCTTATCATTTTGCAGTGGCCCATGCTCTCTGGAGACTTAGATTTCTACCAGAACATTAGCTTTGATGGAAAACTAGGTGTTTTCTTCACTTGAGACACTGGATCATAAAGTTACAGGACTGGAGAAGACCTTGAGAGGCGAGCCAGTCAGTCCTCCTTTCCCAACTATAGCTAAACCCATGTTTTAATGTTGGTGTTTGAATGTATATAGGAGGCAGCTTGGGAATGGGGAATGAAGTCTGGAAAATGAATAGCATCAACTGATTTCCTAGTTTAGGATCCAGGAAAGAAGAGGGATCAGGATATAAAAGATGTAGCTTAAAAATGACACTTTAATATGTATTTCTGTGCCTAAGGAAGCATGCTCTAAGGAGCCTCAACACTATACCAGTTGTAAATGAAATCTCTAAGAGCACCACTGTTCTTGCTACTTCACCCATCTAAGTTTTGAAGAACATCTTTTTCATGTTGTTGTGGTTGCTGCTCAGCAGTGCTGAGGACAGAAAGTCTCTGTGTTACTACTTTCCATGACTTCACATAGCGTTCTTTTGGCTCTGCTTCATTCTAAGATCATTTTGCCATAGCTTCAAACTTAAATAATTTTAGTCATTGCTTGGTGAAGGCTACTCTTGTTCTTGATTGGGATCTTCAACCCCATTTACAACTCAGCTGATAGAATATAATGTTTGAAGCCACCTTGGATGATGAGCTGTTAGACAATGACTGGCTTCTCCTCTGAGGTGTGAAGTGCTGCACGATCAGAACTTCATGAGCTCTGTGTGTGGGAAGTGGGATAAATATGGATCTGTAGCCATTCTTTAGGCAGACATGGATGGGATCCCTTTCTCTTCAAGGACATGGAGAACAGATGTTAAAGGATACGGAGGTAGACCAAGAAAACTCTCCATTTAAGATTTCCTTGTATGCATAACAGGGGCTTTTGTTTTCTTTTGCAAATGGTTTTGGTGTCACTGTGCAGGAGGCTTTCATGGTACGGAGCTGGAAAAGCATTCAAAAGGAACAGGGGAGAACTAAAATTCTCAGAAGGGAGTTACTGTTATTCAGGAAAGTAATCAAGGCTACTCTTGTGAGAAAGCCAGTTTCTGCCTAATAGCCTTACTTCCTTTTCTTTAAGGAAGTATTGGTGGTGTTCCTCATCAATAGAGAAAGTATTTTTATTTCTGAAAAGAACTTTTCCCATAAATTCTGGATAATAGAGTTCTGAAGAACTCCAGGTATGCAGGACAGCCAGGTGTGTTCCTCTTGGAATGTCTTTGTGAACCAGAAATTTTTCTCTGTTTCAACTCTGTTGTTTTGTTTTTTTTCTTTGAGTCTAAGACACTGAGAGCTTGATATAAACTGTTTTACCTGTAGTTTTAATATGATATTCATGGTATTCTGAGTTTCCCATCTTTGCTGAGCAACTCAACAAACCTCTAATCAAAATCATAGCATTCTAAAATCTTTATTTTAGATAACTCTGGCATACAAAAGTAACCTATTAAAGTTCTTCTCCAACGTCTTAGTTTATAATAATAATGAAAAGATTTTTTAATTCATTTTGCTTGACACCTACATACCTGAAAAAGATTGAAATTATGAGACCAGGGTAGGACAAATGAGACAGTGTGGGAGACAAAATCTCTGGCAAACCTACCAGTTAGAGTGCACTGTGTCCCCTTGTGTTCCCCAAGCATCGTGCTTGGAGATAGCAGAGGTTGCTACTGACTCTTGTAGTGACTTCAACTTGCATCTCCTCTGAATCAGGAGTAGCCTATAACATACATATAAAAGCATAGAACTCATCAGTATTGCAGAAAAAACCTTCACAGTAAAAAAAGCCTTTGCAGATTTGAATGTTGCTGGTTTTGTTTCTTGGCAGGAGGGCACAGATTCCTCCCCACCTCTAAAAATTACTGCTGTAGTAGCTGAGACTGTTTTGTTTTTTCTTGGCAGACGAATGATGTCAATTTATTTTTGCTTTCACAGCCATAAGAACTCTCTGCTTAATATTTTGTGTGCTCAATATTTACATTTATGTGCTTAATATTTTGCCATTGTGGCATTAGACTGGTTCAACATGACCTGGTGGAGCAACTTCAAGCCATTGAGGCATTCAGGCAGGTTATTAATTTTCTGAGCAAGACTGATTGCTAGGAGCAGATGAGGAGTCTCTGTGTTATCAGGCACCTGTGCTGGAAATGATATTGTAGTGTTCTGTTGAGAGTAATGCTCAATAATTTCGGGATAATTAGTTTTTTTAAACAGCTATGTCAGATCCATTCAACTTTTTGGTTGACTGATACTTTGTTCATGGTCTTATTCAGCTTATTTAACTAGCACAGTGTTATCAACTGCATACTATCTCTATGTCTGGAAGGTTCTTTCAAAAATTAATTCTCATACAATGGCACTTTCATAGAAGACAAATGCACATGAAATCACCAAGCATCACATACCAAAATACCTTAACATTCATTTACTGTCTTGTACTGGCATCCAAGAATGGAAGAGCTCAAGCGATGTCACTTAACAAAAGCACCCAAAGTAAATTCTTGTATGTAGTTAAGTTCTTAAAATATTGCCATAGGATACTAGGATGTCATAAGACTTGAAGAGTTGATTGGACAACTTAATAGAAGAAAACACTATTGAGAGCTAGAAACACTGGTTTCAGAGTTCAGGAAATGGTTCAGGAAGTCTCTGTGCAACAAATGGCTGGAATTGAGATTATTGCCATTTGTCTCCCTGAGTATTTGGCCTCCCTGTACAGGCACCCACATTCAGCCACTGTTGGAACGGGATACTCCAACAGATAAACCTTGGTTTTATCTACAACAGCTTTTCTTGTCCCAAAGCTGGTTAATTACACAATCAACCGAGAGGTAAAGTACATATTTGCTTATGTAGATATACTTGCTGTTTTATTAAAAAAAAAAAAAAAAAAGCATCCTAACTTGGAACTAACCCAAAACCTTTTAAGTCATTGATTCAACAAGCTGACTTCCATTATAAGTTACTTTGAAAACTGGAAATTCTAACACCAGAAGTGTAAAACCAGAAAATTATTTTTACTACTATATTAGCTGATTATGCTTTAGACAAAAGGCTGGTTAAAGAGTAGAATGGACTGACCATGACTTTCAATTTCTTTTAAAACCTTATAGTTCTCAAGTATATTTTTGTACTGACATCTGGATATTTCAATATCTGAAGCAAATAGGAGCAAAACAGAAACCACCTGGATTTCTAAACTCCATATGTAGAAGATGTAAATGCTCACAATTTTGTCTTGCTTCCTGTTTTCTTTGATTTTTTTTTTCTTTTCCTGCTCTGCTTGTTTGCTCTATGAAAGCTTCCTAATTCCTCTATTTTGATTTTTGAGTTCCTTTAAATAAACACAATGCTGCTATTCTGCAGGTGTGTAGGGAAACCCTGACCTCTGCTGAAGCCTAAGGGAGACCTGTTGTTGATAAGACTTCACTCCAGGACTTCACAGGAATAACCTTTGGGTCCAGGAGTAGAATTTTTATAGTTACAGTATCAGGACCAACGAAATAAAATCTAAACTTCTGTATAGGTCATGGTATGTATTTCACTCAGTTTCCAGTGTTGAACATTCTTCTTTTGTTCATCCGTGTAATAGACAAGGCTGAAATATTGCTTTGGGTCTGGATGTGAAACTCAGCTGTCATACAATATTTGGCTCACTAGACTTTAGTAGTTAGATGAAGAATTAATTTAGACTGTTGCATTGAAATAAATTCAGTTAATTGAAGTCAGTCAATAGGAGCTCTTTGTACATATTTGAAAGAAGAATGTAGACCTTTTTAAGACTAATCAACTACAGAACATTATTAAGTTCCCATAAGAAATGGTTTAAGTGCAACGTGATAATGAAAAATGAGAGTGAAAAAATTTTGTTCATTTTGAGTAGCTCTACAATCTAGAATCTGAAAAGAAACCACTTTACATAATGGAAGGAGATACTTACAAAGCAGTCAGACTGAAAAATACCTAGAATTATAGAGGGTGGCAAATTAGAAAAGAGCTTGTAAAGTGATACAGTGGCAAAAGTAATTTTAGGCTGGAGAGATATCTTTTTAGAAACCAAGGAGGTGCAAATGTTTTTATTATGTGAAATGGTGCCTGCAACAGCACACTGAGATCTGTGAGCCTCTGACAGTAGGAAAATATCACCAGTGAAAACAAAACACAGCAAACCTGAAATGTGCTTTGGAGGCTGGGGCAGAAGTAAGTCCTGTATAGCCAAATTCTGATCCTTTCACTCTGCTTTAAAATTGCTAATTTAAGAGTCTCCTTAGTGGCATAAAAGACAAATGTTATGAAACAATATGAATAACCAGTGTTTACCACCTTTTTTTTGCCTTCAGGTAGTAGACTTTGAACTTGATCTTTAGGCTGAATATCTGGTTCCATCACTATATATTAATATTGCCTTTGAGACATCCAGGGGCAAATATCTCTGTGTACATCAGTATGTCATTTCTTGAATTTGTCTTGTTCTCAGAGTGGTCTGCATCTCTTGCCTTATTGTTGAAGATGTTGAAGTCAGTCAGACATCTCTACAGCTTTCTTCAAACTGCAGAAATGTCTGCACTGGGCCAGGCTAAAGGTCAATCTAGACCAATATCCTGCACTTTACTATTGCCATGAGCAGATGCCTAGGGAGGAATGCAAGAACAACTGTGCAGTGATACTTAGAATTGCACTTCAAGCTTCTTGTGGGTTTTTCTCCTGAACAGTTGCCATGTTTGTCTTTACTAGTCCTGTTGAGTTCTTTTTCTGTTAATATCTCCAGATGCTTTTCAAATCCATACAGATTTTTTGGCAGTCCAGGTGTCTTCCAGTGAAGAGACCTCCTTACCCTAACTATGCACTGTATATCAAGAATTCCCTATTTTCCTTCTGAACTTGACTTTTACAAGTTTCACCTGATGGCCACTCAACTTTCCTGGAGAGTGGTTGCTCCTTCCTCATACATCCTGTCCACACCTTTCTTGATATTATGGAGCTTTGCTATGTTTCTGTTAAGTCATTTCAGTATTTTTTTCCCAGTTCCAAGAGGCTTAGGGTATTAACCTGCCCACGCCTGGAGGCTGTAGCTGACTGCTGTTCATACTTGTCACACTCTCCAACTCATTTTCCATTCTATTGTAGCTATTTGAGATGCTGTATCAGTGAACTGGAACTGCTCTCCTTTTGGTAATTTACAAATTTGGCTTCAATCAAATGGCAGTGAGAGCTAAAGGGGTTGAATCTTGCTCAGCTGAGCTGAGCTCGGTTTGGATCCCCTGCAAACATCTGATGAGGAAACTGGAACTCTAGAGAGGACCAGAGCCACATGTTCTCTTTCCTGCATGTGAGCAGTGTGGACTGAAGTGTTTTCCATGGTTGGGGCAAAAGGACTTTGCACTTCAGTGGTGATAATTTCTTTGTAAATAATAGTTGTGAAGACAAAAGCCCTTTCTGTTCTTCTCAGTAACTGGACAAAGGACACTACCCTAAAATGTGGATAATAATTTTTAGTTAAATAGCTTCCCCCACAAGGCTCACTTTTGTCAAAAACAATCTTAAAAAAAAAAATTCCACTCAAGGGGAAAGATTAGATCTAATGTCCTGAAGTTTTGGAAAACCATAAGATGAAAAACAATCATATGAAAATAGCCACCCAAAAGGGTGATTAACAGGAAAGGCTGAAATTTAAACAATGCTGGAAGAGCACCCTGTGGATGCTCAAAATTTTCAGTAGAATGGCTTAAAGCAAGGGAAGTTCAGCATGCTCATGAGCTCGTGCAGGGCTGGGGCTACATGGAGGATGTGTTTTCTCTCTCCCCAGAGCTATATAAATGATACATCTTGGATGAAATTCATCCCTGATGTACAAGTTAAAAATAGAGACTAGAAACAATTCTTTTTAGATCTAACCATTTGCACGGGATAAGGACTATTGAATATTAAAAATCTGTGAAGTAACATAAAACAGAGCTGGACAGACATTCTCAGAGAGCTCTGTAAAAACTTACAGAAACCTGAGGTAATGATCAGGGTTAGGAATGTTTTTTTAAAAATAACTTTCCCCAGCTTTTTCGGGGTCTGTTAAATTTTATGTACTGAAAAAATATTCTCCAAATGGGATCTCGGGCCATTGGAAGCAGACTTTCTCTCCGATTTTTAAGTGTGAAAAGGATCTTCTAAAATATCGTATTTGCACACCAAGTTTATTTTACATGAGCTTGTTTATTTCTTCTGTCTGCAGGCTGCGGAGGGTGAGTTCTGCTCCATGCTAATCAGCCTGGATGGTTAATGCCTGATTGGTGTGTTAAGTGTTTAGGTTTATGATGCTATATAAGTAAAGCGCTAAATACAAATGAAATAAACCCATCATTACTACAGCTTGCATTAGGTTTTATAGCGTTGTGTTCTCAAGATGTGCAACCCGTTTGTGTGTAGCAATTGAAGGTTATACACTTTAGATTATAAGAAGTTCAAGCATGTGGTACAGGAAGAAACATCAAAGGTTAGACTGTTATTATTAGGACACTTCAAAGAAAAGAATTTCTGAAGCCTTTAAGTTTTACGGCAGGTGCACGAGGAGGTGCCAGGTCATCTCAGGGTGGTCAAAAGAAGACTACATCGCAACTAGATTGCATAGGACCCCTTTTATCTGTCAGAGACAGTCGGGACCCTGACTTGGAAAGAGTTTTAACAGTGATTTGGAATACTGGACATCAAGCCTCTCTAATTTCAGCTGCTCTCAGCATGGAGGCTCGCAGCCATGGTCTCTCCCAATGGGCACATCTGGGGAACAGAAGAGTGTCCTCCTGGCTTGTGGCAGGCACGGAGCTGGGGTGGCCGGCGCTGGGTCAGGCGGGCTGGGCTCCCCACAAAACACTCGGGGGTTTGAAGCAGATATTTGCCTCGATAATTATGGCAGTGCAGGGGGATGACCTCTGGCTCCTGCTCAATGTCTGTAATCCATTTGGAGACAAAAATGTCATTCTGGTGTTACTTATTTGGGAGAAGTACAAAAGGAGATTAATTATATTTGTAGTTTAAACAAACTAGCACAATAAATCCAACACCTTCTGATTAGAATGTGATCATATGCCCCTAATGGGATATTACAGGAAGCTATATGGAGAATAATATTTTTACAATCAAATTAAGTGACAGTGATGGTTAATTTTAGCTTATTAGAGCAATATCTGTTCAGAGCTTGGAAAGAAAACATTATTTCTTTAGCTTGTACGTGTCTTTCCTAGAGACTTGTATCTCAGCCCCACTTGCTCTGTGCTATAATTTGTCAATTTAATACCGCTTAACAAGTATATTCTTTGGAACATCATCAGGCAAAATAATGACTTTGTCTTAATAAAATGAAAAAACAAAATGAATTATATATAGCCAACAAAAACATTCCCTGCAACCAACTGCAAGAGGGTTTCTTTCTGCTAATGAATTAATACATTAAACAATAATAGTTAAAAACCATTTTACATTGCTTTGATCATTCACTTACACGTCATTAAGTAGACTAAGCATTTTAGTGTGAAAAGGCTGTGTTTACAAATTAGTCCAGAGGACATGTTTCACACTGAAGATCAGCACATATACTGTGTTTTATTTCAGCTGCACATGACACAACCTTAATATTAGAGCCAGATGATTAAAAGAACATTACCTGAGCCTTGAGAGTCACTGAATGAGCTATGCTAAATTGGTTGTTTTCTATTTTGTGATTAATTGTGCTTCTAAACCATATTTTAGTGTGCTTTGTTTTTCTGTCCCCAGTCATCCCATATTATTAAAGAGAAATTCTGCATATCTCTCCTGGAGTCCAATTAAGGATTTGCATCATGACTAGATTTTTCACTTTAATTACTGTATATAAAGTAGGTTTTGACTTATTTCCATATTTATCAAACTATGCAGAAGAAGCAAAATTCATCAAATAAACAGATATCTGTGGCTATAATTGCAGCCTGCACTGAGCATGTAGGAAGAAAATATGAGGGTCCAAATTTCATTATGTAGAACATAATAAACATCTGAATAATTAAACTGTGTGTAAATCAAATGCTTGGCAGTAGTAAGAATAGAGAAGAGACACCTTACTTTGATCAGAAAAAATACCATGTTTCTAAATATATTTTAAAAATGTATTTCAAACATAACTCAATCAACACTGAGTAGAAACACACAAACCAAAGCCTTTAATTTGTGGCTTGTTATCAGGTAAGGGAGGATGTCATGTGCATTTAGAAACATTTTTTCATTAATAGTAAAGTAAGCTTAGCTCTCCTTTTTGTATGAGTATTGAAAGCATGCTGCAAATAAACTAGAGGATACAAACTCTTGCACTGAAAGGGCA
The DNA here is from genome assembly GCA_016584745.2 of Phylloscopus trochilus trochilus. Taxonomy (NCBI): domain Eukaryota; kingdom Metazoa; phylum Chordata; class Aves; order Passeriformes; family Phylloscopidae; genus Phylloscopus; species Phylloscopus trochilus. The sequence continues at coordinate 6,225,854 of WQNJ02000041.1, read as the reverse complement.
AGTTCAATTACCACTTGCAGCCAGCTCTGATAAACTGCCTTAAATCAAATGGCATAACTGTTAAAGCAGAAGCTTTGTCAGATTTAACTGTGAGGACTTCATTGTTCACTTGAATATCTGCTCTTAGGTCTCAGTTAAAAGGAATGCAGGAACATTTCTTCATTAAATGATTTCTAATTATGAGCTTTAATTAATGTTTTTCCACTTGCTATGAAGTAGTGCTATCATCTATTTCTGTTACATGTGTCTTGAACCCTGGTATTTTTATGTCTATAAAAATTTCAAGGAAATTATGTTTCATGTAAAACTGTGCAAAATTGTTCCAAGCTAAGAATACTAAAAATAAACTTTTGTGGACCAGATCTGACTTCAGTCTAAAATTTTGCTGATGTTAAAACAATGATATGGACATAAAGAACATTCATGTGTATTTAAATTAAAAACTAAAACAGTCCACAACCTCTTGTCAAGCAAACTTATGTCTACTTACTCCAGAACAAAGCTGGATTTTTTTATCGAGTTTTAAAAAATGGAATTTTAATTGCTACTTTGATTAGAATTTTTAGGTACATAAAATATTTTTTAATTTGCTGGAAAACCTCTTGAAAAAGCATTTTATTATTTAGTTTGTTTTAAAATTATTTTTAGTGATGTTTATGGGAAGTGAAGAGCTACTCTACTGTAATTGCATCTTTTTGCAGATACTAAAGTTGTTTCTTGGAAATGAGAACTTGTTTTAATAATTTATTTGGTCTGCCCTAGTGAGTATACAAATAATGAGTGAGGAGGAGAAAGATAACTCAGATAAGAGAGAGAGACAAAACTTAATAAAAAATGCTTTAAATGAACACACCAACAAAAAGGATTTAAGCCTGTGCAAGCAAGAGAAAAGAAACCTAATCAAAATACCCGGAGGTAAAGAATATGTAGTGAAATTCTTGTCAAAGTTTAATCTGTACCCATCTGCCAATCCAATTTGCGTGTGCTGTAAGATAGGCAGGAGATGTGCTGAGTGAACAAAGCAAATCTGTTCTTGGGGAGGGAAGAATGGAAATGTGCTTCAGTGAGTTTCCTAGACTGAGACCTACCTCACAATCTCCCACACAACCACCACTCAGCAGAAAAATCCAAACGATGCTTGGACAATGCTGGAAGCCAGGATAAAAGCAAATGTAGGGCTCGCTCTTAAACAAAGGAGGAATAATCACAAAATGAGCATCCATTAGCACTAACATCACTTTCGAACAAGGTACTGCAAAACCTCTGTCAGAGGTAGTGCTATGAGAAGCAGCTTAGGTGTGGTTAAGCTTAGCTTGCCTTATTAGGGACCATTATCTGCTGTTACATCTGCAGCGTGTCACTGGTGTGTGGCACTTAGCAAACAGCTGACATGTCAGGGCACGTGAGGATGAGAAGGAATGTCAGAATGGCAGGAGAAAAACCCAAAGCATGCTCTTGAAATAAGGTTAGTGTAACTGTCTGTCAGACTGGAAACTTTCTACAAGGAAGGAAAGTGGGATGGCAGGAGTGTAAAGGATAAAACTTGGTTGATCATGTATTTTCCACAACATTAATGGTGTGTGCTCTCCTAAACCCTCCCTGTTTAGTCTTCTCTGGCACTCCACTAATAGGAAATACCAGTACAGGATCATATTCTAACTCATAGAGTCTCAACCAGGCAATGTGTTCTTTTAAATGCAAAACCAAGAGAAAGGATAGAGGTGAGACTTCTTACTTGACTTGTCTATTCTGTTTAGGACTGAGCAATATCAGCAGGAACCAAGGGAGACGTTTGCAACACTGCTTGATGTATTTAACTTGGTAAACAGAGGAAAAGCAGTGATAATGAGAAAGGAATACAAAGATGTTAATAACCAATAATCATAAACACGGCAAGTTGGTGTTTCAGGAAGCTGCCATACCAATCATCCTATTGGAATAAAATTATTAACCTAATACAAATCTTTCATGATAAACAGCTTAATAAAGTTATGTCTTAACATTACTGGGGATCAAGGGCTGATGTCAAGAAATGATGTTCCTAAACCTTAAGTTGTTCTTCTCTCAAAGCTACACTGTAAATATTAAAGTGCTGGTTCTCATCAATAACCAAAGTTGCTGAAAAAAGAATTATGTGCAGAGGCAAGGCAGGCCAGCTGTTCTCTGTTGGTCACAGTCACCACTGGATAAAATATAATGCTCACAATTTCTGGACTGAGATTGGCAAGCTGAAAAAAATGTGCAAAGTGTGATATTTATGCCTGGGAATAAGAGAAGAGTAAAGGAGCAGAGAGAGCAGAAAGAGCTCAGGTGATACATCTGCACTTATCAAAGGAGGCATACGGGAGAAAGGACAACATCCTCTCTCTTGAAGAGGAACACATTATAGAGAAATGCATTTAGATTTACTGGCTCTCTTTCATCTGTTTTGAGCCTCTTCTCCCACCACTATCCTCCCCAAGGACTCACTTTTGCATGGAAAGTATTGCACTGAGGGCTGTGATACAGAGGAAGTGGAGATCCACAGCTCATATATCTGGGACCTGGTTATAATTTGGTTGCAATGCAAAAAGTGGCCAACTGTGCAGTGGAGTTTATTAGACTATCCAGGTGTTTCCTGTACTTCCAGGGAAGGATCAAAGTTTGTAGTTACAAGAGTGCATAGACTATCAGAGTGTATGAAATATATCACAAATGTATTCATTGAAACTCTGTCAGAGCTACTGTTGGAACTGTACTATTAGCCTTAGAGACTTCAACATCCATATGAACATCAAACCAGATGAGGCAACATCTGTTTTCCTGGTAAGGCTGAGCAACCTAGATTTACCCAGCCAGGCACTCATAGGGCAGGAAAAAGTATTTGATTTTCATTTGCATATGGTCTAGTTGTCAGAAATACAAAGGGACCTTTTTGTTTGGTTTGAGAATTTTCAACTAAATTTCAGTGTGAGAATTATTTTACCTTGCTTAATCTAAACAGTTTCTTCAAGATCAGACAGAAGTTATTATTTCCAGGATTTTTTTTACCTTAAGTGAAGTATAAGCCTTTTCTTCCTGGCTTATTGCTAGCAAAGACAACCAAATTCTCTCGGTTGTGGATAATATGGCAATCAATTTTATACTGATCTTTGTCCTTGAAAATAAGCTTGTTCAGTGGTTGAAGTTCACACTCTCTGGCTTAGGAGAGTTAGCTAGCATTTCTTTGACCTTTATATATAATATATATAGATATATCTTACTGACTATTATTGGGAATCTCTTTCCCAGTTCCAAAACAATTTATTTTCAATCATTGCTTCTCTAGAAATATTCCTAAAAACGCAACGTTTTCAAGATTTAGGTGTTTAGGCACTTCAGTATTTCAAATAGAATCCTCTCTGTTCCCTTTCAGTAGACACCTTCTATTTCTTTTTTTTGCTAATATGAACATGTTTACATTTGCTTACTGTAATGCTGCATTCTTATTGTATTTTAGGATGTATTAAATTCTTTAGTTACTTGATATGCTGAAAAATACAATTAGAACCATTATTAATCGCTATTTTGGCTCAGCTTACCCCAGGCAGTTTATTTCCAGCTATTTAAAAGTTTTAGTTGTGCTTCATACTACATTTACTTACTAGGTTTTATTAAGAACTCATCCCTACAACAAGTTGGTTCTGATATTCATGAAAGCTATTCTCCCCAGCAGCAGATTCTTTGGATTTTTAATCTGCAAATCACTTCAGAAGTCAGATAAACACTCATGGGTCAGTACCTGGCTTTTGCTGTCTTTGCTGTATAGTTCCTGTTCTACTGACTTTGAACTTGATGGGTTTGAAACCTACTGAACTGTAGCACATAATAACAAAGCACTCCCAGAATATAATGCCAATATCAGAAGTGACAGAGGCTTAAAAAAGAGTGCTTTTGATGGTGAAAAGTGCATACATTCATAAAAATGTTTTTGCACAAAATCGAGAGAGCCATTGACTATCACTGTCATTCATTATTCTGCTTAAGGTTAATGAGACATGATGCAAAGTGAAGGGAACTGCACACTACTGAAAAGCTTCTCTTGCTTTGCACAGGACATTGAACGTAGTTTTACACACAGAGCTGGTTTTTTGGTTTTTTTTTTTTTTTTTTTTTGCCTAGAGTGGATCAATCCTTCAGTAACACAAACCCAGATTCTTTGAGGATTTTTGGTGTAAGAGCTGCAGTGAGAAAGCCCAGTGAGTGCAGGAGCACACTGGCAGTGCCACTCAAGGGCTGCTTGGCCCCTTCAGGCAGGGTCCTGCAGAGCTCCTCTCCTCCACAGGGCTTGGTGCCACAAGAAGCACAGTACAGAAAGTCGTGCTGGAGCCCCACACATGCTCAGTCCTGACTCTACATTCCAGCTTGCCTGCTGGCTTTCCATGTGCCAGCTTCTGACTATGCTCCTCATGTTTGGCACGTAAAACAACGCTGCCCCCAGTTCCCATATTTACACGGCTGCTTGTTGGGAACGTTCTCAGATTTCTGTTGGATAAAGAGGCATATATGGTTTGATGGCTCTGCTATCAAGGGTGTCAGCCAAAGCTTTACTTCCCTCTGCAGCTTAATCTTTATAATACAGCAAAGTAGGCTTTGCTGGAAAGCTGGTGCTGCCATTGGGGTAGCATTTCAGTGGAGAGGGACAAGGAGGCTTCTCCCAGCCATGGGAAATGTAAGTAAGGGAAACCTCTGAGTGGTTACTTTAAAGACAATTGTCGTGTCCCAGCACCCCATATTTCAAACTTAAATTAGTGTTTTTCTAATGTTCAATAGTGGTAAACACATCTACATCTCAACTATGCAAATCCTGAGTCCCTTTCAGTGCTTTAGTTAAACTGAGACTATAGAGGAACTGAGATTGCTGGAAAGAAATTTTCTTTAGGCTCAAAACTTTGCCAATTGTATATTTTATGATTTAGCTGTCATTTATATAAAATGCCTGTTTAATTATATTAATTCCCACAAAATTTAGTTTATAAAACACATACTACTTGGAAGTTTTTCACTGCAGCTACTTATAGCAAATTTAACTGTTGGAAATGAAGCAAAGGGAAAGCCTAAATGGAAACTCAGCCCAGTGTCTTGTCTGAAGAATGGGGATTACATTGTGTTGATATACTTATTTGACTATATGAAACACACTTTGAATATCTAAAGTCTATAAACATTGCAGTAAAGTTCTCATTACCTCTGTTTATATAGTACCATGGTTTGGACAAAAGCTGGATGCTCATTGATTAAAGGTATCAACTGCATGATGCTGGCTAGTAAAAGGATGGCTCAGGCAAAGGAAAGTGGATGAATACCATATGATATTGACAAATATAGTGTGCAGATTCAGACAAATTATAAAGAGGCTGCACAATCCACATAACCATTTTTGGAGCTGAGAGTGTTAGCATCCTTACTCTCTGTAACAAAATATCCTGGTTCATTTTCTCTGGTTGCAGAATTGCCTTTTGTTTGTTTTTCACGTCCTACTCACTTTATCAGGGTGAGAAGAAGTTAGGTGTGTTTGGAAACTGCCTGATTCCTTGACTGTCCCCTCAGTGTTGGGTGACACAGGTGTGGAGCCATAGCAAGACTAAAATGGTGGAAAAGGGATGATAGCATCCCCGACCTTCAGGAGCTGCTTATGCCAGGCACAAAGAGGGATGGGAATTTGGGGCTGTGCCAGTGTGAAAGAAGAAGTGAGGGCAGCATGTGCCCCAGCAGCTGTACTCAAAACTCAGAGAGCTGAACTGGGGGGAAAAATGATCTAGCCTCTGATTCACAAATCCCAAGGAATGGGCAATATGAGATAAAATGAATATATTGACATTTCAATACAAAAGGAAAAGGCCTAGGTGTATGCAGTGGCAGCAGCTGGGCAGTGCAGAGGATGTGGGGAGCTGCACTGTGGTGACTGTGCTGGAGGCTGTTGTGCCAGTGGTGGTGGGGGATAGAGATGGGAGCATCCCCTAGTGTGTGACTTCCAGCTCCTGCCACAGACTGCTTTTCTGACTTCCACAGTGGATAAATAGACTGTGTAGAAACCTATTTTTGTGTCTTTCAAATGATGCCCCTCCCTTTTTTGTGTTTCTGCCCATAATGCCTCTCCTGAAAATATAGGTGTAGGAAAAGTCCTCTGATTTGGTAGAGCATTTCAGAGTTATCCATGAGCTAGTGCCTCCCATACTGCTGCAAGCAACCAGCGTTGTCTGCTTTTAGGAGCAGATTTTAGATCCCAGTAGCATTTGCCAGTTTGTATTCCTTTCCAGAACAACTTCGTGCAGACTCCATACTTGTGAATGGTTTCATGATTGTCTAGGATGCAGAAAAGCAATTCAAGGAATGGCTATACTAACAAAGAATACGTCTTCTGAAAAGCTGCTACGTTTTCCCTTGCACCAAATACTGTGTTTTAAATGCAAAGTTTTATCCCCAAGATGTAATAACTTAGTGCTGGTAAATGGCAGATTATTGTTTAGGTATTAAATGCCTGCTCTGATGTCCATCACTTCACTTGAACTTGAATGATGACAGGCTTGGTACTCTCCAGCAGTTTGCATTGAAGGCCTCTCTCTACCTGCCTTTTCAGTTCATCCTGGATAGCTGTGTTACAGATAATCACTAACTGCATATTTCAACGATTAAGTTCATCTATTAAAGTTAATCTTGGATTCTGAGCTTTCCACTCCTCTTTGCCATGATAATCCCATGCTCTTTGCACTTCCAAATTGACAGCAGTGTAACTTGACGTTTCAGGGTTGTAAAAGCAATGGTTTTATAGCAACAACCTCCAGTGATATAAGCAAAATGAGATTTGTTATCATTCTGTGAGTTAGAACTCACTATAAATAGAAAGTGTTCAAAAGGTGTTATTTAGTAGTTTGCATTATGCAGCTGTCTATTTAAATCATTTAATTTTGGCATCTAATCTAACTCCCAGTCTCCATCAGAGACAAATAAGAAACCATATGTGAAAGCATCTGTGAAAATCTTCCTTTTATTTATGACAACATTAAAGAGAGGCTCTGATGTCAGTTACTTAGCAATAATAGACGTTCCTTTGCACCTATAGTGCCTGGTTACTTGGGCATATCCTTCTGTGGTATCTTATACCTACTGCTGTTTGCTTCATTATATACAGATGCACAGCAGTGAAGACAGTAATAGTCTTTCTTAATTAAATAAAGCTAAATGTTAATTAGTCAGAAAAATTGATTTATTTTCAGTGCATGAAACTTTTCATTGTGTCACTCTTCTTTTTAAAGAACAGGTTGGATATTCATTTAGGACTTTACATTTTTTCCTTTATTTCTGCACTGTATTTGGACTCTTGTGGTGGGATCTAATCGTCATAGAAAAATTATAGGTCTACAGATGTTTTCAAGATGTTACTCTGTCAGTAGCAGATTATCCCCTGTAGCAAAATCTCATTAAACTGCAATTTACAGAGCTCTGCTGATGTTGCCATCAACCAAAATTAAAGGCATTAATTTTTCAAAGTTCACAGAAGTCCTTACATAAATGATGTAGCAGTTTGCAAGAACAATTTACAGAAGTGTTATTTGCAGAATTAACCTACATTAACAGAACAAATGTTGTAAGGGTATAAGAAGGGATTGGGCAGTGAAATTGCAGATGTTCATGGTTTGTTTTAGGTAGTGGGTGCAAGAAACTGTTGAAACAAACCAGTTATTTTTCTTTGATGCAAAGTTGGGTAAGTAATTTGGAATCTGAACTCTGTCTGTGAAGAGTTAAGCTTATAATAGAGTGATCACCAGTTGGGGACACCCATGGAGACCTTAAATTCTACTTTGAAACATCTGTACTTGATATCTCTTAGAATATTCCCATTTAGAGAATGAGTTTATGTAGCTCATGTTGTGAGTATGCCTCTTCAATAGAGTACCAAATGCTTATCCAGGTATTTATTGGCTTAGGATGTCTATATTTTAACTGAGCCTAGACCTTCCATGTAAAATACACTGGGAAATTTCAGGCTATTGGTGTTTCATGGACCAGTACCAGGGTAAAACTCAGTTAAATTAGTGGGAGGAGATGACCAATTTTCAATATTTGGAGCCATATGCATATGTAATGACGATGTTTAGTGAATGCTCACCTGTCTTTGCAGCACCCCAATGTTCTGGCCAGTGTGGTTGTCATGGTGAAGCCTCCACAGCCACAGTTATCACTTCCACTTCTTTACCTGCTATACTTCCTTATCCACAATTAACATTCAGCTGATGGGTAATCCTCTCCTTCCAACACAAACCAGCCTTGGAGTTAAAAGTCATCATCTCTCCAGAACTGGGAGCCAACAGAAACATTTTATCTTAGTACTTACAAAGCACACACTCCCCACTCATGCATTGTTCTGTGCATTCATAGAAGGTTTCATACCACTGTAACAGGCTGATATATCAACTTTTTTATTCTTCTTTTTTTTTTTTTGTCTATGGCAAACAGTTGTTTAGACATGAGCTGGTTAAGCTGGAACCATATCAGGATGCTTTCCAGGGAAAGCCATTGGTGGCCCTAAGCTTTATTTCTCTTCACTGTTTTGGAAAACATTTGTCTTGAATATTACTTTAGTTAAAGATTTAACCAAAAAAAAAAAAAAGCCCCAAAGATATGTTTTTATCTGTCACTTGCTTTTAGAATTCTCCCATTTTATATTCATGAAAGATTCAGACCTTTGAGAGAAAGAATCCTGTTTTATTCCAAGCAGTCAGTTCATTCAGGTTTTACCCCATGTGTTACCCACATTCTTATCAGCTCTGAAGTGTCTTGCCCACACCAATGGGCAGGTATGAGCAACACCGTGCACTCCATCACCTTAGGAGTGCCTCTTGTCTGAGATCTACTCAGCCTTCCCAGCTATTCAGTTTCCAAGGTGCTTAACACTGCTTTTGGGGTTTTTGGTCTTTGGTGTTCTGTATTTGCAGAAGAGGTGCTGAGTGCTGCTTGCTTTTCAGTATCTGGTTACTGAATTTTAGAGATTAAAATGGGGCAGGGGTGCTCAAGAACAATCCTCCTGAGCGTTGAGGTGCCAACAGAGAAGGTCCCCACACTGTGCTGGTGCCACTGTATTTGTGGGCTGGCTGAAAAAACCAGAGATGGACACGGGAGCTGCGGGAACAGCACAAGCTCACTGAAATGGCACAATTCCCAAATATAAAACCACAACCCAGCAGATTGCTTGTGAGTCACAGTTAGCCTTGGCAATTAGACAGCCTGGATATTTAAATTGTCTTTAGCTGCTAGAGACAGAAGAGTGAGGACTGGATGGTCATGTAGGTCACACCCTTGCCCATGTGTGCAGCAGAGCACAGGGCTGACCCTGGGGACCAAGTCTGGCTTGTGGGGACTGGGGCTGATCCAAGGGGAGTAGGGCTAGCCCAGGGGCTCTCAGATCCCCAGGAGCCTGTACACCCAGAGTAAAGAGAGGAGGCTAGATCAGGCTGGGTATTACCTTGGAACCAGCCATGCTGGGGGGAAATCTGGTGCATTTAGGACTAATGTACTTGTATCTTTTAGGACTGGGTTTGCATGGCAGAAATTCCTTGAGTTTGCAGCAGCTGCAGTATGGACACGTGCCTGATTGGCATCTGCCAGCCTGCTAGGGAATACAGAGCGTGTCCTGAGAGAGCTTGCAGGTTGAGACCATGAGTTATATGGCTTAGAGAACCTGTAACAAGTGTTTGATGCATTAATCCAGTGTAGGTGCAACAATATATGGAAGGGAGAAGTAAATTGAACTGCATTTATTGCCATTTTATAAATGTTGGCTTATTTATAGAACCTACTAAAGCAATTTATTTTGGAATATGGCTGCTAACACTGTACCATGTACATAAATTACATTAGAGATACAAATGTCTGCTTGCTCCTGGAGTATTCAGTGAGTCTACAATTAGGCAAGAGTTGCTTGATAATACAGGCCATAAATTTCTCCCACAGTTTTGTCTTTAAGTTTTTGATTGAATCAGAGTACATAATTTAAAAAAAATGCACGTGGAATGGATCACAGTAACATGGTAACATGCTCTGGTGTTTGAACACAAAAAGTAATGGTGTGTCATAAGATTTTGAGTATCGGTGACTGCAGCTGAACATACTTAAATAAAACCGACTCAATAAGCAAACAAGCAACAAGCCATGCTTTGTCTCATATTGCAGTTTTAATGATGTAGTTAGTGAAGAAGAGAATGCGATCCCTGATTGAGAATTTTTGCATCTCTTTTCCCAAGAGCTGCAGTCTTGATTTCTGCTTGTGTCCCTAAATATAGTGTTGTTTTTCAGACAGTAAATGCATCAGCTTTTTTTCATATTCCAGCTGCCTCTGAGAAACTAGTATAAATCATATTGGCTTTCAATAGGAACATTTTCAGATAATTTCTAAAATTATGCAATGGAAGAATAGTTTGCAAAGGAAGAACATTGTGAAACCACGCCACTTTAGCAACGCATCTGTATTCTGCAATAAGTTTTATTATCTGTCCCTTTTGTGTAGAAAATGTGTGATAAATACTGATCATCACCGTTGTCCTTTTTCCTTCCCATGGACGATAACGTTGCGACTTCAAAGAGTTAAAACACAAGACCGTTTTAAGGACTAGCGGACACGTGTTCCCGATTTGCAGGAAACAATATATATATATTTTCTTTCCGTTCCTGCAAGCTGCTCCCCAAGAAGCCTTACCTTTCTCTGGCAAAACAGCTACTCAAGCTGAAAGTTCCTAGGCGCACACCGCGGCGATTCTCTGGGCAGCAGCGCAGCCTGCCCGCGTCCCCCCGCGCTGCTGCGGGGCTGTGCGCGGCGGGGCGCGGCTGCTCCGCGGGGCCGTGCGCTGCCCGCCGCAGCTCCCCGCACCCCTCCGCGCTGCCCCGGCCCCGCTCCCAGCCCCGGGGACACCGGGACAGCGGCCGGGAGGGTGGCACCGTGTCCCCTCCCGGCAGGGTCCCGCGGAGCGCACGGCAGCGGAGGAGCGCTCGCTCGCTCCTTTTTGGCTTCCCCACCAGCCCGCTCCCTTACCAAGGTGAAAGACGGAGTTTAAAAGTAGTTGGGGGGTAACGTAGCCCATCGCAAATGCACAATGCTTATCGTTATGCTCCCCCAGAAAACAAGCAGGAACCGAAATAAAAGTGTTATATTAGTATTTAATACGCGTTTGGCTACGCAAATGTGGAATGGGTTTTTAAAAGAGATGGCGCAGGGAGGAAAATGTGAGTGTTTTCAAAGAAAACGATATTTCTCACAGCTTTTGATAGATGCTTAAACTTAACTTGGGCTTCGCTTTGCAGAAAATGTGAGAGCCATATGAATGCCTGTGCCTTATGGAAAGCCATGAAATCTAAAAGCATGAACCTCTGTTCACTATTAACGGGTAAAACCCTATTCTTTTTCTCTCTAAGGTCCTGATTAATGGACAAAAACCTTCTTCCTTGTTTTTTTTCACATTCTTTTTGCAATTCCTTAAATGTGAGACAGACAATAAATTATTTGCACAGATCCTACTACATACCAGTTACTATTTGGAGCTTGACTGAGAAGCAGAAACAAATATGGGTATTGTGAAAACCACATCGGGTACAAAGACTGCACACGGATTGCCACTTATAGTCAACAGCTGGGAATAATATGGGTCTTTATTAATCTGAATATTAGTGTTTGCCATTTTGTTTCTTTTTTTAATGATTTTGACAGGATGGTGGGAGCAAAGGCATAAGGGATTTCTTGCTGATAAGGGTGCTCTTAATACTCCCTTTGTGCCAGTTTGTTTACTCCTTTTATGTGGGGTATTTATTTTCCTTTTACCAGCCTGGAACTTCTCTAATTAGAAAGAGAGAACTGAATTTAGAGCTGTACCAAAAATGGCAGTCCTGATCTGCAGTGCATTAGGAAAGGAGACAATGGGATGAAGCAGGCAGGAGAGTGGAGACAAGAAATTTATTACTGGGCATTGCCTAATGAGATGAAAATTCCTTGGGATTTTCAAATAAGCACCACAGAAGAGCAGTAATACCAGTGTTCATCTGCACAAACCTTCCCACGCTTCAATTTTAAAATAATAACTGTGTCTTGTTATGGAAGGACATGGACAGTGCTGGGAGGAAGGATGTGACTGTGGTTAAAGTGAGTATTGGATGCAGAAAGCTTGACCTCTAATTCCACCTTTGGCAGTTTCAGTCAGTGGTAATTCACTCAGCGTGCCTCAGTTTCCCTGCTCGTAAAGCAGTGCTGATTGTGTGGCTGGGCACAAGGGACAGCTGAAATGTACATTCCAGTAGATAAAGCCCGATATAATCTAAGTGCATCATCTTATTTCTGGTTGAAATCCTTGCTTAAACAAAATTCTCTGTGACCTCCCTGAGAAGAGCTGCAAAGGTCAAGGCTATTACATTTGGGCCATTATTACACTCCAGGTCCAGGAACAAGGAAATAAATCACAGATAATGAGAAAAAGTTTCACAAAGGTTTTTTACAAACAGAGAAGAAACTAAAAGTGGAACATTTTCTTGAAAACGGACATTTTCATATACTGTGGAACTAATGATAATTTTACTTCATATTTCTAATGTCTGCAGTTCTTACAGGAAAGACAGGAATGTTGCAGAGCCTTTCAAATCCCCTTCTTTTTTAATGTGGCTGCTTTTTGTGATTATAGGCTTAGACATGATCTGCAAGTTTTAAATTCAAACAAAAGATGATGAAAACGGGAGGTGAAAGTGTTTTTTGTTTTCTATCATCTAGCTCTCTATGCTCTGCTTTTTATGTCATTGTTTTAATAATTTAGCTAAATTGCTGGGAAAACAGACAGTGTTTAAATCAATGTAACAGCCTGGTGTGGACACAAGTGTGTTAGCTATAAAGATATTTATTACAGTATAGCTTTAACGAAAGCAAGCAGCAGTGGTATAAACAAACTTTGTACCAATAATATTCTGCTTGTGATATGAGGTGACACCGATTTTAGCCAAAACATTTTTTCTAATTGATTTGATTACTTTGGTGTAGGAACTGTATTGAGGCACAGCCTATGGTGGGGGAGGTTCTGACGTGAACAAAAAAGGTGTCTTGGCTGTCATGCCGGATTGATTCTGAAAGAATTGGGAGGAATCTTAACAAGGGAGTTATTTACCTTTTGGGATGAGAATAATCATTACTTTTTGTTTGTTTGTTTGTTTGTTTGTTTGTTTTAATTGGTAACATTAAGTAGTGTTTTGGGTTTAGTAATGTTTCTACACTTCAAATTTGTGGTATGAAAATACATGAAAATCTTTTCACTGTGAAAAGATTATGGGGTGGCTTTTCCAAGTAGCTCATTAAGAATTATCTTATTGTATGTATTCAAAGGTTTATGTTGCAAATAAAGTATCTTTCCAGCTTTTGGGAACTAAGTCTCCTAAGAATAAATTGTTTTATATGAAATGCTAGTATTTGAACCGACCCATTTGCTTCCTGAAGATTGAGAACTTGTGTCATATCTGTAGAATATAGTGCATCTTTCCCCTTTTATGCTTCTGTTCCCTGATTATGTTCTGTTTATCATATCAGAAGAGCCTGGGAGTAACTTTGTAAGTGAAGAATAAAAAATGTTGCATTTCCTATTATAGGCAAAATCCTGCCCAAACCATAATAAGGTGAAAGCTTGGAATATACCATGTACACAATAGAACAATTTAAATTTTCTTTTCAAGCATCAGATTTGGTGTGACTGTCCCACAGTTTCTGCTGCTTAATATTGTTAATTATATTGCTCATGAAGTAATCACACAATGGCAAACCAGGCTTTAATGCAAACACACCGAAGGACAGAATTAAGGTTGAATGTTCACCGTTAATGGTGCCTATCCTCATTTTTATATGCTTAACTCTGCAGCTTTAATATTGCATTAACTTGGTTTTTAGAGAGAGCCTTTTGCCCTAAGTATAAGAAAAACGTTGATCTTTTATGTTGTCAGCCAGGGCAGATGCAAATCCTTCTACTTTTTATTGAAGAATTAACCATCTCCCTCTGGAGCACAAATGCCAGCAGTACTGGTATAATTTTATTTTTAAGGCTATGGCCTGTAGTAAGCTGATTGAATGGTATAATATGTTCTATTCAAATCTGACTGCTTATGCACTTCATTTCATAATGCCTTTGAAAATATATCATGTTCCAAGAGGAATACAAGTTATGCATAAAAAAGCTGTTTGTTACATAGCTTGGAAAATGTGGAATCAATTACTATTAGATTTAAGAAAACCAGGAGCCTTTATGATGAAAAAAAATATTATTTGGTTGTAGTAATAATATCAAGTTACAGCGCAACAAATTCCTTTCCCTTAGAAAACTAGTTCAGTTTTAGTTCAAAACAATAACTCTTAGGGGATAGTGAGTGCCTCAATTAATATTATGTCAATTTGCTTTACCATCTGCATGTATTTACTGACCCAGGATATCTCAGAAGGTCCTAAAAATCACCATGTTTACTCAGCTGAAAACAAATCCGAAGATCCCGTTTCATTTTCAAGCCACCAGAACATGTTAGAGTAAGTCCCACGTGCTGACAGATCCTTCAGGTTTTATTTATGGAACAGCATTTGCGTGAGAGATAATAGGCTAAGAATAACCATTACCTCACCTAATTGTTGTCTCCTTAAGGCTTCTAAAAATGTATTTGGGGTTGGAGAGCAGGCAGCACAGGCGGTGTAAGGAGTCCACCAACTGGTACCGTCTGTGTTAGTTACCACTAATCCAATCACTTGGGATCAGATGGTCTCGTGGCAGCTTCTTCCCCCGTGGACACAGAGACAGTTTTAGAATAGAAAGATGTAAGGGCATGTGGTAGATATAAAATAGATATATAATAGCTATATTAATAACAGATAATGGGCAGTAATTGCAATAATAACAAAATAATAGATGCATCAATAAAGCATGCCAGGAAAGTATTGGGCAACTTGTTGGCCAACAAAAATATTTTTTTAAAAAAAGATGCATTTTAACCAAATCCAAGCAAAATGTTTTCTTTGTACTTGTTGAACATTGTTTATTTTGGGCAATGTGTGTCTCTGCTTGCCTGACATTTCCAGCCTGGCCCTGTAGCCAGAGGAGGATATGGGGCAGGAGGAGGAGGACAGGGGCAGTGGGGGGCATTTGGTGAGCAGGGAAAGGGGAATTTTTCTGTCTGCCCAAACATGAAACAGCGGATTCCCTTGCAAAAGAACTATAGGGCATTTATAATGACCTTGAAATCCTCCTCTTCGTTGCCATCCTACATTTCTCCATAAAAAAATCACAGTGACAGAAGAAAGAATGCTCTCATAACTTAGTTCTTGCTTTCATTCCTTACAAACATTGTTCTTTCAAAACACTCAGGTTTTGAGATCCCTTGAAAGACAAAGATCTCAACAGCAGCTTGGGTGTGTTCGAAAACTTTAAAAGTTGCTGAAGATTTAGGAAGAAGTTTGACTTTTTCCTGATTATATCATTTTGACTTCAAAACAAAGCCTTCTTAATTTTTAGTTCTTACGTTTTTCTTAAGAAAATTAAAAATATTTTACACTTTTATATATTTTAAGGGAAGCAAAACCGTTCCCTTGAATTTCTGGTAGCGGAACACAGTTTTATTTGGGCAACATTATGTAAGTAATATATGGGGCAAATCTGACTCCTTCTCCAGAGGGCAAGAGACCAAACCTCACAGGTCATTTAACAAACAACCAGAGGACTGAAATAGAAATAGGAAGATTTTTTTCTTCATGGAGCCCTGTGTCATCAGTTACACTGCCCAGGTGGTAATGGAAAGCTGTGCAAGGATGCAGCATTTAGGCTTCCTCAAGACATTCCTGCTCACCTGAGCCTCAAACCTCAGTGCTTTGTTATGGGAAACCTTTTATGTGTGAGAGACCAAACTGTGGCAGGCCAAGCTTGGGCATAGGAAGACCATTAAATAAGGATTTCCTTTAGGAAAACATTTCTCCCACTTGAAGGAAAGGTTGGATATTAACAGTGTCTCTTACCATTTCCTAGGCAGGTGGAAGGTGATTTCCAATCATCCTAGACAGAGATTGAAAGTAGTTTAATACAAATATGGTGGGGTATATATGTGTCAATGTATGGGCAGGAATAGGATCTAAAGATTCACTGAAATACACCTATTTCCTAGTATGATTAAGGAAGATACAGAGAAGCTTGAGATGTTCACTGAGAAGGGAGTAGCATCCAAACCTGGAGTGATAAAGTGATCTACCAATTAGTGAACACTTTTAATTTAAAGTTACAACAAGTTATTATGACTATATTTGTAACTACATGTGTGCATTAACTGGAAATGATAATTGGAAGAAGAATTTAATTTCTATGTACCTGTACATTTTTCCTTGTTTGTGGCCTCTGCCTGTAATTACACTTCCATGGTAGCCTTTGGGCATGCTTTGATTTAATCCACTGACTCCAGCCAAAGCTACAGGAGATGTGAATTATGACCTTGCCTGGGAATGCCTTCTTATTTAGGAAAACATTTGAGTGAATGAGATTAATGTTTCCCTGGGCCTGTACCAGAGGAGTGAAGCCCAGACTTCTTTTGCAAGACCACAATGAGGGTGTACTCCTTTGAGTTTGTGAAATATATGAACAAAAATATCTCTGGTGGTTCTGGAGGTAATCTTCCAGTCTGGGCCTGCATTTCAACACTTACACAATTTACATGGGCTGGTATAATTGCAAAATTCTTCAGGACTTAGTAGATCTAAATATGAGATTCTTCTTTGAACAGCACAGCTATAAAGCAGCAATAAAACAAATTTGGGCCTTCAGCTGGCCTTTTATTTCTGAGCCAAACAACCTCTTTCTGATGAAAACCTAGAGACAAGTGCAGATTCTACTAAATTCGATGAGAATTTTGCTAATGACCTGCATAAATCAGCCATACTTCTTTAAGATAATGTTTTCACTCCTATTTTTGAAAAGACATTATCATTATTGCAGCTCTACAGAGAGACTGTGAATAGTTTAAAGATCTCCTAAAGGAGAGAAGAAACAAGGTGAAATCCTCACTCAGTGCAGCCACATTAAGCAAGGTGCAATAGAAGAAAAGTTCCAAAAAGCATTCTGTTTAAAGGACTCTTTTAGAAGACTGTTCCTCACAGGTTCACCTTGCGTGCTACAACTGGGAGAGGAAAAAAACCCACTGGACCAGCACAGGCAGACATCTGAAGTTCAGGAGGTAATGGCATTATGTTTGTCTGGGCACTTGAATTCAGTGGGTGGTGGCACCAGTGATATTCTCCTGAGCAGTTTTCTTGAAGCAGGACTGCTGCCTCCCCCAGTGCCCGGGCTGGTCCTGCTCAGGGCATGTGCCCAGTGCCCCACTCCAACCCTCCTCAGAGGCCACTGCTCATTGCTTAAAGGCCTTTTAAGGAGAGCCTCTGGGCAGTTCTATTGGCTTCTAATTGTCTTCTTCTCAAACAGTAAACGAGTTCCATTAACTTTGAAAGCAGTAAGTCAGAACCAGAGGAAGAACATGAAGCTAAATCACCAGAACATATGTGCAATGCCAAGGGCCAGGCTTTTATTTGCCTGTTTTTCATTTACTTAACTTTTTGGAACTGCTTTTTTTTGTTGCACTTTTGACACACAGCACATGGATGTGTAAACAAGACCGACTTCCTAAACAAGAGAACTCATTAAAAGTGAACAGTGTGTGAATCTGCTGCTGCTTCAAAATAGGAAAACTGTCTTACCTCAGGTTTGGAGGGAGTGAGTACTGCAAACCCCTTCCAGGGCATCATTAACATATTCTAAACCGTTATCCAAAACATCCCCTACACTGGCTCCTTGGGTCAGGGCCTCAAGGTTGCCACTCCATGTGAGCACTTCAAGAGCTGCAGTCCCTTAGCTGGAGATCAAACAACATTTTCTCCACACAGAGAATTAAACCAACACATGAGGGTGCCTTTATCAAACTGTGTTTGATAATGAAGGCTTCAAAAAGCTAGGTGGGTCAAAATGTCAGTGTCTTTCTTTTGGTCTGTTCAGGTTCTGTATTGCCATACAAATTATAGAGGAAAAGCCTCAGAATGAGAGATGCCTGTTATTTCCCTTGGGAACTATTTTATTGTTGGCAAGAACTTCTCTTCTATATGCTTGCTTCCCCCCCCTCCTGATTTCTTGTGCTTTTTCCAAGTGATGTTATCCAAAACAGTCCTTGTCTATCTCTTTATCTACCAGCATCTTAATTCCCTATCCATAAACGGATATCAATACATCTGTGGGCAATTCATGAAGGAAAGCAAAGTCTCTGGTATTGATTTTTAAACTAATGAATAGAGAAAATTAATACAACTCTTCCCAACATTCTGTCACTATATATTTTGCTTGGGTCAAGTTGCCTGATGAGTGGAATATGTACAATAAAAAAAAAAGTAATTTAAATGTCTGATGCTTTTTAGAAGTGATTTTATGCAAAAAACTGGTGTAAATTATGCAAGAAACTGGTGTCCATTATTGCGTGGTAGTGGATAGACCATGAAGCTGCTCTGCAGAATGTAAAAAGCATGTAAACAATCAGAAAAGGGAATTTGAAAATGAAGGGAAGTGAGCAAAGAATACCAGCTGATGAATAAAACATTTCCCAAAGTTCAGAAAAGTCAGCTGGTCTATGTTAAAGTGGTTGCCAGGCAACTCATCTTTTAAAACAAGTACTTCTGTGGCAGATAACTCATAAAGACATTGAAATGGCAAAATTAACTGCTCTTGAACAATTTCTTCGATACATTAGGTACAAACAGGCTTTCATTCATCATCAGGCGCGCATATCTTCTTGTTATAACTTTTTTTCCTTGAACAAATGCATGTATTTTGTCCAAAGCACCACATTTTTAACTCTTTCATCTTATTCCCCATGAGGGAACAGCTAGGAATCTCTGCCTTAAATCTGGGCATTGATATAAATCTAGTTTGGATGAAATAGGGGAACTCATTCTCTGTTTTGGAAAACAGGCAGTTTTGTATGGTAGGATTAGAGCACTTGCATGTAAAGAGGGGCTTGGTTGCAGTCCACCAAATATTTTCCATGAGACAGACTGAGAGTGCAGCCAGAGAGGGAGAGGCTCCTGTAACAGATTGTAAAAAAAAACTTCATGAAAAAAGCAGGCAGATCCTGGCGGTTCTTTCTGTGGAGAGGAGGATAAAGCAGTAACTGGAGGGGAAAACTGATCATATGGAATAATTTATTTGACTTTTTCTTTTCCAATTTTTAACTGAATAAAATTGTGTGGTGTTTTTTTTTTTTTTTTCCTTTACTATTGTGTTCATTATTCATGATTTCTCAATGAGCACTTTAGTGAAACGCTGAACACAAAGGATGTTTGCAGGCTGATCATGGTGCCTGTGTTTTCAGCACTTTGCTGCTTGCTGTTTATCATTTGTAATTGATCACCCTTCATAGTAAGATACTCTTTCCATCTTCAGATTGTATAACTAAAATTTTTACAAATGAGAAAGGGAAAACTAAAAAAGTTTCCAAGGACTTCCACAAGATTATTGTTTTCTGTTGAATACAACAAAGTAGTAGCTTTACTGAACTAGAAAACAAATAATAAAAAAGCTCATACTAACTTCAAAGCAAATCTGTAGCATTTCATAACCTGTTTGGGAATGTTTATAAATCCTTTTTTGAGTGCCTGCTCATCTCTGCCACTTGGAAAATACCTGGGATAACCCACCTCTGGAACAGAGCAGCACAGGGTTGTGATCCTTTCCTGGGTATTTGATTACTGCCAGCAATGCCACCACAAGTGAGAAATCCTCAGTCTTTCAATTTGTGGTTGTGCTCCTGAGTTGCCTTCTACTGGTGATTCAGCCATAAGCATTATTTCCTCAACCACAGTCAATAAAACAAAACAAAACAATCAATCCAATGACTGTGCAAAGTACCTTTCCTGTAAAATGTTCAGATGTACCACAAAAATAGTTATTGAGATGCAAATTAATGCAGTGTCGAGTCTTTCTGTTGGTAGCTCCCAGTCAGTCCTTTGCTGCTATGGGGACATGTGGCTGATGTTAGGACAGGAACTTTTCACTTGGCATCCTGCTGCTCTCCTGGGACATTGCACTCAGAGCAGAACCTGTGGCCCGGACACCAGTCCCTTGGTAGCAAATCAGCCCCTGGCTTTCCATCTGAACATACCTTAGCTTGGTTTTGGAGTGATCTTACTAAAAATGTTGGAGAAAGAGATCAGGATGAAAGTTGGGTAATGTTTTAATATAATACATTTTTCATGCTAGCGTTAAAAATGTGCAGTAATTTTTAAGGTCTGTAATTTTTTTGTCCTCAGCCAAGTCATACAATCCCATTGAAATAATTAATTAAGGCGCAGATAAGTTTAACTCTCAGAATACGCTTTTTAAAACAAGAATTAGGAAAAATTTGTTCACTGAATGGATGGCCTAGCATTGGAACAGACTGCCCGGGGAAGTGGTGGAATCACCATCCCTGAAAGTGCTCAAAGCCCCTGGTGTTTGATGTGGTGTTTCGGGACATGTCTCAGGGATGGGCCTGGCTCTGTCAGTTCAGTGGCTGCACTTGATCTTAGAGGGCTTTTCCAATCTATGATCCTCCTGATTTTAAATGTTTATTATCAGCATTTTGTTTACTCTTTGCCTGACTCTCTGACCTTTGACATCTGTGCTCAGAATACCCTCCTGGGCCCTGCAGCCAGCGAGTGCTGTGACACGGGGCGTGGGTGGATTCACCTGTGTGGGGACAGGGAGGTGATGTCCTGGGCACCACGGGCACTTCCACTGTGGGCTGGGATGCCAGGAACACCACTGGAATACACAGCTAATGCACCATCTTCCCCTGCATGTGTATATAAATATATATATGTGTGTGGATAATTAATGCACATAATTACTTAGATTGCTTGATACAGATACTTATTTTTGTTTGTAGTAAATATGTCGGAAGGCTTCAGAAACACAGTTAATGAGCCTATTTAGCTATTCAAAAGACACAGGATCTGAAACTTTGGGAGTAGGAGGTGTTGCAGGAGCTGTAGCCCATTATTCAACTCCTGGGGTCAGACCACCAGCAGCTGTAAAAATCAATAAGGCTTACAAGGATGAAATAAACTTAAAAAAGAAGCATTGACAGAGAATATTCCACAAAGCCACTGTTGATCAGGCTGAGCCTGTTCATACTGAAAGCTGGGGAAGTTTTACTCTTTACTCTAAGAGCCTTTGGCCAACATCATGAACTTGCAGGATTCTTTGGGCAGTTTCCCAAAGTCCAGTCTCCTGATGGATCCAAAACGTGCCTGGATACCACAGTACTGGAGCACATTGAGGCAGTGTGTCTCACCATCACTCCTTCCTGCACTTCATTGATGGTTTTGATGACTCAGACACCAGTTTTGTTTGTTTGTTTTCTTTTCAGAACATTTCAGAGTATTAAAAAAACCACACAACCCTGCTGGTCTTGCAAGCAAAATCAAGTTGTGCAGATACTAATAGTACAGACCTGAGAGACCTTCATATAACATGTTAGTGGTGTAAATTTCAATATACACAGAAAGCATTCTAAATAGTATTCCAGATAGTGGGAATAACATACATATTCTCATACCATAATAAATATTCTCCTCTTTCTCATTCTCCTATATTCTGTCTGATTTGATATCATATCAGATTTCACTGCAAAGACAGCTGTAATCCATATTTTTAAGGCCAAAGGAAGTATTCACAGTTGAAGGCATCTGGTATTGGAAGACGTATTCCTATAGAAAAGCAGTCACAGCCAACATGTCAGGAAAAATTTTGGTCCCTGCTTTATGTAATGTACTTAAAATAAATCCTGGCTAAACACAATTATTTTCTTTTACAATAAATAATTTTGTACAAGTCTGATGGACTTTAAGATTTTTTTCATGTGTTTGAAATGGTCAAAAGAGTGCATTTGCCAAGCCCAAGCAGTCATGAATGTGTCAAGCCCCTGAACAAAGATGAGCAGAATAAATAAATTAAAAAAAAAGAAAGTCTGAGAAAATAATGTTGTGTCTGTTATGTGCTGTCTCCTTTCATCTGCTTTATCATTCATGCTTGCTAGATTTTCTCTGCAGTTGGGAGGGTTAGAAAATGAGAAACTGAGGTTTTGCATAATCACATGATTCTAGGAAATGCACTTTTAGGGAAAATGACCAAATGTCACAGACAGTTGACAAGCATGACAAGCCATGAGAGGGTGCTGTCAGTTTCTGGGTGTGAACTTCCAGTTTTAGCCAAAGTTATGAACATAAATATACCATTTGTTACTTTGGAGTAGCATTTATTTATTAACTCATTTCACCAAAGAAATAGTCAACTTTGCAAATGTCTTCAAATAATTTGCTGTCAGATGGTTTGCAACACTTTTTATGGCCTCTGTAATTTAGGGTAAAGTGATTTAAAATATATACCTTGATTAGATCTACATTAGTCTTATATTTTTTATGTCAAATTATGTAAAAATGGAAATAATGATTAATTTTGCTATAGGAAATTTCACCGAGTTATAATAATTTCAGTCTTATCTCTTTGAGCTGCATGTTCCTCCTATTGCTTTAAAACTAATTTAGGCCACATTATATACAAAATTAAATCTTACTTTTATAGCTACACCCTTGGGGTTCAATGAAAAGACTTTATGAGCTAGAAATTAAAAGTACTGGTTGAAAATACTATTACATTATACAAGCTATTATTAAGGCAATTTACAAAGTTGGTATTAAAACTATGCACATTTTTCATTGTTAGCACCCATATATTCAGCAAGCCCATGGGATCATTTTGTATATAATCTGGCAAATAAAATCAACTGAAAGGTAAACAGTAAGTCCACAACATTTCTGGATAGGGAGAATTGCACTATAATACCTGTAAAGCAGATTTAGCTTCAGATTGTTATTAGTTTAGGCAATACACACCACCTTTGTTAAATGTAAAAACCAGTTTGAAACTGTGTTCCACAAATATTGGAGAATACACAGAACTCTGAGTTTGCTTTCTCATAAAAAACCCAGATATCTCATATTCAATGAAATTTAATTTAGCAATATCTATTTTGCATCTTAAATGTGCAGTAACATTGATTTTTGACTCCTATGTATATTTCCAGAATTTGGAGGCAATGTAATTGCTTGTTTTGCTTGGACTGTAGGTAACATAATGCATGGCTTAATGCCTTTATTTCTGAACACTGATGTAAAAAACCTTGCAACGTGATTTATGGTCTTTTGATTTCAAGGATGCCTAAAGAACAGAGACCACCAAGAAGCAGGGTGGAATATCAAATATTTGCCCAAGATGACAATACTGAGACAGAACCACATGAGCATGAAGTTGGTCCTTTAATGTTATATTTTTATATGTTCCACATTGGAGCACCCTAGATGTTATATCAAGATGAGACAACTGTGTTTAAACAGAAGGGGAAAAGATTTCTCTTTCCTCTCTTGGGGAAACCCACTGCAATGGTGGAAATGTTTTGTCAGGAAAGCTGCTAGCAGGCCTGGCTGGGTGCAGTGTGAGTGTTGGGAAGAGCTGGAAGGATGGAGCATTTGCAGCAGCACCATCACTACTCAATCCCTTCCTGCTCTGTGGCTGCAGGAGCCTTGTTGGAAAGGTCTTGCTGCTGTGACTCAGAGGTTTTTGCCACCTACTTTCACTCTAATTTTACAGAAAAACTGCCACATTGTTGATGGAGTCAGAGGACAAGGAAGTGCATTCTTCCCTTGGTTTCCAGGACTGGGTTCTAGCTAGCATTTGGCAATAAGTTGAGAGGACCTGGGTTTTGGGATTTACCTGTTCTGAGGTTTAGGCCTGTGATTTATTTGGACCCTCAGTTCTTGCAGAGGAGTCTGGGAAAATACTCCCCAGACTTTTTGAAAGGGCTGATCCATGAGGTGCTAGATTTTAACCAGACTAGGAGAGAGCAAGGATGCTCAGGCTGCTGCTCCAGGTTCAGTGGGGAGCTGGATATTAATTAAAAACCTGTCCAGATTCTGGGTAAAACAGCAAAATTGTTCTTGCTACTACCCTTTGTGGAAAGCTTGTGGCTCAGGAGCTGCCTGGGAAGGAAGAACTCGTGTAAATGTGCTGCCCAGTCATGGGCATCCAGCTTTCAGGGGATGCTGTGGGAGTGCTGAAAGACAGAGAACCTTTCCTTGGATGCTCAGCAGTCAGCCTCTGCAGGAAAAGTATGGATTAGGTGTCAAAGGTGACTGGCACACTGTATAATCAAGCCAATAAACTCTGCTGTGTTACTGAGCAAAAGAAATTTTGACTGTTCCTGTTGTGTTGAGACAGGGAATTCCATGCAGAAATGTTGTGTACAGCTGTTGTGACCTGAAGTGTGCTGCCAGTCTGCACTGAGGGGTCACAGAAACACCTGAAAGTGTCTGATTTTATTTATGTGAGGGATCAATAATGCTTTAAATGAAATAACCCAAGAGTGTAAGCTTTAGGAACTCTTTTTTTCCATCTTACAAGAGCAGTTTGAGAACAAACATGATTTTATTTAGCTAACAAAACCTCCTCTAACCACCCAACTTTATTCCCATTGCTGACTATAAAGATATGATTTATAGAGATTAAAGAAGCCTAATAAAAAAGGAATTGCTCTGATATTGTATTTAATTTTGACAGTCTCTATTATCTTCTTACTGTCCCTTAAAAAATATAACTATTACAGTATAATGCAAACATTGCTATTATTAGATATTCATATTTTATGGCCTTGGAAGATGTTGACATATAATTAATTTGATTATGGATAAAGTAATTCAATTTTAGATTGCCTACATTAATTTATTAAACACTGTAAAAGATAATAGATTGAGTGCAAAGGGAAATGGAAGAAATTATGTGTACTCAGAAAACTATCAAGCATGTTTAACATGTTTGTACAGAGAAAGCAAAAAAAAGACATTATGTAATACATCAATCAACCCACACAGATTACATTTCAAAGCCTTTTTATATTGAACAAATGGAGCTTGATTTTTAGTCTTTTAGAAGTATCTGAATTTACAATAGTATAAATTTATAAATAATGCATTTTACTCTTGTTGCTATTGTTATTATGGCCCGAGGATCAAAGCCTTAAATTAGGTATCTGAATTAAATATAACCACCCCTAAGAACTGATAATCAGCCCACCAAATCCTATTTATATAACTTTTCAGATTTAAATGTCTGAATTAATTTTTAAAAAAATATTTAGAATGAAGAAAAAAGTTTAGGGATGGGACACATCAAACCACAGGACAGTCCTGGAAACCCTTTCACATACGTATCTTCTTCAGTGTGTGGCTGTCCTCCCTTGAAAGGGGATCCTTGTTCAAGGAATGTTACCCACACCGATTTCAGGAAATTGTTTTACATAAAGTTGGTATAATAATGGTTCTTATAAATAAAATGGTATGAATCTGATCAGATTTTTTACTGAATTACATATTCTCAGTAAAATCAATGAATGTTTATGTGCCTGCATGCAGGGATCTCTTTTTGTATGGTTTCTTCCTTCATCTAATTTTTCCTCTTATAAAATAGTGTGTTTTTCCTATCCTTGTACTGAATTGTATCTTCATCACTTTCCCACTGGTCTTAGCAGAAATATGTTAGGATCTTCTTAAGTCTTGGAGAGTTTTGGAGAAATACATTTACCTGTGCAAACTAAAGCTTTGTATGGGATTGTTTTAGATTTTGATACTACTGATTTTCTGTCTTCCCTACTGCTTTTAATTTACTGTTTAAATTTTATTCTGAGGAAACCATACTTATAACAATCTTTGATCCCAGGTCTACAAACATGTACACCCTTACAAATATGAAGAAACACGATAGTCAGGAGTTACCCATATAATTACACCTACTTAATTACAGGTTGAATTGTTATTCAGGATATGGACACTGTACTTATAAAATTTTTTTCTGTGGTATGTTAGAGAAAATTTTTGACTTACAAAGACTAAAGGCAACAAAATCTTCAACTCTTATCAGGAGTTACTTTGTCATATCTTTCAAAGATGAGTTGAACTTTTAAAGGCTAAGCTTTTCTTATGAGAAAGCATGATAAAATACAGAAAATATACTTTAAGCTAACGTCTTGCAGTATGTTTTAAAATGTTTTTGCTAAAACAAGATGTTCCTGGATGAAATGTCACTCAGTTCTAAATGAGAATTCATTTCAAAGAGAGCATTTTTGTCAGTATGTTTTATTGCCATAATATACTACATTTGACATAGATAAACATCAAATTTTGATATGCTTAGGCCAAGATACGTAACCTTTCTCCTTCTTCAAAGTCTTGATTTTAAAATTCTGAATTATGCTGTGCTGATTTGTTACCTTCAAGCTTGTCTGACACCCACCTATTTTGAATTGATGGGAGTACTATTAGATTGAACCATTTCCTGGGGTGCAGTCATATATTTTTGAAATCTAATCACAATGAGCTCTTTACTACAAGAAACAATAGCTGGATATTACTGACATCCTACAAAGCAGATAGAAGGAACAGAATATTAAATGCCCAAGTTAATTCCACACATAAAAGAGAGATTGGTTTAACTTTCTCTTATCATATTTCATAGTAGTCTTACATACACAGATGTGAAATAAATCTATTACTGCAATAAAAGCACTCCTTTGCTATTAATAAGCTCCAATGAATAACGAATTTGGTAATGCTTATTATTATAGTTACTATTTAATGCAAGCAAAAACTGAACATAATCTTCAAGTGTGGTCAAGTAAAATCTCCTCTGTCCTTGTTATTTATGATTCTGCTTTCTGAAGGTCAGATTATTTTTCATTCTCTTTAATAATTCACTAGGTATACTAAATGTTTACTTCATGTCTGAACGACAACCAATCTTGTTTTAATTAAATATACCTTCTGACATTGTTTTAACATATCAGTGAATTCAAATCAGTTAGTAAAATGTTAAGCAAATCAAATTTGTAGTCACTCTCCACTTTGAATATCCACTTCTCTAGTTTCTTCCCACCTGCTGTCATGTGTTAATTTTTTTAAAGCATCATCTATTTGCAAAAAAAAAGAAAGAAATTGGTATTGTCTTGTGTTGTTTCATCCTTAAAGTGAAACCATTTGCAAGAAAATGATGGGTCCCTAGTGCTGAACTTGTTTGCATATTAATTTTGTTAGCCTTACCTCCTGTGGTCTTTAGTTCTGGAAGGCCTATTAGATAATACACAAGATAAATTTTCCCTGGTATCTTACAGCTAGTCAGAGGAAAATAATCCTTTCTTCTTAAAACTTAAAAATTGCAATATTAGCCATGCATATTTTCCCTCCATTTTATCAGTAAGGATTAATTTAATTAAGCACAATAATCTAGTCAATATTGGTTATATTTGTTTCCAGGTCTCAAGAAATTTGTGCTTATGTTAATAAATGTGTCTCAAATTATAACGGATAAGAAATGGATTCTGTGCAAGATTCTGTCCAATCTGTGGTGGCAGAACGGGTGGAATTTGTGTTTTATCTGAAATGCAGAAGCCAAGGGAAGCTGAGTAGCTGGAATAGTTGTGGTCACATACAAATGTCAGGCACTTCACATGGTTACAAAAGCAGATTTAGTTGGATGAGGTTGGATGGCTGGAGACGCTTAGCAAAGATGACTGGCGAGGTTTACAGAAGTGTCCAGGCAGACAAGACACAACTCCTGTTTTCAGCCTGTGCCAGTGAATATTTTGGCATTTTGGGGAGTTTCTCTAAGTATCCAAGTACCTGCAAATTCCTTTGGACATCTGTCTCAGGGTTGTGATTACTTAGCAGCTGACTTTCAGTATGTTCCTCTGTGCCTAGGAAATGAATTTGTGGTGAATTTTGGTGTGAATTTTGGTAAGAAAGTGCTGGTGTTACATCTTGCCCCTTACAAAAGACAAATTACAGGTAAAATTTCTTTGACTGCTTGAATGTATTTGCTGTTTGCACTCAAGTATCATAAGCTTTTTGTCATAACAAAAGAAATGTGTGAAAATGCTCAGTTTTTGACAGACAGCTTGTTTTTGAGTTATGTTTTCCCTCAAAACATCCTCTGCTTTTAGAACAATGGAACTGTTAATATGTCTCAAAACTTTATAGCTGAGCAGAGACCAGTCAATTTGTTTCAGGATTTCCAGCTCATACTCTGAAAACAAAGTGA
Organism: Phylloscopus trochilus trochilus; assembly: GCA_016584745.2. Classification (NCBI taxonomy): domain Eukaryota; kingdom Metazoa; phylum Chordata; class Aves; order Passeriformes; family Phylloscopidae; genus Phylloscopus; species Phylloscopus trochilus. Next base: position 6,197,643 of record WQNJ02000041.1, on the reverse strand, counting down.
CCCCATCTTTAGGCTAAATTACATCATTATTTACTGGCACTGCCTATTGTTTAAAAATGGCACACAATCCTAAACAAGCCTATAGTAGTTTTTTAGACTCTAAAAGTATAGTGGAAAAAAAGGTATTTTCATAGTTGCTGACATCTCTGATTTACAATTGCATTGGGAACTAGCCGTCAAACAGGTTTTTTTGTTGTTACCAGATGTTTCTAAATATCTGTTTTATTTTTTAATGGAAATCCTTAAGACATGCTAAAGACATTTTTTCCTCATATATATTTAAAATCATTAAAATATTCTTAAATCACAAACTGTATGTAGACATTCTCTGCTCCTGAGAACTGTTAAATCATTATCTCTCACGCTTGCATTACCTGGGAGGCTTTCTGGGAAAGAAAATTCACCTTTTTTCCTCCTGTACTAACCCACACCTGAATCAGACATGCAGGGAGAGAGCACTCTTAAGAGTGTGCCAAAAGTGAGGACCCACACCAAAAGCACAAAACTTGTTTAGGTGATTTCCTTCAAAGAAAACACCTATCAAAACTCACAGTTTATCCCTTTTGCTGTAAGTTCGTTAGCATTGAGACAAATGGAGAGATTTAGGGAAAGGGTGTGGTATCTGCCATTGTCAAAAGAGAACAGATTTTTCTACTTCACTATGAGATTATCAATATTGACCAATTAAATGTGCAAAACATATTTTGTGTATTTAGATTCAAAGATGTTAGAGATAATGGTCTGAAAGCATATAAAAATGATTTTTCCCCCATTACTACTTGGCCATGGGATAAGTAATGGAAATAAATACACAAGCCATCAATAAGTAATCACAGACAAGATCTACTCTGTTTCCTCAGGCATACCTCTTGACCTTTCAATATTCCTGTTGTCCCTCTCTTTGCATATTTGATCTGTTTAGGCTGTGGGGTGTCTGAAGAGAGAAGTGGTTTTACTGTGTTTGTGGAGCACCCAAACAGTTGGGAGATCTCGGTTTTCTGCAAAGCCTCAAGGCACCGCCAGGCTGGTGATGCAACAACCAATATTTCAATCTACTGAAGTTTCTGCTTTACTGCTAGAAACAGGATCTATCAATACATAATGGCTTTCATCCCGTGCTCCTTCACCAGAGCGCTTGCCTACCACGTGCAGAGACCTGATCTCAGCAGGGGTCGTTTGCTGCCTCCCAATTTCTGCTACTGCTTTTGCATATGGCTTGTAGGAAGCAAGGAGCAGGAGATGGATTTTGCAGCAGATTCTGATAGAGAAGAAGTGACATCACCATGAGATAGAAAGGGGAGAGCAATGAGCTTCCCTGCAGGGCAAGGAAGAGTAAAAAGAATGTCATGGCAGTGTATTTGGGGAAGCAGGTTGGAGAGAAGAATGAACAGAAGGAGAGAGAGCAATAGAGACAACAGGAAGAAGACTAAAGAATGAGCAATGAGACAATATGATTAGAGCTTTTTTTCCACCAGGGAGAAACATTTGCAATGCAAACAATTAAAATCATTAGACTTTCCTAATAATGTTTTTCCATGCATGTAATCATGGCGAGTGCCAAAAGGACGGGGAGGAAACAGCAGGCAGGATATTTTTGGGTGTAAATGAAGAAGTGGGACTTGAGATTTGCAAATGGGAGACTTGTGGTTGGATATAGGTTATTGGCATGTAATGGCAGAAGAAGTGGTCTGAATGGATTCTAGGGGATGGATAGTATTCTGTGTCCTAGATCAAACTGTTCCTATTGAGATTAACAGTTTTCATCAATGTTAAACGTACAGACTTGTTTCTATACTGAGAGTATCTTTTATCTTCTCTGTAAGTATTTAATACATAAGGAATGAAAATATTGCTTTTCACTGACTGTAAGCCTATTGTAATTTCTTCCTTACTTAAAAGGAGAAAATACCCTAGTTGGAAATTTTTTTAACCTTTGAGTAGCAAACAGTATCTGGTAAATGCAGGTATTTCAATCAGATGAAAACTTAATAGAAATTATCTTCAAAGACTTCTGGGATAAGTTTTAAATGTGGTCTTGTGAAAAGTCACTACTTTGTACTCAGAGAATATGAAGGACCTGATACCATCTGAGTGTGGTAGAACCATGATTAAAACCTGGTAATACCCAGAACCTTTCACTGTTTCTACCCTGGCCAGTCTCTGCCAAGGAACAAGAAAGTGACTTCAGTATTCTTATTGAAGAATAAGAATAAGACATTCCAATGCCAAATTGTCTTCATGTGAATGTAGTCTTGAGATGCATTTGTTTAAGTAAGGGCAGGTACAGCTGCTCAGCTTGTCTTCCTGAACACTGCACAGGAACATTAATCTGCCATTTTTGTCAGGCTACCCTGGCTCCACTTGAATATTTGAGTATTTTATGTTTCTCCTCATTGGAAAAAAATCCTGAACTCGAAGTTCAGTTGAATTCAATTTCTTTTCTATGTTTGATAGTTTCGTAAGTGTTTATCTTTAATGTTGCCACAATGTTCTCTTTCCCAGCAATTAATTGCTAGGTTTTATTTTCAATTTCATACAAGTTTATTTTATCACTTTACATCTTTATCTGTCAAACTCATTAGCTGTTTCTGTGAAAACTTCAGTAATTTCTTCAGGGATTTTTTCCCAGGTCATAAATAAACAAGAAATAATCCTTCAAAATAGAATTTCATGATTCTTCCTTCCTTTTTCAAATAGCTCTTGTCTTAACAATCAAAGCCAATTCTTTATCTCTTCAGTAGTTTCTGTCACACTATTTGCAAATCATACAGTCTAGTGCTGAGTATTGTACTGGTATCTCCACAGACCTTGAATCAACTGAGGTAGAATTTCCCCTGCTGACCCACTGTTACTTCTTCCAAGCTTTCTATCCAGCTTACTCATCATGATTTCTATCCTGTGCTTTGGCATTAATTTTTCTAAGCAATACATTTTATATTTCTCTAATGAAGTTTTCACTATACTGATCTGGAGTATTCATATGTTTAAGAAAACAGGTATCAATTTGTTTTCATGTTCAACACGTGGTGAAGTCACTTGAATGGCATCAGTAAGAATTAAACATTCTGATTTGGATCTGATCCCCATTTTGAATTTGTTGAAACAGTCTCACCATAGGTGTTTGTGTCAGCTTTCTCCAATCTATTAGTGCCTCCAAGGTTTGAAAAGGAATCTCTCTCTTTTTTTTTTCCTTTTTTTTTTTTTTTTTTTTTTTTTATCTTTTTACTGCTTCCTCCTTCCTCCTGAGTAGTTTTGACAGAAGCTTTTTTGTCATGTACAGGCATTTCGGCTTCCTGACCTAATAGTTTTGCTGATCCTGATTTTCTTCCATAATTCTTCTTGTTTCCTTAGGAAATGTAAATCTGCTGCAGCATCTGTTAGCTATCCTTGTTTATTAATAATTAGGCATGAATGTAATTATAAATTCTTTAATAATTTACCTTTACCACCTCTGAGAGGCCCATAACTGATCTCTTGTTTAAACATTTCAGATCTTTGTCTTACATTATTTTCATATATCATTCTCAAAGTGTTGACCACATTGTTGATACAAGCAAAATCTCATCCTCAGCTCTTGCCAGGAATTTATCTTTGAATGTGTTATCTCTTCTAATTGGACATTTGGGAGAGAACAGATTGCTGGAAGCTCAGCCCTATGGCTCCTTAATTCATAGCTGCTTGGCCCTTGACTAAAATAAAGCTGCATGGAGCTGCCTGATTTAAGAACTCAGAGTATTAAGAGCAGCAAAGGATGAGATACAGCAGAGCTGTGTACTTTTATGCTCTTTATACACCCTATTTGGATCAGGCTCCAAACACTAACATTCACTTTTCTCTTCATTTACTTTTGCCAAATTAATACTGCTGAAGGAACCAAGCACAGAGGAATCTCCAGCCATTGAGGGGCTATTTTGACTGAATATGTAGTGGAAAATGAGATTAGCAGACCAGAAATCTAGTCCTCTTCAGGAGGTGAACAGATGTGTTCCTCCAGCCTCAGCTGTGCTGGTGGAAGATATTAGTGACCGCAGCCTGTCTCTGGGTGGTTATCAGGCATCCCAAATCCCTCCGACTCTGCGAGGAGTGCTGCTCATACAAGCTTCCTCTAACCTATTTTTTTTTTTTTCAAAATGCACTAGATTAGCAAAGACTTACTGTTTATCTGAACTAACCTGGCCTCCTTGGAAGTGGAATAAGCCCGGGTAACCCGCTTCGCCAGCAGATCGGTAGGGGCAGCAAAGAACAGCGGACAGCGATCCCTGTCCCTGGCAGAGCTGCTGCAAAGCACACGTCTGGCCAGACCCCAAATGCTGCTAGGTACACGTTTTGCCTCCTCCCTATCCCCGTGGTAATTCCACATCCATTTAGTTTTCTAATTTCTGCGCTTTAGACAATTCTGCTTTTGACAGCAGCACTTTGTTTATTTCAAAAGCTTTCATTCTCCCAGTGGCTGTATAGAGTGATAATCTGGTGAGCAGGAAAAAGCCAGTGACTTCTAACCACACACGTATGCTCCCCCTGGTTGTCTCCATTAAATAAAATTTTATTATTTGCTACCTCTAAATCCCTCTGTGATAAATCACCAGAATGTGCTATGTCACTCTTCTTTGTATTCTGAACCACAGAAAAAAAAAAAAATCAAATACTTACTTGCTTAGAAAAATATGTCAAGAAAGACTGTGTCTGTTCCATGGTGCTTCTGGCTCAACGAGAGAAAAATGAGAGAAAACACAAATGTACCAGACACATTGTGGCAGAGATCTTCTGCTGGAACAAAAAGATACCAAAAACCCCCAAACTGCATTAGAGGGGCTGGAGATTTGCTGTTTCCATATCATCAGATAAGGTTTTTTCACTTCTGCACTGCAGAATAGTACTGACAGCATTCAGAGTTTTAGGGTCATGTTGGCTTATACGTCTCAAGAACAATGATTTCCCGTCCCCCCTGCCAAATTAAAACTGTATTACAATATTCTTATTTTTTTAGATTTTCCTTTTGACAAGAAATTAAAAATTAAACATCAATATTTTTGACATATTGAAGGTGATTTTTTTCAGGCTGGGGATTTCCAAAGGGGGTAAAAAAGTGATCAAATCCTTGAATTGCTCTAAAGATTTCAGAAAACATGTAGATTTAATGGTCTGCAGCTTTTCAGAGAGGAATCTGAGAGTGAAAATATTGCAATGGAAGTGGGAGCCAGGTCCAGATGTACTTGACAGAGTCATGGAAATTGAGGGCAGCTGAAGAGAAGGTGCAGTGGGATTTATTTGCACCAAAAAAAGTCGCAGGCTCAGAGAACGTTGGTCTGACTACTCTTTACTGTGTGTTTAATCACAGAGGCTTTGCAGCGAGCCAAATCTGCCTGCAGAAAGCACAGCTGAAAAAGTCATGCCTTTCAATTTTTTTTTTTTTTTTTTTAATGGGTGAGAAGCAAGACGAGGGGAGAGCAAAATCAAACCAGATTTCGGAGAAGCGGGGGGAATGAAGCAGAAGGACTCAAACCGAGTTTTGTTCAGGACGCCAATGCTGGGTGCATTCCAGGGTGACGCATCCCTTTCCCCGGGGATCCCTCTGCTTGCGTTTGCCTGGAAAGTGCGGCTCGGGAATGACCAGAAACTTTACGATTATTAAACCCAGAAGAGAATCAGTCGCAGTCCCGTCGCTGTGGCAGCCCGGGCAGCCCCGGCGGTGGCGCTGGCCCGGCGCAGGAGCGGGCGGGGTGCGGGAGCCCGGCCGGGATGCGGGGGCAGCTCCCGCAGCAGGAGCGAGTGCCCGGGCAAGCGGCGGGGCAGCGGGGTCCCGGCAGTGCGGGGAGCCAACCGAGGGCTCAGGGGTGCCCAGGAAGGCGGAGGAGAGAGCTGCCCTCCTCCCTGATTGCCGCGCTCTGCTGCGGTTCAGCTCTGCGCCGCTCCTGCCGTGCTTTGCCTGCCCTGGAGGTGGGTGTGCCAAAGCTGTGGAACCGCTCCCGTGGGGGGTTCACCTTGCGGAGAATTTGGCTGCTCTGGAAAGCTTCCTGGGCCTGTTCTTAGGACAGAGTAAACGTTTATAAAGTCCCCACGCTCGTGGTATTTTTCAGAGTAGATTTGAGTGAGCAACAGGCAGGTAGGTGAGTCTGGTTAGCACATTTCAGGGCTTTTCCAGCAGTCAGCGTCCTCGATGGCCCTCCATTTTCAGTGTTTTGATAGTTTTGCAGGAGGTAGATGGGATTTGATGTTCTGATGTGGACACACACAAAGTTTGCCTGCATCTGTTATTTTTCCCCTCTCTTGTTTTTGGGTGCTTTGGGAATGTGGCAGAGGTGGCAGGGCTCTGAGGACCATCCTTTGATGTCTCAGACTTTGGCCACCATGTCTTTTCCATTGGTATGTGTTCAGACTTTCTCAAGAGAAAAGAATGTGTTGGTCATGCACTTTCTTCTATTTTAATTGGAACAAAAAAGAGTTACTAGTTTAATATTACCATCAGAAATATTCTCTAGTGCTTTATCTAGTCTATCTTTCCATTGTTTAGAGGATTACTTACATAAAAGAGAACACATTGGTAAATTAACAAAATGGGTTTTTTTTCCTTTATGAACACTCATATTTTATCAATCAGCATTTTTAATACACAGGTCTGGCTGACCTAGGAGCAATATGGGCAAATAGAGAGGAGAGACATAGTTTTCATGGGGGAAGCAACACCAGGTTCCAAGTAAGGGACTACAAGTGAAAAAAGCATCAAATTGCCACATTGGGTGAAGAAATGAGAGACCTTAGGAAAGCCTTGGAGAAGACCATGTTCTTATTACAACAAAGAGTTGGTTCTGATGTTATTATCACATTGTGTGTCATCAGAAACCCTCAGTGCTTGATGAGAACACTAAATAGATTTAAATATAAACTGCAATTGAGGTATTAGAAACTACAGGAACAAATTGTATTTGAAATGTAGGTACTTCTGAGCAAGAGTTGCAAAAAAGAACTAATTATATAAGGTACTATGCATACCTGGTGTTCCCCTCTACTTTTATGTTTTACAGCTAGTTTTTAATTCTTCCTCTCCCTTAGCTTTGAGTAATCCACAGAAACTGGGGGAAAATAAAATCTTGACAAAGAACAGAATTTCTCAAAAATGTTGAGTTTTTCTGGATGTGTTCATTTCAACTGATTTAGATAAGTGCTTATGGCAGCCTAGCTGAACAGGCATTTCCTAAAGCTTTGGCAGGTCTTTGGTTTTTCCTTTTCAATGAACTTAGTATGATCAGCTGCAGAATCACATTAGTGTGATCACAACCATCACACCAGTAAGTCCCTCTTTTATGACTTTCCTTGAGTTGGAGGAGGAGAGCTATGTCTCTTTTTGACTTAATATTATGACACACTAAAGAGAGACACACTGAGGATTATTTGTGTTTTTAAGCAAAAGACATAGGCATTCTATTACAAATAATAGAATATTCAAGGTTGAATTATTTTCCTATAATATAATTTTTTTAAAAAATATTTTACCATAACATAATATTAGGACTCTGTTGTAAGGACAGAGGAGGATGTGAGATTAGCTCTTGGAGCAACATGATAGATGTCTTTTTTATAAACATCTTGGTTTTGGAGTGTTTTGATTGTTTTACATGTTGGATGAGAGCTTTTATTCATCAAAGCACCTAAGCATGCACTTGAGGCTACTTTGTAATTTCTCATTTCTAAATGATTTAAATAATTTAAATTATTTTGCTGCAATAAAAGTAGCATGTAATAACTCCTCCTTGTGTTTGCTGATCAGGGCAGTGCTGGTGGTGGAGGGGATGGGGAGAGACAAGTACTTTCCTAGGCAGTTATATCCTTGACTCCCCCAAAAGCATTGCCATTGTGGACAAATCCTCAGTGATGGTAAGAATTTTCTAGAGCTTGTTGACTTCCTCAGGGAGACTTTTAGCAACAGAAATTTGGGCATTGGGTTCTTATCATGTCAACTTGAAATTCTTCTCAGCTGTCTGTATCATCCTGTGACATAAAATCATAAACTTTTTTACAATTCATATCAATTGTTAAAAGTTAATTTAGAGGCAATAGCTAACTTTAGGCTGAGGGTGAAAGTCCTTTTTCACCAGAAGATTCAAATTTACTAGCTTTCACATCCCCAAATAATTTATTTAATGTGTTCTGTCTTAATGCTTGTGTCTTATACAGATTTGATCCCACCAACACTTTAATGAAAGAGGACTGGAACCCAAGTCCTTTTAAATTCTGCTGAAACCGAGTTCTTGACATGAAGATTTTTTTTTTTTTTTTAATCTAGGGCAGCTAGTCTATGAGCTAGAGATGTATGTAAGTGGGGCATGGATCAGACACTCTTTCCCATAGCTTGTGACCCTGTCATCCTGAATCATCCCTTGTACCACTGATGTATTTGAAGAGCACAGGGTCACTGGTAATTAAGACAGCTTTATAAAAGTGCTAGCAGTTTTAAAGTGCAGCTGTAGGATGAAGAGTACCTGGAGTGCAGAATTTGTTAACCACATCGAATTCCCTTCAAAAAGGAAACCCTAACATTTGCACATGCACTGCTGTCTCATGGGCTCAAAAGTTACACAGGGTTGCATCAGGTCACTATTTGGATGGATGATCTCCATCAAAAATGCCAGGTACTGCAGGAAGCCTTGCTGATGCCATGGTGGCCAGGACTTCCTCTCAGAGGCATTACTAAGCAGTGCTCCACATGCCTAAGGACCTTTTGGTTTGATGGTGAGGATGTATTTTAAGCAGGCATCTCTCAGTTGAAGCATTTAACACTGACATATAAGGCACAGATCAAGGGGAACAGCCTGCAAAATCCTTTTTGATCTGTATGAGAATGACAGGCACTGCGTGATAGCTGCAGTCCAGGTGGGAAAGATCAACACTGCTCTCTGAGCTAACCAAAAAGGTGTAAGGGTTTGGAGGGGAGAATTATCTACATGTTACCGAGACACTGAGTAGGGAAAGAAGCCAGTTTAAAATGGCATCTGAAGCACATAAAATAAATTCTGGGGTTTGTCCTGCATGCCTTCGAATGCATTCTGACTGACTGCTCAGTGTTTATCGTGCCTGCTTCCTTAACCCAGAAATCCTGGAAGAAAAGCATAGGTGGGAGAAGTACACCATCATCTGGCACATGTAGGCTGATATGCCAGCCTTGATACCTGCATCACAGCTTCTGCACAGTACACTACAGTGACTCACATACAGAGAGACTAAAAATAGGAGAATGACACAATATGGCACAAAATTGTATTTGCACCCACATTTACAATCCAGCTGGTGTCAGGACATCTTCACTTAGAGATGAATGTCATGGCATAAGGCAAAGAAAAAGAATGAAAGTAATAAAAATTATTTTTTCCATCGTGGCATAATTGCAAAATGTGGCTGCATCTCTCACTTGTTTGTCTAAACAGCCTTGGACTATACATGCCATTGTTAACACTGACAGATGGATGTAGAAACCAGCTGGAGAGTCTCTCTTAGATAGCACTCATGACAAAAGTATGTACTTGGAGTACAAGTTTTCATGAGATGAGTGTCATGTTCATTCACTGGACCAGCTTTTATAGTAGAGGTAGGTATTAGGTAGCTGGAGTGAAGCTGGTCCTTGCTGCCTTTGAGCCAGCCAAAGAGAGTTCCATTTCTGGAACAACCATAACATCAAGCAAAGCCATAAAGCAGTTGAGTGGCAGATACACTTGCATCTGCCACCATTCCCTACATGTTCACTAGAGCTGCACACACAAAGTTTAACAGAGACACCACGTCCTCCCGGAGTGCACTGTAGAAAGGAGTTGCACAAAGCTGAGTTTCAACAGGACCATTAAAACACTGGTGTGAGAGCAGCAACATCAGAGTGTTCACTGGGCAAATAGAAATCTTGTTATCATGAGTATTACTGTGCAATTAAACATGAGATTGAACATATATGTAGGAGAGAAGTGGGTCAGTCTTCCTAGGTTCATGCCCATTGCTCTAACCACTTGATTATACTGAGTTTGCATTACTGTATCAGCCATTAAAATCATGGGAGATTTTCCACTGATTCTCCTGACCTTTGTATCACACCATTAAAGTATGGGTCACACAGTCAGTGACTTCTCTCAGCTTCATGTCACAGGTACATTCTTGCTCAATTACTTTATCCTGTGTAATGGAGGACTTACCCTAGCCTACTTTATCTCTGTAATGGAGATAGCAATTAAAGAAATAATCTGCATGTGTGACTGAACATCTGACCCTCTTTTTATTTTCTTTTTTTTTTTTTTTTTTTTTTTTTTTTTTTTTTTTTTTTTTTGTGTTACACTAGAGGTAAAAGTGATAGCAACCAGATTAATTTCCCTCCTCATTCCTCCTTGTAGGCTGAGGTCCAGAGGCCTGCAGAAAATCTTTCCTGAACTGCATCAGGCAAGCCTAGTGTAAATACTTTTTCATTTTGGAAATTACAAATTTGACAGTTTGCAAATACTTCCCTACATCAATACAACTGTTATGGCCCTGCACATGGAGGTACATCTTCAGTGTCTCCTACAAGGCAATGTAGTTGGTGTTTGTAGGCTGGTACTCACTGGCAGGGCAGCAGTGACACGTAGAGCTCTGCAGACACGGTCAGGTGCTGTAGCAGTGCCCTTGGAGCACAGCCACGGCAGGGCAATCTCCACAGGAAGGCACTGTTTGCCCTCATGTCCCCTTGGCCAGGCTGTTACAGTTTTCCTACCCTCCCCTTCTGGCTTTGTCACCCCAGAAGGATATTGATGGATTCTTTGAGTTGCTATTTGTGCCGGGGTGCCAGAGTCTCTGGGATAATTACTTCACAGCGCAGTTTACCGCCGTGAATGTTGTCAGAACAGCGATACATATTTGTTGTTGTAGCCAACTGGCATCCAGCTTAAGGATCTTTCCCTCTGACTATTTAAATTAGAGTCTGCATTGTCTCGTGTGATAATGCTCACAGAGCAATAAGGCAGTGTGCTTTCTGTGAAATGTCTTGTAGCCGGTGATCTTTTAAGCCTTTCTTGGCTTGTCTTCTCATCTGAACATCTGTGCTCTGTCCCTCTTTCTGTGTAGTGTTCACTGCTATTGGACATTCTGCTTGAGGCAAGATCAAGTCTAGGGTTCTGCATTTCCCATCCTGAATTTGGTATTGTGTTGTTGCTGCATATGCTCTTAATCAGCTTTTGCAATCCTTCCTGGAATGTGTATATAAAATTTGTGAAATATTCTCGGATCCTCTGGAATGATACTAGAAAGGAAAGGAATTTTTAAGTCAGTGAAATATCTTTTCAGTTTCTACATTTTTCTTTAACATAGCATTCCCTATGTTATGTCTTATTTCAGGTCAATTACTATCTAGGCAGTTTCCAAATGTGTGGTGTCTGGTACCTGGCGGGGGGGGGCCCACAAAACCCAAGACAACCATCCTCTTCTCTCTCCCTTCACCCCCAAATTCTTAATTTTCCATTAGGGTTTCTTAAAGTCAAGGAGAACTCTGAAGTGGTAGGTGAATAATCTCTGCGGCAACACCTGCCTAGAATCAGCCAAGAGAGTTTTAATTTTGTAATTGTTTATTTAACATAATTTTCTACTTGTTTTCATTTTACCCTTCTCATTGTCCTGGTGAATTAGGACGTCTAAGACAGCAAAGAAGAATAAATATTGTTTTATATTTGCGTATAGAATTTAATGCATCTTAACATTGCGTTTCATACAATCAGAAAAATAACAGTAAATGTAATTGCTTTGTTTTGTGACAGAAAACAGTGGTCCTGCAACCTGTGTGGCATTCAGCAGCACTGTGTGCTGCAGGGTGGGCAGCAGTGCAGAGGTGTCTGTATTTTTTGCTTCTAACAAAGTCACACTTGATCTTTGACCTCACGTCTCACTCTTGGTCCCAAGTGTGGGGTCATCTCACAGCAACCACCTGCCCTGCAATGTTTCTTCCACAACATATCAATTGCTCTGGCAAAGCAATTGCATGCGTTTGAAAGATTTGCAGGCATATTGTTCCCATATGCGAGTTCTCCCGCAATGAGATATTCAGTTGTCACTCCTGGGGAACATGGTGCCCCTTTAACCTCCACCCCAAGGCTTGTAAGGCTGAGTCTGGTGCTGAAAAATTTCCCCTCACACTGCAGGTAGTGCCAAGTGCTGTGTCTTACACAGACCTTTTCTGAACCCTGTGGCTTGTGTGTCCAGTCCAGGCTACCTTGCCTACCGTGTTTTTGTGGTTACTGTTGACATTCTTAAAATAAGTATAATTGAAGAATAATATCCAGCCTTTGGCATTGCAGTGAATGAAGTAAAAGAGGACGATCCCCACACTGCCTAATTTCCCACTTTCTTACTAAAGTGAGAAATTCAGCATCAGAGGGAATGAAATGTTTCTGATATGCTACAAATGTGACCACAACAATCTAGCTGTGTATTCACAGAGAGAAAGTTATTAGCATTGGAAAGTGCAATGCTGTGTAGAGGGAAAGCTACTGGGGCCTTAACTGTTTTTGCCTCCTGCTTTGGCTGGCACAGATGTTAGTCACATCACATAATGCACTACCTGAAGGCACTCAGCTACTATGGGGACCAAGGCAGTATAAGAACATATATAGAATAGAAAAACTGTAAGCAATGGTGTCCTGTGAGGAGGAATTCAGGGAAGAGGATGCCTAAGGGCTATGTAAGTTAGTGGGTGGTTTCACTAGCCCAGGAAATGGAAATAAAGCTCCAAGCCTTGGTCCTTTAAAGGCTTTTGTCTTTGCCATTCTTTTTTTATTATCACTGAACAATCAGGAAAGCAGAAAGCAAATCAGTTTGGAATTTTCTAAGGGCTTCCACACAAGCCCAGAGGAGGAAGGAGACACCATTTCCCCAGATGTCTTCTAGCGTTGCTTCTCCTGTGTTTCTCTTCTGCCTTGAGCAGACCTGTGGGGACTTCGGACATATTAAGCTGCTGTAGACTGTGCTGCCTCTACCTTCCACAAATCAGTTGTCAAAGAAAAAAAAAAAAAAATTATATTAGCCTACTTATGTAATGATAGCCTGTTGAAAGACTAATTTTCTTCCTCGCTCTCCAGAAACACTTGTGCTCTCCTCCCCAGTGAATCTTCAGAGCCAAAGAAGTCCAAATAGGTGCTTTATCTCAGCAGGGTGGAGGCGGTGCGGTGGCGAGGCGCAGCGGCGGTGATTGCTCCGTGATCCGGGTCAGGTTCCAGGTGCCTAATGAGAGCGATGGGAGGCACTAAGTGCAGAGCTGGCCTCAAAATGTGGCTACTACACTTTGGACATTAAGCACATGTAACTCCTCCTGAAATCAATGGGAGGCAAAGGCCTCTCAGCACTGGAAGTAGGAATGTGATTCATCTCTGAAATGTAACTTTACAGAGCGGTCACAGAGATTCTACCTCTGAACTTGAATCACTACGTCTTAGCTGCATTTAAAGCTGAGGGAAAGAAGTAAGCACAGCTAATTCTGGTCACCAGGTAATTCTAGGTGGCTGTAGGTAATTGGAGGCAATTAAACTGATATGAAATGAATTCTGCTCCTGCTGCCTAAAATCAAGGACTTGCTTATGAGGAACAACCACAGTAATGGGAAACTTTTGAAGCTAATTAATGTATCCAGTGAAATATCTCATCAGAATGGCAGGGCCAAGGACAGGATCATGGAATCTGAACTCCCATTAGCTTATGGTCATCAGGCACATCTGCAATGTAAAATTTAGACTGAAGACACCTAAAGAATGGCTACTTTTAAACAGACAGCTAGTAATTTTGCTCTATGATAGACGTATTATTAAAACAATTTTTTTTTCTTTTTTTAGCTGGAACCATTAGATTTTTCAAAATCTAATCATTATAATTTTAAGTAAAATCTGCAGAAATTAGTTAGATACTGAATCTCTTTAACTTTATGTAAGATAAATGGGAATTATGGGCAAGATAGAAAGGTAGATTCTGTTCTCTAGCTGTATTTCACAGTACTGCAAGAATTGTAAAAGAATAATATAGGTGATAATTTGTAAATATTCCAACCATTTTTAGGTTGAAAAATACATAGCAAGTGCTTAACTTACTTCTTATTGTGGCTGTAGAAGAGGAATGTGATAACATTTGTGATAGTCCTGCACTGTGGAACTTGAGAGATGTTTCAAGTTCATAAATATGTTAAATGCTTCCTTCTTTGCTATTGTACCAAGTAACAAGCATGAAAATACACCACGTTGGATCTTCAATGGCTGACATTCATTCAGCCAAGTCTACTGCTTGCTCAATAAATTATGTATGTACATTAAAATATAATTTGTTGGATCCCCACAAAATGTATCTACTCTGCAGTGCACGTGATACTGAAAAAAAAGCAATTATATTTAAATATGTTTCTCTTTTACCTGAGTACCTGTCTCAATGGCCTCATCCTCACTAAATGAAATTTCGTTTCGATGGATTTGGGAGAACCTGGTCCCCAAGACTTTGGCACCGTAGGGGAGTCGATTTTATTTACTGTTCTGGGCTGGCAGTTGCACCTTTTGGGGATGAATATTAATTCTCATCTTAGCATAATCATTTTAGAATATTCCCTTTGTTCCATTGCCCAGATGTGTCTCGTGTCATCAGCAGATGAGCTGAACAGCAGTGGTTTGACATGCTCGGCGGCTGATTAGGCACACCGGTTGGAGGAGGCTGTGATGAAGGAATTCATGTGGATGCAGAGGAGCTGTTTCTTACTTGTGCCATGGTGTTAAGCACTGGTAATGAAGGGCTGGTAAACAGGATGCTTTTGGGAGTGCCTGGGTCTGTAGGGCTGCACTCCCATTGTCAAGGCTGGAATATGCTTTGGGGAGAACCCCGTATATGTGCAGGATAACAGCTGTCATGAAAAAGGAGCCTTTACCTGTGGAGGTATGCCCGTCAACTTGAAAATACTTTTGCACTGGGGAGAAAAAGGTGGGAAGTTTCTCCTAATTATGATTAGGATGAGTTAGACACAACTTCCCTGAGAGCAGTAGCACTGTACCTACTGTCTGACTATGTGAGAGGAGAAAAAACCTCCAGCTGGTGTTTCCTTGATCAAGTTCTTTCAAGTGGAGAGAAGGAAAAAAGCTGTAGGTTCAGCAGATGGTTTAAAATGGCCAGTGGCATCCCACAGCCTCTGGTACCTGGAATTGAGTCCTCTGACCACTGACACTGTTCTGCCTTAATAAGAGAAAAGCCCTGAAAAAGAACAAAACTTGTTCATAAAGCTGTGTCTGAAATGGGTGATTAGGCATGAGACAGTTGCGATCATTTGTCCTAGGCGCCACGTTGATCACTTTATAGTCTCAAATTGTCTTAATGTATTTATGTTTTCTGTATTCCCACCAAGAGGCTTTTCCTTTCATTCCTCCTGCTGTAATGAACAGCACATAGCAGCAACCAGGCAAAGAACCATTATTTTTAGTTGGTGGCCTATGTCTTCTGCAGCAACCTCCGACATAAGTGAGCCCAATTTTGTGACCATAATTACACGTGGGCCCAACTGTTTGAACTTGCAATTGCACCCATTTAGAAGCTTTGCAATTGGGCAGTTAGTCTTCTAAATGGGGACAATTGCAAGCTACAAATAACTAGTCCAGCGTGTAATTGCTGGTGTAAAATGATTCCTACAACATTGGAGGTCAGGTAGAAGTCCAGCTAAAAACAAAACAAAACACAGCCTATTTGGGCAGCACAGAGGAGGCATGAACTTTCCTGGTCAATAAATCTGTCAGTGAACTACAAATGGTTGCAAAAATTGAAAGTCACGTGTGTTTGCGAGGAGAGAAGAAGAATGCCTGGGGCATTGTGTAGCAGCAGTGCAGCAGGCTCAGGCTCTCACAACAGACAGGTAGATGAGCTGACTGGAAGCCATCCAAAACACACTTACTGGTATTTCAGTCACTGGAATGATGCTCAAAAAGCAGTTCCAAAAAGGTCATGTTCCAGACAACAGCATACTAGCTGTTTAAAGACCAAATAGATTTGGTTTATGTTCAACAAAAGAAACTTTTATGTCACAGGCATATTTAGTACTTAATCAGTTTTTATACTTCAAAGGAGAAGTAGCACCACCTGTTTCAAAACCTTGCCTTAAGGTTTTCACCATTTTTCTGAAGACAAATGAAGGCTAGTAATAAATCAATGCCTACATTTTTGTGAGTCTTATCAAAATTCTTGATTACAAACCCAAATAGCATCTCTGAGCTACATATAAATACATGTACATATTTGGGCACAGGGTTATAATTGTTAACTTTTCCCTTTCACATTTTTATCCCATAACCAACTCACCAGAAAGCATTAGTCAGGAAGAATGACGGATTTCAGGGGCAACAGAATTTAAGTGTGAGTTTAGTTTAAAGAGCATTCTGCTGCAAATCAAAGGAAGAGTTCCTCCTTTTTAAATTATTTAATTTCAAAATATAAAGCTTTAAAAGCAAGCTGAGTAGAAGGAACAACACAACCCCCTCAGATATCTGTTTGCGTTTTTGCTTTGATTGTGTTCACACTCTAAAATATTTGCTTCCTCTGAATATTCTTTAAGGCAGATGAGCTTTCTGGTAGGGATGGTTATAGAAACAGGTTATTTTAAACACCTTTGAATATATATATGGAATAATTTTAAATTTGCAAATATGGTACTACAACCTGGTTCAGAGAGCTTTGCAAATTTTATCAAAAAGTAGGAACATACTTGATAGATTTTTCAAAATAAACCAGCAATTGCCTGTCAGATGAAGGACAGAGCAGTGAGAGGTTGTTGTAATTATTCCCTAAATAGCTCCTAATAACAAGTGAATTGCAGGGAATCTAGAGCTACTTCTGTGAACTATTCATATAGAGAAAAAAAATCTGTTTTGTTATATAAATTACTTTATCAATTATGCTAAAACTGATATTGCAACTGCTGAAGAATCCTGACACACTAGGTTTTTTTCCTTGCTTTTCAATGAAATTAAATCTTTTCTTAGCAGAAGGCTAGTTAAAACCTGAGGCTAATGTCAATCCTGTATAGAGTGAGGAAAAGATGCACCTTTCTATTATCACTGAGGACAGGAGAATTTGGATAATTTCAAAAAAGATTTTGATTTTCTGCTGTGAAGAAACAGGGGAGAATTGTTCTCACATAACCTGGAGTTTATCCATGAATTCTCTATTAGCTATTGGGTTTTTACCTATACAAATGCTGAGGCATTTATGTGTCTTTTGGCTTTATGCACATCAGTTTCCCTATCAGAATCAGTTCTTACAATTAAACACACAATTAAAAATTTTGTCTGATCAGTCTAGAGTACATTCCTGGGAGGACAAAGTCCCTCTGAGAACTGAATCCCACTGGGATGAAGTTATATCATTTGTATACACTTGGTTGTGTTCGTGACTGTGACAGTACTAATTCTGATGTAAAATAACAGACACATTTACATAAATGAAAATCCACACATGTATAGATGCACGTTACATGCATACATATATATTTGATTTATATGTATTATAGATATTGGATTTTATATTTTGACCTCCTTGGGCTGCAGGAAAGGGAAGGCACCTCCAGTGAGGCTGACTGTCCCTTCTTGCTCCATCGTGTGTGGGTCTAGGGCACCACTGCAGCAATGGGGAGGTTCTTCTGACTGAAACATTGTCTTGCTGGCTTGTGAAATTGTTAATATTTACTTTTGGCTGTTGTGCACTTCAGATTTGTCTGCTTGGGAATACCTAGGGGATACATGTTTGCTTTCAACGCATTGCGGGTTTAATTAAGCTGATTTCAGTTGGATTGTTTTGTGTGCTTTATGGCAAGCATGGAATAAGCAAGTGGTTTATTTTATTTATTTTTAAGGAGAGAACTAAAAGGAAATGGTACAATGCAGAAGCATTATAGACAAGTATCCTCTGGGGCAATTGTTTATTGACCCACTTTTTAGCAAAACACCATATACATTATCATGCTACATCACAAGTATGATTCTGCCCTGTCAAACTGAAGAGGATTTTTGCCAGCATCTTAAATGAGAGGAACATTCGACCCTAAAACAGCATTCCTCACATCCTGATGAGTGTGAGATAGTTACCATTTGTACAGTGCATAGTAAAATAGTGAGCTCTTACTCCTTAAATATATTCTTTCATGAGCAATTTTAAACATAGTTTCCTTTCCCCCTTTATTTTCAAGCTGTTATGGAAGTTTGCCTAAATAATGTGCAGTCTGCTTTTCTTAAGTAAACATTTTCCAAATAGTATTCATTAATGGCTATAAAGCAAATCCCAGTGCAAGCTGATCTTTTATGTTCCCCCTCCCTTATGTCCAGATTTCTGAGAACATTGTTGCTGGAACCAATACAAACCATTCCAGCTGTCTCCAAAATTAGTACTGAGAAAAATAAACTGTTCTTCAAAGTAATAATTTTATATAACTAAATAAATAAATATTGTCAACACTGGGTCAAAAATACAAACAAAATTACATCAAATTCACTTCATAAGATGGATTGTATGAATGCATTTCAGTTCCTCTCTCATCATTCTCCTTTATATTTTTAGACAGTCTTTATGTGAATACAATGACTCCAATATCAAACATTTTAAATGATGCTTGAAATATCAGTCACTTGGCTTTGATGTCACACACAATTAAATTCAACCCATCTTCTCTCAGTTAATAACAGCAATCTCACCAAGTCTAGTGCCTAATTAATACAAGCTATTTGTCACATAGAGGTGACACATGTATATCAGAAAGCTTGAAATATTGTTTTGTGCTGCAGTAGCGCTACCCAGCCCTGCAATATAGAAACTGTCTTATGTGTGATTGTCTTTAAAGATTTCAAAAGGCCTCAGAGTTTGGTGTGCTCAAGCTGGGACTCGACAGTGCATAGAAGGCACTACTGATGTGTTGGCTCCCTTTAGGCTGCTAAACAGTGAGGTATTTAGAAAGAAACGCTGCTAGAATTGAAAGGATCATACCTGATCATTCATTTAGGTGATCGGCAGAGCTACGGATACGCAGTGCCAGTGGTAATTTGCTTAACCTGCAGTTTTTAAGCTATGTGATAGAATACACAATCATGCATTTTCTTATTGTTGCATAAGCATTTCTTCATATTATTTATGCTCAGCATTTTTTAACAGTGTGTTTCAGCCAGGGTTGCTGTTGCCAAATAAATGAGCTTGTCTGCCTCGTGTTAATTATCATTGTGTAATAAATAACTGTATAATAAGGTGGGCCTAATCCTGCCTTCTTAACTCAGGCAAGGGTTCTGTCTGCCTCACAGAGTGTTTTGTCTATGTTAAGGCAGCAAACCTGGGACCAAAAATTGCCTACATTGTTAGTAGCAGTAAATTAAGGATAATTTGTTATTGAATTCTTCTTGTGAATAAAGCACAACAGAGAAACCCGCAAAGTAAGAGAAGGAAGGAAACCTTAGTTATCTGTGGATTAGTAACCATAGTAATACCTATGGATTTTCAGTGCATTATATTTTACAGCAAGTGTGAAAGGTTTTCCCTGGATTTTTTGATTATATGTATTTTTGCTTCTTTTATGTACTAGCAGTAGGGAGTTTGTAATGACAAAAAACTTTGTAGCACTTTGGGGCTTACTTTCACCCAGAACTAAGCATGGGAAGGTCTACTCCAGCTGCTCTTATCTTGGCTGTGAGAAGGAATACCACCACAAGCCAGGGGACAGCTAATGCAAAATTCAAACTGCTGCGGTCTCTGGAGTCCTCTCTTTGTTCACAGCCACTGCTGCTGGTGGGCACAGTGATCTTCTAACTTTATGTGCACTTTTTTCTCTGCATTGCCAACTGTGTGGTGTTTCCTAAATATAAGCCACTAAATCTTCTGGCAGAGATATACACAGGTACAGAGATGGATTGAAGACTTTTCTCCCCTCCAATATACTCTTTGATACTCCTCTGTTAAAGACCCTGAAGAATATGAATCACATATTCTAAACTCAAACTCAACTCAAGGTCTGGCCATTGCAACACTGGGATAACCTCTCTACCTTTCTTCATGGTATTTTAGGGAACATAATCATGTACAGTCATGGTCAGTGAGGGGCAGGAATGAGAGAGGCCTTTAAGCAGAAACAAATGGATTTTTCCATTGCTGCTTAGAAAACACGAGAAGTTAATTTCACATCTTGTCAGACGTATGCATGTTCACTTTTAAGCCCACCAAAATGTGAATAAAGATCAAGGTGGAACTGAACATTAAGTCAGACCTCTATGCAAAAGAGTGGAGTGCCCCAATCTCTCTAACACTTGAGCAGAAAGGTGCTGTTTGAGCTCAGTGACAATCTAACAAGTTAGTCTGTAATAGATTTGTGGTAAGAGGTATTTTTTCTCAGTTGTGGTATCTGGAAACACATAAAAGTAACAGTTACTGGAAGGAAAAATTTAATTGGAAACAATTACTATGAAGAGAATTTAAGAGTTGTGGTGGATAAATACCTGAATGTGAGCTCTGAAGGGATTACTGGTTAGAAAGATTAATGTGCTAGTAGATGATAGTAGTAGTAGTAGCAAGTTGATCTCTGTATGCCAGATGCATCATAAAGAGCTATGAGGAGTTTACAACCAATGCTGAAACTGAGCAGCAAGTGGTGCATAGAAGCACAGTGTGTTCTGTGAGATGGAGTGGTTGGAAATATGAAATATGACAGTTTAGAAATCAGGTGCTTCTGTTTGACAGTGAAATTATTCACCATTTAAACAGAGTATTCGGAGTTACAGCAAATGTTTTACCCCTTGGCATTTCTACATTGAGTCTGGAAGAATTTCCAAGGAGTAGGGTTTTTTATCTTTTGTGATACAGTGTAGTAATTGCTAAATGAAAATTTATTCCAATACTTTGGAGGTCAGGTTAAAAGATCATCAAGACTTTTCCATGCTAAAGATCTTTGAAGAGTTAGTTGCTGAAAAACAAAGGTCTCCTTTGCATCTCATGTTTTTCTAGTACCACATCAACAGACCATCTTCCTCCCCTAGACACACCTGTTAAAACAATATTATTCTTTTACTGCTGGTAACAGTCCAGTCTCAGAATTATAAATATCTCAAAGTTGAAAGGAAAGGAGGAAACCTAATGAAAAATTAATTGATATACTATTACAAGTAGAAATATTTTGGGGATATTGAAAATATTCTTGTGTGTGGTGTAGGATGTGGGAATATTCTAAAGCACCTTAACTCCGGAAATGAAATGGCAGGCTGCACCAGCCAAACCTGGTATGTGATGTAGGGACAATGTCACCAATATATCATATATCTCACAGTTCTCACTTAAAACCATAGAACTAGTTTCCATGTGACTGTCTTCTTGTGAACTTTAGCAAGAGTCGTCTTTTTATTTCTTTCTTTTGGGGTTTTTTTTTTTGGTGTTAACTTCCATCAATCTATGCTTCAGTTACCTAATAGACAAAATGCATCCTCCCTGATGGTCTGTCAGCTACTTCCTGCTACCAAGCTTCCAGGGGCTGAAGTGCTGGAGGCGAGCCACCCTGGCAGGTGTCCAGCCGCCTGGCCGGCCAGCTGGCTGCTGCTGCCCCGCCGCCGCCGCTGCTCTCTGCCTGCAGGAGTGCAGTGCTTGCACAAAGGCTCCAAAGAACCTTGGAGTGACCATTTGGGTTGCCAAAACAGTGCAATAAGGCGCTAACTGAGGGAACAGGCCGGCGCTGGTTGGTACCATATGCATTTGTGGAGAGCTGCGTGTTGTCTGTCCCTGAAGCTGGGTGGCTTGGGAGCGATTAATGTTTTATTTGTACAAGGGGCTAAGTGTGCTCAGCGCTGTGCAGATGATCGTGCTGGATGTTGTTCTTTTGCCATATTGTTTTAGAGCTACTTTTTTTTCCCTGCAAAGCCAAAACAAAAGAGAGGATGTGTTTCCTTGGATCTTCAGACATGGCAGCTGTGAGTATCTAGCCTGGCACAGCAAAGGAGCAAGGATGGATCAGGCCTCCCTTTATCACCATGCATTCGTGGCTGGGCTGAGGGAAGCTGGGAGGGTCAGCTCCCCCCTGCTCTCCCCAGCCCCTGCTGCAGCCTGGCACGCTGCTGGGAGCTGTGGGCACATGCCCAAACACTGCAGTGCAGATGTCCAGCCTTGCCAGGCTCCTCTTGTCCTTCTAAATTGGCGTGCAATCTTCCAGCATCAGTCAGGGAGAAAAATCCCTGTGAGCAGGTCAGAATCCAGCTACCTGACACTTTGCTGTCTGTTCTCTGTGCAGTCCCTGTGTGTCATTCCTGTGCCTCGGGATGACAGAACACTGTTCTGCTGCTGTTGGGGTGAGTTTGATTTCAACTGGAAGTGTTGATGAGGTGTTTCATGTGGCGCTCAGGCCTGCAGCTCTTCAAGGGGACGTGGTGTGACCTGTTTACAGTGTAGTGGCCTGCATTTATAAAGCGTGCGAGAACTTCTACCCAAATCTCCCCAAACAGGTCTTGTTTTGATCTCTTCACAGGTATAAATGTGCTTTATTAACCAGAGTGTTAAAAGCCGTACATCCCCAGAGCAGATGCAGTAGGAGTAAGAAAAGTGTGTGGGGCTGCCTCCTTCTGCAGTCTGACCTTCGAAATGAATCCCTGCTCTTTATCTGCTCAGACCTCTGTGCAGTGGATTTGGGTAGCACTCAGGCTAATGACATATACCTAAAAATCACTAGACTCAGAGCTAGCATAGGTAGTGAAATACCTTGAAAATAGGCTGGTGACGCAAACTGGCTGTGAGCAAAAGCAGTGAGTCCTGCCGAGGTCATTCCGAAGGCTCAGTATTTGCCAGTTCTTACTACATATGTAACACAGCTATCCCCTTCCCACCCCAAAGTGAGATGAAGGTGGTGAACTCAGCTGCTGTTATAGGCTATCAGACAATTGATTCTATCTGGATGTGTCTAGTATGGGGGCAGATGGGGAAATCTTTGTGTTCAGGAGCCCATCCCACTTACAGAGTTGTCTCACTGTTTGGAAACCAAACACATCCCTGTGCTCTCTAAGAGAGGACCATCCCCCAGGCAGCTATTGCAGAAATTTCAGTGATGGTCCTGGCTGGCTCCTGAGGGATCTTCCACAGCTCTGTTCCCCACCCCAGTGCTGTGTCTTGATGTCCTCTGGCTGGTGTTGGTGCTGGTGCCAGAGGTCCTCCTGTACCTTGGCTGACACATATCTGCATGTGGAGAGCCCTGAGCTCTGGAAGGATGATGTTGGCTATTGGCCACATGCAAACAGACTCAGCCTGGGATTTGTTGCTCCACAAACTGAAAGTAAGCACCAATTTAATTTCTATGCCTTTATGAGCAATTTTAAAGGTGAAGGATATTTTCTTGCCAACGTTTCCATATATTAGATTGGGAAACTTGTCAAAATTAAGCACTCCACAGTGGGTAGATGTTTTGTTTGTAGCAAAATGGGTTTCCATAAAGTGATGAATTCATGAAATGAAGTATTGAGGATCATCACATTGTATTGCCAGAACAATGGGAGATCCATAAAATGATCTGCTCATAAATAATTTCTGATATCTGCTGTGTACAACACTACTGAGTCTTATTTTCTATAGTAAACACTGTTTTCTTTTAGAGAAAAAAGTAGAGAGTAGGACTGTCAAAATATTAAATTACAGAAGACTTTATAGTATAATTTTCTTGATGTCTCTTTATCACCATTTTATCATGTTTATATAAATACCAAGGTATTATTTATTTTCAAATTAATATTTTGTTATATTAATAGCATTATTGTATTTTTTGATTAGTTTACATTATGATGAGTGAGGAATGGTTGCACAAACTTTAAAATGTGTAGTTTTTCATGTAAATATTTTACAGGAAAAATCTCAGTGTGATGTATGTTATTTTTGAGGTTTGTTGTTGATACCACAGAAAAGACATGTTAAAATAGAAATAAATAATTCAGTGATTTTAGATTTCTTATACTACAGTACTGGGAATAATTTTGTTAAAAAAGTGACGAAATTAATTTTGAATTGCTAAGGTAATGAGGGATCTTTGAAATAGCATTACAGACTTTCATTGATACATTTTTCCATCTAAACTGTGTTTTCTTGAAATAAATCCTTTTTTAAAGAGTACTGATTTCAATGAAAATGTTTTGGTGACAAGGATTTGTAGTGATATAAATGCTGCAAAAATGGTAGAGAAAGTATAATCCCCAAATATCTTACTATTTGAGGAATTGTTTAATGCTTCATCTGTGGCAATCAGTAGAAAAATATTGCCCCTTTGCAGGTGAATACATAGTCATCTGATGATGAGCCATTTTGGAGCTATGCTGATGTCTTTGTTAGAAAAGAAAAACAAATTAAAAAGTCTCTCATTCTGTGCACTTTAGTTATTCTTACTGTTAAATTAATAATATCAATCAAATGAAAATAACCCACTTCTAGAAATGTCCTGTTCCTGCTGAATTCAGAGGCTGTGGAATAAATGCTTTTTAGAGGGTCTTAAAATCTAATGAACCAACAGCGTAAAGAATGGTTTTCTCTCCCGTTGAAGTCAAGGGGAAATAGGGAAACCTGGCCAGAACTGGAGTTCCCTGCAAGTGGAGTCAGTGTGACTCCAGCAGTGTGGCTGTGTGTGAGCCTCCCCACAGCTCATTAAAGGATCAGGGCCTGGCTTAGGAAACTAAATCCTTATCTTAGCAATGTTATGTGCAGTATTTTAAATCAGGAGAACTTTGTTTCTTGGCTGATAAAACAAAGCTTGGATCCAGCTACCTAGGGTTTGATTCTGCATTTCTTGCACATCAAGGAATTTGGCTTTACAGGGAATTTTAAGCTTTAAAAGAAATCCTGGATTAAGCTCCTGAATGATTAAAATTTAAGTGCTGTCAGATTTCTACATATGGAGTAAAAATAAAATAAAAATTAACATTTAAAAAAATAATACCCACAGTCTCCAGGACCTGAGGCAGGCTTGGAGCATTGTAATGGAAATTTCAGTCCCATGTGCCACAGTAACTGCAGCGCAGCAACTTTTTAAAATAGCCATAATGACGCTGTTGCTGGTGGTGAAGGGAAAATATCACAAACCCTTTCTTTCCCTAACATGTCTGGTAAAACTCAATAATGTGTAGCCAAATCATGTTTTGTTAATTTTATATGTGTTTGAAGGTTGCTGATGGCTACTTGAAAAGAGAGAAAAAAAGTGCTTTCCTTTGCATGTGATGCATTCTTATGGCCGACAGAAATTTTGGCCACACAAAAGAAATGACAACCCTTGCAGAATGGAATTGACACTCCTGTTTCCAACAGATTTTATTCATACAGTAAAATGTCTGTTTCTGGATCTTTCATTTTTAATTCTGGGTAGCATGTTAGTGTTTTAAATTTCAGAGAATGATGTCTTTACCCAGATCATCTGAGGATTTGGTCTCATTCTCTATATAGTAAGAACTGGTTTTGTGTAATTATTTTTCTTCCCTCAAAAAGGCAATATAATTTACTGGACTTTTTTTTTTTTTTAAACTTAATACATGAGAAAGTTTAAAGGTCAAACAGTGAGTGCTTTTTTGAGGGATTGAGATAACTTTGGGCAATGATCCTTGGGGTAGATACATTTAAGATATAACACTTTTTAACATCAATTTTCATTTGTAACATACTTAATAGTTTACATTTAAACCATCTAAACCAAAGCAAACATTTTAGTTTGATGTCAATTGCAATTTTATGTCAAAATCACACACAAAAAAAGCAACAAGCTTTCAAAAGGGCATAAAACATATAAAGTGGTGACATACACGTGATACCTTTTCATTTAGTCTTTTTAATTTAGTGCTATAAAAATTACCTACATCACTGCATTAAGTCAATCCAAACTTGAACTCTGAGAAAGCAGTAAAATTGTGTCAGGTTCACAGTAGAATTATAATAAAAAACTTGCAGTATTTATGACGTTGAGAAGTCCTTATTGTAGGTTACAGAACAAATTAAGTCTTAAGTCACCTCTTCTGGTTTTGATGGTAACAAAAGCAACCATTTCAGAAATATAGTGGTGTTAGAGCAATCAAAGAGAATGCTTTCTTACCATAATGTTAGCATCATCTCAGCATGTGGCACCAGAAAGGTTCTCTTTCTGCAGCATACCACTAATCCTCCATTGTCTTTATTATCTTTATTTTCTGATACTTGCCCGTGCTGATCATTCATAAACTGAAGAGATGGAACACTGAGGTCTTCAAATATTGATAAATTATATTAATATTAGGATACCCTATAAACTCTTTAGTATCCTTTGAATTCCAGGTTGCAATCAACCTGCTATATATGTATGTATGTATGTATGTATGTATGTATGTATACTAATATGAAATAAATATTTTACACTCATATCACATAGGAAGAGGCAATGACTTATAGCCCCGCAGTAAAAAGAAAATGTCATCTCTGGAAGATGTGTTTATGGATATCTTTCTATAAAAGCTGATTTTACATGTGCCATCCCTCCTTCTGGATGTAAGAAAAATATGTGCCTGAAATATGTGTGTCCATATTTCTTGGAGCCTGTAAAAATGAATTGCAGATATAAACTGGAATGGTTGATTAGCACAAGCCCTTACTGGGATGCAGACTTGGGATTTGTGTTCTAAATTAATTTTGGACAAGTGAGGACATAAACTCTGACCACAGCACATTTTTGTTACTGAAAATGCTCCTGACCATCGAGTATTTTTGTTGTTTGCAATAGCTCATGCTGTAGACTTAGCTGTGAAAAATGTCTGTTATGAAATGCAGGATAAAACCTGTAAGTAATAGCAACTAAGTCATTGCTAGTGAGTGGCTTCACAGAAACTGAATATGAAAAACACTGTGAGTCCAATTACGTCATCTTTACGTTGAGTGCTTTCTCGTATTTCTGTTGAAGTCATTTCACATACCTCCCAAAATGACTCTTTCAAAATAATTACAAAATAATTTTCAACAGTGAATAAATGTGTAAAGGTTCACCAGTGATTTTAAGGTTGAAAAAAGGGCCCTTTGTGTTAGATAATTTCATTGCTCTATGTTCACAAGTGATTAACTCCCCAATGAGATCTGATTGCTTTTTGTATTCAGACCAAAAAAAGACGTGTAAAATGAGCAAAGTGTTGTATTTTGAGCACTGACTATGGGGCAAGTTTAACATATGCTTTTTGGGACATCACAATGATTTGTTATTAGCCATGTTTGCTGCACATGTGGCTATATGATAGCCTGCCAAAATGCACACAATAGTTACATGATGGGTCACTGAAAAAATAGATTTCAAACAGAGTATCTAAATACTTAATTCGTATACAGATATGGGACCTCTTCTAAGACACTGTGGTAGATCAAGGAAATAATAATATACATTTTATTAGAAACACATGCTGCCTAGAAGCCCAGTTCCTTCTTCCCTTCATGTAAATGAGAGCGAGCCTTGGACCTTAAGACGCTGGGCTAGAACCCAGTCCAATTACACAGAAGGTAGAAACACCCTTAAAGGGAGAGAATAGCTGTCTTCTCAGGTGGAAAGATGTAGACATATCCTACAACGAGATGAGTTGGCATGGATATAATGTCCATCCCCTTGCCCTTTCCCAGTGGCTCTGATTTGTTGCTGTTCAGGATGCAAACAGATGGAAACATTTCAAATCACGCTGGGCCTGCCCTCCATGTGTGACCCCGTTCACATCCCATCACTGCCCTTGTGCAGTGGAACACGACTTCCGTTGCTTCAGGACCTTGCATGGAAACAGGGCAGGATTGCTGTCTAACTGTGGATCTTCTGTAGCTCTGTGGTCACAGCTGAAGGAAGTTCCCAGCAAACCCACTGTAATAATAACATGGAAAATTGCTCAGAGAGACGTTGTGCCAAGGCTGTAGGTAAATAACTATTTCCCACGTGAGCCCTTCAATTAACATGGCATCAGAGGGTACAGCAAGTACCACATTATTTTAGCTATCACGTCACTCCTTCCTGGATGGGCACCACAAACAACCAATGACCCCATCATCCCCTCAGTGGGGCCAAGTGTGGCTCTTCTCAAGGGACGTGGTTAGGGCATAGCACTGCTAATTCCCATGGAAATCATAATTTCTGTGGAACTGTGGGATTGCTTGTGGACAGCTTTGGATATAGGGAGAAACTGGACTGTCATGGGGACTTATTGGTCTTCTGCACCAGGTGTGGTGGGAAATGCAGCTGAAAGGTGTAATGCACACATGTGCCTTGACAGCTCAGCATGGTATCAATAGTGCTCAGTGGATAGAGGGACTCATGTGTTCCTTTGGCTATGTCCCACCTACAAGGCAGCCCTATCTTTTCCAGGGTTGGGCAGAGACCCCTATCAGCTGAGCAAATGTTGAGTCTGGGCTTCACTGTCTTAGCTCTGCCATAGTTAATTTTTTAAATCAAAGTGCAGGGGTAGCTGGCTGCTGCCATGTGCTCCTGCTGTGTTTGTTGGCATCTGCTGGTAAACTCTAAACCCCAAGCACAGTCGAAATGGAGAAGTCTCCAAATGGCTTCACTTGGGTACCACATTGACCACGGCCTTTATGCCAGGGCTGGACCTGTTACTCCTCTCTGCATTTCTGCTGCAGTTTCTCCCCATTCAGGGCTATGACCTCAATCCTTCTGCTCTATTTTGTCTCCTCTGGGAGTGCCAGTTCCACACTCCAGTGATGACCATCCAGTGCTTCTGGCATCATGGCTCCCTGAATTCCACACTGAAACCTGGGCTGGGAGTTGAAATATTCTCTGCTCTCCCCATGTACAGCAACTGCTGCTGGAGATGCTGGGTGTGACATGAAAGCACCCAGGCACAGTGGGTCCCACTATTATCTCCCTGACATGACTGCTGTGTCTGCAGTGGCTTTAAGAGCTGGATTTCTTTCTGGATTGAAATTCCTAAATTTTACATGATTTAAGACTATAAAGGTAATCTAACAGAGTTGGAGTTGTTTTTTTTTCTGTTTGAATTTTTTAATTTGTTTGTTTTTTGAGGAAAAAAGGAAAAATACTTTATCTGAATTTATGGTTATGTTCCTAACTATTAATTCTTATCTGAATATGTCAAAAATGAAAACTCTTTGGGTAAAGTTGCACAACTTCTTTGAATTTCAGGTATTTATAATTGTTCTACAGGCTATCAGTAAAAAAGCAGCAAAGAATATCTGTGTTTAATATAATAAATTATCAAATACAAGGTCCAGTTTGAAGTTTAAAACAAAATACTTAAAATGTGATTAGATGTGGAAAAGAAAGGCTATTATGCTTGTCATAATAACAGTGTCTTTGATATATATGTTAATAGGAAAGCTGTTGACACTGGAGAGATTGAAATTAATACTTGTCTATTAGTCCAAGGCCAGAAGTTGTTGCCTCAAACCAGAATAATTGATTCAGTAGTGCATTTGTCTAATGGCCCTGCATTATTCTGTAGTGTGCCAGAATGGATGGAGCACTCACAGCCTACCTGTGTTTGGGTGTACATTTTAATCCTGATTGTATTTACAGTAATGTAAAATAGGAACAACCACAAAATCAGTTGGTGGTGTTTGAATAAAATGGGTGAAGATCAGAATCAGCTCTGTGGAGCTGCTTGGGATTTAGAAGAGAGACTTTTAGCCATGAGAGAAGCTTTTCTTCGCCCCTGAAATACCTCTTCGAACATTTTTAATATCTCTTGTTTCAGAAATACTGATTTTGGGAGTGAAGAAGATTTAGCAGTGTGAATCTCCAGGAAATTCCAAGTGATTTGGTAGGGAATATTTCATTAGGAATACTTAGCGTTTAATATCTAGGGATATTAAAAATAATCGTATTTAACATGGATATTTTTTATTTGCTGCCCCAACATACTGAGTTCATTCAGACACTACTAGTGGGCATAAAAATAAATGTTTTGGCTAGTGAGGAGTATAAGTCTATGTTTGAATGGACTTTGTAGATAATAATTAACTACATCAGAGTTTCAAATATATGTGTGGTTCACTTTGGAGGGAAATAAATGCATTTAGAGTAATATGGCTATTCCAATGTTGACAATGACTTTTACTATTTAGAAGATAAACAGTAAATTTAATTTGCATAATTAAGTTAATCTTTTTAGATTTTAATGTAGTGTGTCACGAGTTCCCAGGCTTGTAAATGAGGTTTTACTAGTGAAACTCTTATTACTAGGACATATACCATTTCCCCCTAGCATCAGCACAGAGTGCAGATCTCATAGGTTCCTTTGTCTCAGGTCACCAGAATTTTACTGTTTGTTTTTTTTTTTTTTTCTCTTGAGGGTTGCTTTAAAAATTGTAATAAAAAATACAACTTCAGTGTAACGGTTGAAAGTCTATCGCTTTGCAGGAAAAAAAATTGTACTTCTAAGGGCCTTCTGCCATAAGGACTCTCTTGTAAAGATGCCTGCCTTTAAAATGCAACTTTTTTGTTGGATGAACAGCCTAATGTTCCATGCATTGTACTAGTAGTAGCATTTTATGCAACATTGAAAGACTCAATTAATTTGCATAATTCCATGAGTATTACCATGATTTTAAGGTAGGTTAGCTTGCTCAGGAGTCTTGCCTGCCCAATATATATGTTTGCCATTTTGACAAATTAATCATTTCTGAAAACAATTAATTATACTTATGACAAACTGAACCTTATACCCATGGGTCTTAAATTTTTATAGCAGAAATCTAATATTAATGTGTATAAGATCAGTGATTTAGTGAGTACCTTAACAGTCAACAATGCCTAAGGCTGAACAAAATTAATATTTTGTTTCCCATCTGGAGACTTCAGTAAAATTAATGAGGAAGGGTGTCTTTTGTAATACATAATAGAAATAAATTTACAATATTTAACTCGGGGATTCTACTGACATCAGCATTTAGATATTTGGTCTGTTTCCCAGTTTGGTGGATGAGCCATGCAAATATCAAAGCAGGTAATCCTGGCTGTATAAAGGACTCATATTTGTGCTTTTACTGACAAAATTAGACAACCAGATTAATTTTCTTGTATGATGAAGTTCCTAATTTTAGAACAAAACATTTATTTCTGCTAAGGTACTATTTGGATACAAAACTTATTTGACCTTTCTGAAAATAAGAAAAAAGGGCAATATCTTCAACTTAAGTGCTGGATACAAAAGAAAACCTGGTGGTGAAAAATGAACAATGAATCATCAACATGCAGAATTATATGTAAATAAAAGGTGGCTGTGATCACTAAGCTGCAAGTTTAAATTATTGTTTATAAAATACTCTGGAAAATGACTCACTAGTCTGCAAAATAATTAGATTTGAGCTCTAAAATATGACTATTTAGAAGCATCTAAATGCAGCAGTAGTGCTTCAATAGCTGCAATTTTTTTTTCTACTAGTAAACTCTCCACCTCTCTCCACTCTGACCTTGGTGTACCTGTCATCAGCAAAATGAACAGCAAGAACAGCAAGAACACTCTCATTCATCCCTTCCTGTGCTGTTTATTTTGGGATTATTAGTTACATTTTTTAATGACTTCATGTTTTTCAAAAAGCAGTTTTTACTAACGGCAGTGGCAAACATCCAATCGAGTTCCTGGGCACAAGCTCATGCCCCTGTATCTGAACATCTGTTTAAGGTCTGAACAGAGTGGTTCTCCTCCCCCTCAAATATTTCGTCCACCAATTCCTGCAAATTTTTTGTAATACACTCCATCTGAAACACATTGCAAACCAGGTTGTAGTTGCTAAAAATACATGTGTAATAAACAGTTGATCTGCAAAAATAAAAGGGAGATAAGATATTACCCGTGTGGTATGTATAGATACTCTTTGATTAGGTTTTCTTTTTAGGAGGAATGGCAGATGAAATATAAAAATAGCACAAAACAGCTACACAGGGCAACTCAATTGTTACTTAGATGGGAACAAACAACCAAATGTTGTGATGTGAAGTTTCCTGCAATTAATTTTAACACTTCAAATATCTCCTGTCTCTAATAAAAGAGAAGTTCTGGTTAAAAAGAGATGTCGCGTGCCATCTACTGAACTTTGTGATAAACCCCAGTGTTTTTCGATGCTAACAACTCAACAATGGTGGCATTAGAAATAAGACTTAATAAAAAGGATTATGTGCCTAAATAATCTTACTTAATTGTGTAATAGGTCTGATATAATGTGAGGATATAGCAATACAGTAATCTATGCGTGTGTGGGACTGAGAGTGAGACACTATAATATGGTATACTTTAGAGTTTAAAATTACAAGTTAATACAAACTTGTAATTTTCCCAGTAATTAGCAGGTTTTTTGGACCAAAAGAAAAGCATTGACAAAAAATACCAGTCAGATAAATAAATCTAATCTTTTGTGATGGGGAAGAAGTGGTTTTGAAGTCCCTATAAAAACAAAGCACTCAATGCATCACATTTTGTATAAATCTGCATTATTA
The DNA here is from genome assembly GCA_016584745.2 of Phylloscopus trochilus trochilus. Lineage (NCBI taxonomy): Eukaryota > Metazoa > Chordata > Aves > Passeriformes > Phylloscopidae > Phylloscopus > Phylloscopus trochilus. The sequence continues at coordinate 6,165,206 of WQNJ02000041.1, read as the reverse complement.
ATTCACTGTAAAATAGATCCAGTTGGAGTACTTGTTTTTTTGCATTAAATTGGTCCTTTGATGTTCTTTAATGCTTCAATTTAGCCTCTAATTTTTCAGAGCCCAAATGCACCAGCAGCTGTTAAAAATATCAGTTTTGCAGTAGCGTTGCTGGCCAATAAAATCCCAACAAGCCATCTTCCTATCTGGCTGAACAAAATAGCACT